>OX421964.1:65462600-67962600 GCA_949128115.1 Anaspis maculata | reverse complement strand
CTTATCTTGTTTTTCTAATTGTTTTTTTTTTATGGAACGGTAGAGAATTATTTTAGTGAACTTTAGTTCAAATTTTATTAAACTCGGTTGAACGGTTTGAAAGTTACGGTAAAAAAACTATTTTGAAGAGGCAGCTTCAACACCCTGTATCTTTTTAGCGAAGCATTTCAGTACCATAAGTTTCAAAATCTTTTTGGCTACATTTTAATGAGAATCTTCCCTTCAAGTTTGTAACATCCAGTACCTACACCTTGAATACAATATTATCGAGAAACGTTTACAATAATCTGATTATGGAATGCAATGCTTTTCAACGTGTATTCAGTTCAATCTCTTCAGTTTTAAAATTATAGCCGGAAACTAAGAGCTGAAACTTGGCACACAAGTCAGGTCATGTTATATCATGTGTGCTGATCAAATCATTTTATCTTCATGAACTTTGTGACTTGATTCATAAGCGATGAGTAGTTGTTCTAATACAAAATCGACAGGAAATTATGCGTTGAATATTTGTGTGAACAAGCTTGAAGTTACATCATTAAAAATTATTCAAAATGCTTATAATTTCAGTATAACTAGTAAAGTCACGTTTTTTATCTATTTGTTATAACCACACACACCAGCAATCATGTAAGGGATTATAATTGAGAAGCTGATCTTACGTTAATAATTGAATAGAAAATAATATGTGCTTCGAATGTTTACAGATTTTGTTAATCACTCGCACATTCCATGAAATTCCAAGGCATTTCTGGTGATTTAACATCGCTGCTATTGCGCAAATTTAAGCATTTTTCTCAATTATTTAGCTACAAAATCGTCTGCTTGGCTTTTACAGACGTGCAGGTACTGCTGGTGTTACTATGCCACTGTTCTGACTTCATTTTTAATGTAATTACCTGTTTCCAATTTTCTTCGATGTTATCAAATAAATAAATATTGTAAAGGAATATAACCAAGAACAAGTTGCTTGTACATTCGAAATGAACCTAGTACTTTGTGGATTATTCTTTGAAAAAGCTTGTTATCCAACAAATAAAAACAGGTTCAACTGACCAGACCTCATTCAGTTTGAATAAAAATAGATAAAAACTCACAAGAATCGCACATTATTGTACGGACAGTATGTTTTAGTCTGATTTGGATGGCCATTTAAAAGAAATTCAGCTGATGTCAGCAGTCGGAACATCACGCAGTCTTCACAGTTGAAATCTGGGTGAGTGAATCTAGGTTTGATAGCCTTTTGAGCTATCTGCAATGATACAAGGGTTGCAGATGCATATATACCAAATCAAGCGAAAGAGGACTACATAAAACCAAAACTTGGGAAGAATCAGAAGCCACAAAAATGTGATCATTATTTATAGCGGGAACTCTTGATATTCCATGACACTTCAAGGCAGTTCCTAGAAAAACAGATTTGGTACGTGCGTATTACTGGTGTTCTAGATAGGTCTCTGAAATACTTAGCCTGTAGCTTGAAAGAGAAATTCAACTGACACAAACCTAAAAAAAAAATCAAATTGTTGAAAGCCACAGTTAGTACACCATAGTATTTTCAAAGTTCCTTCATTATCCTGGTCATAAATTTTTAACTGACCTCAAGTCAGTTTAAGTTATTTTCAAGCTGAACACTTTACGCAACAGTATTTGACATTGTGCCGTCTGGGTTTGATAACCTGTCCAATCGCCTGCAGTGATATCACACTGACCAAATAATAATCCTATTATTGATTGTGTAAAGTTCACTTTGTTTTTCTTTGTACTTGACTGCACAGACGTTGCATAGTAGATAAATCTGAGAAGGTCCGAATAACTAAAAATAAAAATAACAATAACAAAAGTACAAAGTACTTACCTACACTGTCAACGCGAAATATTATCATTGTTTACAGCGCGGACACTGGGACGTTCCATGAAATTTCAAGGCAATTCCTAGAAGAACAGAATTGGGTACGTGCGCTCTGCATATTGCCTAAATATTGCGCAACTTGGGAAGTTGTCATTAAAATGTCCAGTTATTCTAGAAATTGTACAATAACTACAATGTCTTGAAGTTGACCATAACCGGTAGGTTTTAACACTATTGGAGAAGCTCGAGGAGAAGCTGCAGAAAGGCATTGTGATCCAGATAAGGAAGGTGATGAAACGAACTATTAGTTTATTCTTCTTTGTCTTTTGTTTTATTCGGTTATTTAGGTGCTGTCATGCGTAAGCAATAATAGGCAGGCAAAAATCTTGAAAAAGCCATAAGATTGGCACAAATAAGAGTAAAGCTCAATAAAGTTTTTGACAATTTCAACTAAATTGCAAGAAAATAAGAAAAATATGTAGATAGGTAAAATAAAATAAATATCAATTTGCATTGAGCATCTCATTGAAAAAAAAAATTGCTTAACCCATAACTAACATTGTTTCGGGATCATCAGCCCTCGTCAGTAGCAGATGCAAATGATGAAATCAGGACTGTAGGGAATTTGGAATCGGAATAACCCGAAAAAACCCCTTCAATTTGGTAATTAACCACGGATTTCCAAAGAGTAATTGACTGAAGTGTAACGAATTCCCGGCTTGTTGATGACAATAACCATGTGTGCATCCTAGCAGAGTGCCTAGAGTGGATTTCCCCCGAGCCTTGCATTGCGGGTTGCCTAGTCGACAGAAGACGCCAGAGCATCGGCATCTCGCCTACGGGCGTTCGGCCCGCCTCGGCAAGGCCGATCGTCCTCCGACGACACGTCGAAAGTAGGTTGTGACGTCACGGCGCGGCAGTCTATAAGTATATGTGACTTGGCGGCGTCCTCCACATTTAGTAGAAAGTCGTGGTGAACGCAGGCAGAGCTCCGTGTGGATTTGTTCAGAGTGCTCGTGGCGGGAACGCAAACTTTCAAGTGTTTCCAAACAGATAAAAATCAGAAAACGGATTATACGATGGCAAGTGAAGCGCAAAGGCTGATCGGCATCTCGCTGACGAAAATCGCCCAGTCGAGGTCGCATCGAGGCGGCGTCAGCCTCCACAAGAACCTTCTCGTGGCCACCGTCCTGCAGAAAGCGAGGTACATCTTCATGGAGGAGGCCTACAACATGGTGCATTACCAGCCTCCGGCGCCGGTGCAGGCCAGACCCGTGCCCGAAGAGGAACTCGTGGGTCTGACGGCCGAGGAAGGCCTGGCGGAGGACGCTCCGCTGCAAGAGTCGGCCCAGCAGTGCTCGCGGTGCGCCGAAACGCAGAGACAAGACAAGGAGAATTGCCCGCCGAGACGGGCCTCCGAGCTTACGTACTTGGACCTAGACAAGGGCAACTCGGGGGTGCTCCGCGAGCGCTCCAACGCGTGCCTGAAGAGGCGACGCGCCGTGGCCGAATGGGAAACCGAAGAAGCGGTGCAGTCGATCCTCCCGAAACGTAGCAGGTTGGAGGACGAGAGCGACGACGTCTTCCTCGACGAGGCCGCACAAAACCTCTCCGAAACCGTCACCAGAGAGCTGGAGCAGGACGAAACGGCCTCGGGCTCTTCGTCGCCTCCAGGCTCCGCAATGGAAATCGACCGCATCACTTCACTAGTGTCCATCTTTAGCTTCAGCATGGCCGACCCCAAGCTCTCCAGGTCCGTCTCGACTCCGGATTTGTGCTCCGCACAGGCCAAGGACCCTGGCGACACGCTCCAGCAGCGGCCGTTTCTCGCGATGACAGTTTGAGAGAGTGTTGATTGGATTTAAAGAACCAGCGCGAAAGACTTGTGATAAATTTGTTGTTTTTTTTTGTCGTACTACACACACTACATTCCAGTTCCATCATCACTTACATGGTGCGATTGTAAAATGAAACGCCCTGTTTTAAGGGCCCCCAATGTAAATAGAAATAATTTTATTCTTGTACATATGGAAAATATAGCAAATTAAAATAAATTTTTAAATATGCGTTTCTTGTTTCTCTTCTTAGTTTTAAGGATACATTTAAAGATACACACTTGAAAAGATACACAGACGAGAAGCGTGCTGTGGCGCAGTTGAGTGGAATCGTCCAGGACAACCCGGAAGGTTCAGCAGAGGTCGCGTGACGTCACACGGCGGTGCATTTCCGTCTCATGCTCAAAGTTTTTTTTCAGCAAAAAAAAGTTGGGGGGGGGAGTAAATAATTGCAATTTCGACGTCACAGTAATTTCATTTGACTGGGTAAATATGCTTGAAAAAAATCGCTCTCGAGTTTAGGCAAAGCCAAATTTCCGAGGGTTATTATCCTTTGGCTTCCGAACCATAAAAAGCGTCTTTTTGATTGACGTGATGACGTCACGTACTTCTGCGTTTTGTAAAGGTCAGGTTGGACAAGACGGTACGCCCGGTTTTGACGTCAGGCACGTCCTCAATTATTGTTATCGTGGATAAATTGGTTTTTAATAAATGGAATTTGTGTCTGGTGAACTTGAGCCAGGACGTCACAGGCGCTTTTTTCTCTACAACTCCATAGTAAAATTTAACGTAAATTCATTTGAAACATGAGTAAATCAAAATACTAGTATACCTACCTGCGAGAGCACGTCCGCCATACTCTCGTGAGCGTAGCAAGGAACAATAAAGATTTGACACGGTGATAAAAATACGGGGTCGGGCAAAAGTCGTGCGGGCTTATGGTTTCTGATTGAGTGATTGTTCCGTAGGTGTAACGAGGAGCTATAGAAGACGATCTGGATTGATCTTATTCATTCGTTAATTCATCCGTTACTCGTCAAAGAAAAAGGTTGATCATCTCATGAATCGACAGATTTTTATTTATTTTATTGAGCAAAAGTCCAAGTCTTGATATATAATGATACTCGTACATTATGAATTTTTACAATCGACTGAGCGTTAAAAAAATACGTAATCCAGCTAAACACCAGAAATGTACGATAACAGAGAAGTGCAGTAGGGCTCAAAGATGTAACCGAAGGGGGAACTGCGTTACTTACTTAGAATAGTAACATAAAATACGGAGTGATTTTTTGAAAAGGACGCACTCAATGTTCCGCTGTAAAATTTTGGTTTCAAACCAGGACAGTTCGTTTTTTTTTTCGAGGGGAACATGATCATAACTAGCGTTCTCTCAATCTTGCCGTTTTGGGCCCCCTAGTAACGTAACTAACCTTTAAAAAATTCCAGAAAAATCTAAATAGGGGTCAAGGTGCACATATTTTTGAAGGTCTTTCAATTCTCTTCACAACAGTTTAGACAAAATGAAAATCTTAACAACCCGTTCTAAAGTTGCGATTTTTTCAAAATGGACGTTTTTTTATTTGTTCACAAAATTGTATCTGAAAAACCATTTGTGAACATCTTGGATTGGAATAAAATATGTACACAAATTTAAATTACCATTTTTCACCCCATAATTGGAACTAAGCTTGAGTAGGGGGTGAAAGAAACTGGGAGCTTATTTGTGACCCCTTGTTTCAAGTTTCTACAGAAAATTCAATGTTCATTGAAGAGGAGCACTACCCACCTCAGCTCTTGTTGTAATTGAGAATTGTGGAAGGATAATCTCACCCCCTACCCTAGCTTATAGTTTCAACCATTAGGTGAACAATTTTTTAGCGCATTTTCGTAAGAAAATGACGCTTATATGGCCGGTTTGTCTGTCTGTCCGTCCGTCTGTCCGTCTGTCTGTCCGCCCGTCTGTTCGTCTGTCTGTCTGTCTGTGTAGAAATTAAGAAGTTGTACTCCTCCTCGAGAAATAAAGCTAGAGCCTTAGAACTTTTTTTGATAAATAGCTGATGTCCCCAAGGGTGGCCAATGGGCATTATTTTTTTTATCCATGCATAGTTATCATTACTATTATAAAAAAACAGATATTTTTTTTATTTTAGTGCCTCTGTTTTCTACCAATCTGAGATGTTTGCCTACTGAAAGAATCAACTGGTTTTTTGAATACAATGTTTTCAAAGATTCATAAACTTCAAAACGGGTTGTTAGATTTTCATTTTTGTTTCTAAACTGATGCTAGAAGAATTTGAAAAGAACACTGAAATAATATGCAATTCGAACCCTATTCTCATATAAAATTTTTCAAAGGGTGGTCACATTGTCTGTTGTGGAATGGCAAGATTGAAAATACGCTAGCTATATGCCCCCCTCAAAAAAAAAGTCGACCTGTTTCGACAAGTGTCCAGCCACACTTGACAAGTTCAGTGTGTGCTTTGCACTATCGCTTATTTATCAAGAGACAGTTCTTTTTTCAAATTTATGCTGAATCAGGGTTTCAGAGTCCTATTCGACTGCTGATCTTACAAACTGCATCAGAATAAAAGGTTGGTGTTGAACGTTTGTCGTTGTTTTACGTTAGGGGCAGATTACCTTGTGTCTAACGATCAGAAGGAGAGTTTAGACTTTGGATGATGTGGCAGTTTGCTTTGCAAAGTGAGCTCATGATTTTTGTACTTTGTGAAATTTTTTGTTGTTATTATGAAGAACTACTTCACCACTGACACGTGCCCTTATCATACGGAATAGTGCTATTGTGCCATTCATGCCCACGTAATGACACCATCAAATTTTATCAGGTGCAAATATTGTGAGCTAGCTATAACAATGGCTAGTTATAAAGTGAGCCCAGATGGTGGTGCAAGGTTTATTTGAAAGTTTTTATCCTCAAGAATTTTTTTCCAAAAGATGAGCTATCTGAAAAGGCACCAGAGCGCAGCACAGACCCATTCTCTTTTTGTCGCTCACTAACATGATGTTAACGAACGACATGTTTAATAACAGGTGACCGTGACATGTCATGTTAAAAAGCCGATTCTGTTTTGTATCTGTTAGAAATTCGAACCAGTGAGAAAAGGTCGTTAGCTAACAGCCTCCTCTAATAATAAATAGCAATCTCCGCGGCCCTTGTTTACGTGCAGCGTGGTCAGCTGATGGATTTGTGCGAATTTATTGCTTGTAATGCTTTCACCGTACTATATCCTTATTGGTGACCAAAACGTATTTTAAACACTGATGAAATATTATCTTTTATTTTTCAAAGTCATACCACCTGATCAAAATCGCCTAGTCTACCCAACTTCTAGCTCCGCGCGACCCTGCTTTATGTGCGTGGCTGTCAACCAACAAACGCATGTTAGTACATAATGTTCATATGTATCGTGCGATTCGTTATTTGTTGCCAATTCCAATTCGCTAGAGAGAAATGGACAAAAATAAGAATAAAATGGTTACCCAACACATACTTCATACGTCATAGACTTTTTCCATAATTTTTTGAACTGCTCTGGACTGAAAATTTGACTTTTTCCACGATGAATGCTCTGAAATATAGTTGATCAAGATATCATGTTGAAACCCAGCACCTCGACTCATTCATTTAATATTTATAAGAACAAAGACAAAAGTGCAGAAAGTCGAACTGGAACACCTACCCCCAAAATGTAATCGAAGTGGCGAAAGAAGGTGCCGTCAATCGATATTGAGCTACGAGTTCGTAATGTTCGTATCGTGCAAATTTCGTGAATTTCAACTACAAGTCCATGGTCGGTCGTGACTTGTTATGTTAAATGAAAAACTTTACTAATTTTTGTCGGTTCCTACGGAATACCGGTACAACCAAAATCAAATAGTAAAACAGGCTTCAAAGTAGGTACCTGGTGATAGCGATGTCAATCAAAAGGTAAATGTCAAGCAACTATTGTAAAGATAATTTCTTGAACAATCTGCCAAAATAGTGTGAGAAAACAATGAACTTGATTGTTAAACTGACAGATTGTACATTAAATTGTACAAGAAAATGTGTAGTGTAATACAGCTTTTACATGCATTTGCGTTCGAAAAGTGTTCAATACGATACGGTAGTAGATAAAAGTACATAATGAGAATAGTGAGGCTTCATGAATAACGTTATTTATTGTTCTTCAAAAGTTTCATTCAAAAGTATCTAATTTACTCTGAGAATATAATAACAGGGATCCTACAAAATATTGGTCTTATTATTACCTACTACTTGTAGGTTCTTCTCAGTACCTAATCTTGTGGTAAACTTTGGTATAATAGGTGATAATGCAGACAGTAGGTACCTCAGAAAAAACCTTGTTGAGGACAAGAGCCTGGTCTAGACTCTTGAGATTCGCAAAGCTTGCGGCAGCGGCACTCACCAAAGGCCTAGTATAGGTATACTTTTTCTAAATTATGCCTATGTATTTCTTCATTGCATTTGTTGTGTTTCAAGTTTTTATCAAGTACGAGTACAACAGTGGGTGGTATACTTACTCAGATAGAGTGAATAGTAAGAAACACTTTTGGCTTCATCAGTATCATGGGATGTTGTAATTTTTTTCTAAGTTCAACTCTGTGGAGTTTTCTCAGACTGAAGTGTGCTTGGAAGTATGATCTCAAATTGAATCACTTGTCATTAGTCATTTTTCTTTTTCGATTCTCAGTCAACTTTGGCATCTTTTAACCCTCAACTTCCGTTAGCATTTGCTTAATGTAAATTACAATACCTACTATGTTTCTCCACTGATGAAGAATCATTACAAAAGAAATCATAACGTAGTTAATCTGTGATTAAGATGGGACTGTTTTTTGTGTTTGTATCAATAAATGATTAATGCGACTCATGCCCTTTTTAAAACAAGTGATTTTTTTCTTAAAAAACATTTTTGAAAACATAATTCTGATCTTTCATTATCATCTTCTGATCATATCTTATTCGGGTCTGATCATTTCTTTATTTCGAATTCGAAAATCACCACCCCTTCGTGATACCTATTTCTACGTGCCTTCAAGCGCATGGGAAACTGGAAGAAGCTCCAATTCAGTAGATTTTTTTGAAAAATAGAGCGTTTATCAATCCGTATCACACCACATTGCAACACTTGATAACCAGCACGTGGATTGGGGAATGGACCTTGATATATTTTATCAGACTTGACGTCACGATATCGATTATGAGTTCGATGCGTGGTTTACACAGAGAGAAAAGTGCAAAGGCGATTAGATTTCCTTTTCTTCCTGGTCGTCTGGTATTCAGACAGATTTATTAGATCGGTGTCAGATCTGGAAAGAACAACTTTTTAGAGCTCTCCTTATTATTATTTGTTTCAGTAGCTTCTAATAAGTAGTATAGCCGCAGAAGAGCTAAAAAGACATAGAAAACCTGAAACATGAGTACTATTTCCACCAGGTAATAGGCTGAGACTATAGTTATGTACAAAAAGGCGTATAGGATTATGCAAATGCGGGTAAATAGTGAAAAATTGGCGGAAGCGAGCAACAAGCACATCAGAGAAGGTCTCTTTACGGTTGGATTCTTGTAGATGGCAATTGGTGGCAAGGTTGTGATGGTGATCCCGGTTCAGCGTTCGGGCCATCGTGGTCAACGACCGGGCGGCTATAGGTGGTCCTCTTGCAATCCGCACACCTCCGCCGCTGCTGAAGACTTGTTCTGCTTTCTTACAGGTAAAAGCAACAGGTACACCTCGACACGTACTTACCTGTGCCGTGTGTATGTGGTGTGTCTCCTCTTTGTCCCTCTCCTCCCTCTCCGCCGGCCGGCGTCTTTCCTCGCGCGTTCCCCTCGCGCGCGCCGTCTCTTCCGAAGCCTTTGTCTTCTTGGTGGTGTGCTTCTTCTCTTCGACTTCGACTCCTCGATGGCCACACTCGCATAACTTCGCGCGAGACAACCGAATCCGATATACTCGGCGACGTATAGGATACCTGCTTACCTACCTACTACTATACAAACAACAGTCGATATCTCGCCCGATTCAGAGTTGACTTTGGGATGTTTTACATTCCTGACTACTGTTTTGGACGCATTTTACCTGTTCGATGGGTGTTGCTGGGGGCGCAGACACAGGATCGATTGCGAAATTGGTATAAGAATACAGATCGAAGATACGCGATGTAGCGGCTCTGTTTACATTTATTTTATGATCGCTGTATGATGGATGACCCTAGCCACATCCCTGTCGCACCCCCTTTCTAATTAACATCTATCCACTTACCTGATAATTTATACTAAAAGTGTCTAACCGCCGTTTGTTCTTTGCATGAATTATTACCTTTACATCTTTAGGTGTTTTTTTTTTTTTTAGGTTTTGAGTAAACAGGTCTATTTGGGCCATTTCTTCTCAATACCGACTGGAAGGTTTTCCAATTGCAACAAATCCTCTCCATCTTCTATGTATTGTTCTCATTATTGTTACCGCTGAGATTCTAGCTACTATACTCATACATGGTATCTTGTTCTTCCCCAGTGCAGTTTGTCTATATAAGTATCTAGGCGCTTGACAAAATTTTCGGTTTAAAGTCATTGAATCTTCAGGAAATAAAACCTGACGATTAAATGATAAATTTACGTGAATTTGGCAACAATTTGATTGATCATGATAATAAAACTAAGAACTGAATAAAAAATTAAACAAATCGAAGAAATATCCCAGATTCCAGCGGTTAGAAATGTCATAAAATGCCAACCCTTTGGTCTCCTGAAACCCATCAAAACCGTTTCCATTATTATACGCGACTCTTCTGTATTCCATCATCACACATGCATGCATTTTAAACCTGCATGGTAATTATGCGTGCACCAGTTTAGAGGGACACCAGCACAGGTGCACGAGTCCCTTCAAATCATAACAGAAGACCGTTTCGTTTCGATGGTTTCGTCCTTGTCCTTCCCACGGACCTCTCGATGGTGTGCATCTCGCCGAGTTGCATTTTCACCTGTCCTTCCCATTGCAGGTGCAACACAAAATGCAATACACCTGTCTCATCGCATAGGTATACTGCGGGAGCGCGTGTGCATGTGTGAGCGCGTCTTTGCCATTTCAACGGTCTTTTGCTCCCTATTACAGAGATGAAAATCGGCTTATAGAATGCTTTTTGTTCGCTATAATGCGACCAACAGTGTATGTACCTTATCGGTTTCGTTGTGCTTTTCATTTGCATGCGATTATAGTAAAATTTCATTTTCATTCATTCTTCAGTGCGGAGGACAGACACCTATACGGAAAATCTAACCCAACAGTTGCATAAATGCAAGAATTTACACTGGACTAGGGTTAATGATATGCGGTTCGTTGTCTCATCTTCTAATGGAGTCTACCTGTATCTAGTTAAACTATGGATGGCTAAAAGTGAAAAGTTTCAATCTTTTTTTATCTTACATATCTTACAACTTCATTAGTGAGTGTTGGATGCAGTTTCAGGGTTGAAGGTCACGGTCCAGGCAGGACAACAGATCCAAAACTGCATGCCTCGCGCCGAAATCTGTCACATCTGTTATTTTTAATGAAAACTTTATTCTCCTATCACAACAACGTTATTTCTCAACACGTCTTTAAATTATCATAATTTAACCATGAACTATGAATTCAAAAAAGCGCTACCACTTTGTATGCGCCACAAATTCACCAAAAATTCTAGTAAAATTGAAATTTCAATTTTATCAGATTGTGGTTTGAAACTGGGCGGACACATGCTCCATATACGTTTCTAGGGAATCTGGGAACCATCAGAAGGTCAGGAAAACATCTGTTGTGTCTCCCCAAAACTTTCTTGATGCGAGTGGGAAATTTTTGTAGGTACTAGACGCTTCTTCGGGTGGGAAGTTGGAATTTGAGGTGAAGATTGAAACAAATTTGATTGAAAAGATAAACATGAACATGATAATTGAACAAAAAATCTGTTGTGGACAACACAAAACTTTCCCGGCGGTATCCAGAGACGTCAGTACTGATTTTGACTGAGCGTCTCTTCGGATAGGGGAGACTTGATTGAGAAATTGGAGAAAAATCGTCGAGTGACTATCCTAAACTACTCACGTACGTGTACACTAGAAAAAAACCGCTGCGGTTTAGGAGTTTCAAATGGCTGCAGAACCTCCTCCGTCAAAATATGCGGTGTCATAGAGGAAGGTTTTCATTTTTTTTTCAGCTGGGAAATATTTGGGAAAATGTTCAAAAATTAATCACCCCTTGTTTAAAGAATAATAATTAGTGACGAATCAGCCCAAGAGGTTGCATACTTGGAGTGAGGTTCTAAATATTTGCACATCAGGGCTCCAAACGACATATGAAATGAGCCTTCGAGCTTATCAGAAGGGTAGATACGAGGTACCGGACCGGAACCACACCTAACGGCACAAGAGTGCTAAAGACTGAAGAAAAACCGAAGGGTGCTGGTCGCTTGACGCTGGTCAAAACCCCGAGTCAGCTGTCGTCTCGGGTAGTAACGGAACTCTGAGAGACACATGAGGACACCAGGGGATCGATAGGGCTTCAGGTTATATCTACTGTAGATATACCTCACTATAATAACACCTCAAATTTTTCTTGGCCGCTTCCGAACAAAAACGACGGTATGCGCCCGCTTTGGCATCAAACGGAAAAAGCCACCCCAAGAGGCACACAAGATATTTCAAAGCTACAAAACGAAGAAAGTAGGGACTCCATCAGGGCTTCAAACGACGGAAAGACTGGAAGACACCATGGGGTCCTGGTACCGATGAACCACACAAGAGAGTCGCACACGCCATAGTATACTTGAGTCGTTGCCTTAAAACAGCACAAAAAGACACAAAAGGGGGCACACCTATATCTGTAACCTCGTGCGGCCGTCATTTTCACGTTTTTCCATAAAAATTTGTCAGGCCGATATAACAAAGATCACAGGTTTGGTATTAGAGGAAATGAAATGGGCCAAAGGCCGTTAACGGCTAGCCCCAGTGAATTCGGCCAGGAAAAAATTTGAAAATTATTAGCGTCTGTCCGGGAAATGGTGGAAAACTCCAGCTTCAGCATTGATTTGATTTTGTTGTTGTGTTGCTTCCAGCTGGTTCAAATTGGTTCAAATTGGTCCAAATCCATCAGATAAATTTTGAATATTTGGGTAGCAAAATTTTAAACTCTTGCATTCTCTATTATTTGACAGATGATAGATTAAGAAAGGCTCTCAACTGTTTCGAATACAGTTTTTACGGGCTCTTTAATGACATATCGCAAGTTGAATTCCATAAGATGTAACTTCTGTCGTTTTTTGTTAGTGACGTTTTCGTTAGACAGATAACAGCCAAAAACTAATCCGGTCATTCAACAGCAAAACCATGTCTGCATACCAAATTTCAAGTCAGTTGATCGGATCAATAGTTCGGCAGCTATCGTGGAAGATTACAAACAGACACAGACACACAGACAGACAGACAGAAAGACATCATTCTGGAAATGGTCTCAATCGTCTTGGGGGACCTCAAAATGGATAGGTATATCGATCGAAATCTCAAAACTTTTTTCTGCACGATTACAATACTTCCCTTCCATGTTGGTGGGGGCCCGGTAGAGTAAAATTGAAAAATTTTCCGAAAAAATTCGAATTTTCCGGGAAAACTCCAAAGCTTCTTCCAAATAATCTCATTGTAAAAATCGTCGATCGGTTGAGGCTTCATTTCAAGCTCCATCATTTGAGTCCGGTATCAATGAGCCAGGCCAGTTTCACATTTTCAAGTGGAAAACTCCGGGAAAATTTAGAGAATTGCGAGAGGAATTGTCGAAAAATGTTCAAGGACCGGTTCCCTTAATGGTGGGAATTTGTTCACGGAATAAAAAGTTGAGTAAATGCATAGAAATCGGTAGTTTTTCGAGGGAGGAAAACTTTGAATCCGTTGGTCCGATTTCAAAAATTTCCCCTCACAAATCAATCAATCTCTTCTCCAACTATGACTCGCAGGAAGTCTACACACAAAATAAATATTTCATGGAGCTTCCACAGATCGAAATTTGCACTGCATTTTTTCTGAATTCACGGAATGTGCAAGTTTAATTTTGAAAAAATACCGCTAGAAAACCGAAATCGTGACGCATTCGAAAATGGGCCCACCGACTCCCAATGCAATCTACTAGGTTGGAATTCCGAGCAGGAAATCACGTCTGAGTAGAGTTCTGCACCAGACGCGGATAATCCTGGTCAAAACCCGGGTGGCTGTCGTCTCGGGGAGTAACGACCAGGGAAAAAATTAAAAATTCGTAGCGTCAGACTAGGGAACGGTGAAAAGCTCCAACTGCAGGCTCAATTTGATTCATCTGTTGTGTTGCTCTCTACCGAATTTGGTTCCAATCCATCGGATAAAATGTTGAGTAACTGAATTCCTATTTCGTGTCCATTAATTAGTAGAATATTTCGGTTTAACATTTAAACGGTAGGAAATATTTATATTTTGAAATATTAATGCAGTTTTCACGAAGGGTCATTTATCAGGCAGATTAATGGACCTCGTTTTGGCACGCGATGTCAAATTGCTTAGACTGTTCAAGAGACAATGTGGTGAAAGGTCAGTTCTGTATCATCAGAAGTGCGATTATCTGGTTTGCCGAAAATGCCAGACATTGGCACGAAGTAAGACAATCACTCTTCATGATTTTCTCACTAGAATTCATTAGCAATTTCTTGATAAATAGCGGGTATATGTGGGAATTCCGGAGCACGTTGTAATAATATGATTTATTCAGAAGGGGTGCATGAAAAACGACCATGGCTGTAGGGTAGTTACTCGGATAGTTATTTGTCATCCGATTTCCCTAAATCTAACATGAACTTGAATGGTTCGAGTCCAACTAAATCTAAATGGGCAATTTTTTTCATATAACGTATAGATTTCATAGCCGATTCTGTATAGGTGAAAACTTCAAAAACCTTTCTGAGGCGAAGCTGAATGTTGGGTCAGTATTTCGGAGTACCTAACATGTTGACCTTGGTTCAGCATTAGTAGGGACAAAGAAGTAAAAAGTTGTACAATCAACAATCGAAAAGTTGAAGGTTTTGTCTATTTTTATGAATTTTCACCCAAGTGTTCAAGTATTGTACTGTTACACCCTTTTCGACCTTTGGCTGTGATCGTCGTCACCTCTTTTCCCACCTTGTGGACTTCTTACCTACGTTGCTTACCTTTTTTTCTAGGTGATAGGGGAAATTTTGTTGCCACACTGTACTGCTGATGACTACTTTTTTTTTCATGAGAGACAACTCAAGTTGGATAGACCAGCAGTCGGTTCGCCCGCACTTTACTTCGTCGATCCAACGGTCAGTCACCCTCAAAACATTGTCGCAACAGAACCAGTGGTGGAATCACGAAGACTCGACAGTTTGTTGTCAATCTCGACAGTTTCCCCTTTCTTCTTTCCCCTCTGCGCCTTTCACCCTTAGTCGCCCAGAGAATTGTCGAGTGTTCGTGGTTCTACCACAGATGTGTTACAAAAATGACTCATGCATCATGTTGTCAATTTTCAAATTCCAACATCATCCTCAAAATTACGTTCTCATCGAGGGTAAGAGCCGGGGTAAAAGAAAAGACAACGTAGTAAAAAAGGTAAGCGACGTAGGTAAAAGGTCTACAAGGTAGGAAAGGGGAGGGTGGCGACGATCACAGCCAAGGGTCGAGTAGGGTGTAACAGTACAGAGTGGTGCCATGACCAGGATGACTCAAAGACGCGAACATTGTGGGATGATGTCAGGACACTCCAATATGAGAATGTTGGGGGAATAGAGTGAAATCTTGTTGCCTTACTGTACTGCTGATAACTGTTTTGTTTTCATGAGAGACAACTCAAGTTGGATGAACCAGCACCTAATGAGAACCTAATTTATTCAAATTTTATTTATGATTTTATTGAAAATTGAATTTGTTTGCCGTCAGTTTTTAAATCCCTACATCATCCTCAAAATTACATTCTTATCGAGAGTAAGAGCTGGGGTGAAAGAAAAAACAACGTAGAAAAAAGGGTAAGCAACGTACATAAGAGGTCCACAAAGTAGGAAAGAGAAGGGGGTGACGACGATCACAGCCAAAGGTCGAAAAGGGTGTAACAGGACAGAGTGGTGCCGTGACCAGGATGACTCAAAGAGCAAAGACGCGAACGTTGTGGGATGATGTCGGGACGCTCAAATATGAGAATGCTGAAGGAAGAGAGTGAAATCTTGTTGCCACACTGTACTGCAGATGACTGTTTTGTTTTCATGAGAGACAACTGAAGTTGGATGAACCAGCAGTCGATTCGCCTGTCCTTTAATGATGGAAATATTTGAAAAAGCTTCAAAACTGATTGTTTTACAAGGCGCATCTCAACATTTTAAAATCGATTTTTTCCAATACATAATCCATTTGTCTGATTTTAAACTGAATTTTGTACACAATCAGATCAAACGAATACATATTCAGGGTGGTCCAAGATTATTCTGAAAAGTTTCAGTGATCGATAGAGCATGAAAAAAAAACAAGAAACTAAGAAAGATAAAGGTAAAAGTTGAAGGTTAACACAATTACAACGTACATATTGGGAAGCTGGACCCAATCCGGACTATGGGAACATCCGGATTAACGCAGGTACAGCGGACTATCGCGACACTATACTGTATAACGGATCTTGAAAAAGCATTTCTTTAGCATCCAAACACATTTGACAACTATTTTTCTGTTCAAGAGTTCCAGTTCCACAAGTTACCAATAACCAGAAATCGGTTCCAGTCTGGAGTGATTTCATCAATTGAGAAAAAAGAAAACTGAAAATTTTCACCCTGTAAATCACATCAACATAATGGCCTTTCCTATGGCATTTTTACCCTGCAATTTCATACACAGCAGTTGTATACTAATTTGTAGCAATCCCAGAGACGGGGACTTTTGATTTTGCTACGAACTTGCTCTGGGGCTACGAACGTTTTAAACAAAAACTGTTTATTACTATGCTTACTACTAAATACACGTCAATTATGAATGGCAATTAGGTAACGCTTTGTTCAAGTTCGTCAATATACTCGCTCACTGTCGCTGTAGATTTGAATCTGGTGTCGGTCTGCTTATCTCCGCTTATAGGTATACTCCGAGTGTTACCTTCGGGAACATTCCACGGACTCTCTGGCGTATTCCGCATTGACCGCCGCCAGTAGATTTTTGACGGCTTCAGAAACGTCCATCAGATTCACGTATGTACCGGCATGCTCTGGTAAGTCTGCACCTGCGTTAATTGTGCAGATGTGTCTTACTCACTCATTGGGATCTCCAGATCTCCATAATCGAACATACAGAAGCACCGCGTTGGCTCTCGAATGTACTGGAATAACACGAGAGCCTCGCAACTCGTAACAATAATGTTGAAAAAGGGACTTACAGTTTGCCATGCAAACCGCCTTTGTTTAAATTAATTCTAGCCAAGCACCTGTTTTTTGCTATATCCAATATACTAAATGATGCCTGTGACGAGAGGTTATACGCGTTACGTTGGCGAAGTTTTTTTTATTATTCAACATCAAATTTTACAGGTGTCCCAGAATTTAGTGCATGAAAGGAACGCCATCGCCTGGTATTAGTAATATCTGTTTAATGTTGAAACCTGCTGTGTAATTTTGCTGAATTCGACTTTTTTCACGACCCCTTCACCTCTCGACTTTGAAGCAAGTAGCTAGACCTAGTTCACATTTGTATCTTTATCTACGACGCCTACTAAAAGTAGTACTTTCAACGTTAGCTTGCCGTGTTCGTGTTAGCAAAGTCAAATTATCTTGGAGCGTTAAATAATATATGTCATCAACGTCACTTTTAGCACGGCGTTAAATAATAATATCACCAAAATATAGCTACTTTTTTATTTGTCACTAAAATTATATCTGACACTTTGACATTTCTATAGACTAAAAACAGAAATTTTCCATAACGAAAATTCTGTGATGTGTGTATTTATTACTTCTTGAGGACTGAACACAAGAACACAAGCGGGCGGTTGTCGCAATAATAAAAGCGGAAAACGGAGGCGTTTCAGAGCAGAACATGAAAATTTGGAACGAAAAGGCGAGAGTCAGAACCATAAATTTTCTGGCACAAAGACACTTGGTAACTAGGTAAAACCGAATGTAAGCAGATCACTTAGCAGTCAAAGCAACCCTGATGGGGTAACACCACGCACGACGCGACAACCCGTCATGCTCTGCCGTATATATAGCTAAAAAAATGCACCTCCTTGAATTTAAAAAAAACGCGCATAGATAAAGTACCGTATGAAGTACACGTTAAAAGTGTTTTATTTTGTTCGCGGGGTTGCTCCACTCGCTATCGCTCGTTTCGCAATTGTCCCCGCTCACAAATTAATCTTTCACTTTTAACATTTACATCTTAATATTGTATCTCTGCCTCATTGGAGATGGATAATAATTGAAAAAAAAAACATAGAAAAAGCTTAGGTGATTACTTTTGCCACTTTTGTGATAGGCACCTAATTTTGGGACACACTGTAAAATATTATTCAGAAGGTGAGCAGCTACACACAAGCAGATAATTCCACATTATTTTATCATAACGAACAGCCAGCTCACACAGATCGTATAGCGTAATTAATTAAGAGCAAAGTTGCGGAAAATGTCAGAGAACAAGAAAAAACCTGAAAGTTGCAGCAAGTATCAGAGAAACAGAATCAATCAGTGTTGGTCCAAGTTACGGACACAATCAGGATGATGGAGATAAATATGTTTTTTCCCAAAGTTGATGTTCGTGGTGGCAGTGATAATTGAATTGAACAATAGATCGATATGGTGCAATGTTTGTAACGAGCCGGTTCAAGGCCCAATTTTCATGGAAATTACTCTTGCATGACGTTCTCTTGCGGTGTTATCCAGTACTAATACACTATACTTGATCATGCAACAATAAGTTTAATTCATTTTGCTCCTCGTTTTACGACGGGTACTTTTCCTTTTTCCTGGCTGATGGGTAATCAGCTTTCCTCGTCGCCTTTTGTTGCGTGATGCATCATAAAAACGGTTTTTCTTTTCGAATTGAAGTACGAGTAGAAATTAAATTAGCTTTTGAACTAACGCTAGTTATATCCTGAGAAACTGAGTCAAATACTTAATTGGAGAATCCGAAACAATGACGTTCAATTACCATGCAAATAGATTCGGTTTATTTTCACAATTTTACTAGTCGCTGAAAACGTTGAGACGTATTTCTACCCAAACGGATATCAATTTTTGTATTAAAAAACGTGAACAGTTTTGGCTGCACACCAATGATAGTAGTCGTGCTTAAGGACTAGAGCTGTTATGTTTTTGAAAACGTCCATTTGGATGAAAACACGCATCTAGATGTTTTTGAAAACGTCCATTTGGATGAAAACACGCATCTAGATAACAATGCTATGTTCCAAATTATACCTAAGTAATGGTGGAGGAGCCTCAGTTCTCATTCATTATTTCAAGTTAGGTATATGTTATTTACGTGAAATTCAAACTGCTACTTTTTGTTTCGTAGACTACAGATAACAGCAAATATTTAAGACGTACAGAAAATGGATTGAAAACTATTTCAGCTGAATAAATATCCGAATTGGCCGATACATTCGATTGTTTTTATTCCAATTTTTTGATCTACTAACACGACCTTGCACTTCAACATTTTCTTTTCAGAGTAAACGCAATTATTGTCAACTCCATTCGGTGCGTGACTGTCGAATATAGCTCACGAGAGATTTACCGTAACTACCACGGAATTTCGGGTCAGCATAACGCAGAAATTATTAATTGAACGACAAAGGACTTAGCTTTTGCCTTTTGCCTACATACGAGGAACTACACGAGAAATTCAGGTGAATATAGAAATCTGGTGGATATAATAGATCTTCTGTAATTATACTGGTGAAAGAAAATTTATGCATAGGTAGGTATACTTATCACAAATTGCTTTCGAAAAGTTCGCGCGCTTACAATTTCTGGCGGAGGCGCCACCGATATGGAGTTTCAACCAGACGAACAACAATATATCCCAAAAACGGAACCCGTTGAGCTCTCATAAAATTAATTATGATTATTATAGTTATTGTTATTACGTGTAGTTTGAAGTACTGTTAAAGTTTAACATCCCGTTACGGCTGACATAATTTCCTTCATTGCTGAAGGCCTCTCGGACGCATACCTCTTCTCTATATAACCATGCACACACAAATTCCTATTAATTCACAATTAAACATATCCGTTTCTAGAAGATTGGACGACTTCAGGTCACTGGTACGTTATGGGTCAGCTGATGGCGATTTAGAAAGTCAAACGCCTTTTTTTCAAATGGGTGCTGTGCGATGCGGATTGGTGTGCGCGTTGCGTTTGCAGGCAGGTATAAGGCACATTTTTATCATAGAGAGAAAATTTTATAAGTATAGTAAGTATATCGAGTTTTTACAAGGCCGGCGCCATTGCCGTAGGCTGGGTTGGGCTCCGACTTGAGACGACTTCCGGAAGAACCACGTGACGTCACGGCACGGTGAAAGTCACCTCGAGTTCCACATTTTGTGGTGTGCTGGATGGCCCAACAACAAAGAGTTATGTAAATAAATAAGCGTGGGTCGATGGTATAGGCATAGCGTATTTGTCAAAAAAAGATCGGTAAGAGGAGATAAACTTGTGACTGTAGTACATTATAAATTAATGGGTAGCATTTCTAAAAATTATATCATGATAGAGACTATTCTCGAAAGCTGCAGCTAATAATGTGATTCTGAACAGATTGGAAAACTGGAGTTATTCTGATAAAAATCTGCAGGTATTGTTAATTTCCCCCATCACTCTACGAACTTGATGGCTCGCATTATCTGAATACGAGTTCTTCCTCGTTCTTCCTTCAACGTTTTCAAATTTCCCGCGCATTCCAAAAGCTCGATCTTCAAGTTGATCAACGTAAAATTCCAAGTGCTTGGATTGACCTTTTGAACATTGTGCAGGTACTATGAAAAATCTGTGCTATGGTGCAACTGAGTACAATAAATGTCAATCAGATATTGTATATGATATATGCTTACTTATGATAAAGACAAAAAAGTTTGTAGACATATTTTAAACGTAGATCGTTTCTAACCGGCGCATTCACCATTTGTTCAGAGGTTCGTTGTTTGGCAGCTGTTGGAGTCTCTTAGATATTTATCTGTATAGGAGAACATTCCACAAGATTCCAGCATGTAACATCCCTTCTTAAGGCTGTATTCGCAGGGTATTATTATTTATCCCTCAAAAATGAAGTTGGAGAGATATAGAGATTTTGATGGAACTCCATATTATGTTTGTTTACCTTTGTTTCCGTTTGGATTACCCCACATTTTTTTAGAAGCCGAATAGTCCTGAAATACTGGAACAGTTTCTAAAACATTGCTGAGACATTTTTTGACAAACGAAAAAATTATTTTATAATTCTGAGAGACGTATAGAAAATTCAATACATTGCCGTTTTTTGAAAGAAATTGTCACCAAGAAAGAAGATTTTTTTTACATAATTGAAAAACGCTAAGTATTACTTACCTTCATTTCCTAACGCACTCTCAGTACACCGTATAAAAAAAGGGTTTTGATCTTCATTTTTGGAGAAAGAAATACTGAAGATACTTTTACCCGGCTGCGAATACAGCCTTTAAACTGAACTACGAAACGAAATATGTAGATGTCGTTTTCCAAAATTTCACAATTTTTCAAGATAGGAAAACTCCTGACTGGCTGTAACAATTTCAACTGGCCACGAGAGCAAATGATTATCGGAAATTATGATAAGAATTGCATATCCGGTCTCCGTCTTTGCTTGACATCGCGAAACTTTTATTGTTAGATCAGGATGATTAACTTACCTTTCATCAGCATAGTACTACAGTTTCCCCGAGTGCATGTCAACTTTCAAATCCACCGCGGTGATGTATATTAAAAAAAAATAAACAGTTTAATCTTTATTGCGGGCTAAAAAGTAGAACAATGACTAGAGAAAGCGATCATCATTCGGCAGGCAATAAAGTCCAACAACAAAGCTGGTAGTTGCACCAGGTACTATATTCTAGATCTAAATATACCCATCATCTATATAGACAATTAAAGGAGGTGAATATGAACTAATGTCAACAATACGTAATCTACTGTTACAGTAATTATTAAAACCCCAAGAAATTTGAAAATCCTGTGACGCTGGTTTGATCAAGTGACGTCAGTCGACGTAAGAACTAAACCAATTAATGTTGTCTTCTGTTTGAATAACGCAACTAACCGTGATTACGCTTTCTGTATTCACGATAGGCTGATTTCAAGTTTGATTTTTATTTCGAGTTATTCCGACCCCCTGTTCTGTTGACATGTTAGGGTATAGTCATCGAACCATACGGCAGCAAGTATTCCTCCACTTCCCCTTTCGTAATCTGTCATTTCCTTCCCCCCCGGTATGAATCACATCAAGTATTGACTGCTCTATGGCACCATCAAACACAATGATAATGCTCTGGTGGTGAGTGAGTAAGCGCCTGTATCGCCGTCAGTTCATTAACAATTAGCAAATTGCAAATGTTGTACTATTAGCGAGCAACAATCAAGTCCCCGTAGACGGTGGTGTTTGAAGTGTTATTGGAATTCCCTTATCAGCACTTTTCTTCACCTTCCTTTTGAATGAGTAATGTCAAATAAACGGATGAGTAATTTGCGGTTAGTGACCTAATTGTGTGTATGAAAAATGAGCGCAAAGGGGTATATACTAACTGTAAGCTAATCATTTTAAATAGCTTCATAGATAGCAACCATTATTATAAAATGTATTGTGTAGGTATACACAATGTTTGAAAGTGTCGCTAACGTGCGATCGAAAGCTATGAATTAGTCCACTTGTAAATAGGTGCCTTACCAGTTTACCTTGATGCGTACCGTATACCAGTTTATGAACGATTGTTTGATTGTTATGATTATGAATCTTGAATCTATAGTTGTTTTGCGTACCTATTCTTTGACATCAGCGTGAAAGGTCATATTTTTTGCGTCTCCATCTAAAATAATAATAGTATATTATTAAACGAGTTCCATAAGACATAGTATTGTCACACGACTGGTGAAGGAGTGTGACAATACGTGTTATTTAACGAGTGTAATATACTATTTTATCCACTTCACTCTGATAATCGCCCAGAAATTGTAAATTCTGGCTGCTAAAAATAGGAATGTTCGACAGGGGACATCTCCGCACTGACGTTCGCCTACCTTCTATTGACAATAATCAATAAAGACAATAAATTGTTGCTATTGGTTGAAAAGAAGTTAATTAATATTCTTCATTAATTGAAGCACCGCTTTCGATGTAATAATGAATCCATTAATAAAGCAAAATGAATAGATAAAATACTTATTACAACTGACTCAATCTCTATCAAAAATGTTTGCTCCAGGATCAATTAGTTTGTATTTTTCGCTATGGCAAATGAAATGCCTCAAAATCAATGCATCGTAATCATTGTATATTTAAAAATAAGCGTATTCTACACCTTCGGCTAAGTTCGAACTCCGGGACGATACTTCAGTCGACAAATGTTTCTCATGGAGCCGAACTTCTAATTCGTGATTTGAAAGCCCTCGAAAAAGTGTATTCAGAGTGGTTCAAAGTGATGTTCCACCTGTCACGTGTTCAAAAGTGATAAACTGTCAAAGTTTAATTATGACTCAAAAACTACTCTATGAATTTTTAATCAAATTTGTCAAGAATCATAGCAACGAGAAAAGAAAGTTAGAGTCGCATTGGAAGTTTTTCACCTTTCCCAGTTGAGCGCTACGAATTTTCAAAGCTGCAGAAGCGCTTTTTTGGGTTAAAATTATTCTAGACGGCCGAACGCTGCTTTTACCGCCACAAGAAACGAAGCAGACGGCCGGTTTTTGGTCAAAACGACTATGCGCGACTTGACAAAGTAGGGGGCTTCTATCAAACGATCGACTTTTTCTCAAAATGTTTGGAATTATATCGTTAAACTAGATCCCCGGTTGGTGAGACGTTTTCTATCGTTAGTGGACAAAAAACAACATGAGGAATATCAACTTATGGTGCGATTCTCTAAAAAAATACATTCCATAAAGGCTTTGTTACGCTGACCTAGGCAACAGCCAATGGCCGATACAAATTTTTACATAACTAGTGCAAGCGGTACACCAGGATTATTATAAAAAAGTGGCATTTGATGATACAAGCAAGCCACTTTGCATATTTGTTGTCGAAACCCATTAGAAAAATTTGACCCGCAGTTCCTAAAAATTCATCCCTTAGGACCCGAGATTTGGGGAGGGGGAGGGAATACTATGAAAAAATACCAAACTTTTTCGTCCAAACCTGCTGAGGCGTGTTTGGTGTCAAAACTATATAACTCAGACCTCTTCGATACAATGACAATGTCAAAACTTTCGTGCGGTCACCGGAAGTCGAGTTAAGTCGTCATCTTTGAAAATTAGAGCTGAAGGTCAAAATTACAAAGTAAGCCTCAATTACCCATATGTTGGGTATCGATTCTTAGGTTTTCGGGGTCGCTGAAAACGTATGAAATGAAACAAAAACGATTGGGTACACCGTTCGCCCATATGATCTACCTATGGGCCCAGAAGTCAGGCAAGCGAGAAAAATCCTACAAATTTTCGAAAATAGAAGTGAAATAATGAAGTGAAATAGCTTCAATTAGCACTTGATGATGATGCTGTACCAGCTGTTCTATGTGAAATTCATGATGTTCACCTGTGAGCTGTCAAAAATCCAAAATGGCGCCTATTTCAAACACTCAGGGGAATATTTCATCGTAATTTTCTTTAGGGAGCTTCTACGTGTCACTAGCTAAGCACATGTTTTTCATCAGTGAGTAACGACTAAAAAAGTTCCTTACACTATTGGTGGTATCTTGCATCGTTTAAAAGATATCCGCCGCGAAACTGTTTTGGAACCGTTTTTGAACAATAGATTGAATACTTGATTAGGAGGAAAAACTTTGCATGTATAATTGAAATAACCGACCTGAAGATATTTGTTTTGTTTTATGTAGTCATGTTTTATGGTTTTGATTGCGTGATCTGTCATTCCTGGTAGATATATGGAGGGTCACAAATCCAAGATGTCCGCCGCTGTAGGGTTATTTAGAAAATTTCATGCTAACTTTGTCCAAAAGCGGAGGGGGGAGGGGGGCGGAAAAGCTCAAACATAGAAGATCTACAAACGATAGATTCAATGCATTTTATCCAAAGCGCAAAATATCTAGAATACAAAAGATCCAAAACGCAAAATATCTAAATTAGGTACAAAAGATCCAAAGTACAAAAATCGACAGTACATAAGAGCTAAAATTTGAAAGATCTATAGCACAAGCCGTACAATGTAGAAAACGTCAAAAATATAAATGGTTTTGAGTTTCCTCCCTTTTCTTCAAATCCACCAGATAAGCAAATTGCTTTTTTTGACTTACCAGTGTTGAGTAGTTGGCTTTTGACTCAAGTTGCCTCCTTTCCAAACCTACCAGAAGGAGTTGGTTTTTGACTCAGATTCCTTCTTTCCAGACCCACCAGATGGAAATTACTGATTGATTCAGGTTTCCTTCATCTTTTGAGGCCCTCTAAATAATGTCTAGACTCTAGAGTCGTCGACTAAGTCTTGCTTAGTAAGTTTGAACAAAAAGACTCAACTCGAGTCAAAAAGCAGTAAGCAGCTCCTTATCTGGTGGACTTAACACAAACGGAGGAAACTCAAGTCAAAAGCATTTCCTGATCCAGTGGATCTGAAAAGAAGGAGGAAACTTGTGACCCTTCCTATGTTTGGTGGTTTGTGTTTATATTGTGAACTTTTTGTATATTAGACATACTAGATTTACATCTTAGGTACTGCAACCTTTTGCATTTTAGATATTTTACGAGATATTTTATTAGACTTTTTGCAATCGAATCTTTTTTCCGCCACTCTATTTCCTCCTGTTTTCTGCAACAGTGCAACATCATTGAATAAAACGGTGGCAGAGCGAGAGATTTTTTCATTCGTTTTCATCATGTAGGTGTCATTTTTCAATTAAAATTTCACGTACATCTACTTTAGGTAGGTAGTTGGTTATATCTCTCAAATTATTAAAAGAATAAAAATGTGTGGAACTCTTCAGAAATATATAAGTAATGTACAGGTGCGGTAGATATTTATTATTTATCCAAATCCAACAATAAAGTTGGTATGAAATTTTTAAACTTACAGAGGCAGACATCTTTGACTTATGACAATCTATGCATAGACCAGGAATGACAAATCAGGCAAAATACATCATAAGACATGATTGCATGGAACAGACAGAATAATTTAGGTCGGTTGTTTCAATTTTACATGCAAAGGTTTTTCCCCTATTCAAGTATTCAATCTATTGTCTAAAAACGGTTCCAAAACAGTTTCGCGTCGGATATCTTTTGAACGGCACAAGATATCACCAATAGTGTAAGGAACTTTTTTAGTCGTTGTTCACTGATGAAAAACATGTGCTTAGCTAGTGACACGTAGAAGCTCCCTAAAGAAAATTACGATGAAATATTCCCCTGAGTGTTTGAAATAGGCGCCATTTTGGATTTTTGACAGCTCACAGGTGAACATTATGAATTTCACATAGAACAGCTGGTACAGCATCATCATCAAGTGCAAATTGAAGCTATTTCACTTCATTATTTCACTTCTATTTTCGAAAATTTGTAGGATTTTTCTCGCTTGCCTGACTTCTGGGCCCATAGGTAGATCATATGGGCGAACGGTGTACCCAACCGTTTTTGTTTCATTTCATACGTTTTCAGCGACCCCGAAAACCTAAGAATCGATACCCAACATATGGGTAATTGAGGCTTACTTTGTAATTTTGACCTTCAGCTCTAATTTTCAAAGATGACGACTTAACTCGACTTCCGGTGACCGCACGAGAGTTTTGACGTTGTCATTGTATCGAGGAGGTTTGAGTTATATAGTTTTGACACTAAACACGCCTCAGCAGGTTTGGATGAAAAAGTTCGGTATTTTTTCATAGTATTCCCTCCCCCTCCCCAAATCTCGGATCCTAAGAGATGAATTTTTAGGAACTGCGGGTCAAATTTTTCTAATGGGTTTAGACAACAAATATGCAAAGTGGCTAGCTTGTATCATTAAATGCCACTTTTTTTTGCGTACCGCTAGCACTAAACAGAGCGTTTATGAAATGTTATTTTTTACAGAATAGCACTATTACATCCAGTTCCATCAGCGAATTTAATTATTGTTAGCTAATTGAGATATTTTCTCTGATGGATTTTTGGTCAGTGCTGGTTGAATGATCACGGAAAATGCATACAAGCTGTTGTGGTCTGAACATTTTCCCATAATCTTTCGTGAAACTCGTTTTTTCTGTGGTCACTAAGACAATATTCACAGAGAAAACATCTCAATTAGCTAACAATAATTAAATTCGCTGGTGGAACTGGATGTTAGTGCTCGAATTCGTGCCTGTGTTATATTTCTGAGTTATAAACTAGATACCTACCTATCGTTCTCATTCTATCAAGCCGGATTTTCTGAAGGTTGAAGTTCTGTAATGTAAATTCAAGCACTCCAATCAAATCCTATCTTCAAAATGCTTGAAATGCCAAATCCTCATACTACAGAATACCACCGGGCAAGTATTGTGTCGCACACAACAGATTTTACTTTTCTGACCCCCCCCTCCCCTAACATTGAAGAGTAGAGAAAGTACTGTGATCGTGCAGAAAAGAAAACAAATGACGATGGACAGATCCGTTTTGAGGTCTTGTCAAGTCGATTGAGACCATTTCCAGAGTATTGTCTATTAGTCCAGTAAAATGAGGCGATTTTTAGGCCAAAGTTGGAACAAATTAGGGGCAGGATGAAAAAAATATGGCGATGTAGAGAATGGAAAACTGGATAAGAAAAACTAAACTTTCATTTCCAGTCATTCCGGGAACCATGGAAAAAAAATGGAGAAAATGGAAAAACATGCGCCGCGATCTTTCTTTTGAAACGGTGAGAGAACGGTGAGAGATGTGTGAAAACTGTCAGGGACAAAGTTGTAGGGAATTCAATAATCTACAAAAAAGTCCCTGGAGGCATATGTCTAACTTTTTTGGTTTAGCCGTTTATCGCAGTCAAAGTTGCGCGCCGGTCTAGTGAAGTGGAAAAACTGTCCGCGTGACCTTCCTTTTCGGATGCTGTGAGAACGACAAGAGATATCAAAAAATTGTGAGCGGCAAAGTTGTAGAGAATTGAATGCTTCACTAGAAAATTTTCAAGGCCAATTATTATCACTTCTAGTTCAGCCGTGAACCACGTTCGAAGTTGCGTGACAATCCTGTTGATGAAGTGGTTCTTCTGGAAAACTTACAAAAACCCTAGACTCGATGAAAAAACTATGACAATGTAGAGGATGAAAAACTGGATCTAAAAAACTGAAGTTTCATTTCACACCGTTCCAGGAAATCTAAGAAAAAAAAAAGAAAAAGTTGGAAAATAGCGATTTGCACTCCCAGCTTCCTCATTGAATACTGAAATAAACGTAATGAATATGGAAAATCTGAACAAACTAGCTTGTAGAGGATTAAATCATCTATAGAAAATGCCCTGATGACATGTATGCATCTTTGTCGACTTAGCTGCGGAGCGCTATCAAAGTTGGGGTACATAACTAGTGACGCGTCGCATATGTGGTCAAACTGGCACGACGTTGCGGTCATTGTTCAATTGATTATGAAACTATTGTTGGAAATGTAACTCCGCGGATGAACGCTTTGTTATGTATAAAGTTACTTGTTTGGCAAAATTAAAGTCGTGAGTGTCACTGTACTATTTTCGTCATATTTTCATTCTAGAAATCTGGGACGAGAGACTAGGTTGCTAGGGAATTTCTGAATTTGTCGTTTCTAATCATATATTTATAGCATCAAAATAGTACGAAAATAGTATCGTGACACTCAGGCTTAAAACTGAGAAAGTACTCGTAATTTGTAACACAATATGTATAATAATTGAAAAACGTGATTCACGTTAGATATTGAGATGTTTTTCAACTGATTTCTGATGAACAAAGATCATTCAACAACAGCTCGGAGATAATAAACAACTGTCCACCTGAACAATGGGGTTGTAAATTAAACATTTCTCTGTTGATGCCTATTAGAACCCAGGATAACGTAGCTCTCGAAAATCTGCTACGGCTGATTTCCTGCAGATGCTTGAAAAACTGCGAGAAGCTTTGTGGATGCAGAAAAGCTGACCTCAAGTGTACCAAGTTTTGCCACCACTGCCATGGAGCCACCTGTTCTCACGCTTCCTGCATTGTCGTTTCGGAAGACGATGATGATGACTATAATGATAATTCTAACAATAAGTAGCTACCCAGAAGTTAAACAAAGCACGCAATTTTTTCAAATCATTTAATCATGTTTTATAATCAATCAAACAATGACCGCAACGTCATGCCAGTTTCACCACATATGCGACGCGTCACGAGTAATGTACCCCAACTTTGATAGCGCTCCGCAGCTAAGTCGACAAAGATGCATACATGACATCACAAGATTTTCTATAGATCATTCAATCCTCTACAAGCTAGTTTGTTCAGATTTTCCATATTCATTACTTTCATTTCAGTATTCATTGAGGAAGCTGCGAGTGTAAATCACTATTTTTCAAGTTTTTCTTTTTTTTTTTCTCAAGTTTCCCGAAACGGTGTGAAATGAAACTTTGGTTTCTTAGATCCAGTTTTTCATCCTCTACATTGCCATAGTTTTTTCATCGAGTCTAGGGTTTTTGTAAGTTTTCCAGAAGAACCACTTTATCAACAGGATTGTCGCGCAAGTTCAAACGTGGTTCACTGCTTAACTAGAAGAGATAATAATTGGCCTTGAAGATTTTCTAGTGGTGCATTCAATTCTCTACAACTTTGTCGCTCACAATTTTTTGATATCTCTTGTCGTTCTCATAGCATCCAAGAAGGAAGGTCACGCGGACAGTTTTTCCACTTCACTAGACCGGCGCGCAACTTTGACTGCGATAAACGGCTAAACGGAAGAAGTTAGACATATGCCCTCAGAGACTTTTTTGTAGATTATTGAATTCCCTACAACTTTGTCCCTGACAGTTTTCACACATCTCTCACCGTTCTCTCACCGTTTCAAAAGAAAGATCGCGGCGCATGTTTTTCCATCTTCTCCATTTTTTTTCCATGGTTCCCGGGATGACTGGAAATGAAACTTTAGTTTTTCTTATTCAGTTGCTCATTCTCTACATCGCCATATTTTTTTCATCCTGCCCCTAATTTGTTCCAAGTTAAATCCTTATTTTACTGGACTATATCAGTGTATCTGTGTGGCGGTAACCTTCCAGAATGACTGCCGAACCGTTGATCCGGTTGAGTTAAAATTTGATATATAAGAGGTGGTGCAGTTTTTGATGAGTACGTTAATTTCAGGGCGTGATGGAGTATCGAAACAACGGGACTTTTCTCAAAAATAGATTTCGAAAGTGGACAGCATCGGACAAAGATTACAAATTACAGAAAAATAATTGAGGTAGCCCTCCAAAGTTATAAATCAATAATCGTTTTTCCGTATAACTTCTGAACCATTCAACCGATTTTGTCTCAATTTGAACCAGAGTCATCAAAATAAGTCTCTCTCGAGCAATAATATGTAATTATGCTATACAAGTTCCACGTTCCATTTCTAATGGCGTAGGTAACGAAAGTGTCTCTTTCTATTCTTCACCCCTTGGCTATTTTCGAAAATTGTTCATAAACTAATTTTTTGACGACAATGCACCATCTTAGATCACCTGATTGTCGACTTTATATACCATATACAGGGTGACAATGGGAGGAGTGCAAAAGGACCTGACTTTAGCAAGGTGTCGTTTCAAAAAAACAAGTCGCAGATTTTTTCGTCATATTTTCGGAAAAGCGTTCATCAATATCTCGAAACGGTTTTAAACTTTTGATCGTATTTTGTTTTTCCAAAAAGAGCTACTGATTTTTTTGTAATTTTTTAATTTTTTGGTGCAGACTCTGCCAGGAGCCCTATTTTCGGGAATCGGGACACAGGTAATCTGTTCACATGTGAAGTTGCTAGGCAACCAGGGTTGTGATTGGGTGTCACCTACACCTAGACAACACAAGGAGATGGCAACATCGCATGAGGAGCTGTTCCCCGGGACACACGTGATCTCTTCACATGTAAAGTAGCTAGACAACTAGGGCTGTGATTGGCTGTCACCTAGAGAACATCACTCGAGGAGTTGTTGCCCGGTTCCAAAAATATGGCCCCAGGGACCTTATTCTGGAAACAATGAATAAAGTTCTCATGCGGTGTTCTTATGCAAGGAGAGCTATGATTGGCAAATGAAGCATGCTGTGACATTGCACTACATGTTAAATGGTCCAGAATGGTTCAAAATGCACCAAGGATAAGTATCCATGGCATTAAGAATGCCGCATAGTCACCAGTTTGTTCCATCATGGGTGCTTGTTTTACTGCACAATTCTCAATCCATAAATCACAAAACAAACAATAACTCTTTGAAAAAACAATATACGCTTAAAAGTCCAAAACTGTTTCGAGATATTGATTACACGCTTTCCACAAATGTGAGCTACGAAATTCTGCGGCTTTTTTTCTTAGAACGGCATCTTGCAAAAGTCAGGTCTCTTCCACACTCGTTCCATTGTCACCCTGCCTGTATATCCTACATAAGGTCAACACCCCGGTGTTTGAAAGTGGCAACATGTAGTCAAAAGATTACTCTATCAAGCATCATAAAATTTTTCAGAATTGGGTAATTTCTTCTCGAGATATTCCCATTTTACTTACTTACTTACCCTCCCAATCCATTTGCCTATTTTTCCCTTACGGGTGTAAGGCGGTTTGTGGAGTCGAGTACTCCGTGGGGTCCCTTCTCCATATTTCTCTCCATCCTGTCCGATCTTGTACCGACCGAGTCGCCCCCTTCATCGTCTCTCTTCTCTTCTTCACAGCTTTCCGCACTTCATCACACCACGTTCTTCTAGGTTTTCCCCTGCTTATTTTCTTTATTGTTCTAGCTTCAAACACTCTTGGTTATTCTGTTTTCATCCATTCTCTTGAGATGACCGAACCATCTTAATTATCCTTCCTCTATTGTTCGACCCACAGTTTTCGTGTTAAGCTTGTCTCTAAATTTTGTGTTCCTTATCTTGTCCATGATTGTCTTGTCGTCTATTTTTCTTGAGAATCTCATTTCTATTACTTCAATCTTCCTTCTTTGTTTCTCTGTCAAAGTCCAAGACTCAGGCCCGTATTCATAGTCAGATCTTATGTCTTAAGACGACCTTATTCAATTTTGATACGCTGATTCCTCCCGAATACAACCTTGAGAAGATGTAGGGGTATTTTATTATGTTATAAAATGTTCACAAGATGATAACTGTATGTATAAATCCATTGTGGTTCAAGCCTGTGTCTAAATAAACATGGTCTTAAGACCACCTTATATATAAGATCCGACTATGAATACGGGCCTCAGACCCGTAAGTCAAGATTGGGGTGACGACTTTCCTAAATATTTATGTTTTGGTGTTTTTGAGGATTTCTTTGTTTCCTAGGAATGTTGTCTTCATGGAGTTGAATAGTCTTTCCGCTGCTGTGGTTCTCTCAATGATTTCTTCGTCCAGCCTTCCGTCCTGTGACACGATTGAGCTTAAGTATCTAAATTTTTCGACTTGTTTCAGTTTTGCGTCGTTTACCTCAATTGTGTGTTGTTTTGATTCTTTGCCAATAGTCATGGTTTGTGTCTTACTCTGGTTGATGTTCATGTTGTACTTGTTAAGTTCGCCTTTGTATATCTGCATGTTTCTGTCCAGTGTTTCTTTGTTTTTTTTTGCGATTATGATCATATCGTCGTTGTAGCATATTTCGAGAATCTTGATCCTTTGCATCTTCCAGTAGCCTATGTCGTATTGTCTTGCATTTTTTCTTGTTTCTTTTATAGCCTGTTATTAAAGCCTGCTATTATTATACTGTGTTAGTACCACAGTAAAGAGCATCGAGCTCAGTATACATCCCTGTCTTACTACCTTTGGTGTCTCGAACATTTGAGATGTTTCATGTTTCGATCTTACGTAATTTGTTGTTTTTCTATACAGGCTTTGAATGCTCTTCACTGTGCTCTGCTGCACTCCCCTTTCTCGTAGTGTGTCCCATATGTCGTTTCTATCGAAAGCCTTTCCAAATCCATGAAACAAAGGTGTATTGTCTCTCCTTCTCCTATGGCTTTTTCCGTTATTTGTCTTAGAATGAAGATGGCATCTTATACTCCTCTGTTCGGTCTGAAACCGAATTGTGTGTCTTCAAGTGTCTCCTCCAGTTGATCTCTCGGTCTTTTTTCCAATATTCTAGCAAATATCTTTGCTGCGTTGCTGAGCAATGTAATTGCTTCATAGTTGTGACATTCTTGACTATTCCCATTTTAACCGAGGCAAAATTTTGGAGTGGTCCACTTCAATTTGGGCCCAGTTCATTATACGCAAAATTTATTGTCTTACAGGGGCCCTATTTTCGAGACACACGTGATCTGTTCACATGTGAAGTAGCTGGGCAACCAGGGCTGTGATTGGCTGTCACCTAGGCAAAATCACTTGAAGAGTTGTTTCCTGGTTCCGAAAATACGGCCCCAGAATGCTCGCTCAGCCTGGTAGGTGTTTGTTAATTTGTTTGTTTTTCAAACAGATCCCTCTTTCTGAAGGGACGCTTTGATCAAATTCATTACCGATATCTACTCATTATATTGGAAATAATGATAATAATATTGTTTATTTATGACCATTATTGGAGTCGAATACACAATAATACTCGTAGTACTAATACTGATAATATTATTACTATGCACATACCTCCCATATTATACCCATGCTTCCTAAACCCGTTCATCCATTCCCATAATACCCGTTTCTATACCACCCATTTCTTCTCCCATACTCATTCAACCCATATAATCTATCCCATTCCTAATCATCCCCATACAACCCATCCCTAAAGGACCGGAAATAGCATTCGGTCCACTACATTCCATATAAGGCAGAATGTCTTGTTGGTCCATCCGTTGAGAATCCATTCAGCGACAGGGATGCATGGGACAGCTCGACATCAGATTGCATCCATCGATTTCCGTTTCGCCTTTCCTCTGGCTTTCTTGTGGTGGTACAACAGCGATTGCCCTTTTTGTCTTTGAACAGTATACAGATTTGTTGTCCACATTCATCTGGATCGTTGGAAGCCTCGACGATCTGCAGCAACTCGACGAAGAGGTTCGAGAGAGAATTGCCCACGTTGACTTTGTCCGGCAGCCATCCGGGTTGCATCTTCTTGAAGATGCTGACGCAAACGTTGACTGCCTCGACAGCTTTTTTGCAGCTTGGTTTTTGGTTCAGATTGAAATTGGGCTCGCACACGTCCGGGGGACTGTTGATTAGGAATTGGAAAGATACGCTGAGTTCACCTGGAGTGGAAGTTTTTGTATTTTTCTCTACTTTCTTCCTTTTTTGAGGAACTGATGTTCGAAAAAAAAAACGATTTTTGGCTAGGTTCATAAACTATAGTTTTCCTAAAAAAATATTTGAAAAAATGCGTCTCAGCAACTGCTGTGTATCAGTATCAAGTTACAGGATAATGAAAACTAATTGTCAGTAATAAGTGAATAGTATCGCAAGTGCTTTGATTTTCACGATAACTTTGGCCAAGCGATCGCGAGTGCTGGTTGTAACGATAAATGCAAGGAGGAGGGCATTTATCTAGGGACAATCAGCCCGACGGAAACGCTTGGTGGCTTGGTCAAAATAATCTGAGAGAATTTCAAGCACGAGTGATATTTTGCTGATTTATTGCAAGAACAAGTCCGAAGTGACAGCTGTCAAATCTTGTTGTTTGTATCAAATTGATTTGGTTGCGCTTGACATTGGACACTGGCAAATAAATAAGTGATTATTATCCTTAATAGCTCTAATAATCAAGGGCGTTGTATGTAATTATCATCTTCTGACACTTCCAGGTACTTCAGTAAACTTTCCTGGACTCCGAAAACGCGAATTTCGAGGGACCGCCTGTATCGTGATTTTAAATCAATTTTTTTGCCTGAAATGCCATAACGCTCTGCGACATGAGCGTCAAAAGAGAGACAGAGAAAGTGCCTTTGGCCTTCCGAAGAATTTTTCTTCCATTTTATGCCATGTTACCCATGCTGGGTACTATGGGAAAATCCGGCGAAGGAAACAATCGAAATTCCCATCATTGGTCATATAAACGGTCCATTGTGATTTTTTTCTGTCAGAGGATGATAATGAGACAGAGCTGGGAAAAATAATGCGTAGGTACCTATATACGATGGCTTTGTTATCACTTGGTGCTTACACACGGGATATACTATGGTATTTTATACATATATCATTATTTTTAGGCGCGATAATATTAGATAACCTGCTTCAGGTTTGAATAAGCCGATTTCGATTCATAAACGTGTACAAGCATACCTTGTTTAATGAGCGCGCGCGATTCAAAGCAATTATGCTGTTGATGTACTGCGATGGCATTGTACTTTGCAATGAATGAATTAGAATAGTGGGCAAGGATGGGACGTATACGCAAGGTTGAAGCTGCGACTAGTATATTTTTCCAATCATATCATTTTTTTTATTCGTCAAGAATCGACTCGCGGGCAATCATTATCGGATAAAAATAGCGAAGAGCAAAATCCTGCGGCGATACCATTTACAGGTGGCAAGAATGAAGTTCCTGCCGCGCTGCTCTGTAGTGGGTAATTTTCCTGCTATGGACTCGAGTCTTCAGGTTAGGCAAGCTTAAATGTGCAAAAAGAGATAGCAAGGTCGTTCGGCACTCGCGCTGTCACTGACTCTACGATTTTTCTTGCCCTAAGCTTCACTTCAATATTAACTGAAAAAATACACACCAGCAGATATCGTGATTGTTATTAAGTAATTTCATCATCGTGTCATTGTGACGTCATTGTATTGCGCCATGTAGGTACAAAGTATTTACATATACAAGCCTCAACTTTGACTCAGTGAATTCCAAAATATGATAAAAATAAGAATATGGATCGACATGTTTCGTGCAGCTTTTCCCATCGATATGCCATCTCACAAAACGGAAGTGACGTCTCCTCGTCTCGAGCGGCTTCGACATTTATCGAGATGGTGATGAATAATTTCTTGTGGCGGAAGTTCACGCGTATGATTATTGTTTATCGGTTTCCAATGCATTTTGTTATTGTTATGTGCCAGCGACATACATATTTATTTTTAGGAGTATTATAATTGCAGATTGACCCTGGACAGGATGGCGTGACAAATCTAGCTCAGAGTTTTTCTCATCGCACGGTATTTTGGCATACATCGAGACGATATGCCCCGTTTGCTTAGACGTGGGTAATTTTTTTTCAGCAACATTCTCAGGAGTGCTATTTAAAATAACCTTCTTGTATGATATATGATTGATTTATATAACCTCACGATGTCAATGGAACAATATGGCTGAAACCTCATAATTTTCTTCATATGTTTATATTATCCAATCAAGAAGCTATTATACTCGAACTTGTAATAAACTCCTTGATGGGTAGGCAGCCCAATATACTCAATTTTTAATTCAAACAAGTCTCTTCTTGTGACAGCTGGTCTGAAGACTGGTATCAAATATCGAGCTTTCATCTTAAGTTTCATTTGGTTGACAAGCGAGAATAAACAAGCTTAAATATTTTAAAATTATCAAGGACTGGAAAAAAACAAACACAAAAGGTTTCAACTCTAAATCATTTATTGTAGGTACATATTTTGTCAATGATGGATGAAAAAATTCTTAACTATCTAATTGTTTAGAGAACACAGCACGCGCCTATACCAAAAAGCACCTATTCAGGGTGCCTCCAAATTAATTGAGATTTTTCATTTGTAGGAGAAGGGCAGAGCCTTAGGAGAAGGGGGTGTCGAAGGGTGAGACTTTGTCATCCGCTATCTTTATCTAAGGAGATTGTATTGAAATATATTGAAACAGATCAGAAATTTTTTTTAACCTTTATTTTGTGCCAGTTTTATATTTATTAAGTATGTAGAATGAGTTCTAAGCTTAAAAAATTATTCGTTTGATCAAAAACACTCGCAAAACACGGCAACGGTTTTTAAATCATCGTAGAGCGGAAGATGGCACGGTTGTCTTCCATCACAGAGACTTCCACCGAATATTTTATAGGCGTTTTAGTTGAAAAATGGATTTTCAGGAATTACGACTTACCTGTATGGCAAATTGAAATGTTAATCAAACTAAACAGTGGCGCCGAACTCATAAAAAGTTACTATGGCGAAGAAAATTTCAGACCCCCCCCCCCTATTTCTATGCTACGGTCGGGCCGGGTGGCCTAAAAGCCCCCCATGCAGTTAGCGCCGCAAGCGAATTTTTTTTCGGAATAATAATAATAATAATAATAATAATAATAATAATAATAACAATAATAAGCAAAAAAAAAAAGGGAATCCGCTGACTAAATTGTCCTCATTATCTTTTCAATTCTGGAAATTTTCGACAACTCTCAAAAATAACCCTTTAGGCACCTACATAGATGACATGGGCTAAATTTCAAGTTTAGGAACTCTGGCAGAAAATATTGCTGCGTAGTTTGTGGGTAAGTAAGAGGTAGGTAGGACCCTCTTGTTAAATTGGGCCCCAGTTTTATCAAGAGTAATAAAACTAACTCACCTGATATTCCATATTAATAGTATGTAGTGTGCAGTGCAGCGCAATGTAGCTAGGCACAAACCTCGAAAGTATTTTGTGAGATCGTAAGATCGTAAGATTTTCCTAGTACATTTACTTGGCTGTTGAAGTCTGTATGATCAAAAACTTTTTGCCCCTAGTCTAGAGTGCTATGAAATTATTATTTTATACAGGATGTCCTAGGTTTAAATCCGGAAACTTCAGCAATCAATAAAGAATTGAAAAATAATGAGACTTTGTTCAAAAAAATGCTTTCAAAAATTGAAAATAACGAAGATATAGCCCTTCAAAGTTGGATTCAAAAAACAATTTTTCTGAAATAACTCTTACACCGTTCAACTGATTTTGTCCAAATTTGACACAGAGGATCCCACAATACATTTATATCAATAGCTTGAGATGACTTTTCCCGAGTGACTCCAGTGGCGTAGATATTGAAAGGTTTACCCCTCAAAACTCCTCTATTTTTCACGCAAATCAAAATTTTAAGAAAGCGACCCAAATTCTTGATGCTGTATTCAATTCAAAGGAAAAAGTGACTCCTAGTAAATTTTGATTTGAGGCTTTGTTTTTGAGATATTTGAGTTTGGAAATTCCAAACACAAATCTAGATATAAAAATGCTGAAAATTCTATTTACTAGGCTAACGAAGCCTCAAATCAAAATTTATCGGGAGTAACTTTTTCTTTTAAATTAAATGCAGAAGCAATAACTTGGATTGCTTCCTCAAAATATTCATTGGCGTAGAAAATAGGGGCGATAATATGAGTGGTTCCTCCAATATCTACGCCACTGGACTGCTTTTGGAATTCTCAAACTCAAATATCTCAAAAACGAAGCCTCAAATCAAAACTAACCAGGAGTAACTTTTTCTTTGGAATTGAATGCAAAAACAATAATTTGGATCGTTTCCTCAAAATCTTCATTGGCGTAGAAAATAGGGGGGATAATATGAGTAGCTCCCCTAATATCTACGCCACTTGACTGTTTTGATCAAAGTAATAGTTTTTCTCATGGAGCTAAGTATTCAAGCATCACCGATCCAATTTTGGAAGAAATATCCTGAGTGACATGGAAAATAGAATTTTTAGTAACAAAAATGGTTTCAGTTTGTAATTGTGTTTGAATTTTTCAAACCCAAATATCTCAAAAACGAAGCCTCGAGTCGAAACTTACCATTCGTAGCAGAATCAGCATTTTGGGTCGTTTTCCCAAAATGTTCATTGGCGTAGAAAATAGAGGGAGTAATAGGGGTGAACCTCCCAATATCTACGCCACTGGGGTCATTTAGAAAAAGTCATCTTGAGCTCCTGATGTAGGTGTATCGTAGGATCACCTGTGTCAAATTCGGACAAAATCTGTTGAATGGTGTAAGAGTTATTTTGAAAAAACGGTTTTTTGGAACTAACTTTGGAAGGCTATATCTCCATTATATTGAATTTTTGAAAATATTTTTCTGAACAAAGTCTTTTTATTTTTCAATTCTCTATCGGTTGCTGAAGTTTCCGGATTTAAATCTCGGACACCCTGTATATCAAAAGTTGGCCAGAATCGCGACCATAATGACTGAATAAACTGTTGAATGCTAATGTCGGTCTCTGAAAATGTTCAAAACTGAATAAAAAGCTTTCTTAACCGAAAGTTATTTTTGGAATGGCATAAAATTGGGAAACGGGGAGTGATCGTATTTCTTACTAACGCGACATGCATTGAAGATTTCCAAACAACATGCAGATGTCACTCTGAAGTGAATTGCAGGACATACTTAACTACCAACATTTGGAAAAGGCAAAAAAAAGTCATAGCACTCTTGAGGTAGAATGGTTTTGATCATACGATACCTATACCTAGGTACATAACTGTCATTCAGATTCAATATACCTAATAATCCTAATATCCGCAATGATTTGCTGGGTAAGTCTCTCTTCCTCTTCTTTTCCTCCTTTCTTCTCCTTTTTTCTTTTCTTCTTGTTTCTTTTCTTCTTTTCTTTTTTCCTTTTTTTTCTCCTCCAGACCCCCCCCCCTCTTTTGAGGTATGGCGAGCGCCACAAAAAAAGGTCTATTCGGCGCCACTGAAACTAAACATGAAAAATAATCCTCAAATCCTCTTCCATTTGCTAGAAGAAGTTCACTTATTTTCTATCGGATAACGAAAATAGCAGGGGTCGAAGCCTTGCCCATATCTTCAAATGTGAAAGGAAGTTTTTTCAAACATTTTCCTGATGCTTTCGAAGAACTCTCTTATAAGCCCTAACTCCTATCCGTGGGTGTGAATTTTGAGACCCTCTTTACTCTGTATGAGAACAAAGCGATTACGGAGATTATTGCTCCCTTGATGGAGGTTTCTTTTTCCAACCACAATAACTCAAAACCTGTGTCAAAATTTACAAAAAATTCGAGGTTTCTCTAAAAAACGGTTCCAAAAAATGTTGTTCGACACTCGAGCGCTGTGCCATTTCAGACCCTCATCCTCCATTGCAGCATTTGGTGCACCTCCTGCCTAGCAAGCAGAGTTTCGTTCCTGAAACTGAACCTTTGTAACAATAATAATTATATTTCGTATTATCTTTGTTTTGCCTTAGTAATAATGGGCTTAATTTGCTTATTGCTGGAAGTGGGTACCTGGTGTATCTAAAGATTCCGATTGCCGATTACCGACTATCTTTTCACATCATTAGTACCTATACTAATGGTGAATACACTGGTCAAGAATACTCCGCAGCACATACTTGCATTAGCTTTGTGCTTTGTACTGATTATACATTTGTATATGAAAAAGAATTGATCGAAATAAGAGAGAGAGAGAGTACTTGTTTTGTACTCAATCTTGATCGGGACGCATCCTCCATTTGTGACAAAAGTGAAAGGTTCGTTGTTTGTCGGTCGTTAGAGTCTCCACGATAGATTCGTTATCCTGGGCCATCTAAGACATCCTGCATGATCCAGCAAGTATCCAATCCTTGATGTAAAATGTATCACCTAAATGCCGCAAAAGGATACTTTGGAAGACTGTAAACAGTTCTGCGATTTCGAACATGTTTCGTGTTTTAGGAAAGTTAGGGCTGGATTTCAAGTTAGCGCAACTTACGCCACTCATTACAGCATTGATAAGCCAATCATCGTGTCGGATTGTGTTATGTTGTCATAGTGACCGGAGTTACGCTACACTTGCGCGGGCTGATCTCAAACTTGAAATCTAGCCCTTAGACCGGTTTTTGTAAAATTTACATTTTTACATACTGATTCTCTCCATGCTCATATTTTTCACTTAGATTTGGCAGAAATGCATAACATCGCCTAACGAATAGCTTCATTAAGAAAATTTGGTCACACTGATCTCACGGAAAGCTACCCCCCGTGTAAACCTGAACCTCCCTTAAGGCTTAAGGTCACTCCCATATGAGGCATGGTTTGACTACGCATTACACTTTATACATTGCACACAATAAGGTATAGGGTCTGTGGTATAGGTGGGTACCTATTGGATAAGTCCGTCAATAATTTGAGAGGTTTTCTCTTGCAGTGACATTTCACACATCTTCCACATGGGTACAGTTTGGCGACCGTGCAGGCCAACTGGGACGTCGAATGTTATACGTTCCACCAAACTTTTATGAGTGAGTTAATTTTATCACTCTTATAGTAGCTAAGCATCTGGTCATGCTATTGGCTGTTCCATAGCAACTTAGAGATGGTTAAAGCTAGTTGACTAATAAAAGTTTGATTGAACTGAAGGTAAGTCTTGCTCTTACTGAGCGAGCATTATTATCATCTATGTAGATAATAGAGCCATCCCCAACGTTGCTAGCATAGGAGGTAACATGGGGAATTGCATGGGGAATCAAGCATATTCACTAGATACCACTCGAGGATTAACCTGAAACCAAGTAAAATGACATTTTTTCTAAAATTCAACTTCACTAATAATTTAGCAATTTACACGCCTCAGGTTTGAGGGCACGCAGATCGGATCAATTCGCCTGGCTTGGGCTGATCAAGTAAGGCTGTCAGGCTGTCATTTCCATCACAAGGAGTGACAAGGACAGACTGCAGTCTACCGGCAGTGCGAAGGAGACACAGATAGACTTTTCTGTTGAGCCCTCAGCTAAACCTGTCTGCCGAAAAAAAAACGAAAGAAATTACAAGCACTCATTAGGAAACTGGCAAGGATATAGGAGTATTTTTGAGCAAAAAAGAAAATTTTCGGTGAAATAAAATCCAATTCACCGAAAATTCAAATTTCAAAATATACATTACTTATGTTGCCAAAGCTATTTTAGTTGGGCCCTATTTTTTCACTTTTTTCGGCAGACAGGTTCAGCCGAGGGTCAACGCGGCAGAAGAAAAAACACTAAGAAATGACGTCCTTCATGCCAACTGGATCAACGAAGAGTGGTGACGATGTCTCTTCTCCGATGAGTCCAGATTTAATTTATATCGTCCGGATGGTAGGATCATGGTTTGGAGAAGAAGAAACCAACAATTTAGAGAAGAAACGAGAAACGAAAGAGTAGCTTTTGGGGGCGGCGGACTCACCATATGGGGCGGAACAAGCCGAACTTGACGCACTGATTTGATAATCACTCAGCAATTAAAATAACTCACAGAGATATCAAGATATATGCTTGATTTCCCATGCCATTCTCTACGCCAACAACGCATGGGATGATTTAATCACGTGGTTGACAATGCTCGGCCACATAGGGCAACAATTGTCAACGGATTTTTGGAAACTCGCAACATTCGACGTCTCAATTGGCCCGCACGGTCCCCAGACTCTAACCCTATTGAGCACGAGTGGGCTCGATTGGACCGTCATTTGTCACTTCAAAAAAAAAAACTCCTCAAAACATCGACGGACTGATCCAGGCTCTCCATGAACAATGGGCAGCCAAACCGCAAGGCTCCATTACGAATCTCATCGAAAGTATGCCGCGGAGATGTGCCGCTGTTAGAGAGTCAAGATGTAAATCAACTCGTTATCAGCGTTTGATGGAACCCCATGTTCATGCTTACTTTTTTTTGATTTTATATTCATACATATTTTTTTTGTTCATATTTCTATACTTATATTTTCATAGGAAATGTTCCGTAATTATTTTGAACCTGATCCATTTCACTTTATTAACGACTCCATGCAAAATGATCAAGATTACACTAACTTTTTTCACCCTCATTTTGAATATGCTAAGTCAATTGAGAAATGTCCATGTACACCACACACACACAATGACATTTAGATTATTAATGCCTGCTCACAAAAATCCTTAGCTTAAAATGTCAAAGTCATGATTTGTCCTCAATGAACGGCTGTTTTGAAAAATATCACATAATGTTCAAAGTGATCATTACTGTGTCAAATTGAGGACAGAAAACAAATTTTGGTTCCAAGTTAACTGGCTCTCGAGATATGACTGTTGAGATATGATCGCAACTGTTTTGAGAATGCACCCCCCCCCCATGTAAAAATGAAACAATTGAGTTGACATGGTGAGTATGGGCCTTGCAGTGGTTACTAATGTTGCATTCGATCATCTTGGTGATGATGAATGTGTAATGTCAAAACATGGGGGCGTGACCTTAAGAAGAGGTCCAGGTTTACACAGAGGATAGCTTCCCGCTCCCCGTGAGATGAGTGGGACCAAATTTACTTATAAAGCTGATCGTTGGGCGATGTTCTGCATTTCTGCCAAATTTCAGTGAAAAAATATGGTCGAAGAGAGAATCAATGAGTATCTAGAGAGAGAAACCTTATCGAGATATTGATGGAGGCTGTCTAAAAATAGATTCAGAAAAAATCTGCAATGTATTTTTGAGTTACAGAAGGTCAAAAATGGATCATTTCGACCCATCTTTCCGTTGGCACGTATATTATACCTACATCAAATCAAATAACAACGCGACCACATCTGTTGTCTTATAGACGACGAAATCCCCTATTCAGCACTTCCGGTTTTTCTTTAGCATCGGTCAAGTATTTTTGGAAATACCGTCATTTGAAGTGGGGTCAAATTTTAGGGTGGACCATTTTCAAGTGTTGAACTGTTTATTCGTTACTGAATATTGCTCATAGTTGACCGCTCGTTCTCAAATGCAACAGGTGACGAATCGAACTAAATGAAGATTCAATTAACGAAAAAAAATACAAACTTGGAGACTTTGATTCGGGGATAGAACACAAACTCGGTGACTCCGACTCTAGGATAAGACACAAACCTGTACAATTGGCGGAGGAGCCGTCCGATAATTGGCCGGGTTAATTGGCAACGCTGTGAACTTGGAGCTTTCGCTCTAACTTTAACTTTAGACGCTCTCGCAATGGACGGTAACTTGCAGGTGTACATATTTGTTATTAAAAATTGTTTATAGTTGATCGATCCTTCCAAGCGCAACTGATGTCGAAGCAAAACAGACAAGATTCAATTAGCGAAAAATGAACTTAATTTTGTTGAAAAATATACCAGACTTCAGCTACCGAGAAAAAATTAGCCAGAAAAGAGCGACCATAATTAATATAGCCTTCGGTACTTAGTATGACAGGGCCTGAAATATGGAAGAGGAGAATATGCATTGGGATGGGAGAATGAGGAGAATGGAATCGAAAATGAAATGGCATCAGAAGACAATAATCACAAGAAGCTAAGAGCTCTATAGCAAAGACCAACAGCGAAAACTGGCATGAAAACGAGCAACTGGGGAAAAAGAGGAGAGGATAGTAAACAAAAGAGGAAACGAGGCCAAACAGGAATTAAAAAAGAACAGTCAACAGACTGAACATCAGAGCATAGGTGGAGCAGAGGAGTTCAACTTATAACCTGCCCGAACGTTCAACTTATAGACGCCTATTATCTAGTAGTTACCGCACATAAAATCTGCGCGACTGCAAAAACAAAAACAAAACGCTCAAGTGAATAATGTATCGCAATTTTTACCCCCGCCGCCACGATTTCAATTTACATAATAGGCTTTCTTCCAATGCACGCCCACTTCGATCTATAAATTATATCGCTCGTAAACCTGTTGCTTGCTATTATTTATTTACTCCGGCGAATTATTATAACGACGCTGACAATAAATGGAAGGCGGCCGGCGTTTAATGAGCTCGATTTTCTTTTTTTTTCTTCCGGTAGAATTTGTAAAGTTAGGAAAAACTATAACAAGTTTCAAAGTGTAGATAAGTATTTACTTTGAAATTGCAGAAAAATAAATTAGTCAAAAGTTAAAATCGAGCTTGAAACAGTAAAATGTGATGTAATTTGTATTATTATAGGTATGTGGAGTGGAGGTGGGCGTTATGTCTTGGTAAGTTATAAAGAGAGAGTTTCTAGGATGGTTGCGCAAACTCGAGCGTAGAGTGCATTTATTACTGATTTTTGCAAGGTGATATTCTGCAATCCGCCAAAGTTGTTATTATATAACTTGTGCATGAAGCCAAAGCTCTCTGCGCCGGGTTCTGGGTTTAAATCTCGAGTTTTAGTTAAATAAATTAAATGAAGATTTTAAATGTAGGTAACCATAAGCGGCATAAAAACGTACGATTTAGCATAGGATTATGACCAGATCGGACGAAATCGGGTATTTACAAGTTAATTATCAAAGGCCTTGGACTTTGACGGAATATAACTGAATAAATGCTTGGTATAACCGTTGGCGTCTCGCTTTATCACGCGGCTTCTGTCTCTGTCCTTTTTATTAATAATTATTTTATTATCATTAAATATTCCATGGATCGAGATAAAGCGTAGGTACTACTAGTGTACTAGCTGCGGCTAGAGTACCAACTACCGCTGTGCGTTGCTATGCTACGCGTTTATGCTAATTCCACACAATCCGGAATTTCTGCCCGTAATTTTCAGCTGAGTATAGGCATCAAGTTTTAACTATAAAATATATTGAATAGAAGTAATAAAAATCGGGCGACAATATAAAGTGAAAATAAGCGGTTTGGTGTATAGGTACCTGATTAATTATGCACAGGGTCACTCATGTCTGATACGAGCCTGACCTTGTCCTTGAAGGTTATGTATCAGATTGACATTTCATACTTACACGATTATCCATATCTATATTTGTATTATTTTGCTAATAGGTGTAGGTACTTACAGTGGTTGGAGAAGAACCGTTTTGTGTTCCTCAAGGCTTAAGATGTTTCCGCTTTCAAAAATAATTCAATGTTGTGTTTCATGCATGTGCTAATAGATAGATGAATAGATATATAGATAAATTAGAATTTGTTGAGAAAGGATCTTCAAGTTTGATTTATTCATCATTCAAAATACCTACTACGGAAAAAGCTATATTTTGTTTTTGTCCCAGTTGTGACGGGTGTTTTTTTTAGAGGTATAGAACTTCAATCAGCGATAGCGTTGGTGCTTGGGAAGATTTTACCGTCATTTTTTCACCTAAATATTCATTAAGGCTTACCATTTGATCATGCACATGCACAATCGCACAAGTCCAGACAGTTTTTCAAAAATGATCATAAAACTTTTTTTTTTTTGTACGGAATCTTCGTGCGTTTTGTGGATTTTTTTTCCAATTTTTATCAAATATCGGCCGGTAACATTTTATATTACAAATTCCTTAGACTTCTTTCATTTGGGGCTTGTGAAGTCTCTGGCTTTCCTGAATGAGTCCCGAACTGTCCAGGGTCATGGGGACAATATCGTTGGCCGTATTAGTTAGCTAGAGCCTGATCCTTGCCAAGAAGCTACCCGAAATTGAACCTATCTAAATTGGAATTTAAAACAATAATTTCGAGCTGCCGTGCGATTGTGCGTAAGTATGAGCAAATGGCAAGCCTCTATGAGTATTTCTATGAAAAAATGACGGCAAAATCTTCCCAAGCACCAACGCTATCGCTGATTGAAGTTCTATACCTCCAAAAAAACACCCTTTACGTATAGGTTTATCTACCCGACCCATACATTGAAATTGAGAAATAAAAATACAAAATAAAAAACTTGTCGTGGGCAAGGCATATTCTCATGTTCAGGGTTGAAGTCAGGACGTCCTGTATATTGAGTGATTCACAGTTATAAAACTATCCTACAACTTATATAATTTCTGAGCCTATATGAACTGTCTTTCGCTGAAATACAAATCAAAGAAAAAAAAAATTGCAAGACCTGCGATGGCAGGCAGTCCCAAGTCCAACGCCAGTCGGAACCCTTTTGTTCTTGAAATTTTGATCGTAAAGCTGGTAGCCCGCCGTCAGGTCCCGTCGTTGCGGCGAACAGCCGTTTATGCACTGTCTTCCACCCGAAAGCAAAGGTCCTTCCGCAAAGATGAATAATTTCGTGTTCTATCGTCCGGATGTGACTTCATAACTTTTGGAAGAAAACACACTTGCATACAATCCAGGAACAATGATCCCTGAAGAAAAATTTTCATCATCAAATGGGCTCTTAGCTCTTTTGGATCTTTTTTTTCTCAAATTTTGATTGTGAAGCTGGTAGCCTGTCGTCAGGTCCCGGCGGTGCGATTGCACCGACGCCGACGGACGGTTATGCCTTGTTTTTCACCCAAAAGCAAAGATGTTTAAAGATGAATAGTTACGTGCTCTATCGGCCCGACGTCACGTCATAATTTTAAGAAAAAAACATAAGAACAATCGTGGAATAATTATTCGGGAAATCAACCTCACAGTCACCAAGTAGGTTGTAAGTACCTGCTTCTTTTTCACTTTGAATGGTTCTCCCATGAAAATAAAAATCAAAAAACCACAACACCAAACAAAACCAAACACAACGATTTATAATTATCGAAAAATTGATTTTTGACAACTGAGGCGTTCTTTGCAAAAACCCCACTTGTCACTTTTCGGTAGAGCTCAGTTGTGGAAATTTGTAAATTGTAATTTGTAATTTGTAAATTCAGTAGGTTCACTTCTGCTGTGACTCTAGTTGAATGGGCAAATTTTCTACTTGAGCATTGTAGGCTTGCCGCCTTTGTACCTGGTATGAATCTGGATTCTCTGGAAGTGAAGTTATATTTCTCATCAAACTAATATCAAAATTTTGGGAAACTGACCTTGTCATACGTGGAAATGCGACTAGAGGGGTGCAGAGCTGTATTATCGTCATTTAAACGCCAAACAGCACGGGGCCGCCTTCAGTCTAAGTCATCTTGACGGTGGCAATTCAACGCCGACAAAAACTCGTTCCGTCAAGCTCCAAAACAAAAGCTAATTGCAAATAGAGGTGCTCACATGAATTTCGGTCCAATACGCAACTTTGAGCGGCTGGGTTTTTTTGAAAGTCGGTTTATCAAACTTTTTACATATAGCTCTTGCTGCGACTGCAGACCTTCTGGGATGTTCCTTGTCTTGCCTATAGTTCTTCATGGTTTGGCGTGTCTTTGCGACTGAAAGAGGTGAAAGGATTGATGATTCCATGGCTTGTCTTTTTTTGGACGAAGGGCTAGTATATTTTTAATTTGAATCATCGTAAAGTTGAACTGGCTTCGAAAGGTTGAAAATATTTTTGATAACTGTCAAATGTCAAAGCTGCTTTGATTTATTTGTTCATTGACGAAAATTAAGAGCAGGTCGAAAATTATAACATTTTCCAATAAAATCAAAAAAAGCATCAGACATCACGTTTCGTAAAAATGTTTCGTCTATCTACAGAGGAAATGCGTGAAAAATGTGTTCCAAAAGTGGTCCGAATGACTTTTGTGTCTCTTCGTGAATTATTGTGCCGAATGCATCTATATTTCAGATTTGGAAACTTGGGAACAAAATTTCACAGCCGACTAGAATCACTGTAGAAGTGAACATACTATAGCTGTATTTGAGATTATGTTGCCTCTGCAGAAACACCACATCATATTGGGGGATTCAGAAGTTCTTAATGAAATACATAAAGTAGAATTTTTTTGAAATTGACAAGTGGGGCTTTTGCAAAGAACGCCTCAACTGGTTTGGAATATTTGATTTCGATAGATTGATTTTCGAATAATTGCCCTAAACTCGGCGGTGAGGCAGCGTTCAGCGGGCCTGTGTGATTGAAAGTAGGAAAGGCGTTTGGCAACTTCAAAAATTCGTAGCGTCCCACCAAAAAAATTCGGAAGACCCCGCCTGCTGACCGAAAGTTTCTTCTTTTGTCGCCTTGCTTTCAGCCGAATATGGTTGAAATCCATACATCCATTTTATTGACGAAAAAAAAATCTGATGTCGAATGGCGTTTACGCAAATATCTTTCCGCGATTGTGATCAAACGTTTGTGCATCCTTCGGTAAGAAAAACTGCTTGAAATTTGTACCCTGAACCGTTTTTAGAATTCATTTATGCGCTTGCATTAAAATTTCCATCAGAATCAAGTTTTGCTGGATACTCACGAAACGTAATATTGTACAATAATGTCTTATTTTATTGCCGATTACTGTTACGTTGCTGCTGTTTCAGTTTCTGATAAAGGTAAAACACACACCTACCTCAAGATAAAATGAATATAGAGAATTTAGTAGCATTGACTGCGAAACAGCCATACGATTCCAGTTTTCCACCGCGCAAAGGTTGCCAGCCTTTGGCGCAAGTAGATACCTAATTATTGGAAAAGGAAACTCGCATCCACCTCTTACGAAACAACCGTGTTTTCTATTAATAACCCAAGAAAATGCGTAGGAAAAGCCCGAAGCGCGCGCGTTTCACCAAATTAACGGAATTCAAACTCAAACAACCCAACACAAAATATATAAATACAAATCAAGCATCAAGCCCGCGTCTGGTCTATTATTGGCCCTCTTGGTGCCGGATGTAGACAGAGGCGAGCTGAGCCAGGCCGGATATCCGAAAATAAAAAGAATGGAATCGCCCACACATCCTCCCCTAACCAAGCTTCACACCTGACCGACCAAAACCCTTTTTTTACATTTATTTATTTATAGTTTTGCATTAATTGTTTTCTTTCGCATCTTTCAAGCGAAGCTGCGGAAGTAGGTGTACCCGAGATGTACATCACAGAGAAAATTTCACATAATTTTAGAGTGAAGACGAGCACGGTTACGAAAAATTGTCACACCAACAGCCTTGATCTTTCGATTGGTGGTCTAAGGAAAGCGCTTATTACGTAATCCAGTTCATCACCTGACTTAATTGCAATAATATTGAAGATGAGCTCATTTTTGTGGTAAGGCCGCGAGTCTCCCGCGAGAGATGTTCTTATCAAATTCAGAAATTCATCTCGCTGCATTTTTCAGGCGTGCTAATGAAATTTGTTTCGCTTTTTCTTTCAAGGTCGTGTGGTTTGGGAAATTCCAGCGCTGCTGGGGCCTCACTGATGCGAAAGTAATTGCGAGCTCGAAATTATGTGTATTCTGTATTCGAAATGCTGATTGATTTTTTTATTACTTTTACCATTGACCGTCGATTTTGTTGTTGAGATATTTGTAATTTCTATAAATATGACGTCTTCTGCATATACAGGTGTTTCGGAAAAAAATCGAGAGTATTTTAACCTCAGACTCGTTTGAAATAAAATGAATGAATGTTTTCCTCCTTATCGGCCTACACTGGCCATAGGAGTTTTTTCCCCTTTATTGACATTGTTAGATATTCAGTAAAATTGCAAATTGGACAACACAACAGCCAGATATTCCTGGGAATCGAACCCGAAGATGCCATGGCCGCAAGCAGCCACCCAACCGCCTGCGCCACGGAGCCGACGATTTCAACCTCAGAATCCTTTGCTGATGTTATGAATCGCTGTGCAAATTTTTCTACAAAATTCGGATTCATGACGAGGGTACGACACCTCAAATTTCGGCTTTTTTAAATTATTGTTAGAGAGTCATGAACTCTCTAAAAAAGTCACTCTTGCAAAACTTTGATGGAAGGCTTCGTTTTCAAGATATCTGGATTTGAAACAGTGGAAAACATCAGAAAACCCTACTTTCAAGTGAAAGAACTATTTTGATTGCTTTATTATCAAAGAAGATATCATCGTAGAGTAAACTCATGACTTCTCAACGGAAATAGGCCTTCTAGGTGGTTTTAGCTAAGAAGTGAGCACGTTTTTAGAAAACAAAATTTTCAAATTCTTGAAAGTGATGTTTTGGGTATGTTTTTCAATGTTTCAAATCCAAATATCTAGAAAACGATACCTTCAAATCAAACTTTTGCATCAAGTCACTTTTTTTTAAAGAACGTAGAATTCAAAAGCATAAACTATTTCAAAAAATATTCAGTGGATGCAAAAAATGGTGAGATGGTGACATCCGTCATTATCTACGCCCCTCGGAAATTTTTACAATAATTATTACTTGCGTCAAGTAATGAGTGTCTAAGTACATGTATCAAATGTGGTCAAGATTGTTCTGATGACCTGAGAGTTATAACAAAAAATATTATTGGGATAACTTAACTTTGAAGGGCTGTATCTCTCTTAGGAAGCGTTTTTGAAAACTGAAACAATGCATGTCGACTTATTTTTCTACGGATACATTCATACACATCCAGCGAGTGAAATCTGCAGAAAGAAATGGGGGAAATTTTAGTGAAAGAATTATTTTGATTGCTGTATTCTCAACGAAGATATCATTATTTTTGTGCCGTGAATCTATACGAACAGGAAGCCCCAGCTGGCCGGTACGTTTGCAAATAATGACGCTGCGCCATAAGTACAAAGTCGCCGGTACTCAGTCGATAACCGATAACCTAAAATCCCTATACATGCTGGCCTATTGTACGAATGACATGCTTGAAGTTTTTGGCCCTACAGGAACTCATCAGTGCCGAACGCAGTGGACAGGGAGCTGATGCCTCAAAACTTACGTCATAAGGTACATGATTTTAACCCTGTAGGTCTAATGTGCGTTGATAAGGTTGTGAAAATTGCTTTGTCTTACATGCCAGACCGGGGGCTTTAGGCTGGTATGAGCCTGTCAGTTTTCGAAAAAAATGGCCAAAAATTTACGTCATAAGGTACATGAATGAAACCAACTGGATTTTGTGTGGGAACATCCCCTTGATCGAAAATCTGGTCGTAAGACAAAATTTTTGGGGGCTTTTGGTCCATAAGACAAGTTTGAAATTTTCAAAAAAGGACCAAAATTTATAATTTTTTTTTAAAATACAGGGTGTACGATTTGAGAAAAATTTTTCGATGTTGCACCCTGTAAGCGATGTACTATTAAAAAATTTTGTGGACAGATTCGAAACCTGCGTGAAGAATCATTTGAGAATCGTTCTTCACTCCTAAAATTATGCCAAAGAAGAAGTCTTCAGGAGAAGGTAATTTTTGGCCTTTTTTGAAAATTTCAAACTTGTCTTACGGACCGAGAGCCCCCAAAATTTTTGTCTTATGACCCGATTTTTGATTGAGGGGATGTTCCCACACAAAAGCCCGTTGGTTTCATTCATGTACCTTGATGACATAAATTTTTGACATTTTTCGAAAATTGACAAGCCTATGCCAGCCTAAAGCTCCCGGTCTGACATGTAAGACAAAGCAATTTTTAACAACTTTATCAACGCACATTAGACCTACAGGGTTAAAATCATGTACCTGATGACGTAAGTTTTGAGGCACCAGCTCCCTGTCCACAGGTACGTAGTAGTAAATTATTTGGTACTGATAGGTGATGATAACTTCACATGCATCTTTTGGGGCAGGGTAATGAGAATTCCCGTGCCTAGAACGGTGAAGTCTTTACAGGACTGAACTGGACTTTCACCTTGGAAATATACTCGGCTTATGTCAGCATGCGTAACGTTGCCCATTTTATTCTAATTACTTTTGAAATTATACCATCTGTTCCGATTCTATTGGAGTCGTGAGTGAAACGTCATACAGGGTGGCCCAACAAAAACACAACAGAAGGGTTTTTGGGCAATTCACCTCATTTTTTTGAAAAAAGCTCGGACAGGTCGATTTTTATATCGAGGGAGACATTTGAAACATACATTGGCGAATTTCTATCTCAAGCCCTTTTACCCTTACCCACCCCAACTTCGAAATTTCAAATGACACCACACACTTTGCGATACATCAAATTAAAGAGAAATAAATTTTCTTTCTGAAAACATATTTCAAAACTTTTTAACCCTACCCTCCTTCTTCCTCCAATCATCTGACTGGTCTCATTTTATATTCTCGACCCCTCAATTTTCTTCAGTTTAGTCAGCGTCATACCAGATAGCATCAAAAGAGGAAGTTTTCGGTGGAAACAGTGCTACGCAATTCACCCCTTTGCTCTCTTCCACCCCAACTTTAAAATTCAACAAGACACCACCTACTTTGTGATACATCGAATTTAAGGAAATTGAATTTTTATCCGAAAACATTTTTTTTTAAATTTTCAACCCCTTCCCCAATTATTTGAACATTCGAAGTATTTTAGGAGGAAAATGGGGGTTTTTGGAAATTTTGAAAAATTTTTGTTCAGGAAGAAAATTCAATTACCTTCAATTTGATGTATCATGAATAAAAGTATATAGTGTCATTTGTGATTCAGAAGTTGTGGTAGGGGAGCAAAGAGGTGAATTTGGATGGCACTTTTTCCACAGAAAATTTGCTTCCTCGATGTTGTGCAGGATGACGTTGACTGCAATGAAGAAAATTGAGAAGTCAAGAATATTGAATTGGACATTCAAATAATTTTAAGGAAAATTTGTTGTATCGCAAAGTAGGTGGTGTTATTCGAACTCTTAATATTGGGGTGGGTGGAGGTGAGGGGGCTGAAGATAGAAATTCGTCAATGTATGTTTAGATGTCCTCCTTGGTATAAAAATCGACCTGTCCAAGCTTTAAAAAAAAAATTGAAGAAATACCCAAAAACCTCTCTGTTGTGTTTTCGTTGGGCCACCCTGTATATAACTACACTAAGAAAGTGTCTTCACAGGACTAGCAGGCTTTCAAGACTCGCTACCGCTGGTCTTGGAATATGACATTCCTACTCGGCCTGGTAAAGATTCAGTTTCCTGCCTAAAAACGAAATACTTAGTAGGTATATTACATCACTGGGCCAGAAACTGCACATTTGTGAGTGCGAGTGAATTTTTTTATTTTACTCTGACTATATTTTATTAGACTGAGGTGAGTGCCGAAACAAAGAAAACAAAGGGTATGCGGCTTAGTCTGATATGGATTTATTAAGTATAGAGTAAGTAGGTTCAGATATACTTGAAATCAATAATTTTTATTTTATCAATTTGGAGTCATTTTTCAAAAGAAATAAGGGGAAATTCTGTGAAATTATTAACACACTGCAAAATGTTAAAGCTCTGGTTACCTAGAAATGTTCAGAAACTAGATTTATGGTTGGTCACTTTTTTCAAGCGCCCTTTAAATTTGAACGGATTATACATACAGAATAGAATTTGGGTTCAAAGTTTAAATTTTCATACTTTGTAGAGTCTACAACACTACAACCAAAACAAATATCAGCCATTTTTAGCCTGTTTGCATGCAACTTTTGAAATCAATCTTTACGTTACTGAACTTTTGAGCTTATTTGTATATTTTGTAAAACTCTCTTTTGCCTCCTCCCCGAGCTCAACAAAGTCAGCTTCCTGAAAAATCGTTCTACTTGAATTTTACAACTTAAATTTCTGGGAAAGAACAGCATGTGACCAAGAAGGCTATCAAGTGAATATCTACCCATAAGTGGGTACGTCTACAATAATTAATAATAGCCAAGTTATTTCCAAATCTGATCGTGATGAAGCTAAAATCAGGTCACGTAGTCACGAACCTTATCAGATTTCTTATCACGAGGAAAATAGCGCATCTGCTACGGCTATTACAACAATGAATTTTGTTTACCTATATTACACCATTTATTCCTACGTTCGATTCTCGCGACAGGTACCAGGTATACTTTATTGGAATCTTATTATAAATTTTCCAACATTTCTCCTGAAACCTTTTCGAAAGGTTAATAAGAATTTAATCTGCCATAGTGAATCGTTATTATTGCCATCATTTATTTAAAACCGCTTAAATGCGCCGGAATAACAATCACCCTCTTCGCGCGACGACTGAATATCACAAAGGGGTTGCTCGGGGTTTCCCAAATAGATCAATAATATAGAGTCTACACGAAAATGAGCTTGTTTATCGATTCGTTGCTCTTCGTCATGCGATGGTCCGCGGAGTGACGACAGCTCTATTTCACTAATTGATTGCTTTTTTATCATTTTGAATCAATACGCAGAAGAACGCCAGGCGGTTTTGCAGATTTTTGACCCAAGCGTGGGTAAACAAAATTTATTTACTGCTCAAGTATAAATACGACTCGGCAAAAACTACGATACTGGTACTGGTACGATACTACAACTGGTACTGTTAGAGGTGGGTTAGTAGATGTTTTCTGGAAGTCCTATCTGCAGTATAGAAGTTCAGAGTGAAAGGCATTATAGTTGATGCAGTCTATTGTTAATAACAGCCGAGCGCAGAGATTGACAAGAGTGGAAAGCGTGACTGTTCAATCATCGCAATATTATGGCCTGTGTTTTACTTAATTACATTTAAATTAGTTGGTAGGTAGGCACATAGATACACTGTTTGAGCTTGTGCGCTACGGATAATTCGAGTCTTCTATCTGTTGAAATAAATTTGAAGTTTTATGTGAATTATGCGACACAAGAATAACGAATAAGGCTTGTTGGTAGAGCTGGTCTTCAATTTGTAGCTTGTAGCCAAATTCAACAATAGCTGAGAAAGTTTGACTGTCAAACTACACGACGACACTTTACTTGCGAGCCTCGTTGGCTGTATAGGTAGATACATATCGTTGATTTTATTTTTCTTTATAAGTTCTGGGAGATGTATTGCAAAAAGTGAGCTATTTACAGGGTGTTCACGTGACATGGATAGCGATGATAGATAGGATACATGGATGGGTTTCAGCATCGAAATCGATGTAGTTTTCCATGTTGAGTGAATAATACACTCGATAAGTGATGACGTCAAAAGTTATGCTAGGTCAGAGTTTTGTATGAAAACAATCTCTGCTAGGTCTGCAGCACTTACTGTCGCTCCTGATTCCCCCTCTCGCCTCCCCACACCCTTCACTGCAGCTGTCAAACAAGATGTTAAATGTATTTAACCAGCATTCCCACCCTCGAATGTCCTTTTGGTTACGAAACGCCCAACAGGAGGTCGTTGTACTCACCTCTAAATTGTTGATAGACATAAATAAATCACAATATACGCAAAAAATATTCCATTAGCTGTCACTTTGACAAGAAGTGTTGCCAACTTACGTGTTCGCTGTTTTCATACAAGACCTTGACCTAGGCAACGTTTTGACGTCAAACTAATTGTCGAAGCACCATTGGCAACTAGACCAGTACTTGGGCGCAATTTGAGTAGCTCACCCCTACTGTATTTGACTCCACGTTTTCCCGTCTACAAGCTGGCTTAGCTTCTTTCTTTATTCTTATATTCTCCTAGGCTATATGATAGGTACAGATAACAAAACGTGGATACAGACATTTTATTTCAAATCTTGCGGCTCATAGCTCGGTTATTTATGACTTTCATGGTAAGATTTTGAATAGGTTGGAATAAGAAGAATTACTTGAATGTATTATGGAATTCTGGAAACTCTTGAAATTTTCCTTAAATCGTATTTTAGTGTCAAGTTTTAGAGTGCTCCTTCCTTCAGTCATTTGGAACGATTTATCGTGGAGATCCGGTAGCCGATAAACGACGAACCTATCAGGCTATCGAAAATTGCGGATGCGCTGGTCTAGAAGGTAGAGGGTACTTGGTTCACAACCGAAGGGTTCATAGCAATGGAGGCTCTTTGTAGGTAGTAGCTGACAGGCCCATCCACCTTTTGCGTCAGCTATTGGAGTCTCGTCTGGATGTCATCGCTTGCATGTCAACAAAACACTCATTCATGCCTATTCTGGATTTTGTAGCCAGGTTGTTTGGTACATGCTATTTTTGTTTGTGTCTACATAATATGAATCCCCTGTTTCTCCTATTTTTTAAATCCGCGTTATTCTGCACGATTTAGGAAAAGACGTCTTGCTGTAAAATGCATACCTTCAGCGTTATTATAACCTGATCGTTTTTTTGAAATGATTCACTTGAAAAATTGTTTCATTTATATCAACTATAAGTCTACAATTTTTAAACGGATGCATGTATTTTGTGAGGTATATCTTTATTTGGGAAAATATTTTCCAGCAACGAGTGAGTGAGAATATTTTTGTCACATACTTTTGTCACAAAATGCACGTATTATTTTTCTTGCATACCTATCTACTGACTTTTCCTTCGGTTTTACAGGCAGAGAATCATAGGTTTCCACTCCTTTACAATGTCTTCTGCTTCTGACACAGTAATATCGTCACCTTGTCGCATATAGTTCCATAATTTATCAAAGATTTTTTGATGGCGTGCGTGACAGGAAACTCTCTTTCAAATTAACATTGTTTTGATTATTTACACGACCCATGGGTAGCAAAATAACTTTGGTCTGTTGATTCACAGCTCATTCTCAACCAAGCACTATCAACTAGCAGACATTGCAAATTTTGATTTTTCTCAACTTTTCATGGACTGGATCGAATAAAACGCTATACGGCATTCGCGAAGGAACAAACTCGCTCAATTTGTGTCTTTGCACACTCACCTAACGCCCCTTACCTATATAAATCTGGCATAATGCGTGACCAAAACTTGTATACTTATAATATAAGGTGATTCTCTAATTTGTGCTAAACATTATATTAGTAACCCAGTCGGTAGCACGGTGAGTTTGGCCCCGCTTTTGAAGGCGAAGTTTCCGGATTCAAATCCGCACTGGGCCGGATGAACTTTTTCACGCGTTCTTTAGTACTGGGACATCTACTTCCGTGCGGTGATGCCCTGGGATAAGTGATGAAACGAGGAAGCCATCGAAAATGTTCCAAAAATGTCTTCGTTGTTATGGTCATCATTGGTTATCGTTATTGAAAAACCTCCAATAAAAAATCTGCTGGTAACCTAGTAGCTGATGCAGGGCAAAAAAAAATTATGTTACCTTCCCACGAAACTGAAAAAAAAAACTGCTGAGAATTTTTTTATTCCCCTACCAACATGCAAAGAAAAGCATTGTGATCCATGCAGAAAAAAGCGGAAACCTGACAGAAATTACCCTTTCCAGAGTCATGTCTGTCTGTTTTCTATCGGTCTGTCTGTCTGTACGTCTGTATCATATCAACTGTCGATCCCATCAAGCCGAATATTGATACGCTACTTGCTTTGCGGCTGCGTTGCGATTGTTGCAAGTTTTCATATGGCGGGCATTATGTTAGCAACAGCGTTGCGTTGCGCTTAGAAAATCGCAATTTGGAAACATTATGTTGAAATTATAATATAACATAACATGTACACCAATAGCCCCGTCGCTTGTGAGTATTGGGTGCGACAGTGTAAAACGCGACATTCCACAATCTCGACAGCCCCGGAATCCCGACAAGTCCAAAATTCCGATGTCTTAGCTCCCTATAGGCACTAAATCCCGACAGGCACCTCACGACTCTTGTAACCCCACCTAACACAAAATACACCGAATCATCTATGAATTATTAGTTTTAACACAAATGGTCCAAAATGATCTGGCCACCTTAGTCCGGATGTTAAGAGGAAAGACCCTGCATTTTGAGGTAGAGCGAAGCCCCTTTGCATGTGTGATGCTTGGACCCCCCCAGATCCATAATGATCGGTAGCCACCGCCAAAAATCGTGCAGGCACTGTATACAGGGTGAAGCAGAAAAAAAATTGAGAAAATTGGTATTTCGTGAACCAAAACGGATGGAGTCGCGTGAAGCACCATATCTGTTCCAAATTTTGCGCTTATTAAGATGAAGAAATCCGTTTTTGATTATCTTGTGCCATTTTTTAAATATCGGGGAAAGAAAAAAAAAAGGAAGCTTAAAATTGCCTTTCCATAAATGGCTAAAAATTCAAGATAAAGAGATGCGATTTGGTTTGTATGCTCTGAGTGATGTTTCAAGTGAAATTCGAGGAGTAGCCACCTGGGAAATCACTGCGGGCGCTGTTACAGGGTGAAGCAGAGAAAATTGAAGATAAATCGTATTTCATGAACCAAAACGAATGGAGTCCTGCGAACCACCAAATTATGTTCTCAATTTTGCTTTTGACAAGATGTGAGCAATAGTTCTTGAAAATCCCATTGATTTTTTGAAAAATCATCACAAGAACATTTTCTTTTTTGAACTTTATTTTTTTTTATGAATGACTGAAAACCCAAGATATAGACGTGCAATTTGTAGAGTATGTCGATACTGATGTTCTTAGTGAACCGCGATTGATAGCCACCGGCGCCAGTACTGCAGGCGCTGTATACAGGGTGAAGCAGAGAAAATTTAAAAAAAATCATATTCCGTGAACCAAAATGAATAAAGTCGCGTGAACCGCCTTATGTGTTCTAAATTCTGCTCTTGAAAAGATGTGGGCAGTAGTTTTTGAAAATCTTGTCGACAATTTTGAAAAAATCGCCATAAAAACTTTTTCGTTCTTGAATTTCTTTTTTTTTATGATCGTCTGAAAAGTAAGTATAATGAGATGCAATTTTGTGAGTATGTCGATAGTGATGTTCTACGTGAAACGCGATTGGTGATCACCGACGTCAACACTGCAGGCGCTGTATACAGGGTTAAGCAGAAAAAAAAATTGAAAAATCGTACCTATATAGTAGTTCGACAGGGATGAGGTCGTGTGAACCACCATAATATTTTCCTGATTCTACAATTGTTATTATGCAAAAAAACACTTGAGATACTCTGTTCCGTTTCGAAAGAATCGCGATCAAAATTTTATTATTGATTTTTTTCCAGTGATTGTATTGGCAGAAAGTTGAAGCTGTTGAGATGCCATTCGTCACGCACCTATGTTAAAAAGTATATTCCAAGTAAACTGCAACAGGTGGCCACCGGTGTCAGAAATGTGGGGGCTATATACAGGATACAGCAGAAAAAAAAAGAGATAAAGTTATACCTCATGGTGAGTCGCGACCCGAAACCAATAAAGTCGCGTGAAGCACTATAGGTATATGTATATTCCTTTTTTTAAATTATTAAGATGCAAAACACTGTTTCAGGATGTCTGGTCCCGTTTTCAAATAGGTACCACAGTTATTTTTTTCTATGAAAATTCTTTCTTTAATGAATGCAAATGGTGAAATATTTCAAGATATGTGGTTATTATATCTATATAGGAATATAATTTCAATTTGATATGTACTGTCAGGAGCACTGTATCACACACAACAATTTTTTTGTGAATCCAAAAAAAGTGACAAGGCTATGGAAGAGCCCTTACGGAGTTCATTCACCATGAAGTCCTTTTTTTTCGAGTTTTTTTTTTCAATGACAAAAATTTTAATGTATGTGATATTGTGCTTTTGACGGTACCCTATACGTGTGATTTTTCTGGTTCTTGTTGATATTCAATTGAAATTCGTTGATAAGTCAATAAATAAAATAAAATAAAGATCATGTTATCGGGCCAAGTTCATCCAAACATGTGTACTTTATGGAGCCTCACTATGTGCTCTAAATAAAAGAGATGGAGGGATACGTCCCATAGCTGTGGGCACAACTCTTCGACGTTTAGCAGCCAAGCTTGCTTGCCAAAAATGGTACGTGAATCAGTGGGAAACTACCTTCGTCCCGCTCACGTCGGTTTTGCAACCAAAGGAGGATCTGAATCAGATCATACATGTGTGCCGAAGTTTTATTGAAGATAATAATATAACAACATAAAATAAGGTGATATTCAAAATAGACTTTCAAAATGCCTTGAACTCAATAGAACGTGACAGCATGTTGAACGAAGTTTCAAAACATACTCCTATTTTGTTTCCATTTATCCCAGTATTACAGAAATGTATCATATTTATCATTGGGGGATGAGAAGATTTTATCAGAAGTTGGAGCTCAACAAGGGGATCCCTGGGGATCCCCTGGACCAGTGCTTTTCTACCTTGCCATTCAGCCAATTCTAAATCAACTTAATTGTAAATTCAATGCATGGTACTCAGATGATGGTACCTTAGGAGGAGCTCCAGATTTAATTCTTGCAAATTTCAAAATTGCATCTGAAAATTGTGAAAATCTTAGACCTAACATCAATAATAAAAAATGTGAAATTTTCTTCTGCTCATCTTTCAACTGTGAAACCTTCAAATCCTTCGAAAACCACCTACCTGTGATCAAAGTAGTTTTAAAAAATCTCAGACTACTAGGTAGACCGTAGAGCGCTGAATCTACAGAAACTATTATGATTGAAAAAATAACAGAACTCAAATTATTACTCGATCGATTAAAGCTTCTAAATATGCACACAGCATAGTATCTGCTTCGCCACTGCTTGGCCATCCCGAAATTGAACTACCTTCTTTGGACTACGCTCTTGAATGGATTCCATGACTCAATCAACAAGCTCGATAGCCACATATTTGCAACATTGGAGAAAGTGATGAATATAAAATTAGAGCGAAACCAATTACGAATGGCTTCCTTACCAGTCCAATATCCAATATGGAGGACTTGGGATAAAAAAAATTGATGACATCCATATAGAGCCGCTTTCCTCTCATCTGTAGTTTCTGTTTCTCGTTTGGTATTTTCTTTTATGTTCCTTCCAGAAGAAGAAGACTTGACTTGGATCAGTGGGTGCAATGAATCTTTAGCAGAGTGGCTTCTAGTCAGTCATGAGGTTCCTGAGTTGTCACATATCCTGGGATACCATTAACACCAGGATAATAACTTAAGAAATGACGTCGAATCCAACTAATTCACGGATAGAAAGAACAAGATACCTGGCTTCGACAGCTGCCGTCTCTGGTGCTTGGTTAAATGTGTTACCGTGTGAAAATCTTGAGACTCCTCTAAACGACAACGTGTTCCGCATATCAGTTGCTTTGCGCTTAGGATGTGAAACATGTAAACCCATCGTTGTGTCTGTGGGAGGATGGTTGATCTTAAAAGTACACATGGTCTTTCTTGCTCGAAAAGCGCTGGTAGACAATCGCGTCATCGTGAAATCAACAACATCATCCAGAAAGCTCTTTCTACTGGCTCAAATTCCGTAAACTTTAGAGCCTATCGGATTGTCAAGACTTGACGGGAAGAGACCAGACCGTATGACGCTATGACGGAATACATTTGGTCTAGGACGCGACCTGTGATACGCTTTCGCCTTCACATTTAGAAAACTCATAAAAATGTACTGGGGATAGCCGATATCGCTGCCAACAACAAACGGAGAAAATATTGATAAATTATTGACGCAGGCTATCGGTTTTTAGCTTTTTCTGTGAAAACGCTCGGCCCTTGGTCCAAAGAGAGCGTACAATTTGTGGACCAATTAGGAAAAAGATTGAAAGCTGTGACTGGAAAAACACGTTCAAAAATTTACCTAATTCAAAGAATCAGTCTTGCCATTCAACGGGGAAATGCTGTGAGCATCATGGGCATGTTGCCGTCGACCATTCCCTTCCCATGGATAAAATATTTTTAATTTGACTTTACTCATTATACACATTAACTATAATATTACAATTTTTATTATCAAAAATCTATATCAATAATAAAATTTTAATCGCGATTCTTTCAAAACGAATCAAGCTATCTAAGTGGTTTATTGCATCATCATAATTGCAGAATCAGGAATATATATGGTGGTTCACACGACATCATCCCTGTCGAACTACTAGGTACGATTTTTCAATTTTTTTTTCTACTTAACCCTGTATACAGCGCCTGCAGTGTTTGCGCCGGTGATCACCAATCACGTTTCACGTAAAACATCACTGTCGACATACTCACAAAATTGCATCCCTTTATCCTTAATTTTCAGCCGTTCATAAAAAAAAGAAATTCAAGAACCAAAAAGTTTTTATGTCAATTTTTTCAAAAATGTCGACGAGATTTTTAAAAACTACTGCACACATCGTTTCAAGAGCGGAATTCAGAACACATATGGTGGTTCACGCGACTTTATTTATTTCGGTTCACGAAATATGATTTTTTAAGAATTTCCTCTGCTTCACCCTGTATACAGCGCCTGCAGTACTGGCGCCGGTGGCTATCAATCGCGTTTCACGTAGAACATCACTATCGACATACTTACAAAATTGCATCCCTTTATCCTTGATTTTCAGCCGTTCATAAAAAAAAGAAATTCAAGAACGAAAAAGTTTTTATGTCAATTTTTTCACAAATGTCGACGAGATTTTCAAAAACTACTGCACACATATTTTCAAGAGCAGAATTCAGAACACATATGGCGGTTCACGCGACTTTATTCATTTCGGTTCACGGAATATGATTTTTTTAGATTTTTCTCTGCTTCACCCTGTATACAGCGCCTGCAGTACTGGCGCCGGTGGCTTTCAATCGCGTTCCACGTGAAACATCACTATTGACATACTCACCTAATTGCACATCTATATCTTGGGTTTTCAGCCATACAAAAAAAAATAAAATTCAAAAAAGAAAAAGTTCTTATGATGATTTTTCAAAAATTGAATGAGATTTTCAAAAACTATCACTCACACCTTGTCAAAAGCAAAATTTAGAACATAATTTGGTGGTTCGCGTGAGTCCATTTGTTTTGGTTCACGAAATACGATTTATCTTCAATTTTCTCTGCCTCGCCCTGTAACAGCGCCCGCAGTAATTTCCCAGGTGGCTACTCCTCGAATTTTACTTGAAACATCACTCAGAGCATACAAACCAAATCGCATCTCTTTATCTAGAATTTTCAGCCATTTATGGAAAGGCAATTTTCAGCTTTCTTTTTTTTTTCTTTGCCCGATATTTCAAAAATGGCACAAGATAATCGGAAACGGATTTCTTTATCTTGATAAGCGCAAAATTTGGAACAGATATGGTGTTTCACGCGACTCCATCCGTTTTGGTTCACGAAATACAAATTTTCTTAATTTTTTTTCTGCTTCACCCTGTATACAGTGCCTGCACGATTTTTGCCGGTGGCTACCGATGATTATGGATCCGGGAGGGTCCAAGCATCACACATGCAAAGGGGCTTCGCTCTACCTCGAAATGCAGGGTACCCCCTGTTTTTTGCTCTTAACATCCGGACTACCTGTCGAGAAATCGCTTTTGATCCATTAAGGTTTTCTCCTTCTTTTGAGACGAAATGGGTATGTCTGCATGCCACTGAAAATAAACCATTGCATGAAGTCTTGCATAAAACCAATGAGTTTGAAACGCCCCCAGCTATCGTCTTGTACCCCTGAATGGGTAGGCAACTCATTATACTGGCATTTAATTCAACTTATTTGAATTAAATCACTTTTCCCGCTTTTGGAACCGCTTGGCCGATGATCATCTAGTATCAGGACGACATCCCGTTGTGCCTCTCTTCTTGTTGTTCGATTATAGAGCTCTCGAGATTGTTGAGCTAGGTCTGACTACGAGTTTGAACACAATAAGACACAGTATAAATTTTTAACATAACAGCAATCTATTGACTTCTATGTACAATTCAAAATGTTTAAATAATGGCTCGCTCCTATACCTAGTCCTACCTTCACATCGCAGGCTAAATTATCTAAAAGATCTAACCTATTCCCGAAGAGATAACTTTCCCCTAATTATTTCAGACGTCCCAGCACCCCAACCCTCCGACGAACACCTGACTCTACACCTTGACCGACATTTAATTCTGACTGTTTTTCGCGGTTCAAAGTTCTTTTTGGGGTCAAATCAGATCCAACATTTATGTTAGTGTTAGAGGTTATGTTAGGGTTAGGCCCGGCTTCTAGACACTGAAAAGAGAAGAGTGACTTCGACCACGAGTGCTATCCAAGATTTGTGTGCCGGTGTGTGTATGGTAGCCCACCTTATTGTGGCATTCTTTTCAAAGGCTGTTGCTTCTTTTTGGGCCATGGTCTCTTTTGCCCGTTTGGAAAGGATTGGATATGGCTGCCTTTGTGGGGGCCTATTCCCTTTTTTCACCGTGAGTCGCCCCCAACGCTTAGAAAGATTCCCGCGATCGCGCGTGTCTATAACCGGAAATGTTGAACCGAATTTCGCCCTTCCAAAAACTTTCAAACCGATGGTGAGCGCGAAACAATTACTCTAGTCAAGATACAAACTTAATTTGGAGATCGTTTTGAGCACGCCCCGTATATGCGCTAGTTCGTTGTTGTTTAGCAATTTGTGAGAGAAGGCCGCAGCCAGAAGTAACAAAACGCAGAGACTTGACTATACAGGGTGTTCGCCGAAAAGCCGATGCGGAGAGGCGTCGAAATAATCTTTGCCCTAACGCGAAATAATCGCCGTCTACACTATTCCTGATCGAGCCCTAATAACAATTCATTTTTACAAAGTCCCTATTTGAACGATGGCGTCGTTGGGTAACGTATTGAATTCATCAGTTTCGAATAAGAACGTTTCATTCCCGTAACAAGCTCTACATGGAAATATCCGGAACTGTCGTGGCGCTAAAACAGAATCATTAGTTTCAAGGAGGGGGGGGGGGGGGTGTCCATCAATCCGATCAACAATTACGACTCTACGGCAGGGTCCGAACCCCGATCTCAACGCGATTCTATTTTATTTCAATTACTTGATTTTTCCCGTAGTTCTCAAAATTTACATTTTCCGAATAACTAGGAGCTTCAGAAACGCAGAGGAAGCTCACCCGCGAGTCTCCAGATCTAACCCACTAGGTCCGGTGCTCTGAGTACCGCAGTCACAAAGCCAAGTCCAGAGGGCCCAAGAGCGCGAATACCTTTCTATGAAGGTATCCATCAAAGGACGAGGCTTGCCAGTGGCTGTACCTGACGGCAGACAGTAGCACAGATACCAGCACGTGCAGGCAGATTCAGAACGCACGCGTGAGCCCCATCATACATTTTTCACGACAAAGCCTAACCGTAAGCAACTATCCCAACTCACCAAGACTAACCCCCCCGCTCGTCGAGGTCATCACTCCGCCACACGAGATACCGAAACGAGAAACCTCATTTCTATCGGGCCTGGTTCATTTAGGGGTTTCAACTCGACATCCTCGAGGTAGGCTAGAACTCATCGTCGAGGGAACGCGATTCAGCATCCTGGAGGGGGTTCGAAACACTTCGTCAACGGGTCCTAACTCTACGACTTGGAGAAGGGTCGAAACTCAACACCGGAAGGGCCTTGGCACATCGACCTGGCGAAGGGCTGGAACTCATCGTCGGAGGGCTCTGACTCTACACCTGGAGGCGGATCAAGACTCAACGTCCAAGTGCTCTGACACGACATCCTAGAGACGGGTTGCAACTCAACGGGGGAAGCAACTCATCAGTCTCTGGGAGGGTCAAAACTCAACCTGTAGGGCTCTCGACTCAGCGTGCCCCCAAGAGGACCAAAACACGACTCCGAAGGGTTCCAACTCGGCTTTCTCCAGGGGGCCTTTGAGACACATCAGCCGGGGAATCGACTCGTCATTTTCCAAGTGGGCTGGGGCTCATCATTGGGGCATCGACGCTTCGGCCTCTAGGAGGGTCGCGACGCAACATAAACGGGTTCTAACTCAGCTTCCTCGAAGGGGACTAAAACTCTTCGCTAACAGGCCCGCAGAAGCACTCGGCAGCGGACGCGACAAGTCGGGAGCGGACGGCAGCCCAGGAGGATTGGTCCAGGTTCCACGGTCAATCTCCGGCGATATCCTCCATTCCCAGCAATTCGGAATATTTTATTGCATCCAAAACGATCGCGAACGGTGTATAGACAGCTCAGGTAATCTGAGAAGTGCTCTGGAATGTGACCGGCGGTGCTAACACGTGTGAATCGGATGGTGGCGGGCGGCGGGCGATAGCACGGCGCGTCAACACAGCAGGAGTACGGCAGCAACTAGCTGGGTCAAAGTGCGGGTGCTTTACTTCATATGCACCAATTCACCATTTCATCGGACGTCGAGCAGGAACGGTTATTGAATTGTCGATGAGGAGCAAATAAATTATGTTGTAGAGCTTTGCGGGATTTACACGAATGAATTACATAACTAGCGACATCTTTTAATGATGCCTTGACTCTAAATATTCACATTCTTATACCTCGATTTCACGGCTTTGAATTATTTTCCTCCGGATTATTTTCGGCCCGCCAAATGCGGGTGGCTTCAAGTTTTTGCTTTTGTTCCCAGAAAGAGTGGTTTTTGGGTCAAGCCTGGCCACCAGAGTAGTCCAACGTGCATCAGAGGAGAAAGGTTCGATGCAATCCAGCACGAGTAACAGAAAACCACCACGAAGGTCTCCGCTGGTAGCCTGTCGTCAGGTCCCAGAGCTCCGGTGCGACAGCATCGACGGGTAGTCATACTGATGTTTTCGACCCGAGAGCAATCTGGCTTTCGAAGAGCTGGAGGTCGGTCGTCAGGTCCCGGCAAAACGTTACCCACAAAACGTCTCCTACAAAACGTCCTTGGTGACAAAATGGCCCCGGACATGACGTCCTTGGTGACAAAATGATCCCGGACATGAGGTCCTTGGTAACAAAATGACCCCGGACATGACGTCCTTGGAACAAATCGTTTCTCATCCCACGAGGGTTCCCGCTGGTAGCCTGTCGTCACTCGTCAGGTTCCGATGGTGTGTTAGATGTCGGGATTTTGGCTGTCAGGAGAAAGGTTGTCTTGATTCAGTACTTGTCGGGATCTCAGGCCTGTTGATGGGATCATGATCGGGGATCTTTAAACTGTCGGGAGATTTGGATGTTGCGTCTCGGGATACCTTATCAGATTCGCTAGTATTATACCTTATTTACTACTGTCTACTTTATATTCCATTTTTAGGTCATATGATAATAATACATATTTGGTCATATGATGCATATAAACTGAGAATAAGATGTTCCCTCCCACCTAATTTGAGAACTTTCAGAAAACTGCTTTTCGTCCTAGACAATCTCAATAAGGCTTCAGGTAGAAAAATTTTCAATTACACTGTTGGTAGTGTGGGTGTCTTGCAGTTGAGGGCTTTAAGCAGAAATGAGTAGTGTTTGTTTTTGATATTGTTTATCTTGTTTTTTTTTTATCTTCATCAATGGAAATTACATTGTACCTGTGCTGTTCAAAATTATGGCTGTATCCCACCCCACCCACTGTCATGGGAATTATGTATTCTCAAATATACAATAAACGAATAATAATAATAATGGTAATAATAATAATAATAATAATAATAATAATAATAATGATGAACGGGGAATCTGCTAAAGCTCCAATTTTCCAGGAGTTGCTACGCAAATAAAACTTGGTAACTCCTCCAAAACCAAAGCATGATCACATACTCCGTCTTGATGCATAATGACCTTTGTCTCTGTTTTACATATTATGTAACAATTTTTGGATTTTGGCCTAACCCATTTGTGTCAAAACACGAGTTTTTCAGGACGATACACAATTAAAAAAATAACGAGACTTCCTCCCGTTCATGGACGTTCAATTACACTTTTAACTGGGAAAAATGATTAATCACAAATTTTACATCCGCCTATCAGTTTATGGTACAAAAGTAATTATATCTCTTATGACAATCAAACATTTCGTTCGCTGGAAGTATACATTACATCCTGCATCAGTTTGGAAATTTTCTGGCGACTCAAATCGAACAGCATTACATCTTAGCCACAATCTACACATCATTTCACTTTTTGTTGCAACTGTTGAAAATTAGGTGATCCTATTTCTACACCTTTTCTAGTTGTAGTTCAGAAAATATCAGTTGTATTTCAGATTTCGTCAATTGTAGTTCAGAAGACGTCAATTGCATTTCAGATTAGTAAAATGTAGTTCAGAAAGTATCAATTTTATTTCAGATTAGTCAAATGTATTTCAGAAACAGTCAATTGTATTTCAGATTAATAAATTGAATTTGAGAAGGCATCATTTGTATATCAGAAAGCGTGATTTGTATTTCAGAACATGTCATTTGTAGTTCAGAAAATAATTTATATGTATAATTTATCTATCAATGCAGCTCCAAGATAATTGTAGCATTTGTCGTTCTTCAGTGCTGCGGAAGCCGGTCGTGCGATTAACACCCCCGCAGGCATCTGTTACACAGAAGATGTGCCGAATATCTGCAGTTCATCATACAAGAAGATCAAGAGTTCGAAGCTGTGGCTGTGCAAAAGTGCCCCAATTTGCAGGAGTCCGAATAAAATTGATACTTTCTGAACTACATTTTACTAATCAGAGATGCAACTGATGTCTTCTGAACTACAATTGACGCCTTCTGAACTTCAATTGACGCTTTCTGAAATACAATTGACATAATCTGATGTACAGTTCAAGTTTTCTGAACTACATTTGATAAATCTGAAATACAATTGACGCCTTCTGAACTACAAGTGACTAATCCGAAATACAATTGACGCTTTCTGAACTACACTTGATAAATTCTGAAATTCAATTGACGATATCTGAAATACAATTGATATTTTCTGAACTACAACTGGAAAAGGTGTAGTGGTTCAACAATTTTCCTTCCGTTTCTTGAGAATAACAGAAAAGTTTTATTTCTTCAAATATCATAATAGCCAACGTTTCCACCTCGTTGCGAGGTCTTCTTCAAGGCTCTGGTATAAGAAATTGTGAAAAATATAGGACAGTGTCTTATATATTAAAAAAAAACCTGTCTGTTATTCTCAAGAAACTGAAAAAAAACTGCTGAGATTTTTTTTATTTTCCTATCAACATGCGAAGAAAGACATTGTGATCATGCAGTAAAAAGCGGGAACTTCACGGAAATGACCCTTTCCAGAGTCATGTCTGTTTTCTATCGGTCTGTCTGTCTGTCTGTATATACGTTTGTATCAACTGTCGATCCCATCAAGCCGAATATTAATACGTTACTCAGGCATAGTTTCAGCCTGGAATCCGACCACTACTTATGCCTTTTGTTTACTAGAAGGTAGAAGGTCCTGAGGTGAAACACTGATTCTAAGCTTATTCTGCCCGAAGTCGAAAATATTTTATTATTGAAATGGACTTGAAATTTGACATGCAGATGCAATTTGAGCCCTGAATCAAGTTTGGACAATTTAGCAAAAATACCATTGCCCATCAGCTAGGAGGGGATAGAATTTATGAACCACTTTTTCACACGACCGACCGTAAAATCGGTGATTTCACCCCTATCTTCTGGCGTAAAGTGGCTAATCATGCCCGCGGACAAAAAAGTGCGAGTTGATCGGCGCATCCACCATTTGCGACAGCATGGAGGGTTCGTCGTTCATTGGCTATTGGAGTCTCCACGTTTGCGTTCCTGGGTCATCTGAAACGTCCCCAACGAACTAGAAAGTAAGGACCTGTTACTGCTACATATTAGGTGTCTTGGATGCGGAGAAGCTAGAAACGTCCTGAAAAAGTCTGAAATAACAGGCGAAATAGCGCCACGTCAATAGAAAATTAGATGAGCTCAAAGGTCCTTTTTATATAATTGATTCTTTCGGACATGTGTAAACTGTGAATATGAATATTCCGGGCACGGTGTAAATAGTAATTGTAAATGGAAAATATCAAAACTACAAGTTATTTTATTAAAAAAAAAATCAAATTGAATTCAAAAGGCCTTTAACAGGTAGGTAGATAGAATTATTGAAGTCAAAATAATAAAATACCGCAAAATCGTGCTGCTTTACGTGCTTTCCACAGAGGATGAATCAAGTGGATGAAAGGATTTAATTTCGGTTTTATACACATACACAGCAAAGCAACTAGTGTTGTTAATCATATAATGAGGGTGATGTGTGTGTAATGCTCGGTGCATGGGGAACGGAGCTCATAGGGTAACAATTCCTCGGTGACTCATTCTTTTATCATAGGGGCATGATTCAATCAGACAATAAAGTCTCCAGCGCGAACTCCCCTGTCAACTGACCTGACCCTTCCTCATACCTTCGCCCTCTGTTTCATATCCATCATCATATTTTATTCACGCAAATACACCGGACCACGGACGCCTGTTGTTGAGGATTTCAGAGCGTTTCATATAGTATTTAGGATCAATTTTGTGGGAGGAGCGGAGGAGAGCATTTTACAGAATCAATATTCACGGTTCATTTGAAAGAATATACTTGACCATCGAGAACCAAAACGCCTCATTCGGTTATCGGAATGTTGATGGTATTATTCACTTAGACAAGCTTTCCAGACCAATCAAGACAATGACTAACGAGTCGGTGTGAGTGTGTAACTGTTAGATAGAGCATCAGACGCGACTAGGTAGTTTTATTAGTAATTTAATTACGAATCATTGATTCATAGAGCACAATGTGAGCTAATAGGGCACGCAGTGTTTCGTCATCACCGATTTGTTGAGTAAACAGTGCAAGAACACTCTTGTGCAGTTTAATGCACCACTTTAAATAGCCATTGATCATGAGTTATATGCCTAGAAGATGGCAATCAGCTTAGCAGACATTTATTTTTTGACAAAAGTTGATCGTCTTAGGTATAAACAATAGATATAGTTACATGAGCCATAATTCATTTTACATTCTTGTCTCAAAATTCTTGAATTCCATTTCAAAACAAAAGTTCTACTAGAGCTGAATGTTGAGGATTTCTTGAAGATAACTTGAGCAGTGGGAGAAAAGAAAAGCTATGTTAGAAGCTACTATCATGTAATGAAATGAATACTTATTTTATTAGGCAAGCTATGGCATGATCAAATTCAGGGGTGCAAAACTGCGTTTGACTAGGGCATAGTCTGCCTAAATCAAAAATTCATTTGATCACACGATAAATAATAATTATAACTATTGCAAGTCAAGCCAAAAGTACTATTAAGGAATGCGTCTGCAAGTATACAAAAGAGTCAAAGACTCCCATAACCCTGCTAAGCTCATAATCTTCCTAATAGACGTTCCGATGATTCTTCTTTCATGATCGCATAATTGGTGGAGGCGCTGGCCGGCCTCATCAGTGGTGGAGGTGTTAAGATTAGCAAACACTTTCACTTGGTACAATACTCCACAACGTGCCTACCTGCAACCTAAAGAAATCTGATCCGACCCAATCACGACAACAATCACAGAATCGTTTTGTGATAATTAGCACACACGACCAGATTTTACGAGTTGTTTATTCCAATGTTGCATAATGTTACCGTAATTTTCCGGGTTTTGTATACACACGACATGACGCATTCATAGTGTTTCACTAAGGTTTCACTGCTACTACGAGTACACCGACCAGTGATGATAACAGACAATGAAAACGTTTATCTTTTCCAACTAAAAATCATTATCGCCCTGCGATTCGCAGCTCATCCTTCATGAATTTAATGTAATTCAACATTTCGTCATCGTCACTTTTTGCACCAGATCCCCGTATACCTGGTGATGTCTGCGAACGCGATTTTGGGGTCAGACCCTCCATGACGTCACGGGCCATCTGCCCGAGAATATGCGACTTGCATCGCGCACGTGGCATTGACTCATCGTATGCATGATTGTAGTTTCCTGCCCCCTCTATTTTTAAATTTATTCGGAATTTACGTTTTCGGGGGGATTTGTCTAAATATAAGTAAGTGGTATAGGTTGTGCCTGAAAGGTTATCAGTAAAAATAAACCAGAGCTCTATAAATCCCACTGGGAATCGACTTAATGGTAGGTACTTACTACACGTGCTTTTCGTACGTTACCTTGATGATATAGCGTGTCATTATTCCTAATTGCGATATTAGCATTGGAAACATTTATGTAAACAATAGAAGCGCAATATTATTATTATTAAATATTAATAATTTTATATGAAAATATTCCCGTCAGCTGCCAACTGCGACAATATATCTACCACTATTTAGTTTCGACTTTCGAGTAAAAACATGGAAATTCTGCCTACTGACTTTTTCTACAGTAATTATCTCAAAATTAAAAAAATAGAACCTTGAAAATGATTTTGGAAGCAGTGTGGATGCGAAAACAAAGCTGATAATGGGGTTAAAAGTTTTGAACTTGGGCCATAAACGTATCAAAATGTTGACAAAGTTCAAATTTTTTGTCGTCTTGAACTTGAATTTTTTGGATTTGTTAGTACAATGACACAGAGTTTATTTCATCTGTCATCAATAAAGAACGGTGTTCAGGATTATTGTCAGGTTTAAAACTGCTGTCGCATTCCCATTTCGTATACCCGTGCGAAGCTTATTGCTCCCTGTAGGTCTTCCTTAGATGCGTTTACAATGGGAACTTCACTCTCAACATTGGATTTATTGATGAAATGTTACTTATATCGGCTATTCACCTCGCTCTTGGAAATAGTAGGTCGTGCAAGGTGCAGGTATACACTAGAGATGCAACGGATAGTGATTTGGCCGGATACCGGATATTTGGTGAATCTCTTGACCGAATAGCCCGTTATCCGGTCAAACTATCCGGCCAAAATTAGGCACTCCGGATTCGTAAATTTGACGAGGTAGCGCAGTGGAGAATACAAACAAGAAAAAACAACTTTGGAGAAAAGTACAGTTCTCAATGAGGTTGATAATTACATATTTGAAAACAGCACGGATTGACCCATCAAGAGTTTCAGAGCCCAGTTGATAGCACGGTGAGCTGAGAAAGCCATAGAAACAAAACCCCACCGAAAAATCCCCCAGTGATTCGAACATATGTCTCCGTTTATATCGTCATCACTGCTATCGTTATCAAAAAAACCCCTACTGAAAAACCTGCTAATAACCTAGTAGTTGATGTAGGGCAAAAAAAAAGAGTTTCGGCTTGCTTCTCTACCTATTCATAATTAATAGGGGGCCTACAGTTTGGAGTGGATTACGATCCGAGCCACGAGTGAATAGCAACAGTCAATCACCATTCCAGAGGGAGCTTTCGAAGGCCGAAGTACTCGGAAGGTTTGCCCAGAACCTTACCGAGGGGGGATTTGGAGCCGGTGTCCCGCCTTCGAGTGAGTCCCACCACAGCATTATGTTGCAGCGGCCACCAATATGTACTTGTACTTGATGAACAGATTTCAAAAACCTGTTGAGAGTGGGTACCTGGTACCTACTGCCCATTTCGCAACGCTCACCAACGTTTTCAGGGAATATACGGAATACTAGTTGATGCTAATATAGGGAAACAAGATAGGGAAGTTATGATTAATTAAATTTATCACTCGTTTAAGTTTTTTGCAACTATCCGGTTTCGGCTGGATATCAAAACACTATTCGGCCGGATAGTCGGATACTAATAAAATGGCCGGATACCGAATAGTAACCGGATATCCGTTGCATCTCTAGTATATACCACCAAGGTAATTGGTGAAGACACCCCTCCAAAATGACAGGCTGTACCCAGTATACCAAAAACTAGATATCAACAAGAAAAGTTGACCCAGTTTTCCAATCATTCAATTTTTTATGTTATTTATTGTAAAAACACCTAATTTCGATTCAGTACCTGAAGAATTATTACTGATATACAAAAAATCATTTTTTTGTAAGAACTTCAGTCTTTTGAAGATATTGTTACGAGCAGCGATCCCGTGCATTCTAGTAAACACGCGATCTTTCTAGATTCTTCCATCAATTGGGTGGCAGTGTAAATACAAGTTCGGAGCTCTGGACATTTCCAGAAGTGTACGTGATGGCTTGGCATTGGGAACCTTCAACGCTCGATCAAGAAACATCTGTTTATTTTGGCGAAGGCGCCGGTTCTAGAGCACGACTAAATTAATATGTAAGATTTTTCGGGAGTCGTATGGAAACCGTGTGTTGGGTCACTGTGAAAACTGCTGGAGAATGCATGGAACATGTCGGACCTATACAGGGTATTTCAGAGATGATAGGAAAAAATTCAACTGTGGGTAGATCTCGTCAAAATATGACGAAAACTATATACCATTTTGTGAAGCTCGGCCTAATGACAAAGATACAGCCCTCCAAAGTTCACTTTTTTCTGATTTCAGAAATTTGTAACTCAGGAACGTTTCGACAAATTCAGCTTTAATGTAGCATAAGCTGGTTTTTCATAATTATCTATCAACCTGTCAAATTTGGAAAGAATCCAATTAGTGGCGTAGAAGTTATGAGGGGTCAACTTAAAGGAGACTACAACACAAAAATCGAGTCTATATTTTATTTGACTAACTCATGGGGAAGGTAGTTCAGGAGTATACTGAACAAATCTAAGTTTTCTAGACGAGTCCGATCAGCCGCAATAAAACATTTTGAAAATATTATCGTGACGTCACTTGGGAAGATGTTTTCACCTAGATTTTCACCTCCGATTTTCACCTACACGTTCCCATGATCTTGATATTGCTATTGTCGTTTTGACAGACGTCATTGTCTTCAACCAATCAGTAATAATTATGGCAGGCTTGAAACCGTCGTCGTCTCATCGGCAACGGAATCAGGTACAAGTATGCCCGTGCGTAGCTATAGGTAGCCTGTGAAAATTTGCCCTTCTGACGTCATTGTCGTTCTTAATGGGGTACTTGCCAATGAAACAGATTTGACTGGAAATACTTTCAATCATCAACAAGAGTCATAAATAGTATTTCCTGAAAATTTCCGGAAAATCTATCCATTGGTTAAAAAGATTTTTTTTCCGATCTTTTTTTTCAAAAGGTTGGTAACAGTAGGGAAACTTTAGTGAAATTTTTATGTCTCTATTTTTCAAATATTGTGAAGCCATTCTAACAGTTTTTTGAGTTTTTAACCCAACAGTGCTGTTTGTTTAGTTTTTAGTATATTTGTGACGTCATAAATATATTTTTAAAACAGGCACTACGGCCGCAGTTTTGGGAATTTAGGAAAAAGAAAAAATACGGGTACAATATTTCAACCCATACTTTCGATTAAGCCAATAAAAAAAAATTGGGCAAGTACCCCATTATAACCGCAGCGCCCGCCACGAGCTAAGTAATATTACAAGACCCTATGCAATCGTTCTATAGTTTTTTCAACTCTTTCATCTGAGGCCAACTTGTATTTTGTGTTGTGGTCTCCTTTAAGTCAACTTTTCTTCGAATGCTTCTGAATTATTGACCCTCATAACTCCTACACCACTGGTTGGATTCTTTCCAAATTTGGCAGGTTGATAGATAATCATCATGACAAACCAGCTTTCGCTGAATCAAAGCTAAATTTGTCGAAACGTTCCTGAGTTACAGATTTTTGAAATCCGAAAAAAGTGAACTTTGGAGGGCTGAATCTTCGTCATTAGACCGAACTTTGCAAAATGGTGCATAGGTTTTCGCCATATTTTGACGAGATCTACCCACAGTTACATTTTTTCCTATCATTCCTGAAACACCCTGTATAAGGCATCAATTGTCGCCTCACGAGCCGTATTGAATTGGAATGCGGAGTGGTAGCGAGTGGATGAAAGCGAAATACCTGCGATATTTCCAAGCGTAAATAATTGATGGCATGTATTTATTGTATAGTACGCAGTAATAAATAGTTTGTGTTTTACAACGATCGTCTCAATAATATGCGAACCCGTACTCGAAATACGTAATAATATTTTAGCAGCACAAGATATTTGAATAAAGTTTACGACCCCATAACCATTAAATCAGGGTGATTCGATGACAATTTGAATGTCTTCACCTATTTTGGTTCTTGAGGTACAAATGTTCAACTCTTTATTTTTTGTCCACCCTCTAGATATATGCCGCCGGCATCATAGTTGGTATTGATAGCCTCAAGTATCAATCAAAATAAAATGGATCAAGCAACACCTCTATCAAGTGGCATCTCGCCATCATAAAACTCAAGTTCCGTGCAGTCTTCGGCATCGAGCATCTGGACTATTTTACTTTTCTTGTGTTTTGACGAAGAAGGAGTATAGGTACTGGCGATGAAATATGTGAGGATCTTTCTTGTGAAGAATAAAATTTCCAACACTTTCTTTCCAAATACTTCTTTCCCAAGTGCCATCGTTCACGAGATAAACGCGAAAACTGATCCTTAAGTTCTTTTTGACACCACAACGGCCGAAGCTCACACTGGATCCTTGAGGACTTTTAGTTAATTCATATAAGTGGAAATTTCACGCTAATTCAATAATTGATACCGTTTCTTTTTTACTTGATGAGAAGTATCAAAGGGAGTGCAACAAACGATGGAAACACGATTGATTGTATTATTTTAAAATTGTTACGCAATCGTCGCAATCCAAACTTATTTCGTCTCACTATTTTCATTATTTTGATTACATCGTTTAATAATGTTGAGCAGTTCAAGACAAAGAAAGTTATCTTTACCGCCTTCGGAGCTTTCATAAGAGAGATTTTTAGAAAATAACCCGATGGGTTGATTCTTTTGCCATCATCGTCATCGCAGTTTTGATGCCCATCCCATCAGGCATGTCCTACAACCTACAACCCACGATACACCAATTCGATATGGTAAAGCTCCGCACTTGGACGGCAGAGTCAGCGGTGGCACCATCGCCGAGTCAATCATCATAGATTCGAGTACGTTAACATCGAACCATGATGATGACGCAACGCCCGGTTAATTGTTGAAAGAATAAGTGCGCTGTGTGTGTGTGTGTGTAAAGGAGGTTTGCTTTGCATTGAGAAACTGCTTTCGGTGCGCATTGAACCTTGTCCTGTTTTGTTACCAACACATACACAGCAACACACACAGAGTAGGTATAGAGTATAGAAGTAAGTATAATACACCAACCAACGAACGACCGCACCACGACGAATTGTTGCTCAATAAGATCACGACATAACGGATTTCTTGCAAAATCCAGAGTAGAGAGCTCTCCATCAGGTACACCTACTCGCGTAGGTACACATATCACCATTAAAATAATTGAGGAAGAAATCAACAACACTTGCCAGTTATAGCAATGAAGATCGTTTATCTCTTTCTTTTCATATTGATTTTTCATTGATAAATTTATTAATTTTTTATTGAAGCTCATACCAACGGCTCAGCTAGATCCGCGTTTCTCCAAGGTCGGAAATTGACGTCAGGTGGCTGTCAAATCTATTTCTATGACTGCATATTAGCATAGAATTTATCATACAATTTTGGTTCTTAAGCTGGAAGTACAGATAAGTACGAAAAAATTGTTCTGCGGTGTCATGAAATTATTATGCGAGATGCACGGGAATGCAAATTTTGAATAATAAAGGTAGTGTTGACGGCGTAGTTTATAGCGTCTACGTTTGCATCTTGGCAGTAATACAACGACGCGTGAAGTGTGCAAGTTGCAACGAATAAAATACACCTGCAGGAACTTATTTATGCACGCTTAAAACCTAGCATGAGTTTTGGATCAATTTTTCTCGAACGATTTCCTCTAGACCAGTTTTCTCAGGTTTGGGAACTTTTTTCATGGAAACTGAACACACCGTTTCTGTTGAATCTGTGGTCCGTTATCTAAGCTGATCATTTCACCGTAAAGTGAACAATGAACGAATCTACGAGATAGGTGGATAATAGAGATTAGCAGACTACAAAATTATTTGTCTATTTATTATATATAAATCCTTTTGCTTGTTTTACCCTTACGGATGTAAGGCGCCATGAAAGGGTGTCCATGATTGTAATCGTCTTTTTTTTTGGTTAGCAAATTTGATGATTGATTAATTCTGAAAGATGAAAGTTTAAAATAAAGTTACATAAACAACCGAAATCGAAGCAAAAGTCCCCAAGCGACAAAATGTGGGAAGGAATACCTACCACCAGGTTCAAGGGGACAGATGATAGCCAAAAACTAATGAACTCATTCGACTGCTAAACCGTGTCTACACACCAAATTGCAAGTCGATCGCATCAACATTTTGGCAGTTTCCGTATTCTGGATTCCATTTTGGGGAGTTAGTCGAACACAGTTTCACCTGGCACGTAGGCCTCATTATTGGGCCCATTGTAACCCTTTCCCAGACCAGCTGGACTGACCGAGCCGCAATGTGGTGCCTGGATGTTCGATGGTCGGTCCATCCAAGCACTGGGGCCGACAAGCGCACGGTTGACTTTGACTCCTTCTTTTACCCCCGGGCCGCAGGTGTGAATGTCCAATACAACCTCGCTCCCTGCGCCGGTGTTCCTGACTTCGTCTGCCTTGCGATCACGCTGCCGGTTATCCTCTACACATTGCCGTACAGCCGGCTGGAGGCATTTTGGCAGTTATCTTGGAAGATTACCCACAGATAGATACCATCACAGACTTCCACCTATAGGAATGGTCTTAGGTAATCGTCTCAGAGGACATCAGAATGGATATTTTCGTCATCACCTCGAATTTATTTTTGCACGTTCACAATAATTTCCCTCCTTGTTGGTTATTGGTGGGTCGGGGAAGAAAGAGCCGTGAAATTGGTTATTTACCAAGCTATTTTGTCACCGTTTCGTAACGTTGAAGTCTCTTAAAATCCAAGAAACTATTTATGATACCCAAGTAACTAAGGGCTTAGGGCTCGATACCAAGTTGCAGGCGCAAAGTATAGGACGGCGTAACTCGCCAAGTACAGCTGTCTGATTGGTTGGTATCCGCCGTTGCTATGGTAACCGCACTTACGGCGGTCTCAGCCCCAACTTGGTATCGAGCCGTAAGCTAGCTATTTATGTTAGGGCAGATCATTTTTAGCGCACTTTCTCAAAAAATGGGAAAAAGGCGCTTTTAGCTTCACTTTGTCCGTCCGTCCGTCCGTCCGTACCCGGGGTAACTCCTCAGGGAAGAAAGATATCGATGTGGTGTAAACGCTGATCAATAGTACATATGTCCAGGATGTCAAGTTGACTTTTGGTTTTTTGTTATTCTGCCGCCATCTTTGATCCGCCATTTTGGATTTCTCTAAAAGTGATCCGATTGAAATGAAATTTGCAGGCAATGTGAACCACATCAAGATCTATCCAATTTTCGACAATTGATGCCCCGCCGCCATCTTGTATCCTCACGATTGAACATGTTTCGAAGTGATAGAACTAGGAGAATTATGCCTCAACGAAAAGAGATATTGATGTGGTGCCAACGCCAATCGAATGCGTACGTGACCACTATATAAAGTTGACCAATAATTTTTGTCACTTGGCCGCCATCTTTGATCCGCCATTTTGAATTTCTCTGAAAGTGCTCCGATTTGAGTGAAATTCACAGGCGATGTGAACTTCATCAAAATACATCTGATTTTGGATAAATGATGCTCTGCCGCCATATTGAAATTTTTTATCACTTAACGATTTTCATGGAGCTTGGGACTTACCTTTCTTTTGTATGATCATTCTTATTCTCCAGCCAAATTCCAATATTCTGCCGCCATCTTGGCCACCATATTGAAATCTCCTATTAATGAACCGATTTTTTTGAAACTTGTTTTGCTATATTCAGGGCAGGGCAGCTCATGGGATTTTTAGAGCAACGTACCAAAATAAATTCGAGATGAAGATCTCTTCCTCTCAATTTATTCGTGGTAAAAACCTGTGTTTCCTGGGCTATCATCAAGTCGCTTAGTGGTGTGGTAGTTATTATTAAGTAGGTATCATAGACCTATATAGGTATATATAGGGGAAAATAGCCGTTTCGTAAAGGAAGTTTTAGGGAATAAATTGTCAGGAGAGGTGTAAGTTGCCGCAGGCAACGCCGGCTGTTACGTCAATTGGTGGCATGTCAAAACTGTCACTTTGCTCTCTTGTGCAGTCCACTATAAGGGGTGTTTTTTTGAATCTGGCGTCGAAGTGTGCTGTGCTCTAGCCAAATTCGCCTGCATTCGGCCAGGGCAGAGCACACTTCGACTCCAGATTTAAAAAAACACCCGTTACAAGCAAACTTTTGTTCCTGTGAACCCTTGGGACCCCGTAGGCTCTTTATTGGGCCCCATGTTGATGACCAGCGTCGTCGCAGACCTTTCTCTAAATCATCCATAGTTTTCGCCCAAGGAAAAAGCAACAGACTCTGTCACATCCGCACGGAGGGAAACACACAAGCCCGTCGACCAGCCAAGAGAAAATCACCTCGGGCTGGCCGTGCAGAGTCAACCACCACCTACCTTCTTCCTCGCTGTTTTCTAAAGATTTTCTGCTTGGACTTCAGCTGGAGATCCGCATTTTTCATTCTAATAAGCTCGCCGTAGATACCTTTGTGTTCGGGACGTAGGTAAACGTTTTCTTTTTTTGCCGCAATGTAGTGCATTGCTGGAGGCGTAGTCTTTCAACTGTGCACCTCTGGAGCTAGATCTACTACAAGCCTGCTGAATACGCTAACCATAACATGAAATAAGAGACACAAATGCAAACCCCCTTTTCACATTATTTCTACTTGTCAAATTTCCATGTCAATAATGTGGTCTAGTGCCCACCTAGGCTACCAGACGTCAGAGTATGTATGTGTTCCTCTCAAAAATATCCTCTACGATCAAGTACCAGGCTCTACACCAGGTGGCGTTTTTTAAATGTAAATCGCCTATAACACTGGGCTTGGCTTCCATTATTCCCGAAAGGACATCACGCCGCACGCCCAAAATTCTTTCAAATCTGTGCCTGTGCCTTGCTGAAGTCGGCACTGATAAAAACAAAACAGGCTGGTATAACCAAGAAATTCACTTGTAGGTAAGTAAAACTAGTTTTTCTATTTTGCGTTCATAAGAAAGTCATTACGATACGCAAATAACGTCATTCGCGTATCGTAAGAAGCTCCATTTCGACACGCATTTTTTTACCCCCAAATGTTGGCAATGTCAGCGGGCATGACATTGACATGACAGCACTCACTGACAGACGAGACAGCTTAGGTGACATCACTTCGCGGAAGGGGTTTATTTCAGAAAAATACGGTTTATTTCTGATGATAAACTGTGCTTTCACCATCAAGGGCAATTCCCATCAACAATTTTGTTAGCAGAGGCACATATTTTGCATTTTAAATGGAACATGTTGCACACTTAATCCGCTGTTATCACCGATCAACTGCTAACTGATTCTAACGATATGTATACCTACAAGAGCAAATATGTAGAGCTAGCATTACCACTTGTCAGTGCAATAAAGCCAACATTTCCCCTGATTTGCACCTGATGAAGTGATGAGGAAGCACAGAGAATACACATTTAATCGTAGGTATGTGGGGAAAGGTCTATAATTATGTAAATAGCTAAGCTGCCATCCACACTATGGGTATTATGATGCTATTTAATGGGGAGCTTTTGTTCAGGGTGTAATTAGTGAACTTTTTCCAATCTTCGGCGTGTCTTGAAAATCAAGATTGTGAGAATGTAAAGCGGAGTGGTTGATAGTTGTATGACAAAGTGTTACGAGCGGCGATTCTTGTGCATTATGGAGAACAACCGGTCTTTCTAGACTATTCTTATTAGAACACAGTGTACAAGTGCGAAGCTCTGGACATTTCCAAAATATACACGATGGCTTAGTGAATGGAATTTACGTAGAGACTTGAACATGCGAGTAAGACACATCTGTCCATTTTGGCAGAGGTACCTGCTTCGCCGCACATTGGTAGTGTCCGCAAAATGTGTAGGATTTTTCTGGAATCGCCTAGAGACGTATGCCGGGTCACTGTGGAACTTGCTGGAGGACCGATGGAACATTCGTGATTAATAGTCGGAGCTACATAGGATGTTTCAGCGATGAACGCAAAAAATTCAACTGTGGGTAGATCTCGTAAAAATCTGAAAAATCCTGTGTACCATTTTGCGAAGTTCGGCCTAATGACGAAGATACAGCCCATCAAAGTTCACTTTCGCTGAAACACCCTGTACAAGGCACCAATTCTTGACCTACGAGTAGTATTAAATTGGAAGTGATCGAGTGCGATAGAAGCGAGTAGTACCAGCGATATTCCCAAGTAAATAATTGTTAGCGTGTATTTATTGTAGTACGCAGTAATAAACAGTGTGTGTTTTGAAACGATCGTTCCAATTTTGAACGAATCCGAACGCGAAATACATAACAATAGCAAATAGTTGGATGTTCCTCTACTTTGCAGAGAATTTGGGTAAGTACTGTATAAAGCCCTTTTTCTTTCCTGTGGTGCAATAGGTATATACTGTTCAAATTTGAGTGTTTTCAAATGCATCGGTAAGTATAAAGAAGTTAATAGGCCACTGGTGAGATTTTACCATAATCGGGCTATGCAAGTACATATCAGTAAATCCATTTTGAGAAGAAAATTTCATTTTTTTCCACGCGTCTACTTGTCGGAGCGATTTTAAAAATTCGTCTGGAACGAACACTGCATGCGAGTGCCGCGGTGAGAGAAGGAGGGATGGAGATATGAGGCTGTGACGTTACCAGCGTTCTATTTTAATTTTTTTCGGGCATTCAGAATTGAGATATCGCGTTGCAGTTTTCACCATAAACCATAATATAGAAAATTGCAGTTTTATTAAAAACAAATTAAAAAAAATTGAGGTCAGTAACCTACTGAATCTACTTCTACTGCCTCTATATAAGTATCCATATGCAGCAACCTAAACGAAATCTTATTCGCATTTTTTTCAAAGAAAATAGCTAGCGAGCAACAGGTGTTTGTAAAAGGTAAGTCAACGGTCACAAACTTGATGGAAAAAACGCACTTAGATCCAGTCACAGTCTCACGAGCTTCAAGGAGTTCAGTCGGGGGTACCGCAGGGATCGGTGCTGGGTCCTCCTCTTTTCATTATTTTCATGAACGACATTGTTTTGAGCCTCAAGAGTTTATTTTATTCCTGCTCTATGCTGACAATTTGATGATATTCTCACCTGTGGATTCTTCTGGAGACTACTCTCGCCTTCAGGGGTATATCGATGCGTTGGGAAAATGGTGCACTGGAAGTGATCTTGATTTAAGCGTGACGAAGTGCATGATCATGTATTTTTTCAATCCCTCCTCGAGACCCTTGTAGTTTCCATACAAAATTGGTGATCACATGCATTCTGGCCAGAGCCAGTATCATCAAAGGACTTGGCTGTACTTCGAGCCGAAGCTTTTCTTTTCCGAGCACATTGTCGTGTTTCCAACTTCTGCCCTACTTTTTCGTCTGAGGCTGCATTTGGGGGAGGGGGGCGGTTGGAACTACGTTTCCTGTGATGTAGAATGGACAGGAAGCACGATAGTTTTCTGTTCGGTTTCTGTAGCTTTTTCGATTCTGTTTCTTTTTCGTCGGGGGCGGCGTATGGGGGCGGCGACTCAAAATATTTTTCCTGTGATGTCGAATGGACCTGGAACACAATGGCTTTTCTTTTTTTTTCGTCGGGGGCGGCGTGTGGGGACGGTGTTGGTTGAAACTATTTTTCCTGTATTGGAAAAGGGGCAGGAAACACGATGATTTTTGTCACGTGTCTGTAACTTCTGAGGTTCTGTTTTTTCGTCGGGGGCGGCGTATGGGACGCGGCGGCGGCTGAAACTATTTCTTCAATAATGGTAAAGAGTAGGAAACACAATGGTTTTTCTCCTGTGGCTGTAACTTCTTTGATTCTGTTTTTTTTTGTTGGAGGCGGCATGAGGGGACGGCGAACTTAAACTTGAAAACAAAAAACGATTTCTTCGATATTCCTTGAATCTTCAACAATTTTTTCACAGGTGCTTCTTTTAAATAACATATCAAGTGTGATATATTTTTACAATCAGGATAAAAACGAAATCGATTCCTATATTAAAATACAGGTGTCAGATGTCTAAATTAAGAGGAATTTTCGATGTTTCACCCTGTAAGTCCATAACCACAAAAAATTTTTGGTAGACAGATTCGAAACCTATGGAAAAAATCAGGTTTCCCGATCAATTTTTAGCTAATTACTGACAAGCTAACTAAACGCTGATTAGTCACAGTGGTTATAGGCGATTGACCTTATTGGAGAAAATGGCCTCTTCGTGGAGGAAGTTTTAGGGAATTCATTATTTGAGGAGGTCCAAGTTGCCGCAGGCAACGTCGGCTGTTACGTCAATTAGTGACACGTCAAAACTATCACTTTGCTGTCTTGTGCAGTCCACTATAAGCAAACTTTTGTTCCTGTGAACTCTTGGGACCCCGTAGGCTCCTTATTGGGCCCCATGTTGATGACCAGCGTTGTCGCAGACCTTTCTCTAAATCATTCATAGCTCCCGCCCAAGGAAGAGCAACGGACTGTCACATCCGCACGAAGGGAAACACACAACAAGCCAGCCTGCCAGCCAAGAAAAAGTCACCTCGGGCTGGCCATGCAGAGTCAACCACCACCCACCTTTTTTCTCGCTTTTTTCTGAAGATTTTCTGCTTGGACTTTAGCTGGAGATCCGCATTTTTCATTCTAATAAGCTCGCCGTAGCTACCTTTGTTTGTACCTTTGTGATGTAGTGCATTGCTGGGGTCGTAGTCTTTCAGCTCCGCACCTCTCGAGCTAGATCTACTACAAGCCTGCTAAATACGCTAACCATAACATGAAATACGAGACACAAATGCAAACTCCTTTTCACATTATTTCTACTTGTAAAATTTCCATGTCAATGATGTGGGTATTACAGGTATATCTACTAGTGACCACCTAGGCTACTAAACGTCGGAGTACGTGTTCCTCTCAAAAAATTCCTTCATGATCAAGTCTCGAGCTCTACAGCAGGTGGCGTTTTTTAAATGTAAATCGCCTATACTATCGAAGAGTTATACAAAGTTATCGTTACGGATTTGCTAAGGTTGGGCGCCGAGTTGGGCTCTCAACAGATTTGTTACAGAATAGGCATAGGAGGTGTTTCTGTTAGAGACACGTCGTAACATATCGTTAGCAAACATGAAAATAGAGAATAGGCCGGTAAGTCTCACACAGCTTTCACCTGAAGTTGAAAAAGGTAGCCTACTTGGGAAATGGAAAATCTCTCAGAAGCTGGTTGTATTACCTGAACACTTGACGACGCAACCCTTTAAGAAATTTGTATTATGAATGGTTATGGCTCGAGTAGTTCGTTTAGCGGTCTGATATTTATTTAAAGAACAATTATTGTTCGAAGTCTGTTTGAGTTAATAATTCGTCAGCGAGCATTTTGTGGGTTTCTACCAATGATGAGTTCACTTCACATAAAACAATACTAGGCGGAATCAAGAAGATCTTCACATGAAAGTCTTGTACTTTGACTTCAGTAATTATTTCGCGTATACCATGGTTCCGAAGTTTTTGGAAGGGTGAAATTGGGTTTAACATTTTCGGCTGTAGACATTCGCGCTTGCGATATCCTCTCAAGAATTCAAGGACAATTCACGGTGGAAAATAGGTTCAGTTCTCCACAAAGGCAAGGCCATATCCAATCCTTTCCTAAAACGGATAAAAGAGACCATAGCCTGAAAAAGCAATCAAAAAGAATAGTACAAATATAAGAGACGCAGCGTTTGAAAATAGACCCAGAATGAGAGGAGCCCCGCACGCACCGGCTTATATGAACTAAGATTGTAAGGAACAGGAGGAAAAAAGAAAATAGTGAAAAGCTAACATCTTCCTAACATGATCCTAGTTAACGGCGTTGAGGTAGGGATAGGTAAAGGAACGAGCCTTTATCTAGCCTTTTTGACATGTATTATAAAGAAGTCAATATATTGGTTTCATGTTGAAACTAATTTTTGTGTCTTATTGTGTTCAAACTAGTGATCAAGTCGATTTCAACACTTTCAAGAGCTCTATCCTTGAACAACAAGAAGAAAAGCACCACATGATGGCGGCCTGATACCCAGGTGATCATGGGCCATGCCGTTTCAAAAGCGGGGAACGTGACCTAATTCAAATAAGTTTAATTAAATTGAAGTATAAGGGGTGAGTGTCTACCCATCCAGGCGTATAAGCAAGAGAATCGAGGAGTTTCAAGGTGCACATCAATGGAGAAGAGACACAAGACGGACCATCAACGTCGACAGGGGACCAACCCCAAGCAATAAAGTTGAGAACATTTATCATCTTACAGAAAAACCTTCATCAGTAAGGCTTCTTAGAACGGCCTTGGCATAAGCAATTCATATGACAGTCATGTACCTACCAAAGCAAGGAGAAGAATCACAGATACAATCGAAAATAGTCAACCGGCTTGATTCAATTTTTTTTCAGCGATATTTTCTTTTGCATAATTCTCAAGCATGTTTTTAGCCAAGACAACAGTCTTCGCATTAAAGAAAAACATGCATCTTTAAAATAATAGGTAGCTAAGTACACAGAAGAACCGTTCTCAATTCTTGGACTTTGTGCTGTTAGAATTACCATCGAATCATCACTGAATCATAAATAGTACCTACCTTAAAATCAGTGTATCCGCCACAGTTAAAATCAAATCCTCGAATTTGTGATTCTCCAAGGAAATTCCTCCGGTATGAACATAAGGTCAACCAAAAAAAAAGGCATTTTGTGTGACCACGGTTTTTTCCCAGACAATTTCAATTTTAATTATTACCTAAGCTCATCATTAATTGGCACAGGATGTGGAGAGAAAAAATATGGTAAATTGGTAAATCCACCAGATAAAATAAAATATTATCTTGTAGTAGTCTAGAACATAACACAAGTAGGTACTTAATAATAATTTCAAAATTGTTTTGTGTACGTACAACCTGCATACTGATGCTTTTAATACAGTTTTTTAATCAAGATGTGTGTGAGCTAAGCTGTCTGCATTTCTTAACAGTGAGCTCACTCAAGGCAAACTGGTGTTTTGATAAATACAAGCTTGCACTTCCAATAAAAATGTCTGGTTCGCTCTCGATGGGCGATGGCTTTGTTCGAAAAGTTGATGCACTGGTATATAAACGTTCCTCTTGATTCGCGCTTGCATTCGAACGCATACCTAAGTTCAAAGATCTGTCACGATTTAACAAAAATGGACAATTACCTATTGCATTGCTTCTCGCATTTTTTTTTGTTTCATTCAAAATGCTGATTAGCGGGCTTGACGATAGAGCATTTAAATCAGTTTTTGGTGAAAATTGGGCGTTTTTTCTTAGCATGCGTCCCTCTGAAAATTCCATTGTCCAAACACCCACGTTTGTATCAAGCTCTCAATGTTTCTCCAGCCTCATGCAAATGAGTCTCGAGTGTTTCCGGTCTTTCCATATGCAGCTGTATGTGTGTAGCCGCGGAGAAAAATGCCCTCTTTATAATAATTTATGTTATTTCATCAACGATCTGTTGTTGTTTTCTGAAATTTTTCATTGCAAAGTGGAGCGATATTAGAACGTCCTCTTCACTGGAGGTAGGTAATTTCTAATTTCTGTCATGCATCGGGTGAAAGTCGTCGAGAATGGCAGTATTGTGATGCACTAAGTAGGTTTAGGTTCAAACGATTATACACTTGGATGGTGGATGTACATGAAAATTTATTAAAGAGCAACGTTGCCGAGTTTTATTATGGTTCTGTCACAATTCGAGCGATATAACAAGCTGGATGTTCGCGCCTCTTCCACAGCCCTTTCACTAACGCTAAACACTTTCACTCATAATTTTGCAGATTTGTCAAAGAGTGTTAGGTAGGTTTATAGATGTCCACCATGTGCTCATCATGAATGAGAGAGGTGAAAGTTATTTCGAGTGCGCACGTGACGTCACTTGGCGTCTCGACGCACTTCCCCTCATGGAGACAAATATAGAAGCGCGCATTCTTGAGCTGTGAGTATGTGCGTTGTATGGCTCATCATCCGATTTTTTCACGATGTGAAATCTTTAAGGTATGAATTGGTGGCGCAGGACGAACCGTCATGGGTCACCCGGTGACATCATATGGGAGCAAAGAACTGACAAAGGTCATTATTTGCCTTTTTTTCGCTGTAGGTAAAACCTGCTTACCGCGTCTTTCTTCTTTATGTGACACGACTACGGCTGTTGATTATAATTCCATGCTTTTGACTGCTCAGGTTGGGTCGAATCCAATTGTTTACAATAAATGAAATTGAAATGAAATTTGGCATGAAATCTACCAAATTTTCAATAGCTCAGTTTGGATTTATTATTTTTAGGGTATCCGACTCGGTCGAAGGAGTCTAATACCAGAGTTATTAGTGTTGCGAGGCTCTCGTGCATTCGAGAGCACACGCGGCTCTTCTAGACCGTTCGAACACAGTGTTACAAGTTGTGAAACTCTCGTGCAATTTTAGTGCATTCGACAGCATATGCATAGGCTCTGCACCGTTCGAAATTACATAGGGATATCAACGATCGAGCAGAACACATCAGCCCAATTGGTATGAAAGTGTCGCTTCGAGAAGACACTGGTGTGCACATGGAAAATGTTGGATTGTTCGAGAATCGTCGCGAATGTTGTAACGGCGGTCAATGTGATATTTGCCAGAGAACTGGTGGAAAGTTCCAGAATAACAGTCGGAGTATATAAGCACCGATGGGCCGGTCGACAAACCAGTCTTAAATTCAGAGTGATAACAGCAAGTAGTAATTGGCGATATAGCCAGGCGCAAATATTAATCGACTTGTACTTATAGCAGTACGCAATAAAAACAGTTTGTGTTTGAACGTCGTCTCGAATATAAAAGAGCCCAAACGCGAAATACGTAACAATACCTAAGCTGGTCCGTGGATTATTATTATTACTTTACTATTATTGATCCATCGACCAAGAAACCAACAGGTGCTGTAGGCCAACATCAAAGTCATGTATTCAAGAGAGAACAATTTTCAATCCAGAGATTGGATCGTGAAATATATCGAAGCCATCCTGAGTCCTGTTGTAGCTGAGGCAAAGCGGTTCCAGAGGAGAGTTGTAATTGGAAGATGTTCAAGATGTGCCAGTATAAAAAGTCTCAGAACTTCTCAACCCTGGTCTGGGAACATTCAGATGTATCTTGGCTAGAAAGTTTGGCAGTTATAAGTAGCCATCAATGAGTTTATGATGGAGAAACTGAATGGACTGAAACTCTCTGCGCCGCTCAAGGCTAATAAAACCAAACCTTCCCAGGAGTAAGTCCTGGGGATAGCCACGTTTAGGATATCCTCCATCAGCAGCAAGTGGAAGACGCTTCAGAACTCTGAACACCTTCATCTGATCGATGTACTTGACATAATAGGGAAACACAGGAGACATAATCCAGGCGGGACAGTACCAGGGTCCTGTACAATAAAACAAGCATGCTAATCTCTTTGGAGTCCTTAAAATTTCTGACATTAAAGCCCAGGACCCTGTTAGTATTACTACAGATATTCTTTATACGCTGAGAGAATGAGCAAATGGAAAGCGAGACCATTGCCAGAACACCATGCGCTCAATTTATCAAGATCTCTTTGTAGGCTCAAGCAATCGTTGATTGATGTTATCTTAGCAAAGAGCTTAAGGTCATCAGCATGCAAAAGAAAGGAATTGTCGAAGAGCTCACTGATTTCGTTGATAAAGATGTTAAACAACAGAGGGCCTAATATGGTGCCCTGGAACACTCCAGAGAGAACATCAAAACTCTCAGAGTCATGACCAGCAACACGGACAAACTGCCAAAAATCCGAAAGCATCAGCTTGCGTAAGAGGATGTTATGGTCTATACGCCCTAAGCTACCAATCCAGAAAAACTCGTTCGGGAACTTCACAGGTATTCACAGTTAGTGTAGGTAAGTAATGTATGTGTATTGTGTCGAGGTGTGTTTGTCCGATCTCCAGTACTTGAGAAGTTAAACAAAGCTCCGAGAGATTACTTCGTTCGATCTTGAGCGGGCATCTTCCCTCGTTCAGCTAAGTGCCTTCTGTCCCTAACCAGTTGTCCCTCATTGTTCAAGAATAATGGGCTGGCGTGCTCGCTCACCCAGACATGGTTCTCTTTTACCAGAAGCCAGGCGGGTAATATGGCTCTCTTTTTAAACCCTTCCTAACACCGAAAACAAGCTAGATTTCAGGGGGGTGTTCTGATGTTTTTGTCCGTGATTTGCCTTTAAACGTGAACGGCACGCGACCGCGAATGCAGGAGATCGGGTGTCGGGTGTCAATATAAGTTGGTTACCGAGAAAAGCCCTTCTAAAACAGTGCTGCCTCCGAAAACCCTTAGGTCGCCTTGGACATCAAAGTGTAAAACTCTCCTCCCCTAAAAGACTCCGGATCGTTTCAGATAATCAGATAATCAGAAGGGAAGACCTTCTAATAGGACAGCGTGGGATGAGATAGCCTTAAGGCCATCGCGATCGCGGGACAGCAGCGAAGGACTCGCCGGCGCCGGTGGGCCACACACCTGTGAAGAGTTTTCTTGCAAGTGTCAGCAGCCAGGATCAGGATTCGCGATAGATGGAATACTTCCCATGAGGTGGTTGTGACGGTGGCGCCATCCATTGACTACATCCTCAAACGGCGGTTTTTGGAAGAGAAGCTCTCAGGAACTTGTCTGTGGTCGGATCCTGGATTCAAGGACATCGTTGGATTTGGCAGGAGGGTCTGCAACTGGTGGCGAGTCCTTCCTCTGGCGTAGACGTATCCAGAAGACGTAAGGGACGATAAACTGGTGGGTGTCTCCGGAAACTGCAATGGCGATTTTCGCAAAAACGCTCTCAGGAACTTATCCGTGGATGGATTTTTGATTCAAGAACATCGTTGAATTCAGCAGAACGGTCTGCAACTGGTGGCAAGTCCTTCCCCTGACGTAGACGTAGCCAGGAGACGTAGGGGACGATAAACGTCTGGACACTTCCAGAGAATGTGGTACCACAAAGTACACCTTGTAGTACGACCACAAGCCATGGCCTTTTGGCCTGGGTAAACATACTATTGACACCCCTTAATTCAGGAGAGGTTAGAATACTAACCCTAACTTAGTTATTAGCTATAGTTAAGTTGGGAAGCTTGTGGTGTGGTGGTCAGCGCGGTCGATTACCACTCCAGAGGTCGCGGGTTTGATCCCCGCCGGGGACGGATTTTCGCCTCGAAAACAAGCTTCTTGGTTTGGTTGGAATGCTTGCTAAATGCAAGATGCGCCGTGAGTCGCATAGCACGTAAAATACGAATGATGGTGCCGACCCCATTGTTGCCATGTTGGTGGTCGTTCAAAATCCCTACCCTGTGTTGAAACTCACAGGGGTTCGGCAAAATTTCCAGTATAGTGGAGGAAAGCATTCACCGGCGTCGGTGTTAGGCCTCGTTGCGGAAATAAGCCGACGTTAAATAAACCAATAAAAAAGGTAGTAAAGTTAACTCTTGAGTTACTAAAACAAAAAAAATATGACGGCCAGGACCGATTCGCTTCAAATTGTTAAAAAGAAGTTGGGTTCTACAAAAATGTCAACAAATTTGTAAAATTATTTGTACGTAGGTATAACAATATAAATGGTGATAAAGAACCATGTTCACATTATAGAAATTGGATAAACTGAAACTTTAAAAATGCTTATCTTCCACTTAGGTACACACAACATAGGTGCCTACAGTTTTATTGTCGAGGACAAGTCCTCGCTTCCTGCATTTTAGCGTTTTGATGGAAAATTTTCAGCAATCCAGTTATTTGCCGATTAACACCCGCATATTACCCAGCAAGGGTAACAAGTTACGAAAAATACCAACTTAGGTATTGCCATGAATTCAGGTACAAAAACATTATACCTATTTGTAGAAACAAGAAACTACACAGATTTCTGTGTCGCACACAAGAAAATGAAAAACTGGTCGTGGTCGAGTTTTAGATAATGACCAGTAATTATTGTTATTACAAATTTATCATCACAACAACACAATCATCAATGATAACGTTAATAACGCAACGAGAATAGATAGGTGAGTCGAAGTAAAAACAAACGTGAATAAGAATAAAAACATTGTAAATTCTAACTTTAAGATGCCTACCAATGGGGTAATAATTCAACCTAATAGCATCCTCGTGGATTAATACATCCATAACTTGTTTCAAAACAAAAGGAATCGTGTGCACTGCACACCAAGATTCGAGAATAATCTCGCATCTTCCTGCACTCTCACATGATTTATTTGAAATGTCAAGGTCTTCTCGAGACGTCGTCTTTTTGATACAAGAACCATATCTAGGTACCTACCTGTACGTTCTTGCAAGTCTCAAGGCTGCTGAGTTTGATCATTTATTAAACTTGTGTAGGTATGATGAATTGATTGCATTATTCCCAATTAAATCATTTACTTAATATGATACAGATTTTACAATATGATATAGGTAACCGGACTGTTTTTGTACAAGTACAATAATGACTGGAAGCAAAAGGTAATTGTTGAAAAGAGTCGCTTATATAGTTGTGTGGCGGTGAAAGCGGACTGGTCTACCTTATAAGGTTGCAGCTGTCAGTTTTATTTATACCTTGCCTCGAGCCTTCATTACGGGAGGAGAGAACACCGAGCACACCATTTATTAATACACTTATAAAGTGAAGAAGCGTAATGTCTAGTTATTGCACTGATTTTCAGATATAAAAATATGTTGTTAGTCTTCCATTAAATGACATACAGAACGAAAATTATCAATAAACAAATTCTATAGTGTAATCCTGGCTTTATCTACACGGCGGTGATCTACAAAAACTGGTTTATCTAAAAGCCACCCGCAGAAAATGTCAAAATTTTGCCGCCATGTTGTCAGAAGCTATACCGTTGCGCGATACTCGCTGGAGACTCCGACTCGGGATAAGCGACAAACCTTTACAATTGGCGGAGGAGCCGTTCGCGAAATACGAAATGTTACTAGATTCATGTTGGACTCTTGAGCTTCGCGGTCAGACGATTATTCTGGAATATGCCGGGATAGATTAGCGTAACGAGAGCCTTTGGGACTTTTCGGAAGAATGTGCGAGAACATTCTGAAATCCGATTGCAGTAAAAAACGAATAAGGCACCAAACAAAAGCGATTGAGAATGATATTATGATATTGTGAGTTGTAAATTAGTAACACGAAGTGTAAGAGGTGGTGGTAGACTACTCCCTCCCTGTTATTAAGCATCGTCCCGTAGAACAGACTCGCTCCTCAAAGCTGCACATTTCGCCTGCAGCTCGGACCCTTTCATACCATAGTTTTAAAAAACTACTGGAAGATGCTATAAAAAAAATGAACAGCCGTGTTCACGAAGTTGATAACGGGCCTGCTGTCTCGACGATTTGCAAGGTGAGATTCAGCAAGTGAAGAACAAAACGACGATCTGATGGTCCAGGTGAGGCCGACGGCTGGGCTTTTGGTTGCTCCAGAGAAGACGAATCCGGAGAGCCACAGTTCACTTTCAACTTCTCTGAGCGAAAAAACCAACGTTCCTGAAATAACGATAAGGCCAATAAAAACAAGAATAAACAAATGGTAAATGTGAATAAGCCACGCAAAATTATTCAGGGCACATTGACGACTCCCAGCAATACCGTCGAAGTCTGGTCGAGCCAGTTTCTCAGCGGCCGCTAGAAGGCTGTGGCTGTATGTTGGAAGGGCCTGGCGAACCAAAGGCGATAAAAAAATTCCAATTATAGACCCATATCCCTTCTAACCATATTTTCCAAAATTTCTGGAAAAGCCTTGAAAATTCAGATTGTTGCAAACTTTGAGACTGATAATTTGTTTTTTGAATCCCAATTTTGATCCAGAAATGGCCGAAGTACCGTTCAGGCTGTGATGAAGTTTCTTGACCTGGCAGTTTCGACTCTCGAGGATGGTGAGTTTGTTGATGCTGTTTTTTGTGACTCAACTAAAGCATTCGATTGCGTGGAACATAAGCTTTTCCTCGAAAAGCTGTAGCGTTACGGTTTTGACATTGCCAGTCTAAGACTGATGACATCTTATCTGACTGATAGAGAGCGGATAGTTCAGGTGGGTAGTGTTAAGTCAAGGGGCAGACCGCCGGTGACTGTAGGGGTACCTCAGGGTTTGTTGCTTGACCCTTTACTGTTCCTAATTTTTATTAATAATCGTTTAATGGAGCTAACGCTGAGTTTCTACTGTCCGCGGATGACACATCGTTGTACTGTAAGGGTAGTGATCTGGGGAGAGTCGGATTAGAATCGGAAAGTGCCTTGAATGGTGTTCATACGCGTGGTTTTCTTTGAACGGTCTCTGCTTGAACGATGCAACCAAAAACTCAAAGAATTACTTTTTCTTCGAGGAATCATGACAATGGCATTGTCACAGCTCAGTTCTTGGGGGTGATGCTTGATTGTTTGCTCAAGTGGGAGAGTCACATTGAGAGGTTGACGGGTAAGTTAGCCAAGGGGGTGTTCATGTTGAGAATATTGCGGGGATGTGCATCGGGCTTCAGCGCAGTGCCATGAGGGTCACTCCTGGCCTCAAATCTGCGAGGACTGTAAGAGAGCTTTTGTGGAGTACGGCACGGTGTGTGTACCCTTCCGTGCTTGTACATAGTGCAGTGTTCAGTACACCTATCGAGTTATGTGTAGAGACTATCATCTATGTATCGAGAAAATATGTGCAACCATGGAATGGTAATCCTGCCTAAGTAAATCCTGCCGGAAATGCCGGAAAAATTGTAGATTACAACCTTCAAAACACCTTCTGGTAGTGGCCCGTGAAAGGGGTGATTGTTGTGTGCTATCAACAATGTGACTGACATTTGTTGACAAGAATTTTGAAGATTGTAATCTACAATTTTTAAATTATTTAATCAATTGCATTTCCGGCAGGATTTACTTAGGAAGGATTGCCATTCCATGGTTACACATATTTTCTCGATACTTAGATGAAAGTCTCTACACATAACCCGATAGGGGTACTAAAACCGCGTCCGCTCCCTTACTAAATATAAATGATTTTTACGTTTCCGGCCCCACGAACACGGAGGGAAAGTATTGTAATCGTGCAGAAAAAAAGTTGATATTTCACCGGATATATCCATTTTGAGGTCTCCCAAGTTGATTGAAACGATTTCCAAAATGATGTCTGTCCGTGAGTGTGTATGTCTGTCTGTAATCTTCCACGATAACTGCCGAACCGTTGAGCTGATCGATTTGAAATTTGGTATGCAGACATGGTTCCACTCTGGAATGACCGGATTAGTTTTTGGCTGTCATCTGTCGAACAGAAGTGTTACTATCAGCAAATGAGAGAAGCTATATCTCATGGAACTTGACTTGCGATATATAATTTGAAAGCCCTTGAAAAGCTGTGTTTAGAGCAGTTGAAAATATTTCCCTATCTGTTATCTGTCAAATTATAGAAAATGCTAAAATCTGAAACGTTGTCATTTTATTATCCAAAATTTATACGACATATTTGAACCAAACTCGACAGAAAGCAACATTACCAAAGAATCAAAGTAATGCTGAAGTTGGAGTTTCCCACCAGTTTCTGGACTAGCGCTATGGATTTTCAAAGTTTGGCCTTGCCAATTTCATCTGCGCTTGCCTGTTCCTCGACTTTTGGCCTAAGTATTTAATTTTCTTATCAACCAAACCGGTAGGTTTTTGTTTCATTGGCGTATCTAAAGATGTTAAAGTGACAATATGGTTATGGATGCAGGCAGATCTCGGTGTGTTTTCTTGTATCGTTTAAGACAACAGTGCGTCCCGATCCTTTGTGTCTTCAAGTATCGTTTTGGGGCTCCGTGAACCCCCTTGTGTTTTCTGCAGCTCAAGGAACTTCAGTATGCCCATTTCCTTGACATATACGTGCAAGCCCTAATGTGTGCAGTTCCCTTATATGATTCGGTACCAGGGTCCCTCTCGCTTTTCTACTTTTCATAACTATTGTGCCGTTAGGTGTGGTTAGAACCTCACCTCCTGATGGGCTCGAAGCCTTATTTCACAGGTCACTTAGGGGCCCTGGATTGCAGTTAATTAGAACTCTGCTCCAGGTTTTCAATCCGTGAACTGATTTTCACCAGTTATTTTTTAAACAATAATTCAAGTGGCATCATTAAAGGCAACAGTGCGCCTCGATTTTTTGTGTTTTCAAGTGTTGTTTGGGGCTCCGTGAACCCCTTTGTGTGGAACTAGCGTTGCATTCTTGAGATATCACAACAGTTGTTAGCTACCTAGTTCTACCTTTTGATTCATTACATCACCTTGGAAATGTAACATGTCACTGATGGTTTCCTTAAACTCGGCAGGAAGCAATATTACCAAAGAATCAAACTAATGCTGAAGTTGGAGTTTCCCACCATTTCCGGACAAGCGCTATGGATTTTCAAACATTTTCCTAGCCGATTTCAGCCGCGCTTGCCTGTTTCTTGACTTTTATTGGCTCATTTAATTCTCTCAGCAACCAAACCGGTACGTTTTTGTTACGAATTGTATCTATGTCAAAGTGACAACATGGATGCTGTTCTCGGCAGGTTCTCGGTGTTTTCTTTTGCATCTTTTTGCATCATTCAAGACAACAGTGCGCCCCGATCCTTTGTGTCTTAAAGTGTTGTTTGGGGCTCCGTAAAGCCCCTTGTGGTTTCTATAGCTTTGGCAACTTCAGTATGCTCATCCTGTTGACGTATAAGTACGTGCAAGCTCTAATGTCTGCAGTTCCCTTGTATAATTCGGTACCAGGGCCCCATGTGTCTTCCTGACGTTCAAGGCCCTGATGTGGCCCCCACCTGTTACTATCCTGTTGTGCCGTTAGGTGTGGTTCGAATCTCACCTCCTAATGGACTCGAAGCCTCATTCCACAGGTCACTTAGGGACCCTGAATTGCCGTTAATTAGAACTCTGCCCCAGGTTTCCAATCTGTGAACTGATTTTCACCAGTTATTTTTCAAACAATAATTTAAGTTGCATCATTAAAGGCAACAGTGCGCCCCTATTTTTTGTGTCTTCAAGTGTTGTTTGGGGCTCCGTAAACTCCCTTGTGTGGAACTAGCATTGCATTCTTGAGATATCATAACAGTTAGCTACCTAGTTCTACCTTTCGAATTATTTCATCACCTTGGAAATGTAACCTGTCACTGATGGTTTTGTAGGCCCAACAATGGATGCAGGATGCTTGCTCAACACTCAACTCAATAAAAAATTTCCATCAATTTCCAAATCAAATCCTTCCTCTCCCGAAGGAACGCACATAGGGCATAGGGGTATTCAAGCCAAATAGCTGGACAAAAGTCAATTTTACAAAAGTTGCCCTAGCTAAGCGAATTTCCCCGTTTAATAAAGTTAAATAGTGGATGGTACATGTAATGTGGTTTTGAACTTGATCACATTAACCGTCTTGTCGTATTTCTGATCAGAAGTTGTCACTTGTTGAGAGAGAATGCGTCGCTGTATAAAACTATCAAACAGACCCCAACTTTAGAAGAAGATTTTACGTTCCACAGACAAAGTAGAAAGTTTTCGATGATGGATCCATCAGTGTCAGGTATGTACTTCAGTTTAACGTAATGGATAATCTTTTCATGTTTTTACTGTAAGCAGACTCGTCACTTTCTTGTGTTGAAAATTTTTGGAAAATTTTTCGCGAATTCCAACTTTTCAAAATTGATTTAGTTACAGGTTTTGCTGGGTTGTGTAAAATGTTCCATACCATTGGAAAGAACAGACACTTGTGTGCTAGATCATAAAAAAAAATCCTGCCCCTAACTGCCACTCTTGATTTTATTGATTTTTTCTTCTGGAATCGAAAAATACAGAAATTAATGGAAATTTCAACTTTGCCACTGAATATATTTAACCTGTAAGTACTGAGAGCGGTATCAAACTGGTATCAAACAGTGCGATTTTTTTGTCAAGCTTTTGAAATGCGAAAAAAACCAAAAAAGAAAGAGATTTGGCGGAGATTCGAACCTCAAACAATTGGATCCAAATACTTTTGTCCAGACCTTTCGACCATTAACCTTATGTGGGACGCTCAGATCAAAATTATCACTGACGTCTCTAGATACCACCGGGAAAGTTTTGTGTCGCCCCACAACAGATTCTAGTTATGCTGTAGTATGCATGCATATGAGACGAGAGACGCGACACAGAACAAACTTGATTCCTGAGTTTCAATGAGCACTTGAGTAGAATTTGTTCGTGAACAAGAGTGTACTTTCTGTGACAGACTAGTAGGATGTGAATTCAATTTCTTTTTCCATAGATTTTTTCTTCAAAATCCCTGTTTCGAAGACACAATGCAATGTGACATACCTACCAGAAGGAGTGAGTCTCAAATGAGGTTCAATCACTGCTCTGGGCCAGTGCCGGCCTTAGCAATTCTGGCGCCCCGGGCAAGAATGCGAAACCGCCGCCCCTACGTTGGGTCCGCGAGCGAAGCGAGCAAAAATGAAGTATTTTTCTTGCAATAATGGAGCTTTGTGTGCTTTTACAGAAGCAAATTCGGTGATCGCCGCTGGCAAGTCGTTTTTTGCTTTCAAAAATTATCAATTTTTTGGATTTCAACCGCGATTTTTTCGCCCCTATGAGCTGGCGCCCCGAGCGATCGCCCGTCTCGCCCTACCCTAAGGCCGCTACTGCTCTGGGCTCGAAATAAGGCTTCACCAAGATTAATAAAATGACCTGGACAATCTTTCACGGAGTGAGCAGTGCCAGACTCAGGCTTTTTTTTGAGGGGGTGCAAAATCCAACTTTGCCGCCCCCCATCGATACGCGAGAAGCGAATGGGGCTCTAGGGATTGAAGCCTCCCAGCAGCCCCGCAGGCGTGCATTTCACAATTTCAAAGGGGCCGTTTGAGCAAAATATTCCCAGTTTTCCCCAAATATTTTCAAAGTCTGAAAACAAACAAGCTGCTGAAGTGCTGCAGAACATTTCTTGTTGCCCCTCTTTCAAGTAGAAACTTTGCTTTTCTCAAGCAAAATATATATTGTCAAGATTAGAAATAGAACATTTTAGTTTTCCAGTTTCACTTTTGTCAGAATTTTGTTCGGCTTTTGCTTTATAGTGGCCTTACATTGAGCATCAAATGCTGCAGCTTTTTTAGCTGCAGAGTTCTGATTGGACCTGACGCCTGTCATTGCTGTCAATGACCAACATGTGACCAATGAGAACTCGGCAGCTAAAAAAGCTGCAGCATTTGATGTCCAATGTAAGGCTACCATTAGGCGCCAAATTATGTTGATCTCCCGCTGTTGCGAAAAGCTGTTTTAAGATGTATTGTCGTTTTCGGAAATCCGATTTGAATACTTTCACAAAAAGATGAAGAGCAGAATGTTACTCTCATAATTTTTTTTTTATGAGAAGGAAATTGGACTTTATTTTTTGCCGCCCTTTCATTCTGCCGCCCGGTGCATATGCCCCGGTTTGCTCCCCCCTAGATCCGGCACTGGGAGTAGGTTCCTCCCGGGTCAGGAATTTCTCGCTTTGATTAATAGATACCTGCTATAGGAGATAGGGGGGCAGATATCTCAATGAAATTTATGTCGATTGTTCCAAAGTGAAGGAAATACTGGACCTTTCCCAAAATTATTTTTAGGTGGGTATTAAGTAGGTAAGTATGCAACAACTAACTCGTCATGCAGTAATCGTGGTTGTTTCACTTTATTTAACCGGAAACTCAAATCTTCAATGACAAATGGTTCGAGGATGCATAAAGAAAAGCATACAAGAAACTGTGTTTAAAGTCTGCAGAAATCCGCGTGCATTCCATTTCCCTAATTTCCTTGAACATCCGCAGCCGCACTTATTCATATAGAGCAGAACCATAAAAACCATAAACATTTGGCAAATTAGGTACGATACACCTACCAACCTACACAAAAAATTGCTTCACGTGACTGAACCGTTGCCTTAAAAGGTCACCTGAGTAGATGGATGCAGTTTGAAACGAGCGCAGGCCCAAGCATATCAGCAACAAACAAACAAACAAAATGACCCAGACGGACCTCAACATCGCCGCCGCAAATTATTATTGTCGCACACAAATCGGACTCGGCAGACTGATCCTCTGCTGCTGAAATCCAAATGGACCTCCTCTGAATGCCGCGGTCGGTCGATGTATATAAAGTTCGATAAACCGCACGCGAGGCGGCCGGCGTGGAAATTGCAATTTATGTGGTTCTTGACGTAGGTCCATGTCTGACCTCGCCACTGGTGACGTGCGAAATTCTGATTCACCACTTCAGTGTGCGTGCGAGCTCACCTCGTGTGTCTCTTCCTTCTGCACCATCGAAGGACGCGGATCCTTCTGGTGCACTTCGCCAGAATACTCTGGATGACTTCGTTACAAATCTCGGAATATCCTTGTTTTTCAAGAGCGCGCTGTGGTAGGAAGCACGCTTTGCTGTTTTCAATGCGAGTGGCAAAGAAATTGTGTGCACATGTTGGAGGATTTAATAATATAAGAAATAAGCGTATTGTGTTGCACTGGCCGCAAGAGTGTGCGACCTAGTAACATGATTTGCATGCGACCTCACTGTCTTCAGACAACGACACGGTTCAGCTGGCAGCACTTATTCGAAATTCAATACTCTGTGGTAAACAATGAGCGAAATTGCTTGATTAACGAGACTTCATTTTTTTCAACATTCAACACTATGTCAAACCAATTACTCACTACTTGACATGAGAGCCACGAGATCTGATACTCGTATAAGAACAGGTACAGGTAAGTACATTTCGGATGAATAAAGATGGAGTGTTGAACTAGGATCAATTTTAGGACGAGTCTAGTTCATCGACCGCGGTAACCGATAAAGTTTCCATAATTAAAGCGTAACGAAGGTAGGTAGGTAGGTATAGGTACTATCGGGTAAGGAAAATTTTCGCACAATAATATGTTGGCAGGGAGCACGGAAGATGGAAGATGTATGGAAATTTGACGGGTGTCAATCTGTTGCCAGGCCAAAATTTAAGAAAAATCTATACCACATGTCACCACTCTACTGTTCCACCGTCATTGTTATAAGTTGACGTTGAAGTTAATTCTAAGGTACTTCTTCAAGAATTGTAACGGAGTTTCAGAAAACTGCTATCATTTCAATACGACAACAATAAATTAGCTTGAAATTGAACCTGAAAACCAAGTTCTGGCCTGTCTCAGTGCCCTCAGTGGTTTTGAATATTATTAGTGTTTTTCTCTTAGCCCTGTTAGTTATTGGTCTCGCTTTTCGCTCTCTCCCGCTCAAGTTGTGGAAACGACACTCAGTTTTTTATTTGGAAAGCTAGGGTCATTGCCAACGTGCTAGAATAGTCGTACTAGCTAAAATTTTATTTTAGGGGACGCCAATCGAGGTACTAGTACGATTAGTTGAAACAGTGGATTCTCCCCGCTTTCCACCCACGAATTTATCCCGGATGTCAATGTTATGATGTACATATGTCCTATGGCCCTCTTTTTTTTAAATTCAGTTTTTTCCTGTGAGAAATAGACTTACATATAAGCCTAGCACTATTTAAAAAAAATTGTGGCTCAAACAGAACTTTTTCAGCCAAATAAACGTAAGTTTAGGTCAGTATCATTGGATTTTTGTGAATTTTTTGACAATTTGCCTTTGAAAATAACTCAACACTGTGGTACATATTTGTATTTGAAATAAAAAACTACATCGATTGCAATTCGAATATACAGGGTGTCGCATCAACAAAACAGTTTTTCGCGCCACCTTGTATATTATAGCTTGTAAAATATTATAGTTTCTAATTTTGAAATCTTCGGAAAATGTTGTTCTAGAAAAGTTTTTCTTCTTTCAAATAACCTCAAAGGGGAAGCCTTCAGTATAGGGGGGACTCTCGCGTGATCACCCTGTACATAATGCTATTCAGGAAGAAATAATCCCTGGAGAAGAAGAGGCGTGGATGGCTTTAAAAATACTGTAAAAGGCTTGCTGAAATATGTGAATGCTACACACCCCCTTTCTTGAGAAAAAAGGATGATTAGTAGTAGTAGTAGGACACTTTTTTCTTCTAGGGCACTATGAGTCTCTCATACACACTACTAACATCAATTAACCTATTGCTTCACCTAATCATACGACTAAACTATATACAGTATATTCCGTATGATCAAAAACATTACTCCACAAGGCAGGCTATACAGTCTGGTCATTGTCAGGCAAACGAGGCTGATTTTGGCCAGATCACAGCCTGCCTTGAGTATAGTCGGTGTGGTACGCGACATAAAATGGCAAAATACCGCAAATGAATTAGACGGGATGCCCTTTGGTATGATGACTACTTATACCAAGGTGATTAATTTTCGCCAAGGATGCGTCAACATTTCCCATTCAGAGAAAAAGATGGCGACGATTTTTGACAGGAGCGGATTTTTTATAAAACATATGCGTGTGACACATATTTTCTCACTAATTTTGACCTCCTGAATACGAATATGGAGTTTATTTTTACATTAGAGATCAACTTGACCTCATATTCCACATCTGAAAACCGCAAAAATAGCAGACTCTCGCTAATTTTTTAACTGAAAATTTTGTGTTCCATCAACGGCGATTTCCAGCCTTGAGCTGGCTGTATAGATCCCATAGAACAAGTTAACAGTATAAGTTCTGCAAAATAACTTTTCTAACATCGCCAGGGTACGCCTCAAATCATACCAAAAATGGGCGCTAGGAGCACACTTTGCTGCGGCTGGTTGGGGAATGTTAGTGTGAAAGGAAGAATGTTGTGCAATATGTTTTACTGTTTAATATACCTATAAGCTAACACATGCCAAGCATATATCGACATACCATGGCAATTTGAAACAAAATATCGTGAAAACAAATTTCCATGATTGGTCCATAACTTTTTTTATGACAGGTACAATTGATACCAAAAAACGTAGCTTTGATTTTGATGATGTTTTTCATCAAAGTAAATACATCAAGAGACCTTTCTCACCTGGAACAATCACCGTAGCTCAAAATTTCATATAATATAAAACATTTTTGTCAGATCCGCGATTGCCGAACATCAGAAAAGCGTCTTTTAATAATTCCTTTTTCCAGAAAGTCCTTCTTTGAACTTGTTCTGGAATGCAACATATACGGCTGATGGTTAAGCTTTGGCTTAAAGTTTTCTGTCTCGCCCGTGAACTCATTCAGGTGTCTAGAAACTTCTGGACTGGATAGGTATGCACCAACGACAAATGTCAGTAGGATCTTCAGTGTTATTCGTATTCTTATGGCATCAACTTGAAATTTGTTGTCGTGTGTGTGTCAGAATTTTGCGAGAATGAAAGTAATGAGCTCTAAATGGAGGCTCAAAAACGTCTAGGACGTGGACAAGCCAAAGAGCAAGAAAACATACACCATGTATCATAGGTATACTATAGTTGCCAAATAAGAGTTGTAATGTTGAAAAGGTCTTGGTGCCTACCTGATCACTTTTTCATATGTTTTTCACGTCCGTTTTCTATGCCTGTTCACCTCCTAAGTATTTTTGCGCTTTCCCTGATAACACTATACTTCCATTCTCGAAAATTCCAACACACCAAGACAACAAATTTTAAATTGGTAATAACACTGGAGATCCCTACTGCCCTTCGCCATTGGTGCATATCCAGTCCGAAAATTTCTAGACACCTGAAAGAGTTCATGGGCGAGATAGAAATACTCTAGAAAACTTTGAACCAAAGATTCACCATCAGCCGTATGTTGCATTCCAGAACAAGTGTAAAGACAAAACTTCAAAATCAAAAGACGCTTTTCTGATGTTTGGCAACCGCAAGTCTGACGAAAATGTTTCAATTATGAGTCGCTATACCGAAGCTTTGAGCTAAGGTAGTTGTTTCAGGTGAAAAAGGTATCTTACCTGGATGAAAAACATCATCAAAATCGAAGCTACGTTTTTTAGTATTTATTGAAAAAAAAAGTTATCAACAAATCATGAAAATATATTTTTTCTGTTTTTATCTGGAATTGTCAATTTATGTTGATAAATCCTAGTATATGTAAGTTAACTATATAAAACAGTAAAATATATTACAAAACATTTTCCATTTCACACTTACATTCCTTAAATCAGCCGCAGAAAAATGTGCTCCCAGAGCCCATATTTTGTATGTTTTGGGGCGCACCCTGGCGATGTTTGTGGAGTTATTTTGCAGAACTTACACTGTTAACTTGTTTTGTGAGATCCATTTCACGAGCTCAAGGCTGGAAATCGCTGTAAATGGCACACAAAATTTTCAATTCGAAAATAAGCGAGAGTCTGCTATTTTGCGGTTTTCGGATGTCAAATTTGAAGTCGATTTGATTTCTAATGTGGAAATAAACTCGATATTCGTGTTCAGGAGGTCAAAATTAGTAAGAAAAGATATCCCACATGCCTATGTTTTACAAAAATTCAGGTCCTGTCAAAAATCGTCGCCATCTTTTTTTCTGAGTAAGAAATGTTGACGCATCCTTGAAGAAAATTATTCACCTTGGTATGAGTAGTTATCATGCCAAAGGGCATCCCGTCTAATTAATTTGCGGTATTCAAAATCGTAGCACCCCGACTAGTAAGAAAGTTTTTGATCATACGATACGGTATACAATCATCGTCATGCTCCACGATCATTCCAGATTCTCAGTTTACTTACCAAATTTTCGATACCTATTTCAAGCGAAGGTGTCTCATGGTGCACGCACCGATGTACCGGAAAGTAGTAAGGAAAGGAAAAAAACAAAGAAAGGACAGCGAGCTGAATGCTTACACTGATTTTCTGAAAAAGAAATCGCGGTATCTTCATGAACCCAAGTGAAGCTTCAGGCCTAGACGTGCCAGCGGTCTGCGTCAGATTCGTCCTCATTGTCGAACCTTCGATACCTTTTCTCGTATGGTATTTGATAACTACGTCGGAGCGGGAGCGAACTTCTTCGTGAAGATTGAAGAACGCTTCGTCTGCAAACTTCAAGAACTTCAAAGACTTCGCTTAAAGTTGCTACGCTATTTGGAGTCTGTCACAGACTTCGGCATCTATTTCTGACATTTGCTCAAGATCTTCGGTCCAATGCGATGATCTTAGATTTCGAAGTTAGACCCCAAATGAGAATTGCCGCTATAGAAGTTTCCTATACATGGTACTACTCAACCAAAATCCAAAAAGGCTGGTGGGTATCCCGTAACTTCCCTGACTGATGTTCTGCGAGGCGTGAATGACTTGTGGTAACGACACATCCCATTTGCTGTGGTTTTCTCCGACATACGATCTGGTGGATACACGGGTGGTGCCAACGATGCGGTTGTAGAGTTCTCGGAATACCAGAGGGTACTGTGGGCGGAGCCCAACTGCGCGATTTGAGTTCATCTAGTGGTGCATCTTGATTTGCAGTGAGATTTTAGGTTCGCCTGTGATCTGGTAATGATCCACTACTCCAGCTGGCGGTGTTGCTTCCTCTATTCCAACACACGGACTCGTTCAAAACGATTTTTGTTTTTCTGTTCAGCCCCGCCCACAGGTCCCTGTGGTGTGCCGTCAACTCTATCGCTCAACAGGATTCGCTTGCGGGTGGTATTTGGCCGTGTACAAACTTTTTTTAACTCTGATTTGTGACTTCCGTCATGCCTCATACGGTACACTTTCTGTTGCATTGGACTATGTCTGCCCTGATTTTTGGCCGACAATGGGTGGCTTCCACATGAGCGTAAGTCTCGAAAAATCAAAATGGGCACTCGTAGGTAGATCATGAGTGTTGCCTAGGATGAATTCACGTTTTCTCTGGCACCAATATCTTCCAGTCGGGAACGTTCGACTTCGATGAAAGCTTGATTGGTACGTAGTTGAAAACGCGACCGTCACGCACTAACCATTGCATGTTCATTGGCAATGATAAGGACGTAATGTATTTGACGTTGACTATGTCGTTGCTTACGCGTAAATTATACGTAGATTACATGACCATAATTGAAGTAGACTATGTCAACTATGTAGACTACACAAAATATTATGTCAACGATGTAGACTACAAAAAAATATCCTCAAAATTAACTGTCAAATGTCAATTACGTACGTCAAAGTGACATGTGGACAAGAAAAACCAATAGGTATTGACTTTTTAGTCAGCCAGTTATTTTAAATGGACTATTGCAGGTACACTTGGCATGAAACTTTTTATATCAGAATGAAACTTGAATTAGATTTCGAGAGTTTGGGTTATAACCCCAAACCTCCCAAAACTTATACAAAAACCAGCTACATGCATTGTTCTGAACATTTTAGAGGTTATAACAATAAAAATTCTGACGTTGCGGTTTACATAAACATAGGGGAAAGTGAAAAGTAACTAGATAGTCTACGTTGTCTACCGTATTCGACATAGTTTACATAGCCTACGTTGTCTACTCATTGTCTACGTATGTCAAGTAGACAATATTCCACGATCCAGGTGCGCATATTCAGGCAGAAAGAGTCCACCTCTTCTTCAGATCCCTCAGTCTCGGGTATTTTGGCGATTTCGGCGACGGGAAACGAACGAGACGGCGCATCGGGTACTACGTTTGAATTTCCACGCCGATGTTCCAGCTCAGCAGCATGACAAACTGAGAGAGCCTCTCGCTCTATCGGGCAAGTTTTCCCTTGGAATCTTTCAACCTGAAGAGCCACAGGGCTACAGCAAGGAATGGTGGTCGGTGATGATTTTGAACCGGGTCTCCTTAATAAATAGACGGAATTTATCAACCAAAAACATGACGGCGAGGCATTCTCTTTTGGTTACGCTATAGTTTTGTTCGGGTTTTGTCAGCGTCCGACTACCATTTGCAATCATCTTTTCCTCACCGGCAATTTCTTGTGTGAGTACGACCCCCAGGCCAGTATTCGACGCATCTCACTTACGATGAATGGACAGGAGAAAACTGGACTGATCGAACTGGTGCCGATACGAAGCCATCTTTAATGTTGTTGGAAACCATCTCCGCCTCTCTTGTCCAGTTGATACACTGTCCCTTTTGCAACCTCCGCAACACACGAAACGACTGTAGGTGCTCCACTGAAAACGAAATCTAAGATACAAAAAGACTCCTAGACCCACTAGAACTTCGTACATTACAAGACAACTATTGGCTCTCCACTGAAACTAGCTCCCAGTATCTCACGAGAAGAATATTGGGACTCCATTGAGCACTGTTTCTAATCTATTGTTCGCATTCCAGGTGCTCTCAAGACCCAAGGGTATTTCTGTGGCTCTGGTGCCCTGATACCCGAAGGCCTAGTGGTCTCAAACAAACATTTTATGTTTCTGGTTTTTACTATTTATATTATATTATCCCATATCAGCATATCACAGACGAGTGGAAGTGGCCTATGCTCATTTTATGTTATCTTGTGAGATCGCGGAGTATAATGCAAGGGAAATTTTTGTATATTTGGTCTTCGTCAGTGAAGCCCCATAGTTGACTTGGAAGGTCCGGAGACCTAGTAAGCTCTCAAGGCTATTTTTGCATCTCTAGTGCTTAACGGAGCCCTTGTAGTCGTCTTATGACGTCCAGAGGCCTGGTGGGTCTTCGGGGCAAGGAAGTGACCAATTATCCTTGCGGCGAATTATCCGAGCAATTCATTGTCCTGTTCTCAATTGTTCGGATTACAAAAGTTTGTGTTAGGAATTTCGACTTGATAATTATGTTAGAGGTCTAGCTCGGCTAGAAAAACCATTTGAAAATTATGGTTCCATGAATGTTCTGGAATCACTAATTTATTTAAATTAAAATATATCGTTCTGTTAGTCAAATATTCAAGTAGGTACCTACGTAGAAATCCGCGATGATATCACTGGTAGCGTAAAGCGATACTTGGAATTCCCAAAGAACTTCTTCAAAGTCCTCTTCGTCTCCTTCTAGAAGGTATCCCAGCGCGTACCTGCAAGTATTTATGGACTTTCACCACTTTGATCGATTGTTGTGCCTCTCTGGTATTGATCGGAAGCCCTCCACGCTCTTGTATTTTACGCTCATTGGACTCGGTGCACTTTCCTTGCACCAACACTCTAATTAAAAATTATAATATAATTATTTTAATCATCGGTTTTTGCTAATTAGGCCTCCGCGTCAGTGCCGACTTTCAACAGGAAATGCAAGTTTAAATGCCCTCACGCGCAATCCCTGGAAGTTAGATCTGTATACATGAAACAGGTAGCGGGGACCTATATCCATCTGTACTTGAACCCAAAGGATTGAAAAGGAATTTTCCACTCCTCCAAATTTGTGTTCAATATTGATCCGGATTGAATTATTTAGTGGTACTATGATAGCAGAGGGCTATATTTATTGGTTTGTTAATCGGTGCGGGTGTTTTTATGGGACATTATTTGGATTCGAAAAGAAATTCGCATTCTTCTGACATATTGATAAGATGGTCTTTATCGCGGATTTGTATATGGCAAGCAGCAGACGACCGCGACAAAAGTCCAGAGTTCAATGTCTAGCTTTGGAATAATAACAAAAATGGCTACGTAGTGAGATAGTGGCAGCACGTTTAGCATGCGTGGACTATGAGCTAAGACAATAATTATGAACCAAGTAGGCACCCCACTGAGCAAATATGATCAATTTTCAAAATTGAAAATTTCCTTATGAAAAAAGAAACAAACTCGTATTAGGCCAGGCGGTAGGTCATTCTGGATAGAAAAAATTCCGACCAAAGCTTTTATGGTGTCAAACTCTTCGTAAGGTCGGTAGGTATCTACCACTGAGTTTCCGCCCAAAAACGAGTTGTGCTGATTCCTCCACATCTATCCAAAGGTAAAGGATGTCTTGAAGGTGCAAAAAGACCTGTTGAACCCCCGTACTTTTTCATTTTATTTACCTCAATGCAAACGTACAACTCTTAGGCAAACATTGGAAGCATTTATCATCATCTCTGTGCCAGTCTTACTGTTGAAAAAAACGATTTCTTTGCGCGGGTCAGATAAATCACATTTAATTGTTTTTACACACAAGAAAACGATGGAGCAACATGTATTTTGGATGTTTTCTAATAACTTGTACTTACTGAACCCATTCATGGCGTTAAAATTTCAATAACAGCATTTTTGAAGATGTTGCCCGCTAAGAAGTGAATAATTTTTACCTGCCTGTTCAGCAGCAGTTTTTTCAATTTTACCAAACACCGTTCTCGAAAATTTTATAGGGAATGACAAGCTGGAACTGTTTTCTAATGATATTATATCTAGCTTAACCGCGACACGCCTTTTCAAAGTGTAGGAAACTGATTTCTTTTTGAGCGGTTCTATTTTACCCGTGTGCGGCCGTGCCTACTTGACATAGACCGGACTGATTACACAAGCTTGAAAATGTACTCTTTTCCAGCTTTAAAACACGACCATTAATGATAAAATAATATATGATTTCTGCATAGATCAATGTACAAAGTCTTAATAGTAATGGTCGCGTTTTAAAGCTGGAAAAGAGTACATTTCCAAGCTCGTGTAATCAGTCCGGTCTATGTCAAGTAGGCACGGCCGCACGCGGGTAAAACAGGACCTCTCGAAAAGAAATCAGTTTTTTAGACTTTCAAGTGCGTACCGCGGTTAAGCCAGGCACGATATCGTTAGAGAAGAGTTTGAGCTTTTCATTCCTTATGAAATTTTGGCGAACGGTGTTTGGTCAAATTGAAAAAATTGCTGCTAAACAGGCGGGTGAAAATTGTTAACTTTTTTGCTGGCAACATCTTCAAAAATGCTGTTATTGATATTTCAATGCCATAAATGGGTTCAATGGATACGAGTAATTAGAAAACATACAAAATACATGTTGCTCCATCGTTTTCTTGTGTGGAAAAACGATAAAATGTAATTTATCTGACCCGCCCAAAGAAATTTTTTTTCTCAACAGTAAGACTGGCAAAGAGATGATGACAGATGCTTCCAATGTTTGCGTAAGAGTTGTACGTTTGCATTTAGGCAAATATAACGAAAAAGTACGAAGGTTTAACAGGTCCTTTTGCACTTTTGAGGCATCCTTTACCTTCGCGCAGATGTGGAGGAATCAGCACAACTCGTTTTTGGGCGGAAACTCAGTGGTAGATAACTACTGACCTTACGAAGAGTTTGACACCATAAAAGCTTTGGTCGGAGTTTTTTCCAGATTGTAGTGATTTTACCGACATACCACCTGGCCTATATAGACTAAATAGATTTTTGAGTTATTTGCGGAGCAAATACAAAATTCAGAACGCTTAACAGAATGAGTCATATCATGTCATGGGTCATGAGAATGAGTTACACGTCAAAATCTGACCTATCATGAAGCGAGATAACTTTATTAAAATGATGGTGAACTCATCAGAAAAAAATGCTGCAAGCCAAGTACGGATTCTTTCAATTCTGGCACCCTCTTCGGAAGCCACCCTTCATCCATGCCTTCACAACGGAGGATCATCTTTCCAAGTTCTAAAGAACATGCTAAAACGTACTTGCGACATTTCCACACTCAGACTGCAGAGACTGAAGACTGTTGACTGGAACACTGGCAAAGATCGAGTTAAGACAGAAAAAAATGATTTTTTCCTCAAAGTTCCCGTTCCTACTTTGACCCTTTGACCAAATTGCTGAATTGTACCAGAATTTAAGCTTCTGTGGTCTTCAATATCGTGTAACTTGGGCAGAGAAACCAAGAATCCGTGTGCTACCGGAGGGCCTTCTAATAGTAAATAAAATTGAACAGAGTATACCTTTTCAGGATACGGGGGATGTCGTAAGCATCTCGCCTTAGACTGACTGCATTATTACCTGTTTTTCAAAGAACGCAAATATCTATCATCACAGACAAAAATAACATATCAGCCAGCATACAGAATAGGATACAAAGTGCTAACAAGACATATTATGCTCACAGAAAATTATTTCAATCCAAATTACTGGAAATAAGCACAAAAATGCGTATGTATAGACAATACAAATAGAAAAGACCATAGTCGTCACGGATTTTTACGGTTGCGTAGGAACCAGGCGAGTCCTTCATTCAAAAAAAGGTTGGCTGATTTTTGATGCCCCAATATCCGTGACGACGGTGGTGATAACATATGGTCTTCTCTATTTGTATTGTCTATATGCTACAATTATAAGACCAATTCTAACCTATGAATCTGAAACCTGGACGATGACAACAACTGATGAGAACAAACTGAGAACATTCGAGAGAAAGATAATGAGAAGAATTTATGGACCGGTGAGAGAGGGTATATGATGTGAGAAGCAGGATGAACTTTGAGATAGCGGAACTTCTGGGCGGTGAGGACGTGGTCAGATTCATCAAGTCTCAAAGACTCGGATGGGCAGGACACCTGATGAGAATGAACAAAACTAGAGCACCACGTGTAGCATTTGATGGGAGAATCACATCAACAAGGAACAGGGGAGGTCCAAGAAAAAGATGGATAGACGAGGTGGAAGAGGACCTGAGAAGTATGAACGTGGGAAGATGGAAGATGATGGCGGAGGATAGGGGAGCATGGAGGCAGATTGTGCTGGAGGCCAAGGCCCACCCGAGACTGTAGCGCCATTCAAGAAGAAGAATACCTTTTCAGGATACGGGGGATGTCCGATATATTCCAGCATCGGACGGCAGTTCATTCGCGAAAGCTCTAGAAATATCTATTGGTTCTGCGAATTTTACATGAAGCTCTTGGAATACAGCACCTCTGCCAATTGTGCAGGTGTGCATTTTATTCGCACATCTTGATTCCCAGCGAGTTGCGTAACACTGCCCCCATATTAAGAGATGGCAGATCTTATTCTCCCTGTACCATGCTAGGTGAAAAGCTGATGTCATCTTGGCTCCGGGGGCTCTTTGAATCCGCCTGCACAACGTCTTTGATCCTCTTGACCACGCCCACAAAGGATGAAGCTTCGTAGGTCTTCTCTTCTTGCGTTGGGAACTACACAACCACACAAAGTAACCTGCTTGAAATCCTTCGAAGTTGACCTTCAGTTCGTAACGTGATTTCAACCGGTTGGTCGCAATGCGGATTTGTCGTCGTACTATCTTGGCGTACCTATTCGTTGCTTTAGTTCATCGACGTATTCCAGAACAGTTCTTAGGTCATCCATTGGCCTGCCAAAGTGCAAGTTACAAGAAAAAAGAGGTTCGTGACTAAAAATCAGACGGGCCAGAGTTTCTCACGTTGTATCATGATCAGCAGCCCAAAGAGCCAATAAAAGAGCTGTAGATGACGATCCCATTCTCGCTAATGTTCGTCGACAATCTTGACAGGCGCACATACTTCGCATTATCGACACCGATGGCACCATCCTCTCTCAGGATCTCCTTCGCTCATTCCTTAGGAAGAACCAATTGCGGAACTTCCTGCTTCCCCTTCGGACATGCAAGTAGTTCCTCCTGTAGTTCTATAGTCAAACGTGTACCGTTTGTCATGGGAGCAAAGCCTCGAACCCTGAAGAGCTACACGGCGAACAATAGATATTGTAGCTCTTGTATGGACGACACAAACGCTTTACACTCATCGAGTTTTCCATCAAGAAAGAGGCCACTAGCATATCTTTTTACCCGCAGAATGATCTATCTCCTGGGTCCTGGGACAGTGGAAATACCAGCCAGCGTGCACCAGTTAGCGCTAGGTGGAATCAGTTTTCCTGGCCGCATCGTTGCCGATCAGTAGTCATTCCGTTTCTCGTTTTAGTCTGGAAGGCTCTTCTGAACTGGTCGTTCCCTGCAGTCGCGTTGCATATGTCCGAGTCTATTACAGTTGAGGCAGCGCGGTCTTCCCCATTCCTTGCCTCGTCTTGGGGATTAATCCGAGACATAGCGCCAAAGAGTTTCTTAAACATTTCCTTCCAGTATGTTGAACTCCGGATCAGGGTCGTCTTAAGCGGGCATGCAACTCGTGCATGGCACAAGAGCGGCCAGATTGAGGGTCAGAAATGCGTTTTTTATATTTATTTTTTTTACTTTTTATATTTTACCTCCGCGGCCGCCCCTGAACATTTTTTTCAAACGGTATGATGGATACCTACATTTAAAACACGTGAATATGAAATCAGATTTAGCCAGATCCTTGCTAAATTTTTGATTTCTACCAAAGGGCGGTGGAATCGTAATTAATTGGTAAGTACAGTACTTAAAAGCAGTTCGGTATTCAAGTGTAGCTATTGTTTATTCCTAATAGACACGAGAAGAGGTCAGGCGTCTTATTTTGACGTTTTTTTTTCTTATTCACGAACCGTCCGGTAGGTAAATTAACTTTCGTTTATTTGTTTATTATAATATAGTTACTGACTGCCCACTCAATAAAAAAAAATTGTTCAAAATGCGAAAATTGCAATTCCAGTCGCTGTTTCGGTTATTTTCATAAAATAAAATTTAAATTAAAAAAGCTATATACAAAATTTACATTTAAAAAAAATGGAGAAAGGGGCGGCCTAACAGTTTTTGCACGAGGGCGGCCAAATGTCTAGAGACGGCCCTGCTCCGGATACTTCAGAGTTCACTTCCCTACGAATCTGACGCAGGCCTCAGCCTTTTAATCCGCGCTGATGGAAGTGTCTTTTGCGATTTCGGCGAAAAGATCCGCTGGATGCGCTCTTCTCCTCCGCTTTTGTGCATCTTAGGGCTCGATACCAAGTTGCAGGCGCAAAGTTTGGGACGGCGTAATTGGCCAAATACAGCGGTCTGATTGGTTGGTACCCGCCGTTGCTATGGCAACCGCACTTACAGCGTTCTCAGCTCCAACTTGGTATCGAGCCGTTAGTCTTCAGCTAGGTCTAAGTATAAATCTGCCGTAGGTGATTTTCCCCATAACGACTCGTGTGTTTTCGCTGCTTTGATTGTCGTTCCGGAATATTCCAGCATTGGGCGGCAGTCCATTCGCTAGAGCTTTAGAGAAGTCCATCGGCTCCGCAAATATTCCGGAAAGCTCTCGAAGGATGGAACACCCGTCAGTTGTTTTGCAGGTGTTTCTTTTATGTGTACGTCGTGACCTGCAGCGAGTTTCGTAACAAAATCTTTACGAATAAACAGACAGACATCACTCTGGGAATGGTCTAAATCGTCAAGAAGAACCTCAAAACACATCACAATACTTTCCATTTTGGTGTAAGGAGAATGGGGGGGGGGGTGAAAAAGTCCCTGATCTAGCAACACCAATTACAGCCGACACTTGGGGATAGCAAACATATGTCTTCAAATGTAATTTCTGCAGGTATTGAGTCTATTTTATTATTTTATTTCAGTGTTCATCTGCAGACATACAGGCATGTTGCGTTGCACACAATCAAAACAGAATTATTCAAATCGCTAATCGAAACATCCCATCTAAAATTCGCGTGATGATCCTGATTAGTAATTACGTTCCTTTATTACTCTTTCTGTTCTGGAGCCAGGCCAGATATGGCAATCAATAATTTTTTGAACAAACATTTTTTTTGTGAAATTATGCAAGTTTTAATGAACTTTCTCCCCGATTCGTCACCCACAACGTCATAAATTTTCGTCAAACTGCGCCAGCAGCAGCACTGCAAGTATACGAAATGAAGACATCACAAATTTCAAGTGTCTCGCGCGCACTCAAGAAAGCTAATCTTCCCATCAATATCATCCATAAATCGTTACAATACGTACCTACCTATAACCTACAAGTACATATCTGCAGATCAGAAATTTGAAAGTGTGCAGAGAACAAAGAAGACAAGTACCTACTACTTCGTGCGCCAACATGTTATCGCGGCGTCCATCGGAATTTGCACCTGAGAGTGTATCATTTCATTTCACCTGGTCGAATTTATGGCTTCGGATCGCATCGAGCAGCTAATAACGCATTTGTACAATAACGTAACAAGAAGTTGATATAAGCTTTGGTTGTTGCTGTTAGCAACTGCTCGCGCTCTCCTCCACTCGGATTGCCAGGTGAAACTGTACGCGCGCCGTCAGTCGACACCTCCGCCTCCGCATCTCCTCATTATCCTGCAGGATACGGTTCCTTCGTCGAGCTCACGTAATCTGGCGTTGTGTTGTGTTGTTATGTAATAACTTATAAAACGAGAAATTAGCTTTTTAAATTGCCATTATGAGTCTTTTGTTCGAATTGTTAATTTTAATTTCAACAAACAACGCCGTACGCTCTCTTTCTCTATCTCGTTCTCCTTCCATCTCTCGGATATTATTATGCAACGAGAAAGAGCCACGCCTTTCGTGTATATTTTATGGTGTTCTATGCATTATTTGAGTGCACCAACCCCCGGGACGCTTATATTTATCAGTTTATGATCGTTTTGCATCATGCCATTGCTGTATGTACGCTGCCGTTGAATCGAATTGTTATGAAGAAAATCGCAGGTTGAAATGGCAAAGTGCTAGAAGCAAAGAATTTTATTAATTTGCATCTGAAATGAAGCTTCAAAAAAATTCTCTCAGTGTTACCATAGACTTTCTCAGCTTGATCGAGCATTTCTCACATTCACATTATTGCGATAGGAGACTTCGACCAATCGATAATCTACGAACTCGTACAATTGGCGGAGGAGCAGTCCAGATTCGTCGCGAAAATCCTGTTAGGAGCGGCGATTCTGGATAACACGCGATCTTTCTAGACTCTCCCCGTCAGGTCGCAGTGTATAAGTGCGGAGCGTTCTGGTGTGTTCCAGAGCGCGCGTGTGTAGGTCGTTTCCCGTGCAACTGAATGGAGACTTCAACACTGGGTCAAGCTATATCTGTCCATTTTGGCGGAGGTGCCACATACCAGAACACACGGGAAGCACGCGAAAGGTCTGTGATTATTCGGGAGTCGTCTAGAAACCACATGCCGGGTCACTATGGAACTTGCTGGAGATGGAGATGGAGTTGTTATGATGGAAAGTTCGGGAACACTAATCGGAGGCATATATGTATAAGCACCGTCCTCAGCGCGACAGTCAGTTATGAATTGGAAGCGATAGACTGCGGATAGAAAGCGATAGTCTCAGCGATATTCACAAGCGTAAATAATTGTTGGTGTGTACTTATTGTGGTACGCAGTAATAGACAGTGTGTGTTTTAAAAAGATCGTCTCAATTATATTCGAACCTGTACGCAAAATACGTAACATTTGGTGTCAGAAAGCGGTATAATTGGGAGCAATTCGGCCTGCGACTACAGGGAGTTCGGAAATATTGGAATTGATTCGTGAATGCTAGAAACAAGAAGAATGTCGAAAAGGGGAGCCGAAGACGTTGCGGCTCTCGTCCTGCAATTGAAGAATGTTCTAGAAGAGCAGGAGAAGGAGCGTAAAGAAGAGAAACAAAAAGAGAAGAAGCGTCTGGAAGAGCTGATCGCGGCTTCGAAACAACACAAGCGATACCTCGACGGCAATGTCAGGTATCGCGAAATATCGGTATATGAGAAAAATTGCAACAATGGAGGCAAACATGGTGCAGCTAGAACGACGTGTCCAGAGTACCGCCGTAAGTAATACGGTGGCCCCGATGGCAGCTTTGGCAGGTATTCATCGTGCGAAACTGCCAAACTTCGATGAACAAAGCCCATGGACGACCTACAAGAGGCAATTTGACGTTGTTGCCGAGGTGAACAGATGAAATGACGAAGATAAAGCTGAGGCACTTATCCTTGCTTTAAGAGGTCCAGCGTTGGAGCTGCTGCAGACGCTTCCGGAGAGTGAGCAGAACGACTTACAGAAGCTTCTCAAGGTTCTGGAACTCCGCTATGGGAATCTTCGCGGACGGCACGTTCACCAAGCTAATTTTTCGGCAAGAACGCAGGGAAGCGGAGAGAGCCTACTGCAGGAATTTGCAGCTGATGTCCAAAGACTGGCTCTTCTGGCGTACCCAATGTACCTAGCACACGTCTTGACAGATATCATAATAGATAACTTTGTCTATGGAATTCGTGACCAAGACCTGCGTGATATGCTGATGATTAAAAACCCAGTCGATACCAGCGACGCACTGACTCAGGCGGTCTGCATTGAGGCAGTCAAAGATATGTGCAGTCGTCAAGTCAAGACGGTGGGCGTTGAGGAATCTGGAGGTTCGCATACTACCGAGAAATCGATCAAGGAAATGTGTGGGGAAATGAAATCGTCAACGCTTTGTCTAGGAACAAATCCCAAGACGAGCCAAGAGCTGGAGGAAGACTGCCTTGCTTCGGCTGTGGAAGATTGGGACATCTCTGCAGGACTGCAGGCAATGGTCGAGTTCAGCAGACCGTTCCGGGGAACGGCTGATCGAGAAAGTCACCAACCGGAAGAGAGCTATCGCACAGGAGAAAGACCGCATTGCTTCAATTGTGGGAAGGATGGACATCTGCAACGCGACTGCAGGTGACGATACGCTTCAGCATACCGTTTTATGCTGGAACGGGGACTGGGGAGCTTCTGATCGAAAAAGTCATCATCGTCCTGCGAAAGAATCATGGCAATAGCAACATGGATAGTCTTTCTCGAAGACCACGTAACGAAGACTGCAGGCACGGCAAGAGGGTGAACCAGCAGAGTGGAAACGTCGAGATCGAAGCACTTGTCGTTGAAACCCCGAGGAATTGAACTACGGCTGAGCTCAAGAAGAAGCAGCGTGAAGACCCAGCCATCGGTTCACTTGCTGAAAGAAAGGAACTTGGCCAGGACAGACCAGAATGGGCCGAGACCTCTGCCGAAGGGCCCGAATTCAAGGCTCTTTGGACACGGTGGAATTCTCTGAGGATAGAGAATGAGCTGCTGAAGAGAGTCTTGGAGAGTCCTGATGGGAAGAAGGATATGGTTTAATTGGTGCTTCCCAAGAAGAGAGTGAAAGAGGTCCTGAAAGAAATGCACGATGGCGTCACCGGAGGGCAACTTGGGGTGAACAAGACGTTGGCCAAGGTGCGCGAGCGGTTCTACTGGGTGAACTGCCGGAACGACGTGGAAACATGGTGTCACCAGTGCGAGGTTTGTGCAGCAAGAGACCAAGAACTCGCAGCCAAGGGGAGTTGAAGACTTACAATGTTGGAGCACCTTTTGAATGCATCGCGATCGATATGGCTGACCCGCTCCCGACACGGAAAGATGGCAACAAATACATCCTGGTTGCCATGGACTACCTCAGCAAGTGGCCGGAAGCGTACGCCCTACCCAACCAAGAGGCTTTTACAGTGGCAAGGTTGCTGATAGACAATCTGGTTAGCCGTTTCTGAGTACCTCTGGAATTACACTCAGACCAGGGACGAAACTTCGAATCCAACGTGTTCCAAGGTATCTGTACTCTACTCGAGATACAGAAGACCAGAACAACGCCTCTTCACCCACGGTCTGACGGAATGGTTGAACGATTCAACCGGACGATGGAGCAGCACCTGTCGAAGTCGTCGACGAGCATCAGCGAGACGGGGATCGTCATCCGCCGATATTCCCAATGGCGTATCGCGATGCCATTCACGACACCACAGGGGAAACACCGGCACGTTTTCTTTTTTGCCAAGAGATTCGCCTCCCCTGCGATTTACAATTTGGCACGCTGGAGAATGATCCTAAAGACATCCCCGAATACGTAGACGAACTAAGGCAAAGAATGTGCGACATCCACGAGTTGGTTCGGAAACGGATTCGAGTCGCCACCGACCAAATGAAGACCCACTACGAGTTGGAGGCTAACTCCACGGGACTTCAAGCAGGTGACCTGGTCTGGTTGTATAATCCTCGACGCAAGAAGGGAAGGTCTCCGAGGTTGCATCCGTCGTGGAAAGGACCGTACACGGTAGTCAAGCGGATTAATGACGTCGTGTACAGAATCCAGCGAGCCCTGAGAGCCAAGATGAAAGTTGTCCACCTTGATCGCCTTGCACGTTACTCCGAGAGTAACAATGAGCCTATTCGAGACTAACAGGCTCAAGAGGGGGGCATTGTTAAAGCGGCGATTCTGTGCATACTGGCAAACACGCGATCTTTCTGGATTCTTCCATCCATTAGATCGCAATGTACAAGTGCCGGAGTGTTCATGTGCATTCCAGAGCGTGCGTGTACGTGAAACTGAATGGGGAGACTCCAACGCTCGATCAGGACACATCGGTCTATTTGGCGGCGGCGCCGGCTCTAGAAGCACGGCAGAATTATACGCGAAAGGCGTGTAATTTTTCGGGAGCCGTCTAGAAATTGTATACCGGGTCACTGAGGAAACTGCTGGAGAATGCATGGAACATTCGAGATGAATTGGTCGAGACGAATTGGCATCAACCGTCAGCTCACGGACAGTATTGAATTGGAATGCGAAGTGGTAGCGAGCGGATTAAAAGCGAGTTGTAATCACAGCGATAATTCCTGGGTAAATAATTGTTGGCGTGTTGTAAAACGATCGTCTCAATCATATTCGAACCCGTACGCGAAATACGTAGCAATACTATAGGTTTGAGCTCCCGTGATTAGACTAAGAACAAATATATGGTGGTACAGAATAGTCGCAAAGCCTTCGAAGGCCTTCCGGAGAGACGTGCCTACGAGAAGATTCTGGAGTCGATTCGCGGGTATAAAAGGAGCATATCCGAGCCGAATAGGCAATTCAGCTCGGAGATGAAAAAAAATCGTGAGCACTGAAAAAGATCGAACGCGAAATCTTAGCGACGAAAATGGTTGTTTTGAATAGTGAATTACTAGTAAGCAATAATAAAATAAATACTTAGTGCGTAGTGTGCGGTCGTAAAGTTGACGTAATTTATGAGAGAATTCACAACAAACTTTCTGCAGATTTGAATTGGGTGGACCTATTTGCTTCAACTTGCGCGATTTGCGCAACTCATCGAAATCTTCTGAGATCTGATTTTCTATGCATATTCAGTGTCTACAAGATGGATTATTTTGGATGAGGAATCAAAATTATGCAACAGACCAACAAACTTTTGACGCCTGCGATGATGAAAATCTATACTCGTACAATTTGTCGCCACGTTCCATCAAAATTTTCCTTGAGGAAAACTTGGCCATTGCTCGGGTGCCAAAGCACCAAGTGAAATTTTTATTTGTTCCTTGTAGCATTCTGCATTATTTATACACTACGCACTTCGATTGTTTAAAAATAGATTGGTTATAACGAGAAGGGTAAAAATAGCGTTTTAATAATCACTACACTACTGAAAGCGCTCCCTCTATTTATATTTCCATCGCACAGCCGCACATTACACTCGCACACGGTTTCGTAAATTTTCAACTTGAATTTATTAGACTTTTTTGGTTTTCATTTTGTTGTTTTGTTTTATTGACCCCGCTGGCCGGTGCACTTTTTTGCACCCGCCCAGAAGTTCAAAGATTTTGTATAGAAAACTCAAAACAAGTTTTCCTGAAATATCAAGATGTTTGGCATTGCGCGCTTTGGATCGCAGCCAAGGTTCGTTCCAGCATGTGATTTGCAAAATGCTAAACAAAAGCAACGCACGAACGTTTTGCTATAATACGGTTTTTAATTATTTGAGCGATCAAGTGCTGGAAAATTGGCACAGGCACACAATCTAGCTGTACATTTAATTATTAGGCAGACGTGCACGTATCATTGTGTTTGCGGAAAGTGGAACGATCTCAACTATTTTGTGACAGTTTGTTGCGGCCATCAAAGAGGTACTTCTTTGTATAAAGTCATTATCACGAGGCAATAATCATGGCAAAATGCTAGAGACTCCAACGTGCGGTCGCACGACCAACTCCAATAGGTATCCTTGGTTTGTGTCTTAGTTCATACACCGATTCTAGACTGATTTCACTTATTACCTACTCAAGCTAAGTGAATCAAACAATCGAGCAAAATATTCTTTTTTTGCCAAAACACTCGAAAGCTGGATTCTATGCATTTTTCATGTGCCCTCTTCAGGTAGGTAAATTACTTTTCGATACTTTTTAATTATTATATATTGTTTTTTTTTTCTTATCGGCCCACATTGGCCATAGGAGTTTTTGCCTTTATATATTTACCTTCATAATAACCAGGAATAACTAAATTAAAATTATGCTCAACTTAAAATTAGTCTCATGCTGTGAGCGCCTATTTTAAGTTGGTCAAAATGACAAAAAATAACAAATTTGTAAGCAAGATTACCTTACATAAAGGTGTCCCAGAACAGGCGCGTGCTGGCCCGCCGGGCAGCCGGGCATCTCTCGGTAGGCCCTCAGCCGTAAGGCCTCAAGGGGCCTTTATTTTTCAAAAATTGGATGAATGTTTTGAAGCATAAAATTGACTATATTGGGTGATTGATTTTCAGATTTCTTAGATCATAAGGACTGTAGAGTTATGATTGCAAACAAAGAAATGAGGAAGAGGTCAGCTGCACCCTGCACAATGATTTGCAGGACGCAAAGTCGTGTATCCTGGTATTCCTTTGCGAGTGAGATCTCTGAGATTTTAATTAGTGAAATTTTGATGTGACAACTTCAATTGACAACGGTGGGAACTCAAGATTGATGACTCTGTGTTTTTTTTGTGCCAGCCAAGTAGTTTCGGTTTCCTGAATGTTGAATTAAAAGAAAAATTAGGAAATGAAAATAAAGAAAAATTGTACTTATTTGGAATTTGCTTTCGGTATTATTATTAGCACTATTACTATCATACCAAAAAAAAAATTAATTTCGCCTGCGGCGCCGTTTAGCTGGCTTCGCTTGCACTTTGAAAAGTAGGTATAATCTTTCCACTTCTATCATTCAGAAATTCCCCTTTTCTGATTTTAATATTTTTAAACTGGCAACTCCAGTCGAGAAGGGGGAAGGGGCCTTTTGCCATGAATTTGCCCAGGCCCTCTTAAGGGTCCCAGCACGCGCCTGTCCCAGAATAAAGTAGCTAAACGTCTATGGGAGATGGCCTATATGAATGAAAACAAGAATATCAAGTTTCGTTCATAATGGCCGGTAACTTATGCCGCATGCCGTAGGATGTAGGATGTAGGATGTAAACTTGACAGTACGGACCACGGTCTACAATATGAAATATACACAGACTTGAAGATTTGCGGGGTGGGTAGTACTGGTAACTGGTAGTATAATTAATAGTGGGACTAGTAGCTAGTAGTATTAGCTAGTACCAATACCATTGATCTTGGATTTAGAACTTGAATCTTGGACAAGTTTGACAGAACGGCATAACGGCATAAGTTAACATCCCATTGTGAACCAAAACATTGATTTTCAACTGTTGAAGTTTTACGGTTACGGAATAAGTTTACGTTAACAGCCATCATGAACGCTGCTTTAGTTTGCTAGTCTCTAGTCTAGATGACATTTTTCAACTGGCTATCTTACAAGTTAGGCTGAGAAAAAATAAAACGAGCTGTATTAAAATCAAATTTAAAATCGCTTAAAGTTCATGAAGCAGAACCAATACCTTTTTAATTATGACTGTCTTTGTTTGCTGTCATTAGCACGCACCTCGATGAATGAAATTCCAAACGTAGGTGTAAGTACACTAGAACTGAGAGGCACTTATTGCCTACTCATTTAATTCAATCTTTTTATTTTAAATTACCCGCCGCTTGAAATTAATTACGCTTGTATACTTGAACGATTCATCCATTAATATAATATCCTCCGTATGGGGCTTGTACTGTAATATCTACCTGTTGGTAGTCGGTTATTGAAAATGGTCTGTATGATGATGGCTGAAGCTGAATATAATGCCACATTTTCTTTACGCTTGACCTCTCCACATCTGTGTGTTCATATACCTACGCTATAACGTCGTTGGGTACAGAGAGTAGCCCATTAATGGGTACCGTTAGTTGCAACAAATCTATTATTGTTGGTGGATACTGTTAAACGGAAGCCTACTTAATGCTCCAGATTCTCCGCAATATCGCTCATTTTTCACCTGCTGGTTGACGATCATGACGACAATAATAGCACACTTGCATATTCTCATTGTCTTCATACTTTTTTTTATACTTATGTGATGTGATGTAGGTACCTACTGAAGTGGTCACTTGTTATTACTGTTTCTTTATGAGAAAGAACAAAGGCTTCATACCGAATAAGTGAAATTTCAATTCGTACAACCAATCGAGGACCGTTTTTAGCGCACTTCTCCAAACAGGAAGGCGCTTTTGTCCTCGTTTTGTCCGTCCGTCCGTCCGTCACAGAATCTAGTCCTAGACGGAAAGGTTTTCGCAAAAAATTTTCACTCCAATGAGTAGCTCATGACTTTGTATCCCGAACCAAAAAAAATCTCGACGAAATAATGATAAACAATAACAATAATAACAATTTAGTGTGGCGCGGCATCGCCGTCGAATGCTGCATTTCAGAAGCCGGCCTGATCTCGAAAGTTATGACATACGAACAAGTACCCGTTCATCATTTTGCAATAATACATATGCGGAGTTATATTAAAAGGGGAATTTGGACTTCATTTTAATAATAATTCAAAAATCAGTGCGAGGTGCTGGTCAATAGTTATGAATTTTTGAAAATGACTTCGAAGCTACGGCTCGGCCGCAAATGATTATTCGTTGCTTGCTGGTGCTTGATATACTTTCCTCTGAACGAAACGAAATCCAATACAGAAAATATTTCAACTCAAATGAGTAGATCATGGCCTTAGTACGCGAATCAAGAAAACTCTTCCCAAAATAATCATGAACAATTACAATAATAACAATTTGGTGTAAGGCGGCTTCGCCGATTAAGTGCTAGAATTCGCAGTTAGATGTAGAATCTTGCGATATGCGGGTAACTACATGTTCTTATGAAAATACATCATTATATGTGCAGGATTATATTTAGAGAACAATTTGAACTTTCTTTTGACAAAAACTCCACTTCGATATGACCCTCGGGTCAATTGTTAAGAGTTTTTGAAAACGACCGCAAAGCTACGGCTCGGCGTATACGCGACCCTACAGACGTGCCATTATCACTATACAACATTTTGAAATAGCGAATACTAGGTACCTGAAGGATAATGGCACTCAAACCACGAAACATGTTCGCTCAATAACAAAAAAAAGTAGATAGGTATCACTAGAAATCATGGGACAGACTACCATTTTTTCGGTTTTCCGATAAAAAAGAATTGTTCCAATTCAAAAATAAACCCGATATTCGTGTTCAGGAGGTCGAAATCAGTTGGAAAACATTTTTTATGAGTAACAGAATGATGCTTAGGTGGTCGGTTTGTTTGTCTGCCTGTCTGTCCGTGTAGAAATTAAGACACTACACAGCTTCTTCTCGAGAATTGAAGCAAGAGCCTTGAAACTTTTTCCGATGGATAACTGATGTCCCCAAGGGTGGCCAATGGACACTATTTTTGTTTCTATACATCGCTATAATTTTTATTAACAGAGATCTCCTGTGCACTTCGAAGTTGAACTTCTCTTCGGGAAATAAAGGCTGCAGCCCTTAAAAATTGAACTTCAGGTATCCGATGGATAGCTTAGGAAAGACCAAATAGGCAGATTGGCTTTCATAATTCTGCCGCCGTCTTGGTCGCCACATTGGAATCTCTTATAAGTGGAACGATTTCCATAAACTTGGAACTTACCCTTGTCTAGTACGATCACTCTGATTTTCAAGCCGAATTCCATGATTCTGCCAAAATTTTGACCGTCATATTGAAATTTTCTGCTCAAATAACGTTAAAACCCTAATTACTTAACATCTTGCGTTCACTAATCCTTCAAAAAGGAAGTGCACTACTGAGCCTCATTCCCATGAAACATATTCGCTTGTTTGAAACTAAATATGTTCAGGGTACAGAGCGTCGTAAAACATTTTGAATACAAAGCGTTGCAGGACAGGGGAAAACATATACAAGAACTGCAGAAAACCATTTGAAGAATAAAAACAGATTCGTAGTCTTCACTTCTGCCGAGCCTTAAGTTGACCAGGAGACTTTTGAGATTTGATTTCGCCTTTCCAGCTGATTCGAAGGTTGAAAAGTGAGGTCAGGTCGGGTCAGGTCGGGTCAGGTCATCACGCATTATGAGAAGGGAAGGAAGTAGGACGACAAGTGTGAAAGAGAAAAAGGCAAGGACAACTGAAGACCAACCCTCCCTGAAGATAAGCTAACGCTGTTCCAGGAAGGGATAAACATCAAGTTCGAGAAAGAGTTTGGTGATTTTGGATTCTCTTGAAACTAGTAGATAGCACAATCCTTAGGTTATCAGGTCTTGCTCTTGCAAAATATGAAAAATGTCAAATAAAGTTTCTACTCTACAGGGTGACACGGGGTGACACATCAAACAGTGCCAAATTGCTGGAAGTTATGTAATCCCGCATTTTCTCAAAAAAACATTTCTTCCCAATTCAAAAACAAAACTCATGAAGAGTCTCACCTCGGAACGGTTTTTGATTTTCACTCGATTTTTAAAAAGAATATTGTTTTTTTTTTGGAGAAATAAATGCACTTTTTTATTGTCGGCTCTCAAATTAGTCATATTGTCAAGTCAGATTTGGCAGATACTTACAATTTCATTTCAAAAACTACCCCTTGACAAAAATTTCCCGGATTCACCCCCATGAGGGTTATGACTGTCTGACTCCTGGTACCACCTGTTGATCATGAATCATGACGAATAGGGGCGTGTTGTGGCAGTCCGTCGTACTTGTATTTTCTAGATCAAAATGGTTTAGTATATATCGTTATATAACATCAGAATCACCATAGTTACCATAAATCAGCCCCCTTTGATATCAATGAAGTGTTGTTTTGAAAGACTTGAACATCGATAATTCCAGAACGAAAAAACCTTGTTAACAGGCGACAACAAGATTTTTCCCATATAATACAATAACAAATATATAAGACAACAACACGCAAATATAAATATTGCGTCTCGACCCTGCTTAGCAATGTTGCAATAAACTCCTGGGGGATATCGTCTCCTGCACCGCATTTGCAAAATCATCCATAGTTTCCATTCGTCTCTCTCTTTCTTTCAATCTCAATTTCATCCTACTCCACGCATGCTTGATCACATTGATATCAGGAGATATGGGTGGCCAATCCATTCTTTCGATATCGTGGTCCCTCAAAAAGTAACGACGATTTGCGCACAGTGCATGGGGTCTTGGTATTATCATCAATTAAAATGAATTCGTCACCAAAGTTTTGAACGTAAGGGACCACGATATCTTTCAAACACATATCCCTATACCTTTACCTTACCATTCTCATACTCTACATATTACTTCTACTACTACATCTACATAGTCTGCCTTCTTAAAATCACAAGTTTACTGTTTGCAGTCGCCGCTACTCCTCCCCAAACAGTCATACCTCCCGCATCAAGAGCCACTCTTGCCTCCATGTTCTCTTCCATGAATCTTTCATTCTTTTCTCGCCATACTAACACTTGTCCATCTGATCTATACAAATTGCGTGACTTTGCTGCGATAGATGATGCATTTGCGAGTTCATTTCTGAAAAGTTTCAATACCTCACAACATTCACTTATGAGAAAAATGCGACGACACGATCATTGCCTTGCAAAGCTGCGGTCGTAGGTATAGCTGCTGGAATTTTTACTCAGGGCCTGTAAACTGCTTTTCGAACCCCCTGGACTGCCCTTTGCAATATAGAGTTTTGCCGGAGATGTGCCTAAAATGTGCCAAATTTAAACTTCAAAAATGACGCAACATCATCATTTCTACATAGTTAGCAAGTGTCCAAATGCTGATTAGATAGTGCTGCTAGGGAAAAGGAAATTTGAGCTTTTATTAAACAGTAATATCACAAGTGCTTAGATTTTATCACGATGATTTTGGCCAGGCGATCGCGAGTGCTGGTTGTAGCGATAAATGCCCGACTCCGCAGGAGGAGGGCATTTATCTAGAAACAACCAGCCCGAGGGAAATGCTTGACTAAAATTATCTGGAAAAATCTCGAACACAAGTGATATTCTGATGATTATCACAAAAAAGAAGTCCGAAGTGACAGCTGTCAGATTTTGTTGTTTACATCCATTCTATTCCTTTGCCATTGACAGTGGGATTTAGACAAGTGAATATTGTGAGTCTGATAATCAAGGGCGTTGTATGTAATAATCACGCTAATTGGACTAGAATCTAGGAATCGCTCTGTTTTTGGATTCCAAATGTCATTTTAGATGGCATTTGACTTACAAAAGACGACCGGATCAGCATTTCAGGGTAAGCAAATACAGGGTGGCCATGCAACGTGTGAAAGTAGTGGTCAACTTCTCAAAGTCAAGCAGCAAAAATGTAACACGATTTCACCAGTTGTTGTGTTGAGTCAGCACCACCACATAGGTACCTACGTGAACATTTGAGAGAATACTTGGCATACTAGCGTCGTCTCGGATGTGGGAAGCAAGCCCTTATCGATAGGGGCAACCACCGCTTCTACGCGGTGCAGGCAGCGACCTGTCTCCACATACCCACAAAAGCTGATCCCGCCGGTTGTTTTTTCCAGGTCGAAGAACCATCTAAAACAACATCCAAAATCCAAAAAAACAGAGCCAGACTGCAAAAAACTTGACAAACAATTTCTACAAAGTTTCAACCGACATATATTATTTCAAGGCGCAGGAACAATTATCAAAAGCACATTGGCCACTTGATCCAGTAATTGGGCGTAGTTCACCTCACTTCTCCTGCACAGAACTGCAAGAAAATGTGAAAATTTATAACTGGTTACCCGCTCACTGAATATAAAAGCTACAATAATACATTATTTTACGATATATTCATAAGACATAGTATTATCACTCGATTGCTTCAAGGGCACGACGCGACGAGCTTGCAAGAAATGTTTGACAAGTGACACTTCGCGACTGACGTTCGCCGCGACTTTAGTAGTATGGAATTGTTTCTATTCATCAAAAAGCAGTTTTACAATATTCTTCTTTTTGAGACTGGCTTTCGATATTGAAAAGTATCCATTGTTACACCAAAGTAGATAAATAATTAGTAACCTTGTTACCTTATTCTGGTAGCGTAGGCGTAGCCATAGATAAGTATTCATAGTGACATTACAGTACTGACGATCAGCACAAAGCGTTTAAAGTTCGAAATCCTTATCTTGAATGTCAAGCTACGTGTAGGTACTTTGTATCTATGTGGGTGTTTATTATTGAATAGTCATTGACGAATATTTTTAGAAATTTTGAAGAACAGCTTCCGGTATTTTATAAGAATTAAAAGATTGAAAAGATTGTTCACCTTTGACCTTTGATTCTAGAAATGGATTGATAAATTACACGTAAACAAACAAAATTTGAATCACTAGATTGTGTTTTAGTAGCAGAAAAAAACAATCTTGAAGTTTGGCAGATTGTATCGACTTTCACACACCTCTGAGCATAGGTTGGGTATTGGTAATAATTTCCCAGAAATCCTCCGAATACCGATACGCAGTATACGTGTGTAGGTGTGAGCTGCCCTTATCTTCAATAAAGGGGAAATTCAGGAAAGCGCGCTCTTCTCTCCCCAGCCCCCAGCGTCCCTCACACACCTATAATCCATCCAAGAAACTGTGTGTAGGCATAACAGCCGCACGCTGCTAAATGTTTCAATAAAATCTGCTCGCTGCTCTCTCCGTCTATGCGAGTTGTAAAGTCCATAAAATCCATAAAGCATCGGGCTATACACATCCCCCGATGTGGTGGACGACCTCCGCAGCGCCTCCCTCTTCGGCTGTGGCAGAGGAGTTAAGGGACAACCACCCCCACTTTGCGTAGGGGTTATACGAGACGTTGTTGATGACGTTCTTCCATGAATGGCGGCCTTCAGCGTGATGATGCGGGGGTGAATGCTGGAACTGGTAGCGTGGAGGGGGAAAAGTGGCGTTGGAGGTGCACCGGAGGCCCCGTACACTGTGTAATGAACGCGAATGGGGGATGGGGGCGCCCGTGACAAATGACGTACGGGAGGAGACGCGCGCAATTCCAATCTTGTTGCTATTGATCCTTTCGGCTTACACACGCAATCTTCTGATTGTTATGTTTTTGAATAATACCAACAGCATTGGCGGTTTTATCGGCCGTACAACCCCTCGAATTTGCTATGCCGACTTAGATTGGAATCTATTATACATAAATAGCTACATGATGCTGGGGTTTATCGGAGGTCGTGCGGTAAGCTGATTGGCTTCCGGAAAAGTTTTGGAAGTATCTTATGAAAGAAAGCAATGCGGAGCCAAAGAACTCAAGTTTGACAAAAACCAGACACGTTAATTTTTCTGTTGCGCTCCTCCCTCCTTCTATTTTTGTACTCAACTTTTCCTTGCCCACAAGCTGGGATTGTGTTCTCCCCTACCTCCTTCGCCGTTCAATCCAACAAAGTATCCTCAAACATCAGTGCTGTCACGACATGACACATGCCAACTTGATTTTTCGCATTTTCAAGTAAGTATAATCAATTTCACTGCTTTTTGCATCAGAACAAGCTATGGAAAAATTGGCCTGTGTTGGTATGAATGATACGATGACAAGGGAATGCCAGCCAGTTGCCTACACGTGCAATTTCCAATGTGACACCTTGTCACCGTGTCGAGATATCATGTACGCGGAAGTGAAAATTTTTGAGCATACGCCAGGAATCGTGAGTTCCTTTGGAGTGCTTTACAGTGTGGACGATAAAGGGCATTGTTTTTACTAGTTTGTGGGTTTCCGCCACGGTTGCTAGGTTTTTGGCGGCTACTAATTGATGATGTCGAAGACCGGCAGGATACTACTCGGATGGAAAGGCCCACCGCCCAAAAGGGTACATCTTCTGATGCATATCACTGCAGTAGTGAGTACTAGGTACCTACTCTAGCTCTAGCTCTACCTATTATACCTACTGCAACAGCAAGCAAGGTATGAAGACACATGCTGGTAGACAACACAGTGTACCTCTACCTACTCCCGTCAAAATTGTCTCGTCTCCATACAGTTCAACTCCATGAATTATTGTCCTACTATCCATATTGTCCATCTAAAGAATAAGTTTTCTCTTGGGCAGTGGGTTTTTGCTTTTTACATTCCATCTCTTCACGGCATCACGGACTTTCGACATAATTTTCTCAGTGGCCGGCAAAAACCTAATAGCCTTGGCGGAGGCGCACCAACTAGTGAGGACAATGTCCTTTATCGTCTACACTGCAAATCACTCAAAAGAAACTAACAATTTCTCGCATATTCTCGAAACTTTTCATTTGAGCATTGAAAATTGCACATGAAGACAGCTAGCTGACAACAAGTCGTCAACGTGTCAACAATTTGTACGAACGCAACCCATTTTTTCCATAGCTTGCTTTAATGCAGAAAGTCGTGAAATTGATTATACCATGCCATCAACAAAATTCGGAATTGGGTAGGCTGTGACCTGGTCAAATTTCAGAATGTCAAGCTGCTTTCGGCCAGAGCACAGTCTACCCCAATTCCAAATTTTGTTGATCGCATGGTACCTATTATGTTCATACAACGATTTACTGCATTTCCTTGATGTAAAAGCCGTTTGCTGAGAATTTTTCAGGTGTCACCCAAAATGATCTGCACAAAAAAACGAAGATCGAAATACTTGAGGAATTGTCGACAAGACCACTATAATTATTGCACTGAGTTAGACGTTCTTCACTTGGCAGGAAGTGATACCAGAGATAAGCAGACCTGGTAGCAGTCTAGACAAAGATTTTTTCACTACGACAGGTTCCTAAGTTGAAAGAAAAAAATTTATTTAATCATTTTTACGTTCATGTTATGTAGGTTTCTACATATCTACAAGCGATATAAAAGATTAGTCTACTCTGAACTTGTTTAAAAATACCTCAAAATGTCCAACATCGATTTAAATGGTAATTCAGCTAATTGATTAGCCACGGTATCATTGTATGTTATCCGATAAAAAGGTATAGGCAGGATCAAGTGGGGAAGTACAAATTGACAGCGTGGGTTGCTACTGACGTAGACATACTGAAATAATTGCTTCTGCTGAAACCAGAATACGACTTCTGACAAAAAATCAAAGCTAAGCACCAGTAGTATCACGAGTATATTGAAGCAAAGTACGCGAAGTCTGTCGCCCTCGCCGCAATATAAGCTCTCCGTGATCCCAGAGCACATAGGTGAGCATACTCTCTAGAACGCTTCATCAAACGGTTCGTTAAAATCATCGCGCACAAAACGACTCGTTGTATAAATTGCAGAACCGATTTTTGTTCCATCGCCAAACAGCTCCGGGTTATTTAACAACGTGGCTGAGTTCGAGTTCAGATCGTGACTCGGTCTCGCCTATTTACATGTTATACACCTGAAACGGTACATCCACGGTGGACAGATTAGAATATACACCTACGACCAGACAAACACACCGTTCACACACCTTTATTGGAGTTCAACGCAACGACGTACTCACCTATGAAAAATCCATTCAGCGTTTGCTGCCGAGCGCGTTCCGATGCAGTCTGGGACTTTTCTAATTGACATGAAGCATACAAAAGTAAAAGTGTAATGGTTGTATAGTTGTTGGTTTTATTATACTAGGATGCTTTCTGCGAACCCCTGATTCCTGATTGGCACCCGTCATTCGGGATGAAGGGATGTTTAGCGCCCCTCGTTTATAGCAGAGCAATCAAATTAGGACCAACGCTAAGGATAATAACAATGTCCACCTGACAGAAGGCCGTCCAGTCAGTGGTTAGTAGTTTTTACAAGACACTAGTTTGATCTTCTAATGTTCTCGAATAGATGAAAATTTTGGCTAAACTAATAGGTACCTTGTTCTCATGTGGTCCCTTTTGGAGACAGCCTGCAGCTATCAGTACAACAAGCATACTTCACTTGCGATCTGCTTAGCCAAAATTATGGCCGCACACCGCTCAATACAAGTTCAAAGGAGTTTTGGGGCGAAGATCCCAGTCTTAGGGCTGTTATTTCCATGACAAGGACAGACTGCGACTACCAGCAGTGTGTAAGAGACACAGACAGACTTTTCTGTCGTGACTTTCGGCTAAACCTGTCTGCAGAAGAAAACGAAAAAAACTGCAGGCACTCATTCGAAAACTGGCAAAAGAATATGAGTGTTTTTCCCATTCGAAAAAAAATCCGGAAAAAAACAAATGTTTCAAAAATTCACCTGACCTGACCTGACCTGACCTGACTCGCCCCTATTTTTTCACTTTTTTTGGCAGACAGATTCAGCCGAGGGTCACGACAAGAAAAAACACTAGGAAATGAAATCCTTGAAAAAAATCCAGATTATACATCTGAAAAAGAAGTAGACAAGATTTTACCGCACTTAAATCTTAACATAACAAGGACCAAAGAAAAACTTGAATTCAACATCTATAGAAAAAAGACAACTACAAATCTTATAATCCCATCAACTTCTTTCAGTCCAAATTCATCAAGAACGGCAGCTTTCAACACTTATTTTAATAGACACATCACAATACACACATTATAGATTCTCTTGAGTCTCGGAGGTGTCGTGCGTCTCTTGTCTTTCTTTATAAACTCTTTAGCGGAACTGCGGACTGCAGTGAGCTCCTGGGGGAACTTTCCATATTGGTACCGCGATTGAGTACTAGAGGCTGCGGATTTTTCAGGCTCCCTGCTGCCGCCACGAATGCGATCATCAGATCTCCGATTTATGCTATGTCCGGATCCTTCAACGACGTCTGTCACAAGACAGACTTAAGCTCCCCCTCGTTAAGCGTTTTTATGCGAGCCCTCCAGGTTGCCTAGATCTGTCTCAGGACAGTGGGCTTTTCCCTTGTCTTTATTCTTGTGCTGTATTTTGTTTTTATTTGTATGCATTGTTTGTCGCATCACTCATTATGATATGCTAGTATTGCTACTTATTTATTTAAATCATTTTTCTTGTCCTCTTTATGACTTCTTTTTGTTGTTGGACAATAAAGCCTATTATTATTAATACCCCTTTCAAAAAATAATTTCAAAGGAGAATATAAAATAATAAAACAAATAGGCCTAGTTAATGGTTATACCAATTATTTTATGGATAAAATTTTCAACAAATTCCTTTCAAAACACACAAGTAAACAAATTAAAATAAAACTAAATAAAATATACAAATGCTCAACATTTCTTGGATCAACCTCTTACAAAATAGCTAATATATTTCAAAAAAGCAACCCACATATTTCAATTTCTTTCAAAACCAATTCAAATTTAAAACAAATTTTAAGTAAACCAAAAGATTTTTTACCAATTGAAGATAGATCTGGTGTTTATGAATTGAATTGTCAGACATGCCATGCAAAGTATAAAGGTCATACAGGTAGAAAATTTTCCACACGAATAGGAGAACATAACAGAGATATAATCAAATCTAAATCAATTGGTCTCATTGGTAGTAAATCACATTTTGCAAATCATATTATTTTAACGAAACATAAATTTGATCCAAATACAGATGTTAAATTTTCACACCAAACAACAAAATATAACCAAAGAATACTTTTTGAATCACTAGAAATTTTAAAATCGAAACATTATCGAAATTACCAATACCTAAATGAGCAAACTGAAGATTTAGAAGGAGCCAAAACAATTAAAATTTCACTAGGTGCTAAGTACATCTATCTTAATCAATAATAATCAACCTTTTTCAAATCTTCTATTCTCAAAATTTAAATTTATAATAAACTGTTATCATGTTATCTCGAACCATCTGTTTTTTCATGTCAATTAAATTAATTATTACTTATGTCAATTGAATTAATTTTTGACGAATGTCTAAACTTTCACAAATTTCTCCAAAAAAGAAAATATTTTAAATATTATACAGTAAGCTTTTATCAAATTTTATATCAATTTATTTCATACAACTAATTACAGAACCCTGACGATGCCGAAAGGCGAAACCGGTTGGTAAAAGAAAAATAGAAAAATTGTGGTGTAGTTTCAAGATTATTTCAATATATACCTTCTACTTTATACAACATCACTACAAGACCAATGGATTTTTACTTATTTATACAAATTATAGAATTAGAGGTGGAAGAACTGACTTTGACTTTCGTTGAATTCAGTAAAAAAATCCATTATAGAATCATAGGTGGAAAAGGTGGCTTCGACTTTCGATAAATTCCGCAGGTATAGCTGTCAAGCAAAAGCCAAGCGGTGAAAATTTTTGATATTTTTGACGATTCTGACTGAAAAAGCGCCAAAAACGCATTTCCAAATTTTGAATCAAATCAGAAAGCACACCGGAAAATAATATATAAAGTTGAAAGGGTGGCTTTGATTTTCGGTTAAGTTATAAGCACTGTCATGTGAAATTCAAGTCAAAAAAATTTGCGATGATTTTGACCATTCAGATTCTTCAACTGAGTTCAACATCACATAAACTATGATGGTCCAACGAAGACAGAACAGAGTGATTTTCGGACATTTCACATCATTTTTTTTAAAGCTCATCAGACAGGTCGATTTTTATATTGAGGGGGACATCTGAAACATACATTGGCAAATTTCTATCTTCAGCCCCCTCACCCCTACCCACCTCAACTTCAAAATTTCGAATGACACCATCTACTTTGCGATACATCAAATCAAAGAGAATCAAATTATCTTTCTGAAAAAAATATTCTCAAAATTTTCAACCCCTCCCCTTATAAATTGAACATTCTGAGTATTTCAGGGAGAAAATGGCTTTCTGAAAATTCTGAAAATATTTTATTCAGGACGAGAATTCAATTCCCTTCAATTTGATGTATCACAAAGTAGGAAGTGTCATTTTAAATTTTGAAGTTGGGGTGGGGGAGTGAAGGGAACTCTTTTACACAGAAAATTTTCTCCCTTGATGCTGTGCAGGATGACGTTGACTGTACTGAAGAAAATTAAGAGGTCAAGAATATTACATTGGAAACTCAGACAATTTTAGGAAAAAGGGGGGTGGGGTTGGAAGTCATAGAAATATTTTATTCAGAAAGAGAATTTAATTTTCTTTAATTTGATGTATCGCAAGGTGGATGGTGTCATTTGAAACTTGGAAGTTGAAGTGGGTGGGGGTGAGGGGGCTGAAGATAGAAATTCGCCAATGTATGTTTCAGATGTCCCCTTTGGTATAAAAATCGACCTGTCCGAGCTTTTTCCAAAAAAATAAGGTGAAATGCCCGAAAACCCCCTCTGTTCTGTTTTCGTTGGGCCATCCTGTATATCAACCTTGCACAAGTTGACAATAATTATCTTTGATGTTGAACTCGATTCGATTTGTGAATTTTTTTCAATCTAAACGTCAAATTTTGGACAAGGTAACATAGACTTTCGTTAAATTCAATAGCTGTCAATCAAAATTGAAGTGACGCGGCGGCCGTGAATCTGTGTCAGAATGCAACTTGGTTTCTATGGCGAAAATTGTCAAGTTTTGAAAGTTACGTCACGTTACGTTAGTTACGTTTCAATTCATCCTCTGTCAAAAAACTGGCGGGAAATTCAGTTGCACTGTAATACAATAGGGTGAAGAAATAGTAGGATACGAAAGCAAACCACGAGCGCAAAAATACAGATTCTTGCCTGCTTGAAAGTTTTATACATAATTTACACGAGATTAACTGGAGTAGGTACCAAGAGAGTTGGTACCGGGCGGTGAAAATGATGTTTTATTGATCACTTCCACCCACACTTCTGGCATCCACCATTATTTAATTCAGAATATCTTGACCTAGTTATCGTAACGTCACGGCGTGAAAAGGGACAAGGGCATGTCGCAGTCCATGCTCCATTGTTTGAAGCAATTGTTAAAGTAGGTAGCCAGAGTAGTCTAATTAATTTTGTAAACAAGACCGTTCGTCGCTATAGGTACTCGCATGCTCATATAGTTACATATTGTGCGGTCACAAGGAAAATTCCATTTGAGTTGCGCTGGGTTTGATTAGGTTTTTTTTTTTGGTTCAGCAGATCGGCCCTTTGTGAATTCGTTGAGCTTCAGCGGCATCATCAGAGTCGCAAAGTTTTTTGTAGGTCTAGACTTGGAGGGCGTTTTTGTTGCGACATCGCGGATGGGCCCTTGTGTAATAATTAATTAATCGTCGTTTAAGTTCCATTATAGGAGATCAAAAGAAGTCTAATACAAGTTTGTCTTTGGGAACAAAAATCAAATGTAATCAATGGTAAAATCACACTGACTTGGACTAACAAAATTAACGCCCCACCAAATTTTTTGCTTCCCAAGCTGGGAGTCAAATTATTCTAGAACGATTTATCGGATTTTTTTTTATTGTTAAGTGATCCTTCAGGAATTCAAGTGTACAAAAAAATTTTGAAAGTGAAAGATACTATTTCACCTTCATTTTACCCTGGATAGTAGGAGGGAGGGCACAAGAATCAGTAGTAGGTTGAGAAAAATGGTTTTGTATTCGCAATTTTCGTGGGCAAGACTTGTAGCTGTATTACACTGCCCAATTTTTTGTACAATTTCTTGAACAATCTGCCAACATAGATTACAAAAAACAATAAACTTGATTGTTGATTTGACAGATTGTTCAAAAAATTGTACCGTTGCGGCCTTTTTAAAGTGGACGACAATTGACAGATTTTTTAGGATTCTGGCCTGAACGTCGCATGACAGCAAGCCAACTTGTTGACATTGTCGTCCACTTTATAGTGGCCGCAACCGTACAAGAAATTGTGTAGTGTAATACAGCTTTATACACGTTTCAACTTCTTGTGTATGAATTCAGGTTCTGACATGCGCGCATGACATGAATGGCATGAAATGAATGTTTTGACGTTTCGAAATTCCCGCGTTTTGAATTTCAGCTCTGGGTGCAGCTGATTGGTTGCATTATGACACGCACGGGAAAAATTGAAGGAGTTCCCCCGTTGGTGGGCGGGTAAAAGAAACAGGTCAATTTTACAAAATGCGAAGACTTCAACAGGTGAATACGCGATGAGCGTATCCAAATGGCGGATGCTCCACAAGCTGATGGTTGTGGTCGCCCTGCCTCTGCAGAATAGTTCACACTTCTTATAGTTACATATTTTAAACTCCAGATATTCTCCTTCTAGAGTCTTTTGAGTAATTCTGAGTATAGAGTTTCTCATACACTTAAGGTACTCGAGGCGCAGGGTAACTTGAATGGGCCAGCGTGATGTCTGGTCGCATCCCCACTTGGCTACAAACGCGCGAATATTTCTCGAACTGGTCTATAGGAAGACCTGCGCACGAGCTGCGAGCGAAAGGAACCGCCTCTGTATGAGAAAGTCCATAACGGCTGTTCTAAAATCATCTTCAGGTCATTTTACCTATCAAATTCGGTATCCATTTCGCCACCTTCTTGGTGAAGTTTTTCGTCTTCCTCTCAGTGAAAACCAGTACACTTTTAGGTTACATGTTCAAAAGTAATATGAATCACAGGGTAAAAATGAGAATAACAAGTAACGTCAAGTGTTTCCAGTTGAGCTCGCGCAAGTGTACATCTCCAAGTTCCGTCTATATTTGGGAGAGTCCTAAAGAAGTTCAGAATCTTCGCGAATGGATCCGACAAGTTATCGAACGGCTCCTGGCTCCTCCGCTTGTTGTATGGATTTGTGGTTTATCTATGGGTCGGAGTCTCCGCGTTTGTTAGCTTGTCAAATTTGACATAAACTGGGCAAAAATTGAAGTAGAACACCCCGAAATTTTTCTCCGCTCAAAAAAGGACATCTTGAGTGAAATGTGGGCGTATGCCACTCTTTTCTATTTATGTTCAAAACAAAGTACAAAATGAGATCACTACAGGCATAATAATATTTCGTCTCAAAAGTCCCTACTTAGTTCAGAATAAAATGTTTAACATTTGGGAAGTAACAGGTGGAGTTTAAACTGTAAGAATGATGACGACAAAACACTGTACCACGCTTGCGCACTAGGTAGGTCATCTTAACATATGCATTGGTTGTTGTTGTCAGGTTGTGTCTGATAGGCAGTCTACAGTCCATGAATATATATACTAGCTATGAATTAAAATGAAAGAAAAACAAAACAACACGATGCAACATCTATTTTATATGGTGGAGTTTATACAGGGTGGAAAATTCAACCTGTTTAAATTCAGAGATTCAATAACCAAAAACAATTCATCAAAAACCTCGGACAGGTCGATTTTTTAATTTAAAATGTCACATTTTGATACCAATTATGTGACCTTGACAATGCCGACGCAAGGGACAGGAGCCCAATTTTTTTTAACTCAATGGGAGATCAGAAAAAATTTCATTTTTATCTTTGTTTGATTCTCTATCTAACCTGGGAAAACAATTGAAATCCTGCCTCACAAAAAAAATGAGGTCTTCAAAAGATCAGTGTTTGTATAAAAAAGGTGACATTTTCTTATAATCTGAAGCAAGTACCTACCACCTGTTGAGCCATTTCAGCTTTTAACACACTGATAACGTGATCTATTGTCCGGATGTTAAGAGCCATAATACACCACCACCTTGCATTTAATGATTGAGAGGTGCCGTTTGGTATTAATGTTGAACATATCCATGCCTCAATTTCAAGAGGTATTGCCAAGGTGGCGGTCTGTGCAGACGCCGTATACAGGGTGATCAAAAATGCAAAAACTCCAACTCATGAACCAAATAAAATGGGGTCATGAAAATTAGCATGTAGATTCATAATGAGGTCTTAAACGATTTTTTTTTATTCCTTTAAACTAAAGTACAATGTGAGATTACCACAGATATAGCAACATAGTATCTCAGAAGCAACTAATTTTCTTGAAAAAAAAAAGTTGAAAAAAGTTGCTCTTGAAAAGAGCGGTTTGATTACAACGGCTAGTGACGTAACTAGACGTTGCGTGTTGCTATGGAAACGATGCTGTCGTTGCTGCTGATACGTTGCTCTCATGTCGACCTTGTCCATGCTTTGTTTTCATTCGCGCTTGCGCTGCGCGCGATTTCACTTGATTTAAACAGATAGACTGGAAGAAGCAAAACTTCAATTACTTTTTTCTCGGCCGATTTTTTTTTATTTGTGTTTTAGCTGCACAGTTGCTAATTTTATCTATTTAATGGAAGAAGGTCCATACAAATAAAATCGTATTCTGTGATTTTTGGATACGACCCCAATTAATGCTTATTAAGCTGAAATAAACCGCGTCTGAATATTCTCAGCCGTTTCTGAAATATGTTCCATTTAGTGGTCAGTTACCTACATGGAAATGGACATTTCCAAAAAAATCGGTGATTTTCCAAGATATTTGGATAAAACTTTGCATTTCCACAAAGAATGACCTCATGAATAAAATGTGATTTGTTACCACCGTCCCCGCCTACTATTTTCAAAAAAAAATATGACAGTCGACTTCTTTTTTTCTTATGGCCGCCATCTTGAATTCGCCCATTAGGAAAAAAGTGGAAAATCAATTGGTACTAGCAGTAATGATCATAGTCAATAATACAAATGCAAAAATAACGTTCTTATTTAGTAACTTCCTGTAATTGGCCACTTGGAAATGTTAAACCCAGTTTTATAGCACTTCGGCGCTTAACACGACCAAAACGACTACTGTAAAGATGAATATGGGAGTTTTGAAACAATCCATCTTCTTGTTTGGTCTCTTTGGCTATTGTGCATATTCTAAAAAAAATCTAATACCAGAAATGACCCACTGACAAAAAAACCGCGATTCAAAAACAAATAATTGAATCAATAAACGTAATTCCAAAATTTGTCACATTTTTTCAGGGTATTTCCAGTATGTTTCGGGAATGACCAATGATGAATCAAGATGGCATCTCTAACAAGATATTGGATTGTTTTAATACCCCATACTCATCTTCACAATTGTTATTTCGGTCGTGGTAAGCGCTGAAGTGCTGTAAAACTCGTAAAAATGGGTTAACATTTTCTTATGGTCAATTACAAGAAGTTATCCATTCAGAACGGTTATTTTAGCATTAAGATTATTAACTATGACCATTTCTACTAGTTCCAATTGATTTTTTACTTATTCCATAATAGGCGAATCCAAAATGGCGGCCATGAGAAAAAAAGCAGTCGACTGTCATATTTTCAAAAATAGTAGGCCGCAACGGTGACAACACACCACATTTCATTTATAAGTCATTCTCTGTGGAAATGCAAAGATTTATTCAAATATCTTTGAAAACCATTGAATTATTGGAAAATGTCCATTTGCATGAAACCGACCACGAAATTCAAAATATTTCAGAAATGGCTGAAAATATTTCAACACGGCTTGTTTCAACTTGATAAGCAATTAGTTCTGAATCTACATGCTGATTTCAATGACTCCATTTTTTTTGGTTCACGAATTAGAATTGCGACGAATTGCATTTTTGATCACCTGTATACGGCGTCTGCACGGACCGACATCTTGGCAACATCTCTTAAAATTAAGGCATGGGTATGTACAACATTCATACCAAACGGCACTGCTTAATCATCAAATGCAAGGTGGTTGGCCCCTAACATCCGGACTAGACGAAAATGCCACTTTTTTGATAGGAACCGTGATTTTTGAATGCGGCAATTTTTTTTGTAGAGAAGAATCTCAATTGTTTTCATAGATTAGATGGAGAATCAAACAAAGATAAAAATGGCTTTTTTTGACCTCCCATTTTAACCAAAAAAATTAGGCTCCTGCCCTTTGCGCCGCCCCTGGCATATTGTCAAAGTCACGTAATTACTACCAAAATGTGGCATTTTTGAATTTAAAAATTGATCTGTTTAAGGTTTTTGGTGAAATGTTTTTGGTTATTATTGAATTACTGAATTTGAACAGGTTTAAAGTTTTGACGCTGTATATCAGCAGGAAACAATTATTATCATTCTGTTTGTGGTGGCAGTTCACAATGAATTTGGCAATTATGCATCGTACAACCGCGAAGGGTTGCCAGACAGTTTTCATGCCAAATTCTGTTTATTTCGTGTGGTTGTTTCCACATGACGTTTCTGCCAGACTCTGTGTGTGGGTGTGTGTGTCTCTCCTGTTTTGCTGTTTTTTCCCGGTTCTCACGTGGAACTGTCGTCCAAGGTCCAAGTGATGTATTTTCAAAGGCCACCCCAACATCTTCATTCCTGCTTCGCCAAAAAATAACTGCTCTTTTTCAGATGATAACTGCTAAGAAACTAGGTGATTGGGTCAGGTTCATGGTCACAAGCTACGAGACCAAATTGTACACCAATAGAAGGACGATGATTTGGACAACTTGCTGCACATTTCAATGTATACCAAGGTAAAATATCGACTATTTCAGATGGTGCTCTTCTTGCAACTTGGTCAACTTGTTCTTCGCAATATGCATCAGGTTGACGTAACTGAGCTTGCCACAGGTCTTCAAACAATAGGCATTACTCCGACAGAAATTACGGACCAAGTCCGCATCATGATCTTTGGGACCTCTGGGACATTTATCCTGCTCAAAACCGCTTATTTGTGTGGCAGCTTCGTTTCGAATATCAAACAGCAAATATTGATGTTGATAGATCGGAGAAGTGTGACGTAACAACATGGCGGTTGACATTTGTTCAACATTTTCTGGAGTCAAACAAACGTGACATTTCTTCATTTTGTTTGTTGTGTTTCCATTTTGCACTGACTTTTGTTTGTTGTGAGCCCCCAAAAAAATGTCAAACAAACGTCAACCGCTATGTTGTGCCGTCATTTATCACTTCTCTAATCCATTGAGTCACGTTGACTCTTCGCCAACGTTCACGTGGCAACCTGGTACTGCTTTTGGCGCGCTCATTCACTCGATTCGAATAGATGGACTGTGATTAGCTGAATTTCCAATTCCTTTCTTGATGCCAAAGATTTTTTTAATATTTTTCCAACTCAACAGGAATTATTTTATCCACAATGAGTTAGCAATCGATACATTCCTAACTTTTAAAAAGTTGGAAAGTGAATGATTCCTTACAGGTTGGAAAATAATGTCCCTTCCGGCTCGTGGGCCGAAAATGACGAATGAAGAGAGGTGATCTGATCTAAACAGCTGTCGCTGATTCTATCTCACCTCGGCACGCCTCGGTAATATATTGAATTCCTTGGCTGTAATGAGGCACTTTCCACCTCGGTATGTAATATACTATTATTCATCCAGACATCGACCTGGGAGAATATAATCGTATTTTGTTATTTTATGTAAGACCCCCATTACATTTTGTAATTTTTTCAATTCTTGATAATGTACTCTTTCGACTGCAAAGTACCATTCTAAATCACCTAACTGTTGACATTGTGTACGATATACTGGGTAACAATGAAAAGAATGCACTGGCCTGATTTTAGCAAGGTTCCATTTTGAGAAAACTGTTCGCACAATTTTTTGTATCTCTTCAAAAAGCGTACATCAATATCTTGAAACAGTTTTGGACTTTTCAAGACTATAAACCGGCTAAGAAACAAAAACTTCAGAAAAAAATGAAATAGTGCCAACTTTTTGGCCCACCGATTGAGTATTAGGATGGAGAATTCAATACTTGAGCATGCGACAAACCTTAACGAATGGCGGATGCGCCGACCAAACCGCATCGCTCCGAATCCGCCGAATGATATTGTTTCTCCACAAAAATGCCATGAGTGTTGTGATTTTGATCTGCATTCAAATCTGTCTACATGCTTATCCTTCTACCTATTTTTAATCAGCCAACCAACATTGTAGAGAATTTTTCAGCGATAACGTTATTTGCCTGAACAGATTACGCGACGTCACATCCGCTTCAATTTTATACCTTTGATAGGTGTAGCTACCTACGAGCCTTTGAGATTAGGACATCGCCAGTTTGCCAAGCTATCGTACCTTTCTTTTTCCTTTTGACTGTTGTATTCAGGTACCAACACTTGAACCAACGACCTACCACAATTCGGCGCTGTTGTTATTGAATTACATTATTTAGAACTAAGTATGATGCGATTTGCCAACAATAAAAACCTGACCTTGCCCAAATCCGTGCATCTCTGAAAAATAAGCAGAGAAAACTTTGCACCGAACAAAAGGACGAAATAATAAGTATGAAAACATTGCCTCACGTGCACCACGACTTATAAACAAGTGGATACGTATACCGACTCGTTCCACCTTTCAGTTAACAGCACTTTTCTTGGATATTTTTTTACACAATTGCCACAATTTTCCGAGCGATACGTATTCAGTGCAGAATATTTTTTTAATAACTATAATTACCTATTCATATTTTACAGCAGACGGATGATCTAATCCCGCCAGCTAGAAATCCGAAAGTTCATCATCACCTCCGGAATTCGTGCTAGGTGTCATGATGTCACTGCCATAAATAAATGCGACGATGAATCGCAATAAGCGCTACTTGAGATAATGGATTGGCCGCGGTCGCACATTGGATAAAAACTGGCGGAGTTGGTGGTGTGTATGCGGGATATTCCGATAAACACAATGAAAAACCAACAACGGCGCCTTTCTTCGACGATTGATTGAAAATCGACTGGAATAATCGGAGCTTTTCCAGGGAACAGACATCAAGTACCTATTCCTGTACTTCCCAGAAATCCAAAATGAGATCCAGCCGGCGCGGCGTACAGGGAATGGTGTGTAATTTCCGTTCAATTACGCGCACTTATTACTGGAATAATAAATGAGTGTGAACAGCTCGAGAACTATTAGTGGCTACGGTACGCTACATCATATCGTGTGATGGAAAAAAAATCGTAGTTTAGACTTTGCCCTATAAAGGGTGGTCCAGGATTAATCTGAAAATTTTCAATGATCGATAGAGCACGAAAAACCAATAGAAACAAACCAAAAAACCATACATCAAAAATGCATATTAACGGAGATATAGCCCGTCAAAGTTCAAGGCAAAATACCGTTCTTCTTTCATAACTTCTAAACCATCATTCAGATTCTGCTCAAATTTTGTGTGAATAAACTTTGAGTAAGTCTCCGTCGATCACTCAATAAAAATTCCCTACAAAAGGCCCAGTGGCCTCGACTTTACGGGGCTGTCCAATCTTTACCCTCATATTTCCGACGCCACTGGATTTTGTTGAAAAATCATCAAATTTCTAATATTCTTATTGAATTTAAAAGCAAAAACTTGAGTGTGGCCTTCTTGTCAGATCAGTGGTTTCGGATTTGGGTTTGAAGTTTCAAGAACACTGATCACATACGTAACTCTTTATTTCATCATATTTTATTTTGAATCGGTAACTTGGTAACAAAAACAAAGTATAAAAGATTAAAAAATGCATTTCCCTATCATCCAAATACATTTGAGAACTGTTTTTTTGACAAGAACTCCAATTTTTCGTCTCCAACTTTGACGGGCGTAAATATACGGGGTGTTTATAAGAGACTGTGATCGCGGCAGGCTTGGGTCAGGCCGAAAAACGTAGTAACAGGCGCAATTGTAGTGATCGAGAGCGGATTCCAAAGCCGATGCGATCACAGACGTTTATAAACACCCGGTATATGCTCTCCGTTAATATGCACTTTTGATATATGGTTTTTGGGTTTGAAGGGGTGAGTTTGGGTGGCACTTTTTCCATGGAAAATTTTCTCTTTCTATGCTATGCATAATGACGTTGACTGCAGTGAAGAGAATTGAGAGGTCAAGAATAGTAAACTGAGCACTCGAAGAATTTTAGGAAGAAGAGGGCTGGAGTTGAAAATTTACGGAATAATTTTTTCAGAGAGAGAATTTGGTTCTCTTCAATTTGATGTATTGCAAGGTAGGTGGTGTTATTTGAAATTTCAAAGTTGGGGTGAGTGGTGGCGAGGGGGCTGAAGATAGAAATTCGCCAATGTGGGTTTTAGATGTCCCCCTCGTTATAAAAATCGACCTGTTCTTGCTCAAAGTCATTTTCACTAGGAATCGGGAGTTATTGCAGGTGGATAGTGTTCAAATGATCACCCAGTATCTTACTGTTCACCTATACTTGCACCTACCAAGTATTTTTAGAACATTACGTTGAAATTTCCGAGATAAAAGTTAAAGAGACACAAAGTTTCATGATTTATTGATAATGATTTTTTATTGGTACCCGCATTGACGTAACTTTGATTTTGAGAAAAGAAGGTATACAGGGTGTCCGTTTTTCGAGGCTAAGCATGGGTATCTCGCTTATCTTAAGAGATACAAAGTCGGTTAAATCAGGAAAAAGTTGCGCATTTTCATGACGATCAATGATCCAGAAAGAAATTTGACGTATCGATTTTTGTTTTTGAGATATCGTGAAAAAACAGGATTTTGATTTTTGTTTTTATTTTTTATTCAAAAAACGGTTGAAGGTGGCCTTTTCTAATCTAGACATTGTCAGGGCACTTTTTCAAGGGAAATCCAAATCTGCCAAAATCTTTATTTTAGCTTCCAAAGCAACCGAGATACGACATTCAACTTTTTTCTCTAATGGGCGCCATATTGGATTTTGATATTTTTGAATACGGTATTCTTATCTGGTTAGAACGATGTGCCACATATCATTGTTGAATAAATGTTTGACATTTACGGTTTTTTTTTTATTGTCGATGCTGATTTTGTTTCCAAAGCACTCTTTGAAAAATTTAAAAATTTTTTTTGCTCTAAAGCATGAATTCAACAGTGACATGTGACACATCGTTGTTACCAGAAATTGAAATTGTATTCAAAAATGACAAAATCCAATATGGCGCCCATAAGAGAAAAAAAAGTTGAATGTCATATCTCGGTTGTTTTGAAAGCTAGGATGAAGATTTTGGCAACATTGAATTGCCCTTGAAAAAGTGCCTCCACAATGTCTTAATTAGAAAAGGCTACCTTCAACGGTTTTTCAAATAAAAAATTAAAACAAAAATTACAAATTTCTGTTTTTTCTCGATATCTCAAAAACTAAAACTGACAAGTCAAATATCTTTTTGGATCATTGATTGTCATGAAAATTCGCAACTTTTTTCTAATTTAACCGACTCTGTATCTCTGAAGATAAGCGAGATACCCATGCTTAGCCTCGAAAAACGGACACCCTGTATACAGAGTGACTTTTTGAAAAGGACCCACCCTAGATTTTTTGCCGCTAAAATTTTTTTTAGTAAAACACTGAAACAGGTCGATTTTCATTTTGAGGGGGACATCTAGGACACATATGGCCAATTTTCATCTTCAACCCCTTAGCCCCCACCCCACCCTTCTTTAGAATTTCAAATGGCACTACCTACGTTATTATTTTTTCAAGTCACCCCGCAACTCTTCTGAAAATCCTCTCATTGTTAATTAAAAGAAAGCTTTTCCCCTTATAACTCCCGATTCTTGGAGAATAGATTTTCCAGCGACAACAGGTCGTACTTCAAAATTTTAAATAGCAACATCTGGCTTGTGAAATATCAGACTGAAAGTACTCTTTCTATAAAAAATTATTTAATTTGTCGTTTCATTTCTTATTTAAGACGTGAATCACGTTGAAACGTTACCAGAAAAAAAATTTGAGACCATTGATTCGTCCTTAACCTCAAGATTTCCCTCCTACATTATAGTAAAAAGTTGTTTCAAGTTTTCTCAACTTCCCTCTAACCCTTTTCAAAGATTCTCTTAATTTGGAGGCGAGGGAGTTGAAGAAAAAAAATTGGCAATACGTGCCTTGGATGACCCCTTCGAAATAAAAATCGAGCTGTTTCTGCTGGAAAATCTATTTCTCAAGAATCGGCAGTTAATAGGGGAAAAATTCCCTTTATTTGACAATGAAAAAATTTTAAGAAGGGTTTGGGGTGGTTCAAAAGATTCCAAAATATGTTTGGCAAAAAGAGAATTTTATCACCTTCAATTTGATGTATCACAACATAGGTAGTGCTATTTGGAATCAAAAGGGGTTGGAGATGAAAATTTGACAATGTGTGTTCTAGATGTCCCCCTCAAAATAAAATTCGACCTGTTTCGGGGTTTTCCTGGACAAAAATTTGGCAGCGAGAAATCTGGGGTGGGTCCCTCCTAAAAAATCACCCTGTACAATGGAATTTGGACCAAATTGTTTCACGGCACATTTGATACAGCTGTTATTGTCTACGTTCCTGTCAAAAGTATCAAATTTCAAGGCGTCTACACCAACGTCTACAGAATCTACACCAAATGATCAAAATCACAAAAAAAAATTGGTAACTCTTAAAAAAACAATCGAAAGTCCAAAACTGTTCCAAAGTATTGATGTACGCTTTCTGAAAAAAACGAAAAAAATCAACGATCTGTTCTCTCAAAATAAGACCTTGCTAAAATCAGAAAATCAGTCCAACTGCTTAGTATGCGCCTGAGCGTCTGGCTTCGAAAGATAGGTTATGTTGATGCGTTTTTGTCAAAAGAGGTTATGTTGATGTGGTGCTGCTGTCAAAAATGGAAAAATTACCGAAATCAACTTTGCAAATTGCAAGCATGGAGTAGATGTAGTTCACCTTTCACAAGTTTCGCAAATTTCTTGTTCCAGTACGATGTCCTGAGCAGTTGAATCAAAAGTTGATAGCCCAGGCATTTTAGATCAAAATTAACCAAAACCTGTAAAAAAATAGCGTAGGTCTGAAAATTGGTGGAACGCTTCCACATTAACCCCTCAACCTTATACTAAAAGTCCTAAAATATCCTATGTCCACTTCATCGGTTCATGTAAGTAATTTTCTCATCATCAATTATTATGACAGCGTCAAGCTTGAGCTTTCAAACATCAGTGCAAGCAATTGCCAAGTTCTAGGGAGTTTTCAAATTTCAAATTCGGAAACTTAGAAACAAAATCTCACAGCCGACTAGAATCACGGTACAAGTGAACCTACCTCGGAACCTACTCTACTTTGAAATTTTTTCCGAAACAATTCAAGTGTGCTTTGATATCCTCTGTTTTCTTCAAATTTTTGAACTCAGAGTTAACAGTTTTCCACCAGAAAAAGAAGTTAGAACCTGTACTACTCAAGTATACTTCTCAACCAAACAAAAAAGAGATACATTCTTTCTAGTCCGGTCCTGGATTTTGATTTACCCAGTATGACATCAAGTTCCAACAAAGGAATATTACTGAAGATTCCAACAAAATATACAAAGCCGTTTCAGATCTTTCGCCTATCAAAATTTCATATAAACAAACAAAAGAGATCCTCTTCGTAATCGAAGGACAAAAATCAATCTTTTTTCTTGTGAAAAGTTAAGTTTTTCAAAGTCTCAGCTAAGACCGTTGTATAATTTTAAGAATGTTCCAGTTTCGTCCAGTTGAGAATATAGGAGACGTGTTGTGCATGGGTAAGCTCAGTTACTACAATTGCCTAAAGCTCAATTGTGCCAAATTGCATTTTGCATGCTATAATCAGAATTGTTGCCTTTTTGGTCACCGATAGGACTATAAAATGCATCCAAAATAATAATAATTTTAATTTAATCCTATTGAATAATGCACGCATCATCACGCGCATACATGATGCCTGCATTTTTCAAGAAGACTGGATAAAATAATGGCTATTACTCAATCGGATGTTTTACGACACTCGCCAAGGCTCGTGTCGGCAAACTGCATCCTCACGAGTAAGAAGCAATTATTACCCGCTAGTTGAATAATACACTATTATCTTCATTGCTAAAGCTGCAATCCGGAAAATTCAAAAAACGTCTCGACATCATATTTTATAATCACTCGATTGAAACCTATAGACTGTACAACAAAGATGAAAAGTAGATCTACAGCAAATTTTTACCGAGAATAATCTCCTTTATTATTATTCCTTCTTTAAACTGAAAAGAAAATGTATTTATATAGAAGTAAGGTACTGAGGATACTTATAGAAAAAAATGATTTTAGTAAGTGTGCAATCAGGATGTTTGCACAGGAATGTTGATGGTTTGGGAATTTCGGGATTTTCATGAACTTCAATGAGATCATTCTATAACGCGAACTCTACATTGTGCGAAGATTTTTTTCTGAATTGAACAGCACAGTTTTTTCTTGATCACTGATAAATTAGAATCCATCCGCGTATCTCCAGTCTTTTTCGCCACGTTCCTATCGTTATCGTAGTGGATAGTGAAAGTACGATGTATACCTACCTATCTAGTTCGTAGAGCTCTCTTACCTGCCTGATACAATTTCTTTCTTGTTCAAACCGATGTGTTCTTGCTGGCGCCGTCATTTCGACAGGTTTCAACCAGTCGGTCATCTCTGACCTTTTAAAGTAGGGTCACCACAGGGGTTCCCAGCAAGTCCATCACAGGTGTATAAGCACCTAGCAATATGTCATTATTTAATGGATTGTTGTCCAATAAAATTTAATTGTCAAACAAACACAGCACGTCAGTAAAAATTATTTTTCTCGGAAAAGCTGTCGTTCAAAAAGCTGCAACTTCGTAATTATAGCTGGGACTCTTATTAACGTTATTATCTTCTCCCGTGCTGTTCTCATCGATATTTTGATATTAAATGCAAAACAAGCTCTTTGAAGAGCAAATTGCAATAATTTGTCAGTACTTGGAAATTGTTATGCCTGGAGAATTAATCATCCACAAAACTGCCTGTCAATAATTGCTTCTTTTTATAAAAACTAATTTCAGTGTCACCAAAAAAAAATCTGAAATTCTTTCACCGTCGCGTCGGCCCAGTGGGATGTCCAAATGAAGCGCGATCAAGGATCCTCAATAACTTAAATTGCCGAGTGTTTGGTGAGTCTCTCGCTCATTTATAACGAGTGAAACAACTAATTTTAGTGCGTGACGCACTCGTTCATTTTCAACCTTCACGTGTCGCGACTGCGTTTACGGCCACCAGACGGCAGCACTTCCCCCGAAAGTTCCGAGCCTACCAAAAGCTCTCCTCTCTTATCAGTCACCACCGAATGTTTTGTTTACTAGAGCCTTACTACTATGCCTCAGCATGCCACTACTATGCCTACTATGCGCTTTTACTTTCGTTTCGCTCCTATCGCCGTATCGTAAACAACACAAATTTTAATTTTTAATTTTATGGTTCCAAAACAGGTGTCCCGTGCATTTTATTCGACGATTTATTCACCACTACCAGAAAGCCACTAGTAAAGGAAAGGAACGAACATTTTGTATGTACCTATACGTGACTTTATGAATGGAAGACCGGCTAGCCCCATAGAGACAGGGAGCGTTCGTATGTCTCTTTCTAATCCAAGGGTATGCCTCATGCCACCCCAGACTGTGTGGGGAATGTAGGGATGAGTGGACGAGGTCGCCGTAACGGTCGGTGGCTATTTGGCGCCAATTATTCCTGGCCACTTTACTCAATCTTTTGACGCTTGAAGGGTTGTCATGAAAATTCCAAATCAAATACAATTTACCTGCCTAATACAGGATATTTTTCTTCACTTTAAATTATTCAGCAGAGTGTAACTACAGGTGTGTTACCATGCATAAACACAATGAAGAGTGAAACCACTTTTTGAGAATAATCAATCTAGAATATCGAATGATACGATGAATAGTCTGAACTAACGAGTAGTAGGTACCTGAACTCCTCCAGGTCGAGATACATTTGTGTTGTAAATGAGAGATGACTTTACGATCTTTGTAAAACGATCGAATTTTTGTCCCATTACCACAGAATAGCTATTGTATACAGAAAAACCACTTGATAGAGACTTGATAGGGAATAAATTGAGGTAGAGAATTTACTATGTTGAGTAATAGTAGCCTTTATTCTGTTACGCCCGATCAGCAGTGCGGACGAGGTGACTTACTTGAAAAATCGGTTGTGTCATCCCAACCCCAACTTTCCCGGCTAGTATCCAGAAACCTATGGAAATTTTTATTCGAAACGTCCCTTAGGGTGAGGAGTTGGAATTAGAGAGGAAAATTGAAAATAATTTGCAGGAAATTGAAAATTTTGTCAGGAAAATCTGAATTTCTCGGAAAAACTTCAATTTTTTATTCAAATAATCTTATTGTAAAAATCGTCAATAAGCAAGGCGTCACTTTTAAGCTCCATCATTTAAGCCCGGTCTCGAAAACCCAGGCCGGTTTTACATTTTCAACAGGCAAATTCCCGGGAAATAATTGGAAAAAAATTGTTTGAAAATGTTTAAAAACCAGTTATCTCTTGTTAAAAAACTTGTGAAAAATTGGCAGTTTTTCCAGAAAAAAAAACTCGGAAACTGGATCCGATATCGAAAAATTTTAGTCCAAAGATAATTCAATTCTCTCTCCAACTCTCATTCTCAGCATATCTGCACCTAAAATGGATATTTCGTGGGGCTCACCGTATGTCAAAGTTTGCATTCCAGTTTTTTTCCAAACTCACGGACTGTGCTAATTTCATTGTGAAAAAATTACCGTCGGAGAAACCGTGCCAATTTAAAAGAAAATGGATTTACATGATGCCCAATCCAATCTACATACTTTCGATATCAGTTGCAATTTTTTGAAAAAAGTCGATACCCGAGCAGGAATTATTTTTGAGTGGAGTGCTGCATCAAAAGCGAGTCGTCCTGGTCAAAACACGGGCGAGAGGCCCTCTCGGATGGCAACGACTAGGAGAAATTTTTTAAAATTCATAACGTCCGACCGGAAAACTGCAACTGCAGACTCAATTTGACAAATTTGTTGTGTTACTTCCTGACCAATTTGGTTCCAATCTATTGGATAGATTTTGAATAACTTACTTGATTAAATGGTAAAGTTTTGAGTTTTGACTTTTTCTATTATTTGACAGGTGACAGATTGGGTAATTCGCGATTTTAACTACCGATGGGGGCGCTGTGAACAAGATGGAGGATTGTAAGTTTTTCTGTCACTTGTCATTGTGCGTTGTATAACGGTTGTATTTGTAGTATTTAGGTTAATTAGTTATTGATCGTTATTGAACAAAAGTTCATTTTCTTGAATAACTCGATCACCTATACGAGTATTTTGGCAGTTCGCGCGATTGTCATTGGCTATCTGACAGAAGCGACAGAGCAGACATGACGTAAAAACTTACAAACTAGGTTCGCTATTTTAGCCGCCAGAGGGCGTCTAGATTCTTGAAATCGCGAATACTATTAACTGTTCTAAATACAGTTTTCAAGAGCTTCCAAATGACATATTCCAAGTCGTTCCGTGAAATATAGCTTCTTCCAGCATTTAATAATAATAATAATTTCGTCTTTGTTACGGCGAAGTCTAGCCAATGGCTACTCTACTTAACCGTGGACCGACAGCTTAACGTGCTCTCCGAGGCACGGTATAAGCGAGCTGATAGTTAAATTTCTGGTAGGTCACCCATCCAGAAATCTGACTGCGCCTGACGTTGCTTAGCTTCGGATATCGCTCTCCCGACATCCGACGCTCCGCGCCACGCTCATACAATTTGTTGATGGTGACAGTTCTGTTCGACAGATGGCAGCCAAAAACTAATGGGCTCATTCCACGGACCAACAATGCCCGCACACCAAGTTTCTAGTCGATCGGATCAAAGATTTGGCAGTTATCGTGGAAGAATTCAGACACACTTCACAGACACACAGACAGACATCATTCTGGAAATGCCCTTAATCGTCTTGGGTGATCTCAAAATGGATATATCCGGCGAAATCTCAAAGCTTTTTTTTGCACGATTACAACGGACAGGTACTTTCCCTACCATGTTGGTGGGGGGCCGGGAAAGTAAAGCGACTTAAGGCTGTATACGCAGGGTATCAATATTTCACCACGGCCCACTAGTCGAGTGAGATGCGCAACGCAAAGTGAGGTTTCGGGCTCCGGGTTCGATTCCCGGTGATTCAAGTCTGGGGTGTTGTAAAATGGAGTTTTTCAAGTGTATTCAGGGTGAATAAAGGCAATACAAACTCCTATGGCCGCGGTAAGAGCCGATAAGGAGAAAAACATTATTATTTTTTTTTTTAATAAAGGATGTCCCAAAAGTATCTAATGACCGAAAGTTATAACGCAATAACTTCTGAAAACACCAATATTTTCAGTTTGTTTTTTGTATATCTTAACTCAAACTTATAGAATTATCTATGAAATAATATCGGTTTAATGTCCTCCACCAAGCATCTTGCGGCAGACCTCAGCGCGTCAGACTCCATTTTGCATAACTCGCTCACACATTTCTGGACCTATCTCTCAATAGCGGTACGAATATTATCTCTCAGGTGCTCAATCGTTTGTGAGTTATCAGTATCGACAATTCTGATTGTTTACGTCCACCAAGTTTAAAGTTAGCCTCATCTCTCATGATAATTTTCCTCAGAAAATTGGGACCTCCTTCGATCTCATTTAAAATCTAACTGGCAGACCACGAGTTATGGAGATGGTCCGGAAACTCGAGTTCTTGGGTCAGCTGGGGCGGCTTATAGGGACCCAAATGCAGATTCTTTGACAAATTTCGATATGTTGACGACCGACAAAGTCCCATCTGCTGGTGCACGTTTCTAATCGATATTTTTTGACCATGGTGCAAAGTTTTCTCCTTCTTGCGAAATTCGCAACTGATTTTGTACTACGAGGGCGTCCAGATCTTGATTCATCAGCCACTAAACCACTCTCCCCGAATTTCCTAATCGAATGGCGAGTGGTCTTGTTATACAAGGCACCCGATTGGGAGCAAACGCTTCACGTGATTATTGCCTATAGATCGCTCTAATCAACTATTTATTTTGAAAATGTGTTTTCAAAATACTGAAACGTTGTACCGTTCTGTAACGTGACGTGACTAATTTAACAAGCGTCTACTTGAAGCATGCCAACTTTGCACTTTCTGACATACCATGTTGGTGGGGGGCCGGGAAAGTAAAGTGACTTAAGGCTGCATACGCAGTGTATCAATATTTTGTAGAATTTTGTAGAAATGGTGAGCATTTAAAATGCGGTCATTACTTTTGGGACACCCATTATTTCTCCCTCAAAAATAAAGATATAGAGATTTTGACGGGATTCCATTGAATGTTTGTCCCCCTTGTTTCCGTTTGGATTACCCCACATTTTTTTAGAAGCCCAATAGCCCCAAAACCCTAAAAAAGTTTCTAAGGGATTGCTAGGACATTTTTTGACAAATGAAAAAATTATCAACGGTTTTATAATTATTTTGAGAGACGTAGACAATTGAGTACAGAGCGGTTTTTTTGGAAAAAATTGTCAACAAAAAAAATATATTTTTTTCACATAATTGAAAAAACGCTCTGTATTAAATTTTTAACAACACTCACTACACCGTATAAAAAATTGATTTTTATCTTCATTTTTGAGGGAGAAATCCTCAAAATAATTTTGGCCTGCTGAGAATACAGCCTTACGACTTAAACGACGACGATTTGAAAAAATGCATTTTATGTAACGTGAGGTAAGCTAGTGATTAAAAGTTTGACTGGCGTGATAAAAAATGACAAATGGACGACAAAAAAGAACATACCTATGTGATAAAAAGTAAATGCCTATTTAGTTCACCTGACCATTAATTTTATAACTCCATTACTTGCGAGTACACTGAGAAAAATGATATATTGTACTTATATATGATTATGTATATTTATTACAAAATTAGTTACACAATACTTGGTTATTGTAGAAGTAGTGTATTGCAAAAAAGGCAAAAGCAAAAGTCCTGAAATCGGTACAGAACCAACTGGTGGAGCTTGAGTAACCAAAATGGTTCTTGAATTCTTCGCTTGGCATCAGGCATAAATGGTCAAGTTCATTTCCAATTTAACAAAGATGGTCAGTGCCGTCTTTAGGCATGGGCCCGAGGGGCCTGTGCCCTGGGCTCCGGGTTTTTCGGGGGCCCCCAGAGCTTCATAAATTTACAAAACTAATGATGATTTTTGTAAAATAAAATTGTTCTCATATCCCATTCACGACGTTTATTCAGCTATGTCACTTTTTGAGCTGATCGTACTGACTTTTTTCGCTTTAAAATATAGTGACCATGCCCGTTATCCCTAAAGCACAGACTACCGAAAGTCTTCAGCCTGCAGTAATGTGCACTTCACTCGCGTTTTTTTTTTTTTTCTCCATACCTTTATGGGAGGGGCCTCCATTATCTTGTGCCCGGGGCCCTATTTATACAAGAGACCTTGCTAATTTCATCATTAAAAAAAAAATCAAGAAAATATTTATGCAAGGGAAGAATAAAGCGTAAAAAATATCAGCCACTGCTTGTGTGTTGGATACTTGCTTTCTACACAGGGTGAATCAGAAACTTCGAAAATTATTTTACTTGAAAAATGCCTCCAAACTTTTTGGTTGGTACTTCTACTGATGTCGAGCAGAAGATGACACGGCTTTGCACTAAGAAATTTTTCCAAGGGATTTTTTCCAAAGGATTTGTTTTTATTTTTATTTTTATTTTCATTATTGCTTTTTTATTTTTATATTATGATTAACTTTGAACACTCGCTGTTGTAGCTCTGAATTGAAAACTGCTGTCCGGTCGGCTCATCGGTGTTAATATACTCCGACTGTTACTTTTGGGAACTTTCTCATCTGGCAAATTCTACACTGATATGACTGCGGCATGTTGATCTGACGGCTCTTGAAACGTCGGTCGCGTGTAATACCGGCGTGCTCTGAAAGCGGCTCCTCCGCCAATTGAGAATATGTATTCTACTCACACGTTGGGGTCTCCAAGTTATTTCAAACGGTTCAGAGTCTACGCGTATGTTCTCGAATGCATTGTAGAATTACTAAATAATTTACATTGACTATTTCATTGAAAGAAAAACTGCCAATCCTTGTTTATTCCCCCACAATTGGCAGACAAACGCTTGTTTTGAGCTTGTTAGGTCTCGTCAGTGACAGATTATAATAAATCAATAGATAAATGTATAGTAATAATGATGAATATTTATTTATTTATTTGAAATTTATCATTTATTATGTTGGAATTGAGCCCTAAATAACAATAAAATTCAATCAAAAGAAATTTCAAAAGGTTCTCTAGTTTGTTAGCAGAAACTCTGGTCGGTGACAATTGACCTTATTCTTGGCTTTATTCTTGACAATCACAAGAGATGTGGGTACAAAATAATGCATGGTTGAGTATTATTTTCCTAAGATCATTGAGCGATATTTTACAGTGAGTGATCGGAGATTTTTGGTAGCTACTAAGTTCGATTCACAGATGGAGATTAGCGTGCATCTCACTGATAAGGAGCCTACCAGGGTCGGTAAGTACAAAATGGCATATTGAGTCGTTAGCTTTGCGCAGTGGCAATATCGTAACCAATGAGGTAAATCCGAGGTGCGATTATTGCTAGTTGAAAACTTTAACCAATACCCCGCCACGTGCACGTGAAATACCGTGCGCTACGGCAATTTTTGGAGGCCTCTACGGGGGCATTTATATAATAAAAAATATTCCCTCAACAAGGCCATAGCTCCATGAGCCATAGCCATGCACTTTTCCTCTTGATCTTGATTGCTATTGTTTTATTGCAAAATTGGCAAGTAGGGATGCCGATTTTTTGAAAAAAGATCGATTCCTAGAATCGATCTAGATCGAATCGTGAAAGATCGATTCACAATTAAATCGGACTTCAAAAGATCGATCTTCAAAAAACTCGATTCTTTTCCTTCGACTAAATCATCTAAGGGAAAGTTATGTTTGATACATTAGTGATTGCAGAAAACACAATTGCAATTAAAAAGAGTTTTGTGAAATTCAAAAAACGAGCAGGAGGAAGTGCCTAAACATACTTACAGGATTCACCACAAAATAAACTTAAAAGCATGAATCGAACCGGGTTGGATTGTTTTGAAATTCGAGATCGAGAGGAGCCGATCTCCGATCAGGCGGCAGTGGCGGCACCCTGGTATTGCACTAGAAAAATTGGATTTTTATATTTCTGCCTGCATGTATAGGTAGTAAATGTATGTTGGTATTTCACACCCAACAGGTGCTTACTATCTAGTCCTTTACCTGTTTGGGCATAAATTGATATATTTTTTCATAACCGAGAGTTACGATCTGTTTGCTTGAAGCAAAATAATAAATGGATAATTAATTCAATTTGAATTTCCTTTGTTACAAGATCGATTCTCAAAAGATCGATTTTCATGAAAAAAGTTCGATTTTTGAGAAAATCGGTCACCAAAAGATCGATCCAAAAAAATCGATCTTTTCATATAAAAGATCGATCTTCTGAAAAATCGATTCAAGATCGGCATCCCTATTGGCAAGCTATTTGGGGAAAAAAAATTGCTTATTTGAAATTTTAGAATCGTACGGCTAGTACGGCAGTTTATAGTAGTAATTTCAAAATTATACCTATCACAGGATTCACAGGTGCCGTACGTTGCACAGGTAAACTGGTGGTTACGTGATAACAATTTATTGCGAAGGTAGATTATTAGAGATGACTAAACAAATAGGCTGAAAGTGACAACGTGTAGCGTTTTTGTTGAGTAGTTCAAAACTGATATAACTACGTCAAAATCTTTAGGCGAAAATACACATGCGTTTTTTTTTCCTTTAGTGAGTTTATACAATTCTCTCCATCTTTCAGGTACGGTCTTTTCGCGAATAATTTCTGATCATATTCCAAAAAATATAAGAAAAACAAAACAAAAAAAGGCTCATGCGGATTGAGCTCCACTCTTGAGTCTGAAAACGCAAAAAACTCATTTTTGAAAAATGTATACAACGTTGTTCTTCCGCCTAACCGCATGCGCAGAATACCGTTTTCAAATTGATCCTTCATGGAATCCAAAACGTAGTAAGTGGTGGAAATTCAAAAGATTATGAAGACTCGTGAAAAATTCAAAAATTGAACAAGCAGTCAAGTGATGAACCTAGATGAGGATGTAAATATGGCGGAGGATCTGAATGTCAAGCTATAAATGACTGGCACTGGCAACAGGACAACCCTGTTGAACTCCCGGTTTCCTAAAAACAACATTGTAGTAAATATAAGCGGGCGACGTAAACAATAACTAAATTACTTATACTTTAATTCCAGTTTTTATCAGTTTCTTGGCTCCAATGATACTCATTTTTGTAATTAAGCATTACAACCATATAATTTTGTAATTCAAATTTCCACCTTGACCTTGATATCTTTGCCCACAAATGCAAAACCAACATTTTGTACTTGCTTGTTATTCCACATACCTGCTATTATTATCTTTGTTTGAGTGCTTATTAATTGCAAATTGCATTTCGTACATCGCATGGAATCGAAATCTTGATACAGAGGTACACATATCATTTATGTTTTTGCACTCTTGTCTGGCTCTGGACGAGGTTAACGCATTATGATTTTTATCAACAACGATGGCTTTGCTTGTCGTTCTTAGCGTATCCACTTATCTAGAAGCAGTGACGTAACGAAGGAAATCCAGGGGGTTCGGACTCCCCGGAATCTCACGCTCCCTTTTCGAAAATAGTATGTCGTCCGAGGCGTTATTTCGCTTTGTCCTCACTTATTTGCAACTCTTTGGGTTCAGACCCCTCAAATAAATCTTGGTTACGTCACTGCTAAAGGGGATGGTGTTTGTCCTCATTTTGTCCGTCCGGCCATCACAGCATCTAGTCTTAGACAAAATGACCTGAAAAAAATTCATCTCCGATGGGCAGGTACGTAGGTAGTAGCCAGCTTCCCTAGTACTTATTCCTAATATCAAATCATCAATACCCCATCAAAAACAATAATTATTGCTGAGGCAATTGTTACAACTTCATACTTTTACAGCATTAGCAAAAGCTAAGTACCGTGTGGTCCAAACCATTCTGAATTGGGGTAGGCTGTGACATGGTCAAATTCCGGGCCGTAGAGCTGCTTTTCGCCAGGGCACAGCCTACCCCAATTCGGAATGGTTTGGATCATACGGTTTTACTTATATGCGGTTCATAATCAATTTGGACCACCACAACGGTTAGTGTTTGTCTTCAATTGGCAGTCGATTCAAAGTTTTACCTGTTGGTTGAGCTCCACTTCACATGATAGTTGGAATCATCTTGTGACGAATTTGCAAATATACTTAGGTACTATTTTATCAATAATTCAATAAACCATAGGTACTTCTTAGAACCATAAAGGCATGGAATAATCAAACTGAAAAACGCCGTCACCTGATGCAGTAAGATTATTATGATCGACTCATTCAGATGATTATTAGATATTTGAATCAAATATCTGGATGATGTCGTAGGTACCTAATCATTAACTCATCATTTGCACTTCTATTGACTTTTCGATGTTTCAAACTAAGTACTCAATATTCAATAGGTATATTTCGTTAAATCCGAGGTTAAATCACACAAAACTTGACACAACCAAACTATTTTTTTTTATTAACATCCAAATTAAATAACAATCTGTTATAGAATGACTTCGCTGAACTAATGAGGTAGAAGAACAAAATAATGTTGATCGGTGATCGCGGCGAAATTGCAGAAACCTTAAAAAAATGTTTGTATCCAGATAGATTGCAAAACCGATATAGTACCCAGATGTCTAGTCTTCTTTCACTTAGCTCAAAGACAACTCGATAAAAATTGACTGACAAGTTGACAACCTGATGACGAGGAAAAAATATCCCAACTCCATTTGAGATCATTAGATAACGACGTTACGTGAAGGAAAACAACAGGGGAAAAAATCTCGGCGCAAATGGAATCGAATTTACAAGCAGATAAATCGACCCGAAGCGTTTTCGATCAAATAAATAATGCAAAATCCACCGGGTAATTGATGTAGATTACCGTTCACTTCGGGCGAATGACCACCTAACATTGTTGAGTACCGACTCGGAACGGATTCCTCTGATGAAGCCTTCTCGGCTTCAGGTACTTACTCTCGCGGAGCGCGTCTTACGATATACGTACCTACTATCTATCTACTATACACAAACAATATGGAGAATCCTCAAGGTAGGTACAGTGAGCAAATGATTGCAGAGTTAGGTAGGCTACCTACCGTACTCTACCTATAACCATCCACACTATAATACACTAACAAGAAAGTAACTCGGTGAAAATGACCGTGGTCCACTTTCTCCTCTGCAAGAAACATTATTTTCAATTTTATTACACATTTGTTGTGCTGGAAACAATGCGCAGTAAGAGCGCACTACATCTACTCTACAATGCCAATTTTCCGACACAAAATACGAAAATTCAGTACTCATGCATCTATATTCATTATTATTATAACAGTGGATTATTTCGCTTTGGATTTGGTACTTGTGGAAAATTTTCAGAGCTTCGCTAAATTTTAAATGGCAGATACAACCATGAGAATAAATAAACGTAAGTATGAGTAATGCCGTGCAGTATTTCATTACTGTTTGAATTGCAATTATCGCGGTTTATTGCGTGAGAAAGTGAAGCAGCGGAAGGTTCATCGTGGCGCCATCTGCGCGCCGCGCGGTGAACTGGCTACAGAGCTCCGGTTGCTTAAGCGCACGACTCGCGTTGATGCGTTCTAGCACCTGTAATCAAGGTTTATCAAAAAGTTCGATGAAAAAAATAAATAAAAGCATTGTACTCGCTCCAGTGTTGCTAGGGAAAATTTTATCTCGGTATTGATGCGCATTTGGTGGGTGCTGGGTTCGATTTATAGGATGGGGTTTGCTTGCATCTCACTGGCGGGGAGCCTACCAGGGTCGGTAAGTACAAAATGGTGTTGTGAGTCGTCAGCTTTGCGCAGTGGCAATATCGTAACCGATGAGGTAAATCCGAGGTGCGATTATTGCTAGTTGAAAACTTTAACCAATACCCCGCCATGTGCACGTGAAATACCGTGCGCTACGGCAATTTTTGGAGGCCTCTACGGGGGCATTTATAGAATCGAAGCATAATAAAGTAATACAAGAGGCCAGTGCTGTTCTCTCACAATAGGCCAAGCCATTGCATTGCCATAGTAGACAAGCATTTCGGTACCCTGAATCTCGCTATACCATGTCAGCAGTATACAAACCATAATTCTTCTGATTGTATAATTATTTTGTATTTATTTTACCAACGTCGCCATCATGACATCACCAGAACACACCATTTCTACTATAAGTATTTTATAATAATAATAATCAAATATGTATATTGAATACTAACCTGTATGAAATAATAACAAAATTGAATTATTACGCCTTCATGTTCACTTGAGATAATCGGGAAAAAAGCTGATGGATTGGGATTGATGGGAATCTCCTGGGCGATGCCTGGCTGCTAATTACGACCTCAACTTTGAATTTGGTTTGTTTGCCAATGATTTATTTGTTGCAACAGTTGTCTTCACAGTAACGAATCCTGAAACAAGGTTTTGAAGTTAAACTAGAAGTGAGCAACTGGGGCCTTGGGAAACCCATTTGATAGATTTTACACTCTCAGTTAAATTTTGTTCAGCTAGGATTTTAGCTAACTAGAATGACAAGGCTCAATTAGTCCAAAGTTAGCGAATTTTATCCTCTTATCAATATTTATGTGGAGCTGGTACGGTTATAGAACGGTTTAAATTTTGACGCAAGTCCAATTTCAAATTCTTACGGTGTGAACTATAGGCAACCAGAGATACACGCCTGCATTGTAAAGCAATTTTAGACGCAGACGGTCTTCTTCCTCGCGTAAGCGATAATAATCAGCCCGATTGTGTAGCGCAATGGCGATGTGGTGTACCTAAACACTGTAAACCTTTATTATCTCTCCGTCTTGGTGAAAATTTTTTCTCGTCAGCACCTCCACCATTTCTACTCTTGACTTCGGCACCTCCTCCATATTATATGAGGTGTGGGCTCGTCACTTGGCACGTCGTTCAATTCTTTCGTTCTTGATGCGAATAAATAGGAGACATGCAGGCAGCTTGAACCTGCATTCCTATCACCGCGCGCGGTCAAATTGATTATTCACTGAAACGATTTGGGTAAATAACTAAATAAATAATAAATGAATATTCTCAATTATTCATTCGAGGGGATTCCACGTTCCAAGAGAATCGAAAAGCAAGAGAGCTGGAAGATATTGTGTTTGATTTCATTAGACCGGGACAGCGCGCACGCAGTCCCGACTACCAAAAATTGTGCGCCCGAGTTATCCGCATTAGGGATAATCGCAGGTGTCAGCCCGACCGAAGTGCAATGGAAGGGCCTCGTCCTGGGGGAACCGCCTTGTTGATCACGGTAACCCCTACGCCAGGTAAGTATGCTTTCAGGGCCGATCCATTTTCGTCTTACGCAAGTCCGTAGGATATCCAAGTGCGACGCGGACCGGTGGCGCCACCAATGCATCAACATCAAGACCAGGCGATGAACTTCTTAAATCAATACATCCACACGACTTTATGCTAGACAGCTCTTGCCGTGCTGTTCAACAAATTCGAAGATACAAATCTCACAAAATCCATCTCAATGATAGTGATTAAAATCAGCATTAAGCCAAAGAGAACTGATCAGGAATATTCAAGAATTGAAACTTGCCTCAAAAAAAAAACTACAACAGGAAGTCAATTTTTGAGAAAATTTCGGAAATAATGAAGTAAAAATTCATTTTCTTGAAGTAGTGTTGTAAAATTATAAAGTAAGTACCTATCTTTATTTTTCTTTGAACTACACCACAATAATTTTTTTCTTGAATGTCAATACTTTTTACACCTATTACACCTATAACCTATTAGGTGCTTTCCTTTTACAACCTGAACTAAGTATTCTGACCTAAGTAGTTAGTGGTATCTCACTTTCACGCATGCGATTTCTCGCTCTTTCTCTCTCTAACTCAGATCAATGAGTTTTGTGGTAAAAGGAAAGCACCTGATGTCTTAATCAGAAAAAGCAGAAGAATGAAAATTACAAATTTCTATTTTTTCATAATATCTCGAAAACTAAAAAAACTGATAGGTCAAATACATTTTTGAATCATTGATCGCCATGGAAATGCGTAACTTTTTTTATTTAACCGACTTTGTATCTCTGAAGATAAGCGAGATACCCATGCTTAGCCTCGAAAAACGGACAGCCTGTATACACACCCAAATGGTCTAGGGATCACCCCGAAATTTTATCTCGATTAAAATGACAATTTCTCGAGAAAGCATCAATCGATTTTGGAAAATTTTATGGTGTTCGATAAAGTAATCCCTTGACTACAAGGCAACACCTTAGGTCATCCGATTGTTGGCCTCTATACGATATACAGGTGGCAATGAAAGGAGCGCGAAAATGACCTGACTTCAGCAAGGACCTGTTTTGAGAAAACAAGTCGCAGAATTTCCTAGGTGACATTTTCGGAGAGCGTACACCAATATCCCGTGACGGTTTTGGACTTCGGTTTTGGACAGCGGTCTTGCTAACCCTTCAAAATGGACAGGAACAGGACAATGGCTTTGTCAAATGTATCATTCCACAATTGACCCCATCGACCCTCAGAAGTGGTAAGGACCTGCACCTCTTTTGGGAGTACATATGACAAATCAAACATGCTGCGTCATTGCATTATCATGTTAAATAGCACGGAGTGGTTCAGAATGAACCAGTGGCAAGTTTCCGTTCCATTACGAGTGCTATATTAACCAATTTTTCCCCCATCATATCATAGATGCTTCTTTACCAGTCTAATTCTCGGTCCATAAATCACAAAAAAAATCAGTTACTAGGTATTTGAGAAAACAAAATACGATCGAAAGTCCAAAACCTTTCGGGATTTGATGTACGCTTTCCAAAAATGTTGCCTAAAAAATTCTGCGACTTGTATTCTCGAAACGGGATCTCGCTGAAGTCAGGTCATTTTTGCGCCCCTTCTATTGTCACCCCAATCCTGATATCATGCATAAAGTTAACAATAGGATGATCTAAGGCAGTACCTTGTATAGTCAAAAGATTACTCTATCGAGCACCACAAAAATTTACAAAATCGGCCACTGCTTTCTCGTCATTTTAGCTGAAACCAAATTACGGGGTGATTCTTAGACCATTTAGGTATGTAAGTATAGTTGGTGATTGGGATGAACAATCGATTTTCCACAAATTTCAGGGATTCATTTTGATCAGTCAGCTAGAACTTGCCTAAAAAAAGCTTTATTCAGAGATCAGCTCAATTTCTCTCCTGAAACTAGCAGTGAATTTGTTAAATTTGTATGGAAAAATGTACCGTTGTTTGGTCAACCATAGTTGCGTGCGGAAAAGGAATGCTGTCCGCACTTGCTAGGCAATAGTATTTTATAATACAAGTTTATTAGGACAAAGTTTGAAGTTCGTCTTTGAAGTTCGTCACACAACTATTTATGGGGCAGGACGAACACAGTGAAGAGGGTCCAATCGTATGAGTGTATTGATTTTAAACTATTATTGAGATAAATTTTGTAAAAATTGTTTCTTCGAATTCGTTGAAGAGCACAAGAGCTGTCTAGTCTAAAGTCGTGCGGATGTATTGATTTCAGAATTTCATCGCCTGGTCCCGTTATTTACGGATTGGTGGCGCCACCGGTTCGTGATGCACTTGGATATCCTACGAACTTGCACAAGAAGAAAAGACACCGGCCTTAAAAGCATACTTACCTGGCGTAGGGGTTACCGTGATCAACAAGGCGGTTCCCCCAGGACGAGGCCCTTCCATTGCACTTCGGTCGGGCTGACACCTGCGATTATCCCTAATGCGGATAACTCGGGCGCACAATTTTTGGTAGTCGGGACTGCGTGCGCGCTGTCCCGGTCTAATGGAATTCAAACACAAAATTCTCCAGTTCTCTCGCTTTCCGATTCTCGTAGAACATGAAATTCATATGACTCGCCAACACGCTGTTTAGAAATGATAATTGCGGGTTTCAGTTACGTGCAAGCTGCAAGTCTCCCCACTGTACCGTAGAACAACAGCATTGTACTCAAGTGTTGTGGCATAAACAACGAAAGAATTTAACGATGTGTCAAGTGACGAACCCAGACTTTTTATAATATGGAGGAGGTGCCGAAGTCAAGAGTAAAAATGGTGGAGGCGTTGGCGAGACAAAATTATTACAATGATGAGCAGATGAAAGATTACACCACACACCACATTCCCATTCCTCGATACAATTGGGCTGATCATTGCGCTCTAATCTCTAATGCAGATGGGTAGCACCGCCTGCGCCACGCAGCCGAACTGCTCATTATCAAGCCTCAAGCAGACCTACCTACCTGCAATCTTTTTAGGGTTGAGATTTTTTAGTATTTTGTCACCCCGCCAATAAGGGGTTTTACGCCGGGTTGCTCACTTCAAGTTTAACTTTAAACTTGGTTTGGTTGCCATAGATTTAATTGTTGCAACAATTATTTCCATAGTAACCAAACAGGGTTTAAAGTTAAACCCGAAGTGAGCAACCCTACGTTAGTGTTTCACGTTCGAAGCTCTAACTAGAAGAGTTCCAAATAGCGACAAAAATGCAAATATAACTTTTTCAAACAACGCATCCAATTACACTTCGCGGACACTGTTTAGATCAACTCACCTCTACGTCTTCCGGCCCGTGGTTCGAAAGTGACATTATTCTCGATCCTGTAAAAAAAATCGTTCAACACTTTTGACTCCCAAGGGGGTATTTCGAAAAAAAAAAAACCAATCCACGAGTTTTTTTTTTGGTTTTCAGTTAGTTTATCATCACGGGTGAAAACAAATTGCCAAGCAATCAAAAGCATGCAACAAAAAGTAAATGTGCATGAACTGCTCCCGGGGAACTATGTTTCGATTCTATAAATGCCCCCGTAGAGGCCTCCAAAAATTGCCGTAGCGCACGGTATTTCACGTGCACATGGCGGGGTATTGGTTAAAGTTTTCAACTAGCAATAATCGCACCTCGGATTTACCTCATCGGTTACGATATTGCCACTGCGCAAAGCTAACGTCTCAATACGACATTCTGTACTTACCGACCCTGGTAGGCTCTCCGCTAGTGAGATGCACGTGAACCCCATCTATGAATCAAATGATTTTCCATTTCCACTGGGCGATCGGTGATCGGCAAAATCATTAAAACGGTCGCCAAGCAAAAAAGATCAACTTTCAATTATTATACACAATTCATACACGTGCTCGGTTTGATTGGAAAAACTCAGTGAAAATTAAGTGATGTTTTCAAATTTTGAATTTTTGCCATGTCTGGATTCCATTTTGGACTGCAGTTTGATAATGTGCTAGTCCATCCATTACCAAATCATAAAATTTGGATTTGCTAAAAATTTTGAATTTTAAAATCACGAGTTCTCCGTTTCGACGTGTTTTCTAAGCTTCACACCTAAATATTTTAAAAAACGAAGGCTCTAATTGAAATTTTGCAAAAGTAACTTTTCTTCTAGATTGAATGTAAAATTTGAGAATAACACCAATTTTAAAATATAACAGGAGGTGGTGAAAATAGTGGAGAAAAATGGGCACTTCTCCTATTATCCACCACACTGAAAATGTTTGATGAATTGCGGTAATATTATTCGATGGAGACTTATTTGATTAAAATCGGTTCAGCGGTTCAGAAGTTGCGGTGAAAAACCGATTTGAAAAGTCAAATTCAACACCCTGTATCTTTTCAAGAAAAAATTTTAGGATCTTGGGTTTTATTTTCATTCGGCTTTATTTTTGATGGGGAATCATCCCTTAAAGTTTGTGATAACCAGTACCTAACACCTTGTATATTCCTGAGTCTGGCAGTATTTTTCCGGTAGGTGCTACTGGGTGGTGGTGAAATATCAAATGAGTTAACTCATTTTCCAAGTCATGAATCTTTCAGATGTACTTGAGTAGATCATGAAGCTTACAAAAAAAGAATTCTGGCTTATCGGAAAATAGGGTCGATTTTTCAGATACGGTTACCCTTATTTTTCCAGGTTTGAAACTCAACATAAAAATTGATCTTATCGACTAGATACGACTTGTTAGTAGAACCATTTTTATTACCTAGTGAGAAAAAAGTGAAACGCATTTAAATTTTCTAACATATCCCATCTCAACTTATCGAAAAATCTCCTAATGAGTTTACGATAGTAAACTGTATTCACTGCTTCCTGGACTGAAAAGTCTACTTTGAACACACAGACATAGGATAAGCACATTTCTTTCACACAAAAACAAATTCACTGCCAGTTTCAGAAAAAATAATCAAGCTGATCTTTGATTACCGACGGCTTTTTTTTGGCCAATTCTAGCTGACCGATAAAGATAAAGCCCTAAAATCTGTTGGTAGAAAATGGATTGTTCATGTCAGTCCTCAAATACAGGGAGATTCAAAAGTGTCCAGTTACCTTAAATCTGCGTAATATGAAGATGTAGTAGAGTGCTGGAGATTGCTGAAAAAATTCTATCTCTTTTAATTCTGAAGTGACGAAGGGACAAAAGTTGGTCCCTCGATCGCTTCCTCGATCGCTTCTATTTTCGTTGTTTCAAGACATTAGTAAACTGTTCATGGAAGAATAATAAGTACAAGAAATCAACCTCTGGAGCTGTATTGAATTTCTGTTTTCTATACAGGGTGAGTCATAAACTACAAAAATTTGGTTTCCCTAAATAAAACACAAGCAAAAGAATTCTATTGGAATCAATTGTGTTTTATTGTGCTCTACATAAATTATGAGACCATTATGAATGTTTGCAGGCACTTTTGAGAAAAACTATTTCCAGGACTCATGACTCACCCTGTATGCAAAACAGAAATTCATTACAGATCCGGAGGTTGATTTTTTGTACTCATTGTTTTTCCATAAACAGTTTACTAAAATCTTTTGAAACAACGGAAATACTTAGAAGTGATCGAAGGACCCACTTTTGTCCCTTCATAACTTCAAAATTAAAAGAGGTAGAATTTTTCCAACAATTTCACAGCACTCTACTACATCTCCATATTACTTAGCTTCACGGTGGCTGGACACTTTTGAATCACCTTGTATACAGGGTTGTATAACAAGAAACTGCAGGCCTCCCAGCTGTAGATCTGTAGTTGACCCAAAAAAAAAGTCCTGATCACTCTCATCTTCGCTGAAATCTAGCGTCAAGGTTCTTGCAACAATTCAATAGCAACATAAACTGAAAATTAGAATAATCATGACAGCTCATGGGTAGAAACTTGTAGCATTCCAAAATCTAATATAGAATAAATTTACTAAGTAGGCACATTAGACGTCATGAGGAGAGTGACAAAAGTCAAGTATTTATTTCGAGGATTTTTCATCAAAATTTAGGTAGGCGATGCGAAAAGTTTTGAAGGGAAATAATAAATAAGAAAAATTAGATACGTCAGATTTGGAACTTAGGAGCGTTTTCGAGACTTTTTGTGCAACCCATCCCTCTGTTCGAGGTATGTACATTTTAAATTACTTAGGAAATAACTTATTAGTACAATTTTAGGGTGCATGGTATGAGACATGATATGCCAGGCCATTGATGTTGAGAAAGTAACGCACATGGCTCTGTTTCTGCCACAAGCGAACGTCTAGAACGAAACCGCCAAGTAACTTGCCCAGCGTTCGGCGTGAATTGGCGCTGTTTCTTCTTTACCTCTGTTATCTCTTCGGCTACCGTTAACGTCAGCAGCTGCGCTGCATTCTGCCTTGATCTCTTGGTGATCGTCTCGTGATCTACCGTTTATCATCAGCAGTGCATGCAATTGATAATTATCGTGCCACTGGACTACCGTTGCCGTCGGCCATGCCGTATTCTTTTGACGGTGAAACCAAACTGATAATAATTATTGTACATAATCTTTTCTTCAAAATTCTCCTAGACGTCCGTTTCATCCTTTTTCATCATTTTTTTTATCTGTACAAATTCATAAAATCATATTTAGGTATTTATCCGAGAACAGGTATCAATTGGTTGGAAGAAGGTAAGTCCAAAGCTTAGCTATTAAAAGGTAAACCGATATTATCGATCGATCAATAATATTAAGTCAAAATACCTTAAGAGTTAAGTTACCTGGTGAACTCTGCCTAAATCCCATCAATTTAAGCCTAAACTATATCTTGGTTTTTACCTACCTCTCATCATTCATCCTTTTGTAATATAGTTCCTGAAACTTATTCCTGTAAACATTTGTCATCCGTTTCATAAACAACAATTATTTATTGTATAAAGTATCTTTTGTAACAAACACCAAATCCTACCATCATGAAAAGGTTTTCCTGATTACACCAAAAATAAAGAAATCAGGTGGCGCCCAGTTTAAAGACTATACATTATCTGACGGTAAGTACCTACAAAAATAAACACTAATATCCACGACCCCTCTACACAACGAAAAGCTGCCGCGCTGAACCTTTTTTTTTAAATTTCAACAGAGAAAACAAAAAAAGGCTACAAACTCTATGGTAGAATAATGGTCATGTAGGTACGGTATAAATGCACATCAGACATAATTATGTAAATTGTGTAAATAAAACGAATACATCGAGTAACACGTGAATAATACATAAAAAATTTAAAACGAAGAATTGATTGATTTTCCGAAAATTATGAAGTAAGTATATTTATTTTTCTTTGAACTACACCACTACACCACAATTGATATTTTCTGCTTTCACCAACCGATTCCGCCTTTCAGCATCGTCAGGGTTTCTGTAATTCGTTATGCGGAGTACATGGATATAAAATATGATAAAACTTACTGTGAAATATTTCAAAAGTATTCGTTTTCGAATAAACTTGTACCTATTGTTTGGGCAGTTTTCTAAGGGAAATTCAAAGCTTCCAAGATCTTCATTCTAGCTTTCGAAACAACGAAGATACGACATCCAATTTTTTTTCTCTTATGAGCGCCATGTTGGATTTTGATATTTTTGAATATAGTATTTTACTTTCCCGGCCCACCCACGAACACGGAGGGAAAGTATTGTAATCGTGCAGAAAAAAAGTTTCGAGATTTCACCGGATATATCCGTTTTGAGGTCCTCCAAGACGATTAAGACCATTTTCAGAATGATGTCTGTCTGTGTGTGTGTGTGTGTATGTGTGTGTGTGTGTGTGTGTGTGTGTGTGTGTGTATGTCTGTCTGTGATCTTCCACGATAACTGCCGTAACGTTGACTGGATCGACTTGATATTTGGTATACAAACATGGTTGTTTCCTGAAAAGAGCCCATTAGTTTTTGGCTGTCATCTGTCAAACCCAACTGTCACTATCATCAAATGTCAGAAGCTATATCTCACGGAACTCAACTTGCAATATGTCATTTGAAACCCCTTGAAAAACTGTATCCAGAAAAGTTGAAAACATTGTCCTATCTGTCATCTGTCAAATAATAAAAAATGTTAAAGTTCAAAACTTTACCAATTAATTATTCAAAATCTATCCGATGGATTGGAACCAGATTTGGCAGGAAGCAACAAAACAAAAGAACCAAATTGAGGCCGCAGTTGCAGTTTTCCACCATTCTCCAGTTGAGCGTAATGAATTTTCGAAATTTCTCCTGGCCGTTGCCACTCCGGAGGGGCTCTCGCCGGTGTTTCGACCAGCACGACTCGCTTTTGTAGCAGGACTCCACTCAAAAATTTATTCCTGCTCGGGGATCGACTTTTTTTTGGAAATTTCAACTGATATCGAAAGTAGATTGTATTGAGCGTCGTGCAGGTCTATTTTCAGAGTTGACACGGTTTCGGTTTTCTGACTGTAATTTTTTCAAAATGAAATTTGCACATTCCGTGAATTTGAGAAAAACGCAATGCAAACTTCTACATACGGTAGGCCCCACGAAATATCAATTTTAGGTGCAGACATGCTGTGAATAAAAGTTGGAGAAAAGATTGAGCTAATTTTTGGAGGAAAAATTTTCGAAATCGGATCAACAGTTGCCGAGTTTTCCTCTCTGGAAAAACTGCAAATTTTCCAACTTTTTATTCCGTGAACAGATTTCTGGGAATTGTTTTTTTAGAGAATAGATAACTGGTTCTTGAACATTTTCCAATAATTTCTCTCCAATTTCCCGGAAATTTTCCTCCTGAAAATATAAAACCACTCATGCGATCGTACAAATTAGGCGGTTCTGTCACGATAATTACCGAATTATTGATCCGATCAAATCGAAATCAGGTACGGAGGCCTAAGTTCAGCCTGGAATGTTCTGATTAGACTTTGGGTGGATGATTTGATCGGAAGCCCTCAGGTGGCACATTGGGTCTGGGTTTGTCTGTCCAAGCTCTAAATTGAAAATATAGAGTTGAAATTTGACACAAAGATGCAGTGAAAGTTTTCAATCAAGTTTTTGTAATTTCATCATCATATCTGAAGTAGGAACAAAAATTTCAATAAGGAACCAGCATTGCATTTTTGAGATATCACAACAGTTAGCTACCTAGTTCTACCTTTTGGATCATTTCATCACCTTGGAAAACTGACCTAACCTGTCATTTTTTCTGTCCGCTCAACAATGGATGCAGGATGCTCGCTAAACGCTCGACTAAATAGAATTTTTTCATCAATTTCCAAATCGAATCGCCCCCTCCCGAAGGGACACTTCGATCAAAATCATTACTGACGTCTCTGGATACCGCCGGGAAAGTTTTGTGTCGCCCCACAACAGATTTTTTCTGGTTACAACGATGTGTCACATGTTACTATTGAATAAATGTTTTCGACAATTTTTTTTTTTGATTTTTCAAAGAGTGCTTTGGAAACAAAATCAGCACCGACAATAAAAAAAAAATTGGATTGTTGAACATACATTTATTCAACAGTGACATGTGATACATCGTTGTAACCGGAGAAGAATACTGTATTCAAAAATGTCAAAACCCAACATGGCGCCTATAAGAGAACAAAGTTGAATGTCATTCCTCGGTTGTTTTGAAAGCTAGAATGAGGATTTTGACAGATTTGAATTTCCCTTGTAAAAGTGCGCCCACAATGCCCTAATCAGAAAAGGCCACCTTCAACCGTTTTTTGAATAAACAATAAAAACAGAAATTCGAATTTCTGTTTTTTCACGATATCTTGGAAACAAATGGTGCGATTCTCTAAAAAATAACATTCCATAAAGGCTCTGTTACGTTGTTATTACCTAGGCAACAGCCAATGGCTGACACGAATTTTTACATAACGGAGCGTTCATGGAATGCTATTTTTTACAGGAATAGCACCATAGAACTGATATGTCAAATATCTTTTTGATCATTAGTCGTCATTAAAATGCGCAACTTTTTCCTCATTTTAACAACTTTGTATCTCTTCAACGGTCCAAAGTCTTACAAAAATTGAATATGGTTACGCAGATAGCTATGAATGCATATAATATGTAATACATAAAATACGTCAATGATACTAATACATCGTAAAAAGCGCAAAATTGAACGTTAGAAATGTAAAAACTGATATTTTGGTTTTCCCGAAAATTGATTTCGACATTTTGTTAGATTTTGTTGCTTGAAATTGGTTCAAGTGGACGGCAATAATAGCTCTCCACAAAGAGTCGTGTGTCGTGTGGATGTAATGATTTTGGAATTCTAGTGCCTAATCCCGTTGTTGGTGGTTGGGTGGCGCCACTGGTCTGCGTCGCCGTTGGATGTCCTACGGACTTGCATAAGACGAAAAAGGACCGACCTCAAAAGCATACTTACCTGGCGTAGGGGTTACCGTGATCAACAAGGCGGTTCCCCCAGGACGAGGCCCTTCCATTGCACTTCGGTCGGGCTGACACCTGCGATTATCCCTAATGCGGATAACTCGGGCGCACAATTTTTGGTAGTCGGGACTGCGTGCGCGCCGTCCCGGTCTAATGAAATCAAACACAATATCTTCCAGTTCTCTTGCCTTTCGATGCTCGCCGAAAATTGAATATACTTGACTCATCAGCACGCTGTCTAGTAGAAATGGTAATTAATATTAATAATAATAATAAAGCGGACTTTATTCGGCGAAGTTTAGCTCAAAGCTACTCTAACACTTAACCGATTGCGGGCTTTAAATTTACCTTACCTGCAAGCTGCAAGTATATATCCCATTTATTTTCAGGTTCTGTAACATCAACAACGAAAGAATTTAGCGATGGGTCAAGTGATGAACCCAGACAAACTAAAATATGGGGGAGGTGCCGAAGTCAAGAGCAGAAATGGTGGAGGTGCTGGCGAGATAAGCGGATTGGTAAAACCGCCTGCACCACGGAGCGGAACTGCCCATAAATCAAGCAATCAGACCAGAAAAGTCCATGGTATTAATAGTGCGATTCTGTAAAAAAAAAACATTCTAATGCTGTTATATTAAAAAATCATGTCGGCCACTGACTGTCTCTACAATAACAGCATAACAGCGCATCTATGTAATGCCATTTTTTAGATAATCGCATACCATAAAAGTCAATCAAAGAGCAAGTAAGGTTACAAAATAGCTAACGTTAAGTTGATAGGAGACCTACCTATACTAAAATCGGTTTACAATGCAGGCGTGTTTCACTGGTTGCCTATACCTTACACCGTTACAACTTGAAATTGGTCTTTTTCATCAAATGTATAACCGTTTTCTCAATTTTTATCAAATACTTGAATAAAAAAATTAGACTCGCTCACTTCAGACTAAATGAGCATTGTACTTCAACTTTAAAACCCGATTTCCGGTTTCGTTACAATGTGGGAATAATTGTTGCAACAAATTAATCTATTACAAACAAATCAAATTTGAAGTTGAACTGGAAGTTAGCAGCTGGGCATTGAAATTCTTATTATTCTCAATTATTCTCAATTATCTTCAGATACCTCAGATCACCTCGGGTAAAATTGAAAGCGTAATAATTTAATGTTCTTATTATTATTTTATATTTATATTCAATACAGTTTATCAATAACTATTATAAATACCCCTCTCCGGTTGCAGCAAATTGGGGATTTTCTCTGGCGAACTGATGCCAGTTTTGACCATAGAAATTAGAAAATGTATCGAAGATCCTATGATCTAAACATCTATCCATAATCTTTGGGTAAACTGCGTCTCTTATAATTGATTACGATGCTAAAATTTGCCAAGAAATCCTTCAGCTATTTCATTATTAAATTATTTGACATGTCCTATATTTTATTTATGAGTGAAATATCAATCTTTATATTTTATTTACACTTACTGTAAAATCACGGACGAAAATAAATATTAAATATATTATTATTATTTGGTGCAACCGCCAACGGCTCCAACCATGGGCTTTGGGCTAGCGCCATTTTTCCAATTGATGTTTTCAGGAGAAGTGCCCTTTTTGCACCCAACTCCTCAATTATGACATTGTAGCGTACATCGGTGATATATCACTGTGACTTGTCTTGTTGAGGGTACTGATTCCTGATATGAAGATTTATGTTTCGATTCTATAAATGCCCCCGTAGAGGCCTCCAAAAATTGCCGTAGCGCACGGTATTTCACGTGCACATGGCGGGGTATTGGTAAAGTTTTCAACTAGCAATAATCGCACCTCGGATTTACCTCATCGGTTACGATATTGCCACTGCGCAAAGCTGACGACTCAATACGCCATTTTGTACTTACCGGCCCTGGTAGGCTCCTCGCCAGTGAGATGCACTTGAGTCCCCATCTATGAATCGAATAATTTTGCTGCTCGCCAAGTGAAAATGGTCATTTTTCAACAAGTGCGAAAAGTACTAGTTTTTCCATGCGTATGTGACGTTCCGGCTTGAATGAAAAGCTTGGTTGTTTCGACTTTTACGCACGCAACTGCGGTTGACTGAATAACGTGAAGTGAAGTAAGTGAGGAAAATAATGTTCTCTCATTCATTAGGAAATAGTATAGTACATAACAAGCAACGAAAGCAATACTTTTCGCATGAGTGTGAAAAATTGCGCACGAGCAGGTTATTCCCTGCGCCAAACTATGTCAATTACTGAACAACATGCTTTCAAATCGCTACTTCCGAGTCTGTTTGGACAATAAAACCAGTAGATGGCGCAGATTGAATGATGGTCTTCCACAAGGCAGCGTACTAGCTCCAGCTCTATTTAACCTGTATGTCTCGGACATCCCTGTAGTACAATCCAAGATTTTCCAATACGCGGATGATATAGTGGTTGCAAAACAAGAGAGAAGTCTGGTGGAATGTGAGAGAATTCTGGAAGATGATCTGAGAACTCTGAATACGTATTTTAGGAGCAAACAACTGAGACCGAGCTTGACCAAAACAGAAACATGTGCATTCCATCTGAACAACAAAGAAGCCCATCGTCAACTTCAAATAGATAGCGAAGGCGTTCAGCTGCCCTATAATGTTCATCCAAAGTACCTAGGTGTAACGTTGGATCGCACACTGTCATTTAGACCTCACCTTGAGAAAACAGCGATGAAGATCAATGCCAGAGTGAATATTATACAAAAGTTGGCTGGATCGAATTGGGGTTCAGACGCCCAAACGCTGCGCATTGCATCACTAGCACTCGTTTATTCTGCTGCTGAATATTGTGCTCCAGTTTGGCTTCACAGTAGTCACACTCACAAAATTGATACACAACTTCATAAAGCAATGCGAATAATATCTGGCGCAGTCAAATCAACACCCTTACCATGGCTCCCAGTGCTGTCAAACATCGCTCCCCCTCAACTTAGACGCGAGGCTTCAGCAGTCCGTGAACTGAAGAAATGCCGTTCATTCGAGAACTCATCACTTTATGAAGAACTTCAAAGTTTACCAGAAACGAGACTCAAGTCGAGAATACCACAATTTGACAACACAGACGATTTTGATATCAAAGAAAAATGGAAAGAAGTTTGGGACAATTCTGAGGTCACAAATAAATACTTAGTCAACGATCCGACCACAACTCTTCCTGGATTTGATCTTCGGCGTAAAGAATGGGTATCCCTGAATCGTTTCCGGACAACTCACGGTAAATGTGCGTATCACATGCACAAATGGGGCTTCCTTGACTCACCATCATGCGATTGCGGTGCAGCCGAACAGACGACTTCACACATTATTTCCGAATGCCCTATACGGAAATTCGTCCCTGGCCTTCCCACTCTACATACAGCTGCTCCTGAGGCAGTCCAATATTTAAGACATCTGGACATTGAATTATGAGTTTTTCAAGCACTAGATATACATACCTACTTAATCATTATTCTTGTATTGTTATACGAAATAAAAAAAACGGATGCAAGAAAATATACTCTCTTGCGAGTTGTGTACACTATGTTTACTTCGACCGATCTATTTTTCCTGTCCAACGTCTGCTCATTGACGATCAAAATATCAAAATACTCATGTCAGAAGGCCACTTCTGCCGTTCCATGTCACTTACCGATACTACTTACTGATATCCTATTTTCTAATGTATATTTTTGAATGTTGTATTGCCACTTTTTCATTTTTGTGTAAATTAAATGCAATTACCAAAAACCAGATGAAGTTCCTCCAATTTTGAAAAATTTCACAACAACCGGCAACACTGCTCGACATTGACAGTTGCTAGGATTTTTTAAATATTTTGTTCAATTTACCTATAGTTACTAAAACTAAATGATTTTAATCACTCTTGATTTCAATGTCACGGATTCAGCCAACATTCTCACGCGATTGGTTTTATTTCTATTATTATTGATCACTGAAAGTTCTTGACTGTGCACAACGACCACCTACTGAGGGCGAAGAAGCATCAGTAGCATGCCCAGGAAAGTTTGTGGCCCAGGGACGCTCAAATGCTGGATAATAGAAGATCGTTTGCCATAGAACTACCTATGTCTGACATTGAAAATCGAAAGCAAAAGGCACTAGTGACGATATTTTTACTTCCGCGCAAAGTGTTTGCAATTGGCATGTTTCGCGCCTACTATACCGTACAAAAAGTAACGTTTTCGTGGGTGGTCGTAGGAAAATAACTTTTTTCACTCGGCGAGCGGCAAAAGCATCAAAACGGTCGCCAAGCAAAAAAGATCAACTTTAGATCAATTATGAACAATTCACACACATGCTAGGTTTGATTCATAGATGGAGATTTACGTGCATCTCACTGGCGGGGAGCCTACCAAGGTCGGTAAGTACGAAATGGCGTATTGAGTCGCCAGCTTTGCGCAGTGTCAATATCGTAAACAATGAGGTAAATCCGAGGTGCGATTAGTGCTAGTTGAAAACTTTAACCAATACCCCGCCACGTGCACGTGGAATACCGTGCGCTACGGCAATTTTTGGGGGCCTCTACGGGGGCATTTTTAGAATCGCATGTTCAGGGCTCAAGCTCAAGGCTCTCAGTAATTTTATATGAAACTGTCTGATGTACGGAAAAAATGTTAAATTTACTAAAAATATAGTGAAAAATTTAATTTTACATATTTTGTAATAACTGCAGTATGTTGAGTGTACAAAGGTAGCATAATCATCAGCTTTTTAATTGATTATTACACACAACGCCCATGATTAATAGACTCACCGTCAGTTCCACAAAAAAGATGATCAGCGATCAAGGCTGATTGCAGATTAACTGAAGTTTTTTCTGTTGAATGCTAGGTGATTACTGATAAAAAATGCCTGAAATCTGTACTAGACACATCATCTTTTCATTATTAAGGGATAAACCAGCATTACAAATTGACAAACAAAAATCGCAAATCAACTAATCTCGTATTATCTGTTTTGTGGAACCCACGGCTACAAGGATAATATTCACTTATCTAAATCCCACTGTCAATGGCAACGGAATAAAACTGATGTAAACAACGAAATCTGACAGCTGTCACTTCGGACTTTTTTTGTAATAATCACCAAAATACCACTCGTGCTCGAGATTTTCCCAGATAATTTTGGCCAGGCGTTTTCCCTCGAGCTGGTCGGGCATTTATCGGGCATTTATCATTTTACGGAGTCGGGCATTTATCGCTACAACCAGCACTCGCAATCGCCTGTCCAAAATTATCGTGAAAATCTAAGCACTTGTGATATTACTGTTGAAAACTTGTATGAAAGGTTTGATAAGAAAATTACCGATGCCACATCCTTGTAGCTTCCCAAAAAGACCTGAATGCTGAATGGTTAATTTCTGTCAAGGAATAAGCCCGCACGGATTGATTCCGCAACGCCTTATTACACCAATTTAACTTGGGTAAAATAAAGCATTGCAAAATCAATCCCTGTGGGTTTATTCTTTGACAGAATTTTACCATTAAGGTCTCTTTCAAAAGCTACAAGGATGTACTTTGGTTTGATTTATTGGCATTTCCAGAATCCAAAAATCGAATATTTCACCAATTCAACTTCGTCCTTAATAACATGAATTCTTTTTAATCTGCTTGTTTGATTAGGACCAGTTCGGCTTCGTGGCATACGCAATGTTATCCATCCGCATTAGCGATAATCGCAGGTATCAGCCCGATTGTATAAAGCTATGGAAATGTGGTGTAAGTTTATCTACCCATCTTTACGAACTTTTGTCTCGCCAGCACCTCCACCATTTCTGCTCTTGACTTCGGCACCTCCTCCATATTCAATTTTGTCTGGGTTCGTCACTTGACACATCGTTAAACTCTTTCGTTGTTGATGCCACAAAACCTGAAAATAAATAGGATACTTGCAGCTTGCAGGTAAGGTAACAAAACCTCCAATTACCATTTCTAAACAGCGTGCTGACAAGTTGAATTTCACATTCGACGAAAATCGAAAAGCAGGAGGAACTACTAGAAGACTTTGTGTTTGAATTCCATTAGACCAGGACAGCGCGCACGCAGTCCCGACTACCAAAAATTGTGCGCCCGAGTTAACCGCTTTAGGGATAATCGCAGGTGTCAGCCCGACCGAAGTGCAATGGAAGGGCCTCGTCCTGGGGGAACCGCCTTGTTGATCACGGTAACCTCTACGCCAGGTAAGTATGCTTTCAAGGCCGGTGCCTTTTCGTCTTACGCAAGTCCGTAGGATATCCAAGTGCGTCACGAACCGGTGGCGCCATCAATCCACCAATAACGGGACCAGGCGATAAAATCACAAAATCAATACATCCACATAACTTGATGCTAGGTGAAGAATATATTGCCAGCAATCATCTTCAACGGATTTGAAAAAACAAAATCTCACAAAATCCATCGCAAAAATAGTGGTAATCGATGACAATTGACGTTTAAGCTGAAAAAAAGTTCAGAAACATTGAATTGAAACTTACCAGGAATAAATTCAACAGGTGAACTTAATTTCGGAAAAATCTTTGGTCAATCGATTTTTTGTTCATATTATATTTTATATGGATTATTTACGCTCCTTCCAATGCATTCGTATAGTTAATTCACATATTGTATGTCTTCCAGGTACAAGATTTTTTCGCCAGCACCTCCACCATTTCTACTTTGGATTCGGCACCAGGAAAAAATGGAAAAAAGGAAAGGGCTCCCTCTATTATCTCCGCTTCTAAGATTGTTTGATAAAATGCGTTATTATTGCTCAATGAAGACTTATTTAGTAAGCTTTTGGTTTAAATTTGAATAAAATCGGTTGAACGGTTCAAAAGTTAGGTAAGTATGCAAAAGTGATGATTTTTTCATTCCAACTTTGATGGGCTATATCTCCGTTATTGTACCTTTTGTAACTGAGTGTTCAAAGGAAAATCTATTTTTTTAATGCTCCATCGACTGCCAAATTTTCCACGATTAAACACCGACCACTGCATGTGTACAAAATATCAAAATCAAAGCTACATGTGAACAATGATTGCATAGGCACATTTGCACAGATATTGAAAGAGCGCTAATTAGGTACTCATAAGTATAGACTAGCGTGATTTATTGTCCTAATCCATATTATTATTTTGCTTGTGTAAATATTTTCACACCAGTAAATCCTTTGATGTTGAGGTCACTGAATGAGTAATTACTTCCATAATCCACGCGCTGTAAGTCCACCTCACACCGATACAAATGTGGTTCCCCTCGCGAAATTGATTGGACCTCGCGCGCCTGGCGGAATAGATACTGAAAAACCACTCCGCGCATTTTTACACTGTGAATACCATTAAGTAGGTACCTATTTACCTCCTGCCAAGCACCACTGGAAAGTGAACAAGCGTTTATAAGCTCCGGCTTCGTTCACAACCCAATCATTCCAATAAACGCTTTCATAGAATAAACTTCACAAAAGTCATCGTTGAATTTCAACAAAACTGGAAAAGAAGAAATGGTAGTGCCACTGAGGAAAACGAAAAAATACGTCGGCAACAACCAGAACCTGAACTTGAACGGAAACGACACCTCCTTCCTGGTCGTCGGCAACAACTGCGAAGTGAAACTGAAGGACAACACGGGGTCCATCAAAATCGTCGGCGACAACTGCAAGTTGATTGTGAAAAGTGGTAATGGAATCGTCAATTTCGTCGGGAACAACGGGCTGATTATGTTGAATCCCGAAATTCCCGAAGAAGTTGTCGACTGTGTCGGCAACAATGTCGAAGTGTTTTTTGCTTCGTCGTCGAAGAAAACGAACGAATTTGATGAAGAGGAGAAAAGTCGCTGCCATCACCACCACAGCGGAAACGACGTCAGTAAATGTGATACCAATGCTAGGATTAAAACAAAAAGAATAAAAATTGGCGCTGCCAAGAATGTTACGATTATCAACAATGAAATTTTCAGGATTGGAAAAACAACGATCAGCCTGCCTAATATAACAGTCCCAACGAATTTACTGCTTTAGTTATCTATGTAAATTTTGAATAATTGAATGTTTGTATTTATTAATAATTTATGAATGTATTCGCCTGGAAAATGAGCCAAAGATTTTTATTACATAATGTCGAAATATGAATCAAATTGTTTTAATGGTTGTTGTTCAATTACCTATAAGTATTACGCAATAATTGAAATCCCAACTTTTTATTTTTTTTATAACAATTAGCTCCATAATAATCTCTGGCATGAGCATGGCAAACCAAACCAAGGTTAATGTCGTGCGGTCGTGGGTCGTGGGTTGATTGATTGTGTCGCGATCTTTGTTTTTTTGATAAGTATCTAACGAAAATCCCCAATGACTATATTAATTACTACATAAGAGAATAAGTAGAATCAGAATCTAGAATCCCTGTGAAAGCTTTCGTTCACATCACTGATTTTCTGTATTTTACTTCTTCCAATCTGATATTTCAAGTAGCTGCCAACTTCGTAATCGGCGGAATTCTAAGTATTTTGTTTCTTGAAAAACTGGCCTTGACCTTAAACCCAATAAATAGCTATCTTATCATTAACTTAAAAATGCTTTCACCGTTCAGCAGCCGAATCGGCTTGATTTTCTTCGAAGCAGGAGGGTATGTATGATAAACAGTTAAAAGTAACACATAATTTAATTTTTACTGAAGAGTCTGCTTAAGGATGTCCACAAAACAATCTTAAACTTTTGACTTATATGCCGCTCACGTTTTAAATTTGGTACATAGAATGACTTTTTGGTGCAAAAATAAAGTGACAAGCTGAGGAGCTACGGCTATGACTGATGGTACCTGCAAAGTTTTGGAGTGAAACTATCAGCGGCCATCAGCGGTATCCTCCCAGCGCTACAGCTTGTCACTTACTTTTGCTTCAAAAAGTCAGCCTACTGAAAATAAAAAGTGAACGGGATATAGGTACTTGATTCAAACGATGCAGGAGTTTCTGTACTGTTTCAAGAATGAAGCATTCAGCTCATTGGAGACGACAACGCGCGAATAAGACACATTTACGCGTTGTGTGTCACACATTTGGCGGAGGAGCCGTGAGGAATATTCGCGAAACCCAATAGACACAGGTGTCCTCAAGTAGAAATGAGTTTAACAAAATTGTCACCAAAAACTGTTGATGGGACCTTGTAATAGAGGCTCTGGGGAGCACAGAAATGTATCTAACAAAATCGGAGCTGATCCCGAACGGTAATTATTCAATTTTTAAGATTATCAGTTGAAAATGTCAAGATAAAAATTTGGCTTCGGCTTTTTTCAAATTTTTAAAATAACTAAGATTGTCTAAACGGGTCATTTTGCATCTTTCCCAATATCTAAAATAATCTCTGTGGATAGATTCATATCCTTCTGTTCTAATGAGAGTCCAAGACCTCCATTGTTGAGAAACTTCAACAAGTTTTGGAGATGACATTAATTTACAAAGCTTCTGATAACACCCTTGTCCCAAAACACTTTGATAATATATTTATGCCCTCTTCGTAAGGTCCAGCTACAACCTTTGCAGTGCTGAAACACTTTTCAACAATTTTGTTAATCGTTTTGAAGCCAGACACAAACGGAATCACGCAAAGTACTCCCACATTTTTCACGGATCCTTGAGACTGTTGCTTTCCTTTGAAAGTTTCCGATACGAGTTCTCTTCAAAAATCTTATGTTGGTAACTTTTGGCGACCAATTTTAGCTCCTTGGGCCACAGCAAAACTCCATCACACCCAAGTATCGTCACAAGACCATTCCAAAATAAATGGTTCACAAACCCTCAAAGGAGATGCTTCGAAAAGAGGGGGGTTAATTATGATGTGACAATCTTTCGCAAAGTTCTTCTTTTTTTCCTGCAGAGCAAAATTTCCAATCAATGCGCCTCAAATCTCCATAAGTCTTCATACTCGTAACCATCTCTTTCTGTTTATTTTCTTCACAAACCTTATTCAACGTAATTTCATTGAATTTCCCACGTAAGTCTTTTAGAGTGATGAAGCAGTACGGACATGAAAGTAGCCGTAGTTGTTTGCTGGTCATTGATCAAAAGAAGTTTAAATTCCTGAACAAATTTTAAAGGAATTGCATTGATATTAGTCATTTCAAACATCAACTTGATTTTTATTGGTCTAGAAGATGCAGAAATAATTTTAGAGAAAGAGGAAAAGAAAAATTACACAGGCAGCAAAAAAGTCGTTACATAGATTGAGGATCGATTGAAAAAAATGGGGGTATCAACCAGTTTCAATAGGCTTATGAATGGTTTGCATTGTACCCCAAGTGAAAAAAACCTATATGAAAATATCGAGTTGATGTTTCAAATGACCAACATCAATGGACTTGGGTTTAAATTTGTTTCGGATCTTAAACTTATTCTCTTGATCAATGGCCAGCAAATAGCTACACGACAACCATGCCCGTACTGCTTCATCACTCCAAAAGACTTACGAGGGAAATTCGATAAAATGACATTGAAATGAGGTTTGTGAAGAAAATAATAGAAAAAAATGGTTACGAGTATGAAAACTTATGAAGACTCAAAGGCGCATTGATGAGAAATTTTGCTCTGAAGGAAGAAAGAAGTTTTCAAAAGAGTGTCACAAGCTCAATCAACCCCCCCTTTTTTTGAAAAATACAAAGCTTGTATGTTACCGAGAATTGCATCATTCCAGAGTTGCATCTTTTCAAGGGTTTGTGAACCATTTGTTTTGGAATGATCTTGTGCTGATACTTTGGCGTGATGAAGTTTTGCTGTGGCCCAAGAAGTTGAGCTTAGTGGGCAAAAGTTACCAAGACGAGATATTCAAAAGGAACACCTGCCGGAAACTTTCAAAGGAGAGCGCCGGTCTTACTGATCCGGAAAACGTAGAAAATGTGGGAGTACTTTGAGTGATTCCATTTGTATCTGCCTTCAAAACGATGAACAAAATTGTTGAAAAGTGTTTCAGCACTGCAAAGGTTGTAGCTGGACCTTACGAATGGGGCATAAATATATTATCAAAGTGTTTTGGGACAAGGGTGTTATCAGAAGCTTTGGAAATTCATGTAATCTCCTAAACTTGTTGAAGTTCCTCAACAATGGAGGTCTTGGACTCTTATTAGAACAGAAGGGTATGAGTCTATTCACAGAGATTTTTCCAGATATTGGGAGAGATGCAAAATTAACCGTTTAGACAATCTTAGTTATTCTAAAAATTTGAAAAAAAACAAAGCAAAATTTTTATCACGACATTTTTAACTGATAATCTTAAAAATTGAATAATTGCCGTTCGGGATCAGCTGCGATTTTGTTAGATACATTTCTGTGCTCCCCGGAACCTCTATTACAAGGCCTCATCAACAGTTTTTGGTGACAATTTTGTTAAACTCATTTCTACTTGAGGACACCTGTGTAGACTTTTCTCGAGCGTTCAGAAAAGTTTGGTACACAGAAGTGGAAGTGGGTATTTCAAAGTGCAATTTGGCAGTGGATGTTAGAGTTGAATTCACTATTCAAAGCGATAGTGCAAACAGCGGAGTCGAAGTGCGAAATCTCAGTGCGACAATTTATGTGATTTGTAGGATGTAGGGTAGGAACAATGTACAAGGTGATCCGGCGAGATTACCAATAATCTGGAAAGGAAAAAAGGTTTTTCACAACAATTTTGGTAGAACTTAAATGTGAGAACCAAGCTTTTCTACATTCTGCATCAATATATACAGGGTGACTCATTTTCCACGGATTCCACGTTTTATTCGGAAGTCTTTGATAGTAGATCAACCAAACCTCGTCCTTTCTGCTTTGTTCGCAAATTCTCGTCTTGTTCAGAAGTCTTTTGTCCCAGAACTCCTACATCAGCCAAATTTTCGGGATTTGCTTTGTTACACACGATCTTTCAAAAAGCGAGAGAAAATAGTTGTTCATAATTTATCTAGAATTATTTCTTGTGTTTTCGAATCTTCATCAATCACCCTGTATTCGCAACGACCCTATTCTCTGAAAGAACTTTATAATGGGAGCATTTGGGGTTGAGTAGAGTAGCTTTAGGCTAGACTCCACTCCAAATGCACTTTTTATTACTGTGTGTTGGATACTTTGGGATTGTGTATGAATGTACAAAATAATCAGTTTATTATTATTATTATTATCATTATATCTTCTGAATAAAGACTTCTGAATAAAACACAAAATCCGTGTCCGTGGAAAATGAATCACCCTTTACAGTATTTCAGAACTTTCGAAGTTTTCTCACTCCACTTCATTGTACTATAGGACACGTTGTAAATAGTTCTTTCTCCTGAATCCAAATCTATATACTTCCACATCCCAGCCCACATTTATTAAAAAAAAAGAAATTCTCTAAGAAATTCTGAGACAAGTCGATTCAACAGGGTTGTCCAGTCAGTATGACCACTTTCGCGAGGCCCATCCTTACTCGCTTATGGAGTGAGGTAGAAAGATGGATCAAAAAGCAAAAGAAAGCTAATTCCATGCCATTTTTAATTATTTGTTCAACTCTGAAAAATAACATCGGTGAGGTGCGCATGGCGGGATCTGATGCAATGTGCGTTCTTGAGAGATAATTCCACTCCTAAATGACCAGCACCGATCGCTATGATTTCGGCTAGAAAATTAGTTTTCAGTTCTTTAGTTTGCGGGGTCTGTCAGCATATCTAAGGTCAGCATAGACTCGCGCTTCCAAGAAGCTCCAGAGATAGAAATCGGGTAGCGTGAGATCGGGTGATCTCGCCGGTTACTTATTGTCATCATTTTTGAAAATTAAAAATCTATAGGAAAGAAGTCTACATTTCTTCAGCAACTGACTTCAGCAATTCTGACGGAAATAGCCCAAAAGAGCGAAGAAATCGGGTAGCGTGAGATCGGGTGATCTCGCCGGTTACTTATTGTCATCATTTTTGAAAATTAAAAATCTATAGGAAAGAAGTCTACATTTCTTCAGCAACTGACTTCAGCAATTCTGACGGAAATAGCCCAAAAGAGCGAAGAAATCGGGTAGCGTGAGATCGGGTGATCTCGCCGGTTACTTATTGTCATCATTTTTGAAAATTAAAAATCTATAGGAAAGAAGTCTACATTTCTTCAGCAACTGACTTCAGCAATTCTGACGGAAATAGCCCAAAAGAGCGAAGAAATCGGGTAGCGTGAGATCGGGTGATCTCGCCGGTTACTTATTGTCATCATTTTTGAAAATTAAAAATCTATAGGAAAGAAGTCTACATTTCTTCAGCAACTGACTTCAGCAATTCTGACGGAAATAGCCCAAAAGAGCGAAGTTTTTTTGCAATGTTCTTACTTTATTCCCTGAGGCAGGGTGGTATCACCCCTTCAAAAATTTCAAATGGGAATCAGGATCGAGTAAGACATCATTTTCAAGACTTCTAAACACTCCTTATTTTGATGGCCCTTCTTGAAAAAATTCAAGTATGGAAGTATGGGGTACTCAAATGGGTATTAATTAGAGGAGTGGCGCAACAAGAGGGCGGTGCAACCGGGTACCCACACCCACACCCACCTGTACAATATTTGACCTCCTTGGTAAGTACCTTTTCAACCCTCAAAATTCTCACAAAAATACATTGATTACTCCTATTTTTCCAACAAAATTCATCTGCGGCGCTTTTGCGGTCTGTGGATATCTGATGCCTGTTCAAATGGGCTAGTTGCGCCACTGGAGGTTGAGTAAACAACAAGCCATATATTTTTGAGTTAGCTACCTACAATTTTTTTTTAATTCGAAAATTCAACTTGAAAATTGTTTGACTTAAAAAAATTCGTTACTGGAAAACAGGTGGCTCGATTTGGAAAGTTGAAAGTTGAAAGGCCTTCAGAATGATTTATTCACAAAGTGATGTTTTACCTACTCGACCCAAACGATCCTACCTTAGAAACTTGTCGTAGGGAGATACTTACCTACTAAAGTTTTCGTTTGATCTCGTCAGGTCATAGCTGGCGTGAAAAAGTTGATCAAAATATGTAGGTACGTAATATCGCTGTAGGCTGTAACATGTATAAATGAAATGCCTTATTTTCGAGCTTATTTTAATAATACAAGACATGACACGGTTCAGGTTTTTTCATCGGGTGCCTAAGCCTTTTCAATTTCTCCTATAAAAAGTCATGGTGACCACAAACACAAATCACAATAATGCATTTCTTTATCGTGGATATTACCATTCATCCAAAGACTACCTACCTTGGTAGGTACCTTATTGGTAGGTAGTCTAGGTAGGGGAGGGGGTGGAGAACTCGGCCAGGTGGAGGCTTCGGCCACCATCAATTACTCATTTCCTGTTTAAACTTCGCGCCGTATCTTAGTTGTCCACCACTGAGTGTTTATTGTCAGATGGCATGAGTGAGAGCGAGGTGGGATGTATTTTAGAAAGGTGAAAAAAAAGTTCATTGTCAGACTTTCAAGATAAGTTTTTGCCCAGAGTGAGATGTTGTATTTTATGGCTACATTTTCATCATTGGCTTCTACATTTTTTAGAACAGACATGTTATTGTGTATCAAAACAAGTCTTCACCAAACGAATCCTCTCTTTCTATTTATAAAATAACTGCTTATTTCAAAAGTTGTAGAAGACAAGTGGGAAGGTTTCGGCCACGACAATGAGAGGTAGATTCGGCCGGCCAAATGATACGGCGCCACATAGATGTATAACGTTATACACATTGCGGAAAGCCGTTAATAGATGACATCGTATGGGTGTATCACTTATAAGTACCCTCAGAGTGTAAACATAGGATTTTCGGTGTTTGGACCATCGAGCCTGAGCCTTCAATGCTCCGGCACTGATGAGACTCAAACAGGTCGAAACCGAGGTCGAAACACGTGTCTGCTGGATTTCGATGGTTGTTGTCCGATGTCCAGAAATCACCTTTATAATGTTCCAATATTGAATTAATTCTAAATAGCTGATTTCTCTTGATTATAAACCTCGGCCGAAACTTCCTCAGCCACTGACCGAAACTACCTCACTACTGTGGGGTAGATTAGGCCAAATGCATAGATTTTTTGAGGCGATAAAAAAGCCAGATCAACCATTTTTTAGAACCATGACTTCTTCTACTTTTTGTAGCTTAGGTATTGAGGTTCATATTGGCACTGAAAGAATTAGTTTTTTGCACAACGCTTTTTCATTTTGTTGGAAAAAGTCATAAGTAGCCGAATCCTCCACCCTCTCCCCTAGGAACTATAATTTCATGGCAATTAATATTACTTACCGACATTATTTCTTGCCTGTTTCTTCTGTAGGTAGGTAGGCACGTACTAGATATAGGTATACCAGGTAGGTAGGTACCGTATGATCAAAAACTTTCCTCCTCTAGAAGTCTAGGCAGGCTGTGGGCCAAAATCAGCCTCGTTTGCCTGCCAATAGTGCCAATGACCAGACAGACCACAGCCTGCCTAGAGGAGGAGAGTGTATCTTCTTCTTCTTTCTCTTCTTCTTCTTCTTCTTTACAGTGTCTACCACAGCTGTCTACAGTTTGCACCTTGTACATATATGAAGATTGAGGAGTGGGAACTGGGAACTGGGATTTTTATGAAAAAGTTGAGGAGTTGGTTGACAATTTTCAGTGCCGACGTGTATTATTGGTTGCCTACATCACAGCCAGTATTTGGCGACAATATTCGAGCCAACTGAAAACTCGACCAAACCAAACCAAACTACTTACTTATGATACTTACACTAGTAGCTGTAACTTACACCATATCAGAGAAACCATATCGTCCACGTACCCACACAAAAACAGAAGAGCTGTTTCTTTATTCTTCTATACCTACCTACTTTGTTTCACAGAGAACGGTAGTCCACGAGGGCGAGGAGGTTGATGTCTGAGCCACTACACTTGAAAGCTTATTATGAATTTAGTACCTAGGTATGTATTATCCTCGGTATTATCAGTATTAGTAACAAAATAAACTCATACCGCGCTATGTTTTGGCTATGTATATTGAAGATTTCCGTTGGTGCCAAGGTAGGTAGCATCAAGCTGAAGATCCCTGTCAATCATGACGCGATTGAATGTCAACGAAAAAAACAGAATTATAAATCTGGACAAAGGTTCAGGCGATTCATTATATGATGTATAAGTTTATTTTGTGACCGATATCACAATACAAAATCTTTATGGATTTTATGGAAATTCAAAGTGCGATTTCTCAATAATTTGATCATGTGGTTTATCACCTTTCAACAATAAAGCCTTTAAATTCAAACTTGAACCTTTCTCAGTCCACAAATGGCCTGACTCAACACTGAGAGCTGGATTTATAATTTATATGCGAGGCTTTTAGCGTCGCTATCAGCCTAGGCGTTCCTTCTCTGATCAGTTGACTTATTCTTCATATCTAGCTCAACAGTTGACGTTATTTTTACATCTTAGCCGCATGTTTCTAATCAAAGTCAAGATTTATAGGTACCTGAACCTCATTTCGATGTTTTGGTAGGTAGGTAAGTACCTTTACACGTTTATAACAAAACTTCTTCAATGCCTTTAGGTACCTACTTGTATCTGAGTAGACTTTATAATGTTGACTAGAAAAGAAACACCACATATAAAAAAGGCAGCAATGGATTTATTCTACCAAAATAAAAGGCTTATAATACAAATAATCATAAATTAAAAAGTGCATAGGACAATGAAGATCTCGATAATGCTAAGACTAGTAATTAGTTTAATTTGATCCAAAAAGTTGGTTAGTCACAATTTCAACATCTCTTATTGCTTAAACATGATATGCAAAAATACAATCAAAATTTTAGAGATACAGGGGGTGGGTCGATACAGAAAAACTCATTCATAGAATAGATATGGCAAAAAGCGAAATTATTAAAAATACACTTATTACAAAAAAAGAGAGAAGAAACTAGTTACCTATAGTCATCATCAATTATTACAGGCTTCTATCTACAACATTACGCGCTGTGGAGTCCAGCGCTATAAATCCTACAATATAATTAATATAATAATAATTCCTTTCAATAACTAGTTGTTTTTTTGTTTTAAATATTTATCATAATTTTCGCCATATTCTGTACATCTTTTCAACAAGGAGCGCCGATCCGCAGATGCCTGTTTTATAAAAACAGGCGTCAGAACTTTTCCATTTAAATTACATTAAATAATAATAATAAAATAGTTCAATCACAGACATTTCTCAAAATAATTTAAACAATACCTAAGAACATTATTCCATAATCGTTTATTTGCTATATACAACACTCACACTCACGCGCACCTCATCATCATCAACGTAAAGTTGGACGTTTCCAGAGGCCTTACACGCACAAAATCTACTCGACTGGAAAGACATTTTCGTATATTATCTTTTTTCATTTTCATCTCTCATCATCGTTTCATAATATGCCATTAGGCCCTTATCTTATTATGGCGTTTCGACTAGATCTTCTAGAAAAGCTATTATGAAACCAAATGGCAGCTCGTACAGTCTCTTCATCTTCTAACACAACAAGAGCTAAATATATTTACATTATTGTTATGTACTGAGGGGGTTTGGGGGTTGAGGAGGCTTTCGAATTTTTTCTCACATTTAGACATTAATATATATTAATATTTTTTTTATAATTTATACAATAATAATAAATAGGTTTTTTTTTCTAAATATAAACAGCCAATTGTTCAGAGGGTCGAAAACGTCAACAACAATAAAAATTCTCTGTTCTTTAGCTCTCTTGCTCTCACTTTCGAAGTCTAGAAAATTCCTAATAAAAGTCTTTAGTTGTAGCAGCAGCGGTGGCGGAGGAATCTAGAGATGAGGACGACGGCGAGCGACGTCATGAGGACCGGCGTCGATTTCAGGGAGCTGCCGGCGGACGCCGGCGTCGGAGACGGGGACGGGTGGTGGTTCTTGCGGCTTGTGCCGCTCCAGCCCAGATCAACATTCGTTGCTGCAAATAAAATATATAATCATCAGTCAATTTTTATTATTATTAATGATTATAATACCAATTATATAATAACACAGGCGTCACAATTCAGGCTCTCTACACAATTCAAGATCGCAGCGCCATTAGCGCCAATATTTCGAAATAACGGAGTTTCGGAGATATGACTGAGAGAGAGAGAGAGAGAGAGAGAGAGAGAGAGAGAGAGAGAGAGAGAGAGAGAGAGAGAGAGAGAGAGAGAGAGAGAGAGAGGCGATAAATGAGGCGATAAAGCTACTAGGAGTGGGATCACGACGATTAGAATAATGCTACTTTTGTGACGTCACGTTGCCTAGCCACAGACTATCAGAGGCGCTTTCTAGGCAACGTGACGTCATAAGAGTAAAATGCTACGTTGGAGACGTCACGTTGCATAGAAACCATCTTTCTGATAGGCTAGTGCTAGGTAACGTAACGTCCCAAGCGTATAATTCTTCTTGTCGTGATAGGGCCTGCTGGAGTGGGACACAAGTAGAATGCTACTTTTGTGACGTCATGTTGTCTAGCCGCAGCCTATCAGAGAAGCGGCTTCTACGCAACCTGACGTCACAAGTGTAAAATTATACTCATCGTGATAGGGCCTTTGAGTCGTTTTTTCCCTTTTCACGTTTGAAATCTGTTACAAATTGACAGGACAAATCAGAGACGAGTCGCACAAAGATGTTGCTTGTACCTCGCTGGTCCGCCAGCCGAGTCATGTCACTGGCAGAAATTAATAATGTACCCGCAGGCAGGTAAAAAGTTCCTGCAATTGATTTTCGAGATATGCGTTTTCGAAACAAATTTGATGGAGCAGACAGAGACTTGAATTTCCAAATGCGGGTAATCCCAAATACAGTAAAATTGATTCTGCGTTCGTTTTTATTATTTTCAAAATATGCCCATCAAGTTAAAATTGGCCGACAGACGCCAGGTGGCGTTCGTGTTGCTGACATTTGCACTTGGAGCGACCAGATTCTGGCTGCAAACTGCATCACTGAGCCTCATTCCGCCCCCGGCACTAATATTCACTGGGAATGGGTATCATTTTACGTGCATTTTTTTCGAACAAATCACAGAGGAATCTGCATGGTGATGACGCAAAATATTTTGTTCGACGAAATACCAAACTGTTGCCTTTCGATAAGGTGACCAGACGTTCCGATTTGATCGGAACTGTACCGTTTTCGGGAGACACTTTCCGATTCGACTTTCTGTTCCGTAAATGTTCCGATTTGAGTAACTATTCCGTAAATGCTCCGATTTCCGATTTGAGCAACAAACATTTCATTTTTGTTTTCACCTTTTCTATATTCTTGGTAAATTTGGTTGAAAGTCATGAATCATGAAGATCGTCGTTTATTTACAAGATTGAATTTATTTCGATTGGCACCCATGCTGTGCAATCTCGACTGTCTGCAGAATGTACTGTATAATCAAAAACTTTCTTACTGAAGGGAGGCTGTGGCCTGGCTTTCCTGGCCAAAATCAGCCTAGTTTGCCTGCCAATGACCAGGCCACAGCCTTCCTTGAGTAAGAAAGTTTTTGATCATACGGCGGTACATGTTATTTCAAAAAAGCATTAGTTACTTTATTATCAATATTATTTCATTATTTTATTGGTATCATCATCTATTAACACCGTTGGTTGAGAAGGAGGCAAATAAGGGACAGCACTTACCCACCCTCCTAGAAGTCTACTGTTCTTTTTGCAGAAAAATGATCAGAAAAACTAAGTTTCGGAAAGTATCCCCAAATATCGGTGTAGGTATGTTGCATGTCTATCCAACAGTGAACAGACGCAAAAAAATGAGGCATGGATGGAAAGTAGGTGCCTGGAAGTTCTAAATCAGCAAATAAAAGTTTGCCACTCCCCTTTTTCGAGGAAAAAAAAGCGTCTGCGGCGCATCTCGGGGGGCTCTGTCTCCCGGACCCCCATGTTCCGATTTCTTCACTGAGAAATCTGGTCACCTTACCTTTCGATCATTCGAATAATCACCCCCAAAAAGTCCTCTCCCGTATGCGCTGTATTTATTCCGTGTGAGTAACAAACCTTCAAATTTTATTCTCTTGTGTGTACAAACTACAAAGTATACCAGGTTATTTGTCTACTAAACTAGGTATCCCAACACGCTGGTACTGAAACTACTGAAACTGCTTGCTAGGTGGCCTATCGCATAGCTTGAAACGCCTTTAACACGTTAAGCGCCAGACTAAAAAATCGAGATGTTTCCTGTAGTGCCATGTGAGACGCGGCGGGACACAAAAATTTTCTTGTCCCAGTGCGCCACGTGACACGCCTGGCGGGACACTGCCGCAAAATTTCAACTGATGATATAAAATTTAAAAAAAGCTTGATATTGGTATTGATGCTTGCATGAGCTTCTAGAAACTCCATAATTTATTCATGCATTACACATTCCCAGTCTTCGCATTCCTACAGGGTGTAACAGAGAAGTGAAAACTCCTATATATTTTTTTCCCTGGCACTTTTTCAGAAAATTCTTTAAAAGGGTATAACGATTTTGGCTATTGCGGAGCTGTCAGTGTCAATAATTTCTTTTTTCTCCTTCAATTTTTTGACAAATGACGAGTTTTTGACATTTTTTAGAACTTTTTTTTTCAATTCGCAGCAATGAAGACTGCGTGTTTTTATCCCTGTGGTAGCATACAATTTTTGTTCCTGTCATTACCGTTTTGTTGTAGTAATACACATGGAACTGGCTATATTTTTTCCTATTGCTTTTTTTCAAAAATCTTTCCCAAGGGGTGTAACAATCTTGATTTTTGCGCATCTGTCAGTGTCAATATTTACATAGTCCTCTAATTTTATAATATAAACTGCTCAATATTTGAAATGTCGGTATCGAAAATTTTACCCTTTTCTCAAAATGATATAAAACTGACACAACCGATTCCAATTTCTACATTGAAGTCTGTCTGTCTGTCTGTGTGTCTGTATTCCTGTCTCTGTGTAATTTGCAATGATAACTTCTAAACGGTTGATCCAAGTGAGCCTCAATTTGGTGTGTGCGCATGGTTTAGGCGTCCAATGAACTTGAAATAGATTTCAGTTGAAATTCGCCTCCAGAGGGCGCACTTGCACCGTCTCAATTTTGGAATTTTTGACATATGAACCTCAATTTAGATATCTTTGCTGATCCTCCGTTACTTGAGAAACACATTGTAACATTTTGATTTGAAGATGTCTCACAATTATAGCTTTAATTTCTTGTTTTCCAAAAATCTGTGTTTATTTTACAAGTTCGTGTTGAACCATTACAGAAACGGGCGAGTAAAAAAAGGCAGTATGTAGGTATTGTTATACAATTTTTTGCAAAAAAGTCCGTGAAGGCTGACTTTAGAAGTGATCACTACTTGTTCATATCTGTAATGGTTCACCCATCAGCGCTTGAAAGAAGAGTCAGAGCAGAGATCTTTGAAAAATAAGAAATGGAACCTATATTTTTATTTTTGAGACATATGCAGACCAAAATTTTAAAATGTGTGTTTGGACTAACAAAGAATCTAAAAATTTGATCTCAGATCCGTACATCAAAAATTCCGATATTGATACGGTGCAAATGTAATGCTTTCTGGAGGCGGATTCCAGCCAAAATCCGAGAAGCTCATTGGACACTTTGACCATTCGCGCATATCAAATTTCAGCTGAATCGGGTCAACCATTTGGGAGTTTCATCAACGATTACACAGAAATAGAAACACAGACAAACAGACAGACATGCTTCAATCTGGAAATGGTCTAAATAAATCGTCTGGGAGACTGAAAAATGGATATATTCGTCAAACTCCAAAAACAATTTCCATGCGCATACACAAGATTTTCTTTTTCATTCGAGAATGACAACCAAGAAAGTAAAATAGGGTTCCAGAGGGCGCGGATGTTATCAACTGTTCAAGCAAAAAGCATGCAAAATTACAGGTTCTTATCAACAAAAATTAGATTTTATCGACGCGACGACCAAAATAATTACTGAATTACAAAAAAAAAATCATAAAATATTTTTCCCACGGAAACGGGGATCTGTTGAGCTAAGCACAATTTTGCAATGCTTCACATTACACCCTGTAAAGAATGTAATTGGGTTAAAAAAAATTACCAACAGGGGAGATTGCTGAAAGATGTACCTATCTACTAAAGAACCGTGGAAACGAAACCGAATGATATTATTTTGAAAAAGGGTAGAATCCCCGATACCAACATATCAAATGTGCAGTTGAGGTGACACATTTTTCAATTTTTTTGCATTTTTTTATTCCGGGCAATGAAAACTACGTATTTTTCTCCGTTTGATAACATACTTTCTGTTACTATCATTATCCTTTTATTCTTATAATAATTTAGAAGTGTCATCGATTCTTCCCGAAAATTGCTTTCGGAGTAGGTTCAGAACTTTGTATAAACGCACAGGGTAACTGTCAGTGAAAATGTCACTTCGGATTCATAAACACGAACGGGCAGAGTCTGAGTACGCCTAGTTTACACTACATGAGCAGAGAAAAAAATGTCCCAGTGGGAGATTAGCGCGGAACATACAGTGCTGTTCACTAATTTATTTAAATTTTTCAATAAAGAAATGTGCCACTGTTCCGCGACCTACTAATTTCTGAACGTTCTCCAAGGAGAGAGCTGTGAACATTTTGACTGAAGTTGCGCTACTACGGATCTGTCAGTGTTAACATGTTTTCCGAACAATGCACTCTTTCACCTGCATACCTAACCACGACAACAAGAGATGAATAACAGAAGCAAAAAAGTATATATTAATCTGAGAAAATACGGATTGTTGTCATTGGCGTTATTAAAAGTCTATCAATTTGAAACTTGTCATCAGAGTTGTCACCTGTCAAAAAATTGCCAATGACAATGATCAAAATCCTTCTATCCCTTGAAGTGTTAAATTTTGAAAAATTCAACACAAAAAACAAGTAAAAAATTTCTAATTTTTTTGGCATCACCTATCCACAACAAAATGGTGATGACAAACAAAAATCCTATGCTTTTTACAGAATCGTCGTAAAATAAAATGCATGCAAAGACCATTTTGGTAGGCGAGATCTAGTGACGTAATCAGTTTCACGGCTTCCTTCATTAGAGCAAGCTATGGAAAAAATGTGCTGAGTTGACACAAATGCAACGATGCTAACTTGATTCTGACGCCTTGATAGATGTGCTATATCCCATACACTTTCCATTTTCAGTAGAATGACTTTTTGGAGCAAAAATAAAGTTGGAGCAGCACTGGGAAAATACGGCCGATGGCCGCTGATAGTTTCGCTCCAAAACTTTGCAGGTGCCATCAGCCGTAGCCCCCCAGCTTGTCACTTTATTTTTGCTCCAAAAAGTCATTATGCTGAAAATAGAAAGTGTATAGAGGGTGATGTTAAAACAATTCGGTCTTCTAAATAATTTTGAAGTTATAGAGAAACAAAAGTTGGTCCTTCGATTGCTTCTATTTTCGTTGTTTCAAAAGATTTTAGTAAACTGTTCATGGAAAAATAATGAGTACAAAAAATCAACCTCTGAATCTATATTGAATTTCTCTTTTCTATACCAGGGTGATTCATAAACTACAAAAATTTTGTTTTCCTAAAAAAGAAGAAGCAACAAAATTCTATTGAAACGAATTGTGTTTTATAGTTTTATTGTGCTCTACTTGGGTTATGGGACCAATGTGGCTGTTTGCAAGTACTTTGACGAAAAAATAATTTTCAGGATTCATGATCCACCCTGTATAGAAAACAGAAACTCTTTGCAGATTCAGAGGTTGATTTTTTGTACTCATTCTTTTTTCATGAACAGTTCACTTCAATCTCGAAACAACGAAAATAAAATCAATCGAAGGACCAACTATTGTGCCTCCATAACTTCAAAATTAAAAGACAATTGTTTTAACAGCTTCCCAGCACTCTTCCACACTCCCATATTACGCACCTTCAAGGTGGTCCGACACTTTTGAATCACCCTGTATGTATAATGATTATACATACTATAATGTGACAGTTGTCACCGTCATCTCGACGCGCGATGCATCCGCTAGAGGAAATCTCCAAAAGTACGCCGCGAAAGTAGGAAAACGTGATCCTCCAAGATTGGCGGCTCCTCGCTGACGGTGCTAGGTGAGCGGTGGTCACTGAAGAGAATGATGGCCAAGCGGCCAAGCGCGATAGTACTATGTGGAACACAGTAAAATGTCTACTGTCCATTGGCTTCTGTGAAGCTGAGAAAACTTCCTTAGATGGACAATAATCTATGGAGTTGGATTGCGCGAGACAAGACGCGCATGAGTAAGTGCGATGTGTTGGCCACTTGTCCATTTCCTATATCTATCCATCTTCTTTTTCGTCCATGTTTGCTTTTTCAATAGGTGAAAGCTAGATTAAGAAGTACTCACTACTCAGTGATTTTCATTCCATTTCTTTTAGTACTGCCGCGCTTGCTCGCTTGACATCTTTTTCTTCAGTGACCACTGCTTACCAGTAGGGTCAGTGAGGAACCACCAACCATGGTACAGACGATGTCTCTTGTCGACCACAGCGACTTCCACTGTAGGGGGGCTCACGTTTCCCTACTTTCGCTGATTAGCCTCAGAAATTGCCACTAGGGGTGCATCGCGTGCATGACGATGACAACCTCGATGACAACTGTCACATTATACTTGTCACATCTATTAAGACGTCAAAATCTAGTTAGCACCGTACCATTCGTGTCAACACTAAATATTTTCCACAGCTTGCTCCAATAAAGTGAGTCTTGAAATTTATTATAGTTGTGTCTTTTAGTGGATGTATATTGCCGAAATTCAAGTCGGCCATGGAAGGCACCATAGTTTCGTCGACTGCCAATAAAATTTCCAGGATGCAGTAGGAATGCGCGAGATATGGCATAGAATATCTTGAGGTGATAGGATGGGATTGCATCAGATAGTGAGGGATTGCGTGATCACGTTCAATATCGTGATTATTACGTAGCAGTCATAGCATAGCATATGATCACGTGGGATAACGTAAATTGACTTGTCATCGCGTGGGATGATAGCATGATTACGTGTGGGAGCATAGGGTGGGTTTGCGTGATAGTGTGGGATCACGTGAGATAATTCCTTACGACCAGCATTTGATCAAGTTCGGTAACGTGAAATAATTTAAGATTGCGTGGGTTCGCATAGGGTAGGCGAAATGGTATGACAACCCGTGGGGTGGGATAATGATAATGCCGTGGAACCATGGGAAAAGAAGCGTGGGATTGCATATCATCGCTTGGGACTGATGATATGAAATAGAGCGAGATCGCATGGAACATTGACGGAGGATCACTTGAGTAGATGGGTAATATCGCGTGAGATGGCGTGAGATAACGTGGTACATTAGCGTGCAAGATTGCTTATGAAAATGGCGTGAGATAGCGTGGCACATTAGCTTGAGATTGCGTATGATAGTGGCGTTAGTTGGCGTTTTCATATAGTGAAATTGCGTGGAATGACGTACGATCGTGTGTTATCATGACGTGAGAATACATAGGATGACGTACGTATCATTCGCTTCGGATGGCGTGAAAAGGCTTGCGATACAGGCGTGCGATCACTTGGGACGATGGCGGGGAATTACGTCGAAATATAGCGTAAGATCGTGTGAAGCGAGGTATAAGGTCTTGTGTGATATGGCGTGATATCGCGTGGGGTATCTAGCGTGATAAGTTGTCGAGCGTGGGATCACGAGAGATAACGTTCGATATCTCCTGGGGTTATTGGCTTACGATCACACGAGATTGCAACGAACGGCGGTAGGATATCCTAATAGGGAGTTTGCGATTTCACGCAACGTACGACGTAACGCGATGTAGAACGTAAAAATTCCCCTGTAACTAAGGAATTCCAAATAACAAACTCGTCTGTTTTCACGTTGAAAGTTACGTTACGTCGTACGGACGTGTGCACGCAATCTCCCCAGTGGAAATGTAACGTGGAATGACGTAAGATTGCGTGCGATGACGTAGGTTGCTTGGGTGCACCGAAATGTCCCTTCGAATAAAAGTTCCAGACAATAATATTTTGCATCAGCTGACAAACTCTCAACGAAATCAGTACTGCAAAGTGTATCAAGAATGTCAAAAAAATTGATATCCGTAAAAAAATATGATAAGGAAAAACTAAGATCACCATCAGATCCACAATGGTCAAAATAGATACATAATTTGACGGAACTTTCTGAAAAAATGTCAAGGAAAAATTTACACTTCCCTATGACAAGCAGATTTTGCTTACAACGCTTTGAGGTTTGATATACGGGCTTTTGTTCGGATGTATGTCGTTGAGATATCACAAATTTCTCATTGAGATCTTCTGCGAATATCAAATTCAACAAACACAGGATAATGACAGAAACAAAAGGATAAACCTTGTGGAGAAACATAATCAATTCAATTGCGGCGATTGAAATGAACGTCGTCAAAAAAAAGTGTCATAAGTCAAAAAAAGTGCCAGAGAAAAATTATGGAAGGGATTCTACTTCTCTGAGACATCTGCATACAAGTGGTGCTACTTGAAAAAATCAAGTTATAGTACTCTATGGTTATAGGCTGCTCTGTAAAAATGGGGCACCCTGTATAAGGCAAAAAAAATTTGAAAAATGCAGTTCGACCTATCATTTATAATGACCTTTAGTTCACTTTAGTATCAAACGGCGCGGCGTAGGTGCAGTCGAGGTGTCCCATATCAATGGCTCACCCTGTATAGGCAAAGAAATAAATACAAACTGATATCAAAAATGTAAGATAAAGTTCAGTAATAGTAACACTAGTAACACTGAATGAATGCAGGGTAACTGTTCGTCACCAAAAAGATTTATTGAAAGTGAAATTTCGAAATTTCGTAGCCTCCGAGTTACATTTTTGCCGGTCACATGAGGTCCATATTCTCACTCAGGATTATCGTGGAAGACTTACCCATGCGTAAAACGTGATATTTCCAACAACAAAAAAATTGCATTTCCCCAGTGCCACGTGACCTGCCAGGAGGGTCACGGCTTTTTTTTCGATTTCTGGAACCATTAACACAAATAAAACGGTATGGTGTACTTCAAAAAATTATTTACTGCATGGAATGGTGGGAAAGAGCTTGCACTTCCTAACGACCCTTTCAAAAAAATGTAGCGCGGCACCAGCGGAAACGCGCCGGCGTGAGACGCCGCAGGTCACATGGCACTCAACGTGTTAAGGGCGGCATTTCCTCGTGTTTTTCTTTAAACGTGAGTTTCATGAAAATCAGTGGAGTAGGAGAATTGAAAAAAGAAGGGTAATCTAAAATCAAGTTTGAAAATGTATAAGTATTTCAGTATTTCAAAAAACGAAAAACCCGTTTTTTGCCAAAATTTTCATATATTTATTTTTCGAAAAAAGACCAGCCTACATTTGGATAACTCATTTTTTTACAGTTTTAGCTGCACAGATTTGGCGGATACTCACGCCATAAGAATTTATCTGTTCCTCTTTCGCTCTGCAGCTAATCCGCAGTCTGTTTCAGCCATTTTTAATGCTAGGAAATGCCGTCCTTAATCATAAGTGGAAACCGATAAAATCAAAAACACGAATATGCTAAAACAATGGAGGAAAACACAGCGGAAAAGAAGACTAACAACAAGAATATTGGAAAATTAAAAAATGTTTCGACATACCGTCGTGGGTATTGGTAGCTCCATATCCGGAACCGGAACCTCTCATATCGTCTTCGCTGTCAGTTTCGAAATCTGGACCATTTCCCGATCCAGAACCATCCACACCGTCTCTTTGCATGTAATCCGGGTCTACTGTTGTGGAGCCAATCGAAGACATCGCCATCTGATAACATACCCAAATAAAATTAGTTTTTAGGACATAACTGGAATTTGCATCCAGTGCATAACAGTGCATTTTCTCATCAAAAAAGTCAAGGGCCCTGAATCGGTAACGATCAACAAACTAGAATAAACAAAGGTCCGTGTCGGTACAATTATTGTAGAATTCGGGGCGATAAAGAGGGCGACTTCAATTTGTCTTAAATGGTCATGAGGATCTTTTTTCAACGCATCAAATTCGAAGAGACCATATTGAGAATTTGCACTTTCCCCTTCCACTAGTGATTTGTAAATTGGGTATGTTTTGGGCGCATGCGCACTGCAGTAGTTCCAAGAAAAGATATCACGCACATGAGTGAGAGATATGGTAGTTTCCATGGAGATTCAAGGAACATGTGGTCGTCCCTTTTCCCAATCTGCGCCCGCGCTTTGAATTTCCAATATTATTCGCGATTTAAATTAATTTTTCCCGCCACAAAATGGCCGCGAAAGGCGGAATTCAACTGACAGCTCGAGGTGACATGAGATGTCACACTCGCAACTCACAACCCCACTTTTATTGCATCAATCACCCACCACTCAGTGTTTTCTGTTTACTCCAGTTTACTCCGTGCTTGGCTTCCTGGTGTGGTCCCAGTTAGAGATAGTGCGTCTATTTGCTGTATTCCAGTTTTGCGAGTAAATTCGAAGTGATTGTTGTGTTATTTGTTCTTATTACGACTGTTATGGAAGATGTTCGTTTGCCGTTGGGAGAGATTTGCAATTACTTGCGTGCCGCCTCTCCAAGCTCCCGGAACTTTGTGGAAGGTGGAGCAGTAGTAAATACAAACCACATAGTTCTATATGGAACAAGTACTTCCACAGGTGAATGGACTGATTTTGGCAGGAAGTTGTAAGTTCCTCGTAATATTACAGTAATCAGATGTTCAAATCCAGAAGGTGCTTCATGGACGTTTAGGAGCTGGTGTCATTCGGGTACAGTTTGTTGAGCTCAGTCTTCTTTCCATTTCTTTCTCCATTAAAGTTTCCTAGTTCACGTTCTGTGACTAACGATGGGATACAGTAATACTACTAAACACAACAATCACTTTAAATTTACTCGCAAAACTCGAATACAGCAAACAGACGCACTATCTCTAACTGGGACCACACTAGGAAGCCAAGCAAGGAGTAAACTGGGGTAAACAGAAAACACTGAGTGGTGGGTGACAGACTGACAGAGATGGGTGATTGATACAATAAAAGTGGGGTTGTGAGTTGTTAGTATATGACATCTCATGTCACCTCGAGATGTCAGTTGGATTCCGCCTTTCGCGGCCATTTTGTGGCGGGAAAAATTAATTTAAATCGCGAATATATTCATTATTTTTTTGTCAAATCAAGAAGTGCAGGAATTGGGATTTTCTGTATTGTTAAAATTGATTGATGAAAAGTAATTAGTTGATTTATAGTGAAGTTTGTACAAGTGGTGCAATGACTCATCCCCAATGCGAATATACCATAGAATGTACACGAATGGAACACGAGCACTGCGCCTAGCCCTTGCTCAAACTATCGTCCCCGTGTTATTTCTTGCAGACTTTTCTGGTGGCGATCTGCAGCAATTGAAAAGTGAAAGATAAAACGACCAGAAAGTGGAATGCAGGTCCGTTGCAGAAGTGAAGCCAAAAATGTTGAAGAACATTTGTGAAGAGTTACATAACTGGGAAGGTATGCGAGGTTGTCACCAAATGCCGCATCAGTGTCACCATACTGTAAACATTCTTCTACGTTTTCGGCTTTGTACTTCTGCAAGAGACGAACATTTTACTTTCCGGTGGCTTTTTCCGACTCCCCAGTTGCTGCGGATCACCACCAGAGTAGTCTGCAAGAAACAATACGGTAACGGCAGTTTCGGCAGGGGTCGGACCGTGCTCCAGTGCCCAGTTTGTGGTAATTCGCATCAGGGATGAATCACTGCACCTGTTTCGAACTTCACCATTATCAACCTGTTTTATACTGCATACTTGAAACACAGGGACTCTTTTATAGGTCAATAATTGATCAGATACAAAGACATTTGATTATTTGAGAAAACAGGTACTTACGTGATGGACCCGCCTCAATTTATCGACTAGATTAGCAACCTGAGGATCGACGTTCTGCAAGTTCGTGATGGGCTTCACTTCCGGATTGTACTTCTGCATGTCCAGGCCAACGTCTACCACAGTTTTCGTATACCTGAAAACAATGCCACGTCAGTTGCTGTGTTGGATTAAAAAAAAAGCAGCGACATTTTTTTCTACTTTTGTTTGAGTATTTCTTCAGGGAAAATTCCGATAACGTTGTGTTTCCCCTCTGGGTGATGCAATGATAAATGGCATCTTGTCGCTCAGAGACTCGGGGGATGGGCGACTGGGAGGTGGAGATATGAGATACACCAGAAAGATGAAAATTACAAAACTGAAACTCCGTGGGCGATCTTTTATTCCACGAGATGTACGTTGTAAAAGCGAGTTTCATTCGGAGACTTATTGCTTTTTTATATCAAGTTCTTTTATTTCTGCACTTCATTCCTGTACCTATACCTAATGTAATCTGCTTGGAACTTCCGACCCGTTTATTTTATGGAACTAAAAGTGATATTTTCGATTAGGCAGTGCTCATTTTATGGCTCATTACAGCGCGATTAAGTCCGGTTAACATCTTGTGCTTTATTATATGAAAATTACCCGTACCCGAGTGTGCAGTAGTTAAATTTCATGTTCAATCAATTTCAATTTGGCTGCAAATTACATTGAGTCAATAACTTTGAAACTGTTGGATAAAGTGCGAGCTAAATAATAATTAGCTGTGGTATTAAAATTTATTTGTAAAGAGCTCTCACCAGTGCCAGTGAGCGAGCAATCAGTAATACAACTTCGCAGATGTTTGCAGTTTTTCTGGAAAAGCAAGATGAAAATTCAGGATATCGCAGGCCAGCCAGGCAGATATTTAAGTTTTTCGTATTTTAGTATCACTTCTAGCGATATATTTGCATTTAGCTGATTGCATTTACAAATTAAATTTGTATCTTGCCTTTTTTCCACAAAAACTGCAAAAATCTGTGAAATTGTACAACTGGTTGCAGCTCTTGAGGACATTGATATCTATCGTAGGTCCTATGGCCTCTGTACGGAGCAGATTAAGTTAAAAATTGTACCTTACAACATAACGAGAAATAGCCTATTTCTAATAAGTACCGTGAGTCTAAATAGAGTAAGCTTCAAGGAACTCATCGTATAAAGACTACAAGCACTCGAAACAATGTTGAGGGCGCAAAAGTAGAACAGCTTAACTTGCTAAATACAGCGGTCTGATAGGTTGATACAGCTTGTTATACGCTGTTACCATGATGATTCTCACTTACAATAGACTACTGGTGGCTGAAAAGATTCCACAATAAGTTTTTCAAGTTGTTATTGAATATCAAAAAAAAAATATACATGGCTCCGGCTCATACCATTCTTGGGTTCGTCCATCTTAGTTTGTAATTAACTACTAACTAATGGGGTCTAGTTGATTAATAATCATATATGTTGACAAGACTTGGTGGGTTTCTCAAAAAACTCACAATCCCCAAGAGGTGCGGTAGTAAATAACAAGGGCCTAACAGCCTTACGTTTTATTCCAAAGTCCCTCTGAGTATCTGATAATTGGGTGTTCCTGTTGCAAAGGAAAAGAAAAGGGAGCTCAGGAAAATCACAAGAGTTGATAAAAGTCCCGATGACGTCAATACGTATAGAGCTTTATTGGAGTATATTTGAAGTTACACATAAAGTGATGGGGAACGTTTGGTGTGAGAATAAGGTCTTAAATCGAAACGAAAGCTCTTTTTACGAGCGCCGAATGATGGGAGAATTATGAAAAAAATATCGGCAAACTTCTCCGGAGTTTCGAAACTCCGAGGAAAATTTCACTCTGGAACAGCATATTGCTTTTGTGACACATCCACACGGTCTCCGGGAATGGCGCGTTTTCCCATACAATATATACCAAATAAAGAAACAAACGCCCGGCGCTCCTGAAGCGACCAAACGAAATCAGTGCCGGGCTTATTTATTTATCTCCGGGTGCGCTTCAATTTCGTTTTGTTTGTTTGTTGGATTCCTATCGTCGTAGCAGACGACGATGCTTGCTTTTCCGGTAGCCAGCAGTAGTAGCGGCAGCACTGTGCAGAGTGTATAGAATCGCACTCAGAAGTTATTTCAAAGTTTTCTCTTCATCGGTTTCCAATCTTTGTGATTTTCTTAGTGCCGTAATGCAAATTTCGTACGCCGAGGAATATTATATACATAGATGGAGACAGACCCCATGCTTTTGCTTGCTCAATATGGATTTATTTCGGGTAGAGGAGATATTAGATTTACAAATTTCTATAACGCAAGTTTCCCGGTCATTATGGAGGTAGAGCAAAGCGCGCAGAGTTTGGCAACTTTCGGCATTAACTTTGCAAATCAAGACACGGCGCGACGCCGGACCCTCCGCATCACTGCTGGTGCTACGGGATTATGCATGATCACCCGGATTCCTAAACGGTCATTATGAATAATTAATTCGACTATTAATCAAACTGTGATTAATTGATTATTAAGTTATGAGGCCGTATTTGTCAGATTCCACCTTGTAAATCAAGCTTTATAGTTTATGAACAGAGTTTTCCAGATATAGTATTATACAGGGTGGGTAAGTTATTGATTTGAAAAAGTTCGATTGCATCTACGCCGTTGATGATACCGAAACAAACTGAAGGTGGATTTATGCTCAAAAAACATCAGAATAAACATAAGAAAAAAAAGTATCGCAACGGCCCAACTCCAGAGATACAAATAAAAATAAGAAAAAGTTAGCAACAGTTTTCACGTTGAAAGTTACGTTACGTCATACGTACCGTCAGGAGCAAAATACTGCATGCATAAAAATTTTTGTCATTGGGGAGATTGTGTGCACACGTCCGTACGACGTAACGTAACTTTCAACGTGAAAATAGACGAGTTTGTTATTTGGAATTCCTTAGTTACAGGGGAATTTTCACGTTCCACGTTGCGTTACGTCGTACGTTGCGTGAAATCGCAAACTCCCTATTAGAAAAAAAGCGACAAGGTCTTGCTTCATTGCATTTTGGCCTAATAGAATGAGAGCTTGGTTCCTGACTTCATGGTGAATGTACTACATGAGGGCTCCTTCATGGCTTTGTCACATTTTTTAGAGTTACAAAATTTGATGTATATAATACAGTGCTCCTGACAGTACGTGTGCACGCAAACTCCCTAATAATAGGGAGTTTGCGATTTCATTGAACGTACCTACGACGTAACGCAACGTAGAACGTGAAAACTTTCCTGTAACTAAGGAATGGCAGAAAATAAACTCGCCAATTTTCACGTTGAAAGTTACGTTACGTTGTACGTATAGACAATACAAATAGAAAAGACCATATGTTGTCACGGATTTTTACGGTTGCGTAGGAACCAGGCGAGTCCATCATTCAAAAAAAGGTTGGCTGATTTTTGATGCCCCAATATCCGTGACGACGGTGGTGATAAAATATGGTCTTCTCTATTTGTATTGTCTATAATACGTGTGAACGCAAACTCCCCAATAATCAATCAATCAACGTAACAATATGGCGCGGGCTACAAGTAAGAGTATGCAATCCGCTTGCTGGAGGAACTGCTGGCGCCCTCTGCCACCCGACAAACGAAGCTTATGTGTCAAGGTGACGTGTACAGTAAAATTAGATCTGTCATCAATTGAAAAATTCAAAATTCGCCGAGAAAGCTGAAAATTTTTGTTGTGTTTGCTGCTTTTCTTCAAGATTTTGATATGCTGAAAAGTGAAATTGATTTTTTTAGAATTGGAGCCAGATCAGGATCCGGTTCCGGTTATCCGCAAATCCAGCTGTTTTGCCGGAACCGAACCCAGATCCGGTCTGACCGGATATCGATGTGGATCCGGCCGGATCTCAAAAAATTACGATTTTTTCATCTTCACTAACATGAGAGGTCGAAAAGCACACCATATACGAGGCGATTGTGAGAAAGAGAGCACCATTCTTTTTATACATTTTCATCGATATAAACACACTAAATACTCTATGGGTTTTGAAACCATACACGCATCGAAGTTCACATTTCTAAATTTTTCACCTGGAATCACCTCCATATTTTCCTCCCTCGCACTTTTTCAGGAAATTCCTTCAGGGGGTATAACGATTTTGATCATTGCGCATGTGTTGGGGACATTAGTTTAAATTGTCAATTATAATTTTTGACAGATGACAATTTTTTTTGACTTTTTTCGTCAACTTTTCTTTCAATTCGCAGCAATAAGAACTAGTTTTTTTTTCACATGGTAACGTATTTTTATGTTACTGTCAATATTCTGCCACTAAAAAATGACAGTTGATTTGTTCGGAAGAAAACGGAATAGGATACTACTGTTGGTTGAATTTGACGACCGCAGAAGATCCCAAAGAGAAATTAGTGACAATTCAACAACATGCATCCGAACAAGAGCCCGATATGTCAAAACTCAAAGCCTTTTAAGCAAAATCCGCGTGTTTCAGGGAAGTGGGATCACCTCCATATTTTTTCTTGGTACTTTTTCAATAAATTCCTTCGACTTCGACCAATGCGGATCTGTTGGTGATCTTAGTTTTTCATTATTATAATTTTTTTTGACGGATGTCAAATGTTTTGTCATTTTTTTGACAACTTTTTTTTCAATTCACAGCAACAAAAACTATGTATTTTTCTCCGTATGGTAACATAATTTTTTTCTTTTAGTTTTAGAAAAAATGCCAGAGAAAAAAATATGGAGGTGATCTCATTTTCCGGGGACACGTTGATTTGACTTACAAGGCTTTGAGTTCTGACAGACCGGGCTCTTGTTCGAACGCATGTTGTTGAGGTGTCACAAATTTCTCTTTGGGATCTTCTGCGGTCGTCAAATTCAACCAACAGTAGTATCCTATTTCGTTTTCTTCCGGACAAATCAACTGTCATTTTTTAATGACAAGATAATAAGAGAATCAAAAAATATGTAACCATGCGGTGAAATATATCTAGTTTTCGTTGCTGCGAATTAGAAGAAAAAGTTGTCAAAAAAGCCAAAAAAAAATTGTCATCCATCAAAAAATATATTTGACAATAAAAAAACTAATGTCATCAACACATCCGCAATGGTCAAAATCGTTATACCCATTGAAGGAATTTTCTGAAAAAATGCCAGGGGAGAAAATATGGAGGTGATCCCACTTCACTGAGACACGCTGTATGTATATGCCATAAACTTGTCGCTAATTATTGGTCATTTGTGGGAAAGAAACCTGTGTACAATTTTCATTAGGATCCGGCGATCCGGTACGGTTCCGGCCACTGAGATTCGGCTCCGGTATCCTGTCTTTTGAAATGGCCGGAACTTCTCAATCTTTAGTTTTTTTATTATGTATTGTTTCTTTGCTTGGTCGAATATTTTACGAATCTGTCAGAAGCTTTGCATTTGCAGCTTGTCGTGCTTGGAGTTGAGTTGAATCGTTTTGTGCTTTTCCTCCACGTTCAAATTTCGAAATGCAGCATCTAAATGCCTACACCAACACGCTTGTCAGCATCTTGCTGCAAAGAGGTGGTTACTTGATAATGGAAACGTTGATTATTGATTGTTGAAGAATGAAGATGAACACATAAGATATGAAATATGCTTTCATTTTTTTACAGATTTTTCATTTTCATTCTTCTAATGATTTCACACTAATAACATTCCCATATCTACGTGTTTAACTCTTAGCGATTGAGAGAGGAACCATTAACTGCTTAGGCCATTACCACACCACCCTGATCATCATATACAATCAAAATATGGGGACAACTTCCGAAATTCGAATGTGAAAGAAAAGCAGAAAAATGATTCAACTCAAGTTGGGGATCGACAAACGGCAGATGCAAAACTTCGGATTTTGTAAAGTCTTCGGCCAAGAAATGAAACAATACATGTAAATAACTAATATCGCTTATCAGCAGTGCAAGCATGAGGGAAGCCAGCTAAAACAACCAAATATCCTAGCTTTTTCAACGAATTTTGATTTTTTCAATTGATGACAGTACTAGTTTGACTTTTCAATCACACTGTCACATGAGCTTCGAGAGTCGCCAGAACTTCCTCCAGCAAGCCGGTTGCATACTCTTGCGGCCCGCGCTCTATGGTCTCATAGTTAGGTTATGGCACGGTTATTGTTTTCAAGGGACGTAATTTCAACATCATTGTGTTTACTGGAATAGCAGTAATTTGATTGCTGAAACGTTTATAGCTCAACGTTACATAATGTACTTCTTCTGTAGAAACCAAGTTGTAGTCCATATACCTGAAACGTTGCATGAAATTTTTGGTTCAACCGGCCCTCAACGTCATGGTTGAATGATTGATACGGTACGATTCGCTATGTTCAATGTAATATTACTGTTTAACAATGGTTGTGAACGTTAACGACACCTGAGCTTATTCTTTTTGTTTAATTGACCAGAAACATTTCTACAACTTTTCCAATACCGTTTGCTATTCGTTGAAAGTTGAGGCTGAATTTACATTTCTGTATTTATATGGAAAGATTTTTTGCTGACTATATTGTTACTGCTCTTAGTTTTTATCGACGTGTTCGAAACTATCGAAATCACACGATTAAAATGAAAAACGATTTGATTTTCGAATCCGGACAGAATAGATAAAAATCAAAATGTAAATTAAAAATAATAATGCACAGCACATTGATTTCCAAGCGCTGTATATGAATAACCATCACTCAATATGCTCGCATTATTCAAATTGAATTTAATTGGCCTTTGATTAAGCTTTTATAAATTAAATATTCAATTTTTTCGACAATAGCGATTAGTCTAATCGAATAATGACATAATCCGTGTCGTAACTTCTCTCAAGTGGGTTTGAATTTATGGAATTCATGAAACTTTTGACTTGGCCGCTTTTAATTCCACCAGTTCAACTTGGACAATTGTGTTAGGACTGTTGGGGGATAGTATTCGCTTCGCTCCGCACTATCAATGCGCAAACTTTCCTCCGAGCCCGGTGAATTTCAGATAAAGCGCTCAGCTCAGAGGTTTCCTGGAAATATTCATAAGTTCTTCGAGCAGAGCACTACCTCTACCATACACTAGACGACGGAAATTTCAAGAGCTCTCGGTCTCATCCACCGTCAGTTCGACGACGACGACGTGCGAATCCCCATTTGCAACACTTTGCGCACCGGGGTTGTTTTGAAAGGGATAAGGCATCAGCAGGAGGAGGAGGAGAAGAAAAGAAAGGACGTGTATAGCGGAAGGCAAACAAAACACTTACTCGGCAATCCTTTCGCCGTTCCAGCAGCGCTGATCCTTTGGCTCGGCGAAGCTGTCGTCTTGGCACAGCGTGTCAGCCAGATTGCCGTAAAAGCCCCTCGTTTTGGCGATGGACGTTAAAAAGTGAAGGAGCTGCGTCTCGGGCAGGGGGGCGAACACCCGGGGGTTGGCCAGCCTGGGCTTGGTGCCGCCGCCCATGCCCGGGAACGGCGTCGTGTTCTCCAGGATCAGCGGGTTCTCCTTTTCCGAAAACCTCGCCTTGCCGCAGTTGCGCTTCACCTGAAACCAAAATCGAAGCTTTAGGTTACACTGTGCAAATCATCGAAAATGTCACTGTTGACTATTTTTGCCATAATAGCGATTTAATCGCCCTCTACATGTAATCGCCTAATTCAGCGTTCTAGAACTAGGGGTGAGGCATCATTGTCTCATTGTCGCTAACGTCAAAACTGGTGCTGGGACCGTTGAGTGAGAAATAATTATAAAAGCCACCGCCATCGCTGACATTCCCCACTGAAATGGGGTCGTTCTGTCCAAGGATTTGAACGATTTTGATGATAAATCCGCTTTTCTACATAGTCCAGTCAACTGCAATACATCTGTCATTTTTAAATGCCAAATTACTGTCAGTTACCAGTTACCATCTAACGTAGTTTTCAGCTTGAAATAAAAGTGAACACTTTCCGACCTCGTTACCTAGGAAACTCACCGGGAAGATCTGCTATTGGTCTGTGCTCGTCACAAGGCAGTGCGTACTTCGATAATCAACTTCTTCTTATCATTGCAAAAAAGAATTCCGAATTGATAGCTGTCAGATTTTATTGTTTGTGTCAAATTTAATCAGTTGCCCTTGACGGCTAGTAAGAGATAAGAGATTATTATCCTTATAGCTCTGATAATCAAGGGCGTTGTATGTAAAACTCAGAACGTAACGAAAAAGTTACTACATTATTTGTCGTTTTGAACATGAAAACTGCTCAAGTGTCATTTCAGGCAAGCGATCTGTGTCACCTTGACACCTAAAATTGCGAGCAAAATTGTCACTGATTTGATATTTCAGACATGTGCAAAATGCAGCAATAATTTGACTGACATCGGCTCAAACGATCAACAAATTCGATTCAAATTTTGCGGGAGGACGATTTGAGCTTTTCAGTTTCTGTCCAGCTACCATAGTGGCCGGGGTAGGTGTGAAAATACGACATTTGATGAAGAAGCAATTTCCTCTGGTAGGATTGCTCTTCAGGGTTCCTCAACATGATCCATCCGGACCACAAAAAAAATCATCCCTTAGGGGGGCTGTAGAAGCCCCCAAAGTTTTGGGTGCAAAAACATCCTACCAAATCACTGTTGATTATTGCTGTATCTATCTTAAAGGAAGCATCCAACTCAAAGTATTGTGAATACTGACAGCATTGGTTTTTTCACTTGGGTCATTTGTCGCACTTGAAAAAATTATTTTCTTCATCTGGTCAAAATAATCAATTTTCAACTTTCCTCCCAGGAGAACCATATTGTACTGGCATGATTGTTTTGTATTATTTCCCATACATTCGCAATCGCTTCATCCATATATGAAGTCAAAATTGCGATATTGGCATATTACGAAGAACAGTCCACAAAAAAGTGCGTCTTTTAATGAATAATCATTTTTTCATCCCGCCTAGCGCCCCACAGTTTGACGAAAATGACAATTTCCGGCCAAAACCCTGCACCCTGAAGAATTCAGATTTATATAAATAGAATGTTACCACAAAATTTATGTAAATTTTTTTTAAATCCCAATAATTTGGGGTTGTTTTGAAAGATAGGAAACTAAATGACTGACAAAAATTCTGAAATTTTGAATATTTATAGAGTTTGACCACAAAATTAAAGGAAAAAAATACATACTATTGAATGGAACATAATGTTTGAGTCATTTCCGATTTTTTGTCAGTTATCTAGATTCCTATTCCTTAATACAACCCCAAATCAATAATGGGATTTTAAAAAATATATTTTCATCAATTCTGTAGTAACATATTCTATATAAATCTGATTTTTCAGAATTTGAGTTGGTTATTTAGATTTTCATCCCCTAAGAACAGCCATAGTTCATCAATGAGATTTTTTCATGAACATTATTGTAATCACGACGTGAAATTTGACAACTTCACAGGCTTACAGGGTTTTGGCCGGAAATTGTCATTTTCGTCCCATTGTGGGGCTCCGGGCGGGAGGAAAAACTTTTGAGTTCCACGCAAGTTCGGAGGTTGAATCTCGATGGAAACAGTTAGAAAACACTTCGGTTTATTCAACCTATGTGTTATTAGTATTACCAATGGGAAAGTGGGTAGGGAAAAAGCAAATAATAGCTGTTGAATTGGACTTGAGTGACATTACAAAAAGACGCTGTTTTCCGTGAAATGCCAATACTGCAATTTTGACTTCATAAATGGATGAAGCGACTGCGAATTTATGGGAAATGATAAGAAATATGTCAAACAATATTGTTTTTCATGGAGAATAAGATGAAACTTGATTATTAACTGGAGTATTTCAAATTTGAAACCATAATCCAGCGGTTGGAGTTTCCTGTACTCTGTGCTATAGGTTCCATCAGGTAAAGGCGCATGTTATTGCTGTTATGTCATTTTGGAACGAAAAAATATATCCCTAGCAAGATTTCAGGCTAAATAATAACACCAATAGGCGTTTTACGAGTTTTCAGCTCTTCAGTTCATGAAATAAATTTGACTTTTTTGACAGCATAGTGACATTTAGATGCCATTTTTCAACTTCTCCAGCTACACCGACGCCATCTAGAAAACTGTCAATATTTGCTCTCATTAGCTCGCATTAAACCCATCCTAGATTTGTACCATTTTCTGTCAGTGCTTGACATCGATACTGGCTGTTGAGCAGCTTTCCGGCGAAGAGATTTGAACAGGAAAGCAGGTACCTACTTGATACCTACTGTCTATAATAATGATGATGATACACAATGTCTTTCTTTCTCAATCTGAGCTGCTATCAACTGAGTTTCCTTACCGATCTTTCCTACATCACAAATAGAAATTATTCTCTATGACTAGCCAAGTTCCTACGAGAAGATAAGTTCAAAATCGGTCAGAATATGGAGAATAAGAATGACAATTTATGATAGAATGATTCCATTTATGAGCCGGTGGGTTTACATTATCACGGCTTTTTTCATTAAAGTAAGCTATGGAAATTGGCGTTTGTGTTGGAAGTATCATTGGAAATGTCAATTTCCATAGCTCACCTTGATGAAAAAAGTTGTCAAATGAATCATACATAATATTATGGGAGGGTTATTAATGCTCTTAAAAGAGCAGCGAGGGACCAGATAAAGATTGATACGGCCATGTTTCAAACATGCTCTTGGTCGAGACATGAGGCAGCAAACCGAGCATGGACGGAAAAGATAAATTGGGCTTTACTTACAACTTCAAAAAGCCAGTTGCCGAAGGCGACAAGACACTAATAAAAAAAAGCGTGAATAACGTTCCGGTGGATCTATAACTTGGAATCTCAGAAGAAGTAAAAGAGCAAATTCCATAGACTTGGCCGCCAAATCGGAACTTGAACTTTGTGTGCGAAATCCCAATCTAAAATTGGCACCCAGAGAACCGCCACACACAAGACATCCATCTGGATGATATGTTAATGGCCGGCTGAAAAAGGCACATCTGAAAATTCCGGTCGTTCCGGTCTATTTGCCGGCGAGTCCGGCAGCCCAGCTCGACCATTAGCCCGTGTAATATTAGATCAAAGTGGCATGTGCCTGTCTATAATATGCCTTAAATCTAATTTTATACTCGCATGCACGAGACGACGAAAAACGACTATCAGCCAGCCAGCCAGGCAACGACAGCATGATTGTGCTTGGATTGACCATTAAATCCCATCTGAAAACGCGCAAATCTCAGAGTAGTCCCCAGAGACGAAGACATGAACCAATCAACTTCATCAAGTTTTAAAATCCAGGATTAGCATCGTGGTTAATAGAGATGCTTATTGCGAACCATATAATTTAAGGTGGCTCTTCTAATCGAATCTCACTCGTAAATGAGACCGGGAGTCCGTGTAATTACCACATACAAATTTCAATTTTAATTAAGTCTTTTCCTGCTGGATATAGCGCTGGAAGGACGTTCTAAAAGCTGCTCCATAATAATAATTATTACAAATTTATTGTATTGCTCCGAGCAGTTCAAATAACAATTCCAACGGTCGAGAGTTGTGTTTGCTTAATCAGAAAACAGCTTTAATGCGCGCTCCAAGCTCGCAGAGAGTCGACGAACCTGAGGATTTTCGAGATTTAGAAGTTCATCACGACAGCTGGCAGGGCATTGCAATTTCCGAAAGCTCAAGACAATCTGAAGATAATGTACAATACATTCGGTCACCTCTCTCATGCATGACCCGAAATGACGTGACTTGACGGTGCCATGAGGTCTCGCGTGTTTTGCAAATAACTAGACGCCAAACTCCTGGGCGTAAATCACCCCTTGTAAGACCTTTATACTACTCCTTTTCCGGAGTCGCATCTGCGAGCAACTTGATACTTGGATGCCTACCTGGATATCGCATGTAAAGCCTGTGTAAAGGCAATTAATTAAAAAGGCTTTCGCGCAGATGGTGTGTGTGTGTGTGTCGCATTGTCGGTGTTGTACATAATCCCGTCAAAGCTTTTATTACCGAACAGGTTGTGCGCAGATATAATTATGCGATTTGATTGACCCTTTTTACGAATCCGGCAAGAGTGGAGTAGGCAGGTATGCATTTTTCGCTCGTTATGTCGGCTTATTGGGCACAGGGCCACCCCAATTTCGACACATCATCGCACGGCAGCAGCCAGCAACAACAGCGTTCAACAATCAGAGATCGGACAGGTTTGTTTTTTAATTCCTTATTAGGAATGGAGAGAAAGTCGCCGATCAGGAGAGATTCGGTATACCAATGTAAAGTGCACAAACACACCATAACGTATGGTATACCTACTTTTTATACGCACAGGGCTGGGATTCTGGTACACACATATTTTGAGAAACTCTTATTGCAGTGACGTTTCTAAGGCAGCTCTCTTCAGCTTCCCGGTATCATCGAACCGTTTCTTCGGTCCAGTATACAGATAACGGCCACACGCAAATCCAAACAAAAAAAAATAGTCAAATCACTCAGAATGGCGTGTGGAATGATAATAATCTGAAATAAAATTTGTAGATTATCCTGAAATTTTCGCAAAAAAAAATAAAGAAGGAACAACGCGTTAAAAGAACAGTTCAAGTTTCTGGATAATGTTGTATTGTTGGCTGCTTGCATCACTTCAGTGGAAAATTAGAGCAGGTACGCCGCAGTGACTCATGACTTACCAACGAAACAATGCTGCGCAATGTTGCGCGTGGGCCCGAGATGGGCACCGCAAAGAAGAGTAGTACGACGTTAACAATTCAACTGCAAATATACTATAAGTGTGATCGTAATTTTCCTTTCAGTGGGGGCTAATCATCGTGAGTAGAAGGCAACAGTTTGTTTCGTGATTCTAAAAAGTGTTCAAAATGTATAGCCATTAAGTGTAAGCACTCAACCTCGTTTCTTCATCATTCAACCTTTGCAGCTGTATGCAACTGCTGGGTAAATAAACGATAAAGCTTATTCTCCACTTCTCCCCATTCACCTTCTATTTGCAACAACTCGGGGTGTCGTGGTAGATTTCGCCAGGTAAGTCAATAACACAGACTCGAGGATAATGTTGAACAATTCCGAAATTTCCCGGATCTGCAAGGTGTAAGGGAACCTGACCTGGATCGGTAAACAAGACTTCAAGAGCTCCCATGCTTATACCTAGACAGTTGTAGTACCTAGTAGTAGTAGTAGTAGTAGGGGGTTCATTAAAGATTTATGGTCGATTACCGGCGTTCTCTCTCTTCAATGCAGATTCGCTCGGTTGATGAAGGGTTTTAAATAAGATCAACAAGCAGGTACGCACTTATAACCATGCTCTGTATATACAACTACTAAATAAATACGGTGGCGCAGGGGCAATTACGCCAACATACGTCATTGGATTTTATGACGCCATTAGCGTAATAATACGGAAGCTGGCTGCCTAGATGGCGTATGCAGATTAGGCCACTAACTCGCTTGCACTGGAAAATGAGAAATACTTGTGCTTCACATTTAATTTGCCCGGCGCCTGCATTTTACAGTTTGCCGGGAACTGCCTCCGTGCATCTTCAGGCCGCGAAAAAGCAACGTGAAAATGACTGCGAAATTTATGATCATTGCTTTCGCCGTATTTGTTTGAATTATAAAACGCCGGATCACAAAACAGGATAGTTGATGGTAATTATATAGCTTAGTATAATAGTATGAGCCTATAAGGTAGGTACATACTTAAGTATGGAAGAGCTACAGGTTGAACGCCTCCAGGTCGTGTGCTGCTGCGTCAGTATTGATTGGAAACATTTTATATAATGGCACTAAAGCAGTTAAGGCAAATGTTACAAGAGCGGGATGAATATCATAACAAGTAATTTACAGTGTAAATTTGGGATTATGTAATACCATTCCAACCAAACAGCCTAGGAGATAGGGGTTTATACCGCGATTGTGACAAAAGAGTCTCGTCATTGGCACTACCTATTCCGGGGATAACCATAGATACAAAGTCTATGTCAGAGATTCTAATCCCTTTATGTGTACCAAGATTTATGCAAAATTTTATCCCGCTCTTGTAAGTCGGCCCTTAGTTGTAGATATTTGTCGGTCGTTACGGATCCGGCAGAAAGCTAATTTTGCGGTTAAAACCACGGCTCGTTATGATGTTTACAATGTTTATTAGCGTTTAAAACTGCTTTGCTTGCGTCTATTGACCGGAATCGGAAGCGCGGGCACCGGAACTTCATCATCATCATCATCACCACCATAGAGAATTATCATTAAATTTACATCGAGCCGCGAAATTGAACGATGCAAAGCCCCATTAATTAAAAATATTGTGTATGAAATGGACTATCTGTGTAGCATAAAGTGATTACAATAGGCTTTTACCCGCGGACATGTAATTATAATCCTGAAACTTTTCAAAGCTCTACGAGTCTACGTCCTTCAGCATAGAGGCGTATACGGACTGTTTTATGTTCAAGTTCAAAAACCCGATGATTTTGTTCAAAATGAAGTAGGTAGATAATGAAATGCAACAATCGGCGTAATATCAGAAAAATACTTTATCTATGCTGCACCTTCGTGCAAATAGTTATCATTATTAAATTAAATCAAATACGCTTGTCGGCTTTTGAGACTCCTTGCAAAACGACCGACGAGGTGCAAAAAATAAACAAGAATTATCTTTAGTGCGCTAAACTTCATTATCACTTTTCAGTAAACAATCAATACATACCTCAACATAATATTATTTTGTCTGTAACAGAGTCGTCATGATTAAATTCTTGTAGTTTTTCAACAATTCTCTTTTGAATGGCCAGAACCGAATACTTGTACTGATTAACCTTCGTCTAGAACTTTTGTACTGAGTCGCCTCAAGCGATTGTCACTGAATCGATAATAAATTCAGTTTTTGTACTAAATATATGCTGCCTTCGGCGACTGTCTTCAACTTATTTTAATTGAGACTTTTTGAAATCGGTTACTCATTTGTCAAGCTGTTTTTTCATTGGAATTTTGAGGACATTTGTTACGTTCGGAAAAAGCCCAAGTTACGCCACTGGGAATGGGGCTTCGGAAGCGCGCAGTCGTTGTAGCCTGGTAACAGGGGATTTTGGTTCCAATCCATCGGATAGATTTTGAATAATTAACTGGTCAAGTTTTGAACTTTGACATTCATTATTATTCGACAGATGACAGATAGGGCAATACCTTCAACTGTTCTGAATAGAATTTTTTCAAGGATGACATAATTATGGCAAGCCAAGTTCCGTGAGATATATCTTCTGACATTTGTTGCTTCTGAAAAAGGCGCATTATTTCCAATATTTAGATACAAGGTGTCAAAAAAATTTGGAAGTTTTTTTAAAACACCCTGTGTACTATAAGATATAAAAAATTTTGGTGTCCAAATTTAAATTTTATGGGAAAAATTTCTTTCACCACCAATTTATCCCAAAGAAAGAAATTTCAACAGGAGGGGGGGGATCTCGGTGGATCACTCTGTACATTACGGCGGGCTTTCCGTATTTGTAATAATTTTGTTTATTGTGACTTGAACCGAGTAGTATTCTGATCTAGTTTTGTGCTTCAGCGGCGCTGCCCTCCCCGACGTGGTGGCTCCCTCGAATCGTTGTCAGTTCTGGGGGCACCAGGGAAACCAGATTCGTGGCGATTGGTGATTGTATACCGAGTCGTAAGCCGTGACAATCCAGTTATTGTATCAAGAAGTCTCTGCTGATTATCTCTGAGTTGTCATAGTTGAGTTGTTGAACCGAGCCACCCTTGACGATTGTCGTTGGAATCGTTATGTAGAGCCATTGTAGAGCGTTACTAAATCGCTCACGGCGATTGCCTCTGAGTCCTCATACCTCAGTTCTTGTAGTGAGTCGCGACTGGGCTATGAGTCGTCATAATTGAGCTTTAGGGCTTTAGGAGTCGTTTACAGCGATCAATATAGTTATATTTTGCTATACACAACGCGCAGTCAATATGTTATCATTAAATCGTCCGGTTATTGGCTGTGTTTTATGATGGCGGAAAAAGCTTATTTGAAGAATAATATGCCTGCCGGCGGTCAATTTTACTACCCATCCTCATATTGCACACAAACATACACATGTCCTGTGCTAACCGAATTTTTATCCCTGCACTGCACTGCGCCATCATGAGCCAACAAAAATTTATCGCCGTGTTTCTGAGCAATTTACGACAATTCCATTTATTACCTCTCTCGTAATTTCATTAAAGCCCACCACGATCACTGGTCCGGCACAAGAGCTTTTGCTATATTTATTATCAGGATAAATCTATAACCGAGAGCTTGCAGCCTTAACGCTCGCGGCTACCGGACAACAACAAAAAAACAAAAACAAGAAACCACAAGAGAAAAATCTTAGGAGAAGACGGAAACAACAAAATAAATTTTTGATTGCGTCAATCGTCCTTCTCTATCTCGGAGAGAAAACATCCTCCAAACGGGATTAGCTCCGGCGGAATGAATTAATTTCGTTTCGCGGAAGCTCCCGGAATTATTATCTTGAGTCCCGTGCTCGTCCTATTTTTTGTTTTTTCGTTTTGTTGTCGAGTTTTGTTGCGCGAGGAATAAGAAGAGAATCCTCCCATTCCAATTACGTCGAGTAATTGGTAAAGTGAAACGAAACTTATCAAAGCTGGTGCACAAGCCGCAAGAGCAGCAGAACTGGAGAAAAAAAAATCGGTTTTGTTTGAGTTTACGAAAAGTACTTGCACTCGATAGCAAACATATGAGCATCTCAAGAAGTTTGCTGCGACCGATTGTTTGATCTATCGTCAGCGCGTGCTGGTGAGCAAGAGACTCGGCTAGATAATGGGTCTAATAGGTTATTATTATATTGAACATTACGCTTTGAACAAGAGCATGTTTTCTGTTTAATGAAATTCTTATTTGAATTTCAAATTCTTAAATATGAGTAGATATTGAAGTAATAATACCCTTTAGCTGTTTATCAGTAATTTGTGGAATAATTGAATTTAATCATAATACCTGCATAATTTGAAAATGCTAAGTTAATTCCCGTAAGTACTAACAACACGAAGATCGCATTTTTGCGGCCGTGGAATGAACACCAGCTTCGGGTTCCACCAAATCTGTATTAATTCAACACGCTGTTAGTGAAATTGAATTTGATCAATTCCTGTTGGCTGGCGACAAAAATCTAGGTTTCACAAAACAGCACAAGGGATTGGTTTATTTTTATCGCGGTTGACTGAATTGAATTAGAATTTTCGAAAATATTCCAGAAAAATTTCAGCTAATAATTATTTCTTCGAATCAGCTGAAAATTGCAAAACAATTAAAGAACCGTATTTCGCAGCATCTTTCATGTAGTCTCCGAATATGACACCAGATTTTGATATAAGTCCACACAGGATGAATTTTTCAACAGAAACTCGGAGATCAAAGTTTTGAGTACAGTCCTGTATTTTCTTCAAAAATGAATATTCGTGAGATATGGCTAATAAGAGTTTTCTGTTCAACACAATGATCACCCTGTTCAAAAAAGTACATCTATCTTCAAGTTATGTGGGTTACTCTGTGGGACACCTGTATATACAGTGATCACAAAATCGCACAGCAGAACAGTTCATATGAAATCATCTATGAAGACCACAAAAGAATATAATTTTTTTTCTGCGGCTTCTATTTTTGAAGCTATGAAGGGTCAACGCTTTGCCCTTCGAGGCTTTCTAGTTTCGTTATTTAAAACTATTTAAGTGAACTGTTATTGGCATAATTGTGAGAAAGGATGTGTACTGAGTTCTCATTTACTATAAAGGCTGAGTCAACAACTTTGGAAATTATTATTCTCCAGCAATGCCTCCAAACAGTCCAGTTGATGCCTCAACCAAAGTAATGTAGAGCAGTCAAGCGGTTCTGAAACATTTTTTGGAGATGATTTTTAGAGAAATTGTATTTTTTTGCTTTATAACTCACCCTGTATTGTGAATAAAAATCCAGTATATACCCAGTGGTTGGTATTTTTTTTCCATAATTTTGCCACCAACAGTTTACCATAGTATTTGAAATACAGTGTGGCCCAACGAAAACACAACAAAGGGGTTTTTGGGCATTTCACCTAATTTTTTTAAAAAAGCTTAGACCGGTCGATTTTTATACCGATCTGAAACATATACATTGACGAATTTCCATTTTCAGCCCCCTCACCCCCACCCACCACAATATTAATATTCCAAATGACACCACATACTTCGCGATTCATCAAATTGAAGACAACCAGATTTTCTTTCTGGAAGAATATTTTCAAAAATTTTAACCCCATCCCCTATTTAACTAAAATTCTTCGAGTGTCATATTCTTGACCTCTCAATTTTCTATATTGCAGTCAACTTCATTCTGCACAGCATCGAGGAAGAAAACTTTCTGTGGAAAAAGTGCCACCCAAATTCACCCCTCACCTCTACCACAACTTCTGAGTCAAAAATGACGAATGTTCAATTAATTGGGGGAGGGGTTGAAAATTGAGAAAAATGTTTTCGAAAAAAAAAGATTACATTTATTTCGATGTATCACAAAGCAGATGGTGTCTTGTTGAATTTTGAAGTTGGGGTGGGAGAGAACAAAGGAGTGAATTTGGACAAATTTTTTTCTCCGATGCTATCGGAGATGACGCTGACTAAGCTGAAGAAAATTGAGGGGTCGAGAATATGGAATGAGACAGTCAAGAGAAGTGTAGGGAGAAGGAGGGGTGGGTTTAAAATCTTAGAAACATGTTTTCAGAAAAAGAATTTATGTCTCTTCAATTTGATGTATCACAAGGTGGGTGGTGTCATTTGAAATTATGAAGTTGTGGTGGGTGGGGTGAGGGGGCTTGAGATAGAAATTCGCCAATGTATGTTTCAGATGTCCCTTCTCGATATAAAAATCGGGCTTCGAGCTTTTTCCAGAAAAATGAGGTGAAATGCCCAAAAACCCCTCTGCCCTCTGTTGTGTTTTTGTTGGGCCACCCTGTATGGAAACTAAAACGGTTCGAAGGACCAACCTTCGACTTTCATTATAACTTCGAATATAAAATTCGAACAATTTTTTTTTACCTTTTGTAAGCTTTATGGACGATTCCGTATACCTATATATCACAGCACTGTTCTGGTGCGCTATTGGATTTGAGAAATATTAGAGTTTAATATGGCGGCTGCTGAAAACGTCAAAATTCAAAATTTGACAGGTGTATTTTGATTGTCCATCCATCACTATTAAAAGTAGGTATAAATAAGAAAAATCACAACAGGGCACGGGCTGCAAGAGTATGTAACGCTTGCTGGAGGAACTGCTGGTGCCCTCTGCCAGCCAACAGTCGAAGCTCATGTGTCAATGTGATGTGGAAAGCAAAATTAGAATCGTAAACAGTGTCATACGCTTCGACGTCAATTGAAAAATTTGAAATTCGTCGGAAAAGCTGGGATATTTGGTTGTTTTTAGCTGCATTTCCCCATGCTTTCACTGCTGATTAGTAGTGATACTGATTGTTTATTACATACTTTGACATCAAGTGTGTATCTACGTGTCCGTTTGTGCCGCAGTTTTTGGAAAGCGCCCGAAAGCTTTTTGAATTCGTCAGACAATCAGAACCAGATTAAACCTGCCTAAAATTGACTGTAGAGTAGGTACCTACTAGATTAATTTTGCACGCTATGGTATGATACAGCAGACCAAACCAAACGGTTTTCTTTGAGCGTCTGAGTGTAACGTACCCATACCCAAGGAAATGGAGGATCAAATTCAATTTTGCATCCGAGCAAATGCAAAAATTGCGTGTCGTTGCATGCGAGAATAGATACAGGCGGCCGCTATCTGCGCTTTTGCGATCTTTTCTCAGGTAATTCCATAAAAGCTCCAGAAAGAAACATAAAACACAAAGAAAATATGTGTTCGTTTCCAGCAGGAAGTCGAACGCAGTCACGAAACGATACCTTGGCAAGCGTCGTACGGCCAATTAGCTAATTAAAGCATTTGACCAAGCACCTAATCAATTCCATGTGCACGTTGCTATATGTGTGTATGTTGAAACGTAGAATTTTTCACCAAAACGCCCGCTTGTATATTCCTAGCCACATCTACACTCACAATGAACAAATTTTCAGCTCCATACTAACTTTCTAAAATAAAAAAATCTATATCGAGTCTTTAAAAAAAACGTTTCACATTTTGGAGAAATATTCGCTGACTGAAACTCGAAGATAAGCCAAAAACCCGTAAAAATGGCAAAGAAGCCGTTCACAGCCTGCCAGATTGCTCGCGCGAAGCTACTGGGCCCTGCAACTATTGCAATTAATTAGAATTAGACTAATCGATACTTGGAGGCTTCATTTCTCGAGTCCATGACACTTGAAGGACACACGTAAATCGAAACGAAAAAATAGGCAAATCACTCAGAATGGCGCGTGGAATGATAATCTAAAATAAAATTTGCGGATTGTCCAGAAATTTTTTCAAAAAAAAAATGAAGAAGGAACAACGCGTTCAAAGAGAACAGTTTGTTTCTAGATGTTGTTGTATTGTTGGTTGCCTACATCACTTCAGTAGAAAATCAGAGAAGGTACGGGGTACAGTGAGTCAGTGACTCATGACTAATCAACAAAACAATGTTGCGCAATGTTGTGCGTAGGCCAGAAATAAGCGCCGCAAAAAAGAGCAGTACGACGTAAACAATTCAACTGCAAAGAAACCATGAGTGTGATCGTAATTTCTCCCTCGGTCGGGACTAATCATCGTGAGTAGAAGGCGATACAGTTTGTTTCGTGGTTGTAAAAATTTTTTACCCTCAAGTGGTATAGACCCTTGTATAGACCCCATTATTCTTTTAATTGAAGCTTGGAATTAAATGTTAATATTTGCTGTGTCAGATACGTTTAGCTAAAATTGGGTAATTTTTTTTATGTGCGTGAGTACGTTTCTTCTGGCACAGTCTGTCTAAATTAATGCCAGCTTTTTCGGGGGAGAAAATGTGAAAAAGAAGCAGTGTTAGTAAAGCAACAAGTTCTGGTGACTTCTGTGTAACGACTCCGCGAGCTCGTTCCCAAGGCCCTTTGCCGCGATTATGCCGTCTATACTGGTAGCCTAATCAAAATGCATAGATCCTCTCCTCGCGGTACCAATATTCCCAAGTCTGGGCAGAAATTTAATTATACACACTGTCATCGGTTGGTAGCGTCTCGCTTGATTACGATGTCCACACACAATGCGGCATAAATTTTCTTTCCGTTCATAGAGAAGACAACCCGCAGCAAGAAGCTGTATGGAGTTGTAATTATCGTGCGGAGCCCCATCAGAGAAAATTGCTAAAAACCTGAATGAATGGCATCGGCGAGACACGCATACATATAAGTTTGACCATTTTCTCCTCACCACATCAGCAACAATAAATATTTATCTTTATAATAAAAACAAATTGTTGTTACTCCCGAGTATGCACGTAAGTATACAGAAGAGAGAGCGTGAGGAGTTGCATATCATTATGATTTAGCACCTATGCATCAAAATGTCATTCTCATCCATGGTCGGTTTGCATCAGCAACAAAGTCTGTTTTATCATCGCGGCCTCTAGTTCTTCAGTGTTGCGTTTTATTTCCATATCTCGCGTTTCTATATATTCTATACTTAATATATTGTGCATACAAAACACCCACAACTTGCGGTGCCTTTCAGGGAGTTTCCACTTTATCTGTGCGAGTGGTGCGGTGTTGATGTTCGCGAGCACGGCGCGACAATACTTTATATTCCTCTCCTCGGCTGCATTTTCAATGTTCTCTGTGTTCCAATTTCTTGAAATCTTCATTAACACATTTGGCACAACTTCAATGTTGCTGCATTCTCCGCCAGATCTACTTTGGAAAGACGAGTTGCACGACACCTCACGCGGATGCGACGACATTTGTTTGTATCTCTTCCGGGGGAGAGATAACTTCAATTGCTAGCTGTGTCTGAAGTTTGTGATGCTTTGGAGAGCTTAAATATAGAGTTCCGGAAGCGTGCACGCGCGCATGCATTTGAAATTCGAATGGAACAATCCAATCACGTGCTCGAATTAAGTTACTTTGCGTCATCCCAGATTCAATTGAGACTTGACCAAAGTCGACAGGTTTTTATTGCTTGATATATTGATTTATCGCGCTTTGATTGGATCACACACACGGTCGTTTCCTGATGTGCTGTTGAGAGCTGTCACAACAAAAGCATCAAAACAAAGAGACATTTTTATTGGGTCTACAATCCTTAGACCCAAGACCTTAAATCGCAAGAAACAGAGTTTTTCCGCGTGATAATCTCTTACGCAATATTCACCTAGCTATCCAATAAATATTGAGCCTTGAATTTGAGAACTGAGTTATTTGGAGGAATTGCACTGTGCACTGTAGAACCCATTTTGATTTCCTAAAAAAGGATAACATTTTCTAAGCATATTCCCAAACTAGATATGAAAAAGTGAAGCGAAAAGTAAATCGATTATTTAAAGTGTAGGTAGCTCCTAGCTCCAAGCCAAGCGATCAAACTAAGCGTAAGACATTCTTCACTTGTCTTAAATTACAAAACTAGCTGTCACCGGCGACGGCTTGCAGGCCGTGGGTGACAGCATTGGTTGAAAAGTAGACAGGGAATTTGTTCCACTGACACCGGACAAGTGGAAAGGGAATTGTTCACGTGATGTTGATTTTCCGTTGTTTTAGGCAGATGTCAGGTTTCCCCTTGGCGAGTTTAGTAATTTTATGCATGTCCGTTGATAGTGTTTTGGTCAGATGAAGTTTTCCGAGAGGCGTAAGCAACTGACTGTGTAAGAGTAACATGAATTCGAAAAGATGTTTGTTTTTCGCGTGTTTTGAAATTTCTGCCTCGACTTGTAGGGTTCAATTGAGAACGAAACGCATGTCAGTGGGTAGTGTCTGGTCAGTGAAGAGTTGTTAGGGAAAATCGATACACCATTATTTTGTTTATTAATATGTATTTCTACTTTTGTTCAAGGTAACTACTAAAAATACTGGAAACATTGATGAAGTACCACAATTTTGAAAATGAAAGCGACGATGTGTGTTATGAAAACCTGAACCGTGAAGAAGGCTCTGCCGTGGAAGACACTGTACAGTGGAAAGAAAAGAAGAACTGTGCATTTGTGTTATTTAGGAGCCTATTTAAATGTGTAGGAAAAATTGAGATGAAATAAGAGTATGTGCAAAATGTTGAATTTGACAAATGCATTTCGATTGTCCATCTTGACTATGTACTCATTTGTTTAAAATCTCAATGGAATCTGGTGAGAAATAGAAAAATTTAATATGTCGGCATTGGAAATGTCAAAATGCTGAATTTAACAGATGCATGTCGATTGTCTTCTTATCTCGCGATTTCAAAAATCTAGACGCCCTCTGGCGGCTAAAGTCGCGAAGTGAGTTTGTAAGTTTTCACGTCATCTCAGTTCTGTCGCTTCTGTCAAATAACCAGTGACGATCGCACGAATTGTAAGGATTCTTGTATAGGTGATCAAGTTACTCAAGAAAATGAACTTTTTCTGAATAGCGATCAATAATAATTAGGTATTAACTCAAATACCACAAAAAATACAACCGTTATACAACGCACGATGACAGGTGACAGGAAAACTTACAATCCTCCATCTTGTTTACAGCGCCCCCATCGGTGGTTAAAATCGAGAATAGGCTTGAAATCTCAATCAGATCGGTTGAAAAATGGGAAAGTTCAATAGGCACTCTGCGGATTTGCTTCAGCGCCAAAAGTTGCTATTTTTTTGTACACTTGCTGCAGGAAGTTATGTTTCCATAACAGCAATGCCATTTGAATAATCATATCACCTGCAAATGTCAATTTCAACAATTAATTAATCCCAATATTGCCAATTTTCCTCACACATATGTTCGTGACTGCCGCATGAGAGTGCTGAAACGGGCGGGAGATTCAAAATGTGCAGTGCGCCTATATGACGGTCTCTTGAAACGTCAAAAATCAAAGTTTGACAGACGCATTTTGAGGTATAGGTTAAAAATCCCAATCGGATCAGTTGAAAAATGCAAAAGTTCAATATGGCGCTCTTCTGGGACGTCAAAAATCAAAATTTGACTGATACATCTCGATTAATACCAAAGCAAGTACAGGTTGAAAATTTCAATCTGATCTGTTGAAAAATGCGAAAGTTCAATATGACGGCCTTTTGAAACGTCAAAAATCGAAATTTGACAGATGCATCTCATTTGCCTAGCCAAAGCAAGTGAAGGTTAAAAATTCTAATCTAATCGGTTAAAAAAATGCAAAAGTTCAATATGGCGGCCTTTTGAAACGTCAAAATGTTAAATTTGACAGATGACATTTGACATTTGCGTTGTTTACATCGAACTGGCAGGAATGACGCCGTATTTCCATCCAAAATTAGTAAAAATAGGCAATCGAAGCGCTGAAAAAGTTTGCAGACGGAAAGGTGATCCGTTTGTGGTGGTACAGCCGAAAGCCTGCGGCAGATCATCCTGGGTTTCTCATCAAACAACCCGCGTCAAAAAAGTTGTGCACTCGCCAAGGAATTTGCTTCTGAAGAACGAAAGAGGCCACTTTTTTTTGCAAATGTGAACTGCTGAAATCTGGCCCCAGTGTAAATTTATTGTGAGTACCTCCTATATCCATTTCGCTTCCTTAGTTCCCCTGTGTTGATCAAATTACTCTTCCAATACCAGAGCCGGCCTGGAAATTTTGATCCATATCTCGTTTAATTTGAAGGGGACCTTGTGTTTGAGTTGCCTGGCAAACGGCCAAGGGTCTACTGGACCACTACGGTCACATTTTGTACCCTGACAGGGTCATTGTTATTCCAAAAACACTATTGAAATGCCCCGAGATGTTGTCGAGTTTCCCAAAACCGACAGCGTCAATAATGACGTTTCCGTCAGATTTGGCCGGGCCGTGTACCGTTTTCAACATTTTTCGGCAAAATTTCAAGAAAAGCCACGCCGAATGGCCCGCACCAGACGATAGTGGGTCCCCGAAACCCCCCGGTCGGCATTTCACACCAAATTTCTCGAAATTCTGCCCGAGTTTTCGCCGTCAAAATGTGTCAAGAAATCTCGGACGAATTATTTGAAATGACGATTTTCTGGAAAAAATTGGAATGAATTATGAATTTTCGAAAAATCCCCTCAAATTCGGCAGAAATTTTGGGAATTTCCCATCGTCAACTTGCATTGCGGTTCGTTTGCGGATTTTTTTTTTAAATACCCCGCCAAAATCTGACGTCTGGTTTTCACGAATTTCAACCAAACGTCGTTTGGTTTTCACAGCGGTTAGTTTAGGGTGAATTTTTTTTTGACTTTGTACCAATTCAATGTACCAATCCAGCGAAACTCAAGGAACGGTTTCCGTATCAAATTGATCGTTGGCGGAGCTATTCGCAATCCAATTTAATGTTTCCCGCCACTTTACGCAGCCATCTTGTGGCGGGAAAAACTGAGCTGAATGGCAAATATCTATTTAGATCTCTTTCAAAGTAAAAATTCCTTGTTTACGGTAGTCAGTTTTGCTTCATATTTCGCTCTTCGATATTGATACCAATCTAAAATTCTGAACTTCATCTGTGTAGTCGGGCATCATTGAATCCGCGAAGCTCCAGTACTTTTAGTTATGCACTGAGGTGACGCGCTACGAGAATATAATTTCAGATGCCTGTTTTGCTCTTTTGAGGTGATACGATCGCGAAATTTTTGAAAATAGCAACCCTTGGCGTGACGCCACAATATCGCGCATTTGAAGACGGCGCCAGAGAGAAGACGGTGTTCTCTTCGACGATCACTGGGTGCTCGGATGTTTGCTCCCAATTTGCATCAGCTTATATCATTTTCTCTCCGTCTCTCTCTCTCGCTTTCTGTCTCCTCCCTGGTTTTCTGATAGCATCAGGCTTTCCCATGCCCCATCCCATACACCTTTCCTTTTGCAAGCTCAGCGGAATTATTAGCATATTAATGTAATATGCACTCAGTGTCAGTGCTTGCGCGCCGTTTGATAAATAATTGATGTTTTAATTGCTCTCCACCAGTTCAGAGTCTGGTGCTGGTTGGCGTAGAGCTACCGGTGCGGGTAATATCACTGCTTCTGATGTTGATGGAAACCGGACTCGCCGCCTATCCGATTAATTATTTAATCTCGGATCGCGCTAACATTACGGGTTTTCAAGTGCGAGCCGAGGCGCCGATACTTGTTTTATTCGGTGTCTCTCGTACCTATAATACTAATAAACCGACGCCATTGAAAATTCTTTGGTCATCGAAATTACTGAACACTACACAGGGTGATTGATATGTCCGTCCTTTCGCAGTTTTTCCACAACGGTTGTTTATTATGCAAGTGTTTTATTGAGCATTCAGGACACGCAAGAGAAGTTCAAACACCAGACTGAAGGTGATTTTGCATTCGTATCTTGCAACAAATGTAAGTATACAAGATTTTACCCAACACCGCTGACACTCGGTCAATCCTACAATGCGCGGCACCAATTAAATAACGAGTCATCTGACTACTCGAAAACAAACAAAGCGTCGAATTTTTTGCCGACCTATAACCCTCCACGTGAGATTGTGAGGTGTGGTGAGGCCGAGCGGGGAACCGTTCGGGACATTTGCACAAAAGAGATATCGCTTGCGACAGTGGTCCCCTGCTGGATTTCTTCAGAGTTCCCCAAAGCTCCTCCAGAGGTTCCCAAAATGCTTCCAGAGTTCCCAAAGATCCTTGAGAAAAGTTTCCTCCGAAGTTCTGGACTGAACTTGTAATAAAGAGTTTCCTAGCGGTTCACCCCGCTGATTCACTCTCCGATTTTGCTTCAGCGCCTTGAAGCTAACTAGACAAAAGGATAGAACACTTGATCCAAGACTGTTGACACTCAACAATTCATCCATGCAGGTCACCAATTAGATAATGAGGCATTTGGCTATTTGGAATTTACGCCAGCATTGACATTTTTGCCCAAGCTTCATCCCTCCATATGGGACTGTGAGGCCCGAATTGTTATAACGGGTTGTTTTGCGCCGTTGCATGGTGATCCGATGCATTTCCGGACGCAAGAGGACTTGAAATTGAACCCATGTATGGGAAATAAAAATTCAATACACATCCAGGTGTTGGTATTGTTACGAGCGGCTATTCCGTGCATACTGGTAAACACGCGATTTTTCTGGATTCTTCCATCCATTAGATCGCAGTGTAGAAGTGCGGAGCGATCTGGTGCATTCCAGAAGTATACACGATGGCTTGGCATTGGGAACCTTCAACGCTCGATCGAGACACATCTGTTCATTTTGACGGAGGTGCAGATTCCAGAACACACGGAAAGCACGCGAAAGGTGTGAGTGATTATTCAGGAGTCGTCTAGAAACCGCATATGCCGGGCCACTATGGAAATTGCTGGAAGATGATAGAAAGTTCGAGAACGCTAATCGGAAGCATATAAAAGCACCGTGCTCAATGCGACAGGCAGTATTGAATTGGAAGAGACAGCGAGCGGTTAGAAGCGAAGTACCTGCGATATACATATTCCTGAGTAAATAATTGTTGGCGTGTATTTATTGTAGTATGCAGTAATAAACAGTGTGTTTTAAAACGATCGTCTCAATTATATTCGAACCCGTACGCGAAATACCTAGTAACAGTATTTTCTACTCATAATTGTCATAATCGTTCACTAGAATCATTTAAAGTAGCGAAACTAGACGGGGTGGAAAGAGCTTTATAGCTTCGGTCATAAAACTGATATGATGTTCTGAATTTTCTTGTGGGCTTCATAGAAGATTTCATATACCGACACCCGGTATTTAAGTTCAAGTTTTTATGATCAAACGTGGTTAATTTGCAGAAGCGTTAAGCCGGGAATAAAATTAACAAGCGAGCTATAAAGAAGATGGTGACGAGGTGCAAAGTTAATGTTATCTAAAATCGTTGTGAAGTGAGATATTTAGTACTTGCACCTTGCATCCGGATTATTACAAAACTACAAGTATAAAATGTTCCAGGAAGCTGAGTGTAGAAACTGAACAGTAATGTGAGTTTTTCACTGCCGACTTTTGCTACTTTTTGGTAATAGGTTTATGTCAAATTGGCAAGCGTTCATTTTTGTTTGAGGGCATAACTTTGGTGTCGTTGAACAGTTATGAACAGGCTGGCAAACGAAAGTCAAGCAATAACGTAATGTAATGCTAGACAGTTTATTATCAGTCAGTTGTAAATTAATCACAAACTAATTAGTAATTGCGTTAATGTGTGATGATTGAACTGATGATTATTCGTCGTTGAAAAGATTGATTGATTATTGCACTGCTTCGCGCTATAGCTACTTAGCTTATAGTATGAAAATATTGCGAATATTCCTGGGAAAATGAGAGAACTTCCTTAAAATTACAAATTGATTTCCCAAAATCATTGGCATTACCAGAAATTCTCTCCCAATTTTTTTTCTCAAGAGTTATCAATTAATTCTAATGTATAATACGCGCAAAAAATGATAAATCATTTCATGCTTTTAGGGCCTAAATATAGCTACTTAAGAGATTTTATCGGTCAGTAAAATAATATCGCTAAATTTCAAAGAGCAAAAAAAATTGTCCAAGAACTTGGGATTTTGTATTCGGAGTTTTGGTGAAACAGTGTTGCTAACATGGTGACATATGGTCCAATTGATTGAAGTAGCAGACCGGACTGAGTCGACCAAATTTACCATCTATTCGCCATTCCGATGATCGATGGATGGCGGCCACAAGTACAGGTTGAAGGTAAATCTAACGCCCGCGAAATTTGAATATAGCTCACATCGAGCTGTCAATAATGTCAACTGAGATTATCATATGGTGAGAAGTTGCAACGCTAAAGATCAACTAGTAAATTTTCTTGGATTGCTATTGCTAGTTACTTCGGCAGTTTCAATCCAGGTCCGGGTCGAAATGGCGATTTGTCAATCGCCCACGAGTGATTTACATTATTTACATTATTATACATATTTCTTACTCCATGGAGTTGTTTCACATCGATGTTTTCATAAACAGAGTTTGGTATGAAAGTAGGTTCACGAAGAGTGTAGCTTACCTGAAACAAAAAAATAATAGGTAAAGTAGGTGCACAAAAATATTACTAAGTCTTTGAAATATAGGCGATTCAATTTTCCAGTGTAACTTTTCAATCATGTTTGACACTTTTGACAGTTAACGTCATTATCAAACATGAGCTGAACAGTTTGCGCGATTGAGATTTTCCTATGACGCCATCTGTCTACAGTAGCTACAATCATGATACTTCCGGCTGGTGGGCTACCGTCGCTTTCGCGTGCAAAACCGAAGACAATTTTGATTGTGGGTGCATTTTTTTGACCGATTTGGGAATGCTGTTATGTATGTGTGGGTGTTAGTGATTTCATCAATTTCTTATTATTTAATTTATGCCAGTGATTGAGGTCTGGTCAATTTGAATCTTTTTCAATGACGGATCAGATGAGAAGTGCAACTGCGATCTCACTCATATTATGTCAGTTTTCGAAGAGAGTGGATGGGGAAGACACACGATAACACGAACGAGGAAAATGAGAGAAGTTTATTACCAACAAAACTAGATTTCGGCTCATGCCTACACTGGGTACTTTGATTGGAAAAGTTCGAAGAATACAAATACCTAGAGCTCGCGCTTCAAAGCATGGAGTAAAAATAAAAATTAACGTATTTATGCGTCTCTATACACACATAGATACACACAAATTGGTGTGATGTTGTTGTAGCATAAATCAAACGCGTTGAAAGTCCTGATTTGTATAATGCACCGCTGCAGCTAAAGAAAATACCAACACTATGAGCTTTTGATGTAGCCAATCTCGGTGTTTTGAAAGGAAACATCAGTCTATTTTCTTGTGTTGACATGCCTCCACCTTTCAGCAAAGTGCAATCACACGTTTATTCGTAGAGAGATGACAGCTTGAAGCAGTTTTGCGCTACTTAGTTGCATATTATTATCATCTGCTCCGTGTGGATGAAATTATGTAGCACCTACTATGTATAGTGAAACTGTGGGAAAACTTTTCGGCAGCTCGAAAGACCAGTTGCCAAAAAAGGCAAGAAAGAGCCGAGAGATGTTGAGATGTGATTTATTCGGCGCTTATTTTCTCTTTCGCATCATCAGCGCTCATATAATATATTATAATGTAATACAGAATAAATAAACAAATAACAGCAGAGTTTAATATAAAATAATAATATAACATGGAGAAGAGATTTGGTGGTGGAGGAGACGCAAGGCCGGGATCGGTCGCCGCGCTTCGTCATTGTAATAAGAAAACAATAAAAAGGTTAATCACATGCGCGGTCGCATCGCATTAAAATATATTCAACAAAACGACACACGCGTTCATCTCATCCGCTTATATTAAATCGGCAACAACTTTTTATATGCGGATGGACCCACTCGCCTTGTATTATTGTAACATTGTAACATTGTAGTATTAAAATATTTTGTGAATGATGGTCGTTAGGTTGAAAATTGCGAGTAATTAAATCTTTTAGCATGTAAATGGAAGAGCATGCAGCCGGGAGCCACAAAGCGCGCGTAACCGCCGAGGAAAGTTGTTTGTGGCGCAAATTATTGGCGGGACACCGGGCGTCGGTGTGGGAACCAGACCTGTTCCAATGTTCCACTTTTACGTTTTGGGGCTCGATGCATATTCAGCTTGCAAATTTACAAGACAGATCCGCGATCCCAAGCTGTTGGGCAAATTTTGAATTCCACGCCTTCTTGTTCGTATTTGATTATTCTGTGGTTTACTATACATTGTATTTTTTTTCTTTTCCAAAAGAACCAGATCGATTTGTGATTTAGTGACACCTTATTTAATTTGAAGCAGGCATTTCAATAACCTGACCACCGAAAAACAATTAGCTTTTGTTACGGTTCGGATTGAGGCGACACCGGAAGCGCGGGGTTGTTTGAGAGCCACTATAGTTTATGACTACAGGCTCACAAGCCAGCGGCGGACCAATGGGAAGAAGGTTGGTACATTAATGGAGGGAGCGCAGGGTTGGCATGGAGATGAAAAGGATAACAAGATTAGATTCGAAAAAAAGCAAGTGGAGCAAAGCAGCGGTGTATTCCAATAACACCAAAAACAACGTAGTTTTGAACGTGGTCACATAGCAGAATCATGGGCGAGTAGCATTTCTACCGAGGGCTCTATGGGGGTTCCTCCTTTACGGTAGACATTCATAAGGTTCTACGCCAGTCTCCTGGTTATGCGAAGAAATATGGTTTACATCATGTCGCCAGAGTTGAGTAGAATCTGTTTGTCTTTGCTAACCGTCACCCGTCAAGTGAAAAATAAAACCTCCAAATTTCACGTTTAAAAACCTCACACTACGACAGTTATGATTCAGTATGTTCTACCAATCGTCCATTGGGCTTTGTCTGCTCCATTCCTCCTGCCAAGCGGTGAGAAGCCGCTCTCTTGCTTGGGTCTTCCCTATTCCTCCGTATACAACCCCTCATTCCGCTGCCATCAGGGTCACTGGTGGAGTACCCGCCAAGACTAGAGCCGCTTCTTTAGAGGTTGTGTGACCCGCTCAATTTTTTCTCTCCACGACTTCACACTCAGGCCTATTTCCCAGGCCGGGGCTGCATACAGTATCGTTGCGTGAACCACCGCACCCAAAGTTTTCCTGAGCCTTGTCCTTGGACCTCTAGCATTTGGCATTAGCCGATAAAGTGCATTTGCCGTTTTGCTGGCTTTCTCCGCGGTTTTTTTCCAAATGTGTTTTGAACGATAAGTTACGTCCAAGCCAGACTCCAAGGTATTTTATTGCCTCCTTTGCTTCAATTTCAGTGCCTTCCACGCAAATTGCAACATCGGGTGCTTTCCTTCTGGTCGCAAGCAGAACCATTTATGTCTTTTCCGGCGCCAGAGACAACGCTTTGCTCTTGAGCCAGCCGGAAATCCTCTCAACAGGATTTGCTGCGTTGTCCTCTTTTGTAGGGTATCCACTTCTTCGCCGGTAACAACGACCGTCAGGTCATCAGCAAACGCCACCGTCGTGACTCCCTCGACGCCTGAGACCCGGGCATGCGAAGTCTCAGGACTCCGTCATACAGTATCTTCCAAAGTTCTGGTCCCAGCACTGAGCCCTGTGGAGCTCCGCTGTTTACTTCCCACTGCTCTCTCCCGTATTGAATTTTCCTCGTTTTGAGGTAACTATACGTATCAGCCGTGTAAGAGTTGCGATCTTTCTCCTGGTGAGCTCGTTCAAGATAATCTGCCATTTCGCAGAGTTGAATGCGTTTCTTGCGTCGAGCGTTATCAACGCGACGTGCTTCCTGTGTTAATAGCTACGTTTTCTGGCTTCTTCCGGAGCCGACACCAAGCGCTTGACGGCGTCAATCGTAGATTTCCTTTTTTGGAAGCCGTATTGGCGTCCCGAAATTCCGCTTCCTTTCTCAAGCTCTGTCCTCAGCCTTGCCAGGATCAGGTGCTCCAGCAGTTTTCCCATGCAGTCTAGCAGGCAGATTGGCCTGTAGCTACTCGCGTTGTCCAGGGGTTTGTTCTTCTTCCGAATCAACACAAGCTCCGCGATCTTACATTCTTCGGGGACGTTTCCTGTTCTCAAAGCATCGTTTATCACATCCAGGACATACGTTCCCTGTTGCGCTGCTATTTTCACCACCTCGAGTGGGATCTGGCCTGGTTCTGGTGTTTTTTTTGTTTTTTAGCCGACCAACTGCCGCTACCAGGTCCTCTGCCGTAAAAGGCTCAACAATGATTGGCTCTCTTTGTTCGCTCCACACTACCTCGTCGTGGGTTGAAAAAAGCTGTGAAACTATTTCCCGTACCCTTTCTTCGGAGATCGCTGCTTGTCTTGTTTGGAACATGCCTCGTTTGGCTACGATGTTATAGCCATCTCCCCACACATGTCATCGACCTCGACACAGAGCTTTTTCCAGGCGTCAGTTTTTGAACGTTTGGTGGAAATTTGCAGAGTCTTCCTAGCTCTGCTTAATTCTACTTCAAGATTTTCAAATTCCTGGTCAGTTCTCGATCTGCGGACTCTCAAGGAGCGCCTTCTGATCTCCACACAGGCTTTCCGTTCGCTGGCAATTTTGGTCGTCCACCAGTACGACGCTCGCCTTCCCGCTGTCTGCCTGCGGCGTGGCAAGATTTGGTCGCATGCCTTCTTAATGACTTCAACCAAGCCTGTTGGAGTGCAGCTGTGTTTTTTCGAGCTCGTTTTTCAATGCCGCCGCCAATTTCTCTTTATCCAGCCTCTTCAGCGACCATCCTTTCGGTCTGTGGGTAGGCGTCGCTCTTCTTTTGCCTCCAAGAACAAAGCTGATGCATCTGTGGTCGCTCAGCGTTTCTCCATCAAGAGTCAACCAATGTCTGATGCTTTCACTCACAGCCTGCGTAGCAATCGTGAGGTCCAACACAGAGTGGTAGTCACCTCTTCCGAAAGTGTGGGCTCCCGTGTTGAGTACCACCGCATCCATTTCGGACAGCCAGTCCATCAAAATTTCCCCGCACTTGTAGTTTGCCTGAGCACCCCAGGTCGTTGACTTGGCGTTGAAGTCTCCGGCGATGATGGTTTGCGCGTTGTGCCTTCGCACGGTTTGCTTGATTCCAAACAAGATTCGGCTATATTCCTCTTTTTCAATATTTGGGGATAAGTAGCAGCTAATGACTAGCGTTTCCTTCAACTTCAGCCACGTGTAACCGATTCCCTCCCCCACTCCGTCTATTGGCAGTTCATTGTTCAGGACCTTGATTGCAGTAGCCATCTTTATACCAGCCCTTGTCGTTTCTCATGACTGCTTTGTTTGGCTCGCTAATTAACAGCACGTTCGTCAATGTTTCTCGTGCCGTGACGTAAAGCAGGTCACGAGCCTGTCTGCTCCTATTCAAGTTGATTTGGAGTAATTTCAGGCTGCTCGCCATTTCTTTTGTTACCCTCGGCTTGGTTCTTCAGCGTTGTCTCCTTGTGGTGTGGCTTCCTGGGTCTTTCACACTCTATGCTGCCTACCTCGTGGTTCTTACCTGCGCACAGCACGCACGACGTCTTGTTTCTGTACTGGCTTCTCCTGTGCCCTTTTCATCCGCATGGCCTTTGCAGTCCTGTGCCAAGTGGCCCTGTTCCCAGCATTTGTAGCAGTTTTCGAGGCTTTTCTTTCATGCAGTCTGCACGAGGTCCAGCCAATTTCTATGATTTTTAGGTCATTTAGTTTCTTGCCATCATGCTTTGAAACTTTGATTGTGGCGTTCTGCGTTTCACCAAACGCTGGCCTGAGCGAGGTCAGAATGTAGTTCTTTGATCCCAAGGCTCTTTCCACTGCTTCCGCTATCTCTTCTTTTGTGGTAATGACATCAATATTCTTGATGTGGAAGACCGTAACCGGATTTCTTGAAATTACTTCCGCTCCTTGCACGTCCTTCATTGCTGCTCTAATCGCCTCTGCTTTGTCTTTATACTTACCAATTATTAAAAGGAGATTTCCCTCTCTAGTCTTCCTGATTGTCGAGACTTGGGCCCCGGTGTCTCCAAAATTGACCTTTTTCTTCACTGCCTTCAGGAGGTCAGCGTAGCTCCTTCCTTCTCCTCAACAATCACGGCCTCTGTGTCGTCTGTGTTTCCCCTTGAACTCTGTCCTTTGTTTTTATTCTTGGGGAACTGCCACTTTGAAAACTTATTCCGTGGTTCCCAACGTCATGCCCTCGACATTAGGTGTGTCCAGTGATTGGCCAGCCTTTATTTGCGTTGTATCTTCGCCTGGCTGTCTGAAGATGGTAATCTCCACTTCTTCTTCAGTTTCTTGACTTCTTCCCAGTTCAAACTATCCCTGCCGCTGCCTATTCTTGGAGCAGCCAGTCTTGTCACTCTGTGCTTGCGCATTGATCTCCTTAGGTCAATAAGGCTATTATATAGCGTTTCAAGGGTTGGTTTGTCGTATGATACCGCTTTTGCGACGAGGTAGTACACCCTACGGTGAATTTTATCGCCTCCATCTAGCTCTGTGTTCTGTTCTATGCTCGGTTTTGGTTTCGTTTTGGTTTCGAAGCTCACTTACGCTTTGAAAACGGTCCTTAAATCTCTCAGCAATTCTTCGGTACATTCCAAAGTCAGCTGGCACGTTATGGGCTAAAGCATGTTTTTTTAGAAGCTTCAAAACACGTCGCCTGTCTATTCAATTACAACCTAGTTAATGTTACCGGTCATTCTGCGTTGATCAGCATCTTTGTCGTGTTTAAGTCAACACATTTGGAAATTATTTCTCCGATATTAGTCTCGTCAACTCCGTTTTTCAAGGGTAGAGAGATCTGACGACGTCATACGACAACCTACTGCCGGCATAATTGGGCCCTGGCTGCTCGTTGCGAAGCATCCCCTTCACGTATTTGTTCAAGTGGATGAGAAAGCTGGATACTCTACGGAGAACGTCTCAGGAGCAGATTGATTGACTGTACTCCCACCTCGGAGATGAGTACCTTCTTCATGCACTACTTTGCACCTTCTGATTCCATGTAACAGACACACTCCTAAATTAAATTCTAGCATTCTAGCATTTAACTACAATATATTGGCTATATTGATGTGGTATTTTCAATTTTCTATTTTTCATTCCACCTATATCCCATACACCTTCTATTTTCAGTAGAATGACTTTTTGGGGCAAAAATAAAGTGACAAGCTGGGGGGCTACGGCTACGGCTGATGGCACCTGCAAAGTTTTGGAGCGAAACTATCAGTGGCCATCGGACGTATTCTCCCAGCGCTCCAGCTTGTCACTTTATTTTTGCTCCAAAAAATCATTCTACTGAACAGCTATAGCAATAACGATAAGTTCAATTAGTAAACGGCCTAAACGGGGCGCTCTCGCCCTAAAAAAAAATGGCGAAAGGACCCTGAAGGCATCATATGCCAGCCCCTAGAGAAGTTGCGTCTAGTCCTCATAGGTGGAGAGAAGTTACAGAGGCAACCGAATTGGTTTTGTATTTGATTCGGTGGGTAGACAGTAAACACCACCAACCTGGTCGGAAAATTAAGCGGGTTGATTGCAACCTGACTCTGACAAGCACCGCATAAAACGTACAACTAAGTCTAGCAGTAAACAGGACCCTCACGCTGTTGGTTTTACGGATCCGAAAGAGGTTAGTCCTTGCACCTGCTGGCACCTACGATTATTACAACGCCACAGAGTAATTTGCACATGCAAGGTCCCGAAACTTTAGACTTTAAAGCGAGCACACGTATAGGTATAAACTGCAACAACAGATGCCATCAGTGTTTAGAGCCCGGAATAACGGGGAATTACTCCCACTAATTTGCCCTGGAGGTGAAACAGTAAGAACAATGAGCTAGATCGCGCGCTGTATGGAGGTATGCCCAGCAAGGTGCCACAGGGTGTCTTCTTCCGCGTATACACCTTTTCCATACTATAAACTAAGTATACCACTATGCTGCTGCTGATTATCATATTTACGGTCCCACCAGCGCTAATCTCCGGCACTCGATCAAGTCCAATTAAATCAGTTATACGATGACGACTTCCGTGTGTATTCCGCACAACTGTCGGGTCGCGATGGGCATAGATAACACACACGCCGCCAAGATGGGATTAAAATTTTAATCTGGCATCAAATAAATTTTCGACTCGTGTGCATGTGTTTGGAAACACGCGGAATACCCGAACAGTTGGCAGGGCAAAATTAGGCGCAAAGGTAAATCTGCAGGCTAACCGAGCTTCGGTGTTGTTTTCACAAATTTCCATTAAGGGGGCGGAATGCATGGGTACGCTATTTACGGCCATGCCATGGAGGACATAATATGCACACGCTAAGTCCGAAAATAGGCACATCCATTAGGCACAATTATTGTTTGTAACATATTCACCTAGTAGGTAGGTATTATACTTGACGTGCTGAGCTTATGCAGTAATGACGTTGGCCGACGTGCACGTTTCTAAGATGTTTACAGTCAAGAGGCGCTGTCATTAGTGTCATTACTGGATGTGTTAAGCGCCTCAAGTATAATTTATATTGAGAAGACATCGGATAAAACATCACCCCTTTATATGGTGAGCAACTAAATGGCCGTAACAACTTCTTATTCTGTAAAAGCGGTGAATTACAGTTAAATATACATTTGATAATCTGACACCTGACACCGGTGGAGACGTAATGATAGCTAGCGGTTTACAAGAACTTTTCCGATGACTTTTGACACTGGCAGGAAAGGATGAAATATGGACCAAAAGATTCAGTGATAAGACTTTAACCGCTGCTGCCAGTTTTAGGTGGTTTTGTAATTTGATGTTCAAACTATGTGCTGCTTTTATACAGCGAAAAATGTGAATAGAGGCAAGACTATCCTCAGTTTTTCACGAGAAAACTCTTGATTGTCAGGTCAGATCAAGCTGATTCTTTTGATATCAGATGCTATTCTATTAATCTGTGCCATACTCTGAACAGCGATATTATCAATATACTGTCCATACCTATTACTAGATATCGGTTAATTTTCTTTATTTAGAATTGTCAGGCCAGGTCGAGGTACGTTTGGTATTCCGACACTTGAGTCAAGTTTTTCAAGGTACTACTTATCAAGTGGTTTTTATTTTGTTCGGCCTGTCGGAACAAATCAAATTTGCTTTCAATTTTAACAGTGAGATATTCAAGCTGTCGCATCATTTATGTAGAGGGTTATCAATTCAATAATGATACCCCAATCCCTAAAACTTCCCCGACGAGTAGCAAAGGAACGGATGGCATTTTTTTTTTATGAGAGGTCTCTTCGGATGGGAAGTTGGAATTTGAGAAAAAGATTGAAGAACTGAGATATTTTCCTCAATAAGGGCTTCATTTTGAGTTCCATAATTTGAGTCCGGTCTCGATAACCCAGGCCGGTTTTACATTGTCAACAGGGAAAATCTCGGGAGATTGAAAACAAAATTGTTGGGAAGTATTTGGGAACCAGTTACCTCTTGTTTAAAAAAAAATTGTGAAAATCGGTTCACGAGTTGAATACCTGGGGCAGAGTTCTTAATATTTGCACGTTAGAGCCCCAAACGAGGGGGGGCTCAGTGGGGCTCCAAGAGACACTTGTAGACACCAGGGAACCTATCAGGCTTCAACCAATCAAAGGAGACACAAGGGCGTCGCTTTGGCCTGAAACGGTAAAATCTGATAGTTATCAGTGCTTTGAACGGCATCAGGAATAAGACACCATGGGGTCCTGGTACCAAATTATACAAGAGAATTACACACATTAAAATTTGAACGTATACGCCAACAGGATGGGCATACTGAAGTTGCTAAAGCTATGGAAAACACAAGGGGGTATTTACGGAGCCCCAAAACGATACTTTAAAACAAAGGATTGGGGCGCACTGCTGCCTTAAACGATACAAGAAAACACACCGAGATCTGCATCTATAACCATTCTGTCACATTGACATAGAAACGTCAATGTAACAAAAACTTACCGGTTTGGTTGCTAGGAAATTAACTGGGCCAAAAGTCGAGCGAACAGGCAAGCCCGGCTGAAATCGGCCAGGCCAAATTTTGAAAATTCATAGCGCCCGTCTTGTGAATGATGGGGAACTCCAAACTGCAGCATTAATTTGATTTTTTAATTGTGTTGCTTCCTGCTAAACTTGGTTCCAATCCATTGGATAGATTTTGAATAATTCAATGGTAAAGTTTTGAACTTGGAAATTTTTTATTATTCGACGGATGACAGATAGGGCCGTACATCCAATTGTTATGAATACAGTTTTCAAAGGGCTTTCAGACGACATATTGCAAGTCAAGTTCCGTGATGTATAACTTCTGTTATTTTTTTGATAGTGACTTTTCCGTTTTCACAGATGACAGCCAAAAACTAATGGGCTGTTTCCACGGACCAACAATGTCCGCATACCGAATTTCAAGTCGATCGGATCAACGTTGCAGCTGTAATCGTAGCAGATTACAGACACACAGACAGACATAACTCCAAAAATGTTCTTAATCGCCTTGGGGGACCTCAAAATGGATATATGCGTCTTCATCCCGGAATTTTTTTTTAGCGCGTTCACAATACTTCCCCCCTACGTTGGGTGGTGTGTCGGGGATGGATTACCAAATGACAGATGTTAATGTTAAATATCTGTCGAATTTCAAGCTAAATGTGATTTATGCGCATTATGTTGGTGAGGCAATGGTGGAGATGAAGGTTTGTCTATGAAAGAAAAGTCGTGGCTTGAGATTCTCCTTATTTTCAAGCGATACTTGGTCAAGGAGGCGTCACCCTGTGAGATAAACTCACACATAAAATAGTGAAGTGAGAGTCACGGAAACGTACACTTTATACAAACTAGATGGGCTTAATTCGTGCGTCAAGAAAAGTGAAAAAAATAAAGACCTTTGCAATGTGACTGCCTAGCGGATGAAATAATTTTCTTGAAGGTGCTGCAAAAATTCTACTTTTATTTTATAAAATCTGAAGAAATTTAAAATCTCAACACTATCTGAAGAGTGGTATTTTAGAATGCGTGGTCGGACAAATTCCGCTCAGACTTTTGAGCTTTGGGACATTCGCTCGTTTCCTTTCAGCTTGGGAGAAATGTGTGGTAAGACACATTCCGGTCGGACGTTTGAATTTTGGGAGATCTGCGCGCTTACACTAGGTACCTGTGGGAGAAATACATTATTGGTCTTTTTCGAACGAGAATCTTTTTGTAACCGGTTGGTTATTGGCGGTTGACATAAGATTGACATACTGTCATTTATTTTGACATCCGACATTTTCCTCTGAAACGTTGCGGTTACAACTTTGGTTATCAGCATTTGACGGGAAAAGAGTTAATTCAATTGACGGAGAAAATTCTGCGGTATACTTTGGCAGATCAAAAATTTGATTTTCCGAAAACGTTTCATTTTTTATGTGAAATATTGGTGACTTGATTTAAAACGCCTAATAAATCTATTTCAGTGAAGAAATCATGAATTTTTTTTAATTTAATTTTTATTCTCTAGAAAATGGTGTTTTCTAGAGAGTCGGTCGTCGGACATGTGGTTTAGCCGGTGTTCTTGTGGGCGGTCCATCCTCTTCTCATAGATTCTTCTTCTCTCGTCAAGTCGTCACGTACCTAAAGTTTTTGAGGTATAAGGTACGTCTGACGTTTACAAATTGTGGGTAGACTGCTTTCTTTCAAATCGAGTTTCAAATCTGTTACCGCCACAATTTGTTCCCCCATCATAATAATAACCATCTACATGACCAGGTTATGGAATGTATAACCGTCGATGATATCAAAATGATATCACTTCCTTTACCATTTATAACCAATCCTCGCTAAAATGCCAAACTCAATAACCAAGTGTAACCGGTCGTGAAAAGTTACTCGCTCGAAAAAGTTTATTGTGGTACAAATTCCGGTTAGACGCTTGAGCTTTGGGAGAAATGAGTGGTGGAATAAATTTCGGTCGGAACTTTGAGCTTTGGGAGATTCGCGCGCTGTTACAATTTGTGGCCTATAATGAGTCGTGGGTGGAGTTTCTTCCATTGAAAGGTTGAAGATGTCGGATGAATGCGCTTTGGCTTGTTGAGTGGGCTTCCAATGATCATGGGTAGGTATCAGCGTTGATTTCGTGTCCTTGTTCTGTTTATTTTTATTCATGTTTCCTATTCAGCCCTGCCCTGCTTTCATGCTAGTAGCTAAAGCTAAGTATAGTAAGAACAAGCTCTATCGTTTAGAGTTTTTGCAAATGAGCAGAGCTTTTTTAGAAGTTCAAATGGCATTGAGTGACCAATCGCAATCGGTCACGAAATTGTAGCTGTAGATACGCTGAATGACTCTGACCAAAAAAAGTTTTATTCTTCGTCTTCAAGTTTGATTTTCGAGTGAAGCATGGCGTTTCGTTCACTCGCAAAGGGGAAAGAGTAACTAACGGTTCGTCTTGTAATCAGCCGGATCATTTTAGAGGTTGAATTCAGATTGTTCTAATTTATATACTTGGCAGGCTCAACGCTTCTGACCTTGACTTAGGTCTGTGTCAGTTGAACTCTTTTGCAATGACCAATGTAATTTGACACTATCTAACCGAACCGTCTAACCGAACATGTTGCCAGTGACACCAAGATCTATTCTAGTTGGAATGGCGGACGGAGTGCATGTTACATGAATATCATTAGAACTCGGAAGGTCATTATTGAATAACGGAAGTGTGCCAGTGAAGTTCGCACAAATCTCAAGGCCCGTTCCCGCTAAAATATTCAAGAAAACGCACTAGATTTCCGAGGAAACGCGGCGTATTATAAATCTCACGTGCTACACAGCAACTACTGTTCATGAAATTAGGAAACACACGCTGTACTCAACACACACACACATGCACCGCGGAGCTGAATTAATTATCTGAAATTAATTCGCCGGGTTTCTCGAAATGCCAACAGAAATATCCGAGAGAGCTTGTATCATATTTCAATTTGTAAAATTGCGAAACGTAATAAAATACATCAGACACTCACAACCAAACACCACAAGCGCCATTGTGGCTGAAATAAATTACATCTGGCTGGTTGCACAATAACATTTCGATGGTAATTATTTTATGGTTTTTGTTTTTTTTTTTTGGTTTGTGTGTGCGATGCCCGATTTTCAGGAAGTCGGATCGATTGAGGCATGCCGGAAGCATTACCATGAGAATAGCCCTAGAAGGACATTATCATCATCGCTGGACTATTTATTTTACTACTATATTTTCAAACAAACATTAGGAAATCTGTGTATACAATTTCCAACGCTGTAGTTAAATCGCTATAATACACCTAATTAACGATAAGAAGGTCAGATGATAACGCTCTAGTCGTCCGGCAGGTTTCGTTCGATTCATTAAAACTTATCTCGGCTCTTCTGGGATGTTTAAGATTCCTCTCGACGCCCATCTCATTTTTTGTGTCTGCTCTCTGGTTCGATTTTTTCCACATGGGAAGAGATACGTCTTCATTTCTTTCGTCTCGAGTCGCCCATCACCTGAGTGAGCAAAAACAGGGTTGCGCAACCCGTTCCTCCACCACGATAATTCATATTTATACGAAATGCATACACGGCATGCTTAATTGAACGTTGCGCCGATGCATTATGCATGGTGCAGTAATCGCATTTTTATTTTTCAACATTGATTTATTGCGTCTTTCAATGGAAGAAGAAAAAGAAGAACGGGAAATACCGGCAGCTGGTGCTGCTGGAAGAGTCGTTGCGTGGAAAAGGGAGTACTGTCGGCCTAAACTTGGAGAACACATATGGTGCCGGCATAACAGCTGATCGCTAATTGCACATTATCATTCCTTCATTCGGCCGATTTGTCACCGGACCCCGTATATCTGTCAGGGTTAGCTTAACACACGTCCCGCCTGTTTACCTGGCCGTTGACATCTTCTCGTATTGTACTATTAATATGTCGGTTCAAAGGCCCGCAGACTCCGTTCCATCAGCCACCCACAAGCCATCCCTCATGATGAGACAAGCCAAAGGTGCCGCGCTGATGTTGAAAGATTTCCTGCAATCCATTCTGGCGGCGGGGTTAAGGGTGGTCGCAAGAAAGTGAAATTTGACCCGTAGAACTGGGAACTGGGTCAGGACGTCCCGTATCCGTTTATAGGAAGCTATATCAATTTTAATGTAACGTAACGTTGATGCGAGAATCGACGACTCGCCGCGGAGAAAAAGTCAGAATTAATAACCCTCACAGTGGCCATAAAACATGGTGCAAGCATAAAAGCTGCGGGTCAGGGGACTGGTGAGGTGCGCCTTCTTCCAAGGTCTACCAGGACCGCATCCCCCATACTTTCTCATACATGTGAGATGCTATACGTGTGTAAGTGTGTGCCTTTGGTCGGAGTATAGTAGTAGTCGCCGAGCATCTGCAGGTACAATGCACAACATTCCATTCTCACACAAGGCGCGTGAAGCGATGAATTGCCGTTCCGAGGTGTTGCCCTAATCGCTCTATCAACCCGCGGTTGCAGCTTGTAATTGCTTTTGAAAAATCCAGACACATACGCTCTCCGAAACCAATCGCAAGGATAATGCATTCTGCCGGTGTGTTCGCCTCTCGATGTCATTGCGAAACTTGCTTCAATCAGGTGGTGATGCATCAGCAACAGCGGCAACAAGTCAAGTTCAACAAAATCATCACGTTTTCGAATTAAACCAATTCGCTATGCTGATGTCATTATTGAGACATCAGAAGCCTAAATTGGAGTTAATCAGATTTTAAAAAACACCAATTGAGTCGCACCACATCTGGCCAAATGGATGACCAAATAGTTCACGCCAAGGACAAGAGTTGAAGGGTGGATGACTCGCATCAGGACTAAAAATACCATTGATGCAATCATGCAAGATTAAAACGTGCAGCTGATGATCCAGGGCAGTTCAATTTGTTACACACAAGAACAGCTCTTGCAAAACCTTATGGGAAGCCTCGCTATAAAGCCCTTAGTCTAGCTTGCCAGAAGAGCAGGCGTATGTATTACTCTTGCTCAACTGACACAGACTTAGGTCATTATTCAAAAATGTTCTGTGTTCAGCATTCAGCAATTACTTACTGGATTTTGTTACGGTTTCAAAAATCGACTTGGCGATTCAGAATAATGAAACCAGGGGAACCAAAAAACAAAAGGGAGTTGGTTGTTATTTTCGGAGGCTCCGGCTGATTCTGAAAAGAATAGAGAAAGATCCAATAACCATCGGCCGAGTAGCGATTCAGTGTTCCTCTGCTGTTCCTGTTGATGGCAAGCGGTGCCACCAGTCATGTGATGTGCCTCAAGAACCAAAATTAAGGAAAGCGGCGCTGAACGCCACTCCTAGAACGCCGCACCGCTTTTGGTTGACAGCAACTGTCAGTAATCGCCGACTTCGTTGAAGTGGCCATCTCAGTCCTATTTCTCTCGTCTGTTCAAATGCCAGAGCGTATGGTGAGCTTCTGGAATGTTCAAAGGTACCAAATCAGTTCACTATCTTACCGTCCAATCGGCGTCTTCACCAACGTTGTCAGTTGGTCCAGATTATCAAGATCCTGCTAATCGTTGCGGTTGTCCCGAAGCTCATGCGGTCAAGACTCGTTGATGAGCAAACCAAGTGATGCCTCCTATCTTTTATTTTACTGTTTTAGAATAAGTTACCTATTTGACATTTAGCGTGTTGTTGTTATATGTATCATTATTGACTCTGCGCGAAGTAAGAGACCTTATTAGGGGGTAGCTATACCGGCTTACTACACCAATTTCCCTTGGGGTAGGACGGCAGTATGTTGTTTTTCGTGTAGGTACTCTGTTTCAGTGTCGTCGCTGGAGCTTCGTTGGGCCCTTTGAGTTCCCGCAGCGTCATCGAAAAGGTAGGTACCTACGTTATAGTTTGTATTTTGTAAGCCAACTCTCGCGGTATTGCTCACCCTTTCTATTGGCGTCCTCTGCGCAACGCCCTTTTATTTTTGTTAACACGCCATGTCAAGTTGAACTGTAAATATTCTTGAACCTTTTCTTCAAGAAGCTTCAAGCTTCAAGAAGCAGCTTGATTTACACCGTTGTTCTTGCGCCGTCACAGCTTGACGCCGGTTGCAGCTCACAACTCGAACTCCAACTCAAGCAAGATCGCTGTTCCGGTCGTCCATCAACCCCACAGGAAAGGTTGTTTTTGAGCAAATAGAAAAGCACCCTACCAGTTGCACATATCTAAGCGATACACAACATAATTATACTTTACTGCAATATTGAACCGGTCATGCAATCTATCACTCTGAAGCACGCTTTCTAGAAGCATATACCCAACGTTTTGTTTTGTCATTAGGGTATCAGTTATTCCTCTTGAACTTCAAGAGCATCGCCAAAGCGAAACAACTATCGGACAGAGAGAGGAGCGTGCCCTATGAAGAACAATGCTGGAAACGCGCGATCAAAGAGAATACGCGCTGTCGACAATTTCAAAAGACCCAATAATTGGGCTCTGCGTGCACCGCTCGCCGATAAACTGCATCGAGCGCTCTCCATTGAGGCCGAAAGGAACCGCAATGGTGACTGCGTTTCGCAATTAAAACGACAAAATGAACCGCGAGCAGAAAAAAACTGGAGAACCGGTCGTGGGCAGCGTCCTCTTGGTGGCCGCCACACGGATTCGGACCGTTACATGCCTCAGGAGCAACGATCTCAAGAAGAAACCCCCATATGGCGTCTGGAATCCACCCGCAGATCCACATGCGGGCGCCGATTTTTCTCACGGAAAACCCATCATCACGCACTCGCTAGAAACTCTCTGGTAGATTCGCTCTAAAACGCGTACATCGTGCCATAATTGCGAAGAGAGAGGACACCGTCGCGCGCGGAGCGCACCGCCAGATAAAACGCTGCTGTTCAACGGCGCAAAACTTAAAATCAACCCCGGCAAGTCATACACAAAAGACGCCTGGGATTCCAGGATTCCGCACCTAATGCGGGGAATTAATATGCGGAACTAGTGCGCTCCGAACTTCAAAGTCCCGAGTATGCTAACCCGCGGTAAATATAATGGCCGTTTTTATTTAATAAGTCGCGCGGGATGGGAGAGTTTCTCAAGATGGGATTATGAAGCTTTGTATTGAGACAAACACAAGCGCGCATGGAGAGAGAAGAAGCCAATCGAGTTCCACGTAAATCCTCTGTTGGAAAAAGTTTCCGACAAGATAATTCGATAATTGCGGAGAGCAGAGCAGCAGCTGGGGAGTATTGAAATCCTCGACGGCGATAATGTCCCTCATCCGCGTGCCTCGCCTTCTGATTTTATATTATCTATAACTTTGGCAAAAGGGGACATTTTTATGACGATGGGATATTTTACGATATTGAGAAATCTCTCGCTTCGATCCTCCCCGATTTGGGCATCGGGCATGCCTGCGCGTCACTCCTAGTCCATTCCAACATGGCAAGCTAATACTAACCACACGTATAATAACTTCCGAATTGATTTTGCCAAGATGAGGAAATCCAGCAGGATCCATTAAATAATCTGCTGCAATAGTAATTGTAGAATATGGCAGAACTATTGCAGGTTCAACTGACACAGACCTCAATCGCAACAATGGCACTGAGGTCTGGGCAGTGAAACTTTCGCAACTTTGGCACCACCAAAGGGCATATATCGCTGGCAGCTTGTATGTATACATCAGCTTTATCCAAGGCAAATTGTATGTGAGCAAGAAAACTGTCAAATTGCGACGTCGATGGTGACCAGATTGATATTATAACTATATCGGAATTGGACAGACCGATTTGGCAGTTGGTTTAGATTTTAAACTGACTGCTCGAAATATAAGTAGAGAGATACCGTCTTAGGTTTGTTTTAGAGTCAGTTTGTTTTATGTCGAGACTGATGAATGTACTCAATGGAAATATTCCAGATAATGATAAAACCATCCAATAAGTTGGATGTTGTTGTTGTGTTGTGTGTACCTACACAGGGTAGGAGTTTTAACGACCATCAACAACGCATAGGACATTTTCCTGGCCATACTGCACATGTGCGAGGTGCAAGTAATGGCAGGATATTGAAAACAACCGGACAAACCAATGCATTTACCCAAATTTGTCATAAACAAAATTTCTGCACAGATGAAATATTATAGCATATTTTATCTCAAAAATAGACTAACGTTGGAAATCTACCGCGTTTATTACATTACAGGTGCATTAGAGTAGGATTCGAAAGTTTTCGTCCGGTTGTTTCAAAAAGCCCGCCTAAAATTCAGCGCATGTCCCTGAAATGATTGCTCAGGACAGGCTCCTATGGGGTAGGCACCATCGCTCACATTTTACGTGCTATGCGCTTTGCATTCAGCAAGCATTTCAACTAAATCAAAGACCTTGTTTTCGGGACGAAAATCCGACCGCTCCCGGTGGAAACCTAACCCACGACCCTTAGCATGAAAGTCGGTCGCGCTGACTACCACACCATAAGCTACTCTTATTATTATAGTCGTAATACATTCAATTGCAGCAGCTAATTCGTATTCAGCAGAGGTGAAATGAGTAACCCATAAGAAGCTTAGCTTGCGGTTTTCGCAAAATTAGCCTAATCTTACACTCGATGAAGAAAAAAGTGAATCACACGAGACCTCCCGTCGTCATAACCTTTTCGGTAATCCGAAAGCACAATGCCCATTATACAAACTTGTTCTCGCCGGTCACTCTCAAGTCGCAGCGTGTCGCTACAACAACCATCGAGAAGCAAGAGAATTCCGATAGTGACTCACAACAATGAGAAGTAAGTTGTTCAATCTCTACACTCTACACCTCAACTACCTGAGACCTGAGAGCGCCCGTCTATCGTAACGGTTCGTCCGAAAATACATGGCGCCCTGGCGTAAACACGCCATAAACCATCCCGAAATAAGGTCCACAAAGGCCCGCGTCCTTTGAAAAACACACATAAATAATATCATACGGCCCCATATATCGCCATTATTTTTACCGAAAGAAAAACGTTTCACAAATCATTTTATCTTGATCGTTTCTGACTCAGGTATTCAGGTAGAGGCAGCCAACTACCCTCGATTGTCGCAGTGAGTAATCTCACTACGGGCCGTGATAACCGCTTTTCCGCACACTCAGTACTTAGTACCAATCGATCGAATTCCAATCATGCCCACCCATGATACGGACACAAAAACACACCTCGAGTGCCGTACCATCCGTGGAACGCTGCGGACGTCATTAAATATGACGGGTTCAGAAGGTGCTTCGTGCAGCGGTCCTGCTGAAATCTCTTCGTGGTACGTACCCTGAAGACTATTAGCGGTGTGTAGTAAAGGTATATATTGGTACCTCTCCTCAGGCCTCCTGTAGTAATGCGGGCCTGGTATAAGAGATGAATGAACATCGAAACGAAGAAACACCCCGTGACATGCACCACGGCCGGATTCAGGGGGCATCGTCGGAGGAATTTCGCTTTCGTTCAGGTATACTATCATCACCAATGCGCATCGAGCCCAGAGCTGATTGATGACAATCCGCGCTTGCGGTACACAAAAACCAGTACCATTCCCGCAGATGTTGTAAACTGCGTGTACCTTTGGAATTAATGGACGCAACGTCGGTTGACATTTTTTTTCCGCCAGAGATACATCTGTTCCTTAATCCGGCGCTGGACTCAGTTCCTATCCCATTATCATCATCTCGTTGGAATGCGTGTCCTGAATTATACACCATTTCCCCGTACCGTATAAAGCAGTTATCACCTGCCCCTTGTGCATCCTACAGGTGGTCGGAACCATAATTTCAAGTGAGGTCACACACATGCTGGTCACATCAAATGCATCCATCCAACAGACAAAACCATCCCTCGGCTTTTAATTTTCTATGCTATAATCAAGCAGACACAATTATTGGTGATTATGGTGCCTAGGGCAAACAAGGGGGCAGCGAACTTGAGGATTAAAGCGACAGTAAATTAGGGTCTCTGGGACCTATCGCGGTACGGCACACACACACTGACGAAAAATGCAAACAAATTTGTTCTGTAAATTTGGATGTTTATTCAGTGGGTTAGTTAGTTAGTTAGCCGGGGTTCATGGTCGGCCCAGGCGCGGTTTTGTCGTCGCGACTTGTTCTGCATCCAAATTGCCTGCTGCTGCTGCTAATTTCGGCGAAAAATTCCAATGAGTGACTCCCTACTTCATCATTCCTCCTTCAGATATGCAAAAACATTTTAGCGCCGTTCTTGAAGGCAAATATATCTTAAACAACATATATTCGTTTAACAGCAGTGGTACCCACACGGCGCTAATTTTTATTCGCATATAGATATTATGACGCCCGGATATTCAATCATAAATCCTCTCTTCGCATGATGGCCAGACGTATATTCATACTACACGACATAAATCCGTGTTTTGTATGGTTATACGTTTGCTGATGTCATGAATAGGGATGGGTCATTTCAATATTTAAATATTATCCAGACGCGCGCGGTTTTCTCTCCGACTTACATAATGGCATTGTTGTCGCGTCTCTTCTTGAGTTATTTGACAAGCACCATATGCGAACATCGAGACATCGAATACAACACCATACGTATAATTTCAGCTACACTTTGCAATAACGTCGAATAAAGAATAAGGCATAAAGCACAGCCGCAACACAACTAAAAAAAAAGTCGCAACTTGACTCCGCTATGCACAATTGTTGCGTCTACATCTCGGCACTTTGAAAATTAATGTGGAACTTTGTAAATTAGTTCTGGTCGCATTCACAGTTTGCGTTTCGTGTTATTACCTTCAACGACGAGACAAGTTGAGTTGTTGCATATTGCTTCTCTGACTGCCGTGTGCGCTGTAATTGCGACGACGGAGCAATAAGTTCAATTTCGGTACGAGATGATTAACTCCTGCGATAACTATTGCAACTGACACAGAACACAGTCAATGCCGGAATGCTTCGGTATTCTTTCCATTTGCAACAAAGTTTAGTCATTTTCGCATCGAATGGAAACCAGCTGGAGCTAGGGACCAGTTCAGTTGACAACGACCTCGTAGTCAGTATCGAGACCAATATGTCTGTCGACAGATAGTAGCAGCCGTCATCAAACTCATTCTAAAGTGATCAATTCAACTAAAACGATGTTATCCATAACATTCGTAATAGCAAGACGAAATGACGAGAGCGAGGAGAAAGACGACGATCCCACGAGGACTACGTGGGGTAGACGACGCGAACTTTTGACTATCCGTAAGACGAAAAAAAAAAAACAAGTCAGCACTTGTTTGACTAGCAAGACCAAGAAGCTGCATTAGCCCGTATCAATTTTGCACACTCTAATTCATGGTCCATCGAACACGGGTGGCCATGTGACTGTATCAAATTTGGTGGTTCTTATGTAAGGAATGTTGGTTTGTAACTGGGGGGCTGGAGTGGTAACGATGCACATGTCAATGAGTAAGACCCGGTCAGTTGGAAGTTCATCAAAAGACCGAATCATCTGATACTGTAAAAGTTGCAATTGAGCAATCTGTCACATGATTAGGTGTGTTTCAGAAATAGGTACTTCCTTTTGACCGTGGTGGTTACCTAGGTGACGAAACGCTCGTTAATGAGGAAGTTCTGGTAAGTTGAAGTCGACCAATGGACATAATTATAATTCATTTCAAGCTTTAAAAAACCACAGCTTGCCATTGATAAAATCTAGTTTTGTTGGTGTTCCTGATTTTTTATGTTCAATGTCATCTTGAAACAAGGGAGGTTACGTCACGATTTCTGTCCCTATGACATAAAACCTTCACCTGAACTAAGCTGTGTTGTCAAGTGTCGTTCTGGGGACAGCGTCGCCGGTTTGCTCACTGACTTGGGTCGCTTTCTTTCGGCCAGGATCACAATTATGATCCTAACACACCGAGAGTGAATTAACATGAATTTTTGACGTGATACGTCAATTACCTAGTCCTCATGGGGCACCAGCGAGTCCCCTTGTTCTAGCCCGTCCGGCAGAAATGATGGCCTTCTTGCATAAAAATCTGTAATTTTGATGACAATGACTTTGATCATGAAAGTAGCGGCAGCGAAAACAAATGACTTAAACAAAAAAAATCATGCGCGATAGTAATGCAAGAGTTTTAGTTGACTTTCAAGGACATCGAGAAGCTCGCCCCGTTGCTATGAAGTTCATACTACCTAATACTATTTGAAGTATCAATGGGTTTTTGATTTTGAATAAATGATGTGTGCAACTAAAATAATCACCGATGTTGAAAAAATTGGCCTTGGAAAATTCAACAGTCAAAACAGAAGTTGTGCAAAGAATTCGGCCGAACTGTTGATTCAGCATTTATTGAGGAAACCTCAGAAACACCAGTGATTATGAGTAATTAACAAGTAGTGTCGGCAAGTATACTTCGCTTCAACTGTGGAGCAGAAGGACATCGGTCGTTAGATTGCCGTTAGGATGTAGAAAAGATGGAAGAAATGCTCGATCATGAAACAGTTTCCACTTCAAATATACCTTGAGGTAGAGTACTTGTTTGTTAGCACCAAGGTTAGCACCAAAAACAAAACGAAACGTTGGTACTCGCGTTGGTATTGGTGTTTTGTGGATCCCATATGATCTGAAGGAGTCGATGACAAAAAAAAACTTTCGATTAGCTAGGCTAGATCGACCCACTCGGTAGATCGATCGGGAAAAAAATGTTGAATAGCTCGCCTGTCATTCGACTGACACAGACCGGTCATGACGAGGAATTCTGAAAGTGAAATGCCCATCAGTCATTATCCATGTACCTAAAAGGAAACAGTGACAGGTGCGATCTTGGAAGCTAAAGTAAATAAATAAAAAATGACGTAAGTAGGTAACCACCGTACACAAAAAGCTCAAGCCTAATCGTATGCAGTTATTAGTACGCGTATGCATAATAGGTATTGCACTTTTTCAAGTGTGGTGTATATTATGACTATGACCTTATGAATCACACACATGATTATTATGGGCATATCTGCCATAAACTTTACATTGATTTTTCCACTTTCCTTATTATCTCGCAGTGTGTGCTACATGCGATAACGACATAAGGGTGCGACGCAGGCATGAATTTCAATATTTTTGCCATATTAAATCGGACAGCATTTGAGGTCAAAGCAAAAACAGTGTTCTAAAATTCACCCGCAGACCCACCCAGAGCAAAAACAATAATAGCAAGCTGGCAAGCAGCAGAGAAGCCAGCAAGCATACGCAGGTCTCCTTAACCCATTGAACCACCTACCTACCTCTGCAAATACAGAGACCAGAGAGGAATCGCAATCACGTGCCGCCAGCAAGAAGAGATTGTCTTTTCGTGACACATCCGTCGTCCATTGAGGAAATGGCTAATAAAAAGCGGGTGTTTGTTTGCTGTATGTATGTGTGTTGGTGCTTAAAGACTGTGCAACCGCAAATGATTTATTGCTGTTCAAACGTCCCGCCAGTTTTTACCGAAGCGGCATGGCCGGCGAAAAACTATAGCAAACTTGAAAAACTATTTAGTCTACAGCATTCGCTACAGGAGCAGACACATCATACATAAATGGTTCAATGGACTTGTGTTGTTTTTTTTCCTCGGACTTGGCTCTCATTAAAGGTCAAGGCCGCTTGCGAGCAAGCAGCGTCAGTTTTTCGGTAATTAAAACATTTTGACCTCTCAAGTCTCAATATCACGAGTTTATCGCGCTGTCTCCTGTACGAAGCCTCCAGTTTTCCACGCGGCGTAAAAATAGGTTTTATGGGATCGTTCGAGCTCCGCGAGCAAGTCATTCCATAAAAACTGGCTATCTTGTAATTTCATTGCCAAATTATTACATGTCTATTAGAAGCGAGCTGCGTTAGATGGCGCATGGAGCGCTCAACGTGTTCAACTGACACAGACCTCGTGCAACTTGAACGTTTTGAAATTCAACTGACACTGACCTGGGTCATTATTGTCAGTTCACCGACTAGCGAGTTCACGATAGATTTCAAGGCGTAGCGACAGTGACTGGGTAGATAATTATGCTCACCCTTTCTGACTCACGCCATCAGAAAACCTTCTTTTTACGTGAGATTATATCGAATCGAAATCGAGCACCGGCATCGATGACGAGTTTGAAAGGTTTCGCTTTGAATTTCCGCTCTGTCCCGGGCTTCGCAGCAGGACACCACCACGACGGCATCGCAAAATATCCCTCGTTCCCTCTTATCGTTATGCGAGACCACAATCCAAATGCTTAATTGATCCCGTGGTGGGTGAATCACGCAGCTGCTGCTGCTGCTGCCGTCGGCTGGTGGCGATTTTATCGCCCGGTTCTATTTCAATATGACCTAGACTCCATAAATTCAAAAGCGCCTCTCCAACCAGCAGACCTTTGTCTGGTTTCACCTCTTCTTAATACCCAGTTCTCCTCTTGCCTCCTCTCTTCTTCTTCGGCTGCTGCCTCCTCCTATTGCTTAGTCATCGCCGCAGACTCCACGAATTATGCCCGGACTTCGCTTTAATAAAATACGTGTGGTCTTTTTGAACCTGCGTTGAGAATCCTTTCTCACATATACATACGATCGCCACCGCAACATGTAGAATTCCAAGGACGTCGGAAACAATTTGGCAATGGCCGGGACGTTCACACCACGCCTCTCATGAGATGACGGTCATTCCGATCGGGACGAGTTAATTCATCTCGTTTTTTTTCTTTGCTGGCCCCCGCTAGTAATTATCGGGCGGTCAAGAAATTGACACACATAAATTACAATAACAAACGAGATATCTCCATGCGGTATGGTACTGGTGCGATGAAAGGTTTGGAGCTACATGCAGTTCGAAATCTGCTTGGACAATTGAACTGATTGTAATCCAATATGGCAAGATAACAAGTGATCCATATTTGGTTACCGGTTACCCAAATATTTGGTGACATTTTATTTTGTAGCATTGCACACAGGTAGTGCTGTGTCACATAGATGTCAACTCAATCAACTCACTGTAGAAGACCGTTTTTGTGTCGCCAATGACGAAGTGGTCATTTGAGCTGTTACAATTCAATTCGTCATTCGATCAGTGAATCCTCCCAAGCTCAGCGGTGCGATAAGATGTACGTTCCGTTCAGGGGCAGCCATCTGCGGTTTGATGGATAAACTATAATCACAGTGGTGATTCAACCTTTTCACTTAGAACCGCGACCTGAGGCAGGAGTTCATGTCCAAACAAACTGCGAACAGACAATACGTCGACTGGTACAAACGCAACCAAATGTGTTTTTAATAACTATTTACGGAGTTTTCTCAAATGAAGATTGAAACACAACGAGCGTACAGAACTTTTGCCGCGGGTGATTACTACTAATCACGCATTTGACACGCGTGATTTGAATTTGATTGTGTCTATTTTGCATCCAGTGGATGTGCAGAATACCAAACGTGCAGCTTATCGACAGAAGTGGCGTTCAATAACTCTGATGCTTCAGAAAGAATCACAGTTGACGCGTTCGGGGCCGCCTGCTGGTTTTATTTGAAAATTATAACTGAGCCTCAAAGCGAGTTCCCATTTTCAAAGCCAGACAACGTGTAAATCAAGCAATAAGTGGGTATGCACAGAAGCGCCACAAGTCATGATCGTAAAGATGACAACGTTTGAATAAAAAAAGATTTGCATTCTTTAGGTCATCAACTACAAAACACAAACTGGACGCGGGATTTCTTATCGTAATTGCTTCATCGTATCGCTTCAAGTTTTAAGTGCGTGCATTTATTTCGTCCATCAACACCGGGATTTAGTATTATACTTTGCCGTTAGCTTGATTAGCTTGTGATCACGGGATCATTTCCTTATTAACGCCATATGCAGGAGACGTTTTATTCCGAGCTGAATACTTATTACGGAATGGTTACGAGCGCTTGTCAAACTGAAAATAATTTGACGTTCATCAGTCGTTCTTGACAGTAGTATGGACGGGCGAATTGCCCAAGGTCACTGGATCAATGAACAGAAAGTTTTAAAATGAATGAGGTCTGTGTCAGTTGAAGCCTTGAGTGAAAACTGATAAGAGCCGCCACCGGTGATATTTCTAACTTCGAACACTGATAATGGTTTATCCTCAAGAATTCTTCAGTACTTCCTATTGACATCGGGGAACAATCCTCTTCAAAGCTGGTTTATAAAGTTGCTTGTAGCGTGGCGTCATCTACCGGCCTATGACAAAAGGTTACCACGGCGCCTCTTTACATATTTTCACTCGACAGTTGAAGTTTGACTCAGCTGTACGACTCCTTTGCGAACTGAGACGCACAACCTTTTTCTGAAATCTAAACGTGAATGTTAAATCAAAACCGTTCTTGCAGAACGCATATTGAACATTATACGATTTGACTTAGAAGGCCAGTGCGACGTTGAAGCGAAATTATTCTTGGGATGTGCGCAGACCAGCCGTACGCACAAACTCGCACAAAACATTTCGTATGTTTATGTTAAACTTGATGGCGACGTAATGCAATTACGTCTAATGTGAGGCTAGTTGTCTATTAATAAATTACTTCACGTGCATATTTTATATACACACTCGCATACCCGGCGTATACGTGCATGGTGTACTGCATATTGTAAGGCCGAGCCATGGAAATTTATCGATATAATTACAAGAAACGTCGACGACTTGACGATAATTAACGCTTTAATAACAACCTGTTGGATGATTACTGGGCGCGTCCTTTTTTTCTTCATTATGTGCACACAACACATAGATATGTCCAGGTTCAAGGACGCGCAGCTATTGTGCATTCAAACAACCCGATAAGGCAATGGACCAGTAATGATTATTTTGAATCATGGCTACCAATCGTGGAGCCTTGCTTTGGAACCGAGGCATAAACCACCGGGGTCTTGTTTCTTATGAGACCTCAAGGGGAACTCTTTTAAAAGACCTCTGGGGGCTTCTGAGGAGCTGGAAACTTCGAGAATCTCTGAAGGAACCTAGCAGGAGGTCAACTCCGCGGGCTACAGCAGCAGAGGGAGCCTCTTTCGTACTAATTTATCCGGCGGTTTACTTCGCGTACTTCACGAGCAACGTAATGTTGCAACACCGACGACTTACCTTCCGGTCGATTTCCGTTCCCTTTTCCATGGCTCGCATTATGGCTTCCGATATGCTGTTGTCCAGCGACCTTATGACCGTGTCGGGGTTGACTCCGGTGTCTGCGTTGTTCTTTTTCATGGCGTTGACGAGGCCTTCGATGCCTTCGACGTAACCGTTCCAGGGTGAGTCCAGCTCGGCCACGTACTTGGTGAGGCAGCCCCTGAGGACGTTGAGGCAGTACCCCTGGCAGGGTTTGTGCACCGGAAGGCCCATGCATTTCGGACAGTAGGTCATCTTGAGCAGGGCGCTGTGGCATTCCGCGTTGGTCTTGCCGTTCTCGTCGATGAGAATCCTGCAAGCACAACAACAGGTTTATTACAGGTAGGTAGGTAGGTAGAGTTACAGGCGAGATTCTCGGAACATTTGTACTGTGCACACTTAATTGATTTAGAAGGTCGATAAATTATAAATGCGTGAATAAGAAAGACATTGCAGGAAGTGATGGTGCGAACGAGGCGCGCTGGTCGCAAGCTTGGTATTTTTGGAGCGAGGAGATTCTTCTTGCATTGAAAAGAACATAGAAGTCTGGCAATAAGGAGGTACTGGAGTTGATTGGGTTTGCGAATTTGACAGCGAGATCAACACCCGTAGCTGCTCAGGTCATATCTTACGCCTGCGAAATTTGAATTGATTACAATCTGTACCCAATCTGTAATTCTTTTTTTTATTGACAAAAAGTAAAAAAACCATACCAACGCTAGTTGGTTATGATGGTGTTAGCATTGTTGACTACTGATTATGCTCTTGGTTCCAGTATATTGGGTCGAATTTGAAGATAGTCGATACTTACGATACGATGCTGATATCAGAATGTCATTAAAAATAGCAAGACGGATCAGGAATATCGCTGAACAATTCACAACGATGATGCGCTTCAAACTTCGGATCTGTGGCTCTGCATTCTCAAAAATATTACCCTGCGATTTCTGGAGATCGCATCACCACAATCTTCGGAAATATGGCCTTCTGATTTTCCAGTTTGCCCCCACGATCTTTCGAAACATCACTGCGTGACCTTCGAGAATATCACACCACTCCACGACTCTCGGAGATGATTCTCTACAAATAATGTTGATAGGTGTAGCGTTCTCTAGACATATTGATATTACTGAACAACCATCGAGGTCACAACGTCATCATTGCTATACATTCTTCAGAAATTTCGCTCTACGGGTCTCGGAAATTTGCTCTGCATGCTCATAACCATGTTCAACCAATTTTACTTGGAATTCTCACAGATATCGCTCTACAAAACTCTGGAATGTCACTCTGCGATCTCTGAAAATATCACCCTGCGATCTCCAAAGATTTGCTCTACAGTCCACGGAAATATCGTTTTACGATTTTCCAAGTTCCGCTCTACGATCTTTGAAAAATATCGCTGCACAATACTTGGATATTTTTCCACAAACTTTGAAGATACCGCTTGAAGATCTTCGGAAATGTTCCCACTACAATCCTCAAAAATATCGCTGAACCATTCGCAACGATTACGTGTGCTTCAAAACTCGAATAGTCGTCCTACTCTATACTTTTCGGAAATATTGCTCTACGATCTTCGGGAATATCATCTCATCGATATACCATTCTCGGAGATCTTGCTTTCGACAAATATCGGGAATCGTAGGTATTCTATGTTTTCGGAAATCACTGCACAAACGATCCTCGAGGCCACTGCTCTTCAGCCGTCAGGAATATCGCTCTGCGGGTCTTGGTGGTTCGCTCTACAAACATCGGAGATGTTGCTGAGCAATTCTAAAATTATTTTCCTGCAAGCTCCATGAAAATCACTTTACAATTCTCAAAAATCTCTCTTCGTGATCCTGGGAGCTGCATCTACAAACTCTGAAGATACTGCTTCGAAGATGTCGCTGATTAATCCTTGGAAATATTATTATTATTATTATTATTATTATTATTATTATTATTATTATTGTACTGCACCCAACAGGCAAAAAAGCCCAGTTAAAGGGTGAGGGATACCAGAGACAAAACCGAGAGGGGGTACATACTTAGGAAAAAACCTTCGCTCTTATGTCGGACAGAGAACAGTTGAAGAGATCAACCTCGCTCTCATAAGCAGAGTAATTGACAATCATCTGATAGAGAGGAGATGCCACTAGGATGTTGGTTCTAGCTGTGGGAAGGTGGAATAAACTGTGTGATCTAGAGGAAAGCCGAGGAACACTGAGACCCACAGCACCAAGAAAATCAGGGCAATCCAACGTGTTGCTAAATAGACCAAAAAGAAAATGGATTGACTGGAACACTCTTCGAGACTTCAAAGATGACAGGTTGAACCGCTCCAACATGATCTCCTGAGGAAAACCACGTGGAGGGTATTGGTTGTCCAGTATAAAATAAGCCGCCTTCAAAAACCTCCTCTGAACTCTCTCCAAATCATTGACGAAGGAGTCATAAATCGGACTCCAGACAAGAGAGGCGTATTCAAGTTTGGACCGGACGAAAGAAACATATAAGGCTTTCAGTGTTTCAACGTTGGTAAATGCCTTTGAGTTTCTCAGCACAAAGCCAAGACTTTTGTATGCCGAGCTCGAGACATAACTGATGTGCTCCTTGAAGGATAGACCGCCGTCAAAAACTACCCCAAGGTCCTTCACCGTCCGAGGTCTCTGCAATATTTCTCCCCCCAAAGTGTAGTCGAAAACGACGTTTGCATGTTTTCTGCTGTAGGACATAACGCTGCACTTACTCACATTGATCGGCAAGCCATTCTCACTGCACCAAGCAACAAATATAAATATTGTTTAAATATTGTTTTGCAATCCTCGAAAATCTCGCTTTGAACCTTGAAGATGTCGCCATGGGATTTTCGGAAACTTCGCCACTACAATCCTCAATAATATCGGTGAACGATCCACGACGATGATGCTCTTCAAACCTCGGATATGTAGCCCTACGATATTTCCGAAACATCGCCCCACGACCTTCGAGAATATCGCATCGCTCTACGACCCTCGGAGATCTTACCCTACAAATGTAGCTCCAAGTCCTCAAGAATATGGCAAGACGATCCCAGAAGTCATGGACTCACATGAGTCTCAGATATACGCTCTACAGGCATCGAGGATGTTGCACGACAATCTATAAAAATGTTACCCTGCAATTCTTGGGTTTCGGAGACATCATTCCACAAAATTCAGAAAAATTCATTCTATGAAACTCGGAGATGTGGCTCTGCGATCCTAGGAAATATCACGCTGCATTTTCCGAAGATATTGCTTTACAACCCACGAGAATCTCTTTGCGATCATTCAGGTTTTGCTCCACCAACACTGTAAATCTGTGGGAAAGTTGCTGCACAATATCCGGAAAAATTGCTTCAAACCTTGAAGATGTCACTCAAGGATCCTTGGAGATGTGTACTCATTACAATGCTTAAGAATACTGCTGGATATCTGATCCGCAACGATTACGTGCTTCAAGACCCCAATTTTGATGTCATTCTCCTTGATGCTCTTCCAAAATTGGTGTCGCTCCATGCTTTGCCAAAATAGCATTTCATGCTTTTCCGAAATATCCCTCTACGATCTTCGAGAGCATCATCGCATCGCCATACGATGCTCGGAGATCTTGCTCTTCGTAAATATTGGAAGCTGTAGATATAGCTACGTTCCTCGGGAGTATTGCTGAACGATCCTCGTGGCCACAGATTTATTGTTTTACGATCCTCATTTTACGAATCTCGGATACTTTTTGCTCTACAAATATCATCGAATACATTGCCTAACCACTCTCAAAAAGCCTTGCCCTGTTCTGTAACTGTCAGAGATATCACTCAACAAAACTTGGAAATGTCGCTTTATGGAACTCGAATATGACGCTCTGCGATCATCGAGGATATCACTCTGCGATCTCCAAAGATATCGCTCTACAATCTTCGGGAACCTCGCTCTGCGATTATCGGAGATTTGCTTCAACAACATCACAATCATCGTTCTACGATTTTTGAAAACATCAGTGCTGATACTCATATTTCTGTTTTACAAATCTTAGAGGTTTCCTACAAAGATTTCCAGTAATGCCGCCATGCTACAATCTTCAAAAATATCGCTGGACGATCCGCAATGATTATGTGCTTCCAAACTCGAATATGTCGTTATATCCTTAGAGATGTTGCTCTTTACAAACATTGGACGGTGCAGGTAAGTACTCTTGCGTTGGTGAACGGTCCGGATGGAGTAATTGCTCTAGGTCTTCCTTCGGAGATGTCACTCTTCGCGTCTCAGCTGTTTGATTTACGGACAAGGTGAATGTGGACCTGCGCTCCTCGGAGATATCGCTTGTTAATTCTCGAAAATCACGCTTTTTGTGATCGATCCTATCCTAGAAGTTTAACTCTTAAGACATTGCTCTGCGATTCTCTAAATGCTCTAAAAAATATTGTCACGAACCTAATATCTACGATCCTCACACGTTCTTTGAGAATTTGCAACGTCCTATAACCCTCGAGGATCAAAATAAATATATGGCTGAACGATTCTCAGGGCCATGCAGTCGTTACTCGTTTCTTCAATATCCTCCAGAGGGATCGCTCTAGAGTCTCGGTAAAAATATCGGAAATGTTGGCGAACCATCCTGAGAAAATTTGTCCTGCGATTCTCGAAAACAGCAAAACTCAGAGTACAAGAGTATGTTGTGAATCATGATCAGGTAAAGGAAATAGTGGGTTGTGGATTAGTGAAGAATTACGTCTCGACATCGACACCGCTAGAGAGCTTAATCATTAAAAAAAAAATAGTTAATATAGTTTACCTGTCGGTTGTATTGAGCACCTCTCTGCCGATCTTGAAAGCCTGCAGCAGCAGCCTGGTGGCCTCCAGCGACTTGGCCAGCGACTGCGACAACTGCTTGGGTATGTCGCCGAACGGCAGGATCGTGTCGATGGTCTTCCTCAGACACGTCTTGTAGTCCAGCGTGAAGTCCTTCTTGGCCTGGTTGTGCAGCAGGATGTGGTGGTAAACGAGCGGAAAGAAGTCGGTGAAAAACTGCGCGACGCTCCCCTTGATGTCCACCGTGGTGGCTGCGAAGTCGGTCTGGCTGCCGTTGATGTGGATGTAGCTGCGTATGTCCGAATACAGGGTCCGTATGGGGTCCCTGCTGAGCACCGCCATGCCCTTGTATACCTGGGAGAACAGCAGGAGGGTCTTGTTCTCCGACTGCCTGGACAGCTCCGACACATGCTCTGGAAACGAAAACGAAACAGTCAGATTAAGCGTGTTGGTACTGTGTTTACCGCACTGTTATTGTTATTAATTTTATTTAGATGGTCGGGTGATGAGAGAAGAGCGAGAGCAAAAAACGCGGATGCTTTGATCGCGCGGAGCGTGATGTTTGAGTGACGACCAATTATGTATCGACCACAGTTAGATCTCGATAAATCATTCAAACGTCAACCAAATTTGGAGTACGCACTTGAAATTTAAGTGTAAATCCGAGAAGTTGTGACCATTACCTACAACTTTATAGCGTTTTAATAATTATTCATTTACGATCCTTAATCGCCATTATAATAATCTCAATAGTCTCTCTGGTCATTAAAGTGGATTACAAGTGTGTTACAGCTTGCTATTAGTTTTATGGTCTCTGACCAGTTTTATTATTGGAGAGGAATCGAGCTCTTTTTTATGCTAGGTTTTTCAGTTTATTACGTATAAAGCTATAATAATCAATCGTTTAGCCAGAGCAGCTTATTTGGAACCGCACGGTTTTTTATCACCGATAAATAGTATATATTTTTGTGTAAACGCTAACCTAAAAGGATGGGTACCACAAGACCGTGGTCCATGACCACTTGGAAAAAAGTGCCATATACGCTCTTCCTTTTAAGGAACCGCCGTCATCAAGCAATGATCCTCATGTTGACACAACAAAAGTGCGATTTGCCATACTACAGACGTTGTGTTGCGAAAAAACGTGAGATGAAGAAGAGGTCATGAAGCATCGGCGCAACAGCGGCAGCAGCAGATTCCTCGGGGATTAACTCGGCAGAAATGGGATTTTTCCCATATAAAGCCGTGCGTGTGGGTGAACTGGCTGGCGAAGATGGATTGTAAACATCAATTAATAAGTGCCCACACAGCGGCGAGCACACACAGCTCACATCTCACACACACACACATACAGACACACAAGAGTAAGACAACCGCAAAACTCGACACGTCGACTGCATTTTATTGGCGAGGGGCCATTGACTCCACGATGGCCCATGGGCTCGTCAAGTCGATTCAGTCCATGTAGGACCAACTGCATGCATCTGCATCATTTTTTGGGCATCATCTCTTGTAATCATTCTCATTTTGTCAAGGAAATCGCCTCGTCAGAGCTAGTTTACCCGTCAGAAAGAAGCGCAAGCTCTGCGGGTACGCTTTGGTAGCTTATTGATTATGTAGTACGCCGAAAATTCTCCAGTTTATAATGTTTTTAATGTTTATAATGTTTTTTATGTTTATAATGTTTTAAGTAAAACAAGCCGTCTGCAGGAGCAGGGGCAGAGAGCAGGGCATCGAAGTCCGGCAGCACAACTTTATGGAAGACTTTGCTCAGGTATTTTCTAAGCACAACCTGTCCCTGATTGAGCTGTCGCAATTCGCATGTTCAAATGAAGCACTCAAGGGAATAAATTTATCCTTCAATCTTCAGGTTGCACTTGCTATTTATACGAAGAACGTAACTAGGAAGCTTTTGTGCTGCTTCGAAGACAAAATTTGCAGCTCTACGTTCTTCTCACACATGCAAATATAGCCTTGAAAGCTTGAAAACCGAATGAATGAGTTAGCATATCGTCTTCTACGATGACCAGAATTGAAGTAACAACTGGACGACAGCGGTAGACACAGCAACCGCATTTCTGATGACCTGTGCAGGAACAAGGAGCAGAAGTCGACTTAGCCGAAACCCAAGAGAAGAAGTAATTAACACACGAGCACACCTATCCGACGTGATGTACTGCGCCTGTTTTCCTCCCAGCCAGAGCCTGGTTCGGCTTGTTCCACAAAGCTCCGGCGGTATTGTTCCTCCGGATCGAAACAGATTACGCTCATAGTTTTCAACTGATGAAGACATTAATTAGTCGGAATGTTCGCGTTGGGGACGCCTCGGACCCAAGGTCTTAAACCACCACCAACCGCCAAGGCGCCAAGCAGAAAGGAAATCCACACAACTTGCAGAAAACATTTTCCGAAACGAATAATGTGACAGGTCAGTGTAAAGGACGCAGCAAACTTTGAAGGATCGCCGAGGAATATATCGACGACGACAACAGCGCGAATGTATACTGCACGGCAGAGTGCATTTATTCAGAATATCCTGACAAGATTGCATAACACGACCGCAGGCTGGCTGGCGAAGCATGGGTACATATATTCTCAGGATTTCCTTATGTACTTGCTGACTGCCGTGTGCAGTGAAAGCCCCGGCAACCTGTTATTATTCAATACGATACGATACTATGTATGCACTCGCCATTAGCTCAACTGTCATGCGTTCGCCTTTGTTATCAATTGACCCATTTGCTGGGGACCATAAAATACAGTGTGTACGTACGTTATAGAGCGATTGAAATATTTGCCGGACATTAATGAACGCACATACAATGTACGTTGTTCTTTACGAGCGACGATGATGTCTGTCTCTGATTTCTCTGATTCATTTCATATACGGTGCATTTCTATTGGCATGCGAAAAACGAAAAATTGGATGATTGATTTGTATTCTCTTGCATGTGAAGCGGTTGATTGACCGAAATCGAGTTTAAGTGACACAGACCTAATACTCGATGGCAAGTTTGAAACTGAAACGGCTTTGGTACAAAACACGACAATTTTGAATCATGTCCGGTTAGTGGTTGAGGTTGGCACAGGTAGGATTCGGATGTTGAGCAAGACATCTGGTTGACTGCCGGTTCCAGTTCAACCTCCGGTCGGCTGATGATGACTTTTTCAGAATACTCAAATTACGTCTTGATAGGGGCGGGGGTTGAAGTCAAACTGGTGGTCAACCAGACCTTAGATCATGAACAGAGCAAAGGTAACTTGATAAAATTGTAAAAAAATGCTTGTTGTTCATATGCTTATCTGCTTAGTTCCTCAAGCAAGTGAATAACAGTTCTCATCAGCCAAGACTAAAAAGTCCTCAATTCATCTTTCCATTCATTCCAAATCAAGTTGAACTTTGTTGAATTGGTAATAACCCTTAGCAGGGCTCAATTTCAAGTCCAACTTTCAACTGTGCAAAGTTGCCTCCTGTCAGAATGTCATAATGTTCAATTCTGTTCAAACCTCGACTATATGCGCGATTTGCATGGAAGGTTTTTAGTTTTCCGCTCCAATTTTCGTCATCCTTTTGCCATGGATCTGTTTCAGGTTTGGAGCCAGGCTGAAACCTGGAGGGGGGCTGAAAAACGACGCAAAAGTTTGAATATTTTTTTGACTGTCACAACTCTGCGTTGGTGCAAGTCAGACTCGAAATTGAGCTCCTTGGGTTCCACCAAAATTTTAAGAGCAGATTAAATCTATCACGCTGATAGTTGCTATGCATCAGCCAATAGGATGACCAGTTGCTTAGTTACTATCAGAGTGATAAAGTTATCGCGTCGATAAAAGTTTGGTGGAACCCGAGGTTAGAGTCAAAATGTTAGATTTGGATACGGTTGACTATTTCAGTAAGCAATTATATTAGCAAGTTTTGAAGCAAACTCACTTACCACCGTCAGTTCCACAAAAAAGATGATCAGCGATCAAGGCTGATTGCAGATTAACTGAACTTTTTTCTGCTGAATGCTAGGTGATTACTCACAAAAAAAATGCCTGTAATCTGTACTAGACCCATCATTTTTCCAATATTGAGGGATAAACCACCATTTCCATTGATTAGTCAGCTACAAATTGACAAACAAAAATCGCAAATCAACTAATCTCGTATTATCTGTTTTGTGGAACCCACGGTTAGTGCGAATTCTCGATAATGCATATAGCGAACAACATTGTAACCCAGAGATAAATAATAATTAATTATGGCAAAACCATTTACTGAGAGATCTAATTATAAGTTTCAACTGTGTAACAACTTCTTATATTGATACCTATCAAGAGAGGATAAAAACCACACTTGCTTTAATAAGATGTGTTTACCATGTAAATCTCGAGCATTTTCCTAAGGTGGGCATTCAAGGAATGTATTATTATATCACGTTTTCTTCCAGGTAGGTAGTGGGTAAGTGGATAATCAAAGTTGATGACATCAAGAATCAATTTCATTCATATCCACACCAGGAGGATATAAGAATAGGGAGGGAAGGTCAGTCATAAAAAGTGAAGCCATGGAAATGTCATATCCGCCATCTTTGTACGCCCAAAATTTTATCACTTTACCATTGAAACTGATCATGTCCACGTCAATTTCTGCGAGTTGTCGCTCTTGTCAGTGTCAGTCTATGACACATGTGCTGCACCACAAATCCAGCCACATCCTTCGTATAAATGGTCGTTGGATTTCACTTACTTCTACTTATTGGCATTTTCGTCACTAACTTCGTGGTAGGTGATAGTCCGTAGCAGTAGGAGTTCCACCAAGATAGGTACCTGGTACTTTTCATAGTAATTTTGCCATGGACCTCGAAGTCTACACAGGTCTTTAGATTGGCTGATGATAAGGTCTCCAGAGTACCTCTATCACTGTTCAGTGTAGATCACAGAGTGTAGATCATCATTAGGTGTATCAACAGTGCTGACCTCACATATACGTGGTAGAATCTAGAAGGGTAGAATCGAACTGATTATTTTCTGCTTATAATTTTTGGGATTTGCTGGTCATTCTCATCCTTGTCTACATTCTATTGAAACATCGGGCGACCCTATGCTACAAGTAGGCATTTTCTCTTCGGCAGCTTCGGCTCGCATTTCGCATTGATGGGATATTTTTCATACATCATATTATATCCAGCGCACGTAGCCTCTGTCTTTCCAACACCTGGGAGAGCTGATCTATTCAGCTCTTATAGATGAAGCACCACACACACCCAAACAAGATCCAGGTACAAAGATAAAAGATATCATGCAGGACTCATTTTATGTCAACCAAAAAAATCTCAATAACCTCAAATAGTTTCAAATTATTTCAATAATGTCAATTCAAATTACAAAAGTGAAAGAACCCTTGACACAAGATGCAATTTTTGGGCGTAGTTGTTACCTCACCCCTTACGTCACCCGACTTCATTTCCCCCCGCCCACAAGCTGAGTTATACTCCCTCCCTTATATCCTTATTCTTATATCCTCCTAGTATTCACACTTCTTTACTACATTCTGACGTTAGTTTTCGACAGCGTGATTTATGTTAAACAAGTATCAAATTGTTATTTCACTGGGAATACTTTGACGTGGGTTGGTCTTGCAGGTGATGTCTGTTGATCTTGTTTTTTGACCAGTACAGATAAGAAAATAAGTTTGACAGTCGTTTGACAAAACGAGTCGTGGAGAATCGTTGCACCCACTTTATAAAGAGGAATTCTGGATTCACTAGGAGGGGAGAGGTCTAGCTTGAAATATTTTGATTAGATCCTTGTTAGTTTGACATTAAGACAGTAGGTACGTAATACGTATGAGATTATGTTGCATACCAAAACAGTTCCAATTTCAAAATTATGTCAATACTAATGTCGACCGGCGCGTTAACATTTTCATTATTGTCATTCTCAGCATTCTCTACCTCTTGTGTAGATCATATTGATAATCCGCATTTGCCCCTTCCACTAGTGATCTGTGAATCAGGCATGTTCTTGGGCGCATGCGTACTGCAGTAGTAACGAAATGTAAACATAATATTTGAAGTTGCACCTTTCTTTGCATTATTTCAACTCTGTATATTAAACTGCGCACAAAATGAAGTGACAATTTTATTTTGAGAGGTTTTTTCAAATGTCCATAACTTTTGAAAAAATGATCAGAATTTAAAGTAGCTGGCACTGTTGTGAGGATACATTCTTCTATTTTGTTAACCATACATACACAACTCATTCAAAGTAAAGGTATATCTCATACAGGGTGATACAAAAAGGCGTGCAACTTTCTGCTCTTTTCATCTTGACACCGGAAATTTTGACGTCATCCTGTATATGCGAATATGACTGCGTCTTGTAGCCTGTAGTATCTGTAACTCATAACTGTTTAGTTTTCCACTCTACGTTGTGTACTTGGGGAGATATGATTTTTCTTGTATAAAAGTACCAATTTTTTGATAGAAGAGCAATAATTGTACGAAACAGTTTGGTAATCAAACGATAATTATCTTAAGATAGGATGATTTGTTTCCTCTTCAGGAACCATGAATTTAAACTCCAATAAAAGCAAAGAAATGATACACACAGAGTGATGGGAAAAGACTGCGTTTTTTTTTCTGGCGCAGGCAGGATCACTCGGTACAGGTACTCGAATTGACTGTATCTTGTAGCTTGTCGTATTTGTAACTAACAGGTTGTCTTTCCACTCTGCATTACGTAAATATCTCCATTGGTCCATTGTCCCGAGTCGCATACTGCATGCATATGCTCACATGTCAACCCAATATACCTGCGGTCACAGAATTATTCCAGGGCACTTGGCAATTTTTTGGGTCCGTAGTCAACTTTTGTGCAGTAATTTTTTTTATGGTACAGACCGAACTCTTAATTCTTTTTGTGTTCCTTAATCTTCTTGAGCCTTGATCCGATCGCCAACAATTGCCAAAAATCTATTGCTTAGATAGAGAGATACGGCTTTTTATTGTTAGCTCTTTGTTGGTGACAGTTTCAAGCGACGAAATTGTTGCCGTTGAACAGATTGCAAATTGGCATCTTTTACAAGAAAAATTATATTTCTGTCAATACACAACGTAAAGTGGAAAACTAAACGGGTCCAAGTAACAGATACTACAGGCTACAAGATGCGATCACATTCGTATATACAGGATGACGTGAAAATTTTCTGTGCCAGGATAAAAAGAGCAGTACTTTGCACGCCCTTTTGTATCACCCTGTATGAGGCATTTCTCCGCTTTGGATGACTTGGATATGTACGATTCACGAAAATAGAATGATGTATCTTCAAAATAGTGCAAACTGTTTCGAATTACGATCATTTTTCAAAAAGTTATGGACATTTGAAAAAACCTCCCAAAATAAAATTGTCACTTCATTTTGTGCGCAGTTTATTTCTCGGTAATTTTAGTTCACTTAGTCGATCTATTTGTGCTTGATAGGTTATGACTTCGTGTTTCAGCTCTAGAAGTGACATATGGATGACAGCTGATGTCTGCTTACCGATCTTCGATAGCAGTCGTTTTGGCTGACAGTTGGTTGGTTATTTCTAATAAAATGAATTTCAGTACATGAATTACAATACTTTTACTTTTTATCAAAATGTTGAAGAGTTGCGGCTGAATCCACTGATTTATAGCTTTGAAAAAATTGCAGTGTGCAACCAGCTATTCAATCTTCCCGACTGTCAGAAATCAACTTCTTGGCAAAATTAAATACCAATACGTACATATTTTTAGTTTCATTTGTTTGTTTCTGAGTTGGCTAGTGTTAGGTGTTATCGATCAAGTAATATGCTTGTGCTTGTCTTTCAAACATAAAGTTAAATTGCAGACATTATCGTAAACAAACGGGGCTGTGCCAAGATGTAAGTAACTAATGAGTTTTTGATTGTTGTTGTTGATGTTACGATGTTTATTTCCTTATTTCTTCAACTCCACAGAAAGCTGATGGGCCTGGCAGCAGAAAGTGTTGTATACAAACAGGGTGTTTCAGAAATGAGTACCTAGCATTACGGAGCTAGGTATACGTCCCAAAAAAAGTTGACGATAAGAACAAATTACAAGAGGTGCTCCTTAAGAAAGTTATGTTCCCTTGAAGTAGTCTAACTTCTAAGTTATATTTATCTACGCCAATATTTGAAATCTTTTCTTCAACTCAACTCTTTTTAACCGATTAGTCTCGAATTTTTTTTTTTTTTTTTTTTTTTTTTTAATTTTTTTTTTTTAATTGTCTTATTTTACGAGGCGGCATTCAGCTATAAGCTGCTCTACCATGCAACCTCGGTATACGATATCATGAGACCTCATGATATCATGAATATGGTGAGATATCATGAATTTGATATACGATATCATGAGACCCATCCAGTGGCGTAGATAAAATTGATTTTTGAGGGACTGTACATTTAATTATGTCCCCTGAACGAGTCCGGGTTACGGTTTCAAAAATCGAATTGATACAGAATAATGAAACCGGGGAAACAAAAAAAAAACAGAGATGGTTGTTATTTTCGAGGGTTCCGGCTGATTCTGCACAAAGAAAGATCCAATAACAATCGGCCGAGTAGCGATTCAGTGTTCCTCTGCTGTTCCTGTTGATGGCAAGCAGTACCACCAGTCATGTGATGTGCCTCAAGCAACTGTCAGTAGTCGCCAACTTCGTCGAAGTGATTATTTCGGCCCTATTTCTCTCGTCTGTCCCAGATGCCAGAGCGTATGGTGAGCTTCTGGAATGTTCAAAGGTACCAAATCAGTTCACTACCTTACCGTCCAATCGGCGTCTTCGCCAACGTTGTCACTTGGTCCAGATTATCAAGATCCTGGTAATCGTTGCGGTTGTCCCGAAGCTCATGCGTTCAAGACTCGTTGATGGGCAAACCAAGTATCGCCTCTTATCTTTTATTTTACTGTTTCAGAATAAGTTACCTATTTAATATTTAGCGTGTTGTTGTTATATGTATTATTGTCTCTGAGTGAAGTAAGAGACGTTATTAGGGGGTAGCTATACCGGTTTACTACACCAATTTTCCTTGGGGTAGGACGGCAGTATGTTGTTTTTCGTGTAGGTACTCTGTTTCAGTGTCGCCGCTGGAGCTCCGTTGGGCCCTTCGAGTTCTCGCAGCGTCATCGAAAAGGTAGGTACCTACGTTATAGTTTGTAAGCCGAATCTTGCGGTATTGCTCACCCTTTCTATTGGCGTCCTCTGCGCAACTCCATTTTATTTTTGTTAACACGTCATGTCAAGTTGAACTGTAAATATTCTTGAACCTTTTCTTCCCGATCATAAACCTGATTTGTGTAGTTTATTCTGTATCATTAATTCTCCCAATCCCAACTATCTCCACCTAAATGGACCGTACCAAGAAAAATATCTTCAAGTAGCAGCGAGTTGCTTGTCAGGATCGCCGAATGTGAGCGACACGAAGGTTCTAGCACGCTAAAGCCGGTCCTGTCCAGGCAGGGAACGCAGTTGGCAAGACTGCGAAAGTCGTCGGAACCAGCCGACGCGCCCCGACGGAGGAATCAATTACTTTCAATTACGATTTCGACCCGTAACATCCGACTGAGCAGCACTGGAGCAGCCGAGTGAATTCACCATTAGTCTACAATTGACAACTTAGATCTGTGGGACGTTTTAGAGCCATGTACGTCGAAATGGGGAAGGCCCTGTGTGAAGGCCATATCCATATCAGTGGGATTTACATACCGTTGTTCCTCGACACTTGAAGTTTGTACGTCTGTCAGAAGCTACTTCAGATTTTTCGACGGGCTCTGGGCCGCGCTGAAAGAGCTAATGGTTTGTGTATCTGTGAGGCGGCGTCCGCAGTTGAATATTTTTTTTTTTTTGTCAATTACAGCTGACTATGGTAAAGTATGAAAATTCATATTGCACAGAACCGCTTCCATTTTCATTCCTCTCGTCACCACCTATTTAAACTAAGCTAGAAATTATGAACAAAAAAAGAGCTATATAATTGCAGGCAAGTCATGAACCAGTTGAACAAACTAGGTACAATTTCGAAGCGCGTGATTTTCAAACCAGATCGACTCATACCAGACAATGGAACAAGCAATAAAAGTTCTGGTCATTAGCAATAAACAAAGCTACATTTCAATGGAAAACAATCGGTTTAAGCACAATGAATGTTGCAATTAGTTGTTATGCCGTTCAATTATCTCCCACCAAAGCAAAGCTGATTTGGTTTTGTTGGAATGAATATAATTCAATCATAATCTACCGCATAATACCTGCAGTTTATAATCGCATCACAAGTTTTCGGGGCCCAGTGCTCGAAATGAGCTCTCGGTTGTCGCAATGACTCTCAAACACTTTACGCATGCGAAATTAATTTGAATAATTGTTGAAAAGTGGCGGCTTCAAATGCAAGCTCAACTGGTTTTCAGAAATGCGTGTTTCGTTGAATAATAATAATAATAATAATGGTGCTAGTACACACTGTTTACACCACCAACCAGGCACCTTTGTACACCTGTCTAGTGGCACTGTAATTACTGGCGCATGTAATTAGTGTTCATTTCAATAAATTGTCGCATGATAATAATTATTATCACGCTTGCATGAGTTTTCCATCTCACTCAATGAAGGCTTGTACGGATAAAACTAGCTCGATTTTCTACATGGAACGTCACCATCGTCGCAGTCGAAAGTTTGCGAAGTATGAAGCTTTAAAATGGAGAGAGAGATGAGGTACTATTATTGTATTATTAGCTGGAACAAGTTGAAGTGTCATACTTTTCGAGAGATTCGCCGCTAGTGGGAGTCTTGGGGTTACGCTCGAGCTTCCTTGATGGCGGAGACGTGAGCTCGTTGCGGCCAAGTGGTGAACAGTTAAAACCGAGGTTAAGTCGGTCTTAACCCGGCTGCCGCTGTTAACTCTCCCGAAGACAGAGCAATGATTACGTTGGTGGGTAAAGACAGCTCTGTGCTGAACTCTGTTTTCTTATTTGCAATGTTTTTCTTGGATGGATTCGAGCTCCGAGATTAAAATATCGTCGTTGCGGCTGCAAAATCAACTATGTGCATCGGAGTACATTTTACAGGAGGGACAAGAAACGTTCCCGAAACTGCTTCCTCCAAGCAGGATCTGGGCAATGATGGTTTTGTTGCTTATTAAACCATGATGATTATCGTGGATGGTGCGAACCAAAATTGTTCAAATCAATAAGTAAGAATAAGTATTCAATTTACAAAATCAACAGCGCGTTTCCAAATTCAATTTACAAAGTGAAAAGCGCGTTTCCAAAAGTGCACAAATTGATTTTATAGGCGTCAGCGAAGATGTACCCAGGATTAACTGGTCTGTTACCTTCCAGTTTTTACGTGAATTTGCCATTTGATCTTCGAGTTATGTTTGCTTTTGTAGAAAGAACGTAAGTTTTAGACTGGTTTTTCTCATAAATAACAAAAAAATGGCATGAGGATTACTTACTCACATCAAATCAACAGAGATCAACAAGGCAGGTAAGTTTGCAATGTTTGTGGTCTGCGACTACCCTAGACGGGCGCTGCTTGCCAAATCCGGCAATCTGATTCGTTGATACAAATTGCTATACCTTGTCACCATGGTGATTCAACTCACGGCTCATCTCCAACTTGAAATCACACTCTTACATAGTTAATGAGAAAATACGCTCAAAATTTTTGAATGTAGTCCTGATCCAAATGATTTACGTAGCGAGTAACGAGGCAGAAGTTGCAGTGAGTAGGTGAGAGATTCAATGACCAGAAAACTGTGATGTTACGGCGACGTGCCAAGTTCACGGAGTTCCTGTGTGTTACGACGTAGGCACGTATCTATTTCGAATGCTGGTATTTACGGGTAAAACAGGATACACATCAAATTACTCGTTTTTTAAGACCCCGGGTCATTTTATGGACAGTGCTACACTACTAAAGCACTAAAACCGAACGATTAATAAAATTTGACATGAAAGGATCGATACGCCGCGAATTTTTACGATTCCGAGGCTCTCATCTCTCGCGCGCACCATACAAAGAACACAAATGAAATAAGTTTTTGGGGCAGAGATGGGCGGCATAAACTATCCAAGAGCCTGGATATGGACGGAATCGTTGTCCGTTTTGGCAACCGAAACTGGGTCGGTCTTGACTGGGTCGGTCGTAATGTTCCTTTTGGTTTCATCATGTCGGGGGTATGCGTCCCGAATTCACGTCATAATAAGGGCGCGGCACCACTACAATATCGCACACCAGCAGCTGGTATGAAGTTAAAACGCTAAAACAAAATGAGCTCGGGCCATTAAGGCTAATAAACACCATAGTTTGCCATTGTGAGAAACAAATTGCACGTCTCTCCGGCAACGAGAGCGAGTGTTGGCTTTGGTGAATGGTCGTTTTGCTCCGGCTATACATACACAAGTCGCTGCTCAGGTGAGTGGTTGCGGATTGAAAACTCCCTTGGTACAACAGCTCCGCAAGTCTAGACGTTGCAGAGGCTCCTTTCAATTTATCAAGACACAAGCCCTTGTCGTTGCAACTACAACAGGATTTTCTTTATTCTTAAGATGTACTCTTTGAAAATTGTTAAATACCTATCTGTTACTTATTATAGTATGTGTCTTAGAAATGAACGAAAGAAATCATTGGCCTGCGTTCTGACCCCTTTTGAGAGCTTAGTTAGAACTCCCGAGTGACAGTAACTATACATCGGAGAGTGCTCTTGGCCCCTTTCGACGATAGAAACTGCTGGACAACGAAGTTATCGGTATCGGAAAAATGGTTCGACTTTGGAGTCCAATATCTCCCGAATGCCGATTGCGATTTCCATTTTGTTTGTTGCGTTAACTAGCTTAATCTTTCCGTCACCCATCCTATAATAGTGAGCGTTGAGGAATTTCATGTAAATTTTCTATAAGGTGATGCGTAAAATGGTGCAAAATTGCAACGAGTTCATCGACCCCTCTTTTTCAAAAAAATATTTTTTCAATATTTCAACACAAAAATCATGAGGTGTGGTGTCTTATCTCGAAAAGGTTTTGGAATTACCCAGATTGGAAGTCGAACAATCAAGATATAAATTTGTATGTTTAATGTTGCAGATTTACGAAACTCAGACACAGAACAAACACAAAAAGTATAACGTCCAGAAGGCGCTTTACTTCACTCGGAAACTGGAGTTTTACATTGTTATCATGTTCAAGGGCTTAAACTTGCAAATAGAACATGTTTCACATCTAAAATTCCGAAGAAATTTTGACGAAATTCAACGTACGAAAAACAGGCAGTGACAACCACTTGAAAAAGTGCTCCTTACTAGGCCCCACACCAAATATTTGGGTTGTGTTGAGAGTAAAATTGTCCTGGAGTGTTGTACGAACAATCTTGCTCAATGTCAACATCCATTCATCAAAAGTGACTTAATCGCGCGTGCCAACAAGGCAAATCTGTAACATTCAACATAAAAATGTATATCTCCAATTAGTCCATCCGCTAGGTACTATTCTGTATTTTTTCAGAGGTCGAAAAGGTTTTTTTTGGAATTCCAATCAGTCAAGGTCCACAGAATCGTATTTTTTTGGTGACAACGCTCAAAAGTGATGCGGTCACCCTGTGCACCCCCATGGGGGCCAGCCCCCAGTTAATCGAATTTCAGTTCTGTAACTCGGAGGATCGACACAGAATTGCAAAAAATTCAGGATGTCATAAAAAATGTCCCTCAAAAGTCATCCACAATGAAGATACAGCCCTTCAAGTTTCAAAAAAGGCGATTTCCGTGGAGGTACAATTTCCACAATTTTCAACCGATTTTGCTGAAAATTTGGCTAGGCCCCTCTGTAACAAGTATCTAGAAGGGGGAATTTCATTTTCTGGATAAATTGTCCAGTGGCGGAGCAACTGGAAATTTCGACATAATGCCGCCCTCCTCATTTCTCAAGTCCCTGGTAAACTTTAAACTCTGAAACTTCCACTATGTATCGAATATATTGTTCAGCTACGATGTTCCCAAAAAAATTAGAATCAGAGCTGGTTTCTGGGTTTAATGTTGAATATAGAAGAGGAGGATTTGCTTTAATTTTTTTTTAGCTGAATATCCTAGTATTCTTTTTATATAAAAAAATTGTGTTCAAATTTTTTGTTTTTTTTTGGGAACATTGTAGCTGAATAATGTATTCGATACATAGTGAAAGTTTCAGAGTTCAAAGTTGACCAGGGTCTTGAGAAATGAGGAGGGACGGCATTATGTCAAAATTTCCAGTTGTTCCGCCACTGGACAATTTATTAAGAAAATGAAATTCCCCCTTCTAGATGCTTGTTACAGAGGGGCTTAGCCAAATTTCCAGCAAAATCGGTTAAAAATTGTAGAAATTGTACCTCCACGGACATCGCCTTTTTTGAAACTTGAAGGGCTGTATCTTCATTGTGGATGACTTTTGAGGGAGTTTTTTCATGACATCCTGAATTTTTTGTAATTCTGTGTCGATCCTCCGAGTTACAGAACTGAAATTTGATTAACTGGGGGCTGGCCCCCATGGGGGTGCACAGGGTGACCGCACCACTTTTGAGCGTTGCCACCAAAAAAATATGATTCTGTGGACCTTAACTGATTGAAATTCCAAAAAAAACCTTTTCGACCTCTAAAAAAATACAGAATAGTACCTAGCGGATGGACTAAATATTAGACTCCCAATCTGGGTAATTTCAAAAACTTTGTAAGGTAACTTTACTAATAGACCACATTTCATGATTGTTGTATCAGAATACATGAAAAAATAATTTTGACAAATGGGGGTACGATGAAGTCGGTTCAATTTTGCAGCATTTTACGTATCATCCTGTAGAAATTTTACATGAAGTTTTTGAACATTCACCTCTACACGATAGATTACGGAAACATCAGGCTGATTAACACAACGAACAAAATGGAAATCACATTTGGCAATTATTGGTCTTCAAAGTCGAACCATTTTTCCGATACCGTACCGACAACTTCGTTATCCAGCAGTTTAGTTGTGACCCCATAGAGAGCTGGACCTAGTGGGCGGGAGTCTACATCGAAGGTGGATTTACTCCAGCTCGACCCCCAAGCTTTTTGGTATGGTGTCAGAGGCAAAATAAATTGGAAAACCAGCTGATACAAAGATAGCAGTAGGAGTAATAGGTCACCTTTAAGTCTATATCTGCAGCAATGTAGATAGATTCGTATTATGCAAAAATAAAGTTCTCTCTCAGCTGCAGCTATATAAGCAACACTTCACATTCAGCCCGCGGATGATATTAAAGAAGCTAAATGCAGTTTAACAGCGCTGCGGAGCTTCCGCCAAAGCCTCATCGCCAGCAGTTCCTTTCCTGCTTCCTCTGCTCCGCCGAACGTTCTTGAATTATTAATGCGGGAAACCCTCTTGACGGTGCACTTAATAATCCAGTTCTCCGCGGGTCAATATAGACATTACGTAATTTCAAAGGTGAGAATAATGGAGATGGACCGGACCGCGCACGCCGGACCACCAGATAATCGGGACCGATCATCATCCAAAGTGAACCCTCGTCGTCGCTTCGTGATGATCACGATGCCGGGGAGGTCCAATTTGGTGTGGGTATATGGGTACTTGATACGCAATAATTCGATAATTTAGAACAGAGAACGTGCGTGGCCCCTCTTCTCTTTGATATGATCATTCGATGTGTGGCTTGTTGTGTTTCGGTATCAGACTGTTTTGTGTAGCCAGCACACCTCGCCTGGTTCGATTCCTCCGAGCGGCATCGAGAGCAGCGGCCGTCTACCTGTGGTGCACCTTGCTCTGTTGCAGGTTCGCTCCTCCGTGCACCACGGCGAGACTTCAAAAGCAACGGACAAGGAGAGGGACAAAAGGTCCAACAGAGACGGAGGACGCCTCCGCCAGCAGGCCCGATGGAATGTCCAGGCAGGGCCGGTGCGGCCTGTTTTCCGGGCTTTTGTAGTGTTGAGCTGCGCTCGAGGTCTGGTCAGTTGAGCTTGATCTGAATTCAAAGGACGGAAACGTCTGATGCGCTGGAATTGCTGAAATTGATCTCTATCGATTTGCAATGTCCCTTTCCTCTGAATTTGAGCGGAAATTAATGAAAAAGCTTTGAAAACTGGCAAGAGGGTGAACTTATTTTCGCCATGACAGGTGACGTTGACTCAAGCATAGGTACTCGGTTCGTCAAAGCACTCAAAGCCTGGCAAAGCATCAGTCATCATAAAACTTGATACCTACTCTTGCATTTTACACTGTACGCTCAAAAGCATATTCACAGCAAAAATTTAGGTGAAAACCGAACTTAAATTACTCTAAGGGACTAAGCCCCATAATCCGCCTAATGTAACCGCTGCCAGGTCCTTGAACGCTGTTTGCCGCCGTCTGTGAAAACCAGACGTTTGAATTTGAGAGGATTTTTCGAAAATTCATAATCCATTCCAATTTTTTTCAGGGAATTGAAGTTTAGAGTAATTCATTTCAAATATCTTGGTACGTTTTTGCGGCGAAAATTTGGCATTTCGGGGAGAATTTCGAGAAATTTGGTGTGAAATGCCGACCGGGAGGTTTCGGGGACGTGGTGTCGTCCGGTGCGAGCCATTCGACGGGGCTTTTGTTCAAATTTTGCCGTATGATTGATCAAATTCGACCACGGTACGGCCAAAGTGACAGGGGCGTCAATCTGACGACGCTCTCGATTTTGAAGAGCAACACACACAACACCTCGGCATTTGAACAGCGATTTGGAAAAAATGACACTGTCAGGGTACAAAATGTGACTGTGTAGTGGTCCAGGAGACCCTTGGCCGTTCGCCAGTCACCGCAAACACATGGTCTCCTTTAAATAATAAGGCATTTCGCACAAATTTCGCAGGCCGTGTCTGACATTGACAATCGAAATGCATTCGTCAAATTTTGATTTTTGACGTTTCAAGGGGGCGCCATATTGAACTTTTGCATCTTTCAACCTATCCGATTGATATTTAAAGCCTTGAACGACTTGAAGTGGACAATTGATGCATCTGTCAAATTTGCCACTTTGACATTTCCAAGGCTGCCATTTTGAACTTCTGTATTTTTCAACAGATTATATTTAGATTTTAAACAAAATACATTTGTCATTAATTTGTGATTGTTGATTTCTCAGTGGATGTCTTACACTTTGAGGTTACTTTTTTGTTTGTCAATAAATTAGTCTTGAAATTACAATTACTTGATGTTATAACAATGCCCATTTTCGCGAATCGCGACTCATCATGTTTCCAGTATTTTCAGTAGTTACCTTGAACAAAAGTAAAAATACATTTATTTATGAACAAAGTAATGGTGTCTCCATTTTCCCCCACAACTCTTCACTGACCAGACACTACTCTCAGTAACATGCGTTTCGTTCACAATAGAACCCTACAAGTCGAGGCCGAAATTTCAAAACACGCGAAAAACAAACAATTTCTCGAATTCGTGTTACTCGTACACAATCAATTACTTACGCCTCTTGGAAAACTTTATCTGACGAAGACACTGTCGATGGACATGCATAAAATTACTAAACTCGTGAAGGAAAAACCTGACATCAGCCTAAAACAACGGGAAATCAACATCAGGTATACAATTCCCTTCCCAATGGGACCTTGCACTGCCACTTTCACACACCGAGGGCGCCACAACCGTTGGGGGCAAATTCGACAATTCTGACGGCTTTGACACTTCAGCGACCGACGTCCGTCATTATATGTCTTGATTTGAAATTTGGATAACCTCTGTTTCTTGCTTGACGTCTCCAGTCACTGTCAGTTACTGGTCAAACTATATACTCAAACTCCCATGTTTTTCCCGTCGTTACGGCCGCTTCATCGAAGTAGGCGCCCCCTACAGTAGTGGTGACCTCACGTTGAGTTTTTCAATTGCAAGGCCCCATTGTCCGGTGTCAGTGAAACAAATTCCCTGGCTACTTTTCAGCCATTGCTGTCACCCAGGCGACGGCTTGCCAACGCCGGTGACAGCTAGTCACCAACGTAACAGGCTAACGGGCAGAAGTCCACTACATAGAATACTGTCCACTAGACTCAGCTTGGAATCTGACAGTTATGTGGCATTGACAACCGCGATTTGTCATAATCGAACTTCAAGTTTCTATACTTTGCTTAGCGAAGTCGTGGGTTGGGGATTGAAGTGTTACAAATAAAAGCAAGAATTTTGGACATATCAAGAGGAAGGTACAATGTAACAATGTATCTCTTGTCAGTGGACATTTGACATGAAAAGAGTCAAATCAAGTCTTTAAATGTAGTTTTCCACCATTTTCTAGACGGGCGTTATGAATTTTCAAAATTTCTCCTAGCCGCTGCCATCCGAAAGGGCCTCTCGCCCGTGTTTTGACCAGGACGACTCGCTTTTGATGCAGGACTTCACTCAAAAATTCATTCCTGCTGCATGCTCGGGGATCGACTTTTCTTGAAAAATTCCAACTGATTCGAAAGTAGATTGGATTGGGCGTCGTGTAGACCCATTTTCAAAATCGACAAAGAATAGTATATCATTCAACAAGCGGTTCTTCCTCATAAGGATGCAGTTTGCCGACACAAGTCTTGGCGAGTGTCGTAGAGCATCCGAATGAGTAATAGCCATTACCCGCGAGTAGAATACTATCCTTTATCTAGTCTTATTGAAAAATGCAGGCATGTATGCGCGTGATAATGCGTGCATTATTCAATAGGATTGGATAAAAACTTTTTGAGTCGGACCCACGGTTTTAGAGTTTTCTTCTCTGGAAAAATTTCTAACTTTTCATCTCGTGACAAGATTTTCACTTTTTTTAATGCAGAAAATGTACAATGTACCATTTTACGCGCTAAATTCAAAAAGGTTGCTACCCCTTGTTACTATGCATGCGCGCGTTGGAATTCGTAAATAAGAGAATATCGGATTTTTGGAAGGTGCTTCCCAATTCCATTTAGTAGGTATTTGAATCAAAAGAAAAAAAAAAGGAAAAAAAGGAAAAAAAGACTTACTGAATGATCCAGGTTTTAGAATTCAGGCCTGAATGAGTCGCTTTTCTACGGCTGCAAGGCAAGAACCCGTCTGGATTTCTTTGACGTTGAAAACGCCGAAATTAAGTGAATTCACTAGGTGACAACAGAACTCATTTTTGGAAAGAATAAAGGTAGAAAAGGTAAGATGAAATGTCAATTCGCATTGACTATTTCACCGAAAAAAACGTTAATTCCTCCATAACTGGCATACAAACGTTTGTTTCGAGCTTGTTAGCTCTCGTCAGTGACAGATATATGTTGGAATTAAGCCCTAAATGACCAAAAAAATTAAAATCGAAAGGGAAATGTCAAAAAATTCTTTAATTCGTTACCGGAACCCCGGTCAGGATAATTATTTGAATCAAAAGGAGAAAAAGGAGAAGAGGAAAAAACACTTACTGAATGATCCAGGTTTTAGAATCCAGGCCTGAATGAGCCGCTTTTCTACGGCTGCAAGGCAAGGACCATTCATTCATTGTTAACATTTCATCTTACCTTTTCTACTTTTATTCTTTCCAAAAATGAGTTTTGTTGTCACCTAGTAAATCCATTTAGTAATTTCACACGAATTCTGGCAGATTTGAGGATTCGAAGTCTAGTTCAACACAATTTCGTGTTTTCACTGAGAATGCGTCATGTTTTAGCGAAAAAATGCTGTTTTGACAGAAAAGTGACATAACAATCTTCGTGGTAGTTTCATAGTTATTTTTTTTCTGTAAACGGAGCGAATAAGAAGCAGCTGAACGCTTCCTTGCTCAGTGTTTAGGCAGATACTCGTAGACATTAACGTTGGAGGATTGGTGGAAAAAGACTAAAAATTAGACGAATTTTGTAACTTAATATGAGTTTAAGTATGAGCTTTCATTGTTGCAAATCAAAGTTAGTGATCATCCAAGTAGTCCAAATCAATCGTATCAAGAAATCTTCCTCTTTCATGGTCTAGGTTAATCGCAAAAAATGCTTTTTGAAGTCTTTTGGACTTCTAATTATTATTTAAAAAAAGTTCCGCTTGAGCATTAGAAAAGTAGGTAGGTACTGTTAGACAAAAAGAATAGTATTCAGCTCGTTTAGCCCCTTCTGTCTCGGAATTTGGCCCCGCGGATCCCATGACACATATGAATCCGCAAGGTTAACGTGCCACCGGCATGCATACCTCCACCGCGCCAACAACAACTCCACGAAATCTCCAGATTCGACAATAACAAGCTAATTTAACTAAATGGGTAAAAAGCTCGCCGGATTATGGAAACAACACGAGGGTTCACACGCGGTGTCAGGAGATTATTACAGGAACTTTATTAAAGGCAAAATTGACCTCCCGATGGAGGCACACCACCGGTTCGGTCGGTTGCCGGTTATGTACCTCCGCTCTGCCTCTAAAACCGCCGATATCTAACACATCCGCACAGGTAATCTACATAATTTCCGATGTGTGTCCGGCCGCCGGTGCACGGAGAGAGCGCACAGCGGCGAAGGCGAGCAGGAGGAGGTGGAGAGAGCTTTCGGGGTGGGCCCGGCAACCAGGCCGGTGGAATGCGGTATGGGGGCACCCCGCGCGCCACTGTCCCGCGAGGTCCGTCTCGGTCTCGCGGGGGCCGCCGCGTCTCCGTGTGGGTACGTGCGAACCTTTCCCACGAACGACTTTTTGTACATTCCAGTCTCAAAAACCGTGCACCACGGTACGCGCTACGCGCTCTGTCTCAGTCAGTCCCAGAGCTGAGTCGGAGTGCCCCCTGATGCATCATGCACCTCGGCCGTGTGCGAGCTCCGGTGCGGCAGCGAGGAGGACCGGGGCCTTCCAGGACCGGCTTCGGCCTCGACCTTGTTCCATCTGTTCGGTTCGCATCACGCCTAGTAAGAGCGATCAGGCGACTGCGATAACGCCGGTCGTCTTCAGTCATCTGTGGTCTTCAGCCAGTCAGGGCTTGTATCAAAAGGCAAGGCTGCACCGCATTTTTTGAACATAAAAAAAATTGCGAGTAAAATTTTTGAGGCATCAAATTTTTTTTACTCTAAACTCTAAGAACTCTAAGAAAAGTGACATGTATTGCTCTTATTGTAGCCACAACTCGCTTATTGGAGTGCAATTTATAGATATCCCATAGGAGTAGTTTGGCCACCCATGGGCACGTCCCTATAGTCATATTCCCGTGGGCAGCTACCGTCCCCATGATGGTCGTCAATGGTGATGGTCGCATGCGAATTCATTTGTGTTATGGGATACGCTGAATCTGATTCCAAAACAGAAAAGACCAAACGAGCTGCATTCTTGTAGTCCAATGAACCTACTCTTCTAATGCTGAGTTACAACTCTTCTTGAATCTTAATCCAGGCCAGGATATTGAAAAAAGCTTCAAAAAGCATTCTCTGCAACTAACCGAGACCATGGAAGGGAACAACCCTTGGTGCGATTGATGGGTTCGACTTGGATGATCTCTGTTGTGCAAGGTGTTGTGTTGAATGTTCTGCAACAATGATGGCTCATAACACCCGTCATGAATTAGCAGCTGTAGCGTTCTGATAGATGGACCAAGGGGTCTTACAAAGGGCCGACGACTATCCCCGCAAGACGACCGTGACGGGTGCCTCTTGCCGGAAAGCGCGATACACTTTCTTTTTGGTACCATCAGGCGAGCTATATAGAGCTCTAGAGAGACGCTCTTAGTATTATTTGTGTATTTGTTGCTAGGAAGTGTTGCCAGTTTTTCTGGTAAGTTTATGCATTTTTACTCATAACATCATCTGAAGATGCATTCCCAAAACTAGGTTCTTCCGTAACGGCCGTCACAGTCGTAGTGTTTACGAGTGACGGGCCGCAAGTCTTGGCTGAAAGATGCTAGCGCAGGTGAATCCAGGTAAAATCGCGCAGGATCGATTGATGTCTGCCTACCTGAGCGTACCGGTGAGCAGGATGATTACATCCCTACCGTCTCCGTCGGTGTTTCTTCGGTACGAGTCCAGCACACTTGAGCGGCCCATCTCAGGATCTAGATCTCGGAACCCCCCTCCCATTCAGCCCTTCGCGTTCAATCCCCTCAGGACCCCAAGCTGGGTAGGTATTTTGCCCAGCCAGTAATTATACGGCTGCCCAGATAGTAGCGTACTTAAGATCAGTTAATGTACCTTATTCAATCTGCGTGTTTTATGTTTTGTTATTCAATTAATCGGTCAGTTCTACCATCATCCATTTTTCCAACTTTTATTCAGCGATCATTTTTTTATTCACTTAGTTCAATATCATTTCATGACCTGTGTATTTTTTTATTAAATTTCTGTATCAGTAAAAACTTGAACGTTAGCTTCAATTTTTTGTATCGAGTGGGATGTGGGCCACTCATATCTTACCCACATTGGCGCCCAATATAGAATAGATCTATTGTCAAGTGAACTACAAAATTCACGACCCGGCTTCTCCATTGAAAAATCTAGCTGTCGATGTCGGTGCAACTAGTAACAATTCCTCCAAAATCTAAAAGGCGGAGTGAATGAAGGAGAGGTCACACGGCATAACCTGAAATCTGTACGCACAAATAAGAACTGGAATAAATGGGATGGAGGATTCCACCAAGAGATCTTTATTGTCTGTCATATTCGAATTTCAACCACGCTTGAACCTTACTGAACAATTAACAGCAATCAACATTATTCAGAGCAGGTTGGATTTTGACGGACACTCGATTGTTCCCGCACCCTCCATTAGCGACGTAACCCATCTCGTGACTTGGGTTACTTATCTGGCTGACCGCTTCAGTACACTGAACGACAAGTTGCTGAAATGAGTTGCTAAACTGCAGCGGTAACCTGACCAGTAGTAGCTTGGTCTGAAGCGTTCACTTGCGAAAAATACCCTATTAGTGGTAGCGGTACGCAAAATGACACTGCATTTTGGAGTAGAGTAACGAGATTTTGTATGGGGTACCTTATACCAAAACAAGCGATTTGACCCGCAGCACTCCATATTTTGTCCCTTAGGGGGCCCATGGGGACCCTCCAAATTTTCGAGATGCAAGAACTTTCACAAAACGATCATTGGGTATCGTCATGTGTGCCGTAAAAGAAGCTTACAGGTCTATTGAAGATGTTTCCATCAATTGTCGTCGTGTCCGTTCAATTCCTCACACTTGAAAAAAATATTCTTTGGCGGAGGTCAAAAAAATTGTTTTTATTTTTTCTTCTATGCAAGGAAACGATAAATTGATATGAATTGTTGCTTTCCCAACTAAATCGTATTCCGTAAGCCCAATTATGAAGAAAAATTTCTTGCAGTGGTATTTTCCAAAGAAGTGGGGACGTCTTCAGTACACCTTTTCCAGGAGCATTTCTTTTTATGTTCGCACTGGATATCACTCGAAATTTTCGCAGGAGTAAAGACCTCGAACTCTTTACTTGGTGATTTATACGCTACACGACTCTAAAACGTTCAAAAAAGCTCAAAAAGTTTTTTTTTCTGCTGGTCCGTAAAATTTTTGGCATGTTTGATTTTTTAGTAGGGGAGACAGACGGGCAGATAAATTTGATCTAGGTCAGGCGATTCGGTTTCAGCGAAAATATACCTACTCAAGCCTAACGACTTTGCGTTTTGTAGTACTGCAATAAAACACGGCATAGAAGTATATTTTCCACTAAAACTAAACTGCCTGCGCCTGCAGCCTGGATTGAATATTGGTTCGCGTCTACGTCTTCCGCAAGTTGGACGGCCCAACAAAAAAAAAAAACTTTTTGGGCTTCCTTGAGTGTTTTAGAGTTATGGAGTGTCAAAATCACCAAAAAAAGAGTTTGAGGTGTCTATTCGTGCAAAAATTACGAGTGATATCCAGTGGGAACATAGGAAGAAATGCTCTTGGAAAAGGTGTACTGAAGACGTCACCACTTCGTTGGAAAATACCACTTCAAAAAAATTTTCTTCATAATTAGGCTTACGCGATTTAGTTGGGAACGCAACAAAACATATGAATTTATCGTTTCCTGGCATATAAGAAAAAATAAAAAGTTTTTTTTTACCTCTGCCAAAGAATATTTTTTCAAGTGTGAGAAATGGAACGGACACGACGACAATTGATGGGAACATCTTCAATAGACCCGTAAGCTTCTTTTATGGCACACATGACGATAGTCAATGATCGTTTTGTGGAAGTTCTCGCATCTTGAAAATTTGGAAGGTCCCCATGGGCCCCCTAAGGGACGAAATATGGAGTGCTACAGGTCAAATCGCTTGTTTTGGTATAAAGTACGCTCATGCAAAATCTCGTTACTCTACTCCAAAATGCATATCGATGTGTTTTTATATGTGTCCACTATACAGAGGAGTGCATAAAAAACGGCCACCGCTGTAGCATCGTATTTCCTTATCTGATCTTTAAAATTCAATAATCAGTTTGAATGGTATAATGCCTTCTATGATTCTACAGTAGAAAAAAAAAATTATGATGCTTCTGAGCACTGACAGTCATTTTTTGTTTTTCGAATGGCAACTTTATTTTTTTTTTTTGATTCCTCACAATTATCTGAATATAATGATGCATCAATATCACACTTTTTGTTATTGGACACGAAGAAAAAAAAATAAACTGCGAAATTTTCACACACAACAGTAGCGTCAGAACACCCACGATATGCACGCAATCCGGTAGGCTGGGTGCAAAATGATGTTCAAAAGCACATAGTAGGTCAGGCGTTTGGTTTTTCAAAATATAAATGTCAAAATGTTTTCAAAATCCGAAAGAAGCTGTCCGTGTCTAAGACTTGTTTATTCTCTATTTCCAGTTTACTATTTAATATCTTTTCAAGTGTGTGTTGTGGAAATGAAAAATCAATAGGTAAGACGTTTTTGTCCTGACAGGTCACAATACCTACTTAAAAATGTGTAAAATAATAAGCTGAAAATAGAGAATAGAGACGTCTTAGAGACGGACAGCTTCTTTTGGATTTTTGACATTGACATTTACATTTTGGAAAATCAAACGCCTGACCTACTATGTGCTTTTGAACATCATTTTGCACCCAGCCTACCAGATCGCGTGCATATCGTGGGTGTTGTGATGCTACAAATTATGACGTGTAAAAATTTCGCAGATTCAATTTTTTTTCTTCGTGTCCAATAATACAATGTGTGATATTGATGCATCATTATATTCAGATAAGCATAAGGAATCAAAAAAGAAATTAAAAAAATATTGTTGCCATTTGAAAAACAAAAGTTGACTGTCAGTGCTCAGAAGCATCATAACAAAAAAAAAATTTTTTACTGTCGAATCATAGATGACATAAAACCATTTAAACTGGTTTTTGAATTTTGAAGATCGGATAAGGAATAACAATGCTACAGCGGTGGCCGTTTTTTTATGCACCCGTTCGACAACGACACAATTCTACAACAGCAGACCCAAATGGAAATCATCAACTCAACTACGAAGACTTTCTTGGAGTGACAGAGCTGCTCGTCTTGTGTTGACATAAACAACTCTGGTGCCTTTTGGTTTGATACTCGATTCCCCTAGATCCTTCACTTCAATATATCGTCAAGAGATGGCGCTGACCTTATTAGTAAGGTAGAGAGACTGTACCTAGAGAGACGAAGCTATGAAAGGGATATATCGGTATTCTCTGTCAGTATCTCGGCATTTCCTGGCCTCGTCAAAATTTAAAACAGAGTTAGCTGCGGTGGGCGTGGTTGCTATTGACATTTGTCATTTCCCCGATTTGTTTACAAATTTGAATTGTCATTATTTTGCATGCCGAAATCGCCGAAATCCGGGCTAAAAATGCCAAAACGAAAAAGGTGCACCGTGAAGCAGTACAAGAGTCGGGAAGATGTGATGTTTTCCTTGCCGAAGAAACCATCAGGTATAGAATCTTGCAAAATTGATGGACTTCTATTATTGTACTTTTTGGGTTTTCCAGCTGTTCGGGGCCAGTACCTACTGAAATACATAATATACCTACTGCGCTTACGGCAATTACAAATCTATCTTCACGATGGGGTCACCACGTCGACGGTTACTGCATTCAACGATCAACGGAATTTGCGTTCGACGGAATGAGTTGGATGATGAAACCTACGTTCGACGAAATGCCAGCAGTACTTGAAATACGGTGATCGAAAGCATCTGCTATGTATGGAACACAATATACATGACTAGAACAGTTTTTAAGAGTTTCTGTTAAATTTAGTGAACAAATCTGTGTTTAAAGATGAAACAGTCGACTTAACCTAAACAAAAATATTGACAGCTCATGTCATGCATTTTGACAGTGACGCAGGGTGGTTTAGTAACAAGCAATGGCACCACACCCTGACGTGCAAATACCCTAGTGCTCTGGCTTTCTCTCTCTCTATACCCTCTCGCTCAATGATTTGGCTTTCGTCACTCTCTGGGTAACCAGATCCAGGTCTCTCTATAGTAAGGTCAATTGATGTAGATAACAGCTATAAACGTCACAACTGGACACGATTTTTCAATGCTATTTCATTCTGTCAAATTTGCATTTTGACGGTTTTGGGCTTCAATAGATCCAGCGGTAGTAAATTGGAATTGGTAGCTTTTTTGAATTGAGCACTACGTCACTGATACATGTTCCCAAAACTATGCTTGGCTTTCTTACAAAAATATTGCATTCGGAGTTATCACAAATCATTGGTTATCACACTGTTCTCGCGCAACGACGATATGACAAGTCAGCGTCAAACCCTAAAGTGTGGCTAATGGCCCGTCTACAATGAAAGCACGCAAGCTACGCTACTTCTGAGCACGAAGAAGCGTATCTTCCGATGCCCATACGCATTCTATAGACGAGCCTTTAGGCTTTGCTCTCGGCAAGTTGCCCATCAGCAGCATCTTGTCAAAAACACATGTTCGCAGACAAATTGAGCAGCATCAGAATAAATGCAGGGGTCGCGTCATGTCCGCCGCGAATTCTGAAACGCCCGCTGGCGATGCTGATGCATAAATCCAGCTTGATCCCCTCCTTCCTCTCCATCACCCCCCGCCACACGCACAAACCGTTTCTAAATAAACGATCATCACCACCACCACCACCACCAACAGCCATGTGACCACGTTTCCGTTTGACTTTGGAAAAATCGATTCAGCGCCTCCACAGCTGGCGCCTTTCCAAAAACACACAAAAAAACACCATCAGTCGTCATTATTCAGGAACTTTTATATTATAGAAGATCTATATAGGCACACAGTGAGATTCTCCACAAGAAATTTACCGCGACTTAACTGTTTAAATAAGCGAGTAGATAAATTCCCTGTTTAAGAAGGGATTTATAATGCCCCCAGCATCACAGAGACTGGCTAAAAAAAAATGTAGACTGCGCTCTCGAGAAAAATGGCATTGGCAGATCTAATTCTATCAGCTGGCTTCTGCTGAGAGCTGAATGTGAGGCAATAAACTTTCCGAGAGTCAAAGCTATCGCGAAATCTCCGTATGTGTGTATGTGTGCGCTGCTATAGCTGGCTTGACCGTAATATGGGATGGTATCGCGACTATTTATTGACGAATTAATGTGGAATGCAGGTAAAATTTCTTTACCGTCGTCAGTACGCGAATGACTCACTGCAAGTTTTGTATAGTCTGTATGTTTGACAATCAAATACCTCAAGCTACGATTTCACAATTCAATCAACTTAAGACCTGAGCAGCTTGAGTTACATCAAAGGAAGCCCTATCTTATCACCTGTGAACCTATAATATGGTTAGTATTGCAATACTTACACAATTAAAATAATTAAAATTGAAAATGTTTAGTACCTTCTGAAAAGTGTTGCTCGGTAAGTAAACACATTTGCGAGTACATCGACTATACACGTAAAGCTCAGTTTGAGCGTGATGCGAGAGAGTGAATCGAGGAGCAAATTTTTAAATAACCCCGGGTGATCGCGCGGAGCATAGGCCAGACACACAGGTAAAGCTCGTGTAAAAGGTCAGCACCCATCCGGGATACCTAACGAGCAAGCCGTTTCATTATCGTGGAAGCCGCGCTCGCAGCGCTCTTTAAGCTCTCTACCCACCGTGCCCTCTACTCACTGCTTGCTGGCAGGCCAGACCAGACGAAAAGTCGCCACGGCGAGCCGTCGTCTTCGATCGCCATTCATTTCGGGTTTCGAGTTGTACGCCGCCGTCCAGAGCTAATTTAGGAACACATCCAGTGAATTCCAGTTATTCCAACTCAACATCAGACGCAGCAAGAAACTGGCACTCTTGGTCGGATGTGTGTGTGTGGTTGTATCAGGATCTGCGACGACAACCGACAAAGCAGTTTACTGCCCTCCGCGCCGCGTGATAACAATTCCTGCGGTAACAAGAAGGGAATGTGTGCAGCCCGAGCGCCACACCACACAAGTTCGGTCATCGAGTCCGTCGTTCTTCTGGATTAGGTTCGGTTGAACAGCGCCATTTGTTCACTGTGCTGTTGCAATGCGAAACAGCGAGAGCGCTAGAGGTTTGTTTTAAAGTCGTACTGTAACGAAACAGGTATGTTTAAGTTCGCCACCAACTCGAAACAACTCAGTTAATCAGTGTGGTAGTTCCTTTGAAATTCCGTTCTAAGCATTTGAGGAAGCAGTGACGGCTGTGGAATTTACAAAAAATTTGTGAATGCTACACACCCCCTTTCTTCGGAAAAAAAGTAGGGCGGCGCTTCGGGCCATTTCGCCATACACTTCAAGAAGCCCTCGGTTTTTTTTCTGTCGACTGATTCATGCGCCATTCATTCCCACTCTTGAATTCAAAAATACGGCCGCCAGTACCAGTGGAGGTGGCGTTTGCCACGGGTACACAATATTTGGGAGTGGAAATAATACTGAAGTCTAACTAAATAGTAACTATATCCCATACACTTTCTATTCTTAGTAGAATGACTTTTTGGAGCAAAAATAAAGTGACAAGCTGAAGCGCTGGGAGAATACGGTCGATGGCCGCTGATAGTTTCGCTCCAGAACTTTGCAGGTGCCATCAGCCGTAGTCGTAGCCCCCCGGCATGTCACTTTATTTTTGCCCAAAAAGTAATTCTACCACAAATAGAAAGTGTGATTTCTCAGCTGTAATTCAGAAATCGTCAATTGCTGACAGAGGTTTGCTGTTGCAAACGGCAAAAAAATGCGTTCACTTCCAGGCCTCTATCTCAAGAACTGTCTCTTGGAGATGGACGGTCGATCAAATTGTTCATGAATTCATAGGCTACAGAAAATCATAGTCCAACTTTCTGTCAGATGACCACAAATTGAGATATACTACACAAACCAATTTTTTGTTGATGGTGGCGACGTGACGTGAAGCCACCGTCGGATTTTTGAAGTGGAACCTCTATTCTCGCGCCTAGATCACAACACACAACTAACGCAGAACCACACATGGGAGTGAATTCGGTTCATGGCATCAGTGGCTGTAACGAACGCCTGTAACGTTGTCTGACCTAGGGGTGACCAGCGTCGTCCCAGGAAATGGAAGAATAAGCTGTTGCGGCGTTCGGTTCTATTTTTTACAGTTAGTATTATTTTCCCGCTTGCATTGTGTTTTGAGTACAACAGCTTCTAAGGAATTATAACTCACGGTAGTGTCATTGGCAACCTAAAATGATTAATTTATTTTCGTAATAAGTATCGCCGACACTGGACTTATTATGTTATGGTGTTATGGTACTGGTGGCCCGACAGGAATGGTTCTCGACTTGGCTAAAAGTGATCATTGTATCCATTGTGTGGCGCTCGACAGGAATTATTGTGGTTCTGTTTTTGTAATTAATTTATCGTTGTTAATAACAACACTAACGTTGTTACAACGTTATTGTTAACATGAAATCACATGTAGTTCGTAAAAAAGTGCTGTGTACCTGGTTACAAGGATCGGAAAAATGCAGCGATGATTATACTGGTTTGATAATCAAATTCTTATGTTTGAAAATTGATTTTCGACATTATTTTTACCTAATTTTTTGAATGGTTTGATTTCACCTCAATTAAATGTGGCATTCTAAATCCGTATATTGTGATTGGAGAAGATTATATCGTAGGAGCTTTAGAACCGAGAAGTTACCTCAAATCACATTCACGAGGTACCTATGTAAATACCTATGTATTTCATACTTTTTCATTTAAAATTAATACCAGAGTTTTCCAAACGACATTCTTATACTTTGTGGAGATTATTTATTTGCCATGCTGTGCCTACCAGACACAGTTTCCACCGTGCTGTAATATAACGGGGAAAACTGTACTGTGAGAAAATCCGTCACGATGTCACATTCGCATTGGACAGACGGACCTCGTCGGCTCACCGGCACTGCAGGAAGATAGGTACTTTGTGGAGAATATTATTGATGAAAATAAATATTCATTGTATTAATGGTATGAGTGAGACTTCATCTGACGGAGAATAGAAGTTTAAGCGGCGAGCGCAGCGAGAAAAGAAACAAAAAAGTCTAATCGTTAGAAAATCATGTCGAAAGTATTTTGCCCTTCAAGTGACTCATAATAATAATGATGATGATAAAAAAAAAACAAGATGCTACAAACCGTTAGGAAGCGGAACGGGAGTGCGAAAAGAATAACACCTCTGCGAACGTTGTTTGCTAATTGATTCATACCTATAGAAGTTCCACTTCTTCCGAGGGTGACTATGGTCACGCACCCACGTTTTTTTATAATATGTTTAATTAATATAAGTCATACCCCCCAGATTGATCTCCTGTGGGAGGCACCGCTTTTATTGAAGTCCTAAAGTATATGTAAGGCGGAAAATTGGTATGATATAACGTAAATTAGAAAGATCATTTTAAGCCGATTTCCATCAGCCTATTGGGAATTATTTCTTTATTTACCCCTGGGGCCTATAGTACATGCGCAGCGTGACTAACCACAATAATTCTCTCATCACGGGTTTTATTTTATTTTTTTCGTGATGCTTGTGTTAAAACATATAAATTACTCAATACTGGAGCTATCTCACGCCGCGCGGCTAAAGACCGTCCAAATATTTACGTTCCTCATTAAACACGACGCTGTACGCTCTCTGGAAAGAATGCCTCGAAAGGGTCTCGCCGGGAACAACTCTCAAAAAATAAACATCACAAGGTTTAAGCGACAGGCACTCTTACGGCCCCAAACAAACATCACACACGTCAAATTGTATCATCCTGCGGAGGGATCGGAACATTTTCCAGCGAGAGATAGAGCCATCAGAGAAAGGACAAAAACGGGAAATGAGAGCCATCAGGATATGAAGAGAAAACTGAAAACTCGCAGAGTTGTTCCCAGTGTTCCACTCGAGCAACACACGCGCAAAAATCTAATTTACATCTCGAGACTATGGGCACGAGATAACGCAAATGGCTGGCAAATTTTATGGCCGCCGGCAATTTGATAAAGCCTATGTGAAAGGAGAGAAAGAGCGAGCGCGAGCGGGGAGAAGAAGAGCATGAAAATGCAGGATCTGGGCCTGTGTGGAAATTTAAATTAATTTCCCGGAGCTTTTTTCGCGCTCGGCGTTTATGTTTGGCTTTGTGACCGCAAATTGGGAGTCAATTTAGGCATCAGCAGCAGCGCGAACTCCATCCCTGCCGCTTGGGGGGAGCACAATAAAAACAAAGATTGTTTGCGGTGATTGTGTTTACTTTAAATTTACCTGGATGTATTTATTTATTCGTTCCGAACAGAATATAAGCAAACGCCCTTCCCAATTTGAGGAGAAACAAAACAAGGCCGTCGGCATAGTTTGGAGCCATTTTTTGATGGATGTTTCGACGTATATGGCGTTTCGTTCTGACAATGTGGTGGAATTTGGCCGGAGAAGTTTAGCAGCAGCAATTTCAAAATCACTCATTTATCGAAAGGGGCAGCCACCGGAACCATTTCCAACAGGCAAAGCATTTTGTATGATTGTGGAAGTTGATTTAATTATACGTAGGCCTCGCTACTACCGCATCATGTGGCGTACCCTTAGCCACCACTGTGACAGGTTGTCATCGGGTTGTCATTGAAAGGACGAAAACACACTAGAACGTATCTACTTTTCTTCACCGCATAAAATTTAGTGAAGTGGAATCAGAAAAACGGTAAAACTTGCAAAATAGGTTATTGTTGCCCTTTTCCTTCCTGGGGCAGTGCTGTCATCAGTTGGAAACGAAACGTCGTATGTCAAAACATGACCTTGAGAATCCGCCTCTACGCATGACGTCACGCTAGAAAGTGACAACAAAAAATTGGAAACCTGATAGTAAGGGAGACGGACGCGGTTTTAGTACCCCTATCGAGTTATGTGTAGAGACTATCATCTATGTATAGAGAAAATATCTGTAACCATGGAATGGCAATCCTGCCTAAGTAAATCCTGCCGGATATGCAATTAATTAAATAATTTAAAAATTGTAGGATACAAACTTCAAAATTCTTGCTAACAAATGTCAGTTACATTGTTGATGGCACACAACAATCACTACTTTTCACGGGCCACTGCAAGAAACTCATCTAGTTTTGTGAATGCGTAACGATAGTTGCTTAGCAGCACCATGTAAGTTCTGACAGTGGCGTGTCAAAGGGGTGATTGTTGTGTGCCATCAACAATGTGACTGACATTTGTTGACAAAAATTTTGAAGGTTCTATTCTACAATTTTTAAATCATTCAAATAATTGCATTTCCGGCAGGATTTACTTAGGCAGGATTGCCATTCCATGGTTGCACATATTTTCTCGATACATAGATGATAGTCTCAAAACATAACTCGATCGGGGTACTAAACATGCGTCCGTCTCCCGGACTATGACTGTGCATACAGGCTGTCTCAAAATTATTGCATCCCGAATCCAGAACGATTTGAAAAATCGATTCAAGAACAGGAGAAAATATAAAGAAAATTCAACGGATTGGGATTAGGACGCTTCTGCTTTGACCCCGTTCAAACGCGTCAAGTTGATACCTGATGTTTTTTTATTTTATCTGAATGTACAAACAGCCATGATCCTTTCGCGAGGCACGGTAAACCTAGTTTTGTCTTCGTCGAGTACCCGACGTCGATAAATTCTGATTCCAATGCTGGAAACCCTACACGGGCCATCAATCCTTGCGGCGCAGGATAACGGTAACCGAGAGCCACTGGTTCGCCTTGCTGGCTTGCTGCACGTGGACCAAAGACAATACCCCCATAATAACTTTACCCATTACCCAGAAGATATGTAACCGTATATCTTTAATTAGCGGCGATTCTCGAAACGTTTTTTTTTAATCACGACAATATGCTTGCTACTGGTCATACGCAACGCACGTATTTTTTCTAACACAAAGCCGTGCTCGCTCCAATGGACAATAAATATTAATCGATCTGCTGGCCGGCCTCCTCTTACCTCTCTCGTCGTCGTTCAACTTTTCACTCTCTGAATTTATTGCGTCCGATTAAGCACGTGATTTATCGGCCCAGAATTGATTCCTGACAATTTAATTAAATTGTTGCGACTGCGGTTTGCGAACATGTGATGGCGATATTATGTTAATTAATTTCAAAATGCACTTCGCCGGTGTGTGCAAGAGCGGCAAGAGCTCGGCGGCTTTATCGAGAATTTCATTTCGAGAGCGAAAAGCCGGAAGAGAGGCCTCGCGCGCGCCGTGTTCGTTTTTCCCTGCTACCCGGCACACGATGACGGTGATGCCAATATCCCCAGACCTTATTGGATCCTGCCAGGCGTATTTGTAATGTGCATTTTGACTCATGTTCCGGAATTAAATTGAAATTTATTCATCATCACACAGGTTGAACATCGAACATGGTGAAGTCCATAATATCATCAATAAGAGTGAATTTCCATCAGCTCTGATAAAGGTGATGCTTGTTGGATGGGCGGCCGGTTCGAATCGGATCTACACGGCGGGGCCGGCATGTATCAATGACAGGCCAATTTACCTATTATCAAAGAGCATGGCGTAGTAGTGGCTTTGTGTATCGGAAAAAGCATGTAATTCCCGTGGAAATTCTACTGACTATAGTGCTGGTGATGTCGAAGTAATTTGATTCTACCATTGCGCCATATCTGGTGGACTGAAATCCAAAGCCACTTAACTCTTCGAGAGCACTGAAAGATGAACCAGCACTTCCTCTTTTGTTGCGACACGATTCTAATCCGAGCGATAAAATGCGTAAGATTGACTTCATTCATTTCTCATGCTCGTATCATTGTATCAGATAAACAGAAATTCCAGCTACGGAAAAAACTGGATATATTATTATTATCATACCGACTCACCAATTCACCATTCAATCTATCTACATTCTGCAGACCTATCTACACTTTAGTAATTAAAACATCTGCTGCTTGATTTCCTTTTTGTGTTTATTTTGATTTTTTGTCTCACTTTTCAAAATTGAGTTCTTGTATTTTATCATCTAAGGTGATTCAGAAACTTACCTCTTACGCTACTGTGGCATATTGCAAATTTGGCATCCCTGGACAAGAAGTCAATTTTCTTTGACTCAAATATTATAATTTTTTGCTAACAGATTGACGAGTTTCAACTGTTTTCGTTGATAATGCTCGAGAATCAATGCGAAAATCGTGTTTTACGCCCTAGAATTCGTAAGAATCGATATATCGGTCGATAGAATTCCGCTAAATAAAAAAATACGCCGCCATTTTGAGTAATTTTTGCCTCAGAAATCTAGTGACAAGTGACAGCTGCATGGCTCGATTTTTTGGTATTTGAACAGCGCGCCACGGCCACCTGGCTCGGCGCTGTCACTCTGACGTTACTCTGACGTCTGTCACCGGTTCCCTTCTCAAGTGTACATAACCTCTACATGCAGTGGCCTTATTGCACTCTTTTCTCTTCCCGTTTGTTCTAGTGTCTACTGCGACCCGGCTTGTATTGATACTGTATTCATCGAATTACGTGCCATCGTGTCGAGTGTTTGCTAATCCGGTCTAGTTATTTCAGTGCCGCCACACGGTCAGGCGTGTCTTCATCCGAATCAGAATTTCATTAGACCTAAGTAGTGTTGATTCGCATTTCCTCATTTTGAATTTTGTTAATATACCAAACTCAATCGAGTGTACTGTGTATTGATTTCCAACCCTAATCTCGCTGTCTCGAGTTAATAAAAACCTGCGGTGACTGGTATGAAAAGCCGTTCATTACTAGTAAAATAGGAACCGAACGCAGCTCCTCTTTTATAGCCATCTACTTGCTAAGCTAAGCGATACGCCACCCAGCGGGCACCAACTTTTGCACCTACTTATTTTCTACTCACGCACTTTTTGCCCTGTTCATTTTTTAATAACCGTTTCATTGTTTGAACACGCCTGCTTCGTGTCCTTGGGATTTCCCCCCGGTGTCGGACAACTTGCGGTCGTAAATTAAAACCTGCGGTGACTGGTATGAAAAGCCGTTCATTACTAGTAAAATAGGAACCGAACGCAGCTCCTCTTTTATAGCCATCTACTTGCTAAGCTAAGCGATACGCCACCCAGCGGGCACCAACTTTTGCACCTACTTATTTTCTACTCACGCACTTTTTGCCCTGTTCATTTTTTAATAACCGTTTCATTGTTTGAACACGCCTGCTTCGTGTCCTTTGGATTTCCCCCCGGTGTCGGACAACTTGCGGTCGTAAATTCTCAGGAACAGTCTCTTAAGTTCAGCTTCACTAGGGCAAACAAAGGCGCAGGGTGTTTGTTTCAATTTGCACTGGGAAATAACGAAATTTCCACGGATGGTAGTGGTGCCGCGGCGAAATTAGGGTGTAATGCAAGAACAGGCTTAATAAATCGAGTTCGCACAAGCCAGAGGAGCCGGCGGCGGAGGACGCCGTATACAGGTGTGGAGAGTTATACAGCGTGTGCGGTTTCGAATTTGATTACTCTTCATTTCTAATGAATGGATGGTGCTCACAAAATCCCTTGCCCAATCTAGGAGTTTTCGTAGTTCATTTCGGCTGAAAAGCACATGGGCACTGCCGTGCTTGATGACGTTAAAATAGTTTTTGGATGCATACGAGCCGCAATAGGTGGTAAAATGGAAAAAGTTCAAGAAAGAAATTTTCATGGCGAAGAAATGATCCTGCTACCACCCACCTGCTGAGGCAAAACGCCGCCTATTGAGTCAAGCCCAAGCGATATGTATGAACTTAATGCGCAAAAAGTGTAAGTGGGTTTCTTTGTCCGGCCGTGCTGGCAGGCTTCCTTGATTTCACTAATTTCAAGCCATAGAACTACATAGACAGCGGGTTTTATTGAGCTTTCGTCTGATGCTTTGCAAAAGTGTATTTTATGCTTATTCCATGGCATTCCTTCGAATTAATAAAAACAAGAGCGAAAACGGTTGAAACACCCCGTATCTGGTCGTGAATATTCAAGGCATGCGTGAAGCTTTGGTTCTTAATTAATAAATATTATGTTTCGTCTGCCATGGATATTACAGAGGCACACAAAGTCGGTGATTAGTTCGTCGGTGCTGGATGCTATGGGTGTTGAATAATCACGCGCCATCCATCAGACCTCCGAGCCGAGTGCATCTCTGCCAACTTAAAGCAGTTGCACCATCCTTACCCTCTCCCCCTCACCCCGCCGCGTCCCATCTTCCTCCCGAACTAATAGCTCCAGAGGCTCTGGAGATTAATATCCCAAAACTGGGATGTCTTTATTGTGCCTCAGGAATTAAATTGCCGTGCATTTGTTGTCGTAAATGGGCGCCGCAAGGCGTGATTCATCAAGGGGAGGGCGCGCGAGAGAAGAGCCCGCGGTTTCGAATTTAAAACGGGACGAGGCGAGGAACATCATACTTCATAACTGCCGGGTGCTTCCAGCACACTGAAACGGGCCAGAATTCTGGTTGAAAAAGGCAACCAGAGCTGGATTGAGCACTTCAGGGAACGAAAATGCGAACGCGATGTGTTTTTGTGAGTGGGTGTTATGGCGGTAAAAACGCGTCGTATAGTCAGTTAGTAAAGTAGGGCGTGCAGATTACCCTCGGCAATGCATTGAGCAAGCCAGCTTCTAGTGACAGTCACTTGTGAATCCAGCATAGGTAAACTTGAATTCTAACTGAAGAATTGTTTTCAGGAGACAATTATTATTGGAGAAAATCAGTTTGAAAAAATCTTCAAAAACGCTTCAAATTAACGTCAGTCAAGTATCTTCAGATGGGTTATTTGGAGAAGGTTCAATTCCCAACTTCAACCGGAAAAATATAAGTTCCTTGATTTAGTTGGAATGCTTGCTAAATGCAAGGTGCGTCGTGACGTGTCATATTAGCGCGTATAATTCAAACGATGGTCCCGACCCTATGCGATGTTAGTTGGTGGTCATTAAAGTAAAGATCCTCACCCTGTGTTGACACACGCAGAGATTTGGCAAAATTTTCGGTAGTGGAGGAAAGCACTCACCGGCATCGGTATTAGGCCCCGTTGCGGCAATAGGCCAACGGTTAATAAACGAATAAAACAAAGGTTATTTAGGCCCAATATTGGAATGTCCGGTTGACAGATATCTGAGCCAATGACAGCGCTCAAAGCTCTCGACCAGAGGTTGAAATCCATGATAATACTAAGGCTTAGAAACCTATCGCAAGGTGTTGCGACGTAAATATTCAGCTAACAGAACCTTGAACGAACAATAATTGAAAACCATTAGTTTGAAATAAAAGAGCTTCAAAAACGCTCAAATTAACGTCAGTCTTCTTAAAGGTTACTTGAAAACTTACCACAAAGTGCTGGCAGACGCCAGGGCTATCAGGCCATGCAAATTTTAGTCGTCGTGTTACTTTTTAAACGCCGCCAATAGTGCAGTAAAGATAGTCAAAAAAGACCCCAAACCTTGAAAAAATTAATTCATGAAATTTTATAGCAGATATCGATTCAGAATTTCATTCTCTACCACATACTCAGAATCCCCGGAAATCCCAGTTGAGCATTCTTCTTGCGGCGCTGTCAAAGTATATCATGCTTGCTGCAACTAGTCCGAAAATGGTATTCTTGTTTTTGTCACACTAGAGCTACATTGTTGGCTTAGAGCTGTTGATATATACTGCAGGGCATGACCAGACCGTCGTTTGAACCTCTAACTCGTATTTCCCGAAAAAAAAGACACGGAAGTCGCTTTAACTTCCAGTTAACAGTGTTGATTGAGTATAATCCGAGGGTTAGTAACCAAGTTTAATACAATCTGTTTGAGTTGTGATAGAGACATGAAATTTGGTATGAGTGGTCCTCATGGTCTTCTCTTCAAATGTAAACATGACGCCTCGCCATATTTTGGTTAGGGGGGCCTAAGGACCCCCTTAAAAATTTGAAGTCTCAGGAACCACCGGTAAATATCTTCACACATTTCAAAAAGTAATCATTTGACTCTACACCAAATCTTGACAAGAGACACAACAGTTGTCGCCATGTACGCATTGTTCTTCGTGTTGAAAAAAAATTCTTCGGAGTGTCAAAAAAAAACACAGTTTTTAATGATTTTTAATTCTAAGAAACGGTGAGTTGATCTGCTGTGTATCATTATTCACTAATTTGTATTTGCAGAAGCTATTCATAAAGTCTGTTTTTTGATATTGTCATTCTAGGGATGACAGCTCCCGAAGAAATGAGCCAATTCAAGTGTGAAGTTCAACAGCGTTTTTTAATTGTTACCAATCAATATGATCGGCAATTTATAAATGGATGGATAGCTGGAACTGTTCTGTGACCTAATTTTATATGACTACACGCGAAACCAAGCGCAAAAGCATGGGAATTTTTTTTTTTGCGTCGCTTACCATCATAAAATTTGTGCCCCTAGGGTGTGTTGAAAATATTTCTATACTGTGTATTCACTCGAACTGAGTGCTTTGAAGTATTCCACGCCTCAATCCTCATTCTTCGTGCCTTCTACTTGACAACTGTAGATCGTATTGACGTTTGTCTATACTCTTTAGTCTGTATTTGCTGTTGTTTCGCCAAAGTAGCATGAAATTTGGTGCAATTCTAACAGTGACAGGTGACGGTTAAAAAAATTTCTTCGGGGCTTTCCCGCATCATTCCTCATCTAGTTATACTCAATAAAATTATAAAACAGTTGAAGCTATCCACCCAAGAATAAATTGTCATTCATGTCAATTGGTAATATTGAAAAAAACGCTGCTGAAGTGAGCACTTGAATTGGGTGGTTTCATCTGGAATTGTTGCTTCTAGATGTCAATATGAAGAAATGGGCTTCATCAATGGCTTCGGCAGATACGAATTAGTGGATAATGATATGCGGAAGATGAATTTATTCCTCTATTACATGAAAAAATTTTAAAAACTCGATTTTTTTTTGACATTCCAAAGAATTTTTTTTTTCATTATGAAGAACAGTGCGTCCATGGTGACAACTGGGTGATTCTTGTTGAGATTCAACGTAGAGTCAAATGATTACTTTTTGAGATGCGTGACAATTATGTTAATGGTGGTTTGCATGAGTTTCTGCAACTTCAATTTTCAAGGGGGTTCCTAAGCCCCCCTAACCAAAATATGGCGAGACGCTATGTCTATATTTGAAAAGGGGACCATGAAGACCTCTCATACCAAATTTCATGCCTTCATCACAAAAAGAACAGATTTTATTAAATTTGGTCACTAATCCCCGAACTACACTTGATTATCACTGGTAATTGCAGATTAAATCGAGTTACGTGTTTTCTTTTGCGGGAAATAGGATTTCAGCGGTTCAGATGACGTTCTGGTCATGCCCTGGAGAATATACCAACAGCTCTGAACTAACAATATAGCTCTAACGTGACAAAAGCGAGGATACAATTTTCGGACTTGTTGCAGCAAACATGATATACTTTGACAGCGCCGCAAGAAAAATGCTCAAATGGGATTTTCGGGGATTTTAAGTTCATGGTAGAGGATGAAATTCTGAATCGATCACAGCTTTAAAATTTCATGAATTAATTTTTTCAACCCCAAAACCTATCTTTACTGCACTAATACAAGTATACTTCTTTCTCGCATCCACTTTCACACGTTACCCGGTGAACGATATTGATACTGGCGACTAAAAATTGCATGAGCGTGAAAGCCCTCGAGCTTTCGCTCTCGCTCTCGCTCTCGCTCTCGCGTTACGTATCTTTCCGCTTGTAGAACTCACCTGAAATAAAAAGAAACCATTTAGTCACACACATAAAGAAGCAGAAACAGCAATTCAAGTGTACTTACGCCGATAGCTAGATCTTTCGATTCAAAAACTCATAATGGACTTCCAAAGACAAAGTTTCAAAAAATATATAAAGTCTTAGACAATCCCTTGGAAGACAAAATTTTTTAAAAATACATAATCTCAAAACGACTAAATCTCAATCAAGAAGACAGAATCTCCAACAGTTCTAAATCTCCAGCTTCATAGTCACGAAATGGCATACCTACTTATTATTACTCTTTGTGGCAAATACCTTAATCACCAAAATATTGTCACGAATAAGGAAGAGGTCTACCCCTTTTCCTACTCGTGGACTGGGGTTGCTCTTTATTGTTGTTTTGGCACAGCTGAAATCGGGGAGGTTAATGGGAACTCGAGCATTCTACTAAGAAAATGAGTTTATCATTAATGATTATTGAATAAATGTACACATGACACTCGACACTTTACTGTCGATATCTGACTGACTCACAATGTATTTAATGAATGCCCAGGAGGGCTAACTGAATGACAATCGACCATCCGTGACCGCAAGCGAATAAACAATCATAATCGAATTCCCCTGTTCTAGTATTGTAAGAATATTTATGAAATCGTCCAAATCAGGTCAGTGACGGAAGTAGGTACCTACACTTGTTTTTTGTGCAATTACCTTCGTCTGAATTTTATTCTGAAGCCGCATCGACATAAAATTAGTGCAGTGGCAACAGTATGGTAAAAAAGCTAAACTATAGGTTTTTGCGTTGAGCGTTCACATAGACTTACGGTAAGAAACGAGTGGCAGTGAGAGTGCAGTTGCAGTTGGGATGGTAGAAGTTTGAAGTTTTCTGGCATTCCGCACTGCCCTTGCCAATTTTCTTGCCATCGCCAATCACAATTCACTATTCCGTTGCTAAGCTATTATTGCGGCGTGATGACTTGACTGATAATGCAAATCTGCTGATGTGAGATGCGAATGCCAAATTTTAGACGTTAACAAGAAAGAGTCGTTTGACGGTTGTTGCGTCAGGTCGGCAGCTCGTGTCAAGTTGCTAGGTCCGCACTAATTCTATGTGAACGCTCGTGGTGAGATTGGTTCAGTACTTACGCAGTTCCCCTGCAGTCCAACTGCACTGATCCTATGTGGATGCGGCTTAATGCGGAAATTAGCCATGCGTCTACTGCTGATTTGGACGGTTCAGCGACTTACATACTTAGGCTACACCTGTCTGCTTTTTATGTTCAAGGGATGAACTTTTCAGGGCCTTTATGTCATTACTATGACAATATCCACTAATCCAATCCATATTTAAAATGGCCAATAGGAAATGAAGTTGCTTTGATAGCTACCAATGTTATACAAAGCTCTCAAAGAAAAGGCTCTCAATATGTACTCGTATACTGCACAAGGAATCCCAGTTCCAAACCCCGTAATGTCAGACAATCCGATCCTAGTTTCCAGAGATACACGCGTTTCGCCCTTCCCGGGGCTCAAATTGAAAATGCCCAGGTCCAGAAGCCTGATATTACGGCTGTGAAACTAATGCCCATAATGACAATAAAGTGAGTGTGGGACAAAATACAGAACGATAGTGAGCTATAATTACATAACCCAAGTTGATTGATGTGTATGGTACCCAGGTGGGTTTTCTCATTCTTCAGGCTGGCAATCCAGCGATGCGCTCACTGTGGGCTCTTTGGCATTGACAGAGCCGAAACCGCAGAAGAAAAATTCTATCTCTATCTCTTCCTCATTCATGGTATGTCACGGTCTCTCCTTCACTGTGAATCGTCACCCTTAAGGCTTGGTTGTTGGTTGGAAGTCACATGGTCTCTTTTCGATTTTAAGTTGACTTGACTTTCGAATTTAGATTGACTAAAATGGTAAGAATACTCGTGTGGAAACGCCTTTTCTCAGATTGTAATTCGGACTCCTGGACTCTGTGTAGAGCTGATGTCAGGCTTCCGAGATCGCTCCACTACCCGTACCCGCAATACCCTGTCCCACGACTTTCGAAGATCAATCAAGTGAAGACAAGGAAACACTCACATGAGTGAGATTCCTGTGTGGTGCCATCTGTCGCTGCGGACAAGTTAAGCCTAAATGACGCCATTAATCTAGTTAGAAGTTTATTGAGAGGAACCCCACAACACAGTTCTCAATGGAAGATATCGTTAGAGCTTAGTCCTCGCTCTCCTGCTCGTATAGGCAGTATAACAATCTAATAAATTTTTCACTATTAAAACCGACATGATCCCCAGCGTTAATGCGACGTTAATTCCGCGAAATAGGCCGTTTACGTTTGTAAATCAACGAGGGGCTCCGCTGATACCCCCAATTAGCGCACAGAATCGCGCTTTAATAATAACACCACTCTAATGAAACTTCCCAGGCCGCGCGCACACCACTTCGGCACTCACGTAATTTCGCGTTATGAATTTCTAAAACTTTTGCGAGCCGGGGAGCATCAACGAGCAGCAGCAGCAGCAGCAGCAGCACAGCACCAGACAAAATTGCAAAGCAGAAAGGCATATTCCAAAATTATCGTACCCTGGGATGGGAGCAAAGGAGGCAAGCACACGCCTATGTAAGTCTCAAAACTCCAGAGCGTTTTTATTACAGCGCTTCTTGCACCTTTCCCTGTAATAAAGCGCCAATAAATTGCGAAAGCCCGAGTTCTATCGCCTGTGTAATCAGCAAGGCTTCAAGTGTGTAATCCAGTGGTAACCCATTAATGGCGCTCCCGCGGAGAGCTGTACAACGCGAGCGTGCATGTTGTTTTCTAAAAATTATGCTCGCGCGAAGTTCGAAACAAACTGGGCGAAACACGAGGGGGGTATTAATAAGCGTCTAGTTAGTCTGGAGACCCTAGTCACCGTTTTCCGTGGATTCAGTTAAAATTACCATAGCAATGAATAATGAATAACTCATTAGCGCACTTTATAATAACTCAATGTCAGCGTGCAATTATTTTACTTTGAAAAGTTCAACCTGGTGCAAAAAAAAACAGGAATGACTATGCATTCACTGCTGCAGTAGACATCAACAAGATATCAACACAAAACTGACATCAGCTGCGGCTGCCTACTTCACGTTATTTTGTCGTTTGATGGCCTGGGCCCATGGACCTGTATTTGAAATGGACTGCTGATCACGGTACGAGGCTGAACAGTATGGCGCCATAGGGGCGCTTCCATGCTCGTTATCATAACAGAAGTTCTCAAGATATTATGGAAAATAAGAAGTTCCATCAAAAATTTTTGTACTGCATAACATATTGATATTTATCGATTGAATACTTTTCATAAATAAAAGATTCTGTTATCAATAATATGTTTATTACCTCGAAAGTGGCCATCGGGTTTGTTTCGTTTCGAAAACCTCATCGTAAGTTGAAACGGTCTTGAAGATTTCAGACAGTTTGAGAGTCGCTGTTCTGTCATTTCAGCTCCGACAGGTTGCTTCCGAATCACCGCAATCGCGAGCTGCGTTCGGTTATCACGTCAGAAGCCCGATTTAGATCTACATCGTTCGGTTATTGCATCTCAAGCAAATCGACGCAGATCTGAAGCATTCGGATATTCCCTGCCAGACGCGTCAGATGTACATCCATTTGCTCGGAGGTTTTTGGCCGAGGTCCCAGATCTTTTTTTGACGTATGTCAACTTGTCATTCCGCGTTGCTCGTTTGAGGTTAGGGATTAGGCATATTTCCGCATTTGAGTGAGCAACAAGTGTGACACTGCTGGCTGGGGCTGGTTATTTGGCGTAAAAATGGCAGAAGGAGCGAAAGTCGAAACTTTCTATGTTTGCCAGACACCATACCATAATAAGTGCTTGTTTATCTAGGGAAAGTTGAGGGTGCCCTTTATGAACCATTAAAGGCTCTACGGTATGCAGCTTTTGTGAAAAATCGTCAAACGTGTCTGGGGTCATTCGAAAGTTCCTTTTGAACTGGTGCGCTGTGAATCGCGGAACTATTTCCTCAGCAAAATTTTCAATTTTCTCCAGCAGGCAAATTTCCTCCTCCTCGTCTTCACTAAACATCATTTTCCAACCAAACGCCAGCATGTGGCAAATCACCCTGTTTTGTTGAACTATTTGATTCATGGTAAACTAATTCGACTAAGCGGGAGCGCACGCCGTCAGCTGTCAACTGCTGTCAACTTCACTTATTGTTTTACCTGTCATCTGTCATTATTTCATCTGCATCGTTCGGTTTTGTCAAATCATATTTTGGTCACGTGACTAACAACCAACACATATCAGACGCATCTGCATCGCCTCTCACATGTAATTACCGAACGCAGCTGCGATCTGTCTTCTTTTCACCAGAAAAATAACATTTTGACAATTTGTGCGTCGCAATTTTTGGATTTGTGTCAAATTCGAATTTGTTGTGGTTACAGTCGGACCTTTAGAGTGTTTCTTTTCATAGTTCAGTGTGCCAGTCAGTCAATTGTCGACCCTGATCCTACTGTTTCATTGTAGAATACCTAAAAAAAAAAACGGCAGCGAACGGTGGTAGCAAGCCATTGGTAGAGGCAAGCAAGAATCTGAACTTCCAACAGCAATAGAATCGAATTTCTGTGCTCACACACTCTAGTGCAAAAATGTCACTTCGACAACCTAACCTAAACTTTACACTCATATCATGCCGTCATCGAAGAACAGTCATTATTTCAGGACGGTCAGTATTAATTGTGCAAAATGGAAGTTCCTAGTGATAACGAACATGTCGACCTCCCACTGGAGTCATGGCAATATACGGTACTATAAGTCCAGTATAAGTACAGGTCAATGCCTGGGCCTCATCACGATGAGTAGAATGCTACACTTGTGACGTCACGTTGCTTAGAAACTGCCTTTCTGATAGGCTGCGGCTGGTCAACGTGACGTCACAAAAGTGGCATTCTACTGATGACTTATCGTGGTCCAAATTCTGAAGATCAAATCAAATGGCAAAAAGAAGTTGAAGCTGCAGTGGTCAGTACAACAAGGACACGACGCTCGGTGTCCCACAGGGGTGCTTATTTTGAGACACCTATATACACAGCGTACCAAGACTATATCAATACCATCCTCGCACGTATTATACAGCCCCCCAATTCATATCGTATACGGTATTGTAGGAACGTAGTAAAGTTATTGCAGGACACGGGAATATGCGGGATGTTTAATCTGCTCCGCGCTGAGTTTTAATCAAAACATGTTGGTGGTGCGGTGCCCTCCGCCTCCTCCCCGTCCTTCTTCGCCGCCCTTGTGCCGGTTGCTGCAGAACAATCGCAGAATTTTAATTAAATTTCATTAAGTCGTAATTAAACGTCGCACGGCACAGCGAAGCAGTTTCATTAAGGACACACATCATCTTTACAAATTGGACAATGGGATCTAATGTCCTGACAATGAGGTTCGTTTGCGCGGGCACCAGGCAGTTATTTTGTTTTTTCTTTCTTCTTTTTGTGTCGTCTCGTTTTGCCGTGTACGAAACATGCGGGAGAACTGTTGTTCGGGACCCTGATGGTTTCGAATCGTAATAATTGGAGAAAAAAACACCACGACGGTGTTTAACGATAATTGGGTTCCTACACTTACACAGGAATAACGCTCCCAATTTGGTAATTCGTTGCAGAGAATCCAATGATTGGCGTAATTTTATTTATTATTCTGTATACAGTTTTTTCGGTTTTTAATGATGAGGATTCTTCCAACAAGGCTTCGCAGCAGTTCGCGTTTTTTGATGATACGAAATTACGTCACTGGAGACGTTTGAAATCACGTCTTGAGAATGGCATATAGCTCGCACTGACGTCATTCTTCAATAACCTTAATACGACAAAGAAAAAAGACGATCAAGTCTACAGTCTGGGACAGTAGCGAACTTTCGCAAGACAAAGCCGACAATGCCAAAAGCTGGAGGAAGTCTTAGCAGAAGACGCTAAAGACTGCGTGACGCTTGAGCTTGACGTATGGTGATGCGGTCTCCTGGCGACTAAGAGTTCCTCTTTCTTCTGCAGATTCTTCCCGAACTCTGGTTCTGGATCAGTAACAAAAGATTATCTTAGTGCAGTATCGGTAGGATAATTTACTACTGATTTTAAGCGAAAATTACTTCTATGCGAAAAAACCTATGTTCTCATGTTTACGTAGACGTGTCGTGAACAGCAGCAAAGTTCCGAGTCGAAGAGCTTGGGAATCCGATGAAAGAAGCGATATTGGTCGATGTGATGAAACTTCTACGCTCAGGCATAACTGGCGTTTCGAGAATGATTATTTAGAAAACATTCTTGCAGGGTGTGACGGCACAAAATTTGAGCAATCCCGTGCAAAAGCTGAGTGATTGCCTCCAGTGTAACTTGTGTATCACGGTCGGCCTCACTTATTCTTTTGCTATTCTTGGTATTTACTTATTTTTGCTGAAATCGTAACATCCCCGTTATTGAACGTTGATCCTATCGGGCCGGCCGTCTGCCTCCGGCTAGGTTTTGTTGATATTTTGGTGCCTTTAGCTTTTAACCTTGGCAGTGCCTGCCACTGAATGTTATCTACGTCTGTGTGCTCACAGCTGATCGAGGTCGTTGACCTCGAAGTACGACCTCGAGGTAAATTTATTGTTATTTCTATTTTACATTTTGTCGAGGCCCTATAATCTGCTGGTATTTTTGTGTTGTTCCAGGTCGCCGGTCGGTGGGCCCTCTCCTGCTTCTTCTTCTCTCCGGTTTCCGCTGCACTGCGTTTAGTCACCAGGCACGACACATGCCCTCTCCAGCGGTGGCGCCACGACGGTCAAGAGTGAGCTAGCCGTCAACATCATTTTGGGGCCACCTGGATGTCGCTTCGCTATGGCAGGAGCGGGGACTCGACCGCCGGCGTTCCCGGAGGAACACAAAAGCCACGCCGAGCAGATTTTCACTTCAAAAAGGACCTCGGTGCTTGGTTTATGTTTAATTCCCACATCACGTAGTTTTTTAAGGGCCTTCTGCCGTCATCATTTGTAACTAGGTTGTAGTCAATAAAATTGTTTGTTGTCTTGACTTCCCACAAGTGTGTTTTTTTTTATAAATTTTCTGACCGGTTTCGGGAACCTCTTGTTTCCCGTCGTCAGAGTCTACAAGCCAGAGTAAAGAATAATTAGAAGGAATATAGAGGTTGTAGTCCTAGTATTAGATTGTTTAGATTGTACTCTAGGCAATTTGAATACACCCCGATCTGCCGAAACAGGTCTTGTTTGACTCCCTCTACCATCCGCTTTCCCGGTACAGTCCTGAAGAAGGCGCCAACAACAGCACGGCTTCAATTTTGTAGGGCTTTTTGCGAAGACGGCGTTGCCCTGAGCGCCGGCATTGCCCTCTCCCAGCTGAGCTGATCTGGCTCTAGGCCTAGGCCGGAAGGTCAGATGGTGATAAGGGCTCTCTCCCAACAAGGTTTTCTTTCTTTGGAGGTCCTATTTCTGAAACGAGGAAAGGATCACACTCGGCATCACGTCACGCTGCGATTGGTTGCAATGCACGCTTTCTTATGCAATGACTGGCTAGGTGCGGTGATGCGTTCCCTTTTCCAAAAATACGACCCTTGCTGGATTTCTCTTACTCAAAACCTTGGAATTGTGATAACCTCTGCAACTGGCTAAATCTGAGCTAGTCCGCCGGTGTCGTCTACAAGCAGTGACGATCTCACTTGGTCGCCCGAGTGCTATCCTGGAGCTAAATGCAAACCTGAATCCCTCCTTTCAGATGCGCAGACTAATAAGTTACCGATTTGACATACTCAGTAAGCTCTTTGTCCCCGCAAGGATAGGCGACAAAAGCGGGAATGCTGCGAACAACTCTCTGGAATCGACTCTGTTTACCCAGAAATGGCATTTTCGATGCTTAAGGCATCAGCAAAAAGCAACCGAGGAGGACTTAGATAACCATTCAGTTTCTGACTGGAACAATCCACGGATGACGCGAACAAGGGAGAATGGAAGTCGCCGTCCAAGTACGCCACGACCATCCTGTTGGACTTTAAGGGAGCTCCAGACATCAAGTGGATGAAGGTTCATTAACTCTTCCAGTTGCCCTTAGAGGGAGATCTGCAAAACTCTGCCAGGACGATTGGATGGTGCTGAGAAAGCGAAATGATCAGATTCCGCGAGGGGTTGATCTCTCAAAGGATCCGGCGGTGGAAATGGACAGGCTGCGGGTATCTCAGTCTCTCGGAACAAAGCTGTCCCTATGCTCCTCAAGTGCATCTTAAACGTGGGATTGGGAAGGCGTGGGGTTCGAGGTTGGTCTTCTGCCCTATGTCAGGAATACCAGGGGCCCTACGTTTGGAAATGGGGAACCTCACATCGCCTTGAGCTGTGTTTGGTTGGAATGGTTCTGATTCAATGGGGGCTTAATTTTTTGTCCAAATTTCGAGTACATGAAGGTGAAGGTGGCAAACAATGAGTTCAATGCAGCTGGTGGTCAGACAGATATAAGGAATGTTGTGACAAAGGAGAGGGAATGCAGGAGATCCTGTGCTTTGGTACGGGAATGCGTTTGTTAGACGGGTGGTGAAGGCGGCTTGGTAGCTGGGAGGAGTGATCCGCTTGTGACATACGACCTTAGCGCAGACCTTTCTCCTATAAGTACGACAAACATCTGCCAAACGATTACGAGTATCGCAGCCCAGGTCATCACTGGCTTAGCTTTGCTTGACACGGTGGTGTTAAGTGCGAATTGATCAGGTCTGGCATGTCAATCTGACGTCTGGTTTCCAAAATATCTACTAGACCGAGAACAAATGAGGGCTGGCAACGCACACGTCCTGTAGCTTGCTTTCTTGGTGAGGACAGCACCTAAACCATATTCAAAAGGATAGACTCATCAGATTGGCGGATGGAGTGACTGCGACGGCTGAACAGCTTAGAGTGTCCTTCTGTGGGCACGATGATGTACTTGTAGGTGTCCCGCATTTGGAAAGGACGTTTCTCCCACCACTTGTTGAACGCAATTTGGCCGCTTCACTTTTTTTGCAACGACCAAATCCCAAAGTTTCACCGCACCACTGATTTATATCGGGCGGCGGCGCATCCCGCCGACGTTTTACAAATTTCTCCGAAAGCCCCGGCGCAAAAATAAAAATTCAGTCATCGTCGATTAGAGCACGCACTCGGCTCCTCCAGCATGCAAAAAAGGGAAGAGCCCATGATGTTGGTGCAAACAATTTCGTTATTAATAGCACGCGAAGCGTGGGCGGAAAGAAATGCATTATGCATGCGAACCAAACAACAAAATTGTGGGGCAGCGGCGTTCGTCTCAATTTGTCGGGCCTTTTAATGAATCGTTATACCCCACGCACAGAAAATATGCTGGAGAGATGCGATGGGAATTTTCGCATCCATCCGTCGCTCCGTCTTGGAAATCTCCCGTCATCTATACAGCCATCGGACAAGCAAAGAAAGTCTGCGGGTAGCTCGTACACCGAGCGATAGATTCAGATGAACACAGGCGCGTCTTTTACGAGGGCTTTTCTTTGCGGCCGTATCTTATCATATCGATCTTCATATCTTTCTTTTTTCATGTAAATAACGAGCTTACGAGGGCCCGAGAGTAGAGTATATCGTTCGCCGAGGAGTGATGCTTGCCGGTGGTGGTGCGGCGGCGGTGCGTAGCCGGGATTTGTGGCTTTTGTTGTCAGGTTTGGTGCCTTATTAAGTAGTCGGCTTTCATACCTGGCGATTTATTAATCCCCGTGTTTGTCAGAAGGGGATTAGTTATGGATGCTGTGGCGCTGATGCCGCAAGCGATAATTCAATTAGATTTAATTCCGCCGGCACCCGCAGTACTGGGCCCTCGACGCCATCAGGGACAGGGACAAATTTCCCGGAAAACAAAAACTATACCGAGTAGAGAGTACCTACCGTCAAATAAGCCCACCTGTCAAAAAGTTTCGCATAGCGGAGGGGCTAATTTCAGTTTGAATTAGTTCGGGAAAAGGGGTTGTGCTGCTGGAGCGTCAGCGAGAGCTCTTGGTTGTAAAATTTTAAGTGGGGCACGCCGGTGCTAAATTCTGCATGTGATCACATAAACTCGATGTCGCTCCAGTTTAGCAAGGTCTTCTTTTTGTGTGGGTTGTAGGTGTACGGACGAATTCGGGCCATCAGCTCGGATTAATCCCTGCGTGATGCACACAATTCCCATGACGGACTTGGATGGCCGCGTCACGGTGAACGGGTTAATAGAGTGGGATGGTTCCCGTTTTTGCGTATCAAAATAATTTCGTCGGTCCATCTTGATGATGTCTCAATTCGATAAGAAAATGGAATGTTCTAGATGACAGTGCTGTCATTCAGATACCCCAGAATTTGCTAAGAACATAGGTATTTGCTCTGAACATACATGAACAGAGGTAACAAAGAAGTTTCGGATAGAAAAAGGGGAAGAAACAACAGGCGATTTTTATTTGAAAAACGCCACCTGGTGTAGAGCTCGGTACTTGATCGTGCAGGAATTTTTTGAGAGGAACACACTGGGACGTCTAGTAGGCTAGGTAGGCACTAGTAGATACCTGCAATACCCACATCAATGACATGAAATTTGACAAGTAGGAATAATGTAAACGGGGTCTACTTCTGTGTCCTTCATTTGATCTAGTGAATAGCGTATTCAGCAGGCTACTAGTAGATCTAGTTCCAGAGATGACGGGCTAGAAGACTGCGCTACCATTCATTGACAAGACAGCAAAGTGACAGTTTTGACGTGTCTTCAACTGACGTGACAGACGACGTTACCTGACGGCAACTTAGACCTCTTCAAACAATTAATCCCCTAAATCTTCCTACACGAATGGGCCATTTTCCCCAGTAAGGTCAATCGCCTATAGTTGGGGTTCTATTCAACCCTGAGACAAGATACTGTATTTGTTTTTTTTTTCAGGTGAACGACCAGTGATATGGAGATGTTCGGCATGAGTAGGAATCAGCAAGCGATCACAAGCAGGAATCGTCGCCAAGTATAACAACTGGCACGGTGTCCTCCACGAATGATGACTATCTCGCTGGGGCTAAACGAATCACCTCGGCGGAGTTGAGACACAGGCATGCCTCCTGTCGGCATACGTGGACTCCGGCTGCTCGTTGCGAAACATCCCATGCACGTGGCTATTCACCTAGAAAAAGCTGGAGAGACCATGGAAAACATCTCAGAAGCGGTTTTATTGCTACCGTCATTTCAAAGACGAGTATACCCTTACCATACACTACATTGCGCATTCCAATTTTCTGTAACAAAAGTTCCTGCCAAGAAGCTATCTCCAGCTACTTTTTGTGAAGATTTGGAAAAATCCAGCGGTGTTCGGCTGCTCTAGTTTTGAATTTACTGCAAGTTTCCCCAATGTTACTACTGCTTAATTCAAAAACTGGAAATTGGAGCAAGTTGAAATGAGAAGCGTTCAAATATGACACTGACGCTGACAATAAAAGTAAAATAATGTAATTATGCACCGCCGGCTAGGACTACAAATGCCTAATATGTCTGCAATTTCCAGGAATCCTCCGAGCGCGGGCCATCATACCCATTTTCCGTATAAAAAATACATCCCGCGCGTATAACGCAACGGTGAGACTTTTTGAAAGTCGCATAATCGTAAAATATCACGACTATTCCCTCTATATCTCCCACTGTTTCGAGCAAATTATCTGCCCCCGCATGGCCCATTTGTTTATTTTAAGCTTTGAAGCAAAGTTTGCGCCGCAGCAGCAGCCGCACACCATCACAAGACCCAATCGGAACATTTTAATTATCACAACGGCTATCTAACTGCACCCCAAACACAACATTCAGGGGTTGTGTATAATTATCGGCCGGGGGATTAACACGAACCGCATTTACCAGATAAAATCTGCGCTAGAGGTTGTTGTTGCGGTTTGGTTGTTGTTGTTGTTGTGTGTTTTAGCGAGGACATGCCCTTTAAACAGGGGGTTGGGTTTTTAATCGACCGCCCGGGCCGTTTTTACGTACTTTTAGGGCATCGCGTAGCACCGACCGAAAAAAGAAAATCGATTCTGTTTCTGCTCGCCGGTATAATCTTGCGTCAACATGATTTTTATCGTTTGCGCTCTTATGCTAATTTGGTGTTGTTTTAGTGTGATGGACTGCGGCACAGCACGTGCGGGATTTACCCTATTAGCGTTAGTCCGGAAACTGGTGCGTTGAGCCCTCCGTTCACACGAATGTTGAATGAACGTATGTTTAACTTCCTCGTGAGCACTGCCCGGAAAAATGCTTTTTTGCTGAGTTTTTCCGTAGAAATTTGGATATCTGGATCTACAATGTACCGTGTTCCTGCACAGAATAACCATACCATAAATCCTGGTCAGCGATCCCTAAATTGTGTCACGAGCCTTCGGGAGTTTACAGAGTACCTACTGCTGAAAAAATAGGCTTGAAAATCAATCTCTCTGGATGCGAAGTGGCTATTTTGGGAGCATCCGATATACATGGACAAGAAGCAATTGTTACGTTCGGAAATTACCTACCTGCCCCATGTCACGCAACTGGAAATTACGTTTTCCGTGCGCGCAGCTGATGTCAACTAGGGACTTTTGGATTTTCGACAGGGAATTTTGCGTTCCGCATTACTACCCGCACCGCGGGCTGGAGAAGCCATCGTTTCTCTTGTATTCTATTTGAAAAAAGCCCCAGCCTATAAAACCGGCCGGCGACGTTTGAGTCTTTCTTTTCTAAATTGAAAAAATTCTTCCATCCTTCTTCCAATGGTGTTGACGTTATAGGTACTTTTTATTTTGCTTATAGTTACACCATAAATAATTATTAATACTTCTTTGGCCAACCGGTTTCGCTGTTAAGCATCGTCAGGGTTGAGAAGTGACTTTTTTTTTTTTTTTTTTTGTGATGAAAATGAAATGAAAAAATGTCACTTCTCAACCCTGACGATGCTTAACCCATTATGACCTAGTGTTGCATATATGCAACGTTTGTATTCGCGCGCAATTTTAAATGCTGTGAGCGCCCCTTGCGATATTTCCAACAGATGGCACAACCTACACGGCCGCAAATTGTCAGTTGTCATCTTACGCCGACGCAAATCAACGGGTTGTTGTGTTTTCATTTTTTTGTCGATTTAATTTTTGAGCAACCTAAGAATTTGTGATGGACCGCGACATTCGATTCGAGTAAGTATTAGCATTTGTTTATTTTCTTACCAATTGGCTGTTTATTGCAATCCACCAAAGCTAACAAGTTGCCTTTTGCTTTGGAAGTATGCAGTATATTGCAACTGGAAACTATGTATGAGTCATGGAGTCATTTTTTTTTCGTTGCATATATGCAACGCTAGGTTTCCACGGGGTCAAACCTTTTTTTTTGTGTGTTTTGTTTCATTCAATAAATTTTGATCCTAGGAGAGGCCTAACGCTTCAAGAAGCATTGGAAATGGCATATATTGATGAAGCTGATGAAATTTTCATTGAACCTCCCGAACCTACAGCATTGACCGATGAGGATTCTGCCGAAGAAGACGAAGGAGGCACGTTAGATAATTTGAGTGGCCGTCAATTACGTTCGTACGTCGAAGTAAAATTGTCCAACGCAACTAGAATCAGTTCGCAGATTAGCGGAAATGAGGACGACGTTGAAGACGATGAACACGATATTGAAAATCACCAAGAAAATGGAAGTGGTGACGATGACGATGATGGAAACGTTGAGAATGAAGACAATGTGAGCAGCGAAGACGACGGCAGTGCATTGGAATTGGAAAAAATCAATCCAAAGGAGCGGATAAGATGGGCTGATAACGGTGATCTGAAAGAGTCGAATAGTAGGCTTTTCCCCAACGCCACCTACGAACGATACAAAAATTTGTCGGCGGTTGAGATTTTTGAAAAATTCATCGATTCTGAAATAATCGACCTTTTGGTACTGGAAACAGCAAAGTATGCGGCTTTCAAGAACTGCCCGGATACAAAAATTACATCTGAAGAATTGCGAGTTTTCATAGCAATTTTGATTGTAAGCGGGTACGACCAAAAACCCGGGAAGCGGTTTTATTGGGATTCAGGGGAAGATTTCAAAAATCTGATGGTGAGTAACGCCATGAGAAGGGATCGGTTCATCCAAATAATGAAATTTCTACATTGTGCCGACAACACAAAGATAGATCGGTCGGACAAATTATACAAATTGCGACATTTTATGGAATTGTTGAAAATCCGCTTCCGAGAAAACTTTGTACCCGTTCAAACACTCGACTTTGACGAATCCATGATAAAATACTACGGCAGACATGGCTGCAAACAATTTATCAGAGGCAAGCCAATCAGATTCGGCTTCAAAATGTGGGCACTGAATACTTCTGACGGGTACCTAGTGAACTGCGATCTCTACCAAGGCAAATCACCAAATGCAAAGGTCCAATATGAATTGCTGTACGGTAAATGCACTTCGCCATTCGTCAATATGGTCGATGAGATACCACATCCGGAATACCCGTACAGATTCTATGTAGACAACCTTTTCACAGGAATGACGTTGTTGCACCATATGCGGGAAAGAGGTTATGGTGTTACAGGTACGATGCGCGATAACAGAATTCCCAAATCCTGCCCATTGCCAACTAAGAAGGTGATGCAGAAGAAAGAAAGAGGTACTCACACTTCAACACTGGATAAGGACCATGGCATTATTATCGTCAAATGGTCGGATAATAATGTTGTCACCGCCGCCTCCACCTGCCATGGAATCAATCCTATCGGAAGTGTGCGAAGATACAGCAGAACCGAAAAAAAATATGTCCAAGTGCCTCGACCCCATCTTATTGGGCAATATAACAATAATATGGGGGGTACCGATCTCATGGATGAGTTTGTATCAAACTACCGGATTGGAATTCGATCCAAGAAATGGTGGTGGTGCATATTCACCTACCTCCTGGACGTGTCTGTCAGTAACTCGTGGATTCTGTTCAAAAAAGCTAACAATTCTAAAACTCCGCAACTCGACTTCAGACGGCAAATTGCTCAGACATATCTGAAAAGATATGAGAATCCTCCTAAAAGCGCAGGTCGGCCTTCTATTTCTAGATCCAGCATTTCTTTGAACAAAATATCTGACGACTTGAGATACGACAGTAGAAACCACCTGTTGGCGACAGTACAAGAACCTTCTGCACTAAATGTAATGTTGGTTTATGCATCGAATGCAACGTCATTTTCCATACAATAACAATCTAAGTTCATATTTTGCGTTTTTTTATTGCGACTGAATCTAGGTAGTTGAATAGCCTAGCGTTGCATATATGTAACACCTTTTTTTTCGAAAATAAACTGATTTTTTCCTCAAAAAAGCCTTTAATTATGATTATTAGTCATTCTTGGTTGTGTTAAAGTCAAAAAAATATTCGTATGAAAAAAATAATAATTCCGGTCATAATGGGTTAACAGCGAAACCGGTTGGCCAAAGAAGTATTATTAATTATTTATGGTGTAACTATAAGCAAAATAAAAAGTATCTTTCTTTTCTTCTGTCGAAGCTGTTGACCCAACATGGCCGAGTGAGCACCGCCGTGAGTCTGCGCTTTGCGACCTCTCGGGTGAGTTTCTTCTTCTTGTGTTTCGGTTGTCGAAGCTTGACAATTTGTTTCTTCACCTTTCTCTACCTGGAAAAGAAATTCCGGTCCCAAGCACAAGTTACTGCACTTCCTTCCCACTTCCCGAGGAACACAATACAATGAGTTTTCAGGAAATGCCATGCACCAGTGGCGTACCAGACGGCTGCGAAGGGACCGAGGTGCGATTTTTCACATAGTCTTATGGTAAACCGTGACTAGCACTTTTTTGACATGTTTGGTGTGTCATTTCTGACCAAATCGCACATTCTGATTCCAAAAATGAGTATGAAATTTTGATAGAGACCTGTTTAAACTAGGTTTTATCAGAAAAAAACATGATTTTTCCCTCAAATTGATGTTTTATAATTCTAAACTACTCAACAACTGAAGTGGCCCACCCAAAATTTTTAATGAAGTTCAAAGTGCCCTAGCTCCCGAAAAAATTCCACATGTTTTCTTTTCCCACATACCTGCGCTCTTTGTCTGTCAGAGGACGGATACAGAATTAAGTTCAAATCTTCATTGTTGGTTATACAGGGCGTCGCGTAAAACCCTTCAAAAACTAAAAAGTTTGAGTAACTCCCAATTCGAAAAACATGTTTTTGGATATTTTCAACTGGTCCAGGGAGGATGGTACACCCATATCTCGAAATGGTTATTCAAATTTCCGATCATCTTCCTTTACTACAGGCAGTGGCGTATTTAGAGATTTGGGATTTGGGGGCAAGGTGAATTTTTTGCGTTGATAAGGTTGTTGAAAATTGCTTTGTCTTACATGTCAGACCGGGAGTTTTGGGCTGGAATGAGCCTGTCAATTTTCGAAAAAATGGCCAAAAATTTACGTCATGAGGTACATGAATGAAACCAACTGAATTTTGGGTGAAAACATCCCTTTGATCGAAAATTTGGTCGTAAGACAAATTTTTTGAAGGCTTTTGGTCCATAAGACAAAAATTTTCAAAAAAGGACCAAAATTTATAAATTTTTTCACAAGCGTTTTGTTGATTAACCCACCAAGTGTGATATATATTTGTAATCAGGAAGAAAAACGGAATTGATTTCCATGTTCAAATACAGGGTGTCCAATTTTGGAAAAAAATTTGATGTTGCACCCTGTAAGCGATGTACCATTAAACATTTTTGTGGACAGATTCGAAACCTGCGTACAAAATCATGTGAGAATCGTTTTTCATTCCTAAAATTATGCCAAAGGAGAAGTCTCCAGGAGGAGGTGAACTTTGGCCTTTTTTGAAAATTTCAGGCTTGTCTTATGGACCGAGAGCCCCCAAAAATTTTGCCTTATGACCCGATTTTTGATTAAGGGGATGTTCCTACACAAAAGACCGTTGGTTTCATTCATGTACCTTATGACATAAATTTTTGACATTTTTCGAAAATTGACAAGCCTATACCAGTCTAAAGCCCCCAGTCTGACATGTAAGACAAAGAAATTTTCAACAACCTTATCAACGCACATTAGACCTACAGAGTTAAAATCATGTACCGTAAGTTTTGAGGCACCAGCTCCCTGTCCATAGGTATACATTTTTAAATTTTCAACATTATTGGAGCGCGCCTGTTCTTTTGCCGGTATACCTTCTTCTTATTATTATTATCACATATCGATGGGAGGGGGGGGGGCACATGCCCCTCATGCCACCCCCATAAATACGCCACTGACTACAGGGTGATTCGAGAAAAACAACTTCTTGGTTTTTTGGTCATGGCTTTTTTCCTTGTTGACCGATTTTTATAATGTGTAGCTCATGTTAAAGCTGAAGCTTCAGGGAACAAGAATATGTCTTTGAAATTGATGCAGAAGAAAACCTGGAATTGAGACTCTGCATAAAAAATTACACAGATCTGAATAACCCCCAAAATCGGATCTGGAGATGAACTCGTCCAAAATCAATCTGCTTCGAAGTCAACCATTCAAAATGATCATTTTAAGATATCCCTCTTCCTGTATATGAGAAGATTTTTTGACGAGGGAATTGAATTATGCCTGCATGTTTCCAGAAGAAAATCAGTGTCCCTCTTACCTGAAAACTAATGTAACCTACGTTACGAACAACAAAGCTGGTAATTGAATTTAGAAACATTGTTGGATTTTCCTCGGTTCAATAATAATCACCAGCTTTGATATTCGTGACGTAGGTAACATTAGTTTTCAGGTAAGAGGGACACTGATTTTCTCCTGAAAACATGCAGCCATAATTTAATTCCCTCGTCAAGAAATCTTTTTTTATACAGGAAGAGATATATCTTGGAGTGATCATTTTGAATGGTTCACTTTGAAGCAAATTTATTTCCGACGAGTTCCATCTCCAGATCTAATTTCGGGGGTTATTCAGATCTGCGTCATTTTTGATGCAGAGTCTTAATTTCAAGTTTTCTTCGGTATCAATTTCAAAGTCATATTCTTGTTCCCTGAACCTTTAGCTTTAACATGAGCTACAGATTATAAAAATCGGTCAATAAGGAAAAAAGCCATGACCAAAAAAGTTGTTTTTTTCAAATCACCCTGTAGTGAGAGAAGATAATCGGAAAATTGGAAAACCGTTTCGAGATATGGGTGTACTAACCTCCCTGGACCAGTTGAAAATATTCAATAACTTGTTTTTTTTTTAAATTGGGAGTTACTCAAACTTTTTAGTTTTTGCAGGGTTTTACGCGATGCCCTGTACAACCAACACGGAAGATTTTAACTTGATACTGTATCCAACCTCTGATAGACAAAGAGCGCAAATATGTGAGAAGGGGAAAAATTTGGAATTAGTCCTTTTTTTTTAGGAGCTAGGGCACTTAAAACTTCATTAAAAATTTTGGGTGGGCCACTTCAATTGTTGAGTAATTTAGTTCCATCACTGTCCAACGTATTTACAACTATGATTTTGACTTAGACGGTTGGTTTGGGCTATCTCACACACAAAATATCATTTGCTGAAATTTTTCCCCGTTTTCACAAAGTCACTGAGAGATTTTGTTCCTTGAGATGTATCATGTCAAAGCTTGATGAGACGAAACGTGCTATTTCTCCGGAAAAAAACAGGCTAAGATCAGAATGTAGCTTTGATTTGGTACTTGATTCATTCCAAGGCATGAAAATAGTTTTCTCTTCCTACAAGTTCGAAAAAACTAAAATCGGAGCCGTATTTTAGCCATGACATCCTTTTGCTTCCGACATTGCGAGCTTTTGGAATTTAATCTATACATGAAGTCGTGTGACTTTGTAACATCGAAGGAAACTTCTAGTGTATGAAAGTTACCTATGAAATAGTTTGACTAAAACAATCTATGTCAAAATTGTGATCATAGATCAAACATTTCAGTAATCTACTGTGAGTGCGATGAATACACGATCCTACAGTAGTTTTTGAAAAGCGCTCTGCTTTACGTTTTGCTAATTTGCGGCCGGTCTCACCTAGTACCGAAAATGGTGAGCGGTGGAAACGAGTAAAACAAACGATTAAAAAAGCACCATCGGTGATTGGAAACAGTCAGTTTTCGTTAAAAGCGTGCCGAAGAAGATATATTTAGCCGGGAAATTTGTTCCGGCAGCTTTTCCGCGACGAATTCGGCCCGATTGTGTGTGATTTCCCGCACGCGGGACACACATGCACGGGTCGTTCTCAGCGCCATCCGCAGAGTGCCAGACCCCTCGTTTTTCCAGGAATTTCCAACAACCACCGCTTTGTAAATCACCATGCGAGAGCCAATTCCGCCGTTCATGAAGCGTAATTCCAGGAGCGGGGAAATTAGCAAGGCAAACGTCCAATTTGGCGCGACAACAAAAGTTGATGCTGCTGCTGCTGCTGCACGCACCCTCCTCCTTCCACTCTCGAGAGTGGTGCGAAAAATTTGGGCGCTGGCTTGATGGCCAAATGGACTGAAACGAGGCGGGGGGAAGGCTTCCTTCCTGCTCTTATGAATCGATATGCACTTCCAGCGGTTCATCCATCATTTAGGCGATACATAAACACTGGGAGCTGTCACAACTCACCAAGCAGTATGACATGAGAAAGAGAGAGTGCGAGAGCTAGAGATGAAATTGCTGCGCCTGCTCATTACCGACGCCGTGATTATTATAATTAATTCCAATTGTCGGAGCCCAATTAGCGTGTACGCGCATTCCCGTCGAGTAAATACACAAAGCGAAGTGACCCTGTGCATTGCAACTCGGGTAGAAAAATGTCTAGGAAGCCTTTGGCGCACTGCAAAGAAAAACCGGAGAGCTTACTTACACATCCATGGAGAGAGAGAACCCAGTCAGTCAGTGGCTGGGAACGAAATTATGTTTGCACAGAGGATCGAGAAAATTTCTTCTGTACATACATACAGTATTTACCCGCTGCGCTGGTGTGTGTCACAGGGATGTGGGAAATGAGAAATGAAACATTTGTCAAAGCGAAATGCGTGTATTGACAGTATAAAAATGATATTTTCACTTTGTTTTGTTCCTTCAGAAGTATCGACTGCGAGTTAATTTAACACAGACATACAGACACGGGACACCTGCTTTTTCACTGCCAAGTTTACGTATACTTGCGCATGAAAATAGCAAAATGCCGCATAAATCAGGTCCCAATCGGATTTATAGTAAACTCTGTGGGAGAAATAAGAGAGTAGCCAGCGAGCGCAGAGCGTAAGCACCACAACCGATTGTTTATTTGGCCGATTCGAATAAATTATGCGGTCATTGTCTCCGCTAAATTTACAACAAAGAAGTCTGTTTGTCTGCCGGTTTTTAATCGCACAGGGTTCGAGAAATTAATTAACCAATTAGCAAGGCGAAAAATTCCAAAGGGGGCACTCTCCGCGAGCCCGAGCTCTCCGACTATAAGAGAGAGGCAGCAGCAGCAGCAACGCCGTCTAATGAATATTAATTGAAAGACATCCAGCCAGATTTCTGGAAGCTCCTCCCGTTATCGTCATCTTATCGGACTTGTTGCTACCGCACGCCGCTATTGCCCTCGCGAGGATTGGAACGTGTCATTTTGTCGCATCAACCTGTAACGCTACAGAGCCCGATCGGAGCTTTGCGAATCGGCCAATCAAAAACGCCTATTTTGGCATTTCTGCCGGTATCGACTTCGTAACGTGAGTTGAGCTCAACATGCTGGCTGCTATCGTACTTGAGCTAGCTCCATTGCGGCATTCGGATTAGCTCCTAATACGCCAGGGGGCGCAGTGAAGTTTTCAACTGGTCGGAACAGCTTTTCTTGAAGAAGTTGATTACTAAATAGTTTGCCAATATTGTTGAAGGATACTTAAGCTAGCTACGTAATTAACTCGAGCAGATTGAGTTGATTTCCATTAAAACCCAGAAGAAAAAAAACTGTTAAAAAATGGTCTGAAATGGGGCGCAGTGAACTTTTCAAACTGAGTTGAACAACTGGTTGTAGACTGGCCTCTTTGTATTTGTTAAAACGAATTCGATTTTCCTGATTTTCGAGTGATTTGAAAATGATGTCAAAGTGTTCTGGAGATCGTTCCATTTGTATATTCGAGTCAGTTCTCAATACGCCAGGGGGCGCAGAACCGTTCTCAAACCGAGCGAAACAACTAATAATGCTTTGGTCTAAGTGCAAGCCTAAGCTCTAAGCCTCACTTTTGGGCCCATTGTACCATCTCCCCAATGTTGACCCCCTTCCCGGTCAGTCGTCGAGCCAGCCGAGCCGTTCGACAAACTCTAAGACACGGCCAGGTAGGGTGCCAAGGCTGACCATACTAGGCCAGAGGTCCCCCAGTATGGATCCTCTCAGCGATAAAAGACCTGGGCAGTGACAGAGCACATGCTCAGCTGTTTCATCTTTTTTTTCACAGCCTCAACATGTGGGGTCATTTCTTATCCATATCTTGTGCATGTGGTAATTTGGCCTGCAAAGCCCAGTCAAGATCCCCAGAAACTTCTTGAGTTCCACCCTAGACAACTGCAAGCAGTGAGTGGCTACATTTCTGAAGGGTTGGGCCATCGCAGCTCTCCCCACCCTGCAGTCTCCCGCGTTCATCCATAGAAGAAGAAGAAGAAGAAGATACCCTCAGATGTCTGTATGACATCTGAGGGTATCTTCTGCTATAAGGTTTTTGACGGCCGTCATGGTTAGCGGTAAGATCGGCTCAGGCCCGCAGGGTATCATTCCCCCAGACTGCCGCGCCAGCCCATCAACTTCTTTGTTTCCCTGATCTCCGCTGTGTCCTTGAACCCATATAAGTTCGACGACATTATTCGTTCTAGGGTCTGGTGGCACTGCCAGACTATCCTTGAGATTACTCTGCAATCTGCTAGTGCCAGAGGCGCCGCCCTGCTATCTGTCAGAATATGCACCGTTTGGTTCCTGATCCTTTTTCCAGAAACTAGGTTTGCTCCATGAATCACGCCCATCAATTCCGCTTTGAATACTGTGGCGTGGCTTCCCACTCTTCCCAGAGGTAGACTTCCTCGGATTTCCAGCTGTTCAGAAAATATTCCTGCGCCAGATCCTCGGTTGGTTTTGGAACTGCCCGCCCGCAACAGAGGCGTGTTTTCGAACGCTCCTCTAGCAGTTGAGCGTTGAGCGTGACAGCTCACCCTTGCTCTGGTCGCTAATTGATGAAGTTAATAATCATCAAGTCGTATAACAATAACGCTGAAGTGTACTAGGGCTAGTTAGGGCAAGCATGTTAAGTTGACTTCCATCGAAAACCAACTTATGGGGCTATTCTGTATCTCGTAACGACTCGTTTACGCCAGATAGACAGAGAGGGGGGTATAGGGGTTCATAGACACAGACAAAGATAGCACGCACATAACGAGGTCGTTACGAGATACAGAATAGGCATGTTATTCCAGCAATTCTCAAGATCGGCTTAAATAATTTCAAGGCATTGGCATTGTTGGAAAACTTCAAAGATTCAATCGGATTATAATTATGAGCAATAAAAGCAAGAACCTCAGTTTTTACAAAAAAATAAAAAATTTGCTCAGTCAAAAGTGCAAAAATCACATTGACAGTTGGCTTGAATAACCATGGTCAAATGGTGACAATGGTCTTGTCAATTGTCGTATGTAATACACGGATAGGTGAGGTGTATTATCGTATGTAATACACCGATAGGTGAGGTGTATTATCGCTACATCGAGAATTTTCACGAGGGGACCCGAGTGTAAATCTGCGATAATATATCGAACCTAGAGGTGTATTTGTTAAAACAATTAACCGAACAACACTGAAAATCTTCCTAAAAAAGTGAAAACTACTCGAATGTTTAAGGTTGGCCATTCTGGAGGGGTGTTTTCACCAATGACCTTGGTGGTAATACACTCATACGGCCTACTATTTTAGGAGTGAGGTGAATTGTCGTATGTAATACACCGATAGGTGAGGTGTATTATCGCTACATCGCGGATTTTCACGAGGGGATCCGAGTGTAAATCGAGATGTAAGCGATCATATATCGAACCTAGAGGTGTATTTGTTGAGACAATTAGCCGATCAACGCTGAAAATCTTCCTAAAAGAGTGAAAACTATTTGAATGTTCAAGGTTGGTAATTCTGGAGGGGTGTTTTCACCAATGACCTTGGTGGTAATACACTTGAACGGCCTACTATTTTAAGGAGTGAGGTGAATTGTCAAGCTTATTCTATTTCGTCATCCGGTTAAACTCTAACTACGCCAAGGGGCGCGGTGAAGTCCTATAATTATTTTCGGGACTCTAATTTCGTCTACGAATAAAGACTTTTATGCAGCTATGTTGCGATGAATAAGGCTGATTTCCAGACTAACAAATTTTTTTCTGGAGGAAGCATGAGGAAGCAGACGGTAGATTAGAGGTGGTCGTTTGGTCTCGGAGGATCCTTTCTGCACTGCGACCTATAAGATCTTTTGTGCGTTAAGCAGACGGTGGATTACTACGAGTTTCAGTATGCTGTAGCTGTACAAGTGTACAGTTTGTCAGGGTCGTTTCTGCTAACTTTCAAAATGGGAATTCATTTTCTGGATAAAACTAAACTACGCATTTTCTGGATAAAAGTAAACTACGCAACAGTCAAAGCGTCTTTCTCGAAAATTTTGCCTTTTTTGAATTTGATGTAACTTTGGACTGCTATCAGAATCCTTTGGCTTTCAATCCGTGGTTTTGCAAGATACTAGGTCTTTCATATAAAATTTCTACAGAGTGTTCAATAAGGCAGTGCAAAATTTCTGAACCGTCAAGAAGCTCCCGTTCGAAAAAGAACTTCTTTTTCTTGAATTTCAACCACAAAGATGCCAAGGTAGGCCTTGAAGTACAGGATGGTGTTTGAATTTTCCGCTTTTCACTTTTATTTACAGGGTGAACTCAAAAAATCATCTTTTTGGTTGTGCAACGACAACTTCTTCCGTCGTTGACCGATTTTGAAAATTCGCGGCTCATATTGAAGCTGAAGCTTTACGTAAAAAGATCTTAGGATCAAAACTGACTCGAGACAAACAGTCAGAGTCGACAGTTCCAATAAAGGTGGCTCAAATCTGAAACGCCGTCGACAGCCCGGTTGGCAGAAGGGTTTGATAAAAGTCATGTCTCTTTCGGAGAAATCATTTATTCTGAATACGTGAAGGTTTCCTTTGCTTGTCCTAGTCAAGAATTGTAGGTGTAGGAATCCAATTACAATTACATGTTCAAGGAGGAAAAACAGCCCCTTGTTCATCTGATATTGATCGTAACCATCACTACGAAAATCAAAACAATGAATTACCTAAACTGGTATGTCTATTACTCATTGTTTTGATTTTTGTAGTGTTGGTTACGACCATTTTTAGGTGATCAATGAACCGTTTTTTCGTTCTCAAACATGAATTTGTAATTGGATTCCTCACCTACAATTCTTGGCTAGGACAAGCAAGAAAAACCTAACGTATTCAGAATAAATTATTTCCCTGAAAGAAACGGTTTTCTTCACCAAATCCTTCTCCTAAACAGGCTGTCGACGGCGTTTCAGATTTGGGCCACTTTTTATGGAACTTTTAGCTTTGACTGATGTTTGTCTCGAGTCATTTCTGATCCTGAGGTCTTTTTACCCAAAGTTTCAGCCCCAATATGAGCTGCAAATTTTCAAAATCGCTTGACGAGGAAAGAAGTTATCACTGCAAAACCAAAAAGATGATATTTTGTATTCACCCTGTAAATGAAGGAGATAAGTGGAAAATTCGAACACCATCCCGTACTTCAAGGCCTACCTCGGTATCTCTGTGGTTAAAATTCAAGAAAAAGAAATAATTTTTTAAACGGGAGCTTCTTGACGGTTTAGAAAATTTGCACTGGTTTACTAAACACCCTGTACAAACTTCATGTGAAATATCCGATGTTTTGAAAAACAACAGACTGATAGCTGAAGAAATGTGCTGAAAAATACTCCAAACAGAATTCAATTTGTTAGTTGCAATCCAAAGTTACATCAAATTCAAAAAGGGCAAAGTTTTCGAGAACGACGCTTTGAGTGTTGTGTAGTTTAATAAAGGTGGGCCCAGCTCATTTCGACTTTTCCAGGACGCCAGGGGGCGTGGCAAAGTTTTCACAGTGAACGGGATAGAGTCAATGGTGGACCGGTGGCTTTTTATTTGCCACAATAAAGTTGATACAAACGGTCTGGAAATACTGTGGAAGTGTACTTCCAGAAGCCGATTCCACTTCGCCATTTGGCTTAGCTCCCATCACGCCAAGGGGCGCGATATAGTCTACAATGCCATTTTCTGAACCCTAAATTTCGTCTTAAAACTAGACTTCGCTATAATACGATAAATTTAGCTAGTTTTTAAACTGATAACTTTATCGTCTCTTCAAAACATGGAACGAAATTTCTGCTAAGAAATAAGATTTTTTATGAACAATCCGACGAAGCGAATAGCGTCAAGGTTGAGCTGGTCACTTCGTGTTCATCACAATGAAGTTGATTTCAAGTGGTTTGAACTAAGTGTTGAAGTGTACTCAAGCTTTCGGCATTCGGCTCAACTCCAGCTACGCCGAGGGGCGCAGTGAAGTTTTCAAACTAAACGTACGTAACAGCTGCTGGTGGATCGGCTATACCATTTTCATCACAATAAAATTCGTTTTCTGGTGCCTAGAGAATATTGTTCAAGATACTGATAATGTTAATGTTAGTGACTGTGGTCTGGTCAGCTGAACTTGGAAGACGAGCTGTGCCGCGATCGGTGATTGAACAGTGAAAAAGTCCATGTTTTGATTATTTAACTTTCACAGTCTAGCTTTGTGAATTTGCAATTATCCTTTACTAGATAATAAATAACACTGTACCAAGCAAAAAGTGAAATTTTCAGTCATTAAATCATGCAGCATGCGGTATGCAGTAAACCGTTCGAATAAATAACGAAACTACTAATTCCTACACTTCAAGTCAATCTAATGACATTTTAATTCATATGCTCGTGTTTAGGCTGGCTTATTTACTCACTGTGTAATTCATGGTTGGAGAACATGTCTGTTTCACATTTTGCTCCTTCTTATTTTTTAATAAAACGAGAAATCGATGAGGATTAGTTACAGTAACCCTTTCGAATAATGGGTCCAGGGTATACCGTGCCCTGGCGTTGTGTACCAATCCCTGGATTACCCTGCCCCTGCAGCAAAGTTCGTGGTCAGAGCACGAAAATCTAAAGACTCTTGCGCCTCGCACGGACACCAAGCTGTGATATATTTTTCGGGCTTTCCCCCTCGGTAATTGTTTCGTTAAAGCCCCGTCGAGATCGAGATTATGTCACACCGCGAGCACAGGCAATGTAGCCCGCACCACACACACACAGACGCTGTATCTCTCTTCTTAATTTATCATTATATCTCATTAACTCTCCGTATTTCTGTCCTTTCCGACGACCCGACCGGCCTGAAATTTCTATTAGCCGCACACAAACCAAATTCAAAGAATGCGGCTTCGGAGCGCTGCTGCTTTTGGAAAATTAAAAATTGGCTGCTACTCAACTTTAATTTATTCAAATCACCATAATCCCGGTTGAAATGGTACTCACTTCTCGTTTTCTAATTAAGCTCATTTATTATGTCACATTATGAGATAAAAGCGAGCGACCGAGGGGGAAATGATTCGGAACAGCGTTGTTTATTGGCCGAACGTAAATCACCAAGTCACTCTGTTTGCAATACTATAGTGATTTATTAAAAACGGGTCACGCCTGAGCGGCTCTTCGGGAGTTGACTGAACGCAATACTCGTTTAGTAATATGTAATGAGTATTGGAGGGCTCCGCGTGGCCTCTTGGCGTACAGGGCGTTTGGCCAATCTTAGCTCAAGCTGACTGTAGTTGCAGTTGGGCATGGAACTCGTACCTGAACTGTTGATTGCTATTGCTACACCAAGCCGAACAACAAATCGACAATGACGGCTGTAAGCTGACAGTGCAAAGGCAACAGTTGACAGTTCCTTAAAGAAACCTATGTTAGTATGTTAGTAATAGCGTCTCCAATATCGGAACGTGTTTGTTTGATCCCGAAAAACATCGTAAGTTTGAGAACCACCTGCTTGGCAGCTCTGTCATAGTCCCTGCTACTTTGCACAGCTGATATTTGACAGTAGTCAAGAAGGCTTCTTGGTAAGCGGTTTGCACAAGACATTTGCTTCAAATTCAAGTTCGGCGAGAGTGCCTGGGCGACAATGTAAATAAACTGGAAAACGTACCTATAAAAAATGTAGATCTCGCTTACAAGGTACATACTTATAAGATATCGTGGGAAGCTCCGAGGATCTACAAAATGCAAAGTTTTATGGCTCAAGTGGTGGTGGTGGTACAAATAAGTGGATGGAAAAACTTGGCTGCGCGAGCTTCGGACGAGAGCCCCGGACCGCCGCACACGGCCATGCCAGACGTGGCGTCGTCATCCTCCTCGCCGCGCTCGCATCAACCAGGCGGTTTATCTATACGTGCTTCGGCTCGAAGTAGGCCATGAACGAGGTGTAGTATCCTCGCCAGACACGCCGGCTAGCAGTAGTACAGCCGGCTTAATCAGCAGTAATGGCTGCTTCCGTTATCGCCTTGATAATCTTGTTATCGAGAGGGAGCAGGGCGGACGTGTGCACGAATTTTAGAGATTTGTTTACGAGCACCTATACACCTAGCCGGGTACTCCATGCAAACGCGTATGAACAACACCGGAACCGGATGTCGCCGGATGTATCACGATGGGGAAACGAAGGTGCACAGAGCAGGAGCATCATCAAGCAGGGAACTTGTGCTGATGCTGGTACCTGCAGGGGGATATGCCCAATTTCCGGGCGGTGATTCCATCAAAACCGATCTTGTATAACGTGATCCTTTTTGATTAGTATACTGACTGTTAGGTATCTACTCGTGTACCTTTGTGTGTGTACTGAAAACACAGGTATAGAGAGGGATTGGAAATGATAAGGCGAAATTTTAATGAGGTGATGATCAATATCTCGTTGGCAACTATGGAGGCGGCTCAAAGACACACGCCGGCTCAAGATATTTTAATATCTTTGATAAAAGCGGCTGATTACTTCCAAGGGAACCAAAAAAAAATGTGAACATGGACTTTTTTATATCCAGAGATATGCCTACTTGTATCAATGAGCACAAGCAATAAGTGGTTATCAGTTGTTTTGAACCACAGTAACCGCTGTTTACACATCAGCGCCAATGTTGGCTTCAGTGAGGTTGACTGAGGTCTGGTCAGTTGAACATCGATAAAAACACCACCAGAAATATAACAAATGAAAGTTGAAAGTGCTCCCCAGGACCGCAGGGGACAGTATATCTGTTGTGTTTTTCGGATGTTTTTATAGACCACCCACCTCCAAAGTGTCTTTTGCAAGCTCCGAGGCAAACTCCCTTCCTCCCTTACAGTTTTAGACCGAGCGATTGGGCATTTAAGGCTACAAGAACTCAAGATCCTTCTTCGTAGGCCTCCTCCAGTATTTGAATGCATTGTTTTGAGTCAGTAGTCAGTACCCTAGAACTCCTACCACAACTTGACGAAGCCACTAATCCTGATCGAGGTCTGGTCAGTTGCACTCGATCAAATATGGTAGCAAACTAAATAATAGAAAGTTGAAACTGAGATGCAATGAAAATTATTTCTTGATTCATGTTTCACATTTTGTTCATTCGAAGGGGAGATGTCAACTCATTTCTAGTGAACACTGATTGATAACTAACTGTATGTTCTGCATAAGAAGCTGAGGATTGTATCCGATCGGTTCGGAAAGAAGGATTACAGAAGAGCAATAGTGGTACTTAACGAAGCGACTGGTTGTGACTGATAGTGGACGTGGTACAACCGAAATAGGGAATATAAGTTGCAAATGATGATAAAGACAAACCACTTTGCAGGGGTACAACTGAGACCTAAACAAACGATTTGACCCGCAGTGCTTTTCTTTTTGTCCCTTAGGATTTGAATAGCGCCCCTTTTTCCAAATGGTGGATATTATCTAGGCGCAGAAGGTATCGATTAGCCTGGTGATGTCCAGCTTAGTAGAAATATATGAGGCTATGTCTCAATCGGTTTCTGGAACATCAAACACTATTTGAAAAAATAGTGGAACATTGCCATCTACCGCAGGCAAATTTGGTGGAGGCGCGAAAAGTAATTCAGTACTGTCATAAGAAAATTGCTCTAACATTTTCATTCTTCAACGGATTTTAACGCAAGACATCTCATTTTGTATAAAAGTAAATTCTTCTTGTTACCTTATACATTCCATTGAAAAAAGATGTTGAGGAACGTTGGAAAGAAAATAATGATAATTCGAAAAAAAAAGATTCTCAGTATTTCTTTTATTTTCATGCAATTTGCCCTATTTGTGGACTTCGATGATCCTCTTCTAAATTTGCACTTTTCCGATTTATATCTTTGCAGCACGCGCCGCCATATTGGAAAAATCATGTCTGAAAAAAAGTTTTTGACAATATCTAAATGTTGGCCCTTGTGACAATGAAATGTTTATGTACATATGAAAGCACATCCAATCCTCCACAGTTTGACAACTGAACCAGCTCTGTGCGACCCGCGGTTCTTGAGCTAGACCTTCTGAAAGTATAAATTTTCGGTTTCAAAAGAATTAAAAATCACCTCTTGGGGCTGTGCCAGGTCCACCAATGTTCATGATTTGTGATAAATGACAACGCGTTATTGATGGGTGACTTGATCAAGACATGGTGGTGATCCAGTGGTGAAATCCGGTAGGGGCGGTCACTATTTAACACCGAAAATGAATACTTCCGGAAGCTCTAGCTCAAGAACACCGAGTCGCATAGAGATGGTTCAGGTGTCAAATCGTGGAGAGTTGAATGTACTTTCATACGTATATAAACATTCCAATCTCGCATATACTAAAATTCAGATATTGTCAAAAACTTCTTTTCAGATATCATTTTTTCAACATGGCGCACCGCATTGCAAAGATATAAATCGGAAAAGTGCAAATTCCAAAAAGGGCACATCAAAATCTACGAATAAGGCAATTTTCATAAATTTCTTTTTCAAAATCTTTCAATTTTTTCTTCAACATTCCTCAATGTCTTTTTTTATCGAAGGTATAAGATAACAAGAGGAATTTACTCTTTCACAAAATGAGATGTCTTGTGTTAAGATCGGTTGAAAAATAAAAATGTTACAGCAATTTTCTTATGACCTTACTAAATTCATTTTGGCGCCTCCACCAAATTTGCCTGCGTCAGATGTCGATGTTTCACAATTTTTTTAAATAGTGTTTGATGTCCCAGAAATCGATCGAGACATAGCTCCATATATTTTAACGAAGCTGGACATCACCAGGTTATTCGATACCTTCTGTCCCTAGATAAAATCCGCCATTTCAAATCCTAAGGGACAAAAAAAGCACTCCGGGTCAAATCGTTTATTCAAGTCTTAGTTACGATCCTGCAAACTGGTTTGCCTTTATCATCATTTGCAACTTGTTTTTTTCCTACCACGTCCACTATGAGATCTGATCAATTGCACTTGATCAAAAAGGAGTGTGACGGTATTGCGTGGAGCAGTGATCGGCCACAAGAATACCGGTATTTCTCAATTCATAACTAAAGCTTAACTCATTTGAAAATGCTAGAAAAAACAATTGATTGTCCGACATTTTGTACTGGTTCGGAAAGAAGAACTTCAAAAGCGCAATCTTCAAATTAATGTCAGTCATCTTTCAGAAGAAGGATCAAATTAAAGGAACTTACCACGACGTGTTGTGGTTTGAGGGCACTCATCTCACGCACATGCAAATTTTCAGCCGGCGCTACTTTTTAATCGCCGCTTGTTACGCACACCTTTCATTACACACGGTACCTGCTTGTTGCCCAGTGGCACGAAACCTGTGTGCGAATTGACAAAAGCGGCGATGAAAAAGCAACGGTGATCAAAAATTGCACGTTCGTGAGATGCGTGATTACGTATTTTTCCAGTCGTGGCACTTACCTGAAACAAAAGAAAAACATTTAGTCATTATTGCATACGATTTCAGCATGTCAAGTGCCTTTTGAGGGGTTCAAATAGACAACAGACATGTGTTAAAGAGTGTCGCATTGCCAAACTGATTGAGGAGTGGTCGGAGGACGGCGGAGCACCGAGATCCGCAAGGAATTATTTTAGGACTCTCGGAAGATTTTTTTCGATCCTTAGAATCGATCAAAATCTAAGGGTTTGTCAAAATATTCCAGAAATTTCAAGTCTGGAGAATCTTTGAGATTCTATGAAGAAAGACACGTTTGAAAATCGAATGTTGTTCTTTTCAGTGTAGTCGTCATACTTAGTCACTTCACTGTCGACTCCATAATTCAATAAAGGAATGTTCTTCTGCCATGCATGCACGACATCTTCATGTTGAGAGTCAATTGCAATTTCGATGCTAGTGCCATAAATTACGATTTTTTAATAAGTTCATAATAATAAGAAAAAATAATGCGAATACGAGAATGATAGGAATAAGAAGGCATGGCACCAATATCCTCCATGTAATATGTATCGCCAAATATTCTAGGGCCAACAAATAAAAATAAAAAGATGGGAAATAAGACGACAAGACCCGAGAAAAGTGGCAAAAACAACTGCAAAGAGAAATAGAAGACAGAGGGTTGAAGAAGAAAGAGATAAAATGACGACATGAGACGACATCTATCAAAATGTTGAGGGATTTGGCAAGTATAAAAATAAGGCGGGGAAGAACAGATATATCTGCAAAGAATGGAGAAAAACTGAATAGAACCAAAATGCGCAGAGGTTGAAGTTGAAGGATGTTTATCCTGGATGTAGCAAAGTTTTGAAGATTCGAGTGGCGTGAGACAGGAAGATCCGTCATCGATGATCGTGTTCAACTTTGTGATAAAATCTGCAGTGCGAAGAGCAGGACTTGGAACAGGAAGGAACAACCTTGAATAAATCACTGCAACTGCTGGCATACGCGAACGATGGCTCTTTAGTCAAAAACCCTCAGGCCAAGTTCACGCTTAATTAGTGAAGGCTAGAAGTAAAAGGCTGGCCCAGGTCAAGGCGTTGCCATGGCAATGCATGACAACGAAAAAGATCAGTTCACTGCTGGAGTATGGTGCGGGGTGGCAGGGGAAGCCACCCGTTGCTATTGTCATGCATTGCCATGGCAACGTCTTAATCTGGACTAACCTTCCACGTCATCACTAATTGAGCGTTCTATAACGTCCTGTTCCTGTTGACCGCCAGTTGAAGTCACGAAGTCAAAACGTCAAATCAGATGTCTATCTGAATCTGGGAGTTCAACACAATGAAAAGTTCTTTTTCGCTTTCCAATCTAGTTTAACGCGGAGTTGGGGAAGTTCTGTCAAGCCAGCTTCGTTTTTGTGCTGAATTATTCAAACAAAGCGCAATTATTACTATTTCAGTTGCACGGGAAATTATGCAACACGTCACTTGAGCGCGCACGTGAACCGAAGCTTTTGATAAATGCGATTCTGTTTGTTTCTTTTAGGTGCAATTTTAACAATCCGATGCACATACCTCCACTACACTGAGCGCTCGTTAAAAATGAAACAGGAACTTTTGCCGTCACTAATCATCAGCGTTTTGTTTACTTTGTCTCTTTATTCATTCAATACCTCTCGTTTTTGTCCAGGGAGCGGGTTACATGGCTCATAATATTACTAAAAGTAGAAGCTTATGATTTTCAGCTTTTTTCAGCAGGCAGGCGCATCAAATTTTCTTTTCATAATAATGAATTAGGCACATAACGTTTGTTTCATTATTACTAAGTATACACCTTAGGTCCTTTCCTTTTACCACAAAACTCACTGAACTGATCTAAGTTAGAGAGAGATAACCGAGAAATCACTTTCACCCACAGAAATCACACAGTATTTCTTACGGATTTGTCAATTTTATCAAGAGAATTTTTGAAGTAGTTCAGTGTTGCTAATAATGCTCTGGCACCTTGATCTCTAGGCTATGTTAGTTCTTCCGTACGTCCTACGCCTGATACTAGATGTGCCTGGTCGAAGATGATACTACGATTCTTACGTGAGTTGGCATTGGTTGAGAGCAAAGCTGCATCAAATGTGCTCAGATTTCCAGATGATGCAAAGTAGCAGCAAGATGACCAGTTGCTCAAACCCCGAAGGCACTACGACTCTTCAGTAGAATGATCAAGTTAGCAATAGGAAAGTACTAGGGAGAGTAAGAAAAAATTGACTAAATGGAAAGCACCTAGTTTAAAAGCATGGATTTGAAAAGTACGAGAAATAGGGTGGTAGACGATACCTCACGGGACACAAAGGATTACTATCCCACGTACTAACTAGAGGCGGAAATAGGAGCAACAAAGAGAGCTAGAAGTGCGCCCAGATTAGATTGCTCTGTTCGTATGCAGTTGAATAGTTGTCGAGCGTTCCATTCGCAATCGATAAAAAATCAAGCGCACCGAACAAAAACAATGCGCTCTCCGGCTGAATAATATAATGTTTCTGTGTGAATGGCACTTAAGTCCGGCTTTGAGCGCGCGTGACTATCCATGTTTTTCATTCGCTTTAGTCGTGTCCAATGCCCATTGTGAATAGCTGAAGGATTTTTATTCACCTCTTCTGCGCGTCTCGCTGCGGAGAGCGAGACGGGCGAATCAGGCAGCACACAGAGCTTGATGAAGAGAAGGAGCCAAGCAAGCAGCAAGAGCAACAGCGACGACGCGAACACGTCGTTCTTCTCGGAATCCCCCGGAGTTTTATGGGGCCGTAATTGATTTTCATGGGAAGTTTTCATTCCGAATTGTCCGATTAATGGCAGTGGAAATAAGCAAACAGGACCCGTCGTCGGTCGTCTGGCAGCTCTCTGCTTCTTCTCCGGGTGATTTTTTCTTTTCCCGCGCGCATCTCATTTATTTTCGAGACTGTGATGGACGCGGAACCGATGGGAGTCAATTAAAGCGTTAAATAATCACCTCTGGGAACCCGTCCGGGGCCAAAGGCGGGAAAAAGGAAAGTTTTCGGAGGGGTTTGTGCGGTCTACATCGGAGTGGTGTGAACCGAGTTTGATTGGAATTTGGAACGAACCAGTCGAGCGGAAACAGGGAAATCAAGAACAATAATAATTGAGATTGGTACGACTGTTGTACCACTCTTGCAACTTCAAGTAAATTTCCCATCACTTTTATCTCAAGGCAATAGGGTGATTGCATGTAGAGGGAGTTTATGGCAGAATGTCAATAATGTCATCATTGTCATCTGTCAAGTTTCATCCATGCCGGAGCAACGTCAACCGGACTAACCTCACTATTATACTGTAATTTTTACGTGTTTTGTTCACATACCGTTTTCTTTGGCGTTTAGACGAGATCAAGATTGTGATTTCTAATCATTTTAACAATGCCTTACACATGTGCCCCAATGCAATTCCCTACTAACAAACGTCAAAACATAACTCGATCCTTGCGCTGCCTGCCGGTGATCAGGTGTACGAATTTCATGCCATCACCTCATAGGGAGCACGCAGGTTTCTAGAGAAATAATCTGTATTTCCATCTTTCATGTGAAAGTAAATTGAGCTTGACGTAAAAGTGACAAGTTCAAGTGTTGTCGGTTGTCGGTAGCAGTATGAGTATGTCCCTCGATATGTCACTGGGTTGAACCACAAAACTTCTATTTAGATCAACAATTCCAACTGAGCCAGAACTCAGCCATTGGCAAAGATACAAGCGAAGACAAATGGCGATGGAACAATTGCCGAACAGTTAACAGCAAAACTGCTATTGTAGGGAAAACAGGAGCGCGTTCTCGGAAGTGGGAGGAGCAACCTTGACAAGTTATTAAGGTCAAGGTCGAAAGTCAATGAATTTTCAAGGACAAGGTAATAGGGGCGTGGCTTCAAGAAAGGATCAATGACCTGTCAAGGTTGTTCCCCCCCCCACTCCCGACTACGCGCCCCTATTTTCCTTACTTGCTACCGCTATCTTGGTCTCAATCACAAAACAGAAAACAAATTGAGGGAGGAGCAATATCGAAAGGAGGTTTGCGGTTATTTCTTGAGAAACTCCGTTTCGAAATTATTCACATTTAAGGGTAATTTAGACATGTAGCGATTGTAGCGATGTAGTGCATTGTTACGGTTTCAAAAATCGAATTGGCGATACAGAATAATGAAACCGGGGAAAACCAAAAAAAAAAGAGATGGTTGTTATTTTTCGGGGTTCCGGCTGATACTGCAAAGAAAGATCCAATAACCATCGGCCGAGTAGCGATTCAGTGTTCCTCTACAGTCGTCGCTGGAGCTCCGTTGGGCCCTTCGAGTTCTCGCAGCGTCATCGAAAAGGTAGGTACCTACGTTATAGTTTGTAAGCCAAATCTCGCGATATTGCTCACCCTTTCCATTGGCGTCCTCTGCGCAACGCCATGTCAAGTTAAACTGTAAATATTCTTGAACCTTTTCTTCCCGATCAGAAACCCGATTTTTGTAGTTAATTCTGTATTTTTATTTCTCCCAATCTCAACCTTCTCCAGGCTGGCAGGCGATTTGGTGATTAGGTGATTTTGTTTGTAACGAAATATGTCGACTATGCTATCTCTAATTTCAACGGAGGATTGGGGAAATCGGTTGTCGAAAACTTCGGGTCGGGACAGACTGTCCAAACTGGGTTGGTCCCGTGGGAGTCATGGGACGAGGGACGGGAATGCCATGTGAACTCGGCAGACTCAGTCCACACAATTCAAACTTAAAATAAAATCTTCAAACATTAAAGAATGACCCCGAGGGCTGTTTCAATCGATATCTAGCCGATGCAGGTATAGGTATGCACTCATTCTTTCTCAGTTGCTTGACAAGCAAAAAAATTACGGCTAACTCTCTGTGTACCTCCGTATATACCTCCAGTGATGCCACGCTTTTTAAACTTTAATGAAATACGACTACAATATAATTAGTTGCCGGCCTCAAAGAAACTTCTGTGGCGGTCCTCTCCTTCTCTCTCCGAGGAAAGAGAGCTCGCGGTCCCATAGAAGCACCGCTTATTTGTTCCAGGGGAAATTACAATAAGACGGCAGAACTGTATTAAAAGTTAATGTCAGTTGATGTTCCGCAGCCTTAATTAGCAGCAAAGCAAGTACGCCAGAAGTCAAACACTGCGAAAGTTTCGCGCAAATGTCGGACAAAAAGGCCTAGGCGTATTATTTAACCCTTTCGCTTCGGAGCCATATACACAGGCGATGCGTGCGCATTAATTAATTAAATTAAGGCCCCCCTCGAGGGTTTCACTTCCCATATTAACTCGGCAACGTGAAACGGTTTTTTCGGTCGGACTGCGCAATTTATGGCCCTCATATGAGTGCGACCGTGTGCAAAGGCGCGATTTCAATTAGGTATTATACATTTTGAAACTGGAGCGGCGCGTGCTTTGAAGACGCGAATTTGTTGTCAGCAACAGAGAGGTCAAAGGATGTGAAATGCAAACAAAGAGTAAAGAAACGCGAAACATGGCAAAGGCACATTCATGACGGTCCATTAATTGTTGTAACTGTTTTTGAAATTTCCATGGCAAGCTGGAATAATTGAAATGTTCAAGCTCGAGGGTTAAAAACAGCTTGATTTTTAATTGAGATTTTTTGCTGGACGGTGTACGCTAATTGGTTCTTTCTGTCCCCCTGTGTGCGCTTCCCGATGTCGACTACTTTTTTTTCGTAAGTAAAACAGGCAATGTCGAGGCAAATTCTGCCTGAAATGTCGCGTCACCTATGTTTACACTCTAAATTGTGTGTATATTTGTGCATGTTTGCATTTGCAATTTTATCGGTTTTACTGCGGGAATTCGATTAACGTCAGTGTCACGTCCAGTTCAAATTTTAGCCGTTGCAAGTGCTTTGTTTTCGAGCACAGTTTGACCCGAAAAATAGTGTCATCCACGAGAATAGTAGGGTCAATATTATCTGAGAAAATTATGGAACTGCAGGCTTTGTCTCAAAGCAACAGTTTCATGTGTTAGTTTTATGAAATACTTCAACTCCAATGGGTAGCTCATGGTCTTGGTACCCGAATCAAGAAAAATCTTGCCGAAATAAAGATGAACATTTACCATAATAACAGTTTATTGTAGCGCGGCGTCGCCGATCAAGCGCTGAACTGCAGTTGTATTTAAAAAACTATGATATGCGAACACGTACCTATTCTTTACGAAATGCATGGACATTCATGCGAGGTTATATTTGAAGAAGAATTCAACTTTCTTTAAACAAAAATGACTCTACAGAAGCACGGGTCAGTAGTCACAAATTTTTATTTAGTATCTTGAAGTAGTCATCAATACGTGCCTGAAGGCTATTGGCACCCAAACTAAGTAACATTTGCACTCAAAAGTCAAACTCACAGGAATCAACAGTTTCAATCTGATTGCGTCTAAATTCAAAATGTGGATGTGAACTACCCATTCAACAAAGAATCGACATGTTTATGTGAAATCATAAATATTTTCTTCATAGTAATCAGAATCACTTCCTGATTTTCAATCAGGCCATGGTATAGACATAACTAGGGAAATGGAAACGTTTATTCAAGTACCTATAATGCATTCATCTCTTATTTGCAACGCAGCAGAGTCAGGAATTTTGTTACAACGTTTTTAAAGAATAAGAATACCTAGACATCACTTGACACTTCAGCTTTTATAGATGCCAGTCCAGTGTCAGTGTTAATATTCTGTCAATCTACACCAGCTGATATGAAGCAATGTTGTCTTTCCCCTTGCCGCTTAATTTATGTGCTCACATCAGGGTAGGTGCTCACTGTGTTTGATGAAGAAAGCCTGATGTTTCTGACCGTTTCTGATGTCAAAGCAGTTACATAGTTGGTGTAAGAATGGATTTTGATCTCTGGGTGTAGTTGAAGGAATATTTGAATAACATGAGAAAATCTTTTTGAAGATCACCAGATGTGAAAGCTATCATTCTGCCTACACACATTTTCTGAAATTCGTTCTTCAGTACTTTTTGGCTAGCTACCTACAGTGCTCAGTAAAGCTAGCAGCGAAATGGAAAAATCAATGAAGAAAACGGAGCGAGGAGCTAGCTGATGACAGTCCTGATGGAACTAAGAAGCTTGTTCATGTTGCGAACTCAAGTGATTGACCACACTCCCTACCTATCTCCACAAATTTTCGGAGTCTGAAATGTTCCGAGTTCGAGTACCTTGTTCCTAAAATTACTCACACCTAATTATTACATACATATAACCACATAAAAATTAATAGGTCAGCCATCAATCGTTTCATTCGTTTTGATTCAAAGGTATTCACTTTGATTGTTTTTGGTACATGCCGGTGGCATGTACCAATAACAATCAAATGCCAGTTTACCAGATTGATCTGTATCGACTGAAAGAAACACGGCTTTCCATGACACAGCTTCCTTGTTAAATACAGCCAAATTTTGATTTTCTCTTCTCACTTGATATAGCACCCCCTGTACAAGTACAACTTCGTTTGTTCCATCTGTAAAATTGACAAGAACTTTTCCACTGCGCTTGAAGAATGACAAGCGGTTGAGAAAATATGTCATTCGGACATTTATCATCAATCAGAAATGAACTTGCAACGCTGTTGTGGATTTTGAAGTAAAGCGATAATAATTAATAACCTAAACTGTGGCATTCCACTGATAGCGCTTTTACAGAGTGGATTCTGTCAAACTAGGCTCGCCTGCTTTGTTGCAAATAAAAACTGAATGCATAATACCTACTTTGTCTCCTGCATTTCAACATACGTTTATGATGGGTAGCTTATAGTCTTGAAACCCGAGCTAGGCAAAATCGTGTCTAAATGACGGTGAGGCCCTAATTAACACACCTTGCATTCACTAATCCTCCAAATAAGAAGTGCGCTACTGAGTCTCACGCCTTACGCTGTTTATTTATGTTTCTTTTCGTACTTTGGTAAAAGGTAATCAGAAGTACCTACTTAATATACTAGTGATTATCTAATAAAAGTCAAAACAAAGAAGTTTTCCGAAGTAAAAAAGAGTTGTAATATTTTTTCCATTATACCTAACGAAATGTTATTCTTGAATCTTCACAGTACATTTATCACAACATGCCGGAAATTTCTTCACTCGTCGTAAGCCTGGTTTGTGTGTGTGTGAAACCTTATATTTCAAGTTTTGTGTGTGGGTGTGGAACTGTATAAAGAACGTTAATGCGACTCGGAGCATTAGTGGCAATAAAAAAGGCATAAAGGTAATATTCATAAGCATCAGAGAGATAAGTGCGTCTTATGAAATTATGATGTAAAAGCATGCCAGCTGAAAAGTACGAGCTTCTCTTTTATCTTAATACAAGAACTACCGAACCGAGCAGCGCACTGTTTTATTTTTTTGGTACTTCAACACAACATGTACACACACGGCAACCGAGAGAGAGCCAAATATCCAAATGCAAATATGTTTTCGGTGCGGCGGCATAACTCGTATGATTTATGCCCGCTGCACTTGCCACCACAATGCACAAAAATGCACACAAATGCGGTTGTAATTCATATTTTTGAAACGCCCAAGCGCACAGGGCCCTAATTGCTTCGAGTGTATACTCAGGCACATTAAAAAAATTGAAATGCCTTTACCACCTCTAGGCGTAGCATTGCGGAAACTGCAATAAGCCAAGTATCTTTTGAAAACGATCTCTAACTGGGCAGCTGCATTATTCCACAATTCATAAGCCTGAAATATCGACCATTATTGGGTACCAAGTCATTCTAATAATTTCAAACGCACAGACTATACTTGCTCAAAATGCCGCCTGAAAAAAAGCAACAACGAAAATGAGCTTCAACACAATACAGCCACTCGCACTCCGGTGGCAATTTTCACAAAGATACCAACAACAAACAAAAAACATGACCGGGATAAAAGAACACGGGAAGTACGGGAACATCCCAGGAATCAGTTACAGAGTGTACATATAATTAAATTCCGACATTGTTTGGCGACCGTGCCGGGACTTGAGGAATGCGTCGATGTTTAATGAAAACCCAGGGTGACGAACAAAACGATGAGGGCGCTGCTGAGAACCGGCGGGGAAGCAAAGAGTTTTCCCTGGTGGACGGACGACGACGACGAAGAAAAACGGAGCGAGCGTGGAAAAATGCGAGAAATCTTTGTGCGCGCTGAAACCGAGCGTGACATGAGTGTAAAAATTACAGGTGTGTGTGTCGTCCTGAACTCCTCCAGAGTGCTATATGGAAAGCGTTTTGTGCATTGTTGTTGGTGTGTACAGTTTTTACGGGAATTTTACACTTTCGTGTCTCGTGCTCGTAAAAAAATCCCCGGCCATTTTCTTTATTGGCGACAGTTAAAAAGTACTTAGCCGACGGCGACTTTGTCTGATTGCGCTGATCAAGCTGAAAAGTCCATAACGCTGCTAAAGCTTCCAGGATTAATTTCCAGCGGGTTGCTTTCCGCGGCGCGCGGTCTCATTCGATTTCATTTAATCTCCGGCGCAGTTTTTGCCTGTTGGGATGGCGCGTTTTACCTTGACCGAACTGCGTAATCGTGCAATTAAAATTGCGAGATACATTTTTGGCGCCGGCTGAGGTTCACAATCGAGGTCGATACACATCTTTAGGAAAGGCCGAGCTTCTCGAAGACCGTCACAGCCTGCATTGTCAATTCGCCAACTTGAGTGTAGTGGCTGGGGCGCTTTGTGAGAGACTCGGCCCCTACTGGAAATCTGATTTGACCTCGATTACCACCATGTATCGATTAGACATTCACATTGTTGAAGTTTGCGCGAATGCGTCCGTCATTTTCTTACTGGACGTCTAGGGAAACGTTACAATTTTTCACCATTAATACTTTTTTTTTGGTGCCTCACTTCAGTTGACGATGAGTTAAACTGTTTTCTAATCAATTAAATAATACAAATAACATATACTAAGTACTAGGTACACTCGGCCTCTGGATAATCAAGTGTGTATATTGGCTCCTGCTAGCATTCCAGTGATGCAGTGACAGGTGACATCTGACAGTTCTCAACTTTGGTCCAACATAGCTTCGTTTATAAGCTGAGTTGATGCTCGGTTGAGTTTGTTTAAAATTGAGTTTTCCTCAATTTTAATTTCAATGTTGATAATGTCAAAAATTTTGAATGTTTAATCGGCCAGTAATGTGAATATCAACAGGGTGGTACAGGTTTTGGTAAACAAATTTTCAGGCCCTCGAATAAAAAGTCAATTACTTTTGAATCGCTTGGCCGATTTTGCAACAATTTTGTATAGATGATCGTAACATATGGCCCTGGTGATTGCTAGAAAAGAATTCTGTCAAAACAATCAAGTAGCATAGATATTGAGGGAGCTCGCCCCTTTTACCTCAAATTTTCCACGCTACTGAAAATTTTGTAAATGGATGCGATTTTCAGATTCTACGTTCAATTTCAAGAAGAAAATTGGCTTAGTTTGCTAACATTGTGGACAGAGCTCTCCAAATTTCCGAATCGCTAGAAAATTGTTACCTTTCATCACAGAAAATTGTTAGAAACACCACTGTATTTGTGAGATCTCTGTTGGAATATCGGAGAATATAGATTCTGGATGTTTCATTCGGAATTCAAAAATTTAGAACTACAAAATTGAGGAAACGTGTTAGTTATACTTCGACATTTGGCTCATCAACTAAATTTGATTGATCTGTTCAGAACTTTAGTAGGTATAGGTATAAACAGGAGCGAATGAAATACGTACAAGCAGTGTAATTTACAATAGCCTAGTCAAGTCTTTTGATCAATCAAACGATCGATTTCTGTTAGACATTTTGAAGTTTTTCATGGCCGTCAACTTGATCTTGCACAATTTCCATCTCATCCCTATCAACTTCAAATTTAAAACTTGAGTTCGTCTCAGATAAATATATAGTTGTTGAGCACCTGTCACACTTGACATTTTGACGTTTTCCAAGGCCGTCATGTTAGTCATCAAACACCTTCTTTTGACCAACTTCAACTGACCAGACCTCGCGCACTGACATCTGACATGGTAAAACTTCACCCATCCAATCGTTACAAAAAAAAAATCCAAATAACATCACCTGCCACATTTCCATGGTCACCCGTCCACTTTCAGCCGCTTCGCCCGATGGATCAAGTGATGACTCCAATGGACAAATAACATTACATAATTTTTCCGTGGGAATGGAGAAATACTTTCCTTGCATAATAGATTATATTTATAAAGTTGAGCCTTTCTCATTTATCATGTTGATTAAGATATTCTGGGTTTTATATACAAATTTGTCTCAATACACTCACCGTTAGAAAAAAAGCAATAATACTTAGTTCAACCGAGACGAAATTCATGGGCAAAATAGGGTGACGTGAAACCTATGTTATTATTTTAAGAGGCCGTTACTTGACTCGTTCTGAGACGAAAATCACAAAAAATGTTTTGGCTTTTTTTATGCAGTACCAATAAAAACATCAAGAAATCAAATTGCCGATCAGATCTCTATAATCAATTTCACGGCTTCCTGCATAAGAGCTATTGAAAAAATGGATTGCGTTGGTACGAATGGAACGTTGACGACTTGTTGGCAGCTAGCTGTTTCCATTTGCAATTTTCAATGTGACATTGTCACGGTCTTGGGGAGTCATGTACGCAAAAGTGGAAAATTTCGAGAAGATGCGAGAAATTGTTAGTTTTTTTTGAGTGATTTGCAGTGTGGACGATAAGGGACATTGCCTTTACTGGTTGGTGGGTCTTCGCCAATGCTATTGGTTTTTTGCCGGCCACTGAGAAAATTATGCCGAAAGTCTGTGATGCCGTAAAGAAATGGAATGTAAAAAGGAACAACCCACTGCCCAAGAGGAAACTTATTCTTTAGATGGACAATATGGATGGTAGGACAATAATTCATGGAGTTGAACTGTACAGAGAAGAGACAATTTGGGCGTGAGTAGGTAGGTGCACTGTGTTGTCTACCAGCATGTGTCGTCATACCTTGCTTGCTGATGATACCTCGACACGGTGACAAGGTGTCACATTAAAAATTGCACGTGTAGACAACTGGCTGGCATTCCCTTGTCTTCGTATCATTCGTACCAACACAACACAACTTTTCCATAGCTTGCTCTAATGCAGAAAGCCATGATTGATTATACCCCTAGTGAGATTGTTTTTTAAATTGAAACAAACAATGATTCCAAAGTCTCTTCACAAAATTCATTAAAACGACTCAAGTTTCCGACTTGTGATTGACTTGTCAATATGCACGGCCAGAAATCTCAATTTCTTTCCTAAAAGTGAACTTTTCAACTTGACCGCGCACATTGGCGCAACGGAGTGGTGAAGCCGCGAGGCGGCCGAAACCACGGGCTGGCTTGAGCTACGACCACCTAACGCTACGGCGTGAGCTGGGCGGATATAGAAATATAGAAAATAAAATAAATGGATCGTGACTGAGCTTAGTGTCAGTTCAACTTGTTTCCAGCACACGTGTAGGAACATGTTTCGATTATGAAACGCTTCTGGTCTTCAGATTTACATCTCAATAAATCCACAAATCAAACTTGATGGGTTCGAATAACAAAAAAAAAACGACACGCCCATGAAATAAGCGACTACAGCTAATTGAAAATTGATTGCACCATCTCGAAGAGTCCAAAAAGAATTCCACCGTATATCAGTGTCATCGGTTCCCAGTAGCGGACTGCTCCTGCTGGTTGAAGTTATCGAGTTCCACATATGAAATTCCATCTGTCAGAAGTACGGGGGACACAGGTCGCGCGGTCTTCACTTCCCCCCGAGTCCCGCGTGTGCGCCTCGGAAGATAATTGGTCGCCGTCCAAACGATCACGTAATACTCGTCTATTTTAAACAATATATGTATAATGAAAAGAACGTCATTCCGGCTATCTGCTGGCTATGCCATATAGAAAACTGGATGTAGGTACGTGCGTACATCCAGTGTTTGCGCAGATAACGTCGAAAATCGCCATGTTATACGCCGGCGGAAAGGCACAATGGACAGGAACACAAGTCGTTACTCACGCGACTTCCTTTTGTTCCATCAAAGCCCATCTGTGTGACATTATGCAAGAACACCGCGATTTGTTCGCAGCAGCTCCAGCGAGCGATAGCGACCGAGAGGAATCGGGAAAGTGTGAGTCACATCATCGCGCGAGCTAAACGGCTTGGAAGCCATACTCTCATCCTCTATTGTCACTTCCGGTTTGTCGACTTAACTCGGCGGTGCCAAATTCCAATAAGTTGGAAACATGTGTATGAATAAAGATCTGCTTGTGGGCTTGGCACGAGCTATTTTTATATGCGGTTCATAATCGATTTGGGCAACCAAACAGGGAATTTTTCAGTCGACGAGTTGGGAATTGATCTACGGTTTAGGTCGATGAGACACATCAGCATGTCATGTCATGTCTAACCTGTACTCGGTTAAAGCCGGTTGATTATTCCAAGAGTACTTTTGAACTGAAGGTTATGAAGTCATTTTGTATCTATAATTTGTCCTTCAGCTAAGAGTTTGCTACGCATTGCTAAACTGATCTCAAATATTTTGATCCTAGAGGTTATAGGGACCGTGCACGGAGGCGGAGCCAAGCAGTTTGTGACTGGCAGCGATCGGGGTGGCCAACTAGGAAACTTCGCAAAGCTCGCACCCGCCATTCGTTTGACAGCATCACAGCTGTTTGCAGCTTGACGGCCACGAACTTCAAAATTAAAACTTATGAACTGCCAATCACCCCAACTTCAAAATTTGTCATTGTGACAACTACTAATAAATGTTCAATTTCTTCAACGGCCCACGGAACTTCCTCGGGCCTCCCGCCGCTAGCCAACGGCAACGACTATCCTTATCAATCTAAAATTGCGTTGGAATCACTGTGACAAAACCAGAGAACCTCGCAGTGGACAAAACGACAACGGAACCAGACGATGTGAGAAGAAGAAAGAAGCATGATCAACCCTCGCGCATCCAGGCTTGTCGAAGGGGGAGTCATGGAGGATGGGACCGGCTTCGCAGTGATCGTCCTAGACTTGAGGCGCCGATGTGGCAAGGTGGCGGGCCTGAAAGAGGCATTGGGTGCTTTCCACCTAGACGGTACAAATACCACCAGACGGCACATGTTCCATCGTGTGGCACAAAATTTTAGGTGATCCAATGAACGGCGCAGAACCGAGTAGAAACACGTAGATGGAAAGCACCGTTTGGAACCCGCACATGCGTAAATGGCAGGTGTACCGAACTTGGGGCTAGGTGGAAAGCACGCATTGTCGATCGAAGTGGCGTTGTGACTATGCTTTCGGAATAGCGGGGGATAATAGGCAACGAAAGTTGCGACTGATCCTAATCCAGAAATCCAATATCGTCGGCGAGCAGTTGGATGTTGGATGTGGTGGTATAGTGGCGGGCTTTCTATTACCAAAAAAAAGTTCGTGTCAAGATAATATTGTGAACTGAACAAGATAAGCAAAAAGCTCGGTGCCTGGACCATAAGCCAGAGGGTGAATCTGCAGAGCCCGGCCCCGGCGTTTGTTTCACCAGGAAATCTCAGGTTTTTGCAATGCCGAAAGCTCGGATGCTTCAATTGGCGTTGTTTCTGTTTAATAACAGCGCGCGGATAGTCTCTTTGTTTGCCAGGAAGGAAACTAAAACTCGACGGGGTTTTGTTGCAGGCAAAAGTTTCAAAGATAATCGCAAGTTCTCCTGCGGAGCAAGATTTTTAATAAAGTTCACGGCTTAAAGAGCTCCATCAAACGGGCGATATGCAGTGTAGTGCATCGTTGCAATATTCCCCGGCTAAAGTGTATATTACTTTGGGCGAGACTGGGTGGGAGTTCTCACTTGAGGTGTTGCAAATCATTTTCATGGTGCATTTCACTGGGTATACTTCGCATGGAAATGGGAATTTATGGCATTTATGCTGGCCTTGGATTTGCCGGACTATGTTTCTCGTGGGTATATTATATTCAGACGCGTCTGGCAACAGTAAAATCGAAAAGAACTAGCGATACAGAGTGTACCTGTCGCTACCTAAACGTGAGGACTTGATGATTGAACCTTGCATGCGTCAAGTGTGACAATTGACACATGGAGAACTAAATCATTTGGCAAACTTCGATTTAGACCATCCAGACGTTCTTTACAGTACAACTGATCAGACCTCACTCACTGGCATGTGCATTTTACCAATCCAACCCTTCAAGCAAATATTTCCGAAACGTGAAAAACACAATCACCTAATACAATCCCATGGCCACCTGTCCACCATCGGTCCATACCTCAGCTCTAAGATCAACTTTTAACTGCGCCCCCTGGCGCAACGGAACCAGTAAGCCCGAAAGCGGTCAAAACCTGCTGGTTTGAGCAAGGGACGAGACGATTCTGTACACAAGTTTGTTGATAGCGAGTTTGATCGTCAAAATGTAAAATACTGGCGTAATTGATAATCATCGAAAAGGAGCGCAAAGAAACGTAAATTTTATTGAACCGACAGTCGAACCAATTTCATACCCATTACCAGCGCGGTCCAAGTTTGCCAACTGATGTTCAGCAGCACAAAGTGTCTGCTCTCTGGAAGTAAAAGACGGCTCGTTTAATTTTTATAAGGATTTTATAGCGCCTCGAAATGGATTTTTAATAAGGAGCGGGCAGGCACCGTGGGTTTCGCCTTTTTGTGTGTGCATCTCGAACCGGGCGCGGCGGAATTCCGCCTCTCTTAATCAATCGCCTCTAGTTCCTTTCGCCTTAAAGCCCAAACCGTTCCTCTCCGGAATGAGACTTATTTTATTTGCTGTTTTTACGAGCATCCAGCAGCGTCATATTAAAATTTTATCATTCTGTCCAATTCGAGAAGGCATTAAAAATGGCGGATGCGTTTCAGAACCGTATCAGTGCCAACGACAGGTCAATTAAAATTTCGCTTACATATTTGCGATCATTTAATTAAACATAAATATTATTTGATAAAGTGGCGGTGATGGCAGTGAGAGCAAAAGAGAAAGAGAGTTGATAAATACCGTCAAGGGTAAATATTACAAAGGTCCGGGAGACGAAGAGATGAAAATTGGGTGTTTTTTTGGCGTTGCGAGAACGTCCCGAATTTATTGCGTAAAGAGTGGAGCTTTGGGGATCATCCAGATTTCAGATAAGACGACGCGTCGCGACGGTCTTTACCAAAGAGAAAATCGCAGGAAACCACCGACGGAGCTTCGCAGAGAGAGAGCGCCTGGGTCGACGACATTTCGGCTCTCGGAACCGCTGCCAAAAGAAACTGGCAAACGTTGCTGCGTATCCCAACCCGACGGCCGGAATTTCTAAATCTGAACTGAATAATGACGGTAATTAGAGAGGGGGTGGGGCGCGGTTAAATGTGCAAGTAATGTGTGCGTGCGGATTTTTCGAAATGCATTTTGAATGATGGCCAACGATTGTTTTTCCTCTAGATTCTTCCGTCACGCTAGCTTCTCTCTTTCTAGAGTTCGCGTGAACACAGTAAACGAAGCTAGAGGGGGCGTGCGGGACGCAAAAACGTGAATAGAGAGGTCTTCCGAATTAGGCTATGCCACATGGGTACGCCCATGGATGGGTTAAGGGTGTATTCGCAGGGTATCAATATTTCTCTCTCAAAAATGAAGCTAAGGATGTATAGAGATTTTGATGGGATTCCATTGCATGCTCGATTAAATGTTTGTTTACCTTGCTTCCCTTTGGATTACCCCAAATTTTCTCAGAAGTCGAATAACCCTAGAACATGACCTTGACGATGGGTCGTGGAAGCGGCTTGTCTACCTTCCAGGGGCCTTATTTCTAGCGGGGAGTGATTACCAGGCGATCACAATTCAGCCAATCACAGCCCTGGTTGCCTAGCAACTTCACATGAGAACGGATCACATCCTTCCTAGAAATAGGCTCCCAGGGGCACAAACAAATAATACCGGAATCATAGTGTTTCTATCACCATTTACAATAACTCAGTTATTTTTCAAGATATTCGGATGAAATTCGGTAAAACCTCAAGAGTAAAGTCAGGAAGAGAATGTCGTGTGCTGCCACTGTCCTTGCCTGCTATATTCAAAAATACGACAGTCAACTGTTCTCCCTCTTATGGCCGCCATCTTGAATCCACCCATTATTGAATAACTGGAAAATCAATTGGCAATACAAATCATGGTCTGAAGGAATAATACAGATGCAAAAATAACTATACCCAGTGAGCAACTTGTTTTTAATTGGCCAAAAAGAGCTGTAGGACCGTTGGACACATTTTCACGAGTTTCACAGAGCTTTGGTGCTCACCATGGACAAAATGACCATTTGATAGATGAAGGATGGTGTTTAAAATTATCCTCTATCTTTTTCGAAAAGGGATACAAAGCCATTTCGATTCAAATTCAGTCTTTCCTAAAATTGCCTGAAAATATTCTGAAAAAATTGGTAGTTCACTATAAAATTTTCACTCTTCCAAATAGCCGGGATTATAGTCAATTTAAAAAGATATACTCACTGGGAATGATAATTTTGTCACTAAGATGCCTATGCCTAGGACCATTATCATTAGTACAGAATCATTCCTCACTTATTCAATAATGGGTGACTTCAATAAGATGGCGGCCATGAGAAGAAAAAGAGTTGACTGTCATATTTTCGAAGATAGTGGACAGGGACAATAGCGACAAACGGCATTTCATTCTTGACTTTACTCTTCAAAGGACTACCGAATTTCACTGAAATATCTAAGGAAATCACTTCGGAAACTACTGATTTTTTGAAAAATGCGAATTTCCATGAAACTGACCACTAATTCCAGGATTTCTCAAAAACGGCTAAAGATATGGAGGAGCGGTTTATTCTATCCTTACAAACATCAAATTGTGAATTCAAGTATGTTGTGACTTCCATGACTCCAACTTTTTTGGTTCAGGGGTTGGAATTTTTGAATTATCGAACACCCTGTATACGACGTCTGCAAGGAAACTCACCGTGACATCACCTCTTAAAAGTTGCTCAGGGGCCTAATGAACATTTTGTGATAAGTCTCATCACTTGATCATTCTTTGCAAGGTTGTAGCTCCGTAACGTCCGGACTAACTGTGATTCCGGTGATTTCTGTTTGTGCCCCTGAAAGATAGGCAACCCGCTACCACGACTCATCGCCAAGGTCGATATATGCCCATAACTAGTAAATGTCAAGTGGAGGATCGATCCCGGCCCATGAAAGTCACCGAAACGAACGATTTGTTGAGGTTTAGAAAACTACCCCCGTTAGGTAGACAACTCGCTATACTGTTGCTCTCCCGGGTTTGCAACCTTGTTTCCACTTCTTAAAAGTAAGCTGGGAGTATGTACTACAACTCTGCCAAGTTTGAATGCTCTAGAATGAAATGCAAGGTAGGTCTCAAAATCGTCCCTAACCGCCGCACTAAAAAAACCGAGAAAAAAACGCTATGTATCAAGTTTTCTAATACACTCGATACATCGTCAAAAAACAGTTTTATCTTCATTTTGAAGGGAGAAATGTTGAAGATAATTTTGCCCTGCTGAGAGTACAGCTTTGAAAGGGTAGACTACCCGTAAGGGTGAGGGCCGATGGCGGCATGGCGTACCTACAACCAGTCTGCGAACTGGCCATTTCACGTCTTTTCTTTTTCACCTATTTGCTTTGTTCTTTGCTCTTCTCGCCGGCCAACGCATCATGAATCGCGTCCCTCGACCAGATATGATAGGACAGTTTATGGATTATGCCACAACTGTACTTCCAGATAAATCCGATCTTTGTATTAAGCATCAGGCAGAGATAGATAATCGTGACGGGCCTGCCATCACGTTCTTTATTGCTAAAACAATAACCCGGTCCGTTCATGATTAATGCAAGTGTTACACTTCGGATTCGCGGAATTTTTTGTTCTCCGTCATTTCCGCACGCGGTACTCTTAGTACAAATATAGCGTGATTCACATCGGGACGGCTATCGACGTGGCCTTGGTTTTGGCTCTGTGCACGGAAAGCAAACGACAGCAATAATATTGAAAGAAACATTCTGGCTTTCGAAATAATCATTTGAAGCTATATCCCGACCCGACCTACTTCCACTGTTAAACTCAACGATCCGATCCCTAAAGTTCACAATCACAACTTTAAACTTTTCAACGGCTGTCAAGTGGACTGCCGGTCCAAAAGGCGATCCGCATCGTTCTCGGTTTTGGCTTGGCTACCCTGCACTCTGCAGTAAGCTAGAAGGGCCAGCGGTGCAAGAAGAGCGCAAAAGAACTTTCGTCGAATCGAAAAGCATCGGATATCTTGGCTGCAGCTTTCGTGGTGTGGCGTTCTATTATGATATAAAGCGTGTACAGTTTTGAATACTCCAATAAATGGTCTGATTAGTTACAGGTGCCATTGGATTCAATGAATTTCAATCGACAAAAACATCACGGAAAACGAATTCCAAGTACAAGTACAGCTTTCGTCGCAAACGCTGCATGCACCAGAAGCGATCGATCTGCCAAAAGGAATGTCAATGTCATCTCACTGACGGCACATTAGTTCTAAACAGGGCGCTCACTGAAAACAAGCAACTCGATGCTGATAACCGTCAACTGTTACAAACTCGGCGTAAACAATACCCTGCATCAGCACGCACTAGAAGGGATGATGGTTGTTGGCGGTGATGCATAACGAACGACATCGACATCAGCATAATGTAGGTACACATTGGACGTTGTTTGAGGTTTGGCGGAAGTCAACCATTACCCATAGCAATAGGAAAACACCATTTCCAGCCGGCCGTGCTTGCAATGTCAACAAGTGACGTATTGTTAGAAAACTGAGTTAATCAAAATTATGTTAGCTCCAAAATCTGAGTTTTGTTAATAATAGGTCCAAATACCGATATTGACTTCTTAACAGCAATATATCACAGCCTCCAATGATCCAGAACCAAGTGAATGGGTAACAATAACAATATAAATCTTCAGTAGGCCATGTAGGCTTTTGACTGACTTATCTGTCTATCCATATCAAAAAGGGGACCTAAAAATGATTTCGAACTACGAGTGACCAGTGAAAACCTATCACTTATTCCAAAGAAGTTTCCGTGGTCTGCATACTTGGAAGACTTGACCAGAGTCTAGCTGAAGAGAGGTAACAAGACGACATTCGTCACCAATGGAGCAATCTTGTTGTGGCAGTCACCCATTTGAATTCACACGCCTTCGACTGTTGCTTGACATTATTGTAATCGAAGCCAAGCGCGGTGTTCTACTACACTACGTGGCCCTCGGAACTACTTAGTACTGAGTACCTTTTTTTTAAGAATAAATAATTGAAATAATATACAAGATAAGAGCTTATAGGTACAGGTACCAGTATATTGTTTTCCATATACACGCATTATGATTCAGCAAAATTCCGTAGGTACAAGAAAAAATCGGGCATCTACGGTTCGTATATGTTGCTATTGAAATCAAGAATGGGACGGGGCCGCGGGAAGGAAAGTGCTCGGAAATGAAGATGTTCGTGACATGGCGCAAATGTTTCATCTGACAGCTGATTGGCAATGAACGCCTGACGACTACTAGGAGACGTAACGACACTGCTCACTACTTCATTTGTGCGCGATGATCGCAGCTGCCGTGCGTTTTATTGAGGTGATTTTTCAGACCAGAGAGACCGCGAACAGGTACAGGGCCGGATCTATGGAACCTCTCTCCTGTCGACGTAAACTCTGATGTTTCGTGTGTATCAGGATGTTCAAGAAATTCCACGGCTTCCGTTTAAGAGGAACCTTGTTTTGGTGTTTGAATTAATACACAAAACCTGTTCGTTTCATAATAATCTGCAAAATCAACGCCCCACCAAAATTTCGCTCCAAGTTTGAAGTCAATTTTATCTGAACCGTTCTTCCGACTTGGACAATGATCTTTCGAAAAACTCACGCAAGAACATGTAGTTGTTTCTCTATAGCGCTTTAAATTAAAAAAAAAATGTCAACGTTTTGATGGCCTTTCAAAGAAAGGCTGGTTATATTTGTCTACCGGGTGTTATTGATGTTGTCTTTTTTCACGAAAGTTCAGCACGTCCGCGTCCTGTGGAAAGCATCAGCAACAACAGCCAGTTACAATCAAGGGCTATTATTTATTATAGGTCATGATCCATTAGCATGTTGCTTTTTGTTTTTCAATTAAAATCGGATGTTGCCTTATGGTGATGGATTTAATAAAATGCTTTTAATATTTCCATGACGTAGGTGGTCGAGTGGTTGTTCACTGCCCAAGAGGCTCCAGCTCCGACTTTCGATCCTACGATATGGAATCGCTTCGGACTCAAATCCTGGTATGATCATGTATATTTAGGGCTTTTTTCGATCAATTCATCTTCCTTATACTGTGAGTAATGAGGTAGGTACTTCTCGAAACCCGAAAAGATGAGTAAAGGTCAAATGGGTGATCTTCGCGTGAGGTCAAATGGGTGATTTTAGCGTGAAAACAATGAAGTTACAAGATGTACAAGTTTGTCTTATTGAGAGCAAGTCCAGGTACTTAATTGTAGTTCATCTCCTATTCCACAGTCACCTCTACTACAAAAAAAAAGCTTGGTACTGATCCACTAATTGACAAACTCTGAAACTTCTACCGAGCTCTGAAACCACCGTTCCACTGAAACTTTTGTGAAATAATACAATAAATAGATATACTTCACTTGGGTGCTACAATGGTGTTGAATTTTTCTCCGTAATCACCGTGAGATCAATACACTTCAAGACCTCACGTTTTTTTCTTCTAGGGTAAAGTGCTCATTTGGACTCTTCAAACACCCCACATCCACACTGGCATCAGAAATCAGCCTTTCAGCCATTAATTAATCGAAATATTCGAAATAGTGTCACAAGTATAGGTTGACCTATACCTCTTTCCTGCGACGAAGGTAGTAGCTACTAAATGCAAGTGCAGAGAATGATGCGAGCATTTACGGGTTGAGCCTTGACGAGTGTAGGAGTGCAGCAGACGAGAACGGGTCGGGCCTGTCCGACCGTTCCAGAAAGGGAGGATTGTTTCCTTGTCTGCGAGTGAACGTGAGTGAGTCGCGAATGCCAGAAGAACCGAAGGGCAGCAGAACTAAACGAGGTAGGTCTTAGGCATTGAACCAAATAAGCAAGTACACAATATAATTAGAATTACTGGACTCTCTAGTGGGACCACTTGAGTTACCAATGCCTAACGCCGCTAAAAGGGCCCTCAGCTCTTAACCATATACCGGCCAGGTGCAGATGTAAAGTTGCTGCCAAAATTTTTCTATCATGGATACTCAAAGATTTAAAATACCTTGAGCTAAGGTCATTGTATAGTATAAATAAATAAAATGGAATGAAATGACATGGTGAAGACCAGGGCCTTTCGTTAAGATCCCACCCTCTTTTATCCAAGCAAAACGAGAAAAAAATTAATGTAAAATAGACTAGAGAATGCAGTCATTCTAATTATATTGCCGTTTGCCTATTATGTAGGTACAATGTCAAAGACCTACCTCGTTCACTTCACTTACGTCACAGACTGTTACGTTCACTCACAGGCAAAGAAACATCCTCCCTTGCTGAAACACTCGAACAGGCCCGACCCGTTCTTATCTGCTAGGCATCACTTAATATCCATGTCAAAATGAGAACTCTGAAAAAATTACTGGTCATACTCACCGCATAAGCATGTCAGAAGTCATTTCTCATTATTTTGTCTCTATTAATGATAACTATGATTCTATCAGTCCAAAATTATTTGAACAAGATAGTAATTTCTGTTTTGGAAGAATAGATTCTTTTTGGAGAAATTTGTAAAAGTTTTGACGAATATATAATTTTTGATTATATATTATATAATAGTATATTATTCAACAAGCGGGTAATGATTGCTTCTTACTCATGAAGATGCAGTTTGCCGACACGAGCATTGGCGAGTGTCGTAAAGCATCTGAATGAGTAAAAGCCATTACCCGCGAGTAGAATACTATGCTTATCTAGTCTTATTGAAAAATGCAGGCATGTATGCGCGTGATAATGCGTGCATTATTCAATAGGATTGGATAAAATATATTCTTCTAACAAGTGCGAAAAGTATCACTTTCCCGCACACAACTGCGGTTGACTGAAGGACGCTCAAAACTAGCCGCTTGCTCCAATGTATCGTCCGGTACAAAATCTTCCAGTCTGGATGACGAAATTTTCACTGAAATTATCAATAGATTTGACATGAGATGAGATGGTGTGAAATTCAATTCTTCGTTCACACAAGCCTATGGAAACTACGGACAAGACTATTATTACTTTAGTTAAGACAAGCCACAAGGAGAGAGAAATGGTACAATTGATAACGCTTAAATGCGTAGCCTGCCGTACCACCACGGCAATTTCCAGCCGTAAAAATAACAGAATAAAAACTAATGAATTTATGTTATATCACTTAACGTAAGCCACCAACAAAAATACAAGCGGAAGTTTATAATGTCAGTGAAATTTTACTTTTCCGCACTCATCTGCGTGCGGAAAAGTGGATCTTTCCGCATTCACTTTCCGCATGCTTATTATATATTTATAAAAAATATGATTTTCTTCACAAATATGATCTTTGGTGTAATTTCTTATTCTTACCAAGTAAAGGTGGCTAAAAATTCAATATAAGGATTGGCGACACACTCTTTCAAGCAAAACAGAAATCAATTAAAGTAAATAGAGCTTGTTGTGAATAGTATAGAGGGTGTTATACTTTTTTTTGTCAATATTTTAGGAGACGGTACAGCATCGAAAACTAAGTACTTTCGCCGAGAAAAAAAACAAAGATTATATTTTTTTAAATTATTACAAAAATGTAAAAGTATTGTTTTCACAAATATGGCAAAAGTCAAATGACCAGTTTGTAGGTATGCATCAACTTACTTTGTGTACCAAATTTGGTCAAAATCCAGTCATTGATTTGAAAATTATAACACAAAAACCACTTTTAAAACTCAACTATGAAAGCCTTCATCCTTCATCTCCGTTATAATGCGTTTCCGATATTAATTTTTTCGAGCAAGTCTACTTATTTTTTTATGCTCTACCATCCCTAAAATATTGACAAAAAAAGTGTAACACCCTGTATAACACGATTCGTTGCCATAATAAACTGTTTGCGAGCATTAAAAAAAAACTGGAAAATTCGTTTTTGAGGATTTATTATTGTGATCCTTGTAAAAAGCCGTAATAGACGATCGTAAACAAAATGTTGTAAAAATTTTGAACCACTCACTGGACAGACAGACAGATTTGTGATTTGAATGCTACAGGAAACTTTGCATGATTCTTTAGAGTCTTTAGTTTGAAACGCAGTAAGTAATATCAGACAAGGGATGCTTTGGATAGATGGCGCCGCATGGGGAACTCATATTTCATGAGTGTCCCAATAGCGTACTCTAGAGATCTCTTGACTGCTATTCTACCGGATCGTCCAAGCTGAATGCCTCCGCATTGATGACCCCCAATATATAGGGGCGAAACACGTGTCTGCGGAGTTCTGATCTGATGATCCGGTGTTGCAGTAAGTACTAAGTAGTCCAACAGTTCCGTTTATGATTATGAAATATGAAAGACAAACTGTCTGTGGCAATATCATAGTATCAGGGTAAACCTAGGGACTGGGTATACTTTTTATTAGGTAACAAATAGTTTTAAACAAAAAATTCCACAAATATCAAGTATCTCGATTTTTTCCTAAAGGTCAGTAAGTAAATAGTTCCGTGTGGATAAATCCTCCTGATATCATATATGTAGATGTTTTTGCAGTGGTCAAAATCTAGCTTTACTGGACTAATAAATCACCAGATTATTCGTGGGAAAACCTATACTCGTACCATCGTAAGCAAAATAAACGAGCACAGTGTTTCGCGCGGAGTATACTTCTTATTTGATGAATTTTGGCCTTCTGTCACTTGATAAAAGTATTTTTGTGGTATATGACCCATTTTTGTAATGATTTCGTTCAACATTTTCTAGCTTCATATTCGGAAACACCGGGGCAGATTGAGCCGTCTCACATCTCACACGTGTGAACAGTTGAACACCCTGTAGGGGAAAACACATATCGTCGTGCACGCCACCACCGACAGTACCGCCACGCTCGTTAAACGAAATGAAGTGGAAAATATCGAGCGTAAAGTCTAGACGTGTCGTTTTTTATTTTTCATTTTTCGTTTGCGGTGACCTGGGCCAGTACGACCCTGACGGCTGGCTGGCTAGCTAGCTATAGACGGGCTCCTCCTGCTCTGGCGGAGAGTTATTTCTGTCCGGTTTTGCAAGCGTCTAGAAATGCCGTGCGAGTGTCCCACCACCACCCGCTCATAATATGCCAGCTGAATAGGAAACCGCAAGCGGTCCGTTGAATGTTTTATGAATTAGGTCCTGCGACGCGACGCTCCTCCGAATCCTCCATATCCTCGGATCTGTACAGGGTGTCTATTCCACAACTGGCAATGATATAAGTGCGGAACTCGGTCAAAAAAACATAGGTAACACTAAAAACATGAACCTGTGACCTGTAGAGTACATTTCAGATCAGTTTGGTACACTTTCCTCTTGCTAGAAAAGTTGCAGACTCGTCAAATTCCATCAAAATTCTAGTGGCGTCCCATAGCTATGTTCTATTGATTATTATGTTTATTCTACGAACGCATTTTGTTATTTTCAAAATTCTGTTGACCATTATCTGGTACACAGGCAAAAACAGCGTGATCTTTGTGCAACGTTATTTTTTACAGAAACACACAATTAATCACAGCACAACTCACGACCTCAGTTGAAACTATCTTGATACGCCACTGTATGCCGGTGAACGTAGTAAAATATTCGCGATTTAAGTCAATTTTCCCGCCACAAGATGGCTGCCAAATGTGGAATGAAATAGGTAATGACAACCGAACCATCAATGACATCAAGGTGATATAACAGTGGCAACCAATCATTGTCAGCGCATGCCGCTTTTGGCAGCCATCTTGTGGCGGAAAAAATTATTTTTAAATCGCGAATAGTCAACCTAATGGGCTGATTGAAGTGGTGCTAGTAGCGTACAGTTGCAAGCTCATAAATGGAAACACTTTGACACTGACACTGTTTTTCTTTTTCAATTTGAGCTGATATTATTTGATTTTTCTACCCGATCTTTACAACAGCACAAAACAGGCGTTCTCTTTAATGGCTAGTCAAGTTCCTACGAGGAGATTAGTTCAAAATCGGTCAGAAAGTGGAAAACTGGAAAATAAGAATGACAAGTAATGTCAAGTGTTTCCATTTATGAGATCGTAACTGTACATCGAAATGAGTTTGTAAAATGAATGCTGGTACTTGCCAAATTTGAGTTTGGCACAAACATCCTGTGTGTAAAACCACTAACCAAGGAGTCTCTTCTGACAAGTGTCAAAGTCTTCCATACAAAATCGTACAAAATAGCACGGCGATGATTTAACTGTCGAATAGTGACTCCAAAACCTTCTACGTATGATTTTACGTTTTTCAGGAACGAACGAATCCGACGGAATGTTAGGATATTGGCACCCTGTATGCAGCCGTGGTGTATATGCAATGGTGTTGCATTTTATCGCAGGTCGAGGCGGTCTCTTTTTGGAAAGACACACGCTCGCGGTTGGAAATTTGCAAGGGAATGTGGGCGAGAGAGGACCGCGCGGGGAGCGCATAAAAACTCACTTTGCAATGTGGACGAAGTCAGGCTGAGCAGGCCCTGCAGTGTCATCGAGTTGTGCCTCAGCATCGATGCGAAGTCTTTTTGGCCCTGCTTCCTGAACAGGGCCTCGGCGTCGTCCCCGCAGCACTCGCCGCCGCACACGGCACCTGGAACATAACATGGAATTTTAAAACTTTGCGCCACAGCTTGCAACCTGCAATTGCAAATTGGTCATTGAATTCCGTAACAAGAATTTGTGGTACAACAGTTATTGAAGAATCAGTTTGTCGCTCTCTGCTGTGACGTCATGCGTAAATTCGGCATTTCAAGGTCATGTTTCGACATACGACGTTTCTTTTCTGACACGGGAGAACTGTCACAATAAACAAGCATGCTCACTCTCATCACCTCATCATCAGTAATAATGACGGGACAAGTGGTAGCAGAAACTAGTTCTCTTCAGAGCAAATGTGATAACATCCAGTTGTAGAAGGCTTCTGTTATAGTCTGTTCACCGATAGAACGGACTTTTTCGAATTTCAGTGATGTAACCTATAGCAAACAAAAGCACCAAAGACTGTAACAACATAGGCGCGTTTGGAACTGATATTAGTTTTGTTGGGTTAGTACTCTTGCCCGGGCAAATTATTCCTGCGCCAAGCCAATGGCATTACATTCAGCGAGTTTGACACTCACGTACGATTTCTAACCTCCATTACTCTATGATGTTTGTTATCTTTAGTCGGCTCAGCTGTTGTGGGTATTGTGTAATAAAAACAGCTTCATTCAAAAAAATGATCTTCTCGTTCATTAAAATTGGTATTAAACTGGTGTCATTTCAAATTACCATAGCACTTAGCTGTGATTAGCGGAGATAAGCACCTCTTTCTAACTGGAATTTTAAATTTCGCGGGCAACGCTCGGGACTACTTTTCAAGCGGAGGAATCTGGTGGTGCTTTCTATCAGTGTATAGAGTATAGCATGGTGCAATTATCAAGCATTCCTGCAAGATTGCCTGTGGTCCCTGAACGTTCTGGGCCAGCGTCCATGGTATGGATTGTTGCAAAAATATAACCCGAGGAGCTGACCGATAACATTACTTCCCATTCCCAAGGAAAGGAAAGGGGCTGACAATGACCTGCTTTGTAGGTGTTACCGTGTTTCTAATTTCTCTTAACAGTGTTTCATGTGGTGGAAAAACAAGTACTGTGTTTTCAATGACAGCCAGGTGACAGTTGTCGAACGTCACCGTGGTGTCTAAGGGTACGCTACATGCGGTGGTGGCTAGGCCTACATATACATATAAAAATCAACCTTCACCGTTCTCCCAGTCTTCCACATACAAATACTTTGTCAGCTGAAAATGGTTTCAACGGCTCTTGTGAATTACCCCGCATAACGAACGAGTGAATTTTAAAACTGTTTCAGAAACGAAATGTCATAAACGTCAAAAATGATCTTGAGAAACCGCTGTTTTCTTTCTCTTAAAATAAAAATGACCTTGAAATACCGCTGTGGTTTTTCAAAAATGGAAACGTCAATGATAGACGTTATCAATCTAAGCAATACGCCAGTAAAAAAACATATTATACCGCACACGTCGGTCGTGGGAAGGCTCTTCAGGGCTTTCGGGGACAGTTTTCATTAATTAATGGGCAAATTAAGAGCTAAACTGTAAACAAAAGAGTGCCGAAATTTATCGAGTGACAGCGCCGACAGACTTTTTTTATTTATTCGTGTTAATTGAAATTGTTGGCGTCACGCATGTTCTTCTGATGATTTATTGTGTATGAAAGCGCGTAAAAATGACCCACCTCTAGCTGTCTCTTGAGTCCAGCTCTAAGGGCCCTTATTATTTTTCGGCTTAGCATTCGTAAAAGCCTAATTGCTCCATTATGCCACTGGAAACAGCTTAGCTTCGGGAACTATGTATTTGCGCACAAAATTGGTAATTCATTTTTTAAACGTCACATGTCCACAATGCGTTATGTCAACGTGAAATCACCAAGATTGGTTTCAGCAAACTTTTTCACGCAACAGCAACTATAGGCGATTTACATTTAAAAAACGCCACCTGGTTGTAGAGTTCGGTACTTGATCGTGGAGGATATTTTTGAGAGGAACACATGCTTCGACGTCTAGTAGCCTAGGTGAGCACTAGTGGATACCTGCAATACCCACAATATTGACATGGAAATTTGACAAGTAGCAATAATCTGAAAAGGGGTTTGAATTTGTGTCTCTTATTTCATGTTAGCGTATTAAGCAGGCTTGTAGTAGATCTAGCTCCAGAGGTGCGCAGCTGAAAGACTACGCCCCGAGCAATGCACTACATTGCGGTAGAAAAGGACAACGTTTACGTCCCGAACACAAAGGTAGCTCTACGGCGAGCTTGTTAGAATGAAAAATGCGGATCTCCAGCTGAAGTCCAAGGAGGAAATCTTTAGAAAAAAAGCGAGGAAAAAAGGTAGGTGGTGGTGGTGGTTGACTTTGCACGGACAGCCCGAGGTGATTCTTTCTAGGCTGGCAGGCTGGCTTGTGTTTCCCTCCGTGCGGATGTGACAGAGTCTGTTGCTCTTCCTTGGGCGGAAGCTATGGATGATTCAGAGAAAGGTCTGCGACGACGCTGGTCATCAACATGGGGCCCAATAAAGAGCCTACGGGGTCCCAAGGGTTCACAGGAACAAAAGTTTGCTTGTAGTGGACTGCACAAGACAGCAAAGTGACAGTTTTGGCATGCTACCAATTGACGTAACAGCCGCCGTTGCCTGCGGTAACTTACACCTCTTCTGAAAATTAATTCCCCAAAACTTCTTCTACGAAACGGCCATTTTCCCCAATAAGGTCAATCGCCTGTAGGAAGACTTAGGGGAATCATTGTTTAAAGAGATATAAGTTGCTGTCAGGCAACGTCGGCTATCACGTCAGTTGAAGACACGTCAGAACTGTCACTTTGCTGTCTTGTCACTACACTGCCGCAAATTTGCTATCCCTGTAAACACTTGGGAGCCCGCAGGCTCTTTATTGGACCTTACATTAATGACTAGCGTCGTCGCAGACCTTCCTCTGCATCATCCCTAACTTTCACCCAAGGAACAGCAACAGGGACTGTGGCCCCAGTCCTCCGTACACACCAAAACTGTTGGCACGCCAGAAAAGGTCACCTTGGGCTGGTTGCGTCGTCAGTCTCCTTTTTCTAAAAATTTTTCGCTTCGACCTCACATGGAGATCCGCAATCTATATTCTACAGCTAGCTACCTTTGTAATTGGGACGCAAACGTTTGTTGTGTCCCCACTGTCAAGATCCAGGTTTGGACTCGCTTTGTGACCCATTGGGGATTGGGGGATCAATCAGCAGGCACTAAATAGCAGGAATGGCAGCAGTGAGAGGTACTGGCAAAGCAGCGTACCATGCTTGCATCTGCCTGCGGAACTCGCTGCGGAAGGTGTAATGTAACAGTCACCAGTCGCAATTTTCCCACCGCAACTGCAATGCAAACTGCAATGCATTGCTCGTAGCGCAGTCTTTCAGCCCCTTACCTCTGGAACTAAGTAGATCTACTAGTAGGCTGCTAAATACGCTATTCACAAGACCAAATGGGGGACACAAAAGCAGACCTTCTTTTGCATTATTCCTACTTGTCAAATTTCATGTCATTGATGTGGGTATTGCAGGTATCTACTAGTGCCTGCCTATGCTACTAGACGTCCCAGTATGTGTTTCTTTAAAAAAACTCCTGCACGATCAAGTACCAAGCTCTACACCATGTGGCGTTTTTTAAATGTAAATCCGCTATAGTATATACTGTTACCCGTTAATACCGTTGACAATAAGGCGAGAGTGACATAAAGTCTCACGCTTTAGAAGAAAAAGTACGCAGTTTCCTTTATTATACATTTTATTGGACTTCCAGAAAAATATAGGCCGCGGCCATCGCATTCTTCGCCGTGAAAGCGCACGATCAGCTCAAAAAGTGACATTACTGAATTTACGTTGTGAACAAGATAAATACAATCGCCCTATTGACGCCTGCCGTCACGGCACTCTTGAGGCCAAAGTATGATTTCGCTTGATGCATTTTTCTCCCGTCAGGTGGCTGAAGGCTGAACGAAATCGAGAACACTTTCAGTTGCGCTGTTGTTAAACTAACAACCTACTCACAACACCGCAATAGTTTGAGTTTCCTTGCTTGTTAGAGAATCGTATTTGTCTATCAAGACGACGAGCAGAGGAGCTGGAGTTTTCGCTTCTCCGCAGCTCGGGAAAATCAAACATTTATACAGAGAGCAGAGAAGGTAATTGTGTGATTCGCTTCTGCTCTGTTCGAACCGCCGCCGCACAAAATTCTTTAAATATTTGCTGCGGGCGAGCGCTTCGAAAATTCTCTCTTCTCCGAACTCCACCTGGATATGGTTAAATAGCCTGGAAACTTGTGCGGAACTACACACCCATGCACACAAACTACCTATGATACTACCGGCCCGCGGAGTTGTGTTGTAGTTCTCGCAGGAATTTCGGGGGCAAAGCTCTCTCGCTCCTCTCTCCCGACCAAACAACCAACGGCCCGACAGGAATTCCACCAAGAGAGTCTCTTGCTGTGTTATAAACTTCTGTGCGCGTTGGCTGAGGCTGCTATGTTGTCTGCAGGCGAGCGCGAAATCGTGTCCTTTTCGATTGTTCCCATGTAACGCGCCGGCATTGTTTAGTTTGCGCGGAAACTCCCTTTGGAAATCGAAGAGTCGAAAACAGCGCGGAAGTTTTGCTTTTTATACGAGTGTAGTAGGAGTTACGCGGTGCACTTTATACGGCGTGCGGTAAATCGAAAAGTTTTTCCTTGGGATTTTTTACACATGCACGCACTTTGCCGACAACGCGCGGCAACGTAATTAGCGATTTAATTTATTTAATTTAGCCATCGGCAATGTGTTCAAGCGCACTTAATCTCTTCAGTTGTGTGTTAAGTGGGCCATTAAACGGCTTTATTTTTGTTGTTGTTATTGCGTATGCAACTCTAAAATAAAGTACCTGGTACTTACTTCAGCTCGGAAAAAAAAACGCGAACTACTGTCACGATTGATTGCCGAAAACAAAAGTTTACTAAAGCACAAGAGTACACTGAACCAAAAAGGGACGTGAATATGAATGACTTCATTGAACCGATGAAAAAATTATCAAAATTTGTCCGATGAATTCGATTATTGCCTCAATGTATAGTATGTTCACTTGTACCGTGATTCTAGTCGGCTGTGAGATTTTGTTTTTGAGTTTCCAAATGTGAAATATAGAAAATCCCCAAAACTTTGCAGTTGGCTGCTCTGGCCGGACCAGTTTTGAAACACATTTTTTGCGTATTTCCTCTGCAGATAGTCGGAACATTTTTGCGGGACGTGACGGTACCAAATCAGTTCACTACCTTACCGTCCAATCGGCGTCTTCACCAACGTTGTCAGTTGGTCCAGATTATCAAGATCCTGCTAATCGTTGCGGTTGTCCCGAAGCTCATGCGTTCAAGACTCGTTGATGGGCAAACCAAGTGTTGCCTCTTATCTTCAATTTTACTGTTTTAGAATAAATTACCTATTTGACATTCAGCGTGTTGTTGTTATATTATGTATTATTATTGTCTCTGCGTGAAGTAAGAGACGTTATTAGGGGATAGCTATACCGGTTTACTACACCAATTTCCCTTGGGGTAGGACGGCAGTATGTATGTTGTTTTTCGTGTAGGTACTCTGTTTCAGTGTCGTCGCTGGAGCTTCGTTGGGCCCTTCGAGTTCTCGCAGCGTCATCGAAAAGGTAGGTACCTACGTTATAGTTTGTAAGCCAACTCTCGCGGTATTGCTCACCCTTTCTATTGGCGTCCTCTGCGCAACGCCCCTTTATTTTTGTTAACACGCCATGTCAAGTTGAACTGTAAATATTCTTGAACCTTTTCTTCCCGATCATAAACCTGATTCTTGTACATTATTCTGTATTTTTAATTCTCCCAATCCCAACTATCTCCACCTCGGAATTAATCACTTTCAATTACGATTTCAACCCGTAATACGAGGCTTTCATCCACACGGTAAGTACCCACCCGTTTTCTTCATTTCCCTAATTGGTCTCTTTCCTGAAATTATTATGTATAATTTCTTTAAATTAAAACACAGACTTGAACGGTATTGCACCACAGAGCAGAGAGACTGTACAGTTCATGCACATAGTCTGTAACGCGACGATCCATCAAACGTTTGAAATATCGCGATTATGAATAGAGCTACACAATTTTCCTTTTTGAAATGCTCAAGGAAATGCTAAAAAATCCAATTACTGGCAGTAAGTTCACAGTTCATTTGTGATCTCCTTGTCCATATGCTAAACTCTGGAATAGGAGCCTACCTCAGCTATACAGCTGGGGAAAAATCTTGAAATTGTAATGATAAAAACAATAACGCAGAAGAGGGACGTAAGGGCTTTCAGCGCATTTCACTTCAGCATCCACCACGCGTCTTTGAAAGCCCTTCAGGGAAAGAAAAGCGCTGACGAAGGTGGCAGGCGCCGTATTTATAAAACTCTTGCGAAAAAGCAGGTCGCCCTCCGGGAAAAAGCCGCGCGATTTCTTCACGATCTTTGTGCCGCTGCCGTTTGCTTTGACACTCTTTACTGGTTATATGCTCAATACCTAATCAAATTAACGTACCGCTGTAAAATGCTCGCAAATATTTGCGAGCACCAGACACGTGTGTCGCCCTCTCGTTAGTCCCGATTGAAGGGATGAAATTACAGAGGCCCCGATCAGGTATTATACCGGGCGGGTCAAATCACTGATAGAGGGAAGTCCCCGGGATCGCTGTTTAATTAATTGGGATTGTGTTTCAATCACGGTCGATTCAATTTCCTATGCAGATTTTCAGTCAATGATTAATCGGGACCTCTCTCGCGCGCGCCGCATCAAAGTTTGATTTATCGCCAGTTGCGAGGGACCAAAGGCTTTAGTAATTATCATTGCGCATAGAGGGTACTTACTACTTAGATACTGGATTTGTCGCACAATGCCATCAAGCGGTAGATATATATGAAGTATAATACTAATCCCATCGTGCCCAACAAGCGGCATCAGGTCGCTTTGGTGAATCCCGAGGTGAGCCGTCATGTCGGAGAACTCCACAGTCTCTCTGGAGGAGCAAGGAGATTAGGAATTGATCGTGCGAGTGAAAATAGCGGACTTGTTGCCACAAGGTAAATGCTAGTTTTCTGCTTCTGCTGCCACAGCGAAAGTTGTCTTTTTTGAGCTCGTGCTCATGCAAACGAGGATTTAGATGGTATTCAATTCAGTTTTGTGGAGTGATATTGTTGCGCCATGCTCGTCGTATAGATGCTTACCCCAAAAGCGCAAATGCGACAATTTTTCATGCATGCACAGTGAAAATGACATTGGCGTGATGGTTGAAGTTGAAAAATGGCATGTTACTTCTTCTCAAGCATGTATCGTAATAGTAGGTTTGTTCGCGTCGCATGAACTTTCTGCACTTTCTGCACTTTCTGCACCCCAGCCAATAGCGTGGGGTCCCTGGCAGCAGCTGACCAATCACAGCAGTTTGAGTGCAGAAAGTGCAGAAAGTTCATGCGACGCGAACAAACCTAGTATTTCAAACATTATGGCTCTGAAGAAATATGCGTTTCATAATAGTTATACTTGTGCACTTCGTTTTTTCTAAAGGCGATTGACCTTATTGGGGAAAATGGCTGAATCGTAGAGAACGATTTAGGGAGTGATTTGTTAGAAGAGGTGTAAGTTGTCGCCCGGCAACGTCGGCTGTTACGTCAATTGGAGGCACGTCAAAACTGTCACTTTGCTGTCTTGTGCAGGCCAAGTGCAGGCCACTACCAGCAAACTTTTGTTCCTGTGAACCCTTAGGACCCAGCAGGCTCTTTATTGGGCCTTACATTGATGACCAGCGTCGTCGCAGACAGACCTTTCTCTGCATCATCCTTAGCTTTTACCCAAGGAACAGCAACAACGACTGTGGATCGAGTCCTCCGCACACACCAACTGTTGGCACGCCAGAAAAGGTCACCGCTTGGGCTGGCTGCGTCGTCAGTCTCCTTTTTCTCAAGATTTTCTGCTTAGACCCCACATGGAGATCCGCATTCTATATTTTACAGTTTGCTACCATTGTAATTGGGACGCAAACGTGTGTTGTGTCCCCGCACTGGCATGATCAAGGTTTAGGCTAGCTTTGCGACACATTTGAGATTGGGGGATCAATCAGCAGGCAATAAATGGCAGGAATGGCAGGGACCGCAGGGGCAAGAGCTACTGCGCTACTGGCAAAGCAGCATACCATCATGCTTGCATCTGCCTGCGGAAGGTGTAATGTAACAGTCACCAGTCGCAATTTTTTACCGCACCTGCCATGTAATGCATTGCTGTCAGCGCAATCTTCCAGCCTCTCACCTCTGGAACTAGATCTACTACTAGCCTGCTAAATACGCCAACCACAAGATCAAATACGGGACACAACAGCAAACCCCCTTTTACATCATTCCTACTTGTCAAATTTCATGTCATTGATGTGGGTATTGTAGCTATCTACTAGTGCCCACCTAGGCTACTAGACTTCCGAGTGTGTGTTCCTCTCAAAAACGTCTTCTACGATCAAGTACCGAGCTCTACACCAGGTGGCGTTTTTTAAATGTGAATCGCACCAAGGAAACTTTTCAATTGAGCCTCAAACGAGCAGTCAAACTACTGATAAAAGTTATACATCATAAAATTGTAAAGATAGCATTCCCGAATATTGCAATCATCAGGCCCTCGTTTCACAACATACATCGTTTGGCTAAGGTACAGCGTACTGCGACACTATTCTGTGATGCAACATTAATGGTCCGATAATCCCTCTCTCACGGGATTCCTCGTTATCTATCGCCTCTCCTCTGAGCTCTGGTGCCTCAGCCTCCTGACGAAAATTGGTCCATGTTTGTTGTTGATGTTAATTAACAAGTAGCAGCAGCACAGTGTCGAAATTTTTCCATCACTTCCGTCCGCCCCAGAAGGCCATACATGTCGTAAAACGGGGCTTTATCTCTTTCGATCCGTGCGCGTGCATATGTTTTTATTACAAACAGATCGCGCGGATTTATGATGGTTCTTTGTGTTTTTCCAATTTTTTTCTTATTTATTTTGCGGCCGACTTTAGCAAAAGGCGCATCGGAGATTTCGATCGGAGCCGTGTAGGAAACGAGGGGCGCGGGGGCTTATCAAGTTTATATCTGATGTCCTAGATTCCTGAAATAGCGCATACCTATACCCATGGCTCTTCAGCTGTAATGTTAACGGGCTTTTTGACGCTAGTTTGCTGGACAACATTGTCAAATTTCGTATTTGCTATTCGTGATTTCGAGCAACTTGCAGCCACATAGCAGAAAAACTGAACTGCTAGAAGTCATACCCAGAGAGGACGATGTAATTTTCTCACGAGACTGAGAGCATCCCTAATCAGCTGTCGCTATCATAACCAATTAGTAATCCTTGGAATTGATTGCTTTTCACTTTTTACCAATAGAAGAATAATCTGCGGATTAGCTACGTCGAAAAAGCCTCAAGCGACATTGCAATTATTGCTATTATTTCACATCAACATAATGCGTTATTTGACGGTCGATTCAAATTTCGCGGGCGGAAGGTATGATATTAACGCCTACATGTGGTGCTCCCTGTCGGTAATCGAATTGGTTTTCATCACTTTCACTTATGAAACCCTGGATCTACAGGGCAAACACGCCGTTGGCTGAGAAGTGTATAGGCGATTGACCTTATTGGGGAAAATGGCCGTTTCGTAGAGGAAGTTTTAGGGAATTAATTGTAAGAGATGTAAGTTGCCGCAGGCAACGTCGGGTGTTACGTCAATTGGTGGCACGTCAAAACTGTCACTTTGCTGTCTTGTGCAGTCCACTACAAGCAAACTTTTGTTCCTGTGAACACTTGGGACCCCGTAGGCTCTTTATTGGGCCCCATGTTGATAACCAGCGTCGTCGCAGACCTTTCTCAAAATCATCCATAGCTTCCGCCCAAGGAAGAGCAACAGACTGTCACATTCGCACGGATGGAAACACACAAGGCCGTCGACCAGCCTTGCAACAGGCCTGCCTGCCAGCCAAGAAAAAATCACCCCGGGCTGGCCGTGCAGAGTCAACCACCACCTACTTTTTTTCCTCGCTTTTTTCTAAAGATTTTCTGCTTGGACTTCAGCTGGAGATCCGGATTTTTCATTCTAATAAGCTCGCCGTAGCTGCCTTTGTGTTCGGGAAGTAAACGTTGTCTTTTTTTACCGCAATGTAGTGCATTGCTGGGGGCGTAGTCTTTCAGCTGCGCACCTCTGGAGCTAGATCTACTACAAGTAGGGTTGGGATTTTGACCAGTCAAAATCTTTTGTGGTCAATTGACCGATCAATTGGCCAAGAGCCGGTCAAATTCTTCATAAAAGAGACATAAGAAATAACATAGAAATGTATATTTATTAGAAAAAACGTAAAAAAAAGTAAATAAAATATTCTGAGGTAGAAAAAAAAAAACAAAAACAATCAAACCATAAATTAACCATTCTGAGGTACAAAAAAAAAACAAAAACAATCAAAACATAAATTCTACACGTCACTGACGTCACTGAACAAAATAGACAACGGCACTTCATCTTCGTCGTCATACACATTATCACCATCATCGTCATGGTCATCAGAGTCATCAATTTCGTCCTCACTACTAAAATTGAACTCCGCATTTCCACGGCGGTTTTTGTTTCCACTTAACAACCTCAAGTTATACTTTATGTAGACTTTATGTATTTTTGTTAAATTACATACCTAGAACTTTCGCCTTGTGTCACTGCAGTATCACTGACAACACTCGACTGAGCTAAACTAAGCTAACCAACATGTTCAGACTTGTCAGCCGCTTAGAGCTTGAATGTTGAAACGCAATTCGCTAGGTAGCGCCACGGTTTAGGTAAGGGGTGAATTAAAAGATTTTGACCGATTTTGACCTGGTCAAAATCTCTTCGGTCAAAATCGGTCAAAATCTCGGTCAATTGAGCGCGGTCAATTGACCAGGCACAACCCTAACTACAAGCCTGCTAAATACGCTAACAATAACATGAAATAAGAGACACAAATGCAAACCCCTTTTCACATTATTTCTACTTGTCAAATTTCCATGTCAATAATGTGGGTATTGCAGGTATCCATTAGTGCCCACCTAGGCTACTAGACGTCGGAGTATGTGTTCCTCTCAAAAATATCCTCTACGATCAAGTACCAAGCTCTACACCAGGTGGCGTTTTCTTAATGTAAATTGCCTATTGTCTTCACAAAGACGAACGCCCCAAAGATTTGGCAAAGTGCAATCTGGTCCATGCGATGCCTTTTCTTGTGAGAATACGTCACCACGTAGAAATACTCGCCGAGTGGCGTTCGTGCTGCTGGAGTTTCTACTCATGGCTGTCAGATGTTGCCAAATTGCTGTTCGAGCACTCTTAGTCAAAATCAGTCTCAGATTGTTCAAGTTCTAGCCTGAAATATTTTCGCTGTACTAGTTTTTGTTGAGATTATTTTGGGTTGGTAGGTAAAATGAAATCCACTTTAAGTACAAGAAAAATTGTGAAAAATCGGCAAAACCTCGGAAAAAATATGGACGTCCTGAAAATTGATTAATCTGCTCAGAATTGAATGCTCTACTACATATCCAAAATCGCCCAAATTCGCACCTGGGGTTTTTGAATGATTGGAGGGAGGGGGGGGGGAGTGAAAAATTGCAACTTGAAATGGAGGGAATGAAACCCGTCAATCCATTGCATGCAAATACATCGTAATTGGACGCATTGTATCCCGTTGCTATCATTTTGGTACAAAAAGTGTCGATCATTGTTGAAGGGGGCTCATGGGGATGCGAAGCTCAGTTAGGTGGCTTTTTTTTCGGCGCCATATTGAACCGGTCACGGCAAGTTTGGCATCTTTTCCGACTAAATTCAATCTCCTGAAATTGAATCCGATGCGTAAAGTGGGATGCCTACAAGTAAAAACTTGTTTTTTCTTTGACAATTTCAACGAATTTTTTTCAACCGTTGGAGATGTTTATTGGCAGCTTTATAGTCGCACCACAGTATCATTGAATCAGTATCACAGTATCGTTGAAGCTCTTCCTTTATCTCTCGGAAAGCAAGGCCAATACAATCGACCTGCGGTTTCGTGATCTTTCTGCTCGCTTCGCTCGGCCCACAAACTCCAAGCCACCATTGCGATCTCACGCCTTTTCGCGCACTTGAATTAAACAATGCGGTTCGAACAGAGCATCGCCGAGTCACACGCAATACCTTTTCTCCCTCTCCTCTCGCCACATAAATGTTTAAATTCGCGCAAGTTTCGGAGCCCCCGAAACCTTCAACTCCTCGTCTTGATGATAGACAAATAAATTTCAACCGCACACGCCCTTGCCGACTCGACGCAACTTCCACTCTCCCCCGCCCTCTGTCTCTCTCCAGTCTCGTGGGCTCGCATTAAAAATTCAAACCGCAACTTCTCTCCTCTCAACTCTGCCTCTCTTCACCTTCATCGCTTTATTATACGCGCGATGGAAAATCGCTGAAAGTTCGCTTGATACACGACGATAAATATTTTAAAATTCGATTTATTACCGGCATCAGCAGGGCTATATAACCGATTTTATTGCGCCGCCTGGGTTCCTGCAGGATTCGCCGCCGCCGTCGCGGCCACCCCAAATAATGTAGGAGCAAACTTTTCTGGTGCGGTAGGCCCCAGTGCATGCCTTCGGGCCGGTGAAACTCGCAACAACGGAAAAACGGTTCGCGCGCTTGAACTTGAATTAAATAAAAACTTTCTTGCGGAGGAATTGAGGGATCCGTAGGAGAAGATGATAATTGGAGCAAATAAAGCGTTTTGGCTGTGGGTAGAGATGGTGAAAAAGAAGAGGTGCGAAACATCTACGTCATTAGTGAATCAAGCAATCAGGTGTACTTATGTCGTTTGCTTCATTTATAATGTGTCACTACCTATCTTCAGTTTTTTTTTTTTAGTATGTTTTTATGTGGTTTCTCCTCAAATTTAGTCCGCTTTCGATCATCTTTCTCGTATTTGCATTAGAACGTAACTAGAACGACCTTCTCTACCGATTGGCGAAGCATAAACTTCGAGCACCCTGTGTAGGAACCCCTAATTGTCAATGAGGAAACAATGCTCACCAGCTCTGAACAAGCTTGGGAGGAATCGCGGGAAGCTCAAAAGGAACTCACAAGGGATCCTCTTTTGAACAAATTTCAAAAATGGCATTTGAAGTTGCCCTAAAAAACTTGAAATAAGGTATACTCTTTTGACGGAGACAAGAAGATGACCGGTTACATATTTGTATCCAATTTCAAGAAGGAACGTTAGAGGTGGTTATTCCCTCAAATGAGTGAATAGCTGATGAATGTGATCAGTTATAACTGTGGCATGAGAAAAGCTTTGCGATGGCTGCGTTTATGGAAAAATGCATCGCACGACTTTTGGTCACCGTGTCAATCGTGCAGAAATGATGCGTGAAAGGATTCACTATTGACGTATGCGGGCCTATGCAGGTAGAATCATTGGGAAGAAAACGTTACTTCCTAATGTTCAAGAACGACGCAAGTGACTTCCGAACGGTTTATTTTGTACGTGTGAAAGCTGAAGTGAAGAGCAGATTCGATGAATTGTATGAGGAAGGGCAGCCGCGTTTCGCCGAAAACATCGAGGAGCTCCACACAGATGGTGGAAAGATTACAACGAACAGATGACGTCATATTCATTCGGTTTGGGCATCAAACATGTAATGACACCACCATATACCCCAAGCACAATGGGGTACCTGAACGAGAAAACAGGACCTTTGTTGAGGCGGTGAAAGCTATGCTACGTCCAAAGAAACACTTATCTACTTCCTTATTATGGACTGAAGCAATAAATACTGCTGTTCGTGTAATCAACAGAACAGGCCCAACAAAGGGCTGATAAGTCGCCGTATGAATTACGATTCAATAAGAATCGAAAGATATCACGAATTTCAAAGCTTTCGGAACTGAACGCTTTATGTACCTGAACAGCTTCGCTGAAAACTGGACAAAATTGAAGAATCGGTAAGGTTGGAAGCACATTCCATTCTATGAAGACTAGCTGTCACCGGCGTCAACAAGCCGTCGCCTGGGTGACAGCCTTGGTTGAAAAGTAGCCAGAGGATTTGTTCCACTGACACCGGACAAGTGGAAAGAGAATTGTATACATGATGTTGATTTTCTGTTGTTTTAGGCGGATGTCAGGTTTTCTCTTGGCGAGTTTAGTAATTTTATGGATGTCCGTCGGTAGTGTTTTGGTCAGATGAAGTTTTCCAAGAGGCGTAAGCAACTGACTGTGTAAAAGTAACATGAATTCGAAAAGATGTTTGTTTTTCGCGTGCTTTGAAATTTCCGCCTCGACTTGTAGGGTACTATTGTGAACGAAACGCATGTTAGTGGGTAGTGTCTGGTCAGTAAAGAGTTGTCTGGAAGAATCGATACACCATTATTTTGTTTATTAATATGCATTTCTACTTTTGTTCAATGTAACTACTAAAAATACTGGAAACATGATGAAGCTTTGAAAATGAAAGCGAGGATATGTGTTATGGAAACCTGAACCGTGAAAAAGGTACTGTCGTGGAAGACACCGTGTAGTGGAAGGAAAAGCAGTACCGTGTATTTGTATCATTTAGGAACCTTTCTGAATATTTGTAGGAGAAATTGAGATGAGATAAAAATATGTGCAAAATTTCCAATTTGACAGTTACGTTCCAATTGCTCATCTGAACCAAGTCTAGGTTTGAAAACTCAATAAATTCGGTTGAAAAAAGCAAAAGTTCAATACGGCGGCTTCAAACTGCGAAAATGTCGAGTTTGACAAATGCGTTTCGATTATCCATCTTGACTAAGTATTTGTTCAAAATCTTAATATAATCTGTTGGAAAATACATAAGTTCAATATGGCAGCATTGGCAGCCTTGCAAATGTAAAAATGGCAGATTTGACAGATGCATCCTAATTGTCTACTTCAAGTAGGTAAAGGCCTGAAATATCAATTGGATAAGTTGTTCAATATGGTGCCCTCTTGAAACGTCAAGAATCAACATTTTACAGATGCATTTGCATTTCCATTGTCAACCTCAAGTGGGTATAGGTTTGAAATCCCAATCAGATCGGTTGAAAAATAAGTTCAATATGGCGGCCTCTGAAACGTCAAAAATCAAAATTTGACAGATGCATTTTGATTGCCAACCTCAAGTGGGTGTAGGTTTGAAATCTCAATCAGATCGGTTGAAAAATGCAAAAGTTCAATATGGTGGTCTCTGAAACGTCAAAAATCAAAATTTGACAGATGCATTTTGATCGCCAACCTCAAATGGGTGTAGGATTGAAATCCCAATCAGATTGGTTGAAAAATGCAAAAGTTCAATATGGCGGCGTCTTGAAACGTCAAAAATCTAAATTTGGCAGATGCATCAAGACTGTCTATTTCATGTTAGCATTAGTTCAAAATACCAATCGGATCTTGCGGTAAAGATGATAGAAATGTCATGTAACTACGAGAAGAGACTGTCAATAATGTATGTCACTTTGGCGAGTCGCGAAAATGGGCACCGTTCGTTATAACATCAAGTAATTGTAATGTCAAGACCAATTTATTTACAAACAGAAAAAGTAACCTCAAAGTGAAAGCCATCCACTGAGAAATCAACAATCACAAATGACAAATGCATTTCGATTGTCCATCATGACCGAGTATTTATTCAAAATCTCAATATAATCTGTTGAAAAATACAAAAGTTCAATATTCGGAACAACATGGCGCGATTTCCGCATTCGTCATTACATTTACTCACGAAAATGTCCATAACTGTCAACATCATTGCAAATTGCAACGTCCAAGAGCACCCGCGAAAAATGTGCTAAAGCGCTCGCGAAATATGGCCTAATATGAGTGCTGTGACAATAGTGACAATTGACATTTGCCAATTTCACAAGTGCAGCGCCAGCAACGAAGCCGATATCATGAGTCAAATTTTAATTACTGGACAATAAAAGGTCCGAAATAAGCATGCCAATCAAAACATGGACCCTTTCTGGGAGTGTAGCCACAAGGTCCCCTGCAATCAACACGGATTTTCTACAGAACAAGTCGCGGCAAGACAGATGTGCAACTCGCCACGGAAAGTCTTATGGACAACGAGAGAAGCCCCTTCCTCGAAATGTGGAGCCTCGAAAAATCGAAGGGTGAAAACTGTGAGTACCCTCCCCAATCGCCTTTTGGTTCCCTCAACTCGCCTGTATCGGTGAAATTACCCCGTCAACAGCGGAGCTGGCCTCGAAATGTGATCAAAATGCCGTTCGAATTTGGAGGTGGCTCTTGTGTTTTGTGTCTGATGGACACTCAAAAGTCTCTTCGAGACCACTGTTCAATTTCGCACGCCGACTTGATCAATTTCGTTCCAAAAGAACTGTTGAAATGCCCCGAGGTGTTGAGTTTCCCAAAACCAAGAGCGTCAATTGACGTTCCTGTCAGATTGACCGGCCCGTGCTTCAGTTTTTCAACATTTCTCGGCAAAATTTCAAGAAAAGCCCCGCCAAATGGTTCGCACCGGACGACACGCGACCCCCGAAACCTCCCGGTCGGCATTTCACACCAAATTTCTCGAAATTCTCCCCGAAAAGCCAAATTTTCGCCGCAAAAACCTACAAAGATGTTTGGAACGAATTATTCAAACGTCAGTTCCCTTGTAAAATTTTGAATGAATTATAAAATTTCAAAAAATCTTGACAAATTCAGCTGAAATTTTGACAAATTCTCACCCTCAACTTGGGATGCGGTTCGTTTGCAAAAATTAAAAAAAAAATACCCCGCCAAAATCCGACGTCTGGTTTTTACAAATTTTGACGGCAGGTCGTTCGGTTGCCGTCAGCGGTTTCTATGAGTTGATGATAAGATTTTTTGGAGAAAGAGAAGTCGGATAAATGCGTTTCAAGGAAAATGCAGACAACGACCAAAAAGGATTAATTAAATAAGGAATGTCGTTTTTTAGAGAACCGCTGAAGATGTAGTCGGACTTGATGAACATTCAAAAGAGACATTTGAGATGGCTGGGTTACATGAAAAGAATGTTGAAAGGAAGACCAACCAGGAGAGCGTACGAAACGATAACACAGGAAAGTACCAGAAGAGGCAGATAAAAAACTTCTGGTATAAGGAAAGTGAAAGAGCGACGACGGAGAAAAACATCTACCTCTTTCAACCGTTGCCTTGAGTAACTTTACTCTGAGGATAACTTGAGGTTAAATCCTATAGTTATGGGAATGGAAATACGAGCCCAGAAGTGGGGAAATATCAACGAGTTGTTCCAGGTTAGGAGAGAGTGGAGAAACTGGAGCAGCTCAACGCTGGACTCAACAAACTAGTCTTGCACTAAGAGTAGAAAGACTTCAGAAGAATTAGAAAAAGATGACGTTGTTCAAGTTGGCGAAAAAGATCGACATATCGACTTGTCGGATGTGGTGAGAGCTACGATGCCCTGAAAATAGTCAAGATTGGATCCTAAATAAGGCGAAGTGAAAAGTCCGTAGTTCTGACTAGATCAGACTAGTCTCGACGCGAAAGGTTGCGAATTGTGCCTGAAGACTGGGTTAAGGATGTTGTGCGTGCGGATGAGCAGAAGGTCCAGATCCTGGCAGAAAGAGAAATCACGTAAGGGATCCCGCCCGGGAGGGCATAAAATGTTTTATTTATGGGCCAAATGAGCAACTCAAAGTTTTAGTGCCGCCCGTTACCTATGCAGGGATCGCCCATGGGGCCGGTGCGGCATTACGAGAGATAAAACGGATTAATCGAGGCGGGGGCGCATTTCAAATGAATTCTCTACCAGGTAACGTTTTGATGCGGTGTTACAGTGCGAACACCTTTGTTCCATCATACCAGCTTTTGTGGTTCTCCAATTATCATAAGTGAAACATGAAAGCAATTATGAGTTACAAACCGCGCAACACGTGTTAATGTAAATTCAGCGCCTTGTCAAACCTACGCGAGATTAAAAGGCGAGACTCGGTCGAAAGTGCGTCTGGGCTAAATGAAACCTTTCGATGTGGAGAAACACCTCGCGTGTGAGTCATCCTCATTATCTCGGGGAGATATTTTGAGAAAAAAAATCGCAATCACCGAGAGATGCCGTAATCTGCCACCAAACGACTCGGAAAATAATAATAATTTATCGGCGTTTAATAATGCGAACACCTATGGTGCTGTTCCAGCGCTTGTTCTACCTGATCGGATCGGGATTCCATTATTAGTCCCTCCTACACGCATTCTTCGTGATGCCTGGTGTATACAATTGTGTGTGGAGTTGTAAAAATCAAGAGGCTGCACCGCAACGAAGCGCACACGGCCATTGTGTTCGTTATCTATGGGTGATAAGTGGAATGAAGTGTCCGTCTCTTTAATAATAAATACCAGCATCAGTTTCCAGCTCTAATAATAGTGGTTTGTTCATGTGCAGTGTTATCGGTTCGCGATATATTTTTTTGGAATTTTTCGAGCGAAAACAGGTCCGGTCAGCCAGCGCCAACGGTGAGAATAACTGACGACCATTCGAAAACGCAGTATACATAATACACGTTTCCAATAAAAATTGCATTACCTAGTCGTGACGTCACTGAATAGACGCCGCCACTGGAAATAGATGGTCATTATTTTTTATTGGTTGCATAAGCATGGGGATAAGATACATTTATCTCTGCTGTCAGTTGAAGTTGTTGTCAAGTTGATGTATGATAATGAGGTCTTTACAGAACTTTGTATGTCGCCGGCGACAGTATCGCTGGCCAATAGTATTCGATCTGGCTGTATTCCCCATTCCCCTACCTCCCTCTATATCATTCTCGCGACACGAGTTTCTGTCGTCGTGTCGTTCAAATTATTCTACAGTTGGTGTCGCCAGATTTTAACAAAAGAGTGGGGGGCTGTCGCCGGCGACATACGAAGTTCTCTAGAGCCGCCAATAAAAGTCGAATAGGTATATTACTTTAAATCATCATTAGTTCTGTTACGGTTTCAAAAATCGACTTGGCGATACAGAATAATGAAACCAGGGGAACCAAAAAAAAAAGAGGGTTGGTTGTTATTTTCGGAGGCTCCGGCTGATTCTGCAAAGAAAGATCCAATAACCATCGGCCGAGTAGCGATTCAGTGTTCCTCTGCTGTTCCTGTTGATGGCAAGCAGTACCACCAGTCATGTTATGTGCCTCGAGAACCAAAATCAACGAAAGCGACGCTGAACGCCACTCCTAGAACGCTGCCTTTGTTTGACAACAACTGTCAGTAGCGATTCAGTGTTCCTCTACTGTTCCTGTTGATGGCAAGCAGTACCACCAGTTATGTGATGTGCCTCAAGAACCAAAATTAAGGAAAGCGGCGCTGAACGCCACTCCTAGAACGCCGCACCGCCTTTGGTTGACAGCAACTGTCAGTAATCGCCAACTTCGTTGAAGTGACCATCTCGGTCCTATTTCTCTCGTCTGTCCAGATGCCAGAGCGTATGGTGAGCTTCTGGAATGTTCAAAGGTACCAAATCAGTTCTCTACCTTACCGTCCAATCGGCGGCTTCACCAACGTTGTCAGTTGGTCCAGATTATCAAGATCCTGCTAATCGTTGCGGTTGTCCCGAAGCTCATGCGTTCAAGACTCGTTGATGGGCAAACCAAGTGATGCCTCTTATCTTTATTTTACTGTTTTAGAATAAGTTACCTATTTGATATTTAGCGTGTTGTTGTTATATGTATTATTATTGTCTCTGCGTGAAGTAAGAGGCGTTATTAGGGGGGTAGCTATACCGGTTTTCTACACCAATTTCCTATGCGGTAGGACGGCAGTATGTTGTTTTTCGTGTAGGTACTCTGTTTCAGTGCCGTCGCTGGAGCTTCGTTGGGCCCTTCGAGTTCTCGCAGCGTCATCGAAAAGGCAGGTACCTACGTTATAGTTTGTAAGCCTAATATCGCGGTATTGCTCACCCTTTCTATTGACGTCCTCTGCGCAACGCCCTTTCATTTTTACTTAACACGCCATGTCAAGTTGAACTGTAAATATTTTTGAACTTTTTCTCCCCGATCATAAACTTGATTTTTGTAGTTTATTCTGTACTTTTTAATTCTCCCAATCCCAACTATCTCCACCTCGGAATCAATCACTTTAAATTACGATTTCAACCCGTAATAGTTCAAAACGGTCAACAATTCGTGGTTGATTGTAAAGCTAAAAGCAGGACTCCAGGAGTGTACCAGAGCTCAAGGAGGGGATAAACGAAAATAAAGCGGTATTTATTGTAACGGAAAAAGGCCTAGGCTGATGCCGAATACCCTTGTGCTTTTTGCTTGACTTGGAGGGGCGAAATAGGCTAGAAAACGAGGTGAAGGCACTGCTCCTCGAAGAAGAAAGCTTGATACTGGAAATTACTGGCGCCGACGATCTATAAAACGTAGCGAAGCAATCTTGTACTCGTGGAAGTAGTTTTGTGGAGGAAGGCTTGCTACTATCGCCGACGAGTCAGACATAAAGACGCAGCAAGGCTCTTGTAGAAGTAAAGGGCTAGACGTAGAGACGAGACTAGAGAAGTACTGAGCAAAATAGAGACTCTGTCCGAGAAAGAAGATGGTTTCACTGTGCGAAAACCACATTTCTTCAAAATCTTGGGTGCTCTTGCTTTTTGCACTCTTTTACCATCGCTGCTGCCATAAAAAGGAGCTGTTGGGACTATACTGCACGTAGCCACATTCTTAAAAATGCACACGGTGCAGAGTGCAGGTATTTTCTCGACTTTTCTACGCTTTTTGCCTGACACGTGACAGTTGCGAATGAACGCACGGCACTGGTGATGCTTCTTTCAAAACAGATGGTCGATATGTATTCCTGGTTGCATAGTACCAAAAGCGGATCGTCCATCTCCTTTAATTGGAAACGTGTATGGCATCAACTCTGTGTTAATTGCTTTATCGCTGCATCAAAGACTCCAGCGTTGCGAAGTAGAGCACTGCGAACCACCTTCGAAATATATTATATTTAATAGACCCAATTGCCAGCTTAGCCGGCAAAGTGCTAGGATCAAAATGGGTTAGGATTTACTCTTAGAAATAGCGAAGCATCCTACCTTGTGTGGTGTGGTAATATTTGGCGTAGACTGTGTGGGGCGCGATAAACAGAGCGAAGGAAACGCCAATTTTCTGGGCGAATAAAATTTTACGCCCGCGCATATAATGCACATACGCCGTTTCATCCCACAAAACAATGCCCGATCCACCACAAACCGCCTCCTTATCTATCGCACACGGAATAGAAAAATCTGCAAGGGCACCAAAGGTCTACTGAGTACTGGCCCGCGGCCACTTAGCGTTCTATATTCCGCTCAAGGCGAAACTAATGAACGATGTTAACAAGACCAGCGATAACGATATCGCGTAAGCAATGGGAGCGTACGCAAATAAAACCAAACGATGACTTGGTTCAATCAAAACAAAAGAGCAGAAATTCAGGTGCGGATTCCCAATCAGAGGGCATGTGGCTTGCATGAGAACCGTTCCTGAGCTCAAGCTGGAGCTGATGCGGAATTGAATTACACGGGGCCTTTCTCGGCAGAGCTCCAGCGACTTCATTCTGCTCTGTGCGCGCGCGGATCAAAAGACCAAATCCGCACCGTCAAAGATCCCTTGGATTTTCTTTGATTTGCGCCCGTTGCAATCCGGTAAACACCCGGTATAAATTTGCTTGCCTTGCGCCCAAAGAGCGCTCCGTTGCTCCCAGGTCCCTATAGTTACACGTTATCGGACAGTCCCGTGCGTGCGTGGAAACTGAGCGGAGGAGGGAAATATAAAACTGGGGCATCACCGGTGGCGCATATCTTGCTGAAATATCGTTTCAATTTCCTACGCCATCGTTTTCTTTTTCCGTGATAAATGCAGTCGGACATGATTCCCCACCAAAATGAGAGTTTGGTTGATATTTACAGTTGTGTGCAAAAAATACGAAATGTTGCGATTCCGACGCCCCGCACACGGCAATATCCGAACCGTCCTGCGGGCAATATAAAACTGCTACTGCCGAGCGGTTCCAGTGACTTTTTAAACGCTGCCCGAGAATAAAAATTCACAAACAGTAGTAGGTATGCACTCGTGGCGTTTAATCGCGGAGTTCATACAGAGAGCTTGAAGGTAAATATGTATTCATCAAGTCTGAACATGGCTCATGTTTCCAAGGAATTCATAATTTCAACTGATTTGCAATTTTCATGCTGTTCGCAATCAAGTTTAGGCATCCAGAGTCATGCCCAGAGGCAGGTGAATTTCCAAGTGATACGGTTGTAGAGAAAAATCTACCTGCACAATATGTATTAGGGTTAAGCATGTTTTACTTTATGATGCCACCATTTCATCACCATGGTGTAACAGAATCAAGTGCCACGCTCCGATTGGTTCGCAAGAGTTACCGGTGTTTTTGGGGAAGAAAAAAGGCAATATTATAGAGCCCCTTGTATTCAAAGGTGGCTCGGCATTTTGCAATTCCAACCTCCAACGCGATGTCCGCCATTTGTGAGTAGTCGCCTTCTGCCTCCGCTCTCTTCATAGAAAACCAGGTTGGTATTCATTCGAGTCGCGTTCTTTTTCGGTTTGTTACGTCTCGTTGCCACTTCAGGGTTGCCCTTTCCGCGAAAGCATTGTACCACCGTTCAAGGATATGCTAAGCAGCCACCTTTATACCATCATTACTTTGCCCCCCTGCTCTACGATTTCCATCGCCACCTCGTGGAGCGCGCCGCTTTTCTACCCCCTGCTCAACGTTTTGCATCGCCGCCTCTTGGAGCGCACCACCTTGATGTCCAGCTGAGAAAAGCTTGACGTTGACAGCCTAGTAACAAGCCGACCTTTTTCCTACAGTCATGTTTTCCTGTAGCGCTAATCGTTCATTTTCTTCCGTAGTGGCAGTTTGGCTGTTCGCCGCATTCTGCCCTTCTGTATTCATGATTGTGTTCAGTTGACCATTTACATTGCCGCTGTGAATAAAGCCGCCGGGTCTATCTCACAGCCACCAAAACCGTAACAAATCAACTGTTCTGTAAGTATATTCCAGGACCCTCGACTAGGCAGCCGTGTCCCTCCACGAGCTGCCGTCAGTCACCAAACGAGGATCCGGCCAGGGAGGCGCCAAAAAATTCAGAGGGTGGCGCCGATAACCAGCCGATTGCCAACAGGCTAACCGGAGACTGGACCCTAGGCCAAGCCAAGGGACACGGTTCACTTGGATTGAAAACTTTCTGGAGGACCTCTCATCGCGTTGCGGACGCCAACTAAGCTGAGTACAACGTGCTTTATTGTACCGTATCAATTCGCCATCGGGTAGCTACAGCGATTAGTCCTTCGCAGTGCCATGTAATTATTCTTTTACCCCAGGCCTTCCGCCTATACGTACTTTAGAGCTAGTATGTATCTCGTAGGTTGTATTCACCACCATGTTTCTTGTTAATACTGAAGTTAAATCGACGTGCATGGGTTTTGTTTGAACTTCCAACGTATAGAGATGATTCTCTTCTTCTCTAGTTACCCTGCTATAATGCAGGGTAACGATCGGCACGCTTATAGCTCGCCCCTATAAAAAAGTGATCAGCTGCCTTGGATCGTTATAAACTAATACGTATTCATGGTTTCAACGGTTTACTTAAAAACCCAATTTCAAGTCGTTCAAAGAATTTGTGATGAAACTTAAAGGTTACACTGCAAACAACCGAGATCTATGTCAGTTGAACTCAAGTTTTAACTTATTCAATTGACGATCAGTCTGATTACTTTTTGATTTGTCTAGTAATAGTGTGCTTCACTGCCATACAGAGCCGGTTTGGTCTGCATCGTGTCAACTGGCAATACACCACCCCTTTCAGCCAGGACACTCCTTTGAGCGTAGTGGCGCCGCAACAAAATCTTTGCAGGCTGCTTTCCGTATCTCGCACCTAGCCAAACTCCGTCTATATCAGTACGAGTATTGCAGCAAGTATATGAGTTCCCTTCGTCAAATTGATCCAAACCAACAATACCGGTAGAAATTGGTGATTCCATTTATTCAGCCACCCATGGCCTACAAAGCCACAGCCATTGTCATTCAAGTGTCCACGAGAATCGCACAGCTCGTTTGAATGACAAGGCATCCATAGAAGTAGAATTATGTGGAAATCTTTCTGTATTCCAAGTCCTTTTGCCGCAGGCGCAAGACGTATTAGGTATCACCTACCTCAACCCGTAAATTAAACGTTGGGTGCAACCGCAACAATACGAATCGAACGGGTGTTGTTGTCCGATGTGATCCGGTGCCTTGTAATTTGCGGACGTGACGGATTCGAGTGGTTAAATGTCAATTAGATTGAATTTGTCTTCGGCCGTGCCATAAATGGCGAAGTCCAATAACGCGCACTAGCTCGCGTCTCGAGACAGATGTGTATTTATGTTGTGTGTAATTAAATGAAATAGTTTTTAGTGCCGTGCCCATAATAACAGTGCCACCACAGTCAGTGTATAATGTGTGTACGCGCCAGAGATCGAGATTAGATCTCCAGGTATTATACATGGCTTCGGTGCGAAGAAAATTCTAATTAATTATCCCCTACCTTCTCAGTTACACTCCACGAATACTAAAGTAACTACCTAGTGAGAAAAAACCGTGAATAACGCTTTGATAGAGTTACAATTTAAAGATTCACCGTAACAGGAAGATGTGTGGTCTAATAGATTCTTAAGGATGCGGTTGTAAGTGATATCAAAATACAACCAATAATACTTCGCTTCAGGGCGGAAAACTGTACGGCTCAATTTATTACTGCGTAATAAATTAGTAATAAATTAGTGGAATAAAATCGAAATTGTACAGTATCGTTACTAGGTATGTGATAACAACCTCCACAACACTTCAAAAAAGAATGGGAGTATTGTTAGTTGCTAACTGATACTTCCGCCCACCACTGTTGGAACCAGGGGGTTGTGGAACATGATGGTTGGAACTCATCGAAAACCAAGTCGAAAACTGAGGAAATAACGTATGGTCCGAAAGTTTTGAGAAATTGTTTAAAGCTAATAACTTTTCCGGGATAGGAGTTATTTTTAAACTTTATATTGCAAACAATAACATCATATACAACAATAGAAAATACATATTCAACATATTGACAATGGACCGATAGATCTCAGTTTTCTTCTTCCATGTTCCATCATTCGCTGAACAACAACAGGATCAATTTCTCCAATGCGAAATTCTCTAAAGTTTTTGAAAGATGCGACGCCGTAATTGGTCTTCATTTGCACATTCCCATCCCTGATTGTATAATATTCTGCTCAATACTCAACAAATATCTTATATTGGTCGAGCTTGCGGTACATTGGGAGGCAGGAGCTTAGAGAAATTGATCCAGCTGTTGTCCAAAGAAGGGTCGAACATGGCAAAAGAAAACTGAAAGCCATCAAAGATGATGGCCCATCTTCAATTGTAACCTGTTCTCTAGAAAAAAAAAAGATCCAGAAAATAACAGGACTTCCCAGCAGCTCAGTCTTTAATCGGCGAGTGGCCGTGGGTACTAGTATGGGAGTTGGAAAATAGAAGCCGGCACAATTTATAAGGCGCCAACCAGGCGGCTAGCTTCTTGTGTCGTCAGTACCGAAAAAGGCCTGGTGCGATGCGGTACCTTTGTGTCCCGTTTTCCCCTACCAGAACTTCAGTGGACCTTGGCAAGACCGGAGCTGTCAAACACAACGCAGTTTGACATTGACATTGACACACACTACTGACGTTTGGAGGTTAGGTCTGATCGCGGATCAAAACAACACGATATTCCTAACAAAATTGCCGTGGCGGGGGCGGTTTAATGAGGAAAACTGCATACAAAGTAAAGGTAAATGTTTGACAAAGAGAATCTAAGTGATAAGGCGTCGTTTTAGGTGACTTTCCAAAGTCGAAGTTCGGCGTTATGGAGCTTGGCCCCTTTTCGTCCAGCAGGCAGCTGGTGTGTCCTGCAGCGCGCGTGAAACACCAGTCGGACAGGGAACCCCCCAAGGCCTACCGTTCCCCCCCAAGTCCCTGTTTATACCACGTCAGTGTACCCTTGGTACGGAGTGAATGGCTAGACCGCAAACGAGAGCTCAGGTTCACGGTATTCGCGGCCTCTACGACCGAAATGACCCCAAGGACGCAATATACAGGGATAGGAAGCAACAAGCACACACAGAGAGGGCACTTATCCGACTTGCAGTGTCGTCTCCTCCGACAAGGTACGGACTCGATGCGGACGCCGCTCGAAGTTCGAATCCGAAGCCGACGACGAACGGAACGTGGAGTGTGACGATCCTGGATGCGTCAGCTTTCGACTCCACGTCCGGATGGGCCCTGCCCTGACAGCCTGTCCACCAAAACGCCGGTAGTTCCAGGTTCCGAAGGCAGTGACAGCAGCTGTCACTCAAAGTAAACAAAGCCTCCCGATGGCTCTCGATGCAGCGAGGAGGAGCGTTGGCTGAGCGTGGCTCGGGATCGGGCTCCCTGTGGCTCTTTCTAAGGCCTTAACCTGAATCCTAGAATGCGCGAAGGTAGTTAGGTAAGTTTGAGGTAGGGATCGTCTCGACTCGAGACATTTTCGGTCAAGCTTACCCCGGATCCTATGGACAACAAAACCGCGCCCCTGCTTCGGGATGCCTTCGTGGCCTTATCCAGCGGGGAAATTGTGGTGCGAGTTCGCAGGACGTCCGGGGATTCACCTTTACGCACCTTCGCCAAAATGGCCTCTTTTAAATTTGAAAGGACCCACAAAAAACCCCGAACCAACGCGCAACAGCCAACCACTCCTAGCCACGTGATCGAATTTTGATACTCGATTCAAATATCAACAACCCCGACCATGCCAAAGTCCCCAGAATTCCGGTCCAATTTTTCTGGGCAAAAGTAGCCCGTTACACAATATGTTGAATATGACATGTGCTCACATGGTGGTGTATGGTACGATGTGGTAAACGGTTTACAGAACACTTGTCTCAACACACATCAATTACTTGAATCGTTTCAAAGGTCTCTCTTTAATCAAGACTTGAACCGTTTAGCGCATACGTCGTACTCAGGCATAACACCAAAACTTGAGTACGGTGATGAGATCCCGATGTACCTTACACTTACACTACCATTGAGCACTACCAGAATAATTGCCCAGCTAAGAACTTGCCATAAAACCTATCTGAGACTGACCTATAGGGGAACCACGCATAAAATTAACACCGAAGAACTATGCACTTCATGCAACCTGCAGAAGGCTGAATCTTTGCAACACATGCTATTTGAATCCCCCATTTATGAGGGTGTCAGGGTGGAGTTTCTTGGAATGTCACGGAGTGTCGACGATGTCATTGATATTTTGAAGGCTGGATCCATTGGAGAACTGAACAAAATTACTCGCACAATCATGAATATTCTTCTGTTGAGGTCCTTCATCCATAATGAGTAGATAGCTGTCATTGTTGTCAACGTCTCTGCCAAAATGTCCTTGATATGCATAGAGTAAACTTCTAGTTATGTTGTACTTGTACATGTAGTGAATCCTGCCAAATACCACTCTATCGTCTGTTTTTTTCTTAATTTACTTTGTTTGTCTGTGATTGTTCATTATCGTATATATCTATATATTTACTCTGTAATAAAGATAAGATCTTTTTATACAATAAAATTGAATTGAATTGAATTGAATATGAATTTGTTATTGTTATAGATGATGTTACTTTTTGCAATAGTAAGTTACAAAATCAAAACTATCGGAAAAAAGTTCTTAAGCTTTGAAAAAAATTCCCAAAACTTTCGGACCATACGTTACTTGGATAATTTCCTTTGATTTCTGAACAACAGCGACAGATACTCGAAGTCCTAATTCAAAGATCCTCGACTTATCTGTGCGTCAAAACGCGGAATTTCATAACTGAAACTCAGAGTTATCAATGCGCTCCATTCATACCGAGTGACCTTTGATTGCAATACGTCGTTTTTTACTGAAGTAAATAAACATTAGCTGCCGCGCGCATCGACGATGCAATTTTCTCAATTATTCAAACATGTGGAGCTACTCCGCTCTCTCGCTGTCGTCTGCCATAGAAAAACCTTCGATAATTGGATTTTCTGGCGCGTCCAAGAATTTCATTTTGTGATGTCTCCTGCTCGAGCCTGTGTAATAACAGTTAACAACCATCAAGAATCCTTCTTATACATCTTCGCCCTGTGTGCAGCGCGATCCTGGCAAACTTCAATGGAACTTTTTCAATATTGGACGCGTGCTGTAACCAAAAGGACAGCCGCTTTCAAAAGATTTATCTGACAAATTATGTTATTTGGTGAGCATTTTCGCTAGTACTGCAAAAATCCATGTTCCCGCGTCAGGTGCTCATTGCGAGGAACATTTGCGGATTACATTATGGCCGAGGGAGGTGAGCAAGTGTCGGGCACCGAAGGGAAATTTCAATCAGGCTTTGCGCGAGCTGGGAAAGTTGTTGAGTGAAGCACCGCTCGAACTAGTCAAAATCGAATTACGCGATTTGTAAGTAAGTGTACTGGGCGTTTCCAGACTTCGATGGCGCAAATCTGTTTGTGAAACGTTGAAATTGAATGTGGACATTCCAAGCCATCGCTTCCGAGCAAAAGCACTCTTGAGGTGTTTGCGGAACTCTAGTGAGTTCTAATTTCAACCGCTCTTAGTACCATAGTTCCCTAAGCATCCACCTGCAAAAACTCAGTGAATACTTATCTTGAATTTTTCACAACTTTAGAAAACTAGGCACAAATACTTGTACAATATATAATACAAATATTCTGCAGAATGAATTGAATCGAAAGCAACTCAAATGTTAATGCATCAACTGCAATCACGATCGGTTTATCTTGACAATAATGAATCAACGCAGGCCCTTCCAACAATTGCTTCTTGCTTTCTATGGACGCTTGCCTGCACACCTGCACTCCTCTGACCATACAAATTTCGTGTCTTTTTTTCTAAATCATACGAGACATTTCTGACATCATTGGCAAAAATTCATGATAGTAATTGAGTAACCCCAAATACGATCTGAGCTGCTGCAAATTTTCAGGTTCAGGACAATCTTGTATGGCTCTCACCTTCCACTACAATGGACGAATGCCCTGTGAGCTCAGCTCATGACCTAGGTATTCAACTTTTGACTAAAAAAATCGGCACTTCTGAAGATTCACTTTGAGATTGAATTTCGATTCACTTTGAGATTGAATTTCGTCAACTGTACCAATACGCGGCGTAAATTTTTTTGACACTCTTCAAATGTTCTGCCGCTGATGATTACATCGTCAAAATAACATGCACACATTAAAATACTTTTTAGTATTCGGTCCATCATTGATTGAAACAAAGCAGGAGCATTTGCGATTCCAAAAGGCAAACGCTTATACCTAAATAACCCATGGTGCGTATAATTGGTTAGCAACTCCCTCAACTTTTCGCACTGACTGGCATCTGAAGGTAAGCATTCGACAAATATAAAATGCAATAACAACTTCCATCTGCAACCGCATGAAAGACATCTTCAGACTTTGGAATTGGGTACTGATCTACCTTGATTTGAGGATTTATTCTACGCTTTAAATCAGCGCAAATTCGGACTCGATCTGATTTACTCTTTGGTACAACCACAATTGGACTTGCCCATTCACTGTATGACACTGGTTCCAGAACTCCCATTTTGATCAAGTTATCAAGTTCTGACTCGACCTTTTTTTTTGAGCATAAGGAATTTTATAATGACGTCGGAATACAGGAACAGTGCCATCTTTTAAATTGACGTGAGCTTGAAACTTTTGAAAGTGTTCGTTCAGATTAGTGGTAAAGACACTTCCGCGGTAATTTCTGACTTTTGACTGACATCGACATTCTGACAATTGACTGACTTTATCGAACAAAGCAATTCAGTTTTCCATTTAGGTGACAACCTATCCAAAGAAGCTACGACCCAACAATGGAGTAAAATAACGATTACTCTCTGCAAAAAATAGTCAATTCAACTCGTTTAGAGTTATACTCCGCTTGAACAGATATTTTTCCGACAATCTACGTAGTTACTTTGTTGCTCGAATACGATTCACGTTTGATTTTTGCAAAATTCTGTCGATTATTTTTTGACGTTCCCAAAAACCAATAGAATGTTTCAATTTTAGTCCTTTTGGCGAGTTGCTGCCAATCCAAACATTAGTATAGTGGGAACAATCTACCTACCTTATTCCCGCGAGAATAATTTTTCGCGAGGTATTTTGTTTTTTTTTATTGAATAGCAACGTTATTTTTTTAATTTGACGTCTGTCAACTATAATTTGCAAGACAATTGTAAAAATGAATGAAAACGGTTTAGTTCATCGTCAGTCATTGAAATTAGCAATAAAATCGAAAATGCATGCAAGAATACCGTGATAAGCAACGTGTCGATTTGGAAACAATTGCAATCATTTTGCGACGGAAGAGCCTACAAGTTGGAAGACAATACATCAACAATAAAACTGGCCGACATTTCAAAAGACTATGGGTTTAATATGAAGAAGCAGAATGGTAAAGACTATGAGGAAGCCGTGATTAAAACGATGTGGAACAAAAGTGCCAAATTGATGCAAGAGATGTACCTACTACAAGAAATTCAACAGAAGGTTCGACCCTTTCAAAGATATCGAATTCAAATCGGCGAGAGATGCTACAAACACGAAACAAAAGCTACTTCAGAAAGAGCCCGAAAAAAGGAAGCAAAGTTCTGCAATATTGAGTGAAGAAGAAATCTTGGGAATGGTAAAACAGTAAGACGAGGACACACCGTCTGGGTTACAGAAAAAGTTCTACCACATCGCCTCCTACGAATTAGCCTGGCGTGGCGGAGAAGGATCTGAATGGTTGGTACATTATTTCAAAGACGAAACGAACAATGCGGGTTTGGCTGCATCCATCGACTGAAAGAATGGAGTATAATCCGATATTCTCCAAAAAAGCGCACCCGTTTTATACCTTATTTTGTTTATGACGAATGTTGATACGTTACCTTATTTTTGGTTGAAATAAAAATAAAATATTGAAAAAGTGTTTCTGGTTATTCAATGTCAAAAATTAATCAATCGAAAACCACACGAGAGCTCAATAAATACTCTTGTGGTATTACTACCGATAATTATTTTCCAAAATCAACGTTATTCCTGACCCTGTGTCTACTTCGAACTTTACATCAGTATTCAAAATGACAGCATTTACATAAATGGGGTCCGAACTGTTATTCAATTTATTTATAACATTATCGACTTGATCTTTATCTTCAGCCTTTTCATCGGCTTCTATCAGACGACCGACTGACTTCTGCTTGGATCGAGAAGTTTTCGACGTATGACCTTTCTTGTGGCACACAAAACATTCCCAGCTTCTAGCGGGACACGTATCCGGACGGTGCATTCTTCCACAGAGGTAACATTTTGGACTGGATGTTGCTTCCTGCGATGAAGCGGACTGAATGGGATGGCTACTGGACTGACCGTCATGGCTCGCTACTGCTGCTCTTGAGGTTTGACGATTCTTGCCAGGCTGTTTCTTGTTACATTTTTGTACTGTGTTAATCTTTTCCGGACGAAGAATCTTTCCCTGTTCCTGGGTAGCTTCCATCGCCAAAGCCGTTTTGCATGCGTTCTCAAACGTGTAGTCTTCTGATAAAAGCTTCTGCTGGATGGTGGTCGACTTCAACCCAACCCAAACACGAACCTGTCTCTCAGAGCTTCGTTCAGAAAATTTCCAAACGTGCACGTCGACGCTGCGTTCTCTAGTTCGATTATGAAACTACTTATCGTTTCACTTGACTCTTGCCTGACTTTATCGAACTTAAACCTTTTCTGTTATTGTCAGATTTTCCGGACTGTAGTAATCCTCTAGGCTTTTCTTCAGCTCGTCGTACGTTTTACTCGTAGGCTGCTCCGGTGTGGTTAAGTCTTTTATACTCCATATGCCGTTGGCCCCATCAGCGTGATCAACATCGATACTTTCCTATCGTCAAGGACTTCATTAACAACAAACAATTGTTGCATTCGTTCCAAGTAATTGTGTATATCCGTTTCAGGCTCAGTACTTCCAATTAGCACCATTTCCCTCGTGGACTCGGCCGACTCGTCGCCAGGAGCCCTATTCTTGAAACGGGGAACCTAGTTTACATGTGTAGTTGCTAAGCAAGGGCCAATCATAGCTCTCCTTGCATAGCAACAACGCATGAAAACTTTGTTCTCCGTTTCAAGAATAAGGCCCCAGTTGCTATGTTTTCACTAAGGGTTGCACTCAATGGGATGAGATGGGATGAGCAGGGTGGCTCATCAATAATCAGAACAACTTTCTTGGGACGATGCGCACTTTTTATTTTATGCTTCTCAGGGTCACAACATAAATTTTTCCAGTGACTGACATTCCGTACATTCACAGCTCACTAAAATACCCTGACAAAATGGGCGAGACATTCAAAATACTAATAGCATACACAACAATTATTGTGAAGTAGGTACAGAAACAAAATGAATAAATACACAAATCTTTTGCGTTCAGGCCTGTTTCCTTCCAGCATAAGACCTGCAATGCCGTTGAAAAAAGGACCTTGAAGGAAGCGGACCCCATTTGCTATTCCGTCGCTATGTGCATTCAACTGCGCATGCTCCCTTCTGGTCGAAGATATAAAGCGCGTGCGTGAAAATCAAACTACCATCATGACGTTCGTGTCAAGCTCTTCCATTGCCGGCGCATTGTTGCTCATTTTAAGTTGAACTCCAAACTTGCATTTTAGTTTATCCGTCCAAAACCGCACTAGGAGCACTTTCTGCAAATCGCCTGTATCGTCGACAGCAGAGCCAGATTACGAACGCATATTTTCATAGGAAAACACTAGGCCTTGCTAGTCTGAAAATGGATGTTACCTCCATTCAGAACTGGATGCCGTTTTCGTTTTGATCGTTTGGTTAGTATACTGTCTCTCAAGAAAATAAGCAAGATCCTGACTCCTGGGCTGGGCTCAACATTCTCGCGGTCTCATCGAATTTGTATAAATATTTCCTCGCGGCCGCTTTTGTGTTTTCGCACCGACCGACTCCGGGACGACCCGCTCGCCTAATTAAATCGTCCTTTCCCAAAACGACCCGCATCAGATGGAGCTTATCATCGACGAGCTCGCTCTCGAGAATTTTGGCCAAATTCCGGACCGGCGCGCGGTCTCTGGGAAATTTCGGGGCCATGTGGAGGAATGTCGGCGAAGACTTCTTTGCGTCTGGTTCTGCGAGAGCATCAGCAGAGAGCTCTCAATGGACAAAACGGTATGTGTTTCATGGCAACCAACCGGTTATTATAATGTCGGAGAGCTGCAGTTTTCGAATCCTTTTCGGTTGCTCTCTTGATGTGTGTGTGCGCGCGGTGGCTATGCTCCGGAGGATTGCAGCAAGACTTTGGCCAGCTTGCTCCTGCATCGCCATAGGTTGTTCGCTCTCGTGGTCTCTAAAAAATCCGAATTTATGTTGTTGATCCGTGCGCGGCCACTTTTAGATATTTTCGTCCCCTGCAATCCTGCAAACAACAACAATGAACTACGACGACGAGATGGCAAAATAGATATTGTGTATAGGATATTATACGTATACGAGGGTACCTACACACACTCATATGGCAGACACAGACGTCGGTTTAATTGCTTCGAGTAGGCTGGGAGATAGGCCATTACCTGGGTTAATTAATGGCATAATTTGCGCTCGAGCAGTCCGGTTTCCATGTCTCCATAATAACTTTCTTTGATAGTGATGTTGGTGATGCTGGGGATGGCGATGATGGGCGCAATTATAAGCTCGATTCCGTATTTGGCGATTGCCTGATGAAACTGACATCCTTCTGCCGTTCTCTAATGAATTTAGTTGTTTCGTTACTAAAATTATACCTACTTGAACAAACGAGAGAATATTGGCTCCAAGTCTTGAAAATGATTATTACAAGGTTCATAATAGTAGGTTTCAAGGTTTCAAGTTTCAGTAGAATCGGATTATTGGGACGTTCATTGTGGTTACTAAAGAAGGCCACCCAGCATGAGTGAAATTATAAGTTTTCACGAAGGTAAATCGAAAACGAATCCTTACATCCTCACGAAAATTTCACGGTAGGCCAATTTGCTCGACAAACTGCAAAAATCGCCATAATAATGCTCATCACAAACGACGATGTATTCTGTTATGAAGGATTGACCACTCACTGAATTGAGTGTTCAGGAAGGAGAAAATTTCTGTCGAATTTGGCAATTTCTTGACGATTTAGGCGATTTCTTGACGATTTAGGCGATTTCTTGACGATTTTCCAGAGATTTCGGCATTTATCTGGCAATTCTTATGTGACTGGCGAATTTGGTGTACAAAATTTTCCTAGCTGGTCAACTTCTTACGTAAAGAGACAAAAACGGAAGGCAAAGGCACGCATGGTGGTATTCGAGAACCAGACGAATAAGAAGCGAAAAATGAGGACAACCCCGAAGCGAAGCTGAGAAAAAGGAAAGGAAGAGGTGAAGCTTCGCTTCTAGCGAGACGGTTGAATTTCCAGTGGAAAACACCACTTTCCATACTTTTTTTATTTCCACAAAAATTAACGATAAAAATATTTCATGGAAATATTCGCAATATTTGCTATGAAAGGTATCAAATATTTGTCGTGGTAATTTCAAGCAGATATCGGTTTCTTCTGGAATTTGTATATCGCTTCCCCACTGATAGAAAATGAATAAATATGTATGTAATGTGGAAGAAGCTTGTTTTTGAGGAATTTCGTTTTTTCAAGGAACTCAATATGATAAACCAAAATGACGCAAGACCGTGTCATTCTGGTATCATGAAGATCACAAATAGGTTCTAAGTTTCATTAGGATCTGTTCACTGGAAGTTGAATTTGGCGAATCAGATACAGCGGCAACGGAAAGCCACATAAAAATTCTGTTTGGAGCATTGACTGCATAGTTCTTCATTTTAGCAGAACTTTAATTTTTTTGCATCCAATAAAACCCAAATGACGCAGAATAAAGTTATTTCTTCGGTCTGCATCTTTTGCAAAAACACAACAAAAGGGACGCTGAAATCTGTAGAGCTTGAATTATCTATGTCGTGCGGTTAAGGATTGAGTTTGTATTTTCTGTATAACCGCAAAAAAGCTGTGAAAATTCTGGGGGGTTCTGAATTTCGAATTCTTCAAGTTCGCTAAATTATAATAAATATTGGTTCAGGCTTTCCATTTTTTTGTTTGGAAAAAAATGTCTACCTGTCCAAGTCAAGGGGGACTTATCTGTGAGTGTGATCCAGTAGATATTTAACTCGGACTTATGGACGCATACTTTCAGCTGGACGAAGTCAAAATGCTTCAACTTCTATTTTCCAGTTTTAGGTGATTTTGGTGATTTCAGAGCATTTATGGATTTTCAGCGATTGTGGTGAATTTCTGCCAATATTTGCAATTTTTCGCCATTTTGGCAAACTTAGCGATTTTCAAGCGGTTTTAGCGATCGATTCGCGGGCAACTTTAGTGATTTCTCAGCGATTGTGGCGATTTCTCAACAATTTTTAAGCAATTTCAGCTATTTTGTTGATTTCATAGACTTTCTTGTAATTTTTTTTCAATAATATTTTTAATATATTTTGATCAATTTCTAGCTCTCACGATTTTCGCGGAACTTTCCGGCAATGCTTTGTCACTTTGCTTGCTTGAGTGCTTTTAGATTTAGCGTTTGTCTGTCAATTTTGGCAATTCCTGCGATTCTGGAGGAATTTTAGCAATTTTCTGGCGATTTCAGCGATGTTCTGGTATATTTTGGTGATTTCAGATTATGCGTTTTCATGGTGAGCAGTCCGGTCCGTTGATTTCTTTTCGAGTTAGTAGTGAAGTGAATCATGTCTTGAAGCTGACGCCGGGTCGCTGGTTTCTCCATGCGCACAATCACATGAGAAATTCAGTTTTAATTGACGAAAAATACCACGGAAAATACTATATGTGGAACAATTTCAAGGTCACCTCACGTCTATCATCGTCGTCCTTCTTCAAAAATTCAGTTTCAGTTCAGTAAAGTTTCTTGACATGATCCCTTCGATGGATGAAATTCACTGCGCCTCCGGCGCAACGGAGAAGTGATGCCGCGATGTGGCCAAAAATCGGAAAAACTGACCAATTATTTCATACAAGCGTGCTGAAAGTGAGCACTTCCCGGACGCAGATGAAAGTGGAAAAGTAAATGCATGCGGAGAAGTAAAATTTCATCGAAATTCTTAACTTCCATTTGTATTTTTGTTGATGGCTTACGATGAAGTGAAGCTACCAGACAGAAGTTTGTTACTTTTTGTTTTGCTATACTTCCGACTGGAAATCGCCGTGGCGATGGCGGTACGGGGTACGGCAGGGTACTGCTCTGAGCGTTAGTTGTACCATTTCTCTCTGCTTTTAGCGTGTTTCAACCAAAGTAATATTGTGTCCGTAGTTTCCATAGACTTGTGTGAAATAAGAATCAAATTTCAAATCAAATGATAATTTCATGAAAAATTTCGTCATCCGAAATGGAAGATTTGTACCGGACGATACCGTGGAGCAAGTGGAGGTTGGTAGTTCAGAGCTGTTGCCAGCAAAATCTCGCCAGCGCCAGCGCTACGACTAAGAACTGGTGTTAATAACTGTTTGTTTTTTTTCTATTGAAGTTTTTGATGTTTAATTTTGTATGCATGTTACTTATAATAGGGTGATTGCATATAGAGGGAGTTTATGGCAAAATGTCAATAGTGTCATTGTCATCTGTAAAGTTTCATCCATGCGGAGTCAACGTCAACCGGGCTAACCCCACTATAAATACTGTCATTTTTACGTGTTTTGTTCACATACTGGTTTGTTCGGCGTTAACGAGATCGAGATTGTGATTTTTAATCATTATAACAATGCCTTACACCTGTTATTTGCCCCAATCCTTGTCTAGAGCCCCAATGCAATTCCTAACAAACGTCAAAACATAACTATAGAGCTTTGCGCTGCCTGCCGGTGATCAGGTGAACGAATTTCATGCAATCACCCTATAGAAAATAACTATTTGACTGCTATTTCTCGCTTCGCCCTCTCGGTATACCTAGTGGAAAAGTGTTAAATCATCAAGTTTGAGCCTATTTTTACTCAACGTGTTACCTAATTGACGAACAGGTCGACTAATTTCACGTTATGTTCATTTTCACCCTCATACCAATCTCACTGATGAAAAATGCTTCTGTAGCAGAACAGCGAAAGAGGCGTCAGTCATAAAAGGGATTTGAAACAGCTGTAAACGAAGCACCAACATTCGTACAACTCTGGCATTTAATTAGTCTCAAGTTATGTTTTCGAATAATAATACGAGGTAAAATAAATTACGGCGCGTTACGACGAAACTTTCAAAAATAAACCCAAATCTCCCTTGCCCTATGATTCATGTCCCACCAAAAGCACCAACCAGCGTTATCTCACCATCTAAGAATGATTTAGAATCGACATTTCACCAGAGATTCGGAGAAGGAAAAACAGATTTATTATCAATACCGCAGAAAACTTCCTATATATCCGCCCAGAAGTGCAGGAAGGCTTTTTCGAATTTCGAGCGTGCAAAAAGAGAAAATATACGAGAGATTTCCGCGTCAGGTGCTAATTTCTGCACGCTTTCATCCAGCCGATTTGTCTTCGCCTCGGTCGGCGTTTAGTCTGCTAAATCCGTTCTAAACTTAGAACCAGAGTTGATGCTCAATGTTCTTAGCACTCTTCTTCCGTGTTTGTTTTGGTTGGAGGTGGTGTTTTTTCATCATCTATTGCCGGCGTCCGCGTGCGGGAAAAAAACGCGGGACGGTTTCCCAGAAGGCGACCTTGCAATATACACAAACAGTAGCGAAAACTGCGCTCGCATTTGTGGGGTCGGACCCAGATAACTTCTGGGAAATCGGTGGAAACAAAAACAATCGTAACAAGTGCTTTGTTTTATTCGAGTTGGATTCGTCTGAAGCCGAAAACAGCCGTCATTCATGCGGGAAGTGGGCGCGATATGATCCGAGAGAAAATCACGAAATCCACGGATTTGACTGCGCCAAAAGAAAATTCGTTCAGTCAGGAATTTCATTTTCATACCAGCATCTGGGATTGGGGTGTTTTCGGCGAGGTTTTGGGTGAATTTTCCAAATTTTCTGGTGTTTTGAAAACGGTATTTACAATAATAATGAGAAAAGGAAAAACTGACACTGTATACAGGGTCTTGGTTGTATATGCACGTTCGACGAGTTGCTTCATTGATTTCGCTCGGTGGAACCAGGCGTTAGAGGTTACAGTGGTCAAGGAAAATCGCAATAAATTCTAAGCGAAAGACGACCGAGCATACAGATTGCGGTCGGGTACACATTCAAGAGTCAATCAATATCCGAACTGCGCGGGACAAAACCGTAAATGTTAGGTAAATTTTTATCTCGGATACGAACATAATTCCGCATAAATTATCGGAAAGACTTTGTATGTTGAACACGACACAACAACAACGGGTTTGTAGACATTTTAACAGTCCGTATCTAATTAAACGATCAATTACCGGGTGATGTGCTAGCTGGTGAAACCGCGAACCATCATCAACAGGCGCTGAGAGTGAGGACTTGTTACGAAAGCACCGTCGTCGTCGTCGCAGCCTCGGCTAGAGCCAGCCAACGCGTGTGGGTGTGCTTTGCCATATTTGGCGTCCAAGAGAAAAGATTTAATCTGCCATCTTGGGCATAAATAATATTTCTTTATTTCTCGGTTCTCGCGCGAACAGCACCATAGGAAATCTTTTTCCTCTTAATTATTAATAGTTTTTGGCTTTTATTATGTAGCGAGCCGTCGGCTGAAATGTAGGCCAATATACCTGCATCCGCTTCTTTGCATTTCTCAAGAGAACCTGTATTGTAACTGTGTTGGCCTTTTTGCCACCAGCATACCGGATTTTGTTCTGATGCTTGATTAGCGAGCAGTTCGTCGTAGGGACTCGCCAGAGGATAGCCTTGCATAATGCATCATACAGTAATTATTATTATACCTACTATGCCGTCCGAGAAATCGAAGAATCCAGTCTTGGGGTGTTTTTACGCACGCAGTTTTCGCCTTGAGGTGCTTCACGGAGTTCAGATGAAATCGAAGATCGACTTGTAACACCTGCTTTGTGAAGTGAGTGTCCGTGTGTCCGTTCATGTTTCTGAATTACTTGAGTAGGAGTATTACAATACGCGTTAGCTGTCTTTTTATGAACATAGGAACACTCATAGGTCATAGACAGAAAAAGAATCAAGAGAAAAATAAAACTGACCACCGGTTACAGAAAAGATAGTCAGCTGATCTCTAACTGCGGAATTTCTATTTTGACAAATTCTAGCTGATTGATGAAGATAAACAAGCCCCTAAAATCTGTAAAAATTAGGTTGTTAATATCAGTCCTCAAGTATATTACAAGAAACTGCAGCATTTCCAACATCAGTCGTCATGTCGCTATCATTCTTTACTGTTAAAAAAATCAAATTATCGGCTAGTATGGAAAAAAAATATTTTTTTTACCTACAAGAACATGGAAAATTGGCACGTTTGACGTTGTTTCCCACATTTTCGCATTGGCTCATTCCATTTATGAAGTCAAAACCACGACGCTTCTATTTTTAGGAGAATGCCAGGTGAAGAAGTGAGCAAATTTCCCAGCTCAGTTCAACAGCGGTTTTTACAATATTTCCAATCTATATTACTGATGACATTACTAGTAAAAAATGACTTGAACTGTCCTCCAACAATATTTCGAGAGTTTACATGCGGAACTACACGTGAAAATCGCCTAGACGAATTTGTAATAGGGACTGCAAAAAGTTATTTTCTAAGAACGCACGCCTATACTCTCACTACACTACCAAGGACCATGACCTCATAAAAGGGTCTACTCCAGCAAAATGGAAAATCCAGATGCCGGTCCAAAATAATCTGAGCACCGCTTGCCCTGAGAACAGTTGCGCGAAATGGTTTTGCTGCTAACTTCATTTCGCCTGAAAAAAAGCTCTGTTCCTGAAATTCTAACAAAAAAGGACTAGGTTCGAAGCACCGATGTATACGAAACGCTAAGGACGTCCTTATTGAAACATGGCTCTTCGAAACAAGGTGGACTTACAATAAGTTTTCTGTTCCAAAGAGACACCTTCGGGTTTCCTCGTAACAGTGAGCCCACCCCTACTCCTTGGGGATCACTTCCGTGCTTCACCAACATTGCGAGCAAAAATTACTGGACTAAGTTTGAGATTTGACAGATACATTGACCATGGGTCCTAGTCCATATGTCGAGTTTTCCATACGTTTGTGAACTCTAAGATTGAAAATTGAAACATGAAGCAGAAGGTGATTGCAAATGAATGTCATAGTCGGCCGTGTAACTTTGGTCGCACAAATTTTGATTGATCATCAAGTTCTATGGCAACGGCTCCAATCATTCAAGAAAACAAACTGTATTACCTACACTGTCAATTGTTTCACGTTGTCGTGATAAGCGCTCAAGTATCCAAGGTAACAACTCGAAATTGCAATAAAAAGCAGTAGCGCTTCGCTTTTTTTTTCAGGAAGCTTTTAACGTAATTTCACAGCAAAAGCCCCGAAATAAAATTCTGTACAACCTGGAATGTTATTGCTCTCATCATCGTCGGTGTATAGCATCACCATCGAGGGACATCTGTTTGTAGGTTTAATTAGCTCAATTCCAGAGGCATAATTGTACCGTAAATTCACGCTTATGCTGACGGAAATGTTACAGCAGCTACAAAATTAAATTTGTTTCGATTGTGTGTCACATTGTGTTGTAGCGCGCGCGTTGCGTTCTATACAACATAGACTGTCCAACTATTTCTCGTTGAAGATGCTCCCGATGATGGTGATGATGTGTTGTTGCTACTGATGGGTGCAGGTTTTTTCGATGATGCCACGCAGAGCAGCAACACGTGTTTAAAACTTCAATCAAGCCGGCGTTCTATGTCCAATTAAAAACGGAGAATTGGAAAAATCTGATGTGTGTGTGCGCGCCATGTTCCTCTCTGTGACCTCTTTGTCACATCCAGCTGTTGCGCTGCTAAAGTTGTACGAAATTTTCATAGTCTTGCACCTTTGTGCCTTGTGGTATTATCAAGATAGAGTATAACTCTAGGGGTTCCATGCCAAACTGGGGCTCAGGCCGCCGTAAATGGAGGTCGTCATGGCAACGGCTTACGACAAGGTCTACCAACCAATCAGAACGCTGTATTTGGTAAGTTACGCCATCTCAACATTACGCATTCAACTTGGTATCGATCGAGGTATCGATAGACACTGGAGATGATTTCATTGAAGATTGGAAAGTTAGGCAGGGCTTCAAAGCAACTGGATTATTTCTCGAAGCGTGATCATGGCGTTTTTAGCGATTGACGACAAAAACTACAGATATGTCAAATGACTTCAATACTTCATAAGAAATACTGCTGAGCTGCTCAGAGCATGAATATAAAAAAGACCCGCGTTAGAAGGATGTGGCGAGTTGGGAGTCTGAGGATTCCTACGTCGACGGTCGACGTTAAATATTAAATAAATTACCGGTTCCGAGGCTTCAAAAAAATTCAAAATATTTGCATGAATAGTACATATTTTCTACAGTTAGAGTTAGAAGTCACCTTGTTCTGTTTTATGATAGAAAACTAGAACTTCAAAATAATATCAATACATACACTTAGTAGTTGGTGACAAACTGGTAGTCTTGGCAAGTATTTCTATAAATTCAACCATCAGCCGAAGTCTTTTCCACTTCAGTAGACTCCACGGTGGATACAACATCCTTTATTCAGCCCAAAGCAGACACTCACCTGAAACAAAAAGAAACAAAATATTTAGTTGATCAGTAAACTGAAAAGTCTGTTGTGTTCAAAAACATGCTTAAATAGAGCTTATGATTGAAGGAAAAATTCGCTCGATTAGGACAGGCTTTGACAAGATGGGAGGGAGGAATGTTTGTCTAATTATGCTCATTAGTCGCTACTTTCTCTCAGAACCTTTGAATTTTTGCCTTTGAAACATGCAGGCCTGCGCCTTGAAATTTAGTGATACCTGTAGTAAATTTTAAGGCGGAATGAAAGAACACAAGAACACATCGGCCTGTTTCCCCGGCGTCCTGTCATTACGGCAGTTCCAATTTTGCAATCTGAAGATGACGCTTCAATCGCTTCCTGTCTTGAGCGCGCTATCCCCTTTACTTTAACGCGAATGCTCATCTCTCCAGCGAAAGGGATTTCTTTTCACTTTTCGCGAATATGTCACACGAAATCATTTATCCAATTCCTGAGCAGTCAACTGCCACATACAGATGATGTATTCGACGTGTGTGCGTATTAGGTATACCCTACTGTCCCGCATTTTTCCCGATTTAACGCAAAGAACAAGCGCCTAAATCATTCCTCACTTTGTATCCCCCCAAAGCATCGTAAATAAGTCCCAGAAATACCCCGGAGCAACCGAAACATTTTCACTTTTTTTTTCTTTTTCTCCACCAATTATACGCGCGTTTGTATGCCAAAAACTGGTGTGTGCGCGGTTTTCCCGGCAGACGCCCCCGTCCGATTTGAATAAATCCTCGAGACACTGACCCAATAACAATCTCGCCCCAGAAAATCCCGAGGGAAGAAGCGACGACGCGCGATAAAGGGGGGCACACGCGGACTTTTCGGCGCCGTCTGTATCGATTCCGAGAGCGTCCCGACGCTATGCATCCCCCATTGCCTCGCCGTCGCCGCCGCCCCCACGACATACACAACCCATTCACTTGAACTGCGGCAATACCATCGGCTCGCTAACAAACCCGCCCCAAAGGCAAAAATCGTGTTTTCGCAAATTTCATATAATATGAAGACGCACATCCTCTGCGGCGGATCCAATTCTGAATGGAAAGTTATTTACTTAGGCATGGCGGTCATTTTACAAGTGCTGACTTCTACGCATTATACACATCATATACACACATGTAAAAAAAATGTGCAGTACTCGGTAAATATTGACTTGTGATATTCGAGTACCCTTCGAAATCTTCTCATGTGTAAAAGCGGGTTAACCCTTCAGCGCACACGAGGTTCTCATCGCAAAAACCTAAATTTCAAGTAGGCCACTTACTTTTCAGTTGTGAGTTCTTCAAGCTTCGACGTTGACAGCTATATTTGACACAAGACTATATGAGACTTTACTCACTGATTAATGCAATCACGGTCTTCACAAAAATCCATCTTGTGCTTGTTTACAACTATCTATCAATCTCTTGTGAAAGAAACAGTATTACCTATAGTTGACAAATTGACGAAACGACAAAATAATAAATCGGATAGACTTGAGAGACGATAATGAGATCCTGGTAAGCCAAAATGTATACATCCCTTGAGGTTTTGAAAACTTAAACAGATCATCATTATTTCATCTGCGATGGGAGTTAATACTGCTAAGTTGATTACTCACCAACTGACCCTTCAGGGGTTAATTGGATATACCTACACAAATGTCGTATACTATACTATACGATTACTACGCTATACACAAGCAGATCTGCAGATTGACTTGGGCCGGCGATAAGAGAGTCAAATGCCCCAGTGCACACACGCCGGAATCGAATTTGTTTCAATTATACGTCGACAGATGCTGAAGGCCGATCATTCTCCACTTCTGCTGCTTTGAAATGCACAAGCTATCGCAACAAGAATGTCTGCGTATTTATCCAGACGGTCGTAAACTGTACGCCGGAAAAGTCGATTCGGTTTTTCCTAATGACCCAGACGGTTTTCCACCGCAGACTTTTCTGATTTACTACCGCGTTCGCATTGACAATGATCTGCATTTTTACGAGCCGAAGATTGGCATGGAACACATACACGTAGCGAGTTTTCCCAAATGTCTCTGGCAACAACCGTTTCCCTGCTGGCTCCGTACGACTTTTAGCTAGTCGCTTTACTTGTACGAAAAGTCTAATTTGTAGCGAGTTTAAAATTTTATGATAATGTTCTTGTGTTCCAACTTCGAATTTACGGCCGGTTTCACCGAACTTCGAGCTTTTAAACTTTCAGAGATTTAAACAAAAGTAACGTAGAGAGGGGCTTGAAGTATCACTTCAGCGCCTTCTATGTAGAGCTTTTTATTATTGAATTGCGGTGCGCTGCCGAGGGCTCACATTATTTTACTTGTATTTTGTTTTCAATTGGGTCCCGGGTGGGCCACGAAAAAATCGCAAATTCAATTTTCTTTGTAATTCTTTTTTAATCTTAACCGACTTCATCATGTCACCATTAAGTTCAAGTGATCAAAATGACCGAAATTCTCTTTCGTAACGTCAAAATTCAACATGGCGGAAATAACGAATGAAACCTTTTTCGACCGTTTCTTTTAGCTTGAAAGTTTTCACAGAATCCGTGGTAAACGACAGATTTGCGATTATGCGATGAGTGGAATCAGGAAATCTGTTATTAATTATGTATATCAGTAATGAATATGTGCTTGATTGATTTTTCCTTCGACAAATTCTTAGGTCAATTCCAGCTACGCTACGGCCGTATAGTCTATTTTTATTTCAAATCCACTAGCCAACGTCGCACTTTTTGTACAACATGGCATTGGAAATTTTTGAAGAATTTGAAGTAACATTTCTACTTTCTGGCGATGTTGATGCTTGAAATGTCATTGTCACATCAGCGTAGCATATTGAATTTTTCTGGTTTTTGCATTTTTATGGTTGAAAAATGTGTCGGATGTCTTCATTCGTGCTTCAAGCCTCGATAAGCTACGTCCAGCAATTAATGTACCTATTCTAAGCAAAATGCCTTCTTGTTTCTGTTTTAGGCATGTGCATGAGACCTTGAAATAAATATTATTGTTGAAAAAACATTGGCTTTTGATACTTCTTTGTTTTTGTCAAAATGCCTAAAACTAGCGAAATCGTATTTACTGTCCTAAAAAGACCTTTCTAATGGCCTAAAATAGGCTATTTTAATTTTTTGGAAGAAATGATTCACAATGTTGAGAAGAATATCTATTGTTTGATTTGTTCCTTTCAAACTGTGGGAGTAAATTGATTTCAACACTAAGATTATTTTATTTACTTTAATTCATTTGAAAATGTATTTGGCCTATATTGCCTATTTTAGCTCGTTGCGGCCTAAAGCGATCCAAAATAGAGCTTCAATTTACCTAAACATGTATCCCGAGTTTCCACTTTTTAACGGCCTAAAATCCGGTCTCTAATGATCCCTGCCATGGTCGGCTGTTTCCGTTTGTTCCCACAACAACGTTGCGAAGTGCTGCAGTCGCAAAGTTCTTCTTCTTTCTTCCATTTGGCTTAGCAAGAGGTCGAGGAAGGTGCCGAGCTCCTCAATTCCATGCAAGAATTAACTGAAGCAGTTTTTGCAAGGTTTTTTTTTGTCTATCAATTTCCTATGCTTTCAAAGCATTTTTGCATCAAATTCAAACTTTGACATAGATGACTTTTTAGATGATTGATAGTTGCCATAGTCTAGGGGACTGTCTATTAACCTTAGTTATCAAAAGGTGGAGGGGGTGAAGTGAACTTTTAAATGAAAACAGATAGTACATACCGAGGTATACATACCTCCAAATGTCAGAGAGCTTATGCGCCATTTTTCAATCCGCGTATGCAATTTTCATTAGTTCCTCCCAAATAAAGAATGTCAAAATGACAAGAAATGTGTATAGATATCGGTTGACTTCGAAGTCGACAGCTGGCTCGGTATGACAAAGATCAAGATCAAAATGGCCGAAATGCCAACATTCAAGATGGCGGTCAATCAAAAAACGCAAAATAGTCTATTTTTACTAAATCCTCCTGACTGAAAACTGTCAATATGCCAGAACAAAGGACGGATTGCAAAGAAATGAATCTTTCTACTGCTACCCGTCAAGCACATCATTGATAACTTGTTCCTGAATTTCGATGTCGATTTCCTAATAGAAAATAAAGCTATATAAACCACGGTTGAGAAAACCATTATAGCTCAGGCGCTTCATATGAGATGCCTTTTAATCTGGTGCTTCAGCTATAGGAAGTTCACTCCTACCGTGATTCTAGTCGGCTGTGAGATTTTGTTCCCAAGTTTCCAAATCTCAAATTTGATAACTCCCTAGAACTTGGCAGTTGCTTGCACTGCTGTTTGAAAACTCAAGTTTGACAATACAGCCGTCAAATTGATTATGGCTCCAATATTCATATAAAATAGGGTTACGGATACATTTCTTCCAATCCCTTTTTCAAGCCTTCTCAGATCTGGAGGTGAAACATCCGCCAGCACAGATAACCCACTCATAATTTCAATAACCTATTTTTCGGGACTCAAGCCAGACGCACACTTGGCAGTTGAACGTCAAGTCTACAATGCCAAACTGTAAAATTTGCCCAGCCAACTAGAATCACGGTAGAAGTGAACCTACTATATAATACTTCCTCAACTTTGGTATACAGGTGTCTCAACAATATCGCATTCCGAGTCCCGAGTGATATACAGGTCTCCCACGAAGTAACCGACATAGCTTGAGGGTAGATGTACTGTTCCGAGGCAAACTAGAATCTGCAACGAAATTTTCATGACGTCCTCCGTTTCCGATATACAGGCTGATTCATCTGTTCAACCGAAAAGTTTGATTGGTCATATCTCACGAATAGATCAATAGAATTGATTGAAATTTTGCAGGCGTATTCCAACACCAAGGGCCTCTGTAGCGCTTTATTTATTTATGAAAAGAATACAGGACCGTACTGAAAAATTTCGCGTTCTTCGAGTTTCTGTTGAAAAAGTCATCCTGTATAGATTTTTTTCGAAATCTGGTGTCATATTCGGAAACTACATGAAAAATGCTACAAATGCGATTCTTGAATTGCTTGGCACTATTCAGCTGATTCGAAAAAAAAACTATTATCAGAGATTTTGAAGGAGTATTTTCAAAAATTTCCATTCAAATCATTTAAACACTATTCCACATGGTCAAGTAACATCATCATTTCAATTGTGGTGTTCTAAAGGTGTCCGGAGATCATTACAGGAGAATTTTTTGGAAACATGAATTCTGGTAGGAATCTGGTTACCAAATTCATGTTCCCAATAGAAGAAGAACAAAAACATCAAAATTGTAATTGTGATTTTGGTCAAGCATCTAGAATAGCGTTTCAGTGATTTAAAATGAAATTTTAAAAATATTCCTGAAAAATTCCTAGTAATATTTTTTTTCGAATCAGCTAAATGGTGCCAGACAGTTTAAGAATGCATTTTGTAGCATTTTTCATGTAGTTTCCGAATATGACATCAAATTTCGAAAAAATCTATACAGAATGGTTTTTTCAACAAAAACTCGAAAAACAAAATTTTGAGTACGGTCCTGTATTTATGTTATAAATAAATAGGGCGCTACACAGGCCCTTGGTTTTAAAAATATACCTGCAAAATTTCAATCGATTCTATTGATCTATTCCTGAGATATGGCCAACCAAACTTTTCGGTTGAACACATAAATCACCTGTATATCGGAAACAGAGGACGTCAGAGAAATTTCGAATTCAGATTCTGGTTTGCCTCGAAAAAGTCCATCTATCCTCAAGCCATGTCGGTTACTAGTGTTACTACGTGGGACACCTACTTACACAGAATCAACTCAAGGACATGCAAAAATAATTTAACGAAGTAATGACGTTTATTTTCAAAAATATGATGGTAGTACTCCGCCCCCCGCACCCCATTCTCTGTTTTCAGTATTTAATGTGATTTTGTGGAACTGTTTGTTCCTAGCGCAGACCATTTTTCTTCATTCATACGGATCACATCCTTCCTAGAAATAGGCTCCCAGTGCAATGTAAAGAGACATACAGGGTGAATCAAATTCAAGGTGCATTGAAATATTTGTTAAACAGAAGTTTGAAGAACTGAAGAGATCTTTTGGTGATGAAAATTGGACACGAGTCGCAAGTTTGCGCCCTTCGCTGCGTTTCGCAATACGAAATTGACCCCCTCTACAATCCAATTTCTTTATGGAATTCACTCTTGGCGAGTGGCCTCTGGTGCAATTGCTTCTATTTTATATTCAAACGAGGAAGTGGCGTTCCGAACGATATGCGTGATGTCACACGCTTGACAGCCGCAGTAAACGTCATCGAAAGCATAAATTTCTAGCTTTCTTATACATTGTAGCCAGTTTCATGGCATCAGGACCCCATTTATTTTATGGAGTTCAATGTGTGGGAATTCTATTTCCAGCCGCGCAGGAGTGTATATAGAGTTAATAATCAACATAAATCTCGCACTTTAAACAAAAAAATTCGCGCTTAGGTACGGGATGACGTTCGACAGAGCTTATTATATGAGTCAATTATTTATACATATAATCATCATGTATATATCTCTCTTTGGTTTTGCAACAAACTTGTCAAATGAGAAGAATTATGTGCAAAAACTTTTCCAAATTCGAAAAGTGCTGGTAAAAGGTTTATTTTCAAAGAGAAGAGAAATATTAACATTTGACAGTTGAAGTCCACCATGAGCGTTTAACGGAACAAAAAGAAAACTGTCAAATGCCAGTGTGATAATATTTACTAATATCCAGTCAAGACGCAATTCAGACGCATTTCAAATTTACCATTTTTTTCGTTCTTTTTGAAACTTCCTTCAAGTACAAACTTCGGAAGTATTCTTCTAATTCTGAAATATCCGCTATAGTCGATTGACCTTATTGGGGAAAATGGCCGTTTCGTCGAGGAATTTTTAGGGAATTAATTGTCAGAAGAGGTGTAAGTTGCCGCAGGCAACGGTGGCTGTTACGTCAATTGGTGGCACTTCAAAACTGTCACTTTGCTGTCTTGTGCAGTCCAATACAAGCAAAATTTTGTTCCTGCGAACCCTTGGGACCCCGTAGGCTCTTTATTGGGCCCCATGTTGATGACCAGCGTCGTCGCAGACCTTTCTGACGTTGACGTTGACGACCTTTCTCCTTTCTTTCAGACCTTCTGTGACGTGCCAATGTATTTTATTTATTGTGGCAAGTAATAGTATTTTACGATACGAGATGGCTGTTACATAAGTGGTTTTCAGACACGAAGCCGAAATTTGCAGAACGAGGGCGCAGCCCGAGTTCTGTAAGAGGCTGAGTGTCGGAAAATATCTTGTGTAACAAGCCACGAGTGTTGTACAACATTTTACGTGTTTGTTCCAGTGCAAATTGTGAAAATGTTGTAGTTTTTGAGGTTATTTTAACAAGTGTCAAATTAAGTACATAAACTGTAAAATCCATATACAGCTTATATAAAAGTCTTTATAGCTTATGTATCAACACAACAAACACGTAAAGTTGATTATGATTATGATTCTCTAAATCATCCATAGCTTCCGCCCAAGGAAGAACAACAAACTGTCACATCCGCACGAAGGGAAACACACAAGCCCGTCGACCAGCCAAGAAAAAAATCACCTCGGGCTGGCCGTGCAGTCAACCACCACCTTTCCCTCTTTTTTCTAAACATTTTCTGCTTGGACTTCAGCTGGAGATCCGCATTTTTCATTCTAATAAGCTAACCGTAGCTACCTTTGTGTTCGAGACGTGAACGTTGTCTTTTTTTTACCGCAATGTAGTGCATTGCTGGGGGCGTAGTCTTTCAGCTGCGCACCTCTGGGGCTAGATCTACTACAAGCCTGCTAAATATGCTAACCATAACATGAAATAAGAGACACAAATGCAAACCCCTTTTCACATTATTTCCACTTGTCAAATTTCCATGTCAATAATGTGGGTATTGCAGGTATCCACTAGTGCCCACCTAGGCTACTAGACGTCGGAGTATGTGTTCCTCTCAAAAACGTCCTCTACGATCAAGTACCGAGCTCTACACCAGGTGGCGTTTTTTTAATGTAAATCGCCTATAACACAAACATCGGAAATGTCACTCACGACATTGTAACATATTGCTCTAGGGGACTCGGGAGATGTCGCTTTACGTTCATCTTTATGTATTTCTCACACATCATAATTATAAGAGTCAAAAACGATCATGTTTTATTATGTATGTCAAGAATTTAAAGAAGATGAAACTGTTATCATGATACATATCATGTACTTTGCTGTTGCTAACCGATAGTACTTAGATATAAATCAGAGGACCCATACTAGGCGAATTCTGTCCAAGTATGGTCAGCTTGGCACTATGCCCGGTCGTGTATTCCAACTTCTGTAGAGCAAAAAGTGGTACAGTGGGCCCACGCAAGAGGCTCAAGTACCGGAAGGAACTTGAGGATCATTCCCATCTAAAACGCGAAATCTAAATCCTAGCTGATGGCTGGTTTTAGTCGCGAGCATGAAACAATATGACAATGTTCCCTTACGCGAAACACTGCAAATAGTGCATTCCACCGCTACTGATAGCGCCACTGACATTTGTGCACGTCGTCTATACTTGACATTTCATTAAATAAAATAGTTCAAAGTTCAGTCCCCTCTGGCGGCCAAGTCGAGAAATGTGGGACATCAAGCCCTTTAAATTTCCGTACAAGATTTCCGCATTTGAACGCGAGCAGCACAACAACCCCCGCGGTATTCACGCCATCCACTCCAAACCAAAGCTGCTGAAGATGCTCGCTGCGGGATCTACTTATCGAGCATAAGTAACGACATATTCTACAGCTGTTTCAAGTTCTGGATTTGACGTTTCGTTGTGACATTTGCATGGATTACCCAAGACTAAGCCGCACGGCACCTTTTGTTTTGTGTACATGGCACTCACGGATAACTCGAAGTGAAATTTATCGTGCAATACAGCAGGCAGCGAGCAGGGCGAACGTCAGAAGTAATCGCGCAATTCATCACACACGCCGGGCACCAACAAAACCCAGGAACAATAAGAAAGCAAAGGAGAACCCCCATCTTATGCAGTGCAAACGTAAAAAGAGCTGAGATAAAGGGAGGGGGCTGGCAGCAGAATTCTTAGTAATTAAAGCTCGATGAATGCGGGACTATAGGAATATTTGCTGTGTGTTCCAAATATTATCCCAGGACAAAAGATCGTTTCCGTGAACGGGGGGGGCAGGGGGAGAAGAAGGGGTAATTACGCGCGCGAGCATTTCATCAAGGCGCCTCTGGTGTAGATTAATTGTTTTTTGCAGGTATACGAAGAGATCCATTAATCACTTTTGGAGAAACAACAGAGACGCGAGGCGAGCACGATTTTTTCTATGATTTCGATTTTGCTGTTGCAGCAGCAGCATGAATTTTCATGGCCTAACTTTTTTTGATAACTCATATCTCGCGGGCGCGGTCTCCGATCCCTGATTCGGAGCCAAGTGGCTCAAACTGTCCCCGTGATTAATGGGCTCTTCACATTTTACTTCTCTTAAATTTCTAATCGCAAAAGTGCTGTCGCAACCCTTGAATTCCGGTTGTCCATTAGGACAGAAGAACAGGATTATGGTTTCAAAAAGGCCCCGCGCCACCCCCCACAAAGAGCTCCCCGCGGAACAAAACAACGCATTCCTTGACCCCAGGTTTCCGTTGAGATGGCGATCGGAAATTGTTGCTGCTTGGTGTGTTTGAAATTGCGTACTTTGACCGCCACGCTTATTAAATGCAACTAATAACACGATTACTCGAAGGAGTGCTGGGTTCAATAAAAATAATTCAAGTTACACGATGATTAAAGCGCTGTATTTGGCAGGGGAATGCGATAAATTGCCGTTTTATTTGAGGAGCTCTGGAAGTTGATGAATCAAGCCAATCCGCGCGAGGTCGTGACGACGCAATTAAAAAAGTTGTAATTTGTTAGTTTGATAACCACACCAACTTTCTGGAAAAAACTCTTTTTTTCCCAAGCTTTCGGTTCAATGATAGAAAGGCGTGCGGTGAATTATTCATGGACGTTTATTTTGAAGTTATACTAATGTTGTGTAAGTGTGAATTTTAATAAGTCTGTTATAGGTGGCAATCAAATTGGCGTGTAATTCCCATTCCAGTTGTGTTCATTGATAATAGAGCATAAAACTAAATTAAGTCATTCATCAGATTTCTGTGTGTTTTGACTGCATGATTCTTGTTGGTATTCGATACGACGTGCGTTCTTATCGAAACGTTTGAAAAATGCAATTGCTCAATTAACCTAGAGATCACTGTGTGTGTATGAGTAATCCGACGCTATCGCGAAGCGTTTGAACAGGTTCAACTGACACAGACCTCAGTATGCCGACGTGTTTTTGAGTGCATTTTTGCAGATTGCTAGAACTGCAGTGCCCGAAGTGCCCGAACTACCAGGGTGTGTCATCGACTATTCCACACAACATACTTCTAACTAATCAATGCGCGTGAAACCTTCGAGTTCAATCAATGAAATCAGTTTTGTAGTGAGTATTTCCCTCATATTCTGACAACCAATCAAGTCTAGAGATCTTCCAAATTATGACCAATCACAGCAGCTTCATAATCCTTAAACCTTTCCTAGCTTTGCTAAAATTCACCAGCGAGAAAACTGCTCCTAGCTTTTCAAAGAAATTTATCGTTCTACCTGTTTTCAAAATTTTACTGTCGATTGCAATATGTATCAAATGAAGAAGACTGAAATTTATACATTTTACTGTATAACGCATAGGTAACTAGACTGTGTTTCAGCCAATGAGATGCACGGACTCGGGGTACCAAGAGGATATCACAGCGACAATTCACCTCACTCCTTAAATAGTAGGCCGTATAAGTGTATTACCACCAAGGTCATTGGTGAAAACACCCCTCCAGAATGGCCAACCTTGAACATTCGAGTGGTTTTCACTTTTTTTGGGAAGATTTCCAGTGTTGTTCGGTTAATTGTCTTAACAAATACACCTCTAGGTTCGATATATTATCGCTTTACATCTCGATTTACACTCGGATCACCTCGTGAAAATCCTCGATGTAGCGATAATACACCTCACCTATCGGTATATTACATACGACAATTCACCTCACTCCTTAAAATAGTAGGCCGTTCAAGTGTATTACCACCAAGGTCATTGGTGAAAACACCCCTCCAGAATGACCAACCTCAAATATTCAAGTAGTTTTCACTTTTTTAGGAAGATTTTCAGTGTTGTTCGGTTAATTGTCTTAACAAATACACCTCTAGGTTCGATATATTATCGCTTACATCTCGATTTACACTCGGATCCCCTCGTGAAAATCCTCGATGTAGCGATAATACACCTCACCTATCGGTGTATTACATACGATGATAAAAAACAATTGAATTTATCACCGATTTCGGCTTGTTTACCTCCTGTCAGATTGATTTCAGTTTGAGGTTAACTTTTATTTTGAATGTAAACTGTTGAAAATACATAAAAAATACTAGTGGGATACTAATGAAAAAGTTTAGAACGTGATTACTTACCCCAAAAGGGGGTTCTTGTACAAAATATATATACAGATACAGCATTCGTACGTCTGTTGATGTGGACACAGGCATTCAGTTCAGATCAGAGAAATGTCACATTGGGTGGATTTGCACGGGATCTGCTCGTAAAATGGAAAATTATGTCTATGCAATACGCTTTACTAACGATGGACGAATCTTTGAATTGCTATTTTGTAATACATATAGACACTAAATAAGTGAACCTTAGATTTGCCTTGAAATGTCTGATGTTAGTATACAATTCAATTCTTTCAATTTGTTATATGTCTTGCTAAATTTAACTCGTGGTATAATTATTAATCGATGATATTTTCTCATGGAATCGATGCTGCACATTAAACTCCTGCTACGCACTGCTACCGCAGTGCTCCGCAATCGTTGAATCTGCAGGCACGATTCCATTCGAAATTATCATCGATGATAATCATACCACTTGTTATATTATTACTGACTATAAAATGTTGGAATTCAGGCGGGAACGGGTGGAGTTAAAATTGAAAGATGTAGTAAACCTGTTCCGCGCTTGCGCATTAGGTAGGTGATCTTGCCATTTGCTTTGACAGTTGTATTCAGGTTGTGTCTGATAGGCTGCCCAGTGTCCACAGTCCATGAAGTACATTATGATTGAAAATCACGGAAAAATAAAACATAACAATGCATTATCTTTCCCACAGTATCTTTCTGTATACTGTGGAATTTATATATTTTTTACTGCATATTGTGGAATTTATATATCAACGGGAAATAATTCAGATTTTTGTTTGTGGTGACAGTTCAACATAAATCTGTCAATTTCTGGATTTACATCATAGAACCGGAAAACGTTGCCAGGGGGTTACAATACAATGTCAAAGTCTGTTTATGTCTCATGATTATGCCTAAATCACATCTCCTTCAGACTCTGGATGTCTATCTCTCCTGTTTTACCTTCTCATGTGAAAGTGTCGTCCAAGTGATTAATTTTCAAGTGTTGCCCCAAAGTCTCTATCTCCACTCGTACTTCTCTAAAAAATCCCTGCTAGGAAATCAGCTGGTTCGATGAAACTTGGTCAGTATCTACGCGACAAAGTGTTTTGATGACGTGGAGGACGTTGATTCAGAGAACTGGCTGCAGACAGGGATCATTTCAATGAACTTGGGTGAAATACCGAAAATTTGACCTGGTATTTTTTTACAACTGGGGCAAAGTGATTCATTCTGTCCGTGTCAGGTTGACACAAGCGGAAATTGTGGATCAAGTCCGCACCACATCCTCTGGGACCTCCAGGGCTTTATCCTCCTAAACGATTCCTATCCTCCGATTATTATTCACAATTCTCTCATGCACCACCCATCGTTTCACCAACACCAAACAGCAAATATTGAGGTTGATTGGCACACGTTGACTGTGACCTAACGTTCATGTGGCAACCGGTATACAGTTTTTGGCGCGCCTATTTACTAGATTTGAACTGATGAACTGTGATGAGCTAAATTTCTATTTCCCTTATCGGTGCCGAAGACATTTCACATATTTATCGCCTGGATAACTGGATAATTTTATTCACTCAGACATCGACCTACGCAATAAAATTGTATTTCGTAAATTTGCACAAAGCCCCATTGGAACATTTGGTTGCAAAATCGAAGAATTTGAGCAAGTTCAATTGACGCTGAACTCAGTGACACTGCGAAATGATAAAAACGAGGAGAAAAAAGAAATCCAATACACCGTTTATCGCCGACCAGGTACCTACCTAGCTAATAAATTGATAATGGCGAAACTGTCATAACTTTAAAAGTTTCTCGCGCAGGAGCTTCGAAACGGTGCGATTTTTGACACCTGTCTACCAATTTCCTTGCCCAGTTATTTTTCAGTTAGCAGCGCACTCGTTACAAACAATCAGCAGACAAGCGTGAAATTTCTATGTTTACACTTCTTTTGTGATTCACAATTTGTAGAACAGCGCGCATCAACCAACACAACACACTATTATTTATTTGGCCCAATTCCTTTGACGTCAACGCGTCGAACAAGTTATTTTTTGATTTGTCGTAGGCACCGGCACCCAACAAACTTGGACTCTCTCAGGAAAACCGTCGAGTTTTACAAATTCACGTTGTCGCAAAAGGAATCTCGCGGCCGGGAAATCCCGCGGGAACTCTCCGCGGGCAGATCGAACCTTGGCACGGGAACACTTTGCTGCGCTGGCCCCACATAGCCCCCCGGACTCATGAAAAGTTGTACTCGCAACTCAAATTAGACGGTTTTGTTTGTTATTTTTCGAGGGTCGTGTGTGCCGGGCGAAATTTCCCAGATGATACGACGGGTAAAGCTGGAGCGAGAGCCACGGATTTGAGCAAGTTTGTTGTGCAGATGAAACTCTGCAGGTACAGGGTGATTTTTTTTCCTCTTTCGCGCCTCACACACCGGCTTATTTGTTTAGGTTCTCTCATGCAACACGCCGGGTTTTTTCATGATAACAGCGAGCGCGATGATTCCCGCGTCGTCATCAATCAAAATTGTATAAATTCCGGGACGCGCGCTGCGGAGAAATTGCGCGCAAATATTGTATCGAGCGTTCAAACAAATCCCGCACACCTTGGGGTCTAATTTGCCGTCCTCGAAAAACCTCAGGAATCGTGACCGGAGCTCTGCTACAGTTGAACCCTATGGTGAAACAGCTAGTAACCAGTTCCCAGTTTCACGTATATTTGACATTTAGGCATTTCCACATGACGTCACGAGCTCGTCAGTGTTGCCAACCTAGTTGAATTTATAACTTCAAAAAAGTGTTCGGGAACAACCCGCGCTGTCATGATTGGAAATAAAAGTACTTTTTTGAGTTTTTGGATAACTTAGGAAGCAAGTTTGTGCGTGGTAATTATTCACAAAATTTCAGAGTTTCGATCAATACCGACAGTTGGAAGTGTATTGACCTAGATAGCTCAATAAACAAGAAAGTTTGGTGAAGTGCTTAAATCTTTTTTGTCGAAAAAAAAAGAAATCTGTGGCTTTTTTTGGAAACTGGACTCTTGGAAGGAAAGAGCATCTCAGGAAGTATCTCAAAGTGCCAAGAAATGCGACCAAAGACATCTGGGAAGAAGAAAATATGCCAGTTTATTGTCCTGCCGATAAGGTAAAAAGCTGACTAAATTGTTGGAATACAGAATAAATGCGAGATGATTTTACAAATTATCCATTACTAAGCGCCCTTCTGATTTCAGAAAGTATGGCTGTGGCAAAAACTGTGACCTGTGGCGATCTCGAAATGGGAAAATCCAGCGACCAAGGAATTTCCAAGTTGACCACAATTTTACCTCAAATCCTGCTTATGAGAAGAAATTTCAGGATTTATTGAGCAAACATCCAGGCTTGTGAAAGCAATGGAGATAGCATGGACGTGAAAGTTGGGTTGGAGTAGTTGAATCTTTTTTTTTTGAGGAAAAAATGAGAAATTCATGGTTTTCTTGAAACGCTGGGCTCGTGGAAGTACGAAATATTACAGAAAGTATCCCAAAGCGCCAAGAAATGGAAAAAAGGAAGGAATAAATAAACTTGAAAAAATGTATGGAGGTTGTACCGATAACGATAAGGATGGGTAACTAAATTGCTGTAATACAGTTATGATGTTTGCACAAAATTATCTGTTGCTAAGCCTCTCTAGTTTCAGGAAGTACCTGTGTCAAAAATTGTGGCCCTCGGCAATCTAAAAATGGGAAAATCTACGAACTGAGGAATTGCTACGTCGACCACAATTTGGAACCTTGAATCCTCAATAGAACAATAAATATTTGTAGAAATGTATCTTGACAATCGAATCAAGTTGTAATTGAAAATTCAACATCGGTTAATCAGGTGTAAAATTTCTGTCAAGGAGGGCTCCGGTGACCGAAGACATCTTCGATGGCCGAACAGCTGTTCGAGTTAAACTTCCATGTTTTGCCTGTCCATATCCTACAACCGAAGTGAAGACATTCCTGCACTTCTAAAATATAAAATATAAACTAAAACTATTGTTTGTTTCTTTAATCCAGCAGTAAAAGCTGGGCCTCAAGTATTTGGGTGATTGGGAAGCACGAACCGAAGAGGTACATACCTGGCCCTTCACAAGTCATATCACTCCAGCAATGCCAGGAATGTAAACCCCCAACATTCAGGTGAAGTTTGGTGGCAAAGTCCAGGCCCAATTTTGTCGGAAAATATGAATTTTCACCACTACCCTGTGCAGGTAACCTAACATGTTTGGCTTGCTTTTTCACAGAAAACACACTTTTCCACGAGAACTTATTTTGCAGGCGCATTAAGGACATTGATTTGAACTTAATACAAAAGTTTCAAACTCAAAAAGGTAGCCGAGGAAAAAAATGCAAAAACTGGAACTCCATAAGCGCCCTGTAGTTGGGTTGTCCCCCTAACATTATTTGGTTCAAATTTGGCGGGCAATTCTGGACAGTTGGCAACACTGCTGTGACGTCAATGGAAATCCCTAATGGCAATATGCATGTGCAAGCTCTCATGGGGACCTCTCATTTCGGTCGTCGCCGGCAGCTTTCATGGTAGCAGTTCAGCCACAACAAGTTGTTCTCGTCCAAATTAGAATTTGCAATTTTTCTTCAACCTATCGCTGAGAGGCTTGGTCAATCTCAGTTTTTGATAAATTTTCTGAGGTATCCGGTCAGTCCAAGGAAACTTTGGACTTGCTTTATAGTCGTTGGTATTGAGAACCGAGGAACAGCTGACAGCTGCTTTCTCAGCTCTACAAAAACTTTCTTTTCGCGGAAAAATGAAAATTCCTCAAACTATTTTAGACTCCGAGGCGCAAGTTCTAGGACAGCTTGTATATAAGTTTGAAACTAGATTTTTTGCGTCGCAAGAAAACATAGTCTAGGAGCTAGCGACGGATTTTTCATATCATTTCAACAAAGCTACAATGTTAATTTCAACGTCCCCCTACATCTTCTGATGACCAGAACGAACCTTTCCCGGCTGGTAGCCGGGGCCTTTGGCCATTATAGCTCTGTGAAGGAAAAAAACAAATTGTACGTATCCTTTATAACAGGGTATTTTGAGACGTCAAACGATTACTCTGATAGCTCGATTAAAAAAGTGCGAGCAGAACGTCCGCAGCAGCTAGAATGGGCGCGAGGTTCAGCGAGCAATGTCCCAAACGGGCCCGGGTTCGAGACCCACCAAGTGCGATCTTTTTTCCAAAGAACATCGTTCCTTTTCATTTTCAAAACAATTTAAATTCAAAATACTGATTCCTTACTGTATTGTTGACTTTTTTCCGATAATTCAGTAACGCCTTTTCGAATTTTTCTTGTTACTTTTCACACGGACTAGGTACCTAACAAGCGAACGCTATACTAAATTATCGAAAAAAAGTCAAGAATCCAGTAAGGAATCAGTATTTTGGATTTAGATTGCTTTAGGGACGGCATTTCCTAGCATAAAAAATGGCTGAAACAGACTGCGGATTAGCTGCAGAGCGATAGAGAAACCGATAGATTCTTGTGGCGTGAGTTTCTGCCAAATCTGTGCCGCTAAAAATGTAACAAAAAAAAATGAGCTACTTAAATCTGGGCTGGCAAGAGAATAAGGGTGTTTTTTTCGGAAAAAATATGGAAATTTAAAAAAAAAAATTCGAGTTCTTCCAATTTTTAAATTTTCAAAAACTTAATGCTTCTTATACCTGATTTTAGATAACCCTCTTTTTTTCAAGTCTCCTACTCCATTGGTTTTCATGAAACTCACGTTTAAAGAAAAAACACTAGGAAATGCCGTCCTTAAAAAATAAAAACAACGATTTTCCTTCAAAAAAAAATCGGACTTGGTGGGTCTTGAGCCCGGGCCCGTTTTGGACATAAATCGTTGGACCTCGCGCCTATTCTAGCTGCTGCGGACACTCCGCTCGCACATTTTTAATCGAGCTATCAGGGTAATCGTTTGACGTCTCAAATAGCCGGTTAGAAAGAACACATACAATTTTTTTTTTAAAGAGCTATAACGTTCAAAGGCCCCGGCTACCAGCCGGGAAAGGTTCGTTCTGGTCATCAGGAGGTGTAGGGGGGATGTTTAAATCAACATTGTAGCTTTGTTGAAATGATATGAAAAATCCGTCGCTAGCTCCCCGTCTAACAGTTGAACTGGGAATGATACGCCAATTTGATTACCACCTATAACTGACTTTCAAGATTCATTTGTTCTAAATTGCTCTACTCGTATGGAGCAATAAAAAGAAATTAAGGACACAAATTGTTTGTTTATAAGTTCTTTATGTGCGTTGTCGTGAAAACCATTTCAATGTTATTTTATTTTGAATACATCGCAATGCCTTTGCATAAACGAGAGTGCAGATTCGATTTGGAAATGTTGCAGCAGCCAGCAAGATTGCCCAAAGTGCAGCGGCAGCAGCATTTTATCTGATGAAATATGTTGGAATTTCGTAGCGGCAACGCATTTTTCTTCCTGTCCTTTAGCGTTCGTTGCACCATTTCACTCTACTTTTTGTTGTGGGGATATGCAGTGTTCGAGAAAAGAAATTCAAACTGCAACACTTTTCTCTCAATCTCCGAAACACGCCAAAAAGCCAATATTTCTTCACTTATTGCCGGGATTTGCAAGAGAAACGAATGAGCGCTTCAAGTACCTACTCAAAGCTCGCGACGAGGGGAAAAATATATAAATTAACACATCGGCTTGGATTTCCATTAACGACATTTTCCCACCCACTCGAACCGGGGGGATATTATAAAGCAAATAAAGTTTTAAGTGGGCACTAAAAGAGAATCCGTCAAATCGTAAAAGACGCGCGCCGCTGACTATGTGAGGCCGTCGGTGAAATAAAGTGGATACTTGTTAAAAAAGCTGTTAGGGAGTGTAGCTCTGAGGTCAATTTGGTTTTCTTGATGGGCGTGAAAGGTGTCTTTTGGAGCTCGGAATCGGCAACGTAGTGGATTAGACTTTAAGAACTTGCGTTTGACGAGCTTATACCTGCCCAGGAAAGCGTTTTCTTGAAGCGCTGAAGAAACGATTGGGAAAGAGCACGGGTTTTTGTTGTTGTATAGGAGTACAGGTATAGACGTAATCCCCGATTAGTCGATTATTGCAACAAACTGAAGAATAAAATGAATTTGATGCCTTTTCAACGTCTTTATTATAGGTACAGGTTTCCAGCTATTGCCTCAGTCAATTAATGAGGCTATCGAGTGGAAACTTTGCAGTGTCATCGACTTTGTTTATTATTATTAATAATGCTCAATTTAGCGATCAGTTTAAGAGAGCGCAAACAAGAATCGGTGCGGAAACTTTGACGAGCCTCGAAAGCCGAACACATCTTATATTTATCTGGCACCTGGGTTGGTGCCTCCTGCAGCTCTGGATGCGATGTCAACAAAGTGGCCTTTTTCTCTCTCCAGTCTCTCCCCCAAATTCCCGCTCGTTACCGGGGCAATAATAAACGAAACGTGTCCAGTATGCCCACCCCGGCATACGTGATTCTCATTAACGATTCACTGCTCGTAAAACATTTATTTTTAACGGCCAAGGGTCACACTCTCCTGACCTTTGTTGGCCCCCCTTTGGAAATGATTCGCACCACATCCTCGCGCACTCTGATACCGGCCGTCATCATCAGCAGCACCAGCACAAAACAAACCGAATCTGACTCACGCTGATAATGGCTCAGTCTTGCCTCCGCACGGGCAAAAATCGTGGAAAAGCCGCTTCGATTCCAAAAATTGAAATAGCAACAAGGAAATTCCGAACCCAATTTAACAACAGCAGAAAAAGCGGACCGCGGCGAGGCTTTAATCAGATTATGCTATTAATTAACGGCATGCTAATGAAGATCCTGCTCGGACCGAACGTATAAATCTAGACGGAAGTCCTTGACCTCCCCGGAATCGATATTATCCCAAGGAGGTACCTAAGTACCCAAGACGCGAGATGCTTTCGAAGAATTAATTTCCTGCATTAAGCATGCCATTGTATTGTGCGTGTGTATGTGAGCAGCCCAGAGTCGGGGACCAACCATCAGCCTCATACCGCTGGATGGCAGAAATTTAATTAAACCGAAACAATCGCAACGGCTGGAACAAATTGGGACAATCATAGAGTTGATGCATTGTGATGCATTACGTCATTAAACGATTTAGAATGTGATTAGGCTTCGCCGTGCATGCTTTGCATATGAGCTTTGTCTTCTCTGGTGCATCCTCGTCGCTCGAGCCCTTCCTCACACGGTAAAAAATTTTGAGTGAAATTTAACTCAAACCGGACTCAAAAGTGATTCAATCCAGGTCCACGCAGATTTGAGTGAAAATTCAACTCAAATTTTTTGAGTACATTTCTGTATTTTTGAGTTACTTCCTGTTAATCAATATTGAGTACTTTCAAGCTTTTTACACTCGAAATTGAGCGCAATTGACACAAAGGTGAGTATGCATCATAACTCAATATTGATGCAAAAATTAATTCAAAGAGATCATTATTGATGATTGTAATTAATTGAATCAAATTTGATTATTTTTAATTTGGACAAAAAAAAACAAGCTTTTATTTATTTAGGCATTTATTTAGGACATTTTTATTGTGACATGTTATTAAAACATAATTTGTGTAATATATTATTGTAAAAGTACCTAAATGTATAAATTATACACAACATTATTGAACAAAAATTTGAACAACCCAAAACCAAAAATATTAAAGAAATGTGTCAATAATTTAAAAATACATGTATTAAATGCAACAAAGGAAACCAATATTTCATACACTAAACGAGTAATACAGTACCTAGCAGTAGAAAACTAATAAAAGTGATTGATATTATATATAGGTAATACATAATTATTCCAAAAAAATTATGCTTATTTATATAAATTAAATGCCGCAAATAAAAGTGAATCAATTTACAATATGAATATGACAATATTTTGAACCTATCCGCTAGGTGCATTCAGTCGAGTAGCGACATCTTGCAGCCGAAAATAACACAAATAGGCATCCTTCAGTTTCGTAAATCACCACTTTGAGAGCTGAGTCGACTCCTCCCGGCGAACGCACATAGCGGAATCACCATGTGCATTCAGTCAAGTAGCGACATCTAGCTACCGAAGACAGAATGAATAGGCATTATTCAGTTTCGTAAATCGTCACCTTGAGCGCTGATGTCGACTCCTCCCACTTTTTTGGCGAACGCACATAGCGGACCACTCCATTATGCGAAATGTATGGGTGTCGTGTTTTTGCGTTTAATGTTGAGAATTTGACAATAATTAGGGGAAGGTGATGGACCTTTGATCATATTGTACTTTTGACGACCCTCTAAAGGCCATCTGGTGGACCAATGGAGAAAACAGTTGTAACATGCAGTTCACCTGTCAAAAACAAAAAGTCAAAGTCAAAACCTGCTGTTTCCTGTTGCATAATGGCTGCCATGCCAGGCAGCTAGCAGCGAATGCAGGCACTTTCAATCAAAATTGAGCGTGGCTGACTCAAGATTTAGTAAAGTGTACTCAAATTTGTGACAATTCAACTCAAAATTGTGTGAATTGACTCGAAAGTGAGTGGGTATCAACAACAAAAATTTACCACACTCCATTACCCACACCAGGAGGACATTGATGTTAATATAAGACGGCTTATCTATTTTGTACTAGTTAAATTCAAATTCATCTCTTATTTGATCATCGAATGAGCTGGGAGTGCTGATGGGACTCGGGCCGGAGGGATAGGTAGGTACGGCTGATAACCTCCGATGATTTTACGTGAGGTTTTGCGCCAAAACTTTTCATCGGATGCTATCAGTCGTACTAAGCGTGCCCCTCAGCTTGACACTTTATTTTTAGTGCAAAAAGTCCCAGTGCTGGGTTTAGAAGATGAATGGGATATATAGATCTATTAGTGCATCATATTGAGTGATGATAAATGAAATTTTTCACTTACTCGGACTGGTTTTCTTCGACGAGCGACGCTGCCGGCTCACAACCAACGACTGATGCAGAGCCGAACTTCACGTCCCTCGAACCGAATTTGACGAGGAAATGCATCAAATTTGATTAAAACTGATTCAAATTTGAGTTAATGCAATCGAAATTGAGTGCAGTACTCAAAAATGATCATATAGTTGTCAAATTTGATAGAATTTTTACATTCACTCAATTTTTCGTTGATTTTTACTCAAAAAATTAACTCACATCACTTCACTCAGACAAGTTGGAAATTCACTCAGTCGGATTTTTTACCGTGCAGCACCATCATTTCCGCCTGATTCAGCCTTCAGCTCTCAGTCCACCTCTTACTGCCTGAGCCGGGCCCAAATTTCGGTTTACCCGAGGCCGAGACAGCCAGAGACCAAGGCGGACGGAGATTCTTGTTGAGTTTCATTCATCAGAAAGTCCTCAGGTAGAACAAGCTTCTCTCCCCGAGCTCAAAAATATTGAAGATACAGACTTGAAGTTTGGTACACAGATGTAAACTACTCAACACTCAATAATTGAAGTGGCCCACCCAAAAATTTTGATGAAGTTCAAAGTGCCCTAGCTCCCGAAAAAATAGGACTGATTCCAATTTTTTTCTTTTCCCACATACCTGCCCTCTTTGTCTATCAGAGGACGGATACAGAATTGAGTTCAAATCTTCCTTGTTGCTTATACAGGGCGTCGCGTAAAATCCCTCAAAAACTAAAAAGTTTGAGCAACCCAATTTGGAAAAACATGTTTTTGGATATTTTCAACTAGTCCAGGGAGGATGGTACACCCATATCTCGAAACGGTTTTCCAAATTTCCAATTATCCTTCTTCACTACAGGGTGATTCGAAAAAAACAACCTCTTGGTCTTTTGGTCATAACTTTTTTCCTTGTTGACCGATTTCTATAATCTGTAGCTCATGTTAAAGCTAAAGCTTCAGAGAATAAGAATATGTCTTCGAAATTGATGCAGAAGAAAAACTTGAAATTGAGACTCTGTATCAAAAATGTCACAGATCTGAATAACCCCCAAAATCAGATCTGGAGATGGAACTCGTCCGAAATCAACTTGCTTCAAAGTCAGTCATCCAAAATGATCATTGGAGGATATGCCTCTTCCTGTATATCAAAAGATTTCTTCACGAGGGAATACACAATATTGCGTGACCGCTTAGCGCATGCGCTAAAAAACGAGGTGATTCGTTCTAAGTCTTCCATATGTTACGCTGTAAAATAGGTGATTCTCAAACTAAGCTCAATGGATTATGCGTCGTTTTCAAGTAGAAGTGGTTACATAGAAAAATCGGTGTAACCCTCGCAACCTATTCATGAAAGCACATATGTGGGGGATCATTCCCAAATGCCCCAATTTACGAAATAAAAAAACCTGGAACACTTCAACCATAACATTCAAATTTACCGCAAAATTCTCTGGGGATATTCCATTTAATCAGTGCTGTATTGTATTGACGACAGCATGGTGTGGTGACAGTCAGTCCTCTGAGTGGCACACACTTTTTCGACCGCCAAATATCCATTTTAAATCGGAATAAGGCTTCCAAATTGCTGATAAAACTGAACAAAATGTCAACGTCAAACACAGAAATCAATGTCATTGTCGAATTCTGGGCCGCTATTCTTGAATCGTGTGAGAAGAGTCCCTGGGAGTTTTGTATAATCCGTACTACACTTCTGTAGCGAAAGTTGCCTAAAAACCACGATTTTAGGCAACATTCGCTACATCAGTGTACTGCGGAATGTATTTTACTACCCAGGAACTTTTCTCACACGATTCAAGAATAGCGGCCCTGAACATGCGCGATGATAACTTGTCACCGTTTTCTTAGTTCGCATGACATCCGTGTCGGAGCGCCACTTCCGCGCAATATTGTGTATTAAATTATGACTGCATGTTTTCAGTAGAAAATCAGTGTCCCTCTTACTTGAAAACTAATGTAACCTACGTTACGAACAACAAAGCTGGTAATAGAATTTAGAAACATTGTTGGACTTTTCTCGATTCAATAATAATTACTAGCTTTGATATTCGTAACGTAGGTAACATTAGTTTTCAGGTAAGAGGGACACTGATTTTCTCCTGAAAACATGCAGCCATAATTTAATTCCCTTGTCAAGATATCTTCTTTCATACAGGAACAGTTATATCTTAAAATGATCATTTTGAATGGTTCACTTTAAAGCAAATTTATTGCCGACGAGTTCCATCTCCAGATCTTATTTCGGGGGTTATTCAGATCTGCGTCATTCTTAATGCAGAGTCTTAGTTTCAAGTTTTCTTCTGCATCAATTTCGAAGACATATTCTTGTTCCCTGAAGCTTCAGTTTCAACATGAGCTACAGGTTATAAAAATCGGTCAATAAGGAAAAAAGCTATGACTCAAAAACCAAGAAGTTGTTTTTTTCAAATCACCCTGTAGTGGAGAAAGGTAATCGGAAAAATGAAAAACCGTTTCGAGATATGGGTGTATAGGCCAGGCGGTATGTCGGTAAAATCACTACAATCTGGAAAAAACTCCGACCAAAGCTTCTATGGTGTCAAACTCTTCGTAAGGTCAGTAGTTATTTACCACTGAGTTTCCGCCCAAAAACGAGTTATGCTGATTCCTCCACATCTGCGCGAAGGTAAAGGATGCCTCAAAAGTGCAAAAAGACCTGTTAAACCTCCGTACTTTTTTGTTGTATTTGCCTAAATGCAAACGTACAACTCTTACGCAAACATTGGAAGCATCTGTCATCATCTCTGTGCCAGTCTTACTGTTGAAAAAAAAGATCTCTTTGTGCGGGTCGGATAAATCACATTTGATTGTTTTTCCACACAAGAAAACGATGGAGCAACATGTATTTTGGATGTTTTCTAATAACTTGTACTCATTGAGCCCATCTATGGCATTAAAATGTCAATAACAGCATTTTTGAAGATGTTGCCAGCAAAAAAGAGAAAAATTTTCACCCGCCTGTTCAGCAGCAATTTTTTCAATTTTACCAAACACCGTTTGCGAAAATTTTATAAGGAATGAAAAGCTCAAACTTTTCTCTAACGATATCGTGCCTGGTTTGACCGCGGCACGCACTTAAAAGTCTAAAAAACTGTTTTCTTTTCGAGAGGTCCTGTTTCACCCGTGTGCGGCCGTGCCTACTTGACATAGACCGGACTGATCACACGAGCTTGGAAATGTACTCTTTTCCAGCTTTAAAACGCGACAATTATTATTGAGACTTTGTACATTGATTCATGAAGAAATCATACATCATTTTATCATTAATGATCGTGTTTCAAAGCTGAAAGAGAGTACATTTCCAAGCTTGTGTAATCAGTCCGGTCTATGTCAAGTAGGCATGGCTGCACGCGGGTAAAATAGAACCGCTCGAAAGAAATCAGTTTCCTACACTTTCAAAAAGCGTGTCGCGGTTGAGCCAGATATAATATCATTAGAAAACTGTTCCAGCTTGTCATTTCCTATAAAATTTTTGAGAACGGTGTTTGGTAAAATTGAAAAAACTCCTGCTGAACAGGCGGGTAAAAATTATTCATTTCTTTACGGGCAACATCTTCAAAAATGCTGTTATTGAAATTTCAACGCCATCAATGGGCTCAGTGAGTAAAAGTTATTAGAAAACATCCAAAATACATGTTGCTTCATCGTTTTCTTGTGTGGAAAAACAATTAAATGTGATTTATATGACCCGCACAAAGAAATCTTTTTTTCAACAGTAAGACTGGCACAGAGATGATGACAAATGCTTCCAATGTTTGCGTTAGAGTTGTACGTTTGCATTGAGGCAAATAAAATGGAAAAGTACGGGGGTTTAACAGGTCTTTTTGCACCTTCAAGACATCCTTTACCTTTGGGCAGATGTGGAGGAATCAGCACAACTCGTTTTTGGGCGGAAACTCAGTGGTAGGTACCTACTGACCTTACGAAGAGTTTGACACCATAAAAGCTTTGGTCGGAATTTTTTCTATCCAGAATGACCTACCGCCTGGCCTAGTACCAACCTCCCTAGACCAGTTGAAAATATTCAATAACTTGTTTTTTCAAATTGGGAGCTACTTAAACTTTTTAGTTTTTGCAAGGTTTTACGCGATGCCCTGTATAATCAACACGGAAGATTTGAACTTGATTCTGTGTCCATCCTCTGATAGACAAAGAGCGCAGGTATGTGAAAAAGGAAAAAATTTGGAGTTGGTCCTATTTTTTCGGGAGCTCGGGCACTTTGCACTTCATTAAAAATTTTGGGTTGGCCACCTCAATTGTTGATTAGTTGAGTTTGGGTTCTGAAACAAGTGTGAGCATATTTGTGGAGAAGTCTAAAAAAGCAACGAAGATTTTATAACCGTTCGAAGCACTAAGATCGCAAATACTGTACCTGTCTAGTGTCTAGTTCCATAAAACCACTTTTTATGTTAAAGTGCTTCCTGATGACTGTAGACAGGCACAAGTTTGTTTCACAGGATACTCAAGCTGTTACCTTTTTTTTTCAATTTTTCAACAAGGCTCTGACTTTTTCCTTCCGAAGGGACGACACTCCAGAAGCAAAATCACCTATGGACAGGGAGCTGGTGCTTCAAAACTTACGTCATAAGGTACATGATTTTAGCCCTGTAGGTCTAAGGTGCGTTGATGAGGTTTTTAAAAATTGCTTTGTCTTACATGTCAGACCGGGGGCTTCAGGCTGGTATGAGCTTGTCAATTTTCGAAAAAATTTCGAAAAAATGGCCAAAAATTTACGTCATAAGATACATGAATGATATCAACGGGATTTTGTGTGAGAACAGCCTCCTAATCGAAAATCTGGTCGCAAGATAAAATTTTTGGGGGCTTTCGGTCCATAAGAGAAGTTTGAAATTTTCAAAAAAGGGCCATAAAATTATAAAATATTTATTTTATATATTATCATATACATATTTCATGAAATTATGTCAAAGGAAAAGTCTCAAGGAGGAAGTAGATTTTGGCCCTTTTTGAAAATTTCAAACTAGTCTTATGGACCAAGAGCCCCCAAAATTTTGTCTCATGATCCGATTTTTTATTGAGGGGATGGTCTCACACAAAAGCTCGCTGGTTTCATTTATGTACCTCAGGCATACCTTAGGACGTGAATTTTGGTCATTTTTCGAAAATTGACAAGCCTATACCAGCCTAAAGCCCTCGGTCTGACATGTAAGACAAATAAATTTTCAACAACCTTATCAACGCACATTAGACCTACAGGGTTAAAATCATGTACCTACCACATGACGTAAGTTTTGAGGCACCAGCTCCCTGTCCACTAGGTTTCTGGATACTCGCCGGAGAAGTACTGTAAGTTTTTTTGATATGATCTATTGTATAGCACTTTTCTTCCGATGTCTTGAATTATTAAAAATTGTTGCTGTCCGACAAATGAATCTTTGTATTACATAGCTATTAACATCGTTTATATAGAGGCTATAACAAGATTGAATCGCTTTGTGACGTGTAACTGCAATCAATAAAATATATAAAGCTATAAAAAAACTGATATCGGGTTTAATCTTTTGATCTTTGGAATTATCACCAGAACGCACGGCTCCAATTCATGTGCATTTTATAATAAACTGGCTAACCAGGAAAAACATTCCCAAAATTAATCATCAGTATTTTGCTTGATTCAGTCCCACTCCATAATCCGCATTGTTTTCGGTCAATAGCTCAAGCCTGAAATACGGCGCTCTGGCACAGTATAGTCAATTGCAATATTTCCGGATTATCCGGCAATTATGGCCATATATCATTGCAATATTATGTGTGTTGGCATGAAGCAACGCTCGAATATTATCCTCAGCCCGGATAAAAAATGAGTTCCCGCTGTCGCATAAGAATTCCGAAATCACAAGCGCGCATCTCTAATCTAAGAATAATGGCCAACTACAGACTTTTAATGGACGATGATGCGTGGGCTTAATTATCTTTGAAATAGTCCCGTGCATTTCTCTTGTGTTTGTTTGTGTGGGGCACAAAAGCCACACACACACACACAGTGTATGTGATGTTAACAGCCCAGAAGGATCAAAATGCGCGCAAAATTCCTCATATCCTGCGACGTACACCCCCGATTGTTTGCTGCCGCCGGTGCGGCATTTCGTCAATCAAAAATGTCAGAGCTCGCCGAGCCGGAGCTTTGTGCTGCTGTCTGGTGTAATGTCATCTCTAACAAGCCATTGCTTGAATGGAAATTATGTCAAAACAGCCACCGCCACCACCGCTCTGCCGCCGCCGACACTCGCCCTTTTGATTCAATTTGCATTCCATTAGACGTATCAAATTCAACAGTCAGTTTTGGGCGCTCACACACACAAACAGAGGATAAAGACGCGAAAATGAAGAGAAAAATTCGGTGTAGTTGGAATTAACCCATTCCGGGGTCGGATCGATGCGCACAGACACCTCCTCGTGTCTGCTCCCTCAGCAGCAGCAGGCCGTGTAAACAACAGCAAAGTGAAGACAAGCGAAAATCGCTGTGGGGGCCGCACGGGCGACTTGACGTACGTTGTTGGCACACGGGCGGGTTTCAGGAATTGTCATTTGGTGGTCTAGAACTCGGGAATAGAGATATCGTTGATGATAATTATGAATGATTGTGTGGAGTGCTATAAATTACTGCGGTCAGTTTTTGCCGCCCATGGTTACGGCAATCGATTAATAACATAAATATTTTGAATTTCTCAAAATTGGAGTCACTGACGGACGACTGATTATGATTAATAATGTTATTATGCTGTCGCACGTCATCGCTGTCGCAAATCGCTTCTGGTTAGTAGTTAGCCACCTAGGTATAAGTCATCATTTCTGCCACGGTCTTTCACTCTAAGTATATCGTTCAAGATCAGAGTTCCTTAGGACTGGTTGTCAAGGGCAGCCAGAGATTATCTGCGCTCTTCAAACTAAATTCAAATTAATTGTTCACGTCGAAACCTATCTTTCCCGTAATGCAGGTAGACACTTTTTGAAAATGGTAAAACTAATTACTCCAATAGTATCGTATAGACTCATAAAATATTGTGAAAAGAAAATGTCGCTCAACAAAATTCGGAAGCTTATAGTGCGATTCTGTAAAAAATAACATTCTATAAACGCGCTGTTCTATTGAGAACCCTGTCGGCCATTGGCTGTTGCCTAAGCAATACAGGGTAAGAGAGCCTTTCTGGAATACAATTTTTTAACCAATCACACCATTACCTTTCCGTAAAAATGCATGTCAGTGGGTGAGGTCTGGTAACTTGAAGTCGATCAAGTTGGTCATCTATGGTCTATGGTGGAAACATAGTGGTGTGACCTTCGAGTCTTGGCCCCACCAACTGCAACATCCCCATGGGATCTTCGTCTCGAAGCCCGTTGCTCAGCGATTACATGGCCGTCTCTTGGAGCGTGCCAACATTTCGCCACCGCCTGTTGTGGAATACGGCCGTGCCCTTTTCGTCTTTTGGAGCGTGCCAGCACTTCGCTAACGTCAATTTGGTGTACATCTGCCATTTGCCAACTTTACAAATTGTCTAGGAGAGGTAGTTGCTCGGTCATGACATGAGGTCTTGGCTGGCCCTATATATAGCTTATGAACTTGAGCGAGCAGACGATTTGGACCGCAACAACCTGCTATATGACTTTTCAGTGCTTTTATGGAAGCCATATTGGTGGAGGTGCTTCTGTCAGCGGCGGTTAAAGGTCTGATCATCTAGCAGATTTCAGTTATCGCAACATTTTCACAATCAATCAACCATGCCATTTACAGTTTCATCTCAGAAAACATAAATAATTATCTATGACAGTGCGTCATTTGTAGTCAGAAGTCGTTCAATATTGATGAATTCATTCTGAACTTCAACACCTTCTCTCAATCATACAATAATTGCTTTTTGGAATAAAACTGGACATTGTGTAGATCAACTCCATCAAATGACCAGATCTCACTCACTGACAGATGCACCGTTATGGCGGCTTTAGAGAACTTCGTATGTCGCCAGCCACAGTGTCGCTATCCAATAGGATTCAATCTCGCTGTATTCCCCTACCTCCCGCCACATCATTCTCGCGACACGAGTTTTTGTCGTCGTGTCGCTCAAATTATTCAACTACAGTTGGTGCCGCCAGATTTTAACGAAGGAGTAGAGGACTGTCGCCAGCGACATACGAAGTTCTGTAAAGCCGCCATTACTCGTTACAGCCAGATTACATCTCTGAGTTTTGCAGAGCGACATCTGTTGAGATCAAAAGACAATTATCGGTAGGTACTTTTCGAGGCGTTCAGCCTCGGCGACATAACCGCAGACAAGAACTATAGTACAATATAATTAACCCATAACGTTGTTGCAACTAGAGCATGTCTTTATTGTCTTCATCAAAATTGGATCCTTCTTGATTGTGCGGCGCACCTACACCTGCCTGTTATGGTTTTCTTGGCAGTTGGTTCATAACCCATTGCCTTTGAGCTTAGACTCGGTTACAGAAACACGTAGTTTAGAAACATGTACCTAGTTATCTTCCAGGATTAATTTCCTCGGGCATGACTGTTTCAGACGTTTTGAGGTGAAACCAGCAGCAAACCCTCCAAAGTCTAGACCTAGGTTTTGTGGCTATCCGGTGCGCGGTCCATGGCCGACACTTAACCCTCACCCCCGTAAGTTCAAGCCGTATCATTTGTTTATGGCGTGCGTTCGCTTCGGCAAGCGCGCTTCTCCTCATTTTAATGAAAACCGATCATCATTTCAATAATAATTCATAAAAGCGATTGTCGCCCGATAAATATTTATGGGCCGTACTCTCCGGCATGACACACCATACAGACAAGAGAGGAGAGTATGTTTGTGATTATATAATTTATTGGTGGGACACAGTGCGCATACATATTGCGGAATTATCGGACAAGTCGGAAGAATGCGATTATATGTTGCGACATACATCTCTGTACACGAATCTATTACCTATTAATTCAGACATATACAATATACATAATATACTGCCGCTCCGTTTAAGTATAACCAACCAGTACCCACCCCTGCCATGCCGATATTTGCATTTCTAGAGGGTTGCATATGTTTCGCCACATGCTGCGTCAATTTTTAACGTTCCAATTAGACCTGGCGTATACGCAGCGAGCCGACACACGGAATATTCTATCAAGCATCGCATAGGCCTTCCAGCCTAATCACGATTCGAGTTACTTGAGATTTTGTTTCAAAGTTTCCAGCTGGGAAAAATATGTTTAACCCCTTGAAGTGAGTTCGATTTTTCCACGCTTCAAAGTAGAAAATGCGACGCCGTCGCTCCAAAAGCTCGCAATAGAAGCACCGACCCTTTGGTCTGCTTCAGTTAAAAAGACGCGTCATGCCTTGAAGAATTATTGGCCAAACAAAGAACGCCTCTGCAATCTGTCTAGGCAGCAGGATTTACGTGTGAAAAGTTGAATATTCCAAATTTAAAAACACCCATTCGTTCAAAGTTGCCTAATCAACCGGAATTGATGTGATTACCTTCAATTTGCCATTTGCTCCCATTTTGGGGCCCGTGCGAGACGATTGTGTCGGCTCTGCCTAACGACGATAACACGTCTCTGCGCCCCCGAATCGCATGTCCACATAATAACACGGTTCATTTTCGAAGGTTTCAATATTTATGTCAGTTTGACAAGCAACATAACCTCGTTTTTGGACAAGCCAGTTTTACACCCACACCAGGTAAAAAGGCAGCAAACCTACAATGCCCAACTATAAGAAATTTACCCAGGCCCTCGCCCAGGCCACTCGAATTAGGGTTACGCTGGAAGGCCTATAAGTCTTGTTGCGCCGAGCGCAGCTTTCGGCACACACGTCCAAAAGAAGAGCAAACACCGGAAAATAGCCCAAGCGCGCGAATTCTAAAATTACCCATCAGGGTGATATAAATACACGTCGGTGGGACACCAGATGTGTCCACCACCATGCCCATTGCGTATCATCGATTCATTGCTAAACTCGCATTGCCCGACCGTCCGTGAACTTTTCCCTCTCTCACGGGCGCGCGGAGGAATTTCAGAGTTTCGGGCACAAATTGACTGAAAATCGGATCCGGAGCTGTAATCGCATCAAAACGAGGAAAAGTAGTGGCTGTTACGACGGAGGAGCCGAGAGCAGCTCGGCTCGTTTCCGCCATCTCGCCAAACTGGACACACACTACACACAAATATACAACTTCTGACAGCCATACCGGGAGAAAATGAGGCCAGCAAGTGGATTTATCTGAGGCGATGTAATAAAACGAACGCTGCGAAAGGGCCATAGCTGTCATATATGAGACGGGGAAAAATGAGGCGAAAAAATGGGGTCGTTGCGCGCCCACGGTCAGAGGGTTTTTTTCCAAAACAACACATCTCTGCAGCAGGAGTTTTATTTTTATCGCGGCGTCGCGAGTTTCAAGTGGACGGGAGTTTTCTAATGCTTTCCCGCTAATTGCGTCAAGTAACTGGAAAACTTGTCCCGTTTCCCCCGCGCAGTTTCTTTCCATGTAACGACCTAATTTTCGACGATTTCACGCGCTGTTTTTATTGCATCAATTGGCGAAGTTTAGTGCCTTGTATAGTACCGCCTTCAGGGGTGACTTTTAGTTGGCGTAAGTGTCTACCGAATGTCAGCTACTTCGACTTTTATCTCGAAGCCACTTTCTTTTATTACGAACACTGAAGGGCATCGGAAAACACCCCTTTATTCCTGCAAAACGGCTTATCCGGAATGTTCGAGAATGATTAGCTAGTGGGTGTGTACTGTCAGTACCTACAATTTCAAAAATTCAAGTGAACCAGTTGAAAAATGTGAAAGTTTAATATGGCGGCCTCAAGAAACGTCAAAATCCAAAATTTGACAGGAACATTTCGATTGTCTATCAGGTATAGGTTGAAAATCTCAACTGGATCGGTTGAAAAATGCCAAAGTTCAATATAGCGAGCTCGAGAAACGTCAAAATTGTCATTTGTGTTTCACTTTAATTTTCCCCGTTACAACATGAATGCTGAAAACGGATTGTAATAAACAGTGACAACCGAACTGCCAATGACAACAAAGTGACAGCAATATGGCAGCCATTCATTGCCATCGCATGCCGCTTTTGGCAGCCATCTTGTGACGGAAGAAATTAAGTTGAATCGCGACAGTATCTGTGGTATTAGTATAATATGATAGCAATGTTGGAGATGTAGAAGTAGCAGCAAAATACGCACTGACATCCTGGCTGTTATTGACCGATGCCTAGTTAACATCGTCGCAATAAATCCTGATTGCGTAATAGACCCCCTTTTACTTTCACCGTATAGGCCCTAAATCTTGCCTGAAACACTGCTCGCGCGACCCTCCGGGCCTACCCTACTTCCATTCCTATCTAATCAATTAGTTCTAAGACATTCCACACGCCAAAACTACTGTTTCTTGGAACGCGCAGAGCGCCGGGGCGGGATATACGTTTCGCTAAACTACCTCTGAACGGTTTCTGAACGGCACTTTATGATCCAAAATATAGTTTTCAAACAATGGGGCGCCAGGTATATACACCAACAGACGTCGTCGTGATACACCACCTATATACAGAGACTGACCGTGATTTTTGAATGACCCACAATGAGGACCTGGACACAAAAGCCACTCGCCGATGACTCTAATCTCTGGTACTCTGGTGCTCTAATCCACGTGAGAATGACTTCCGGGGATGTCGAATGTTTGTTTGAAAAGGGTGCACCAAATATTTATGTGCTTTGTTGCACCCGCATCCCTGGCCTGGACAACCCTATCCCTGCGAGCTTTGACAAGCGCCGCAAGTTCCAGATAAACCGCAATCGATAGAATTGAAAACGATGAGTTGAGCTGAAAAACAGCTAATCTGCGTAATTATTTCAGTTTTGTATGGCAACGATTTTACTGAAATAATAACTAACTGATCATGAAACCTTCGAGTTCAACCAATGGAATCAGTTTCATAGTGATTATTACATACTAAATCCCACTGTCAATGGCAACGAATAAAATTGATGTTAACAACAAAATCTGACAGCTGTCACTTCGAACTTCTTTTTTGTAATAATCACCAAAATATCACTCGTGCTCGAGATTTTCCCAGACAATTTTGGCCAGGCGTTTCCCTCGGGCTGGTTGTCCCTAGATAAATGCCCTCCTCCTACGGAGTCGGGCATTTATCGCTACAACCAGCACTCGCGATGGCCTGTCCAAAATTATCGTGAAAATCTAAGCACTTGTGATATTACTGTTGATTATTACATACAACGCCCTCGACTATTAGACCTACAAGGATAATATCCTTTTTTTTAATCCCACTGTCAATGGCAACGGAATAAAATTGATGCTAACAACAAAATCTGCCAGCTGTCACTGTGGACTTCTTTTTGCGATTCGCGATTTCAACTACCGATGGGGGCGCTGTAAACAAGATGGAGGATTGTAAGTTTTTCTGTCACCTGTCATCGTGCGTTGTATAACGGTTGTATTTGTGGTATTTGGCCTATTTGGGTTAATTAATTAATGATCTCTATTCAACAAAAGTTCTTTTTCTTGAATAACTCGATCACCTATAGGAGTGTTTTGGCGATTCGCGCGATTTTCAATGGCAATCTGACAGAAGCGACAGAACAGAAATGACGTAAAAACTTACAAACTAGGTTGGCCATTTCAGCCGCCAGAGGGCGTCTAGATTTTTGAAATCGCGAATATTGATCAAAATATCACTTGTGCTTGAGATTTGCCCAGATAATTTTGGCCAAGCGTTTCCCTCGGGCTGGTTGTCGGGCGTTTATACGGAGTCGGGCATTTATCGTTACAATCAGCACTCGCGATCGCTAGGCCAAAATGATCGTGAAAATCCAAGCACTTGTGATATAACTGTTGACTATTGCATACAACGCCCTTGATTATTAGACCTCTAAGGATAATATTCACTTATCAAAATCCCATGCACTGTCAATAACAACCGAATAAAATGGATGTAAACAACAAAATCTGACAGTTGTCATTTCGGACCTTTTTTTGCAATAATTATCAAAATAGCACTCGTGCTTGAGATTTTTCCAGATAATTTTGGCCAAGCGTTTCCCTTGGGCTGGTTGTCCCTAGATAGAGGGACGGAGTCCGGCATTTATCGCTAAAACCAGCACTCGCGATCGCCTGGCCAAAATTATCGTGAAAATCTAAGCACTTGTGATATTACTGATAATTATGGATGAAAAACTAGCAGCATTGCCTAAAGAAATGTTTTTTATCAAGTAAACTATGGTTTTATTTGACCGACACAACAACTGGCTTTGACACTTGCTCTTAGTAGTTCAAATGAACCATTTCAGCGCAGTAGGCATTTATGTAATAATCAGCAAAATATAAACTCGTGCTTGGTGTTTTATTCTAAATAGTTGAATGTTTTCAATTCCAAAAGCAACCCTCGACTACGTCTCGGAATTCTGGTCAGATAATATTGAGCCTACCTTACCCTTGTGAATGACAGTTGTTTTCGGGTTAAAACTTTAAAACGATTTAACTCAAAAAACACTAAGCACTTGTTACAATTCTGTTGATATACAGGGTGGAAAGTTCAACCTGTTTAAATTCAGTAATTCAATAACCAAAATCCAGGTCGATTTTTATTTTGAGGGCGATACACACGTATTGTCAAATTCTCATCGATGATAATCGACCTGTTCCAATCCGGTGTTTTTCTTGAAGAAAATTAGAAGGGAAGAAATCTGGGGCGAGAAGTGTAAAAGTGAGAAGCCTGTATATGATCTTATTCAAATATCAAATTGCATATCTGGACTCAGAGGCAAAAGCCGCATCATTTTCAATATTTAGATACAAGGTGTCGAGAAAAAAAATTGGAAGTTTTTTGAAACACTCTGTATACTATAAGATACAAAAAATTTGGTGTCCAAATTGGGATTCTACGGGAAAAATGGTAGGGAAAATTTTCTTTTCTCACCAATTTATTCTAACAGGAAAAATTCTAACATGGGGGGGAAATCTCGGTGGATCACCTGTATAGACAATACAAATAGAGAAGACCATATGTTATCACCACCGTCGTCACGGATATTGGGGCATCAAAAATCAGCCAACCTTTTTTTGAATGATGGACTCACCTGGTTCCTACGCAACCGTAAAAATCCGTAACGACATGTGTCTTCTCTATTTGTATTGTCTATACATCAATGACGAACAACTCGCACAAAAAGTGAATATTTGAAAGGAGATATTAGCAGCGTCGTCGTGGGAGCAGCCAGCAGAAGGAAAAATATTGACTGGAGTATTGAAGAAAACACTTCAGGTGGAAGTTAATCTGGACGCGAGCGTTTACAAAGAAAACATCCCATTAAACACTCGTGCTGTAAACACGATCCACCTACTTTCCAGGTTGGTGCTTTGGGTTTGGGTATACATTATGCTCCTGGTGCACATCACGAAGTGTGTGTGTGCGCGAAAAAAAGCGCTTTTGAAGTATGCGGCGGCCAAAAATAAATCGATGAGTGTGCGTGTTGAAAGCGAAAGAAAGATTTCCGCGAAAGCAGCCGCCACCGCACACACTCACTACCTTGGGGGGTCAATCAAAGTCGGTTTTCGTCCAGCTGCTCGCCAGCAAAATAAAAGGTATATCGTGTTTCACGTATTCCAGAGCATTGTTGTTGGTGCTTATTTTTGCGATTTTCCGAAGGAAATGAGGTCGAATTTTTGTAAAATTAGAAACACTCAAAGTCAATGTGCGGCATGAGCGCGCGCGGGAAGAAATGTGGAATTCGTCCTCTAATTTACGAAAACTTGCATGGGGTGAGTTACTAATGGCATTGTGGTGACAGGACGCCGAGTCGGCCAGACGAGCAACTTACGGGCATGAATGGAAAAAGCGCGTAACCAATCGACAGGTAAACTGAGGTAGGCACCACTCCAATAAGGCTTTGTCAAACTAGACGTTTATGAGATCAATACAGACGATTCTCGTTGACTTCTTTCCACATTTTATTACCTCGATTTCGGGCTTTTCATCTTCCACTAGGGTGGCGCTTTTCGACTCTTGTCTCGACCTGCGGGAACATCTTCATTTGAATCTAAACTTGAATCTCATAACAATACACCTGTTCATTAGTGCTCTGTTTTACGAGCTATTTTACCTATGTGTTCTGGTTTACCAACTACTCAGTCATTTCTATTGCTGTTCCGTTCTTTTGTTTTTGTTTCGCCTGCTTATGTAAATTGCGTTCATAAATTCCTTCTTTTAAACTTGAAGGTGCGTATCTTTCTGGTATGTTGCGAGAGGTATTTTATCAAAACTTTGCATCAAAACACGCCATGTGATTCTGAACAGTTTAGCCATTGTGAGAATTTCAGTAATGTCGCGAGATAAGATGACGATTCAATTTCTTTTCATTGATGAAGCGATGAAAAAATGGTCAAATGAAGGGTCATGTTGTGTGTGTGTGTGTGTGAGCTGAGGACCCAAAAGCTAAAGACCCGACAAAAATCTTGGATTTTATTACGTGCATGCGGCATTTCCCAAAATTATTGATTCAAGGGTTAATTTCACCCCTTCAAAAAAATATTTTTTTGTGTGTGGATAAATGAATTTTGATGACATAATATTGTTGATTATTACTACATACAACGCCCTTGATTATTAGACCTACAAGGATAATACTCAATTATCAAAATCCCACTGTCAATGGCAACGGAATAAAATTGACTCAGCTGTCACTATGGACTTCTTTTTTGCAATAATCATCAAAATATCACTTGTGCTCGAGATTTTCCCAGATAATTTTGGCCAAGCGTTTCTCTCGGGCTGGTTGTCCCTAGATGAATGCCCTCCTCCTACGGAGTCGGGCATTTATCGCTACAACCAGCACTCGCGATCGCTAGGCCAAAGTTATCGTTAAAATCTAAGCACTTGTGATATTACTGTTGATTATATGATACTGTAGAGCTATGTAGAGCATATTTTTCTCGGAATAATATAATAATTTTATTTGAATCAGCCAAAGCGTCTTGAAGCTCCGGCTTTTCAAAAGTACAAAAACTTAGCTTTTCAAGAAAAACTTTCAATTTTGACAATTTTGAAAAGTTGTAGCTTCAAGACGTTTAGGCCGATTTGAATTGTTCCAGGATACACCGAAAAATACGCTTTGCAAAATTCTAAATCAAAATTTATTTACCCCTACCCACAAAAACAGTTTTTTTTTTTAACAGCGTGAAATTTACCCTCCAATCAATAGTTTCTAAAAAAGCCGCTAGGGGTACAGGAATTTGATATTCAAAGTTTAAGGACGATGTTGAATTGGTGAAATTACCAAAAATCAAAAAAAAAATTTGAATTTTGGAAATACCAATGGGCTTAAACCAAAGTACATCTTTGTAGCTTTCGAAAGAGACCAAAATGGTAAAAATCTGTCAAGGAATAAACCCAGACGGATTGATTTCGCAACCCTTCCTTCTACCAATTCAACTCCGTCCTTAAGAATTTTATACAGTTCCAAGCAGAGAAGCAGAAGTGTTCCTAATCATTATTGGGAATATAATTAAGTATCAATGGCCGACCCCAGGGGCGACCATATACAGGGTGATTCACCACCAAATGAACATAGCCCAAGGATAAGTCCAGTTTTTTCAGGCAAACCAGGATCTGGATTTGAAAATTCTCTAACGCTGTTCGTTTCGAAGTTTCGAAGATTCATGTATTTTGTCGAATTTATTCATAAGCCGTATATCTTCAGAACGATATAAGGGATTCGACTGGGATTTTGTGGGTTAATTCTTCTACTATTGATAGCTGAAACATTGCCTTATCAAGCAGTTTAAAATTTTCAGGGTCGGCCTTGAAAAAAAACTTAGAAGCTTTTTTCAAAAAATACATTCTGTATGCATATTTTTTCGAATTTATTTTCAAATTCAGAAACTACAAAAAGCATACTATTAATATCACAAAAAAATTTACTTGGCACCATTGAGCTGTCAAGAAAAATTTGATAATCCTAATGATTTTTGAGGTAAGGATTTTTCGCAGAATAACATTTTCAAATATTTGCAAAAAATGTTCTATCATGACCCTAAATTTCAGCCGTTTCGTCCGAGAAATGAAAAAAAAACATTTTTCTCGTTTTCTTAGAAGTAACAAAAAATTTCAGCAGAATTTTCAAAAAAATTTTTACACGTCCCTCAGTTTCAGCTCAATTGGGATAGTAGAAGTGAAGTCGAGGGACGTAACAAGAAAAATTTGAAAATTTTGGAAATTCTGATGAAACTTTTTGTTGCTACTGAGAATGCGAAATTTTTTTCTAAATTTTCTTGACGAAAAAATGATATTTTGCAAATATTTGAAATTATACAAAAAAAAACTCTCAACTTCACCAAGCAATTTTGTTGCGATAATAATAGCATGTTTTGTGTAGTTTCTGTTTAATAGAGCGATGTGTCAGATAGGAATAGAAGAATTAACTCACAAAATTTCAATCCAATCCATTAGATCGTTCTTGGCTTGTCAAAAAATTTTACGAAATACATAAATCACCCTGTAGCTTCGAAACGAAAAGCGTCAGAAAAATTTCGAAACCAGGGGAAAAACTTCACCTACCCTTGAGCTATGTCCATTTGGTGGTGAATCACCCTGTAGTTGTTTCTTAAAGCTCGTATTTACTCTTGGAAGTACGGTGGATTAAAAAATAAATTCTCGAATAAACCACTCAATTTTACGTCTTTGAGGTACAGTGGTGGAAATTTTATCCCACTTTTCGAAGTTATTTTGTTAGGATGTTTTCGGTTTCAAATAATAAAAATAAAAAATTTAACCCTTCCATTTTACAAAAATACAGTAAAAAGTTTATAAAAATATTTCTTGCTATTCTCTTTTTTCATTTGATCAAAGTTCGAATTGTTTTTCTCAGTTAAGAAATGAAATATATTCTTGTACCTCTAGGGTTCATTTTGCACTGAATTTCCCGTACCTGAAAGAGTTGGGGGGTTTTTGATGTGACTAGAGAAGTGATTCGGTTCGGTTGTTGACGGGAATCTGTTTTTATTTATTTTTTCTTCAAGGAGAAACTCCTTCAAAGAGAAATGTACAGGCAATGCTATCAAATTTTCAACAAAAAAAAATTATTTTGTTTTTTGAAAATTTGAAAATTAGATAGCAACGCTCATACATTTTCATTCAAAAAAAGTCGCATACCGAATTTGAACATTGTTTAAAAAAAAGGTACAAAAATGATTTCCCGTGAACATAAAAAAGTGAAATAGTGGAAACCATTTTTGATTTTTGATGACTTTTTTGTTTAAATAGAAAGTTCCTCGGAAAGTTCAAATTCGATTTTCGACTTTCTCAAATAAAGATGTATCGGCGTTGCTATCTAGTTTCCAAATTTTCAAACAGCAAAATCAAAAATTTTAGAACATTTTGAAAATTTAATAGCATGGCCATCCTTCAAAACCAGTGAAAGTTGCAAAATATATTTAACTAAAGCACTGAAGTCTGCCAAAATCCGAAATGTCAGTGGCAACACCAAGATCTGTCAAAATAGTATTTCACATTCAAAATCATCAAACGTTGTCCACCTAAAAAAATTGAAATCAGTTGAAAGTTTTGGTCGTTTTTTTTTTGCAAAATATTGGCACTCGCCAACAGAACACAATTATTCATTTTTTCTTTCAAAAAAATTTCCAGCTCACGCAACACCAGTATAGGTATAATAGTTGCAAGTTTCTATAGGTACCTATACTAAATTACAGAGCAGGTTTGTGAAGCATGGTACACGCATGTTGTAAACAATTAGTTTTTATGGATACACAAACACACAGACACACACATCTCTATGTAACGCGAATAATTGAATATGAATAGTATGAATACTAATTCAGTTTTTAGCGAGTAACATAAATCTTTGTTTTTCCATCACATTTTGCGGTCGTTAAGTTGAACCGCATTTCAATGGAATATAGAATGAATAGTGACAGATACTAATAATACCGCAGTAATATAAAAACCGAGATAAAAACCATACACGCATTTGCCCAAACTTTCGGACTTTTTTACAATCTTGAGTTTTTTATGACGCTAATAATTCGCAATTCAAAATTGTAGGATTATTGTTTGGCAAAATTCAATACTGAAGTATTTTCGTGTCTAGAGCAGAAAGGAAATGTTGTGCAGGAAAAAATTGATAATACGAAAAAATGTGAAGGTGACAGCGGTGTGACAACGCAAGATAAAGTTCAACAAATCTGTGTAGTATACGCGCGAAAAATCTATGCTAAATTGAGGTCTCCAATTTTCCGTTGTCTCTCTTTACTGTGACGTCATGCGTATAAGATACGGTTAATCGAGGTCATTGGGCGCTTCCCAATAAGGCGTATAAGGACACAATTCGACACATATGGACACAATTTGACACAGCCAGCGTTCCAATAGCAGTAATAGCACCACATGTCGACACAATCGGAACATTGGCGATGCTGAGTTTAGAATTGAGCTGGCAAGTGCACTTTGACATTGTGTATCCGTCTTGTCGCAGTTATTGGAAAGCGTCCTATGTTTCTTGAGATATGACATTTCGTTTCTGACAATGGGAAATTTTTCGAATCTGACAAGCGCTCTGTCGTGTATTTATTTGATTTCAGCATGGATTTCATGATTTCACTTGTTCTTACCCTCGTTCTTACCAATAAAGTGTGTTATATGTAGTGGAAAACTGAGAAGACTTACAGAAATGGTTCAAGGGTGTTGTGTCGCTCTATGCGAGTGCGAGAATAAGACGAATACACCCGGCATCACCATGCACCGGTTCAGGAAAGACCCAAACTTGATAGAAGTGTGGCTGCACCAGCACCACCAGGGATCACGCTGCACCAGACACGTGCATCTTACTACGAAAAAACTCTATTACTTCGTCCATTAAAAACTCCCTTATGGGCTCTAGTGACTTTCCCCACATGATAATGGGAACAGTATAGCTAACCGATTCAAAATTCCCGCAAAAGTCAGAAACGAAACGTCCAAACGTCATAAACGTCAAAACGTCAAAGGTGACCTCGAAAAACCATGTACTTTCTATCTCCTAAAATTGGAAAGGTCAATTCTCGCATACGATGTATTCCATAAATTTCAAAAATGCCACAAGGTTACTGATTGATAATTATTACAGCTCCAAGGCTCGCAATTATTTTGATCGAGCACCCAGGTTTACGACACCTGTATAGATACAGTGTTGTTGTTGTATTTATGTTCTGTTGTGCACATTTATCTATCTATGCGAAATAAAGTGTCACGTATTTTTGTTTCCATCATTTGACGCTTTCCGCGTACACCAGATCAGATAAACAACGACTGATAACACGGGCCGTGCAAAAGTGTAATGACTTTTACACCCAAAGCAAACACACTTTTTGCCGCACTTGAAAACATGCCAAACATGCGGGTAAAAATGCATTTTTTTACGCCAAAAGTTCGCATAACGAGGCTTAATGGCCCAAAATATATGTCTGAAACACAATTTTTGTAACTGTTGTCGAAGCGCATGGATGGAAGTTGCATTAGAAAAAATCACTGCCAAGCACTCTTGCTCCGTCTGTTCGACATCGAAAAGATAATTGTTGGAAATGAACATTATTAATTATTATACGAGCTTCATAAGACGTAGTGCCCCAAAACCAGTCAAGTCATGTGACTAAGTCTTATTAAATGAGTGTAATAATTATACGATTCTGTCTACTTTATCCTAATAGTTTCGCAGAAATGGAAAATTCTAGCTGCTACAAATAGAAATGTAATATTTGACAAGTGACACTTGGCGACTAACGTTCGCCTACGTTTTATCATCAATAAATTATATTTCTACCTAGTGGTAAGGGCGCCGAAAGATCTTGGGTAGGTCAGTTTTTACGTTCGTATTCAATTAGTTGAGTACTCGGTTGAGTACATTGCTGCAAACAATTTACAACAACAAGACCTCAATCTGAAAAACTTTTAATCGTCAGTTGCCTAAAATTGGGAGAAATAACAAATGACCCCCTCGATAACGCCAGAAGAAATTGGGCAGCCCTCCACGAGTTCCTTGAGGTAAAGAAACCGGCAACCTCCAAGACATTTTCGTTTTCAAGAATGCAGAGACGAAGAATTTGTCTTCATGCTCAAATAAACTGCAAAAATAAAATAAAAATCTTACGAGTTACGAGTGTTCAATCAAAGATCTTATAGGTCGCAGTGCAGAAAGAATCCTCCAAGACCGAACGACCACTTCGACAAGAAATATTCATATAAAGTGCAGACTTACTACGAGTCGTAGCTGGAGAAAAGACTGCATTGATTTTTTGAGGTAATTTTTGCACTCGGACCAACGCAACGGTTTTCGAGTCCCCTCCTGGAAAAACTGAAAATTTCCAACTTTTCATTTTGTGAACATATTTCGTCAATTTTTTCAAACAAGGTGTTATTGGTTAATTTTCCAACAGTTTCTTTCTTCAATTTTCCGAGAGTTTTCCAGTGAAACTGCAAAACCAATTATTATGAAGATGCTGCAAGATTGTTTTAAATTCTATCTACCCACCCGAAGGGACGTCACGAACAAAATTTTCCATAGGCTCCGGGGGGGTAGGTATACTAGTCGGGAAAGTATTGGGGTGCCACAACAGATTTTTATAATTATGATTAATGGTGGAAACCGCAAAGTGATTACAGTTTCAAATGTTTTGAAAAAATAAAATAACTGTAGCTGTAATAAAAAGCTAAACGCTGACGCTAGTGACGTCACTGTCGCATATCTCCATCCATACTTCTCTCACCGCGACACTCGCATGCCTCGTCACAGCTGTGCCTCAACGCTTATGACGGCACGCATTTTTTAGCGCATTTTCCATCTTGATGAAAATCGCTATTGCAACCGCTTTGTCCGTCCGTCCGTCCGTCCGTCCGTCCGTTCCTCGAACTCCTCCCAAACTAGACGACCTAGCTTTCTAATTTTTTCGCTGTTACATAGCTGCCACTCCCAAAGGAGGGCTAGGCTATATTGGATGTCCATATTGCGCCGCCAACATAGGGAAAACCGCCCCCGATAAACTTGAAATAACATAATATTGCACTTTCTACCAGACCTCATGCTCTGGTGTTCTCAGTTTTTGAATAATACATAGTTGCCACTTATAAACGTAAGCCAAGAAACATTCCGTCTTTAATATGTGCCGCCGACATGAAAAAACTGCTAAAAACCGCCCCCAATCACTTTAAAATGAAAAACATAAACCCGAAGACATAGCGATCTGATTCTTTCGGTATATAAAGAGCTGACTGAAAATGGGAAAGGATAGGCTACTTTTGGTTAGTCGCCGCCCCCAGATTCCGCCCTCAAACGATAAAAAGTGCAACTTTCATAAATGTTACTGATTGAGATGTTCCCTTAAACATTTAGGAACTGCCAACTCAAATTGTGCAACATTTGCTCAGCCGAACGCTGCCGCTTTCACACGCCGCCCCCAAAGTAAGAGATAAATGAAAAACATGAACCCGAAGACATAGCGATCTAAGTTTTTCGCTATATGGATAGCTGACTGAAAATGGAAAAGGATAGGCTACTTTTGATATGGCGCCGCCTCCAGCTTCCGCCCCCAAAAGAAAAAAGTGCAACTTTCAACAATTTCCACCGATTTAGCTGATAATGTTACCTCGAACATTCAGAAACTCTTGACTAAAACTGTGCATGAATTTCTTTGCCAAACTCAACAAAGTGAGAGATAAATGTAAAACATTAACCTGAAGACATAGCAATCTAATTCTTCCACTATATTGATAGCTGACTAAAATTGGAAAAAGATAGGCCACTTTTAATTAGCCGCCGCCTCCAGCTGCCGCCTCCAAACCAAAAAAAAATGCAACTTTCACAATTTTCACTGTTTGTCATATTTCCCTTACATTTAGAAACTCCCAACTCAAACTGTGCAACAGTTACTTTGCTTAATGCTGCCGCCCCCACACGCTGCCCTCAAAGTGAGAGATGAATGAAAAACATAAACCCGAAGACATAACGATCCAATTCTTTCGCTATATAGATAGCTAACTAAAAATGGGAAAGAGTAGGCTACTTTTAATATGGCGCCGCCTCCAACTTCCACCCCCAAAAGAAAAAGGTGCAACTTTCAATAATTTCCACTGACTTACATTTAAATGTTACCTCAAACATTCAGAAACTCCAAACTCTAACTGTGGAAGACTTTCTTTGCCAAACTCTGCCGCTCCAACACGCCGCCCCCAAAGTAAGAGATAAATGTGTAACATAACCTAGCGATCTAATTGTTTCGCTATATAGATAGCTGACTAAAAATGGGAAGAGATAGGCCACTTCTGATTAGTCGCCGCCTCCAGTTCCCGCCCCCAAACAAAAAATGCAACTTTCACAATTTTCACTGATTGTCATATTTCCTTGAACATTTAGAAACTCCCAACTTAAACTGTGCAACAGTTACTTTGCCGAATGCTGCCACCCCCACACGCTGCCCTCAAAGAGATAAATGGAAAACATAAACCCGAAGACATAGCGATCCAATTCTTTCGCTATATGGATAGCCGACTAAAAATGGGAAAGAATAGACTACTGTTGATTAGTCGCCGCTCCCAGATCCCGCCCTCAAACAAAAAAATATTGATGAGTGAAAGAATTTTCATTCAAATCTATTTCATTGGCAAGTACCCCATTCTGATAACAAAATATCACAATGAGTTTCGAATGAAGAAAGTGGGCAAGGAATGGTGTTTTCTCCTTCAACCAAATTTCTTTACGTTCACAATATGCCTCTTTGAGAAAATGCGCTACTGAGACTCACGCACGTGAAGGCATACTCACTTGTTTTAAATCACTACTACAAGTAAACGCGTGAAAAAAGTTAATTTTTTCGTCTCAAAATGGGTTTACTGATTTGTAGATGATGGCCCGATCATGTTGAAATCTTAAAATTGACCCAGTCAGTGTCCAGTCCAGTAGCCTTTAGAAGAGCAAAATGCTAAATCAGTGAAATCGGAGGTGGAGTCAAAAACAGAGTTACAATTTGACAAGAACTCAGATAGCACGAGCTCTTTCCAATTCACCCAGATCCAAGGTGAGATTCCAATAATAATTTCAAAAGGGGTCAATTATTTGAGAGGAGAAGGTATCACCTACCTTCGATGGGTCAATCCCTGTAATTATTGTTTTATTCTAAAATCATGTGAAAATGTTTTCACATTTGCCTAATAATATTGCTTATTCATACAAAACCTCTGAATTATTCAGAACCGCACACTTAATCTTCTATGACAATAATTGAATTTCAAAATCAGCAACTTTAGGTGAAAACCTCGCTGTGAAAAACGATGTGAAAATAAATCACTGTTACGTTATTCTAACGGCATTTCAACCGCAGTGATAAAAGTGGCTCTTTCAAGGGCCCTTTTCAGTCTTTTCTCTTTTTGAACAGTTTTATTTTCTCTAGCAAACTACTCAGGGTGCGTACAGACATGAAAATTTGCTCGCGCATGAACGTACTTTTTTGTGACGTAACGCCAAATATTTAATTTTGCCAGACTACTCATTATTGGACTGGTTTTCCACTAGAATATCGAAGTAGAGCCTTTGCCATTTGATATTTTAAAAAAACTAAACATGAATTGTGACCTTTCGATTTATAAAAACTCACAAAAAAGCCAGAAAAGCCCGGCACAGCAACCAGAGTGCCAATTCCGCCACTCCGAGGAAAAATTCACCAGCAAAACCGATATTAATGATTTACGTTTTACGGACAAGTTAAAACCGGCATTGTCACGAACATTGATGCATTGACATCGCTAATCGAATCGATTTATTCCTTGCAGACACGGAATCTCGTTTTCCTCCTCGTTTTATGGTCCGGCGTTTTATTGGTTTTCGGGCGTTTAAAATTGTCGTCTTTGGAATTTTGATCAAAGCGGGGGGAGCAGTGTCCCGGAAAAGAAAGGGTTGCAACTCTATAAGGGCCCACTTGGATGATACAATGGGGGAGCGCTCTTTAAAAATAAAAAGGACGATGCCACCAGATGGCACTTATAGCAGAGCGCAAGGTGCTTCAGAAACGGAGAGAGGGTGAATCCCTGATCCACCCTGAACGCCAACGCTCCTCATATAAGTATTTCTTTTGTTATAATATTATACCGTTATACAGTCGGTTGATAATATACAGTCTAAATGGTTTGAAAAAATTCAGAGCTGATTTCTTGGGTTTGGCATAAGAATTCCTCTAGACCTAGGCAGATGAAATCGATTATCTACTAAGCATTAGATCAATAGAGGGAGCAAAACAAATAAAATGAGAGAGATGACTCTACAGAAAAAAAAACTGTTTCTACTTTCTACCAATCCTAATAAATAATGAATCAAGTATTTCAAGTATTTTGTATTAAAAGGAGAAGCCTTCCATTTTTCGTAGCGACGTAGAGACAGAGATAGAATTTTTCTCCTGCCGTTTCGGCGGTGCTATCAATGCACCAAATGCAGAAAGGAAAAAAAATTGAAATGGCTAGTTCATAGCAATTTTTTGTATTTTTTATTTATAAAAAAGTAGAAATTTTTGGGAAATATTTAGCAACGAAAAACAACTACATATTTCTTTTTTTTTTCTTCTAAACACTGATATCCATGTAACCGTAAAAAGAAAAATAACATTTCGGAAGACTTTTTATCAATATTTTATGATTTTACATTCAGGTATGGCTATTATAATTTACATTCAAGTTTTACACCCCTGGGTGATGACTTCTAAGCCAAAAACTTGTCTGGGTCAAGTAAAAATATTGTAGCAACAGCAAGACGGAAGACATTTTTAAATAAGTTCTTTGTAGCTGACACCATAAATACCTACATGCAATTCTGAGGATAAGAACGTAAAGAATAAAAATATGGCCCAGGTACTCGCTCTCGTTTTGGGAATACATTATAGGTACCTAAACGAACTTTTATTTTGGTAAATGCTCAACCAAAATCGAGAATCACCCTGTAGGTACACCGATGTCCGCAGACGAGACACCAGCTTTAATTAAGCGATTAGAGCCGTGTAAAAAAACGTAACTAACCTACCGTTAGACGCGCGGTTATGTAAGCATCCATCAGATTGATTGGACCGGTGTGTTTTCCTCTTTCGCTATCTATATCCACGCTGAACTTATTAGACACTCACCTTTGGTTTGTCCCGGTGCCGGCACGGTGACGTTCCAGTACTCCAACAGGGCCCTGGCGTTGTCGCAGCTTTTCTCCGGTTTGGTAGTCCTTTTGGTCCTGTGGACGCCGTCCAAATTTTTAGCAGTCACCACACACATCAAGCACCACAAGACCAGCACGGTGGTCAAAACTGAACGAACAGATTTCATGGTCATTTGTCGATTGGTTTTTTCTTTTCGAAAGGTATTCGGGGCACCGACAGGGAAAAAAAATCGCGACGCGCAAAAAATTTGTCTCTCGCACCACCACCAAAGGAGGTGAAAATTTCAAATGCGGACACGAGAGACGAGAGCCGTAGAGATGTGCGGAGGGAGCTGTGCGGACGCAAACCCACTCCGTACGAACGCTCGCTTCGGACTGACGGACTGAAAAATAGCGAGAAGCGAGACCCAGTCTCTCGCTCTCGCCGGTTCTGAAACAGATGGAAGGAGCGCTATGTGTGCGCAAACATCCTGAAAAGTCCTCTGAGTTTCGGGGCCCTGGGGGCTTCAGATGGGTGCTCAGTAACTCATGACTGGTCTTGTGAGAAAAGACACTCTTTAGTTCTGTCATTATGATACTATCTACTCCCTAGTGAACATACCTACCTCTTAGCAAGTACCTATGTAGTAACTAGGAAATCGGTAAAATCTTGTTTTCGATAACAGGATAATAACAACATAAAAATGACAAGTATTGCTCGTGTCCTTGAATAAATTTAGATTTGGTTCACCAGCTCCTTGATTAATCACCTCGATTGAATCCCATTAGAGGAGTAATTAGTACCTTATAAAGAGCGTCTTTTCAGAAGTCGGACCCAAATGGTTTCTTTTTTGGCGTTTGCGGTTCGTTATTTTCTCATATTTCATCAGTGGACTTGCCGGATCCGTTGCCGACGTCAGGATTTCTACTTTTCTCAATCTATGAAAATTTGAGTGAATGCTTCGTTTTTGAGATACCTGAAGATATGTTGCAGAACGTTTGGAAACCATCTGAAATACGAATCTAAAAACCTGAATTTTGAAAAAAATTGACGCTCTTTTTGCTGAATCTCAAGTGAGAAAAATACAAATTTACTTAACAGAAAATTCGCAAGCTTTTTTGTATCTTTGCAAAACATGATATACTTCACATACAGTTTTTACAGGAAGTTCAATAGACTAGCGTTCAACTGACAATGCGGTTCGTTCAGGAAAATTTAAAAAAAAATACCTCGCCAAAATCCGACGTCTGGTTTTCACAAATTTCAACGCCCCGTCGTTCTGTTACCGGCAGCGGTTATTATAGTGGGACTAATGCAAAATTTCTAAAAGTTTGCCATGCAAATCAGTTGCCTTGTGGGCGAGACTTGTATACGGCAAAAAAAAACGATTCTAAAACTTAACTTTAGGACCATGAGTCTTTTATTCTTCGACTTAATTTTTAATGAGGAAGAATACTTTGTGATCCGTCAAAATTTGTAAAAAACCAGTACATACCTAACACCACTCCTGTACCTATATGTACAAGAAACGAGGATATTCCAAACATCATAATCGATCAGTGGATACGAAAATGCAGTATGGCAGACCAAAATAGCGCCACAAGTAAAAAAATCTCCTGCGCAGGACACAAAACTTTCCCGACTGGAATCCAGGAACCCAAGGAAAATTTTGTTTGAAACGTTCCTTCGGGTGGGAAATTGGAATTAGAGAGAAAGATTGAAAATAATTTGCAGGAAATTGAAAAATCGTCAGTTAAGGCTTCATTTTAAGCTCCATCATTCAAGTCCGGTCTCGAAGACCCCGCAGGCCGGTTTTACATTTTCAACAGGAAAATTCTCGGTAAATTAGAAAAACATTATTGGATATTGGTCAAGAGCCACATACCTGTTGTTTGGAAAAAAAAGATGAAAATCTGTTCACAGGATAAAAAATTGGAAGTTTTGCAGTTTTCAGAAAGAGGAAAACTCGAAAACCATGGGTCCGATTACGAAAATTTTTCCTCCATGCAAAAATTAATTAAATCTTTTCTCCAAAAAGCTAAAAAATGAATTTTAATGAATTCAATTAAACAATGAGTCGATTATGTCCGGTCAAAAATGGAAACTTACCCACAAATATTACTTTTAATTTTTTTGTCGAAACGGTCTAGGTGTGCCATCTAAATTGAAGAGTGATTCTTGGAGCATTTTTCCTTAGCTTTTCGAATCCGATAACAGTTTTTTAGAAAAGCGGTCAGAAAATGTACTTTTTGATCAAATAAAAAAGGGGCACATTTTTTCAATTCCGGCCCTGGATTTTGACTCACCCGGTATGACTTCTGGATAAGTTCCAGCAGAGAAATATAACTGGTAAATTTCAACACAATATCTTCAGCTGTTTCAGAAATATCGCTGATCAAAGTTTCACACGAAACACACAAAACACCCTGTATCTTCGTAACCAATGGGAAAAACAAAATTTCCTCAGTGGATCCTGACTCGTCTCGAAGTCCTCTATCTCCCATTAGCCTATGTAAGGTCACTCATGAATCACCCTGTATAAAGCATTTTCGTCAGATCCGCGATTGCCAAACATCAGAAAAGCGTCTATTAATAATTTCAAAGTCCTTCTTTGAACTTGTTCTGGAATGCAACATACGGCTGATGGTTAAGCTTTGGCTTAAGTTTTCTGTCTCGCCCGTGAACTCATTCAGGTGTCTGCTGGACTGGATATGCACCAACGGCAAAGGTTCAGTAGGACCTTCAGTGTTATTCGTATTTCTATGGCACCAACTTCAAATTTGTTGCCTTGTGTGTGTCAGAATAATGCGAGAATGAAAGTAATGAGCTATTAATGGAAGCTCAAAAGCATCTAGGACGTGAACAAGCCAAAGAGCATGAAACATACACCATGTATCATAGGTACTATAGTTGCAAAATAAGAGTCGTAATGTTGAAAAGGTCTTGGTGCCTACCTGATCACTTTTCCATGTTTTCCATGTCCGTTTTCTATGCCTGTTCACGTCCTAGGTGTTTTTGTGTCTTGACTGATAATACTATAGTTCCATTCTCGCAAATTCCAACACACACAAGACAACAAATTTTAAATTGGTAATAACACTGAAGATCCTACTGCCTTTCGCCGTTGGTGCATATCCAGTCCGAAAATTTCTAGACACCTGAATGAGTTCATGGGCGAGATAGAAATACTCGTAGAAAACTTTGAACCAAAGATTCACCATCAGCCGTATGTTGCATTCTAGAACAAGTGTAAGGACAAAACTTTAAAATCAAAAGACGCTTTTCTGATGTTTGGCAACCGCAAGTCTAACGAAAAATGATTTAATTATGAGTCGCTATACCGAAACTTTGAGCTAAGATAGTTGTTTCAGGTAAAAAAGGTTTCTTGATGTATTTACCTTGATGGAAAACATCATCAAAATCAAAGCTACGTTTTTTAGTATTATTGTAAAAAAAGTTATCAACAAATCATGAAAATATATTTTTTTGGTTTTTTATCTGAAATTGTCATTGTATGTTGATAAATCCTCGGTATATGTAAGCTTACTATATAAAACAGTGGAATGTATTGCAAAACATTTTCCATTTCACACTTACATCCCTTAAATCAGCCGCAGAAAAATGTGCTCCCAGAGCCCATATTTTGTATGTTTTGGGGCGCACCCTGGCGATGTTTGTAGAGTTATTTTGCAGAACTTACACTGTTAACTTGTTTCGTGGGATCTATATAACGAGCTCAAGGCTGGAAATCGATGTAAATGGCATACAAAATTTTCAACCCGAAAATAAGCGAGAGTCTGCTATTTTTGCGGTTTTCAGATGTAAAATATGAGGTCGATTTGATTTCTGAAGTGAAAATAAACTCAATATTCGTGTTCAGGAGGTCAAAATTAGTAAGAAAACATATCCCACATGCCTACGTTTTACAAAAATTCAGGTCCTGTCAAAAATCGTCGCCATCTTTTTTTTTGAGTGGGAAATGTTGACGCATCCTTGGAGAAAATTATTCACCTTGGTATAAGTAGTTATTATGCCAAAGGGCATCCCGTCTAATTCATTTGCGGTATTCAAAATCGTAGCACCCCGACTAATAGCAATGAATACTGGCTGATCTGAAAATCGACAAGTGTGTGATCGGTGACGTCGTTATGAGTTCCGATTATTGTGTTTGCTGGACTTTGAGGCAGAATTGCTGGCTTATTGGGCCAGATACAGACATCGGCGACACATCAATGGAAAGCCCAGATAAAGAAGATTTTTTTCATCTGAAGTCTTTGTTTTGACTCGTCAGATTCAAATTGCATTTTCTTGGAAACTAGAGCACCTACAGCAAAAGAAAGCTAAAAGATCAGGCTTCCCCCCAATTGAAAATATTTTTTGTTACCTTGATATTTTCTGAGAAAATCGCGCTGGATTATTTTAGCTGGGACACCCTGTATAGAGCAGCTTCCTCTCATCAAAACAAGAAAAAAAGTTCCCACAAACATGGGTCTAGAAACGCTTCCTGAGGGAGCTACAGGCTCCGAAAGGTGGGACCCTAAAGATGATTCATATTTAATACCTCTGAAACTGTTCAAGAGAATCAATCAAACTTGACACATCCAGTAATCTTCTTACTGCCTAACAAAGTGAGACAAAATTTATTTCAAAATGATTTACCAGGGGTAGATCAGGCTGAGGGGGTAAAAATAACTCACTTTTTTAATGTGATTTTTTTCCAAATTTAATAGAAAATTATGAAATATTGGAGTTTTCTACCAAAAAAAAGGTACTCTTGTTCAACCTTGATAGCCCAATGAACATTTTTGGTTATATTAAGGTGATCATTACATTTTCTTCACTAGTTTATGAAACTATAGGTTATATTAGTTTGCGTTCGTTACTCCTACATAACTTTTACAAACCATCTATATATCCAAAGTGGAGAACCCTATAAAGGTTACCGTCACGTATCAGAAGTACCCGTTAGTTTTATAGTCTTGGTTATATTATTGTAATCAGCGTATCTTACAAACCTCTTATAAAACCTCTTATATAACTCTGCACAAGTTATTTGTGATCACTATAGGTGATGATATGGTTATTATCACTTACTAGTAGTGATTATAAACTTAGTTTATAGAAGTTGTTATCATGTTTATATAACTACGTGACTGAGCTACTTCACAAAAAAACTATGCCTCTCTCTTGCTCGCAATATTTATTCATAATGTTGTCTTCCTTTCAATCCGGCATAAGATTTTTGCTAAGACAAGTCATGAATCCTGATTATTACAAATCTTTTCATCTACTATTATGATGGTAATGACCAATTTCTTGCCAGTAGACTCGCGAATAACACCTGGGAAGTACAATATATCGAGTAATTTTCTGACCTACCTCGATAAAAATCACGCGCTCCAAATATAATTAGGTTTTGATACTTTTTCATAGAAAATAGTAAATATTATCATTGACAAATTTGTTTTTTTTTTGTTTTCCTTGAATGACATTCGATATTCAGACCTCTTTCCAAGAATAAATGAATTTTCTATGATTTCTTCAATCAAAATATGCATTTTTACGAAATGTTCCAAACAAGCTCCATTATTTGAACAAACAAATATGGCCGAAATTACAAGTCGTCAGCTATCACTCTTAAATAACAATTATATCACATGTATCGCAAATTTTAGACCTATTATACCCATAACAAACATTCAAGGAAGCATTGACACCAGTATATGCCTTCAGGTTATATAGGAGAAGTACAAATGACCGCAATATACCCGAAGATTATAAGTGGTAGCATCTCAATCGTAATAGTAACAGTTTGATGCCTTTAAGTTTTATAGCAGAAGTACAAATGACCGTGATATACCCGAAGGTTATATAATGGTGACATCTAGTCGTAATGGTAATAACTGATCTCTTTATGAAACCTGCAGTAGCAACTGGGTTTCTCCCGCGTCAACTGCATTATTTCCTGTGCGACGCAAAATTTTGTGAAAATTCTGGCAATGTCGTTCAAAATTGTACTTGTGAGATGTTGATTGTGAGATGTTCTCGTAAAAATGAGATTCAGGTTTTGTTTCGCTCTACAATGAAACGAACCCCTTCTTTCACTTTCTTCCAATTATTTTTTATTCGCGAATTCACTTTCCTCATCTCTCCCGATCTGTCATCCATTTTGTTTTGACTTCAAACGACCACATATCACTCGACATATTATAGAAAGACCCCACTGTAAAACTCAGTGTTTTGTAATTGAAGTTATAGGTACTTTTGGTTTTCTAACAGTATTAGTCGGCACTAATCTTTTACTTTTGTCACTGGGAAGATTTCAAATTGGTTACTTATATACCATTTATGAGAGTTGTTTTATTGAGGTTACAGTAATTCTGGGAAGATTTATAGTTGTGTGTTGTTACACCGCTATAAAACCAGATTACCCTCAGTTACATAAGGTGGTGAATGGAGACAACTATATATCCACTTTTATAAACCTATTAGGAATTAAACTTGAAGTGATCATGAACATGGTAACAGATACGTTTATGTCACCATTTTAAAAAACTGTAAGGTATATAACACTTCAGGGTTCTTGAAACTCTTAATATAACAACAAGTTGTTCAGAAAACCCTAATATACCTTTTATAAAACCAACATCCCTTTAGGTGACCCGAAATGTTCATTGGGAGACGCACGCATTGTTTATGAGATATTTGAGTTTGAATGTATGAAAACGTGGTCAAAAATGCTGTGATTGTCTCCATAGTAACATTACCCCAAAATCAGCTTTTCTGACCATGTTTCAATACATTTAAACTCAAATATCTCGTAAACAGTGCGTCCCATCAAGGTCAGACAAGAGTGTCATATTTTTGTAGAAAACTCCAAAATTTCATGATTTCCTATCAAGTTTGAAAAAAAATCACATTCAAAAAAGTTGGGGTTATCTCTACCCTCACACCTCAGCGTGACCTTGACCTACCCCTGGTGAATTATTATGGAATAAATCTTGCCTCATTTTGCAAGGCATAAGAAGGTTAGTAGATGTATCCAGTTTGATTGATTTCCCTTGAGCGGTTTCGGAGATGTTCAATAAAAACCATCTTCAGAGTTTCACCTTTAGGGGCCTGTAGCTCCCTTAGGATAGGAAGCGTTTCCTTTCCGGGCCCATGTTTATGGGAACGGGAACTATTTTCTTGTTTTAATGAGAGGACCTAGAACGTTGTTGTCGGTGTATTTTCGGGACACTATATACAGGGTGTTCGGGTCTGGTTACTACAAACTTTGAGGGATGATTCCCCATCAAGAATAAAGCCGAAAGAACAAAAAACTCATGGTCCTTGAATGCTTCTTCAAAAAGATACAGGGTGGCTGGCCCTCACCCTCAAGGCCAACCAATTAACAAAAAAAAAAGTTTTTTTACCGTAACTTTTGAACCGTTGGACCGATTTCAATCGAATTTGAAACAAAGTTTAGTCAAATGAGTCTCCATCGAATGATAATACTACAGTTTATTAAAAATTTCTGGGGGCGTAGATAATAGGGGCCTGTCCCCTATTTTTGCCCGTATTTTCATCTTCCCCAATTATTTTTGATATTGTTGATATTTTCGAATTCTACGTTCAATTCAGAAGAAGAAGTTACTCTTGCAAAATTTTAATTAGAGGCTTCATTTCCAAGATATTTGGGTGTGAAACTTTGGAAAACGCCTCAAAATCGCGACTTTCAAGGGCCCAAAAATTAAAATCCAAGAAAACTTATGATTCCTCAACTGGAATAAGTTTTCTAGGTCGTTCAAGTTGATTTACTGCTATTTTTTGCTAAGAAACGAGGCGTTTCCAGAGAAGAACAATTTGGGCTCTGGAAAGTGGCCATTTCGAGATGTTTTCCAAAGTTTAAAAACCAAATACAGGGTGATTCAAAAATGGCGCATTCCCTCCCGTGTACGTTGTGGGAGACGTTGAGGGAGCACGGAAAAAATAGTAAAAAAAATTGGCTCATTTATCCTTCGAGTTACGAAGAGATGAAGTTGAGAATTTAACTTCTTCAGTTTGCATGATTTTAAAACAAAGCATTGTTCGAGGCATTGTTACTTGCGAAGAGTCACATGTCGTTAGAAGTTTCCGATTGAAAATTTCTCTTGCAATTGAGATTTGAGTCGTATTTTCAAATTTAAAAATTCGTCTTCCACCTCAAAAGTGCTGTGAAAATACATTTGGCAAATATGTTTGGTATGGTCTGGCAGGTTCTACAGAGTTTCCAGGGTAACAATACAATAATGCTATTGTGATGTACCCATGGACCTGGATGTACCTCTTTGATCTAAAGGTGCGAGGTAGGTACTAATGCGATGCTGCCAGATTGGACAGATTTGTTTTTGCTAATAACTTGCAAATCGAAGCCGATTATTTTTTTTCATTATTTTTCCCATGCTCCGTTAACGTCCACTATAACGTGCCCGAAAGGAAATGCGCCATTTTTGAATCACCCTGTATATCGAAAATGAAGCCTCTAATCAAAATTTTGCAAGAGTAACTTTTTCTTCTAAAGTGAACGTAGAATCCGAAAATATTAACAATTTTGAAAAATAATTAGAAGAGATGAAAATAGAGGCGAAAATAGGGGACAGTCTCCTATTATCTACGCCCCCAGAAATTTTTGATGAACTGTGGTATTCCTATTCGATGGAGAAGGTTGACTGAACTTTGGTTCAAATTTGATTGAAATCGGTCCAACGGTTCAAAAGTTGGAATGAAAAAACAATTTAAAAAAGTTTACTTCAACACCCTGTATCTTTTTAAGGAAGCATTTTAGGACCATGAGTTTATGGTTCTTTCGGCTTTATTTTTGATGGGGAATCATCCCTTGAAGTTTGTAATAGCTAGCCCCAACACCCTGTATATTTTTATAGTCCCAACTTCAGTACACCTACGCTACTCGCGAAAAATCGCTTTTTGTAACGCCAAAACTCGACTAATCTGTCACTGTCCTTGTCAGTTGTCAGTCTCTGTGTCAGTCAGCTGTCAGTCAGTATTCTCTGTCATCTGTCAGTCAGTCTGTTACAGCCCACAGACCCTTGTTGATGTTTGTGTATTATGTCGACGTTTTTGTGATTACACCTGAAATTTGCATCTATCATAAACACAAGTATGTTGTACAACATCAGTATCAGATCAGTATTTCTTCGTTAACCTATCTATACGTCTTTTTTCACACACGGACGTTGAATTAATGAGGTTATGTTTTCAAGGAAGTATCTTTGAGAACAAACTCTTCGGGTAACAATGGCAGATCAACTGCAACAAACCAGCAACGAAGCTCTAGAGCTGCAACAGGGCAACAGTAATGACGCCCCCAAGCCCCCGACGTCTGCTTCCAGACAGACAAATTTAGTACGGATCCATCAGAGAAAACAAGCAGTACTGCAGTTTCCATACAACAAAAAGCTGCAAAAGCTAGCCTTTTACTCCAAATGCCAGGTTTGTTTTATAAAAATCATCTTGTAGCTTGATTATGATTGATAAATAAAAATTGTTGCAGACAGAAGACTGTGCCTGCATTGGTTGGAAAAAGAAAGAGCCTTCGACTCAGGAGCCTCAATTCACGGATTTGTGCCGGTGCGAACACTTTTTGGGTATGCCGTTATCGCCTTAACGAAAATGCTCGGATCAGTTATATAAAATGGAATGTTTCAGATTCACACGTGGCTCATTTGAGACTGAAGAGTGAAGATGAGCTCAACAAGATCCTGCGAATGGTAGTGGACATTGATAACATGGTCACAGCCATGAGTCGGGAAGAAAACGCCGACACTAAAAATGTGTACACGTACTTGTTTCAAGTGCTGCGAAAATGCATCTTGACCAACGAAGAGCCCGTCATTGAGGGCTCCTCGTTGGGGCAGCCACCGTTTGAAAAACCTTGCATTCACAAAGCGGTGACCAACCTCCTCGTCTACAAATTCTCGCACCTGGCGCAGAAAGAATGGCGGACCATGTGCGAGGTGGCCAGGATTCTGCTCCACTGCCTGAACACTTGGGACTTTCCGTCTCCGAGCAATCAGAAGCACCTGTTCACGCCTGAAGAGGCGGCCGCTTACAGGGTCGAGTACACGAGGTGGTTGGTCTTCTGCAACGTGCCCTGCTTTTGCGATTCTCTCAAGCATTTCGACACCACGATGGTGTTCGGCAAGACGCTTCTTCGGGCAGTTTTCAAGTACATAAAGAAGCAGGTCATGGATCAGTTTCACAGGGAACGAGACAAGATGCCTCAAGAACGGCGCGTGTTGCTTCTGACTCACTTCCCGCCGTTTTTGAACATCTTGGACGAAGAGATTTACGCCCCCAACTCGCCCATCTGGGATCCGGATTTCAAGCAAGGTCCGAGCGTTTTCCAGTCAATCTTAGATGTGGGGAAAAACAAATGTATGTGTGTAACTATTGGTTACGGTTCTCCTCTTTTTCTTTCCTCTTGTGTTCCCATAAAGACAAAGTTGCGGTGTTTGCTCGTGAAATGTCTGTGATCTCGGTAGCCATGGAATTAGCCTGATTGACAGACTGCAGCGTCATGTTCTGACAGTGTATAGTTAAATACACTGTCACTTTGACTGTACAGTCAATACATTGTCATGTAATTGACAACACATAGCCGTTTTTAGACAGTCTGTCATCAAATTTGGGAGATGGTTCCTTGATCTCTTGTATAACTAGCTGTGTAAGCAAATTTGTCCTAAAAGGATTAATTTTACAGATAAAGGGTGTCGAAGTTAGTGGTAAAGTAGGTTCACTTCTACTGTGATTCAAGTTGGCTAGGCGAATTTTCTACTTCAGCATTGTAGGCTTGCCGCCTTTTTACCTAGTGTAAAACTGGCTTTTCTAAAACTAAATTCATGTTTTTTATCAAATTGATAATAAAATATTGGAAAACTGACCTTCTCATCCGTGGAAGTGCGACTAGGGGGGCGCAGAGCTGTGTTACGGTCATTTAGACACCAAAACCGCACGGGGCCGCCTTAAGTCTAAGTCATCTTGGCGGCGGCCATGCAGACCCAAAATCATCCCGTCAAGTCCCAAAACGAAAGCAAATTGCAAATTGAAGATACTGACATCAATTTCGGTCCAGTACGCAACTTTGAGCATCTGGTTTTTTTGAAATTCGGTTTATTAAACTTTTTATACGTAAATCCTTTTGCTCATGCAGACCTACGCAGAGATCCTTGTTTTGCGGTTTTGCCTATAATCCATCTTTCCCATGCAAGAAACTACTTGCGCACATACCTGTGACCGCAGATTCTTGCTAGTACATTCGGCTACTGAAGACCGCCAGTTGTATCCTCATCCTCACAGGGAGTTATGTGTGATGTTCTCAGAACAGCGTTCTCATGGGAAAGGTGGATTCTTCAGGCTTGGCGTGACTTTTCGATTGGAAAAAGCGGAAGGGTTGATGATTGCATGGGGCTCCTTTTTGGACGAAGGGCTTGTATGTTCTTTAGTTTCAACCATCGGAAAGTTGAACTGGCCGAGAGGTTAAAAATATTTTTGACAACTGTCAAATGTCAAAGTGGCTGCGATTTGTTCATTGGCGAAAATTAAAAACAAGTCGAAAAATTACTACATTTTCCAATAAAATGGAAAAAAAGTGTCAAGCATTACGTCTCGCAAAAATGTTCCGTCTATCTGCGGAGGAGAAAAAAGGGCCCGGACGCTCGTCCCGACGACTTCGTGTGTCGTCGTGAATTATTTTGCCGAATATCGCCATAGCAGCCACCCGCAAAGCTTTGGGGATTTTCTATATTTCACATTTGGAAACTTGAAAACAAAATCTCATAGCCGATTAGAATCACGGTAGGAGTGAACGTCCTATAGAAAGATAAGATATCAAATCAAATCGCAATAGCAGTTTAAAACTTGGGAAAGTTGAATACCTCATACGCTATAAAAAAAAAGCCTTAGAAAAACTTGTCCAACTTTTTTTTCAGTGTTTTTCGTCTCAAAATGAGTCAAAGAACTACCTCTTCAAAATGAATGACATAAGTTCGATCTGACCCTGTATTTAACTTGAGGAATAGAATGATAAAGTATGAGAAGTGTCTCCCTCTTATGCCAACTGAAAGAGTCTGTCATGTTCTTACCTAGCCAACTGGGATACAGTTTTTACCAGCTACACATGAAAAAGAAATCATGTCAAAGCACTGCCCGACTTTTTCTTGGTCGTTGTAGGTTGTAGTATATTGTTTTGTCAGTTTTCACTCATCCAGTGTAATAATATTTCAATCACTTGGAAAGTTGAACAGTTGAAAAATAGTATGTACAGGTGTCCCGGAATTAGTGTTACAAAACTCACAGGGAGATAGAAAATTGGAAAATAAGGGGACTTTTATTAATAAACATACCCTCCCAAACGTATAATAACGGAGATACAGGCCTTCAAAGTTGTTTTTTAAAAACAGTTTTTTTCGCATACTTTTTGAACCTTCCAGCCGATTTTATTCAAATTCGAACTAAAATTTATCAACACAGGTATTTATTGAACAGTAATAACGAATTTCATCAGACATTTTTAGGGGCGAAGTTAATAGGGGGCACCCTCCCCCTTTCCCCCCCTATTTTTAACCCTCCTGAATATTTTTAGAAACGGTTTCAATTTTTGGATTCTGCGTTCAATTTAAAGAAAAAAAGTTACTTTTGCAAAATTTTGATTCGGGGCTTCATTTTCAAGATATTTGGGTTTAAAACATTAGAAAACATCACGAAATCGCCACTTTCCAGCCTTTCCCGGGCCCAAAACGAATCATGAGTTTTCTTGAATTTTAATTTTTAGGCCCAGGAAAGTGGCGATTTTGAGATGTTTTGCAATGTTTAATTGATTGATTGATTGATTGATAGATGAATTTTTCAGCGGAATTTCATTGATAGATGATTGATTGATTTAAACTCAAATATCTCAAAAACTAAGCCTCTAATCAAAATTTCGCAAGAGTAGCTTTTTTCTTTAAATTGAACGTTAAAATCAAAAATTGAAACAATTTCTAAAAATATTTGGAGAGGTCAAAAATAGGGGGAAAAGGGGGAGGACATCCCCTATTATCTTCGCCCCTAAAAATGTTTGATGAAATGCGTTATTATTGTTCAATAGAGACCCGTTTTAGTAAACCTAAGTTCAAATTTGGCTATAATCGGTTGAACGGTTCAAAAGTTAGGCAAAAAAAAACTGTTTTTAAAAAACAACTTTGAAGGCCTGTATCTCCGTTATTATACGTTTGGGAAGGTATGTTTTTTAACAAAAGTCCCCTTATTTTTCAATTTCCTATCTCCCTGTGAGTTTTGTAACACTAATTCCGGGACACCTGTATTATACAGGGTGTTTCCAAAATGGTGTTACAAACTTCTAGGGGAGATTCCTCATCAAAAATGGACAAGGAAAATATATACCTTTGATGTCCTAAAATGCTCAGTTGAAAAGTTACAGGGTGTTCAAGTTGACTTTTTAAAACTGATTTTTTGACATAAGTTTTGAACCGTTTAACCGATTTTGTTCAAGTTCTCACCAAAGTTAACTGAAATAAGTCCCTATCGAATAATAGTAACGTGTTGGAGAAAAAAGTTCAGGGACGTAGATAATGGGGGCTGTCCTCATATTTCCCCCCCTATTTTTTACACCCCTAGCTATTTTCCCAAATTGTTCTTATTTTTTTATTCTACGTTCAATTTAGAGAAAGAAGTTACTCTCGCAAAATTTTGATTAGAGGCTTCGTTTTTGAGATATCTGAGTTTGAAACATTGGGAAACATCTCAAAATTGCCACTTTCCAAGGCCAAAAAATTAGAATTAAAAAAAAACTCATGATTTTCCAGCAGAAATAGGTTCTCTTCAATTTTCTAAGTTGATAAACCACTATTTCCTCTGAGAAACGAGAGCTTTTCTGGGAAAAAAAATTGGGCTCATTGAAAGTGGCGATTTCGAGATGTTTTCCAAAGTTTCAAACTCAGATATCTCAAAAACGAAGCCTCTAATCAAAATTTTGCGAGAGTAACTTTTTTCTCTAAATTGAACGTAGAATAAAAAAATAAGAACAATTTGGGAAAATAGCTAGGGGTGTAAAAAATAGGGGGGGAAATATGAGGACAGCCCCCATTATCTACGCCCCTGAACTTTTTTCTCCAACACGTTACTATTATTCGATAGAGACTTATTTCAGTTAACTTTGGTGAGAACTTGAACAAAATCGGTAAAACGGTTCAAAACTTATGTCAAAAAATCAGTTTTAAAAAGTCAACTTGAACACCCTGTAACTTTTCAACTGAGCATTTTAGGACATTGAAGGTATATATTTTCCTTGTCCATTTTTGATGGGGAATCTCCCCTAGAAGTTTGTAACACCATTTTGGAAACACCCTGTATAGGATATTTCCAAAATGGTGATACAAACTTCTAGGGGAGATTCCCCATCAAAAATGGACCAGGAAAAAACATACCTTTGATGTCCTAAAATGCTCCGTTGAAATGTTACAAGGTGTTCAAGTTGACTTTTTAAAACTGATTCTTTGACATAAGTTTTGAACCGTTCAACCGATTTTGTCCAAATTTTCAACAAAGTTAGCTGAAATAAGTCTCTATTGAATAATAGTAACGTGTTGAGAAAAAAAGGTCAGGGGTGTAGATAATGGGGGGTGCCCTCATTCTCACCCCCCTATTTTTTACACCCCTTGCTATTTTTCCAAATTGTTTTATTTTTGGATTCTACGTTCAATTAAGAGAAAAAAGTTACTCTCGCAAAATTTTGATTAGAGGCTTCGTTTTCGAGATATCTGGGTTTGAAACTTTGAAAAACATCTCGAAATTGCCACTTTCAAAGGCCTAAAAATTAGAATACAAAAAAACTCATCATTTCTCAGCAGAAATAGGCTCTCTGGAATTTCTAAGTTGATAAACCACTATTTTTTCTAAGAAACGAGAAGTTTTCAGGGAAAAAAATTGATCTCATTGAAAGTGGCGATTTCGAGATGTTTTCCAAAGTTTCAAACCCAAATATCTCGAAAATGAAGCCTCTAATCAAAATTTTGCAAGAGTAACTTTTTTTCTAAATTGGACGTGAAATCCAAAAATTAAAACAATTTGGGAAAATAGTTAGGGGGGTAAAAAATAGGGGGGAAATATGACAACACCCCCCATTATCTACGCCCCTGATGATTTTTTTCTAAACACAAAATAGGCAGTCAAATAATTTTGTTTCGCGGCAAGATGGCTTTGGTTTCTACAGTTCACCTAAAAAAAAGTTATTCTCGCAGCATTTTCTCTGCAGAATTCAACTCTTCATGGATAAATTGTCTAATTCGTTTCTAATACAGGGTGTCGCGTAATTTTTCATGTAAATTTATTTGACTACCTATTTTATAATTTTTTTTGACAGCTTCCTTGTCAAAATAAATCATGAATGTTATATATCTTTGTGATCAGAAAGAGAGGCTTCATCAAATGACGTAATAAAATATAGGATGTTGCATTTGAAATAAAAAAGTTACATGTCACACCCTGTATACGGTACCAACTGAAAACTTTTAGACGATCGTTTCAAGATCCCTGAGTGAAATCGTTGAGAAAAAGTTTTTAGTTTTTCAAAATATTTCGAAGAGGAATCTCCTAGAGGAGGGGTGAATTTTATCGTGAACACCCTGTACTTTACGGCTAGTAGTGAAAAAAAAAAGTTTATAGTACAGTTAAGATATCAGTCAGCTGTCATTAGTTCGGAGGTTAGCCGTCCTAAAACCTTTGCACTTTTGAGTACAGCATTGAGATTGGACACAGTTGAAGTATATACCTACACCTTACTTTCAAGAAGTGGTGCCCAGATGGTACTATTTGCAGACGCCGTATATAGGTGTTCAATAATTCAAAAAATCTAACTAAGAATTCTAAGGATTTGGAGTCATGAAAGATGAAAGTCACCAGGTAGATTCACAATTCAATGCTTGTTAAGATTAAACAAACCGCGTCTCAATATTTTCAGCCGTTCCTGAAAAATCCTGAAATTAGTGCTCAGTTTCATGAACATTGACATTTTTCAATAAATCAGTGATTTTTCAAGATATTTGAATAAAACTCATAGTCGATGAGCCAGGAGCCAAAAATCACGATTTTGGTTTCCACCCTGGGGACTTGACGTGTCATACCTTTTTGGATTCCCCATAACACCAGCATGAAAATAAGCCATTATACGTTTCTGTATCGAGTAGCTTAAGACCGCCATCTTGGAAAAACCGCGCCAAATATGTAGTTCTTGTGGTTTGTATTTTTTTTCGCATCAACGGCACCTCCAATTGGAAAAATGAAACTGAATAAAATTCAACAACAAAATTTACTATAAATATCGTTTAGCACCGTTTTTTGACAGGTCTCGTTACTCCAAATATGACAGTTCATAGTTTAGCTATGGCAAATTTCTTTTTTTGACATTTTCGAGTATACCCAATCATATTTATACGAACCGAACCTCACGTCATTGTCTTTCTAGCTTACCTTACTAGAAATGCTGCTCTCAGCGGCATTTTGATGTCCGTCTGTCCGTCTGTCCATCGGTCTAACTGTCTGTCTCATCAATTAATTGCCCCTGAACGAGAAGACCTAGCAAAAATCGACTTCTTCTGTGTAATATGTAGTCACCGGAGAATGGAATTGGAAAAAAGGAAATTTCTCCAACCGTCGCTATCTTGATCCGCAATGTCAAATTTTCTTAAAAGTGATCCGATTTTCATGAAACTTGAAATACACTCATGCTTCATATGTAAAAGTATGATCTTAATGTTTTCTTTTTGATCCGACGCCATTTTGTCCGCAATGTTGAAATTGGTTAAAGTGGTCCGATTTTGATGAAAATTGGAATCTAATCGTGTCTTGTGTATGCATTGATGGTTTTTATGTTAGTTTCACAATTAGCGCCATATTGACGTGCCACATGGAGATTAATCTCCAGCTGTCACGCAAAATCAATTTATTCAAATATTTTCTGAACAAGGGGATTCCGATGTGACTGAAAAACTTGTTGATGGAAATCGGTTTTTGTTAGTTCTATTCTACAAGTAGAAACTCAAAAAATATATATGTATACGGAAAATGCTACTAAATTTTCGAAATTTGCAAAAGAATTTGAAAATTTTTGATTTTTTCTTAGAAAATTTGAAAACCAGATAGCAACGCCTATACATCTTTATTCAAGAGAGTCGCATACTGAATTTGAACTTTCTATTTTCAAAAAAGTCACCAAAAATGATTTTCCAGTAAACATGAAAAAATAAATCAGTAGAAACCATTTTTAGTAGGTACCTTTTTTTTTTTGAAAATAGGGAGTTCAAATTCGTTATGCAATTCGCTTGAATAAATATGTGTTGCTATCTGGTTTCTGGCATATCTGGCATTCTGGTTTATCTGGCAAAAATTGAAAAATTGAATGTTTTTTTGCAAATTGCGAAAATTTTATAGCATTTCCCGTACATTTTTCATTGGAGAAGTTCCTTCTTGTAGAAAAGAACTAACAAAAACCGATTTCCATCAACAAGTTTTTCAGTCACATCGGAAACCCTTTGTTCAGAAAATATTTGAATAAATTGATTTTGCGTGACAGCTGGAGATTAATTTCCATGTGGCACGTCAATATGGCGCTGATCGTGAAACTGACATAAAAACCATCAATGCATACACAAGACACGACTAGATTCCAATTTTCATCAAAATCGGACCACTTTGACCAATTTCAACATGGCGGACAAAATGGCGTCGCATCAAAAAGAAAACATAAAAATCATACTTCCACGTATAAAACATGAGTGTATTTCAAGTTTCATGAAAATCGGATCACTTTTGAGAAAATCTGACATTGCGGATCAAGATGGCGACGGTTTGAGAAATTTATTTTTTCTCAATTTCATTCTCCGGTGACTATATGTTACACACATGGAGGGTATATAAAGGAGACTGAACGAGTAGTGAAAGCTGTCAAAAAAAACGGTATGATTTTGTGTCGTCAGGTTTCAGTTTTAAATTTTTCCACAGCAGCGCAAGTGTTCCACTAAGGCCTAGTTGTTTATAGAAACCTGCAATTTAAAAAAAAAATCTGTAGGGATCTGTCACAATTTATTCCGAAGGTTATTCATTTTGTCAGAAGGAAGTCAGATCAGTCAGATCAGTCAAAACAGCTGAAACTGATGCAGGGCTAAAACTCCCGTGTACCCGTGTACCCAATGATTAATTTGCTACTTCAGTCTGCGAGGTCGGAATAAGCTGGGGGTTCTTTTCACCATTTTTTTTATTCCACGATTTTAGGTACCTACACTGCCTATTGACCATGGAGGCTATTGACAATGGACGGCCGGCCAGAAAAAAATTACCTGAATAATGTGTGGCCGTCGAAGGCCTGGACGAAAGTTCTCTGGCCGGCCATCCATTGCCGCGGCCGGCGGCCGGTAGTTCTATGGATTTGGGTATCTAGTGGAACAGTCTGAACCTCGCCTCGGTCTGAAGAGTACACAAAATGAGGCCCGAAGGTGATTAAACACAAAAGAACTCAGCAGAAAGTAGCTCGAATACAATACGTAGCACAACGGAACAAAGCAGACATGAACGGAACTCGATAAAAACTGGCGGAAGACAAGCAGAGACCAGGGACAAAATCGTGACGTGTGAACCTTTCAAAATGACAACGGCTTTGAACTCATACATGGGTCTAGTAGCCCGCAACAAACTTGCATAATTTTCCGCTGCAGCGCGGGTGTTCCACTCAGGCCTGAAAAACTCTACTACATAGAAACGGACCACTTTTGAGCAGGCCGTGTAGTCTCCTTATCTCTACCCTCCATGGTTACACACAAGAAGTCGATTTTCGCTAGGTCTTCTCGTTCAGGGGCAATTAATTGATGAGACAGACAGTTAGACCGATGGACAGACGGACAGACGGACATCAAAATGCCGCTAAGAGCAGCATTCCTAGTAAAGTAAGCTAGAAAGACAATGACGTGAAGTTCGGTTCGTATAAATATGATTGGGTATTCTCGAAAATGTTAAATAAAGAAATTTGCCATAGCTAAATTATGAACTGTCATATTTGGAGTAACGAGACCTGTCAAAAAACGGTACTAAACGATGTTTATAGTAAATTTTGTTGTTCAATTTTATTCAGTTTCATTTTCTCAATTGGAGGTGCCGTTGATGCGAAAAAAAATACAAACCACCAGAACTACATATTTGGCGCGGTTTTTCCAAGATGGCGGTGTTAAGCTACTCGATACAAAAACGTATCATGGCTTATTTTCATGCTGATGTTGTGGGGAATCCAAAAAGGTATGACACGTCAAGTCCCCAGAGTGGAAACCACTCGAGCCCCCCGGCTCAACGACTATCAGTAGTCAAGAATGAAATGCCGTGTGTTAACATTGGTTGTCTCCATCTACTATTTTCAAAAAATTTGACAGTCAACTGTTTTTCTTCCCACTGTCCGGTGGTTAGCCGTACATCAATGTTGCACTGAGTAGAGCGTTGAGATTTGGCACAGTTGAAGTACCTCACCTTACCTTACCTATACCTATACCTTACTTTCCAGAAGTGATACCCAGATGGCACTACTTGCAGACGCCGTATACAGGCTGTTCAGTAATGCAAAAATTCCGAATTCCGGTGAAAAAGTTGGAATTTTTACCGCAGGCGCGATGCATCATTACACTACGCGTCCCCTGGAAGTTTGTAATAGTATTTCGTATTTCTGGTTCACTCTGTATAAAACCATCAAAATGTACCAATTTCCACTTGAAACTTGAAGCCACTGGAAATTGACCAAAACGATATTTAAAAGCGCCAAAACCTGAGAAATACCCCCTAAATCTATAATAATAAGATATGTTTAAAGGGCTAGAAAACACTGAAATCTGTCAAAATGTTAAAATCTGACAGTGTTATCACTTGAGACCGCTGAAATTCCCCTTCACCATTCGAATGTAAATATAGGGAGTCTCGATATTTGGACCATCGAGCTACAGCTTCGAATGCTTCAGCACTGATGAGACCCATACAGGTCGAAATACGTGTCTGCTGTATTTCGATGGTTGTTGCTCGGTCGGTCCGATGTTCTGAGATCACTTTTCTGATAACTTTCCACTTGGCCACAAGAATTTTTGAAGTGTCAAGGAGAGCATCCCATTAGTCGCACTGACAGCGACATCAGTTGTGATATCAGTATTCACCAACTCTTCACCCACCGTGAATTTCATCAAGTTTAGAATCATGCAAGGCTGAAAGTCGGTATTCTGAGGTAAATGAAAATGCGATTTAGCCTATCCAGTTTCTTAAATTCACAGGTGAATTTGAGCTAAAGTATAAGAAATCAAGAAAGAAACTGGCCAGTGGCTTTATTGTTTTCAAAGAAATGAAAAGACACGATCACAGACATTTTCGTAAACACCCAGTACCTATCATCGTCAAGGCAAACCGATTTCGCTTAGAAAGCTGTGAAACTTTTTTATTATTTTTAAAAAGACAAAACGTTAAAAACAACGTTGCGAATGACTTTTGAATTGGCTTTGATATCAAATCGAAATCGCCCCATTTTAATTTGATTCGAATCGCAGCCATGCTCGGCACCCCAATGAAAAGGGCCGCCCCGGAATTGGAAAAATATCCCGACAGAGACGGCACTTTTTCCATGCTCAGTCCCGTGAGCAGTACCGGAGGAAAGACGCCGAGGATCGGCGAGGCCCGCGACGCCAAACGGAAGCGCACAGGTCAAGAGGAACAATTCGAAGACATCCCCATGGAGACCGTCGCTCAAATTATCGCCACCATCGACGATCCTAATTACATGACGGGGCCGGATGTGAGTCGCTTCTTTCTTTTTACGCTGCTTCCCACAGTCAGCGTTTCAATATTTTGAATCTATGTTCACAGCTCATTTTCTACGAAAACGCTCCGGCCACGGACGAAGCGCCGAAGCTGCTGGAAAAGAGAAAGGTCATCGAAATGCACGTTATCGGAAACAGTCTGACAGAAACTGTTTCGAAGCAGACCATGCTGTGGTTCATTGGGCTGCAAAATGTGTTTTCCAACCAGCTGCCGAGGATGCCCATTGAGTACATCACTCAGCTCTTGTTCGATCCGTAAGTTTTCGTTGTTATCTTCTGTTTAGTTGCCGTCAACCGCTACTTTGAGGTTTGCCATTAGCCCAGTTTGGAGTATTTGACAAAGCAAAGGCGGCGGCTTCAAAGTTGTGGTTAACGTAGCTGTAAGTCGGCTTTTACCTGTTGAACCGCCAGTTTATGACTTCCTGTTCCTCATCAAACCTAACTTCAACGTGACCATAATTTACAGCAAACACCGCACGATAGCCTTGATCAAGGAAAACCGCCCGATAGGTGGCATCTGCTTCAGGCCCTTCGAGACTCAGGGTTTCACCGAAATCGTATTTTGCGCCATAACTTTCAACGAACAAATGAAAGGTTATGGTACGCATCTCATGAACCATTTGAAGGACTACCACATCCGGAAAGGAATCTTGCATTTTCTCACCTTCGCCGATGAAAATGCGATTGGTAAGGAAATATTTCAACTATAAACTTGAATCTTATCATGCTGGAAATAGGGTTTTCCACACGATTATTTTGTTGTTGCTTGAACTGATGCTGTGGTAGCCGCCAATTGATTTCGCCGCCGATAATTAATTGTTTCGTCAGTTTACAGTTTTTGTTGAGTTTCTCACGGTAATTTTCAGAGATTTTCTTCAAGTTTAAACATCCCTTGGTTCTCCTTCCTATTGCCTTATCCCCTTTGTGTTTATTAAGTGAGTTTATTTTGTTCTACTTTCAACATCACCGGAACTGGAACTGACTGGTAAGTTTTTTCCTATAATTTCATTTCAATTTGCTCTCGATTAATCAACATATTTTTGGCCTTTCGAGCCGGATTTGATCTCATTTCAATAAGTTACGCAGTCAGTTTCCGTCAATTTTATTCTTGCTTTATCGCGCTCTTAACGTTCTACTTTCTCGGCCCCCCACCAACATGGAAGGGAAAGTATTGTAATCGTTCACAAAATAAGTTTTGAGATTTCGACGGATATATCTATTTTGAGGTCCCCCAAGACGATTAAGACCATTTCCAGAATGATGTCTGTCTGTCCGTCGACGACAGACGAGTGCACCTCCTTTTGTGTCTTTTTGTGAGGTTTAAGGCAACAGCTGGCCCCCATACTTTGTTATTCAAGTGTCGTTTGGAGCTTCGAAAAGCCTCTTACTATGTTTCTTCAAAACTCGTTGTAGCTTTTGGGACTCCAGTATCCTTTGACGTGTGCGACTCTCTTGTGTGGTTTGGTACCAGGACCCCATGGTGTCTTCCAGTCTTCCCGTCATCTGAAGCCCTGATGGGGCTCCCACTTTCCTCGTTTTGTAGCTTTCAAATATATTATTGTGTGCCTCTTGGGTTGCTTTTGCCATTTGAGGCCAAAACAAACACATACTAAGCAAACGCATACCATTTCTGTCGGCAGCGGCCCAGCGGCCAAGAAAAAATTGAGGTGTAGATATAATCTGAAGCCCCATCGGTCCTCTGAGTTAGCCCGCTCAACTCCGCAGACTTCATTAATTCCAATAATCTCCAAATAAAAACCTCCCCTTCCCGAAGGGACGCTTCAATCAAAATCATTACTGACGTCTCTGGATACCGCCGGGAAAGTTTTGGGGTGACACAACCGATTTTTTGGTTTTCACTGATTCAGTGAGATCCAGGGATACCCAATGAAGCATTGAAAACCAAAAAATGCTAATAAAAAACGCGATAAGGTAAGAATGAAGTTTACGGAAACTGACTGCGTAACTTAAGGTGGATTTATGCTCGCGAAAAATAAGGATAAAAATAAAAATAACGATGAGAATAAAAATAAGGAAAATAAGCACGGCAACTGCCCATTTATACTCCAGAAATAAAAATAAGAATAAGAAATAGTTCGGAACATTGCTCCTAGGTGTCACTCGAAGCATCAAAATGACAGTCGTCATTTTAGTTACAGTTTTTAGCTTGATGCTGTTGTTAATGTGGTTGTTTTCCTACTTGTTTTGTTTAGTGTTATACAGTATCACTAATCTGTAGATAATACTTGAATAGGTAGTTATACAAATGAATTTTTTACATCGCATTATTTCAAATTAATATCATGTGTAGTGTAGGTATCTACTTCTCAATCTAAATTATTGCAGTAACAAACTACTAATGAGAACTTGTGAGGATAACTGGAAACTGGTAGATGGCGCCACATTTGGATCACCGTTACGAAGCAACCCGTGGGAGTTTCTCGCCTACCCAAAGACAGGCGGTTTCAGGCAACTTTTTTTTGCTACATCGGTGTACTGCGGATTGCACAAAAGCAGCCCCCATCGTCATCGGCAAAGTTCGACTGCATTCGTCACTCGTTCGGCTTATCTTTGAGCAGAAGTTGAAAATATTCAACTTGTTATTTTTATTCTTAAATTTCTTGGGCAGTAGCGGCGACAAGAATTTTTTGGGAGGGGCTAGGATCTCGTCATTAACGGAAGGAAACACAAGCCACGGAAGGCTTTGAAACACATTGTGGAATATGATTCTACATAGGTTAACCACGTAACTTAATTAATCAATAACATAGAGGATGATTTGTGCAGAATTTAGGAAACATTTCGCCCTCAAAGACTCTTTTACGCCGCCACTGTTGCCATATCTGTGCATCTTCAATACGCATCAGTGAATGGAAAGTTGGAACTCCTTATTCTTATTGTTATTTCTTATTTTGGTGTATAAATGCTTCTATCTGAAAGCTCATTTTTAACATTTTTTAATTTTTATTCTTATTGTTATTTTTATTTTTATTCTAATTTTTTGCGAGTATAAATCCACCTTTGATTGAAGTGAGATCAAATCCGGCTCGAAAGACCAAAAATGTGTTGATTAATCGAGAGCAAATGAAGTGGACTGTATGAAAGTATATGAAAAAACTCACCAGTCCCAGTTCCACCAGTTGAAAGTGGAACTAAATAAACTCAATTAACAAACACAACGGGATAAGGTAATAGGAAGGAGAACCAAGTTCTTTGTAACTAACTTGTAGGGAGTAGAGAGTAACAGAGATCTTCAAAGTGATGTGCTACTCGACTTCCGTTACCAACTGCTTGGCTAGGCAAACTACGCACGCTTGATGGGAGCGAATCTCGACTAAGCTAGTCAGCAATCAGCGGTAGTCATTCAACACTTCATGCTGAGACTGGATCGTTACGACGACCACTTCAAAATACTTCTTGTTTAAGTTTGTTCCAATTAAAGACGTTTCATGTAGGTTACTTCGAAAGACAAGGCTTCTCCAAAGACATCAAGCTGAACAGGACGATCTACCAGGGATACATCAAGGACTACGAGGGTGCCACTCTGATGCACTGCGAGCTGAATCCGAAGATCATCTACACGGAATTCACAACGATCGTGCGGCGGCAAAAGAAGTTCATCAAGCAGTTCATCTACCAGCAGCAAAGGAACGTGTCCAGGGTACATCCGGGAGTGACCTTTTTCAAGGAGGGGCTGCGCAACATACCCGTGGAATCCATACCGGGGCTTCAAGAAACTGGATGGCGGCCGGCGGCCAGGGCCACCCGCGGCGGTCAACAGTTGGAAGAATCTCAAGACATCGATATTCTCGCCGGGATGCTGAGGACCGTCCTGAACGCCGTCAAGGCGCACGAAGATTCTTGGCCGTTCCGCTTGCCCGTCGATAAAAGCGAAGTGCCTGATTACTATGATCACATCAAGTATCCCATGGGTAAGTTGAAGGCTTCCCACTGTTTGATTCGTAATGTTGCACATTTCCGCCACAGATGGATGGAAAATTTTTACAGACTGTGATAGATGTTTAGCTCCATTTTATTGGAAAGGGACATTTTTTCCGATCTGTTTCAAGTTTGACGTCAATCACCAAAGGAATCGAAGCACACTCTGACATTTGACAGTCTGAAAAATCACTAAAAATAAATCTACCCTCGACTTTTCGATGAACCGTCTATCTAAAAAACTTGATTCCTTTAAAAAAAAGCGCCGCAATAGAAGCACCTGCTTTTTTGCCCGCTGCTATCAAAAAGCCGCTCGAAATCTCGCAGAAATAATGCGTGAACAGCCGCATCTACATCACTACTTTTCTACATTCATTTCGATTTATTGTGGCTAGGTGTTGATCCAAATTTAACAAAACCCAGATTCCCGAAGTTGCGTATAGTACCGAGATTAATTTATTACCTACAATTCGCCCCCGTTTTTGGGCTCACGTGGGACGAGTTTGTGCCAGCGCCGCCTGGCCGTCGAGAAAAATTCCATCTGGCGATTGCATTGAATTCAATCAAGGCCGTGATGATTTGGTAATTGAACGATGGTAATACGTTTCTGCGGCCTCCGAGTCGCATTTCCACGCATGACACGGTCAATTTTTCAAACATTTCAAAATTTTGATGTCTGTTTGACAGGCAGCATAATTTTTGGATAAGCTAGTTGTACACCAGTTGAGAAGACGGCACGTCTAAAATGCCAACTAGAAAATTTGCCCAGGTCACTTGAATCACAAAGCAGTTGGACGCACTATACTTGGACAACCAAACAGTGTTGTGTTGTCTAGATAATAGGATGTATGGATAAATTATTATACTCGTAAAATTGTTGCAGATTTGAAAACGATGGCCGACAGACTGAAAGCGAAATACTACGTCTCGAGAAGGTTGTTCATAGCCGACATGATGAGAATTTTCCGCAACTGCAAGATTTACAATTCGCCTGAAACGGAGTACTTCCAGTGTGCCGTGAATTTACAGCAGTATTTCCAGACGAAAATGAAGGAAGTAGGTTTGTGGGACAAATGATTACCTACCTGACGTGTGTTGAGACTACAAAATGTAAGAGATTTAAGAGAAAACCAATATATTAAGAAGTGTCTGCATGAAGAAGAACTTTGTACAGTGTTACACAAATCGATGAACGTACTGTCATGATATAATTTAATAAAAATGACCAGTAAATCCATACTTGTTGAATAATTGCTGTTGAATAAACTAAACTACGCAACGAAATTATTGTCGTACTTCAAATTTCACCGTTTTTCAAAACAAGAAAACTCCCAACTGGTTCAACTAATTTCAATTATGTTTCAAGCATTTGAGAGCTTGATTCTCTAGGTATAGAATCGTATCAATTCGAAAATTGATAGATGTCAACTTGAGTTTCTACAGGGTGTTAAAGAAAGTAGTGCAACATTTATAAAGTTTGACATACTCCCATTTGAAATGAAACTGTTTCTTTTAAATTTCAACATCAGTAGCTAAAGTTCATACCTCGAAACGGTAAACGGTTTTCGATTTATCTCTCTATATCTTTTATTCACAGGGTGGTATCGAAATAAACGACTTTTTGGTCTTCTGGTGATAACATTTCTCCTTCTTACCAATTTCCAAAATCCAGGGCTCATATTGAAGGCCTTAGGTAAAAAAACCTAATAAATAAAATCGACTCAAGACAATGAAGGGGACTTTCTCCAGAAAACATATTTGAGAAATGCCTAATAACAGAGATACAGCCCTTCAAAGTTGGAAATAAATAATCGGTTTTTTTGCATAACTTTTGAACCGTCCAACCGATTTGATTATAAATAGAACCAAAGGTTCACTGAAATTATCCCCTGTCGAACAATCATAATATGTTCCATAAAAAAGTTTCAGGGGCTTAGACATTAGGGGGTGACCCTACTTTCCCCCCCCCCCCCCCCCCTATTTTTCACCCCCCCTAGTTATTTTTGGAAACTGTTCATAATTTTGAATTCTACGTTCAATTTTGAAGAAAAAATCACTGTTGCAAAATTTTGATTGGAGGCTTCGTTTAGGAGATATTTGGGTTTGAAATTTTGGGAAACATCCCGAAATCGCCACTATCAAAGGTCTAAAAATTGAAATCCAAAGAAACTCATGATTTCTCAGCTGAAATAGGTTTCCTAGAATTTCTGAGTTGATAAACCACCATTTTTTCCAAAACACGGGGAATTTTCAGCAAAAAAACAATTTGGGTTCTGGAAAGTGGCGATTTCGGGATGTTTTCCAAAGTTTCAAACTCAAATATCTCCTAAACGAAGCCTCTAATCAAAATTTTGCAAGAGTGACTTTTTCTTCTAAATTGAACGTAGAATTCAAAATTATGAACAGTTTTCAAAAATAACTGGTGGGTGAGAAATAGGGGGGGGAGTAGGAACACCCCCTGATATCTACGCTCCTGAAACTTTTTTATGGAACATGTTATGATTGTTCGACAGGGGATAACTTCAGTAAACCTTTGGTTCTATTTTGAATGAAATCGGTTGAACGGTTCAAAAGTTATGCGGAAAAAACGATTATTTATTTCCAACTTTGAAGGGCTGTACCTCTGTTATTAGGCATTTCTCAAATATGTTTTCTGAAGAAAGTCGCCTTCATTTTTCATTTTCTATTGATCCTTGAATTTAATGACATAAAACAAGGACCACCCTGTATATCTGTCCAGGAATCCGACCGGGTGAAGAATTAAAATGAAAATCAACATTGTTTTCGGATGAGGCAATAATTCTGAACACTCTTTGATGTTTGATTGACTGTCACAAGAATGGTTAATGAAGGGACCAAATTTAGAATTGCGTGTTTCTGAGGAAGAATCAGCTTTCTCGCTGGTTACGAACATCTTCAGACCAGCGAGAAAGCTTGAAGAGCAGTTACAAAATTCGGAACAATCAGGAACAGACAGTTCTCTTCGCTCTGTTTTCCGTAACATTGGTTACGGTTACGGCATTTGCAGGTGAGTAATAGCGCTGCTTTTCCTTGGAAAACATGCAGCTGCAATTTTAGTGCAGTAAAGATAGGTTTTGGGGTTGAAAAAATTAATTCATGAAATTTTAAAGCTGTTATCGATTTAGAATTCCATCCTCTACCATGTACTTGAAATCCCCGAAAATCCCACTTGAGCATTTTTCTTGCGGCCCTGTCAAAGTATATCATGTTTGCTGCAACAAGTCCGAAAATTGTATCCTCGCTTTTGTCACATTAGAGCTATATTGTTTGCTCAGAGCTGTTGGTATATACTCCAGGACATGACCAGAACGTCATCTGAACCGCTGAAATCCTATTTCCCGCAAAAGAAAACACGTAACTTGCTTTAATCTGCAATGACCAGTGGTAATCAAGTGTAGTTCGGGGATTAGTCACCAAATTGATTAAAATCTGCTTTTTTTGTGATAAAGCCATGAAATTTGGTAGGAGTAGTCTTCATGGTCCCCTTTTCAAATGTAGACATGGCGTCTCGCCATATTTTGGTTAGGGGGGCTTAGGGACCCCCTTGAAAATTTAAGTTGCAGAAACTCATGCAAACCACCATTAAAATAATTGTCACGCATCTCGAAGAGTAATCATTCGACTGTACGTTAAATCTCAACAAGGGACACACCAGTTGTCACCATGTACGCACTGTTCTTCATAGTGAAAAAAAATCTTCGGAATATCAAAAAAAAAATCGGGTTTTTATAATTTTTTCATGTAATAGAGGAATAAATTTATCTTCCGCATATCATTATCCACTAATTTGTACCTGCCGAAGCCATTGATGAAGTCCATTTCTTCGTATTGACATCTAGAAGCAACAATTCCAGATGAAACCAGCCAATTCAAGTGCTCAGTTCTGCAGCGTTTTTTCAATGTTAATGTTACCAATTGATATGAATGACAATTTATTATTGGGTGGATAGCTTCAACTGTTTTATAATTTTATTGAGTATAACTAGATGAGGAGTGATGCGCAAAGGCTCCGAAAATTTTTTTTTAACCGCCACCTATCACTGTTAGAGTTGCACCAAATTTCATGCTACTTTGGCGAAACAACAGCAAATACAAACTGAAGAGTATAGACAAACGTCAATACGATCTACAGTTGTCAAGTAGAAGGCACGAAGAATGAGGATTGAGGCGTGGAATACTTCAATGCACTCAGTTCGAGTGAATACATGGTATAGAAATATTTTCAACACACCCTAGGGGCACAAATTTTATGATGGTGAGCGACGCGAAAAAAATTTTTTCCTATGCTTTTACGCTTGGTTCCGCGTGTAGTGATATGAAATTAGGTTACCGAACAGTTCCAGCTATCCATCCATTCATAAATTGTCGATCATATTGATTGGGAACAATTGAAAAACGCTGTTGAACTTCACACTTGAATTGGCTCATTTCTTCGGGAGCTGTCACCCCTAGATTGACAATATTAAAAAACAGACTTTATGAATAGCTTCGGCAAATACAAATTAGTGAATAATGATTCACAGCAGATCAACTCATCGTTTCTTAGATTAAAAAATCATTAAAAACGGTGTTTTTTTTGACACTCTGAAAAAAAATAATTTTTACACGAAGAACAATGCGTACATGGCGACAACTGTTGTGTCTCTTGTCAAGGTTTGGTGTAGAGTCAAATGATCACTTTTTGAAATGTGTGACGATATTTACCGGTGGTTTATGAGAGTTCCTGAGACTTCAAATTTTTAAGGGGGTCCTTAGGCCCCCCTAATCAAAATATAGCGAGGCGTCATGTCTACATTTGGAAAGAAGACCATGAAGACCACTCATACCAAATTTCATGTCTCTATCACAAATCAAACAGATTGTAATAAACTCGGTTACTAACCCTCGGATTATACTTAATCAACACTGTTAATTGGAAATTAAAGCGACTTCCCTGTTTTTATTTGGAAAATACGAGTTAGAGGTTCAAACGAAGGTCTGGTCATGCCCTGCAGTATATACCAACAGTTCTAAACCAACAATGTAGCTCTAGTGTGACAAAAACAAGAATACCATTTTCAGACTAGTTGCAGCAAACATGATATACTTTGACAGCGCCGCGAGAAGAATGCTCAACTGGGATTTTCGGGGATTTTGAGCATGTGGTAGAGAATGAAATTCTGAATCGATATCTGCTATAAAATTTCATGAATAAATTTTTTCAAGGTTTGGGGTCTTTTTTGACTATCTTTACTGCACTATTTGGACTTATTTGCAATAAGTTCTTACCATAATCAATCATGAAACATCAGGGAGTGTTCAGAATGAATGCCTCATCCGAAAACAATGTTGATTTTCATTTAATTCTCCACCCGGTCGGATTTCTGGACATATATATTCATTTTATGTCACTTTTGATGACACCCTATATTTTGAATGTTGGTTTTGAGTCGATGTTCAGCTTTGTTGTTTGTATAATTGTTTGGTTTGGTAAAGGTATAGTTAGTTTTTGGTTCCGTACATTTTTTGAAACCCTGGTTGGGATTAACAACAGCCATTGGCTGACACCCCGCCAGGTAAAATAAAGGCTTAAAATAAAAAAAAATAAAATAAAATAAATAATGTTTATTGGGTTTTCTTACCCAAGGCTTCAGCTTCAATATGAACCCTGGATTTCGAAAATTGGTCAAGAAGGAGAAATGTTATCACCAGAAGACCAAAAAGTCGTTTTTTTCGATACCACCCTGTACATAAAAGAGATACAGACTACAGAGACAAATCAAAAACCACTACTTCTCGACTAGCATTTTCTAAGAGTTAGGCAACTACTTAAACAGCTATGTAGGACGCTTCCTTCTTGCCTGTACTTTCGTCGTAGGACATTGGTGGAAGAAGAGAAAGCTTGACGAAATACTCTAAACGGCTCTACCACTTTTTTGAAAAATTTTCATATTCAACGGCTCATATCCCGAAATCGATAACAGTTAGGTAAAACGTGGATACACCATTTGAAAGGGAATTTCATCAGCTTTAATTTTGATCCGTATGAAATTACCGTGCGACACCGTTTTCGAGATAAACGGCAAAAACTGACATTTGTCACCCCCTCCCCCGCCCCGCGGCGCCTAAAATCGAAGGGACTTTATTAGGTGTTGTTCAGGGGACCACCCTCTACACATTCCTGAAAAAATTGGAACCCTATGATTTAATGCACGATTGGCCGCCATTTTGGGCTAATTTGACTGGACTACCTGTGGAATGAGCCCGTTTGTTTCTGGCTGTCATCTGTCGAACGATTAAAATTATTAAAAATGTCAAAGTACAAAAACATCACCATTCAATATGCGATATTCAGCGGCACGAGTTGCGCTGTAGGTTCGCAAAGCTAGGGGATGGAACTCATGCGTCTGCGCGAGCTAGGAAAAGTCAAAACCTGCAGATTTTCAGTCATCGATTTAACAAAGGAAAATAGATGACAAGAAACTCCTGACTTCCATGCTAGATTATGTGGAATGATGTTGTCTTTGTGCATTGCTGTCGAAAAAATGAATTCCGCGCGTAGTGTTCCGAAAACAACGAAAAAGCCGTTTCCAGTGTATAACTGGTTGCCTAGAAGGTGATGTTTTTTGGGAACACACATGAAATGGAACTGTAATGTTCTTTTCGTACGGTGGTACGGTTTTTGCAGCCAGGCACTCAACAAACTGCCCGTAATTTTTGAAAAAAAAAAACAGAAAACACAAAACCTCTGATATATTCATGGATGTAGGAATGGCTGGATGGAGCATTACGTCAAAAATGCGGTTCCCAAACCGGAAATGTCAGAAAAAGCCTCCAAAGTGAACTTGATTTAGTCGGGTAACAGTGGCGCACAATTATTTTTTTCAAGGGTTTGGCATTTTAGCTGTCACAAAACGTAAATCGCCAATGCCATCACGTACATTGAGAAAATTTGAAGATAATAAAGAAAAATGCGGCCGAGGTAGTGACTAAATCGCGTTGTTGTTCAGTTGGGTCTTACGAAAATGCAGGTCAGCCAATCTTATAGCAGATCAGCAAGAGACCTTATACAGTTATCCGGCCGGGCAAGGCTGCAAGAATTTTGTGCCCTGCCGCCGCCAGTAGCAACGCTTTGGGAACTTGGTGCTTATAAATGTGACCTTTTATTCATACACCAAGGAGGTGAAAATCCGAAATTGAACCCCTCTGAAAAAACACCCTGGACTAGTTTAGCAATGTCGTTGAGAAGCAGCCATTGAAAGGACCTGGAGTGGAGCATCTTGTGATTGTGGCCTGAAGCTGCTCGTAGAAAATAAAGGAGTCTGCTTATATGGGCTAACCTATAAGAACTGATCTATTTGACCTGCAAAAGTGACTGGCCTCCACTTCAAACTCCTCAAAACTCCAAATCAAAATTCTCCAATTTTAAGCTTGTTTCAGTACTGAATAAAATTGTGTTTACTCGTACAAGTGTAGTGTAAGGTTTGATTGGATATCTAGATAAAACAGGCAATTTATTTCAAATATCAAGTACACAGGCGCTTATACTATAGTTAGTAAAAGACAAATTATTATAACTGCTATAGTAGGTTCACTTGTACCGTGATTCTAGTTGGCTGTGAGATTTTGTTTCTAAGTTATCAAATCTGATATTTGAAAACTCCCCAGAACTTGGCAGTTGGTTGCATTTTTTTTTGAAAGTTTAAGCTTGACGACAAGATCAACAACTTTACCGTTTGTCAAATCGAGTGTCAAATAGACTGAAAATCACGAGTTTCACGAAAATTGTGGTGAAATTGTGCCCATTACTGTGAAAACCGTGTTTGCGCCTCAGCTTGTGTCTTGAACAATAACGTCCAGTGCCCATTTTAAAGTCCTCGAGAGTGCCATCAAGAACTCGCTTCCGGGAGAAAAAATGAGCGGAATAGGTGCTGGGCATGTACCCCATAACGTTCAGCTTTGCGGAGAAGACGTGAATCTATTTTCAAAAACCACATAATATGGAAGCATTGTGAACTATTTCCTGGTTTTTAAAAGAAGTAACCCACACTCTGGAAGGCTGGAAACGATGGGAAGCTGAACCTCCTAATTTTTGTGGGGATGGGATTCATCGGCGTTAATACTTGATTTCACTGCTCAGCACATCGTACTGGAACAAGAAATTTGCGGAACTTGTGAAAGGTGAACTACATCCACTCCATATTTGCAATTTGCAAAGTTGATTTCGGTAAATTTTTCATTTTTGACAGCAGCAGTCAACACACCATCACACCAACATAACCTATCTTTCGAAGCCAGACGCTCAGGCGCACACTAGGCAGTTGGACGTGAAGTCTACAATGCCAAACTGTGAAATTTGCCCAGCCTACTAGAATCACGGTACAAGTGAACCTACTATATCTACGAACATGTTTTTAATATCAATCATAATGAAGAAATCACTTCTGACTTCTGGAACAGTAGACAGTGGTATCGACACCAAAGTGAGCAACAATTTCACAGGAATTTCTTGACCTTAAGAATCATGATTACCTACAATAAAGTGTGAGAATCTCAGTCTGAGCTTAATGCAAAAGGTTAATACTTGCAAGATAAAGCTACTGAGTATTGAGTACTTGGTATAGCACATTTCGTGGAACTTATGCGCAAGCGTGATATCGAATATTGACGGATAAGCGAGTCTGCCGTCAACTGTCAACTGTCAAATTTTGCGCGAGTTCCGTTCTCTCAGAGACTCTCACCTGGGAGTCTCTGACTCTCATCAGTTTTATATAATCCGTACTACACTTCTGTAGCGAAAGTTGCTTAAAAACCACGATTTTAGGCAACATTCGCCACATCAGTGTACTGCGGAATGTATTTTACTCCCAGGGACTTTTCTCACACGATTCAAGAATAGCGGCCCTGCTCTCTGTTTCGTGATGCGTGATGGCTTCATATCCTCCAAGAAAGTGCGAATTCGCTTAAGTGAACATGATGTGCCGGCTGTCTGATTTGCAGCCCCCAAAAGTGCACCATTTTGTAGCGTCGTGTTTAAACGATGCACGTTCATTCCCATGTGGAAATTAGCACGTTGGAATTTCACGCTTTGTTGGTTATGTCGGTTTGTTATTGTTATTGACTCGCAGAACTGTCATTTTCTGCCAAAAATTTCGTGCATGCGCTCAGCTCCGTGCAAAAAGTGTGACCTTGAAAACTCCATGAAATGACCTATTCGCACCGTGCACGACGCTAGCGTCACCTGGCGTCCGCAACTTTGTAGGCGCAAAACGTCACTCATCTCATAAATTACAGATGGCTGAACTGTCATAAATGACAGTCGCTGGCCTGAACTGTCATTATTTTGTGGTTAAGTGCTTTGTCAACATAGACTTTATCATTGACAAACTGTCAGTCAACCACGTGGCATCTGTTGTGACAGTTGGTTGTCAATTATTTCAATTATTTCCACTGTCAAATTGACATAAATGACATCAAATATCAGAAAATTGACAGCCCAATCACGCAGCGCCGAGCCATCAATGTTGCTCTTTTTGTCCACATAAAGCGCTGTGATCGGTTTCGTTACCCCCACTCTGTACTTCGCACGGGGCGAATATTGATAACCGAGGACTCAATCACTGATATATCAACTTTAACATACATAATTGTAGTACCAGTGACAACAAAAAAACAGACCACTGCCATTCATTATTTCACGGTTTTTGCAACAATTTGGACTCCAAATGTTCCTCAATTAGGATATGTCCATATCTTGGCTGTTAGTTGCAACCGACATGTCCAAATTGGAGGTCGTTTGGGCCAAATTGTTAAAAAAAAACCGGTTGAGTACTGAATGACTGTGTCCTCCTTTTTTGTCCACACTGGTACCAATTCAAAAGGAACTTCAAGTGCTAACATTCAAACTGGTGAACTGAGTGGAAAACATTTTGAAAGAACTTGGCCAAAGTTTTTAAAAGTTAGGTAGGTTATAGCATTGTTGTACCTAAGGTACTTATTTTTACAACTGTTTTTGCAACAAATTCCAACACAGTTACTAGGAAAGGTAAAGCGTTTGTGAAAGCATAAGCTTTTGTTGCATTATAAAATTTCCAACAGGACAAGATGTTTCGGCAGCATGGCAGCTTCGATGACAGCACAGTGAGCCAAGTTTTTCTCCATTTGAGAACGGCAGTAGATAGCAGCCAAAACGCAGTATCCTAACTAGTTTTTTTCGAGAGTTTTTGCCATTCCACATTGCACTCGGTGAAGTTTTGTATCAGTCAGGCAAATTTTCTTTCAGGCAAGTATTATTAGCTTGGAAATATGTCCGAAAACGAAGCTGAAGAACGGAATTCTTCATCTAAAACCAATCCATTCAACGTATATCCCGAGTATCTTCATCTTCATCATTCAAACTTCTAATTTTATTTGAAGTGTTGACTTGGGAGTTGCCGGAGTTTCCACTATTTTCTGCAAGAAATCAGAACCTCATTAAAAGTAATCATGTAGCTCCCGTTTGCACCAAAAATTTGATCATGAAATAGTGAATTGAGCTTTTTTTGCTGAATTTTAGCGTAGTACCTGATGAAAAATGCAGTTTTACAAAAAAAATATGGGGAAATGTTCATTTCTCAACAGCTTAGATGCATCGCCTGTGGTCAGTCAACTGGCAGACCAAAGAAAATCCTCAATTAGATATTTCATGATTAAATTCTTATGCTGCAACCGGGGGTAGGTTTAATAAAGATTGCAATTTGTTGGGCGATTTAACCCTTTTTTCTAAGATGCCTGATGGATGTAACGCCACTGAAGGTGTTGTCAAATCGCATATGTGAGGTTATGTAAGGTGGTGGAATGAAGCGTTTTTCGGGGAAAAAATGAATTAACATGAATATTACGGCCAGCAATTTATCAAACTGGACTTACCGATGAAGCGCAATGCCCTCTGAACTTGAGGTTGTGGTCCGCAACAGCCCGCACAATTTACAGGACACCATCGTGGACAACTCTGCAAAATGAATCGGATTACAAACGAACTGTACTGAAACTGGTAGAAAAAAACATTATTCTCGTTGCTGTTATGATAGATCAGACATTACTTACTCAGAATTACAAATTTTGATGCACTCAATTCCACTTATTTGGACTGACGCGATTTCACGTCCGTGAACTTAGCCGCTGATTCTCGCAGCCGCTGATTCGGCGAGGATAGCCGAGCCCGAGCGCAACTTACAATGGGAAAAACATGCAAATCAGCGGCTGGCGGCTGCCTGCCGCCGCAAAGACGTGAATATTAGCGGCTGGCGGCTAACGCCTTGCAGCTTGATGTTGGATTGTTGGCTGCTGACTACGACAGTCGTGACGTCCAAATTAGCGGCTGCAAAAATGGAATTATTCCTGTTAGAAAAAAATCAAAACTTGGTGAAGATGATTTAAAACTACCCTCAAACTTTCGGGCACAGATAAATTCGCGGAGACCTCATTGGTCCGAAAACCCCGGGGAAGAAACAACCCCTAACAAGTTTTACTATAAGTACTCAAAAACGACACATTTGGGAAATCGATTCAGAATTCACACCACGCAGGCATCGTTCACGAGGGTCGTGTGCATCTATCCCACCCGAATTTGAGACTCGCAAGTGCACCCCGGGGGAAAAACGCCCCCTAACAAGTTTTACTATAAGTACTCAAAAACGACACATTTGGGAAATCGATTCAGAATTCACACCACGCAGGCATCGTTCACGAGGGTTGTGTGCATCTATCCCACCCGAATTTGAGACTCGCAAGTGCACCCCGGGGGAGAAACAACCCCTAACAAAATATACTACTATAAGTACTCGAAAAAAACACATTTGGGAAATCGAACCGAAACCCACACCACGCCGGCATCGTTCACGAGGGTCGTGTGCATCTATCCCACCCGAATTTGAGACTCGCAAGTGCACCCCGGGGGAGAAACAACCCCTAACAAGTTTTACTATAAGTACTCAAAAACGACACATTTGGGAAATCGATTCAGAATTCACACCACGCAGGCATCGTTCACGAGGGTCGTGTGCATCTATCCCACCCGAATTTGAGACTCGCAAGTGCACCCCAGGGGAGAAACAACCCCTAACAAGTTTTACTATAAGTACTCAAAAACGACACATTTGGGAAATCGATTCAGAATTCACACCACGCAGGCATCGTTCACGAGGGTCGTGTGCATCTATCCCACCCGAATTTGAGACTCGCAAGTGCACCCCGGAGGAGAAACAACCCCTAACAAGTTTTACTATAAGTACTCAAAAACGACACATTTGGGAAATCGATTCAGAATTCACACCACGCAGGCATCGTTCACGAGGGTCGTGTGCATCTATCCCACCCGAATTTGAGACTCGCAAGTGCACCCCGGGGGAAAAACACCCCCTAACAAGTTTTACTATAAGTACTCAAAAACGACACATTTGGGAAATCGATTCAGAATTCACACCACGCAGGCATCGTTCACGAGGATCGTGTGCATCTATCCCACCCGAATTTGAGACTCGCAAGTGCACCCCGGGGGAGAAACAACCCCTAACAATTTTTACTATAAGTACTCAAAAACGACACATTTGGGAAATCGATTCAGAATTCACACCACGCAGGCATCGTTCACGAGGGTTGTGTGCATCTATCCCACCCGAATTTGAGACTCGCAAGTGCACCCCGGGGGAGAAACAACCCCTAACAAAATATACTACTATAAGTACTCAAAAAAAACACATTTGGGAAATCGAACCGAAACCCACACCACGCCGGCATCGTTCACGAGGGTCGTGTGCATCTATCCCACCCGAATTTGAGACTCGCAAGTGCACCCCGGGGGAGAAACAACCCCTAACAAGTTTTACTATAAGTACTCAAAAACGACACATTTGGGAAATCGATTCAGAATTCACACCACGCAGGCATCGTTCACGAGGGTCGTGTGCATCTATCCCACCCGAATTTGAGACTCGCAAGTGCACCCCGGGGGAAAAACACCCCCTAACAAGTTTTACTATAAGTACTCAAAAACGACACATTTGGGAAATCGATTCAGAATTCACACCACGCAGGCATCGTTCACGAGGGTCGTGTGCATCTATCCCACCTGAATTTAAATAAAAAAAAAAAAAATGTTTTCCTCCTTCTCGGCTTATCAGCGCCATAGGAGTTTTTGCGCCTTTTATTGATAACAGTGAATTATTACATAGGAATTACGATATACGCAAATTTTCCAACACACACAAAACATCCATGACTTACCGGGATTCGAACCCGCGCCATCCGCACCACAGACGGCAGACGACCGACTGTGCTACGGGGCCGTCTATCCCACCTGAATTTGAGACTCGCAAGTGCACCCCGGGGGAGAAACAACCCCTAACAAGTTTTACTATAAGTACTCAAAAGCGACACATTTGGGAAATCGATTCAGAATTCACACCACGCAGGCATCGTTCACGAGGGTCGTGTGCATCTATCCCACCTAAATTCGAGACTTGCAAGTGCACTCCGAAGGAGAAACAGCCCCTAACAAGTTTTACTATAAGTACTCAAAAATAACACATTTGGGAAATCGAACCAGAACCCACACCACGCAGGCAACGTTCACTAGGGCCGTGTGCATCGATCCCACGCAAAATCGAAACTTGCAAGTACACCCCGGGGAAGAAACAACCCCTAACAAGTTATATTATACTATAAGTGCTTGAAAAAAATGACGTGGAAAAAATAGGTACTATTTTGTCTCTGTTACAAAATACTTTGTTCCTTTGTCTACAAAATACTGTTACTTTTACTACAAAATACTATTTTGTTTACTTTGTTACTAGTCAACAGTCAACTAGTCCCAATAAATTGACCCTGACACCGCGCAGGGAATATTCAGGAACGCCGTCCGCCCCCGAAGGATTTGAATTCAGCCCGCGCACTATGAACCGAGGGGAGGAATCCACTTGTTAAATTGAAAACAAAAATGCAATTACTCCAGTCCTTATTTCAATCAGCCCATCAAGTGCTTCCACTCAATATTAAGATGTTAGTGTGGAAAATTCAGAATGCTTACCTTCGTCACATGATAAAGTCGTCCTACTACTACTGCTATCACTGTTTAGATGCCGTTCTGCATCACTCGGTTCTACACCAAACCGATTGAGCACCAAACTTTAAACTAATACACTCAACCTCACTATTTTCTGTATAAGAAAAAATGTCTCCACACATGTATGTACTCACTCTGCAACAATCCTACTAAGTTTATTGGAAAGTGCGGTATCATGAGTTCCTGTTTTACTACTCACTTTGTAGATTTCAATTAATCAACGCATTCAGAGATAACGGACGTCGTGTAACTACGATCTGACTTATCAATCAACCGGCCGCCATATTGTACAATCGACAATGACACCCCGCGCCTGCGCTCTGCACTTTTCACAGGAGTTCTCAAATATCCTGATATTTGTGTATCCTAATCCTGATATAGGTATAGTATATCCTGATAATAGTCCTGATATTATTAGGTAGTAGTAGTAGGTACTGGTACTATTATTATTACTGTTTTACGTTGTTGTTGAGTAATCTTTGTTGTAAAGGAACCCTGGATGTTGGGGAAGATGTAATTTTGTTGATAAATTTCTTTCTCTCTATTGTTATTCATGGGATAGCAGTGATGGCACTGTGGGTATTGTGTACGGAATAGTTCGGATGTAGGTACCGTATGATTCAAACCATTCCGATTGGGGTAGGCTGTGACATGGTCAAATTCCGGGATGTAAAGAACTAAAAATGCAAAATATCCAATAAAGCACAAAAGACCAAAAATGAAAATATCTAAAACGCAAAAAAATCAAAAATACAAAAGTTCTAAGGTAAAAAAAGTCCAAAATACAGAAGATCTAATTTCGAAATATCTGAATTTTGAACTACAAAAGATTGAAATGACAAATGATTTAAACTAGGGTAGAGAGGGGAGGTTCGGACATGAGGCACCTCCGGACATTCCATATTAACCGCCTTGTGGGCTCCTACAAAAGGTCCAAAGTTTTAAAGATCAAAAATACCTCGAAAAATACAAAAGGTCTCAAGTTTCCTTCTCCTTTTCTGCCAGGGTTCGAGAACGAAATCCAACATAGAAACGAAAGCATGCTTCTCACAACTCTGTTCCTTACACGAAAATATCAAATCGGAACGTGGAACGAAATCTTTTGAACACTCCTGTCAAGTAACCGAAAATGAACGAAATTTTAATGAACGAAATAGTGTAGGGAGAAGAACGAAAATGGTAGAAAAATGTGGAGAACGAAACTATCACTAAACATCAAGTATGGAAACGGAATAAGTAACGATACGTGAGGAACGAAAAGGATCGAAACTCTCCATAATATGAGAGTAAAGGTGCGTTCAGTCAGCTTATTTACCCGCAAGTTTTAGTTTTAGTCGTAAGCGCAGCGATGCTCATTGGCTGTCATGAACCAGCCTCCTCAGATCAGCCAATAAGCGATTCTGCGCTTACGACTAAAATTAAAACTTGCGGCTAAATAAGCTGACTGAACGCACCTTTACAGTAACAATTAGATCCGAGATTAGATCTCTTCTCTAGCAAACGAAACGACGGGAGAAAAAAGATCGAAACTCTCGGAATGTGAACGAGATTGGGTACAAGTCTTATTTGAACATACCATAATACTAGGCTTTACCGTCCAACAACTTTACCCGTTCATCCTTTCGTCTGTCTAGGCTAGGCCTCCCCGTCTATCGGCTTTGCCTGTCTATCCGTTCGCCTGTCCAGGCTCGCTCGTCTGTCGGCTTTGTATTGTCCGTTCATCCTTTCGCCTGTTCAAGTCTTCCCGTCAATCCCGTCCATCGAACTCGCCCGTTCATCTGGTCGCCTCCCCAGGCTTTCTCGTCCATCAACGTAGCGTTTCAACCCTTGCTGAGCCCCCTTGTCTCTACAAGTATCGCTTGGGATCTTGATGAATCCCCTTGGGTATCTCAAATTTTCTGGAGACTTGCTTTGCCCTTATACAGCCTTGGACAGTTTCTCAGAGCCCTATTAGGCCCCCTTGTCTTCATGTCGCATTTGTAGCCCTGCTGAGCTCCTTTGTATCTTGCATTAGTTTTCAAAGCTCTATAGTTAGCTCCTGTTTGTCTTTCTGTCTTGGTCGGAATCCTACTGGCCCCCTTGTGTCTTCAAGTGTCGTTTGGAGCCCTAGTGAGCCCCATCAGTCCCTCTTGCGATATTCACAGCCCTATCCTCTCTTGGTCTACATTGTAGTGGTTTAGGCTCTGCTGAGCACCCTTGTGTCTTCTAATGTCGTTTAGAGCCCCATTGAGCCCCTCATGCCTTTTTGTGTTATTCGAAGCCCCATCTAGCCTTGTTTTTACATTGTGGCAATTTGAGCCTGCTAGCCCCCTTGGGTCTTGAAGTATCGTTGAGGGCCCTAGTGAGCCCTTCCAGGTCTTCTTGTGATATTCAGGGTCCCATCCTCTCTTGTGTATACACTGTAGGATTCAAAGTCTTGCTGAGCCCCCTTGTGTCTTGAAGTGTCATTTAGAGCCCCAAATAAGCCCGGTCATGCGCGGGCGCAATGCTTGCGAAGAATTGTCCAGCAAAGAATATTCCGCGCGAAGAATTGCCCGGCGAAAAATTGTCCGGCGAAAAATTGTCCTAGCACCAAAGATTCGTCCCTAATCCCGATCCCATTCCGAGAGTTTTGATCGATCTTTTTCGTTATCGCTCAGACGTTATCACTCGATCTTCCAAGTGTGATGTTTCGTTTCCATTTTGTTCACCAGAGGTGATATACTCGTAGAGTTTCGTTCATTTTCGTTCCCCAAATATCGCAACTACTTTCATTTCCATAGTATTTTGTTCTCAATATTTTTGTTTTTAGCTATTTCAATGAGAGTTGCGTTTACATTATTAAAGTTCCGTTCTTTATTTCAGTCGCACCGATTCCGTTCATAATAGGTTTCATTGCCACTTTTGTTTCACGCGTATTTGATCATTTTCGTTTCTATCATGAGCTACAGAACAAAACCGTAATGGGAACGCGTTCTCGATCCCTGTTTTCAACCCAATCGGATAAGCAGATGCTTTTTTGACTCAAGTTAACTACCTACCACTCAAGGGTTATTTCGTCTTTTCCAGACCTAAGATTGTCTTAGATGTCTTTACCTAGTGAGTCTGGAAAAGAACGAGGAAACTTGTGTCAAAAAAAACAAATCCTTTATCTGGTGGGTCCGAAAAAAAAAGTCTTCGAGCTTATCAGAATGGTAGATACTGTCGTGTTTTAATGCGATTTATTCTGATCAAGCAAACAACTCTTTCCAATTAAAGCAACGTCTATTGTGTTCCAATGATAACTGAGAGATGACTTTTCAAGACAGTGTTTTGTTTGGACCAAAAACTAATCAAAAGATAACAATGCTAATACATTACAGATACATGACGAATCACATTTAACGGAACAAGAGTTCTGAAAACTAAAGAGAAAAACGAGGGGTGGGCTGAAAGACACACGAGGACACCAGGGGACCGATAGGGGTTTATATGCTATAGGTGGTTTTCCTATTACAGTGCGCAAGCGTTGGGGTGTCAGTATTCGACCAGCACGGCGATTCTGTAAATCGTTATATCGTTTACGTGTTTGTTGTGTTAATACATGAGATATAAAGACTTTTATATAAGTTGTATATGGATTTTACAGTTTATGTACTTAATTTGACACTTGTCAAAATAACCTCAAAAACTACAACATTTTCACAATTTGCAATGAAACAAACACGTAAAATGTTGTACAACACTCGTGGCTTGTTACACAAGATATTTTCAGACACTCAACCTCCTACGGAACTCGGGCTGCGCCCTCGTTCTGCAAATCTCGGCTTCGTGTCGGAAAACTACTTATGTCTCTGTATATTTCATATCACGTGGTCTCCGTCTGACCAACAAATAACCGATAAGCTTGTTGTGCACTTACGTGCACACCACGCCCCTTGAGTGGGTGAACGTCGTTTTACGCAGGTAGTGACAATTCTTGCTTTCGATACCGACCTATGAGTCCTATGACGCTAAAAGCGCCGGTGCCGGTACCTATACAGCAGTGCTGGGAGCACGCCGTCAATCAGTTACAAAGTTCTCGATAGGTGTCAGATGTCACTTTTACACACGGAGTAATCTCGACCGTTCGTTTATTGAAAATTGCTCGGATCTCGGATCGCTCTGGCATCACGTGATCAAAATACCTGTCTGCTCGCTCCTAGGTGATATCAGAACCAGAGCTGGGCAGTACTCGAGTACAGGTACTCGAACACTGTACTCTAAGTACATTTTGGGTACTCTGTACCCGGTACTCGAGTACATTTTCAATTAAGTACTCGGTACTCGTACCCGTAACATATTTGGTAAAAGTACCCGGTACTCGTATCTCCCATGCGAGTACATTTTCCAAATAAATTACACAAGTTTGGACTTGTCTATGTATGTGCGAGTGCGTTTTTTTTTTACAGGGTGCAAAAGTAGTGGAAGTAGAATGCAACAGAATAGCTAATGTTAGTTATAAAATATAAAATAATCAATTAATTTCATGTCTGATGTGGAGACAATCCATCACGTCTTATATTCTTTATTTGAACCACTTGTTTTTGAAAAGAGCATAAGTAATTTTTTTGCGATTTTGCCCTCTGAGTTAACACTGGCATCTTTCTCCTTTGTCCCAATCAAATACAAAATACGGGGTGTTTATAAGAGACTGTGATCGCGGCAGGCTTGGGTCAGGCCGAAAAACGTAGTAACAGGCGCAATTGTAGTGATCGAGAGGGGATTCCAAAGGCGATGCGATCACAGACGTTTATAAACACCTGGTAGAATATATACTACAATGTTCCTGTAGTGATGAAGAATCATCACAAAATTAATCATAACCGTAGTAAATCCTAATAGGAACTGTTTTTTGTGTTTTTCTCAAAATTTGGTTAGTGCGCTCCATGATATTCTTAACATGTGCTTATACATTGTTTTTGGACCTGCTTTATACAATTTGGTGTGAAAGTGGGGGTGGAAAATATGTACTCGGAAAAAGTACTCGTGAAATTCGAGTATGTACTTGTACTCGGAGTACTGTACTCGACAGGATGTGCAGTGAGTAAAGTACTCGGTACTCTGTACTCTCTCTTCAATTATGACAAGTACCCGGTACTCGAGTACAATTTATCAGTACCCGGCCCAGCTCTGATCAGAAGCGCCTACAGAACCGCCGTGCAGGCGGACTCCTGACCGTCGCTATCCAAATCTGTTGTTGTACCGCCTTGTGTATCGCCCAGGTCGACGCATGTGCCACGACAGTTACGAATAGGAAAACGATTTAGTAACATAATATTTACGATACCTCGATACCTGATAAGCTCGAAGCAGAGGGGATACCTGAGTTCGAGTCTGAGGGCTAAATTTCAAGCCCAAGTTGCAACCCGCGCAGCGTGGCGCAAGTAGTCACGTGATCCCTCTGTGCCAATGAGCATGCCATTATTGGATCACGTGACTACTTGCGCCACGCTGCGCAGGTTGCAACTCGGACTTGAAATTTGACCCTGAGTTGCTAGAAGATGCCAGACTCAGGTATGCAGAGGTAGGTGGGGTATATGTATTACTGCGTGCGCCACAGCTACTGCGTTACACTGTGGACAGGCGGACAAAGAGCGGATCTGGAGCGGATACCACATTTTGTTCATTCCAAAAAAAAAAAATTAATAATAAATTAATGTTTTCCTCCTTCTCGGCCTGCACACTGGCCATAGGAGTTTTGCCTTTTATTAATAACTAACACTGTTACATTCAGAAAAATTGCAATTTGGACAACACAAACAGCCAGACACTACTGGGAATCGAACACGAAGCCTCCATGGTCGCAGGCCAGCCACTCAACGACCTGCGCCACGGGGCCGTCAAAAAAACAACAACAATTTGAGTCTCAACCCAGATGAACAAAATTGAGGGTTTTTTTGCAAAAAGTGTAGGAAACCAGTTCGGCAATATTCTGTCACAGTTCGTCGAGTTCGGATCCGCTAAGGCGCCCCCTAATCTCATCGGGGCTGGAGCTGGAGATAAATTCTGATAGCATGCCCCGTGCTTGAGTCTCACCGCTTTTTTTTGGCTCTTTTTCTCAAAAAATTCTGTAATTTTTTTTGAAAAATTGCTACACCTGGAATCAGTGAGGCAAATGCATAAATCTCTCGATTTTTTCTGGACCCCTAGTCCCGGTGCATCGGTGCATCTTATTCCGACGCAAGTTGCGGAAAAAATGCCCTCAACGTCTAAAGAGCCGAAAGTGAATTTGAGCATCATCAACCTGGACCAAAAGACTGCCACCACTGAATTAGATACCTACACTTCAAAGATATACAAACGAATACAATACCTAGAGTGGCATGATCCGCATAATAACAACAATTCTCATAATATCAGGGCTAGTGATGGGCGATTATTTCGATTATGACCCAATAATCGATCACAGTGCCATCCCATGAATAACAATAGGGAGAAATAAATTTATCAACGAAATTACATCTTCCCCAACATCCAGGGTTCCTCTACAACAAAGATTACTCAACAACAACGTAAAACAGTAATATAATAGTACCAGTACCTACTACTACTACCTAGTAATATCAGGACCCCTATTTGAGAACTCCTGTGAAAAGTGCAGAGCGCAGGCGCGGGGTGTCATTGTCGATTGTACAATATGGCGGCCGGTTGATTGATAAGTCAGATCGTAGTAACACAACGTCCGTTATCTCTGAATGCGTTGATTAATTGAAATCTACAAAGTGAGTGGTAAAACAGGAATTCATAATACCGCACTTTCCAATAAACTAAGTAGGATTGTTGCAGAGTGAGTACATACATGTGTGGAGACATTTTTTCTTAAACAGAAAATAGTGAGGTTAAGTGTATTACTTTAAAGTTTGGTGCTCGATCGATTTGGTGTAAAACCGAGTGATGCAGAACGGCATCTAAACAGTGATAGCAGTAGTAGTAGGACGACTTTATCATGTGACGAAGGTAAGCATTCTGAATTTTCCACACTAACATCTTAATATTGAGTGGAAGCACTTGATGAGCTGATTGAAATAAGGACTGGAGTAATTGCATTTTTGTTTTCAATTTAACAAGTGGATTCCTCCCCTCGGTTCATAGTGCGCGGGCTGAATTCAAATCCTTCGGGAGCGGACGGTCTTCCTGAACATTCCCTGCGCGGTGTCAGCGTCAATTTATTGGGACTAGTACCTATTTTTTCACGTCATTTTTTTTAAGCACTTCTAGTATAACTTGTTAGGGGTTGCTCCTTCCCCGAGGTGTACTTGCAAGTTTCGATTTTGCGTGGGATCGATGCACACGGCCCTAGTAAACGCTGCCTGCGTGGTGTGGGTTCTGGTTCGATTTCCCAAATGTGTTATTTTTGAGTACTTATAGTAGTATAACTTATTAGGGGTTGTTTCTCCCCCGGGGTGTACTTGCTAGTCTCAAATTTGGGTGGGATAGATGCACACGACCCTCGTGAACGATGCCTGCGTGGTGTGAATTCTGAATCGATTTCCCAAATGTGTCGTTTTTGAGTCGTTTTGAGTACTTATAGTAAAACTTGTTAGGGGGTGTTTTTCCCCCGGGGTGCACTTGCGAGTCTCAAATTCGGGTGGGATAGATGCACACGACCCTCGTGAACGATGCCGGCGTGGTGTGGGTTTCGGTTCGATTTCCCAAATGTGTTTTTTTCGAGTACTTATAGTAGTATATTTTGTTAGGGGTTGTTTCTCCCCCGGGGTGCACTTGCGAGTCTCAAATTCGGGTGGGATAGATGCACACGACCCTCGTGAACGATGCCGGCGTGGTGTGGGTTTCGGTTCGATTTCCCAAATGTGTTTTTTTCGAGTACTTATAGTAGTATATTTTGTTAGGGGTTGTTTCTCCCCCGGGGTGCACTTGCGAGTCTCAAATTCGGGTGGGATAGATGCACACGACCCTCGTGAACGATGCCTGCGTGGTGTGAATTCTGAATCGATTTCCCAAATGTGTCGTTTTTGAGTACTTATAGTAAAACTTGTTAGGGGGTGTTCTTCCCCCGGGGTGCACTTGCGAGTCTCAAATTCGGGTGGGATAGATGCACACGACCCTGGTGAACGATGCCGGCGTGGTGTGGGTTTCGGTTCGATTTCCCAAATGTGTTTTTTTCGAGTACTTATAGTAGTATATTTTGTTAGGGGTTGTTTCTCCCCCGGGGTGCACTTGCGAGTCTCAAATTCGGGTGGGATAGATGCACACGACCCTCGTAAACGATGCCGGCGTGGTGTGGGTTTCGGTTCGATTTCCCAAATGTGTTTTTTTCGAGTACTTATAGTAGTATATTTTGTTAGGGGTTGTTTCTCCCCCGGGGTGCACTTGCGAGTCTCAAATTCGGGTGGGATAGATGCACACGACCCTCGTGAACGATGCCTGCGTGGTGTGAATTCTGAATCGATTTCCCAAATGTGTCGTTTTTGAGTACTTATAGTAAAACTTGTTAGGGGTTGTTTCTCCCCCGGGGTGCACTTGCGAGTCTCAAATTCGGGTGGGATAGATGCACACGACCCTCGTAAACGATGCCGGCGTGGTGTGGGTTTCGGTTCGATTTCCCAAATGTGTTTTTTTCGAGTACTTATAGTAGTATATTTTGTTAGGGGTTGTTTCTCCCCCGGGGTGCACTTGCGAGTCTCAAATTCGGGTGGGATAGATGCACACGACCCTCGTGAACGATGCCTGCGTGGTGTGAATTCTGAATCGATTTCCCAAATGTGTCGTTTTTGAGTACTTATAGTAAAACTTGTTAGGGGTTGTTTCTCCCCCGGGGTGCACTTGCGAGTCTCAAATTCGGGTGGGATAGATGCACACGACCCTCGTAAACGATGCCAGCGTGGTGTGAGTTTCGGTTCGATTTCCCAAATGTGTTTTTTTCGAGTACTTATAGTAGTATATTTTGTTAGGGGTTGTTTCTCCCCCGGGGTGCACTTGCGAGTCTCAAATTCGGGTGGGATAGATGCACACGACCCTCGTAAACGATGCCGGCGTGGTGTGGGTTTCGGTTCGATTTCCCAAATGTGTTTTTTTCGAGTACTTATAGTAGTATATTTTGTTAGGGGTTGGTTCTCCCCCGGGGTGCACTTGCGAGTCTCAAATTCGGGTGGGATAGATGCACACGACCCTCGTGAACGATGCCTGCGTGGTGTGAATTCTGAATCGATTTCCCAAATGTGTCGTTTTTGAGTACTTATAGTAAAACTTGTTAGGGGTTGTTTCTCCCCCGGGGTGCACTTGCGAGTCTCAAATTCGGGTGGGATAGATGCACACGACCCTCGTGAACGATGCCGGCGTGGTGTGGGTTTCGGTTCGATTTCCCAAATGTGTTTTTTTCGAGTACTTATAGTAGTATATTTTGTTAGGGGTTGTTTCTCCCCCGGGGTGCACTTGCGAGTCTCAAATTCGGGTGGGATAGATGCACACGACCCTCGTGAACGATGCCTGCGTGGTGTGAATTCTGAATCGATTTCCCAAATGTGTCGTTTTTGAGTACTTATAGTAAAACTTGTTAGGGGTTGTTTCTCCCCCGGGGTGCACTTGCGAGTCTCAAATTCGGGTGGGATAGATGCACACGACCCTCGTGAACGATGCCGGCGTGGTGTGGGTTTCGGTTCGATTTCCCAAATGTGTTTTTTTCGAGTAGGTACTTATAGTAGTATATTTTGTTAGGGGTTGTTTCTCCCCCGGGGTGCACTTGCGAGTCTCAAATTCGGGTGGGATAGATGCACACAACCCTCGTGAACGATGCCTGCGTGGTGTGAATTCTGAATCGATTTCCCAAATGTGTCGTTTTTGAGTACTTATAGTAAAACTTGTTAGGGGGCGTTTTTCCCCCGGGGTGCACTTGCGAGTCTCAAATTCGGGTGGGATAGATGCACACGACCCTCGTGAACGATGCCTGCGTGGTGTGAATTCTGAATCGATTTCCCAAATGTGTCGTTTTTGAGTACTTATAGTAAAACTTGTTAGGGGGTGTTTTTCCCCCGGGGTGCACTTGCGAGTCTCAAATTCGGGTGGGATAGATGCACACGACCCTCGTGAACGATGCCTGCGTGGTGTGAATTCTGAATCGATTTCCCAAATGTGTCGTTTTTGAGTACTTATAGTAAAACTTGTTAGGGGGTGTTCTTCCCCCGGGGTGCACTTGCGAGTCTCAAATTCGGGTGGGATAGATGCACACGACCCTGGTGAACGATGCCGGCGTGGTGTGGGTTTCGGTTCGATTTCCCAAATGTGTTTTTTTCGAGTACTTATAGTAGTATATTTTGTTAGGGGTTGTTTCTCCCCCGGGGTGCACTTGCGAGTCTCAAATTCGGGTGGGATAGATGCACACGACCCTCGTGAACGATGCCTGCGTGGTGTGAATTCTGAATCGATTTCCCAAATGTGTCGTTTTTGAGTACTTATAGTAAAACTTGTTAGGGGGCGTTTTTCCCCCGGGGTGCACTTGCAAGTCTCAAATTCGGGTGGGATAGATGCACACGACCCTCGTGAACGATGCCTGCGTGGTGTGAATTCTGAATCGATTTCCCAAATGTGTCGTTTTTGAGTACTTATAGTAAAACTTGTTAGGGGTTGTTTCTTCCCCGGGGTTTTCGGACCAATGAGGTCTCCGCGAATTTATCTGTGCCCGAAAGTTTGAGGGTAGTTTTAAATCATCTTCACCAAGTTTTGATTTTTTTCTAACAGGAATAATTCCATTTTTGCAGCCGCTAATTTGGACGTCACGACTGTCGTAGTCAGCAGCCAACAATCCAACATCAAGCTGCAAGGCGTTAGCCGCCAGCCGCTAATATTCACGTCTTTGCGGCGGCAGGCAGCCGCCAGCCGCTGATTTGCATGTTTTTCCCATTGTAAGTTGCGCTCGGGCTCGGCTATCCTCGCCGAATCAGCGGCTGCGAGAATCAGCGGCTAAGTTCACACCCTTCGCGTTTCTGTGACAGCCAGTTGACGGTTTCGAACAGCGTGTTGATTATATTTCAAAAATCAAGTTCACCTTGGAGGCCTCGCTTCCGCTTTAAGCCCCGCCCCTCCTTGCGCCCCTCAGCTCAAAATCGGGTACCAAAAATTCAATTGTTTTTGGCTTTATGCTCTATCCAGCCATTCCTACATCCATGGATATATTATACATATAACCTTTCGTGATATAACCCGATAAAATTTTAGTTACCATTTGTTTACATGCAGTTTCATGCCACTGACAGACAGGACGGCAACCGTCAAGGCAGAGAAGAATACCAGAAGTAGGGCGGTATTTTCAAAAACACACCAACTGATAAACACGTTACCATATTTTCGCTCATTGTGTATCTAGAACTGATCCATCATTGCTGGCCTTGAACACAATGAAAGATCAAGAAACACTCTTTTTTCCATAGCTTATTTGAAAGTTTCATTTCCAGCCGTTCCAATAATAGACAATGTTGAAATTACGCTTTTTACATGTGTTAGCATACGGCACTATTCTCAAATCTCCTAGCATGGTTGCGCCAGCGCAGAAATGGCACTGAATTTCGCCTATTATTCAAAATCTATCTGATGGATTAAAACCAAATTTGGCAGGAAACAACGCAACAAAAGAGTCAATTTAAGTCTGCAGTTGCAGTTTTTCACCATTTTCCAGTCGGGCGTTTTGATTTTTCGAAATTTCAACACGTCGCGCGTTGCCACTCGAGAGAGCCTCGCGCCCGTGTTTTGACAAGGAGAATAACTGGCTTTTGATCTTGGAGGAAAGCAGAACTTCACTCAAAAGTTTATTTCTGCTCGGGGATCGACTTCTTTCGAAAAATTGCAACTGGTATCGAAAGTAGATTGGATATAGGGCGTCGTGTAGACCCATTTTCAACACTAGCCCAGTCAAATTAGGTTTTGACCTAGAAATAATTCGCCTAAGGCTGAATTTTTGCACATTGACAGCTTGGACCTAGTACAACAACATATCAAAATACCCAAACTTTCCCCTGTCCGCGTCTTTGATTTTCAGGTCCTCAGGTTCTTGAAGTTGCATCGCTGACTGCGACTCATGCCGTAGCATTATTCTTGGACCGATAAAGCTCAGTTTTGGCTTGAATTGGAGAGAAAAAATCAAGCAATGATTTTATGGTGCAAAATTCCACATCCGGTGCGTAGCAAGCCGGCAGACCCGCGAAATTCAAAATTAACGCTACGGTAAAAAATTGCAGCTAAAAATGGAGAAGATGAAATTCGTCAATCCATAGGACGCCAATACATTATAATTCGACGCATCATATCTCGTTTATACCATTTTGGCAGAAAAAGTGTCGCTCATTCTTGAAGGGGAGTCGTGGGAGGGCCAAGCTCTGCTAGGTGGTCAATTTTGTTTTCCTGGCTATGTAGGAGCGATCACGACAAGCTAGGTATCTTTTTTGACTGAATTCAGTCTCCTGAACTCAAATCCTTTGTGTAAATTTGAATAAAAACAAGTTTGAACAAGTTAACTTGAAACACTTCAAGTTACTCTGAACTTGAACTTTGACAATTTTGCCGATTTTTTGTTACTGTAAAGGCGTTCATCTTTCAGGAAATATTATAGGGGCTATTAGATTGGAGTGTATTCTTCACAAAAGTCATCCACTCGATGGATAATTTTGTTTCTCGAGTCTAAAAACTTGATTTGAACCTGATCTGGTCCGGTGTCGCATCTACTAATGTCCAGAACACTACATCATGCATCTTTAAATAAAAATACCTCAAACTATTGAAAACATTATGGCTCATCTTTCAAACTCCGAAGATCTGTGCAGAACTGAATTCCCTGAACATAGTTCAAATCGCCATGAATTGCGCTGCAGGATTTTGAGTTATTCGAGGACGGGCATAACATTTCAGCAAGATTCATACTCTATATTTCAAATGGGAACTGTTACCTCTCCCCTCATATAACATGAAACCCTGTGGTGAGATTCACGGCAAATCTTATAGGGAATTCAATTCTGCAGAGATCCTCGCATTCTCAGAGATGAGTTATCATTGCTCCAATAGTTTAGGCTATTTTCCTTCACAGGTGCATGCTGTAGTGTTCAGGTCATCAGTAGACACTGCGCTGCGCCGACTCAGGTTCAGATCGATTTTTTAAACTCAAGAAACCAAATTATATATCAAGTGGATGATTTTCGTGAAGAATACACTTTATTCCAATGGCTCCTGAATTATTTTGAAAGATGAACACCTCTAACAGTGAGACAAATCGACAAAATTGTCAAAGAAAAAACAAGTTTTTTCAAGTTAACTTAGTCAAACTTGCTTTTATCCAAATTTACACCTCGGATTTGAGTTAGGGACAGTGATGTAAAATACCCGGGTTTTTATATTTAAGGGTAAATACCCAAGGTAAATACCCGGTATTTACCCAAAATCGGGTCTCTAATAGGATATCTATTTTCATTTATTTTGTTATTAACAATTGGAGAAACAACAACAAACAATTATGATTTTTTGCTCACAGCAGCCAAATAATGATAAGTTCTTTAGAGGTTATGTTTATAAAGCCTTGGAACTTGGAAAAAGAAATCATTTAACCTTTAACCGTCAACAGTGTCAACCGAGCTGTCAACCAGTGTCAACTTTTCTGTCAAATTGGGTAGGGTGGGTAAATATCGCCCGGGAAAATACCGGGTAAATACCCGATTTATATTTACCTACCTACCCGGTAAATACCCGACTCACATCACTGGTTAGGGAGATTGGATTTAGTTGGAAAAGATACCAAACATGTCGTGATCGGTTCAACATGACCCAGGGAAAAAAAGAACCACCTAGCCGAGCTTCGCCTCCCCACGGGCCCCCTTCAACAATTATTGACACTTTTTGTACCAAAATTATATCAACGGGATACAATGCATCGAATTACGATGTATTTGCATCCAATAGATTGACGGGTTTCGACAATCGCCTCATATGGCGCAACACAGAGATCGCGTCACCCTGACCCACGTTTAGTTTGGGGGTGTATATTTGCAATCGGTGCTCCCACAGGCACCATAGATACACACTTGGAAGGCTGAAGAATTGTTGAATGCATTGACTTCTGGTTTGTCACTATTCATTTTTGACAAACGATACAAAGCGATAATTCCGTGAGAAAAGGTCGCGAATAGCAGCGTTAATTTTGAATTTTGCGGGTCTGCCGGCTTGCTGCGCACCGGATGTAGGCTTTTTGTACCAGAAAGTCATTGTTTGATCTTTTTTCTTCAATTCAAGCCAAAACTGAGCTCTATCGGTCCAAGAATAATGCTACGGCATGAGTCGCAGATCAGCGATGCAACTTCAAGAACCTGAAGACCTGAAAATCAAAGACGCGGACGGAGGAAAGTTTGGGTATTTTGATATGTTGTTGTACTAGGTCCAAACTGTCAATGTGCAAAAATTCAGTCTTAGGCGAATTATTTCTAGGTTTTGTCGATTTTTGACCTAAAATGCCTGGGCTACACCGACACGGTTCCAATTTTCCGATGGTGATTTTTTCAAAATAAAATTTGCACATTATCCGTGAGTTGGAAAAGACTGCGGTGCAAACTTCGACATGCGGTGAGCTCCACGAAATATTCATTTGAGGTGCAGACATGCTAAGAATGGAAGTTGGAGAAAATATTGAGATAGTTTTCTGAGAAAATTCGGTTTTCGAATTTTTCCTCTTTAGAAAAACTGCATTTTCCAACTTTTTATTCCGTGAACGACAGGTTTTCACCCATGGTAACAAACTCATCACTATACAGGTGATTCAAAAGTGTCGGACCATCCCAACAGTGCATAATATGGAGGTGTAGTAGAGTGCTACAAAGTTGTTGAAAACATTCTGTCTTTTAATTTTAAAGTTATGGAGGGACAAAAGTTGGTCCCTCCATAACTCGAAGGACCAACTTTTGTCCCTTCATAACTTCAAAATTAGAATACATAGAATTTTTTCAACAACTTCCCAGCTTTCTACTGCACCTCCATATTATGCACCTTCAAAGTGGTCGGACACTTTTGAATTACCTGTATATCTAATTTAAAAAATTGGGTTTTTGCATGCGAGGGTTTTTGTTTCTTTTTTCAATTAAATTCAAATTTTGCGTATAATACAGGGTTAAATACCGAAGTATACTTTGTATAACACCCCAAAAATAAAATACCGCATTTTTACAACACTACGCGTGATAATAATGCGTGCATTATTCAATGGGGTGTTTTCTCTGCAGTTGTCAAGTTGTCAAGTAGATGGCAGCAGGGGCCAACTCGGGTTATTTTCCCACTACTTTTTGAACGGTTCTCTCATGGAGGGGGTTTTCCTTTTGACTTTGGTGTCTGCCTGCCGGGTCGGCTGTCATGTCAAGTCAAGTATGGATGTGTGTCGTCAGAGGTGAGGAAGGAATTAGATGGAAAAAACTACGTACACTTGGCTTTCAGAGTAGAGGTCTTTAGTATAGATGTTTTTGAAGAAGAACATGATTGTATTCTTGAACATGGACAGTCACACGGCACGGTGGCAGGTAGGTTGCAATAGGTTTCAAATCGGCCGGCGCCGGCGTGCCCGCGAACTGCTCTTCGAGTGCTGTCTCCCGGACGGTCCCTCTGGCAAACATTTGCACGGTCATTGGGCCCTTTCAGCCCTCGAAAATCACCAAAACCGACCAGTACAACCCCACGTTCAATATTTTTTTCAGCAAATGTCAGTCATATGGTCGTTGCTGTCATCTTATTGTTGGAGTGATCAGTGGCAGGTGACAAAGTGCTTGGTGTAGCATGATGCTGCTAGGCAATATAGCGTTACGCATACACACACACAGAGAATAGCTAATATGAGAAATGAAAGGTCCCTGTTAATTGAGAGAAACACAAGTGACAGCTGTTCGTAGCGCCACCTGAGCATTAAATGGCCCGAACTAAAATATTGGCGGGCCATTCAAACGTGACCCCACCCCCCCGGTTTTTACTGAATTTTATTTATTTCAACGACCAGTTTCAAAATCGACTTTAAAGTTGACGTTACTTCAAGTACGTTTAGATTGTCAGTACCACAAATGAAATAAAATGCCAAAATTCAGTCTAAACGCACTCGAAGTGAAGTCAACTTTAAGGTCGATAATGAAATCGGTCGTCTCATTGTGCAGGGTTTATCTGAAACAGAAATCAGATTTATAATAATTAGTTTATTGAAAAAACTGGCATTTCCTTAAAACTATTACAGAAAATAATGAAATGAGCAATAAATTCAAAAAAATAAATGAACTCGTTAGTATCAGGCCCTGTGAGTCAGCAACAAGGTGTTCTTCTGTTGGTACAAACTCAACAAAGCTTCACTGTGATGATCCGGCGGTCCCTGCGTCCTCGTCTGCTTTCATTACATCTTTGGCATACTACAACGGGCTGCCCAGATCATCGAGTGGCGTCGAAGTTCTTCAAACACTGTCGAAAGTAAATCGACACATTATTCTCAGACACCGCTGGTGTTCTTGGCGTCTTATGACGCCTTCTCGCCCTGAGCTGAAGGTACAGCACGCAAAACAAGGCGAAGTTTCTTCTCATTCACTAAACAGCTTGGTGAAAAGTGATCTTCACAAACAACGAAGAATGGTCCGGTCGAGGGTCCGGTGTGTAGCGTCACTTATCTGGCAAATGTCCTTCCATTCCCGTAGCAATTGAGGGTCCTTGGGGAAACACAAGAGGGTCTTGTTCATTGCCTTCACGGCATAGAAGTTCTTGCAAGCGGGGAACTTGCAGTTATACTTCCTCTTGCCCTCCATACAGCCGTACAGCTAAACAAAGTAGAGATATTTTATTTTTATTTTATGTTTTATTCCAGCCAACCTTTACCTGTTAATATTGCACTAATTCCCGCATCTAGAACACCAGCAGGACACAGCCACTTTAATCACTTTTACATGTCGCGAAAAACTAACCTCTAACGCGAATGACCGCCAAGAAAGAGGCGGTAGAAAATGACAAGTAAATGTCAGCAGAAACGTCACTAATGTCAGTAATGTCACCTGTCACCCTTCCCCTTGCCCCGGGGTGTAATGGGTCACCCTCATCACCAAGCTGGCGTGTTGCTTGTCATTGGGCAGCAGTTTCACCCCCGTGCACACACAGACACATCCCTGACAGACACACAAACGGGCTGAAGAGATACGAGATACCAACATGGAGCAGGTAGGCTTACCAACCAACAGTAACCTAGTGATAAACCCGGGTTGGCCCCTGCTGCCATCTATCGTCTTCTTCAGTGGCGAAACACCCCATAGGATTGGTAAAGTAAAAAGAGACTTGGTTAGGCAGAGGGCGGAGGACTTGGTATAGGCGGGAGGACTCGGGTGGATGATTAAGGAAAAAATATCTGCAGCCATCCGTGCTGCAGCCGGATGCCGGAGCCAGTAGCTGTACCGGAGCCGCTTCTGTTTTTAGGTTAGGAAACTTAATTTGCATTTTTGCATTTCACAGAAGGAAATCCAAAAGCAACATGTTAAATTTAGGAGATGTATTCCCAAATTTTACGGCAGATACAACGGCAGGAAAAATAACGTTCCATGATTGGGTGGGAGATTGGTAAGTGCTGCTTACTTATATTTCAAGGTTATATTTTCAAACGCAGGTGATTTTTCAGCTGGGGAATTCTATTCTCACATCCGGCGGATTTCACCCCCGTATGCACGACGGAACTGGCAAGAGTGCTCAGCTTGAATCACGAATTTGTAAAACGCAATGTCAGAGTAATAGCCCTCAGTTGCGACTCCGTTGAAACACACAAAGCCTGGCTGAACGACATAAAGGTGTATGCTGGGTATGCGGGAGGAGATGAATTTCCATACCCCATCATAGCCGACGAAAACCGAGAGCTGGCTACTATGTTAGGGATGATTGACCCGGATGAAAAAGATTCTAAAGGTCTACCCTTAACTGCCAGGGCAGTTTTTATTGTTGATCCAAAGAAAAAAATGCGGTTGTCAATTCTGTATCCAGCTACAACTGGGAGGAATTTTGAGTTAGTATCTAGTACTTACCTGCAATCTTTGCTAGTACCCTCGCTAGTACCAGTTGTAAAATTTACAAGTTTAAATGCTAATATTACAATTTATTTTTCAGTGAGATTTTGCGAGTCATAGATTCTCTTCAGCTTTGTGACAAACATAAGGTGGCCACGCCAGTTGATTGGAAGCCCAAAGAGCCCGTAATGGTGCAACCCAGTGTTTCTGCAGATGAGGTGAAGACTTTATTTCCATCTTTGACCGAAATTGCACTTCCATCTGGGAAAAAGTACGTTCGAAAGACGCCTTGCCCTTCAATGTTATAACAGTGTTTCTGTTTCCATTTCTTTTATTTTCAACTTGTCAACTATCGCTCTAAAAATGAGTATTTTTTTTAAATAAAAATTTTGAAAAAATGTCTTCAAGTTGGCAACCCGATAGAACACTGGCAGACAGTAGGAGCAGGTATTTTTTACTCAATCATCCGCCCAAGTTCTCGCGCCTAACTGAGTTCTTGCTATCCCGAGTCCTTGCCTAGCTGGAAACATACATAACGAGTGATTGAATAAATTTCTCCTCAAGTCGCCTATGATTCCTGAATATCTGGCGGAAAAACGTAGCCAGCAAGGAGACCGAGACCTACCTTGAAAAGAAACTTATTCGATCACTCTTTATTATATTTTTTTAAATATGCAACGTTGAGGGGTCAACCAACAGTGGATATCACCGTACATTTTATTGGAAATGCCTGTAATGTGGAAAGTTGAACTAACTGGGTTATCAAAAGGAAAACTTCGTGGCCTGACGAGGTCCATGTACAGTTTTTGGCACCCAACCCGCCATGTGAAAAACTAGTGACTAAATAGTAGAAATGTAAGACTTTTAAGAGAAAACCAATATATTAAGAAGTGTCTACATGAAGAACAACTTTATACAGTGTTACACAAATCGATAAACGTACTGTAATGATATAATTTAATAAAAATGACTAGTAAATCCATACTTGTTAAATAACTGCTGTTAAATAAACTATATTATACAATTCCAACAAACAGCTGCACCAGTAATTAGAATATAAAAACGTCGTACATACAATATAATAATAATAGTCAGCTATATCAAAAATTCTCATCATGAATAAATATTCCTTAGTTTAGCTAAAAATGTTAATAAAACGCGCTTGATCATCATCATACCTTGTAACCGAACAGTATATAATGTATTCAACAATAATATCCAGCTACAGTAATAATAATAGAAATAATACGTACTAACTAGACAACAATACAAAATACTCTTATTCTCATTTTTTATAAGTGATCACTCAATTTGTGCCTAATATAATAAACGCCTAATGAAAGGGTTCACCTGGATTTTTTTCATATAATTATTTAGAATATTAGGAGATTCTAGTTTATTTTTTGTTTAATAAGAAAAATCACTGCGACTAGAATGGAGTGACAAGGGCCGAATGCTAAATGCTGCACTCGTCGCTGTCGCTGCTTGAGGAAATCAGTTCTTCAGGGTCGTTGTCGATGTCCAGGGCCACGTCCAAGTGCTGGGAGAGGAGATCTTCGTCTTCGTTCCCTTCATCGAATGAGCTGTAAGCAGGTTTCAAGTCAGCAACTTTCTCAAATATGAAGCAAATAGTCCATGGTCACTTCAGTAAAAGATTCACACTTGGGTCTGCATGAAACCTGGCCATTTCATGCAATTTCTCGCAGGCAATCTTGCTGACTGCATGCGAGAAATTATATAAAATCTCTAGGTGTCATAGTATGGGCCTAAGAAAATATTGCCAGAGGGCTGAGACACTCTGCACGGCATACGTTGTTCCAAAAAAATAATGTGAATGTCGGCCAGCCGCGAAATTTGGCCTTTGAGTTGAAAATAGTTCTTCTGGTAACCCAAACCGAGTTAAAGGAGGACTGTGGGTAAAATTTTGTGTCAATTTTGAAATTTATATAGCTGTGGGATGGCTTTAGTTGATTTTTTGTCAAAATCGCATCGAAGAATTCCAAGCCGTTACGAAGTTATCGTAAATTTTGTGGGCTGATTATGACGCCATACTGCGCACCAGAAAGGACAGGTCAGCAGGCCAAGGCACCACGCCAACAATTACTAGACCTTTATAAAATGAAACAAGTTTACCAAACGGTAGACGCAGGTCATTTGACTTCAATTTCAAAGTACGGTGAACCAAATTTCAGTAGACATTTTTAAAAACATAAATCAAGTGCGACTCTATCTGTCAATAGTGTCAATGAAATAAAGCGGCAACATGGCGAAGTCGCACTTGAATTGACCATATTATTTATTCAGAGCGCAGTCGCAGATCGGGGAGAGAGACAACCACATGTGCTGGGTTGAAACTCCCATAAGAAATGCATGTTGAATGACTTTGTAAAATGATCAATTCAAGGTGCAAATTGACAATTTCAACGAATGTATAACATAGCAAGTGTGTAAAAAGAAATACCTGATCTACTTTTCACCATAATGAAATGGAAAATCTTGCTGTGAAGTTTATGCGAAGCAATTTAGAATGGGGTTTTTGAATCCAAAACAATTTCAAATTACCCGCCATATTTTATTGCACAACTTCCGCTAACGAGAATTTTGACAGCGCTTGAAAGCGAACCGAGCGTCAGCCGTCACGTAATAGTATGGTTAAAAAGGTTAAAACGTCCCAAGAATCAAAAAAACACCTTAAAATCGTAAATTCTGACAGCGACCGGAAAGTTCCGTTTTCTATGCATGCTGTGGCGCGCGAGATCTTCTACTGCAGTGCGCATGGTCACAGGCACATACCTAACTTACAAATGACTAGTGGAAGGGGAAAGTGAGAATAATTAATATGGTCTATTATGTTTTTAAAAATGTCTACTGAAATTTGGTTCACCGTACTTTGAAATTAAAGTGAAATGATCTGCGTCTACCGTTTGGTAAACTTGTTTCATTTTATAAAGGTCTAGTAATTGTTGGCGTGGTGCCTTGGCTTGCCGACCTGTTCTTTCCGGTGCGCAGTATGACGTCATAATCAGCCCACAAAATTTACGATAACTTCGTAACGGCTTGGAATTTTTCGATGCGATTTTGACTAAAAATCAACTAAAGCCATCCCGCAGCTATATAAATTTTAAAATTGACACAAAATTTTACCCACAGTCCCCCTTTAAGCATCAAAGACTGTTGTCAAATGTTTTCAAATTGCTGATCACCTGTGATGTTGAGCTCAATTTGGCTTACCAAACGCAATTCTCAAAAGCTAACATGTCAAATTTTGCGGCTACCCAAAATGCGCTTCATTTTAAAACAAAGTATGCGCACGCGTTTTCAGTGTTAGAATACATGTAGAAAGTACATAAGTATCAAGGGGAACCCCCAACAACCCCAACAATTTGGGGGTTCACATGAATCTCTGAGGTCTTGCATTACATACCTACTTCAATATCCTGAGACTATTCTTCTCTTTCATTTGGAATGATTGTTTGTTATTATCCTCACGACAATAACCCGACAGTTTTTTCGAAATATTCCCTACAGTTGGTCTCAAAATGGATGATGGAGCGACTTTCAATTATCAGTATCTTATTCTTTTCTTTGAGAGAAGTTCAACTGACCAGAACTCAGTCACTGACAAGGATCAATTCCAAGTCGCGTTCCAAACTTGGCACGACAACTTGGATATACTTATACTCCTAAAGTGAATGTAATAACAGAGTTACGATTTCCAATTATTATTTCGTCAAAATGACGGTTTGATGTGCTGGATTGTCAGTTGTAACTTGTTTCAACACTGACTACTGACTCATTCTGTACTTCCATATTATAATTTTTGCAGTGGCAATAACAGCATATTTGGGATACCGACAAGACTCACCCATACACGACAGCATTCTCGAATCTCTAGAAAAATCTAAAGGATCTCTTCCTTCTTTTAGTTTAATCCAACTGACAAAGATTCGTCCATCATCTAATAAAACCAAGACATCCAAAACAGGTATTCCCAATAAGCCACTCATGACTGAGAAACCATCATTTAGCAGATTTCAAATAAATGGAACCCTTTCTCAATCAGAGGGTCACGTCCTTTGATCAAGTTCAACTGATCAGACCTCATCCACTGACAGATACATCGCTGCCTATGTAACCCCCAGTAGGTACGGTCATTGCCCATAAAAAACGCGTAGGTACCTACAGCTTTTGACCCGAAGTGCAGTGATTTGATGAATTTTGACTACCTTGTCGCTATGACACCAAGCCAAAATTTCAAAAATCAGCACACTCCGTATCAAAAGCTGTATACGAGTTTTTAATAGGCAATCACTATACCTACCTACCTATATTACTTGCCAAAATAAAAACAGGTATAATGGTCACCTGTCCAGCATCATTGTTCTGTTCAGTTGAAATACTTCGCTGCGGCAATAGTTCAAAAAGTGTCTGGTAATTCTCATAAGAATGGTATAACATGCAATCATCTAATTGATAAAAAGATTGTCTCAAGATAAAGTAATTACCCACTTCCCGAAACAACCTGAGGAACTAAATTGATGGTGGTATATCATGGGAACTCCAAGCTCAGATGTTGGGGTAAGTACTCTCTACATTCCATTTGTAACTGGTGAAAGAACGTGTGTAGGTACAAAATTTCAGCGCTCCCGCAATTTTTCCGAAGTGCTAGTGACTGGACTAAAAAAGCTCACAAGCATGAATGATGATGACATGGAAGCTTCATAAGCAAGAATACATTATAATCCCCCCATGGCACACCCAAAAACGGGCGTGCCTTTTGCATGGAATAGTAGCAGAAAAGATACAAGGTCGTTCAGTAACAATGTATCAAGTACGCGATGTATAAAGAGAATAAAAATAACCAGTGATCATGAACAAGTAAATAAATAAATAAATAAATACATGGAATTAATGATTTAAGTAATTGCATATCTTTCCAGTAGCTGCTACTCGTTAATCATTGTTATATATGTTTCAATTAGACACAAAAAAAATCGCTGTTATTTTCAAAACAAGCGTTAATAAACGCGCAGTTGCAGCTGATAGATGATGGTAGTTATTGTTTCGAAAATTTCATGCATAGACATTAGACACTCCAGAGCTTAGGTAAGTAAATTTTTTCTCGGTAAATCTATACAAATGATAATTTATTGCACACAAGCCAATTCCGCGTTGTCTTGGCGGAGATCCAAATGGCGCGAGTTTTATTATCGTATCTCTTCCATTACCCCGCTTTTATGTGTGTTGCACAGAACTTTTTTCGCTTGGCGATGATCATCAACAAAACCAAAATTATTTAGCAAAAGCAAGAGCGAGAGTTTTCTGGAGAGCCTTTTTCATTTTGTGTTAGTATTGGCATCATTCCGAGGAGCGAGACAAACAAGTTCTTACCCTGTCAAAGCCACAATCGTACTCCCTAAATACAAGCACAATATCAATAAAAAAGAACTAAACACAATCCACCGTTTTAATTTTCAAAGATAGATAGAACGTAACCGTAATGTTTTAATTATTATTATTAGAACTGATCATAGAAATCGGGTACTCACAGGCTGTCCTGCTGGTCGTTTCCGCCCTCTTCGGCCACCAGCAATTCGTATTCCTCGGCGGCGTAGCGATCCCAATCGGACATCTGGAATGATTCACCGTGTAGTGAATTGTATAAAAATGAGGATGAATGTGAAGGTGAAACCTCTTGTCCGTCGATGTCGTGGTCTCTTTGCGACGCGAAGGGATCCCTCTGCTCGTGGTCCAGGTATTTCTCCAGGTTGAAGAACGTGTCGAAAAATATGGGAGTCATCTTGCACCGCTTCAAATCGCTTAGGGCGACCTTTCCCGGGCACTTGGGCTTCACCATGTCGAGCATTTGACACAAGCAGTCCTGAAAATTATTCCACCATCAATCGTGACGATATAATGTCCACAATCAACATACATAGGAATATTTTAGCGTTCAGTATACACTATGTAAAAGTAAAACAAAGCAATATATGGTGGAATATTATTTGTGTCTTTTAATTGTTGTTTAGGATTCCCAGACTTTTTGGCAATGTTACAAAAAAACTAGTTCCAGGGATATCTTGAACACCTTATCCAAATCATCTGCAGTTCGTGAAATGAGAGAAACAAATCGTATCCGTTTTGCTGCTTCGCAAAACAAAATTTTCTATTCTTAGCTCAATAAAGCTGCAAAGATAGGTCTGCGTAGCTTGCAAATAAAGCGGTCTGATTGTCTGGTACAGCCTTGCTATACGCCGTTACCATAGTGATCCTCACTTTATTGCCGTTGAAATTTTAAGGAAACATCCTGGGAACTGTGGAAGCAAACAGTTTTCTCAGATCACATTTACGAAATGTGGAAAATTCAATGAAAAAATCGACAGTTTAAAAAAGTGTTTCTATTTATGCATCTGCACATGAAATGTACAAGTTTCATGTTGAGAAAATCTTCCAACACAGTGCTCATGCACTCCAGCTTCATAAATTAAGTTCTATCTATGGAAGTTTACTCAACTTCACTAGGGCCACTATCTTCATTCAGTTCAGTGGCCGCCACTAACCAGCATGAGTGAAAAGTCACCAATCGGTCAGAGCGATGTCAGTTATTATCAGCCGCAGCAAATTTTCATTCCAAGGAAACGCAAGTAGCTGCGACGACGCCAGCATCGTAACAACACAACCAATTTTTTCCATAGGATACTCTAATGCAAAAAGCCCTAAAATCGAGCGTAAAATTTATTGTAAAAAAATTATTGTATAATCCATTCCAAGCTTAAAAAAAACACTGCTGGCCATGAAAAATTCGAGTTCTGTTGGTGTCCCTGATTTTTTATGTTTGATGTCATCTTGATACAAGGGAGGTTAAGTTCAAATTTGTGTCCGTTTGACATGAAACCTACACCTGAACTACGCTGTGTTGTCAAATTGTCATTCTGGGGACTGCGTCGCCGGCAGGTCACAGGTTTGCCCACTGAACTCAGCCGCTTTCTTTCGGCCAGGACCACAGTTCATGATCCTGGAAGAAAGGGTGAATTAACGTACCTAGGTTCTTACAGGGCGCGACGAGCTCAGGTCACGAGATCACTGTGCGACTAAATCACACTACGGCGGTAGAACTGGGTTCGCCTTGATCACTTTTCAAACTGTATATTCTTACTGTTGCACTTCTCAATACTTTCACTATTGGAATAACGTGAATAACGGAGTTTTGAAGACGAAAACTATGAAAATATTATGTCACTGTCAAAATCTGACCTAACAATTGAATTAAAATGGCAATCCAGCAGAGCAAACATCACTTTGACAAATTTGATTAAATCATCTTGACTTTTCCAATCCATCAACGTATCAGATTGTCCAACTTGAAGAAAAAATATCATAGGCAACTGTGGTTTTTTTAAGCTTGGAATGGATAATAACTACTAATTTTTCGAGTTCAACTGACACCACCTCAGTCACTGTCAAAGATCAAAACACTTCATTACCAACAACTGTGATCTTCATTATCTGCTCAATTGCTCAATTGCTCAATCTTTCTCCATATGCTCCACAACAAGTAGCTATAATGAATCGTGTAGGCCGCTTAAAGACCTCTGGGGAAGTCGACAAAGATGTTTTTTCATGATAATATTTTCAAGTACCTACAGTCCCCCTCAAAAGTCAGTGAGTTTGTGAAAAATCACCACCACACATCTTTCAGCTCCGTCAACTGCGGTGATTTCAAATAAACCGAACAAATGAATTGTTCGAGTATTATTATGAAAAAACATCTTTGGCGACCTCCCTAGAGATCTTCAAGAAACCTACACCATTCATGACAGCTACTTATTGTTATAGAGCATACTCACTTCAACTAGTTACATGACTTTCGCCGTCAATCTTGGCTGCAAGTCTTCCTCTAGAGCTTTGTAATGACCACTAAAAACACAGTTTTTATGAATTTTCTACCAAAAAATAAGCACACTTTGCTTCAACCAATCACCAACAATAAACCATTTGATTCATGATCATAAATTTTGGTGGTTGACTTCACAAACTATCAAGTTTTATGGTACAAAACGTATTGTGCCACTTCCAGCTTCAAATCAGCCATCATTGGTACTGGATTCGCGCAGGAGCCGGAGATAATGAAATAGCAATTTTCCTCGCCAAAGAAGCAACTAACCCTCTCTGGGAAGTTACTTTTCGTATTGAAATGATCTAACGCTACCATACTCATAGTCCCCTGTCGTTTTTGTGACTACTGCACCAAAAGAAAATCCAAGATGGCGGCCAAGCTGGTGAAAACAGTTAACGGTTTTGTTTCCCAAAATAGTAGGCCGAGGAATTTTCGCCAATCACGACTATATTTTTAATATCACCATTGTCAAAATCTAGAGTTTCATTTTTCCATCTTCAAAATTCTTTGATTTTTTTTGTTGAACCTTTAATAGAGTAAAATGGTGAATACGTATGGTAACTTTCATAACTGTACCTCTTTCGGTTCATTATTTAACATTTTTAATGTCTTTATCACATTTTACCCCTCCTCCCGCTGCCCAGTCGCGGGTCTCAGATGTTCGCCATCGCGATCCCAGTTTAACATGATCTAAGGAAAAACTTGGCACCAACCATCATACTCTAGTCTCAACTTGCATTCGGGATACCATAAGAAAACCTACAATATTTTTTTTATTTTTTTCGTCGAGTAGAAACTTTTCCAAAAAGAAAATGTACGGACATTGGCTATCAAATTTTGAAAATTTCCAAAAAAATTTGAAAATTTTTGATCAGATAGCATCGACAATGCATCTTTTTTCAAGGAAGTCGCATACCAAATTTGAACTTTTCATTTAAAAAAAAAGGTTCCAAAAATGATTTCTACTAATTCACTTTTTCATGTCTACGAGAAATCATTTTTGGTACCTTTTTTTTGAAAATAAAAAGTTCAAATTTGGCATCCGACTTCCTTGAGGAAAGATGCATTGTCGATGCTATCTGGTTCTTGAATTTTCAAAAATCAAAATGAAAAATTTTCAAAATTTTTTGGAAATTTTCAAAATTTGATAGCAACGCCCATACATTTTCTTTTTGGAAGAGTTTCTACTTGACGAAAAAAATAAAATGGAACCTATTCCCGTCAACAACTTTTTTAGTCGCATCAGAAACCCTTCAAGGTGTTACATAAACATAATAAATAGCCGAAATACTGAGCAATCGATCAGTGAAAACCGAGGTGAAAACATAATTCAGTTCGTCCGTGGTAATCGAAAGTTATGTTAAGGAAAATTTTGCCGCGTGACATTTATTTTGTTCAGCACTTTAGTCTATGCACTAACTCTATTGTGCAAAACTCACTTGGTAAGGCAACGTTTCGATGCCGATGGCTTCCATCCTCTGCATCTGTTCCTCATAAAAATATTCGAGCTCGTACATCGAAAGGTAACCATCACCGTCAACGTCCATGCACCGGAACCAGTACTCTATGGCGGTGGGGTGTTGTTTGTCCTCTTCACTCAGAAGGAACCAGACGAATTCAGTGTAGGACATCTTCTCGTCGTGCTGCGACCGCTTCTGGCCCCTAGTCACACAGCCGCTGAATATTCTATCGATAATTCTTGAAGATAGCGCTGCAAAATAACACATTTTTGACTATTTTTAGCACTTTCGAATCGAGACCAAACTACTTCTGTCGTGCTTCAACATTCCACCCTTGCTCAATACAGAAAAAACTCTCAACTGACTCAAACAATTTCAATTTTGTTTGAAGCATTTGATAGCTTGATCCTCGGGAAACAGAACTGTATCTATTCGAAAGTCGAGATATGTCAACTTGAGTTTCTACAGGATGTTGAAGAAAGTAGTGCAATGTATGGAAGTTTGTCATACTCCCATGAAGAATTCGTTTTCTGGATTTCAACATCAAAAGTATGTAGGTGAAGTTCATCTCTTGAAACGGTTTTAGATGTATCTTTGTATTCCTCTTATTAAACAGGGTGGTATGAAAAAATCGGCTTTTTGATCTTCCGGTGATAGCATTTTCTCTTCTTGACCGATTTTTATAAGATAAAAATTAGAGCAAGTAATGGAACTGGAACTTGAGGTGAGAAAACCGCATCAACAGAATCGACTTGAGATCAATATTTGAACTGATGGGTGACATCAAAATAAGTGACTTATTATTTTTTTCACATGGGAGTTTGTCAGACTTTAAGAAATGTTGCACTATTTTCTTCAACACTCTGCAGAAACTCAAGTTGACATGTCTTAACTTTCGAACTGAGAAGGTTCTGTTCGCAGAAAATTGAGTTCTTGTATGCTGTAAAGAGAACTGAAATTGCTAGAGGCAGCCAAAAGTTTTCCTGTTACAAAAAGGCTGTAATTTTGACTCTATTTCGTTGCGTAGTTTATTGCGTGAAGGGAAGAATATTAGAAAGAAGTGCTCACCATGATCATTGTGTCTGGTCAAATCTTGCTTGTCGATGAACAAATCGTGATCCCGATCCAGCTCCCAGAACTTGCAATAAATCACGTAGAAGTGCTCGTAGCTGAAGTACTGAGTAATCTGGTTAATATCCTCTTCCTCTTCCAAAATCTGGATGATGGTCAGCAGATTCGACCGCCGCAGTTCCGCTATCGAGATGCGTCCCGACCACGAGCGGTTGACGCAATAATAGATCCTGGCGATGACCGTGTGGACGTATCTGGAGTGGAATTCGGTGGCCTCTTTGAGGAACGTCAGTCCCGGATGCGTCTCCACCACGTCCTGGACCAGCGGTATGAAGTCTTCGGGAGCCAGCCAGGTGCGCCGGCCCCTGGTCAGGATGTAGATGAACCTGGAGGCGGCGTCGTGGCTGTTGTTGGCCATGCCCGACCAGAAGGTCATGAACTGTTCCAGCGTGCAGCTGCCCTTGTCGGCGCAAGCGGCCAAGAACAGGGGCGTCTTCCAGTACAGCGGCAGGTTGCAGGCCAAAGTGATGGAGCCGAAGTGCTCCCTGGAAGCTCGTTCTCCGATGGGAGCGAACGCGGCCGCAACTTTCGCCTTGACGGCCTCTATGTGACCGGGGGCGCTCGGCTTGCCCGTCGGGAAGTGGAAGCGTGGAATATTTACGTTTCTGTGCGCCCTCACGTGCCTCTGAAGGGTCGTGTGCTGAAGACTGGGTTGCTTTGGAAGTGGCTGCGGATGAAACGGAACGAATTAATTGGTATGAGGGTAGGTAAATATTGGCACAAAGTAATTTAACATGTTTTATAATGAATTAATGAACAATCATGATGAACGACCATTCTGGCTCCACTAATTGTATTTTTCCAATAAATGGCCGCGTTCCAAAAACGTGTCGGCTTTATGAATATAAATTGTCTGGTTTATGTGGATCGGCTCAGAGACAGGGCGCGGATGAGCAGCTTTATTCCCAATGACATATTCTATTATCATTCGTGAGACCTGGAGCCCCAATCAAACAGTTTCAACAAGGGATTTTCCAGAGGATATTCCACTTGAGAAATCGAACCTGTCCAGGTTTTTTTGGTAAGTACAAGTTTCTTTAGTAGGTACAAAATGTTTAGGAGGTTAAAACCATTATTTACCTTTCAGATCCTTAAATTAATAAGATCTCTGTATTGGGTACCTACATAGGTACGTTTAAAGGCCCACTCTGATAGAGCACTGCATTTGCAATTTATGAATTTCAATTGACAACGTTCAACATGGAGGGCCAAGATGGCGGACGTTTAGGTAATTAAACATTTTTGTGTCTATGCACTGGCTTGAGTAGGTAACTACGTGGTAGAAACTTGCAAAAAAAATTGAAGGTTTTACGATTCTCCGTTTAGGAGGAGATACATGAAAGGACGGACGGACGGCAAAGCAAGTCTAAAAGCGACATCCCTATGAAAAATGCCAATGTTGATAGCACAATGAATAGCACGTCCATATTAGAAGTCAAAATGAGAAAAGTGTCAAAATCAAAGATGGCGGACGTGGTTGAATATAGATAAATTCCGTTCAAGTTGAAATGCAGAACTATGATTTTTTCATTAAAAATATAAAAATTGTAGTTATTGCATTTGCAGCGTGTACCTACATGATATATACCTATAGGCTGTCTGATTTCTACATGATTCTAGTGGGCTGCGATTCAGGCCGCGATCGGCCGATAGTGACCAGAAACACAGCCCACTAGAATCATGTAGAAATCAGACAGCCTATAGGTACCTACTTTTACATTTATTTTTAATCAAAAGTCGGCCGATAGTGACCAGAAACAGCCCACTAGAATCATGTAGAAATCAGACAGCTTATACCTACTTTTACATCTAATTTTTAATCAAAAGTCGGGAAAGTCAAGCAATTGCATTATTGGAAATAAATGACTTTTAAATACTTTTTTGTTTCTTTAAAAATTCTAATATTGAACGGATCTTGATAAAAAAGGTACCAAATAGAGAGCGAATGGAATAAAATATCAATGTCAAAAGTCAAAATGATCAAAATTCCAAAATGTAAGATGAAGGTCGCCGACAATATCACCATCTTTTGTTCGTGTTGTCAAAATTAATAACTTGATTAGAAAGAACAAAGGACCTTCTTCTTGTTTTAGGACCAAAATGATTTTTGTCGGTTGATGTAGAAATATAGACCCATAATCAATTTCACGGCTCTCTGCATTAGAGCAAGCTATGGAAAAACTGTGTTGTGTTGGTACGAATGATACGATGACAAGGGGATGCCAGCCAGTTGTCTACACGTGTAATTTTTAATGTGACATCTTGTCACCGTGTCGAGGTAGGTATCATGTACGGAAAAGTGGAAATTTTTGAGCATATTACAGGAATCTTGGGTTTCTTTGGAGTGCTTTGCAGTGTGGACGATAAGGGACAATGTCTTCACTGGTTGGTGGGTCTCCGCCAAGGTTGTTATGTTTTTGGCGGCTACTAATAAATCATGTCGAAGATCGGCAGGATACTAGTCGGATGAAAAGGCCCACCGCCCAAAAGGCTACATCTTTTGATGCACATCACTGGAATAGTGAGTACTAGGTACCTACTCTAGCTCTAGCTCCGCCTAATATAAGTACTGCAACAGCAAGGAAGGTATGAAGACACATGCTGGCAGACAACACAGTGTACCTACCTACTCACGCCCAAATTGTCTCGTCTCCGTACAGTTCCACTCTATAAATTATTGTTTTACTATCCATATTGTCCATCTAAAGAATAAGTTTCCTCTTGGGCAGTGGATTTTACCTTTTCACATTCCATTTCTTCACGGCATCACGGACTGTCGGCATAATTTTCTCAGTGGCCGGCAAAAACCTAATAGCCTAGGCGAAGACTCACCAACCAGTGAAGACAATGACACTTATCGTCCACACTGCAAATCACTTAAAGGAAACTAACAATTTCTCGCATATTCTCGAAAATTTTCACTTTCGCGTACATGACTCCCCGAGACGGTGACAATGTCACATTGGAAATCCACATGAAGATAGCTAGCTGCCAACAAGTCGTCAACATGCCATTCGTATCAACGCAACCCATTTTTCCATAGCTTGCTCTAATGCAGAAAGCCGTGAAATTGATCTTCTACTCTGATCTGAATGATTTGATATTTTGATCTTTAAATATGCGGGAATAGGAGAAGGTTTGTTCTTTCAAATGAAGCTAATAATTTTGACGTTTCGATGGCAAGAGCAAAGAAGGGTGATATCTGACACGGCCGCCATTTTGGATCAATGAATTTTGGATATTCTGACTTCCGATATGGTGATATGGAAGTCTTATTCAATTAACTTTTGATACCATTCTCAAATTATTTTGAAAAATCTTAAGCGACGTAGAAAGTGGAAAGGGGAGAGAAGAGGGGCAACCTTCCCCACTATCTACGCCAGTGAGGATTTTTGAACAAACGCGCCAAGTTATGAATAATTAAAAACGATAAAAAGTTGATATTTTCAAAATCTGAATCTAGGGTCGACAGTCCGGCACCTAATTTTGGAACACCTGTACTGTATAGTGAATACTGATGATACTGTGATCTGCTTATCAGAACTGAAAATTGAAAAGACAAGTAGAAGGGAAGTTCCCACCTCGAACCTCTAAATAATCCACTTTGAAAAAGATGTTCCACCAAGAGTTTCACCTACAATTCCATTTTCGAACCTATCATTCTCTCAGTCATCTCAAGTGCCATATGGGTATCCGTACCTACACTTTTAGCACATCATTTGGTGCAGTCCTAATCTGATAAAATTGCCCAAAAAGAGAAGAATAAGCCTCTTTGAAGTTGACGAAAATGAAATGTCCTCCAATTAACAGATACGCTATATACCTGCCTAGGCATTCCGCGCTCACCGCGGCATCTCTAATTGTCCCCCTTGAGACTATTGCCAGGAAAGCTTTTATAGCCGCATGTGGATGCTTCAAATAATTATTATGGAAAAGATCGATGACGTGCGAAAACCGTTTTTCTTCGTCATTTAGGTATTACCTATACCAAAACGACCTCGATGTGTTAACACGTGATCTTTTATGAGACTCTGCATCAGAGGGTTTGGCATAAAAGCGGAAAAAGCCTCTAGTATAAGTAATCACCCATCATCAATATCAATTTGGCCCAAATTACCAAGATGTTTGTGCGGCCTATAATATTACCCCAGTTATTAGTCGAGTTATGATTACTTACAAAAGGAAAAAGGAGAATATTTCTTTGTGTGCGAATGGAAAATGCGAGAAATGGAATTCAATTAACATGGAATGGGAAAAGTTTTCAATTAATAAAGAAATTACATCCCACAAAGTTTTCTACTTGGGTATAATAACACGACGACGTTTCACTTGGGCATTTTCTTCGGATATGGCAATCGGCAGCTTATTAGCAAGTTTCTGAATCAATGGTTTTGTGTGTAGATGTCTGTCTATGGTGTAGATCACCTTTTTCGCCCACTTGCCGGTACAGGTAGGTATGGGTAAAGACAAACCTACTACCTAATCCTGAGATAGCCCACTTCGATTTGCACTAGTAGGTAAAGTACCTACCATGCGGTGCGTGGGCTTCGCTATGTGTAATCGCTCATGTTTACATGACGTCGAAAATAGGAAGAACCATTTTGAATCATGTAAGCCATGCTACACCCTCTCTAGAACACATTCGCAAACAGCGAATATAGCTTTAGAACGAATATTTCGAGCTTTATTGCTTTTACTGCTAGGTCTAAATTCAAGGTTCCGGTGTAAAATGTGTCCCTCACAATGAGGGACAATACATTCATTATCCCTATATAACCATATAAACGCCGCATATTATATCCTTGAGGTGATCCTCGGGTGATCTCTTCCGATTTTACTAGGTTTGCCATCGTTTTGATACCGCATTCAATCAATTTCTTTGGATTACTTGGATTCACATCACAGGACATAGCCCGCTCACTTACTTAGACCTAATATTGGGCCTAACTTCAAGTAAAATGCCATAGGAACGATTGCTGGAACAGTGGTATCTACATGGTACCAATTCAACGTCAAGTTGATTTCAGGGTAGAGTTCAGGGATGGGACCTCGGATGGGACTAGTGGGTCATCAGGACAAATGCACACACATCCACCAATCATGAGTTAATTCCGTTCTACTGATCAACCTAATTGCGCCCTTCCTTGGCACAACCCGCCCAACGGAACCTATGGGACATAACTCTACGTAGCTAAATATGTTAACTTTATGTACGGAATGTAAATTACATGCTGCATACGAGTAGTCTCAGCTGGACATGTGCTTGACAAGAAATCTCGATGCGGGAGGGGCCAAAGATATAATATGCAAAATTTCGCAAAACCGTTACAGTGATGATAAGTGACCATACATGCGAGACTATTGATTGGAAAATTATGGAAATAACACGAGACACACTATAATAGGCCGTTAATAATCCATAAAGCAAATTGAATGGAAATTATTAATTAACAAGGCTTTATTATTGAAGAATCCTCAAAGTACCGTAAAATCGGCGTGTCAAGGTCGGCAAACACCATGGATATGCAAGGAAAGTCTCGAAACGTCAATCACCATACGGCCCCCATTGATTTGGACCGCTCTTTTATTCAACAAGTTATGCACACTCTTTTAATTTCAACAGGTGGATTAAGCCACACCACACACCGATCAAGATCGGATGTTGTAATTCGAGATATAATTGGCATGCGGTGTGTTAATTTAAATTCACGAATCTTCTTGAAGTCAATTTAAGTATCTTCCAGTCCGAGGCAGTTCTCATGTGCCCAACCTCTCTCTGTCATTGCCATTAATTCCAGTTGCATCATCACCATTATCATCATCAGAGGAGGAGAAGAAATGCGGACAAAACACGAGCAAAACTTTCTTCGCCAGACTTCAAGGCTGCGAGCAACGATAAAAATTGCATAACCGCGTGGCGGTCACAATCAAAGGAACGAAGAGGTGGAGACTTAATTATGGATTTAATGCAGCTGCAATGCTTAATTAATAATACCACCACAATATCAGATTAATCATGTTGAATTGCTCATTGTTCGGTTCGACATTGAGACGCGCACACAAACGGCTACTGAGTACAGCTGAATGATGGGTGCTCGCGGGTTGGAATTTCGGCAAAGGAGAAGCGCACTCGAATCGAAATGTTTATTTTGCCTTGCCTCTTGCCATGCCGCGACTTTTATTGGCGTTGAGAAATATTTATTTGCATTTCGGAAACTACTTATACTGATGCAACAACAAACTCTGGCTTGCTGGTCTGAGATGCTTACAGTGATTAGACTTTGAAATGAATGCAAGAATTTGCATTTGCCCACTTTATAGATTGTTCAAGAAAGACGATTTTTTTTGTGGCGTTTGAATCACATTCGGAGGACCTAGCGGAAAAACAAGGTTTGAAAAAAAAAACAATTTGCATTGCAAATTTTTGCGATAGAGTTCCTACGCAACGCCATCAATCTAGATAAACACACGTTGGTGTATTATACAGTAATTGATAGTAATAATTTACATCTGAAAACCCAGCAACCTACTTCTTTCCATCATTGGAGATTACGCTTTGGCCTTTATTTTTTTAGCCATGTATGAAATTTCCAATTTGGAGCATGAAATTTGCATCGTGTGTCGTGGCTCGAAGCCATTTTTCAAGAATCTACACAAACCTATTTGGATGTTATCAGATTTTCCATGCCAATACCTACGAGCGATTATTGGAAATTTTCTCTGGTAACATATCTGCCTGTATGCATAGATACAGATTTTGTTTGATGATTCTTTTAGCAAAGACGTATCGTTTAGACATCGATGTCAAAGCGTGCTATAAACAACACATTCAAATAAACACTACACAGGCTTCCAGGCTCTGAAACCGCACTAATTTGAACGCAAAATATTGATAGGAGCATTATTCCAGTAATTATTATTGCTTGTTTACAAAATAATTTCCCGGTTTTATGTTACATTTCAACATTTTTGATCAGATGACTGATGCTTGCTTTGGTAATTAGTTCAGTCTTCAGTGTTCGTTTCATCTGACAGATGCTAAATGCCTATACCTAAACAGTTTTAAAATGTTGAAAAATTGGGTCAGACAGATTCTATAATTCCAGAAGTCCTAGAGATTTTAGCCAGAGATTTAAGCAATTCTCCAGATCCAAGCCTGGAGTTTCTAGGAATTTTATAGTTCCTAAAGTCTAAAGGCTACCAAAAGTTCTAACCTTTCAGATCTGAAAGATCAACACAATAACAAAAGATGCTACAGGAACCCGAAATGTGGTAGACATCTTTAGATTTAAAAAAAAACAACTTCACGCCCGAGGCCGCCGAACGACTTTATCTCAACTTTGCTTAGAAGGGCTTTAGAATCTTGTGCTAATCGACTACATTTGTACTCCACGTTCCATCAACAGTGACTAAATGGCAAAATAAGCTAAAATCTGAACTGTAATAACTCAAAAAATGCAATGCTTCAAATCGGGCGAATAGATATTGAGAAGAATCTTGGAAGAATATAGAGTTTTACTGGAATTCATACACAGCAATGATCAGATTCTCCAAATGGTTACACAATTGGTAACTTCTATCAAACATTGGCAATAATTATTGGCATTTCCCCACGAGTAAGACAATAACATGGCTGCGCTGTAGGCTGTAGGTATGTTATCATTGACACTGTTCCTGCTCGTTGTTAACTAGACCGTAAGAAAAACTACAAATAACAAGGAAGGTTTTTTGTTGGTGTACTGACCAACAAAAAATTAGACTTGGAACCAAAGACTTGGAACTTGCCGATGGCATTAGGCCTTTTGACGGGAAAGACACACCTATCTAGCAACAGGCAGAACAAGTGCCAAAATCAGTAGTGGAGTAAACTGCAAAGATCAACTTCAACCGACCAGACCTCACTCACACAAAGATGCATCCTTACGAATAATCAACTTCACTTACTGCGCCCTTGGCCAAGGAGCCAAGGAGTCGGACCGAATCACGATCAGCACTCCTCTTCAAGTCCACGTAGCGATTTGGTTGAAGTTGGTGATCATACTAAATAATACAATACACATCGTTCTTGACAAAATATGCTATTACACCCGTTCAGCATTGGTCACTCCTTCGGTAATTGCGTTTGACTGATCAAATTCACTGCGCCACTGGCGTAACGGAACTGTAAAAAAAGCTAAAACGTCTCGAATGGAACTTCATGTGGCAGTAAAAGATGGATCCAAGAACTGGAAAAGTCATAGACGCCTTCTGCTCCAGTCAGTGGAGCGAACATGCAACAGGAGTGAGTAAGATTAACCTCAAATGACCAGACCTTACTCACTAACAGGTGCAGTTCTATGTATAGTGATCAACTTCACTGCACCTTTGATACACAAAGCCATTGGACCACATAGCGGCCAGGCCGAATCACGACCAGGGCTGAGATTCAAAGCGACGTGGCGGCTTGGTGACAGATAGTGCTGATATGCACTTTGCACATTATTCTTGACAAAACAATCAACTTCCCGTCCACCATTAGTTATTAGTTGTTACCTGAGTCGACTGGATCGGTTTCTCAGTTTGACTGATAAAGAGGGTGATGAAGTTGGAATGTTTCGAATGGAACTTGAAGTGGCAGTGAAAAGCTAAGAGTCAAATACCAAAAATGCAGACATCTACCTATGCTCCAATCGAGGTTCCAATCAATAATGCAGCAAACTGGATCAAGTAAGGTGAACTTCAACTGACCAGACCTCACCCACTCATTCAAATTGTTGGCCACGAAACGTAGTGGCGTATCTGCAATTTGATTTTATTTCGTAAAGCTCTGAAAGTTTCTCGAAATTTTTCAGTTTCACATTGGGTTTCGCAAATTTCAAGTTAAGCCAAAATGAAATGCATGGATTATAATGGATAAAAAAGAGTTATCACTTCGTCAAGTGATGATTCATCGTCAGGGAGTGAACATGGTGGCATTAACTCCATTTCACAGTTTTTGTTAGTTACCTACGCCACTGCGTCTCTTAACGGGGGAAATATGCATTGTCGTAATGAATCAACTTCCCTGCGCCCTTGGCGCACTGGAGTCATGAAGCGTAGCGGCTTGATGAAAGGCATAGATTCACATAAAATGGAAGTTAGAATAAAAAAACGACCCACGTCACATTTTCACGAAGTCGAAATAAACAAAAAAATTTAAATTAAAAACGCCACTATGGGTTTCCTACCACGAGCTGAATTACCTAATGGGTGTTTCAACCCGCAGAACAATTGAGAGTGACCAAAAAAGAAACATGAAGGACTTCGTCACCATCTATATTACGGACCTGGGTCGCTCTTCCAAAACAAATAGTTTTTTTTTTCGAAATTTGCCCGACTTTGAGGGGGCTTTCAAGACTTCAACGAGCACTTTTGAAACTACGAGATGACAATCTTGTGAAACTCATCAGTTCAGGACATGGTCTGACTGAAAGTGTTCCGCCTTGTGGTATTTTTTTTCATAAAAATAGAAAGAACGGGGGGTGAGGTTGAAAAATTTCAAAATATTTTTTTTAGAAAGAGAATTTAATTCCCTTCAATTTGATGTATCACAAGGTAGGTGGTGTCATTTGAAATTTCAAAGTTGGGGTGAGTGGGGGCGAGGGGGCCCAAGATATAAATTCTCCAATGTATATTTTAGATGTCCCCCTCGATATAAAAATCGACCTGTTTTTGCTCAAAGACATCTGCACTATGAATCGGGAGATATTGCAGGTGGATAGTTTTCAAATGATCACCCGGTATTTCTTTACAACACTGACAAACACAATATAAATAGCTATTACATATCAATAAAGTATCATTCATTGCCTCCAGTTCGATTCCCTGCTAAAAAACGAAAGTAACCCTGATTTTCTATCACGAGTTAAATTGTCTAATAATTTGTCCGCATCTGTGCCACTATTCTGACTTTAAAAGCGAGTCCCGATCCTTGAACTCATTGTTTTGACTCAGAGAGTTGAAAAAAAAACAGCATAAAACTTATTGTTACATCAAATTATCGATGTCACTCTTTCCTACTGAATCAACTCTGGATTGACCAACTTCATTGCGCCCCCTGGCGCAACGGAGCCATGAGGCCGTCTGATGCTACTAAATATGGAGGAGGGTAAAACAACCAACCTGTGGTTTGGTGAGCTGTGCCGAGGGCGCCCGCGCCCTCTTGTCCAGCAGCAGATCGCTGGGACACCGCTCGAAGATGAGCACCCGCTCGGCCACCGAGCCCCTGGTCAGGAAAGGCCTTATGGGATTCGACGCCGTCTGCCTGAGGTGCTGTCTTTGGCTGGTGGTCAGCTCCGGATGCGGCACCTGTTGCTGCTCGCTGCCGGCGTTCCTGCGGGGCGTGCTCCTCAACCCCCACTTGGTGGCGGCCGATGCCGAAGGACTGACGCCGATGCCGTCCACCTTGTCCTCCGACACCACCACTTGATGCTTGATGATGATGTTGTTCGTTGTCGCCACGTTATTGACGGGTTTAATACTGAGTTGAGGCTCCGGCTCGTCGTTGACGAGCACCCCGTTCTTGAGCGCGTTGATGAGCCGTTTTTCTTCCAGCGCCACCTCGTCGATGGTGGTCGTCCTGGCCGGCAGGGTGCCGTAGGCGTGGGGGCCGTTCTCGACGGGACGCACCTGAAAAACATCGATTTTATAGTAAGTGTGAGAACCGAGAGAACGCTCACACTATTTTAAAAGTGAAGTGTAGTTTAGAAATCAGAGCGAGATTCCGTGTATTGCGAGATTGCGGTTGAATACGCGGTATGGTAATCGCGTTTCTCGAGTTCCAGGCGCGCGTACAAAGCACCGCCGCCTTATTTAAATGATTCGACCTTTCAAGACTGCTTGATTCAACAGTAAACTGTTATCGTTTATCTCATTCCTGTTCTGCGTATCGCATATTTTCGCTTTTCCAGCTTCGCTGCTATCGCAATATCCGGTGATTTCGGACTGGACGGGGAATTTGAGAGATGTCTCCCGGGCTTTCACACGCTGGGTTTGACCGCCAAATATTCGCACGGATTTCGCGTAGAGTTCTACTTATGTCTCCAAAAATTATGTTTTGGCAATACTTTATGCATGTTTTGCATGTTTAATGGTTCCAAGTAGGTGAGCAACTGACAAATTAATCTTTTACTTGAATAATGCGAGAGCAAAGCTCCCGTTTTTCATGTACTTGTATAGCAACTCCACCATTTAACCCAAATCCTTTATATTGTTAACATTCAGCACCTCCACCATATCATGATAATTATGCGAGCTCGTCGTTTATTGATACTTGTTCAGTTTTACTATGTTTCCAATTTTCTCATTATACCTACTGAATATTTGCTTTTTTGTACCCCCTTCTTCAATTGCATTTATTTTTGTACCTGGAAGACGTGGTACATGACATACAGCCACCGAAATAATATCTTGCATTAACAATGTTGTTGACAAAACTCATAAATGTAAGCGTAAGTAACTGTACAAAAAGCTGCACAACTTCAGGGTAACCGGCGAGTGAAAAGCCTCCCTTGGTAGAGGTGAATTATTACAACGAGTTTTTGTGCAATTAAGGTGAAATTCCGGTCTGAGAGGTGCCCACTTGAAAACTTGCACACCTCATCAACTTCAGCTTTGGCCGGTGGTGTAAACCCACTTCAAAATTATTATTGATTAGGTACATACACCCAAATATTACAAGAACCCTTTACCCTTTGTTCATGTTCATCAACTATAACGTCAACATTTTTTGCCAGCCAGAAATTTCTATTATCAAGTTTATTCTATTTTAGACAGCTCACGTCAGAGCTCTAAACCAATTTCACCGGTCAACGATTATTGAAACAAAACTTGAAACCACTAGCTACAGCATGCCGCTATGCCCCTCTTAATAAGTTGGTATAGACAATACAAATAGAGAAGACCATATGTTATCACCACCGTCGTCACGGATATTGGGGCATCAAAAATCAGCCAACCTTTTTTTGAATGATGGACTCACCTGGTTCCTACGCAACCGTAAAAATCCGTGACGACATGTGTCTTTTCTATTTGTATTGTCTATACCTACCTTGCTTGCCAAAAGCCATCGAAAGTATGACATTCCTAAAAGAACTGCACATTTTGGGTGAGTTATCATTGGTTTTGTTGTTATAAATTTACTAATATGATGATAATAGTAATAATATAATTCTGTGCATATCTATAATAATCAATTCACGGCTTTCTGCATTAGAGCAAGCTATGGAAAGAGTATGTTGTGTTGGTACGAATGATACGATGACAAGGGGATGCCAGCCAGTTGTCTACACGTGCAATTTTTAATGTGACACCTTGTCACCGTGTCGAGGTATCATGTACGCGAAAGTGGAAATTTTTGAGCATACGCCAGGAATCGTGCGTTTCTTTGAAGTGCTTTGCAGTGTGGACGATAAGGAACATTGCCTTTACTGGTTGGTGGGTCTCCGCCAAGGTTGCTAAGTTTTTGGCGGCTACTAATGGATGATGTCGAAGATCGGCAGGATACTACTTGGATGAAAAGGCCCACCGCCCAAAAGGCTATATCTTCTGATGCACATCACTGCAGTAGTGAGTGCTAGGTACCTACTTCAGCTCTAGCTCTACCAATTATACCTGCTGCAACAGCAAGCAAGGTTGAAGACACATGCTGGCAGACAACACAGTGTACCTACCTACTCACGCTCAATTAATTGTCTCGTCTCCATACAGTTCAACTCCATAAATGATTATTGTCCTACTATCCATATTGTCCACCTAAAGAATAAGTTTCCTCTTGGGCAGTGGGTTTTTCCTTTTTATATTTTATTTCTTCACGGACTTCACAGACTTTCGGCATAATTTCCTCAGTGGCCGGCAAAAACCTAATAGCCTTGGCGAAGACCCACCAATCACTGGAGACAATGTCCCTTCTCGTTCACACTGCAAATCACTCAAAGGAGACCAACAATTCCTCGCATATTCTCGAAAATTTTCACTTTCGCGTACATGACTCCCCGAGACGGTGACAATGTCACATTGGAAATTGCGCATGAAGATAGCTAGCTGCCAACAAGTCGTCAACGTACCATTCGTACCAACGCAACCCAATTTTTCCATAGCTTGCTCTAATGCAGAAAGCCGTAAAAATGATTATACCTTTAAGAATATTACCAGGTTTTCAGGTTTTCGCTATGTCTAGCCATAAAGAATTCAACTGATAAAACAGGAAGTGTTTGCAGCAAAATACGAACCGTAGACTTCAAGTTTACGGACGCCGTAAAGCGATCAACTACAAAGTGTTCATATCGCATAATAAAATATCAATGGAACAGCTATGCCAGATAATAACAACACCTTGTAGCACCTTGGTACTTGTAGTATACAACCTGCCTGTACAAATCCGGATATGTTATCTAATATCTAATTATTGCTTGCTAAACGTAAATTTTCTATGGTGACCCTGAATCGCACTCCGTCGGTAATAGTTAATAAAGTATTCTTACCTACGACCAGGTACATATCGCAACTTATCGCAAGATTAATGAAGAAATCACACTGCACCTTTCGCACACATGCCGAGTCCACTCATGTACGGACATTTAATAATATTAATAATGAATTGATTACCTAATTAAGATTGTACTAATAAACGGAAGCGTTTACTATTTCTTGACGGTATATAACCTGATCTTAATAAAACTAATTACTAATTAACCACCACAGCTACAGGTATCTATTAGAAAATTTGAGGCGGAGTACACACCTCCGAGGCTGTTTTCTTCACGGCATCCGTGGATATGACGCGGTTCTTGAGGGGCCACGTCTGCAGCCCCCCCGACGAAGGGTTGACGTCCTCCGGTAGAGTCATTTCGATGGTCTCTGCGAAGCGGGGCTTCGGACCGATCTGGGGCTTCTGACTTATCGCCGGTTTGTTGGTCGGATGCGCCTGCAATAAAACCGAAACACGTAAATATTTTTGTCTTGGGGCGCTATTTTTATCCCATCATCATCAGCCTCATCGTCGGCAGTGCGGCAGTCTTTTCTCAGCTAAAAATCTGAATTGACCTAGGGTTATTATTCGGGCTTGAACTTTGGCAACTTTTTACACAGGGAGATTCTAGAATGGTGGATAAAGCTTCCAGTATAGGTACGTTGCGGAGGATGAGGCACTGCACAAGGAAAGAGAAACAGTTCAAATAGTGGTTATGAAGTCTTCAAGTTATAGAAACGTTTAACAGGGCCAACTGTACCTTTTTTTATCATTATTATTCGTTTATTCAACGTCGGCCTATTTCCGCAACGAGGTCTAACACCGATGCCGGTGCATGCTTCCCTCCACTATTCCGGAAATGTTGCCGAACCCCTGTGTGTTTTAACACAGGGTAGGGATTTTTAACGACCACCAATATCGCATGGGGTCGACACTATCGTTCGTATTTTACGTGATATGCGACACACGGCGCGTCTTGCATTTAGCAAACATTCCAACCACGGAGTAATTCCACCTTAACGAAGAAGCTCGTTTTCGAGGCAAAAATCCGTCCCCGGCGGAGATCGAACCCGCGACCTCTAGAGTGGTGGTCGAACGCCCACACCCGACTGTACCCAAAATAATTGTTATTAGCTCTGTTATTAGCTTACCAACGAGTGAAATGATGTCTAATTTGGCGACAAAATACTATAGTAGGTTCACTTGTACTGTGATTTTAGTTGGCTGGGAAAATTTTCTACTTCAGCATTGTAGGCTTGCCGCCTTTTCACCTGGCGTAAAACTGACTTCTCTGGAAGTGAAGTTATATTTCTTATCAAATTGATATTAAAATCTTGGAAAACTGACCTGGTCATATGTGGGAGTGCGACTAGGGGGACGCAGAGCTGTGTTACCGTCATGTAGACACCAAAAGAGCACGGGACGGCCGCAAATCTAGGTCGCAAATCATTCAGAGTCGACAAAAACCCGGGAAGCCCCAAAACGAAAGCAAATTGCAAATCGGGGGTAATAACATCAATTTCGGTCCAATACGCAACTTTGAGCGGCTGGGTTTTTTGAAATTTGGTTTAATTTACTTTTTACTCGTAAATTCTTTTGCAAATGACAGACTGCACGGCGATCCTTGTATCGTCTATAATTCTTCAGGGTTTGGCTTGTATTTTTGACTGGAAGAGGCGAAAGGGTTGATGATTGCATGGAGCCCCTTTTTTGGACGAAGGGCATTGTATACTCTTTAATTTGAAGCATCGAAAGTTGAACCGGCTTCAAGAGGTTAGAAATATTTTTTAAAACTGTCAAATGTCAAGGCTCTTCTGATTTATTTGTTCATTGGCGAAAATTGAAAACAGGTCGAAAAATTGCTACATTTTCCAATAAAATGGGAAAAATCGTCAGACATCACGTCCCGCAAAAATGTTCTGGCTATCTGCAAAGGAAATACGTAAAAAATGTGTTTCAAAACTGGTCAAGCCAGAGCAGCCAACTGCAAAGTTTCGGGGATTTTCTACATTTCACCTTTGGAAACTTAGAAACAAAATCTCACAGCCGACTAGAATCACGGTACAAGTAAAACTAGTATATCAGTTCAATTTTTCAAGTTAAGTACCGCATCATGGTTGTATAGGTAAACCATATAAACCAAAAAGCACAGCAGACGACATATTGTGACAAAGTCACGAAAATAGGCCTACACGTATACCATATTATTTTCATTCACCTGGATTTTATTGGGGCAGCAATAATGGCTTCTTCAAGAGCTTCTTAGACGTTGTATGGTGGATTGTGGGTCATGGGTCTTCTCAGAAATGGAGCGTGAAAATATAGGGCTCCAATGGAACGAGACCGCCGCAGCTCATTGCAGATATTGCAAATTGGATTAATTTATAGCAAATTGAGGGCTTTTAATCGATAGGCATGAAACTATATATAAATGGCACAAATGAGCGATAAATCAAGCAAAAACGTATTACGATTTCAATGATTCCATGGTTTCAACAATTCAATATTTGCATCACGTCCCTTTTGCGCAAAACCTGATGATGACTTTTTTGTGTTCGTGCATAATTTTTACGCACTTTACCTCTGTTCCCACGCAGCTTGTTTTAGTTGAGCATAGCCATTACGTGATGAAGTTCCCAATTATTCTGAATGGATATGCTCCCAAAATTGTGGAAGCCTGGTGTGAAAATCCGACTCGGGAACGAATAGGAATAGGGTAGCTTTTGCCAATAATAAACAAAATTTACCTAACTTCCATCAATCGTGTGAAAACTCCAACTGACATGCGTTCCGTTCATGACACATAAACTCCACAGTCAGAAATAAAAAACATGCGAAAAACACCATCATTGCTTCAAATTATGCTACTTATCCCCCATCAGCCGTTTCTGAAAAACTTCAACTGACCAGACCTCACTCACCGACATAATATGCATTTCGTCCACAATAAAACTTTATACATGAGTAATCAAAGTAGGTACTATCCTCCCAGAAACAACCCCCCCCCCCATCGTACACGTATTTAGTTTATAATAAACTTGCAGAGTCGAAGTACTTTTACTTAAAACAACAGAATTCATCTGCAGGATCCTCATCGTATCTGTCCAACTTCAGTCGCTTCCATTTCTGGCCAATTCTACCCCCTCCCCCCCTAATCTCAGTACCTTTGACGGTAGTAATAACATGCTAGATTCCATCGATCAATGATCATCATAGAAAGAAGTGGTATCAAATTTTTGATCAAGTAGGCCACTTTATCATTATGTGATTTACGGTTTGAAATCGTGGAGGTTCAGACCGCCGTAAGTGAGGATCGCCGTGGCAACGGTGTTTAAAAAGCTCTGTCATATCGCTTTTTCCTTGGCTAGTTACGCTGTCTTAGCTTTGCGCCTCCAACACGATATCGAGCCGTTCGAGACCTATTTACTCAAAAATACCCTACGAAACACCCCTTAACTCTGTAGCTTATATCATGCTATCATGACAGGCTTCACCGCTCACCGCCTTCACCGAAGCAATTAGAGTTCAAGTTTTTAGTACGCGTGTTTCGCCAAGTTTCAGTTCCGAAGAGCCGTCAAACCAAAGCGGAGTTTTAGGTAGATGTATCGAAAAAAAATCAACCTTCCGTAATTTCCACATCTCTGCAGATTGCAGGAAGCTAAATTTTAGATGAGAGCGCGCGAGTGCTCTTCCTGCCGACTGTTGATTGCTCCCACTAGCTATTATCGATCCTCGTAGTCAGCGTAAATCTACATTGAAATTGGAGTCATCGTACCACACCACTTCCATTATTCAGCCTCTATAGCCATCATCCGTATGAGAAGAGGACATTCGACACCTCATGCATGGACTGATGGCGACTCTTGTTGCATGATTCACTCCTATGGTAATGAGGCTTCGCATGATTTATAGCGACGATACTCTCGGCAACAAGAGACGACTCGGAAACGTTGAAGAAAAATGGCAAGCAGGTGTTTGTGTCTTCAGGCGGATTCGTTCCGGGCGGTATACCTATACCCACTTACTCGAATTTTTTGTGAATTTTCGTCGTGTTCATGAAAGTTTTCAGGTGCGATAAAACTGTAACTGTAAATGACAGTTCCCATTCCAATTCCCAAGCACAAGCACAAATACACATACACGCAGTAATTTATTGTTGCTGCAATTACTGTCGCGAATAATTATCTGAATATCTATAATTGGCTTGGTTTCAATAAGTATAGGTACCTGTATACTTAGTGTGTAATGTGATATTGTACAGTCCTTCGCGAACTTGCGTAATCATACATTACCCGGCCTCAGCACTCGACTAATTGTTTTAGTATGGCCTGGATCTGCGCACGTAAATCTGCGAGGAATTTCATCTCGCGCGATTTTTCAATCAGACGATCAAACTTACGATAATAACTTCTCAGCAAACACCCCAAGCTGACTCGTTTTAATCCTCTCTGAGTCTCTGTATTGTCTGGAATAAAAGCAAACGGTATACCTACATTTTATAGCTATATCTACGCTATATACCTGCTTGTTTTGTTTTTCCAAAAATTGCGGATGCGGGTCTGATTAGCCAAGGACGGAAATAAAAATAAATATAAGATAATAACAATTGTTCGATGCATGAGTTTAAGTATCCCATAAAACCTTGACCGACCTTGAGGAACATCAACTTTTTGCATTGGTACTCAAGTTGGTTTATTAACAAATTGGAAGAGAAAACAACAAAATAACCGACGTAAAAAAAAGATGCTCCTGCTGTTTCCTCTGCTTTTTCGTTGGCTTTAAATAGCAAACCTGAATCATTTTATTGATATGAATAGGTGATTCTGTAATATGCGAACTGATGTCACACACATGTTTATGAGCTGTAACGTCGGTGTTCAATTTTGCATTTTGTATTTTATTGGTATTTTATCTGATGCTTCGTGGAGGCATCGTCAAATCTGAATTGGTGGGAGAGTTTCATCTGAAAATAAGGTCAAATGTGGCCAATTCTCGCGCTTGTGAAATGCTAGCTTCGGCATCGGCACACCTTATACTGTACCTAGTCCATTTAACTCAGTCAGGACTCTAAAAAGGTTTGTCGCGGAGGACTCAAATGACGGCGACGATCCACGAGATTTCAAATACGAAAATATTTGTCGTGAGCATTTTCCTATAACAACATTTGAGAAATAACATCCAGAATAGTAAGATCAAAGTGTTATTCTACTCTCGATGCCCTTTCCGGGTTTTAGCAGATTCAGCTAGATGGAGCCAGTTCCAATTTGTGCCCTACATTTTTACACCCCTAGGCAGATATAAATTCTTCCGGGTAGATTACGGATTGAATTGTGCCCTTTAAACTTTTTCATAAAAAATTCATTGAAATTTTCTAGTTAAAATGGGTTGAAATGTATATCGATGATATACTGATCCACGCGGAGACAAAAAAGGAACATGATGAGAATTTGAGCAAAGTCTTTCAAATCGCCTGAACTCATAACATCAAGTTCAATAAAAATAAATGTAAAATAAGTGTGACAAAAATCAATTATGTAGGGCAGGGCACACAATTTCAGAAAATGGAATGCTAAGACAGATAACTCTAAAATTAAGGCGATTTGTCACATGTCATGACCTACGAGCAAACAGGATTTACAGAGGTTTCTCGGTATGGTCACGTATGTCTCAAAATTTACTGACAACATTTCGCAAATAGCTGCACCCTTGAGGGAGTTGTTGAAAAAAACATGTTGCTTGGTATTGGAATGACTTACATGAAAATTCCTTTGTATATAGGTAAAACAAAAATTAACTAATTTTCCAGATCTGAAATTTTATAGTCATCTCGATCTGTAGTACTGAATAACCCTTCTCATCCTATAAAGGTGAATGAAAACTGGAAAGGGACTACTTACACTTAAATATCTACCTTCTTTGTGTCTTTGGGCACAACCCGCACAACGGAACCAATGAAGCTGCGAAGCGGCCAAAATTTGCGTGCTAGCGCACTCTAATCAATGGCCACTAAGAACGTTTATTGTTGACAAAGAGACGTCGTAACTTCCTATAGGAAAAAGAGATTTGGACGAGCCAATTTTTGTTGCCGAAGCACCTGAAAGCAGGAGTCCCGCGAACCCATCAATTATCTCGTTGAAGTAATGTCTCACAGAGTACTATGCGAGTTTTTCTGCAATTTGCAAAGTTGATAAAATGGATGTTATTTGGCCGAATAATGGCTTCATCGGGTAAAACGGACCTACTGCTTTACAGGAACACAGGTGCCTACACAATCATGGTAGTTTGACTTTTAGCAACTTCCAGCCTACCTGCTAGGTTAAAACGGCTTAATAGAAGAGACACAAATTAATGATGCGCGGCGCCTCAAACAGTACACAACAGTACATATTGTTACGTATTTCGCGTATGGGTTCGATTATAAGGTTTGTTCCATCAAGAGTTTCAAACGGAATCGAGAAATACAGTTTGCAAACTGATTTGGGCGCTTCTCATTGGCTCTGACTAGTTTGAGATTTCTGATGGAACAAACCTATAATTAAGACGATCGTTTTAAAACACAAACTGTTTATTACTGTGTACTACAATAAATACGCGTAAACAGACAGAAGAGACAGAGTCCCAAAGCTCCGGAAAAGTGTCCCTGTCCCAAATGCACTAAAGAAAGGGTGCGGCCGTCCTGTCCGAAATGTAACGCGGCATCAAGATGCCCCAGATGAATTCTGATGTACCATAGCCTTGTCTACAATAAAACGCAGATGCAATCATTTACGCTTGGAAATATCACTGGGACTGTCGCATTTTATCCGCTCGCTGTCTGTTCCAATTCAATACTGCCCGTGAGCTGGCGGTTGATGCCTTATATAGGCCTCTAATAGTGTTCCAGAGCTTTCCATCATCTTCCAGCAAACTCGACAGTGACCCGGCATACGATTTTCTAGGCGACTCCCGAATAATCCCACACGTTTCGCGTATAATTCTGCCGTGCTCTAGAGCCGGCGTCGCTGCCAAATGGACAGATGTGTCTTGATCAGGCGTTGGAGTCTCCATGTATTTCAATACCATCACGTATACTCTAGAAATATCCAGAGCTCCGCGCATTTGTACACTGCGGCTGTGGAAGAGTCTAGAAATATCGCGTGTTTACCAGATTGCACGGGAATCGTCGCCCGCAGCAATATAGAAGAATCGCTTTGATTTTCTGCCTAATAGTGCTGAGAGTTTATCGCAATATGATCGTTGACGCAGCGCAGTATATAATCAATTTCACGGCTTTCTGCATTAGAGCAAGCTATTGAAAAATTGTGTTGTGTTGGTACGAATGATACGATGACAAGGGGATGCCAGCCAGTTGTCTACACGTGCAATTTTCAATGTGACACCTTGTCACCGTGTCGAGGTATCATGTATGCGGAAGTGAAAATTTTTAAGCACATGCCAGGAATCGTGGGTTTCTTTGGAGTGCTTTGCAGTGTGGAAGATGAGAGACATTGTCTTTACTGGTTTGGGGGGTCTCCGCCAAAGTTGTTAGGTTTTTGACGGCTACTAATGAATGATGTCGACTATCGGCAGGATACTACTCGGTTGAAAAGGCTCACCGCTCAAAAGGCTACATCTTCTGATGCCCATCACTGGAGTTGTGAGTACTAGGTACCCACTCTAGCTCCAGCCTTACATATCACACCTACTGCAACAGCAAGCAAGGTATGAAGACACATGCTGGCAGACAACACAGTGTACCTACCTACTAACGCCCAAATTGTCCCGTCTCCGTACAGTTCAACTCCATAGATTATTGTTCCACTATCCATATTGTCCAACTAAAGAGTTAGTTTCCTCTTGGGCAGTGAGTTTTTCCTTTTCGCATTCCATTTCTCACGGCATCACGGACTGCAGTCACTCGAAGGAAACTAACAATTCCTCGCATATTCTCGAAAATTTTCACTTTCGCATACATGACTCTCCGAGACGGTGACAATGTCACATTGAAAATTTCCCACAAAGACAGCTAGCTGCCAACAAGTCGTCAGCGTGCCATTCGTACCAACGCGACCTATTTTTTTCCACAGCTTGCTTCAATGCAGATAGCCGTGAAATTGATTAAAGGTGTACCAATAGGTAGATTTGGATGTTCTTTTGGTCCCAAGCGTCGACGATTATACTTGAGTAAAGTGACTCGTGATCTCGTAATCAACATGTTGATATCGTACCTATGCTGCTATAAATCTCAACTTCGTCCGTTAACATTCACCCACTGATGAAATCGCGTACGCAATTTGAGGACCTATTCTGTTAACATCATAGTGAACTTGCTGTCGACGTATTCCTGCTAACATTACCATCAGCATTACGTTACGTTAACATTACGTTACGTTAACATTACGTTACGTCACATTACGCTACGTCACATTACGCTACGTTAACATTACGCTACGTTAACATCACGCTACGTTGACATTACGTTACGTTGACATTACGTTACGTTAATATTACGTTACGTTAACATTACGTTACGTTAACATTACCATCATTGATATCCATCATTGTGCACGAACCATAATACGACGTTTCCCACCTCGGTATCTGATATGCTATTTGTAGGCCGTCAAGTGACAGCTGTCATTTCCTGAATTTCAATATTCAAGCTGTAGTTCAACCTTGAACGTTTTTCTCGTTCTTTGGTTTATAGACAAGTGTGAACTAGGTAGGTATCTGTATCTATTCGCGATTGGATCCAATTTTTACCGCCACAAGATGGCTGCTAAAAGCTGACTGTAATGAGTGGTGACAGCCGATCTGCCAATGACATCAAAGTGACATAGCAATGGCAGCCAATCACTGTTATCGCATGCCGCTTTCAGCAGCCATGTTGTGGCTAAAAAAATTGCATTGAACCGCGAATATTACAAAAACCTGTCTTCATGTTAAGACGCGTCCTGTGAACGCTTCCTTGAGTCATGCTAGGACGTAAAATTAGCTAAAAGCCGACAATTAATGTTAGCAAAACCAGGAATAAGTTCAGTTTTCACTATTTTAGCCGCATCTGAAAAAAAAACAAAAATACAGCTCTACTGGCTCATCGCCAACCATACCACCAAAAGAATGTATGTAAAAGTTGCGGGAAAGTATGACAAAATTGGCATCGCCTCCACGAAAGTCATCCTGTTTATTCGAATTTGCATTATTTTCGCAGGCCTCGTTCAACAAAGCCTGCACTGGTTTTATCCGATTTTCTCAATTCCTCTAAGTGCACTCCAGCTCTCTTATCTGAATTAAATCGCTAAAAATATGTTTTAATTGACCCAATTTCTGTAGCAGCACATCCGAAGATTGATGATTTTCAAATTTATATAGGTAGGTACCTGCCTATTACCTACGTGGTATAAATTTCCAGATAAGATGATCCACGGGCCTTCCAATTAGGGCGATTTGAAAGCCATCGTTAGCGCGCACGATGAAGGACGAGTCGATTTTTCCAAAGGTACCTACCGATCCCCGGAAATCAAAAGCAAATTGTAGTTTTGCATGCATCAAGGTTTTTCGCCATGTAGGTATACGGGTGTATAGTTTACTTTTAATAAGGAAAACGGTTTTCACACGCATAAATCCCTAATACGTCCGTAAGTAATTTGCTTTCGACGACGTTCACTTAAGGAAGAATTAACATAAAGTACGACACGACTTTTACGTGTGCGTGTGTAGATAGATATACGCAATTATTCGAAAGGTACACGCATAAATCCTAACGGTATTTTATATCTACAGAATAGATACATGGTGTGTAATCGAAGCCGATGTGAATAGCCTAAAATTTCAATCAAACGTTTCCTGTTCATCAGGTGTGCAATTTATCTACTCCATACACTTTCAACTCGTTTTCTTTGAAGAGCTCAGAAGTCTTGGAATTGTAAATTTTATCTTTTAATAATTGATAGTTTTACGAGACACGAGACCGATGGCGCTGTTGGCCTGCAGAACTCGATGGAAAACTTTCCGCGCCGTGGCTAATTTAAAATTTAATGCCCCATTATTGGCGTAGCTTTGCCTAGATTTGCGTAGTTTAGTCTAGTCGCTTTTTAATTCAGCAGGAAGTTTTATCAACGGTTCTTGCTTTGGAACTTTCAAAGTTTGTTTTAATTCATGCTGCCGCGTACCATCTTGCACACAAATTGTTCTTTCATCTTTTAAATGGGTAGGTATTCAATTATTTTTGTCAAAAGGAATATGAAGTTGGAACGGATTTAATAATCCGGATTTCATGAAGAATGCAATGCCTGAAACAGCTCTGGTCCAAAGCAATCCTCATGAATGTGAGTCTTTTCAAGTGTATATGCGTATCGTGAACATACCTACTAAATGGTATTCCGAGCGAAACCGTAATTCAAGTTACCTGAGAGATTTTGTTTTTAAAGCTTCCAAATCTTTTGAGACGCATTTTTTGCACATTTCAGATGGGAGGAACGCCCACGTGGTCTGGAAAGGTTGTGTCCTCGCAGCAGTATTTACGTGTGAAAAGTTGATTAATCCAAATTTCAAAAAACTCAGCCGTTCGCAGTTGCGTGTTGGGGCGAAATTAATGTGACTACCTTCATTTTGCCACTTTTCTCCGTTTTGGAGCCCACGCAAGACGAGTTTGGGTCGGCGCTGCCTTGGCGCGTCCAAACGAATTTAAAACGGTGTGAAATTCGAAGGCAGTCCATGCAGTTTTTGTGTCTGACGGTAACATGTCTTTGCGGCCTCCGAGTCGCATTTCCACGCATGACTGGTAAATTTTTCAAAGATTTCAATATTTTGATGTCAGTTTGACAAGCAACATAACTCAAATTCTGGATAAGCAAGTTTCACACTTTCACGCAGTAAGAAGACAAGCCTGAGCCTACAATGCTAAGCAAGAAAATTTGTCCAAGTCACTCAAATCATGGTTCCGCTTGACGTACTTTATGAAAACGTCACTCACTATACTGACTTGCTTCATTTTTAACCATTACAATCTCTCAGTTACAGAAAAATATTGTCAAAAAATGAAGATCTGTATCACCGTGGCCATTTATCGAAGGAGCTACCAGACGTGTTAGAAGATCTACTCCAGCTAAGCTCTGCTGAACTCAACGAGCGTCAGCGACGATTGGTTTCTGAGTCACTGAAGAGGTTCAAGAACGTGTTCTCCAACCACTCAGGAGACTTTGGACGAACAAAAATGGTACAACATCGGATCAATGTTGGTGATGCAGCCAATCAAGCAGCCCCCCCGTCGGATTCCATTTACCCGGACTGGAGAAGTATATAACCTGATTGACGACATGAAAAAGCGAGGAGTAATTGAGCCTTTGTGTAGCCCTTGGGCCTCACCAATTGTTTTGGTGAAGAAGAAAGATGGAACAACACGTTTCTGCGTCGATTATCGAAAGCTCAATGACGTTACCAATAAAGACTCTCACCCGTTGCTAAGAATTATTGGTGACACAATTGAAGCCGTCTCTGGAGAACGCTGTTTTTTCAAGTTAGATCTACAGAGCGGCTAGTGGCAAGTGAAAATGGACCCAAAAGACAAGGAAAAGACCGCTTTTGTTTCGTGTGATGGACTTTGGCACTTCAAAGTCATGCCCTTCGCTTTATGTAATGCCCCGGCGACCTTCGAGAGGTTGATGGAAGAGGTTCTGAGAGGACTGTCATGGAAAACTATTCTTGGACGTACTTGGACGATGTGATTGTTCATGGCAAGACTTTTCACGAGGAAATGGACCGACTCCAGCAGGTTTTCCGGAGATTACAAGAGGCAGGGTTGGAGCTCAATCCAAAGAAATGTTACCTATTCCAAAGAGAAGTGAAGTATCTGAGTCACGTGATATCAAAAGATGGTGTTCGAACCGATGAAGACAAAATTTAAGCTGTAAAGAACTGGAAGACACCAGTGAACGTTCGAGAAGTTAGGAGTTTCCTTGGGTTATGTAGCTATTACCGCAAGTTTGTGGAAGAATACTCCCAGATCGCTAAACCTCTCCACCGCCTCACAGAAGCCAAGGAAGTCTTCCGATGGATCAAGGAGTGCCAACATTTATTCGGAGACTTGAAAAATGCTCTGATAACGAGTCCCGTATTGGCACTTCCTAGAGACCAAGGCATTTTCATCCTTGACACAGACTGCAGTAAAGAAGCGATGAGCGCTGTGCTGTCGCAAATGCAATGTGGACAAGAGAAGGTTCTGGCCTACTACAGCAGCACGTTGAACAAACCAGAACGAAACAATTGTGTAACAAGAAGATATCTACTTGCAGTCGTGAAATCCATCGAGCACTTTCATGCATACCTGTACGGCCGAAGATCCATCCTAAGGACTGATCATGGTGCGTTGAAATGGTTAACCAACTTCAAAAATCCGGAAGGACAAGTGGCTCGTTGGATCGAAAGACTACAAGTTTATGACATGAAAAAGAACATTCGAACGCTGACGCTTTGTCTCGACGGCCATGTCCGGAGCATTGCAAGCATTGTTTGAAGCAAGAGGATAAGGAAGTGGTGATAACCGTCGTTAAAATTGAAGAATTCGAATGTGGCGGTTTAAAACTTTCTTTGGAAGAAATAAAGGAAGCGCAACAAGACGACGACATCCTGAGAACTCATATTGGCTGGTTGGAAAATAATCGAAGACCCGAATGGCAAGAGATTATGCCGTGCAGTCCGGTGCTGAAAGCCTACTTGGCCCAATGGAAATCTTCGATTGAAGAACAGCACGCTTTACCGACTATGGAAAAGCGCTGATGGTGAATGCGTCAAGAACAAACTTGTGGTTCCAAAAAGCTTGTAAAAGAAATCTTGGTCCAGCTTCATGATACTGTCAGCTCTGGTCATCTTGGAGTGAAAAAAACCATGGAGAAGGTTCGTGAGAGATTTTATTGGGTAGGGTATCTGCAGTACGTGGAAATTTACACCAGAACTTGTGAGATCTGCAACTCAAAAAAAGGGCCTCATCGAAGACAACACGCCAAGATGCAGCAATATAATGTGGGGGCGCCATTTGAGAGGTTGGCGGTGGATATCCTTGGTTCCTGCAGCTGGTAACGAAGCAGGGAAATAAATATTTGCTGGTCGTCATGGATTATTTCTCAAAGTGGCCCGAGGCCATACCAATTTCAAACCCAGAAGCTTGAACCGTGGGGAAAGTCTTGGTGGATCATGTGATATCAAGGTATGAAGTGCCGTTGGAGTTACATTCGGACCAAGGAAGAAATTTTGAATCGGAAGTATTCCACGAGCTCATGAAGATTCTTGGTATCAACAAAACAAGAACCACAGCTCTTCACCCTCAGCCCGATGGAAGGGTTGAGCGATTCAATCAAACCCTTCTTGGAATGCTGTCGAAATTTGTGAGCGAGAATCAAAGAAACTGGGACGAAAAGATGCCGCTATGTCTCTTGGCATATCGTAGCTGCGCCCATGAAAGTACGAAATACAGCCCAGCAATGATGGTGATGGGGGAAGAGGGGGAAGAACTGAGACTTCTCGTCGACTTGGTATGTGGCTCCTGTCCGGAAGAATTCCGAAGTCATGCCGAGTGGGTGCAAGAGCTGCAGGAGAGACTATGGTCAGTACACAAATTTGCTCGAAGCCACATCCAGATAGCAAGTGACCGTATGAAAGCTCGTTATGACCGGGAAGCCACTGAACCCAAGTTCAAAGAAGGCGAGTTGGTGTGGTTCTACAATCCCAAAAGGCAGAAGGGAAGGTGCCCGAAACTACAGCGAGATTGGGAAGCACCGTACGAGATTGTCAAATGTTTGAATGATGTCGTCGTCTTCCGAATACGTAGGGGACAGAAAGGAAAAATGAAGGTGATGTACAGCGATCGTCTCTGTGATTATCTCCAACGACACGAGGATTAGTTCTACGAGGACGTAGAAGAAGCTAATGCGGGGGAAGTGTAACGCAGTAGCTGTGGCGCACTCAATAATACAGGTTCATCTGTATACCTATACCTGAGCCGGGCATCTCCTAGCAACGTCGAGTCCAGCATTTTCCAGAGAGATCGGAAATCCCGTATTTTCCAAATCGTTCCTGACCTCTCCTAACTGGCATTAAGGAGTGGGGGAAGGGTCTATAAATAAAAATCCAGCCACGTGTGGAGCTAGTTGACAACTGAAGCGATACCAGAAGCCCGAAGTCAAGAGAACATCTGCGAAACCAAGTTGTTGAACGAGTTGCGAGTTGTTGTGTTTCGAGTTACCGTTGTGTGATTTGTTACTATTTACTCAAGTTTCTTGAATAAATCCGTTCGAACCCGAATCCACGACAATATGTGAAACATGTTGTCATATTGCAACGCCAGCGGGATCAAATTATCTAATAATTCTTACATCAACATACCGGGTGATCATTTGAAAACTATCCACCTGCAATAACTCCCGATTCCTAGTCAATATTTCTTCGAGCAAAAACAGGTCGATTTTGATATCGAGGGGGCCATCCAAGACAAACATTGGCAAATTTCTATCTTCAGCCCCCTCGCCCCCACCCATCCCAAAAATAAAATTTCAAATTTCACTACCTACCTTGCGATACATCAAATTGAAGAGAATTAAATTCTCTTCTTGTAAAAAATATTTTCAAAATTTTTAACCCTACCCCCCTTCTCCCTAAAAATTCTCTAAGTGTCCTATTCAATATTCTGGACTCCTTAATTCTCTTTAGTTTAGTCAGCATCATCCTAAATAGCATCGAAGAAGAGAATTTTCGGTGGAAAAAGTGACACCCAAATTCACCCCATTGCTCTCCCCCACCTCAACTCCAAAATTGAACAAGATACCACCCTCTTTGTAATACATCAAATTAAAGGAAATTGAATTCTCTTTCTAAAACATTTTTTTCGAAATTTTCAACCCCTCCCCCATTTAATTGGACATTTGGAGTATTTTAGGAGGGAAACGGGGGGTTTAAAAAAATTCGAAAAAATTGTATTCAGGGAGAGAATTCAATTTCCTTCAATTTGATGTATCACAAAGTGGGTATTGTCATTTTAGATTTTCAAGGTGTGGTGGGGGGAGCGAAGGGGTAAATTTGGATGGCACTTTTTCCATAGAAAATTTTTTCTTTCGATGCTGTGCCGGATGATGTTGACTGCATTGAAGATAATTGAGAGGTCAAGAATATTAAATTGACACTCAGAGAATTTAAGGGAGAAGAGGGGTGGGGTTGAAAAATTTAGGAAATATTTTTTCAGAAAGAAAATTCATTTCTGTTGAATTTGATGTATCGTAAAATAGGTGGTGTCATTTGAAATTTCAAAGTTGGAGTGGGTGGGGGCGAGGGAGCTAAAGATAAAAATTTGCCAATGTAATTAATAGATGTCCCCCTCAATATAAATATCGACCTGTTTTTGCTCGAAGACATTTTCACAAAGAATCGGGAGTTATTGCAGGTGGATAGTTTTCAAATGATCACCCGGTATAAGTGTCCAGGTAACTTTTTTTCCGAAGAATATTGTACCTCTGCAACCCGCCCTCCCTCACAATCATAAAATTGTAACTCAGTCCGATTAGCAATCTTCGTTCTTCATAATTCTGGTGTTGGTAAAAAAATTCTTGGCAAAATAGAGGGTGACCAAACTTCACAGGAGCTTTGCATAGTTCAATTCGACATTCTGTGAAAACTGTATTTTGCTGTTCTCGTATTGCGCAATACCTGGGTCCACTTATTAAAGAATTGGGCTAACGATCAGTGTAAACAGAGCTCAAATCGACTGAAGGATACCAAAACTATGTGGTTTTGGAAAGCAATTGAAATATCGACTATGACATTACTTATACAGGGTGATTCACCACCAAATGAACATAGCTTAAGGGTAGGTTCAGTTTTTCCAGGCGAACCTGGATCTGGTTTTGAAATTTTTCTAACGCGGTTCTTTTCGAAGCTACAGGGTGATTCATGTATTTGGTAGAATTTTTTGACAAGCCATAACTTGAGAACAACCCAACAGATTGGTTTGAAATTTTGTGGGTTGATTCCTCTATTGATATCTGACACATCGCTTTATCACAGAGTTCAAAATTTCCAGGGCCGGATTTGGAAGAAAAATGTCAAAGTTTTATTCAAAAAAGACACTCTGTATGCATATTATCCAAAATTTATTTTCATATTCAGAAACTACATGAAACATGCTATTGATATCGCAAAAAAATTTGCTTGGCACCATTAAGCTGTCAAAAGAAAATTGATAATCCTGATGATTCTTGAGATGAGGATTTTTTGTAAATTAATATTTTGAAATATTTACAAATGATTTATTATGACCTCAAATTTCAGCTGTTTCGTCATGAAAATAAAAATGCCATTTTTCTCGTTTTCTCAGTAGTAACAAAAAGTTTCAGCCGAATTTTCAATAAATCGTTGTAACGTCCCTCAGCTTCACTTCTACTCCGAATTGAGCTGAAATTGAAGAACGTATAAAATTTTTTTTGAAAATTCTGTTGAAATTTTTTGTTACTTCTGAGAAAACGAGAAGAATGTCATTTTTATTTGTCTGACAAAACGGCTGAAATTCAGGGCGATGATAGATCATTTGCAAAAATTTGAAAATATTAATTTACAAAAAATCCCAACCTCAAAAATCATCATGATTGTCAAAATTTTATTGACAGCTCAATGGTGCCAAGCAATTTTTTTTTGGGTAATAATAGCATGTTTGATGTTGTTTCCGAATTTGAAGATGAAATTTGAAAAATATGCATACAGAATGTATTTTTTTGAAAAAAGCTTTGAAGTTTTTTTTACAAGGCCGGCCCTGAAAAATTCAAACTGTTTGATACAGCGATGTGTCAGATATCAATAGAAGAATCAACCCACAAAATTTCAACTCAATCCATTCGGTCGTTCTGAAGATACGGCTTGTCAAAGAATTCGACAAATTACACATGAATCACCCTGTAACTTCGAAACAAACAGTGTTAGAAAAATTTCAAAGCCAGATCCTGGTTCGCCTGGCACAACTGGACTTACCCTTAGGCTATGTCCATTTGGTGGTGAATCACCCTGTATTGTTGACCACTTTCTTTAAAACCTTAAGCGTGCTTCAAAATCTTTGCCACGACACTATTATTGTTGAAGAAAAAACGCAACGACCACCGTACCTGCTGCGGAGGCGACACGCCGCTGTAGTGGTTGGAGTTGGAGTTGATTTTGACGACGCCGGAAGTGGTGGATTTTTTAAAGTTCGGCGATTCCGGCTGGGGGGTCGAGTTCTTTTCGAATTTCTGAAGGGCGTACTGGATGCTCGAGGGCATGGCCTTGTTCCTGGCCGCGGCCAGCCGAGCCTTGTCCTCCACCACGAAGTTTTTGACCAGCTTTTCCAGGCGGTTGTTGTCCATCGTCGGAGCCTGGGCCAAGAGTTCGATGGAGGGTTTGGTCGGAGGTTGAGGCTTCAGCATCGAGCTGAAACGAAAAAAAGTGGGTTACAATAAGCCCGCATTGAATCTGAACAGTAATTGACTTGTTTTGATGAAGACGCGTCTGCAAGAAAGTTGTTCTGCAGAGTTGTTATTAAAAGCAGATCTCTCACTCCAAACAAACTGCTTGTCTCTACAATCGTTTATTTCATAATGAAATCTTAATGAGACGTTCAAATTATTCACCATGTCTTCTTCCGTAAAAGGAAAAAATTGAAACCATACAAATATAGCGTTTTTCTCACATGCGGGTAAGTATAATAATTAAGTACCTGAGCTTCTAATATTCTGAAATTTTCAAGTAAACCAAGGCTGGGAAATTCTAATTTGAGCCGGTATTTCAATTAAGCACGACCTTAAATGTAGAGGAAGCAGACCACCAGCGACACCAATAAATATGGAAATTAGTAGTATATAACGATAGTATAAAAGCGGGAGGTGCAAGTGCGTGTAGTTTAAATTAGTGCAGAGATTAAGTAATAATTGGTTGAATTTTTTCAGAGAGATTTGAATACTTGATCATTAATACGGTTCAGATAAAAAAAAGTAGGTATCTGTTTACATGTTGATTGGCCGCGCTTTCCCATAAATTAGGAATAATTAATTTTTGCTTTATTAAGTACTTAATTTAAATTTCACGCCATAAATTTGATCCAGCAAACGAAAACTCATAAACTTATCAGTGCTTGCGGAGAAATTAATTCATGATTTATCAGTTGAAGATGAACTGCGCGTTCAATGTTGAGAAAATTCATGCAAAGTTGACACAACATCTTTCCGTAACAGAACTGATGATGGGGTGTACACTGTACTGTACACGCTCTGCTGTCCACATTCAAGAACACACAACACAATCATGCTCTTGCATTGCTTTGCATCTTTGCTTCTAAATACGTAGATAGTTGAAACCATCTAGCTATGTTACTTTGAAAGCCAAGTGCACGTAATTTTTTGGAAGTTAATAAGTAGGTAATTCCCGAGGTATTCGCCTTTATTAGCTCTGGCCACACGGGGAGCGAGTGTAGGCACTAACACAAAACACACTTCTATAACACTGGGTAAGGTTTTTCTGCCCCCTTTTCCGTTCTTTGCTCACGATTTATTCTGAAGTTTGATGATACTTTGGCCATGGAACCCCAAAACTGAAACCTGCTTTCAGCTATGTCAGTCAGGAAAATGTCACCCACGATTCGTTTAGACTTAGACGTCAATTCTCGCGCATGCGTTCAGTTCCGTGCAAAATGAGTATGAAGTGAATGGCCATGAAAATACCTATGGGATGTTTTCCTGACAGGTTCTCAATTGGCGAAAATCTTTTCCGCGTGGTGGCGCTGTACGCAATAAAACATGGTGGCCCAAGAGGCCTTGACAAATAGGTAGTAAACGCAGTGCGCATTTACATCACAACAGCTGTCGTCAACAGTGATAGCTGTCAGTGAAAGCGTAACAGTCACGATCTCGTAACACTGGGCCAAGAACTGGGGGTTCGTTGGGAATGGAATTTCGTTGCAGTATCTCTAACTTATTTTTGTTTTAGAAAATGCCGATAATACAGATTCATTTGCCCAATATTTATGGTCATGTTGGTGACCAAATCAGCCCCCTCTCGACAAAGTGCGAAGAAGTGATTGAGGCAGGTCATTTAATCGTGTGTGGGGTGACTGGGGCTCACTGTGACTGAGACTCTTGTGCTTTGTTATGTCTCATAAATGGATAATTGAAAACCATTTGGAGGTTGGGTTCTGTGGACCAGTTGTTAGAACAGTGTTGTGAACTCGTGAAGCCATCTCCGATAAGCCAGTGAGAGCAGACGGAGAGCCTGGAGATCAACGCCAGCGGTATCGAGAAAAGATACCTGGCCTGCAAATCAGAATCCGTCACTCGCCTCATCAGTTCAGATTTAGAACAACTTAATCGTTATGAAAATATTTTCCATTGTAGAAACACTAACATCAACCGATGAGCTATGATTAAACTTATGATTGAAGAATACTCAATTATTATTGATAAACTATGATTTTTATTATTCTAGACAGCGGTAAATGCTTATTAGCTACTGAAATTTCACTTTACAGTCATTGTATGAGTCGTACGATTACTCCAAAAGAATGTTCATCTTTCTGGCCTAAACGGTAATTGTTGGCACATTTTCGTGATGCGTCCTGTTGTACCTATGCCTTGTCTTGTGGGGGCTTAGTATTTCCACCTTGTGTACAAGGGGCTCACACAACTCAACACCTGTAACCTGTAATGTAAAATAAGCATTCAGAGATTGCATTTTTCGGCCAGCGTTTCACCAACTTACGTATCGTTTTTTGCTGCTGCATTGTGCATTGTGTCCATCGGCGTATAGGTACTAACGCAGTTAATTCAAGTCAAACTACAACACTCACTCGCTCACATTCACGACGATGTGGAAAACAAGGAAGACAAAAAAATTTAATTATTTTTCAACTGTCAAAACTGTCAATATTCTTATGATTTGGAGTAGGTACTGTCAACTGTCGAGTGCTACTGCGCTACGGCGCTGGGCTGTGCGCTGGGTACCTATTTGTCAAGGCCCCTTGGGCCACCATGTTTGACTGCGTTCAGCGCATTCTGGTGGCCGCTGATTTTTGCCAATAGATGTCCCTGGTAGTTCGTAAGGGGCTGAGAAACATTTAATTATCATAAATTGGCGACACTGACGCAGTTCGGCTGCCCTGATATTTCAGCGGGATTTTTGAATGTGACGGTTCTGCAACAGGTTGCGGTCGTTGCCATATAGTCGTTGCCAAATATGCCGAATGCTAAATTGTCTATGTGGCAGCTGTTGTCAGTTCCAGATTTCCCATTCCCGTATCATCACGCACGGCCTTTGTACGAAAGCTCCTTGGTGCTGAACAGCTTGGTATAAGTGAAGATACAATAATAGAAATCGATTGAACATGGAACACAATTTTCTTATTGCTGGGTGATGTGACGAAATTGCGGTATAAATTTATGTTCACACAAAGAAGAGAGAAGCACGCACCCTGTGGAAGGCGCGGCCACAAATGGTTCTGTGGATAACTTTGTAGCTTAAGAGCCTGAAGAGACTAGAAGGTGTAGTGCAGACTGCAGACTACAACCAGAGAGTAGCCACAACCACTGAATTGAACGTAAACTTCAGCGCGCTATGCGAGGAGGTCGAGTGAAAGCCATGCAAATTATTTTAGGAACGTTTTTAATAAACAAGATTAAGTAAAAACTACCAGGTTTTATCAATGATTCTAACTCGTATTCTCATGTCGCCTTTCCTTTCACACAAAGCAGGAAGCAGGAGGAGACCAGAACCATAACACCCAAACTAAACTCTGTTGAGCATCTTCAGACGAGCACTTCGGCGAAGTGTTGAATTCAAAATTAAGTAGCGTCAGTTGCACTTTCTTATTCATTGACCTTACAGGCATGGTTTTGCTGCAGTTCACGTTCGTTGTTATTGTTCAACGAACAAAGAATGGCCAGCGAAACAACACTTCAGACTTTGACACTTTTGATAAACGTCGATTAATTTTTTGGGTTACATTTCAATTTTGAACGACAACAAGCAGTCGGTTGAGCTGTCAACATACAGAACACAAATGTTCCCAAGCCCCTTACGAACCACTAGAGACATCTAGCAGAGTTTCTTCAACTACGCTGAAAGCATCCCATTGATCACCTGTTCCTGTTTAGTTACCTAGCTAGTTTCAGTATCTACCGTATTATTGTACATTTAGGTGCAGCCTTCTGCTCGCACTATGTTATATTCTCAAAATTGTGATTCAGCGGTCTTAATTTTTGAAGTTATTAATATACTGGAGTCAAACGAGTGTGCTGTGTTTTGCTTTCCGAGTCCTCTCGTCTCCGACTCTCAACATTTTTGGTTTCGAGGAACTATGCTAACCCCTTGTTTGTGGGCCTTTTGTAATCTGGCTCAGCTAGCACGGTAGCAACAGTTTGACTTGAAACTTCAGTAACAAATTTGGTAGTGCCTTAATTTTGTCCGTCACTGAAGTTGACCGATCATCCTCAAATGCAGCAAGTGTCAAGCCAAAATGGATGAGATTCGATCAATGGAAAAAACAACTTGATAAATGAACTATTTGAAAATATGGAAATTTAGCTATTAAGAAGAAGCTAATCACAAAAAATGCGGATACCAATCTCCCTTACTCCGTTTAGTGGAACTTGAAAACGGTAGCGCCGTTTGGCACCAGTGCCTCCAACATCAACTTCGGGCGGACCAGGTTCAAATTCAGGCGGCAGTAAGTTATGTACTAAACGAAAATTGTCAAAACTGGAAATGTACCTTTCTTCCGATTTCTAAAATGGGTTTAGGAATTGAGACCGCCTATGGCTTCTGAAGTCGCGAAGCAGAAAAAGATCTATGATCGATTATTATTGTGAAATTGGCAGAAAAAACTGCAAATAGAAAAGATTTTGCTTCTCAAGAGTTAATTCCTCTCCGTGGTATCATAGTGCCAATGTTGTATCAACATTTACCTACCATTAGGGGAGAAGAGGTGCTAAAGTCGCGTGAGCACAAAAACACCATTATGTAAGAAAATAAAACTGTTACTGCTTTAGGTGATAGGTATAGGTATACTGTCACTCATTCACTATGGCCTGATGGATAGCCATTAGCCAGGAGTTCTTTGGTGCTCTCAGGGAGTTCCTTATTGCACGAATAAAGAATTACACTTCAAACCGTACAGGTATTTCCCACGAGGATGTTTTCCGTTTTATTTATTCTCCACAGAATTTTATTACCCGCGGGTGGCTGCTGGCACGGCACCGCAAAATATTAAAGCCGCGGCAGTTTATGGAACTTGGCATCTGGAGGATACGTGCGCAGGTATTCCTTATCCTTGCGAAACCTGCCGTCGTATATCAATAATGGAAAAGGCGAGCGTGTATGTGGCGGCAAAGTTCAATTTTTCTCTCTCTTGAATTTCTTGATTCTCGCGGAAAGGCAGGGTTTTACGGGCGGTATTTTTAGCGCACTTCTCCAAACGGGAAGGCGCTTTTGTCCTCGCTTTGTCCGTCCGTCCGTCCGTCCGTCCCCGCATCTAGTCCTAGACGAAAAGGTTTTTGCGAAAAATTTTTACTCCATTGGGTAGCTCATGACCTTGTATCCCGAACCAAGAAAAATCTTGACGAAATAATAATAAACAATGACAATAATAACAATTTAGTGTGACGCGGCATCGCCGTTGAATGCTGCATTTCAGAAGCCGGCCTGATCTCGAAAGTTATCACATGCGAGGAAGTACCCGATCTTATCATTTTACCATAATACATATGCGGAGTTATATTTAGAGGATGATTTGAACTTTATTTTAATGAAAATTTCACATCGGTGCGGGGTGCCGATTAGTAGTTATTAATTTTTGAACATGACTCCGAAACTACGGCTCGGCCGCAAATGATTTATTCGTTGCTTGCTGGTGCTTGATATCCTTTCCTCCGAACAAAACGAAATTCAATACAGAAAATATTTCAACTCGAATGGGTAGCTCATGGCCTTGGTACGCGAATCAAGAAAAATGTTGCCGAAATAATCATGAACAATTACAAAAATAACATTTTGGTGTAGGGCGGCTTCGCCGATCAAGTGCTGGCATTCGCGGTAAGATGTAGAAAGTTGCGATATGCAGGCAACTACAATTTCTTAATGAAATACATCACTGCATGTACGGCATTATATTTAGAGAACAATTTGAACTTTCTTTTGACAAAAACCCCACTTCGATCCGACCGTTAGGTCAATTGTTATCGATTTTTGAAAACGGCCGCAAAGCCACGGCTCGGCGCATATTACACGACCCTACAAATTTAAAATCAGACGTGCCGAAATAGTAATTGAACATTTTGAAATAGCCAATACTAGGTACCTGAAGGATAATGGCACTCAAATTACGAAACATGTTCGCTCAATAACAAAAAAAAAGTAGGTAGGTATCACTGAAAATCATGTGACAAGGCTACCATTTTTTCGGTTTTTCGATAAAAAAGAAATGTTCCAATTCAAAAGTGAACCCGATATTCGTGTTCAGGAGGTCGAAATCAGTTGGAGCACATTTTTTTATATAAGTAACAGAATGACGCTTATGTGGCCGGTTTGTCTGTCTGTCTGTCTGTCTGTCTGTCTGTCTGTCTGTCTGTCTGTCTGTCTGTCCGAGTCCGTGCAGAAATTAAGACGCTGTACTCCTTCTCGAGAATTGAAACAAGAGTCTTGGAACTTTTTTCCGATTAATAGCTGATGTCTCCAAGGGTGGCCAATGGGCACTATTTTTGTTATCCATACATCGTTATCATTATTCTCAAAAAACAGAGATCTCCTGTGCACTTCGATGAAGTTGAACTTCTCGGGAACTAAAGCTACAGCCCTTGAAGATTGAACTTCATCCGGTGGATAGCTTAGGTTCTCAAGGACCAAATAGGCAAAATAGCTTTCATAATTCGGCCGCCATCTTGGCTGCCATATTGAAATTTCTTATTAGTGGAACGATTGTCATGAAACTTGAAACTCACCCTTGTCTAGTATGATCATTCTTATTTTCAAGCCAAATTTTATGATTGCCCCACCATCTTGGCCGCCATATTGAAATCTCTTATAAGTGGAAAGATTTTCATGAAACTTGAGAGTTACGCTTGTCTCGTACGATCATTCCTATTTTCAAGCTGAGTTTCATAATTCTGCCGCCATCTTGGCCGCCATATTGAAATCTTTTGTTAGTGGAACGATTTTCATGAAACTTGGAACTTACCCTTGTCTAGTACGATCATTTTGATTTTCAAGCCGAATTTCATGATTATGTCGATATTTTGGCCGCCATATTGCAATTTTTTGCCCAAGACGGTAGAACCCTAATCACTTAACATCTTGTTTTATTGTCCGGCAACGCAGCACAATGTCCTGATTGCGTGCTTAGATGAGGAGAAAGATGTGTGCGGGTGCGATGTCAGAGAAGCATGCTGCTGTGATGATGTTTATTTCCCTTCCAAAGTCATTTTCTTTGCGCTCTTATCGTCGAATTTTCTCCCGGTTGCGTTCAAGCTCAAGCCGTTTATTTACACGCTCACTGACAAACACAACCTTCGTCCATAAATTAATTGATCCCGCAGAGTGTGGTGTTGTCACCCACATGCTGCCGTTGGTTGCACTTAATTTACGACATTGATGTAACGATTTCGTGTCACTGCTATATAAGAAAAGTCCGCCCATTCTTTCTCGAGATTAATACACGATAGGATAATAACCGTGGCAAAGGCAAACAAACAAACAAACCTTTTATGCAATGATTGCAATGCAACTCCTTTGCCCCTGGAAAAATGAAAAAATAGTCTAGTAGAGACTTAAGAGAGCAGGAAGGCATCATGAGAGAGATTTAAGAAACAGTTCGTTTTATTCGTGACAGACAGAAGACGGAATTTATGTCGGGATTTGCTGCACTACAGGCTCTAATCTCTCGAAAGCGATGAGCAGGACTGAAGATGCCAAGGCCGAGATTTTGCGCCTGCAAAATTCAAACAATCTGCTCCGAAACGACCTGTTTTAGAATGCGATCACTGAAGGATTTACCGGGAAAATCCCTAGATAAACATGTTTTTTTTTATCGTGCGCAAGAGCACCACGGAAAATAAACGATCAATATTGATCAGGAGTTTTCGGTGCAAATTTAATTGTTTCGCTGATTGGAAAATGCTGCCGATTGAGAAATCCGAGATTGAATACATGAATCGGAAAAAAATCTGGTTTTGAATCGTTTGATTTACATGTGTGAAAAGAGAAATAAAGCTTCCGGTAGTCAATGATAGGTTGTCTCGGGATGTTTTGGTGAATGTTCAATTTACGAGCCTTGGGCTTCCGACTCCGGCTACGAAGAGTGAGGACGTTCACTGTTCCACTGTTACTTTCTTTTAAATCGAGCCTGCTTCTGGGTGTATTTTTACTTGACTATATATTATCTTATCGAATCGAATGAAATCGTTGAAAATGTGGCTTTAAAGTACACGCTTCAGTGAAGTATGAGACCAAGTGACACAATAATTACCAAAACATCCGTCTATAGGACTTGGTTTAATTACCAATTAAATTCATTTTAATAGGTAATTTTTGTTACATAAAAAAATTAGAGGTATCTTTTTTAACCGATCGATTCGTTGAGAGGCATACCTGGATCGCTCGCACCTGAATCTAAATTCGAATCTTCCTGATCTAAAATTGAAACCTAAGATGCAAGAGTACCTGACCCTGGAAACAGGGGTGGATTTGGCAATAGGCAAAGTAGGCACGTGCCTAAGGCGGCAGATCCAAGGGGGTGGCATCGACATCGTCTTCTTGGAAAAAAATGCGTGGTTTTATTTTTATTTCACGAAAATCGCGTTCGCACAATTTTTTTTTTTGTTCAATTTTTGTTAATTTGTGTCAACCATTGATGAAAAACCACTTATTGTCATCAACAGCAGTTGGTGCTCTAAAAATATGAACACAAACTAGTTCTCTAAAACACACCTCTCTGAGGGGAAGGGGCGGCCAATTCAGTCATGCCTAGGGCGCCACGAAACCCAAGTCCGCCCCTGCCTGGAAACTGTTATGGACAGGGAGCTGGTGCCTCAAAACTTACGTCATAAGGTACATGATTTCAACCCTGTAGGTCTAATGTGCGTTGATATGGTTGTTGAAAATTGCTCTGTCTTACATGTCAGACCGGGGGCTTTAGGCTGGTACCGCTGGTATGAGCCTGTCAATTTTCGAAAAAATGGCCAAAAATTTACGTCATAAGGTACATGAATGAAACTAACTGGATTTTGTGTGGGAACATCCCCTTGATAAAAAATCTGGTCGTAAGAAACGTTCGTTTTGGGGGCTTTCGATCCATAAGACAAGTTTGAAATTTTCAAAAAAGGACCAAAATTTATCAATTTTTTCACAGGCGTTCCGCTGACTAACCCACCAAGTGTGATAAGTCTCCAGGAGGAGGTAAATTTTGGCCTTTTTTGAGAATTTCAAACTTGTCTAATGGACCGAGAGCCCCCAAAAATGTTGTCTTATGACCCGATTTTTGATTAAGGGAATGTTCCACACAAAAGCCCGTTGGTTTCATTCATGTACCTTATGACATAAATTTTTGACATTTTTTGGAAATTGACAAGCCTATACCAGCTTAAAGCCCCCGGTCTGACATGTAAGACAAAGAAATTTTCAACAACCTTATCAACGCACATTAGACCTACAGGGTTAAAATCATGTACCTTATGACGTAAGTTTTGAGGCGCCAGCTTCCTGTCCATTAGTAATTGGTGCGATTTAGCTGGAGACTCCAACTCAAGTATAAGTTAGAAACCTGCAAAATTGGAGAAGGAGCCGTTTATAAAGAACTTGCCGGGATAACCGCCAATTTGCTGGGCTTTTGGAGTTTTAGAGAGACAGGCAGTACAATTCATTGATAGGTGAGAACGCTAAGAGATCAAACACGAAGTCAAAAGTGAATAAGTGACATATTATCCATTCCAAGATTGAAAAAACCACAGTGGCCTGTGATATTTTTTCTTCAAGCTGGATAACCTAATAAGTTGATAGATTGAAAAAGTTAATCAGATTTGTCAAAGTGATATCTGCTCTGCTGGATTGCCGTTTTAATTTTATTGTTAAATCAGATTTTGACACTGACACATTATTCTTATTCTGTTTTGTCTTAAAAACGCCGTTAGGGACGCTATTTCGATAGTGAGAAGTGTTGAGAGCTGCAATAAGAAGAATAATTATACAGTTAAAAAAAATTAAAGAGGAGGACTCAGGTCTAGCGGCGAGGTGTGATTTCGTCGCAAGTGATCCGGCGACCTGACATCGCGAATGACAATTTGACAACACAGCGTAGTTCAAGTGAAGGTTTCATGTCATACGGACACAAATTTGAACGTAACCTCCCTTGTATCAAGATGACATTAAACATCAAAAATCAGGGACACCAACAAAACTCGAATTTTTCATGGCAAGCTGTGTTTTTTTTAAGCTTGGAATGGATTATATTTGATTGTGAATTGTAAGTGAATAGTATGATTGTGTATTTTTCGACGCTTACTTACGCAAAAACTTAACTAAACTTAACGCAAATTAGTATAGCATTATCATGAGGATGCAACAAGTCAGTTCTCGCGTGTATATATACTTATTCTAGATTCAAGATAAGTAAGTGGCTACTGTAAAAAAAAAGCTCACCCTAATTTGGTGGTGTCCCCTGCGGCATGACAAGTGATGAGATCTGCAGGAGCCAGTCCACGAGATTTCCAATTTTGATAGATGGCCTCTGCCTGGTCCGAAATTTGTTTGGCGATGGCTGCTATGTCTTCGTCTGGATCCCTCCTGCGAGCAGTCGCTGCCATTTTGAGGATTCTCGGCAATCGGACTTTATCCTGTTATGCTTGGGGTGGTCGGCGAAAAGCAGCGCTTTCGCCAGGGTATGTCCATGCTTCGACCCTAGCGACAGCCCTCGTTCAAATCCTGCAACAACAGAGAGTATATGATTAAGAGTATATAGTCACCGACAGGACATAATATCCAATGAAAAGTATATGTGCTTCAGCACCGAGTTCAGCACTACAAATTTACGTCGAAACTTGGTTTTGGACGTTGATTGATCGAATTAATTTGGCAACTGTTGAGAGGTGTTCCGCCGTTAGCTACGCCGAGGATAAAGAGACAAGAAAATATCGAAACATCGTTGTCTGTGTATACAGTGAATCTTTTTTGACAAGAAAATGATGATTTATCATGGGCATTGTATAAATGATCATTTATGACAAAAAAAATTGAACTTTTGAAACACATTCTGGAACAACAAAGCTAGAAGGATTCGGAGGACCAAACGTGATCCTTCATAACCTCAAAAATAAAAGTCGATTTCTTTTAAATTTTGTGGGCTTCATAAAAGATCAATATACTGTGGTGCTGTTCTGGTGCACCACATAGTGATCACTCTGTATAACAAACAAACCTCCGAACGAAATGGTCGTAGACGGCTTAGTATAAAAAATACAGGGGTTGAAGTCTGGGATAAAGCTCAGTTTTTTTCCAATAAATAGAAAAACTTGGCCTGAAAAATTAAAAAATCGTGAATTGTAATTTTTGACAGGTGACAGATAAGTCGCGACTTTTGCATACCCAACTGTTCCAAGAAAAATTTAGAGAGGGCTTGGGAATGACCTGACCTACTAAATTTAAAATTATTTGGAGCCTATGAGTGACTTTTACTGAACACTGAACACCCTGTATTTATGCTGCGGAAAAAGTATAGATTATGATTTAATCCGTGGACAGACGTTGCAAACGTGTTTCAAGTATTTCCCATTTCAAATCGTATCGTGCGAGTATGATACTTTGCGAATATTTCTGGTGAGAAAAAAGTTCTTGGCAAGCTCCTTTTTTCGTGACAAGCCAAAAGAGGCTTCAGATCCAACGAAAATATTCGAGCACTTTGCATTGATTCATCAACGACTATATTGCAGATGTAAATACAAAACACACTTTATTCTCGAAACAAGTTGTAAACCTTTCAGCTACAATAAACAATCAAATGATGCTCCAAAATCCATGAAAGTGGTTGCGAGCGCGCACTTAAAATAGGATTTGACCGCATCGTAAAACGAATGCTGAATTCAAAATGTTCTGGATCCGCTACATTTATTTTAACTTTGAGATTGTTGCCACACTTTTGAACTCCTCGCAAATCATCAATTCAAAATGCAAAAGCAGTTTGTTTACAATGCAGATGTACATTGTACAGGGTGATGCAAACTCGATGGAAGCTTTCTTCCGCATCTCATAGATATTGTTACAAGTTGCGAGGGTCTCTTGCGATTCCAGCACATTCGAGAGACAACGCGGTGCTTCTGGATGTTCGCTTACGCAAGAGACCCCAATAAACGAGTAGGACACATCTGCACAAATGACGGAGGAGCAGCCTTTCCAGAGTATGCCGGTATACACGCGAATCTAACGGACGCTTCGAGACCGTCGCGAATCTACTGGCGGCGGTCAATGTGAAATATGCCGGAGAACGTGTGAGATGTTCCCGAAGGTAACACTCGGAGTATATAAGCACAAACGAGCCTACCGGCACCGGATTTAAATTCACAGTGACAGTAAGCGAGTAGATCGGCGAAGTTGATCAAAACGTTATCCAAGGGCAAATGATAATTGACCTGTATTTGATACTTCGCAGTAACAAATGAAGTGTACCTAACTCTTAGTAAAGGTTTGTCTCTCAGTTATAAAAGAACCCAGCGCAAGTCGTAGTAATTATCAATATACTTGGATTTTGCGTAGGAATTTTCACCCTACCGATCATTTTATCTCATTGACGCTTGCAATACTTTTTCCTCAAAAAACTATACACTTCATGGGGTTAGGTGGAAGAACAGGGAACCCTTTCGACGGGGCGACCTGAACCTCGCCCCATGTCTATCATTCATACTATATTTTATTTACCAATTTTCGTTACATAGAAATAAAAGACCTTTATTATTATTATTATTATTATTATTATTATTATTGTTAGAACGCTAGTTGATTTTTCTCTGATTTTGATGGCTTCCCAATCCAAGCATTTCTTCCTGTTTTAAACCGTTTGACAGTAATTAACATCAGGAATATGTTCGAAAAATTCAAATTATTATTACGTAGTATATTTTCGACGTCAGTTATGAAAAAACTATCAAACTGACAGCTTGTTATGTTATTACAGATCTTCAAACCATTTTGAGTAAGGACATCCTGTTTCAAAGTCAAAAAGCAAATTGTAAAACAAGAAGTCAATTTTTTTTTTCCACAATTTTTTATTAAATTGATAATTTCTCACAAAATGATACAATGCAATGTTTTCTGAACAACGATAGCTTTGACAATAATTCTTCATGGCCATCGCATCGCTGTGATAATTGAAATGATTTGCATTTTCAACATATTTCTGTTATTAACTTCTGAACACTTTGAAATAAAGTACTCAACAAAATAAGTGTCACCCTGCAAGATTTGACCCAATTTTGAAACTAGGAGTATAGACCTTCTCATATAGGCGGTTCCCTTTACTCGCAGCTCGTGCGCAGCTTCCCATAGACTAAACTCACTGGTTCAATTGGCTGTTTAACCGGGAGCGCTTATAAGATCGGGCTGGCTAGGGTTGGGGTTGGCGCCGGCGCCAATATATAGGTGAACCTGCGCCCCGAGGACCCCAGGTAAATGAGAATGGCTATGAATATAGACAACTTTGAAATGCTACAAGCGATCAATCAATTTTTAGACCATTCGCTATAGTCCTGGCAATGAATGCTCAAAAAGGGGGTCTAGAAGGAAATGCCGAGATCCCAATTTTTTGCTTCAGGGCTGTGTTTGGACTTGTTAGGAGGTAAACATACCAAAAGTCCCTGGACCTAGGGGGTGAGGGGGGTACAGGGGGGCACGAAGAAGGTACCGGTTTTTTTGTTTTTCGCCTATATCTCGAAAACGATTGGCCCTGGTCAAAAAGTGGTCGTGTAAAAATTGAAGCTGATAAAATTTTCTACAAGGATGATCCATTTATTTTTTTCATATATGTTATAGTTTTCGAAGAATACGCTCTTGAAAATCTCAAATTTTCGAAAAACTGTGTTTTGGAACACGTTTTTTTGTAAATTTTGCCTCGTAACTTCTTCACCGCTCATTTGAGAAAAAAGTGGTTCCAGAGATGATGATGCTGATGCTTTCCTGCACCCACATTTGCCACTGCTGCAGTCTTTAGTGCATCGGCAGAAAATCATTTTCAGAATTTCATCTGGTGCGACAGGGTCTATGGTTCGTACAGGAGCCAGATGGTTGCCTGGCTTGCGTTCCCAACCCCACAGTTCAGGGGACAGCTCGTTTCCTAACCACTGCTGGACCTGGTGATAGGTTCTGAAGGAATGCTGCTTAGCTGCCGCCTCAGTCGGTGGGAGAGAGGAGCTTCACTTATGGCTCCATCATCTAAGTCCGGTCTCGATAGCCGAGGCCGGTTTCATATTTCCAGCAGGAACATTTTCCGGGAAATTAGAGAAAAATTGTTGGAAAATGTTCAAGAAACAGATATCTGTTCTTCAAAAACGAATGGTGGAAATGTGTTCACGGAATAAAAAGTTGGAAAATTTGCTGTTATTCCAGAGAAAAAAACTCGAGCACCGTGGGTCCAATTTTGAAAATTTTCCCTCCAAAAAATAATTCAATCTTTTCTCCAACTTTCATTCGCAGCATGTCTGCACCTAAAATGAATATTTCGTGGGGCTCACCCACAGAGTAGGCTCACCGCATGTTAAAGATTGCACTGCATTTTTTTCAAATTCACGGAATGTGCTAATTTCATATTGAAAAAATTACCGTCGGAAAACCGAAGCTGTGTCGATTTTGAAAAAAGATCTACACGACGCCCAGTTCAATCTAATTCCGATATCAGTTGAAATTTTTCGAAAAAAGTCGATCCTCTAGCAGGAATGAATTTTTGAGTGGAATGCTGCATCAAAAGCGAGTCTTCCTGGTCGAAATCCGGGTGAGAGGCCCTCTCGAGTGGCAACGGCTAGGAGAAATTTTGAAAATTCATAACGCCCGACGGAAAAATGGTGGAAAACTGCAACTGAAGACTTAATTTGACTCTTATGTTTTGTTGCTCCTTGCCAAATTTGGTCCCAATCCATCGGATAGATTTTGAATGATTGAATGGTAAAGCTTTTAACTTTGACATTTTTTATTATTTGACAAATGACAGATAGGGTGATATTTTCAACTGTTCTGTGTACAGTTTTTAATGGGCTTCCAAACGGCATTTTGAAAGTCAAGTTCTGTGAAGTATAGCTTCTGTCATTTTTTGATAGTGACACCTCCGTTTGACAGATGACAGCCAAAAACTAATCAGCTCATTCAACAGCAAGACCCTGTTTGTGTACCAAATTTTAAGTCGATCAGACTACCGGTTCGGTAGCTATCGTGTCAGAACGTTTTTCCTGCATCCTGCATCATCACATAACTTTCCCTTGGACAAGTCGGAAAAGTGATATGGAAAAATGAATAGATCATTCTTGTAGGAAATTTTGTCAGCTTCAATTTTTATACGATCACATTTTGACTAGGGCCAACCGTTTTCGAGATATAACCGAAAAACCGACAACCGGTACCTTCTTCGTGCCCTCCTGTACCCCCCTCACCCCCTAGGTTTGGGGACTTTTGGTATGCTTACCTCCTAACAAGTCCAAACACAGTCCTGAAGTCAAAAATTGGGATCTCGGCATTTCCCTCTAGACCCCCTTCATTGACTGGACTACTAGCCCAGTTCTTGAGCTATTAGTCCGTATTCTTTAAATACATGGAGTATTCAACATAATATTTCTACAGAGTGTTCAATAGACTGGTGCAAAATTTCTGAAAGTTTGACATGCTCCCCCTTGAATAAAAATTTTCTTTACTTAAGTACTCAACACTTGAAATGGCTCACCCAAAAAATTCAGTGGAGCTCAAGTGATATAACTCATCAAGGAAGAGGACTAGTTTGAGCAAAATTATTGCTGTGAAGAGCTAACTTTATGCACTTCCACATTCTACATAATAATATAATGATAATAATATATTTTCGCAATACCGTAACGATAACAACAACTTTGCTCCCACTTTTGCGGGACTAAAGTAGAATTTTAGTCCCGCTTTTTGAAAGCGGGCAATAATAATATTTGACGGGATAGAGTGCCGGCATGTTAGTTTGAAATAATTAATTTTTAAAACTGACATCTAGCTTCTGAGTTTCGTTGTGGTTGTTGTACGTGGGAAAGTTCGGCTTTTAATAACGAAAGTGATCGGCTATAGCAATGGATTGTTCCGATTCAGAAGATTCCTTTACTCCACCCGAGCTGGAAGAGACGGCAAAACAAGCGACGTACGAAAGCTTAGTTATTACATAGTTATTTATTGATGTTCTACATTATGTATTCTAGGTATTCGTATTCATCTTCAATCTCGTACCTGCAATAAAAGTTTGTTTCTATGTTTTTCAATTGTGGCAAATATCTTTAATATTATTGTAATAACTTCGGCATTGCGAAAAGCATCGTAGGTGTGCACCACGGACCAACGTTCTTCTGAATCTCTTATGGTGATCTCTTCGCCATATGATAGGGTACTTTCACCTGAAGGCCCCACAAAGTCCAAATAATACAGCAACCTAAAAAAAAGGATAATTAGGTTCTCACTAAAAAATGGGGTTTACAATAATTTCAACCGTACTTATAAATTATTTCAAACTGCGGATCTACTTATGTATCTTGATTAGAAGGTAGTTATGTACCTATGTATAAGGTAAGTACCATCTGGAGCCTCCACCATGGATTTAGTTGTTTGTTCCCTTGTCAATCAATATTAGCGATTTCTTCGATTCATAAACCAAGCGACTTCGGCTGCAGATTTTTCTTCGCTGGGAAGGCTTCGTTCAAAACTTCTTGTGGAATGGAATCTTCATACATTTTCACTGAAAATGCCCATGTAGAAAATGTCGAACGTCAAATTTGTGTTTATTGTTTGACAACACACTTCAGTTTGCTATGGTTGCTATAGGTACCTACGTTTAGCGATTCAGCCTTCTTATTTATTGAAAGCACCAAAAACTGGAATTTCTTTTTGTAATTCCTCGGCTTCAGAAAATATTCCGGTATTGCGAAAAGTCTTGTATTCAACACGGGACTAAAGTTATTTTTAATCCCTTAGGGTGATTTGTTGCCCTCGGGCCCAAAGGGCCCTCGAGCAACAAACTTCACCCCCGGGATTAAAAATCCACTTTAGTCCCTTGTTGTATAAACAACTGAAGAGCCAGGGGGAAAAACAATGAATGTCACAAAAACCAAATTTTTCAGGAGAGCGTTTTCAAAGTTAAAAACACTATTGCGTTCAGTTGATTTGTGATAACGGTTTCAAATTTTGACACAACAAAGAGCGAAGTCTTATTTGTCTAAAACTTACCAGCTGTACGCAATATAATGCAAGAAAAAAAAGATATTGCGCAATAGGTATCCTAACTACCTCATCTACTTAGCAATAATGATGAAGGTCCGCAAATTTCCATGACTTTTTCAACCCTTGTCACTGAAATAACTTTCATAACATAATAATTATTGTATTCTTGAGCTTCAAAAATATTTTATATCCAAAATTAAGATGACACAACGTAAAAATGAGCAAATTGAGTGAACAACAGCACAAAGAAAGTAATTAAATAAATAAAGAGTAAGAAAAAATTATTGGTGTGGCAATCAGCAACTCGCCCATATGTTTTTCGCTTTTTGGAAAATTTTTCCTCCATTTCCAATAGTGGAAATAGGCAAAACTTTAGAGGAGCACTATAACGGTTAACTTCAGGGCGTGATATGAGCAGGATATGAGCCGCAGGCTGCCAACCTGCATCATGGGACTCTCATCGTTCTTGCATATGACGCGGGGACCTTCATCGTTATTAGCCAGTATAGCATATTTTCAAACTCTTATATCTCAGGACATGAATCGTTTTCATCCAGTATTATTTGTGCATGCGATAGTCCCGCTCGAAATCGACCAATTGCGTCAATAAGCCAAAAAACACATAAAATGGACTTTCATCGTTTTTCCCCCTGACTCTTCAACTATTATTGCATTTAAAGAATTTTACATTCTTGCTGCAAAATTACATGATGAAATATAAAATATAATACAAATATAATCCTAGAGCGAAACCAAAAATATATATATATACATTTATTCACACAGTGCACTTCCACATTTTACATGCCATATTCCATATATGCTCCTCACATTTGTCACACAGGGTGTCGCGTAAGGTTCTGAAAAAAAAGTTTGAATAACTTCCAATTCTGTTGAAAAAAATTTGAAATTTTCTCAAATGGTCCAAGGAGGTATTGGAACTTATACCTGTAAACAGTTTTTCAAATTTTCGCTTATCTCTTTTATTTACAGGGTAATCTGAAAAAATCAACTTTTTGGTTTCGCGGTGATAACTTTCATCTCCGTCAACCGATTTTCAAAGTCGAGGGCTCATACTGAAGCTGAAACTTCAGAGAATACGCCTTTTGGCTGGGATTTTATCACAGATGTTATCGTAGAATAATGGTTTTCATCAAAGTTGACCTAAATTTGAATTAACTTCGAGATCTGGTCTTGCGAGAGAAATAAACAAAACTCAACTTGCCTTTGAACCAATCATTCATTCCGAGCAATTCAGGATCTTTTTCGTCTTTAAGAGGCTGAAATTGGTTGATGGGGAAGCCAAATTACAGCTTCATGTCTTTCCAAGAAAATATTGCCCCTGCACACTTGAGATTGCACGTAACCTAGGTTACGAAAATCACTTGAACTTCGATAATCAAAGTACAATCGAAATTTATCATTCGCCTGTCATTCAAGTTGTCTTCGTTTCGCAACTTAGGTTACGTGCAATCTCAGGTGTGCAAAGGCATTATTTTCTTGGAGAAACATGGAGCTGTAATTTGGCTTTCCCGTCAATCAATTTCAGCCTTACAACGGCAAAAATCTGTTGTGGGGCGACACAAAACTTTCCCGGCGGTATCCAGGGACGTCAGTAATGATTTTGATCTAAGCGTCCCTTCGGGAAAGTGAAAAATGGAGAAGTTGATTGGAAACGTTCCATTGAGTTGAGCGTTTAGCGAGCAGCCTGCATCCATTGTCGGGCCGACAGATCAAAGTGACAGGCTCTTAGGTTTTCACGGTGATGAAATATTTCGAAAGGTAGAACTAGGAAGCTAACTGTTGTGATATCTCAAGAATGCAATGCTAGCTCCTTATTAAAATTTTTGTTCCTACTTTAGACATGATGATGAAAATACACAAACTTGACTGAGAACTTTCTGCATCTGTGTGTAGAATTTCAACTCTATATCTTCAATTTAGAGCTTGGGCAGACAAGCCCAGACCCAATGTGCCATCTGAGGGCTTCCAAACTAAATCATCTACCCAAAGTCTAATCAGGTCATTCCAGGCTGAACTTATGCTTTCGTACCTGATTTCGATTTAATCCGATCAACAATTTTGTAGTTATCGTGGCAGAACCGTTTAATTTGCGCGATCGCATTATGAAGTAGGTACAAGGTGATGATATAATTCAAAAGGTAGAACTAGAGGTAGTTAACTGTTGTGATATCTCAAGAATGCAATGCTAGTTCCACACAAGGGGGTTTACGCAGCCCCAAACAACACTTGAACACACAATCAATCGGGGCGCACTGTTGCCTTTAATGATGCAACCTAAATTATTGTTTGAAAAATAACTGGTGAAAATCAGTCGCGGATTGAAAACCTGGGGCAGAGTTCTAATTAATTGCAATTCAGGGCCCCCAAGTGGTGACCTGTGAAATGAGACTTCGAACCCATCAAGAAGTTAGGTCCGAGCCACACCTGAAGGCACGATAGTTCCGAAAACTAAAAAAAAGGGGGGCTCAGTGGGGCTTCAAGAGACACCCGTAGACACCAGGAGCCTAAAGGGCCTCAACGAACCCAAGAAGACACAAGGCCGCAGTTTTGGCCTGAAACGGCAAAATCTGATGGACACAGATGGGGGCCCCATCAGGGTCTTAAACGGCAGACACCATGGGGATGGGGCCCTGGTACCGAATCAAATAAGGGAACTGCACACATTACAGTTTGTACATATACGTCAATGAAATGGGCATACTGAAGTTGCTAAAGCTACAGAAAACACAAGGGGGTTCACGGAGCCCCAAACAACACAAAGGATCGGTTCGCACTGTTGCCTCAAATGATGCAAGAAGATACTAAAGAAAACACCGAGAACCTGCCGAGAACAGCGTTCATGTTGTCACTTTGACATTGATACAATTCGTAACAAAAACGTAGTTACCAACCGGTTTGGTTGCCATGTTGCTAAAAAAATTGAATAGGCCAAAAATCGAGGAACAGGCAAGCCCGGCTGAATTCGGCCAGGCCAAACTTTGAAAATTCATAGCGCTTGTCCGGAAAACGGTGGGAAACTCCAACTTCAGCATTAGTTTGATTCTTCGGTAATGTTGCTTCCTGCCGGGTTTGGTTCACATCTGTCCTATAGATTTTGAATAATTAAATGGCAAAGTTCCAGACTTTGATATTTTTTATAATTTGACAGGTAACAGGTAGGAAAATACTTTTAACTGTTCTGAATACAGTTCTTTAAGGGCTTTCAAATGACATATCGCAAGTCAAGTTCCGTGAGATGTAGCTTCTGTCATTTGCTGATAGTGACACTTCTGTTTGACAGATGACAGCCAAAAACTAATCCGGTCATTCCAGGGCGAAACCATGTCTGCATATCAAATTTTAAATCGATCAGATCAACGGTTCGGCAGTTATCGTGGAAGATCACACACACACATACACACACACACACCCACAGACAGACATCATTCTGGAAATGGTCTTAATCGACTTGGGGGACCTCAAAATGGATATATCCGGTGAAATCTCAAAACTTTTTTTCTGCACGATTACAATACTTTCCCTCCATGTTGGTGGGGCCGGGAAAGTAAAAAAAAGACCTTGAATTGCTCGGAATGAGTGGCTGGTTCTGGACAAACAAGCTGAGTCTTGTTTATTTCTTTCACAAGACCAGATCTCGTAGATAATTCAAATTTAGGTCGACTTTGATGGACACCCCTATTTTACGATTACATCGGTGATAAAATCCTAGCCTCAAAGCGTCTTCTTTGAAGATTCAGCTTCAACATAATTTTGAAAATCAGTTTACAGAGCAAAAAGTTATCACCGCGAAACTAAAAAGTTGTTTTTTTTTTTAGATCACCCTGTAAATAAATGAGATAGGCGAAAATTTGAAAAACCGTTTTGAGATATAAGTTTTAGTACTTCCCTGGACCAGTTGAAAAAATTCCATTTTTTTCAACAGAATAGGGAGTTATTTCAACTTTCCATATTTTTGGAACTTCACGCGAACCCCTGCATAACAAATGTAGGAAGCATCTATGGAAGGACGGTTTTTGAATTTTCAGTGTATTTGTTTTATTCACAGGGCAACCTCAAAAAGTTGACTTTTTTTGTAATGCATTAATAACTTTTTTCCTCGTTACCCGAGAAATTTTCAAAATTTTTGGTTAACAGGTCACATTTGAACTGTTTGCTTTTGAACTAGAAATATCGCCCTTGTGCACCTGAAAATGTTCGTAACCAAAGTAACAAAAGCCTAATAATCACTAACAAACAGTGATCGACAAGTGAGTGATTGTTCCGATTTTTGTAACGTTGGTTACGAGCAGCTTCCTGTGAGCAAGGCCCCGATTCTCCTCCGAAAACATTCGGTTGTAATTTGGTTTCAATCACTAACAATTCAGGTTTCATGCAAGAAGAGGATACCTTGTAGTGTTCAGAATGGATGATTCTTCCAAAGGTAAGTTGATCGTAAGTTGATTTCCATCCGATTCTCCTCCCAATTCATATTTCAAGAGCAGTTCAAGTTTTGGTAAATTTTTCATGCAACCCTGTATTTGAAATGTTTGCCTCGAGTTATTGATTTTGATCTTATGATCCTACCTAAAGCTTTAGCTTAAAAATGAGCCTGAAATCTCGAAAATCGGCCAGCGACTAACTGTGACACTAGTGGGGGCACTAGGTGAATGAACCTTGCAAATGGTGATGAAAGCATGAAATTCGGTACACATACTCAGAATGAGCACCTCTCTTAGATAAGAGGTGGAGCCACGCCGAATTTTCACCGGAAGGGGGCTCGGGGGGCTCCTGAAAGTTTAAGGTGTTAGGGCTCCCACCAAACCGCTCATTAGTTCGTTTCATCAATTAAAAAGGAAACTCATGAATATATCGTGAAAATTGACGACGTTTATCGCCTTGTCCCGGAAATTTTTCATGATGAAAAAAAATAAGTTCTTCGGCAGAACACACAAATTGGTTTTATTTTATTTTCACCTACAAAGAGTTTATAAGGAGATGTGCAACAGGTTGTTTCCCACAAATTTGTATCCTCTGAATTCGTTTGTGGAGTCAAAATTTTAATGGTGTATCTTCTTGAAGAGGGGCATTCCAAAGAGTAAGCTATTTTCAACACTAAGTTCAAACAAAATTTTTTCAATGTTCTGGATCGAAATTACTGAATTCCTTCCAGCAATGCATACCCTGAACCCTTCTTTGGAAGTACCGCATGCGATTGAACGTGGAGTAAATCCTGGAACACTATCAGAATTTTTCTTCTGTGATGCTACTATCCACTCTCGACCGGGGCAATTAGGTTCCTACACAGTATGCGCGGAGTGTATACACGTTATTTCAATATTATGACACAATTTCAATCATAAAAAATTTGACTGAACCGAGAAAATACCCTGCATCGTGTATACACTCCGCGCATGCTATGTTGGAACCTAATTGCCCCGGTCGAGAGTGGATAGTAGCATCACAGGAGAAAAATTCTGATAGTGTTTCAGGACTTAGTCCACGTTCAATCGCACGCGGCACTTCCAAAGAAGGGTTCAGGGTATGCATTGCTGGAAGGAATTCAGTAATTTCGATTCAGAACATTGAAAAAATTCTGTTTGAACTTAGTGTTGAAAATAGCTTACTCTTTGGAATGCCCCTCTTCAAGAAGATACACCATCAAAATTTTGGCTCCACAAACGAATTCAGAGGATACGAATTTGTAGGAAACAACGTGTTGCACATCTCCTTATCAATTCTTTGTAGGTGAAAATAAAATAAAACCAATTTGTGTGTTCTGCCGAAGAACTTATTTATTTTCATCATGAAAAATTCCCGGGACAAGGCGATAAACGTCGTCAATTTTCACGATATATTCATGAGTTTCCTTTTTAATTGATAAAACGAACTTACAAGCGGTTTGGTGGTAGCCCTAGCACCTTAAACTTTCAGGAGCCCCCCCGAGCCCCCTTCCTGTGAAAATTCGGCGTGGCTCCACTTCTTATCTAAGAGAGGTGGTTATTCTGAGTACGTGTACCGAATTTCATGCTTTCATCACCATTTGCAAGGTTCAGTTGAGTTCAAGAGGTCAATCTGTCAATTGAAGAGATAAACCGGAAATTCAAGAGCCGTCCCGAGGTATGAGTTCTAACCTTCTTGCCCATGATGTTGAAATCCAAATTAAAAAAAAAACGCTCCAGAGGGAGTACGTCAAAGTTTTTACTTTGATACGGACGAATAGCTGAAGGATTGGGCTAGCGAACGGTCTAAAAATTGATTGAATCGCTTGTAGCATTCAACAGTTGTCTAGTTTCAAAGTAAGGTCAAATTTTGCAGGGTGACACTTATTTTGTTGAAAACTTCAGAAAGAAATAGTAAAAAGCATCAAAATTAGAGAGAAATCAGCTATCAAACAGCATTACGGACTATACAGGTTTCTGGAAAAAAGTATTTCCAGCGTCGCGAAGTCCAGCGTCGCCGTCGGTGAGATAGAATTATCGGTATGAAGCCCATTCCTGCACAAGATTGATGTCTATTAGATGCAAAAAAAACATTCCTGTTTATGCCTTATAAAAAAAATGCGCTAAAAAAACGCTATAAGGCCTTGACGACTCGGTGTTGAGATTGAACCATCCTGTACGAGTATTGCAAAGAACATTTTCGAGAATCCCCTCTCAACATTACGCATAATTGCAACATGTTTGAAGCCAATAAAATGCGGTGGCTTTGTGTCATAATTATTATTAACTTTGTGCTTTGTGCTTTGAGCACGCATACACAGAAAAGTGCTTGTCGAGGTGCTTGTCTTGGCACCGCGCTATCGTTCCATCACTCCAAAGAGACTAAAATGAGGAAACTTGGATCACATCGGAATAATTGATGACGAAATTCGAGGAGCTGGCGCCCGAAGGACCGTCGGTGGCAGTAAAAAAAATGACCCTCACGTCAGTGGCGTAACGCAAGAAAAAAAATGCCATAAAGATCAACTTAATGTTACAGAGTTCTAGCTATATCGGGACCCATCTCCGAGCCCACGAAAATTGTTCTCTCATCAGCTGAATGATGTATTGTGGAATCTTTTTATGCAATACAAGGCTTTTCAAGGCTCAGATTTTATCTCCTTGATTTCCAGTGCTAACAAGTATAGCGCCTCCAGAAACGCCACTGTTTGTGCATAGGTGAAGTTATTTCGCGCTTCGCCTAGCTCTTTAACTAATTCATGCAGTTTCCCTGACGCGATCTTGAATCATTAATTTTTATTCTCGCGTGTGTCCAGCACATGAAACGCCCTCGTCACGCATGTTTGCGGACATTAAACCATCATCTTTCGCCTTCACTTTACTGTTGTTTTTTCCACTCGGCGGTTTTCAGCTTCGAAAGCCTATACTGGGATGCAGCAACAGACTGCACGTTTGCTTATATACTTATACCTACATTTGTCCATAGAAAACTCCCATGCTAATCTTTGTAAATAAATAAAACAAATTCGTTCCATGTGTGTGAGTGCGCGTATATTGACACACTCTGGAGATGGATTTTCCGTCCCGTTTTAGCGTCGGGACGCTCTATTTCTGAAACGGCGCGGAATGCTGCCAGCCAGCAATCCCCCCTGCTCGCACCTCTCCGCCTCCCCACCGCAAGTTTCGACTTTCGTGTGCTCTGATGAGCTTTCACTGAAAAGTTTCGCGCAAAGCTGCATTTTTAAACCTCGTGCTTACAGCTTTAAAGAGTAGTTTCTTGGGATGTACCCACCTAGAATCGTATAGAGCCAAAGAGTCTAGACCAGACCTTTAGCGTGCGTCAAGATGTAAATCCAATAGGTCTCGATTGAGCGATTCAGAGGTTATCAACACTAGCAACACTTTTTTCGTGTTGCTGTACACTTTTGCTTCAAAGATCGGATGTGAACCGCGAAAAATTGCTATAAGTACTTGGCTATAAGTACTTGCTCTCAGCGAGCAAAAAAGAGCGTTTGTTGGACAATTACGGCTTGGCAAGAGCGTAATAATAATTAATTAAGTCTCCTAATTGCTTGAGAGGCAGATGTTGATGCACTTATGAACACACCAATTGTGTGCGGTTATTCAAATTAAGGTCGCCAGGGTTAAGAGGTTGTACCGTTGGTGCCTTAAAAAAAATTATTTGATAAATAACATGTTTATCGCAGGTGTATGATCCCTGTTTTGTAATGACCCGCATGTGGGTGATTAATCCTATTGAATGTGTTTTCTCACGGCGTTGTACGAAAACACCGGCGGGTAAACAAAGAAATTTCGGCGCGCGCGGTTTCGGCATCTCTGTTTTTAACATCGAACTAGTAATTTTTCATTACGAGTACTGCTATTTCGGCTCGGTTACCTTTCGTTTTGCGAGGTTGGTGTCACAGCCATAATGATACTTGCGAAAATTTAATTATGGTACACCCACTAATTTACGTCGAGTTTGCAGTTTGCTTCTGTCCGTGTTGGACTAGCTACCGCTTCCTCAAATGCCAAAATTTGACACAATCAAACCTCAAACCAATGTGTTATAAAAAAAAAACAACTAAACAACATGTCACTCCAATGCTCAATTCAACTGAAACCAACCCATAAAATTTTGATTGTCATGCGAATATTACTTACTTATCTATATAAAATTATACACCCACCGATACAAAATTCGACCACTACAAAAACTGCTCAATTTGACGGGTAAAGAATTTCAAATAAGATGATGACCGACCAAAGACCGTTTATTTGATGATCAATGTGCATCATTAGGTATACGCTTATTTGTGATCATCATTATTCGATAATACAGACTGCTTTCCGATAACTTGACTTTTTCAAGTTTGTTAACGTATAGGTATAGGTACTATTGTGGTCCCATAAATCGTTTAACGATTTTTTCATCGCATTACAGGAAAATCTGAGAAATCACAGTACGTCGACCTGGCTTTTAGTGGGATTGTTAACATTGATACCTACAGTTTAGATGGAAACTGATTGGCTCCCTCGCCAATCTCAAAAAAGCATCAGGAAAATTATAGTTTGTTCTTTGTTGTGAATACGACTTCGACATCTGCGTTATTTTGGCATCAATAACAGTCTGACAGAAAGTCATTAACGTATCATTAATGGACCGTGTGTATAAAAACGAAGTATTCGCTCATACTCCAATTTTGGAGGAGTTGCTAAGAAAAGCTCGCTTGGCCACTCCTACAAGATCGTAGCATGAGCATATACTTTGTTTTATGCACAAGGCCCATTGAGACAATGTGTATAAAAGCTAGCTCTGTTAGCTTAAGTGATTTTTGAATGTCGTAATGTGAGGTTTATTCCGAACCTGGACTTCATCCGGCCTAATGAGGCCCCCAGGAAGGGCGAAACACGGGTCTGTGGAGTATGGAGTGCGCCTTTTGCACTGACATTACGGAGCTTGGAATTGTAATTTCTTGTCCAGTATACAAGTGAAAGCCAGTGATAGCCACTCTAAAATGTCATTCACTAACGTTTAACAAGCAGAGATTAGTACTTCAAAGTTGAAATGAAACAATCGTTTCTTTAAACATAGCTTTTATCCTCGTTCCAAACCTTTATACCTTTCAACCAACAACTGATTTGGATCAAATTTGATCCAAACAAATTTGTGATTGTCAGCATTCGAATTATGCAATCCAGCATCCAACTACCGTCGATCGTTGACGTCTTTTGAAAAATTCAACTGATCAGACACTAATACCCAGTGACATTTTGAGAAAAATTTCATAACCAGAGTAAAGAGAACAAGAGAAAGAAAATGCAGTCGAGTACATGAAGGGAAAATAACGAAACAGGGCATATTATCCGTTTCAACCTTATTTGCCACAGAGCAAGCTTTGATATTGTTTTGTTAGGTTTAGCATACTGACAAAATTGACGAATTTTCACAACGTCAGATCAAACCAACTATCAAAATCCCAAACATCATCCCGCATCAAACGAAAATGCAAGTTTTGCAGCATATTCAACATGTCGAGCGCCTACAGCCAGACATGCATGACGGTGAACGGGGCCACGTCGCTTTAGTTCTTAATGGGGTAAGTAAAAAATTACGGTTTTTTACTCCCCAGCTTATGTTCAACTTGGAGTCAAGTAGTTCACGTTTTAGTTCAGGGAGCTGGTGCCTGAAAACTTGAGTCCATACTTGCTCTCTGTCCCCTGTCAATCAATCTCTATTAAAGCTCATGGTTGAACTTTATATTTTGGTTGTGAAGTGTAATCCATAAGTGTGATGAAGAAACCCGGTCTGGAGTCTTTCGTTATTGGAAGGTGTTTCGACTTTTTGTCACTTTAACTTGTCACTTTGTCAATTATAAAACTCATACCTGTGATACTGCTGATTATTGCAGTGGTAATTGCAGCACATACATAGAATTTCCCCCGGGCTCATAGCTGTTTAGGGGCCAAGATTTCGCCCCTGAAGTCTTGAATAATAATTTACCTGCGCCATTTTTTCTCGCTTTCCTCGGGCTACACCCCCGGCCCGAATTTTCTTCCAAGACGCGGCGTCATGACGGTATCATTGTGCTTATAATAGTGAAAAGTCGGACTGACGGCTTTGAAACAATAATTGGCGGATTATCAATGTCAGAGCTACATAACCTTCACTGCGTGAAACCACCTGTGTGTCTCATGGGTGCCAACGTAGCTGAAATTTTCCATAGCTTGCTCTGTGGCAAGTAAGGGTGAAACGTATAATGGGTCTCGACGGATTTCGTCACGAGTCTTGTTGGCTGCTCTGCTTGGCCATCTATCCGTCATCAGATCTGGTGTGCAAAATGTCAGGTTGGCAGCCATTGGGCGTCATGCGCACGAAACTTTTTGGCTTATGACGCTTTTTGAAAGTTCTGGATTCGGTTAACGGTTTTCGAATTTCGACGAAAAAGAAAAGTGAACAAACGCTTCAATATAATAACAACAACGCTGAAAAGCTGGAATGACAGGATGCTGTGCGATGCTGTGCGCTGTGACAAATGACAAGTGACAAGTGTTTGGCTGTTCAAACGTCAAAAACTCCCTCCAGGTCCATCGGCGACCTATAGGCGATTGACCTTATTGGGGAAAATGGCCGTTTCGTCGAGAAAGTTTCAGGGAATTAATTTTCAGAAGAGGTGTAAGTTGCCGCAGACAGCGGCGTCTGTTTCGTCAATTGGTGGCACGTCAAAACTGTCACTTTGCTGTCTTGTACAGTCTCCTACAAGCAAACTTTTGTTCCTGTGAACCCTCGGGACCCCGTGGGCTCTTTGTTGGGCCCCATGTTGATGACCAGCGTCGTCGCAGACCGTTCTCTAAATCATCCATAGCTTCCGCCCAAGGAAGAGCAACAGACTCTGTCACACCCGCACGGAGGGAAACACACAAGCCCGTCGACCAGCCTGCCAGCCAAGAAAAAATCACTTCGGGCTGGCCGTGCAGAGTCAACCACCACCTACCTTTTTTCCTTGCTTTTTTCTAAAGATTTCCTGCTTCGACTTCAGCTGGAGATCCGCATTTTTCATTCTAACAAGGTCGCCGTAGCTACCTCTGTGTTCGCGACGTAAACGTTGTCTTTTTTTAACGCAATAATGTAGTGCATTGCTGGGGGCGTGGTCTTTCAGCTGCGCACCTCTGGAGCTAGATCTACTACAAGCCTGCTAAATACGCTATCCATAACATGAAATAAGAGACACAAATGCAAACCCCTTTTCAGATTATTTCTACTTGTCAAATTTCCATGTCAATATGTGGGTATTGCAGGTATCCACTAGTGCCCACTTAGGCTACTAGATGTCAGAGTATGTGTTTCTCCCAAAAACGTCCTCGACGATCAAGTACCGAGCTCTACACCAGGTGGCGTTTTTTAAATGTAAATCGCCTATAGAGAACCAGAAAAAATAAATAGACGACGGGAACAAAAAGCCAAGAAGGTCACAACTAGAGTATAGAGAACAAGAAAAAAAACAGCCGAGTGAATGAAAGGAAAAAGATCAGCACCAGAGTATAGAGAACACCAGAAGAAAAAACAGCTGAGTACATGAAGCGAAAATGAGCAGAACCAGAATAATATGGAGAAATCGAAAAAAAAACTGAAGCTAAACAATTGCAGCAAGATGATGACAATTTCAAGGAAGTTTGTTGAACGTTTAAATGATTCGAAGAATAAGAAGAAAAAGATGGACATTGATATCCTCAGATCCCGTCAGAATTTTTACAGAAGCTTGATTTGCAAAAAAAAAGGCGCAGAACTGGATTTTATACGGTAGGACGCACAATTATGCATGTCCTCAAAATTTGTCCTCTTTAGAAGAGCGAATGGTTCAACTTTATGCAAATAGAATCTTTGATGCATTACCCACTGGTCTGTTGAGTGAGTGAGTCAAAGTTCAACTTTCATTTTTTAACCAAAAACGGCTTTCAATTTTCACTAACGCCAGTAAACGTTTCCCATGCACAGTTCAATTATAAGTACCAGTTCAACCTGGAAAAACGTTAGAATACAAACGTTGAACGCTAATACAACGATAAACACGGTTTTTAAACGTTAACATGACGTACCCGTGCTCAGTGGGTTATAACCGAATATTTATGCAATGCCCGTGTAGAGTCGTGGTAGCACAAGCTGTATCTTATAGAGCCGGATGTCGTAAGTTAGAGGTGCGATCCTGATTCCTGACCTCTGGAATCCCGGGTTCTTTTAGTTTTTCTTTGCCCGCATGCAAATATTTCCTCTTTCTGTGTGCAAATAATGACCTTGACAGGTTACTGAGTTTCTTTTCAACAAGTGATTCACACAGACACCTGAAAGTAAGTTGATGAAACCGGCATTCTAAAACATTGGCCAATTGGCAACAAAGCACAATTTAGCGTATTGGATCATAGATGCAGATTTTTCACCGATAAGAAGGAAAAACCTAGATGATTTATTTCGATTTTTGGTTGGAGGCGTAATCCTGACGTCTGGCTTTTTTTCTCAATTTTTCTCTGTCCGAATGCAATTTTTTCCTCGTTCTGTGTGCACATGTACCTCGTCAGGTCACTGAGTTTTTCACGCCCGATCTTGATGGGCTTTTACCGGAGCAAAATTTTGATTCGAGGCTTTCGTTTGCGAGATATTTGAGTTTGATCTGAAAGTTTGAAAATCTCGAGAGCCCCAACTCCAAAAACTTCTTTATAAACAATCAAGATTTTTTCATATAAAAAAGGTTCTTCGCGCTTGAGTGGAAAGTCATGGATTTTGACAGATTTAGGTAAGCAAAATCGGTCAAAATCTAGGCCAACTGACCTGGTCTAAAACTAAAAACAGGTATTAAGTACTTATAAAAAGAACCCCGTTGAATCTTCCGACTTGATATGCTAAGTTTATACGTCAGCGTCAGATACGGTGTAAGGCGTAACGTTTAAGCGTCTTAGTAGCAACTGATTGCTAGGATTATTGACCTGCATGGTTCCTTATCCTTGAGCGTTAAACTTGATGTACGAACCTGGAACCTACATTACCTAATAACGAGTGAAGTACTCTGGGAAAATTGGAGACTTCAACGCGCAGTCAGAAAACGAACTCACCTATAATCTGATAAAAATTGTGGACGCGCAAGCCAGAGTGTTGGATTTTGTATTCTACAATAACACAGTGTTACTTTCCGCTTTAGTATTATCAAAACTTGCTTCCGTTATTTTTGCGTGCGCAGTAACAGCGGCTCCATGTTGGAGTAGTCGCCGAGCAGCCGTCGAGCGATGAACATGTACCGTTATGCCTCTTGTCTTTTGTAAACAATTCTTTTAATAAACATTTACTTATCCAGTCAAGCCAGATTTAACAGGTAATGGGCCTAGATCTCTACGATCAATGAAAATAGTCAGTAACCAGCCTGATAAAAGTGCCCGTGCGTGTGTAACCGAAAGTTGAAGAAAATGGCTACCGCGTCGCGAAGCGATCTCGCACAGATCGTCAAGTTTGACGGCTCAAACTTCCAGCTATGGAAATTCAGCGTTTCCATCGTGTTCAATGCCGAAAAGTTGATGTCAATTGTTGACGGAACAACTACTGAACCTGATGATAAAGCATCGGCTGACTGGACCGCGTGGAATGACAAGGACAAGAAAGCGCAAATCATTTTCCTAACCACACTTATTCCCAAGATGCTACAATCCCTCGTCAACTGCAAGACAGCTGCAGAAATGTGGAAAAAGTTGGTTACGATACATGAACAGAAAACTGAACTTTCAAAGGAATTGATATGGCAACGATTTTATGAACTTCGCATGGTCGGCGGAGAAGCCATCTCTGGCCACTTGGCGAAAGTAGAATCGATTGTGAAGGACCTTCAAGATGTGAAAGAAACCCTTAGCGACAGCGCAATTTGCTCGAAGATTATCAACAGTTTACCGCCGAAGTACAACAATTTTCGAACTGCATGGGATTCAGTTGCGCCGAATATGCAAAATTTGGATAATCTTACATCACGCCTTCTGAAAGAAGAGACTCGAATGTCAACCCAGGACGATGAAACATCGCGTCTTGCATTGCAAGTACAAGCACTTCAAGCGAAACTCGACAGTCAATCACGCCCTGAAGAAAAGAAAAAATAGCAACAGCAAAATCGCCGATCTCAAAAAGAAGACCAGCTGTAATTACTGTAAACGAAAAGGCCACTGGTCTCGTGAATGTCGAAAACGCCTTGCAGATGTGCAAAAAGGCACACCCAACAGTGAAAAATCCGGTTCTAATTCCGCATATGTCAGCGACATTTCACTGCTGTATTCAGCTACCTCCGATAGTGATAGAGACAAGTGGATTTGCGATTCTGGAGCCAGCGCCCACATGACTCACCATCGTGAATGGTTCAACGAATTGAAAGATTTAAAGGAACCGATTTCTGTAAAAATTGCGAACGACAAAATCATCTCGGCAGTTGGAGTTGGTAGCATCACAATTCAAGCTAAAGTGCAAGGTCAATGGCATGACCGTGAAATCCGAGACGTCCTATACATCCCTCAACTAAACAGGAGTTTGTTTTCTGTGGGAAAAATGACCGATAAACAGTTCACATTTCGCGCGTTGAAACACAATTGTGAATTTCGCGATAAAGACGGGCAGGTGTCGTGTATCGGTTTTCGGGAAAACAATTTGTGGATTATGAACTTCCGCGTCAAACAACAATTAGAGTGCAACGTCGCCAATCAGCAATCTTTGAAATTATGGCACGAGCGCCTCGGTCACGTGAATTTCAAATCCATAAAGAAAGCTGCCAAAAATAATATACTGTGTGATTTGAAAATAGACTGCAATGAGGAAGAATTCTGCGAAGCATGTCAGTTTGGAAAACAAAGTCGAAAATCGCATCCAACGGCTTTAAGAAGAACAAATAAGGTTGGTGAAATGATTCATTCTGATTTATGCGGACCCATGAATATTGAATCACCGAGTGGATCACGATACTTCATCTTGTTCAAAGATGATGCGAGCAGCTATAGAAGTGTCTACTTCCTGAAACACAAGTCTGAAGCTTTCGCAAAATTCAAGGAGTACGAAGCACTGGTTCAGAGGCAAACTGGCAACCAGATCAAAATCCTGAGGAGCGATAATGGAACTGAATACATCAATAATGATTTCAAACAATATTTGACGCAAAAAGGAATAATACATGAGTGTTCAGCCGTTTACACCCCTCAACAAAACGGAGCTGCCGAAAGAGAGATGAGAACCGTCGTCGAATCGGCTCGATGCATGTTGTTGAATAAAAATGCACCGAAAGAACTTTGGAGTGAATCAGTGAACACGGCTGTTTACATTCTGAATAGAATGGCCTCAATTCACCAGCAAGAGAAAAGTTCATTCGAAATGTGGCATGGGAGAAAGCCCGAAATAAAGCACACAAAAATTTTTGGTTGCACCGCATATATGTGCATCCCACCACAGTTTCGAAAGAAATTTGACCCAAAGAGCAGGAAGCTCATGTTTGTTGGCTACCATGAGAATTCTAATAATTACAGACTATGGGATCCAGTAAAGCGAAGAATTGAAATTTCATGCAATGTAAATTTCAACGAAAATCAAGCGTTCATCATCGATGACAAAGAAAACGAAAACATCGCAGTTTTTCCGATACTTTTCGAAGAAACCATTCTCGAAAATCACGCTGGAGAACAAAATCATGATGAAGAAAACGAAGAAATTTTCGAATCAGCTTCAGAAGAGGAAGAAGTGCCACCTCCTGTTCAATTCGAAAACAGACGTCAGCTGCGGGACAGAAACAACATCCAAAGACCGGATTACTACGGAGCAGCGATATATTGTACAATTCTAACTCCAGAATCATACAATATGGCTATCAATGGTGAAGAAAAAGAAAAATGGCAGCTGGCAATGCAACAAGAAATGGAAGCCCTCATCAAGAATGAAACTTGGAATTTAATCCCTCTTCCCGCGGGTGCAAAAACTGTTGACTGCAAGTGGGTGTATCGCGTAAAAACGGACTCTGAAGGTGACGTTACCCGTTACAAAGCTCGGCTCGTCGCGAAAGGATTTACGCAACAACACGGTATAGACTACCAAGAAACTTTTTCGCCCGTGGTACGGTATGACTCAGTTCGTGTTTTGTTAGCCCTTGCCGCGGAAAAGGACTTGATGATAAAAAATTTCGATGTGCAAACCGCGTTTCTTTATGGTGAATTGAAAGAGACAATCTACATGAGACAACCCCCTGGATTTGAAGATAAAGAAAAACCCGATTATGTCTGCAACTTAAGAAAAAGCCTTTACGGATTAAAACAGGCCTCTCGTTGCTGGAACGACAAATTCGTAAGTTTTCTAAAGACTTATAACTTTAAACAATTCAAAAGTGATCAATGCGTTTTTATTGGAAAGTTTGAGAATGAGACTATTTTTTTGGCTCTTTATGTTGATGACGGTTTGGTATTATCATCCTCGCGAAGAGCAATTGACGTTTTGATCATGAACTTGAAAAGTGACTTTGAAATAACGGTTGGTGATGCAACACAATTTGTTGGCCTAGACATTGTGCGTGATCGCGAAAAGAAAACGATCGCAGTCAGCCAGAGAGGATACATCAACAAAATTATCCAAAAGTTCAACATGAGCGACGCCAAAACATCGAGCATCCCAGCTGAGCCAGGTATCAATTTACGGTCGCCGACCACTGATGAAACCGAATACTCAAGAAAACAACCTTATCGGGAAGCCGTCGGTTCATTGATATTTTTATCGACTGTTTCTCGTCCCGATATTACCTACAGTGTGAGTCAAGTAAGCCGGTTCCTGAATGACTGGAATTCTAAACACTGGGAAGCCGTCAAGAAGATCCTGCGATACCTAAAGGGAACTATCGACTTCAAGATAGTTTATGGAAACGCAAATGGTGTGAAGATAACAGGATATACGGATGCTGACTACGCTGGATGCCTGGAAACACGGAAGTCCACAAGTGGTTACATCTTCATGATGGCAAATGGACCAATAACTTGGACAAGTCAGCGGCAAAGTATCATCGCCTTGTCGTCTACCGAGGCCGAGTATATTTCGTTGACTTTGGGTGCAAAAGAAGCTTTGTGGCTCAAGTCTTTCATGAAGGAGTTGGATTTTCAACAGGAAGCCATAATGATTATGGTCGACAACCAATCAGCGATGAAGTTAGCGAAAAATCCCGAGCTGCATAGAAGGAGCAAACACATAGACGTGCGGTATCATTTTATTCGTGATGTGGTGTCTCGGGGTGAAATCAAACTTTCATACGTTGAAACCAAAGAACAATTAGCAGACATTTTGACCAAACCTTTGAATAAACATTTGTTTTATAACATTCTGAATTTGCTAAACATTAAGTGTTATTTTGAATAAGAGGGAATGTTGGATTTTGTATTCTACAATAACACAGTGTTACTTTCCGCTTTAGTATTATCAAAACTTGCTTCCGTTATTTTTGCGTGCGCAGTAACAGCGGCTCCATGTTGGAGTAGTCGCCGAGCAGCCGTCGAGCGATGAACATGTACCGTTATGCCTCTTGTCTTTTGTAAACAATTCTTTTAATAAACATTTACTTATCCAGTCAAGCCAGATTTAACACAGAGCACTTCGGATTTATACGGAGAACTTTTGCCGTTATTGCAGAAATTCCAGACAATTATTAGCAGGGGATGTGCAGCGAAAATGAGACAAATTATTGTGATTAGGTAAATAATGTGAATACGATTTCTTACGCAAGAAATGAATTCAGTTATTATTGCTGGCACTTAGTACTTAGTAATTACCTACTCAAAGACGTACGGTTCGCACGTTTATCAAAACGACATGAGGTTTCCATTGTGAAAAGTCTTAATATACAGCAAAAGTAGTTTCCAATCCATATGAATAAACATATTATCTGCCTATTATCTTGGTTTCTGTGAGTGTATTTATCCAATTATTTTGATACGTATATTAACTATGTACGCCGCGTATAAATTATTGTAGGTACTCCACCCTCGACTCCACCCAAAGAACTTCCTCTTTTAGATATCCAATTCATGAAAAGTACCTGGGACATTTTCGAAGAACCAAGTTACAAAAGAAGTATGTATTCGAATTCAAATAAAAAAAAAAAGTCGTTACTTGGTCAAGTAGGTATACAGTGGCACAAAATGTTCCCAATTTGTTTGAAGCACCTTGCATTATCTGTATTGCATCATCATAAAAAATGCAGTTTCCGCTATCCCTACAATATTGTTCCAACCTCGGTTCCAACAATCATACCTGCGGCATTTACCTTCCACTCAAGTTAATCACTAATCAGTAATGGGAAAACTGACCCTATGACGATAAATTCAATTCAATCATTAGTCTAGTGAATAGATACAACGTGTGGGCAGTACGTGTAAGGTAGTAGGTAGATACAATAATTAGTAATTACCACCCGAAAATGAGCGCACTGAATCCGAGCATGAGTCCTTTTAAGGTGTAAAAATTGAATCAACCGCTAGCACTTTTGAATAGCCGGCTTCCAGCTTCGCATCGTTATTATTGTCCAGTCCAGGCCCGTCGATGATGCCGCGTCACATTTTCCGATTTACTATACCGCCTGCACAAAACCAACAACCACGTTTTGACCTTCCGTCGTATCTTTTATTCTGTTCACCATTCAACAGTACCCATTGAAATATCACTTCGACCATCTGTTCCTAGATACATTGTAAACTATATTATTTAATTTGACAAAAATCACAGACATTTCGAAAACAAATTACATCAATTATTGTCACTGCATGTAATCACCTTCTCCTAAATGAGCCAGGAATCCGCACCGCGCTGTGTTGTTGCATCACACCCTACTAAAATAATTGCATCTCCATAGATGCAATCATGTCATATACCATCGCGGTTATAAAGCGTGGGTGCTCTTCCACGCGCATACTTTCGCTGGGTATAGGTATATTTTGAACAGACCAAATTTGCAACAAATTTGGATCAGAGAACTAGCGCCACGCCTTTAGGAGTGGTTAAAGGTCGCATAATATTTATATACCAATAGCATGCATATAGAGATTTTAAAGATGAAAAAAATCGAAAGCTGTTTATACTTTTACTTTTCGAGTATGTTTATCCGGCATCCCGTGTGATCGTTTAGCATTGTTGTGTCACAACAAACATGGCTTAATTAACCGAAGATTCCAGCGCTTTGGCTTTTGACGGAAGTAGCGATGATGATGGGGGAAACTGGGAAAGGAGCCGGGATATGTGCACATAAAAAACCGCGTGGCATTAGCACAATTCCAGCTCCTCACGGTCCAAGAAGCAAAAGAGAAATTGCTTTGGCAAGCGCTAGCCGTGGCGCATCAAGAGCAATTTAAGATGTGCCTCCGGGAAACGTTCATTATGCACTTTGATGATCCGCGAGCCTGATGAAAAGAATCTCTTCAGGTGCGTTAGCTTAGGCTTTGGCCCCGACTTATGCACCACTTAATTAAAAGCACACAGAAGCTCTGGAATGGGAAGCTCTTTTATTGTATCAAACTAAGTCACCGAGAGCAAAGAAACGCGACATGTGCACTTCCCTGATCAATCATTCTCTAATGACACAGAGAATCTCATGCATTGAGTCATTTTTGCACGTGCATGCGAAGAATGGTCTCCCAGGCGGATTAGAAAATTAAACGCATACCTATACCCAGCAAATGTAGATGTAGGTATAATTATTATTATAATCAATCATAGAAAAAGTATATTATTATGGCACGGGGGAATTAGAAATTATTATTATACGACTGTGTGCTCTCGCATATTTATTCGCCCGTGGATTTGTTGACATTAGATTTATTATTGTGATTTGATGCTATCTCCGAAAGTGACTTGCCTGTTTGCAGCAGCAAGGTTCGGTCCATAAATTTACAGCGTGCGCAGACTTATTATGACAGCAATTCACATTGTTTGAGTAATTGCCACGATGAAAGATAAAGGAATATGTGGCAGTAAAAAGGAGCATTTGCTGAAGCTATACGAAACTTGGTGTGATTGTTCTGGAATTGCATTTACTGAAATGGATGATGTTTAGGAACTGAAATTGGTATATGACATACATGTAAAAGCAATGCCTGGCATTTCTGGCAAAATGAAGTTTATAATGAGAGTTGTTGTTTGGTTAAAAGAAGGAGCAGCGTAGACAATGCGCAATAAAATTACGGTGAAGTTATTTGGAAACCCAGCAGAATATCGAACCCATCAGTACACCGAGTATCTTTTTTGAAGTGAATTTAAACCGTAAGGGAATAACAAATGGATGTCATCTAACATGACTTGGCAATGATATAATATAAAAACTCAAATTTATCTTATTATATAACTTTATCGTATAGATAAAAATTGTGTTCAAAACACGTATAGGAGAATCCCATTTGTACAGCGTACTGCCCTAAATAGAACGACACTTTTAGCTGCAATTTGTCCGGCCGTCTGTCTGTCTATTCCCGGGTCACACGAGAATGCAACCCGCTTGCTGGAGAAACTTCTGACGGCCTCTGCCAGCCGACAGCTGAAGCTCATGTGACAATGTGACGTAAAATGACAAATTAGAACTGTGAGCGCATCAACGTCAATTGGAAAATTCAAAAATTATCGGAAAATCTGGGATATTTGGTAGTTTTGCGATTTTTCCTCACGCTTTCATTATTCATAGGTGATAATATCTATCGATTGTGACCAATACGTATTGTTTCTTTGCTTGGTTGAATATTTTACAAATCTAGCAAAAGTTTCGCATTTTTGCAGTTCGTCATACTTAGAGTTGAGTTGAATCGTTTTTGTTGTTCTTTTCCTTCATGTCGATGGCGAAAAACAGCAACCTTCTATCTCACCGTTTGCAGAAACTCAGCAAGCTCCTATGTCAAAAAGGGATACTTTTCAGGAGGAACAAAATTGTACTTTAAACATGATGTACTATATTTTCTTCCATTTTAGGTTGAAATAATATTCTCTGTAAATTGAAGTGATATAGCTATTCTGTGGTGATATAATGGGATATGAAATTTGATAATATTCACTAGATTTGGCTATAAAACGTGACATAGGCGGTTTTGTCAGCAATACAGGCTGTCCCGGAAATACACCGACAACGTTCTAGGACAGCTTCCTCTCATCGGAACAAGAAAAAAGTTCCTATGAACATTGGTCCGAAAATGCTTCCTAAGGGAGCTACAGGTCCCTAAAGGTGGAACCCTGGAGATGGTTTTTATCCATTATCTGAAATGGAAACCGTTCAAGAGAAATCAATCAAACTTGACACATCCACTAATCTTCTTGTGCCCAACAAAATGAGGCAAGATTATTTCCAAAATAATTTACCAGGGGTGGATCAGGCTGAGGTGTTGGGGTAGAAATAACCCTAACTTACATCTGTATAGTGATAATTTTTGCAGAATAGAAGCTTTATAGCAGCTTTTGTGTCTGACATAGAAGGTTATTTTCCATCTTGTCGTTGAAATTTTGTGCCACAATCTTCCATCTTTGACATAGAAGGTTTTTATCTTCTGCCTTGTCATCGTATTTTCTGCAAAAACCTTCGTTGTCTGATTTAGAATTGATATTTTGCACTTGATATACGAATGAGTCTTAATTGGAATCGGAAGTTTTGTCAGTCGATTAAAGGCTGGAGTGTCGATTGTTTGATTCATTATTCTCAACTCTGCTGAAATTGACATAGGAGGTTGTTGATTTACCGCAAATGGTGACATAGAAAGTTGCTGTTCTTCGCCATCGATGTTTAAATTTCGAAATGGAGCATCTGAATGCCTACACTTAAAAGCTTGTCCGCATCTTGCTGCAAAGGGGTGCCAATTTCATGATCGATCACTGCACTCTCAAGTACCTTCAGGACTTTTTAAACCCAAGGCACCAGAAGCCCTGAAGTGAGGAAGAATCAACTGTAAAATAAGGGCCCGTATTCAGCAGTTCACGGCGAAATCAGCCCACAGCTCAAACATTCCACCGGAAAAAAGTCCACGTTTCATTTACCCCCGAGTTCTGCTACCGCGAAGACATCCACTGCTAAGACGATCCACCGGAAAAGGGTCCACAACGCATTTATCCCCGAGTTCTGACACCGCGAAGATATCCACTGTTCAAACGTCCCACCGGAAAAAAGTCCACGACTCATTTGTCCCCGAGTTCTACCACCGCGAAGACATCCACTGCTGAAACGATCCACCGGAACTAAAGGTCCATCACGTATTTATCCACTGTCAGGTGACTTCGCTCATACACATTGCAAAACTAGGAACTTGGAAATGCCAACTGTCGGCATTTAGTCGGCGGTAACCTCCCTCTTCATCCCCTTATGATCTCTCCCTGGAGAGCATTCCATTCAAAAATGACTTGTGGAGTTGTGGCACTGAAATTTGCAAATTTCACTGTTACCTTCGCCATTTCGCACTGTTAGAAAACGAGCAATTGTCGAGTAATATTATGGACAAGAAATAAACTGCTGCTATTTTTCATGATGATATAATTATGCAACCAAACATACATTCAACAGACCATCTACTAGTTTTGAAATGTCTATTGGTGTAGGCGGCATATGACAGTGACTAAATGAGCGGTGGACTTTTTTTCGGGGGGACATTTGAGTCGTGGAATGATTTATCGGTCTGAAGACTCGGCGATAAATGCGTGGTGGACCATTTTCTGGTGGACCGTTTGAGCAGTGGATGACTTTGCGGTGTCAGAATTTGGGGATAAATGCGTGGTGGACTTTTTTCCAGTGGATCGTTTCAGCAGCGGATGTCTTCGCGGTGGAAGAACTCGGGGATAAATGAGTGGTGGACTTATTTCCGGTGGGACGTTCGAGCTGTGGACTGATTTCGCTGTGGACTGCTGAGTGGGCTTCCCAAAATTAGATTTAATGTGCACTTACTTGAAAATAGAAACTTTGATTACTGAATGTTGAAGATGAATAAAAAATACGGAAATGCTTTCTTTCTCTTATTATTATTTATTTTCTTCCCTGCATCAACTACTGGGTTATTAGCAGGCTTTTTTTGGTGAGTTTTTCTGTAACGATAACAACGAACGACGGCACAACGTGTAGATAACAGTTTTTGGAACTGTGGGGGATTTTCAGTATGGTTTCGTTTTCGATGGCTTTTCCGTTTCATCCCTTTTCCCGGGGCATCACCGCACGATAGTAGATGCCCCAGTACTAAGGAATGCATGAAAAAGTCCATCTGGCCCGGTGCGGATTTGAACCCGGGACTTCCACCTTTGAAAAGCGGGGCCGAGCTCACCGTGCTACCAACCGGGTTTTATTAATTTTAAACAACCAACTATTCCAGTTTTTCCGACGGATTTTCAATTGACATTGATGCGTTGACAGGTCTAGGGTGGGACTTCGTGTATTCGCTATCGACAGTCGCTTCTAAGCGATAGTCGCTAAGCATAGTGAATTTACATGTACCTGCTCAAGGTCAGGTAGAAAGCGACTGTTGACAATGAACACGAAGTCCCACCCCTGATTTGACTTTTCACGTCACATTAGCTTCGAATGTCGGCTGACGGATGGCGCCAGCAGTCCTCCAGCAAGGGGGTTGCATACTCTTGCGGCCCACGCCCTATACTGCTGGTGCGTAGAAAATCTTCAATTTAAACTTTATCGTAACTGTGTCTTAGGTCAGTATAGCTTTGAAATCTGCATTTTTCTCGTGAACTTCGACAAAGACAAAGGGTTCAATGTCAAGTAACACTTGTAAAGTTGTGTCGTCAACCGTGAAAAAAATGTTAAATTTCACGTCAATTTGCGATCTCTCCGGCTCTAAACCTGAAACAGATCCATGATGAGGGGAGGGCTAAAATGGGACTGGAAATCTTCCCCGGCGCATTTGATTTGAGATCTGAAGCTCACGGGTAATGTACACTTGAAATTAAGCCCAAAACTAAATCATCTCCACAGACGGTGGTCTTGAACCGATAGCTTCTCTTACTTGTCATGAAATTATGATTACCCTGTACAGCTGATGAGCTGATGAAGCAACCAAAAGCCCCCCTCACTCATCATGAAAATAACAATGAATTTACATAAACCATCTTAACTCTACTTCCTCGTAATTTGGGCGAAAGCAGGACGCAAGCACTGTTGCCAACTCCACGTAAATAAAATTTCTGGTATATTCTAGTCTCAGAATTATAGTCGGTGCTGATGTTCTTCATAAACAAGTAAAATGGCTGAACTTTATATGACAAATTCACGTGAAGTTGGCGACAGTGCAGAAACAATTATTCTACTTCTGCACTACCCGCATCTAAACCGCAAATACCTTTGGTTCTTGGGCGTTCAATAGAATGTTTAACTTGAATTAACCATCAAGCCCACGCCCACTCCATTGATAAATACCTGCGTTCGGTCAATAGAAACATGAATTATGATCAATATCGACTGAAACATTCAATCTAGCGTTCGAGGAACGGGAGCCGAAGAATAGCGCGTACGTACTACTTCTTGGCTTTCGCAGATCGTCCATCGAATCCGTGCAGGTTAGACGTTTAGCTCTCGACCATATAGGTTGGCCCATTTTCTACGTCCTTTTGCCCGGCGCATCCACCATCTGTGGCGGGTTTGTGCTCTAATTAAGCGTTGCAGTGTCTAAAGTTTGGGCACTAATAAACTATATCCCGTTCACTTTTTATTTCCAGTAGAATGACTTTTTGGAGCAAAACACAATGTGATGCTTGGATGTTTGATGTTCTGTGACGGAATGGATTTTTTCATAGAACTGTCAGGATGAAAACGAAAAGCGTGTGTAACTTGCTATAGATTTCCTCATCAATTACAGACATAAATACAATAATAGGCATATTTCATAGTGGTGAAATAGTGTATCATTAATCATTATACAGGGTAGTTAAAAAATGGCGGGTTTCCTTTCGGGCACGTTATAGTGGACGTTAACGGAGCATGGGAAAAAAATAAAAAAAATTAATCGGCTTAATCGGCTTCGATTTGCAAGTTATTAACAAAAGCAAATCTGTTCACTCTGGCAGCATCGCATTAGTAAGTACCTACCTGGCACCTTCAGATCGAAGAGGTATATTACAATAGCATAATTGTATTGTTATCCTGGAAACTGCGTAGAACCTACCAGACCATACCAAACATACTTTCCAAATGTATTTTCACAGCACCTTTGAGATGAGAGACGAATTTTGAAATTTAAAAATACGACTGAAATCTCAATTGGAAGAGGACTTCTCATTCGGGAACAACTAACTCTCAACTTCACCTCTTCATAGCTCGAAGGATAAATGAGCCAATTTTTTGCACTATTTTTTCCGTGCTCCGTCAACGTCTCACAATGTACACGGGACGAAATGCGCCATTTCTGAATCACCCTGTATGAGTTTATTAAGACGTAATATTGTCACACGAGTGGTTTGCAAAGAGTATTCGAAAGGAAGGAGTGTTGTGATAATACGTCTTTTTTTTTTTTTTTTTTAATGGCGTAATTCTTTGACTTGTTCTGAACGGAGTAGGCTGTGGCCTGTAGCGCCTGTTCGAGTTTTCGACGCTTGATCTAAAAATTGCGTTGCGTTGCTCTAAGAAAAGTGTCACAATGGAAGCACTGACCCTTTAGCCTGCTTCAGCTAAAAAGACGTGCCTAGCCATGAATAATCATCGGTAACACAAAGAACATCCCGGCAGGTCTGCATTTGCTGCAGGATTCAAGTGTAAAAAGTTGAATAGTCCAAATTAAAAAAAAACTTTCAAAGTTGCTTACTGGACCGAAATTAATAGATTACCTCCAATTTGTCAATTTGAAGGTATACATTGTAATACATGTACCTTGTTGGAGGTATAATTTGCCCGGGCCCGTGATGTTTTGGTATCTAGACGACGGCAACAAGTCTCTGCCGACTCCGCATCGCATTTCTACGCATTATACGGTCAATTTTTTAGTTTTCAATTTTTGATGTCAGTTTTACACTTTAACAGGCTACATTACTTTTGAACAAGCCAGTTTCATATACCAGGTAAGAAGGTGACTAGCCTACAATGCTAAACTAGGTTTGCCTATAGGTCACTTGAATCATGTTTCCGCTAGACATAGGTATTATACTTCAAATTCGGTTAGTTTTCAAACAATAAATTGATGAAACACCTTGTGAATAGAGTACGTAGTGCAAGTCACCAAAGGAGAAATAAGTGAACTAACTCAAACTAAATGGCGGGTGCGCTTTGGTATCTGATCGTATTCATTTTTAATAACCCTGAAGCTCAAGCTCTTCTCGGAAATTTTAACATACAAAACTCGAGATGAGGGCATATCACAGGTACACCTTCAAAGTGACCAGTCTATTCCGTTTTAATTTTATACTCTTATGTGGCTGATCTGGCTTAAGGGAATCAGCCCTATTGAAGCATTTTTTCACGAGGAACAATTTAAAATCGAGAAACTTTTCCGTTTGTCTTCTTGCAATCTGGAGTTTAGATTCGCAAAAAAAACTCTTGATACATCACATAATAATCGGTCAGTATGGCATCATTGATTCAAATTCAACTTGAATCCTGGATCGAAGGCTGGTCTTGAAAAAATCATCATCAGAAAAGTCCATTTTTCCCGAAGATTCATTTCTGTCCACATAATAATTATTATGTGAAATGAAACTTCCATAAAGTTAGAAATGACCTCATTAATCTGGTTTTGTTTAGATGTTTTTTAAGTAATTGAATTGCTAGAATTTAGTGAGAAGGAGATTTTGACTTTGTGTAAAAACGTAGAGTTGTAAAGAATTCTCCTTTTTTCTCTTTTTGTGATGCTGCTTGAGATATCCAACAAAACGACACAAAGCTAACATAGTGCTTTATCAGATGATGATATTTCGGACCCTAAATTTGGTTGATTATGAACCCAGATGAAGACTTACTGGGTGGTCCATGCAGGGCCTTTATTACAGTGGATTAAATTACACGCTGTCCGTATTCATTTAGTTTCTTCTTTATACATTTTTGATGATACATACATACACCCTGCGGCTTGATTGAAATGATGCATGGAAATTAAAAAAAATCCATTTTTATACATTTCAGCGAAATATTTTATGTAGATAGGTTGACCTAATTGAAATAGAGGGAAGGTTGAGCAGACAATATTTTATTAATGGCTATAATTACAAGTAGAAATGGATACTGGATATGTTATGGATAAGATAATTCATCTATACATTACTGGTATACAACTGCCTTTCATACCTACATAATTATACCTATCTAAACTGAAAGATGGCTTGTGAGAGTAAGTTTTAAAAGTTCTCTAGGGCTGAATGACCTAATTTGGCCTCCAAACAAAACGACCCACGCCGAAGCTGTACAAAATGCCTGCTTGAATAAAGATCAATAAGCACTAATGCCATAAAAGTCCATGCAGAAAACCAATTTGTGCAATAATTGGGTTAATGGTGCCGCCAGATTTACATACAAAGAATTCTTAACGCCCCTCCAGAATGCTGGGCACAACCACTGTTGCGACTCCATACCTTGTTTTATGCAATGTAATTCAATCGTTTCGCTTGGTGTTAATTGCTTGAAAAATAATCATTATACGCACTGTACAAATTGGGCGTGTGTGCTGGTATGTAACAATTCTACGAATAATCAGAATAACACTATTATAATGAAACACATACCTTTCCAATTGAAGGTCCGTGAAATACATCTCGAGTCTGGAAAAGAAAAACGTACAATAAGTATAGGGTAGGTGTAAGTATACAAAGGCTGAAGGCATGGGACGCGTCGAAACGGAAACTTATTTGAAGGTGCCGGGATGGGTCAAATTTTTTCCGGTCTGGTACCCGCTTTTAAAGGGTGAATTCGTGGTCGCTTTGGGTTTCATCTAATTCGAATAAAGATAAGGCAAAGCAAAGAACTGTATAAGATACGAGAAAACCAACAACCACTGCACGAATTTCGTTGGGCCGTTGAACTCTCCAGTGGTCTATAACGACGCTCCAAGTATAGACCAACACACAGAGATACACCTTTGTAATGCATGCAGTCCCAGGCATCAGTTGGATGCACTATTTATACGCACGCCCATCATCCGATTTCATAGAAGCTCTCGCGGAGATCGCGCACAATGGGAATAAAAGTCGCACTGGAAGCTGAAACTTACCCCGATTGTGCCTTTCTAATTGGAGCTTTTTGTTTCGGAACTTGCATAATTGATGTTGGAATGGTGCATGTGGCCTGCAACCTTTTCTGAACGTACTGATGTCTAATTTGTCCATTTTCTTTGGACCGAACTATTACTCAATAGTTTCCGATTTAAATTTGTTTTCCTCCTTATCGGCACTTCTTGTGCCATAGGAGTTTGCTGCCTTTTATTTAGTAAGGCACAATTTTAAAAATTCCGTTTAAACAACACAACACCCACACCTCCTGCCCGGGAATTGAACCCGGGAGCTCCGCTTGCCGAGCAAACACGCAGCCCACTCGCTAGTGGGCCGTCTATGATGATGCCTAATTTGTCCATTTTCTTTGGACCGAACTATTATTATTCAATAATTTCCGAATTAACCTGGGAAACAACCTATTGAATTCGCCTAGATTAAAATATAAAAGACGAATATCCCTTACGGGCGTAAGGCTCAGTAGCGCACTTCCTTTTTGAAGGATTAGTGAACGCATCAAGATGTTGATTGGGGTTCTCGGTTCTACATATACCGTTATTTGGGCAGAAATTTGAATATGGCGGCCAAAATAGCGGCAGGATCATGGAATGCGGCTTGAAAATAAAAAAGACCATACTAGACAAGGGTAAGTTCAAAGTTTCATGAAAATCGTTCCACTAATAAAAAAATTTCAATATGGCGGCCAAGATGACGGCGAGGCACCATTTGTCTAAAATCGAATGTATCTTGTTTTAATGATGTTCACATGACCTGCAAATTTCACTCAAATCTGACCACTTTCAGAGAAAATCAAAATAGCGGATCAAAGATGGCGGCCAAGTGACAAAAACCATTGGTCGACTTTATATGGTGGACACGTATGCCATTCGATTGGCATTTGCACCACATCGATTCTCTTTTTCTTGAGACATAATGCCCCTATATATATTTAGTTTCGCCACTTTGAAACTTGTCGATATGGAGAAAATAAGATGGCGGCAAAGCATTAATTGTCAAAAATCAGATAGATCTTGATGTGGTTCACAGTGCCTGCAAATTTCATTCCAATCGGATCACGTTTAGAGAAGTTCAAAATGGCGGATCAAAGATGGCGGCAAGTAACAAAAAAAAAAGTCAACTTGACATCCTGACGCGGATATACCGTGTATACCAGCCCATAACTTTTCGTTGGATTTCGTCGGAATTTCATCAGAATTTTAGATATGGAACATGTTCTATTTGCAGATTTAAGCCCCTGAACATGGTAGCTATGTGAAACTTCAGTGTCGGAGTGGAGTAAAGCTCCCTTGGACTTTATACTTTCTGTGCTTGTGCTATACCTGAGTTTCGTAAATCTGCAACATTCAAAATAAAAATTTATATCTTCAATGTTAGACTTCCAATCCGAGAAATTACAAAACCATTTCGAGATAAGACACCACATTTCATAATTTTTGTATTAGAAAATTGAAAAAATATATTTTTGAAAAATGGGGGTACGATTGAGTCGTTGCAATTTTGCACCATTTTACGTATCACCCTGTAGAAAACTTACATAAAGTTTCTCAACATTCACTATTATAAGATGGGTTACGGAAAGATTAAGCTAGTTAACGCAACAAACAAAATGGAAATCGCAATCGGCAATCGAGAGATAGTGACCTTCAAAGTCGGACCATTTTTCCAATACCGACAACTTCGTTGTCCAGCAGTTGAGATTTGAAATATTTATGGGTTATTTCAGACCACTTTTGCCATTTTTCGCGTTGATCACGAAGCAAATTTCACTTACGGAAGTAACCGGACGTGACATGAACTTTTGATTTTCAAATGTAACACCCTGTATATTTTTTAATATTCGGATATTACTTATTGACACAGTGGTGATCTTGAAAATTGTCTGTGATGAAAAATGACGATTTTATAGCGGATTGAATCCAACAGAAATTCATCAAATTATTGGCACCAGAGATGGCTGCGACCACAAATAAAAATTTAAAGTTGAAAGTTTGTTCATTGTTCATGTCGATTTCAACCGGCAATGCTCCCTAACATAAACAATAAACAAACTTTCCACTTCAGATTTTTATTTGTGGTCGTAGCCATCTCTGGTGCCAATAATTTAATGAATTTCTGTTGGATTCAATCCGCTATAAAATCGTCATTTTTCATCACAGACAATTTTCACGACCACCACTGTGTCAATAAGAAAACTCTATCCGAATGTCAAAAAAATATACAGGTGTTCCATTTGAAAATCAAAAGTTGATGTCACTTCCGGTCCGGCTACTTCGAGAAATGCGAGAAGCTTCATGATCAACGCAAAAAATAGCAAAAGTGACCTCAAATACCCTATAAAATTTCGAATTTATATATTACATAGGAAAAAAGTTATGGACTGGTGCGGTTTTCGAAAAACACACGGTATGTACTATTGATCAGCGTTTACATCACATCGATATCTCTTTTTTCTGAGGAGTTATCCCGGGTACGGACAGACGGACGGACGGACAAAGTGAAGCTAAAAGCGTCTTTTTCCCTTTTCTTTTGGGAAGTGCGCTAAAAAGGCGTTAATAGCTCTTCCATAATGTATTATTGACAGTCGATTCAAATTTCGCAGGCGTAAGACACCTACTTATGGCTCTGCCAGCAGATGCCTAGTAATGCCCTCTCCAGGTCATCGCCTAGTTAGCAAAAATCGGGTTGGGGACAAAAAAAATAACGAGGGAGATAAAATTGTCTTTTTTTCTTGAGTCTTTGGTCAATAACTGTTACACTGTTATACAGGATGATTTTTATTTTGAAGGGGACATCTAGGACACACATTGTCAAATTTTCATCTTCAACCAATAAGAGGTTGTTTTTCCAGACTAACCGTTGGCCAGAAAAATCCGGAATGTATGGGCCCGAGACTCTTCAATCATCCTGTTTGCAAAAGTTCTCAGTTCGGTACAATTAAAAGAACGACAACCTTTAAAATGCATTCGAAGACTTTTCTCCGAAGTAGAAGCTACTATTCTGTCGTGTCGATGAGTTTCTTCTTGACGAAACCCAAGTATTGTAACGTTGTGCTTTGTACAGGTGGGTATGTTATTTGTACACGGTGTTTTGTTAACGTAATATTCTATAGCACCTATTTTCCATCCATACTTTGTTGTTTATTGTTTCTTTTTTGTTCTATTGTTTGTTCGATGTCGATTAATCATTTATTTATATTATTTGAATTGAGCGGGTTAAGTACGACCTGTAGTTACCGAGTCCAATAAACTTTTCAAACTTCCAAACTTCAACTTTAACCCCTTCGCCCCCACCCTACCCGTTTCAAATAGCAGTACCTATAGTGTGACTTGTCAAAATTGAGGTAATAAAATTCTCTTTCTGTCAAATATATTTTGAATGCTTTTGGACCACCCCAAATCCTTTTCAAAAATTTTTCATATTCAAATAAAAGGAAGATGAAAGAACTGTGGAAAGGTTTCCACTGACGGAACAAATGACTTTGGTATGCTGTACTGAAGAGCTAAAATAATATAACGAAACACTGTCTACAGCTTCCACTTCTGAAGAAAACTACCACCTTCTAGTATGTACTTTTCATTTGAAAAGTCATTTGTTCCGTCAGTGGAAACCTTTCCACAGTTCTTTCATCTTATGAACTAAGTCGACGGTTCTTCAAGAAAAAACATTGTTCATAAATTAAATAAAAGGAAGTTTTCCCCCTATTAGCTGACGATCCTTGAGAAATAGATTTTCCAGCAAAAACAGGACGATTTTTATTTTGAAGGGGACATCTAAGACACGCATTGCCGAATTTTGATCTTCAACCCCTTCGCCTCCCAATTAAGAGTATTTTTGAAAAGGATAAGAGGTAGGTTTAGAAAACTTGAAATTATTTTTCACAGAAAGAGAATTTCATTACCTTCAGTCTGATGTATCACAAGGTAGGGGTTGCTATTTGGAATGTTAAAGTAGGGTAGGGTGGGGGCGAAGGGATTGATGATGAAAAATTAGCGATACGTGTCTCAGATGCCTCCATCGAATAAGAATCGATCTGTTTTCTATTGGAAATGAAATCTATTTTCCAAGAATTGGGAGCTGATAGGGGGAAAGCTTTCTTTTAATTATAATGAGAAAATTTTGAGAAGGGTCGTGGGGTGATTTGAGAAAAATTGAAATATGTTTGACAGAAAGAGAATTTTATTACCTTCAATTTGATGTATCACAACATAGGTAGTGCTATTTGGAATTCTCAATTGGGGTAGGGTGGGGGCGAAGAGGTTGAAGATAAAAATTTGACAATGTGTGTCCTAGATGTCCACCTCAAAATTTTTGATGGAGAAAAATTTGGCGGCAAAAAATCTGGGGTGGGTTCTTTTAAAAAAATCACCGTGTATATATTCACTTAAGATTCCGACTCGGGGATGGGCCACAAACCTATAAGATTGTCGGAGGAGCTGCTCGGCAGTTTGCCGAATGCAATGCTGCTGGCTGCTGGTCTTTTTAGAGCTCTCTCATGATTAGACTGAGAACAGAAAGATGTTGAGGTATGCCGAAATGGAGTAGTTGCGATGAAAACGTGAAGTTTAGTACCGACATCGATAAAGCGCGAACTTTACGAAAGATCAAACGCGAGGTACTAAATAGCTGAATACTTAATTTTGGGCTAGATTTTTTCTTAATTTTCTGAAGCATAGCCAGGCCCTGGGAAACGCACAGTTGCATTTTGTCGTTTCACGACTCATCTGTGTTAATCGAAATAACTTTTTCAGACGGTACTAGTGGCGCCAGTATCGCAAGTGACAGACAGGTAGATATGAACGCATCAAATGCAAACTTGACAAGGATGTTACGCACTTAAAGCACAATGTTTTGACAAGAACAATTATTCCCATCCGGCTAATCGATTCTATTATTACTCATTTTTAAAGCTGGTGACCTCAATACCGTTTAGCTTCATTTCAAAGCACCAGGTACTAATTAAATTACGTGATTAGGGGGCTATTAGCCAAAACACCAAAAATTTGTGTGAAACGTGAGAAAATTGTCGTTGCAACACACCTGCCCGCCCAAATCGCTCAAAAATTGTGCATCCTCGACGCAAGTATGTTAAACAAATAGACGTGTATGGCAAGAGTGAGGTAATTTATCAGGTCAACTGTGTTAGGCACGTAGGTGGATGTGACTCTACAGTCAATAAAACTGCGAATACTGCGGGGGTGGAATAATAATCTAAGCAAACGCAGGCTACACAATTTAATTTCTCTAGAACAATACAGCTGGGGACGATTCCTTGAACGTGTCCCTTATGTCCTAAAGTTTGCGCTTGAATGAACTTTGCCTTAACAAGTTTTGTATACCCTGAAGTGAGGCGTTCACCAATAAAACGTTTAATTGTTGTTCCGGGCTAACGTGACGGTGGAGGAAATTTGCAATTTTTAAGCATCAAATTCGTGTTATAGGAGAAGCATAGGTAGGTAATAGGTATTGCCCGGGAAAATCCAATTAAAACGTCATAAAATTGAAACTCAGCACGCAACATTGTTCTTTGGGAGGCGTTACAGCCCGCTCGTTTGTTGTTTAATTACTGGAATAAGCGCGCGAAGATTTCCCTGCAAAAACAAGCCTTGCTGGCGTTTTAACATTCTCAATTAATTTTGCAAAGTTGGACAAAAAACGGCGGAAATTAGAGAGGAAGTTTATTCAGATTTTATCAGTGGCACCAGTGAAAATTCAAATTATTTCTAGTTTAGGCCATGATACTTTGAGTACTTTGACAGTTTGAAAATTCTAACACTGACTGTTCGAATAATCACAGTAACTGTACTGGAAGCCTACTAAGCCAACTTCGCTCTTGGACTTTTCGCATAATCCCATCAAGCACAGAACAGTCCCAGATTAACCACGTCCTGACATGCTTGGATAAGCTCGGGATAACTATAAGATAATTCCGTAACAACGTGATGACCATCAGTTTAACATTAAATCACGTAATGCTAATAACGGCAGTGTCTTGTCAATATTGGCTCCACTTCAAATATCTGATCAATAGTGGCCCTATACGCTATACGTTGTGTTACCTGGAGCAGATCCAAAACTAAGCTCTAGATTGGGACTGAAGTTGCGGAACTTTTTCGCGAGTCAGCAGTGCGAAAGAATGAATTTTATTGTTTATTGTTTGCAGACTTCTCTGAAATTATGGCATCATATAATCAGTTTGAAACAGCCCTCAGATTATTTATTCCAAATCTTGTGAAACTTTCTAGGGTTGGGAAAAATTTTCAATTTTATACAAATGGGGTATGAATTCATTATTGAAAGAATAAGGAGTCGCACGATTTTTAAGTACCTAGTCTACATACAGTTCACAATCTATTTGGACATGATTTTTCCAGTTGGCCATAAGCGATTTACATTTAAAGAACGCGACCTGCGGAAAAGCTCGGTTCTTAATCGTGCAGGAATTTCTAGAGAGAGGGATCCATATTGGGGCATCTAGTAGATACCTACATAACTGACATGAATTTTGACAAGTAAAGTAATGTAAAAGGGGTTTTGCTTTCGTGCGTCTCCTATCATGTAATTAGCGTATCTAGCAGGCTACTAGCAGATGTAGTTCCAGAGATAAGGAGCTGAAAGACTACGCTACCGACAATGCATTGTATTGCGGTTGCAGTGGAAAAATTGCGACTGGTGACTGTTACGTTACACCGCTCGGCCAGACGCAAGCATGATATGATATGGTCTCTGAGGATGAGGTTCTTGAGGTAATTCGTAGTCTCCCATCTACATAAATCTACTGCAGGACCTGACTTGATTCCTTCTTATCTTGTAGGTACGAAATTGTGCCTCAGTCCTCGCAGCGCCTCTATAGTTGATTTTCAATGCCATGTTGAGAGAAGGAGCCTATCCGCGGAGACGGGAGGAGACTCGAGTGTGTCCGGTTTTTAAGAAGGGTAGAAGGAATGTTGTTGAAAACTGTAGACCCATTGCCATAGGATGTTATTTTAGAGGTGTTTGAGATCTTCATGCACCGCAGGATTTTATGTTATGTAGGTCCTATGCTGTCTGACAGGAAACATGGTTTCATACCACGACGGTCCACCGTAACTAACCTTACGGAGATCACCCAGTTCTTGTCTGAGAGGTTTGATAGAAGAGCGCAGGTGGATGTTGCCCACACCGATTTTTCCAAGGCATTTGATAGAACAGGTCACTCTATACTGATGGCGAAACTGGTTTGGTACAGTCTGTCTCCTAAGTTCCTGGCTCTAATACAGTCGTTCTTAACAGCTAGGTTTCAGTATGTGCAGTGCAATGGTTTTCATTCCCGGATGTTTGCTCAGACTTTTGGTGTGCCACAGGGGAGTAAGCTGGGACCATTGCTTTTCAACATATATGTGGATGATATCGGTGACTGTGTTGAGGCGGGATTTTTGATGTACGCTGACGACCTAAAGTTGTACAGTGAAATAGGTACTGTGGCTGACTGCGAGAGACTTCAGGCTGATTTGGACAAGGTTAGGAGATGGTGTCAGACAAATCACCTACCACTCAATCCCAGTAAATGCTTATTTCGTATTGTAGAGCCAAAAATGTAATACAGTTTGACTACGCTATTGGTGAGGTTTTGGTGCCAAGGGTGGATGATGTGCGTGACCTGGGGGTTCGCTTTGATTCTCAGCTTACTTTTGTTCCACACATTTTTCATATGACTGCTGCTGGCTTCAAGAGTCTAGGTTTTATCTTAATGGATGTCAAGCCCTTTGCGAATCTTCAGACTGCCTGTCTCTTTTTTTCGACATTTGTTGGGCCACGTCTTAAAGATGCCTCTATAATTTGGAGTCTTTAGAAAAAGCGGGGTCCCAAGGGTTCACAGAAACAAAAAATTTGCGGTAATGGATTGTACAAGACAGAAAAGTGACAGTTTTGACGTGCCCTCCACTGACGTGATAGCGACGTTGCCTGGCGACAGCTTGAACCTCCTGAAATAATACTTTCGCCAAAGCTTCCTCTTCCTACACAAATTGACCATTTTCCCCAATAAGGTGAATCGCCTATAGCCCATTGACTTTATTGGGGGAAATGACCGTTTCGTCGAGGAAGTTTTAGGGAATTAATTGTCAGAAGAGGTGTATGCTGCCGCAGGCAACGGCGGCTGTTACGTCAATTGGTGGCACGTCAAAACTGTCACTTTGCTGTCTTGTGCAGTCCACTACAAGCAAACTTTTGTTCCTGTGAACCCTCGGGACCCCGTAGGCTCTTTATTGGGCCCCATGTTGATGACCAGCGTCGTCGCAGACCTTACTCTAAAACATACATAGCTTCCGCCCAAGGAAGAGCAACAGACTCTGTCACATCCGCACGGAGGGAAACACAAGCCAGCCTGCCAGCCTAGAAAGAATCACCTCGGGCTGGTCGTGCAGAGTCAACCACCACCACCACCACCACCTACCTTTTTTCCTCGCTTTTTTCTAAAGATTTTCTCCTTGGACTTCAGCTGGAGATCCGCATTTTTCATTCTAACAAGCTCGCCGTAGAGCTACCTTTGTGTTCGGGACGTAAACGTTGTCCTTTTTTACCGCAATGTAGTGCATTGCTGGGGGCGTAGTCTTTCAGCTGCGCACCTCCGGGGCTAGATCTACTACAAACTACAAGCCTGCTAAATATGCTAACCATAACATGAAATAAGAGACACAAATGCAAACCCGTTTTCACATTATTTCTACTTGTCAAATTTCCATGTCAATAATGTGGGTATTGCAGGTATCCACTAGTGCCCACCTAGGCTACTAGACGTTGAAGTATTCGTTGACGTCCTCTCAAAAACGTCCTCTACGATCAAGTACCGAGCTCTACACCAGGTGGCGTCTTTTAAATGTAAATCGCCTATATATAGCCACCAAAGTTTTCTGACGGAGTTTGAAATAATAATTTTATCTATCGCACCGTGCTCACAAAGTTGGTTTATTCATGGTAACGGTTGTGTTGTCAAGCAAAACTTGAGGCCTTACGCAACAAAATCCGCCAAGAAATGATGAGTAAAGATCTTGCATATCAAGAGGCCCCTAACATAGCTCAGTATAGCAAACTTGGCGACTGAAGTTACCAGTTTCGTTGCCCAGATAGATTATGAACCGCATTTAGTTCATCAGGACGCTGACTTTTTTATTTTCGTCGCAAACCATACAGTACGCATCAATCATATGATTTAACGAAATATATAGGACGCGAATGGCAAGTAGAAAATATTTCGCTTTACGATTTTATTGGGAGCAACCAACAATTATTAAAAGATGTAGGTGAACATTCATAAACAAATACGCGCACACACCACGATGGTACGTATAAAATTAGACCGTCGACCTCCAAAGCCGATGCAAACCCGCGATGGGTACGCGTACCTAGGAAACACGTACGCATTGTGCAGTAATATGTAAATGTAAAAGTATTGCTGGTGCGGTGCAGAATACCGACATCGCTAAACCTGACAGCGCAAAGCTTTTAATTTCTCCTTTCTTCATAACTGCGGTTTGTATCGGCTAAACTCCTTTTCGTATCGCAGGTACATATGGAAAGAAACTTTCGAATTTTCGACGACCCAAAGCCGCAAAGCGCAATTACGACGTTAATCGGTCGTTTATTGCAATAATTACAGTTCTGATGCGGTTATTACAAAAAATTATCGACGACCAGAAAAAAGTTAATTGCTACTCCACACTCTGGCTACAGAGAAGCGCAGTGTAATTTTTAATTATAAAACCGACATCAATCATCGAAAATGGAATTCTTGCGCCCGTGCATATGAGTCTCCCCAGCTCGATGGGATTTGCATCATAAATTCCAATTTTCAATTTTGCTATACCGCAATTTAGCTCGAGCACTCGTCTACCTGGTAAAATATTACTTTTTCCATTTCGCACACTCACTTTACAGCCTATTTTTCAAACTTTCATGGAAGTATGACAGATGTATTTATTAATTTATTTATTTATACCCGCTACCCGCATATACCTACATTTGTGTTGACTTTGCTCAGACCGGAAAAACAAGATCACTCCATACTCGTACACTATTTACGCATTTTTGTTTACGTTTATTTCCAGGAAGACCACATTCGGTACGCTGATAAGATTCAGAGTGTTGTTGGCAACTAATCTCTTTCATTTCCGTATGATTTACGTAATTATTTTTTCCGCTGATGCACTTTCATCGGTTTCATCCGATTATTGGGGGCGAAAGTTTGAGCTCGTGGCTCTAAAGAATTGAATTAAAAAACTGAACCTGACCTACGTAATTGTATTGCAGGCAGTGAAAAGGCAGGTAACCGGCGGTTATTTAGTTTTAATTAGTTTGCCGTACTTTCAAGAGACGGACGGGTGTGATTCCAGGCGGGATCATCCACGTGTCATAATTCTGTCCCGGAATTAGTGCAGAGACGAATATAATTCGGTTGAAATGGTATAAACTGCTTACAATTTCTGAATCAGGGGCCGTGCTTTTTGATTTCTCCCGCCACCTCCTTCTCGACCTTTCGACCTTTTGCCCGTGGAAACGCTTTTCGTAAATAGGACATTCAAGATTCACTAAACTTGTACTACTTGAGGGTGAATTAGACCAGTTTGCAAACACAATTGGAACCTCTGAAAATTAAAAAGGGAACAAGGCCTAGTCTGATTATTTCGAAACAGACGCGTGTTGTTGGTGAAGATTTAAACACAATTTTACAAGATTGAGGAAGATTTTGTGGGATGTTCAGGGAGCTAAACAGATCAAGGTCCACCGTGTAGCCCAATGCCAATGCATCATAGACTAATCGGAATTAATGTCGGAAATCTCTACTTGCAAGTGCATCGCGTCGAGATGACGGTGACAACTGTCACATAACACATCTATCAAAGCGTCAAAATCTAGTTAGCATTGTACCATTCGTGCCAACACAACACATTTTTTCCACAGCTTGCTCTAATGAGGAAAGCTGTGGAATTGATCAAGTATATAGCTCATAAAACTTTTGGTGGGACCCGCAGATAGACCTAATTCAATTTTTGTTAAGATAAAACAATGAAACACAAATGAAATGTCATGTGTTGCTATTACGAGAGCTGAAGTCTGAGGCAATTGATGGGAAAGAGGAGAGGACGAAAGAGTCTTGGAATGTATGCATAGCAAGGATTGATGGAGAACGGAATAAATGCAGGACCAATGATGACAAGATATGAAAATAGAATTTGAAACAGAAAATGGTATTTCAGTTATCTATTCTAAGGGCCAGTATTTATATCTCCTACTAATGTTCCTAATATTGTATTTAGCAAATAAACTCTGCGCAGCGCGTGAAACACAGTGTTCACTAGCCAAATATGTAGCTTATTCGGAACTTTAATGGGGAATGAAAATACCGGCCTCAAGTATATATACCATGTATAAAAGATACAAATAAATAATCCACTCGCCAAGGCTCGTGTCGGTTAACACTGGAATTGGCGGGCCGAAAATAATTCGGAGGAGAATAGATTGAAGGCGTGGGATCGCCTTATATGTGAATATTCAGGGTCAAGTCATCATTAAAAGATGTCGCTAGTTATTGATTTCATACGTGTGAACCGAGCAAATTTCTACAACATGATTCACTTCATATCCCTCGATACACAAAAACCCTGCTCGCACGTCCGATTGATTGGTGAAAACAACGTTTGGTAGAATTAAAACACACCCGCAAATGAAAATGGCTTTTGTCCGCCGGTCTACTGCATCGACGTGGTGCGTCACCCGATATCCCAGTGACCGCGGTTCTGTTAGAGAAGAGTTTTGACCCATTTCGAGGAAATGCTGCGTTAATGCTGCGTCGCGACCCACCTGAAGGCCGTAGAGTTGAAACATTTCGATGATGAGTCTCAGCCCACTTGGACGATGCTGAGTCAAAACCCCGGCTGATGCGTCTCAGCCCAGCTGGAGAATGTCGAGTTGGAATCCTTCGGAGATGCGTTTCGATCGCCTTGGAGAAGTTGAGTTGAGATCCTTCCAGGATGAGTTTTAACTCGCCTAGAGGTTGTTGAATTGTTACATTTTGAGTTCCAACCCACCTCCAAGATGTAGTGTCAAAGCCCTTGGATGTTCAGTCTTGATCCGCCTCTGGAAACCGAGTCGAAACCCTTCGATGACGAGTTGCAATACATCTCCAGGTAGTTGTGCTGAGGCCCTCCCGGTGCTGAGTTTCGATCCATATTCAAGTTGTAGAGTTGAGATCCGTTGATGATGTGTTTCGATCCCCCTCCAGGATGCTAAGTTGCGATCCTTCGACGAAGAGTTTTGATCCACCTCGAGGATGTAGAGCTGAAACCCCTAGATGAGCCAGACCCGATAGAAGCGAGTTGTCTTGTTTCGGTATATTTTGTAACGGAGTGATGCCCTCGGCGAGCGGAGGGTTAGTCTTGGTGAGTCGGGATTGGTACTCACGATTGAGCTTTGTCGTGGAGAATGTATGATGGGGCTTTCGCGTTCGTTCTGAATCTGCCTGCATGTGCTGGTATCTACGCTACTGCCTGCCATCGGTACAGGCACTATTGAGCCTCATCCTTTGTTGGGTATCCTTCATAGCAAAGGCACTCGCGCCCTTGGGCCCTCTGGACGTGGTGTTGTGACTGCGGTCCCTAGAGCACCAGACCTGGTGGGTTAAATCCGGAAACTCGCGGGTGAGCCTCCTCCGCATTTCTGAAGCTCCCAGTTATTCGGAAGATGTAAAATTTGAGAACCGCGTGAAAATCATTTAACTGAAATGAAATAGAATCGCGTTTGTATCGGGGTTCGGACCCTGCCGTAAAGTCGCAATTGTTTATCCGGATGAAACCACCTTCCCCTTCTTGAAACTCTAATAGTTTTTTTTAGCGCCACGACAGTTCCTGATATGTTCATGTTGGCTGTACTTTGAGGTACAAAAGAATAGTTGTGTCCTGAAGAGGAATGTTACTTAGAGAAATACACGGTTTTATATCACGAAAATAATCATTTCTGTTGCAGCAATCGTCTGAAATTATAGAAGATGTATAAGCTTGTTACGGGAATGAAGGCGTTTTTATTCAAACTATTGAATTCTATCCGGTACCCAACGACGCCACTGTTCAGATAGGGACTTTGTAAAAATTAATTGTTATTGGGACTCGACCAGGTATAGTGTAGACGACGATTATTTATTGTTAGGGTAAAGATTATTTCGACAACTCTCCGCATCGGCTTTTCGGTGAACACCCTGCATAGTCAATTATCTGCGTTTTGTTTCTCCCGACTGCGGCATTCTCTCACGGCCTGATAAACAACAACGAACATGCGTGTATACGGAGCGTGTTCAAAAAGTTCACTACAATAAAGTTTGTACCTTGACTTGAGTATGTAATTGTTTCGCGCACACCATTGGTTCGAAACTTTTTGGAAGGGTAAAATTCGTTTCAGCATTTCCGGTCAAAGGCATTCGCGACCGCCGGCAACTTTCTAAGCGTTGGGGGCGACTTACAGTGAAAACAGGAAATAGGTCCCCACAAAGGCAAGCCATATCCAATCCTTTCCAAACGGGCAAAAGAGACCATGGCTCAAAAAGAAGCAGCAGCCTTTGAAAAGAATGCCACAATGAGGTGGGCTACCATACACACGCCGGCCCACAAATCTTGGATTGCACTCGTGGTCGAATTCACTCTACCATCTTCCAGTGTCTAGAAGCCGGGCCTAACTCTAACATAACCTCTAGCACTAACATAAATGTTGGATCTGACTGAACCACAAAAAGACCTTTGAACCACGAAAACCAGTCAGAATTAAATGTCGGTCAAAGTGCAGCATCAGGTGTTCGTCGAAGAGTTGAGGTGTTGGGACTTCTGAAAGAATCAGGGGAAACTCATCTCCTCGGAAACAGCTTAGATATTTTAGGTATTTTAGCCTGCAGCAACGGTAGGACTAGGTATAGGATCGGGCCATTATTCCACCATTTTGAATTGTACATAGAGGTCAATAGATTGATGTTATGTTAAAACTTATACTGTGTCTTATTGTGTTCAAACTAGTAGTCAGGCTTGTCCCGACAATTTGGAGAGCTCTATCCTCGAACAATAAGAATAAAGGCATAGCAAAATGGCGTCCTGATACTAGATGATCATCGGCCAAGTGGTTTCAAAAGCGGGAAACGTTATTTAATTCAAATAAGTTGAACTAAATTGGAGTATAATGGGTTGTCTACCCATTCAGGGGTTCAAGAAGATAGCTGGGGTCTTTTCAACACCATCCTGTATTGAGTAATAGTAACCATTACCCACGCTCATTGGGTAATAGATTTTCCAGAGCACTCACGATTTGACAGAAACGGTCCCCCCTCCAACTTATTTATTTCGAAGCCGCTCGGCTGACAGAAATAATTCCAGCGGCGTCCCCATTTCCAGTTCAAAATGCAATAAGCTTCATTTTCAGTTGTGCCGCCGAAGAAACAATGCGTAAAGTTCAGCCGTTTTAATGGCCTGTGAAAACTCGCCGCGCGCGATAAACCAAAACTAAACTGCAGGCAGCCCAGCATCAGGTTATTCGGCGACGGCAAAAGTGGGTTATTGTTATGCAGTTTGTCCCATTGTTTATGCATGATTTAGATACCTGCACGTGCTGAATTCCTGCTGAAAGTTCACGTAATAGTTGTGCCGGTTCATAAAGTGCGGATGAGAAGACCGTCTTTCTGGGCTCATTGTTGTTTGTAGAGCCGTGAATTATTACGATATCTGTGATGGTATTGCACTCACTATAGGTACATGACTATAATACGCTGACTGCTATCGTGATAAAGCACCGATGAAAGTAGTCGGTTTTCTCCCCGGTTTAGTCTTTAGTGGAACAAATTGTGGAAATGGGGTTGTAGGGACAAGCACAATGAAAATTCATTGCACCGGCTATTAATCCTAGGCTTATGCGCCGCACCTTTCTATGGAAATACTATGGCGACGCTGCAAACAGCTCCTTGCCTTTTCTTTTGGGCCATATTTAAACGTTATTATTACACCTCCAGCCATTTTACTCGTGATAAACATTTCTGACAACACTACTGCTTATGTGGAAATTGCAGGCCATTAACTATTATTCATTATGCAGGATTGTTGAATCAATAATACAATATTTCCGACAAGAGCTTGAGACTTCCCTTGTATTATTTTGGATTCAAGGACCCTTTAGTGCACAATACGATATTATGAACTTTACGGCTCAGCTTCTAGACCAGGTAATTTAGATTTATAGCGTATACATGATAAATTATGACCGGATGCAAATAAGAACAATAAACCCGAAACGATCGGCTGTAACATATACCAAAAGTCTCCTACAATCCCATTGATCTCCCTATTTTCCAGAGCTTTTTTCGCATTACTTTTCATTCATTGTTTCTCTATTCTATGTACGACAACGACACCGACACCACATCACATGACACATTGTATGTCACGGGCGAAATTTTACCGCGGTGGTGTAGTGGAAGATAGGTATGTTCCAGGGTATGTTGCTTTGGCTTGTGAAGGAACGCTTTGTCGACTACACCAACTTGGCAAAAAGCCGACCGCAACATAGGTTATTCTATAGGTGAGCACCAAAAACAATCACGGAAGAAAAAGCCATGAAAAGCGAGGGAGCTCATAGGGAATTGTTCAGGACTTTTGGTATTTTATAGCCGAGACTTTCAAGTGTTCAGGGCCAGTTTTTGCATACTTCTATTTGGTCGCGCATCTTGAGCTACCAGTGCGGGGAGCACGCCGTCTGTTTACGAGTTTTGTATACGAAGCTTGCGTATTTTCTTTTGTATAAACTTGCGTATTGCCATTCGTCTTTGCAATCGGAAACGATCGTAAAAAATCGTGCCCGTGGATGAAGGCCGCCATCTTGCTAAAATTTCAGCGACGAAGAGGGAAGATGCAGTTATATTATGCTAGACAAAAACAAAAAAGATCGACACTTTACGCAAAGCCCAATGTTTTCGTATTTGTACGGAGCTTGCGGGCTGTGCATAGACACGGCTGTGGTTAGTGCTCCTAGCGCTCCAGCTTGTCACTGGCAAGCTGGAGCGCTGCGAGAATACGGCCGATGGTCGCTGATAGTTTCGCTCCAAAACTTTGCAGGTGCCATCAGCCGTAGTCGTAGCCCCCCCAGCTTGTCACTTCATTTTTGCTCCGAAAAGTCATTCTACTGAAAATAGAAAATGTATGGGATATAGATGCGAAACTTTTCTATGACTCACACCACCCCCAGACACTCTTTTTCAGTCGCGCTGAACTTGGTTTCTGAGAGCGAAAGCGACCGGATTACGTACAGAGGTTATCAAAAGACTGAGATCGAAGTCTGGAGCATTAGTAACCGCATCACTGGATACAAGGGCCGTATGGAAAGAATATGAAAGCATGGGTATAGCATCTGGGACGCATGCGTGGGCGTAAGTATGACGTTGGCAGAAAAGGAGAGCGCGAAGTTCTCAGCATCAGTAGTTTCTGACTCAACTATCACGGGACCAGCAGAAAAGAGGCTGAAGGAGGTCTGGAATTTACCATATACACGGCTCCCATACTGAGTATGCGCCAACTGCTTGGGGTGCTATGGCAGACTTGCCCTATACTTACACATGTTAATAGCGTAATTTCAATCATTCATATAATCAAGATGACTGACAGCGGATCTATCAAATGAGCTTTGAGTGAAAGAATGCCTATCGATTAACCATTAAATGAAATGTGGGATGAATAGCTGAGTTTTAGATACACAATGAGCATAGCACAATAGGCTTGTTCTTCGATAAGCTGTATTTCGAAAATAACCGCGTTTCTTCTAGTGTCTTTCAATATTCAGCGACCAGCAGCCTTGTCTGTCAATGTCACTCGATCAGGTGATTGAGAAATGTTAGCTTATTGTTTGTTTTATGCAATTATTTCAGTTTTCAACAATGACGGGCACAGCGTGCTGTGTTCTGCGTGTTACGACACCAAAAAGGAAAACACAGGAGTTTATACGAGCGCCTAATGTCACCTGATGACAGCGAAGCGGCCATCTTTTCATTCGCTTGCTACCGCTGCCGGTAATACAGGAAGAGACCTGATCGATGTGGGCAAAAGCGCATAGCGTTCTGGCACCCCATTTTGGGTAGTTACCACGCATGCCTTATCGGTGAATATGGTCAATTGGAGGCCTACGGTGGCTGTCGAGATTGAGCGGCGAGCGCAAAAAAAATAGACAATGAGTAAAGGTATAAGCGACAAGGTCAATAAAGGGAGTCTTCAGTAAGCGAGTTGACTGGAAGCGAAAGCTCAAAGCTATCAAAAGACATGGAACAAATTCTCTTTGAAGATTGATGACTGGAACCCTAGTAGGGAAGGGCTAGTCAATGTGGAAGATGAGGACCAAATAGTGGTTATCAGACGGGGTCGATGTCTTTGTGGGAATAGGGACAGTGTACCTACCTAAACTGCTGGACAACGAAGTTGTCGGTATCGGAAAAATGATTCAATTTTGAAGACCAATAACTTTCGATGGCTGAATGTGATTTTTATTTTGTTTGTTGTGTTAATTAGCCTAATGTTTCCGTAACCTATCCTGTAAAGGTGAATGTTGAAAAAATTAATTTCAAACTTCTACAGGGTGATACGTAAAATGCTACAGAATTGCACCGGCTTCATCATACTCCTGTTTGCCACATTTTTTTATGTATTCTAATACAAAAATCATGAAGTGTGGTATATTATCTTGAAACGGTTTGGGAATTGCCCAGATTGGAAGTCTAACATTGAAGATATAAATTTTTATGTTGAATGTTACAGATTTGGCTTGTTGGCATGCGAGATCAAATCACTTCTGATAAATAGATGTTGACATTGAGCAAAATTGTTCGTACAAGAGTCCAAGACAATTTTACTCTCAACACAACCCGAATATTTAGTGAGGGGCCAAACGCAGGGGGCACTTTTTCAAGTGGTTGTTACCTCCTGTTTTTTTGTACGTTCAATTTCATCGGAATTTCAGATGTGAAACATGTTCTATTCGCAAGTTTAAGCCTTTCAACATGATAACGATGTAAGACTTCAGTTTCCGAGTGAAGTGAAGCCCCCCTGGACGTTGTACTTTTTGTGCTTGTGCAATGCCTGAGTTCCGTAAATCTACAACATTCAACATAAAAATTTATATCTTCAATGTTCGACTTCCATTCAGGGTAATTCCAAAACGATTTCGAAATAAGACACCACACTTCATGATTTTCGTAATAGAAAAATATATATTTTTGAAAAATGGGGGTACGATGGAGTCGTTGCAATTTTGCACCATTTTACGTATCACCCAGTAAAAAATTTACATGACGTTTTTCAAACATTCACTATCAGATGATGGGTTACGGAAATATTAAGCTAGTTAACGCAACAAACAAAATGGAAATCGCAATCGGCAATCGGGAGATATTGGTTTCCAAATTCGAACCATTTTTCCGATAGCGACAACTTCGTTGTCCAGCAGTTTATAATGGGCAAAAACCAAAGTATGAGTCGTACGGGAAGATAAAAGGCAAGACCTCGGAGTAGATCAGTCGAGAGCGAAGGTCGAATTGTGGAGCGAAGGCCTTCGACAGACACGTAAGTGTGGGGAGGCTCTCACGCTATCACTATGGAGGATACTGGAAAAAGATGAAAAATGCCGACGCCATCGCCACTAGGCAGTGGCGTATCTAGGGTAAATTGCGCGTAGGGCAAAACATGAAAAGTGCGCCCTTGAATTAGAAACCTTGGAAAATGCACCGCAAGCGTTTTTTTCCAGAATTCAGGTGGGCCAACGACAAATTGGACCCCCGTATTAGGCTATATCTGTATCCGATGAAAATGTCGAAAGTTGATCGTCTGTTTGAATGTATTGTTTTGTTTTTTCCCTCTTTCTCTGTTCCCATTTCGCTTAGTCAATTATTGCTCACACGAATTGCGCTCAACAGTTCAAATGTCTACATTATTTCATTTTTTTTTTCAGTTTTTACATTTCTTTCTTTTCCTCTCATTCGCGCCCTGAGGATCAAAGTGCGCCCATGGCACGTGCCCCACTTGTCCCCCCGTAGATACGCCTCTGCCACTAGGATATCGCCTGTCTGAGGTGGAGGCTTTAGATTGGGGCAATCAGAACTCATAAGGAGAGTTCCTCATAAATTCGTCAGGTTTTCGAGAGGGGCTAATTCACACGGCCTTGTTTCGGTATGCCAGTGTGGTCCAATTCAGCAAAATTCAGCTCAGGTGGAACTGATTCAAAAAAAATTATTTCGAAGGGGAGTTCATTCCGGTGGATCTATCAAAACAGGGAAATTCTCCACAATGAAATTATTTTCGAGGATTTTCATTGCACGTTTTCCACCACATCTATCGGCGTTCATCCAATTAGATGACGTCATGACTAGAGAGAGACATTTTTTATTGGAGACGTGTACTGTATACACGAACCTCTGTATATCGTTCCTACGTAAGTAGGTATAATAAATATTCTGAGCACAAATAGAAGATTAAAATTGTGTGAGACATCATATTTGTATTTTAGCGGTATTAAAAAGCGAACAAGACTATTAAGTATATGTATGTAGTTATGTAGGTATACCTACTTAAATAAGTAAGGTAGGTAAGTACTAAATTCGTATTTTATGTTTTCATGTGTAGGTAGGTAGATTCTTAGGTAGAAGTGTGCCCACTGATGGATCTCGCTAATGGTTCTCAACAATAATGCCTGCCTCAAAAAATGGTTTGAAAAAATTGTCCATGTTTAATTGAACATCAAAGTTTAAAATAAATTTTTAGCGCCAAAAAAACAGCTTCTTCCGTACCGACCTTGTACTGGCCGTACTGACGACACAACGCACTGACCTTGAACCTTGACAACCGTCGCCGTCTGCAGTTGAGCAGTGGCGTAGTGTGTCTGCGCGGTATTTGAACAGCTTGCCGGCCTCAAGCACCTCTTGCCTGTTTTAAAATTGATCAAAAATAATTTGTTACTGATATTATTATTTGTTCAAGGGGTTTGTGTGTCTCTGTGAACTGCCTGTCCCTGTGGGGCTACGAGCCCGGGCTGCCCGGGTACAATTCAACAGGAGCGCCGATGGAGAAACTATTTTATGAAAAAATCTAAATTATTGATCTAAATAGGTACATTCCGGCGGAAAAGGAGTTTCCGAGCTGCGTGTCGGTGAAACAACACATCCGCCTTGAAGTACCTTGACACACCTAATCAAGTGCTTTACAAACATTTACTTTGCCAGATAATCCGAGACGTGATGTGCTTACCGCAAGACGAAATCTCAATTGTGCATCGCTTGGTAACTTCAAAGATGCTGGGATACAGCAATTATAGTTCCAAACAATAGATCTGCTGTCTCGTTTGGTGTACCGAAACTCAATTTTCCTCCAGACAGGCGCAGGAAGTTTCAAACTTATTTTTCCTTGGCTGCAGCAACGTACCTACCTATACATTGCCGGCGAGGGATGAAAAGCGCACATTTCATTCCGCATGACTTTGAACATGACAAGCATCAATTTTTCAAAAATTTGCTAGCGCACGCCGCTTCCGGGTTTGTCGTCCTATATCCTTCATTCCGAAAATAGCACCCGCAGTCAGTCACATGCAGGATTTCTCAATCGCCAAAGACATAGCTTCTATTCTAGAGAGACCATAATTTAGGCGCAGGTAGCTAGATCTTTACTCCAATCAAGGCACTTTTTTGATGTCATCTCGACATCCATAAAGCACAGGAAGTGCATACAAGCATACATGCAGGAATAAATCAAGACACAAATAGAACTGTACGCCCGTGATACTTGCCTCCCTATTTTCTCCGTAGTTTTTTTTGTGCGTTTGGGTTTCTGAACCATCCAAGTATAGCAAAAGCAAGATGCAATTTGAACGTCGTATGCAGGTGCATCGGAAAACAGTCCATTGCCCTTTACCAACACATTTTTTGGCACCGGTCGCCGGTGGCATTGAATGCAACGAAAATAAATCGGCCGGAATGGAACAAGGAGCCGTGTGTGCTTTGTCCTTTAGGCCTCATTTTTTCATGTTCCATACAGACGCACTCTGGAGAAAAAAGCAAAACCACAGTTAGTTAGCAGTTGAATTGCTATTGTAAGCCGATAACTAGAACCGGATCTTGGTGTTCTGACAGCAGGAAATGTAGAAATTACCGAAACCAATCTGGAGCGTGTTACTTCGGATATTACACACGCAACACTGCCATCACCGGTTTGATTGAAAAGTTCTTTTCCGGGCCGGGAAACTCTCGAAAGCTATATGTTATTTTTAAACAAATTCCATTCAAGTGGGCAGGTGCGTTACGCCTTTACCAATAAAAGCTGTATAATTTGGCAATTTTAAAATAGGTTTTTTCACGTCGGCAATTTTCTTCGAGGTCATTGTGCATTATGGTGTAGGAAATTTTCGCCAGGATCCGTACGTAAAGGTTTTCCACGCTGATGAATTTCTTAGTAATAATTAATTGATTTAGTTGAATAGTTTCAATTCGAATTCTGCTTGATCAGAAACAAATATTTCATTTTGCTATGCTCAAAAAATTACACCTCGGCTGGGTTAATGCCAAAATTGCAAGAGTGTCTATCTATGTGACAAAAGGAGATTTTTAATGAAGATGTTCACGTTATTTTTTAATGCACTTACAGATTGATACAAAAATTGAAATAATTTTTGTTAAATTCTCACTATTTCTATTTTATTGTAGATGCTTCTGGTATTAGTTACAAACAAGCGATTGCACAGGTATCTACTAGAACAAACCATCATAGAAAATGTCCAATTACAGGCACCTAATGATCATTAAACAGCTGTCCCGTTGTTAGTTGATTTGCTGTGAAATTGTTGTTAAATTATTGCCCACTAAAATCGACATGAGTACAGATTACTTTTATAATTCATTATTAACTTGAATACATTTTGTTTTCATCGCTCATCAAGTTTTTATTGTTCACTAACGATGCAAGAAATATTAACAGCATGTAAAAACCCCAAGTTCCCACAGATATACATAGGTATACCTATACCTAGGTATCTAATGTTCGTATTTGCGAACTGACGTGTATTGTGATGTCGTGAATAAATAGGTACTTGAAAAAAGAGTACCTAATAGTGGAAAAGAATAAAACATCAATCAATAGATACGTCATTTCATTAGTGTAGGTTATATTCGCTAGAGACTCCAGCTCAGGGATGAGCCATAAACCCGTGCATTTGGCATAGGAGCTGTTCGCGAGCTGAAGTCACGACAAGAACTTTGATTCCATACATACATATCTACAAAATATGTTTCTGACTTTTCAATTATTTTTTTATTTAATAAGTACTTAGGTATTGTTGACTACCTTTCAATTTCGTTTGATACAAATGATTATCTTAGTGCTAGTTCCTTAGTTCAGCCGAATTTAGAACCAGCTTCGCTCTTGGATTTTTTACGCGGTCTTTTCATTTGTTTTGATTAAATCCCTTGCTCTTAGGTAAATTATTATCTATAATAGTGCGATTACGTAAAAAATAACATTCCTCAAACGCGATATGTTCTATAAAACAAATCCTGCCGACTATTGGCTGTTGCCTAGGCAATAACAGCATTAACAGCGTAACGGAGCGTTCATGAAATATAATTTTCCTACGACCATACCTATGAAAGTGTTGTTTCCTACTTGTTGTTGACTTTTAGAAAGTACCAAATATCACATAATGTGATATTTTCGAAACCCGCACGCATTTTGATATCAAGACATCTGAAATAGTATATTACATAACTAGCGAGGAAAGTGATGTATTTCATACGAGTGGGACGTATAACCCCACGAGTACAAGAAATACACTTTCTAACGAGTTGTGTACACTATTTTTCCTACGACCCTAAAAATTTCAATCTTGAAAAAAAATTTAACATCATTTTCTAAAAAATGATCGAATATATCTAAAAAAATTCAGTAATTACACCCGATTATGACTACGGAACAACACATTCTCCCTAAGCCCCAAAATTATATTGAAACTGAAGAAAAAATATAAATCCAAAATTTTCCAAATTGTTGAAGTACTATTTAGTTTTAGTACTACACATCCCAACACCTTTTCGAGGGTAGAAGGGAAATTTGATTATATATACAGGGTTAGTCAAAAGTCCGGAAGAAAATTCATATTTTTTTTCCATATTCATTTCGGAAAAAACGCTCGAACCGGTCGATTTCAAAAAACGGTAAGCCGTTTTTTCATGACACGTGTCATGTTCTACCGTCAACCCCCTAACCCCAAGCCACCCCTAGTATTTTTTTTCAAATGACACCCTATGGCTTGTGGGGTCTCGTTGGAAAGCTTGTCAAAAACTCTATTCAGATCTAGAATTGAAAATTAGATCCGACGCTTCACCATGAAGTTTTGAGAAACCCCAGTTTTACTTGACAGTCCGGAATAAAATTCATAACTTTTTTCCATATTTATTTCGGAAAAAACGCTCGAACTAGTCCGGATGTTAAGGTATAATACCCTTCACTTTTATAACAAGCAATGCCATTTGGCATACCTGTTGCCGAGATCATGTTTGACCAATTAAGATCAGGAGCCAAAGTCGCAAGCAATGCAGGCGTCGTATACAGGGTGTCGTATAGAAAAAAAAATAAAAAAATCGTATATCATTAACCAAACCAAATAGATTCACGTGAACAGGCATTTATATTCACAATATATTACCCATCAAGGAAAAGTCAACGGTTTTGGAAAATCTTGAGTGGTTCCTGAAATATTCAGGAAAAACTGAATTTTCTTCTGAATATTTTATTTCTCGGTGAAACAGTGAATTTTCAAGATATCGGAGTGCAACTTGGTAGTTCTATGGCCAGTATGGTCATGAATCAAAAACGATCAGGAGCCAAATGCAAGGCTTGCCATTTCCAGAAATAAGACAGTGAACTTTTTTTTCTTCGCGACCGCCATCTTGAATCTCCGTTTCACTCAACAGTTGAAAAAGTGACAACCGAATGTGGAATAGTTGACATCCAGTCACCCCATTATGAAAAAGATAGCCTTGAAGCAAGGTAAGCGTCTCTTAATCGAGAAAACAGTGTTACCCAAGGTTTTCATGGTAATACGCATTTGCAGCGCCTGTGATGGCTAATCAGAGGTTTGAAAGAGCAGAGTGAGCTCTTTGTCACAGTCCTACATTCATTATGAGCTGAATTACCAAAATTCATAATGATCGGTTCTAAGATAAATTTTTGGTGGCTTGCTGAACCAAATATGTGGCGCTTTTTGGTGAAAAATGCAAAAAAAATCGAGCAGTCATCATCATGTCATCCCTTACTAAGAGAAGGCTATTGCAGAAACTGAAACTAATCAACGCTGAAATGTTTTGGGAGAGTCAACCGTATAATCTTGAGCCATAAAATGTTGAACACATGCGTCCCTTTGTTAGAGAGAAGACATGAGAGACTTGCATGCAGAAAGTTTTTTTCAAGTTCTGAGCCACGTATTATTTTCAGAAAGCTACCAAAATTTTGTCTCTGGATTGATGATGATGAATTTTGGTAATAAATCTCAAAATTCATGAATATTGTTGATCATCAACTTTTGGTGGGTTTCTGAATGAAATATGTGAAAAAGAATTTTGAATTTTTTTTCTGCATGCACGCCTTCCATGTCTTCTCTCTGGCAACCGGACGCATGTGTTCAACATTTAATGGCTCAAGAATATAGGCTTCAATCTCACAAAACATTTCAGCTTTGATTTGTTTCAGTTTTTGCAACAGCCTTCTCTTCGTGAGGGATAACATGATAATGATAGGCCGATTTTTTTTGCATTTCTTCCACAAAGCGCCACCTATTTTGTTCAGCAAGCCATCAAGAGTTTACGTTTGGACCGATCATCATGAATTTTGGTAATTCAGCTCAAAATGAATGTAGGATTGTGACAAAGAACTCACTCCGCTCTTTCAAAATTCTCATCAGCCATCACAGGCGCTGCAAATGCGTATTACCATGAAAACCTTGGGTGACAATGTTTTATCGATGAAGACACCCTCACCTTGCTTCAAGGCCATCTTTTTCGTAATACGGTGACTGGATGCTAACATTCTCACATTCGACTGTCACTTTTCCAACTGTTGAGCAAAACGGAGATTCAAGATGGCGGTGGCGAAGAAAAAAAAGTTGACTGTCTTACTTCTGGAAATAGCAGGCCCTGCATTTGGCTCCTGATCGTTTTCTATTCATGACAATACTCGCCGTAAACTTACCAAGTTGCACTTCGATATCTTGAAAATTCACTGATTTACCGGGAAATAAAATATTTAGAAGAAAATTCAGTTTTTCGGAATATTTTAGGAACCGCTCAAGATTTTTTAAAACTGTTGACTCTTCCTCGATGGGTAATATATTGTGGATATATGTCCCTACTCACGTGAATCCATCTGGTTTGGTTAATGATATACAAATTTTTCAGTTTTTTTCTATACGACACCCTGTATACGGCGCCTGCATCACCTAGGACTTTGGCTCCTGATCCTAATTGGTCAAACATGGTCTCGGCAACAGGTATGCCAAGTGGCATTGCTTGTTATAAAAGTGAAGGGTGCCCCCTAAATTTTGACCTTAGCGTCCGGACTAAACCGGTCGATTTCTAAAAACGATAAGCCGTTTTTTCATGACACGTGTCATGTTCTACCGTCAACCCCCCAACCCCAAGCCACCATGAAGTTCCTCAAAACTTTATGGTGAAGCGTCCGATCTAATTTTCAATGGTAGATCTGAATAGAGTTTTTGACAAGCTTTCCAACGAGCCCCCACAAGCCATAGGGTGCTATTTGAAAAAAAATACCAAGGGTAGCTTGGGGTTAGGGGGTTGACGGTAGAACATGACACGTGTCATGAAAAAACGGCTTACCGTTTTTAGAAATCGACCTGTTCGAGCGTTTTTTTCTGGAAGAATATGGTAAGAAATTATAAATTTTGTACCGGACTGTTAAGTAAAACTGGGGTTCCTCAAAACTTCATGGTGAAGCGTCCGATCTAATTTTCAATGGTGGATCTGAATAGAGTTTTTGATTAGCTTTCCAACGAGCCCCCACAAGCCATAGGGTGCCATTTGAAAAAAAATACCAAGGGTGGCTTGGGGTTAGGGGGATGACAGTAGAACATGACACGTGTCATGAAAAAACGGCTTACCGTTTTCAGAAATCGACCTGTTCAAGCGTTTTTTCCGCAATAAATATGGAAAAATATTATGAATTTTATTCCGGACTTTTGAATAACCCTGTATACTAGTACTAGTAGTAGTAGTAGTAGTAGTACTATTTTTTTTAGTTTTTCTAATACAAAGTAGGTGTCAAAAATTGCAAATTTCAGGTTTTCACGATTTCAAAATTAGTTGCACTTTCTGTTCTAGGCGGCTTTTGGACTTGAAAGAATAATTCAAAGTCGCGTCAAAATTTGCATCTGTTACTGTTATTGGATAAAAGTCAAACCGTTATTATAAAATAATACGTGACATTCATGCGTCACATTCAAAGCTATTCTAGCCATTGAAGTTTTTCGCTAATGCAACAATCCAAACAGCAGTGAACGCCTGAACTATGAGATTTCATGACTAGATTTCAAGTTTTGATACTTGAATCGCAACTGAAAAATGATAAATATGAATCGCATAATTATAGATTAAGTGGGTTATCTTATTTATAGGAACAGTTCCATTTATCGAGTTCTGTTTTGATATAATGGGAATTCGAACAAACGAGAAACGTCAAAGATTCAACGCTTTTTTTTCTTTGATGACGATTCGAAATTCCGTGTTCCGTGAATGATTTAAGGCTTTTAAATGATTGCGAAAGGTGTTACTCACGATTGAATGTATGCAAAATAATGCGTGCAAAATGTGCGTTCCTGGCACATACCAGGAAACGTATGTGCCAGTAGATGAATATTTTGGCCGAAAAGCAGAAAAATGTCAATTTCGCAGGTAATAATTTTCATAGACTTCTTGATAATCAAGTAGCGTGCAATTTTTAGAAATATCACACTTGTGTGATATTATGTACTTTCGAAGTGTCGAGAACATGTATAAAACGTCACTTGCATAGGTGGTCATAGGAAAAATGTATTACTTGCGAAATAGACATTTTCCAGCTTTTCCGCTACAATTATTATCTACCGACGGGGTAAAACAAAATTATTGCAACCTCCCTCGTCCCTCATTACAAATATGTATTCTGTTCCATGGATTGAATAATATAGCCTCGAATATAGCATATTATATCAATCATTTGTAAGTAAGTCATCATATCATATAAATATTTAGTTGTGAATTTCGATAGGGACGTGAGTAATAATTTCATGCTCAACAATGACATGACACTCAAGTTTGCACAGTAAGAAAAAACTTGGAGGCTTTAGGGGAAAAAACGAAGAAAAAAAAACGGCTCCAATGTTTATAATTGATTTTTTTGCAAAAATTGCAGAAGTTGAAATTATTTCGATAGGAACACTACAAAGTTGAAGAATCAAATATTGATTTGAGGTGTTTCCTCGGGTCTTTCGCAATTAGTCAAGGGTCACTGGGTATCCCGTGGGCTAAATAAGCACAATAAGCAGGAATGCAATAAGAGACAAGGGGCCCAGTAGGACATCAAACAATTCAAGAAGGCACAAGGAGTACCGGTGCTCCTAAGAAACACGGGAAGAGATCAAGGGGATCCAACGACACAAAAATACACAAAAAGACACGAGTGAGGCCAGCAAGGGCCCGACCATTTGAAGAAAACAAAAGGCGGCTAATTAGATTTTTTGGAAAGGCACAAAAAGACACTATGGGGCTCCGCAGGATCCCAAAAGACACAAAGCGACATAGGAGGGCCCATGTTGTTCAAACAACATACGAAGATTTAAGTGAGCCCAGTAGGGCTTCAACCAAATCAAGAAAACACAAAGAGACTAATGAGGTAATTACGGTTCCGAACGCCATGGAAGGGTACAAGGAGGCTCGGCAGGGCTTCAACCAAATCAGGGAGAAACAAAAGGGGCTGATTGAAGTTCCGACAGCCACAAAAAGACACAAGAAGGTTTAGCAGGACTATAAACGGTATAGAGACACAATGGGAGCGCAACCAGGGCTCTGGCCAGTTCAAGAAGATACAAATGGGCTTATTAGACCTTCGAGTCCGAAAACCACGAAAAGATACAATGGGGTTCAGCAGAGCTTTAAACGACACATGAAGACGCAAGAGGGTCTGTTAGGGTGCCGACCAACTTGAGAAGACACAATAGGGCATATTAGAGTATGTGGAGCCACAGAAAGACACATGGGAGTTCATCAGGACTCCAAACAACACACCGAGACACAGGAGGCCCAGTAGGGCTCTTACAACATGAAAAGACACAAGACAGCTTATCTCACAGCTCCGGAGTCACAAGAAGACACAAGGGTTCCAAAACAACTCATGGAAACACAAGGAGGCCAAGAGGGGCTCTGGTCAACTGATACATAACTATACGTGAGACTCAAGGGGGCTTACCCTGATCACTTCGAAATAATGATAATTCGGCATTTTGTCTCTTTTTCGACATCATGTACCTACCGACCAATTGGATATTTTGTTTTTTCTGATAAGTTTGTAGCTCAATCGTTTAAATTTATTCGATCTTCCGTATTTTGACATTTTGTTTTTCGATGTTTTTTTCAGTAATCCGCTCGGTAACCCGTTTGTGAGAGAGACACCCCTTATGATGTTTGATAAGAATACTTTCTTAGTAGCAAGCTCCAACCTTTCGTAATTTCAAGACAAAATTAGAAAAATATATTATTCAAGAAGGTTCTGTTTTACTCCCACTGAAAACCATTTTCAGGATCAGGAGGCCGCACTTTTAGGGAGCTGTGGCTTCATTATGAAGCATTTTGGTGCCATGTTATACTAGTGCGGACGTTAAAGGTCGATTTCAGGTCGAACCTTGCTTTTCATTCTGCTGGGATGAAACTTTGCATGTGATGAGTACATACCATCAGGTCACTTTTGAGAAGTGGTGCCCGGTTGGGGCCCGTGACAGGGCCACGGTACAAGAGGTTGCCCTACCAGGCACGGGAGATTTCTTGAAATTCCTTGAAATTCAATTTGCAGTGGCGGGGCTTTCACTATTTTAGTCAGAAATGATCCCTTGGATTGTCTGAATATAGCCTGTGACAATTTCAAGTCCCCCGCGCCGAAGATGGCGCGGGCTGCCTACTCATCAGGCGTAATTTGCAGAATTCAATGAACAGCTTACGTTAGGGGAACCTACCTTGCATTCCATTCTGATGCATAACGCTTTTGCACATGAATAGTACGTACCTACAGATAACTTTTTGGAAGTGACGCACCGATGGGACCCGCGACTGGCGTGCTTCGTAGGAGGTCGAAGGTCCAAGAAATTACAATTTTCAAAATCGTCGCTTTTTTATCCTTTTTTTCATTGGACTACCTATTTTCAAGGTCAAGGAGCACAATGCAATAATTTTCCAGAAAGTGTATTGCACCAGTGGCGTAACAGAGGGCTGCGAAAAAGTCGAGGTGCGATTTTTCACAAAGTCATGGTAAACCGTGATTAACACTTTTGACTTTTGTTTTTGACATGTTTAGTATCTTTTCGAGCAAATCGCACATTCTGATTCCAAAAATCAATATACAAATTTGATAGAGACGTGTTTAGACCGGTTCTATCAGGAAATCATGATTTGTTTCACCATCAAAATTGATGTTTTGTAATTCAAATTCCATCATTGTCCAATGTATTTTCAACTATGATTTTTTACTTGGACAGGTGGTTTGGGCTATTTCACACACAAATATGATTTTCTGTTTTTTTTTTCCTGTTTTACAAAGTCACGGAGTAGTTTTGTTTCTTGCGATGTAACATTTCAAAGTTTGATTGATGAAACGTGCAAATAATTATGCTTGGGCGATAGTGTAACTTTGATTTGGTACTTTATTCGTTCCGTTGCACAAGAATAATTTTCTCTACCGAACAAAACAAAGCAAACTGAAATCAGAGCCGTATTTCAGTTGTGACATAATTTTTCTTCCGGCGATGCGATATAAATTTCGTGAAAAACGCAAGTTTCGACCTATGAATTCGTCGTTTTGTAGCTCCATTTTGATCGAGATTTTGATCGAGGTTTAGAATACCCACGATCACAATTTTGACACAGATTGTACAACTGAACTGCTTTGTTGAAGAATTTATAGCACTAGAAGTTTCTATCGCTGTTACAGAGTCACAGGGTTGTTTGGTTTCAAAACGTGGATCATGAAAAAATTTCATCTCAGAAGCTCGCAATATCAAAACAAAAATTAGGTCATGACTAAAATACGGCTCCGATTTCAGTTTTTTCTATTTTGTTTGATAGAAGGAACTATTTCCATGCCTTGAAATGGATAAAGTGCCAAATCAAAGCTACATTCTGGTCCCAGGCTAATTTTTCCTGTGAAATAGCACGGTTCGTCAAATCAAGGTTTGACATGATACATCTCAAGAAACAAAATCACTCCGTGACTTTGCAAAAATGAGAAAAAACTCCAGCAAATGATATTTGTGTGTGAAATAGCCCAAACCAACTGTCCAAGGTAAAATCATAGTTATAAATACATTGGACAATGATGGAACTAGAATCACAAAACATTAATTTTGAGGATAAAAAAAATCATGTTTCTCCTGATAAAACCTATTTAAACACTTCTTTAACAGAATCTCATACTCATTTCTGGAATCAGAATGTGCGATTTGGTCAGAAATGATACCAAACATGTCAAAAAAGTGTTGGTCACGGTTTACCAGAAGATTTTGAGAAAAATCGCACCTCGGCCTCTTCGCAGCCATCTGGCACGCCACTGGTGCATGACACTTCCTTCAAACTTACTGCATTGTATTTCTCGACCTTGAAGTTATGTAGCCCAATTTGAAAAGTATACGAAAAGCAACGATTTCAAAAATGGTAATTTCTTGGACCTTCGACCTCCTACAAGGCACGCCAGCTGCGGGTCCCATCGGGGCACCACTTCTTAAAAGTTACCTATAGGTACCTACTACTCACATGCAAAAGCGTTTTGCATTAGGGTGGAATGGGTTCTTGGTTTACCCAACGTCCGTACTAGTAAGCTGTTCATTGAATTCTGCAAATTACGCCTGAATAATAGACAACCCGCGACATTTTTAGTGCGGTGGGACTTGAAATTATTACAAAGTACATCCATACAAGGCAAGGGATCATTTTTGACCAAAATATTGAAAGCCCCGCCACTGCAAACTCAATTTTTAAGGAATTTCAAGAAATCGCTCTTGTCGGGTAGGGCAACCTCTTGTACCGTGGCCCTGTCACGGGTCCCAACTGAGCACCACTTCTTAAAAGTGACCTGAGGATATGTACTCATCACATGCAAAGTTTCATCCCAGCAGAATGAAAAGCAAGGTTGAACCCGTTAACCTCCGCACTATACAGACTTTCTTCTTATTTCTGATCACAAAATCTCCTGGTGAAGTTTGGCAGGCTAATTTCAGGACACCTGTTCACTTGATTTTGTTCAATGTCCATTGACGAGAAGAAAATAGGGCGTGAAAAAAAAGGCCATCGCCATCACCTATACGATCTATCGCTCGATCTAAATGTACGCCACTCGACTGTTTCTGAACAAATTCATGCATATCAAGTGCATTGAGTGTGTCTGTGCCTTCGGTCGAAATCGGTCCAATTGAGGCGTTCTTTGCGTCAATCTCATCTCTCATCTCATCAAATCTCATCACTTGTCAATTTAAAAAAAATTCTGCTTCACGTATTTCACTAAAAATACCTGATGGATATGGATACCTCAATATGATTTGTGGTGTTTCTGCAGAAGCAACGTAATCTCAAATACACGTACAACTTTCCTACACTGGATTCGTAGAGATCCACATGAATTAGGTCTAGCATGGTCTCAAAGATTCGAAATTAAGTTCTACCAGAAAGTGACAAATGGGGTTTTTGCAAAGAACGCCTCAATTGTTTGAACGAAAGGCAAAACGGAAGAACTCAAAAATCAAATTTTATTTTTTTTCACCAGCCAACGATAATTAATTACGGAGTGACGGGTCGCTGAAAAAGCCATTAAAACTTCAATCAATCCAAAGATGTACGTTAACGCGTAAAAAATATTTATTCACATTTGCGTGTAAATAATGCGTAAAAAGGTAAACGTAGGTAATAAAGTAATTAAATTATGGTAGACAACAAATAACTTTTTAATCAACTGACACGGTTGAAAAGAAGTGTTGAGTATTTTTATTGAGAGAGTTACTTATAAATTATTCTTCAAATATTTTCAGTAAATTCAATTTTACTGATCAACTACCATCATCTCTTTTTCAAACCGTGAAATTTCCCAAGTACATAAATTAATTCTGCATGGAAGAACTACAAATGGGTGGACGCATGCTTTTCGTATACCTACTTGATCAATTTGGTTTGTTTCAACTGAGACAGATTGTAAAGTGGAAAACGTACGTCAAGTCGTCAAGTGCTTTAGGTGATGGGGGCAATAGAATTGACCAGCTAAAAGTTATAAAGTAATGAATTGAACCCAACAAAAGACCTGGCCACTATATGGCGGAGGTGCCTGGGTTTCTTTCGGTTTCAATTTGATCATTCTAGAGTACTCACTAGGTTGATGTAAGTTATGTACCTACAATAAAGAGCATAAATACCTACAGCTTGATTATAAGAATGGCAAATTTGCGTGACGGTGAAGACAGCGACAGAGTAAGATTCGAAATGAGGAAGTGGTGTATTCCCGAAAAAGCACTGATGTGTATGACCTGTTCTTTAATTAATTTTCTACGCTCGTTGAGAAGAAGAGGCTTCCACTTTATTAGCGCCTATTTTCTTTTGTCAACACTCCGGGCTGTGGAACAAAGACGCAAAAAAATGTAATAAAGAGATAAAAGTCCCACTGAAATAAAGCCCGGCTTCCCATAAAAGGACACGGGTCCTCCCACAACGCACGAAGTGTGCTATGCCAGTGGGTAATTCACCGACTTAGAAACAAAGGAAGTGTGTATACACCGCATCCAGCGGGACATTTTCTGGTATCCTGCAGGGATAGAGCAAGCTGAGCACGTGTCGGGTCCGACTTGATAAATCGATAAAACATCGCCACTTGGAGTTCGCAGAAAGCACAACACGAAAAGGTAAATAAAAAATTCAAACTTTGCGCCACTCCACTCTCCCTCGATATACTCGAACCTACTTTAAAATACACTTTTCAAACTCAAATTGAAACTTGAAAAAAACGAGCACCCAGACACCGTAAGAAATAAAACGACAATTTATTTATAGCCCACCCAGCACCCGAACTAAAGATATGCACGAATGGGATTTGGGATTTAGGCTCGTCCGCGTTTTCTTCCGGTACCTACTTGCACCGGGACATATGGAAAATCGCCGGGGTTACTCACCCAAAAAAATGATAATCCACAGAAAAAAATTGGTTTTGGAGAATTTGTTTATACACTCATTGGGCACATTGCACATTAACAACCGGCGGGGGTGTAAACGAAAATGATTTAATGGAGGAAAAAATAATAAACAACCGGAAATCGATGCGAAATGGACGGACTCGGCGCAATTTAGTTTTTCTGTGAATAAATTTCAAAAAACGCGATCGAATGCACGGCACTCGCTACACGGGACCGCTCGTTCTGGTACTGGCTGGTATTTTCTGAGCGCAATGTATAAAAATCAAAGACGGCCGCGGTATTTCGACGGGGCGACATCTGCGCTTGACGTGCGTAAGTTAAGGTTGGAAATTTGAAGCTGTCGACCTGCCACGGCAGGTGAATGAATCTAGCAGGCTGCCGCTGCAGGAAGCTTTCAACAGAGAGAGCGCGAGGAGCGTTGTTACGGAAGTTACGGAACGATGGCGCGAAGATCGGACTTACACCTACAATTTCAACTCGCGAGAAACAGGGATCTGGAAAATACGACAGTCGAGGCTATGGTCGAGAGCACATAAGCGCCGAATTTAGAATCTTAGAAACGTTCAGGAAGCTTATGGTGCGGTTCTCTAAAAAATTACATTCCATAAAGGCTCTGTTACGTTGTTATTACCTAGGCAACAGCTAATGGCCGACACGAATTTTTACATAACAGAGCGTTTGTGAAATGTTATTTTTTACAGAATAGCACCATTAAACACGACTGACTCTAGATATTAAGAATTCGGTTCTGTCGTGTCACCCCAAAACTTTCCCGACTAGTACGCATCCAGCGTCCTATGTTGTCAGGAAAATTTGAATTTTCCGGGAAAACCTCAATCCTTGCCCATTCCAAATCATCTTATTGTGAAAATCGTCAATTAAGGTTTCATTTTAATTTTGATCTTAAAAGGATGACCCAATTACAGGAAGGCGTGAAGGTGTGATCTACGTAATAAAAGTTTTGTTCTTTCGCCGACGTTTCGTCTTTTATTCAGACATTATCTAGGCTGTAAACAATAAAACATAAATAGAACATATAATAGGGAACTGAAAATGTATGGAATTACCGTAAAAAACTTGTAAACGTGTAAAGATTTTTTGACATAAAATAAAATGTGACAAATTCAAAAATTCAACAATAAAACCACACAAAAACAGTTTTACAAAAAAGTGGTGTAGAGGTGTGTAAAGGTGTGAATGTGTATAAAGGTATGAAGGTGTAAAAGTGTATGAAAAACTATGGAAACATGATGAAATGATATACCTGAAACTCAACTACTATTATTAGACGTGATTAGACCTTTGTAAATTGCATGTAAATTCTCAACATCTCTCCGTAAATTACACGTGTTTTCTTTTTGAATGAAAATCATTTCAGATAATAAACGTTTTTTTAAATAAAATTCCCTGTCTAAAATTTTGACATCAACAAAATTAAAAATATGACCTGTGTCAGCAACGTGGTTGGCTAAAGCCGTTCTGTTGGGTTTAGCCAGATTGTGAGCTCTGCAGTCGTTTTGATGTTGTCTTACGCGGTCTTTAAGCTTTTGTTTTGTCTGACCTACATAGCAGAGGTCACATTTTTGACAGTTAATTTTGTATATGAGATTAGAACTTGACATTGTATAAAAATTCAAAAGATCCAACACCAGTCATGTCAAGTTCTAATCTCATATACAAAATTAACTGTCAAAAATGTGACCTCTGCTATGTAGGTCAGACAAAACAAAAGCTTAAAGACCGCGTAAGACAACATCAAAACGACTGCAGAGCTCACAATCTGGCTAAACCCAACAGAACGGCTTTAGCCAACCACGTTGCTGACACAGGTCATATTTTTAATTTTGTTGATGTCAAAATTTTAGACAGGGAATTTTATTTAAAAAAACGTTTATTATCTGAAATGATTTTCATTCAAAAAGAAAACACGTGTAATTTACGGAGAGATGTTGAGAATTTACATGCAATTTACAAAGGTCTAATCACGTCTAATAATAGTAGTTGAGTTTCAGGTATATCATTTCATCATGTTTCCATAGTTTTTCATACACTTTTACACCTTCATACCTTTATACACATTCACACCTTTACACACCTCTACACCACTTTTTTGTAAAACTGTTTTTGTGTGGTTTTATTGTTGAATTTTTGAATTTGTCACATTTTATTTTATGTCAAAAAATCTTTACACGTTTACAAGTTTTTTACGGTAATTCCATACATTTTCAGTTCCCTATTATATGTTCTATTTATGTTTTATTGTTTACAGCCTAGATAATGTCTGAATAAAAGACGAAACGTCGGCGAAAGAACAAAACTTTTATTACGTAGATCACACCTTCACGCCTTCCTGTAATTGGGTCATCCTTTTAAGATCAAAATTAGAACAATAAACAAGGAAGTAAAAAATAATATACTGTTTCATTTTAAGCTCCATCATTTTTAGCGCATTTTCCATCTTGATGAAAATCGCTATTGCAACCGCTTTGTCCGTCCGTCCGTCCGTCCGTCCGTCCGTTCCTCGAACTCCTCCCAAACTAGACGACCTAGCTTTCTAATTTTTTCGCTGTTACATAGCTGCCACTCCCAAAGGAGGGCTAGGCTATATTGGATGTCCATATTGCGCCGCCAACATAGAGAAAACCGCCCCCGATAAACTTGAAATAACATAATATTGCACTTTCTACCAGACCTGATGCTCTGGTGTTCTCATTTTTTTAATAATCATAGTTGCCACTTATAAACGTAAGCCAAGAAACATTCCGTCTTCAATATGCGCCGCCGACATGAAAAAACTGCTAAAAACCGCCCCCAATCACTCTAAAATGAAAAACATAAACCCGAAGACATAACGATCTGATTCTTTCGGTATATAAATAGCTGACTAAAAATGGGAAAGAATAGGCTACTTTTGGTAAGTCGCCGCCCCAAGATTACGCCCCCAAACGATAAAAAGTGCAACTTTCACAAATGTAACTGATTGAGATGTTCCCTTGAACATTAGGAACTGCCAACTCAAATTATGCAACATTTGCTCAGCCGAACGCTGCCGCTCCCACACGCCGCCCTCAAAGTAAGAGATAAATGAAAAACATGAACCCGAACACATAGCGATCCAAGTTTTTCGCTATATGGATAGCTGACTAAAAATGGAAAAAAATAGACTACTTTTGATATGGCTCCGCCTCCAGCTGCCGCCCCCAAAAGAAAAAAGTGCAACTTTCAACAATTTTCACTGATTTAGCTGATAATGTTACCTCGAACATTCAGAAACTCTTGACTCAAACTGTGCAAGAATTTCTTTGCCAAACTCTGCCGCTCCCACACGCCGCCCCCAAAGTGAGAGATGAATGTAAAACATGAACCTGAAGACATAACGATCTAATTCTTTCACTATATTGATAGCTGACTGAGATTGGAAAAAGATAGGCCACTTTTAATTAGCCGCCGCCTCCAGCTGCCGCCTCCAAACAAAAAAAAATGCAACTTTCACAATTTTCACTGATTGTCATATTTCCCTCACATTTAGAAACTTTCAACTCAAACTGTGCAACAGTTACTTTGCCGAATACTGCCGCCCCCACACGCTGCCCTCAAAGTGAGAGATGAATGAAAAACATAAACCCGAAGACATACCGATCTAATTCTTTCGCTATATGGATAGCTAACTAAAAATGGGAAAGAATAGGCTACTTTTGATATGGCGCCGCCTCCAACTTGCACCCCCAAAAGAAAAAAGTGCAACTTTCAATAATTTCCACTGATTTACATTTTAATGTTACCTCAAACATTCAGAAACTCCAAACCAAACTGTGGAAGAATTTCTTTGCCAAACTCTACCGCTCCCACACGCCGCCCCCAAAGTAAGAGATAAATGTGAAACATAACCCTGAAGACATAGCGATCTAATTGTTCCGCTATATAGATAGTTGACTAAAAATGGTAAGAGATAGGCCACTTTGGATTAGTCGCCGCCTCCAGCTCCCGCCCCCAAACAAAAAAAAATGCAACTTTCACAATTTTCACTGATTGTCATATTTCCTTAAACATTTAGAAACTCCCAACTCAAACTGTGCAACAGTTACTTTGCCGAATGCTGCCACCCCCACACGCTGCCCTCAAAGTAAGAGATAAATGGAAAACATAAACCCGAAGACATAGCGATCTAATTCTTTCGCTATATGGATAGCCGACTAAAAATGGGAAAGAATAGACTACTGTTGATTAGTCGCCGCTTCCAACTCCCGCCCTCAAACAAAAAAATATTGATGAGTGGAAGAATTTTCATTCAAATCTATTTCATTGACAAGTACCCCATTCTGATAACAAAATATCACAATGAGTTTCGAATGAAGAAAGTGGGCAAGGAATGGTGTTTCTCCTTCAACCAAATTTCTTTACGTTCACAATATGCCTCTTTGAGAAAATGCGCTACTGAGACTCACGCACGTGAAGGCATACTCACTTGTTTAAGTTCAGTCTCGAAAACCCAGGCCGGTTTTTTACATTTTCAACCGAGAAATTCCAGAGAAATTGAGAAAAGATGTAGATGGAAAATGTTCAAGAACCAGTTACCTCTTGTTTAAAAAAAAAAGGTGAAAATCTGCTCACGAGATTAGAAGTTGAAAAATTTGCAGTTTTTCCAGAGAGGAAAACTCGAGAACCGTGGGTTCGCTTTCAAAATTTTTCCCTTCAAAAATTAATTCAGTCTTCTCTAACTTTCATTCCCAGCAATCCCAGCATGTATGCACCAGAATGAATATTCCGTGGTGAGCGACATCGTGGGCATCATGTCGAAATTTGAACTGCAGCTTTTTCAAACTCACGGAATGTGCAAATTACATTTCGAAAAAATCACTGTCGGAAAACGGGTAATTTCCTCATATTGGTTTCTTTCCCGTGCTGTTTCCCTTTGGGTGTATTTTCTTCTGTTATTTCTTGTGATACGATACATCTGTTTCTTCTAGTAGCTCTTTAAAGTGTCCTCTCTATCTTTCCATTACCTGCTCTTCATCTCCAATAGTGTGTCCTGTATTATCTTTTAAGTTCTTCAACTGTATAATTCTTTCCAGGATCTTTCTTTCTCCTTTAGAATCACTCTTTTCGCCTGCTTCATTGCTTCTCTATATTCAGGGCTGGGCCTAGCAGGCGTGCAGTGCGTGCCTGCACGCAGGCGGCAAGTCATTAGGGGCGGCAATATACGGGGTGTTTATAAGAAACTGTGATCGCGGCAGGCATGGGTCAGGCCGAAAAACGCAGTAACAGGCGCAATTGTAGTGATCGAAAGCGGATTCCAAAGACGATGCGATCACAAACGTTTATAAACACCCGGTACATATGATAAAGTTGAATTTCAAAGGATTCTTTTAATTCCCGCATTTCGAGGGGGGTCTCCATTGCCGGTTAGGGGAGGCGGCAATTTTTCGCTGGCACGCAGGCGGCAAATCGGCCAGGCCCAGACCTGCTATATTCTTCGTAATGTCCAGTGGCGTACCTAGCGTATTTCGCACCCGGGGCAAACTATCCTGTGACACCCTCCTCCCTAGAGAAGCTGCAGACTGTAGTGACAGTAGTGACACCCTTACTCCAGGCACATATAGGCATTAAGAACAACCACCAGCTTGTTCTTTTGGTGTTTCTGTTAACCAGTCTTGTCAACCTCACAGCTCTTTTCTGTCGCCGATAACACTCCCTCTTCAATTCCCTTCAATAACACTCCTTTCCCCCAATTTTCTCGATGCCCGTGTCTGTTTCCTTTGGTCTCGTTTTATTCAAGTTGGTGTTCAGTGCCATTTGGACTGCATCCTTCACATTTAGGCAGGTCAGTCTATAGCATTTAATCGCTCTGTTTATGACCTTTCTTTCCCTTACTTATATCTGTTGATTCACAACCACTATAGTAATACGAGTAGACTCATTACTGACTTTTAAAAAGTTGGAAAAAGACGCTTTGTTGATGATTTTTTTTCCGCCCCCGAAATCACTTTCCTTCCCGGTTAGAGGGTGGAAAGTGCATGGCCTCCTTGATTGATTGACAGATGGATGACGGAATGACAGGTGTAGAGGGGCTCGAATCGAAGAGTCAAACGCAGTTTTGTGATGTTAAGGGTGCCAGTTATTATTGGTATGGTGTTTATGATATAATTGATGACTCTAATAGTCTAATTCACTATTTAAACTCCGAATCTTCATTCTAACCAGCTGAAGTGGTATAAAAGTGACATGAACAAGTATACCGGACCGGCCGCTGTGTTTCAATTTGGCTGAGACTGGTTCTGGGTTCCAGGGCCCTAGGAAAATGAGGATGAACATGAAAAAAAAATAATAAGTTAATGAAAAATAAATCCAATGAAGCCAAGCAAATTTCTATTTATTTACTAGTTAAAGTGTTGAAAATGGTTGTGAATAAAATAGTATACAATACATACTCTCGGCGGTAATTGCTTCATTCCTGCTTCGAGCTCGCAGCTATCTTTCTCTCAGCAGTAATGAAGCACTACTCGCCTCGGTATGTAGGTAATATACTATTATCTTTCCTGTTTCCTGATTTTCATTATCACCAAATAATGACCGCTTCCAATCTCGGGTTCTTTTCTTACTCTTATGCGTCTATCACAGCATTCCATATTTCTCTGTTTACCAGAAAATAATCAATTATCGATTTCTCGTTCTTACTTTGTGCTCCCCTCGTTATATTATGTAAGTATTTCTTTGTGAGTAATATCCAATTTTTATTCATTCTGAGTTCTATTATTCTATGTCCGTTTGTGTTTCTTGCACTTTTTCCCTGCTTTCTCAGGCACCACTCTAATCCTTCATTTTTATTGCCCACTCTTCCGTTAAGGTCTTCCATTATTATTATCATCTTCTGGATGCTTCTATCCATCTCCAGGGGCCTTATTCTTGAAACGGGGAACAAAGTTCTCATGCAATGTTGCTATGCAAGGAGTCCACGAAGGAGAGCTATGATTGGTTCTTGCCTAGCAACTACACATGTGAACTCTGTTCCCCGTTTCAAGAATAGGACCTCAGGTGTAGTTCGTTGTGGAAGTTGTTTTTCGTCCTTCTTTGCATCCTCGTTCGGGCCATAGGGCCATTATGAAAGTACTTACATTATTCTTTTCCTTTCCCTTCCGAGATATCAACAGATAGTATTCTTTCATTTATTAGTCGCTCCCTCTGCACACATCTCACCTCATCCTCCTTGATCAGTATTGCTACTCCTGCCCTTGCATTCTCTCCCTCGTCCACTCCTGACCAGTACATCCAGTATAACTGTTTGATAATAGGGTACTTGCCAATGAAACAGATTTGACTGGAAATACTTTCAATCATCAACAAGAGTAATAGATAGTATTTCCTGAAAATTTCCGGAGAATATATTCATTGGTTAAAAAGTTTTTTTCTCGATTTTTTCTCGATTTTTTCTCGATTTTTGTTCAAAAAGTTGCTAACAGTAGGGAAATTTTAGTGAAATTTTTATGTCTGTATTTATCAAATATTGTGAAGCCACTCTAATAGTTTTTCGAGTTTTCAACCCAACAGTGCTGTTTGTTTAGTTTTGAGTATAGGTATTTGTGACGTCACAAATATATTTTCAAAACAGGCACTACGGCCGCAATTTTGGGAATTTACGAAAAAGAAAAAATACGGCTTCAATATTTTTACCCATACTTTCGATTAAGCTAATAAAAAAAAAAGGGCAAGTACCCCATTGCCTCATATCATATCACTGGCCCAGGCCCAGTATGTTGCAAATAGGAGTTTTTTAATGTAAATTAAGAAGTTTTTTCAAGTAGGTAAACAGGCCAAAATAAAGTGGACGACAATGTCAACGAGTTAGCTTGCTGTCATGCGACGTTCAGGCCAGAATCCTGAAAAATCTGTCAACTGTCGTCTACTTTAAAAAGTCCGCAACCGTACCTATAGGTAGGTTCCATACAAATACAAATTTTCACAATTTTAAACAATATAGCGCACCTTTCCTAAAAAAACATTATTCTACGAACAGGATGATAAGCCTAATCATGAATTGCCACTTGATATCAATATACAATAAGTATCATTTTACGATAAGTACCTAGTCGTAGGTACTCGACTTACGTACCTGATCCAGGTATATGTATATTATGGAAATTATTCGTTCCTTGATGCAATACCTGACATGATATTAGAAGTGCAATTCTTGGAATCTATCATCTTGATTTTTGTCTCAGAAACAAAATAAAAGATTTAAAAGATAATTCAAATTATCTAAAGGTGCGTTCAGTCAGCTTATTTAGCCGCAATTTTAGTTTTAGTCGTAAGCGCAGCGATGCTCATTGGCTGTCATGAACCAGCCTCCTCAGATCAGCCAATAAGCGATGCTGCGCTTACGACTAAAATTAAAACTTGCGGCTAAATAAGCTGACTGAACTCACCTTAACAATTGGTGGCTGACAATTTATTTAATGTACTAATGTACATAAAATTAAATTTAAAGGAAACCAACATTATCTGTACGACTGCTCTTGCCACCTACTCATCATCAGTCGTTTCGGTTTATGGCTAATTTCAAACCTCCCGCCAGTCCTCAGGCTCGAAGGGCTCTTACGACGCTTCCACTTAGGCCCGGGCGGCGACTACTTGGACACTGACAAGCGTTGAGTATGAGCACATACAGAAAATATTTGCCGCGCGAAATTTTTCGATCTCAATAGTAAAATACATACAGGTATATCAACATTCAAAAGACTTACCAGTACGGTTCAAGAAATTTAAAGTGGTGAAGGAGCGGAGTTTAGATTGTTTTGCATTTTGTATCAAGCAATGTTCAGTCAAAGATGTTTGATTCAATGCTTTACACCCGCCACACTGAAAGTCCATTAAAAAAAAACTAAACTTGGGAAAGGAACAACAATACTTTAAACAAAGCTGCCCTCTCCCATTAGGTACTCCCTTGGAAAGATATAGCTGAGAGTATCTTCCCAGTCTTTCTGGAATATAAATTTGTGGGAGGAAATGCTGGGCTTTCGATAGAGGTCGTGAGAAAATTGATGTAATTATTTCGCTAAGTTTTCTATATTTAGAAGCTGAGGCGTAGCAAGGTAATTGTCAGGTACATCACGCAATATTACAATATCTATCTACTTAGGTGTAGATATTTAGTATGGTGAGTGACCGTAAATTACCGAAATAATGAAAGAAAACTTGGAACTCCTTATTCTGTTAGCCCCGAACAGCAAAGACGTTGCTCCCCAATGGGTAGATCATAGCTCCTCGAGCTTTGCAAGGAGCTAGCGGTCAGCTTGAAACTTTTGACAGGGTGGCGAGACACGGAGTAGGAGATTGCATAGCTTATCATCAGAATACCATGTAGGTGCGTCAGACTGACGGAACTATGTTAGTGGAAGAACAAAATTGTGAAAAATTTGGTCTCTGGCCACGTTTATCGATGAGTCGAGGTTCATTCTGTCAGGTAACGACGGTCATACAAGACTATGGAGGAGACCTGGAGAACGTTTTAAATACCAAATATAGAGCAAGAAACCGTTCCTTTTGAAGGTGGATCCATAAAGGTGTGGGGCGCAATAATCATAGACTGAACTATGCATCAAGAACTTTGTTATCATTGATGGCGGTCTAACAGCTCAAAACTACATTGAAGAGATTCTACAGCCTCAAATGATCCCACAACTGAATGTTATTAGTAACAATTTTATCTTTATGCAGGATAATGCCAGACCCTATAGGTACCGCCCTAAATCCCTAATCGTCACTGATTATCTTGGTGATCAAAATATTGATGAAATTGAGGGGTAAACGACCGTCGGCAGTTCTGGTACAAATTTTTGGCAGTCAAACCGTCAGTCAACAGGCAGTCACGGCAATCAGGTGGGCAGTCATGGCAGTCGAACCAGCAGTCAAGTCGGTAGTTACGGAAGGCAGTCGCTAAGTAGGCAGCCACGGCTGTCTTGGCGGTCCTGGTACAAATTTTCACGCGGTGGTTCACCTCCGGCATAAAATTCATGGATTGGCCTGCACAGAGTGCAGACATGAACCCGATCGAACATGTTTGGGACTCGGTTTGGGATCAGTTAGGGAGACGTCTTCGGAAACGTCCAAATCCTTCAACTACGATCAGAGATTTGGCGCAGGCTCTAATAGTTATTGGAGAATAGAACAATATTCCACAAGAAGTTTCTCGAAGACTGATTCGTAGAATGTCGATGTCACGACGCTGCGCAGCTTTTGTGCAGACAAAAGGAGGCAACATGAAGGCAACACATTGAGTTCAAAATTGTTGAAAATTAGCCAAGCTAAGACACCTTTGTTTGTTCTGATTTGATATCAACCAATTTATTTTCAGACATACAAGTACCTAAAAGTTAATTGTAGCTTGTTGATGCTTTGTGGTTACTTATGCACCGAAACTGAAAAAATAAGAATGGTTTGATACATAGGCATTCAAACTTTAATTTAAAATGAAAGGTTAAAATTTCTCAACACATTATAGAAAAAAAAAATCGAAAAAGTGACTACTTCCATTTTTTGAGGAGTGTACATATTTTATTCTATGAATTTTATTCCACCTCATCATACAGGTGGGTGAGTATCGACCAGAACAAAAAAAAATCAATAAACCGTCAAAAATACCCTACACCTACACAAACATTTCCACGAAAATAGCATTGCTATTTCCATCCTGCTTTCTCAACTAAAATCGATCAATAACTAACTCGTAAAAAGCAGGTACTTCTGTTCAACTAAATAGACATGGACTTCATGTTTATATGTATATGTAAGCAGTTTCAAAGGGACGTTCTTATTTCTGTTCTGAAATTATGCGGGCGTTCACGTTGAAGCTGTTACTGAAACATTTTACGATTGTGTTCTAGACTTGGATACTCTACGGTACCTCAACAAGAAAAAAAGGCTTCAGGAGTCGGTTGAAATTTTGACCTTCAAATTAGCACAGCAGTTTGAAATATCTCATGGCATAATTGTTGCTAAACACCTTTCCGAGAAGATTGACCGATTTTAATGGGCGCTCAGGTATGAAAAACTGGCAACCACCTGTAATCACTCGCGGTGCCAATTTATCAGGCGGCGCGAGTGCTTTCCAATCACTCGCCTCTACATGTCAGTGCGTATAAGTCAAAAAAAAGAACCGTGTTGAAACCACGACATTATGCAGATTGACGTGCAATTTCAACAATGGCAAACGTCTCGAGAATTCATCTGAAAACAATCAAGACGGAGCGATTTCAATTCAAATCAATTTATCAGGAATTTTCGGCCAAGGACTGCATAAAGAGATCTTTTTCATTGATAGTATTATAATATCCATTATCCAGTTACATTCGGTTTTTTGTCATAAATAAATTGTAACATTTGCATTTGAGTAGGTATAGTACAATGATCTTATACATGTCATATTTTTTGATTGAGGCCTTTCAAGGATTTGTCAGAGAAAGCCATTAGCATTTAGCAAAATAATGTCGAAACATTACCTGCGTGGTTTTATATTAATTATATTTGTTTTGGCATTTGCAAATTTGCCTTTTCATGATAATATAATGTATATTAAAATAAGGATCACTGTAATTTCCTGAACAATGTTAAATCCAAGCAGATAAGAGTTTGCGTTGAAAATTCTGTGCTGTTGTAAGCAATTTCAAATTATTTACCTGATGCTAATTTGTGCTTTTGGTAACTTTTACCTGAGCCAATAATTAATATTGTGTAGAAAACGTAAAAAATGCAAAACAAAACATATCGTATGCTCCGAAGCAATCAATTAGTATTGTTTTGGTATTACAACACTTGATGCAATAAATGGAATTGTTTATATCGTGTATAGCAATAGCATTGCTTAAGTGAGATGAACTTCAGTGTATCATTTTTTATTGCCATGAGTCATTTTGTGTGTAAAGATAGTAAATTGGATCGATTGAGCTCAAGTTTATATGATATTTAGGTACCAAAGTGAATTGATGGAATTGCATCAGAAATTTTTACTTCTGATCCATTTAACGGAAAAATGAGATGATAATCGAAACAAAAAAGAAACTGTCGTCACGTCTGTCGCAGGACTTCTCATCGTTACAAACGGCATGACGAATGAATATAGTCAGTTGTAATACAATAAGTGGTTATCGGCGATAATTTTTCAGTAATATTATGAGTTATAATCCCAAAGCTGAAAATACAACGAGCCCATAAGGCGAGTTGTACCGTATGTTCGTTGAAATCATGAATTAGGGCAGGCTGTGAACTTCGAAACGTATGTCCAAAATGTTTTCCATGACGACGGCTCCATCATGTTGACATCAAATTTGAGTGATTATTGATAAATTCACGACATACGTTTTTACTTCCATAGCCTGCCCTAATTCATGTTTTTAACGGACATACGGTATTTTCCTGCATGGGGATTATAAGGAAATGATATTATTGAAAAATTATCAAACGATTAGGCGTATACAACGAATTGTATTCAATAAGACTATACAATGAGTGGCACCGCTGCCGCGGAATGACTGATTGCATAGAGTGCGTTGGTCTGGCGTTGGAGGAACAAGCAGGGTACCACAGCGATAATATTTGCGTATTGCGGCTGAGGTACGCTGCATTCATACCTTTATGAATTGTACAGGGTCTTTTTTTTTATGTCATCATTTGAATGGCTTCTGACAGGCGAAGTAAGAAACTTATCAACGGGGGCATGGCAGCATCTTGTAACTTATAGTTTCAAGTTTTGTTTGACACTACAACCACAGTTGTCAGCCATCAACTCAGTCTGCACGGTGCGACAGAACAAAATGTTGTGCTTGGCCATAGAAGGAAACAGTATTAAAAAGTCGCTTTGTTTTTTCTTTGTAGGCATTCTCAAAGACCAGGTTTTCACAGACGTAATCAGGGACATTTGTTATCTTGAGAAGAGAATCAAAAATATCTGCACTGAAGTTACGTCTCAAGATTCTGTGACACTTGCCGAGCACTGCATTTCTGATTAAAGACTTCTTTGGGAAACGGCGGCCATCACCCTGAAGTTGCACAAAAACAACTTTCACCGTATCAAAATTCAAATTCTAAGTTTTAATTTGTTACAAGTTTCGAGTGAATTAGTACAGAAATGGAGGAGAGTTTTGAATTTCAAAATGAAGAAACAAAAAATTTGCAACTTTAAGGCTCTTGACACCGTGTACACGAAGTTGATGACTGCCAATCATAGTTGTAGTGTCAAACAAAACTTGAAACTATAAACTACAAGATGCTGCTACACCCTTGTCAAAAAGTTGCGTACTTTGTTTACCAGAAGCTTCCGGAATAGTGACATTGCTAAAAAAAGACCCTGTATAGTCAAAAAGTTATATCTGAAGAATGAAGCGTTCTTTCAGGCTGATGTTTCTTTTAAAGGCTTTTTTTAAGTGTCTCCTGATTATGATCTTGCAGATGTGTACAAAAGATTTCAATATTTCTTGCACCTCGGTGATCATTTTCGATAATTATTTTCCCAGTTTTAGAGGCTGCATTGCCTGACGCCAGCAAAATTAATAAGTAATCATTTAGAGCTGCACCATGTTCCATCGAGTCTGTGGTAGGTACTCTTGTTGCAAACCAAACTTGGTTGAAATCGGTTCGGTATTATACTTCTCGAGTTATTGAACGTCAAAGTTTTGACTTTGACAGCATATAACTTTTGACAGATGACAGATGTCATAACTATAATATGTTTTAAATAGAGTTTTTGGAGAGCTTCAAAACAGGCTAGGTATCAAAAATCAAAATCGTTGCGTCATAATCTCCTGTCACTCTTTGACAGAGACCTATTTTCACCTTTCTACCATAGACGCTACGTACATACCAAATTTAGTCCGGAATCGGTCAGATTAATTTCCAAACCGTCTGACCGATTTCAACCAACTTTGGTATGGACGTAGCCTCTATGATATAGAAAGGTGAAAATGAGCTTTTCAGCGTGATCTATTGGCGAAAAATGTCACCGTTGAGAGTGACAGGAGATGTTGAAGAAACGATTTTAATTTTTGATAGCTCATCTTGAGGCTCTTTGAAACTCTATGCGAAACATGAAAAACTTATAGCATATCTGTCACCTGTCGAAAGTTATAAACTGTCAAAATCAGAACTTTGACGTTCAACAACTCGAGAAGTACTGAACAGATTTCAACCAAATTTAGTTTGTAGCAAGAACACCTACCATAGGGACTCGATGAAACATGTGCAGTTCTGATTAAAATCAAACATGCAACTTGAATTAAAAAAGATCAATTTTCTTCAGAAAAGAGGTGAAAATGGACTTGTCCCTCGGTTTTTCTGAAGAAAAAAATGTCGGCTGTGAAAATAGTTGATGCCAGTTGTTGACCGCTGCCGCCACAATTGGAAGGATTGAGAATTAATCTCGAATATAATTAATTTGGTTTGATAATTTGTTGGAATTAAAATAACTAGCTTTAAGGACGTTGCAGAAAGGATGCTACGATGAGAAGTCCCGCGACAGATATGACGACGAATTTTTTTTTGTCCCTAGGACTCCGTAATTTTCGGGTGCATTTTCGTATGTAATACACCGATAGGTGAGGTGTATTATCGCTACATCGAGGATTTTCACGAGGGGATCCGAGTGTAAATCGAGATGTAAGCGATAATATATCGAACCTAGAGGTGTATTTGTTGAGACAATTAACCGAACGACACTGAAAATCTTCATAAAAAAGTGAAAACTATTTGAATGTTTGAGGTTGGTCATTCTGGAGGGGTGTTTTCACCAATGACCTTGGTGGTAATACACTTGAACGGCCTACTATTTAAGGAGTGAGGTGAATTGTCTATCTGCGACTGTTTTCATGTTATTCATGAAATTTGATGATACAAAATCGTCGCCATGAAATTCAGAACATTCAGGATTCCCAAGAAGAAATCCGACAGGTGAGAAATGTTTCTTCGCTTTGACCGGCGCATCCACCATTTGTGTAGGTTCGCCGTATGACCCACTGTTGAAGTCTCCATCTTCTTTTACACCGCATCACTTGAAATAAAAAATGAATATCAACAGAATTTTTACGCTTCCGCTAAACCAGGGCCCAAAATCATGAACATTATACCTAAGTTAACAATAATTATTGTCGGTTGTTATCATGCATATAACAACATATGAGTACTGGTGGCAATCATGTCAACTTATCGGCTATAGTAATTATTTTCATGCAATACCATCCCTGGTCAGCAAGCAAGGGTTTTTATCGAAATTTTGCTTTTCCCAGGTGTTCAGTAGTTCTTAATGTTGATAATAATTCATTGCCTTCGAAAATCATAAATAATTATGTTGATTTACGAATTTTAGTAGTGTCGGCTCCTGTCACAATCTCGCATATTATTGATTTTTAATGGGTTCAATGGCTCTTATCTCGAAAAAAATTCACCCAGAGACGACGGGATTATTATGCACGATGCTCATGTAGGCAGCTGTAATAGATGCGTTTACATTTTATAAAGCAATTATTGCTTTCAAAGGCTCGGACTAGTTGTGTGGGTACCGCGGGTACCTATACCTGTGCACAAGATTTTTGTTATTTATTACGCTGTCGATGGCACTACCAGTCGCCTTCATAGCCGGACGTGTAGTTATGAAGACGTCGACAAATGATACGTCGGGTATAATCTTTCATTCTCGTGCCTGCGGTTCCAAAGTGACTTGGATTTTATGGACTCCATAGGTATCTTGGCCCACCCTGTATGCCCGTGAACTTCTTCGATTCACAAATTAAAATAATTGATGGTATGACAACTACACGTGTCATACATCCTCATTTCATATTCCTATAATACTCTACGGCTCTTTGTGATGCATCCAATCATGTAGATATCTGAGAATTGACAAACGTTATGTCTTTTGAATAATTCACCGATCGGCATGAATGCTTTTACGATCCTTAATCCTTCCTGCTTTTGTACGAATGCGATGTTGTTTTATTGCGGGCGCATCCACCATTTTTCTCGAAAAATGGAAAACCGCAAGCGCGGTTATTGAACTTCTCAACCAAAATAATAATAACACTGCAATGTCCAACAGAGCAGCTCTGTCTATATTTAAATTTAATAGCATACAGAAGTTTTGATGATAACACATCATCGGAGAGTCAAATTTTAATTAATATGCACTTGCCATGTAAAAAACATTCGGTGCTGATAGGCAATAAAATTCAAGCGCAAGACGATTGGGAATATTAAGAGGTTTAGTCTACACGCTGGAATTTAACGAGCTATAACGGCACTGGCACTCGAATTTTCAACACCTATGCAGCTTTTATTGTTATTAATTACTGAAAGCGATTCTTAGATGCAGTTCAAATTCTTTTCGCAAGGCCAAACTGGTGTTTTCTTTCGTCAAGTTGGGCATTGGTTCGTATTTGCGGTGGATATCTCGCTGGCGGTTACTTTTCAGGAAGCTAGAAAAATCATAAAATCGGACAGTTTCGGAAAAGCTCAATGTTGCGGATCGAAAAAAATTGGCAACATATCAATGAGCAATAAAAGTGGTGTGCAATTATCTCATAAGCCATCAATAATGAACAAACAGATCGATTTATCTCTTCCCCTGGAGAGAGACTCTTTGACAGACGAACAGACTGACGGATAAACATTGCTAAAATGCGCTAAACATTTTTGTAGCAGGATGGATGCAAACCGATAATGGCTTCCATTTCCCATAACTAACAGTATCTGGAGAAAAAAATCCGTATAGTGAATGCTCGTAAAGTAAGGAATGACAAGGCAAGTGTGTTGTTATCTTTGCCGTCAAGCGCCGGTTAAACATGCTGTAAATAAACAAATTGACCTGTATAATTGCTGGCTACATAGACTTTATAAATTCGATGACGTGTCGCTGAGATAACTCAAGCCCGATATTATACTAACATTATACACGATTTTTGTGTATACGGACGTGACGTTTCAGCTTTTTCTACCGCGTCATGGGCTCGGATAGTGACAACTAGTGATGACACTTATCTCCACTGGATCTCGTTCAACATCATCGAGTAGATCTGTCTTAATCGTTCGTATATGCTGAGGTTTATTTTAAATCTGCATTTAATTATCGTGCGTGATTGAGGACTCGGAGAAACGGTCCTTTGTGACGCAGCACTTGTAAGGAATATTGATGCTATGAAAATAGGTACTTATCCTCCTCCTCTTTCTCCTCCTCTTCCGTAATATAAAATGACTGATTTGGTGCGTGGGTGCGGGTTGAAAATTCCATCCTCGACAGTCACAAAAGCTTCCTGCAAAACGCACCCAACGTTTAATTTTCATTGAAGTTATTTCTGAATACGACCCATTCAAGTGAATGGTCCTCCCAATCTCCAATGATGAGACACAACAGGTCTGTATCAAGCCTCGTCTAGGCCCTGAGCTTGGAAAATCGTGGCGCGAAGGCTAACAAACTGATTTGGATGCGATCTCATCGTGAAAAGGTGTACTCCAACCGCACATCGTAATGCAACAGAGCATAAACCGCCACGCTTGGGATAACATCCCGCGCTCCGTGGTGGTACCCTCCAGGTAGCACTCGAAGATATGCCCGCCTCGATGCACTCGTAATCTATCACCTATGAATTGTTTTGTTCGTCAATAGGATGCGGCTTAGCCCCCTTTTCGGGTGAGTCCAGCCCCAGCCCTCTCACTGCAGAGACGAAGCCTCGGAGATTGAATGCTTGAGATCGATGAGCGTCGTTAGCTTTGGAGTATGTTACCCTCTGTCGACGCCTGTAGCCTCGACAAGCGGGATTCCTGGACCTAGTGGGTTGATGGGGTTAGAACTTAGACGAGGCTCTTGCGCCTTTATTCTGAATTTGTCTACATGTCTGGATATGTTCTGCCACTAAGTCATAGTTTCGCCTTATCATTTACTGGGTACATTTCACAGAAATGGTATTCGAGTCCTTGGTCCCTTTGTGTGACTTGCGTTGTGTCTGCGGTTAGTAGAGAGCCAGACTTGATGGGTCAGTTCTGGGAGCTTATACGATCAGCTAAATTTTGAGAACCGCAGAAAATTTTATTCTGATTGAAATTAAATAAAATCGCGCTTGTTAATAGGTACTCTGTGGATTTGCTCCAGCGCCAAAAGGACAGATTTTTTCACACTTTTTGCAGGAAGTCATCTGTTTCCATAAAAACAATGGCATTTGAATTAATCATACCACCTGCAAATCTCAATTTCAACAATAGGGTCCTTGTACGATTTTTTTTTATTGCCTCCAATGATGCTTTGGTAGCACATACACCAAATAGCACCACAGACTGAACGGTTTTTCGAAAACCTCAATATACAGGGTGGTCCAGGTTATAGTAGCAATAACTCACCATTCGATGGTCCATCGAAAACTAGGTCGACATGCATAATTCAATTTTTCTCCAAAACGCTTCCTAAGAAAGATACAGCCCTTCAAAGTTCAGTTTTTAAAATCTTCTTTTTGCAATAACTCTCAAGTCATCCAAGCGATTTTTACCAAATTTGGTACAAATACTTATGAAATGAATACCCATCACTTGACTTAGATAACTTTTGTCAAAATTGTCCTGTGGCGTAGATACCGGAGGATTGTTCAACTTCTCCCACCCCATTTTCTACGCCACTGGATATTTTTGAAAAAATATACTTTTTTTGAATTTCTTGTTCAATTCGGAAAAAAAGTTACTCTTGTGAAATTTTGATTAGAGGCTTCATTTCCGAGATATTTGGGTTTGAAACTTTGGAAAACGCTCTGGAATCTGGAAAGTGGCGATTTCGAGATGTTTTTCACAGTTTAAATCCCAAATATCTCAAAAATCAAGCCTCTAATCAAAATTTTACAAGAGTAACTTTTTTTTCTAAATTGAACAAGGAATTCGAAAAATATATAGTTCTCCAAAAATATTTAGTGGCGTAGAGAATAGGGCGTGAAAAGTAAAACAACTTCCCCGTATCTACGCCACTGGACAATTTTGACAAAAGTTATCTATGTCAAGTGATGGGTATTTAATTCGTTAGTATTTGTACTAAATTTGGTCAAAATCGCTTTGATGACTTGAGAGTTATTGCAAAAAGAAGATTTTGAAAACTGAATTTTGAAGGGCTGTATCTCTCTTAGGAAGCGTTTAAGAAACAAATTTAATTATGCATGTCGACCTAGTTTTCGATGGACTATCGAATGGTGAATTATTGCTACTATAACCTGGACCACCCTGTATTATTTTATTTTGTAAATTTAAAACACAAAAACTGTTAGGCATGCAACTTCCATGCACCGATGTGTCAGCTGCGGGATGACGTCATCGTGTCCCGGGCTGGGGCTACTTGATTCTACACGAACAGATTGCGACTACGAATTTTAAATGTTTGACATATCTTACTGTCACCGTCTCAGAGGTCTGTTGGACTGACGCTCAATTTAGGTTGAAAAGCGCGCAGCACGAGCTTGGGGATGGCCCTGACACGCGAGCAAGGGCGACGGCGCTATTCGCGGCTCCCAAATTGAAATAGGTCTCTAGAATAATGAAGATTTGAATTTTCCCGGGGTTTCAGGGCGCAGGGCTCAACCTCGCAAAGAAAAAAAATTGCAAACGAAAAATAGAACTCTCGGGTTGACTTCATCGTGGTCATCAAGGTCATTGTAGAAGCGACCGCGTTTTTGGCGCGAAAAAAAATCAAACTTTGATCTTCATTTTAAGGATGGACCAATTTTTTTGAATTTTTTTTGGGCGGAAATTATTGTGAATAACGTTTTGAATGATTTTATAAAGTGATAGTCTCAATATAAAATTCATGCAAGGACCCTATTCATTAACTTCAATATTGACAATTTTCCTTACACATAATGTTCGCAACTGCCGCATGAGGGTGGTGGAACGGGCGGGCTGAAATTCAAAATGTGCAGAGCGCCTATATCAGGGTTCGGACCTTTATGTAGTAGAGTCGCAATTGTTAACACTAATCAGTTTAGGACGGACAAGAGCACGCCCCTTCTTGAAACCAGGGGTGGTTGGGTCAGGGGGGGAAATGGAATTTTCCCCCTGGGCCGGTGAGATTTCAAAAATTTGGGCCGATAGGATAAGATCAGCACTTTTATTTTACAACGAGAGTTTTAAAAAAAAAGCCTCGTAGATAGAACTATTATGGACCTAGGGCAATCACGCGTCATCAAATTTAATTTGGAGAGGCGACAAACGAACAGACCTCTGGCGCTTGACAGGATGACAGGTGACAAGCTTAATTTGGAGAACAAATATAACCTCTATAACCTACAAATCTGAAGACGGTCATTTATTCATTTTATTGTCGTTGTGTGCGGTGTGCTTCGTACAGATCCAGATGTCTGCCTAAACCTGCTGTGTGCATCCAAGGGCTCGTCGTCAAAGGGGACCCAGGGCAGGCTGTTTTGCAAAAATCCGCGGGTTTGGCGTGATTGCTCTCTCTGCAGGCTTACGGCATCAGGGGTGTTCCGTTGAGCTGGGTGACTAGTTTTTTGACGGGTCGCAAGCAGTGCGTAGCGGTGGAGCGGATTGCGGATGGCGACGGCGGTTTTTGTTTTTCCGATTTTTTGGAAACTGACATTGGCGTGCCACAGGGCTCAATTTTGGGCCATGTGCTCTTTATTCTTTTCATCAATGATTTATCCAGTTGGATCGCTAATGATGCCGGCCTTTGCTTATACGCTGATGATACCTCCCTGATTGTCTCTGCGGGAGGGGATGTTTTGGAGGGGGAATGCTGTAAAGGTGTCAATAAGGTCGTCGAGTGGTTCAACACCAACAGGTTGGCTCTGAACCCCTCTAAGACTAGCCTTGTAAACTTTAGAACAAAAAACGCAAAGTTTCTGACGGGTCACCTGTTGGTGAATAATGCATTGGTGGAATGGCGGGACAGCACCATGTTTTTAGGGGTGGTTTTGGATGCACGGCTGACTTGGAAAGAGCACTGCCATTCTCTGTCTGGGAAACTCCATTCTGTTTTGTACATGTTGAGAAATTTGAAATCTACCCTGGATGATAGTGCACTCCACCAGTTATATTATGCGCAAGTGGAATCGAGGTTGACGTATGGGGTGGGCTTATGGGGGTCCTCCTCATGGGCCCGAGACGTTTTTATCGCGCAAAAGAAAATAATTCGTGTCATTGCGGGCGTTGGCCCCACTTATTCATGCAGGGAGCTCTTCAAGCATTTTGGATTTTTAACATTGCCTAGTATCTTGGTCCTTGATTTGTGTCTGTATGTTTTCGAGAACAGAGGCTCCATGTCTGTCGGTGGCGATCTCCACGGTTACGGCTCTAGATTCGGTGGGCAGTTACGGGCTCCATACCGGAGGCTTTGGCTCGGAATGATGGCACCCAACACTCTGGGTGTCAGACTTTTCAATAAGTTGCCTGAAAGCATAACTAAGCTCACTTCAAAAAAACAGTTCAAAAGAAAAATTAAAGACCTTCTACTTAAAGAATCTCTATATAGCCTGGAGGACTTCTTCTCGCAAACGTTTTAATGTGTATAATGTTTTTAAAGATATCTTATTTCCTTATTTATTTATTTATTTATTTATTTATCTATTTATTTATTTATTTATTTATTTATGTATATATTTTGGTTTGACGTTTCTGATGTATACATATTTTTACACAGAATAAAAGATACTTACTTACTTACTTACTTACTTACAGTCATGGTTTCTAAATGTTTTGATGAGTCGATGACCTTACAATGTTTTCAAACTTACGGCGACATCGTGCGTTGGTTTTCAAGCGTAGTTCCTACACCTGGGAGGGACCAAAACTATTGAAAAGCTTGGATCAGTGTCTTTGTGACCGGTTCCAACTTATACATCATGTCAAGTTGGTAAACAATCAAGTTCTTGTTCTTCCTGATGAGGTAATTACAAACTAAGTATGCACCACTTTACTATGAGATACTTACATGTCTTGCATAATTACATCTCTTTTTGTAGGACCTGCACTCTCAGCGGATAAGGGACAAGCTCTCGCAGTAATGGATCTTTGCTGATCCAACCAACGAAACAAACATGTTGACATGTCGATGTCGCTCATCCTGCAGAGGGATTGCAAACAAGACACGATAGCTGGCGTTTGTAATAATGTATATTATTTGAAAACATACCTTCAATTCCCGATTTGCTGTGCAGATGTGAAAGCATACTGGAAGTCGCCCCCTGCTGTTTCAGTTGCTCCAGAGGCATCGAGAGACATAGACTTCTCATTGAGAAACAAAAATGTGGGAAGAATTGCTAAAGGTAAACTCTTGCCAAACACAAAGAAATTGGCTACGCAAGTCAAGAAGAGATTGTGAAAACCCTCCAATTTCTGAAAGATGCTGTCCAACAAAGCACTTTGTTTGCAGTCGTTACACCATTCTGTGGTCCTTTTTCTAACATAGATTTGAATTTAACATAGAAAGCAAAAATAAATAGATGTAGATATTATTTATTAGTTTTATTAAAATTGGTTTCTTTTCAAACTTTTGAAGTCCTCGAGTCCTTTCAGGTGTGGGAACAACGCTTGAAAACCAAATACCCAGGTTTTCAAGGCCGTAGTTATCTTAGGAAACATTGCAAGGTCATCGGAACATTCAGAATCCATGACCTCGCCAAACACGCGGATTTTTGCAAGATAGTCTTCCGCGGATCCCCTTTCAAGCGGATAAGGCTTTCAAGCCTTCAAATCCATGGAAATATTCGCCTATTATTTTCGCCAAAACCGCCACAAAGGCAATCGTTGACAAGGACGAACCCTTGAATAACAGTGTAGGCACACACCTGGCTCTCTAAAAAGCACACAACGAAAATAAATCTAGTAAAACGACCAACTTCAAATTTGTAGGTTAAAAAGGTTATGTTTTGACGTTGGTTGTCAACGACGTTGGTTGTCAACCGCGCGCGAGTCTGTTCGTTTGTCGCCTCTCCAAATTAAATTTGATGACGCGTGATGCCCCAGGTCCATTGAGATGTCGGTGACAGCTGTCACATTATACATAGCACATCTATCCAGGCGTCAAAATCAAGTTAGCATCGTAACATTTTCGCCAACACAACACATTCTTTCCATAGCTTATACACACATCAAAAGAATCTAGGGGACAAGCAAATTCAGACGATTTCTAAAATCATCATAACTTTTGATTGCCGTCAGCGATTTTATATCGTTTTTCAGTGTTCGATAGCTTAATCTTTCTTTTTTATGCATTGATCACGTCAAATACAAACAATGTTTTACAAGGTCGCTACAGGGCGATCAATGGAACAGTGTAAAATTGCCAAAAGTTCAGTACGAGCGCGATTTCCCAAAAAAGGAAATTCATGCATTGCAATAGCACAGTTATAAAGATCAGTGTTTCAGCTTCACTGACGTTTTTGAATTTTGAAAATCAAGGGTGAATTGCCAAAGATATTGATCATTTTATGCCGCCATGTTAATTTTCCAAGAAAGAAGAAAGTGATCCGATTTCATTGAAACTTTGGAACACACTCACGTCTGGTTCAAGTAATTGGAATTCCAAGGTCAAATGTCACTTTCGATCACTTTCGAGCCGCTATATTAAACTTTTTACATGAATGATTCGATTTGAATAAAACTTTGAAACACTAGAATCGAATCATTCACATAAAAGTTCAATGTGACGGCTTGAAAGTGACCGAAAAAGACATTTGACCTTGAAATTCTGATTACTGGAACCAGGCATGAGTGTGATCCAAGTTTTAATGAAATCGGATCACTTTCTTGGAAGTTCAACATGGCGGCATAAAATGATCAATATCTTTGGCAATTCACCTTCGATTTACAAAAGTCAAAAACGTTACTGAAGCTAAAACACCATTCTTCATAATTGTGCTATTGGAATGCATAAAACAATATTTTTGGAAAATCGCGCTCGTACTGAACTTTTGGTCATTTTACACTGTTCCATTTATCACCCTGTAGAAACTTTATGGAACATTGTTAGTATTCGACGTGATCAAGGCATGAAAACGAAGGATTGGGCTATCGAACACTGAAAACCGATATGAGATCGCTGACGGTTATCAAAAGTTATGATGATTTTAGAAATCGTCTGAATTTGCTTGTCCCCTAGATTCTTTTGATGTGTGTAGTTTGCTCAATTGAAATAAGAAACTGATTATTATATACGTTGTTTCAGATTGATTGCTATCTTAGTAGGCATTGGAAGTATATGGTAAAAGTGGCTTTAGCTTTGTCTAGTTCTAAAACGTTTATTGTTTTAGTCCCAAGTCAGTGTGACATGTCAATCAAAATCAACCGCGAAGTTTTTTCACTGTCGTCCAAACTGTCATGTTTCTGTCCACCTAGATAGCTTTTGGAAAGAAAATCGTAATAAGCACCTATCGACGCAAGTTTTAAGAATCTGTACGTGTTACTTATACAGTTACTGTTGTTCCTGTTACGTTATACCTACTGTTACTGTTGTGTTGTTCCTTCATTGGTTTTGATTACCTGATAATTTTCACGCCATGTGTGGGGATCCAGTTCGTTTATCTGCGAGAGAACATGAAACACTTTGACGCTGTTACGAAGAATTCTTCAGAGATTCCAACAATGCAGCTGCCAGCATTCAGCGCGTTGCTTTGATCTTTAGTAACGTACTGCACGGTCAAACGCATACTGGCAAAAAGAAGCCAAGGTTTGTCACTACTTACAACCAAAAAGTGGCCGTGGATCCCTGAGCTCAGTCGATAAAAAAATCAGCCAGGCGCCCATTCTCAATCAAAAGAGTAGGTACAGTACAGTCTGTTGTGCCATATCCTACCAGATTTCGTGCTTCTGTCTTCACTAAAAGGCTCAGTTGAAGTAGAACAGCATAACTCGGCTTTAGAAGCAGATCTTCCTTGATATCTGATCCCTCTCAAGGCCATGGAGTTTGCTTTACTGCTTTACTATCTACCTGTGTGATATGTGCACAATGTTGATTGAGACTGTGGCAAGAACGAAATCTGCTGACTCCCCAGATGCCTATTTTTTTTAGTCCCGAGATCGGAAACAGAGACGGTTCGACATCAAAACTGCATGTATCTTTCTTCAAGTGCACCTTGAATGGGGTGCCGCACGTGATACTCGATAAAAAACTGAAGAAATACTTTCTGACTGAAAGGAGTGAAAGATCTGACTTATAACCTGAAAATAAATAATGAAGTTTCCATGAGATTTGCACTTTTGATTTGACGTTTTTTGTAACTAAATCTAAAGCTGCATTTAGATTTTCATGACCTACTGGGATAGCAATATTTCTGAAACAACGTATAGGTACCTATACGTTGTTTCAGATTGATTGCTATCTCAGTAGGCATTGGAAGTATATGGTAAAAGTCGCTTTAGCTTTGTCTAGTTCTAAAACGTTTATTGTTTTAGTCCCAAGTCAGTGTGACATGTCAATCAAAATCAACCGCGAAGTTTTTTACTGTCGTCCAAACTGTCATCTTTCTGTCCACCTAGATAGCTTTTGGAAAGAAAATCGTAATAAGCACCTATCGACGCAAGTTTAAAGAATCTGTACGTGTTACTTATACAGTTACTGTTGTTCCTGTTAACGTTATACCTACTGTTACTGTTGTGTTGTTCCTTCATTGGTTTTGATTACCTGATAATTTCCACGCCATGTGTGGGGATCCAGTTCGTTTATCTGCGAGAGAACGTGAAATACTTTGACGCTGTTACGAAGAATTCTTCAGAGATTCCAACAATGCAGCTGCCAGCATTCAGCGCGTTGCTTTGATCTTTAGTAACGTACTGCACGGTCAAACGCATACTGGCAAAAAGAAGCCAGATTTGTCACTACTTACAACCAAAAAGTAGCCGTGGATCCCTGAGCCCAGTCGAGAAAAAACCAGCCGGCGCCCGTTCTCAATCAAAAGAGTAGGTACAGTACAGTCTGTTGTGCCATATCCTACCAGATTTCGTGCTTCTGTCTTCACTAAAAGGCTCAGTTGAAGTAGAACAGCGCAACTCGGCTTTAGAAGCAGATCTTCCTTTATATCTGATCCCTCTCAAGGCCATGGAGTTTGCTGTACTGCTTTACTATCTACCTGTGTGATATGTGCACAATGTTGATTGAGACTGTGGCAAGAACGAAATCTGCTGACTCCCCAGGTGCCTATTTTTTTTAGTCCTGAGATTGGAAACAGAGACGGTTCGACATCAAAACTGCATGTATCTTTCTTCAAGTGCGCCTTGAATGGGGTGCCGCACGTGATACTCGATAAAAAACTGAAGAAATACTTCCTGAATGAAAGGAGTGAAAGATCTGACTTATAACCTGAAAATAAATAATGAAGTTTCCATAATATTTACACTTTTGATTTGACGTTTTTTGTAACTAAATCTAAAGCTGCATTTAGATTTTCATGACCTACTGGGATAGCAATATATCTGAAACAACGTATACACCTATGTATTTTTTTTATTCAAAATTTTTACCGGGGCTTTTCAAACAAAATTTTTGAGCTTTGTGGCGATTATTGACGAAAAACATTTATTATTATCAACATTATTATTATTAAGCGTAGAAATTTTATGCGGTGCTATCTTTTTTGGGCCGCTTCTTCTGATTTTCTAGGCCGGTTCAGGTCACCCCATCCACCCCTGCTTGAAACTAATAACTTTGTCTTAGCGTGCAACTGCAGTTATTCAGATTTCAATGTTGGTTGGATTTTCAAGTACAAGAGAATTATTATTACATTTTTGGTAGGGATCCATGTTCTTATAATTGGAGTGTATATAATATAAAAGGGAGTTGTTTGTCTTCTCCAACAGTAAAACACAGTAAATCTTCTTCTTTTTACTGCAGTTTCGGCTATTTAATGCAAAGCCATTGTCAAGAATTAGTGTAAAAATATAAATTTGACATAAAATATGACATAGTATAGAAGTAACAATATATGTATAGGTAACAATAGTATAGGTATGTATCTAATTTTACAATAATTAACGAATCTCTAATGGTGAGAATCTGATGATTATTTCAGGTTATCGAGAATTGATGGAATAAGGAAGGTGTTAGCAAATTCTAGTTGTTCATTAATAAGTTTTTTCTGGTTTTGGAAATGTTGTTATTCAATTTCTAGTATCTCAAAAAACTCAATACATTTACGACCTTCTAGGAGCCAAATAGGTTTTAGACAAACAGGTGAAAAATTGTGATTCTTTTCAACAATATGTTTCGCAAAATTTGAAGTGATATCATCGGTAAATTTTGTTATTTGTCTGGAATGTTCTTTAAAACGAATTTTGAAAGACCTAATAGTACGACCAATGTAAATTTGTCCACATTCGCAAATCAGTTTATAGATGCCACTACGATCAAAAGGTTCGATAGGATCTTTATTTACCAATAGAGAATTCAATGTAAGAGATGATCTAAAATTGATGTTGATATTTGATTTTTGAAAAATGTTAGCAATTTTCTTAGAAATATCACCAAAATATCAATTATATATCAATTAAAAATACTGATATCAAATATCAATTCCAAACATCATTTCGAGATTTATATAAAACCAACTTGCACTGACACGATCATTCCATTTGATTCACTTAACCATCACTCCCATAAATTCGCCACATTGAGATGTTTCATTCATAGACTCCTTAACACCCCTTCATCAAATGAAAGTTTTGAGTCAGAATTAAAAATAATAAAACAGATTGCTCATAACAATGGCTTCCCAATGTCTCTTTTTGAATCTTTTTATAAGAAAACAGTCTTCAAATATAATATCAAAAAGAATTTTGCTTCAATTCCTCCTTCAGATTCACCTTCATACCATACAATAACATTTTTTGGTGATATTTCGAAGAAAATTGCAAACATTTTTCAAAAATCAAAAATCAACATCAATTTCAGATCATCTCTTACATTGAATTCTCTATTGGTAAAAACAAACAAGACAAACAACCCCGTTTTATAGAATAATTATTGTTGATGAATGCCATGCAGGGGAATTTCACCTAGAGGAACATCCGGGTTATTTTCGCGAAACTAATAATTCTGTTACAGTGTTCATCTGAAGTTAATAGAGGTAACCTGCTCGTGAAATGTAAAATCTATTAGAAACTGTTTGTATAATTACCTGGACACTTGAAGAAACGCGACAATTCAAGATGCGGATGTCGCTCTGCGCTGGTATGTTCCTGACTTCGTCAGCCTCTTTGACTGGACTGTCGGTTTTCCTCTACACACTACTGTGTTCTCCGATTCAACTTTTGACTGTGCTGAGCGTTGCTGCAGGCGAGGAATAATACCTATACTTCCTATTCAACTAGCATGGCATCCACCATCTGGTTAGATTCAAGCACCTACTTCTTACTCAGGAATAGCGCATCCACCTTTTGTGTAGGTCTGCCGTATGATCAACTGTTGACGTCTCCTGATATTGTCTGATCAGTATGACAATAGACGGCTTATCGTGAGGAGAATCACCATTTACTATATCAAGGCAGCGAAGCTGGCCCCCCTTAATAAACACTGATGGATAGCCACTGACTATTGTTGTATTAACTGCGAAGTTCTGAGCTCCACTCCAAGATGTGCCTTTTTAAGATTCCCTATTTTACCAAATTTCTTGCTAAGTTTATTCCAGCTTGTTTGACTTTGAAATGGAGGCTTCATCATCATTACTACAGTAAATCTTCATCACTAGTAACATTAAACATTAATCAAGATTTTTACTCACCAGTCAGAATGGGTATATTCACTTGCACAGCTTTTATATCTACCCGTATACCATAAGCGTCTTATTTACCTGCCACAATTCGTCCTCCCATCAATTAGTTTTTTTGAATAACCGTTAGAGCACACACATCTTTTTTTCTGTGCGATATCATAAACCTATAAACCTCAAACGCCTCTTCAATTTTATTCTTTCAGACATATGGCCTCTTCAACTTCCTTTCATTGGCATAGTGCCTCGAGCCTGATGCCCTTTTATTCTTTTTTAATTCATCCAAGACCAATAACGTTCCATATACTAGGCATAAACTTATTATATCTGCCATTATCTTTATTATCATTGTGACTGTGCACTAGACACTAGGTAACAAAATGAGTAATACTCGTATCTACGTAAATTCGTTCTATTTCAAGCGCCGCAAATATTTAAACATGAATCGCGTATTATTCCACCTGCTCTATCTCCACTGGATTTATTCTAATTGTGCGTTTTTTCAAGAAAAAATGGCCCACACTGGGTCCCACATAAAGAACAGGCTCATTATACCTTATCTAAAGCCGCTGATTTTGGTGTTGGAATCGATCATTTATAGCAATTAAGAACTTGTCCCTTCTGACCTTACGATAAGATAACAACAGCTTTGGGGCTACATATTGATTAATTTAAAAGCTCGTATTTGAACAAGGATTCTGTAAGCCGTTACACTGCGCTTTACTTCGTAAGGTATGATCAGGTGAATTTGTGAAAAGCTCGATTTTGTAACGAGCAAATCGAGGAGCAAATACTAAGTGGTGTGTGTGGTCTTCCGGAAGCCCCCCGAGTCCGACCATAAATAGATCGGTCGGGCTTATTGAAGAAGATACAAGCGATTTATGGGTATTAATCAGAAATCTTCTTGGTCTTATTTTAGCTGCGCTAGGATTGACTTCCGTGAACGATACACACCATCGTCGTCTACACTCAAGAGACACTCGTACGTGACTCGACAATGAAAATCTCCGGTCAGCTAGTACCGATCATGGAAAAAGATTTAAAGCTGTTACAGATAAAAGAATGCAATTGGTTTAGAATTTTCAGACTGCTGCTTTGCTGCTGCTACTGAGCTGCTGCTGAAACGGAGATTTGTTCCTTTTTGCAGAGGTGATTTTTCAGGCGAGAAATGGCGTCGGCGAAATGGCGACAACAAAGGCCCTGTCCGTTTATTCTTGTAGCAGACGTGTCGGGATTTAAATGCCAAACTTAACAGCTGCAGAGAGAAGACGCATTTTGCTTTTTACTATTTTTCAATTTTACAGCTTTCTTATTTGCGTTCTGCATTCATTTCCTCCATGGCCTGCAGGCAAGAACTGTACCTGACGGCACTTCGTTCAAGAGGAGCTTATAGGCATATGAGATAAAGATGACAAGGGACATATCGCATATGCTGTTACGTGTTGGCTTTTAATATTATAAATAGTGCGTTAATATGATGCCCACGAGGCTCGGATCCCCTCAAAAGCAAAATGAAGTGCATCGAAATAGAACCAAAAGGAACGGCTCAGCTCATCGTGTGGTGGCTTGAGGAAGAACTGGAGAAGTCAGTTAGTTAATTTTCGCTGTTGGATACCACCAGCCAGCTCGTAAAAATTCTTTTAGTCTATGAAAAATAACTAGAAAGTTACGTAATAATAGCTGGAAGTTTGTTTGCATTCGAGCACCCCTGGTGTTATTTCAGCTCCTCCTATAGTTTGCTGATGGTTTGATGACCACAATAATGAGTTTTTTACCCTATATTTTCTTGTGCTTCTTGTTAGCTTTAAAACGGGTTCACTTTTTGCGCCATGCATGCTCACGTCGTTGAATTTAATTATTGCCTTCAGGACCCCGTGTCCGTTTAAGGATATTTCAATTGCAAGTGAGTGCTGGATTGTTCAAGCCAATAAAGCCATTGGTTCGAGAAACGTGGTAAATACGAATAGGTGCTTGAATGTCTAATTCCCAAGATTGAACATCCTAGGATTCTTTCATATTTCCAATTTTAGGATTTCCTGCTCGATAATTTTCAATTTCCAAAATCCAGAAACGCTTCAGGTTGTCACTTTATTTTTGCTCCAAAAATTCATTCTACTGGAAGATAAAAAGTGAACGGGATATGCAGACTGTCTCAAAAGTATCGAATTCCTAGTCCCAGAGAGATGTACGTATATGGAATCCACTCAAGAACACGCGAATAATACTTATTTAAAAAATTTGTGACGTTTATTTTTGGAAATGTGGGGGATCAAGGGATGGGACTTGGCTCCCCTCTATTTTCGTATGTCAAAAAGATTTTGGGAAATTATTATTTGTGATAGAATATTCAGTGAAAATCATCAACCGCTGAATGTGCACTGAACTTTTATTTAATATAGGTACAAGGTGATTCATAAATCTCAAGAATTCATTTTCCTACAAAAACGTCAATGAAATTTTATCTATGGCAACAAAAAGAGTCGCTAGCCTAAATTATCTGAAGAACCAATAAAATATAGTACAGACATGATTGAAGGAAACCGGATTTTTGTGATTTATGACTCACCCTGTATCGTAAACAAAAATTCAAACAGTTAGGCCCAAGATCAAAACCACTTTGAATATTGAATATAAAGGGAGGCGCAGTTCCACCCTTTGACCCTTCATATCAATATCAATGAATGTTTTTCCTCAGGAGTGTTTCCCGGTTGTCTTAAAATTGCGTCCGTTATTCTTGTGCCTAAAAGGGGGAAAAGGAGAATGTTGAAAACTATACCGTTCCATATCCCTCCTCCCGGTATTTTCCAAGGTTAACGAGAAAGCCATAAGCCTGAGAGTTGCTGAATATTTTGAATCCAAAAAACTGTTCAACCTGTGTCAATTTGGTTTCAAGAAACACCGCAGTACGCTGATACTGTCGTTGACTTTGTTAATTTTGCGGTTGAGTGTTTTGAGGAGGGCAACTATCAGATGTCAATGTTTCTTGATCTCAGCACAGAAATCTCAGTAAGGCTTTTGACTGTGTGGATAAAGATATTCTAATAAAAAAGCTTGAAAGGTACAACTTTGATGAAAGAAATCTGAGACTGATTAAGTCATATCTGACGGATAGATGTCAGAATGTCAAAGTGAACAGTAAAGTATCCTCAAAAAATCGGTTGTGTTACCCCAAAACTTCCCCGACGAGTAGCAAAGGAACGGATGGAAATTTTTGTATCAGACGTCCCTTCGGGTAGAAAGCTAGAATTTGAGGAAAAGATTGAAGAACTGAGATATTTTCCTTAATAAGAGCTTCATTTTGAGCTCCATAATTTGAGTCCGGTCTCGGTAACCCAACCCGGTTTTAGTTACATTCTCAACAGGGAAATTCTCGGGAAATTGAAAACAAAATTGTTGGAAAATTTCAGGAACCAGTCATCTTTTTTGTTTAATGAAAAATGGTGAAAAAGTTGGAAAATTTGCAGTTTTTTCAGACAGTTAAACTCGAAAACCTTGGGTCTGATTTGGAAAAATTTTTCCTCCAAAAATTAATCCAATCTCTTCCCCAACTTTCATCCCCAACATCACCTAAGATGAATATTTCGTGGAGCTCACCGTATGTTGGAGTTCGCATTGCATTTTTTTTCTAATTTACAGAATGTGCTAATTTCATTTTGAAAAACTTGCCGTCGGAAAACCGACACCGTGCCGATTTTGGAAATAGGTCTACACAACGCCCAATCCAACCTTCTCTCATTATCAGTTGGAATTTTCCCAAAAAAGTCGATCATCGAGCACCAATGAATTTTCGAGTGGAGTCTTGCAACAAAAAAGAATCGTCCTAATCAAAATAGTGGCGAGAGGCCCCCTCGGGTGGCAACGGCTGGGAGAAAGTTTGAAAATTTAAAACGCCCAACTGGAAAATGGTGAAGAAGTGCAACTCCAACAAGATTTTGAAGTCTGCGAACATTTGGATCTCAATGATCTTTTATTCCTAAAGCACTGAAATTCTCTTTTTGAAGTTAAATTCGATGGTTTAGGTCCTTTCTCCTCAAGATTTTCAACACACAACAACAACTCTTCCATGGATATTCAAACAATTAACTGAAATTTTCTGCCACTTTCAATATTTTCCAAAATTCTAGACCTTCAAATTTCCAAAATTTGTAGTGAAACTGTAGGAAGCTTAATTCCTAAAATTTTTAATACCTGAACTAGTTTTAGAAATTCTTCAATTTCCGATTTCCAGAATCCTATGTAGATTTTCAATTTTGTGATTGTCGAATTTTAAGTTTTCAAGTTTTAGAGGTTCCAGATCTTCAAATTTCCAAAAATTCAAAGTTTCAAATTTTCAAAATTTCTGGATTTATAGTTTGAAAATTCTAGGTTTTTTATGTTAAAATTTTTCAAACCTCAAAATTTGTAACAATGAAATTCTCCAACATTCCTGATCTTTCCCAAAATACTAAAAATCCACTTCTAAGATCTTCCAAATTCTACAAATTCTGATTTCCAAAATGCTTGTGTGATTTTTTTAAAATTGCGGAATTCACAATTTCCTAAATTTTAGAACATCGAGATGTTAGGATTCTAGAGCTTTTGAATCATAAAATTGAGGAAATTTCTGGTTCTCGATCAGTTTTCAAAACCCTACGATTCATATATTTCATTCTAATTCTCAATGGTCAAACATAAAAATAATAATTTCCTAATTTTGAAGTTTCAACTTTCAAAACTCTTGAACTCTGAATTTTGAGTTTTTCAAAATTGTGAAATTTTCAGTCCCTGGAATTCTAAAATTCAAGTTTTCAGGATTCTAGATCTTTCAAATAGCACATAGGTCATCAAATTTCCAAAATTACTGGGTACTGGGTGTTTATAAAGGTCCACGACAATTGTGGTAAAAGTCGGATTAACAGGCTCATTATTGTGATTACAAATATTTATGACATCTCAGTACCTACATATTAATGATTCACAAGTCTAGAATTTTGAGCTTCCAGGTCTCTACAACTCCCAATTATTGAAAAAATTCCAAAATTGTAATACAATACATATTACAATATTTCAATTCACAAAATTCCAGAATTTTGAGCTTTCAGGACTCAAAAATCCTCAATTATTACAAAGGATCCAGAGTTCCAGACTTCAAATTTTTAAAATTGCAGAACTTTTGATTTCTAAAGCTCTAGGCTCTAGGATTTATGACACCTATCTGAAATTTCAGGATTTCGAATACTTAAATTTTTGGAAGCCCAGAGTTTTTGATTTCCACAATTCTAAAATTTTGAATTTCTAAAATGATTGTACAATTCTCAGTTCTCAAGAGTGTAGAATTTTCAATTTTAAAATTCTACAATTTCAAGTGTTTAGTCTAAAACTTATAGATCTTATAATTTCGAACACTTCAAAACTTTTGATTTGATGATTCAAAACTGTATTTCTGATTTTTAAAATCCTAGAATTTCTAATATACAAGTGTTGTGTTTGAAATTGTAGAGCTTCTTATTATTTCCAAAAAATAAAAAAAAAAATCTCTGCTACTCTTGAATTTTTTCAAAATCCTGAAATATTAGGTACCTATACCCACCTACAGTTTGTATTCCCAAACGAAAATTTTTGAAATTCGAAGATTCTATAATTACAATTTTTTTTAAATTGTAATTCAGGACATTGTGTTTCAGGATATCAATTTTGTTAAATTCCGGAGGTCGGAATTTTGAAAACTTCAAATCTTCTCTAGACCAGGGAATATCTGTAACTAGCGAGATATCTACCTACTTTTCCAATTCGAGGTAGGTATTCAAATTATGATACATACCTCTGAGAAAAGAGAAATGGAAGGTCCAAGTTTCGAAAGTTGAACATTTAGATATTTATTTTATGTAGGTACTGACATTCTTTGATACACGTGTGAAACAAGTAATGTATTGTTCATTTCACTGTGATTTTCATGATAAAACGAGAAAACATTTACAAACAAGCGAATACGCCTCATGGGCATGAGGCTCAGTAGCGCACTTCCTTTTTGGAGGATTAGTGAACGCAAGATGTTAAGTAATTAGGGTTCTACCGTCTTGGGCATAAAATTCCAATATGGCGGCCAAAATATCGACAGAATCATGAAATTCGGCTTGAAAATCAGAATGATTGTACTAGACAAGAGTAAGTTCCAAGTTTCATGAAAATCGTTCCACTAATAAGAGATTTCAATATGGCGGCCAAGATGGCGGCAGAATTATGAAACTCAGCTTGAAAATAGGAATGATCGTACGAGACAAGCGTAACTCTCAAGTTTCATGAAAATCCTCCCACTTATAAGAGATTTCAATATGGCGGCCAAGATGGTGGGGCAATCATGAAATTTGGCTTGAAAATAAGAATGATCGTACTAGACAAAGGTAAGTTTCAAGTTTCATGACAATCGTTCCACTAATAAGAAATTTCAATATGGCAGCCAAGATGGCGGCCGAATTATGAAAGCCATTCTGCCTATTTGGTCCTTGAGAACCTAAGCTATCCACCGGATAAAGTTCAATCTTCAAGGGCTGTAGCTTTAGTTCCCGAGAAGAAGTTCAACTTCATCGAAGTGCACAGGAGATCTCTGTTTTTTGAGAATTTGAATTGGAACATTTCTTTTTTATCGAAAAACCGAAAAAATGGTAGCCTGTCACATGATTTTTAGTGATACCTACCTACTTTTTTTTGTTATTGAGCGAACATGTTTCGTAATTTGAGTGCCATTATCCTTTATGTACCTAGTATTGGCTATTTCAAAATGGTCAATTACTATTTCGGCACGTCTGATTTTAAATTTTTAGGGTCGTGTAATATGCGCCGGGCCGTGGCTTTGCGGTCGTTTTCAAAAATTGATAACAATTGACCCGACGGTCGGATCGAAGTGGAGTTTTTGTCAAAAGAAAGTTCAAATTGTTCTCTAAATATAATGCCGTACATGCAGTGATGTATTTCATTAAGAAATTGTAGTTGCCTGCATATCGCAACTTTCTACATCTTACCGCGAATGCCAGCACTTGATCGGCGAAGCCGCCCTACACCAAAATGTTATTTTTGTAATTGTTCATGATTATTTCGGCAAAATTTTTCTTGATTCGCGTACCAAGGCCATGAGCTACCCATTCGAGTTGAAATATTTTCTGTATTGAATTTCGTTTTGTTCGGAGGAAAGGATATCAAGCACCAGCAAGCAACGAATAAATCATTTGCGGCCGAGCCGTAGTTTCGGAGTCATTTTCAAAAATTAATAACTATTGGCCTGCACCTCGCACCGATGTGAAATTTTCATTAAAATAAAGTTCAAATCATCCTCTAAATATAACTCCCCATATGTATTATGGTAAAATGATAAGATCGGGTAGTTCCTCGCATGTGATAACTTTCGCGATCAGGCCGGCTTCTGAAATGCAGCATTCAACGGCGATGCCGCGTCACACTAAATTGTTATTATTGTCACTGTTTATTATTATTTCGTCGAGATTTTTCTTGGTTCGGGACACAAGGTCATGAGCTACCCAATAAAGTAAAAAAAATTCGCAAAAACCTTTTCGTCTAGGACTAGATGCTGTGACGGACGGACGGACGGACGGACGGACGGACAAAGCGAGGACAAAAGCGCCTTCCCGTTTGGAGAAGTGCGCTAAAAAGAAGCGAGAAACGGCCTCGTTCAAATTGATCATCCAGTGGCGTCATTGGATTTTCGCTTTTTGGCAACCTTGCTTAGGGTTGCGGTAGTAATAGCCAACAAATGAACTTCTGTTTCAAATTTTCAAAGCCAGCGTCAAACTGTCAATTTTGATTGATCATTTTTGCAAAGTGCATAACATTCAAGAGTTATTCTTTGTTTTATTCACGGCTTGTCTCTTTTCAAAACACTAATGCCGGGTAAAGCTTAGGCCCTCTTCTTTGCTGGCGGTTCAAATACCCAACATGTGTAGTCAATAAAAAGTTTGTATCAGTACGGAAAACCCCAGAGGGGCACAAACATCATAAGGTCTGTTCCATCAGGAGTCCCTGACTGTCCGTGGACGTCAGCAGCCTGCGCATTACGATTTATGGAACGCCAAAATCGTAATGCGCATGCTGCTGACGTCCACGGACAGTCAGGGACTCCTGATGGAACAGACCTATTGGTTTATAAGTGCCAATATAACGGAATGCGCGGCACTAGCCTTACTTTTTGGCTCTTACACTTTTTCACACCCTCATCTGCACCCGCTAACTTTGCATTCCGGCCTGGATGTAGAACGAATCTAACCTACCGTCGTGATCTACATCCGGCAAATTGCCTTCTATTCAGTTCATATAGCGTCCAATTTAAAGATTAAAAGTTTGATCAAGGCAATGTTGCCAAATAGTACATTTAACGGATGATGTTCCTGAATGATAAGCTTAAACGGGGGCGTCTTTTTGAAAATTTTTGCCGCCTTATTAGTTATTATGGAAATCAAAGTTAAGTTAACTATCGTACATTAATCAAGTGTTTATCAGCTCCATGATGCGCATTCAAGAAAAAAACTGGTTCATACCCCATTGTCATTGTTTTTTTTATGTAAATATTATCTGTGAAAAAAATATGTGAGTAGGCATTGTATTTTTGTAAATATTATGAGTTTGTATTTTTGCAGTTTTACCTATCTCACCAGAGCATCAGTTGATTACTTCTGTTACGTTTTGAGCTCAGCTCTGCATGCAAGCACACCGTTTGTGGTTTCTGAAAAAACTATAAATGGAACAGAAATTTCGATAACATTCAGCCGATCAGCCGAAAAAAAGGTTTCAAAAATGAGTTGTGTTTTCATTATTTTGCACAATGTTAATGTGCGTCCCTATAAAGCTAAAAATGCCGTTTCTGAATTGGCCTTGGCGCCCTAAGTGCATGAAAAGGAAGCTCCTATACCTGCTCATCCCGCACTTCCTTCCACATCATGAGACAGGTTCCTTTCTCTTTTTAGCTTGAAGCCCATGCGCATTCTTCACATTTCCGTTCTTGAATATTGAAAAATAACTTTGGCAACTGTTCGACAAATTGTTTCAATCATTCCGAAAGCTGTATACAATATGTATCATGGAGCTGTATATATCAAAGCTGTATATATAGAGTCTGTGAACTACTACCATGATAAATAAGAGCTTAGAGTAAATAATAATATAGTATAGGAAGACGGTCAAAGAGCAATTTTTTCCCAATAAAGCTTAGGTACCTATACTTGATTAACAAGTTTTTTAGTACTATATTCCAAAGTATCACCGATAGTCGATAGGAAAGATACCTATCTCTATGTACAGATGAATCAGATGAGTGTGTTATCTAAATGAAAAAAAGAGCTCAAGAGCAATAGCCTTGAAAAGTGCGAACACGAAAAATTTGCAAGTTCGGCGGCATCGATATTGTCTTTGCGATAGTCCGGAAATCCCAAAGACATAATATTGTATTATAACAGTATTTTTTTCGTTCATCACGATGTTTAGACCATGTGAGTGAACTGTTGTAAAACATGATGTTGACCATAATTGAAACAAATTAAAATGACATCATTGCTTATGGTGTGTATTCCCAACACTCCAATTCTTTTGTTACGTCCTCGTCCATCCTGCGTGTCCATTTTTCACAAAAGCGAAACGTTCATTTTTTACACAAATGTGTTGGAAAACGTGATCTTCACGTGAAAGCGGCAAGCAGCAGTCTCTGCGCCTGCCTTGTTTTCCCGGGAAATGAGGATCCTGCGCTTCGATACGGATTTCCCCGGTTTATACATGAGTCAGAGTCCATGATCCGCAGCCTCTTCTTGGTCGATCTTTTTGCGAAAATCTAAAGATCACAATGATTGATTACGTACCCGAATAAATTTCGCAATACTGTCACCTATCTCTGGTAGGTACTCACTGCTTGAGTAATCGTTTGTTGATATCAACAAACTATAAAACACTTGGCAGGGTCTCGCTTTTTAGTTGAGAAACGCGTGCTCGATTCTTTCCAGTCAGTTCGTGGCTGATCGCTGCGTTGGGAGGTTGTCCGTGTGCTGTGGAAGCATCGCTCGTGGTGATAGCTCTTCGAAGAGCACGTGGGGAAAAAGTGCAACACGCGGAAGAATTCGTGTCCGTTTTTCGCCGGCTAGAATTTCCCATCGGTTTAAATTATTGCACAATCAGGTGAGGGCGAAAATAGAAATTTTCTAGCGAAATACGAGAATAGAACTACTTGCGACCTTGCATCGTTGAGTGAAAAAAATCCTAGCGCAAGCAATTTTTTTTTATGAGTGAAAATATTTGGAAATCGAATTATTAACAGAAACATTTTTTGTGTCGTGGAATTAATGCATCAATAGATTTTTATGGGAACGTAAATTTAGCGCGCGCTTGGCCTTGTCCGGTAATTACACACACATTACACGCGATGATTTTGCTATTTCTTCCCACCAACAAGAGATCAATCGAACTGAAGCAGACAATATTTCGCACAATGTTATGCAATAAGTACATCTGTCTCCAAGTTCAAGGTCAAACGTTTCGATTTTTACCACTTTTCACCCTCTAACTGAGGCTTCAAATCAGAATTCGATTTTTGATTTTCTAGCCCTTAGCATAGCGACATGGCTTTGATAATTTTGAAGTCATTTTTTATAAGCCAAGCAGAGAAGATGAGAGAACATAATTTTTCATATTTTTCTTTCTTGCCTTATCTGATCTGTACCCTATGGCCCCCCATGACCCACTTTGGTTTTGAGAATTCATTTTCCATTTTGTTGATCATGTTTTATTTGTAAATTTTAAGCGTTCTAGATGAACAGTAATGTTAAAAAAATTAGAGAAACGATTTCGCGGCCGAGCGTACACCTTTTCATATTTAAAGTTGTCCTTTCAAAATGTTGCTTTTTTTTCTCACAGTTCCATTGCTATTTATGCTTCGCAAGAAAGACTGAATAAAACAAGCATATGAAATTAGTATGTCTAGTTAAACAGCTATTTTTGCTTTTTTATCCTAATCCACTTTTTTCATGGGCATCGGAAACCCCTTAAAGTTGGCACTTTTGATACCTTTATTTTGGAAATAGAAAATTCAAATTTGGCGTGCGACTTTTTTGAAGAGGAATATATATAAGCATATCGGATTTCTAAAATTTTTCAAAAAAAAAAACTTCCCAAAAATTTCAAAAGAAATCGAATGCCAGATTTTAATTTTATATTTTCCTGAAGGTACCAAAAGTGTATTCTACTAATCACTTTTTCAGTGGCATTAGTAACCCTTAATTTTCGAAAGCTTTTTCAAAATAGGAATTCATATTCTCGTTTACGTCTATATGTATTTATTTATTTGTAGCATAAAGTGTTTCACTCAACATTCCGCAATAAAATTGACATAATAGAAGTAGAATATAAGTGAAATTGATGCAAATAATAATAAAATCGAGAATAAAATATATAATTTTTCCCCATTAAAAACCACGAGAGGGAAGTTCCCATAACGCTGGCAGCTGGCAGCGTTTCCACGTTGGATAGCAATACTTATCCTCTGCTTCCAGAAATCGCTGCGATCTTACTGTTAATAGTGGATTTGAATTTTGAAATAAAGAAATTTAAAATTACATTGACGGTACATTTCTCTTTGAGGAAATCGCTTGCCGGTAAAAAGTTTCATACATGATTTTTCCCGTATATAAGTTTCGAATCTGTTGTACCAAAATTTTCTGAAATATATCGCTCACTTCGGGTGAAGCATCAAGAATTTTTCTAAAATTTGACACCCTGTATTTTAATATGGGGGTCGATTCCACCTAATCCTGATTATTATAAATATATATCACACTTGATGGGTTAGTTAACAGAACACATATGTTAATAGAACCCTCGATATAAAAATCGACCTGTTTTTGCTCGAAGAAATTTTGACTAGGAATCGGGAGTTATTGCAGGTGGATAATTTTCAAATGATCACCCGGTATATCTATATATGGTATATACCTTCGGGTTTGTAGAGTTGAGTTGTTAGGACATGCTGAAAGTTTCAAACTGTAATCATATCCATTTTACCAAAATGATGAAACATTCACCGAGTTACTTTTGAAAAAAAAACATTTTTTGATATTTTTTAAAATTTCATCAATTTTTCACAACTTTTTCGTTGAGTTGTGTTATCAAGTGTGAAATATATTTATAATCAGGATGAAACACGGAATCGATTTTATTGAAATATGAGGGCCTAACGCTTTTGAAATTATGTTCAAGGGGAAGTCTCCAGAGAGGGGGTATCATTTATACGTGAACCCTGTACAGGGTGCTCACGTATAAATTATACCCCCCTTGGAGACTTTCCCTTGAAAATAATCTAAAAAAAGAAAAACGATACCCATATAATTTTTTCCGTAAGCTTCGAATTTCCTCATAAAAATGTTCTATGATGTATCGCTTACATTGTGCAACATCAAAAATTCTTCACCCGTCCGAACCCGTCATTTCACACGGCGGACCATAGAAGCAACTTGAAAATCACGGATAATTATCCAAGATGCAAATACTTTTATGTCCCAAATTCCATCACAATCGGTTCGCTCATGAAATATTTCAATATGGAGGGCCAAGATGGCGGCAAATCATAAAAATGACCTTACAATCATTAATCATTACACAAGAGTAAAGTATGCTGTACGTTTCATCACAACTGGATCACTTATGAGAAAGTTCAACATGGCGGGTCAATATGGCATGAGGTGCACCAATCGTTATGCCTCCAATTTAATCAAAAACGGTTAATTACCGCTAACGGTCCGTTCCTGAGGGGCAAATTTGGTGGTGCTGCGGGTCAAAACGCTTGAATAGGTCCAATGATCATCTGTGCCAAAAATGATCGAAATCGTTAGAAGTGCAGAACTTGGACGATTTTAGGCCTGTTATGTACCGCGACGACTATTTGGGAGGAAACTGGACCTATCCAAAGGACCCCGCACGATTCTTATGGAAAATGGCTCCCGGTTAAATTCTCTGAATTTTTGATATGTTGTAGCTCATGAGATACTAATCAAATACCGTGAACCCCAAACTCAAATAATGGACAGTTTTTTACCCACAGGGGGTTGAAGTTGGAGGTTTTGACGGCTTCAAAATGATATTATGACGTTGATAAGAGCTTTTTATTTGGTTTCTCTTCAAGTTGTGTTTCATGCTGAATGTATTTATTTGACAGAAAAATATCAACCCCCTCCTCCACCCCCAACCCCTATCTACCATCATAAAATTCGAGATTACTCCCAAAAACCCTGCGGATGGCTTCTATGATTTAAATTATGAGTTTTGACATTAAAATTATTTTCCACCCCTAATGTTGGGGTGCCGATTTTCCAATTTTCCTCGGTTAATTTGGCTGAATTTTTGGTATTGTGTACTTCTAATTCTGCTGAACAAAAAGTTTTAATGCCAAAACTTATTCCTATGGACGGTTTTTGTTCTATACAGGGGACTGAAGTTGAAGATTTGAGAGCATAAATATTGAACTTCAGTCCCCTGCAGAACAAAAACTGTTCATAGGAATAAGTTTTGGTATGAGCTTTTTGTTCAGCAGAATTAGAAATACACAATACCAAAAATTCAGCCAAATTAACCGAGGAAAATTGGAAAATCGGCACCCCAACATTAGGGGTGGAAAATAATTTTAATGTCAAAACTCATAATTTAAATCATAGAAGCCATCCGCAGGGTTTTTGGGAGTAATCTCGAATTTTATGATGGTAGATAGGGGTTGGGGGTGGAGGAGGGGGTTGATATTTTTCTGTCAAATAAATACATTTAGCATGAAACACAACTTGAAGAGAAACCAAATAAAAAGCTTTTATCAACGTCATAATATCATTTTGAAGCCGTCAAAACCTCAAACTTCAACCCCCTGTGGGTGAAAAACTGTCCATTATTTGAGTTTGGGGTTCACGGTATTTGATTAGTATCTCATGAGCTACAACATATCAAAAATTTAGAGAATTTAACCGGGAGCCATTTTCCATAAGAATCGTGCGGGGTCCTTTTCTCGAACCAATAAGAGTTTGATTGCCCGAAGACCCGTCTGTCGTCGTTGGGCCCCTCTGTATATCCAGTTTCAATGCAACAGCCCAATTTTTCAGAAACTGACCTCACAAGTCCCTATTTTTTCAGCTACAGAAAAGTGTAGCAGGCACCGTCGCAAGAGCACAATATTACATACATCAAAACTTTTGTCATTAGAAAAAAAGCGACACGGTATTAGAATAAAAGGCTTTGTTCCTGGCTTCATGATGAATGTTCAAAGTGTGAGCTTCATGGCTATGTCACTTTTTTGGAGCTATAAAAAATTTGATGCATGTAATACAGTGCTCCTGCATGACACTAACGTTACGTTACGTTACGTCAAATGGAACCGCGATTCGGGTGACCTGGGCGATTTTGTTTCCATGTTTCCAGATCTGAGCTCAAGAAATCCCCAAAACTTTGAAGTTGGTTGCAATGGCGATATTCGGCACGAACATTTATGATGACGACGACGACAACCGATGTCGTCCGGGCCACTTTTGAAATGCATTTTCCAGACACTGCAACATTTTTGCGGGACGTGAGGTTCGACGCTTTTTTTCATTTCATTGGAAAATGGCGTAATTCTTCGACCTGTTCCCAAACTGTTCTTAGTTTTTGTCAATAAACAAATTAATCAAAGTAGCCTGTGACATTTGACCTCTTCAACCTAACCCATTGTCACTGTCATTTCAGAAGTCAAATTATTCATGACTAAACATAAAACAAGTTCAATGGTGTTCCACGGGGTTTTGGGAACAAATTAATTTAAATACGGGAGCCTTCGTAGAGCTCACATATTTTTTATTTGATTTTTTTGCGTTCATTTAGGTCCCGAAAAAAATTAAGAAAATTTTGGGTGACGTCACGCATCCTGGAGGCCAAGATAAGTTAACAGATGGCGTCAGGTAAAGCTGGATTCCCAGATGCGAATATTCAGACAGAAAATGCGATTTTGTATGCCAAATTTTGAATTCGAGGGCTCTGATTGGCCAGTATGAGGACTTAGACATAAAATTTCGCATTTTCTGTCCGAATATTCGCATCTGCGAATCCAGCTCTACCTGGCGCCATCTGTTAACGTACCTTGGTCTCAGGATGCGTGACGTCACGCAAAATTTTCTTAATTTTTTCGGAGCCTAAATGAACGCAAAAAAAAACAAATAAAAAATATGTGAGCTCTATGGAGGCTCTAGTAGTTACATTTATTTTTTCCCAAAACCCGTGGAGCACCGGCACCCCATTGACAAAACTTTCTATTTACGTGGACTTGAGTCTAGATAAAATCCCTAGAGGTCTCCACCCACCGCAGCCCACTCAAGCGGGAGTGAAATCGTCCACGGCTCCCATTCGTTTCAATTTCGTACCGTTCTCATCGAAATCGGTAAAAAAAATTGAGAATTTTGAAAGGAAAACACTTTTGAGCGTTTCTTTTTTTTGTCTTCTCGGTAGGTGCGAAACCACAAAGCTTAAATAATTATGCAATGTTATATTCTTGAACACAAGGCAACACAAATTCAGATCATGCGGTTGTCGGAGGAGTTATAAAATAAAAACCTCAAGCCGCATCCGCCAATTTTACGATGCCTTCTTCTCTATACAGTCTGTACCACCACTCCCTTCCGATAACTCTTCCCGAAGTGCTTCGAGAAGGCCATAACCAGGACCGCCGGAAAAATTATACACACCAGACACGCATATACTGAAATTTATGTCCTTCTGATTTGCATGGTGCACAGACGTGTGTAAAATCAAAGCAATAAATACTTAATCAAATCTAATACTTATATGCTAGCATAATCCTGGTGGGCATGGCGTTGGATGGAGAGCTTGAGGGGCCGTTCTGGGATTAAAATCACGAACTAAAACAAAGAAGAGTGACTGGAGGTCCTTTGGATGCCCGTAAATGTACATGGAACGAGCAAGTTTTTTTGTTGTAACCCCAATTTCGTCTTGATTTGTTAACCTTTGAGGTTTCTCAATTTTTAAAACTTATCTACCAGTTTAAGCACATTATAAATTCAATTGCAACAAGTTTTCAGCTCACTTGATTATACATTAATGTAGATAGGCTGGTAAAAAGTAGACGATTTTTAATTAGATTATACAAGGTGAGCTCCAACACCACAATACGAGTAGTTGGCAAAATAAAATGGCATTTTGTCATTTTGGCAACCTGACTTTTTTTTTGAAAAAGGAAAAATAACAATTTTCGGAAACAAAATCACTACTTTTAAAATGTTGAGAACTACCTCTGCTGAACACATTCATTTGCAAGTTCAAGATGATCCATTTTTTCTAAATTGAGTTATTTTTTGGTTTTATAATACATATTTGTTTGAAAGTTTCAGCGCCATCTCGCGAATCAGAAACTCACTATATTATCGTCCTTTTTCGCCATAACAGACGCAGTTCCTTGACTCGTTCTGAGATGAGAATCACTGCAAAAATCGTTACTGACAACTTCTTTTTTGATGTTACATTCTCTTCATACTACCGTATGATCAACAACTTTCCTACTTGCGGTAGGCTGTGGCCAGGCCAAAATCAGCCTTGTTTGCCTGCCAATGACCAGGCCACAGCCTACCGCAAGTAGAAAAGTTTTTGATCATAGGATACTTCAAATTCTAAAAACTGCTAAATACGTATAATGAAGTATATACCGTCCGTTTTTTATTTTAGGCCCCAGCCCATAGCATCTTTATTATGGGTTTCACAACCAATATATCATATATTTTTGAAATCACAAAAACAAGATCTTTCGACTGATGATATGTCAAATTATTTTTGACAGATGTCATTTTTTGACAAATGACAGAATATTACTTGTGATACATCATTTTAAAGCCCATAAAATTCTGAGGAGAACTGTGTTTTTATTTTTGTAATAGGGTGTCTTTTACAGCTTCTAGGGGTCTTTCAATAGCAAAAACAATTTGAATTTCAAAAATACATAATAAGTGAATAGGTAAAGCAGGTACCTATTTTTAATGTAAACTAATGATAATAATGATTGATTAATCACAATGAAACAAAAAATGTCCTATAGAAGTTGCTCGAATGACCGCCTCCTTGTTCTTTGAATGAAAGATTCGACGATCAGTGAATTGGAACTACCACCGGCCCAACGCGATGACATCCGAGCTTGCCAGAAATGACCCCCTTCGAGTTTTTATGAGCCTACCCGAAAGATAAGGTGTTTATAAAGTTTCCCAATAATTTGGACAATTAAAAAATCAGATCATCACCATTAGTTAATTTTAAAAAACCTATACTTATTGAGTGGCTATTTCCGAAATTGACATTTTTTCCTATTGAAAGACCCCTAGAAGCTGTAAAAGACACCCTCTTTAAAAAATAAAAATACAGTTCTCCTCAGAATTTTATAGGCTTCAAAATGATGTATCACAAGTACTATTCTGTCATTTGTCAAAAAATGACATCTGTCAAAAATAATTTGACATATCATCACTAGAAAGATCTTGTTTTTCTGATTTCAAAAATATATGATATATCAGGTGTGAAATCCATAATAAAGATGCTACGGGCTGGGGCCTAAAATAAAAAACGGACGGTATACCTAGGTATCCAAAGTTAAATATTTGTTTTGCCATTTTTGTTTTATTTTTGGTAAAAAAACAAATCACCCCAACTTTGTATCTCGGAAACTGAATCCTTTAGAACATCAAATCTGCTTAAAACCAGTTAGTCAGAGAAAAGATTGAGGTATTAGCGATAAAGGGTGAATCACAAATCAAAAAATCCAAATTTTCCATCCTTTTCTTGAAATATTCCGAAATATCAAAATTGAAAGAGGTCAAAGGACCAACCTTTAACGCTGAAGTAATTAATTTGTGATAATTAAATAAATGACATAGATACCTGGTAGTTTCCATGATACTGATGGTTGTTTCTTGATGTAAAACATTCTTATGCATCAAACAGCCCTGGAAAAATATAAGAAAGATGCACTTGTAATACAGAAAAATAGAAAATAGACAATGGAGGAAATACAAATAAGAAAAATACCTAGGTATTGGAATTTTTGTGTCTCACCAAAAAAATCGTATCACAGTTATGAAAATGCTAACATGGGCTCAAAGAGAGTTTGCCATTGCGATACTTGAGGAAGGCCCATTGAAAAGAAAATTAAAATCGATCACAGTGAATAATGAAACTTGAGCATTGGGTTTTGAAATTTTCGTACACGACGTTTCGGGTGTTGGTTAGTTAGTTTGGAACTGGAAACCTTCAGATAACCTTATCATCTGTCATTCGAATATGGATTTTTCTTGTAGTTTTTTTCTCTGTCTTTACTACGATTCAAGAGCCTTCAGCGAGCCCTCTCCTTGCCAGACCCGTCAGTGGAACGGCTTTCATTCGTCAGATCATGGCTATATGTCTCAAACGCACCGGAATGGAAGTGACAGCCGCTGACGCCGTATACTTCTTCGCGAGCTTTCAGCCAACCGCGGCTTTCAACACATTTCCAGCGAAATTCCGGCCTTGCAGCTTTGTCTTGTCTCCTGTCTCTTCCATTTTATTAATCCTTAAAATGTTGCGCTCTGCTGTTCGTTACTAATCTGAGGCAAAATGCAAAATGATAAAGAGCAAGGTCACGCGCGTTATACTTAGCAAACATTGCTATCTCTATCCTGTTTAGTCCTCACTCAAAGCCCTGTCCGCCTAAAGAGGTTTATTTTCAAAAAAAAAAAAAAAAAAAGATATAATAAGCACTCGCGCTTAAGCTCATCATCTCAAAACCAACAACAGAGATTGAATTTTAAACGCTTTAACGAGAATTTAATTAAACGTACCTTGCTAATCTCATCTATTATGTTAATATTGATTTGAACTAGAGGAGCATGCGAGTGAGTACCTATACGCGCAGATATTATGGATGAGAGTACTTAGTGGTTGTAAATTTTGTTGTTTTATTACAGTTCCTGTCATTGTTCGTGGCACGTCGCTCGCAACAATGTGGGTGCATTAAAGCTCGACAACCGGAGGGTTAATAAATTCAATGTTCAGGTTTTTGAAGAGCTCATTTATCGTGCAGTTGTCGTAATGTTCGACTGACCGTTTGATTTCATTGCAGTGGACTTAATGATCTGAGTGAAACCCTCAATTGAATTCCTGTTGTTTGTGTTATGAAGTACGTGATTGATTGTTCAATCCTGTACGGTTTCTCTGGTTAGAACAATCCAGAGAAGGAAAGGGTGTCCGGAGCGCGCCTTGCGTAGGTTGTTAAATTTATAATCTTCTGTGCGTTTCACTTATCTACAGGTTTTCAGATTTTTATACTTTATTATCGTCGCATAGTGCAAAGTATAGTCAGTAGTAATATAATGAGTGGTGCGATTATTGTTGATAATTTTCCAGGTATATTAACAGTTGTTACCTCAAAGCTGGAAATACAACGAACCCGCTCATGCATAAGTCAAAGAAGTCGAGGAACCATATTGTCACTATTGCACACAGTCTGATTGTCTAGCGGTTTGGTTCTTTGCGTAATGGATTGTTTGGCCATTCTCATTTACCTGGAGTCCTCGGGGCGCAGGTCAACCTATATGGGCACCGTCGCCAACCCCAACCCTAACCAGCCCGATCGATAAAGCGCTCCCGGTTAAACAACCAATTGAACCAGTGAGCTTGTATACTTGAAGATCTGCGCACAAGCTGCGAACAAAGGGAACCGCCTATATGAGAAGGTCTTCATGGAAAAATTGATGGAGCCTTGCTTATTGCGTTACGGTTTGTTTCAGCGTGTACCTACATCATTAAACAATAATTTTCAAGCACTTCCCGACCTGATTATTTCAAATCCAAATAAAATACTACGTACGAGTGGTAAACCAAGCATAAAAATTTCATGACGTTCTCGTGAACTCTAAAAACACGATTGCACTCATACAGTAAACTGGAATGTTATGCATCGAGAATTCACCTAATCGTTTTTGCTTGTGTTGTGGGATAGTTTGAATAAATTATCACTAAAGTATTCATGGTTATTGCTCGAATTTTATTAACGATGAATTTTTTGTTCTCCAAAGCGGAATAAACTCTGCACACAAGTGAAAATTCCGCTATATCGTCCCAATTTCTCAAGAGAAACTAAATTACTTGTCATCCAGTAAATTGACCCAGCATGACTCTATATAAACTCGCCGTCGCCGTCGTGACATTGCGACAAAAACCCATTCAATTTTTGTCAATTGATTCTATCATTCGCCAAAGCAAATTAATCACTGCTGTTGCCACGTTCAGTTACGTAAGCCGCCAACCCATTATTTGCTTTTCCCACAAATTCAATTAGAAAAAAATCGATGCGCATCATACCTAAAAGCCACACATCAAAGGTGAACGACACTCTGGCTTCGAGTGTTTGTTTTAATTTCCATCATATTGAATTTTAACGATGTAAATCTCTTTTTGCAGACATTACTCCGACATCCTCTCCAATCTGCTACGCATCCGCACCGCCAGGACTATTTCGGGAGACTTCCAGAGCGGCCAGCAGATTCACCTCTTTCAACGGACGTCGTCGCCGTCCTATTCCGACAAGATTAAACATACAGACCGTGCGTCTGAAAGCAAACATCTTTCCGGGCAATTTATTGCAACTCCCTGGTGCGGTGGCATCGTCAAGTCGATGATAACAAAAGGACGACACCATGGACATGACCAAGGATCACGTCAAGCGCAACCCGAGAGAAGGCGCAAATCCTCTCTCCATTTTATTCTTCACGTAAGTTGAAACCGAATAAATTGTGATAATAATAGAAATGTGGAATGGGCAGAAAAATGTAAACAAATAGAGTATGCAAGTGTGAGTTTCACTGTTCTTTCATAAAAAAAAGTGTCTACCGAGCTCGGCGCCTGTGAGGCTCAGGCTTAAGACAATAAGTCATGATCTCGAGGAAACTTTTCGCTTAATCTCCATAGAACGGTCATTAATTATAATCACAGACCTTGCCATAGTTCAGCCAGAACTATGAGAATAATGGAGCAGGTAGGTCTCGTCGTAAAACTTAGCTCACTTAAACAGACGTAAACTGCGGGTAAAAAATTAGGGTACATTGAATTATCGCCAACAAACAGAAAATTATTTCTATTTTTCATACGTATAAATGCAATCAGTGATTACTCCCAGGTATAGATACTTCCTGAGAATAATCTTCATAATTTTGAACTTCCAAGTAATTTTCCAATATCCTGTAATTTTCCAATATCCTGCAATTTTTAGCCTCGTCATGTGGAGAAGCGGAGGCTATTTGGAGCCACTTTCTTCCGTTATTTTTCGTAACAATTTTTTTACCGGTAGCTAAATCTTCCATATCTTCCAAACGAATTCAATATATCGAGCTTGTTTTTCCCTTACCAAATCTCATCTATTTATTTCATCAGCTCGACACTTATTGCATCTGAGAGCAATCGGTCAACTATGTATAAACAATAACATAGGGTCCAGCAGCTTTGATATGAATCCGGCAAGCTCTCGAACAGCTCCTCCGCCAATTGTACGGGTTTGTAGCTTATTCCTGAATCGGAGTCTCCAGGTTTGTGGTTCATTCTCGAATCAGAGAGTCTCCTGCGACTTTCATAATTAGAAATAAACTACGCAACAATGAATACGACACGTCGAAAATTTTGCTTCCTTTTCAAATTTTGATAACTCCTGATTGTTTTGGACGATTTGGAATCTGTTTGTGCCGTTGGTGGGCCCAATCTTCTGATAATCCACAACAGTTTATACAGGGTGACATGTATAGTGGTGCAAAACTGCCAGACGTTCAACACGCTCCCATTTGAAGAAATTTTCTTTTTCCTGGATTCTAACATTGGAGACATGAAAGATAACTTCATGCCTCGCCACGTTGCTCAATTTATTCCCCTAGCCTCTTTATTCACAGAGTGGTATAAAAAACCGATTACTTGGTTTTTTGGTGGTATCTTTTTTTATTCTTGACTGATTTTCAAAATCCAGGGCTCAAAGTGAAGCTGAAACCTCAAGTAAGAAGATCCCATAATCAGAATCGACTGGAAACAAAAATTGAGAATGTACTGTTCCCTCAAGAGTGACTCGACGTTTCATCGGTCCCGGAATCTGGGTTGGGATAAGAATTAACTCATAAATCATCCTTGCCCTTGAGCGGAGCATTCATTCTGGACATATTCTGATGTTTAAAGCTTGAATAAGACAAAAACTGTTGATAAAGGGACAAAATTACAACCGCATGTTATCAAGACAGAATAATCTTTCTTGCTCGTATGAAGTCGCTTGCAGGGCCGGCTTTAGGGTGTGGCGAGCAAGGCGACCACCTGGGGCGCGGAACTTTGGGGGAGGGGGGCGCCTGAGCGCCCTTTATCTCTCTATTATCTCTAAAAAAATTCGCCTGCAGCTCTTTTTTACTCACAATTTGTGCAATTTTCAATTAATATCAACTTTACTGATATTAATAAAAAAAAAATTAAAAAAAAAATCGCTTGAGATGCTATTTTTTCATTCATAAAAGGGCGCATTACAGAACTTTGCCTTAGGCGCTAAAAGTTGTAAAGCCGGCCTTGGTCGCTTGTATAACTAACGTTACGGAGATTAGAACAATCAGTATTAAAAATTCTGTTTGCTGTAATTTCCGTAACGTTGGTCACAAAAGCTGCAGGTTAGCGATGCATTTCCGTACCGTTATAGTTACAGGCTATTTCATATGAGCAAGGAAGATGATTTTCCCTAGATAACATGCAGTTGTACTTTTGTTTCTATATCAACAGTTCTTGTCTCATTCAAGCTCGTAACTTCGGAAGATGTTCAGAATAAATGCTTCGTTCAAGGCCAAGGTTCATTATCAAGTTATTCTCATCCCAAGTCAGATTCCGGGACCGGTGAAACGTCGGTTTACTCTTGAGGGAACCATATACATTTTCAATGTTTTGTTTCCAGTCGATTCTGCTTATGGGATATTCTTACTTGAGGTTTCAGCTTCAGTTTGAGCCCTGGATTTTGAAAATCGGTCAAGAATAAAAAATGGTATCGCCGAAAAATCAAGATATTGTTTTTTGATACCACCCTGTAAATAAAGAGGCTCGAGGAATAAATCGAATGAAGTGGCGAGGTATACAGTTATTTTTTATGTCTCCAATAGGCGATTTACATTTAAAAAACGCCACCTGGTGTAGAGCTCGGTACTTGATCGTAGAGGACGTTTTTGCGAGGAAAACATACTCCGACGTCTAGTAGCCTAGGTGGGCACTTACTAGTGGATACCTGCAATACCCACATATTGACATGGAAATTTGACAAATAGAAATAATCTGAAAAGGGGTTTGCATTTGTGTCTCTTATTTCATGTTATGGTAAGCGTATTTAGCAGGTTTGTAGTAGATCTAGCTCCAGAGGTGCGCAGCTGAAAGACTACGCCCCCAGCAATGCACTACATTATTGCGATAAAAAAAGACAACGTTTACGTCGCGAACACAAAGGTAGCTACGGCGAGCTTGTTAGAATGAAAAATGCGGATCTCCAGCTGAAGTCGAAGCAGGAAATCTTTAGAAAAAAGCGAGAAAAAAAGGTAGGTGGTGGTTGACTCTGCACGGCCAGCCCGAGGTGATTTTTTCTTGGCTGGCAGGCTGATCGACGGGCTTGTGTGTTTCCCTCCGTGCGGGTATGACAGTCTGTTGCTCTTTCTTGGGCGGAAGCTATGGATGATTTAGAGAACGGTCTGCGACGACGCTGGTCATCAACATGGGGCCCAATAAAGAGCCTACGGGGTCCCGAGGGTTCACAGGAACAAAAGTTTGCTTGTAGGAGACTGCACAAGACAGCAAAGTGACAGTTTTGACGTGCCACCTATTGACGTAACAGACGCCGCTGTCTGCGGCAACTTACACCTCTTCTGAAAATTAATTCCCTAAAACTTCCTCGACGAAACGGCCATTTTCCCCAATAAGGTCAATCGCCTATAATCTAGGAGCTAGCGACGGATTTTTCAAATCATTTCAACAAAGCTACAATGTTCATTTTAACATCCCCCTACATCTCCTGATGACCAGACAAGTACAACAACAACAAGCGAAACCTTTCCCGGCTGGTAGCCGGGGCCTTTGGCCGTTATAGCTCTTTAGGGAAAAAAACAAATTGTACGTGTATTTTATAACGGACTATTTTGAGACGTCAAACGATTACCCTGATAGCTCGATTAGAAAAGTGCGAGTGGAATGTCCGCAGCAGCTAGAATGGGCGCGAGGTTCAGCGAGCCATGTCCCAAACGGGCCCGGGTTCTAGAGTCACCAATTTCGATCTTCTTTCTGAAGAAAATTGTTCCTTTTTATTTTTAAAGCAATCTAAATTCAAAATATTGATTCCTCACTGGATTCTTGACTTTTTCCCGATAATTCAGTAACGCCTTTTCGAATTTTTCTTGTTACTGTTCACACGGACTAGGTACTTAATAGTCCGGAGGTTAGTGACCAAAAATCAAGTAAACCTTGCATTTGGTGACAAAAGCACGAAAATTGGTAGGATAGTCCACAAGACCGTGCTCTTTCGATTGAGTCGAAGCGCCACGCAGATTTTTTCTCGGGAGGTCGCCAGGGGGGCCCTGAAATTTGGAAGAGGTGGGGCCCCTACGGAACCACTTTTTAATATCGCTATATCCAATGAAAAGGAAACGTATGACTCTACTATAAACCTTAACAGCATCAGTCACCATGTCGCTATCATTCTTCACTGTTGAAAAAAATAAAGTCTTCGGCTAGTATGAAAAATTTGTTTTAATTTTTTTCACCTACAAGAACATGGAAAATTGGCGCGTTTGATGTTTTTCCCCAAATTTCCGCATCAGCTTATTTCATATGTAAAGTCGAAAATGCAAATGACCTATTTTCGGGAGAATGCCAAACAAAGAAGTGAGCAATTTTCACTGCCCAGTTCAACAGCGGTTTTTTTAATATTCCCAATCGATATTACGGATACCATTACTATAGGGAAAAATAGGTTGGACTATCCTCTAACAATATTTCAAGATTTTAAATACGGAACCGCACGCGCCAATTTCCCATGTTCTTGTAGGAGAAAAAAAATTAAAACAAATTTTTCGTACTAGCCAAAGACTTTATTTTTTTTAACAGTGAATAATGGTAGAGACATGGTGACTGATGCTGTTAAGGTTTATAGTAGAGTCAGAAGTTTCCTTCCCATTGGATAAAGCGATATTGAAAAGTGGTTCCGTATAGGGGCTCCACCCCTTTCAAATTTCAGGGGCCCCCTGGCGACCCTCCGAAAAAAAATCTGCGTGGCGCTTCGACTCAATCGAAAGAGCACGGTCTTGTGGACTATCCTACCAATTTTTGTGCTTTTGTCACGTAGTGCAAGGTTCATGTCACTAACCTCCGGACTATAACAAGCGAACGCTATATACTGAATTATCGGAAAAAGTCAAGAATCCAGTAAGGAATCAGTATTTTGAATTTAGATTTCTTTAAAAATTAGAAGGAACGATTTTCTTTCGATAAAAAATTGGACTTGGTGGGTTTGGATTTTGGACGTCGCTCGTTGGACCTCGCGCCCATTCTAGCTGCTGCGGACATTCCGCTCGCAGTTTTTTAATCGAGTTACCAGGGTTATCGTTTGACGTCTCAAAATAGCTCGTTATAAAGGACACGTGCATTTATTTTTTTCTTTAAAGAGCTATAACGTCCAAAGGCCTCGGCTACCAGCCGGGAAAGGTTCGTTCTGAGTAGAGACCTGCTCCAAACGCGGGTAATCCTGGTCAAAATCCGGGTGAGCCGCTATCTCGGGTAGAAACAGCCATCAGGAGTAAATTTGAAAATTCGTAGCGCTAGACTGGGAAACGGTGAAAAGCTCCAACTGCAGACTTAATTTGTTGTGTTGCTTCCTGCCGAATTTGGCTCCAATCCAGCGGATAGATGTTAAATATGTGAATGGCAAAGTTTTGAACTTTGACATTGTTTAATTTTTGACAGATGCCGAAATACTTCCAAAAATTTTTAATGCAGTTCTACAAGGCTTTTTAATGACATCATTGCAACATCTTCAAGAACCACAATCATTGTCAAAGATTGTACGAAGGTATTTTCTCGAGGTGGAGAGATATCGTGAATCGCTGATCTTAGTTCCTAATTATCCCAAGAGGGATGTTTCCCATAGCGTACAGCGATATTTCCAAGAATCGAAGAGCAATATTTCTAAAAAAGAAAAACGCAGAGCGACATTTTCGTGGATATTGACATGTTCGCAAACTTAAGACAGATTTTGTTTAGGGGATCGAAGGCCGAGGTCGATCTCTGCGCGTGTAGCGAACACTGAAAATCGCAAGCGATATTTTCGAGAATTGTGTATAGTGATATCCCCGAAGATCGTTCAGCAGTTTTGTCCAGGGATGTTTTATTTAGTAAGGCGGCATCTTTTAGGATGCTTAGAGTAAAAACTTCGAGGTTCGTAGGAGAACATCTCGAGCTTCGTAATTATTACTTTCTTCACGGATCGTTGAGCGATATTTCCAACGATTGCATAAGGGATGTTTCAAACAGCAAACATCGATATATCTAACACTCTACAGCGATATCTTCGAAAATCGTGGTCTGAAGTGGCATGTTCGAGAATCATGAAGTGACATGTTAGAGGATCGTGGAACGACACGTTCTAAGATTCCAGGATAAAAGTTTCTCGAAGATCAAAACCTTCGAATTCCGAGAATCCCGGAGCATTATTTTCGAGAATTTAGATCGGTATCTCCGAGGACTGTAGAACGATATTCTCTAGGATCGTTAGCGGTATTTTCAATGATCGTTTCCAACAGCATACAGCGATATTTCCAAGAATCGTAGAGCGATATTTCTGAAAACCGTAGAGCGATATCAATATTTTTGGAAATCGTAAAGCGACATTTTCGAGGGTCGAGCAGCGACAGACCTTCCATGTTTGTAATTATTTTGTTTGCCGATCATTGTGCGATATTTCCTACAATCGGATCAAAAACCAACATCTTCGACGTTCGTGGCACACCCTCCGAGAAAACTCCAGATGGTGGCAACATAATTTCATTATACTCACTTACCTAGACCCAAAAATTATAATTTATCGATGCAGTCGACTGATAATACTAGAAACTGTGCATGATTAAGTATGGGTACTTACTTGTAAAGTCTACACCAATTTTCAACGGTTTCACCCAGTTAATGAACCTGATGACCGGTTCCCAAGGAAATTTGAATATTTCGGGATTAACCACATAGGCGTGACTGAAATTTATTAGACAGATGCTAGGGCGCTTTAAAACATCCTGCATCCACATCAACTGAGATAAGCCGCACAGCACCATAAATATTTTTTAATGTTTTTTTTTTACCGTTTCCTAGAGAGTGGGGTGTGCCCCGCAGGAAATTGTATTATATTTCTGGACCCGGCCGAAAACAAAGAGGTTCAATAGCAATTTATGCGTGCAGGGTGCATAACCTACGCGGAAGACGTTGTTTTGTACGTCTGGCTGCAGGAAGTCTTCCTGATGCACGGTTTTAGTTTTATGTATGGGATTGCCGGAATTTTCTGGCGTCGCTCCAAGAGTGCAAGTGTTTCAATGCCAAAAAGTTTGACTTTCCCACCCTGTCGTCTGCCGATCACTAAAACAGATTGCGACCCGCCGTCATGGGAATCATCAATAATTCTGCATATCTTCAGTAAACAGTAGCATCCACTGATTGACGCGGTGATGATGAGGCGAACACGCATCAGATAGGGTGGTCGGATTCCAGAGCCTGTGTCAGGTTCTCGTCTTTCGTCACATAAAGAATTCAAAATGGGCTTATAAAGCTATCAGCAAGAAATTATGGGAGTTTAATAAACATGCAGCTCTAAGTATTCAAATTACCTTCATATACTTAAGTAGTGTGGCATTCACCTTGAATAATCAGGGCTGGTTTAAGCTGAGCAAGCCGCAGCGTAACCACCTCAGATCTTTTTTTAATATCTAGTATTTGTACGGCTTATCTCTTCTCACCGTAAACAAATCATGGCATTTCTTTACGTATTTGCTTATTTAAATAAATTAAATTCATCAAGTATATGCATCCCGCGCGTGTTCTTTACATAATAAAAATAATAACGCTCGTAATAACCGCATCATGCACATGGTTTTCAGTAGGTTTTTACGACTTTTACAAGAAAAAAACGTAAAAAATCGTTTTGTTGAAGTGAAGATATCATTTAATTTTAATTCATAAACGTCACTCATTTTGAGTGTTTAGTAAGCTTTATTTACACAAAGTATTAGCAGGTGTGATTAAGTTATTACGTAAAAGGTAGCATTACAGCAGTAATGGAATGGGCTAGAAATAAAGTAATGGTAAACATTACTTATGCTCAAAAAGTTTAAGTTTTTCTACTGGGGTCCGGTTACAAAAGCTTTATAAAATAAAACATATCTTGCCTATGTTCCTGCGAGTTTTTGGAGAATGGATTTGTTGACATGCAACGACCTGCTTCATTTCCATGCCGCTCCTTATACAAGATGGTTCGACTTTTATGTCATTAAATTTGAGGATCGATAGAGAATGAAAAATGAAGGGGACTTTCTCCAGAAAACATATTTGAGAAATGCCTAATAACAGAGATACAGCCCTTCAAAGTTGGGAATAAATAATCGTTTTTTTCGCATAACTTTTGAACCGTTCAACCGTTTGATTATAAATAGAACCAAAGGTTCACTGAAATTATCCCCTGTCGAACAATCATAACATGTTCCATAAAAAAGTTTCACGGACTTGGACATTAGGGGGTGACTGTACTTTTTCCCCCCTATTTTTCACCATCCTAGTTATTTTTGGAAACTCTTCATAATTTTGAATTCTACGTTCAATTTTGAAGAAAAAATCACTGTTACAAAATTTTGATTAGAGGCTTCGTTTAGGAGATATTTGGGTTTGAAACTTTGAGAAACATCCCGAAATCGCCACTTTCAAAGGTCTAAAAATTAAAATCCAAAGAAACTCATGATTTCTCAGCTGAAATAGGTTTTCTAGAATTTCTAAGTTGATAAACCACCATTTTTTCCAAAACACAGGAAATTTTCAGGAAAAAAACAATTTGGGTTCTGGAAAGTGGCGATTTCGGGATGTTTTCCAAAGTTTCAAACTCAAATATCTCCTAAACGAAGCCTCTAATCAAAATTTTACAAGAGTGACTTTTTCTTCTAAATTGAACGTAGAATTCAAAATTATGCACAGTTTTGAAAAATAACTGGTGGGTCAGAAATGGGGGGGGAGTAGAAACACCCCCTGATATCTACGCTCCTGAAACTTTTTTATGGAACATGTTATGATTGTTCGACAGGGGATAACTTCAGTAAACCTTTGGTTCTATCTTGAATGAAATCGGTTGAACGGTTCAAAAGTTATGCGGAAAAAACGATTATTCATTTCCAATTTTGAAGGGCTGTATCTCTGTTATTAGGCATTTCTCAAATATGTTTTCCGAAGAAAGTCCCCTTCATTTTTCATTTTCAATTGATCCTTAAATTAATTGACATAAAACGAGGACCACCCTGTATACCTGAGTCTTGTATTCCAGAATATCCCAGAATATTCCAGGCATTTTCCGGAAATGCCTTGAAGGTTCTTGTTACTTCCACTGTTATTCCGGCACATTCCAGCATCGGTTGCACGTCTATTTACGAGAGCTCTAGAAAAGCGTGTTGGCTTTGCGAATATTCCGGCAAGCTCTTGATGCACGGCTCCTCCGCCAATTGTGCAGTCGTGTGCCTTATTCGCACGTTATGGTATCCAGCGAGTTTCGTGATACACCAAATAATAACTGCCAGCGAGAACCACGGTTGTTAGCACACGGTAACGGTAGTAAGTCTGGGATACTGGAAATTTTGTTCAAAAATTTCCAGTTACACTTACTAGTCTTGATCCGCTGACCGCTTCCTGATTAGTAGAGCTCAGATTTGAGGACGTGGAAAACGACAACAATTTTAGGCCGTAAAAATCCTATTTTAGGCAAATCTAGGCAAATCTAGGCGAACAACCCTGTTTTGTCATTGAACAGTGATCATTCGAAATTACGGTTGAGGTGAAGCATAAACGTCAGGAGCTCTTAGAGAAGTTTTTTGTTTGCAATTCCGAGTATGAGCATTCACTGAGCTGTTGCCATAACATCTCCCCTCCGCCGCTAGCCACTAGTCTCGTACCGCGAACAATGTTGTGGACTAGGCGATCTTGGCGGCATTGGAGTCATAAAAAAATAATTCCATATCTTATTCTCTTTTGATATTAGTCAAAAATTGGAAATAATAAGTCAAGGAAAATTGTGTTGTACTTTGAATAAGTATACACTTTTTCAAATGCTGACTACCACTTTTTCGATCATTGTTCAGCCTGAAAAAATAATTTGTATTTTTTTTATAGAAATAAAAATGGCAAATATGCTTGGTTAGGGTGGAATTCTCTTATATTTCTAGTAGATTACAGCATTTTAAACCTATAAAATTTATGTATTCAATAGTATTTATTAAACATCAATGCCCGCGGCACTTTTGCATGCAGGTTTTGCTGCTGGATTTCATGAGCTGATCTCGTCCCGTTACATATGCATATTTACAAACATAACCACAATCGCACGGCAGTATTTGAGAATTTACGGAAAACACCATCATCTGGCACATATTTACTGCAAATTATCCACAATCAGACTGTCCGGTCCTTATATGGTCAAATTCAACTGACCAGACCTCACTCACTGACATGTGGCATCGATACCAAGGTGATACCCGAACGAGTAATAAAATAAACACTCTCAAAACATTCAAGACACACGAAATAGAACATGATCTGAAATATCCCCATATATCTATAGCCACCTATCCATCAATACCCAATCGTTTCATTCCATCACTTCAATTCATCGCGCCTCCTAGCGCAACGGAGTATAGCGATGGCGTAAAGCGGCCGACACAATGAGCTGACTCTTGAGCTTAGTCTTTATCCTCTGCCCGTTCTCCTAATTTAAATTCAGTAGAGTTCCAACCTCCCGAAAGATTGCATAAAGGATGAACTTTCTACTACTTTGTCCCAGTGGCGGACTAAGGGGGGGGCGGTGGGGGCGGTCTGCCCCGGGCCTCGGGGCCTCAATCGTCTGATGGGGCCTCCAATTCCTCTTGTTTGCAAAAAATACTGCGAAAAAATTGGGATACAATCCAAAAATTTCAATTTTTCTCCTCAATGGTCATTTTTTTCGCATATTACTCAAGTGAGTAACATTGTTTATTTTTTTTTCCATTTTAAAGCTACCTTGGCAGGCCCCATGACAACAGGTTTGGGGGGTTACACACATGCAATAGGGGTGTGTGTCTGTATCACGGAATCTCTAAGAATGATTCTCACTTCAGGCTTCAGGGGCCCCGGCTCCGGATATCATAGTGCCAGGGACCTCAAGCCCTTAAAATTTTGTATTTTATATTTTTTTTTCAAAAGAGGGGAGAGACAAAACAACAAAATTATCTTCTCTGCGCGCTACAGACTACGCCACTGTGTTTTTTAGTCAAGTTAACAACTCATATTTTTTTGTTTATTAGGCTTTTTCTCAATCACGGCGGGGCAGGGCGGGCCAAAAAGTCTGCCGACCCCCCTAATATTCTCAACTTTCACCCCATCTCACAATTCCGCCCAGGGCCCCCGATTCCCTTAGTCCGCCACTGCTTTGTCCTCGACTTTGTCCCAATAGATTATTCCGTTGATGGAAAGGTATTTCGCAGGCGTTTTCCGCGCTCAATTCAGGGCTACCCTGTAGGTACCGAATAACACCATCATCTAGCACATTTCTACTGCAACTCAAGTCACAATCAGACTGTTCTGTCACTTAATCAACTCCAACTTCAACTGACCAGATCTCACTCACTGATATGTGCGTGCATCGATTCCAAGAAAGATAACCCGAATCGAGAATTATAAATATTCCCGAAACATCATCTTAATATTCCCAAACAGTTAGCCACTTATCCATGAATAACAGTCGTTCGAATCGTTAATTCCGTTTGATGGATTAAATTCACTGCTCACTGCGCCCCCTGGCACAACGGAGTAATGATGCCGCAAAGTGAGCTGGGTATGATAAGCATGAGCTGGCTTTAGTACAAGGCCTCCTGGTAAAAGCTAGTTCAAAAAATGCCGGGAAAAGACTGAAAAAGCTCAATAGTGGGCTGTCAAAATCCTGCCGCTGCTCTGAAATTGAAACATTCAGCGGTGCTAACACCTGATACGCGTTTTTGATATGCCTTGAAGTACATAATATGGATCCTTGAAAACCAAGTTGGTCTGAATAAAACTGTAGACTCCAAGGAACATTGAAAAACCCTTCACGTAAAGGCAAGCTACTATTTGCCTACTTCCACTTCGCCGCGTCCCCTGGCGCAACGGAGCACATAAAGCCTTGGATCAGCCATTGTAGGGTTCACAGGGCAAGATCTCTGAGGTTCCTGACATCCTGGAGGATCCTCAGGATCATGCAATGATATCTCCAAAGGTCGTAGAGCGACCTCCTCGATATTTGTGGATCCAATCTCCGTCAATCACAAAAAGGGATAAACCCCAAGCGCCTTATTTTCGGAGATCACTGAGGTTCTTGAGGATCACAGGACGATGTTTTTGTGGGTCCTTAGCATACAACATCTTCGATGTTTGTAGAGATAAAAAGGCAAGGCTCGTGAACCGATATTAGTGAATATCGTTGAGCGACATCGACAGTGTTCGCTTATTCATAGAGTTTTCTCTGAGGAACTTGGAACGAAATTCCTCGTATGAGCTGTTACTTGTCAAAAAACTGTTGAAATTGATGTAATTTTTTGATGGATTTTTGTATAGAAGATCCTTAATGCAATTAAAATTACAAATATGCAGTTATTCTGGGGAAAATGCGAGTTGCCGGAATCGTACGGCTCCTCCGCCAATTGTACGAGTTTGTGGCTTATCCAAGAGTCGGAGTCTCCAGCAAATATAACAACAATCTTCCATATCGAGTTTGTTTTTTCACTAATCGAATTTAATCTCGCATCCTCTATCACATTTGAGGATGATCGATCAACTATAAACAATTTTCAACAACAAATAACGTGTACATTCCCACATGCTGATACTAGCGAATTTCAACATTTCAAGTCTTTTTTTGCCCTGCATCAACTACTAGGTTATTAGCAGGTTTTTCTGTGGGGGTTTTTCAGTAACGATAACAGTATTGACGATAACAACGAAGACATTTCTGGAACAGTGGGGATTAATCAGTCGGGTTTTGTTTCGATGGCTTTCTCGTTTCATTCCTTTTCCCGGAGCATCACCGCATGATAGTAGATGCCCCAGTCAGTACTAAAAAACGCGTGGAAAAGTCCATCTGGCCCAGTGCGGATTTGAATCCGAGACCTTCGCCTTTGAAAGCGGAGCCAAGCTCACCGTGCTACCGACTGGGTTATTTCAAGTCTCTTATAAGTGGAATGGCCACAATGTCACACATTACTATGGAATGCTATGGATGAACATCTTCACTGCGTGCAGCAATTTTTTGTTGATTCAGATGAATCAGAAGTTTGTATGAAAATTATTACCGCGGTTTTGACGTACGATGGAAATATTCATCGGCATTCCTTGGATTTTTCCCAATTCGTATATGCTTTCAGTTGGGTGTAAGATTTTGGAAGATGAGCGTCCAAAGTCAGCAGTTGCATAGTATGGAATTAAAGCCATGTGGGACTTTGTTTTCCTGTCCCCTAAGCCAATCCGCCCCTGTAGCATGGAACATGAAATCAAAAAAATTATTCTCTCAATGAAACCGACGTGAGCTGAAATTCACAAATCATTTATAATTGAGAGACGTTGGTGTTGGAAGTCTTTGACTGCACTCTGGTTCGACTCATCTTCTAGATTCACCTATATGGACTCTTTTCAAGTATGCGTCTGATGGTCAGCCCGCTCCAGCATCAAAAGTCAAGACCCCACATAATTATTCAACACCAAGATTGCATCTGAGTCGTTAAGTAACCATAAACAGAGTGTTAAAAATTTTAATGGGCCTCGTGCACCAATTTTCCGGTTAGACGCACGCTTTCATTGGGCGCCTCCATATCCACGGGAATAAGAATGGGGGAATGCTCTCTCTCGCCCTAATTAAGCCGTAACCGAAGCCACTATACTTATTCGAGTTGATTGCGGAGGACGAACGGGATGATGGGACAGCAGACACAGCTGTTGGTGCCCTGGAAAATCCCGTGTGTTATTCACGAGCGAACCGAGCAAAGGATTTTGCCTAGTTTAATCCCATTGTAAGCCCGACCAATTGCCCTCGTCATTATTTGCCGAATTGACTACGGTTTGTCTGGCATCAGACCCACCACAGGGCTATAATTAAATCTGATGGGGCGCCCTAATGGCCCCAGACGCAGAAAAAAACTACCATCATCACGGGAATTTTTATTTAAAACCCTTTTGATCTGTTACGTATATACAACATTCATCGGTGGAATTCTGCAGCGTTTTAATTTTTTTTTTTTATCTCAAGCAGATGTTCGCAATCATCTTAGTTGCGTTTTATCTGAGCACACGTGGGGTGGATATGATAGGAGGTATTATTTTGTGTTTGTTGATGCAAACTATGAAATTTGATGAAAGACCTGAGGTTTCTGAACTACGCGATAGACTGTTGAAGCATTTTCTGCATTAAAATGGAAGAATAGAGGCTATTGTCTCGCAGTTTTTATTTGTTTTACTTTGAAGTCCAGTCCTGAAACCGAAAGCAAAGTCATAACACTGACAAGAAGCGATAAAAATTACTAAGAATTGGGGTTTCTTATCTATCGGGCGTTGGAGTCTCCTTTATAAAGCGTCCATGCAGAAATTGTTAGCGAATAATTTTGGCAATTCGTTGAATGTATTATTCATAGACTAGACACAGCCATTTGCACTTCTAAACTTGAACAATGGATTCTGGATTTTATTGGAAGAGTTGATGGAACATTGTTCCGTTGGGCATGTCGTGTAGACCTCGCTTTTGGCCCCATTGTACCACCGACCCAGACCAGCCGGATTAACCGAGCCGCAATGTGATGCTCATGGATGCTCAAACTAGAGCACTATTATATTGTATAACTTGCTTGTCAAGATCACTCTTGTACTCATCACTTGCTAATTACTACGTGCTAATATTTCCAAATCTCGATACTTACGTAGGTAGCTAATAATTGTAACGAATTTTTCTTTTTCCAGATACACGCTGGGGATGTTTAAAAAAGGCTACAGCAAAAACTTGGACGTGGAGGACCTCTACAACCCAATCAAAGATGACAGAAGCACGGTCCTGGGGGATCGACTAGACAGGTAACCTATTCATATGCCGCGTCGTGATATGCATGCAGCCGCATTTTTGCAGATGAATATTTTTTCCCCATCCGTGCGGTTTTATATTTCAATGTGTGCAGATGTTCGCCAGCCCATCAGGAAGTATTTGAAATATGCTCATAGCTGAAGTGCTAACGATTCATCATCATCATCACACATGTTCGCTAATTCCTACCGTAAGGTCTGAAGTTCAGAAAATTAAGCGACTAGTTCCATGAACATGGACAGAATAGAAAAAATTATTACGTTACAACTGAACGCCCTTCATCAATTTAAACGAGACACTTCAAATTTGGTTATTGAAATGGAGAATATAAGCTGCTTATAGAATCGCGATCGCAAAGGGTGCGCTGACAGTTTTAGTTGTTCAATAATTCAAGGCTGAGTAATGATAAGGCTTTGATATAGGCCTTTTTATTTTTATCAAGATAACAGATATATGCATAATCGGTAGTAGGTGCCTACATACAAAATTATCTACATATTATATACCTAACTCACATTGATATAGAGAAGTGTGACGTCGCATTTGCAAATGCATGACATAGCGATAAGTCAGTAAATAAAGAGAGGCTTATCACAACGGGCGCAAATGAATGTGCAGAATCCGTTAAGTGTCTTCCACTTGAAAATTATTGCATCTTATGTAACTTGTAGGTTCACTTGTAGTGATTAGAAATGTATAATTAGTGAAAAAATGCTATTTTTTATTTTTATTGTGTAGTATATATTACACGCCAGGTACTTACAGTTTATGTAATTTGAACAACGCTGATAACAGAGGAATTAAACTGCTGGGTTGCTCCAGCTGGTATTACGTTAATTTATGGTTAATTTGGATGTGGAACAATAATATTTGAGCAAGTATGCGATTAGAAGAAAATTAAACCTTCTATTTATTATGATGCTGAGATTTTAATATAGCTACGCCACAATTACAATTGGGTACTGCGGTACTGGTGATGAGAGGTGTTTTTATTGACAAAAAAAGTTTTGACGTCTTCACGATGGCGTTTTTTTTTTGAAAAAAAAGCTACAAATGAAAAGTTAGCTACTAACGGCTTCATTTCAAGTTAGGTAGCGCAAAATTTGCGCCTTTGCGAATTGTTGAATACAGCGGCCTGATTGGCCAAGACAGGTTGTTTTACGCTGTTGTCATGGTGATCTGACGCACTTCCAGACACAAGCATAACTTGAGTCCGCCGTTGTACAGCTGCTGAGTACGTCTTATGAACGTTCGTTCGAAAGAACGTGAGCGGAAATTATTGTCGAAAATTAAAAAAAAAAAAAAAATTCAGTCACTCGGTTTGTTTGGATGAATTCCACCGAAGTCAAACTGACATGTGCCTCATTCGAGTTTAACTCGCTCTTTAACTCATCGGCTTGTTGTCGCGAATGGTTTCACATGCTTTTGTGTTTGACTTTTAGATTGAATTTCTTGGATTAACCTGTGCTATGTGTCTGTGGAAAGACGATCCTTGGGACCGGATGTCAAAAGCTGTTGTGTGACAAAACATACGAAATTCTTGCTCTTACTCCGTTAGGTTGAATACAATCGAAGTGGCCTGACATGACCTGAGTGACAGGAACTTGCCAGAGTTGTGTTTGTCTAGTGGTTCTGAAACCTTCGTATTGCGATACATTTTTCTGGTTGATGAAACTACTCTGACGACACAGCTCGTGATGGCAAATGTGTATTTCCACTAACTGGAACTATCACACTTATTCCCCGTCCCCCGAACGTCCGATGAAGGACGTTCTATGGATGTCCACGCTGTAACAAATAGACACTGAATGGACGTCCCAGTGGATGTCCATGGAAAAAAAGAGCATTCAGAGGACTTTCAATCCTGCATTGAAGGACCTAGGAAGTTTTTTTGACAACTTTGTGCTATCTGGGATTATACGAGAACATTTCTGTTGTAGGATAATCCTTGCAACAGAAATCAGAAACGTCCCCGTTTCACACGACTTGAAGGACCACAGAAATGAGTAGTTTTAAAATGAAGGAGAAATTCACGAATCAGATGGCCGGATTTTTTGATAATAAAAGGATGAAGGTTAAATTCAATTTTATGCTGGATAAACAGAATATAACTTGCCAACTAAATTACTCACTGGACTCTTCATAGATCAAACTGGGTGCTTCGTATTCGGTTTAGATTAGGATACAAGCTACTTCCCACAAACCAGACAAAAGAGAACGAATTTATCGCAACGTACTAGTACCTATTGTGTATAACTGCATGAAGTGGGATGATTGAATTATAGTAAAGAACAGAGAACAAGTACTTGAAAGATTTATGTTATGAGAGTGAAATTCGTTTCATCTATCAACATATCAGGCACACACCTACCGTAAAGTTCGTAACGAGGTGGCAGAGCCATGAAATTCAAAAAAGGTGGTAGACTATACACAATTATTTGTATGCTATTAATATTTTCTTTGGTCTGGTTTCTTTGACTGCAAGACTGCTAGCACCTGCACATCCAAACAAAGTCGGCGGTAATAGCAAAGCCCTGTAAATAACAATGAAGTGTATATGTTTCTGAGCAGTCCGGCTCCCTCAAAGCTTGGATCGGGTTCGAAAATAATTGATGAGACTCGATTTTGAAGATAACTCAACTGATAGGTTACAAGATATGACTCTGCTTGTTTCCAAAGTAAAAAAAAATACCTTTTTGAAGAAAAATGAATATTTGCGATATATGAAACACCCTGTATATTGAATAGAAATGGGCTACTTGCCCAAATTTTTTTTATTGGCTTAATCGAAAGTATGGGCAAAAATATTGTACCCGTATTTTTTCTTTTTCCTAAATTCCCAAAATTGCGGCCGTAGTGTCTGTTTGAAAAATATATTTGTGACGTCACAAATATACTAAAAACTAAACAAACAGCACTGTTGGGTTGAAAACTCAAAAAACAGTTAGAGTGGCTTAACAATATTTGAAAAATACAGACAGAAAAATTTCACTAAAGATTCCCGACTTTTACCAACCTTTTGAAAAAAAAAATCGAAAAAAATATCTTTTTAATCAATGGATATATTTTCCGGAAATTTTCAGAAAATACTATTTATTACTCTTGTTGATGATTGAAAGTGTTTCCAGTCAAATCTGTTTCATTGGCAAGTACCCCATTTAGTGCACACCCAGTGGTTGATGATTTTTACTGTTTTTTTTTTATATTTTTGTAATGTTCTTGAGTTGATTCCATATATCGGTCGGAATGCGATACTTTTGAGACAGCCTGTACCTATACAAAGTGATAGAGAAAAGGCGTGCAATTTTGCTCTTTTTGTCCTGCATGGAGCAGAAAGATTTCAAATCACCCTATACCTACATGTGAATGTGACTGTAAATAATATCTTGTAGCCTATAATATCTGTAACTCATAACAGTTGAGCTTTTTCACTCTACCTTGCGTAATTATTAGGAAGATATGAATCCAGAGGCCGCGAGACAGTATTTATACTAGGTTAGATACGGGTCGTCCTTCAGAGCTTTCCTCGAAATACTGCGTGACACATTTGTTTCATTTACGATCACATTCGCAATTCACTGTTTTATTCGTAATCAATACATCAATATATTCATGGAACTTCCGTAATTTATTCAATTAGCTCTTATCTAGTTGCTATACAGGTATAGGTAGGTATATACAGAAATGCCATATGAGATTTTTCAATAATGCTGAAGAACTTCAAATTGAAATTTAAAAAAAAGTGTTAACGAAAACGGGTTCACTTTATGCTTGCTTTATGTCGTGGACTCAATGCAAAGTAGATAACTCAAGTCCAAGTTTTTGAGATATTGACCAGAAACAAATCATTTCGCCCGCTCGCTTGACCGCATCCCTAAAAACAAGAGTAAGTAGACTAAAAAATTTTCCTTTTTGTTGAAAAAAATACTTTTGCTCTCTTGCCAGTTCTCGAAAGAGTGCCTGTGATTTCTGTCGTTTTTTTCGGCAACAGTTTTATCCAAGGGTCAAAATTCTTTCTGTGTCTCTTTAGCACTGCCGATGCCGTCCATGCATACTTGATCAAAATTTTCTATATCCTTATCAAACGACCCTTTACTACTTTACTCATACAGCTTATAAATACCTACCCACTGAAGAATATTTTCTTGTTATCCGAAGGTACAATATTACGAAAGTTTTTCGTTTCAAGTAATTATAAAAGGAGTAAAAGATAACACGTTAGAAAAAGTTCGAGAAAGTTGATCTCAAGTACCTTCCTCTTGTTATTTTTATTTGGTAAGTACAGAAAGTTTAGTAGTCGAATTGTACATTATCCAATAGGTACATACAGGATGTTCATTTTCTAACTTCCCATTTTCGATATCTCGCTATTCACTTGACAGTTTTTCTAAAACCAATCTATTTTTCCGCAAAATCCTGCTTTCAAAATTTTTGAAGAGTTAGCTAATAGCTGCCCTAGGTACTTACTAGAAGGGTGACACCAGCAGGCAGCAGGAATGAAGTTGTGCCAGTTGCTGATACTTTAGCCTTGTGCTTTATGCAACCAACAATACACCTTCATTCACAATAACTTCTAATGGTGCTGTTCTTTAAAAAAGATACATCGATGTACGCGCTACATCGCTGTAAAATGACAGAAATAATAATGTTTGGCATTGTCACATGTGTCATCTTACAGCGATACAGCGCTTACGTCGATGTATCTTTTTTACAGAATAGCACCACAACTGTGATCCTCGCTGTGATCACTACACAACAGGTGTTTCAGTCATATTATACTACTAAGTAAGAAGACAAAAGTGACATTTTTGCCCAAAATCTTCAATCTTCCTAACAGAGATACAGGTCCTCAAAGATGATGGGTGAAAGGTGAAACAGCTTTTGATCATTCGCTCAAGATTGGTATTGGTAGGAGCTTGAACTTGATGTACCTACGGAAGTTTCTTCATATTAGTAATGTACCTAGATATCTTCTTTGAGTTTCAAAGAAATCCGACTTGTAGCGCTGAAGTTGAGGGGGAGGGGGCTGATGGTACCTAGACTACTGGAAAAAAGTGAACGGGAAAACAATATTTATTTTTCATACATTTGGGTCCACAATTTGTAGCCAACGCTCTCTCCTGCATTTTGAGCTGCATAAACAAAGCATAAGCTTTATCTATTGTGTTTATCTGTGGCTTACTAGATGATATCAGGTGGTACCAGGAGGACCAGCTATTCTTGTCACACCTAAAATTTTTGAATCAATAATTGCCTACTATAAGTAATATTGAATTTGAACTTCACCTTGAACCTACAAAACTGAATAGACTTTTTTCCCAAAGTCTGGACCTTGATCTAACTGACATTAAGAAAGCATCACTATTTGAATTTCAAATTTTCTGATTGATATAGATCGCTAAAAAGCAAATTACAGAGACCTTAACGTCGATAAAAAACCATGAGTCCCATTATGACGTTTATAATGAACATTGTACCCAGATAGGTAGTTGGCACGGTATACCATCGAACATCCGCAAGATCGTAAATTTTCCCTTCATTATAAATATACCGAGAAAAAATGGGGGATATCAGTGAGAATGCAGAGAATTAAGCTTGGGGAGCTCAGTCGAAATGGGGACCTCTTTTGTACCTACTTTATTCAACGGTTTACCCCTCACACGAAAGCTTACGCTGAAGATATGAGGAAGAAGCCAATTTCGTGGCGTGGAAAACTAAAACTACATAAAAATACTATTATTCTTCATGACTGTACCTCATGGACCTCTTAATCAAGCTGGAATGATAATATGTACGATCGCACGCAAAATAAACGGAGACAGTGTTTCGCGCGGAGTGTACCGATTTACTGAATTTTGACTTGGTGTCACAGTGACAAGAAGGCTAAAATTCATTAAATCAGTACACTCCGCGCGAAACACTGTCTCCGTTTATTTTGCGTGCGATCGTAGGTATACCGGTAGCCCCTATATTGATCAGCAGTCCAGCTTGATTCAGAAGTCCGTTATTATACCTATTTGCACGTATCTGATCCACCAATAAGGTCTTCAAGCCTTAAGCCGCATCCACATAGGATTAGTGCAGTTGGACTGCAGGGGAACTGCGTAGGTTATAAACCAATCTTACCACGAGCGTTCACATAGTGCGGAACTAGCAACTTGACACGTCACCTGCCGACCTGACGCAACAACCGTCAAACGGCTCTTTCTTGTAACGTCTAAAATTTGGCATTCGCATCTCACAGTAGCAGATTCGCATTATCAGTCAAGTCATCACGCCGCAATAATAGCTTAGCAACGGAATCGTGGATTGTGATTGGCGATGGCAAGAAAATTGACACGGGCAGTGCAGAATGCCAGAAAACCTCAAACTTCCGCCATCCCAACTGCACTCCCACTGCCACTCGTTTCTTACCGTAAGTCTATGTGAACGCTCAATGCAAAAACCCATAGTTTAGCTTTTTTACCATACCGTTGCCACTGCACTAATCCTATGTGGATGCGCCTTTACAGTATGAAAAGAATGGCAGTGGCAGTGCCAAACGTTTCTTACCGTGAGTCTATGTGAACTCACAATATACCAGGTGGTCCAGGTTATAGTACCAATAATTCACCATTCGATGGTCCATTGAAAACTAAGTCGACATGCATATTCAATTTTTCTCCAAAACGCTTCCTGAGGGAGATAGAGCCCTTCAAAGTTCAGTTTAAAAAATCTTTTTTTACAATAACTCTCAAGCCATTAAAGCGATTTTGACCAAATTTGGTACAAATACTTACGAAACTGATATGTATCACTTGACATAGATAACTTTTGTCAAAATTGTCCAGTGGCGTAGATACGGGGGAATTGTTCAACTTCTCCCACCCTATTTTCTACGCCACTGGATATTTTTGAAAAAATTGTAATTTTTTTTGAATTCCTTGTCCAGTTTGTAAATAAAGTTGGTTATGTAAAATTTTGATTAGATGCCTAATTTTCGATATATTTGGGTTTTAAACTTTGGAAAACATCTCGAAATCGCCACTTTCCAGAACCGAAATTGTTTTTCTTTGAAAACGCCTCGTTTCTTAGCAAAAAACTTAGTAGAAAACTTATTCCAGTTGAGGACTCATGAGTTTTCTGGGATTTCAATTTTTTGACCTTTAAAAGTCGCGATTTCGAGGCGTTTTCCAAAGTTTCAAACCCAAATATCTCGAAAATGAAGCCTCTAATCAAAATTTCACAAGAGTAACTTTTTTTTTAATTGAACAAGGAATTCAAAAAAATTACAATTTTTCAAAAATATCCAGTGGCGTAAAAAAAGGGGGGGAGAAGTTGAACAATTCCCCCCGTATCTACGCCACTGGACAATTTTGACAAAAGTTATCTACGTCAAGTGATGAATATCTATTTCGTAAGCATTTGTGCCAAATTTGGTCAAAATCGATTGAGTGACTTGAGTTATTTTGAAAACTGAACTTTGAAGGGCTCTATCTCCCTTAGGAAGCGTTTTGAGAAAAATTAAATTACGCATGTCGACCTAGTTTTCGATGGACCATCGAATGGTGAATTATTGCTACTATAACCTGGACCACTCTGTATATAAAAAAAAACTATAATTCAGCTTTCTTACCGCTGTTGTCACTGCACTGATCCTATGTGGATGCGGCCAGGGCTGGGCAAAATACTTCGAAAAATGTATTTAAACACAAAATACAAAATACACGATCCAAGATAGTCGAAATACAAAATAGAAACTACTTCTTGAAATGTCTTTGAAGTACAAAATACGTGTTTTGGAAAACTAAGAAATTCCAAAATACAAAATACAACCTAGAGTATTCCAAATACAAAATACAAAATACATTCTTATTGCGTATTTCAACCATTTTATTGGAAAAACCGTATAATGCAAGTATTTCAATGGGAACACTTCATTGATTCAGTCGCAACAATAAGTAAATTATTATGAACTATGAAAAGACAAATAAAATAAACATAAAGTGAAGAAAACTTCATATTCGAATCTATTCCTTACTTTATTCATCAATTTTTCAAAATAACAAATGTTGATTTCCTTTGGGAACAACCCGCTTTTCGAGAATATTGTCCGACATCCGACATGGAACCTCTCGTGGCTGACAGCAGGATGCACTTACCAGTAAAACGTAAAACGTAAAAAATGCAATAGAACTCATTATCGATCCCAGATAGTGTGCAAAAGCAAGAAATGTTAATGGGGTGAATATAGTATTACCAGAACAATGTCAGCCCGAACAGACAAAAGAGCATGGGAAACAAATGTATTTTGTATTTTGTATTTTGAAAATCAAAATACTTATCCGAAAAATGTATTTAAAATACAAAATACGAAATACTAGCTGCCTGAACTATTCCAAAATACAAAATACAAATACTTTTCAATCAAATGTATTTAAATACAAAATACAAAATACTTGAATGTATTTCAAATACGTATTTCAACTACTTGTATTTGAAATACCGCCCAGCCCTGGATGCGGCTTTAATAAGCCTCAATAAAAGTACTGGTAAATCAAGCGGCTTTTCCAAAGATTTTCCCTGCGATCTTTATCAAAAGTAGATGTATGTAAGTAAAGTATGTTTTGACGTCTTTTTGCATCCTCCACCAAATGGATGGTGCCAAGGTTTCTTTCGACGACACTGTTTGAAAAATAAAAAAATGATGACACAGTTGAGTTTTTCAAGAGCTACTTTTGCTATTTTCACAACGGAACACGCGAGATGGAACGCCTCAAGTCTGGCCATGAGTCCGGCATGTGGCGCTTACCAGGCCACCTGAACAAATGTCACCTGCCCATCTTCAGACTAAACAATATTTTTTGCTGGAATAGCAGCCAGAGTTCATACAATTGTTCAGAAATAGAACGCAAAAACAAATAAAGAGGACTTTATTATAGCTCCAAGCGCAACACACGCATTACAACAAACGCTCTAAATGTTGCCGCTCCAGGTTTCGTCCCAGGTGTTGGCGTTTCGCATGCGTCCCGCCGCCGGCATGTCTTGCCGCCTCAAAGACTGCGTCGCCGCCACCATGGGCCGTCTCACCATCACGGCTCCGGCGCGCCCCGGACTCACCCCCCTGTATCCTCCGGGGCTGGCCTCTCTCTGATATACTCCTCCGTCCTGGTGATACATCCGCCTGGTGCCCTGGGGCTCCTCCGCCTGGCCGTTCCAGTCGTCCCTCGCGCCGTTGTCCAAGTACGCTTGGTCGTAAGCCTTGCGGGTGACTGGGCACACGGGCACTCTGTTGGACCGGTGGGGATCCACGTAGTAGTCGGTGGCCGTTCTTCTGACGTGGTACGGGGGAGGGCTGGCCGGCCGCGGCGGGTAGACGGTCGGCATGTCCATGTAATCCTCATCTTGCTGGTTGGCAGCTGCTGATGTTTTGGACACGGGTCCCTTTTTGGTGGCGATGATCACGGGAGCGGTGCGTAGGTGTTCGGGGATCTCGATCACTGTCGTCTCTTCTGGGTTGATCATGCCCATAGGGATCACGATTTTCTGCGGTTGTAAATTCATGGTTGTTGTAAGTGCTGATCACGGGAGATTTTAACGGTGCACGAAAATTTTGTGTGGAAATGTTCAATTTTTTGACATTTGAAGTGGCGATAATTATTAATCTATTACCCTTGGTTGCGTGGTGATTCTAACACTAGGGCTCTTGATGAGCTGGAGCCGCAACACCAACGCCAGAGGTAGCATCATCGTCGTTTCGTTCTTCAACTTCAACGTCCACAACTTTTACCACTTGCTTCTCTGTTGTTTCACTCAGCACTTGACACCCCAGAGTCCACCAGATGTTGTGTGAGCAAAAACAGTTTGCCGACAGATATCAGAGGTCAAGTGGCATAGAACCGGGTACAAGGTACCAAGTAAATTTTATATTTAACAACTTGACTCTGATTTGACAAAAGATTTAGCAATCGGTGACCGGTGTCTCTTAGACTGGGACCAAATTCTACAGGTGTTCCGTGATCTACATAATGTGACAAACTTCAACACTAAAGGGTGATTCAAATTGAGTTCCCACATGAGAAGACGTTGTATTTTTGACATTTCAAAGAATTTTTCAAACTCAAAGCGATACTTGTGAAGTAGAAAGATGTACAAACTTTTCTAACGAGGAATATAATATGACTAAAAATACCTTAGTAAACTCCACAAGGTGTTAGGTACTTCGTTGGACAAAATGTAATAATTTTTCTTGTGGATATTTACTCTAAAAATGTTAGCATGCAATCAAAAATGCACTTTATTAAGTTTAACGGAGGTACTTATCTCCTTCCGTAATCAATTTCCGCCAATGTCCAACTAACGTTATAGAAATGCGAATGTTTAATTCCTCGTAATCTAAAACATCTTTTAAACGTTTTTAACGCCATTTCTATGCAACATAATAAATCGAAATTATTTTTCATGCATCCTAGTCATTTACACACCATAAAGTTCAATCATGCTTCGTTTCTTTCGTCGCTGCGTATATTTATACTCTATGCCTGCCTAGAACATTTCTCACAACAACTTCATGCGAAGACAATAATAATTTTGCTTGCAGGAATTGGACGAAGCAACTGGAAGCGAGCCAGAGAAACCCGAAAAAGAGGCCGAGTCTGCTGAAGGCGCTGTGCATGACGTTTTGGCCGGAAGTCGCCTTCATGGGTGTTATCCTAGTCATCATGGAGGTGTGCCTGCGTATATCACAGCCGTTCATGCTGGGCAATCTTCTGGAATACTTCCGGCCGGGAAGCAAAATGCACAAAAACGATGCTCTGTGGTACGCCGGAGCCATAGTGGCGATCAATGCCGGTACGGCCATGCTCATGAACCAATACATAATGTTCGCGTTTCATTACGGTATGAGGATGAGGGCGGCTTGTTGTGCTGTGATCTACAGAAAGGTATCATCAGTCTTTATCAACTTTTAAATCTTCTTTATGTATAAAAACTTTGCTTGGTCGGAGAGAAATCTCGCGTCGAGCAGCATCCGCACTTTTCGGATGGGTGGCCGGTGCAATGAGACGTCGGAGCCTGTTTGGAGGACGGGTTTTGGGCAAGCTTTTGCTCTTTAAAGCTTCTCTGGAATAGTACCTACTAGTTCTTACTATCTTACTAATAACTCGTGAACTATTTCGTATCGAATACAAATAAGCAGAAAAACAAGCCAATAAGACTCTCACTGAGCTGTAAGAGCTACGATGATTCAATTTTATTCAACACCAGTGTTTCTGTATCTGATTTGGCTTTTTGTTTAAGGCGTTGCGGTTGAGCAAAACAGCGCTGTCAGGCACAGCTTCAGGAAAAATCGTCAATCTTCTCTCGAACGACGTTAGCCGTTTTGATATCGTCTCAATGGTGATCAACCACATGTGGGTGTCGCCAACTTGCGCTTTCATCGTTACATATTTACTGTACAGAGAAGGCGGATGGCAAGGACTCATCGGGATCATCCCGGTGTTCTTGGTAATGCCTCTACAGAGCTACACTGGAAAGCTCACGGCAGTATACAGAAAAGCGACAGCACTGAAGACTGACGAGAGAGTGCGTCTCATGGACGAAATCATCTGTGGCGTGCAAGTCATCAAGATGTACGCCTGGGAAAAACCGTTCAGTAAACTCATCAGGTTAGCCCGCAAAGCCGAGCTGAGAATCATCACGAAATCATCTTACGTCCGAGGGTTGTTCATGACGTTCAACATATTCACCACGCGAATCGCTTTGTTCTCCACTTTGGTGACGATGGCTTTAAGCGATAAACAAATCACAGCGTCCAGAGTGTTCGTCTTCATGTCACTCTTCAACGTCCTCTCCATGACCATTTCCGGCATATTCGTCAGAGGCATAGCTGAAATCGCCGAAGTCCTGGTAGCTATCAAACGCTTGCAGCAGTTCCTCATGAACGCTGAATTCCACGAACCGATCAACTCGCACAACAACAACATCAACGGAACGGCGAACGGCAAAAGCCACGCCGCGAGGAACGACAAATTCATCGTGTCCATGCGCGAACTCACCGCCAAATGGGATCCGAACTCTTCCGACGACGCTCTGACCAACATCGACCTCAACGTCGAACCGAGGAAGCTGTTGGCTCTCATCGGTCCCGTGGGCAGCGGAAAATCTTCTCTGCTCCAAACTCTGCTGTACGAACTGGAGATCACGCAAGGTTCGCTGGAACTGAACGGAACGGTTTCGTACGCGTCGCAGGACGCGTGGGTGTTCGCGGCCACCATCAGGCAGAACATCTTGTTCGGTCACGAGTACGACAAGAAACGGTACAACGAAGTGGTGAAAGCGTGCGCGTTGGAAAAGGACTTTAAACAGTTCGCCGATGGTGATCTGACTTTGGTCGGAGAACGGGGTGCGTCTTTGAGCGGTGGCCAGAAAGCTCGCATCAACTTGGCCAGGGCGGTTTACAGAAACGCGGACGTTTACTTGCTGGATGATCCGCTGTCGGCAGTTGATGTGCACGTGTCGAAGCACTTGTACGAAGAGTGCATCAACGGGTATTTAGGGAACAAGACGAGGATTTTGGTTACGCATCAGGTGCACCATTTGAAGAACGCCGATGAGATTCTCATACTCAAGAACGTAAGTTGATTTGTCTTCTTTTTCGTCTTTATACTATGTTATGTCAGTATTATTAATAGTCGTTGCTTGGGATCCACGGAAGCGTAAACAGAGACGCAAGCGTAACGAAAATGGACCAATGACTGTCATATTCAACCTTGGCTCCTCCCTTCGGGTCAATAGTGATTGGTTTATTCTCCCAAGCTTGCGTCACTGTTTTCGCTTTCGTCGACTATAAATCGGGCTTCACTATCGAGCAAAAATCGAGTTCATGACTTATGAGCTCGTTTCTAACATCTGTCAAAATGTCTCTCTAAGCAAAAAAAATCTGCTAAATTCAGGCTGGTGATCTCTAGTATCTGTCAAGATAAGTCTTCAAATCACTAAAATCTCTTATACATGTAGAGTTCCAATCTCGGTTCCAATCCATCGACCCCCGCCACAAGATGACTGACAAAGGCGGATTGTAATAACAGCTGATAATAACACTGAAGTGATACATACATTGGATCCCATTTTTGACTAACTTCAAGTCTTTTTTGAAGAATAATAAAGAAAAACTGCCGTAGCTGAAGGCAAATCACATTAGTATTAACAAGGTTATAAGGTAAAATTGTGTTATTTATCAGTTGTCAACTGTCATTATAATGCGTCTTTGGCGGCCATCTTGTAACGCGAAAATTAATTTGAATCGCAAACATCTGTCACAATCTCATAGAATGACGGCTCAAAGTCTTAATACATCTGGTAAAACCTTACTTGTCTCAATTTCAAATCATGGCCGTATGAATATGATTTGGGGGAGATAAGTAAGTAACTTGCTCTTGAAAATTATAAAAATATATCTCTCAACTGTAGAAGCAAGTATGCAGTTTTTTCAGACCATATTCAAGTAGTGTGCAATTCCAATTCAAAAATTTATAAGTTTTGACAGGCATATCAAAGCTTTTAGCCGACATTGTTGCCACTATGCCACTGTAAGTCGCCGAAACCTGTCAAATTCAATGTGGAAGCTCTTAAGATATGTCAAAATGTCACAAAAGAAAAACAAAGCCGAAACAACTAAACAATCACGAAAACCGCTCCAGTTATCTATAAAAAATGTTACTCAAAATCATTCAAGTGAGTTGAAATGTCACATCCACAATGTATAGAGGTTGTTTATTTCCAAACTTCCCACCCCAGATTTCTCGCCGCTCAAAGTGTTTCATTTAGAAAGTTATAACATTTTCTTTCTATCGAATTTATTTTAAAAAACTTGAAACCACCCCAACTCTTCTAAAAAATCTTTCGTCGTTATTTGGAGGAAAGTTTTTGCCCTATCAACTCCCGATTCTTGAGAAACTGATTTTCCAGCAAAAACAGGTCGATTTTATTTCAAGCGAGACATCTAAGACACGTATTACCAAATTTTCATCTTCAAACTGTTCGCCGACTCTCCTTCAATTAACAGTAAGAGAATTCTGAAAAGAATCGGGAGGCGGTTTAAAAATGTTCCAAATATGTTTGAAAAACGGTAATTTTACGACAATAATTTTTTATACCTACAATTTGCTGTATCACAAGATAGGTAATGCTATTTGAAATTTTGAAGTAGGGTAGGGTGGAAGCAAAGGGGTTGGAGATAAAAATTTGGCAATGCGTATCTTAGATGTCCCCCTGGGAATAAAAATCGACCTGTTTTTCTGGAAAATCGATGTCTCAATAATCGGGAGGTAACAAGGGACCCTTTAATTACCAGTTAAGGCAAGGGTTAGGAGGTGGTGGTAATGCTTCTTGAAATTTCAAAGTAGGGTAGGGTGGGGGTGGAGGAGTTGAAAGGGTTAAAAAATCGACCTGTTGATTTCAAACAAACCGTAAAAATTCTGTATCTACCTTCAAACAACCATATTTTTTCGCTGCTGTAACATAATTATCTTGTCCCATCATCATCTATCTAACGTTTTTCTTTATTGTATTGCCTGTTTTGAAAAATATTTTCGTTCCTCTTCATGTTTGTGCTTTTTAGTCTTATAATTTCTTCTGCTTTTTTCCAGGGCACCATCGAGAACCGAGGGACATTCAGCACGTTAGCCAGCAGTGACACTTACTACGCAAAATTGCTAACAGGTGAACCTGAACAGACTGAAGAAGAAAAACTGAGAGCTTTATCAGTGAGAAAACTTAGTCGACAGATGTCCTCAAGGGTAACTAAAAACACTTTTTTCTCCAATTATCGTTTCATATGTGTAACATTTTCAGAGCAAATCACAGTCGTTGAAAAGCGCAGTGAGCGACCTCAGCCTCCCCGACAGCCTTCTCCAAGAAGACGTCGAAGAAGAGGAAGCAGAAGAAGGCGAAGTAAATCTCAAAGCCATGCAAGAAGAATCTTCCAAGGGCAAAGTCAAAGGCAACCTGTTCCTGCAGTACCTCCTGGCAGGCGGAAACATATGCTACGTCATCGTCGTCATCGTCCTCTACTTGTTGACGCAAATATCCGCCAGTCTTACGGATTACTTCGTCAGCTTCTGGACGACCATCGAAGAATTCCGTAACGTTACTACTCCTCCGATCGTGGAAAACTTGACGGAAGTAGCCCAGAATATTGCCCAGAACTTGACCAGTGATGATGGTGATGTGAAAATAATTGCTGCACCTCAATGGTCGACGGAAACTTGCATTTATATTTACTCGGGCCTGGTGATTTCCGTCTTTGTCATCGGCATCAGCAGGGCTGTGCTTTACTATAACTTGTGCATGAAGAGTTCGCAAAAATTGCACGATGTTTTGTTCATGTCCGTCATCCGCGCCACCATGCGGTTTTTCGATACGAATCCTAGCGGAAGGATTTTGAACAGGTTCTCCAAGGACATCGGATCGGTGGACGAGCTGCTTCCGAAGGCTATACTAGACGCGTCGCAGGTGAGCTTCTTTTCCGTTTGCAGCAAGCGTTCGATAATTGTGGCCTTCAGCTACACTCTACAGTCTTGCTTTTTGGTGAAAAACGTATCAAAAACTCGTTCTGCAGCCAACTTTGTGGCTCTAAAAAGCAAAGCTGTGCCGTAGTCTTGCGCTACTTGAGAAAAGAGTCACATACAAGCGAGACTCTAGCTGTAGCTTAGCTACTAAAACACGAACTGCTCAACATTTCAACATTGAATTTGTTTGCAGATTATTCTGAACATGATCGGTGCTTTGGTGATAGTAACTGTCATCAATCCATACTTCCTCATTATGGTGTTGATTGTCGGCGTATTCTTTGCCTTTCTGAGGAGGATTTACTTGAAATCGTCGAAGAACATCAAACGTTTAGAAGGAGTCAGTAAGTGCATTTTTCTTTATACAAGGAATGCCCGAAGCTAATTTTGAAATTTTCAACAGTGAGAAGTCCAGTATTCACGCACATAAACGCAACGCTCCAGGGTTTGACCACAATCCGAGCTTTCCAAGCGCAAGATGTATTGCGGGACGAGTTCGACAAGCACCAAGACTACCACACCAGCGCCTGGTTCATGTTCATATCCGCGAGTTCAGCTTTCGGATTCTACCTGGACTTGCTGTGTTTCATTTTCGTGACGACCGTCACGTTCAGTTTCTTGACGTTCGGCGAGGATATGGGATTGTCCGCGGGCGAGGTCGGCTTGGCCATAACTCAGTCCGCTCTGCTCACTGGAATGTTGCAGTGGGGCATGCGACAATCCGCAGAAGTGACGAACCAGCTCATGTCTGTGGAAAGGGTCCTGGAATACAGAGTCCTGCCGACGGAAAAGCAGCCTGAAAAACCGAAAACGCCGAGCAAAACGTGGCCGGAACAGGGCAAGATTGAGTTCAAGGATTTGGGATTGAAATACGACGAGGACATGCCGTTAGTTCTCAAAGAAATGAACCTGACAATTCAACCGAAAGAAAAGGTCGGAATAGTCGGGAGAACCGGCGCGGGCAAATCATCGCTGATTTCGGCTCTGTTCCGCCTGGCGCCAGTTGAAGGTCACGTAGAAATCGATTCGGTAGACACCAAGGACTTGGAATTGGAGCTTTTACGCACGAAAGTCTCGATCATACCGCAAGACCCGGTGTTATTCTCCGGCACTTTGCGGTACAACCTGGATCCTTTCGAAGACTACCCCGATGAAATTCTGTACAAAGCATTGAACGAAGTCGAACTGAAAGATCCCAATAATATAATCAACCGGCTTGAAAACCGAGTCATGGACAGAGGTTCCAATTACAGCGTGGGACAGAGGCAGCTGATTTGTTTAGCACGTGCCATCATTAGGAACAATAAGATATTGATGTTGGACGAAGCCACCGCCAACGTCGACCCACAGACTGACGCCGTTATCCAGAAAACTATACGCGAAAAATTCGCAGACTGCACCGTCCTGACCGTTGCTCACCGCCTCAATACCATCATGGACTCGGACAAGGTCCTCGTGATGGAGTCTGGGAGAATGGTAGAATTCGACCACCCCTACCTCCTCTTGCAGAACTCCAGCGGCACGTTCTACAACATGGTCGCCGAAACTGGAAGGTCGACCGCCGAATTGCTCCGGAGGATCGCCAGGGAGAGCTACCAGAAAAAGCAAACTTTACCTGAATAAGGCGTATTCTGTCATGCACTTAATTTATTTCCAGTTGTTGTGTTCCTAATAGTACTTAAGAATATCGCCGAAGAAGCGCTTGTTCTTAACGAATCTCCCCCCAGTGGCAGCAGTGTCGTTCCTCCGAACAATTCACAGAGTATAGTAATCCAGTGATATTTTGTATTTAAGTGAACGCCAAATTTAAAAATAATATTTACAAAAAGTACGTAATGAAAGATGTATTTTTAATTAAGTAGGTAGTTATGTACCTATGTACCGTGTCGGACACTAGAATTGGACACACTTTTGAGAGGTGTCAGTTTTCAAATTCAAATTGCTAACTTTGTGGAAATGATCTGATGAAACTATTCACTTTTACTGTTTCGAGGTTTTCTCCTTCATGTTTTGGGAGGAACTTACCTTCCCAAATCATAATCCCACGGGCCGTGATTCAAATTCAAAAACTGTCAAGTTCGAGAGGTGTTCCCATTCTATTGTCGAGCACTGTACCTATTTGTTTGTTAGTGAAAATGTATTTTACTTAAAATAATTCATCGCCGCGGCAAAGCGCGAATAGAAGGGCTGTGTACCTTGCCTCCTAATTGTTATATTATTATGATTATTTTTACCAAAGTACTTGAATAGGTGTAATAAAAGGTGCTTAATTTACACTGTAAGTATATCGAAGTTTGAAAGTATTCTATAATGTGTAATAGTATATTTTATTATAAATTAAATCAGCGTAAGTTTTTATAATGTTGCGTTTTATTCCCTCTTTCGAACAAAATCTGCAACATAATATTTATTTGGAATTCTGCAACATCTGCAACCAAGAATACACCTCTTTAGTATTATGATGGCCCTTTCCTCTTCAGTTCAATAACCTTGTCCCTGAAAAGGGAGGGTACCGAGCGTGAAATCCGAGGTCAAATCCGGTAGTTCTGATTTTTTGCATAGTCGTTTATGATGTTGATCCAATAAATAATTCAAGTTCTCGACCTCGAGCGCCGGACGCAACCTTGTCAAAAATCAAAAAGACGGTGACCGTGTCATAGAGGGGACCCGAAGCCGTACATTTTACAGTAACGATTCTACCATCATTCTCTTCCTTATGCAATTTTGAGGCGATGTAGATACAGAAGAATGCTATTTACTTACGTTAACTATTCCATTTTCGCACTTGAACATCGCTCACTGACGTTTCATTATCCACAACTGTCAACGTTTGACAGCTAGCCGACCGCTACGTGCAACATTCCGATATTCCGAAGGAATAGAATACAGAACAAGCACCAGCAAGCAACGAATAAATCATTTGCGGCCGAGCCGTAGTTTCGGAGTCATTTTCAAAAATTAATAACTATTGGCCTACACCTCGCACCGATGTGAAATTTTCATTAAAATGAAGTTCAAATAATCCTCTAAATATAACTCCGCATATGTATTATGGTAAAATGATAAGATCGGGTACTTCCTCGCATGTGATAACTTTTGAGATCAGGCCGGCTTCTGAAATGCAGCATTCAACGGCGATGCCGCGTCACACTAAATTGTTATTATTGTCATTGTTTATTATTATGTCGTCGAGATTTTTCTTGGTTCGGGATACAAGGTCATGAGCTACCCAATGGAGTAAAAATTTTTCGCAAAAACCTTTTCGTCTAGAACTAGATGCTGTGACGGACGGACGGACGGACGGACAAAGCGAGGACAAAAGCGCCTTCCCGTTTGGAGAAGTGCGCTAAAAAAAGGGAAGAAAGTCACGAAAAATAGGTGGTTGATTTGCAACCAACAATTCAGCTTAGGAACAGCATGAATGGCGTGGCGACGAGTAAGGACACTGGGCGATGTTCAAGTGCGAAAATTGAATAGTTGACGTAAGTAAATCGCATTCCTACCTACATCGACTCAAAATTGCATAAGGAAGGAAATGGTGGTGGAATCGTTACTGCAAAATGTGCGGCTTCAGATCCCCTTTATGACACTGTCGGTCGCCCAGAAAGACCTTTAAATTTTCGGCGTTTCTTCAGTTTTTAGCGATTTCAACCAAAGTTTCAACTCAGTACGTTTTCAAGGTAGACTATATTTTCTACAATTTGAGACCACAACGTCTCTGTGGACCCACAGCTTTCGGAATTATCGATTTATTCGTTGAAAAAGTCGAAAATTTCAAGGTTTTTTTGATTTTTGACAAGGTTGCGTTCGGCGCTCGAGGTCGAAAACTTGAATTATTTGTAAGGACAACATCATCAACAATAACTCAGCCTCGAACTCAGCAAAAAGTCGGAACTACCGGATTTGACGTATGGTCTGATGTAGACGAGGATGTAGGTATATGGTTACTGGACTATTTGGTCAGCCTTATCAGTTTTCAATCATTTCTTGAACATAATATAAGTATGCCAATTTATCGCCGCCGCTGAAACATTAGTTATTGCGTTGTTTTAGAGTTTTGCTTTGAGTTTTGTACAGTTTTTCGAATAGTTTGCTTCAAGTTTGGACACATCCATTTCTCCTCCCTACTCGCCTTGTCCCTTTTGTGTTTATTCAGTGAGTTTTCTTGATTCTGCTTTGAACGTCACCGGAACTGACTGGTAACTTTTTTCCCTATAATTATACAGTCCACTTTTCTTCGCTCTTGATTAATCACCACGGTCTCCTTTGACAATCCTTATGTATTACCGGGTAAGCAAAAAAGTAGGCACCTGCTGTTTTATTTTTTTCCCCAAATTTTTGTTTCTTATCCGATTTCAACTAATGCACTTCGCCAGGCAGTGGTCGACGTAATCAGTACTACTACCACTAACAGGCGAGCCAATCAAGTTCAAGACAAAAATCGTCGTCATATCTGTCGCGGACCTCTCATTGTAGCATCCTTCCTGCAATTCCTGCGAACGTCATTGAAAATAATTCTGATATATGATGAGAAAGTGCCTTGATAATGGGTGTTCATTTAAAAAGTTGTCACTGTCAGACTGTCACCCCTCATTTCTTGTCGCCAAAATTTTTCACAGGAAAATGCCGAAACAGGTCGATTTTTGTTTCAAGGGGAACATCTTGGACACATACTGCCCAATTTTCACCTTTAACCCTTTGGCCCCCACCCCACCTCAATTTAAATCTTTAAACAGCATCACGTATCTTGTGATACATCAAATTGAAGGCAATACAATTCTTTTTCCGCCAAACATATTTCTAATTTTATTAAACCACCCCCTAATCCTTGTGAAAATCCTCTCTTTGTTAATGAAAGGGAAATTTTTCTCTAATAATCTCACGATTCTTGAGAAATAGACTTTCCAGCAGAAACAGGTCGATTTTTATTCCAATCTAAGACGCATATGTTCAAATTTTCATCTCCAACCCCTTCGCCCCCACCACCCTACCACCACCACCCACCACTTCAAAGGGGTCGTGGTTTAAACAATTTGAAATATGTTTGACGGAAAGAGAATTTTATTGCCTTCAATTTGATGTTTCACCACATAAGTATTGCTATTTGAAATTTTAAAGTAGGGTCGTGGGGTGGGGGCGAAGATGAAGATAAAAATTTGGCAGTATGTGTTCTAGATGTTCCCCTCAAAACAAAAATTGGCCTGTTTCGGCGTTTTCCTGTGAAAAATTTTGGCGGCGAGAAATCAAGGGTGACGACATTTCAGATGAACACCTCGTATAATATTTGTACATACTTGATTTGTCTCAGTTCAACGTTAATATTTCTGATGTAGGTATAATACTTCACTGGGTATAACATTTTTGGGGAAAAAAGTCAAAAATCTCATAAACACCAATATTCTATTTCAAGATTGCTTTTAAATAGGAACAAGTGAATATGTCTTCACGGGAGTGAGTTTCAATCGGCAAAAATTCTGGAAGCGGCGGCTGGTGGTGGGTTTTTCGTTTGGGAGCCGCGAGTAATGCAAGGTAGGTAGCGCATTTCGCTCATTTTCAATTAGTCTCCCCCAGTGTGAGAATCAGATTGCTTTCTCTTCTGGTTTAGGGAGAAAAGCTTTTTCTTTATTTGGAAGCGACACATAGAAGTGGCAACCAATTTAACAAAGACGTTGCAATCACGTCAGTTATCCATTAGCGAAGGAACCAAGAGTGGCATCTACTTTGATTGAAGAGTGAAATGTCCATACAATCTCTTAATCTAGGGGCGGCATGTGGGGGCGGCAGCGTTCGTAAAAGTAAATGTTGCATAGTCTGAGTTGGGAGGTTCGAGATGTTTGAGAGGAAACATGCCAACCAATGAAAGTTGTGGAAGCTGGCTTTTTTGTCTGGAGATGAAAACTGGGAGCGGCGACAAATCAAAAATAGTCTAAACCTTCTCATTTTTAGTCAGCTATCCATCAGCGACAGAATTAGATCGCTATGTCTTCGATTTTATGTTTTCATTCTAAGTTGGTTGGGGGCGATTTTATTTATGTCGGTGGTGGATTTTGAAAAAGTAATATATCAATATGTAGCCCAGGTTTATCGTGGGGGTAGCAGCTATGAATTGTCGAAGGAATTAGGACGCCAACGCATCAGGTCTAGGAGGAATTGCAACATTCATGTGATTTCAAGTTGATCGGGGGCGGGTTTTCTCTATGTTGGCGGCGCAATATGAAAATTCAATACAGCCTAGACCGGCTTTGGTAGTGATGGATATGTATCAGCAAAAAAATAGGAAGCTAGGGCGTCTGATTTGCGAGGAGTTACAATTACGGACACCACTGGACGGATGGATACCGGACGGAAAGATGGGCGGATGGATGGACGAACGGGCAATAGCAATTTTCATTTTAAAGAAGTTTCAAGAAAATTGGATTTTGAGAACTTTGAAGCTTTTTCCAGACTATCTCATTGTAACGGATGGTTCTGCATTATCAACTAAAAAATTCTCGGAAAATTGGGAAAATGTTGTTAGAAAATAGATGAAAATCTGACCACGGGATGAAAAGTTGGTTTACAGTTTTTCCAGGGTATCCAGGTGTTCTGGATAGGGGGGAAACTCGAAAATCGTTAGTCCAATTCCAAAGATTCCCCGCTCAAAAATGTATTCAATCTTTCCTCCAATCAGCTGGAATTCAATAAAAAAAAGTCGAGTCCCCGAGCAGGAAAGAACGTCTGAATTGAGTTCTGCACTAAACACGGGTCATCCCGATCAAAAATCGGGTGGGTAGCGGCTGTCTCGAATGGTAATAGCCAGAATAAAATTTGTAACGCCCGACTGGAAAATGATGAAGAGCTCCAACTGTAGACTTGATTCGTTTCTTTTGTTGTGTTGCTTTCTGTCGAATATGTGGATTCCATCCATCGGATAGATGTTGAATATTATGTTTGTCAGTTTTTTTTGTCCCTCGATTCATTTCTAAACCGATGAGCCGATCGCAACCAAATTTGGAATGAACGTAGGGTCTATGGTAGAAAGGTGAAGATAAGCTTTCGCCATGATCTGTCAAATGAAAATGTCACTGTCAAAGAGTGACAGAAGATTTTGACGCAACGATTTTAATTTTCGATGGCTCATTTTGAAGCTCTTAAAAAACTGTATCCAGAACAGTTGCAGTACTTTCTCCAAGTGTCATCTGTCAACAATTAAAAAACATCGAAATTCAAAACTTTTTGTTACGGATATGGAGGGAAGGTTAGTAAATGACTTGGACCAGAAGCTCAACAATATTTATTATAGTTATTTGAACATATTTTTAAATTTCATGATACACTGTAGGTACTTACAACAATAACACACTTTGAATAACGTAATGTATAATGTGTGTAATGTAAGTGTTTTGTCGGTGATCACCAAATTTCTATGTAAGCACAGAACACAGAACTGTATCTGGATGGAATAAGCGACCTCCAGCTATAGCTTAAATGATTGGTACTCGCTGCACAAAGAAAAAATCGTATCTTGTGTGGCAATGAAGCAATGGCAACAATTCCTTTGGTAAAATATTTTGCATTTCTTTCTACACATTTTATTCGCTGGAAGCACTACAACAGTTGGGATGCTGAACGTTGGACTTAATTTTATACGCTACCCACTAATTTTAGTCTAGGAGTTAGATGGCGAGACGACCGGGTGAAAAGCAAATAAGTGTCCATTTCACAAAAAAGAATAAAACACTATAGGTACAATTGAATCTAACAGAAAAATTGGTTGAAGTGCACACGACACGAGCCCACGTTATGAACTGGAGGCCAAAGACGTGGCGCAATATTGTTCCATGAATTGTGTAATCAGAAAACCGCACTACAAATAAGAAGCTGAACCTGAAATTTTCTGCAAACAATGATAATGAATTATTTTATTATCATATTATCATGAATCAAATTATAATAAATCAAAATGACAAGTTTATTTACTCACAATTAACAATGATTCTTTTATACAGCATCAAGAAAAAATTACTTTATTACGTCTGGACATGATTAAACAAACATTCTCCTAAAAAGTTATCAACCTTTTGTACTTATCTGCCCAGAAATAGATTCCAGCTTATTGAATTGTTTACGGCCGGTAAACTTATTGATGACACTTTCGTTATTCTTCCTAAACTAAACACAAGTGAAAATGGAAGACAAAAAATCCATCAGTCCACTAGGTGCTCCAACATTCAATGCCATCCATGTTATCTGAAGTTTAGTGCTCAATTGTACATCTAGAGTAAATGTTTACCCTCTAAAATGGACGTAGTATTTTAAGCCACGTTGTGCACTAAAAAAAAAGGTTCAGATCCCTTATCTCTCTCGGTATATATTCTAATGTAATTCCAATCTAACGCAGAAAATAACGAAAGTCCTCTTCATCACCACCATCAATCACTGTTCACCACCTAGTCAAAATGGAAGCTGGATATACCCTGAAACTGGAAAATCCCAAAAGCAGAGCCAATGTGTTTTCAAAACTGTTTTTCTTGTAAGTAATTTTTTCTACTTTATTTTTTCACTAAAGAATAACATTGCTTTGCAGATGGATGATTAAAATTTGCCATAAAGGCACAAAGAAAGGCTTGGAGGTCGTAGATTTATATAAATCATTGAGCTGTGATAGCTCCGAAAAACTGACAGATAAATTGGAGAAAAACTGGGAAAATGAAGTGGCGAAAGCTGTAGAAAAGGGAAGCACGCCTAGCTTGTTCAGAGCCATCTTCAAGACTTTTATAGCAGCTTACATGTTTTACGGCATACTGCTATTTATTTACATGATATGCTTTCGGTAAAATAGCTCGACTGATTCAAAGATTGCATGGTAATTGTTTGTATTATTCCAGATCTGTTCAACCTTTAGTTTTGGCGTATTTCATAGAATTATTTGAAGATCCCACTAAAAATTACGACACGGAAATGTACGTGTCAGGAGCGATCCTTGCGTTACAATCATTCTGCGTGGTGGTACTGATACACCACACCGAATTCGGAAATTCGTCTATAGGCATGCGGATGCGAATATCCGTATCTTCACTGATCTATCGCAAAATACTGAAGCTCAACAAGAAGTCTCTGGGGCAAACGGCAGCAGGACAAGTCGTAAACTTGCTTTCGAACGACGTCAACCGGTTTGACATGGTCACAGTGGCGCTGCATTACCTCTGGATCATTCCATTTCAAGTGTCGCTGGTAACTTACTTCATTTGGACCAAAGTTGGCATATCTTCTTTGGCTGGAGTCGGATCTATGGTGCTTTTCACTATCCCAGTGCAGGGATACTTGGGTAAATTAACGTCGAGGATTCGACTTCAAGTGGCGACACGAACAGACAGCAGAGTGAAACTGATGAGCGAAGTCATATCTGGGATACAAGTCATCAAGATGTACGCTTGGGAAAAACCGTTTGAGGCCATCATCAAACAAGCGAGGAAAATAGAAATCGTTTCTTTGACCAAAGCGTCGTACCTGCGAGCCGTTTTCTTAAGTTGCATGGTGTTCGTGGAACGCCTCACGCTGTACTTGACCGTCATCTGTTACGTCTTGCTCGGAAACGTCATCACAGCAGACAAGGTGTTCTCCATGGCGCAGTTCTTCAACTGTCTCCAACTTGCCATGGCGATTCTCTATCCGATGGCGATTACTTTCGGTGCTGAAACTCTAGTGTCTATCAAACGCTTGCAAGACTTTCTGGTGCTGGAAGAGAAACCGAAATCGGTGATCGAACAAGACGAAGAACTGGGCGATATACACTTGAAAAACGTCGAAGCGTCTTGGACGTCGGATCATTACGTGACGCTGAACGGTTTGAATTTGGTGATACCGGAAGGGAAGCTGTGTGCGATTATTGGACCAGTCGGAGCTGGTAAGTCGTCGCTGCTTCAGCTGCTCTTGGGCGAACTGATGCCGACTACTGGCAACATCAAGGTGAGCGGGACGATTTCGTATGCATCTCAAGAACCTTGGTTGTTCGCGTCCAGCGTACGCCAGAACATTTTATTCGGACAAGAATACAGCAAGCTGCTCTACAGGAACGTAGTGAAAGTCTGCGCTTTAGAACGAGACTTTGAACAGTTTCCTCAAGGCGACAAGACTTTGGTGGGTGAACGGGGTGCTTCGCTCAGTGGCGGTCAAAGGGCTAGGATCAACCTTGCAAGGGCCGTGTACAGACATGCCGATATTTACTTGCTGGACGATCCACTGTCAGCTGTCGATACCAAAGTCGGCAAGCACTTATTCGAAGAATGCATCAAGAAACACCTCAAACGCAAAACCCGAATCTTGGTCACGCATCAGTTGCAGTACCTCAAGAACGCTGACATGATCATCGTCTTGAATGAAGTAAGATTTATCTTTTAAGCTGTTGAAACTATTTTTGAAGAAGTATGACAGCAAACTGATTCTCCAAATGGCGACGTTTCAGGGTAGAGTAGAAGCACAGGGCACTTTCGAAGAGTTGTCCAAAAGTAACTTGGACTTCACCAAGCTTCTGGTGGCTGCAGACGAAACGCACGAAAAAGAACAACTAATCACTCCAGCTGTTACACCGGATCGGAAAGTTTCACTCAGTGTAGTAAGTTGCTCTTTTCTCCTCTATCAATTTAATTTCAATGGAATATCTTTGTCGTCAGAGCATGGTATCCGAGCAATCTTTCCAAGGTGAGACGGTGATGGAAAATCAAGAGCAAATGGGATCAGCTAACGCTACGCCATTCAAAGACTACGTTAAAGCTTCTGGAAATTGTTGCGCGATCTTCTTTTTGGCAACTGTGCTTATTTTAGCTCAGGCAGCCTGCAGCGGTGCCGATTACTGGGTCACTTTTTGGCAAGTATCAAGTTCCGCTGGTTTTTATCATTGGTTGTTCCAGTCTACAGGGTTGAAAACCTGAAGTTGCTTCATACCTCTCAATTCTAAGTTCCTATGGATTCCTTCAAGGTTCCGTTGACTCTATAACCATTTCCTTGAACTATATCACAAGTCTTTTCCAACAGGGGTCCCTGGAATTCCACTGATCTTGTGGAGTTTCCTTCGGTGCTCAATCATTTCTTATAATTTTGAGACTTCACACTTCCCAACTTGAAAATTGACATTTTTCACAGGACCCAACAAGAAGCGCAAAGGCACGCTAACCTAACGGAGCCTTTCTCGGAAGAGTCCAACACGACTTTTTACAAAGCTTGGTACGAAGACATAACCGATGAAATCATAAACGAAAACGGAATCTATCGTTTGGTCAAAACAAACATCGCCATCTACATCTACACTGGACTGATAATTGCTGCTGTTTTATTGACACTCTTGAGATCCATGGTTTATTTTAAAATGGCGATGATCGCCTCCAAAAACCTTCACAACAAGATGTTCCACGCTTTACTGAAAGCTCCAATGCGCTTCTTTGACACGAACCCTAGCGGCAGGGTTTTGAACAGGTTTTCCAAAGACATGGGCGCCATCGACGAGTTGTTGCCAAGAGTTTTGGTCGAAGCCATCCAAGTAAGATCAGATCCAGCTTGAAAAAGGAAAAATTAAGTAAATATGTTGGCATAATTTACAGATCTTGTTGGTAATGGCAGGGATATTGATCATGGTCACACTAGCCAATTATTACATGATCATAGCGATGGTAGTGTTGGGTTTGCTCTTCCTCAAAGTGCGTTCTTGGTATGTCATGACAGCTAAAGACGTTAAACATCTTGAAGGAATAAGTACGTTTGTGGTAGTTCTTGCTAAGCAAGCCTAACGTTTCTTTATACTTCTAGCAAAGTCGCCTGTTTTCTCACATCTTAGCTCGTCGCTAAATGGAATCACAACAATCCGAGCTTCGCGGGCAGAAGGAATCTTGCGGAAAGAGTTCGATCACCACCAGGACGTTCACACGTCAGCGTGGTTCTTGACGATTGCCACTCGCTGCTGCTTTGGCATCTGGCTAGACCTCATCTGCGTCCTCTTCGTGGCCGTAGTCGTCTTCAGTTTTATCCTCATGAACAATTATTGTAAGTTTTCCAAGCTCAATGTCAGAACAGATCTTGACAAAAACGTGTTTTAGATGGCCCAGTAAGCGGCAGCTTTGTCGGATTAGCCATTTCCCAGTCGTTAATTTTGACGGGGATGTTGCAATACGGCATGAGGCAAACAGCTGAGGTCGTCAATCAGCTCACGAGCGTTGAAAGGATCATGCAGTACACGAAACTCGAACACGAAGAGAAACTGGACAAATCCACGGTAGACGTGGAGGAGTGGCCGAACAAGGGTCTGGTGGAATTTGTGGATTTGTCGCTGCAGTATTCAGAAACCGATCATCCGGTTTTGAAGCATCTGAATTTCATTATTACGCCTGGAAGTAAGGTAGATAACGAGAGGGTGACAACTCAGCGATTTTTGTTATCTTCGGTTGCATTACAGATCGGAATAGTAGGCAGAACCGGTGCAGGAAAATCATCTTTGATCCAAGCTCTGTTCCGTCTGGCCCCGATCGAAGGTCACATTTACATCGACGGTGTCGACACGAAAGAGGTCCTCTTGAAAGATTTGCGAAAGAAAATCTCGATCATACCGCAGGAGCCCGTCCTGTTCTCTGCAACATTACGGTACAATTTAGATCCGTTCGATGAATTCGGCGACACCGATCTGTGGAACGCCTTGGAAGAGGTCGAGTTGAAAGACGCCGTCCCAAGTCTTGATTTCATGGTATCAGAAGGAGGTGGTAACTTCAGTTTGGGTCAAAGACAGCTCGTTTGCTTGGCCAGAGCCATCCTCAGGAACAACAGGGTGTTGGTGTTGGACGAAGCGACGGCTAATGTCGACCCGCAGTAAGTCGTTCTCTTCTTCGTGTCCGCTCATCATTTTTATTACCTACTCTACATGATTATCTGCATTTCTCACTTATTTGTACGTGGATTTCCACTGGAGAATCTATGAATATTTTGAATTCGCAGGACTGATGCCTTGATCCAGACAACAATCAGGAGAAAATTCAAAGACTGCACCGTGCTAACGATTGCGCATCGTTTGAACACCATTATGGACTCCGATAAGGTGCTGGTGATGGAAGCAGGGCAACTAGTCGAATTCGACCACCCGCACATCCTCTTGCAAAATCCCGAAGGTTATTTCAGCAAAATGGTAGCCGAAACTGGACCCACCATGTCTTCACAACTCTCACAAATTTCGCGCGATTTTTATTTATGCACCATCACAGAAGATTGATAATTATTACTCAAGTAAGATTTTAAGTAGATCGATTACTAGTCTAGATTTTACATTTTTTGTAAATATTTGAAACCATGATTATAAAGAATACGTTTCAATTTCTTGCGACTATGTTTAATGTGTTTATAAACGGTACGGTGATATAAAGCGATAGTCTTGTGGACATTTACATAAACGATATGGAGGACCAAAAGTCACAGTTTCCGAAACAGAAAGGGCTGGGCAGTGAGTGTGGCCGTACATGGAGTACTCAAAGTTGGAGGAGAAATCGGAATCGCCTGAAGTGAAAGCAGGGTGGTTTTCGAAGCTATTTTTCATGTAAGTTCATCAAGTTACAATATCTTGTATAATAATTGTATCAATCCAGATGGATCATACCACTGTACCGCAAGATTTTATCAAATGGCAATTTGACCGTTACCGACTTGTATAAAAATTTGAAATGTAACGATTCGGAAAAGCTCGGCGATGAGCTGGAACATAATTGGAAGAACGAACTCAGCAAAGCTCACAGCTGCAAGAGAAATCCAAAGCTGTTGTGCGTTTTGGTCAAAACTTTTCTCTGGGAATACATGATGTTTGGCGTACTGCTGTTCATCCAAAACGTTGTCCTGAGGTACGTAGCTATTGTATGAAGCTTAATTATTATTATGCAATAAATCACAAGTCCCATTGTACCCAACTGAGATACCTAATCAGATCAATTTAACAGTAATCAGAAATTAGTAGCCGAGGTCTTAGCCTGTTATTGAAACTATTTGTTTGTTTTGTAAATGAACAAACAAGTAGAGTTGCCAGTAAGTCATGAATTGGGTAGGTACGGTGCAAGTATGTCATCTGAATCCCTATAAACACATCGAAATGACTGCAATAAAATTTCAAACAGCTCTCCAGTAAAATCAAGGATAAAATATTTAAATGTAAAGACTTAATTAGCTGAGTAGTAGTCACACCTTAACGGTGCGTTTTATCGTCAACAAAAATAACTCACTGTTAGGCTAACTCGAGATTGCAAGGAATTTTTCTGGCCAATACTGATGCTGTTAGTTGACCACGAGAAATCAATAGAGTTTCCAGATAATAATCAAACATTCTCACGTTATCTTTGGTGTAATATCTCAGATTTTTATTTTCAACTAATCATTGACAAAAGTAATACACATATTCCCTAAGAGGAGTTTACCTTATACTCCACTCAGCCGCTAATGTCAGATTTATCTCTGGATTATACAGTGTGAGTCATTGATATGGAAAAGCTCGATGGCAACTACGCTGTTGATTAACGAAATGAACCAAACGGAATGGAGTTTATAAAATTATTTTGTTTTTTGCCATGCACAAGTGTCCCATTTTTGCAGAGCAGTCTTCAACTTGATTTTTTTTTAATGACACCTCTTTTTCATATCTGTGTTTGCCCTTTAGTCCGGGTACTAAGGGAAAAAACTTTGCACTTGGTGATAAAGTTTTGAAACTTGGCATACCATGCTCTTTGAATTATTCTCAACAAACCTGGAGGTGGGGCAGACTTGACAGGTAGCGTATACAGGGTGAAAAATAAAGTTGGAAAATTGAAAAATTCTATCTGAAGAACCAAAAGCGCTGGTGTCTTGTAAATCACCATATGTATGTTCAATGTAATGTTTAGAAAGCTGCCCGAGACAGTTTTGGAATATCTTGTTTCTTCCCTGAGATATTTTGAAAAACGTAAAAATGCTCGAAAAAACGACTTTTTGCCCATAAATCAGCCAATTTTGAAGATTTTAAGGTGCAACTTGGTATTTCTACCATGTGTGACGTTAGAAATGAAATAAGATCAAGAGCCAATTTCTACGCCTCCTATTTTTAGAAATGCGGTAGTCAACTTCTTGTTGTCTTCACGGCGGCCATTTTGAATTTTCTTTCAACTGAATATTCCAAAACGTGGTCGGCAATTGTAAAAGAGACTACATTGGACCATTTCATACAGAAAAAGACATTCTGCAAGAGAAAGTTGTGATTTTTACGTAAATTAAAATCAGAGTTAAACTCTGTAAATCTATAGTTTTCCTTAATTTTACACATTTTTAGTGTGGATGACGGATGACGTGGTATTTGCAGGAGTGAAATACAACCAGAAATTCAAACCTTTAGGTACCTTTTCCGAGATCACGTGCCAAAATTCACCATCATCAGTTAAAAATGTCTTGTGAGCGACGTCTAAATAAAATATTACTTTTTTAACAAAAATGAGAATCTCATACCGTCAGTTCCACAAAAAAGATGATCAGCGATCAAGGCTGATTGCAGATTAACTGAACTTTTTTCTGCTGAATGCTAGGTGATTACTCACAAAAAGTGCCTGAAATCTGTACTAGACCCATCATCTTTCCATTATTAAGGGATAAACCAGCATTTCCATTGATCAGTCAGCTACAAATTGACAAACAAAAATCGCGAATTAACTAATCTCGTATTATCTGTTTTGTGGAACCCACGGATAGTCTTCTTCACTCCATTGAGGAAGGTTCCTATTTCAGAATGTCTTTTTCTGTATATAATGGTCCAATGTAGCCTCCTTCACAATTGTCGACCACGTTTTGAAATATTCAATCACAGGAAAATTCAAAATGGCCGCCGTGAAGACAACAAAAAGTTAACTATCGTATTTCTTGAAATAGGAGGCGTAGAAATTGGTTCCTGATCTTATTCTATTTCTAACGTCACACATTGTAGAAATACCAAGTTACACCTCAAAATCTTCAAAATTGGCTGATTTATGGGCAAAAAGCCGTTTTTCGAGCATTTTTACGTTTTTCAAAATATCTCAGAGTAGAAACCAGATATTTCAAAACTGTTTGGGGAAGCTTCATGAATATTAAGTTACACTTAAATATGATGATTTGCAAGACTCCAGCATTTTTGGTTCTTCAAATACAATTTTTTAATTTTTCAACTTCATTTTTCACCCTGTATACGCCACTTGTCAAGTCTGCCCCACATCCAGGTTTGTTGAAATTCATTCAAAGAACATGTGTGCCAAGTTTCAAAACTTTATCACCAAGCGCAGAGTTTCACTTCAATTTGTCCCTTAGTACCCGGACTACTTGGGGAGAAAGTTTCTTTTCACTTTTATCTTTTTGTAGATCCGTTCAGCCTCTAGTACTAGCACACTTCATATCATTGTTTGCTGAAGATCAAGACGAAGAATACGTCAAAACAGAGATGTGGATGTCGGCGTCGATTCTAGTCGGGATATCTTGCATAGTCGTTTTCATGACTCACCACCTGGCTAATGGACAGCTATTGATTGGCATGAGAATAAGAATTGCACTCTCATCCCTCATTTATCGAAAGGTATATTGATTATTGCAGATAGACGCAAGCAACAGCGTAACGTAAACGTAAGAATATGAATCGATATCCAACTTTGGCTCCTCCCTCCTGGTAGTCCTGGTCAATACTGATTGATTCATTAGGTACTTGATTTTATTACGTTTTACATTACGCTTACGCTTGGATCAATCTATAAATCGGGCCTTGTAAGTCATCCTTTCATATTGAGATCACTCTCTAGTGGAGACATAAAATGACAACAAGGTGTCACCATCCCTGAATAAAGGCCTGTTTCTCCATCAAAACAAGCATGCTTGAAAAGTGACACCTCGTACCGAGCGTTCATAAATTAAATGGGTCAAGGGTGCTTGTGAGTTTGAAAACATCTGTCGGAACTAGCATCGTCCATTTGATGTCTGTAATTTTTTGGTTATCGTAATTTGTCAAACTAGTCGCAGTTTTCGTTTTCGGAACATTTTAAATGTGGTTTTCACGGCAGGGCACAAAACCTACATGATCGAGGAGTATTTTCGAACTTGAAGTATTCTAGTGCACTTATGATAGATCAGAGATCAATAATATGGGACGTAACTTGTCAAAGTTTGACAAATTTATTACAAAAAGATTACGCTAGTTTCGACAGACGTTTTTGAATTCACAGGCACCCTTGACCCATTTAATTTATGAACTCTCGGTATAAGTAGCATAATTCTCATTTCATAGGAAAGACAAAAAAAGTTTGAAAAACGAATTTCCGGACATTTCGCCGATCTTGAAGTAGGTATGTTAGGATTATTAGATGGCCTAATAAAGGAGCTTGTGGAATAGAGCACCATACCACCTACTGTATGGTGGTCACTGGTCAGCGCGGTCGACTACCACTCCAGAGGTCGCGGGTTCGATCCCCGCCGGGAACAGATTTTCGTCTCGAAAATAAGCTTCTTGGTTTAGTTGGAATGCTTGGTAAATGTGTGTCGCATAGCACGTAAAATATGAACGATGGTACCGACCCCATGCGATGTTGGTGGTCATTAAAAATCCCTACCCTGTGTTGGACCACACAGGGGTTCGGCAAAATTTCCGGTATACTGGAGGAAAGCATTCACCGGCGTCGGTGTTAGGCCTCGTTGCAAAAATAGGCCGACGTTAAATAAACAAAAAAAAAGATGGCTTATTGACATATCATCAGCTTGTATATAAATTGTTTATGTCATGATTTCAGTCAATAATAATGATGCAATATTTATGATAATTATGGCATGTTTGCGAGATACGAGGTGTCACTTCTCAAGTGACGATGACTAGGTACCTAATATGAAAAATAATAATTCCACGGCTTTCTTCATTAGAGCAAGCTATGGAAAAAATGTGTTGTGTTGGCTCAAATGGTACGATGCTAACTGGATTTTGACGCTGTAATGTATCGGCATCTTATCTGTTTGGTTTTTTTATGGTAAAAAAGTTGTACATACAAAAAGGAAGAATAAAACACTTTTAGTTCGAACTTGTTACGATCAATATCTTTCCCAGTATGTCCCAATGACATACTGGTAGCAATCTAGACGCGATGCACCAGCAAATGGAAGTTTCCGAGACTGCGCAGCGAAAGTAGAGAAACGTGAGCTCCTCTGCAGTATGCCTAGTGGAAGTTGTCGTGGTTTACAAGGGAGATGGTGTCTACCATGGTTGGCGGCTTCTCGCTGACGCTGCAAGTTGATCGGCACTCACTGAAGAAAATGATGGCCAAGCGCGGCAGTACTGAAGAGAATGGAATGTGAATCATCAAGTAGTGAGAACTTCCTACTCTAGCTTGTACCTACTGAAACAGCAAGCATGTATTAGGAAGAATATACATACAGGAAATGGACAAGGTTCCAACACAGTGGAACATTCACGCGTTTCTCATCTTGCGCAATTCAACTCCATAAATTGTTGTCCATCTAGGGAAGTTTTAACAACCTCACAGGGGCCACTAGACAGAGGGCATTTTACACAGTAATTACGCACTTGTCAGCTTAGTTATCACTTTCTTCAGTGACCGCCGCTCACCCGACAGCGTCAGCGAGAAGCCGCACACTATGATAGAGACGATCTTCGTTGTCAACCACGGCAACTTCCACTGTAGGCATACTGTAAGGAACTCACGTGTCTCTACTTCCGCTGCGCAGTTTAGGAAACTCCCACTTGCGGGTGCATCGCGTCGAGATGACTGTGAGAGCTGTCATATAAACATCTACCAAGGGGTCTAAGTCTAGTTAGCATCGTACCATGCACGTCAACACAACACATTTTTTCCATGGCTTGCTTAAACGAATAAAGCCGTGAAATTGATTATAGACAAAATAGGTAATCATGACTCACCGCGGATTCCACCAAAAAGTTGACACAGGGTTAACGCGAACACGCTGTTAAATGAATTTTGTTTGGTCCAATGCGACTGGTTGGATCATGGAAAATCCGTAAAATCTTGAGAAAAGGGGTCATTCCTTTGTTTTGTTTTGTGAGATCTAAACGACGGCAATGACCAGAAAATGATCAGATGAAATTTCACTAACAGCCTGTTAAACTAACACAGCTTTGGTGGAGCTCGAGGTAATTCTCTGCCTTCCAAATTCAACGTCGATTGTTGAACAACCAGTTGCAAGATAAAATTCTACTTAACTGGAATCTCAATTTTAAAATTCAAATGATTATAGTACATGACTTATTTTTTCCAGACATTAAAACTGAGCAAAGGCGCTTTAAGCGAAACTCCAATCGGTGAAATCGTCAACCTGCTGGCGAACGACGTCACCCGTTTCGATGTAGTTATGATTTCCCTCCACTATATCTGGATTATGTTGATACAAATCCCTCTGGTGACGTATCTGCTCTGGTACCAAGTCGGATCTTCTTCTTTAGCTGGAGTTGGAGCAGTAGTCCTCATTTCTATACCAATGCATCGTAAGGCTTCCAATTTTTTTTTTCAACTTCAACGCCCAGTTGCTTAGTTTGAGCAAGTCAAGTTTAAAGCTGAACTAGAAGTGAGCAACCGGACCTTGAAGTCTTATTCAAAGTTGTTCAATAAACTGTTGATCCTTTATTAGATTGTATCGGCAAATTCGCGGCCCAACTCCGCATGAGAGTGGCAAAGAAAACCGACGACCGAGTAACACTGATGAGCGAAGTCATATCCGGAATACAAGTCATCAAAATGCTTGCTTGGGAGAAACCGTTCCAGACTCTGATAACTTTGGCAAGACAACGAGAGATCTGTGCTCTGACCGCCGCTTCGTACCTGAGAGGCTTGGTGTTGAGCTGCATAGTTTTCATCGGCAGAACCGGACTGTTTCTCACGATAACCTGTCACATCCTCAGCGGCAATTACTTGTCCGCGGATCAAGTGTTTTCCATGGCGCAATTCTTCAATATCCTCCAGCTCACCATGACGGTATTCTATCCGATTGCCATGACCCAAGGACGTGAAGCTTTGGTGACTGTTGAAAGAATCCAGAAGTTTTTGTTGCTCAGCGAAGTGCAGGATTGCACGTATCAGGCTTTGTACCAAGGAGTTCTCGTTGAGAACGTCCATGCGTACTGGAATAACGACAAAGTATTGAACTCGATTTCTCTGGGCGTCCAGTCTGGAAGCTTGTGTGCAGTAATAGGACCTGTGGGTTCTGGCAAAACTTCGCTGCTGAATCTCTTGTTGGGCGAATTGAAGCCGCTGGTCGGCGAGGTGAGCGTCGGCGGTACGGTTTCGTATGCTTCGCAGGAGCCCTGGCTTTTCGCTTCGTCGGTGAGAAACAACATTTTGTTCGGCCAGCAGTTTAATAAACAGCTTTACAAGAATGTCGTCAGAATTTGTGCGTTAGACAAGGACTTCGAGGAGTTGCCACAGGGCGATTTGACCGCGGTCGGGGAAAGAGGAGCTTCGCTGAGCGGAGGACAAAGAGCTAGGGTTAACATGGCACGGGCCGTTTACAGGGCTGCTGATGTTTACTTGCTGGACGATCCGTTGTCCGCCGTTGATTCGCATGTTGCCAAACACTTGTTCGACGCTTGCATCATGAAGTATTTGAAAGGTCGAACTCGTATACTGGTGACGCACCAGCTTCAGTTTTTGAAGAAAGCTGACGTCATCATCGTCATCAAAGAGGTGAAGTGAATTTTTTTGCTTTGTCTATGGTCTAGTAAATGTTTGAATTTCAGGGGAAAATTGAAGCGAGAGGCACATACGACGAATTGTCGAACCAAATACCAGACTTTGCAGATATGGTCATGGCTGAAGATAAGTGCGAAGAAAAACCTGAGCATCCAGTGGACATGTTGACTTCACACGATTTGAGCCAAGTACGTATGGAAAACTTTTTTTTTTCAATAAAAAATCCAGTGATCGTTTAGAAAAGCTCTTGTTTTCGTAGTTTTAAACGCATTCACTTCTGTCCAAAACACCCTCCGTACCAGGGATCTTCGTAGACGTCCATATACATCACATCCTCTAGATTTTATTTGATTTATTGACGTTTTCAGAGCGTGATAGAACAAGACAAAGAACTAGACTTGAGCGTGGAAGAGAGCAACGCTGGATCTGCTCCATTCAAAGAGTACATCAAAGCTGCCGATAATCCCTGTCTTCTAGTTGTTCTGATCACGACTCTGTTTCTGGCTCAAATTGCTTGTAGCGCTTCTGATCTTTGGTTGACATACTGGACCAAAAACCAAGTTCCTCTCGGCGAAACCTTAGAAATCGAAGATACCAATAACCTCCACAAACAAGGCGTCGACAGCTACATGGCCGTCTACATCTACACCGGTTTGATGTGCGCGGTGATCGCCGTGACGCTCTTCAGGTCAATGCTGTACTTCAAGATTGCAATGAAGGCTTCGACAAACCTGCATAACCGCATGTTCGCCGCGATGTTGCAGGCACCGATGCGATTTTTCAACACCAACCCTTGCGGAAGGATCCTCAATCGGTTTTCGAAAGACTTGGGTGCAGTTGACGAATTGCTCCCCATGTATTTGCTGCAAGCTTTGCAAGTAAATCTTGATTCTTTATTTTACACAAAAAAAACTCCAAATTTAAATTTCAGATCACGTTGGTAATGTGCGGAGCTCTGATTATGGTTCTCATTTCAAACTACAAGATGATAATCAACCTGGTTATTGTAGGCTGCGTGTTTTGGAAAATTCGCAAGTGGTTCATCGACTGTGCTAGGCATACCAAGCGACTTGAAAATATGCGTGAGTTAATTTTTTGATTGGATACCACCAACTACATGTATTTTAACAAGGATTTTATAGTGAAATCACCGGTGTTCTCGCACGTTAACTCCACCCTGTTAGGACTGAGCACGATTCGAGCTTTCGGTGCCGGACAAATGCTCAAACGCGAGTTCGATTCACTCCAAAACTTGCACTCTTCGGCCTTTGCCTTGTCCATAACGAACTCAGTTTCGTTCGGGCTGTGGCTGGATCTGATATGCGTCTATTTCATCGGGGCCACTGTTTTCGGTTTCGCTTTATTCAACGACTGTAAGTATTTTTTCCAAATGTCAGACTACTTTTTCATGAACTCTCTTTTCTCAGCTGAAGGATTTAGCGGAAGCTATGTCGGCTTGGCGATATCGCAATCGTTGGTCCTGACCGGAATGGTGCAGTTTGGAATCCGTCAAACGGCGGATGCCATAAATCAATTGATGAGCGTAGAAAGAATCCAGCAGTATTCGAAACTAGACAAGGAAGATCAAGAGTGGCAGTTTGAAATCAAAGATTATCCGCCGAAGCCGTGGCCCAGTTTTGGCGCCATCGAGTTTGCCAATTTCAATCTGCGTTATGCCGCTGACCAAGAACCAGTCTTGAAAAATTTAAATTTCACCGTGAAACCCGGCGAAAGAGTCGGCATTGTTGGCAGGACCGGAGCCGGGAAATCTTCGCTGATCGCGGCCATGTTCAGACTGGCGCAAAACGAAGGCCAGATTCGCATAGACGGCATCGACATCAAGCACGTTCCTCTGGAAGAGCTGCGCAAGAACATTTCCATAATTCCTCAGGAGCCCGTTCTGTTCTCCAACAGCTTGCGCTTCAATTTAGATCCTTCCGATGAGTTCACGGATCAACAGCTGTGGGAAGCGCTGGAATGCGTCCAGTTGAAAGACAAATTCCAGCATTTGAATGAAGAAATAGCGAACGGCGGAAAAAATTTCAGCGTCGGCCAGAGGCAGTTGCTGTGCATGGCCAGGGCGTTGCTGAGAAATAATAAAATCATAATCATGGACGAAGCTACGGCGAATATCGATGTGGCGTAAGCATTTTCTTTTACATTCTATTGCCTCATATTGCAACTAACAGATACGACACAATACGAACTGAACACTCATGATCTAACTCAACCTAATTTTATCGAATGCACACCAACTGTTATTCGCGCTTGGGTATATCGCCGATTGCTACGCGGCGTTATTGCTCTGAATTAAAAACTGGTGTGTCAGTCGGTTCCATCGGCGCTTATATACCTCCGACTTATTCTGGAACCTTCCACCGGTTCTCTGGCAAGTTCCACCAAATTCCATTGAGCCGCGTCATGTGGCTTCGGACGACTCTAGAACAGTTCAACACTTTTGCGTGTAATTCCGGCGTGCTCTGGATCGGCGCCTCCGCCAATTGGGCAGATGTATCTTACTCGGTCATTGTGATCCAAACCATCGCGTATGTTCTCACATGCACTAGATCTTCACAACTCGTCACAATGTGTTCGAAGGGTCTAGAAGGACCGCATGTGCTATCGAATGCACGAGAGAATTGGCGAGTTTCAAGATCGAATACGCCATCTGACGGCCAACGTGTAAACGACGTTTGTGCACGGATCAACTGCAGATTTGTGTGGGCTCTTATGAGCGTTGCGGTGTTTGGGGACTTTATTTGATTCCATCTGACTTAACGCGTCGTTAATTTTTTCCAACAAAGTACGTGAACCACGCACGTTTCATTATCTTGAATATATTAGGTGTCGTCGATTGCAAAAGCATTGCATTTTTAAATAAGAGTGGCACGTGTACGACGACTGGCAAGCAAAAGTGGCATAGAATGGAAGGTGGCAAGATAGATAGTGACAAAAAGTGGCGGAGAATTAGTTGTGTTTCCGAGTGCGAGTCACGCTGTGGAAACCGAAAAGAGGAAGAGTTACATTTTCACCGTTTCCCGTCGAAAGCGAAAAACGCAAGTTGGGTAGTCAAAATGACAAACAAACTCGGCACTGTGGAAAATATGACTACGAGAAAAGCCTGGGAAGTGACGCTGAAAATGGGAACTTTATATGGCTGCATCGAAGAAGCACAGCTGCGATATTTTTGCATGTCCCGGACTGACCTGCTTTGCAAGTGCATTTGAACGTTCCAATTTCACAGGAACTGCTACTACTATTTTTTTAAATTACATTCCCAGTTACCTAGTGAGGAGATTCATACAATGCGATTGTTTGTAAACACAATTCAAATATGTCTATGTTTAAATTGATGCTTGATTCGGTTCGTTTTCGACCACACAACACAAGAAATTGTGACTTCAGAATTTCTTCTCCCATCACGATACATCAAGAATCCTCCATAACACTCAATTGCGCTTCTGCCATTTTTGAGCTCCACCGCAATACTAATTAACCACGTTTCACGTCTGGAGGACATTAAAAACCGCTTACTATGATAAGATTTTTGAACGCGCGGGCAACAATCTGTGCTCTATCCGACATGTTTGTTTACATGCGAAGCGCATCAGCAGCGCCACCATCGGTAATGTTACTCGCCAATTGCCATTCGTAACGGTATTTTGAAAGGCAAATAAACCGCTGACCAAAATGTGTACAACAGATTTCCCTTGTTTTCAATGTGTGGGTCCAATGCAAAAAGTAGATACTTATGTAACTGAAAATCCCATTGTCTGCCCGACTGTGATGGACCGCTACATACACGAAGCATCAGTTTCTTGACATTTTGTTTGATATAAATTATCGAGTAAGTACCCTGCCGAAAATCTCCGTGATTTCCTTATTCGACCCGCATTCAACCCCTGAACCAAGATTCAACCCCATTCCCGTCAGCTCGGATCGAATGAGGTTCAATAGGGTTACAATTGACCTGATTGAAACCTTCATTTGTGGTTACAAATCTGAATAAGAATGAATGATGATCACTGGTGGCACGGGTCAATCAGGCAGATTCTCGGCATTTTTCACATAATCAGAATGACATTCATCCAGAGTACGAATCAAGCAATGCCTTATACGTATAGACTATCCTCAAGCTCAGGGGGTGACTTTGACCGCAGTTGAAAATCATCATACATTCCGAGTTATCCGGTTTTTGGGAAGAAGAAGTATCCAGGAGAGATTTTCGTATGCAAGATAATCATTGTGATGAAAAAATTTGTCGCCGGAATTATTTTCGATTTTCGGAACCCTACGGATTTTGTTGAAATCGTTCACTGCACTCAAGTTTTCAACGTGTTTAGTTTTGGTTTTGATGTTTTCAAAAATTTCCAGGACCGACAACATAATTCACGATTTGATCCGCGAATCGTTCAAGAGATGCACCGTGTTAACAATAGCGCATCGCTTGCGGACCATCATGGATTCGAATAGGGTGATGGTGATGGACAACGGCGAAATTAAGGAGTTCGATTCGTCACACAACCTGCTGCAAAGACCCGACACCGCTTTCTACAGCATGGCCCATGCCACAGGAGATCAGTCCAGTGCCTTTTTGGAGCACCTGGCTTTGCTATCGTTCTTAGATCAGTACGAAGAACCTCTGGGTTACTTCGTGAATTGAAAATGAATCGTTTGTTCCTAGTCAAATTGCCAATGCTCTAGTATATAGTTTTTCTACCTTTTATGTAAGTATCTAGGTCTTATAGTGTATTTAAATTAAAAACCTTCATTGATAAATACCTACGTGAGATTTTCAATGATTTTAACAAGACATGTAATAGGTACCTATAAACGACATCCTAATTTCTCTTTTGGGCCCTCATATGAGAACTCAAGTGCTATTCGTTCAGTAACTGTTAAGTATTTGTAATACATACTATACTGTAATATTGTACTAGCTACTCCTACTACTATGACCTACTGTCATAAATGCACTTTATGGTATTCGTTGATGAAAAATAAAATCGAACTACTCCTTATTGTACCTAAGTCGTAGTGTGTCGTTACCATTCTCATGATTGGAGCGAACATTTTATAAAAAATACAAAGAACTTGAACTCTCGTCGTCCAAAACACACAAATTAATTGCAATAACAATAATAGTAATGGAAATAGTAAAATGTCTGGACCGTTGGCCATTTTTAGTGAGGGTACCCTTTTCGGTAGCCCCCTTTATATTTTTATCATGTACACTCGGCAGCAAAAATAGCAATTGATTTATGACGAAGACGACTATTTGCTTGACCTGCTCTACCGTAGTAGGTAGGTATGTACTCGAGATGAATGAAGTAATGCCGCCCTTGTAGAGAACTAAGTAAACCACAGAGAAGTAAATAAACCGGTGTTGGGTCGACGGCCTTTTGTTTTCTTTCTATCACCACAACATAACGATATTTAAATACTTTGTGTTTAGGTTGCAACGTGTATGCTTAATGACTGAAAAATAAAAATGTTCGACAACACTTTTTAGTCAAATAATAGGGTGCAAAATTGCGAGTCCGGTCCCTGTCGGCACTTACCATTGTTGAATGTTTGAATGGTTTATTGAAGGAAAATATGATGATAACAAGGGCAGCAGTGCTTCATTCATTTCGAGTATTACTGCCACCTACTACGGTAGAGCAGGTCAAGCAGATAGTCGTCTTCGTCATGAATCGAGTGGGCGCTACTTTTGCTTCCAAGTGTACGAGCTCGGGAGTTCTAGAGCTTTTGTTCGAAAACAGAATGAAGTGAATCGGTCGATGGATAACCGAATTAGGACGAATAATCCGTTTTTGTAAGGCTAATACCCTTGACAGACTACAAAACTTGATGATCATTGAGCGTAAATCACGATATAAATTACTAGTGTGTCACGTCGTCATTTACTTAATGATCATTTAGAACGTCATTTAGGACCTTAATGAACTAGGAGTAACCATAATCGCCGAATAATCGCCGGTGGTCGTGCATCATCGCCGTGATTTTTTAATACCATTAGCCAGCGTTTCTGCAATGGATCGCGATATCTGTCATCAAGTCTGTCATTTCAGTACGCCATTCAGAGTGTCAGACACGTATTTCTGTAATGGAGGCACTGGATTTTGTGTCTTGCCTTGCCTCCTGCAACAACATTTTTTGTACCAAATTATGAGATAATGCTCGTAGTGTGCACGTATAAGCAGGTACGAAAAATTAAAAATTCCCCGTTTTACATAAAAAATGACCACCTATTCGCGGAATTTGGATGATACGAACGTTGCAAATGTGCAGCACGATATCGATTGGCGGCACTTTATTTTTGGGGAAAGTCAAATGTACTGATGAGGAAATAGGTTTCCGTATGTATCCCTGAGACAGGGAGGTATATAATGCCCGTAGCGTGCACGTAGGTATAAGCACATACGAAAAATTGAAAAATCTTCTCGCTTTACATAAGAAATGACCGCCTGTTCGCGAAAGTTGGATGATACGAACATTGCGAACTTGTAGCTGGATATCGGTTGGCGGCACTCTATTTTTGGCGAAATCGAATTTATTGATGAGGGAATAGGTTTTTCTGTAAGTATCCGTGAGATAGGTAGGTACCTATATTAGTCCTTATTTCCATAAATACGTATTCTTATCCTTATTCTTGTTCCATACCAATCGCAAAAGCAGTTGAAAAATTGCAAAAAGTTGGAATGACCACACGATAGATACGAACATAATGAAGTATAACATGCCTCTCTCAGTTGCCTTGCCACTTGCTAGCCGCGCACATAAACCAAGGCCGCGCGAAATTAAAAGTTGGTTAGACTACTTAGACTATGGGACTATGCGATTTCGATCTGATGACTAAATCATCAGTCTCTTATTCTTCTTTTCCTCCATTTCTTTTGACTCGATACAAATTCAACATATATTTTGGCAACAAATGAAGATAGTATGGTGTGGTGTGAACATTGCAAGCATTGATAAAATAATTATTGCTAACTAAATACCACCTCACACCTCACCGAAAATATGAAATTATTATTATAATTATAGATAATAAGGGCAATAATAGCCCAATACTTCAACCATTCGACAATTTGACATTGACATTTTAGGGGAAAATTGATCGCCACGTCTATTTACGCGCTACGGCGCGTCTCTCTAGGATATAACCCTTCTTGGTATATGAACACGTTTTGTCGATAATTCCAACATTTCCTATCATGTACTCATTTGGTCGTCCTACAGCCTCCGCTTACAAAAATAGTGCTCATTTTTGTAAGGCTTACAGCCCGTCCACAATGATGTTAATGTTAACGTAATGTTATCGGCAATGGTAATGTTAGCATTTCAAAGCTACGAGTTTCAATGAGTAATGCTTACCATTGCCACTAACATGATTGTGAACGTCACCATTTGAAACTCATTGCTTTGAATGCTACCATTACCATTGCCGGATAACATTACGTTAACATTAACATCATTGTGGATGGCCTATAACCCCTAGGCTAACCCTTCTTGGTAAACTGAAACTCGTGGATAATCCAACGTTTTCTATTATGTACGAGTTCAAGGCCACTTAGAATTCCCGTCTGCAAAAATTATTAAGCGAATCGGTCGAAGGATGATCGAATTCGGTTGAGCAATTCTTTAACCTTTTTTGGTCTATGGATACTTGTCGACAATTCGGCACTTTCTATCATGTCGCCCTGTTCTGCAAAAAGTCATGAGAGAATTGCAAATTTGACAATTACTTATGTAACACCATGTTACTGAAAAAAAAAATCTTTTGTCTCTCATATTATGAGAGTAGGATCACCCTGTGTGTTCCAACACAGGGTAGAGATTTCAAACAACCACCAATATCGCATGGGGTCGGCACCATCATTCACATTTTACGTGCTATGCGACACACGGGGGCGCGCCCTGCATTTAGCAATCATTTGCTAAATGATGCTGCAGCATTTGATGCTCAATATAAGGCCACCATTAGTGATCATTTGTTCAAGTTACTTCTCGACAACCTAATAGCCTAGATAGTTATTTATTGGTACATATTTCATACATTCATATTTAACATTCTCTAAATTATTCCAAGTACAACCATATTGAAAAACTTGCATATTTTGACTAAAATGAAATTGGAAGACCCACCCACATGGCAAAGCTTATTGACTGCGAAAAACATTGTCTCCAAAAAAATTCAATTTTGAAAATGACTTACCATGGGTGAATTGGATTCTGGTCTAATGATCTGGTAGTCACGAGTGTAGTTGTCCAAGGAAAAATGTCTGAATCTATTCTTTTCAAGTCAAGAAGATTGCTTCATCATATTGGTGTACAAATTGGACCAATCTGAATTAAAAAAAAATAAAACAATGTTATTTCATAGAATATTTTTATTCTTTTTCTTTTTGGACATCTGTTTTTTTCCTTTTATTTTCTGCATTAACGTTTGATTTTTCATATTTCTATTCGCATTTTTATTTTTATTTTTATTTACATTTTTATTCCCTTTCCTTTTCACATTTTTATTGCCTTTTTTATTTACACTTTTATTCAATTTTTCGGCAACATTCTTATTGATATTCTTACCACCTTTTTTACTGGGAGACTCGCCACCTTTTATATTAGGAGACTTACCACCTTTTCTATAAGGAGACTTATCACCTTTTTTAACAGGAGACTTACCAATCTTTTTCTTTACACCCGCTTGAGTGGAAGTTGATGGCGTTTGGCTAAAGGCATAAAACTCCACTTGTTCTACTTGCATAGACTTCGCATCCGAAGTGAAATCGTCTGCGACAACTTGCTCGGAGTCACTTTCGGGAGACTCCTCCCTCACAACCACATATTCATCGGTGATTTCGATATCGTCATCATCATCATCTGAATCTAATAAATTGTAATATGAAATGGCCGGTTCATCATCAGGAATTTCGATCACGGTCTTGTCCAAATCCAACCAGTCAATGTCCAGCCACACGGTCAAAAGTTCAGGGAAGTGGTAATCTTCGGGTAGCCACTTTTGACCTTCTGGTAATTTTGAAGTGTACGGAAAAAGATTAGAATACAAATCGCAGGCGTACTTCAACATGTCTTTGGCTATGGTATAGATACGAGCGAAAATCGAGTAAACTACCATCAAGTACTTCCACGAGTGTCCGATTCGTAGAGTCTGTTGGATCCAATTTGATCCCTCAAGGCAAATATTTAAAATGCGTTTGAAAAGCTGCCCGAGTCCTTGCAGCTGTACCAATAAGTAGTACAGAAGATGTCTGGCAGGCAAGTACATTTGATCCTTAGCACTGTAAGCAGGCAACAGCTTATGCAACCTGTCTAGTCGTCCTTGTACATCTAGATCGAGGTATCGTAGCAAAGCCTGATTTAGTTTTGTAGCCGATTTGAAGAATTTCCACTGACGGACTGTCGGTTTCATCCTGTATATGACTCTAGAAAGCAAAGCCGCTTCTTTGGATAGCAACGTTTGACTTTTGAAGTAAGCTGCGGCCTCTTTTGTGGTGCTCTTCAAAAGTTTCAGGTCTGAAATTGTAGGGGTCAAAACAAGAAAACTCGTTGAATTTGCATAAATACCTATTTCTTTGATTGTGCTCTTCAGAGTAATCGTTGGAGGTGCCTGCAGGCCTCTGATATTCCATAACTGGGGCTCCATTTGATATCGTAGTGGACGTAACGTACGAACCAGAGAATGTGCGAACACTCAAACGCTGCGAACCTCGATTTAACCTCACTTTTTACTTTTGTCATCTGTTTTCTGTTTGACATTTCTCTCGCTAGTGTCTTTTTTGAGATTTCGGCGCTGCCAACCTTTCAAGTCGAATAGCACTAGTAGAAGGCTGCTTTGACAGGTGTGACTGACAAGTGACAGATGAAGTCTAACCTAAAAAAACTAATTTAAAAGCTTTGCTGCGATAAATTTTTAATCGATTGAGGTGCTCCGCGGCGGATAAAATGTCTAAAAACAAATTGAACTTGACTCTGCCGCCGGTGTCACTTGACCAGACGCCGAGCGTCACCCCCACAGCCGCCACAGCAGTCACAACTGGAGTCGCCCCGTAAGTAAATCCGTGTTTCTCTAAAAACCACCTGTGGAGACAACCATATTGCAGGACGAACAACCTCGTGGGCGGTTCGAGCATAGACCATCTCACTGCCCGTATCGAAGAGCTCGACATGGACGCCACACAAAGAAAACGCATCGAAGTGTTTCTCTGCCAAAAAGAACAGATCGGTGGCGACCTCAGCGACGACGACTTTGAAAAGCTCGGCGAACTGGGCTCCGGCAACGGAGGTGTCGTCACCAAAGTCCGGCATAAGTCCAGCGGTCTGATCATAGCCCGCAAGCTGATCCATCTCGAGGTCAAGCCGGCGATCAAAAAGCAAATCATTAGAGAACTGAAGGTGCTTCACGAATGCAACTTCGCGCACATTGTTGGCTTCTACGGCGCCTTCTACAGCGACGGCGAAATAAGCATTTGCATGGAGTACATGGACGCCGGCTCACTCGATTTGATCCTGAAGAAGGCCGGACGCATTCCCGAGAACATTCTGGGCAAAATCACGTCGGCCGTGCTGAAAGGACTGAGCTACCTGCGAGACAAGCACGCTATAATCCACAGAGACGTGAAGCCTAGCAACATCCTCATTAACAGCAGCGGAGAGATCAAGATTTGCGATTTCGGAGTCTCGGGGCAACTCATAGACTCGATGGCAAATTCTTTTGTCGGCACCAGGAGCTACATGTCTCCCGAAAGGTAGAATGATAATTTCCAATTAGCGTGGGCCTTGTAATCAAAATATGCATCAATTTAAGCCACATCATTGCCTGGGTGACTGAACATGTTGCCCAAGAATGTCAGAATTATGGATTATGTCTCCTAATTTTGAAGGCTGTGGCCCGTCCTTACATTTTTTCTTCTGCTAGCAAAGAAGTCAGTCCTCGAGCCGGTCAGATCTGAATTCACCTGACCTTTGACCTAACCTGACTTCATCTTACCTGGCCTTTGACCTGACCTGACCTTGAGCAACCTAGCACCTCGCCTTTAAACTAACAGTTTTTTTTTACCAAATCTCCATTTTTAAATGTGTTTATTTCATCTGAAGTGTCATAATCCCCCTAGACCCTTCCCTAGACCCATATCCGAGACGTTTATCTTTATCACACATACAGCGCGCGTTGAGAGAAAAATTATAAAGCCGCCACTGGTGACATTTCTGACTCTGATGGTGGTTTTAACAGGGCCATTTTCAACGGACAAAGCATTTTTCATACGTGGAAGTTGATTTTAATATACTTACCGGCCTATTCTGTATCGCATAACATGCCCGTTCGCAAACATTTTTCGTTGCGGAACGTAAATGGCTATTCTGTAAATCGAAATCGTTGAGGAATGCTCGTTAGAGTTTGCCGTTCACCAACATAATTTTCGTTGCTAAACGATATTGTCAATTCTATATGCCAAACGATCCCGTTACGAGCGTAACATGTCGCCGTACTACCTATTTATGTTCCCAAGCGGGAAGTTTAGAGCACCTGTTATGCATGTTATGGCATTTGTTTATTTGAGGTATTATGTGAAAAATGAATGCCAATGTTTTATCAAATGTTAAATCAAATTATTGAAGAAATGGAAAGAAGGTACAGGATGTTCCCGAATAAATTATACCTTTCCCCCTGGAAACCTCCCAATAAACATAATTTGAAAAATGAAAAACGATCCTTATACGATTTTTTCCGTAGGTCTCGAATCTGTCCACAAAATTTTTTTCTGTGGGGTATTATCGAAAAAAAATTTCAAATTGGACACCCTGTAGTTTGATATGGGAATCGATTTCGCTTTTCATCCTGATTATAAGCGGCACTTGAGCTAGTGTTTGGCGGTAGCCATGTCGGAAAGTTTCAAATTTGAAAAGAAGGAATTTTTTGAAAGTGAAATAATGAACACAATGATTTTTGTCATTGTCTGTATTTTCTGAAGTTCTGTTTTTTCGTCAGGGGCGGCGTTTGAGGGGTGGTGGCGGCGGAGACTATTTTTACTGCGATGTCGAATGGACAGGAAACACGATAGTTTTTGTTCGGTTTCTGTAACTTTTCCGGTTGTTTCTTTTTCGTTGGGGGCGGCGACTTGAACTATCTTTCCTGTGATGTCGAATGGACCGGGAACTCAATGGTTTTTCTCTTGTGGCTGTAACTACTTTGTTTTTTTTTTCGTCGAGGGCGGCGTGTGGGTGGGGACGGCGTCGGTTGAACTATTTTTTCTGTAATGGCAAAGGAGCAGAACACACGATAATTTTTGTCGCATGTCTAATGTCTGAGGTTCTGTTTTTTCGTCTGGGGCGGCGTATGGGGGGCGGCGGCGGCTGAAACAATTTTTTCAGTAATGGTAAAGGGTACGAAACACGATGATTTTTTCACGTGTCTGTAACTTCTGAGGTTCTGTTTTTTCGTCGGTGGTGGTGTTTGGGAAGTGGTGGCGGCAGAAACTATTTTTCCCGCGATGTCGAATGGACAGGAAACACGATAGAGTTTGTCCGATGTCTGTAACTTTTTCAGTTCTGTTTATTTTTCGTGTGGGGCAGCATATGGGGGCGGCGGCTCAAAATATTGTGATGTCGAATGGACTGGGAACACAATGTTTTTTTTCCTTGGCTGTAACTTCTTTGATTCTGATATTTTTGTCGGGGGTGGCGTGTGGGAACGGCGAACCTCAACTTTTGAAGAAAAAAAAATTCCTAATACTTCAAACAATTTTTTCACAGGTGCTTTTATTAAATAATCTATCAAATGTGACATTTTTATAATCAGGATAGAAACGGAATCGATTTCCCATGTTAAAATACAGGTGTCCAATTTGAGAGAAATTTTCGATGTTTCACCCTGTAAGCCATAAACCACAGAAAATTTCAGTAGACAGATTCAGAACCCATGGAAAAAAGCACGTGTCCCGGTCAATTTTGAGCTAACAGCTGACAGGCTAGCTAAACGCTGATTGGTCACGGTCACAATGGTTATACCATTGTATAGTTATACGTGGTTATACTATCCAAAGAGTAACACAAAGTTTTCGTTACGGATTTACTAAGGTCGGACTCTCAACAGATTTGTTACAGAATAGGCATGGGACGTGTTTCTGTTGGAGAGATCGTTAAGGAACATATCGTTTCGTAACATATCGTTAGCGAACATTAAAATAGAGAATAGGCCGGTTAGGCTCAGCTACTACCGAACGTGGCATGCCTTTAGGCACCACTGTGACATGACTGACAGGTTGTCGCCTGGTTGTCAGTGAAAAGATGAAAACACACTTGAACTTATAGCGTTTGCCACTGGCGAAAGAAGTGCGCACTTTTTGCTCTCATTGTCATAGAAACTCACCAGGAAGCCTTGCTATTGGTCCCATGCGCAAGGTCAGGGTAGTTGGTGTGCGAACTTTTTTTCTTAGTGGAAAACGACAGACATTAGTTTTCCACCGCATAAAACACAGTGAACTGAAACCAACAACAAAGTAACATCTACAAAATAGGTTATTCATGGTCTTTTTTCCTTCTTTGAGTAGTGTTTTTATCGATCAGAAACGAAAACTAAACGTCGTGTCAATACCATGACCTCGATGAACCCTCGTTATGCATGACGTCACGGTAGAAAAAGAACGAAAATTTGGAAACCCTAATTATTTTATAGTGGTTAATCCAAGTCGCCATTCTAGAGCTAAAAAAAGGGGCCATTGCCGAGGCCATTACACTAGGCTGTCACACGCAATCACTCCGAAAAAATTGTCAAATGGTGCTAACAATGGAAATTAAAAAAAAAATGCGGATTTTTCTGTAGTTGAAAAACATCAACCTATCCCGTAAAAAGCTTAGCAACTTTTCACTTTACATTTTGCAAAAATTCTGGTCAAAATGGGCTCGATTCGGACGCTTTTGGCTTAAAAAAGAAACTGCAAAGTGAAAATTTATAAAATGAACCCCAGGAAGCAAAATGGGATGTTGAAATTGGGATGTATCGATATTTGAAAATGCGATAAATAAAGGGGACGATTCAGGATTCAGGGTCGCGTCACAGGGCGGTAAATCTTGCTAATGAAAAGGTTTTACGCGGGATGGCGTCAGCAAAAGTCGCTGGTTTTTAGTTTTGACGCGCAAAGTTAATTCAAACTTTTAAACAAATATCAAGAATCGATCTAAAAGCTTTTGTACTGTTTACGAATGACTTTTGACTCGATGAGCTGACTATCGTTCTGATTATTATTGTTTTACAATCATCTTTTGTCTTCAACCAGGTTGCAAGGCATCCATTACTCTGTCCAGAGCGACATCTGGTCTCTGGGACTTTCTCTGGTTGAAATGGCCATAGGGCTCTACCCGATTCCTCCGCCGGACACCAAAACTTTAGACACAATCTTCGGTCAAAGAGGCGAAACGGATTCTCCCGATCATTCCAAGGATTTCCGCCCCATGGCCATCTTCGAGCTTCTCGACTACATCGTCAACCAACCGCCGCCTAAACTGCCGTCAGGAGTATTCTCTTCCGATTTCAAGGATTTCGTTGACAGGTGTCTGAGAAAGAACCCTGAAGAACGAGCAAACTTGAAAACTTTAATGGTAACTTGCTTTTTGTTTTCAGCCGAGAGTTTTTGTTGAAATAATATCTCTATTCTGTACTTTTAGAACCACAACTGGATCAAATTGAGTGAAGCCAAAGATGTGGACATTGCCGGATGGGTATGCAAAACCATGGACATCCAGCCACCAGGCTTTGTCTAGGTCACTGAACTATAATCGTCGCGTTTTTAGTTCAGTGGTCCAGATAATGATAATTATTATTATGCTAAAGTAAGCGCTTAAAGAAATATTTCTCTGTACGATTCAAATTTTAAATGTAAGGCTAAACTAAACCTATATTATTAATTGTATTTCAAGTAAAGTATTCAAGTTAGGCAAATCTGTTTGTTATCGTCTTTCAGATAACAAGATGTTTCGGATGTTTCGGATGTTTTCAGATTCTAGATGTTTCGTAAAAAGTGTCTATCAGCAGCGAAAGTTGTTTCTTCAATCTTGTTCAATTATTATGTATGTATTTGTTGTTCAACTGGTTTTGATTTTATTTTTGTAATTTATGGTATAGACTTGAAAGTGAAACCCCATATTAGCAGAATTTTACAACCCTACCTGTAGCCATCTCCATTGTAGTACTAAGTACCTAAATAAATTATATCATAAAACTAGAATAGTAGAACTCTTCAAATCTGTATGTGGAGTAAATGTGATAAATGTTGATAAAGTGCATTAAGTATTGCAATTTGTATTTTGAAACGAATTCACTGAATAAACATTAAGCTATTATCTTATTTATTGTTTATGTTGTATGGATGTTGGAGAGAAGGAGCGCATGTGAGATACATTGACTGCAGCAACGCTGAGCGGGTCGAAAACTCGATTGGGAGACCACTGGTAGGCAGTGCCAGTGGGCGGGACTCTTCTGGGTCGACTGAAACTCCTCGGATGGTTCTGGGAAAACCTCCAAATATAACATGCGTGCACCCGGCAGTACGGCAATGTGTGAAGGAAAACCGGCAGCGCAGTCAGGGAGAGAGATGAAGTCAGGAACGTTGTCAGACAACAGCACCTGCGTTGAGGGTCGTAGACGGAGTCCAGGTTAACCCGTGTGCTTGTCGGCCCAATTGCTTGGATGGACTGATCATCAAACATCCGGACACCACATTGTGGCTTGGTGAGTCCGACTGGTCAGGGAGGAGTACAGTGGGTCCAATAGCAAGGCCTACGTGCCAGGTGGAACTACGTCCCATCAACTCTCCCAATAAATTCAGAATCCAGATGTTGTAACAGATTTTCATCGTTATATCGTGAGAAATTTTTTATTCTGATTTATGGTGAATTTCTATATAAGTATCTACAGGTGTTCCACTTTTTTTGTCAATATTTCAGGAGATGGTGGAGCATCGCAAAATAAGTGTGTACCTACTTTTGCCGAAAAAAAAAACGAAAAAGTTTTTTTTTTCAAAAATTAATAAAAAATAGAAAATTATTTCTTCACACATTTGACAGAAGTCAATGTGACCAGCTTGCAGGTATGAATCAACTTACTTTGTGTACCAAATTTGGTCAAAATCCAGTGATTAAGTTTGGAATTATAACACAAAAACCGAGACAAAAACCTTTTTCGGTGACAGGCAGTTACCGCGACAGCCCATAAGCGCGACAGACCCCAGCCGCGACACGTGGCAACGCTGCACGGCTGTCAAAAAGCAAAATGTCACATCTTGGCGACATAAGAGCGAAATGTGGACCTGCCAATCTGATTCCCCCTGTACCCTTTTGACCATTCGGCAACGCCGCATCAAAGTGTCAAAATGCACGTGCTCCACAACAATAAGTGCAATTTTACGTTAGTGTCTATTGTTATCGAACATCGAACAAGTAGAGCACTACAAATATCTAGGAACAATAATTGAAGGGAACGGAAGACAGGACAGAGAAGTGAGTGAAAGAATTGCTATGGTGCGAAATGGGTGCGAAGAATATACAACTCCCATGGTCCATGAGAAAAACATTTTTCGGGAAGAGAGAAGTTACAAAGGAAATAAAGGTTGAGGTAGTGAAGAAGGTGGTGACTCCAACACTGATTTTATGGGAGCGACTCGTGGACCCTGACAAGAAAGTACGAGAGTCGAGTGAATGCTGCAGAGACGAGATCCCTACGAAAAATAGAGGGGAAGACAAAAAGGGACAGAATCGGGAACAAGATTTTCAAAGAGCAGTAGTTAAAGACGAAACCTATGAGAGTGTATGAGGCGAGAGCACAGGGAAGAACTCTCGGAAGAACTAGAAGAGGCAGACCAAGAAAAACCTGGCGGGAAGAGGTGGGGCATGTAGCGGAGGAGAAGGACATCAGCAGGTGGGAGATCGATGCGTTGATCCAGAACAGGATGGAATGGATGAACAGAACAAACAGAACAAGCTGAATTCGGGCCCTATAGTCTTACACCGAACGGTAGGAAGACTCCGGATTAAGTAAGTAAAAGTAAGTGTATTGTGATTAGGTCTAAACAGCTATGCATGACAAAATAATTTTTTTTTTCGTTACAGCAGTACGAATTATACAACCTAATTGCTGTTTCAAATGGAGGATATTTGTAAGATCCACGAAACCAACAGGAAGAGCCAAGGATGTCAGTACATATGAAAGGAATCGGTAGGTAAAGTCATTGTTTGCGTAAGATTTATACTAACTTACAGTCTACACACACCTGTGTAAGGATTATTTAATGTATCAAGCGTTGAAGTGAATTTCCTCTCATAGTAAGCCTGGTCGCTAAGCCATGATTTCTTACTAATTTTCCAAGAATCATAGGTGACTTGAGGCGAAATTCACTTGAAGGCTCTATATACTACAAGTGTTAGCTTTCCTCAAGTCCAAGTCCTAATGACAAGGCTATATTAATCTCGTAACGTAAGTTATTACATCACTTTTTGGAATCAACTTCTCCGCAGTTATGCATCATATATTCCACTCTTTGCTCAAGTCTCATGTGATCACTGATATATTCATCAACTCCCAGAATAATAATATAGCTACCATCGTACGCAAAATAAACGAGGACCGTGTTTCACGCGGAGTGTACTGATTTGATGAATTTTGGCCTTCTGTCACTGACACCAAGTCAAAATTTATCAAATCAGTACACTCCGCGCGAATCACTGTCGAGTATAATTATCGTAATTGTAATGCAGTGTGTTCTTTTGTTACAGTAGGAGACCATGGTGGCCATGAGGTAACCATCACACACCTTACCAGAATTCCACAGAACTGTAGACAACATTCTCAAAGCTTGCCTCATCAAGTCATCACTCCCAGCAGTGTTAACCGACAATAGCAGCTCATTTGGATCATTGGATCCAGACCCAGAAATAATTAACATCATCATTGATCTCGCTCTGTCTCGTGTTTTATGAAGAGTGCCACCTCCTCGTCAACATCTTCACGCCGTTTCCACCACTTTCTTTTATTTACTCTTTTATTCTAGTGTCATTTTACACTAGAACATTGCATTTTTAAGCACTATTATTCTATATTGTATTTCTTAGAATTTACATTCCTTTGAAAAAGACCTGTCAACGAGGTTGAAAGTTGAAACGTTGGTTGCCAATATACACGTTTTTTTTAAACTGAAATTGACTATCATTCCCAAGATTTGAAGAAAAATACTGTAAGAAAACAGACGGGAATCAGGATCCTATGTCGGAGCATGAACAATTGAACTTTCTGTCAATGTCAGGTTCCTCAATGCTTATTTAAGAGTGCTAGAAAAATGTTGTTTGTGTTTTAGAAACAAATATATGTGGGGTGTTGAGTGGGTGTTGGTCAAAGGGTGTTGGATTGGCGTACAAACCAAGAGGATGCATTATATTTTGTCAGTGATTTCACCTGTCAGTTCTTCACTTGTCCGTGAGGACTAACCAGAGAGACGGAGAGGGCGGTGAAAAACAATAGGAAGATTTTGAAAAACATAGAAAATCCAACTTCTATTTATATTTGAAAAAAGAAATAATGAAATAAAGCCGATGAACCTAAGCAGGAGTGGATTGGCCAAGGGAGTAAAAGGGAATTTACCCCCTGGGCCGGTGAGATCTATAAAATTTGGGCCGGTAGGATAAAGCCAATACTTTTATTCAACAGTGGAAGTTTTGGGAAGAAAGATGGAGGCCGGAAAAATGAACAAGTTTTCAACGCAGTGCACTCAGCGTCACCTCATGTACTAATATAACTTTACAACTTGTTTTCTCAACTTCACAGGGGCCACTCGACAATGGGCATTTTCATTCCATTCTCTTCAGTGAACACACCGCTTACAATTTTCCCGAAAGAGACCCAGAAATGTATTGAACTACGTTATTCAGACTCGCAAAATACTCGCCGTAATCAGGCCGCAAGACCACAGTTCTGTACACCGACAGTCCGACACTGCATGCTTGTCGGTATCGGTAGCTAGAAATAAGTAACGATGTTGTTTATTTCTCATCCTAGCTACCTCGGAACCCCGTTATTGGATACCAATAGGAAAGCGAGCTTTCTGAGGCTCATTATCGATTTGAAGAACATAGGTATAGTCGAGTAGTAGAGTTCAAAAAAGTTACAGATAGATGGATAGATGAGACTTACTAGTTTAAAATGTGGGATGTATAAGAAGTGAATAAGGCATGGGCTATTTACAAAGTCTTAAAACGTCACAGGACTTTTTGGAAACTTCTTTTTGTGCAGTGAGGAGTAGGGGCAGCTTCAACAATAACAACCCTGATGCGCAATAATTACTCGCGCCTATTAGAGTCTGCAGTCTGCTAATTCACCACTGAATCTCCACCTCCAATGGGAACTGCCTGGATGATATGGAAGAAGCAGCACTGTGCTGAATGCCGCCTGAAAATAAAGTCAATTTATTATTATCAGTGTTCATGTAGAGAACGTAGTTCTAGGTATCTTGTGGACTCTATGCTTGCGGGAAGATTGTAAGCGGTGTTCACTGAAGAGAATGATGACCAAGCTGTGAAGCGCGGCAATACCAAAGAGAATGGAATGAAAATGCCCATACTGTCGAGTGGCCCCTGTGAGGTTGAGAAAACGTACTTAGTCGGACAATATGTTATAAAGTTGGAATGCATGAGGTGCTGCTGAGTGCACTGCGTTGAAAACTTGTTCATTCCCAGATCTTTTTTCTCAAAACTTTCATATATTGTAGAATTAAAGTGTTGGTCTTTAGAAATCTATCTGCCATCGCTCACCAGTAAGTGTAAAAGTAATTCTAAAAGTTATCAATAAAAGGTAGTCTTCTCACAAAACGTAAAGAAATTCCTTACTGCAGTTTCGGGAGCGTAAGGGATAAATTATATGTTAAATATTCACTCCTACTCCTTCACCAGAATATTTCACAAGCTTTCACTATTTCACCTCTAACGACGAAAGACTGAAGGCTCCCGAAACTGCAGTAATAAATGTTCATAAACGTTTTGCGGGAAGACTCTGCCTTTTATTTATAATTTTTAAAAGTGTTTTTTTATCCTACCGACCCTTTCACAAATCTCACCAGCCCAGAGAGAAAAAAAGGCCTGGGCCCATCCACCCCCGAATCCAAAGTCTCGTTGTTTGTATAGACGCACCAGGTGGGATTTCAAACCTCTTTTTTTCGTTATCTCTATAGATATTGTCAAGAACATGACAGAAGGGCCGTAGGGAGAGGCTCATCCCTTGAGTACGAATTATTTTATTAGGTATAAATTATAATAATTCATGTCGCCTTCAGCAAAAGCAACGAGCTGCCACAGGAAATGCGGAATGCTGCAAGGGCAGCACAATTCTTAGTTCATAACCGCCGTGGTATGCCAGGTTCACCAAGCACGAGGAAACGAGCATCAATCCGATTGGACGACGAAGTTCCCCATTGACTATAAATCTAGAAGTATCCATAGCTCTTCATCGAATTCATTTTTGTAATTGCGGCGGGCCGCTATGCCCGTCGGCGTCTAAATTATTAATTAATTGTTCATTTTATCATCACTTTATTGTTATACGGATTGTGTTCGGCTTATCTTCATGTCGTCTCGGGTGTCGGTGTGAAATTAAAATGTGTGTTAATAAAACGATGTAAAACTTTACCGTGTTCTCTTCCAAACCTTCCACCCTGCTTGCAATCACTAGCCCCCAAGAAAGTCAGGAAGGGTCAACCTAAACCCTTCCCGACAATATCTCAAATAAACTGCGCAACAAATATGTTGTCGCAAGGGAAAAATTGGTCCGACTTTGGACCACAATAACTTTTGAATGACACAAACCATTTCGATTTTGTTGTCACGGTTAGTGAGATCAGTCTTTCCGTTATTCACCTTCAGGAGGTGAAGATCGGGAAGCTTTATGTAAAATAATTACAGGGTGAAATGTAAAACAGTGCAAAATTTTATCAAATTAAACGGACTCCCATTTCCAGGGAAAAATTTTTCCACAAATGCAAATGAAAGGATCATGAAGCGTGATATGTTGGCTTGCGCCCAGTTCTGGAATTTTTGGAATCGGAACTCTGGTTCTGACTTTATGATTTTTTTTTCTCTTGGAGGATGCTGATTAATCCTATCGCTACAAGAAAGACTATGTTAGCCTGGGAGCCTGTCATCATCAAAAACTAAAATTGACCATCAGCATCAAGTTCAGGAGGTCAAAATCACAAAGAAAGTTTGTTTCGGTTGTGAAAATCTGATCAAATTCAAATTCAGTTTTTAAGAAAAACAGCTGTGTCGCCCATTTTGAATGGGCCCCTTTTTTGTAGCCTTGATCAAGGTATTTCAGATGGTCTGCGAGTTAAGTTGCTAAGAACCATTTAAGCAACAATATTCGTGAATTGCAATCTCCCATCATCAGAGTAACATAGTCAGCATCTTTCAAGAGAAAAAAATCATAAAGTCAGAACCAAACTTCCGATTGCAAAAATTTTGAAACTAACGGTTTATAATCCTTTCATTTGCATTCAAGAAAAAAAATTATTCTGAAAATGGGGGTCCGTTTAATTTGCTCAAGTTTTGTACTGTTTTACATTTCACCCTGTAGATATTTTATATGGAGCTTCCAGATCTTCACCTCCTGAAAGTGAATAACGGAAAGACTGATCTCACTAACCGTCAAAACAGAATCAAAATGGTTTTTGTCATTCAAAAGTTATTGGGGTCCAAACTCGGACCAATTTTTCCCTCGCGACAACATATTTGTTGCGCAGTTTAGATAAACAGCATGTAAAATTGAAAGCCTCATTGCTTGAGACAAAAATCCTGGAGTCAGACCCCATAGGTGTTGGGTGAATGCTTGAAAAGAATGATAGCTAAATGTATGGCAGAGGTATCAGGTATGAATGTAATAGGAGTATGTTGTAAAAAACAACTATGGTGAAGGACTAAAAGCAAAATAATCTACAGCATTTGTGAACGTAAATATATATGTATTGAAATAATGAAAAATCAGCAATTACAAAAAGACATCGAATGAGTAGGTATCTACAATAATAAAATTATTGAACTATTACCACTTAGATAACTTGAAATAAAAAAAAAATTGACCTCTGGTTGCACCAAGCCTTCATAATTATACAGGGTCCTGCAACAGTGCGTCGGGCTTTTCTAGCGCCCTTACCTTGCAAAATAGAGAAAAAGGTGTAATACATAAAATTATCAGTTCTACCTTGTAAAATTATTTTCAACTATACAGGGTGCTCAATTTTTGCGCTATAACAAAAACAAAGACTTTTTTAAATAAAATGCCCCACTTTTGATTTCATTTTCTTGTTCAACTTCTCAAGCTCTATTATAAGTGGATTTTTGTTTTTTCAATTTGTGGCAGTGCTACCAACTGAAAATTGAAAATTGAATTTTTTTATAATCTCAAGGTTCACTTTGAAAAACCGTAGACGCCTCGTTTTTTGAGATTAAGGAACAAAATTTGGCATAACAGTATTCGAATAAAAGCTGAATAACTTCATGACAAAAAACTTGGGGTTTACTTATACAGGGTGTGCAAATTTTTTTTTTGAACTTCGCAAATTTCAAAATGCCATATGTCATTTTTTTCGAATGGAATGCCCTATATTTTATCTCACCATTCGATAGCTTTTCTCCTCCTCTTTTATTTTTACTAGGGATACCCTACCCCTAAACTCTATAATTTCAGAGATAATCGATAATTTTGATAAAAATTGTCGTTTATTTGGATTTTTTATGTTCTTAATAGGTCCTGATACAGAAAATCATGTGTAAAAATGAACGCACCTCTCAATTTGATAGTTTGAAGGTTTTTGAAGTCGAGAAAACCACTTTACTAAGCTCAATTTGAATTTTCTTTTTTCCATCGGGCAACGAAATACTTTTTTAAGCATTTTCTTCAGATTGGAATTTAGCGCAGCTATTCAATGGAAAAAACTCATTCTTAGCATCAAACCAAGCAAAATGTGTCAATCAGACATTTGTTGATGATCACTATGGCCTGCCCGGCGTGAAAAATTTTAATAAATAGCACTTTTTATCAAAATTATTGATTATCTTGGAAATTATCAAATTCAGCGGTAGGGTACCTATCTCTGGTAAAAATGAAAGAGGAGAAAAAAGCTGTCGAATGGTTTAATAAAATAGGGGGCATTTCATTTGAAAAAAAATGACTAATGGCATTTTGAAATTTGCGAAGTTCGAAAAAAAATTCTGATCACCCGGTATCACTGATTCTGAAGTTTTTTGTCATGAAATTATTTACCTCCTATTCGACTATTGTTGTGCCAAATTCCATTTCTTGATTGCAAAAAACGAGGCTCCTACAATTTTTCAAAACGAAGCTTGAAATTACAAAAAAATTTCAATTTTCAATTTTTAGTTGGTAGCACCGCCACAAATCGAAAAAACAAAAATACGCTTATAATAGAGCTTGAAAAGCTAAACAAGAAAATGAAATCAAAAGTGGGGCATTTTATTCAAAAAAATCTTTGTTTTTGTTATAGCGCAAAAATGGATCACCCTGTATAGTTGAAAATAATTTCACTGGTTAGAACTTTCCAAATCAATAATTTTATGTATTACACCTTTGTCTCTATCTCGTAAGGGAAGGGCGCTAAGAAAGCCCGAAGCACTGTTGCAGGACCCTGTATTATTGATTTACCAACTGAACCATGGGCATTTCACTGTTGTTTGACCAACAGCACTGCGAGTTTATATTTATTTGATGATCAAATTTATGAGCTTGGTGAATCCAGGGGGAGGGGGGTGTCCGCCCGCGTGGGTATGATTTTTTTCAGCAGCTCCAGGTCTGTCCTCTGGGACCAAGAGGTAACCACCTTACTCCGGAAATGGCTTAGCTCCTTGTTTCCCTCAAAACCTGGAGGCTAGCAGGCATCCATTGCAAAAAGTGTCTCTCCTTAGGGGCTGAAAAATATACATGAGTAGATAAATCCAAAGCCTTTCAATTATTTGATTTGAGTAATTATATTACACTGGTCCAATAATTCGACCCATCACCATTTCGTGACCGCGACTTTGTCGGCCAATATCTTTTGAACGAGTTGATGGATTTAAAAAATCTTATCCACCAAGTAGTGGCCGTAAAATGGTGATAAGATGTGTTGAGTTATTCGAGCAGTGTATTTGGTAGTAATAGCAGCCGGCGAAGCCTTTCTTGCAGGTCAAAATTCTTTTGAAGACAACAAAATTATGTAGGTACCCGAAAAGGTATCTATAAGAGACAGTGACGATGTTCACAATTAGGTATTTGCCTGTCACCCTACCTGATGGCCATCTTAGCCTGAAGGGACCATCTTCTGTCCTGGTCCTGGATGCAAGAAAAAGTAGGTACGATGTGGCGACGACTTGCTCACCCTTTGAGTGAGCCTGATATGATTATCACAAGGGTCTTTGACAAGGATATTAACCAGTTCTGGAAGAAACCCAGCCTCAAGTCCCAAGGCAGGAAACATATCCTCCCCCGAAATGACTGTTGTGTTTCCCCCGAGCCACTAAAAAATACACCTTTAAATCATCTACCTACATAAATTTAAATTAAATCCGATTTTACTCCAAACTCTATTTGTTTTACCTACCTTTATGTTTATAAACTGGCATCATTATATGGGATACATGGAGAGCAAATCAAACAATAATAAAGCAACAAACGCGACACTGCGACGTTGCCTAGCGCTTTTGGAGGGTGAGAGGGGTGCTTGTAGGAAGGGGAATGCATTTTTTGAAGTTTTTGACATTTCCGTCAAACAAGGTGGCCATGTTGCCATGTTTATTCAACCTGTCGCTCTTGTGACCTGTCGCGCTTGAAATTGTCGCGCTAGCTGCCCGTAATCTGAGTTTCACGCCAGTGTCGTTCGACACCTGTTTGACACTGACGTTGACATTTCCAATGTTTGACGGTTGAGGTTATGTTGTGATTGTCGTGTGAAAATGTCGACATGAAAATGGTGATCGATTCTACATGGCCAGAAAAACAAAATGGACCACCTGGCAGAGCTTCGCCCCTCCACGACCCCCCTTCAACAATGATCGACACTTTTTGTGCCAAAATGGTATCAGCGGGATATGATGCGTCGAATTATAACGTATTTGCTTTTAATGGATTGACTGGTTTCATCCCCTCCATTTCAAGTTGCAATTTTTTACCCCCCCCCCCCTCCCTCCCTTCAAGAACTCAAAACCCCCGGGTGCGATTTTTGGCGATTTTGGATATGCTGTAGAGCACTCAATTCTGAACAGAATATCAAATTTTCATGACGTCCATATTTATTCCGAGGTTTTGCCGATTTTTTTACTATTTTTCCTGTACTATAATACTCTTACTGCGACCGTAAACAGCTCATTCCCCAACCGCAACCAGCTCATCCCTCACCACCCCTCACGCAACGCTTCGTGGCGGTAGACACATGACCATAGATCACATGACTGCCTGCCGCTTCCAGTCGGCTAGAGTGAGCTATGGAAAAAATATGTTGTGTTGATACGAATGGTACGATGTCAACTTGATGCTAACGTCTTGGCATCTAGTTGTCTGCATGTGCTATGTGTAACGTGACATTTGTCATTGTCAGTTGGTTTACACGAAAGTCGAAACAAGACAGGCGCGTCAGTGCACTATGTTCATTTCCTGTATGTATCTCCTTCTTCATACTTGCTTGCTGTTTTAGTATGCGCTAGAGTATTTACTACTCAGTGTTGAACATCAAAATATGGGGCCTCTAGGCAGTGGGCATTTCTATTCCTTGTTCTTGACTACTGCTGCGCTTGGGCATCATTTTCTTCAGTGGTTTAGTGGTCACCACTACTTAACAGCATTAGCAAATAGCCAATAATCAGTAGGTACGATTTTCGCTACGTTATCTCGAACATTTTCACTTGGTCGTATATCAGCACTGTTGCAGGACCCTGTATTATTGATTTACCAACTGAACCATGGGCATTTCACTGTTGTTTGACCAACAGCACTGCGAGTTTATATTTATTTGATGATCAAATTTATGAGCTTGGTGAATCCAGGGGGAGGGGGGTGTCCGCCCGCGTGGGTATGATTTTTTTCAGCAGCTCCAGGTCTGTCCTCTGGGACCAAGAGGTAACCACCTTACTCCGGAAATGGCTTAGCTCCTTGTTTCCCTCAAAACCTGGAGGCTAGCAGGCATCCATTGCAAAAAGTGTCTCTCCTTAGGGGCTGAAAAATATACATGAGTAGATAAATCCAAAGCCTTTCAATTATTTGATTTGAGTAATTATATTACACTGGTCCAATAATTCGACCCATCACCATTTCGTGACCGCGACTTTGTCGGCCAATATCTTTTGAACGAGTTGATGGATTTAAAAAATCTTATCCACCAAGTAGTGGCCGTAAAATGGTGATAAGATGTGTTGAGTTATTCGAGCAGTGTATTTGGTAGTAATAGCAGCCGGCGAAGCCTTTCTTGCAGGTCAAAATTCTTTTGAAGACAACAAAATTATGTAGGTACCCGAAAAGGTATCTATAAGAGACAGTGACGATGTTCACAATTAGGTATTTGCCTGTCACCCTACCTGATGGCCATCTTAGCCTGAAGGGACCATCTTCTGTCCTGGTCCTGGATGCAAGAAAAAGTAGGTACGATGTGGCGACGACTTGCTCACCCTTTGAGTGAGCCTGATATGATTATCACAAGGGTCTTTGACAAGGATATTAACCAGTTCTGGAAGAAACCCAGCCTCAAGTCCCAAGGCAGGAAACATATCCTCCCCCGAAATGACTGTTGTGTTTCCCCCGAGCCACTAAAAAATACACCTTTAAATCATCTACCTACATAAATTTAAATTAAATCCGATTTTACTCCAAACTCTATTTGTTTTACCTACCTTTATGTTTATAAACTGGCATCATTATATGGGATACATGGAGAGCAAATCAAACAATAATAAAGCAACAAACGCGACACTGCGACGTTGCCTAGCGCTTTTGGAGGGTGAGAGGGGTGCTTGTAGGAAGGGGAATGCATTTTTTGAAGTTTTTGACATTTCCGTCAAACAAGGTGGCCATGTTGCCATGTTTATTCAACCTGTCGCTCTTGTGACCTGTCGCGCTTGAAATTGTCGCGCTAGCTGCCCGTAATCTGAGTTTCACGCCAGTGTCGTTCGACACCTGTTTGACACTGACGTTGACATTTCCAATGTTTGACGGTTGAGGTTATGTTGTGATTGTCGTGTGAAAATGTCGCTCTTCCGAAAGCCTAAAAAATTCATTCCGAGGCGCGTATTCACAGAGAACGACAACGATGACGACGAACCGATGGAAGTGCAAGAAATTGCGCCCAGCGAACCGCCGAAACGCAGCAAAGATAAGTCAAAACACCGACCCAAGCAAACCCTGCTCAGCTTCGAAACGGAAGAAGAGGGCGAAGAAGTGTTCCAAGTACGCAAATCCTCGCACAGCAAAAAGGTCATGAAGATGTACGAAAAAGAACGCCAGAAAAAGAAGGAGGCCCCCAAGCCCGTGGAGAAAGAGGAACAAAAGAAAGACAAAACGGAGATCGTCACCGATGATTTTGTGCTGGTCGTCAATTCAAACCACAAAAAAATAGAATGCCCTCCGCCGCCGATGATCCTGAGCGGCCGCGATGCGCTGTGCGCCGGCAAGGACGACATGTCCTCGGAGGACGAGGAGGAAGAGGAGGCGCCGGTGGGAGGACACAAGTTCTCGAGGCCCGACAATTTTAAAAAGGTCCTCGAGTCAGGGGCCATTCCAGACGCTGCGATGATCCACGCGGCTAGAAAGCGGCGGCAAAGGGCACGCGAGCTGGGCGACGGATTCATCCCGGTCGAGGAAGAAGAAAACGAAGATAAGGGCAACAGGGCTCGCCGAGAATCAGATAATGAGGGCAGTGATGACGAGAGAATCGACATGGACGTGAATCTTCTTTTGAGGGATCAAGAGCGACGCAGAGAGCAGTTTCTTGCTGCTCAAGATTCCGATGAAGTAGATGAGTGGGAACATCAACAGATTAGGAAGGGAGTCACTGGTAAGACTCTTGAGCATATTATCTTCAATAATGAAGACTCTTTGTATAAATGTCTTAGGACTCTCAACTGACATATTAGCTTCCAAGACAATTTCACTGAGCATTTACAAGTAAACTTAGCCCAGGTATATTTGGTGCTATTTTTGATTTTTGTTTTGTTCGTTAATTTAACGTCCCTATTTCTGCAACGAGGTCTAACACCGACGCCGGTGCATGCTTTTCTTCACCGAGTTCACCATACCGAAAATTTTGCCAAATCCCTGTGTGTTCCAACACAGGATATAGGGATCTTCAACGACCACCAACATCGTATGAGGCCGGCACCATCGTTCACATTTTACGTACTAATGCGACACATGACGCGCCCTGCATTTAGCAAGCATTCAACTAAATCAAGAAACTCATATTTTTTTGGTTTGGGCTAGGAATTGAACCACCTACCGCTCAACCCGCCCAAACTGAGCCTAACAGAATGACGCGTGAAACCATTGCACTACAAGCTCCTCTGTGAATAAATTGATGCCCGATTGAAAGTGTGAAAAAGGGACCCTAGACGATCTCGATTGTAGTTAACATATCAAGAGTCAAAGATTTTCCTCGTTTCCTGTGTTTTTTGAATTTTCACTATTAAGATATTGATCGTTACTTTTTCTCTCCAAATATTACTCATACGTAAATACTGTCTAATTTTTGTCCTTTGGTTGCTTCAAAGTAAGTTTTTTTGGTGTATTTAGTTGCGATGCGAGAGGTATCAATTTTCTCTGAGTGAGTGTAGGCATCAGCGGTTTGAGCTTGTCGAGTCTGTTTGAAGAATCCTTGCTTTTGCTTGTATTCTGTGAAGGCCTTGCATTCTCTACAGGTGTCCCGAAATTAATGCAACAAAATTCACACGGAGGTAGAAAATTGAAAAATAAGGGGACTTCCTCAATAAAAATACTCTCGCAAACGTAATAACGGAGATAAAGACCTCCAAAGTTGGTTTTTTGAAACCGTTTTTTTTGCATAACTCTTGAACCGTTGAGCCCATTTCATTCAAATTTGAACCAAAGGTCACTGAAATAAGTCTCTATCGAACAATGATAACGCATTTTATCAAACATTTCCAGGGGCGAAGATAATAGGGGGTATCTTCCCCCTTTTACCCCTATTTTTCACCCCCTGAATATTTTTGGAAATGGTTTCAATTTCTGAATTCTACGTTTAATTTAGAGAAAAAAGTTACTCTTGCAAAATTTTGATTAGAGGTTTCGTTTTAAAGATATTAGGGATTGAAACATTGGAAAACATCTCGATATCGCCACTTTCCAGGGCCCAAAATATTTTTTTTCTGAAAAACTTCATGTTTCTTGGCAAAAATGGTGTTTTATCAACCTAAAACACCTGGAATTCTTATTTCAGTTAGGGAATCTTGAGTTTTCTTGAATTTTAATTTTTAAGGCCTTTGAAAGAGGCGTCTTTGATATGTTATCCAAAGTTTCAATTCCAAATATCTTGAAAATGGAGCCTTCAATCAAAATTTGGCGAGAGTAACTTTTTTCTCTAAATTTAACTTAGAATTCAAAAATTGAAAATATTCTCAAAAATATTCAGGGGGTGAAAACCAGGGGTAAAAGGGGGAAGGTACCCCCTATTATCTTCGCCCCTGGAAATGTTTGATGAAATGCGTTACCATTGTTCGATAGAGACCTATTTCTGTGAACTTTTGTTTAAATTTGAATGAAATCGGCTCAACGGTTCAAAAGGAACGCAAAAAAAACTGTTTCAAAAAACCAACTTTGAAGGCCTCTATCTCCGTTATTACGTTTACGAGAGTATTTTTATTGAGGAAGACCCACATATTTTTCAATTTTCTACCTCCGTGTGAATTTTGTTGCATCAATTTCGGGACACCTGTATAGTAGATCTTCACAGTTTGAGCATGTAGATTGTAGGTGAGATGTCACATATGTATTTTCTTCTAGTCTTTGTAGCAGTGCGGTTCCGAATATTTCACGTATTTTGGCAGCTGGCCTGCTGGCAGTAGTTGTTGCTGTGTCCAAATGGCTGACAACGATGGCATTGGGGTGCTTTATTTATTCTTCTTCTTCTTGGCTCGACACTCGACAGATGTTCTTAAATAAAGGGATTTTATCGAGTTCAAAATTGATATATTTTTGCAAGCTTATTGCAGAGGGCACAGCATGGGCTGGGCACCATTGTTACCTAGGCACCACATCAGGCGTTAAGCTCTTGTCTTCTTCTGAGTCTATTTTTCGTCTTCATTCAAATAATGAATAAAAGAATTAACTAACAAATTTTTCTTCAGAATTTTTTTACCGAGCACATTGAGTTGTAAACAACGTTTCTAATGATTTTATGAATCAAAATTCCCGAATTGAAGTTCATGCAAAGCCCCTTCTGTCAATTAATTTAAATAATAATGTAACGAAATTCCAGGTGCGACTGGTGTAATCGAACAACTGGTCTACAACGATCTTCACCAACCGGAAGCCCCGCCGCCGCCACCCATGCTGCAGGCCATCGAGCCGGGCATTCCCAGGACGCCCCAGATGATCGCCGAGAAGTTGCGCGAGCATTACCACAGCGTCAGAGCTTCCAGGGACGTCAACATTGAAAAGCTGAAGAAAATCAAAGAAGAGATGGCCCAGGTTTCTGAGGAAATGGAACAGCTCAAGGTCAAGGCGCCTAATGCCGCCGAAAGATTCAAGTTTTACCAAGAACTCAGAGGCTACATCACCGATTTGGTGGAGTGCCTTGACGAGAAAATCGGAGTCATCACGAGTTTGGAACAAAGGGCGATGGATCAGTTGGCCAGGAGGTCGGAGTGGCTGATCGAAAGACGGCGGCAGGACGTGAGGGATCAGGCCGAAGAAGCGACCTTCAAAGGAGGTATGATTGGAAAACCTACTACCTCTACTACATTTTACAGTTCTCTAAAATTAATTCGAAATCATTTCCAAAGCTCCCCTGCTTAAAATTCACGAGATGGCCTATTGCCAGAATTCAAAATTCAGCATCCAGGACCAGTATGAACTAATAATAATAATAATTCCCAATTCGCTTTATAGCAGGAAGTGTTCACATTACATAGATTAAAGTGCTGTAGTGGGACTCTGATGCATGGAATAGTTTCGTACGCCCGAAATGTCACGTGACTTTTCCACCAAACTGTGGTACTAGTACAAGAAAGATAGATTTCAACCTCGGAAAAAATATGGACGTCATGAAAAAATTTTTTTGATAAAATGAAAATGTAATATTTTGTTCAGAATTGAGTGCTCTACAACATATTCAAAATCGCCAAAAATCGCATCCGGAGGTTTTGAGTTATTGGAGGGGGGGGGGTAAAAAAATTGCAGCTAAAAATGGAGGGGATGGAACCCGTCAATCAATTGGATGCAAATACATTATAGTTCGACGTATCATATCCCGTTGATACCATTTTGGCACAATAAAATGTCGATCACTGTTGAAGGGGGGTCGTGGGTGGCGAAGCCCTGCTAGGTGGTCCATTTTGTTTTTCTGGCCATTTAGAACCGATCACGACACGTTTGGTATCTTTTCCGACTCAATTCAATCTTCTGAACTCATACCCCATATGTAAATTTGGATAAAAACAAGTTTGAACAAGTCAACTTGAGAAAACTTGTTTTTTCTTTGACAATTTTAACGATTTTTTTTTTACTGTTGGAGGTGTTCATTTTTAGAAAATTTTCAGGGACCATTAAATTGAAGTGTATTCTACACGAAAATCATCCACTCGATGTATAGTTTTGTTTCTAGAGTTGAAAAAATCGATTTGAACTTGAGCCAGCGCGGCGCGTCGTCTACTACTGACCAGAACACTACAGCATGCACCTTTAAATGAAAACACCTCAAATTATTGAAGAAATAACAACTCATCTTTGAAAATTGGAGGATCTGTGCAGAATTGAATTCCCTATAACATGAACAAAATCGCCTTGAATCGCAATGCAGGATTTTGAGTTATTCGAGGAGAAAGATAACATTTTGGCAAGATTCATACTCTATGAACTGTTACCTCTCCCCTGAAATAACTCAAAACCCTGCAGTGCGATTCATGGCGATTTTGTTTATGTTATAGGGAATTCAATTCTGCACAGATCCTCAAATTTTCAAAAATTAGTTGTTATTTCTTCAATGGTTTGAGGTGTTTTTATTTAAAGGTGCGTGCTGTAGTGTTCTGGTCAGTAGTAGACGACGCGCCGCGCCGTCTCAAGTTCAAATCAATTTTTTAAACTCGAGAGACAAAATTAAACTCGTGGAAAACACACTTCAATCTAATCGCCCCTGGAATATTTTCAAAGATAAACACCTCTAACAGCTAAAAAAAAATTCGTCAAAATTGTCAAAGAAAAAAGAAGTTTTCCCAAGTTAACTTCTTCAAACTTGTTTTCATCCAAATTTACACATCAAATTCAAGTTTAGGAGATTGAATTTAGTCGGAAAAGACACCAAACTTCTCGTGATCGATTCTACATGGCCAGAAAAACAAAATGGACCACCTGGCAGAGCTTCGCCCCTCCACGACCCCCCTTCAACAATGATCGACACTTTTTGTGCCAAAATGGTATCAGCGGGATATGATGCGTCGAATTATAACGTATTTGCTTTTAATGGATTGACTGGTTTCATCCCCTCCATTTCAAGTTGCAATTTTTTACCCCCCCCCCCCCCTCCCTCCCTTCAAGAACTCAAAACCCCCGGGTGCGATTTTTGGCGATTTTGGATATGCTGTAGAGCACTCAATTCTGAACAGAATATCAAATTTTCATGACGTCCATATTTATTCCGAGGTTTTGCCGATTTTTTTACTATTTTTCCTGTACTATAATACTCTTACTGCGACCGTAAACAGCTCATTCCCCAACCGCAACCAGCTCATCCCTCACCACCCCTCACGCAACGCTTCGTGGCGGTAGACACATGACCATAGATCACATGACTGCCTGCCGCTTCCAGTCGGCTAGAGTGAGCTATGGAAAAAATATGTTGTGTTGATACGAATGGTACGATGTCAACTTGATGCTAACGTCTTGGCATCTAGTTGTCTGCATGTGCTATGTGTAACGTGACATTTGTCATTGTCAGTTGGTTTACACGAAAGTCGAAACAAGACAGGCGCGTCAGTGCACTATGTTCATTTCCTGTATGTATCTCCTTCTTCATACTTGCTTGCTGTTTTAGTATGCGCTAGAGTATTTACTACTCAGTGTTGAACATCAAAATATGGGGCCTCTAGGCAGTGGGCATTTCTATTCCTTGTTCTTGACTACTGCTGCGCTTGGGCATCATTTTCTTCAGTGGTTTAGTGGTCACCACTACTTAACAGCATTAGCAAATAGCCAATAATCAGTAGGTACGATTTTCGCTACGTTATCTCGAACATTTTCACTTGGTCGTATATCATGTCGCGATGTCACGGTGACAACCGTCATATTACACATAGCACATCTATCAAGAGTCAAGACGTTAGCATCAAGTTATCATAGTACCATTCGTACCAACACAACACATTTTTTCTATAGTTTACTCTAACCAAACAAGCCGTGAAACTGATTATATGAACATGCAGCCCGGTGCGGTTAAAGCCAATCACCACGAATCGCCAGAGATGGCTGACTTTGAAGGATTAGGGGCGATTTAGACATCTCCACTATTCTCTCGTCTAATGGTGGCCCTACATTAAGCATCAAATGCTGCAGCTTTTTTTGCTGCTGAGCTCTCATTGGTCACATGTTGGTCATTGACAGCAATTTCAGGCGTCAGTTCCATTCAGAACTCTGCAGCAAAAAAAGCTGCAGCATTTGATGCTCAATGTAAGGCTAGCATAAAGGCGATCATTTTTAACGTCAAAATAATGAATCTATTTTGGTACTTCACAGGCCGGGTGAAGTTTCCCATTAGACGTTTGAGAGACTTCTAATCGCGATTTCAGTTATTATCTAGCAATATTTTTATTTAGTAAAACACACTCTAGCCACAGTCTTGATTTTCACGAATGTGAAGTGTGAACTAAGCAAAAGCCGCAACGTTGAACCGATCTACTTGAAATTCGGTATGCAGACATGGTTTTGCTGTCGGATGAGCCCATTTGTTTTTGACTGTCACCTGTCAAACGGAAATGTCACTATCAAAAAATGCCAGAAGTTATGGCGGCTTTACAGAACTTTGCATGTCGCCGGCGACAGTGTCCAATAGAATTAATTCTGGCTGTATAGCCCTACCTCCCTCCATATCATTCTCGCGACACGAGTTTCTGTCGTCGTGTCAATTTGTCTATCTGTCGTCTGTCAAATATTAAAAAATGTCCAAGTTCAAAACTTGACCATTCAATATTCAAAATCTGCCCGATGGATTGAAACCAAATTTGGCAGGAAGCAATGCAACAAAATAGTCAAATTAAGTCTGCAGCTGCAGTTTTCACCATTTTCCAGTCGGGCGTTATGAATTTTTAAAATTTATCCTAGCCGTTGCCACTCAAGACCCGGGTTTTTTTCACCAGAACGACTCGCTTTTGATGCAGGGCAGGACTCTACTCAAAAATTCATTCCTGCTCGGGGATCGACTTTTTTCAAATAATTCCAACTGGTATCGAAAGTAGATTGGATTGGGCGTCGTGTAATAGTAGTTTATAATACGAGTTGGCTGTTACATAAGTGGTTTTCAGACACGAAGCCGAAATTTGCAGAACGAGGGCGAATTGTGTTGCAGTGTGTTGCACAAGTGTTGCAGTGGCGTAACAATAAGGGGTGCAGAGGGTGCATGGCGCCTCGGCGCCGAGCAGAAACAGGCGCCGGTGATTTTTGTAGGAATTGAAAAAATCAGAACATGAAGTGCCGATAGGAGCGCCAACCATCCGCAGAGCAAAGTGCAAGTCAAAAATGCCATGTCTTGAGGGCGAATTTGGCAGATTTATTTTAAGCGTTTAGCGTTTGTGATTTTTTTGACTTTGCCAGTCACAACCGCATCGGCAGATTCTCGAAACTTTAATTAATAAAAAACTATTTACGTAGTACCATGAGCCAGGAACGTTTGCGGGGACTGGCTCTTATTTCAATAGAACACGAAAGAGCCCAGGCCATGAATTTTGACGAGGTTATTGATACCGGGTGTTTATAAATGTCTGTGATCGCATCGGCTTTGGAATCCGCTTTCGATCACTACAATTGCGCCTGTTACTGCGTTTTTCGGCCTGACCCATGCCTGCCGCGATCACAGACTCTTATAAACACCCTGTAGTTTCGCTGACTGGAAGGACAGAAATCAATTGCTATATACTGCTAATATTACTAACTAATAGTAGGTATAGGTATATTTTAACAAGTTTATTGATTTGTCTCATTGTTTCATATTTATTAGCCGATTTTAGAAAATCATTGAGATACGTTAGAGAGCAGTCTTTTACGACAGTTCACACAGTACACAGAAGAAGACTTTTTAGTTTCACTTTTTTTCCTCATCCTTTAAATTTGGAGTTGAATTCTAAATTAAATCTGGTTTTTGTCGACTATTGAAGAGAAAATCCTCATTATTATCAGCATATTATTATTCGCAAAAAAAAATCGGCTGCAGCGCGCCCAGGAGTTCAACATGATAAATAGGCGCCAATATCTAACGCACTTCGGCGCCAACTTGAGTAGCTACGCCACTGAGTGTTGTACAACATTTTACGTGTTTGTTCTATTGGAAATTGGTTAATTTTTGTAATTTTTGAGGTTATTTTGACAAGTTTAACTTGAATACATAAACTGTAATATTCATATAAAACTTATATAAAAGTCATTACATCTCATGTATTAACACAACAAACACGTAAACCCATTAACAAAATCGACACAGCTTCGGTTTTCCGACGGTAATTTTTTCAAATTGATATTTGCACATTCCATCAATTTGAAAAAAGTGCTGTGCAAACTTCGACATGCGGTGAGCCCCACGAAATATTCATTTTATGTGCAGACGTTGCTGAGAGTGGAAGTTGGAGAAAAGAGTGAATTCATTTTTGGAGGAATTCACGGTTTTCGAGTTTTCCTCTTTGGAAAAACTGCAAATTTTTCAACTTTTTATCTCGTGAACAGATTTTCACCTTTTTTTTTAAACAAGAGATAACTGATTCTTGAACATTTTCCTACTATTTTTTCTGTTTTCCCTGTTGAAAATGTAAAACCGGCCTGGGTTATCGAGACCAGACTCAAATGATGGAGCTCAAAATAGTCAAAATCAAGCCCTTATATCTTAATTCTTCAATATTTTTCTTAAATTGTAACTTCCCAACCGAAGGGACGTCTCATACAAAAATCTTCATTCGTTCCTTGCTACTCGTCGGGGAAGTTTTGGGGTGACACAACCGATTTTTTTTTCTACGAGAGGTCTGAAACACCACGATGTGGAACTATGAAGTCAACTAAGGACTCCACGGCTACTTCTCCCGACATCAATTGTTGGACACCCCTAGAGAAAATGGGGCATCTGTATAGAAAATATTTACTAAAAAAAATGAAATTTTCACTGCACCATCAGCATACAGTTAAATACGCAAAGCATTGTAAACTCTTTTTTCAGGAACTCTCGTGAAGCCTCCCAGCGACGACGAGGAAAAGGTACGCCGAGCGGCAGAACGGGAGGGACGCAGGACGCGCCGAAGGCGAGCCAGAGAAATGGGCGGCCAACCCAAACACGTCGAAGGCATGTCCAGCGACGACGAGATCTCCCAACAGGACCTGCTGCATTTCGACAAGGAAAGAGAAGCCATCGAAACGGAAGTCCAGCAAGTGTTCACCGACGTCGTCGAAGACTACTCATCGGTGGCCTCCATTCTCATCAAGTTCGAAGAGTGGCGCGAAACGGACCTGGTGGCGTACAACGAGGCGTACGCCACGCTTTGCCTCCCGAAAGTCATAAGCCCGCTCGTGCGACTGGAACTGGTCTTTTGGGATCCCCTCAACGACTCCTTGGACGTGGAAAAGCTCCACTGGTACCGCACGCTGGCCCTGTACGGCCTGCACGACGACGAAACGGAAGCGACCCTCGCCCGCGATCCGGACCTCAACCTCTTGCCCACCATAATCGAAAAAGTCATCATACAAAAGCTGACGCTCCTGGTCGACCGCTGCTGGGACCCGCTTTCCAACTCGCAAACTCTGCGCCTGGTCGGTATCATAACGCGGTACATCCGCAAATTCCCCAGCCTCGGACCTGCCAGCAAAGCCCTGGGGAACCTGTTCAACGCCATCTTGCACAAGATGAAAACTTCGTTGGAACACGACGTCTTCATTCCCCTCACGCCCAAGCTCGAAAGCAAGTCGCCGTTTTTCCAAAGGCAGTTTGCGAGCGGGCTCAAGCTCTTGAAGAACATAACCAGCTGGCAGGGCGTTTTGAACGACAACACGCTCAGGGATTTGGCGTTGAACGCGCTCCTGAATCGGTACCTGCTGAGCGCCATCAAGTTCTGCATGCTCACCGACGGCGTTTCGAAAGTGAGCCTGGTCAGTTTCATTTTGCCGAGAGTGTGGCTGCAGGGAAACACGCCAGAATTGAAAATGTTCAGTGCGACAGTGCAGAATTTATCGCAGCAGCTGGACAGGAACAATCCACTGCATTTGGAATCAATAGAAATTGTTAATAATATCCTCAAAACTTTACGTACTTAGTTGTTAGCAGAGTGTGACTTGTTGTGTGAAATTTAAAATATATTTTGTTCTTAAAATCGTTTCTGGCTCTGAAATTTTACATTCTCCCGGTATTTTATCCCTGCTGGAATACCACATAATATAATAATATTATTATAACCGGCTAAAAATATGCAAAACTGACCCTAAATGGTCTCGATTGTGATCTAAAGAGTCCCTTTCGATCCCGTGTGAGCTTCCCCGTTTTCAAAAGCTTTTTCTTCCACCATTATTTTCCGTGCCTATCGATGAAACAAAGCGTGGGGCGGCCGAAATTTTGCCGCAGGTGTTGTAGTCAAAATGAAAGCTTTGTTTCACACGCCGCATGTTGAAGTTTGATCCTCCGCTGAGGATAAAAAACATTCCACGAAAAATATTTTTTCCCGCGGAGGATCGAACAGTATTCGTGAGTTTCAAGCTTTAATACACTTGCAAACACCCGGTATAAAAAAACTACATAATGAGAAATTGATTATTGAATTGAAAATATCTCAACTTTTACAAATTTGTACATATTAAATTCATTTCAACTTAAAAATATAAAATCTCTCTCTATCAAAATCAAAATAAAAAAAAAAGTGTAACGATTCAAAAATTACCGCCTTAAGTGTTGCCATGGCAACTGTCGAACTGCCTGGGGACTCTGGGGGAATGTACTTGGAATGCATGCTGGTAACCCTGACGTTTGACGTTTTGTGTGTCAAATTTGAAGTATTCGAATTTAACCGTCTCGTTTGCTTGTGCTGCGTGAAAATGGCCCAAGTTATAACTTTTGATAAAAGCCTTCAGATGCGCCTGCAAGAGTACGATGATGTCCTTTCTGGATACGAAACGCTTCCCGTGTCGGCTTTGCAAAAGGAATGGTCGTTTTACCTTGATCTGATGTTGGATCCAAACGGGTGGCAAGCGCTCTGGAAGATACAGAGGACGACGTGCGAGGATCTCGGTATACCTTTCCCTTCCATAGTCCTAGTCGTAGTTTTAAACTTGGACCTACCCAATTTGCAAGCGCTCGTCAGAGTTTTGGCTGTGCAAGATGACATTCACATAGCAGATCGGCATTTCGTGCCTCTAAAACAACTATTTCCCACAAAAGGCCAAGACGAAAGCGTGGTTCTCAACATCGAACAGACTGCAAATTGCTTGGACATGTTACGTTTTTTCTACAATCACTTGTTCATGGTTTGGGACTTGGAAGAAGACGATTGCCTCGATTGGAAAAGCAAGCACTTGGAAACCAGGCTGCGTTTGTACTACGACGCCAAGAATCAAATCATACCTAGAGCCACAGCTGAGCACTTGCATTCGCTTCTTGGCGAAGCCAAACGTTTGGATGCGAAACGTAAGAAACTTGAATCCTTAGTCACCGACATTGAGGATGAAAACAATGAAACCGTTGACGAACTCATGGAGCTGCACATACGTTTGAAGGAGATCCAAAGCGAAGTTGAAATCATCGAAAATCCACTGCTGCGCAGAGTTCACATGAAGAGGTATCAAGTCTCGCCAAACGCCACTGAAAAAAGTAACAATATATGGCTAGTTTATGATCAAGGCAAAATTACCGATTGCATCGATTTCTTGAGCGAAGTTCAAAAAGAATTCCCTGAAAAAACAGTCAGGTTCGCTCCGTGTTTATCGACGACTCTTGTAAGTGCAAATCGAAACGACGTTTACATTCTGAGCCCCTCAAATCACGCCATCCAATCGACGGGAGCTCTGGAAGAAGGTGGGGTTCTCAAAGGCATTTACGACAACAAAAGCACTGTTCTAACTTCTACCAGAGAAGACGTCATGTTGGATTTCAAAGGAACAAGCACGATTTTGGAAAACTTGACGATCAACGCTTCTTCGGCACAGTGTGCGATAATCGTGAGAGGGGGTCAGCTCAAGTTGAAAAACTGCAAGATGTTCGGCGACGGAAAGTCTTCGACGCACCAAGGAATCATCGTTCTGGCCGGGGCGCAGCTGGAAATCGAGAACTGTGAGATTGCAAATTTCTTCACGGCGATCGTTGGAAATACGGGGGGGAAAATCGTGATAAAATCGAGCGAAATTTCGGATGTCTGCGTGGGAATGAGGATCTACCACAATTGCGCGATGAATATGGAAAAGAGCTTGATTCGAAAATGCAAAGATTACGGCGTGTGCGTCGAGACGGACAAGAGCTTCGACGGGGATGACGACACTAAAGTTGGCAGCTTTGAAACGTTGAACATGTAAGTTACGCACAGGTGGAAATCTTTCAGCTGAATTCAGGGCTCGATAGAAACAAACTCATACTGTTCATCATCACATCTCTCATCGACACTAATTCTGTGATTGGCGGCCAGAAAGCGGCTCTTTATTGACTAGTCCGTAAAGTTGCTTTTTCTGGACTAGTCCGTAAACTGACTCTTTATGAACTAGTTCGTCAAGTGGTGTTTCATAGACAGGTCCGTAATAATGAAGTACCTAGGACGATTAAAATCAATTCTCACCAACACTTCATTATTTAAATCCTAAATCAAAAGAAACAATAAGTACTACACCTTTTCCAGTTGTAGCTCAGAAAATATCAATTGTATTTCAGATATCGTCAATTGAATTTCAGATTAATCGAGTGTATTTCAGAAAGCGTCAGTTGTATTTCGGATTAGTCACTTGTAGTTCAGAAGGCGTCAATTGTATTTCAGATTTATCAAATGTAGTTCAGAAAACTTGAACTGTACATCAGATTATGTCAATTGTATTTCAGAAAGCGTTAATTGAAGTTCAGAAGGCGTCAATTGTAGTTCAGAAGACATCAGTTGCATCTCAGATTAGTAAAATGTAGTTCAGAAAGTATCAATTTTATTCGGACTCCTGCAAATTGGGGCACTTTTGCACAGCCACAGCTTCGAACTCTCGTTCGAACTCTTGATCTTCTTGTATGATGAACTGCAGATATTCGGCACATCTTCTGTGTAACAGATGCCTGCGGGGGTGTTAATCGCACGACCGGCTTCCGCAGTATTGAAGAACGACAAATGCTACAATTATCTTGGAGCTGCATTGATTGATAAATTATAGATATAAATTGTTTTCTGAACTACAAATGACATGTTCTGAAATACAAATCACGCTTTCTGATATTCAAATGATTATTTCTGATATACAAATGACGCTTTCTCAAATTCAATTTATTAATCTGAAATAAAATTGAATGTTTCTGAAATACATTTGACTAATCTGAAATGCAATTGACGTCTTCTGAACTACAATTGACAATATCTGAAATACAACTGATATTTTCTGAACTACAACTGGAAAAGGTGTAGTGAGGTTGAACAGTCGCACCGACAACATACAACAACAACACCAACAATAATTCAGCTCATGATAACCAAAACAGGGCAGGTCTTTCTTGAAAAGGGGCCAAAATGCCGTCTTTGGTTGCTATTTTTTTAAACAATTGCAAGGCTTCAGACGCTCTCAGTGCGATGCAGGACGAGAATTAAAATTAATCGTTCGCCGATGAAGTGCTGCATTTCAGAAGGCGGCTGGATCTAAAAAGTTACGACATGCGAACAAGTACTCGTTCTTATCAAAATACATTAATACATACAGGTGTCCCAAAAGTATCGCATTCCGAGTCTAGAACGGTAAATGGAACCCACTCAAGAACACGAGAAAAATATTTGAAAAAAAATGACGTTTATTTTTGAAGATACGGGGGTTCAATGGTTGGAGCTTCGCCCCCCACACATTTCCGGTATTCAGAGTGATTTTGGGAAACTGTTTGTGAAAGACTAATCAGTAAAAATTATCAACCACTGATTCATAAATATCAAAAATTCATTTTCCCTAAAAAGCGCCACTAAGTTTTTTCTATGAAAACGAGAAAAGTCATGTCTTGTTCTAAATTATTTTAGAGACCAATGGAATATTTCAAAGGCATTGGTAGGATTTTGAACCCCCCTCGGAACCCCCATATCTTCAAAAATAAACGTCATTAATTTTTTGGATATTTTTCTCCTGTTCTTGAGTGGATTCCATATACCGCTCTGGATTCGGAATGCGATACTTTTGAGACACCTGTATAAGAAGTTAAATCCAGAGGAGAATTTGAACTTTGTTTTGACATCGCGAGGAGATTTTACGGTTTTCCAATTTTCTATCGATTCTTGAAGTTCATTTAGTTGATACATAATTGGTACAGATCGATCCTTCAATTATTTGTTTTCGTCTTTACTCCAGAGTTCCTCAAGTGCAAATAGATTCGGTTGAAGGCAGCGAAAACGCCAAAGGTGACGCCATAATCAACAAGAAACCTGCTCTGGAGCCGTTCGACGATCTGTTCGTCCCTGGATTGGACATAACACTTTGCAACGGAATGGAGGTTGAACAAGAAGAAGGCAGTGAAGAACCCGATGGCAGAGTTTCACCTGCCACTATTTAAAATCAAGTGCCATTTTGAAAAAATATAATATAAACAATATGTACTAACATTATTTTTTTGTTACCACTATTTAAAGGATTATATATGTTTTTTTTAATAAGTTTTTACGTTGAGAATTGGTTTTGTTTATCGTTAAAATTAATAAAATATCTAATGCATGATGAAGCGGTCTTTTCATGAACCTATATGTTTGGGATGGAACTTCAAACTTAGGTACCTATAATTGCAGAAGGAATAGAATATAAAAAAATATGACTTTATCTACACATAAGATTTTTCCATTTGCTTAGCAAGCGAAACACGAGAACGTTGAATTTCACACGTTGACCACGTTTGATGAAAATCACAGACCAAGTTGAAATCACCGAAAATCTAACAACCAAAATTCGCAAAGTCTGGTGTTTCTCTCTAAGAAATTCAGTCTTGCTAGAAGTTCCACAACCTCTTCATTCGATTTTTCTTCCCTAGACTCATTTCTTCACATACCTACACTAGCCTCTTCAGACAAAGCCTGTGATTTTAGCGAAGATGGGTTTAAATTTATCTCGCGTTTCCATCTTACGAGAGATCATAAGAAAAACTGCACTTTTCAAGTCCATGTCATTTTTTTTTGCTATAGGTGAAGGCAGGGGCTTTCCTTTTCAAACTAATCTCTAATTCAACTGACACAGACCTCAGTCAGTATCAAAATGAGCGTCGATTTTTCAAGTTTTCTGTTCAGCCACTATAGTGCAGTTCAATTTTTTGATAAATTGATAACTACCTAGGTGCCTATTCTAGAGTTCCATGTGCTAATGAATCTGCCATTGAAGGCGCAGCCAAAAAGCCAAGGATGGTGAAGTCATAATCAACAACATGGTTTTGCACTTTCAAATGGAAAACTCGGAAAATTCTGAGAGAAATTGTCGGAAAACGTTCAAGAATCAGTTATTACGTCTTGTTAAAAAAATAAATGGAACTCTGTTCAGGGGATAAAAAGTTAGAACCTGTATACCTGTATACTCTCTCTGCTGTATACCAAATTTCAAGTCGATCGGATCAAAGTTGCGGCTGTTATCGTTTCAGATTACAGACAGACATCACTTCAAAAATGGTCTTATTGATCATCTTGGGGGACCCCAAAATGGATAAATCCGTCTCCATCTCGGAAAAAAATTGGGTTCACAATACTTTCCCCTCCTCGTTGGATGGTGGGTCGGGAAGGTAAAATAATGACCTTATCTTTAAAATTATTTTAGGGAGCAATGGAACATTTTATTATTTATATGATTTTTGTTATTTATGACTCACCCTGGATCGTAAGCAGAAATCCAGTACACACCAACTAATTGATAATTTTTACTGATTAGTCTATCACAAACAGTTCCACAAAATCACTTCAAATAGAGAAAACGGGGGGGGGGGGCGGAGTTTCACCCTTTGATATCTAAATATATCCTCAAAAAAAAACACGTCATTAATTTTTCTGGATAGTTTTCCCGAATTCTCGTGCTCATGAGTTGATTCTATACAGGGTGTTTGGGTCTGGTTATTACAAATTTCAAGGGATGATTCCCCATTAAAAATAATGCCGAAAGAACAAAAAACTCATCGTCCTAAAATGCTTCCTTAAAAAGATACAGGGTGTTGAAGTTGACTTTTTTAAATGTTTTTTTCACCGTAACTTTTGAACCGTTGAACCGATTTTTATAAAATTTGAATCAAAGATTAGTCAACTGAGTCTCCATCGAATAATAATACCAAACTTCATAAAAAAATTTCTGGGGGCGTAGATAATAGGAGACTCCCCTATTTTCGTCCCTATTTTTATCTCCCCTGTTTATTTTTCAAAACTTTTGATATTTTCGGATTCTACGTTCAATTTAGAAGAAAAAGTTACTCTTGCAAAATTTTGATTAGAGACTTCATTTTCAAGATACATATAATTTGGATTTGAAAAATTGGAAAACAACACAAAATCGGCACTTTCCAGGGCCAAATTGTTTTTTTTTCTGAAAAACTTCATGTTTCTCAGCGAAAATGGTGGTTTATCAACTTAAAACACCCAGAAAACTCATTCCAGTTGACGAATCATGGGTTTTCTTGAATTTTAATTTTTAGGCCCAGGAAAGTGGCGATTTCGAGATGTTTTCCTATGTTTCAATCCCAAATATCTCGAAAACGAAGCCTTTAATCAAAATTTTGCAAGAGTACCTAACTTTTTTTCTAAATGAACGTAGAATCTGAAAATATCAATAATTTTAAAAAATAAATAGGGGAGATAAAAATAGGGACAAAAATAGGGGACAGTCCCCTATTGTCCACGCCCCCAGAAATTTTTGATAAATTGTGGTACCTACTATTATTCGATGGAGACTCATTTGACTAAACTTTGGTTCAAATTTGATTAAAATCGGTTCAATGGTTCAAAAGTTGCGGTGAAAAAAACACTTATAAAAGTCAACTTCAACACCCTGTATCTTTTTAAGAAAGCATTTCAGCAGGACCATGAGTTTTTTGTTCTTTCGCCTTTATTTTTGATGGGGAATCATCCCTCAAAGTTTGTAATAACCAGACCCGAACACCCTGTATACTGCTCTGGGCTCAGAATTCGATGCTTTTGAGACATCCTATCCTATATATTCCAAAAACTTTTGGCGCTTTGGCCGTTTGAAAATGGATCCGTCGTTATCTAAAAAATTTTTTAAAACATCACAATACTTTCCCTGCCAATTTCTATTAGTGGAAGGGGGACCTGAGAAGTAAAATAAGTGGACTCTCTCAAAAGAATAAATTTCTGAAACTATAGTAATAGGGTGATTGCATGAAATTCGTTCACCTGATCACCGGCAGGCAGCGCAAGGATCGAGTTATGTTTTGACGTTTGTTAGGGAATTGCATAGGGACCATAGACAAGGATTGGGGCACATGACAGGTGTAAGGCATTGTTAGAATGATTAGAAATCATAATCTCAATCTCATAAACGCCGAACAAACCAGTATGTGAACAAAACACGTAAAAATGACAGTATTTAGTGAGGTTAGTCCGGTTGACGTTGACTCCGCATGGATAAAACTTGACAGATGACAATGACACTATAGACATTTTGCCATTAGCTCCATCTACATGCAATCACCCTAACGAACGAAGATATAGGTAAGCTTCCAAATACGAGCTTTGGAAATTGATTTTTCGTCATAATTTTGAAACTTCTTGACCAATTGCACTTCAATTTGACACATGCACTATCAGCTGTCTGGATACATACAGGGACATTCATTTTATATAAAAAGTCAAGTGGCGTATCTACTAGGGGTCCGCTCCCTTTTCTCCCTAATCTTCAACGCCCACTGAATGTTTTGAAAAATTGATGCAAATTTGAAATTATGTTTGATTTGAAGAAAAGTTACTCTTGCGAAAAAAATTCAAGGTTTCGTTTCTGAGATACATATGAGTCTGAATGTTCGAAAAACATCTGGAAAAACACAAATTTTCAAGGACCTATTAGGTACCCACTCAGCATAGCATGTCATGTTTCATAAATGAGATGATCTCAATCATGTCACAAAATAACATCACAATGAACGTATGGCGCGATGTGACAGAGAAAAAGTGTCTGCCCTGACCGGGACTCGAACCCGGGTCTTCCATTTGCCGGATGGATACTCTGACCACTAAGCTATCGGGGAGTCAACAGTTCCTCCGCTACATGCCCATATGAGAGCCGCCACAGTACTCCCCCTCCAGAGACGTCGTTCGTCTCGTATGTACCCCTGCGTTCGCCGTACTTATGGACCGTTGACCGTTGTTCAGTACTCCCCACCTAGGGCGACGGATAGGACGTGGGTGGACGTAGGGCAAAGAAGTGGCGGTGCCGAGGGCGGTGCTGTTTAATTGTCCATTGCTTGCTTTGTACCTGTTTGTTCGAGTGGCATGTTGCGTGCGTGCTGCTTTTGTTCGGGGTCACCATTTATGGCGCGATGTGACGGAGAAAAAGTGTCTGCCCTGACCGGGACTCGAACCCGGGTCTTCCATTTGCCGGATGGATACTCTGACCACTAAGCTATCGGGGAGACAACAGTTCCTCCGCCACATGCCCATATGAGAGCCGCCACAAACGTTACTTCCACATCTATGAGATGTTCATCTGCGATGTTATACGATGTAATGTCTAAGAGATGTTTCAAAATGAACTTAAATTAAACATCACACATGAGACATCTACCGGACGTAACATTGTTACTTCTTTCAACTGATCGAAGTGTAGCATCTTACTGACGTCAATGAGACGTAGTCTGAGAGATTTTTCAAATTTCGCGGGCTGTCATCGTTAAGCTTCGTGTGTCGGAAAATATTTAATTAATAGTTTTGCCCCCTATTCCATGTGTGTGATGCCAGAACAGCCTTTATGTCTTCATGTTTAGTTTGAGGCCCTGCGGGCCCCCTTAATGTCTTCATTTGTCGATTGGAACCATTTTTGTGTCTTCTTGTGCTTGTTGCTTTCGGAACTAGTGAGTCCCGTTTGTGTCTCCTTGTGTTCTTTGAAAGCCTACTGGGCCTTCTTGCATTTTGTCGTGGCTTTCGCACCTCTGGTGAACCCTTATTGTGTCTACTTTTGTGTTATTCGGAACCCCAAAATGGGCCGCCCCTTTTGTCTTATTGTGCTTTCGAATACTTTGATGACTCCCGTTCATGTCTTATTGTAACGTCCGGGGCCCCAACGGAGCCCCTTGTGTCTTGCTGTAACGTTTCGAGCCCCAGCGAGGCTCTTTGGGTTCGGTGTATCGTTTGGAGTCCTATTGAAATATCCCGAGAAATATCCCTGAACATCAAGTACGCTGTTTAAATATTGTTAACAAGGGCGAACGGGGCGCAGCCGGGCTGAAGGGCGGAGCCTTCGGGCTTTGGCGAAAGCGCACTCTCGATGGCGGTGGTGAGACCCGAGGCCTCGCTGGCGAACGATTTCCGCTCGGCGGTTGGTTCGGAAAGGTGGCCCCGAGAGGGGCCGATGCTTTGGCCCTGAAAAGGGCCAATGGTTTCTTGACGATGGTCGTGGATGGGAAACATCAGGGCGAAGGCCGTCTGCGGACGTGCGGTGCGTGGTCGATGCGGCGATGTGTGTCGGCTCAGGACTGCTGAACGACTGGGGAGAATCATACAAGCGTCGGCTTATATAGGAGCGAAGGGACGAGCGTTGGCTCCGCCTCCTTCCGGCCGGGCCGGTAACAATATACTGTATTAGACAAGTTGGTAGCTAGACGAATCGGCAGCAGTGTCTCTAACTATCACCTGTGGGGATCCAGGTTCGAATCCTCCGGAGTACGCCAATTGAAAAACAACTTTTCTTAGGAGAAAAACGTGCTGTATAGATTGTATATATTAGTAAAAATAGGTGTGGAACCTCCTATGACATAAGACTATGTTGAAAAGTGGTGAAAAATTAATGTTTATTAAAAAATACACATACAAAATGCGACGTTATATGTACGTCAAAAAGTGATATCCACGAGATGTGGAATAGCGATGTAGATAGTATGTCACATTTGGACATCTTTGAGATATCTCATTCATGTTCTAATTACCCGGACATATAAGAGGTAAAGCTGAGTTTATGATGAGCGATTTTTTCCCGCGATTTGAGCTGAGCTGAGCGGAGCGGAGCGATTTTTTTGCCTAGGCCAATTACGATGCGTGGAAGTGACATCATGAATGGACAGGATTGGTCCAGACACAAAAAAATCGCTCAGCTCAGCTCCGCTCCGCCGGGTATCGCTCATCATAAACTGAGCATAACAGAGATGTCCATTTAACATCGCATAGACTTTTTTTGTTAGCATCGCAGTTGTGACTTAAACATCTGAGTGATGTCACTGAGATGTTTTCTTGCTGAGTGGGTAGGTACCTATACAAATTCAACAATTTTAAAAATTGGTTGTTTCGTCTATGGTTGTTTCTCATTCAGAATGATGGTTTTTCAAGTCAAAAGGTCTAGAAAACTCATTATACAGTAATAAAAATTGTGAATTTTCTTGAATTGTAATCTTTTGAAACTGGGGTCCCCAGTGGCGTCGAAGATTGGGGGAAAGGGGTGCGAACCCCCAGTATTGTTGCCCTTGAACTTTTTTATGGAAAATTATTGCCATTTAATCGTGTAAGGTGTGTATCCAGGATTCCCGGTAGCATATCTACCAAATTTAAATGAAATCGGCCAAGAAGTTCCAAAATTATGACAAACATCTCGATTTTCAATGTTCATTTTTGAAAGCTTTATATTATCATTTGTTCCTAAAATATCGAGTAAAATATATTATTTTGAAAGAGTCCACTTATTTTTTCTTCCATCACCTCCTGAAGTTTGGCAGATAATTCGGAAACCGTAAACCGGAAATATCCTGTTTTTTTTTATACCTACGACTATGGTCTTTTTGGATGATTTCTTCTTTCATATAGTTTTCGTTTTAATGAGAAATTGAATTTTCAGACTGTAGTCAAAGACACGCAAAGCAAAACTCATTGGTTAAAGGAAAGCCCCCGTCCATCCGTCCGGTGGCGGTGGGATCTGGGACGGACTTCGCTCACTGTCCACCTGCCAAGTCCGCCCCTGTCTTGAGTGTTGTCGGCAAGTATGGGCGCTGATTAGACAACCAGTAATACATTTTTCAAGGTGCCGGAAGACTTCTTGTAGAAAGAAATGTTACCGCTCTGCTTTCATACATTTTTGATTGCACTCCTAAAGAGAAAACAGAGGGCAATTTCATTGCAATATGGGCCATACAGGGCAAAAACCGAGGCAAAAACTCAACATTTTCAGTGACATTTTAATAATTTATTGATAATTAATTATAGTTGGCAACATCATCGTGACATTTATTGCAGTAGTTGTCAATTAATATTTGGCAGGTCGGCTTGTCAAATCGACCAAAATTGGCATATTTTCGGAAGTATTTTCAACATTTCAAGGCGATTCACATCATCCGCGGGGTTGATGGACTCCGCCGGCTATGCAACTAATAAAACGCCGAGTTCGGATGACACAATTCAACGCGCAAGCGTTCGCACAAAGGATGGCAAATCGTTCAGTGTTTTGTGCACAATAGACAGGTAAAGGGTGCGCCGTGTCAGATAAAGACGGTTTTTTCTCGTCCAAGATGCGTTTTATACCTTAGCACTTGTGTGTGGATTAGATTCCGATCCCGATCCGATTGCGTGGAATGTCTGTGGCGGTGCGGTGGTAAAATACCTGTTGTGTTGTTCGAAAATCACTTCTTGGGCACACATACAAAATGGCGCACCAAATGCCCCCATCGGTGAACTGTTCTTTGGATGATATCGACCTGACGGCACTGAAGGTAGGCCCAAATCTCGAAAAAATCCGCATGCAATTTGAGGGGCGTTTGCCCGAACCCCCATCCGGCCAGTTCACTGTCTTACTTTACTGTATTTTGTAAACAAGTAGTATTTGGGTGTGTGTGTGTGTGTGTGTGAGTGTGAATGTAATGATGGTGTGAATCATTTCTTATTGTCCTTTGTGCTGGTTGCAGGATCCAGCAGGAATTTTCGAGTTAATCGAAGTGGTCGGAAATGGAACGTACGGACAGGTCTACAAGGTGAGATAATTGCTCTTATTATAGCTTTTCTGGTGTCAGTGACACCTCAACTTGAGAATTCAAAGTGAGGTCTTTGGTAAATTGGAAATAACAACACCAGGGTCGCCCGTTGTTGATAATGACACATCATGATGATAGCGGCTGTTGCAAAAAAAGTTGCCAAAGAAATGTTTTGGAATTCCCTTTCAGAGCTCCTTCCACCAAGCAGTCTTGTGGACTTCTCCGTTACCTACTTGTGAAAATTAAACGGTCACTAATTTGAATCATGGCTAATTTGACTAATTTGAATTTTAGTTATCAAGCGAGCTTGTAATGGTTAAGAACCCCGCCGCATATTATAGTTAACGCCCACAGTTAGTACCTACATACCTGGGCACAAATGCATTGCTTATTCATGAGAACATAAGTAAAATAAAAAAGTGCTTGTGGAATTTAGGTTCTCTGAGAGACAGAGATTGGTCAGGACAAAAAAGGTTGGGCGGCAGATATTTTTTTTTGCACTGTAAAAAAACAATAATGATAGTTGGGACATTGATCCTTGTTTTTCTGCAGGATCACCGAAAGAATAAAATTAACAATACTTTTAATGTTCGCCTGAACATGTTTAAGTTTAATGACATTGTCTGCATTTGAATATATCGATCGGCAAACCGATCACGTTCATTTGATCAATCCTAAGATTAGTGAATTATTATTATTAGGCAAATTTTTTCTCGCAAGGACCCGTCCTTCAGCCTCATTCTCTGAGACATTGAACATTTTCAATATTGAAAATGGGATTTTAAAGAGCCAAAATTACTCCTTTGACTGGGTAAGCAAGCACCTACTATGTCAGTTCAGGTTCAGGCTTCCGCAGACGGCGTGCTCCCCCCCCACAGGTTTCGTTTCAATCCATAGTTGGGACTCCTGCCCAATAGGCTTACCTAGACGTGCCGAAATTAACCAGGGTGAATAACAAAAACTTTGCAATTTTCAATTTCAATGCCATAGAGAACAGGGCCGATTTTCATTCGAAGTAATGGAACCTCTCGTGGAATCTGAAATAATCAGTGATCTCTGAAAGGGATATCGAAACCGTATGAATTGTGTTTTCAAGACGACAAAGTCACTGTTGATACTAATAGCGTTTTCGAGTCACTAGAACTGAGCTAGTCCACCTCAAAAATCACTATCATCACTGATGATTGGCCAGGGATTTAATCGAGTTCCCGGATTTTAGAGCTGAACTGGTTCGGTTCTAGTGACTTGAAAACACTATAAGTAACATCGTGTGGAAGCTAACGTACTTAATTACCTCCAGTTTAGAAACTACCACAACGATCAAGTTTTGGCTTGCTAATTTTTTTACTAGTAATAATTCGAGTAATAATTGAAATTGAATCATCCACATCTTCATTTGCGGGTGTTATCGAGCCCCAAGTCGAGCCCGTTTTTTAAATGAAGTCCCACGACTGGGCTTAAATTGTTTTTTTATGCCTCATTTCCGGTTCAGAACCTAAAGGTAAATCCTCGGGTAAATCCATACAGACAAAAAACGATTTTTTTGGCGGATTTTTTTTTATTTGGTCGGATTTAAATTTCACTGTGACAAGCTCTGTGACAGGTGTCAAATTTCATCAAATCGGAAAAGATCTAACCAAAAAATCCCTTTCCGCTCGCCTTTCCTTTACTGTCGGGATCTAGCTGAGGACTCTTGACCTTTAAAGCCTTGTCCAAAATCTCTTGCTTTGGTCCATTCAAACCCAGTTTTCAAATTGCAAAAACCAAGATTACGTGAATCCCGCTAAATTTTAAAGACCCATAAGAAAAAATTTACGATCACAAAGCCGATTTCTGAACATTTCTAGAAATCCTAGATAACCAAGGTCCTTTGAAATTTCAAAGAGTTTTAAATTCTACAGAATAGCCACTTCAACTTGGGTATGTCACTTTTGGTCCATTACACTTGACGGCCACACGTAAATCACTTCGAAAAATGCGTCAAATCATCTCAAATGAGTCAAATGATTGTGTTTAAAATGAGAATAAAAAATGCGAATTATTCAGTTGTTGGAAAAAGAAATCACACCAACGGGACCGGGTAACAAAATGGGGTGTTGGGCGGGGAGAAGCGGCAAAACGACTTGCAGCACTTGAACTCTTCTCCTGGATAACAGGGAACTCGTGCGCAGGTTGAGACGGCTTAAGCCGTTCGAACTTGCAAAGTAAACCTAAAAATCAAAGCTATTGCTTCGATCAAACACTGTGATTGATTAGTGTTCTTACCCTAGTTCTTACAAAACAAAATAACAATAGATCCGGTGGGTGAAATTGAGACTGTTAAGAATGTTTTATTATTTTAAGTTAGAGAACAAGTGGCTAATTAGTATACACTAGGTGCTATGTACATACATAAATTAGAAGAAAAAAAAATTTGAACTCTTGCTTTCCAAACAGCATAAAGAAAATATGCACACAAGCGAAAGACGCAGTGTGTCATTGACTGTACGCTCATGTTCGCGGTGGAAAATCATGATTTTTTCAAAATTAGAAAAGAACGATTATTTCTTCTGATTTAAATCAGTTTTTTTTTATTTGATTTGAAAAAAATAACAGTATTTTATTGAATTGTAAAAAATTGGAAAATTTTCACAAAGACAGATTTTCTGGTCAAAGGTAACTCACCTGAACACAGCTACCTCTCAGTATCTCAAAATAATCATCCAGATAATAATTTAAAAAATCACTGGTTGAGTTGTCATCTAAAACAGCATTTTGACTCAATTTTTAGCACCAAATGGTTCCGCAAATCACTATGAATCAGTTCCAAAAGATAACAAAATGCGTTTCACGGAGGCTCACGAAGTTACGGCGGTTGCCAGTTGTATAATCTCTTCTTTTATCATCAGTTCGTCAGGGTTTTTATTTAAATAGAGTGATAATTCCGCCCCACGTCTTCATTGCAATTGAACCGGTAGTGGTGGTTGAAAAACTCACCCGGCGTCGGATAGTCTAATGTAAATGAACAGTTTGTGGAACTCCGGATTCAAGTGTGTTGGCGATTCATTTTAATTTGAATCAAAGTCCAAGCGTTTGATTTGAAACATGATAAAAAAAATTGGTTGTGTCACCCCAAAACTTTCCCGGCGGTATCCAGAGACGTCAATAATGATTTTGATCAAAGCGACTCTTCGGGAAGAGGTTTTTTTCTTAAATTAATCCAGAAATTAATAAAAAAAGTCTGCGGAGTTGAGCGGAATAACTCCATTATTTGAATCCTGTCTCGATAAGTCAGACCGGTTTTGCATTGTCAATTGGAAAAAATTCGGAAAATTGGAACAAGAGTTCTGAAAACTGAAAAATAACGAGGGGTGGGCTCAACGGGGCTCTGAGAGGCACACGAAGACACCAGGGGACTTATAGGGCTTCAGAATATTTACACCTCAACTTTTTTCTTGGCCGCTGCCGACAGGAATGGTATACGTCTGCTTTGGCCTCAGATGGCAAAAGCAAACCCCAGAGGCACGCAATAAGATATTTGAAAGCTACAAAACGAGGAAAGTAGGGGCGCCATCAAGATTTCAAATGACGGGAAGACTGGAAGACACCATGGGGTCCTGGTACCAGACCACACAGGAGAGTCGCTCACGCCAAAGGATACTGGAGTCCCGAAAGCTGCAAGAGGCTCAAAAAAGAAACAAGAGGCTAATCGAAGCTCCAAACGACACTTGAAGAACAAAGGATCGGGGTCCTTGCCTGCCTGTTGCCTTAATCATCACAAAAAGACACAAAAGGGGGTACACCCGAGGGTACACCTGTATCAGTAACATTGTGTGACCGTCAGTTTGACGTAGATACCCATAAAATTTGCCAGGCCGGTATACAAAGCTTACAGGTTTGGTATCCAAGAAAAATGAAATGGGCCAAAAGGCAGGTAGACGGCCAGTTCCGCTGATATCGACCAGGAAAAAGTTTGGAAATTTATAGCGCCTGTCGGGGAAATGGTGGAAAACTCCAACTTCAGCATTCATTTGATTGTTTTGTTGTGTGGCTTCTAGCCGAATTTGGTTCAAATCCATCCGATAGATTTTGAATAATTTAATCTATCGCTATATTTAATCGCTAAATCTGCGCGAAGCACTTGCATCATGGCCGTGAGGTTCTATAACCACCTCCCGTCTGAGGTCAGGGGAATGGACACCCGCCTCGGTTTTGTCAAATCGGTCAAGAGGCTGCTCCTAGGGCGTGCGGTGTACTCCTTTGAGGAATTCTTTGAGGCTACTTCCGTGACGTGAATGTAGAGTAGACGCGTGGTGGATTCTTTCTGCTTTCGCATGGTTATATTTCGTGCATAATGTATTATTGTTAGGTCTCAGTTTGTTTATTATTTGTTTTTATTTTGTGCTAAATGCATCATTGTGACAATGTCGATAAGTTTCAACTTCAAGGCAATAAACAGTATTTATTTAAAGGGCACAGTTTTATACTTTGTAATTTTTTATTATTTGACAGATGAAGAAATGCTTTATACTGTTCTGAATAGAGTTTTTCACGGGCTCTCCAACGACATATCGCAAGTTGAATTCCGTGAGGTAAAACTTTTTTTTAACTATCGTTTTTTGATAGTGACACTTTCGGTAGAGAGATGACAGCCAAAAACTAATCCGGTCATTCGATAGCAAAACCATTTCTGCATACCAAATTTCAAGTGGATCGGATCAACGGTGCGGCAGCTATCGTGGAAGATTACAAACAGACAGACACACCCACAGACAGACATCATTCTGAAAATTGTTTTAATCGTCTTGGGGGACTTCTAAATGGATATATCCGTCGAAGTCTCAAAAACTTTTTTTCTGCATGTTTCCTATTGCTTTGTTCTTTTTATAGGAGTTTATAGCCCTATCTCTCCTCAACTCCATTAAGGTGTTTTGTGTGCAACAGGTCTATTATGTACTGTTTGATACATCTCAATTTAATCGCCCAATAATGTACCACTCTTTTTCTAATTTCCTTCCATTTTAATTTCGGAAACTCTACCTTTAGTGTTAATGAGCCCAGCTCTCAGAACCAACAAACTAAGACAAGAAAATGTGCTAGTCGAGGTGCTAGTTTTCCCTCAGCATAATTATCAAGGGTTTGCCAGTCTTCCAGGCGAAATGGTCGACCTGTAAGGGGAATAAGGGATGTATTTATTATTTATGAATTTATGATTCAGCGAGTGATTTAGCTACATCTAGTCAAATGTAAAACTTTCTATCGCGTAAGGCGAGGAATAAGATCTAGTCAGTTGAAGTTGATTAATAAACGGAGCAGTCTTAAGCAAGGTTTTGATGGTCAGGTCAGAGTCGGCGTAAGTGCTTCTTGCCACTAATAACCCCCCTCTTCCACCCCCGCACAAACAAGACAACATTCCCAAAACGCGACAGACACGTTATCCGGCAGATTCAAATTATTGCAACCTCCCTAAGCTCAGACTGCTCCCTCTCCATTGATTAATTTCAATTGACCAGACCACATTCACTGACACTGACATTTGCATCTAAATCAAACCTCCGAATGCCAAGCAAACATTGGCGAATTACGAAAAACTCCATCAGCTTTGACCTAACGTAGCTGAATCAATACTAACGCCTGACCTGACGTAACTACATTTGATTGACTGCAGATATTTTCTTGATGCGGTCTTTCCTCGAAGCTTTTTTTGAGTGGAAGTTTGAATCGGGTACACTTTTCCTACTTACGAGTACGGCCTTGGTACGTAGCTAATGAAAATGAACGATAAAGTGCATTCAAGGGACTAGAAATGTGCTACAATACAACCATTCTTAATATGTCTACAGATTAGTCTACAGGCTCAAGCTTGCTCTTGGAAGATGGATACATTTCATAGCAATTTGCATTGAGACACCACCCACCTGATTTCTGCGGGAAGAACCATTAAATAAGCTCACAATAGAGTTTTATTTAAGGAGATGATGGTTGGTTGGTTGGTTGGTTGGTTGGTTGGTGGTGGTGGGGAAGATGGAGGTGGTTGGTTAAATTTGACAAAAGTTACATGATCCCTGGCCCAATTGTACAAGTACTTGCATTTGGCATTATTTACATTGCGGTGTTAAATCAGCATGTTTTCCGAGCAATAAAATTGTAAAGTAGATCAGTTATGACTATAAAAATGCAAAAAAATCATTGTAATTAACAGCGAGATTAGATTATCTTTTGCATTGTGGTGTGCCTTCAAGGCTTGATTTACGCCACACAGGACCTGACACAGAACACACTGGAGATGGTTTCATGATTATTTGCATCAGTCTTCACACAATTGTTTTTAAAAGGAATTTGGAAATTTTAAATTCAAATTGTGCGTGGAAGCCTTGAGTTGCAACTCGCAGGAATGTCGTCGGAACGGAAATTCTGGTGAGCGAAGAAGAGCTTGCTAAACTAAAAGTCAACACCATAGACCTATAAGAGCTGGCACTGTTCGATTTTATTGATAGAGAAGTATTATTGTTATAGGCTCCTGTATGGTGGATTTTTGACAGTGCTTGTGAAAACGACAGAACTAAATGCAGGGTGAGGTGAGGGGAAGAGCACATTTTGTACAATGAAGAGTTACGCATCGAGACGGCCGTGAATGTCAATGACTGGTCCCGAGGTTGCGGGTTCAAATCTAATCAGCAGCAGCTCAGTAGCGCCTCTCTCATTAATACTTGTGTTAATTAATACGAAACGGTCTTTTATTACTGAACATCGTAACGTTACCTCTTCTTCCATATATAAGTGCAAGAGATGGTTCATCTCGCGTGAACTTTCTCTCTGCAGTAAGAATAAATATTCCTAGTGGACCGTAATTTGTTGCCCGGCCGTTACTTGTGCTCATACAAAAAATTGTCATCTTTTTTTTCCAATAACATTACAGTGTGACCTCTAAATATTTTTTCCTGGTGCATGTGTTGTTTTCAATTACTCAACACAGATCGTCAAGTCTGCTCTCAATTAATACACATACACACAAGTATACACCATATTCTATAATACACGGGTGATGCACATCGATTATTTATGTAACACCAGAGGCGGAATTTGAAACTATCAACACGCCTTGGAATATAGGCGTGGTGTTACACCTAGTGCGTATTCAAATATAGCATTATACCTGTCCCCTCTGAAAAATTGAGATGAGAAGTCGAAAATAGTCTCACGGAATACGGATGCATGTTTTTGCTCAAATTTATTACCATGTTTCCCGTGGTTTATTAGCCACAAAACAACCCTCGAAAGCTATGCACGAATACACGACATGAGGCGAACGGAAAGAGCCCAATCAAACAAATATAATGGAAAGACAAACTTCCTTCCTTAAATTCAATATTTTTGTATTGTCTGATTCACGTTTCGCTGTACGAAGACCCCTATATGCTTGCACCCCATTGCGAGCATCTGGACACGATCTGGGCATCAGGTTTCACTTTATTGGAGAAGACCGAAAGAGTCTCGGAAAGAGCAGGGCGAAATGAGCACAGCACAGAAAACTCAATGCCAAAAGTTATCAACATTAAAACCCCCCATGTTGATAACTTTGAATGGTCAATAATAATTGCCAGCCTACTAACTTCGCTTTTAAGGCGTAAGAGCAATACCAGTAATCCATCATTACTGCCCGCTGCTACAGTTACTTGCATTTTAGTCCAGGAGCTTATGTAATTAAAAAGCATTCCGTGGGATTTTGAATGAAGGAGCATAGCGACCAGGTGAAATACATTCCTTGAATGGGCAGCAATCACACCTCACCGGGTGTTTTGCTTGAATTCCTTGCAGAAGATTTATACAGGGTGAAACAGGGAAAAAATTATATACCCTGAACTATCGAAGGTGCAGCCCGACTTTATACTTCCAAATATTTTGCTTATAGAATTGACATTGGTGGTAAATAGGGTGAAAAACAAGAAAACTTTAAAATTGAATAATTTTTTTGAAAAAAATCACCGTCAAAAAACCGAAACCGTGTCAGATGTGAAAATAGGCCTACACGACGCCCAATGCAATCTACTTCCGATATCAGTTGGAATTTTTCGAAAAAAGTCAATCCCCCACTAGGAAAGGACGAGCGAGTGGAGTCCTGCACCAAACACGGGTCGTCCTGGTCAAAATCCGAGCGAGCGGTCGTCTCCGGTGGTAACGGCCAAGAGAAAATTTAAAAACTCATAACGTCCAACTGGGAATTGGTGGAAACCTGCAACTGCGGGCTTAATTTGATTCTTTTGTTTTGTTACTTCCTACTAAATTTGGTTCCAATCCACCGGATAGATATTGAATAATTAAATGGCAAAGTTTTTTAGAGAAGATTACGGAGCTGTGTGTGTCTGGAATGAGCCTATTACGTTTTGATTGTCATCTGTCAAACGGAAATGTCACCATCAAAAATGACAGAAAGCATAGGTATGTCACGAAACTTTACTTGCAATATGTCCTTTGAAAAACTGTATTCAAAACTCTTGAATGTACATATTTCTCCGCATGTTATCTGTCAAATAATTAATAATGTCAAAGTTCAAAGCTTTGTTAATTCATAATTTATCCGATGGATTGGAACCAACTTTGGCAGGAATCAACACAACAACAGAGTCAAATCACGCCTGCAGTTGAAGCTTTACACATTTTCGCAGTCTGGAGCTACGAATTTTTATTTGTTTTTTCTGTTTCACCCTGTATAAATCCTCTGCAAGAAATTCAAGCGAAACATCACGATGCTACATAAGCTCCTGGACTATTATGCATGGTATCTAATTCTTCAAAAAATTGAATTAAAATCGGAGTAAAAATTGTATGACAACCAGTTCGGGCCCAGTCGTACATAAAACGTTGTACCTACTCATAGTTATACGTACCATGGGCGAGACCATGGGCATGGGCTATTTCAGATTCGAGATTTAATTACACTAATGAATAATTTACAGTTCTTCGCTACAACACTCCCTCATCCTATTATCCTACAGATGCCCTTAATACATAAATAACTTTAATACAAAACGACTACAATCATTTTCAAAAAGGGTAGCTTCTACATCGTAAATTAGATATTAGCTGTTGTAACTATTTATTATAAGTACAATATGCTCAGATTCTAGGCATGATGGTTCGATAGTCGATTGAGAATCGCAGGATTCATAACGGAGATAATGTAACCCTTCAAAGTTGAAAATGTCTTTTACACAGGAATTAGTACTACACAATTATATCAACAATTAAAATACAAATGAGACTACAGCACCATGTCCGTTGTTCGATTGTGGAATTTATTACCATCAGAACGATTTATTGCCTTCTGTCTTTTTCATTGATTGAAGTTCACACCGGTCATACTGACACATACTTCGCACTCCCACAGCTAACCGCAAATTCACAATTAACACGTTAGGTAGTAGGTTCACCTTCAAGCTCAGTCGATTTGGGAAATCTTTAAAATAAAGTTCAGCAGCTTCGCTTGTGAATCCGGCAAGCTCTCGAATGGCTTCTCCACCAGTTGTACGGGTTTGTGTCTTGCTTGTCCCCGAGCCGCAGTCCCCAGCGAATATTGTAATAATTTTTCCAGATCTTCCAAGTGGTTCAATATATCGAGCTCACTTTTCCACCAATCGAATCTATTATTACGAGTTGCGAACAGAAACCAAAAACACCGGCGTCGGTGTTAGGCCTCGAAGCGGAAGTTATACAGATCTTGAATAAACGAACAAAAAAAAATAGGTACTCACCTAAATAATATTCAAAATATGTAAGTAGTCAAAAGTTGAACATTATTAATTCCCTACAGGTTAATTATGATCAAATAATGTTTTGGTTACGGTATACATTGAGGGGATCATACTTATTTATCAGGGGAATCGTGCTCCAGGGTTATTATAAATCCATTATTCCCTCGATTTTCTATTTTATTCTATCAGTATCATCCCTTCGATTCCCTTTAGCTCATGCTAACTGCCAGAATTGACACATTAATTTGAAAAACTGTAACCTTTTGGGTGGGAAAAAGTCTGTTTGGCATGGAATAAATCATCTAAGTGTTACTGGAATTATCAGGATGGCAATAACCTCGGGCAATCTACGCCTCTCGGGCCCTAAAGGGCCTTCGGGGTAGTCTATTGCCCTCGGTATTTACCATCGTTATAATTCCCTTAACACATAAATAGCTACAAAATCTGCATGCTCTATTACACTTGATTGAATTTGAATAATGATTCAAGTGTAATGTCGAGGTATTAAGCCTAAGCCTTTCAGGACCTAAACAAGCTTTCACTCATAAAAATTTGTTGAAGGCATGAAACTAAGGTATGAAATATATGGAGCACACATATTTCTACTTGGGTTGGGTCGGGTGCTGTACTGGAAACTCGAGATTTTTTCGATCGAACAAAACTGGATCGGTTCAATGAATTTATTAAAACAGATGAAGCTCTTTACAATCTCATAAATTGCCACAGTACATCAAAGCGTCCGTAATAAAAACACAAGAATAATATACAGGTTCTGAATCAATATTTATAGCAAACAATGATCACATAATGAGCGGCACACGCTGTGAATGTACAGTAAGAGGTCTTGACCTACAGTTTTTATTCTTCTTTATTATACCCATCTCCTCCTACAGTCGCAAGAACAGGAAGTGATCTGTTTGATGGCCTGTGGAGAATTCCCGGTAGCTTTTACACCTTTGATTGGTTAATTGGCTGCGACTGACGGACTATTCAAATCAGAAAGACAACTATGTCCTACTAGACAACTGCTTTGAAAATCTGGCGCAATGTAAACAAACAACAACTTTTTGTGGCCATCTGTCTATTATGGTGCCGGCGTTCGATAATTTCTCATAGAGCCGAGCGTACCTTTATGGTACATTTTTAGAACGTGTACAGTGTACACGCTTGATTTCCATTTTTCCAGTTCATTCAGAAGAAGTTTTTCGATCACTGATGGAATTGAGGACGTGTACGATTAGTTCAGCGGATTTTTCCATCGGAATACCACCTACCTCTGTAGCTTAGCCACCTCTACACCTGTGTTATCGCGGAATTTTACTGAATAGAGAAAAAGTTTCGCACAAACGCGAGCTTAACAACCTTTTCACCAAAACAAAAAGCTCGGGAAAATACTGTTTGTGTTAGGTAGGTATATACTTTTTTTGTGATGCCGGGGGAGCCAGGCTTTGGGGCAGATTGCCAACTAAATATAAACAGAGAAACGCACATCGAGAATTTCCGCCTTGAGGAACAAAAATAATGTTTTGATAATGCCTCTGTATTTTCGGTGTAACCTTGATTTGTTTGGCTCGTGCCGGAACGGAAGTACGATTTTTAATCGGGAGGGTCAAGTCAAAATTTAATTTATTCGCCTCGGTTGAAAAGGGTGCAAGCGGGCTTATTTATTGAAGGCCAAAGGGGAAAATCCCTTATCAGAATGTGGAATGTCCGTTGCAAGCAGGCGACTACCACCAGCTTCACTTTTAACACGGCGACCAAGGTCATATAGGCAACGAAAGCATTGCATGTTTATTCAAAAACCACTTCTAGTCACCTTTTTCTGAAGAAGAAAATTTCTCTGAATACAACGATGCGTCACAAGTGGATCTTTGATTTACGTGATTTTGGCCTTATTTAGTATTTTGAACCAAAGTGAACTTTTGAACGTCGTTGAATCAAGAATAAAGGTCATTATTAGAAATTCCTAACTGAAAAATATGTGGGTAAAGTAGGTTCAACTCTACTATGATTCTAGTTGGCTGGGCAAATTTCCTAGCTTGGCATAGTTGCTTTCCGCCTTTTTATCTGGCGTGAAACTGGCTTGTCCAAAAGTAAGGTTATGTTGCTCATCAAACTGATCTCGAAATACCGTATGTTCATTAAAAACTTCAATAAAGGGAGGCTGTGACGCAGGCCATTTGATCCGAAAACGGCCAGGTTATCATCGGTTCACGGCCTCCCATTATTGAATTTTTTAATGAACATACTGTAATTAATCTTGAAAAATTGATCTTGTTGTACGTGGAAATGAGACTAGGGGGCGCAGAGATGTGTGAAAACATTCTTTACAGCTGTCATGTCACAGGCTGCTTTGATTTATTTGTTCATTGGCGAACATTGAAAATAGATCGTAAAATTACTCCCATTTTCCAATAAAACTGAGAAAAGCGTCACAAATCAAGTCCCGCAAAAATGTTCCATCCATCTGTAGCGGAAATGTGGCCAGAACGACTTCGTGTCTCGTCGAGAATTATTTGGCCGAATATCGCCAGTGCAGCCAACCGCAAAGTTTTGGGGATTTTCTATATTTCACATCTGGAAACTTGAAAACAGAATCACAGTAGAGTTGAACATACTATAGCTACTCGAAAGAAAAGACTTCGAAGACAAAATTGAGTAATGAGTCGAAATTTGCCCGTCTTTACAGTTTGTTGATTGACCATTTAGGTTAATCTTTGAATCATCAAGAGCGGATACAGGTAGGTACCTAACGGAGCTGTTGTGCGATGTTTTTTCCTGCAACAAAAAGAGGTGATATCCGCCCAAAAAAGATAATTTCAGGCTTAAAACAACGTAGAATTGAAAAGAGGGCTGAGGGTCCCGATCATGACGGCTCGTCTCGTTACAATTATTACAAGGTGTAATGGACCGGGCCTTTACCCTCTATTTACTGTCAGTTTTGTATGTATAGTGTGTGGCATAATAAAGCGTGACATCATGTGAGTTCCAGGTAAACTAATTAGTCTGGACAACAATAATTAGTATTATTAATCTATGGTTTTGTGTGTAATTTCATCGTTATATATCACGATGTCCAATAGAATTTATCGACTGCTGCACTAATTTAACGTTACGCTCGATAAATCTCTCTTCAAATTGTTGTGATAATTGTTCTGTTCTTCCTCTAAGCAGAAGCCTTCAGTATCCAATCCAATAATTGCATAATTGGCTTATGAACACCTTTAGTGCAATAACGCTAAGCCTCAATATGCACCAGTGTGATTCGAAAGAGCGTAAGGGAATTCTTGTCTTGTCATGTCAGGCATCAGCAACAATTAAAATAGGCTGAGTCGGAGCACGTAGGTATGGCGTAGAGTGATCATAATCTGTTGTAATTTTTTTGTCATTCTTATGAAATTTCGATTAATCCACTAATATAAGTGCAAAAGCGCTAAGTCCACAGATGCCCAGCTCTCTCTGGTTTCAGTTTTTTTTGCTCAGTCTGTACAGGATTCACCTCCTACCCCCTCCCGTCGAGGTCTTCAAACAAGATTTTCCTCAACGATTTTTCGGTAAACTTCAGATAGCTATCCTCTAAAATGTTCTAATTGCCACCGTATACCGGGTTTCCTTTGGGGAAAAGTTCTTGAACTTTTGAAATATCTGCATCAAGTGAAATCTAGTGCGAAGTGATTTCTCCCTTGAACGCCCTGTACATTCTTAACATCGCCCGACGAATGAGTGACTGTCAAATGCGATAAAATTTATCTCAATTCTGTTTGTCCACAGAATATACACACGAAAAATGTTTTTCGAAGGACACACACACACACGCACAAAATGCACGTCAGTCAGAATGAATCAATCTCGCTTTCCGCCAGCCAGCACCGAGCGAGCGAGATAAAGTCCATCAAAACACTTTTAGCAAATAGACAAGAAACGATGACTGATGATGACGCTTTTTCTTCCATATCACCGGACTCGTTGTAGTTCCTCTAACAAATTGCATATAGTCGAGCTAAATTTAGAAGCGTATCGTCATAAACGAGAGAACCATAAGAACTCGGGAGCGGATGTTGCAATTAAACGACAGGATTCTGAAACAAGTATCTCGGAAGCCCCGCCATTAGACGGACGATGATAATAATTTTCTACCCGCTGTGGAATTTTGATTGTTATTTTTTCAAATGCACTTTCTGTATGCAGGGTCGGCACACGAAAACCGGGCAGCTGGCTGCGATCAAGGTCATGGACGTCAACGAAGACGAAGAGGAGGAAATCAAGCTAGAAATCAACGTTCTCAAGAAGTACTCCAACCACAGGAACATTGCCACTTATTACGGGGCGTTTATCAAAAAATCACCTCCTGGGAAGGACGATCAACTGTGGCTGGTTATGGAATACTGTGGAGCAGGTAAATTAGACAGAGAACAATCACCATGGGTGAATTCACCAGCCAAACGCGATAATTCAGTTCAAAAAGGCTTCCAATCTTTAGTCGTTTCACCACGCATCCCAGGGATTATTGTAATAAACGATGTTTTTTGTATGCTCATTGCCCACCGATCGCACTTTTATACAGGGTGTCCCCGTTTTTCAACGCTCACTAATGGTATCTCGAAAACGGTAAGAGATACGAAGTCGGTTAAATTACAAAAAAGTTGCGCAATTTTATGGCCATTCCAAAAATGTCAAAATATCAAAGATATCTTTGGTCATTTTTGAAATATCCCAAAAAAACTGAAAAATGCCGAATTCCAAAAATTCAAATAACTTTTTTATTATGACAGCTATAAATTTGAAAATTGAAATCCTGACATTTTTGAAGGTCCTTGATCGACTGACATCAATAATTTTTCCCTGCATTTACTAGCTTTTGAGATATGACAGTTGACTTAATTTTTTCCTATGGACACCATATCATTTATTCACCCCCATAAAACTCATCTTTTCTTTCTCTTCACAAAGATATAAAACACTTGTAGCATTTTTGTCAAAATAACCTGTAAAAATTGGAAAAACCATCTCTGGGCGAATAAATCTAGTTACCGGTTCGGTTGCCATGCTCTCGTGGCATAATAACAATGGCATTTGGTTGCCATGGCCGGTTGATTTTGGAAAAAGTTGAGTTACATTCCGTTTTCATGTGTTTGATAATGATAATAAATAACAATAAAACAAATACAAAACCAAGTATGGCACAAAATAACATCGCAATAGCAATAAACATTTATAATTTGCAATTACTCGAAATGGGGTCCATTTTGCGGGGAACGCTCAAAGATCGAATTTGTGGTTCATGACAGATCATCCCAAAGCAACCAAGAGCTGGAAGCAAGGGGTTGATGATGAGGTGTTTCAGTCAATTAATAACCCGCACGATGTCAGCGCAGCCGTTGAAAACATGGCTAAAAGGCACACAACTCTGCATAGAGCAGAATGGACTCCAAATTGAGCAATTGTAAATTATAATTGTTTATTGCTATTGCTATGTTTTTTGTGTTATACTTGGTTCTGTATTTGTTTTATTGTTACTTATTATCATTATCAAATACACAAAAACGGAATGTAGCTCAACTTTTTCCAAAATCAACAGATCATAGCAACCAAATGCCATTGTTTATGTTTATATGCCACAAGAGCATGACAACCGAAGCGGTAACTCGATTTTCTCGCCTCAAAAACAGTTTTTCCAATTTTTACAGGTTATTTTGACAAAAATGCTACAAGTGTTTTATATCTTTGTAAAGAGAAAGGAAAGGTGAGTTTCATGGGATGGATAAATGATATGGTGTCCATAAGAAAAAATGAAGTTAACTCATCTCAAAAACTAGTAAGCGCAGGAAAAAATTATTAACGTCAGTCGATCAAGGACCTCCAAAAATGTCAGGATATCAATTTTCAAATTGATAGCTGTCATAGTAAAGAAATGATTTGAAATTTTTGAATTCGGCATTTTTCAGTTCTTTTGGGATATTTCAGAAATGACTGAAGATATTTTGGATATCTTGACATATTTGAGAAAGACATAAAGTTGCGCAACTTTTTTGTAATTAACCGACTTTGTATCTCTTACCGTTTCCGAGATACCAATTGTGAGCGTTGAAAAACGGGACAACCTGTATAACTCCGTGAGCAACTAGAAGTTAATTTTATTTCTTCTAACCACTTTACTCCCCGACCAGACTGTTGTGTCATCTTCGATGTTGGTGTGTCATTTGATCTTCTGGCTATAGGCCAGGCGGTATGTCGGTAAAATCACCACAATCTGGAAAAAAACTCCGACCAAAGCTTTTATGGTGTCAAACTCTTCGTAAGGTCAGTAATTATCTACCACTGAGTTTCCGCCCAAAAACGAGTTGTGCTGATTCCTCCACATCTGCGCGAAGGTAAAGGATGCCTCGAAAGTGCAAAAAGACCTGTTAAACCTCCGTACTTTTTCGTTATATTTGCTTAAATGCAAACGTACAACTCTTACGCAAACATTGAAAGCATCTGTCATCATCTCTGTGCCAGTCTTACTGTTGAAAAAAAAAGATTTCTCCGTGCGGGTCAGATAAATTACATTAATTCGTTTTTCCACACAATAAAACGATGGAGCAACATGTATTTTATATGTTTTCTAATAACTCGTATCCATTGAACCCATTTATGGCATTAAAGTTTCAATAACAGCATTTTTAAAGATGTTGCCAGCAAAAAAGTGAGTAATTTTCACCCGCCTGTTCAGCAGCAATTTTTTCAATTTTACCAAACACCGTTTGCGAAAATTTCATAAGGAATGAAAAGCTCAAACTCTTCTCTAACGATATCGTGCCTGGCTTAACCGCGGCACGCACTTGAAAGTCTAAAAAAACTGATTTCGTTCCGAAAGGTCCTGTTTCACCCGCGTGCGGCCGTGCCTACTTGACATAGACCGGACTGATTACACGAGCTTGGAAATGTACTCTATTCTAGATTTAAAATGCAACCATTATCAATAAGACTTTGTACATTGATTTATGAAGAAATTATATATTATTTTATCATTATTGGTCGTATTCTAAAGCTGAAAAAGAGTACATTTCCAAGCTTGTGTAATCAGTCCGGTCTATGTCAAGTAGGCACGGTAGGCACGGCTGCACGCGTGTAAAATATAACCGTTCGATAAGAAATCAGTTTCCTACACTTTCAAAAAGCGTGCCATGGTTAAGCCAGATATAATATCATTAGAAAACAGTCATTCCCTACAAAATTTTCGAGAACGGTGTTTGGTAAAATTGAAAAAACTGCTGCTGGACAGGTGGGTGAAAATTATTCACTTCTTAGCGGGCAACATCTTCAAAAATGCTGTTATTGAAATTTTAACGCCATAAATGAGGTAAATGAGTACAAGTTATTAGAAAACATCCGAAATACATGTTGCTCCATCGTTTTCTTGTGTGGAAAAACAATCAAATGTGATTTATCTGACCTGTACAAAGAAATCTTTTTTTTCAACAGTAAGAGTGGCACAGAGATGATGACAAATGCTTCCAATGTTTGCGTTAGAGTTGTAAGTTTCCATTGAGGCAAATAAAATGAAAAAGTACGGGGGCTTAACAGGTCTCTTTGGACCTTCAAGACATCTGTTACCTTTGGGCAGATGTGGAGGAATCAGCACAACTCGTTTTTGGGCGGAAACTCAGTGGTAGATACCTACTGACTTTACGAAGAGTTTGACACCATAAAAGCTTTGGTCGGAATTTTTTTTATCCAGAATGACCTACCGCCTGGCCTACTATATGGTCCGAAAGTTTTGGGAATTTTTCTAAAGGCTAATAACTTTTTTTGGATAGTTTTAATTTTGTAGCTTAATATGTCAAAAACTAGCATCATCTTTAACAATACCAAATTCATATTAACCATATTGAAGATGGGTCATTATCTTTGATGGCCCTCAGTTTTCTTCTGCCATGTTCGATCATTCCTTGGACAACAGCAGGATTAATTTCTCTGAGCTCCTACCTCCCAATGTACCGCAAGCTCGACCAATATAAGATTTTTGGTAAGTATTGAGCAGGATAGTATACGACAAGGGATGGGGAGCTGCAAATGAAGACCAATTACGGCGTCGCATTTTTCAATAACATTAGAGAATTTCACATTTGACAAATTGATACAGAAAATTATGGAACATGGCAGAAGAAAATTGAGACCCATCGAAGATAATGGTCCATTATCAATATGTTGAATATGAATTTGTTATTGTTATATATGAATAATAAAAAATAAAGACTCTTCAGAAAACGTTATTAGCTTTGAACAATTTCCCAAAACTTTCGGACCATACGTTATGTATTTACGAGAATTTGGGAAGAGTGGTTGTGAATTTAGAAATGGAATTGGAAAATGGAAAATAATCCACAATCTTGAAATAAATTGTATTTTTTCCGATGGCAAGGCGAGCAGAAATCAGATCAATTCAATCTAGCAGAATTTCCGGAGCAACAATAATTGCGCTGCTCGTTATTCTTATAATTCGACGTTGCGTCATGTTAACCGTAAATTGGTCATTGGACTTCTTCGTTCATCCTGGTGCTTCTGTTGCCGCCGTTGTTAATGAATGATTCATTGATAATATAATATCGGAAATGAGGAGGCAGCTTGAACCAGCCACCACTACAGCAAGCCGTCCGACGCGCAAAAATGTTGTTTGTTCGTCGGTTTTTTTTCGAGTTTGTGTGTCTTCCGGCCGGCCGCTTGAGTGTCGACGTCGCCGTCGAGGAGAAATCGTTGAACCCTGCGATGCCAGAGGGTGTATGCTATCGATTTTCGTACACTACGGGGACGTGGAATGCGTGTATATGTCAAAAGGGGTTTTGTGATTCAGCGATGATGAGCAGCTCATAAAAATTTAATTGAGCTCCTCTATGCCTACGACGACGGCGAAATTGTCGTCCTCATTGTCTTTGGAACATAATCGTAAAGATAAAAGAAAAAATAAAGATAACGTGTACAACCTATATGGCGAAACCCCGAATTCGCAATAGCGCGCTCACCTTACGATTTTGATCAGGAAGTTGGTGCATATCACATGAGAGAATCTTCATATTTTTATTTTATTATTGATTAGGATTGTTATGAGCAGGAGTAGACGACGCGACGTGTAAAATAATAGACCCGTGATAATAGCATGGAATTCTTTTGCTTGCACAATTTTATTGTAAACAGTAGAAATGGAAGTCTAATTTGTCGTGGGAAACTGTGTAAAACAATGGGACTTATTGCGTTATTTATAGAACATCGACGTTTGAAACGCCCACGTAAGTCCGTCGCAGTAAAGTATTTAATTTTAAATTATCACCTAGATTTTCTTGGTCGGTTTTTCGGGAGGGTTGGATGAAAGAAACAGATTAATCACGATCTGCGCGAAAATGCCAGAGAAATGGAGGGGATCTTTGCGGTGTGATTTATGATGATGCGGGTGTTTCTTACGGGCAAAACTGGGTAACTGACCGCATAAATGTGACCAATCCAATAGGTAACTATAAAGCCTGTATGATTTATTTGTCACTATAATCATATCGTGGTTTGTTGAGGTTGATATTATTGAAGCAGAGAACTAAGTTACTCTAGAAGTACTCACTGAAATCTTCGAATATATCGCAGAATTATTAATGGAAAAGTAGTTTACGGAAATTTCCAATTTTGACTACTAAACTTCCGCAAATTCCTACTTTTATGAAGCGAAAGTCACTGAAATTATCCCAGAACATAAGTGGAGTCATCAATTTATTTTCAAGAAAAACACTGAAGTTTTGCCATTGTCACTGATGAAAATGCAAATAAATTTACCAATTTCGACAACTCTGCTCACTAAAATTCCTTTATTGGAAAGCAAAAGTGACTGACATCAACCATATTAACACTTGAATGGCCAAAGAAAAACACTTTAAGCTATTCTCATTATTGCTAATGGAAATGCAGATAGAATTACCAGTTGCAACTTACTCACTAAAATTCTTTGATTAGAAAGCGAAAGTGACTGAATACCAAAATTATTCTTTCAAATCACTAAAATGACCCTATCCAAAAGCAAGAAAAACATTGAAGTTATTGCCATTCTCACTGAATAATCTACAGATAATTTATTGATTATGAGTATTACGACTCCTAACCTGAAGGAAATTTCTTTTAGTCCAGGTATTTAAGATTCATAGCGTGAAAACATTGATAACCGACCAAAAGTATGCAAAGCGTACCTTGAACGGTTTCGGCTATAACATATCAAAAGTCCCCTCTGAGCCCGTGTGAGCTTTCCGTTTTTCAGGGCTTTTCTTTTCACGTTTATTTTTTCGGCCTAACTAAAGAATCGCCGATGGGGCGGGCGAAGTCTGGCCGCGGTGGGTGGTGTGATCGAAAAAGTTTTGCGAAAATGGATCGGACCCCAGTGTACGGCTGACGAAGCAAAGCTCTTTCTTCCAAAGGGAGTTACAGGCCCTCAACGATACAAAGTAATGAAGAGTTTTCACTAAAGGTGCGTTCAGTCAGCTTATTTAGCCGCAGGTTTTAATTTTAGCCGTAAGCGCTGCATCGCTTATTGGCTGTTCTGAGGAGGCTGGTTCATAAGAGCCAATGGGCGTCGCTGCACTTACGGCTAAAGCTAAAACCGCGGCTAAATAAGCTGACTGAATCCACCCTTATTTGCTCAAGTGCTATAAAAGTAGGAACTTCAAATTTGATGCAGGGAAATTCTTCACAGTACAAATCTACAGGGTACGGGCATTTCAAACAGATCTGACCAGTGTCAGCGGAGTTACAAGGAGCTAGATGAGTTTAGTCTGTAAAATCGCTGAAATGACTAACGACTGAATAACAAGAGAAAAAAGCTGAAATAATTTTTAAAGTAGAAAAAAATCGGCCGTTTCAGAAATTATTGCCATTGTCACTGATGAAACTGCAAATAAACTAAATGAAGTTAACACATTTTTTCATCTCAACTAACTGAAATAAATAGTGAAAAGCGCGAAACTGAGTTGAAAGCACCCCCCTTTCATTCAATTTCCATAGCTCACTGTGGTTGCCCTTGAAATTCTAAATTATATTTGCACTGCTTTAAATGAGTTTCACTTTGCCAGTTATTTACAAACCACCCCTTTGATGGGGGTGCTTTCAGCTCCATTAGTTTCAATTTTTGCACCACGCTCTCCCCTTGACACAATTGAAGCGCACTTGAATAGATTATACGGGTGTACCACCGCTAACCTCACCTCTACAAACACAGGATGTATTGGGCAAAGCCAAAATGAATTTCGGACATACACCGGAAATCGATATCGCGCGACCCTTACGCAACATTCATTTTAATACCGTGCATCAGATATGGGGGTTACACGGTTACTGTAATATTCATATGAAAGGTCATGATTCATGGAATGTTCGTTTTTTGTTTGCAGGTTCCGTGACGGATTTGGTCAAGTCCACAAAGGGGCAGTCGCTCAAGGAAGAATGGATAGCTTATATTTGCCGTGAAATATTGCGGGGACTGTCGTACTTGCATTCTAACAAGGTCATACATAGGGACATCAAAGGACAGAACGTCTTGTTAACCGACAACGCTGAAGTTAAATTGGGTAAGGAATTAGGGATTCCCGAGGGTTGTGTGTGTCGCTGCCTCGTAAAATTAAATGGCAAAGACTTTCGCTTCACGGGTCAGTGCTTTGCAGCTTTTAACGTAGTATAAAGTAAATGTTGAAAGTACTTCACTTTTTTTACTTCTTTCATTCCTGTGTTTTTCATTGACCTACACCCAAATTGGGCTGATAGTAATGCATTATGAAAAAGACGCCAAATAGAGGGCTGACAACGGCACACTAGTCAGGTCAGACATAAACGCACTAAACGACAGTTCAACTACTAAAGATGAATATAAAATTCAATCATAGATAGAAGTCGTCTTGACGAGCAGTGTCATCCCTACAAAATAGCAGCGGCGATGATAGAGCTGTCAGGCGGTGGCTCTCAAAAGTCAAAACCCTCTACTTACGGTATGTTTTCCTCTGTCAAGTAAACCTGATAGCGCGTTTCATGATGAGAAACATTACCAACAGTCTTTTCTATTTATGAACAAATATCATATAATCTACAAATACTGGAGAATGAATACTTTTCGATGCAACTTCAAACGTTTTCATAGGTTTTTGGCTGCCTTTATGACATTTATCCAGCCTAGAAATAAGAACCCACGCCGAACAATAAATATCTCCGATATGGGCGCTAACATGATGAATAACATAAGAGCAGTTCTCAAAAGCCTGATGAAGTTTATAAGTTGCATCTAAAAATTATTTTAATTTGAATTCGGTTTGTTTCTACTTCATTTTTGGTAATATTCAGTTAATTCTTGAGTTAATTAATTAATGAATCGTTGTCCTTGGTTTGGTGAAAGAAAATGCAACGTAGCAGGTTCATCAAGCAAGAATGACAAGGAATGGTGGCCACAGGCCGCCATTTGGCGCGAAGCAAGAAGCCGATAGCAATAAAAGAGTAGTATTCTTATGCTGTTTCACTACATCGTGTTTGTGATGTCTCGGAAGTAGTGTGTTCTGAGCCAACGAGAGAAAAGGGTCCTGCGACCTGCGGTAGTCACCAAGCAAATTAATATATATAATCGAAAAAATCTTTTACCCAGTATGGGTGTGAGGTGAGCAAATTAATGCAGAAATCAAACAATTTCCGCTTGATAGCTACACTGTCATTCATGCCGACAAGACGGCAAGGAATGGCGACTTGAGCAGGACGACCAATAATAATTCACAGAAAATGAAAGTCCCTAGCTAGAGCTACCATGTCGCATTCTACAGGGTCCATGGCAGTATACAGTATTATCAGTCCAGTTTTGATGCAGGTCCTTGAATTCAAAGGGAAAATTTTAAAGTAGCATTATGAATGAAAATTTCGCATTTTTTTAGTGGATTTCGGCGTGTCCGCTCAGTTGGACAGGACGATAGGCAGACGCAACACGTTCATCGGCACCCCGTACTGGATGGCGCCGGAAGTGATAGCTTGCGACGAGAATCCCGACGCCACGTACGACAACCGCAGCGATCTGTGGTCCTTGGGCATCACCGCTTTGGAAATGGCCGAATCCCAACCGCCACTTTGCGAACTCCATCCCATGAGGGCGTTGTTTCTGATACCGCGCAACCCGCCGCCCAGGCTCAAGAGCAAGAAGTGGAACAAGAAATTTCACGGATTCATCGAAACGGTGCTCGTTAAGGATTATCACGACAGGCCCTACACGGAGCAGTTGCTGAAACATCCGTTCATCAGGGACCAACCGACGGAGAGGCAAGTCCGCATCCAGCTGAAAGACCACATCGACAGATGCAAGAAGCGGAAGCAGGAAAAAGAACGCGAAGATTACAGGTCAGATGCTGTACCCACTATCATTTTCCACTTTTTTTTCAGGAAGAAATCGTGGCAATCAAAACATTGCTTGTTTCGCGATTAATGAACGTTGAGCAACAGACCGTGTGGTCTGTTCCTTGGATGGGTGACCAGTGTTGACAAAGTATTTCTGATAGTAGGCCATGCAGATTTCTAGAGCTACTGATTTAATTATGATCTGCTTATCGTTAAATCTAATAAAATCAGGAACGAAATGCGACCTCAAATTTAGTTAATATGCAATAGGAGACTGTCAGGCGTGGGTCAGTATACTCGAATAAGCTAGCATCTTCGCTGCACCTACTCTGCCAAAGTGTGGTCTGGTCATGTGCCAATGGTCCAACGCGGTTCCAAAGCGTAATTTATTTGTTTGCACTTGAAACGTGGAAAATAAAAAGCTCTGATGTTGAATTCTGTTCCATCATTATTCAATACTTATTACAAAAAAATATATTATGGGCAAGCACCCAACAAGATTTTGAACTGGCTCCAAATGGCAGAGGCTAGATCGTAGAGGGTCAATGTCACTTGAAAACATCAGGAAATAATATTATTGTGAGATCCCAGCAGCTGTTTGGCAATTTTCTTTTATACCTAAAGTCGTCACTGAGAATCTCGGAAATCGTCAGTGGAGTAATCCGTTATTGTACAATTTCTAGTGAGCACTCTGTACAAGTTTTAACTTGAAGAAATCTGAATGCAAACATAAATATATTTAGTTTTATGAAATCTTTCAAGTTTCCTACTTTTTAAAGTCGTGAAAAGAAAATACAAAATGTTACGATCTTTCAGGCGGCTATATCGATTTGATGACAGTATTTCCGCTGAAAACTGAACAAAACATCTCGTTTTCCGCAGATTGCACCTTGCAACTTAGTTTTTATTCGCACTATTCCGTCACGTTTCGACTCGAAACACTCCACTAGAATGCCCAACTACAGGAGTAACTATGGGTTGATGATTATGGGGATATGCGCAACACAATTAACCGTTCAAATCGTGTTTTCAGATATTCCGGCTCAGAAAACGAAGAGGAAGAACCGCAGATCGCCGGCGAACCGAGCAGCATCGTTCAGGCGCCCGGTGGCGACACCTTGCGTCGCAACTTCCAACAGATCCAAGAGGGACGCACTCTTAATCAGGCAGTCGAACCGCCGCCCAGGTATTTTTTGCAAATTTTCATCGTCGAAATGTCAATAAAAGTAGTAACAGGAACCTTTTGAATTTGATAAGGGGCGGCAAGAACAAGGACCGGGAGGAGATCCCAGAGCCGGGACCGCCGGCGCGTCCCCCCATTCCGCAGAGGATGATCGTCGTTCCTGACCCGGCGCCTCCTCGACGGTAAGTTTTCGATCGACGAGCGCATATTCCTGCCCATGTCAAAACTGGAACCGTCCATTTCGATCATTGACATGACCATTTTCATCTAAATCAATTGACCATATTAATTATTCAGAGCGCAGTCGCAGATCGGGGAGAGAGACAACCACATGTGCTGGGTTGAAACTCCCATAAGAATATGCATGTTGAATGACTTTGTAAAATGATCAATTCAAGGTGCAAATTGACAATTTCAACGAATGTATAACATAGCAAGTGTGTAAAAAGAAATACCTGATCTACTTTTTACCATAATGAAATGGAAAATCTTGCTGTGAAGTTTATGCGAAGCAATTTAGAATGGGGTTTTTGAATCCAAAACAATTTCAAATTACCCGCCATATTTTATTGCACAACTTCCGCTAACGAGAATATTGACAACGCTTGAAAGCGAACCGAGCGTCAGCCGTCACGTAAAAGTATGGTTAAAAAGGTTAAAACGTCCCAAGAATCAAGAAAACACGTTGAAATCGTAAATTCTGACAACGACAGCAAAGTTCCGTTTTCTATGCATGCTGTGGCGCGCGAGATCTTATACTGCAGTGCGCATGGTCACAGGCACATACCTAACTTACAAATGACTAGTGGAAGGGGAAAGTGAGAATAAATAATATGGTCTGCTAGCGACACAGGGGGTTTTTATGCATGGGGGGGGGGGCAGAAGGACAATTATTATACTTGGTGAACTATTCAGTTGGATGCTCGTTGGCATGCCCCTGATCATGGCCAGATAACGCAAGTGCTAGCAACCATTATTTATTTTCATGTGTTGAAACAGTATGCTGAATCCGTTTTTTTTATGGCACTCGACATCCATAAACATCAATTATTATTATTTTTATCATCACTAAAATTCTCTAAATTTTCATAAAATCTTCTGAAGATCTCAAGGGTAAGACATCACACTCAATTGTGTCATAATTCATAATTCATAAAGTCACAAACAGGAAAATGTTGAACATACAGAGTGTCACTGAAATAATCGAAAGAAAAAGAGCTCTACACCTTTTCCAGTTGTAGTTCAGAAAATATCAGTTGTATTTCAGATATCGTCAATTGTAGTTCAGAAGACGTCAATTGCATTTCAGATTAGTAAAATGTAGTTCAGAAAGTATCAATTTTATTTCAGATTAGTCAAATGTATTTCAGAAACAGTCAATTTTATTTCAGATTAATGAATTGAATTTGAGAAAGCATCATTTGTATATCAGAAAGCGTGATTTGTATTTCAGAACATGTCATTTGTAGTTCAGAAAATAATTTATATGTATAATTTATCAATCAATGCAGCTCCAAGATAATTGTAGCATTTGTCGTTCTTCAGTGCTGCGGAAGCCGGTCGTGCGATTAACACCCCCGCAAGCATCTGTTACACAGAAGATGTGCCGAATATCTGCAGTTCATCATACAAGAAGATCAAGAGTTCGAAGCTGTGGCAGTGCAAAAGTGCCCCAATTTGCAGGAGTCCGAATAAAATTGATACTTTCTGAACTACATTTTACTAATCATAGATGCAACTGATGTCTTCTGAACTACAATTGACGCCTTCTGAACTTCAATTGACGCTTTCTGAAATACAATTGACATAATCTGATGTACAGTTCAAGTTTTCTGAACTACATTTGATAAATCTGAAATACAATTGACGCCTTCTGAACTACAAGTGACTAATCCGAAATACAATTGACGCTTTCTGAACTACACTTGATAAATTCTGAAATTCAATTGACGATATCTGAAATACAATTGATATTTTCTGAACTACAACTGGAAAAGGTGTAGACAACCCATTTCATGACTGCCTGTTAAGCTGGGTTCAGAATATTCAGTTCCGTAAAAAAGATATAGCTCTTTGAAGTTTGACTTGTACTTGAGTCTGGTCTCAATCAAATCCAACCAGTGGTTCCAAGATTGGGAGAGGCTTAGGGGTCGTAAAAAATAGAACTTCGGAAAACACTCCATAGGAGGTCATGAAATGTGATAAGGTATGTGGGTTTTTCTTTCAATTGTTCCTGGCACACCTGTATGTAACAATTTGTCATTGATATACCACCCTGTAGAGACTCTATTATGGGCGTTTTCCATTTACCGACACAAGTACTTGTGTCGACACAAATCGACACAAATGCGTCCATTTGATTTGTGTTCCTTTGTGTCATCGACACAAGCTGACACAAACTGACACAAATGTTTTAAATGGAAAGCGCCCTATTTGGAGTTTCTTGAGGGTCTTCTTGACATAATTGAGTTACTTTTGAAAATCTTTGCGCTAGTCAAGAGTTGTGATTAGAACGTCAAACGCTTTTTTGAATTGCGACTACTTATTTGCTGCTCAATTTATTTCAAAATTACGAAATTCACTACGTTACTGGGAAAGTTTCAGTGCGAAATAGCTTGTCGAAATTGCTTCTATTCAGAAAAAAAGTCTGCTGCTGACAGCATTGACAGCTTTGAAGCATGCGCTCACAACCTACTTCAATTACGTTTCTTTTCAGCCACATTGCAGTAAATATTATCATATCATGTCAACAAAAAATATCACCAGTTTGTTTTATGCTCGTGTGTATAAGAAACAATCGTTGATAAAGCCTTCCGAGTCTTGAATTTTGTGTGTGAGATTTATAAATGTAAAATTGGTGATCTGATGCATTTTTTCAAAATGACGCTGATCGCCAACAACCATGCCTACTTGTTGTTCATCACGTTGGCCTTTTATTACACAAAGTTGCACCTGATCGATTTTGATTCGTCCCATTCGTTGGATTTCAGTCCACTGCCGCCGCCGCCCGACAACAATTTTGCAGCATCGAGATCTCAACAGCAACAGCAACGGAATTCGCAGTCGCAGCACATGTTCAAGCCTATGGTGAGTAAATCGGTTCTTTTCTATTATACAGGTGTCTTCTTTGATTACTCTAAATCTAAAGAGAACTTCCAGCTGGCCATTGTTCAGTGTTCAGTTGTCTTGGTGTATCATGATAGTTACCTAGACGTGCCTAGATTAGATTTTTGGCTGTTTCAGTTCCAAGGAATCGTTGTGTTCATTTATAACATCGCAAGTTCTATTAGAATTCGTGCGAAAGCGACATATTTCACACGATCAAGTCGTCAATTCCATTCACCTGTGTGTAAACAATGTGCGTTATTACAACGCACAGTCCACTTGGACTGCTAGCAACGGCGCCCAGACGTAATCGAGCACCCTGCCTCATCCCCAAAGCATATTTGGCGCTCACTACATTATAATGAAATGATTGAAAGAATGTGCCGCTTTTGTGTATCTACGTCCGAAATATGTTACTTTCCACACCTTGCTATGTGATTGTAACAAGCGTTCAAGTACCTCCAACGTCAAGTGACTGGTGATGGCAATCAAGCAGGAACGATTTTGATTGGCTCTGACATCGATCATAGGTTACTTGACGTCGTAAAATACTTGAACGCTTATTACTTCTGTTGTAGTAATCTCTGTGTTTAATAATTTCACACCGTAAATAACATCGTCGCATTAAGATATTGCTTTTTAATTTTCATCAATACATTATTATTATTATAATTTGGGCACCGCTTTTCATGTCTAATTTTTGGCTATTTTATTTCATGTCCATTGATGTTTCGCACACAGGGTGCTGCACGCAAGCCCGAGGTAGGTGTTTGGTTTTCACAATAAAAACTATTGTTATTGACGTCAAAACTAATACATATTGTGTTGTTTTGTTTTAATGTGTGCTGTTTGTAGTGTGTGTTCTATATTTCTTAATAATATGAACGACGGAGAAAAGAAGCAAAGTGCTCATGCATAAACTTTAATGCGCTGTCTTATGTTGTGTTATGATGGCTCTGCAAACGACAGTGTGCTCCGTTTATGACCGGAACCAAACCAAAGACTATCCTAGACTCGCTTTAACGATATAACATCCCAATATAAGCTCTCCGGGAGACCGCTATAAATGCGACAAAGGGTTCATTAAAGTTCATCTCTGCGGAAGTGTGTGATTCTGCAAATGTAATTTCCACATCGCCCACTCGTAAAGACTATGCGATCGTATCGGATATTCCAATGAAAACTCTGTACTAATCAGTAGGTAATTTGGGATCAGTAACAGGCACGACGAAGTGGTATAAAAGGGATTCGGGATATGCTGTGATTGGATGGCAGACTTCATACAACAACCTGTAGATATTCATGTTGCCTTGTTTAAGCCAAGTTCAAGTTTTTGTTTTAACGTAAAAAATACCACTATCATATAATCACTCACATGCAATAGGTAGTGGGTATGGATTGCGCCTTCACAACTATTCCGTCGCAGGACGGTAACTTTTGCGAACAAAAAGATCTTACCGCGAAATGACGTCACCGAAAGTCACTGTGTTTTCAGCTCGCAAAAATTGATTTAAATTTCGACCTTAAAGAATGGATGTTTCTGATGATGTTCTGATTTAATATTCTAAGAATAAAAAAAAAGGGAGGCTTTCAGTTGAACAAAAACAAATCGAAATTGTGGACTGCTTCTTGGACTGAGTTTAATGTTCTAGCCGATTTCGTAAATCATATCCCTAATTCGTATCTCAAATTTAAGTTTACATTTGGAAACCGACGGTTAGACAAAGACCAATTGGCATTGTAAAGTCAAATTTAAGGTCGATACTTCATCGGACAAGCTTGGTTTGGCTCCCTTACTGCTAATTTACACAGAACAAGTTGTGGGCGCCGAAACCGAAAATAAGCAACCTGTATTAATTGTGTTTTCGGCCTCACGTATAAAATATACAGGTCCAAACTTCTACACTAATGGCGTTTTCGACTGAACAGATCGGAGCCAGTTCAACTCGAAAATCGCGATCACTGATTGGGCAAGGATTTTTGAGAACCAATCGAATCCCCCTGAATTCAGAGCCGAACTGGTTCGGTTCTAGTGACTCGAAAACGCTATCACATTAGCCTTGCTGTTACAGTTCTATGTAAATGAGCCATTAATTGCCCTTTTCTGCAAATGCTGTAAAATCTACATCAGTGCCAATATTGTTGAGTCTAATTTCTCTGCGATTTCAGGAGCTCGACGCCCTGGCAGCTCACCTGAACGAACTGGGCGTGCAGCCGACATCGCAGCCGGAGGCGCCGCCCCGTAACAACCGAAACAACAAGTCTCAGTCCCAGTCGGCGGTGAACAACAACGTCTCGACGCCAGGTTCGACTAACGCCCCCGGAAGCGGCAGTCAGGCCGTCGGCGGCAACATTTTGGACGCCGCCGTCGACAGCGAAAGCGATTCGGAGCCCGAAGACAACGGCCGCGTCCGCAACGACGGCACGTTGCTGGCAAGCGATCCACCCAAGCCACTGTTAGTAATCACAATTTACTTCATGAGTTCACGATCTTCATTCCAAACGTTATTTTGCCTGTCAAACTGATATCGAAATGTTGAAATCTTCGGAAAATTCACCGTGTCATGCGTAGAAATGCGACTCGAGGGCCGCAGAGACGTCTTTCCGTCGTGATAAACCATTCACAGTCATGTTAATGTTAACGTAACGTCAATAGTGATGGTAATGTTAGCACCCAGAACATCGAGTTTCAAATGGTAACAAGAACATTGAAAATAAATAACTAACAGTGAATTTGGGGGGCACTAGGTAGGTGGTAGCACTACCTTGAATCGCTCTGTGCGACGGTCAGCAGTAGTTTTGCCGTTCACATAAACTTGGCAAGTTAGGAAGCCGGAATTCGGAATCCGAGTCGAATTTGTCTTGACGGCCAGACGGCACAAGCTCGCCAAGTCGGTGGAAATTACTAACTGAAGGTAATCACATCAATTTCGGTCCAATACGTAACTTTGAGCGACTTTTTTTTTTAATCTGAGTCAAGTATCAAACTTTTACACATAAATCTTGGTGCTAGGGCAGATCCATGGCAAACTCGCCTGTGCGTTCCTTGTTTAGCTAATAATTGTTCAGGGCTTGGCGCATCTTATTGGCTGGAGCCGGCCAAGGGGTCGGTGCTTCCATTGTGACACTATTTTTTTTGGTGCAGACATCGAATTTTTCAAGTCTAAGCGTTGAAAAATCGAACTCATGCCGAGAGATTTAGATTTATTTTTGTCAGCTGTCAAATGTTACAGCTACTTCGAGTTTTTTTTTGTTCAACTACGAAAATTAAAAACTGGCTTGAAAATTGCGCAATTTTCCAATCAAATGAAGAAAAGCGTCAGACATCATTTAGTTCCGCAAAAATGTTACGTCCATCTGTAGCGAAAATGTATGAAAATGCCTTCTAGATGTGCCAAATATCGCTATCGCCAGTGCAACCAACTGGTAAAGTCTTAGGTATTTTCTATAGTTTGGATTTGGAAAAAACAAAATCTCTCGGGTCAGCAGGCGATTCCTAGAATCACAGTTCAACTGGACGTACTGCAGCTAACAATTATTTGGAGAACAGAAAGAACTGCACAAGTATTGCAGCAAGATACACTCCCAAGCTCTGAATGATTACAAGGTGGCATGAAGATCGTGAACGAATTCTCAACTCATTAACGCAATACAGTGTTTTTCGAAAACCGTCGCAGCCTGTAACTTCAGCCATCTTTCTGATCTACTGTTTGTTCAAGTACCAAAAACTTAACTGATTACCTATGTTTTTTTTTTGACATAAGCCAACTTGAAACGACAGATATTTCATTCAATCCTGGCCACCGTGAGCAAACCATTCCAAGTTGTTTGAGTTGTCCATATTTCAGACTCCTGTAAAATCTAATGAAAGTTATTTGCCATCGGAGAAAGCTATTAAAGACATAGTTTTATTGGCATGAAAAATCTCTATTCAAATATCAGAAATGTACAGGGTGACCCATTTAAAAATCGAAAGTTTGTCATTTCCGAAACTGCAACGGATCTACCATGGTGCAAAAGATGGCAAAAGTAGTCCGTAACTAGGAGAAGAGTTATGGGCGGTCTTCGAAAAACACACAGCATACAATTATTCACGATCACTAACTTGAACCATCTCTTCTTCACCCCGATTTTTTTCTCTTTTGTTTTTGCACGCCGTTTTGTTTCGTTAGCCCCGAATTTTCTTACAGGGCCGGTCTGCCGGGGGTGCCTGAGGGTTCAGCCGGCGTGTCGAGTCCAGGCGCGACGGCTGGTTCCGGTTCGAGTTCCGGAAGCGCACCTAACAGACCTCTGCCACCCACGCCAGACGACGACGAATCCCAAGGCGACAAGACCCTGGTCTTGCGCAGGGTAAGTTCCTTGTTGTTGTTATTCAATAACCGGACCCTCAGTGTTGTTGTTGTTATTGTTATAATTAAATAACAGTTTTTGGTTTTCGGTGGTGGTGGTTTAGAAATTTCACTTTTTTTCTATTCACTTGCTACACACAACACGCAAATTTCATTTCTCAAGTCCCAGTTTTGTATGTCATTTGTGTATGTGTTAATATAGTGGAGTGCTTGCGAAGGCGTTTTGTTTGAAATAGAGAGAAGAAAAGAGAAAAAATGCCGAGAGGGCTCTTGGGGTATTCTAAAATGTCTCACTTTATCAAAATAATTTCATAGTTTTGACACGTGGAAGTTGACAGAAAAGAAGAATGATCGGTACTTGGAAAATTAATGATTTCACATAGAAGTTCTGGAGTTCAAGTAGAGTGTATGGCTATGCTTTGTTTTCGCTCAATTTTCATTTTGTAAAAGTAAATAATTTTCACAGAATACAAGCATTCTTTTCAAAGGAGCTATTTTAGAACTGTGGAGGCCTGGAACCTCAAGCCAGGTACTTTTTAGTTACTACTAGCGCTTTTGACGACAAATAACAAAAATTTACTGCCTTTGAGCTCAATTTCAAGTCCGATTTTACGTCCGGAATTGCGTTGGATTATCATGACGGCGCAAAACAACCTGTTTTAACCAACCAAGCAGCCGCTGTATTTGGTAATTTGCACCACCGCAGCTTTGCGCCATCTGACTTAAAATTGAGCTTTTTTTTATCAAAGTAATGAAGTTAATACAGGTTGTCCCTTCAACCTGAATTAACAATTTTGGGACAAAAAAAAGGTGTCGTTTCTTGCTCCGAAGTGCAGTATTTTATACTAGAGTACTTGGAGTACCAGAGGGACCTGTGGGCGGAGCCTAACTGCGCGAACTGAGTTCATCTAGTGGTGCACCTAGATTTGCAGTGGGATTTTAGGTTCGCCTGTGATCTGGTAATGGTCCACCACTCCAGCTGACGGTGTTGCTTCCCCTATTTCAACACACGGACTCGTCCAAAACGGTTTTTGTTTTTCTGCTCAGCCCCGTTTACGGGTCCCTGTGGTGTGCCGTCAACTCTAACTGTTATAACTAGTTTGTAATCTCAAGGCACTGACTGTTGAACATGGAATTCACAAATTGTGGCTTCTCTTAAGATTTAATCATTATTATGAAGTTTTCTTATACAAAGGTTCAAACTGCAAGATTAACCAAGTAAGTATGCACGTAGAATGTATGTAGTAACAGCTTTAGACGCTTATTATTGTTTTTGTACGTGTCCAGATTCAAGATTTTATTTTGTTGCAAACCGCACTGAACACATCTATTTAAAGTCAGGTTTTGAGGTATTATCGAGGAGAAGTAGGAGTAACAAGATCCATTTCATTCTTCAAATAGTAGCAAGGTATAGTGAAGTTATGCTTGAACCGGTGCATGACTCATCCCTGATACGAATACACGCGAATGGGACATGAGAACGAGCCGATTCCTACCCAAACTGCCGTGCCGTCCCCATATAATTTCTTGTAGACTTTTCTGGTACAATCCGCAGAATATGGAGCGTCGAAAAAGAAACGACCGAAAAATTATAAATGTCTCTTGCAGAAGTGAAGCCAAAAATGTTGAACAACGTTTACAATTTGGGAACACTAACGCAGTTCGTCAAAAACTGGATAATTGGGGAGGTATGCGAGCTTGGGGTTAAGTAGAATAGTGTGATGCTAAACTCCGCCCCACAAAATAAAGCTCATTTATTATTATTATTACTACTACTTTTTTCATCCATTTTAACAAACTGGGTCACCAAGTTGTAAAGGTTATTTAGCGTTTCTGGCTTTACTTCTGCTAGAGACGTACCTTTTACTTTCTGTTCGTTTTTTCTATGTCCCATTTTCTGTGTATCGCGACCAGAAAGGTCTGCAAGGAATGATACGGGGACAGCAGTTCAGGCAGAAGTCGGGCCGTGCTCGTGTCCCATTCATATGTATTTGCATCAGGGATGAGTCATTGTACGGGTTTAACGAACTTCGCTATAGCAAATTTCGATACGGCGAGACATTTCCAGTTTGTGTCTAAAAGTCCCGGCGGTAAGCGACAAAAGCGGTTCGGAGCTTACACTTTGTGACAAAAACCGCCGCTTGGCATATCACGAATGCCTTTAGGTAAAGTCAAAAGATGTCGCTTCATGATCGGTTCTTTCGTTTGATAAGCGTATCTATGATGGAAGTTCTCCAGAGCGCTTCAATTCGCCCTCGAAAGGACCGATCCGGGAGCCTCATCACCACACTGTCACAACGTGCAAGGTCGGAACAATAAGTTGCGGTGCCCGCTGCTAAAGATTTCTAAAAATTTCGCTGAGCACTCCACTATTGTACGACAGCAGCAGTCTGCAGCCAGTCAAGTTAAAGACGACATAGACGAGGCCACTTTGCTCAAAGAATGGGATTTCGAGAAGTTCTTCCCGGCCCAGTTCAGAAATTTCCAGCAGCAACACAGCAAGCATCCGCAACAGAAACCGCCCACCAGCAAACCGGACTTTTGCCCGCCGAAACAACAACAACAACAGCAACAACCGCCGCCAGCCAAACCGACACATCGCCGCATGGACAGCGACTCGAAAATCTCGAACCCGTTCTTCCGCGGCTTCCGACGCGAAAATTCCGACTTCTTCCCGCTGAGCTCGCGCCACTCGGCCGTGTTTGGCGAAAGCAACAACATCAGGAGCAGCGGCGGTGCCAGCAGATCGAGCGGTATCTTCAGTAGCCGACGCGGTTCCGACTCCAACATGCAGAAGAAAAACAACGGCGAACCGATCTTGATGGATTACATCAAGCGCACCGAATCGCCCAAAGATAACCTTTTGAAGGCGGAAACGGCAAAATTGGAGAAGACGAATAATGGCAGCGGTGGTGGTGGTGGTTCTGGAATCGGTCTGTTGAGAGTAGATGGAAATTTTGTGAAGCCGCGCAGGGAGAAAACCGAGTCGGACATTGTGCTGAGGCATTCGGATGCCAGGATGAGAGGCGTCCGGGAGAGTCTCGAAGCTCGCAGGCGGGAAGTCGAAGCGCAGTTTGCCAAAGAGGCGGATAACATACGCAGGAGGAACTCGAGACCGATCGATATCAGTTCGTTAGCGCTGTCTTCGACGTCGTCGGCCACTAACTCTATAGACGGTGAAGAGATTTTGTACATACAGGTAATTTTCCAGCGGGGGAGCGGTACATTGGGCGCCTCCATTATTTTTTGTATGTTGTGAAGAATACTGATTGCGTGCTTTTAACTCAAACAAATAATCACTGCAGTAATGCTTAAAAATTAATCCAGTTACGGCTGAAGTATTTGGAACCTTTCAGGTTGTGGGATTTATGAATGCTCTCGGTTTTCGCAGTATCGTACGTCCAGCTGCTTTCTGATCCGAGTGACCTGGGCAAATTTTCTAGTTTAGCATTGTAGGCTTGCCGCCTTATTACGTGGTATGAAACTGGCTTTTTTTGAAGTTGAATAATGTTGCCTGTCAAACTGACATTCAAATGTCGAAATATTTGAAAAAATCTACGAATCATGATGCGTGGAAATGCGACTCGGGGGCCGCAGGGCTACCGTCGTTTCAACACCAAATCTTCACCGACGCAATCTCGTCCTGCGCGAGCCCCAAAACGGAGGCAAATTACAAACGAAGGTGCTCTAATGAATTTGGGAACATTTATCTTTGATGTTGAACTAGATCTGGCTTACGAAAACCAATATTTCCGACTCAAATATCAAGTTTCGCGGCCGCCTAGATGCACATTATTTTGAAACAACGCATAGCTTGGGCTCATTTCCACAAATGAACTTTCAAACAAACTGCTAGCATTTCACAGTTAGGTGGCTTTGCTTTGCTTTCAACTACTGACGACTTGAAAATTGAAGATTTTTACAGCATTTTTCTGTAGAATTCAAATCTGTCTACATAAATGATCCAAATAGCGCTGTACGCTTACAGGGCGTCGCATCATTTTCTGTTTATTCATTAAATATTGAATATTTCAGATTCAAAACTATATACGTAGTCACATCACAGCTACCTACATACATTTATGACGCAGCGGTTTAATTTGATTTCCAAAATGAGATTATGTCTCAATAACTTGATAATATTATTTTAAGAAGGTGGAAGAGGCAATTTTTTCAAGAGAAAACCAAGTCGGCTCAGATTGAAATTAAATAATTTTGGAATATACAGGGTTTAAAGATGGCGGATTTTCTTTCGGGAACGTTATAGTGGACGTTAACGGAGCATGGGAAAAATTTCCATTCGGGAACTACCAACGACATGTGATTCTTCGCAAGTAACAGTGCTTTGCTTCAAAATCATGCAAACTAGAGAAGTTAAATTCACAACTTCTCCTTTTCATAACTCGAACATGGGACACTCATGTGGTTCATTCTACTGTCGTGTGGGTAGGTATTCTGAGAGCTAAAAACGTACCTAAATGTAAGCATGTATGAATTAAGTTCAGGGTGAAGGCCATTACTGAACAGTAAAGTTAAATTCGGTTATTATTATCTGCCTTTTAACGAAAGCAACTTTTAAAATAGGTAGTTCACCTACTCACCTAGGTCTCTACTAGTCTGCTACCTACTTATTCAGTGATACTGTAATCGGTTAATGGTTTAGTTCTTTTGGTATATAGGGTGTTACAAAGTTAGCGAAAAATAAGTCCAAGGTAATTCCGGATACCTTCAAAAATGTCGAAAAAATATATTTTTTATTTATACTTTTTTTTTTTTCATCTTTGAAACCATTGAACTTGGAGTGTCACGAGATGTCGACGATATTATTGAAATTTGAAGGTTGGATCCATTGGAGAATTGAACAGAATTACTCACACAATCAATAATATTATCCTTTTGAGGTCCTTAATCCATAATGAGTAGATAGTTGCCAATGTCTTGGATATGCACAGAGTAAACTTATGGTTGTGCTTATACATATGGTGATATTTGCCAAATGCCATTTTATTATCTCTTCATATTAAGCTTGTTTGTCTGGATTTGTTTATTATCGTATATATGTACTTTGTAATAAGGATAACTCATGTTTTTGATACAATAATATTATATTGAACTGATATGGGATATGGGTCAAAGGGTTAGAACGGTAGCCTAGCCTCTTCGTCTTCGTTATCTAAAGCAGTTTTAGTAAACTCTCCAACACAGACCAAAGCGCCTTTTTCAAGTCTTGAATTTTGTTTTTTTACTATACAGAGCAAGTCATTGCTACTAAATATTCAGATTTTTTTTCGAAATTATGCAGAATTTTTTCCATAAAACGAATCGTGTTACTTGTTGCTCTACCTTAGGCTTTTTATCCCGGCAAGGAACCTCTGGATCCTCCTATAACGTGTGTTTTTGGAAGAAATTGGATTTACATGATTTACTCGACTCGCCCTGTAGATATAGTAAATTAAATTTCCGAGACATTCAACAGTTCAATAAAATCTCTGTTCAGTGTTGAAAGTTAACATTTTTCTGGTACTTCTGACGCAATGCCCTAAACTTCCCTGGACTTATTTTTCGCTAATTTTGCAACATACTTTACGGTTGGCTATGTATTGTATTATTATAAACTTGTTTTGTCCTGTTCTTTTATTTGTACATATCTAGATTTTTCTTCGACAATTTATAGATTTTTTTTTAAATTATTATTCTGGCACAGAATCAGTATTCAACAACAAAACGCATGCCATTTTCTATTTTGTTCCCTCCATATCTTTTTGATCCCTCAAAAACGCCTAATATCAGAATAACAATAGCCTTGGTGTGTGGTAAATGGTAATCGCTTCGACTAACAAAAGTTGAGTGTGAAAAACTAATATATACTAGCAGAGTCGGAGTGCGTTTTCCTCTTCATATTTTTTTATAGGACATCGATTGGAATGACCACTACTACTACTACTGCAGAGCATGGAGAGAGAAAAAAATGCGCATGGAGACTGGCTGCAACTGTTGCCATCTAGTGCCTTGAGTATTTGTGTGTGTCACCCCTTATCCAATTATTATCATCTCCCCCTTTAATTTACTCTCCGCCGATCTTCCACAAAAATACACGGATCATTTTTATGCATGTTGTGTTGAAATTAATTATTTTTCAACTACATTGGGCTTTTAAAGACAAAATATTTGTGATTAATAACTATTATTACTATTGGGGCTGGGGGTGGGTCCTCCGTCGAAATACAAAGTTACTTATCATCGTCGTTGTGTTTTTAGAATGGTAGAAGTAGTGACCATGCACGCCAAAGCAGTGTATTACCTGACCTCCTCAGTCAAGCCAGTGGAAGTCCCGGAACGCCATCTGCGAGAGACAAGTCTCAGAGCGAAGAGGTAATTGTCATTGTTCACCTGTTTTTTTTTTCTCAAAGTTTTTTTCATTGCTTTATGTGTGTCGTGCTAACAAAATACAGAAGTATTCTGTATATTACGTCTCATCCTTCCTAATGCAAAGCATCGCACATTCACTCGTTGAGGGTTTTCATGCCTTGGACGATTTTCAGTTTTCCATAATACAGATTCATGTAGTCGTGCTGAAGGTGTGAAACCAGCAAAGACTGGCGGAATTGTTTGAATATTATATTGTGTGTGTCGAGTATACGTCACTAATTTGTTTCTCTTTGGTTTTTGCCTAACTGAGTGGCACACGTCCGTAACAACGTAAAATGTAAACTGTAAGTATGCCATCATTGTTAATTGTAGTTTAATTGGTGTTCTCACCGTAGCTCATCTCATCATTTTTTATTTTTTTTATACCATTTTTTTTGCTTTTGCGGTTTTGGGGTTGCGTTTTACTAACTTTTGGGGGCACTAAATAACTTTTTTTTGTGTTTTTTTTTTGAACGACACTACGAGACGCACGTGCGAGGGGGGAAACCGTGACAAAATTTGGACACAGGCCCGTGTGTATTTATAGATAATGATTATTAGTCAGTGCTTGTTTTGCATCACCATTTTGAGCGGTCGTTTTGTGGGAACGATCATTTTAATTCCTTGCATTTTTCAACCTTTCAGTTTTAACACTTAGCGTATGGTAGGTAGGTTACTAATACTGCTCTGTAGCGTTACTAGTGAATGACTTATCGCGCCAATTTTATAAATAACATTGAAAAGAAAAACTGATGAAGTTGTGTGTTTTCTTTCCAGTACCGCCAAGCGATGGCTTCACCACACGTGACCCCTTCCCCTAACAAATCGTCAACTCCCCTTAACGTTAACGCTCTTGCCCTGCAACAGAAGCAGCGCTCTTTCCTGACGTTCGGCTTTGGAGCTGGATCCGCGCAGTCCAGGAGAGAGTCCCATGTCAACGTCAACGTCACGCCCACCTCGCATGATATATCATCAGACACGCCGGAAATACGTAAATACAAGAAGAGGTTCAACAGCGAAATCTTGTGCGCGGCGTTGTGGGGTTAGATTTTCCGTAATTCTCTTCGCGTGTTCAAAAGTCTAATTTTTATTATTTCAAAGGTGTAAATCTGTTGATTGGTACCGAGCACGGGCTGATGCTGCTGGACAGGAGCGGGCAAGGCAAGGTCTACCAGTTGATTTCGAGGCGACGTTTCCAGCAAATGGAGGTGCTCGAAGGCCAGAATATCCTCGTCACGATATCAGGGAAAAAGAACCGCGTTCGTGTCTACTACCTCAGTTGGCTCAAGAGTAAAATTTTACGTACAGATGGCGTTAGTGATGTAAGTGCGACTTCAATGCTGTTAATATCAAGTCAGATTTCACGAATTGGCTCTTGATCAATTGCTAGACAAGATGATAAATCTAGAGCTTCGCAATGTCAGACGACTGGACCCGAAATTCCGCTTGCACATGCACTAAGCACAAAACGATCTCCACGCAGAGGTCAGGTGCAAGCGTTGTGTATTTTGTTATTCAAGATTTCACGGTAATTTAAAGAAAACACTGGAAAAATTTACGTGTTTCGCCTCTTTTTAAGGGCTCATCAGTGCAGAGGGCATCCAGTTTTTTTTTAACATGACGAAGTTCGAAATCACTTGAACGTTATTTTTTATTTTCCAATCAAATAAAAATGCATTGTGCTTGCAGCAAGTGGAACGCAGGAACGGCTGGATCAACGTAGGTGATCTGCAAGGAGCGGTGCACTTCAAAATCGTCAAATATGAAAGGATCAAATTCCTGGTGATAGCTTTGAAAGACAGTATTGAAATTTACGCTTGGGCGCCGAAGCCCTACCACAAGTTCATGGCGTTCAAGTCGTTTTGCGAGCTCACGTACAGACCGCTGCTGGTCGATCTCACCGTCGAGGAGGGCACCAGACTGAAGGTCATCTACGGCAGCGCCGACGGCTTCCACGCCGTGGATCTGGATTCGGCCAGCGTTTACGACATCTACTTACCAAAACATGTAAGCATTGATTTTGGATTTGTATTTTCAATTCAGTAATTCCATACCAAAGTCGAAATACCTACAAGGTAAAAATATCGGTAGTTCTCTTGTTGAAAACTCATTAATATCAATACGAAATATTTGTTGCATGTGGAAACTACCGAAACTAAACACAGCACGTCACTATTTGGAGAACACCAGTAAACGAGTTGAATAGAAAAGAGCATCATTGCCGTCTACTCAAGTGCTATTATGTCCCCAGGGTTCCTGAAATGTCTATGATAAAGTGTATTCGTTCGCAGTAAAACGCCGCTTCTGTTATAAATTCCCTGTATACCTCACCAGCAGCTACCCCCAGTCTCTTGAAGAACGTCATCGTCTGGCAGATTCCAACAGGCCTGCCTTCCAGTGTCAGTCTCATAATCTTTAGAAAAAGTCCATCGATGTTGAGACAGATGTACAACAGATGACTTTAGTCAGCCTTATTTAGCCGTGGTTTTAATTTTAGTCGTAAGCGCAGCATCGCCTATTGGCTCTCGTGCGCATTAAAGCCAATGAGCGTTCCTACGCATAAAACTAAAACTACGGCTAAATGAGGCTGACTAAACCCACTTTAACCAGAACTCAATCACTGACAAGTTTTGCGCTATTTTCCACTATTAGGTACTAACAAAGCCTTCAAATTGACATTGAACACCAGAATGGCGAACAGATTTTTCAAATATTTATAATCGCGTTTGGAATGGATCATGATTATATCAACAAAACACAAAACCCATACATACACAATATCATTCCTAAAACACTCTTAAAGAGACGATCATCTGCACTGTGTCCCGTCCTTTGATTGATCAAGGTTCAACTGACCAGATCTCATTCACTGACAAAGACAGCTTGGTTGGCATGAACTGCGACTCGTTATTCACCATCACTTCGCTCCTTATTGTTATCTCGTGATTACTTTGGCATGAGCATAAACGCCATAGCAACAATCATTGTAACCAATTTTCATGTAATAATTCCAAAATGGTTATTAGTCCGGAAACCGGCAACACTACAAGCAATACGGAAACAAATACGATTCGATGTTTCGGCCCGTCGATGACCGTTGGAAAGATCGCCTCAAAACACCCCGCAAATGCCGGCTTTGCTTGGTAAAGCGCTTGTCGTACTTGCCATTATTTTTTGAAACCTAACGCACTAAAACTCGTCTGTTGCGTCCCTAGGCACGCTTTCAGTCTCTGAATGTTGTCGCAGCGAGCCTTGAGTCTCTTGAATCCAAGGTGCATACTGCATACTTCTTCCAGTACCTACTGGATGCTGTTGAATTCACCCAAGCCAGGGTACCAGAAGCTACCCCAAATCCCCCAGATTCGAGTCAAGCTTTGTATGAGACTGCGTTTCTTTGCGCTCTTTCTTGATACGATGTTGGTTCATGGCGCTTTTCACCTTTGCTCTTTCTGACTTTCTCATCAGCTATGTTTGGTATTAGCACTGGAACACTCCGAAATGATCTAGGGCTTCATATTATCTGCGTTTGGCAAATATTCGTATGTGGGCGTGGCCAACATAGATCAGATCATATCTGACAAATGGGAACTTTTGATCACATCACATAATGGCCAAATGTCTGATCATATGCCATTTACTGCATTTGATTTGTCAAATTTTCTCTTCTCTCATCATTGGCACATCGTCGAAAAATTGATGGTTCACGGACTGTCAGTTGAGGTCAAGATCCATGAGTTTTCGGAAAATACAAAAGATCTTTTCGCGGTAAATGTCAGTATTGAAAGTTATAATTGGCAATGTTTCATAATGAACAATCGCGCTTGTCGGTGTTTAGACCTATTCCACCACCTCCCCATATCAGCCGGACTCTACAAGCCGCAATGTGATGCTTGGATGTTTGATGGTAGGTCCGTGTTGTTGTTTTAAATCTACAAGTTCTACACCAAAGCCCGCAGGAATTTCGTGTCTATAGTACACTATAATCCGCCATGAAGTACATATTTCTTTATCTCCCTGTGTTCACAAACCAGAGCGGGGACTTAAACCAGCGTTGGGGGTCAGACGAAGTCTTGATAGACGGCGCGTGTGGTCCTACCATCAAACATCCAAGCATCACATTGCGGTCCCGAGAGTCCGGCTGATACGGGTAGGTTGTATAATAGGCCTAAAATATTTATAACTTTTTACCGCGTGATTTTTCACCAGGAAAAAATGCCTTTTAGTTACAAAGTTGAAGCTATAGCTCAACAAAGTACTGACATTGACATGAAAAAATTTTTCGCTTGAACTGTTGATGTTCATAACATACCAGTACTTTGTAATCAGAGGTCAGAGGTGATGCAAATAACAATGTTGGCATCAATTGGATAGGAAGCGAGAAAAATTATCAGACCTATTCTAGACCAATAGTTTGTCTTGTGCTCCCACTTTCTGGACCACTAACCATTTTGAGATAATTTCATGATACTTGGTTCCAACGAGTGTTGCTATGCTATATGGCATTTCTTCTCATGGTAAAGTTTTCGCGAGTTAGAAATAAAGAGGGAACTGATGGTGGACCGGTGGCCATTTATATCAACAGTGACGCCCAGTCAGTGAATGAGCTCTGATCAGTTGCAGTAAATAAGGTCTGGTCAGTTGAAATTAATCGAAGGACGGAGCACAGTCCAGATGGTAGTCCCTTTGGGGTGGTTTGGGAATTCTATCATGTATAAAATAGGTATGGGTTTCGTTGTTGTAATCACAATCCATTCCAAACGAAATCGATTCTCTGCCTTGGAACTTTTTTCTTACATTCGCACTTATTCTGATTCATCGCTTTTTATAGACTATTAAAGCACCTTTCTCGTTGTCAAGCCCCTAGCACGGAGTGTCATGCTATTTTCTTGATTCGTAAGAAACTTTGCTACCAGCCGGCCGCTTCGGGTTCTAAAAGAGCATCAGCTTGTGAAACTTGCTTTTTTCGGAGTTAAAAGGTAATTTGTCGGTATTTTGACTTTTGGTGCTTCAGATTTTAGTAATTCCGTTATTTTGTTTTATTAATTTGTACTTGAACTTTCTTTCAGACACAAGGTGCTATTACCCCTCACTGTATTGTAACGTTGCCGAACAGCAATGGGATGCAGTTGTTATTGTGCTATGATAACGAAGGGGTCTACGTCAACACTTATGGAAGGGTGTCTAAAAATATGTTGCTTCAAGTACGTAAACATCATGCCATATTTCATTAATTTATACCGTTACTAATTTTTTTTTCTTGCAGTGGGGCGAAATGCCAACATCGGTAGCTTACATAGGCACAGGTCAGATAATGGGCTGGGGCAACAAAGCAATCGAAATCCGCTCGGTCGAATCGGGCCACCTCGACGGCGTCTTCATGCACAAGAAGGCGCAGAGACTCAAGTTCTTGTGCGAGCGCAACGACAAAGTCTTCTTTTCGAGCGCCAAGAGCGGCTCGTCGTGCCAGATCTACTTCATGACCCTCAATAAGCCCGGCATGGCCAACTGGTAGTAGAGCTGTGTTGTTGTTCATTTTTTAGTGATGCTGATAACAATCCTGCAGTGATGTGCGCAAAAAAGTAAGATCTAGTACAATTCCGATCAAACAGGAGGGATCCTCTCCGACTAAACAGGGATCATCCTGCTGTTGTAACATAGTATTTGTATGAGTTTTATATGATGGTGTTATTTGTAATAGCCAGCCACAGCCACCGCCCCCACCGCCTTGTGTGCCAGTGGACGTGTGTATTATTCCTCTCTTCGATTTTTGTTGTATCGCTCTCATCAATTGACCCACTTATATTCTTCAATATAAATACGAAACGTCCAACTTACCACCAAACAGAACAACATGCCATGATTGTTCTCTTTTTCCATAAGTTGGGCGTTGCGTATGCAGCTCTTGCCTTGAATTAGGAAAAAACGAAAAAAGACGTCTTCAGTGCACAAGGTGGGGACTCATATCAGTTTTTTTTATGATCACATAGAGGTACAAAATTCGTCTGGGTTCCTCCAAGTGCTTGTATGTTGTGTGTCGACTTAGCAATAACACGCGAGAGCGAAAGTTCCACTCGTTTTTATTGATGTACGTTATATATAAATGGCGTGGAACTGTGCATTTAGTACGTCGGTGCCAAGAGTGTTAGTGAACTGAGAAAATGCTCACTAAAAACGTAGGTTTATAAACTAGCATTATTACAAAGAGAAAGAAAAGCAGGAACGCTGTCGCCGCGTTCCAGCATTTGTTTTTCTCTCGCAATTCCGTTGATGGTTCGACACGGTTCGTGTCTCGAATGATCCGCGGAACGCTTAGACCTCCCGCCCCCTTTCTTTATTCCCCCCCCAAAATAAAAACCAACAAAAATCTCGATTTTGCACACACACAAACACAAATTTTATACTGATGAGTCGCCACTATAATTTTTGGTGCAATTTATTATTCCGTATTTTTGCTTCTTTGTGTTTTTTCCTTTGAGGTTGCGCACACATGACTCATCCAACCCATTGAGTTGGTGTTAAGATGCAGTACCTGTGTGCCTCTTTTATTACGTTCATGTCCCCTTTTTTTTGATGATTATTGTTTTCCAAAGAATTGGTGAAATAAAAATGGTGTGATTTTTTTACGGTCGTTAACATTACCTATATAAATATCATTTTATTAATATTATAATTCCATAAAATTATAATTATATTGTATTATATTATAATGGTCAGATTTTCAATTGAAACCTGTCCAAAAATCCATAATCCCGCAAATCCATCAAACTCAAAGATAGATGATGTGGCATTATTTGAAGAAGAGGGATGCTGAGAACATGTATGAACACTACACTGGTGACGTTATGTTATCTAGTGCCAGAGAATCGAAGGTCTAGTTGTGGTCTAGTAGGTTATTGATAGGCAACGTGACGTCACTACTGTCCTACTGGTCATGATTAGGGATGGGCGAATTTCGTGATCCGGGTATCAAAGTTTGATAAGAAAAAAATATCGATAATTATTGATATATCAAATATCGATAAATATGAAAGTATCAAAAATTGATAATTATCAAAATATCAAAGATCAATAATTATCAAAATATCAAAAATTGATAATTATGGAAATATCAATATGAAAATAAAGATATTAAGTGATTGGGTTGGGTGGAAGAACAGTCTTTCGGGACTGAACCCTGCCATTTACTGTTGCAAATGAGTTTTCTATTTAGCTTAAGAATATATATTTTTTTGTAATTTGATGTCAACAGCAATAAAAACGTTTACTATTATTATATGGAAAAATAAATCATTGATGGTTGAACTAGACTTGCATGATGAATGAAACTTACTTCTTTGGAAGCCTTTGGGTCTTCTATCTTGTTATTTATCAATATTTTAGTATGATAACCATTGTCTATATTTCGATAATATGTTGACATTTATCGATATTTGATATTCTGATAATGGAGTATTATACTAAAAATTTTTTTTGATTGAAATGGAAACTACATTGAAAAATAATTGACCCATGTTTTTTTATTCAGTGAAAAACCGTCCCGTTTGGGCGCAATAAATAAATAACATCAACTAATTCTGACGTCACAGCGAGTCACCGCCTATACTGCCTGTGTAAATGACGTCAGAAACAGGCAGAATATAGGAATTTCGTTTATTTACTGCGGCCAAACGATACGATTTTTTGCTGAATAAAAAAATACGGGTCAGTTATTTTTCAATATAGTTTCTGATTCCATCGAAAAAAAGAAAAATTTTCAAAAGTATAGTACTCTATTATCGACATTCGATATTTGATATATCGATATGTTTTAAAACTGATATCATTAGTTGATATATCGATATATTGATAAATTTATTGATATATCAGTAGTTTTGCCCATCCCTAGTCATGATGAGCCTTTCTGTTCGGTAATTGTGGGCTCATACACCAAGATAAGAAGTAACGCACAAGCGCCTGTGTGGCAACTGATTGCTAGGTAAATTGGCCTTGTTTTAAGTGTAACTCTTCAAAATTACTAAAGAATCTTGGAGATCGCTCTATGAAATCCAAAACCATCGTGTCACATAAAGCCTCGTGTCACATGATCATTGAAATCATACTTGTCATAGAAAATCTAGGATGAGATCAATGATGAAAACAAGTAGTATACTCGCAAATATGCCAGAAAACTATGATGGAACGCGTTCTATTTCAAATCTTTGACTTCATTTTGATCCAGTCAGATTACTCCTTTTACCCTGTACAGGATTGATGACCGTGTGAAAACTTTTATTCCAGATTTCTGACGTACTCGCAAGTATACTCGTTTTCATCTTCGTTCTCATCTTCATTTTCATCATTGATCTCGTCCCAGATTTTCATTGACAAGTATGATTTCAATGACCGTGTGATGGAGGCGCGCTAGCTAGAAAACGTAAGCTTTCCGACTGTCGCAGCCAGATGGCATGATCTCGTTTCTGATTGGCTGACAGCGGGTTTTATGGAGTGGTCTTGAGATTTCATGTAAGGAATTTTATGTTATATAAATTCTCATTGAAATTTTTCATCTCCATAATAACTGCTTAGATTTTCACGACAATTTTGGCCAAGCGATCGCGAGTTCTAGTTGCAACGATAAATTACAATAATAATAAATGTCCGATTCCATGGGCCAGCATTTATCCAGGAACAACCAGTCCGAGGGAGCATGCTTGACCAAAATAATGTGGGAAAATTTCAAGCACGAGTGATGTTTCGCTGAATATCGCGAAAAGTCCGAAGTGACAGCCGTCAGATTTTGTTGTTTGTGTCCAATTTATTCGGTTGCCCTTGACAGTGGGAATTAGATAAGTGAGATAAGTGATAAGGAAATAGTAGAGGCATATAATATTGATCTCACGATTTATTCCAATTTCTGTTGAGAAACTAGAAATAAGGCTGTTCAGCACACAGACGTAAACGCATTCCCAAGCATTTATTTGTTGAAAAAATGCACATTGCTGTGGAAATTCCTCATGGGTGATATGCATAAGATGGAGAATAATAATCTGCGCGTTAACGCAGAGTGTACCGATTTTTTGAAATACACTGGCTATACTCCCTTGCTCTACTCTACTGTCACCGTGACACCGAGTCAGAGTCAATAAAACTTACAAAAGTCAGTAGATACATTCTGCGTCAATAGCTGTACGCGTTTTAATGGGCAATGTCCGTATCACCTTTAACATGATCTTGCATCACAAGCACTGTGACTGTGGCACTGAGCGTACTGAGCAACGCGAAATTTATTTTTTCTTTCACGCTGTCACTCTTGATTGACCATTCGAATTTATTATTAATATCCTCTTTTTTTGTTTTTTTTTTGTTTGAGTAAGTAGGTACCTACAGGGTGTTTACGCGAGACGGATACCCCCCCATAAAAATCTTCCCCTTTACGATAATTCAAAAGAGAAAAAACACAATTTTTTCCATAGTTTCTGTATATGTCAAGTATAATTTCCCATTTTGTGCCATATAGAGGGTTTCGCAAATTTTTTTTTTGCATTTTCCGAAACACCTGTAGTTTCATACGTTTCATACAAATACATACGTATGACATTTCTAAATTTTGATCTAAAAAAAAATTGGAAAATTTACGGTGGCATCTCAAAAAAACATTTTTTTATAATGATCGATTAATTTCAGGAATCAAATATGTCCCGAATATTTGTTCAGTCATTTTATGGCATAACATATCATTTAAAAGTGGAACAAAATATCCTGGACATATTTGAATTCTGAAATGAGACCATCATTATCAAAAAATAAAAATGGCATTGTAATTTTTTTTCAATTTTTTTTGCAAAAAAGATCTAGAAGTTCAATGCATGTTTGCATTCAGGATAACAATGTGCATCGATTGTGGTGATGAAAAACAAAGTGTATCGGAAAAATGCAAAAAAAATTGCGACACCCTGTAATATGGCACGGTAATAGTAGTTTACAATACGAGTTGGCTGTTACATAAGTGGTTTTCAGACACGAAACCGAAATTTGCGGAACGAGGGCGTAGCCCGAGTTCTGTGAGAGGCTGAGTGTCGGAAAGCATCTTGTGTAACAAGCCACGAGTGTTGTACAACATTTTACGTGTTTGTTCTATTGAAAATTGTGAAATTTTTGTAATTTTTTAGGTTACTTTGACAAGTGCCAACTTGAATACATAAACTGTAATATCCATATACAACTTATATAAAAGTCATTACATCTCATGTATTACAACAACAAACACGTAAAGAAAATTATACTTGACATATTCAGAAACTACGGAGAAAATTGTTCCAGAAAAGGTTTGTCTTTTTTTAATTATAGTGAAAAAGTTTTTTATGGGGGGCGGGGGAGTATCCGTCTCGCGTGAAGACCCTTACCTACCTGTGTTTCCATATTTTGAAACACTTTTTTTTAAGTTCTTTTTTCGCCTTATTTCATTCCATATAAATTGCTGGTGCTCAAAGTATGAGTGCCCTCTAGGTGGCGTGTGTTTCTCAGCTTAAAACTTCTATCTTTGCCAATAAAGGTGATGATCATGATCAATTATTAAGAAAATTAGGTAGGTACAGAGGTACTGCTGAGTTAGGCACGACAAAAAAGCTATTTCATGTTTTTCATTCCTTGATAGATAAACATAAAACCTGTCTAAGTATCTATTCAAGTTTAAATATATTTTTTGCTTTGGTGTAAACTTTAGCCATAAAATGACCAAGTAATGACTTAAAAACTTGATTACGGGACCATAATGATAATGAGACACGTGTTTAACGTATTGTTTATCAATAAAATGAAAAGAAAAAATTGAATAATATGCATCACTAATCTGAGTATCAATCAGGCCACAGACTGGACTGTGAAGTCCAAATTGTACCTACCTGTCACTTACTAAAAAAAAAACAGGGTGGGGCAAAAAAACAGGACTTTCTTTTGCTTTCCAAATTTTCATTTGGTAAAAATTATCAACCACTGACTGGGTGTGCACTGAACTCTTATTTAACCCTTGGGCAGGCGCGTCTCTTTTCACGACGTAATAGGTCGCGCGGGGTGTCATCGACACCCCTGAAATTGCAGCGTCCTTGAGTGTTACCGACTATTTTTTTGCAAGTTTTTCAAGGTTATCGAGTTAATGTACATTGATGGAATGAATACATGTCTTGTTGGGGTCAAATTTGGTCAGATAACGACAGAAATCAAGAAAATGTAGAAGGATGAGAATTTCATTGAAATAAACCATTTATCCATGAAAAAATTGATTCTCATCTTCACAATGATGAAACACTCCGGAAAATACTCAAAACATAAAACACAATGTTGACTTCTACAAGTAATAGTTATTTTATAAAAAAATATCACAAGAAAAACAAAACTCAGCCTGCTCAAAGTCACTCATTTTCGCTACTGGAATAGTTATCCATAGAATCGAAGCATTCTTCACAAACATTTTTCATGTGCTTCATACACATGTTTCTAGAATATCGATCACAGCAGCATTTGGTTTTTGATGTCCTTCTTCTTTGGACAAGCCACACACCTGACCTTACTGACTGGCAACTGAGGTCCTGCAAGAGCAGAATTCTCAGGAATACCTGATAACTTGGCAATTTTTGGGCAGAGATGTTTTGTCAATTTTTTGTTTGTTACTCTTCTGCAAATGTGTTCGTTTATCATTTTCAAGACAACTTCTCTCAAAAAATACCTTCTTGAAGTTTTTGCATCAGGATTGTGAGCAGCAAAGATCTAATTCACAGTGTAAGGTTTGCAAAGAAATATTACGCGGGAAGGCGCACGGGGTGTCCACAGTACCCCGGACCTGTTTGACACAAAATAACAGCCACCTTTTCAAATCAGTTTCAGAACCGGTAACAGAATATGACTGACAATACTTTGACAGGAAGGTACTGAACAGGAGCGTCATCTATTCGACTCGAAGCGGAATCGGTAGCTATATTTATGATGCTGGGGTGTTTTGTACACCCCGCGCGACTAATTAAGGGTTAATAAACTACGCAACATTGAATACAACACACCGAAAATTTTGCCCATTTTCAAATTGGGATAACTCCTGACTGTTTTGGACGATTTGAAATCTGTTTGTGTCGTTGCTTAGCCCAATCTTCTGATAATCCATAACTGTGAATAAGAAACTCAGTGAAACTTGACTGAAGTTTATACAGGGTGACATGTATAGCGGTGCGAAACGGCCAGGCGTTCAACATGCTCCCATTTGAAGAAATTTTCTTTTTTCTGGATTCCAATATTGGAGGCACAAACGAATACTTCATACCTCGCCACGTTATTCGATTCATTCCCCTAGCTTCTTTATTTACAGGGTAGTATCAAAAAAATAGTTTCTTGGTTTTTCGGTGATATAATTTTTTTGTTCTTGACCGATTTTCAAAATCCAGGGCTAAAATTGAAGCTGAAACCTCAAGTAAAAAGATACCATATTCAGAATCGACTGAAAATAAACATTGAAAATGTATGGTTCCCTCAAGAGTGACCCGACGTTTCATCGGTCCCGGAATCTGGGTTGGGATAAGATTGAACTGATGATCGACCTTGCCCTTGAGCGAATCATTCATTCTAAACATCTTCAGATGTTCAGAGCTTCAATGAGACAAAAACTGTTGATAAAGGGGCAAAATTACGAGTGCATGTTATCAAGGCAGAATAATCTTTCTTGCTCGTATGAATCGTATAAGTTATGGATCCCTACAAGAAATATCGTATGAAATCGCTTGTAACTAGTGTTACGGAGATTAGAACAATCAGCATTAAAAAATTTGTTTGTTGTAATTTCCGTAACGTTGGTTACAAAAGCTACAGGTGAGCGATGCATCTCGTAACGTTAGTTACAGGCTATTTCATATACAGGGTGTCCCGTTTTTCAACGCTCACTATGGGTATCTCGGAAACGGTAAGAGATACAAAGTCGGTTGAATTACAAAAAAGTTGCGCAATTTTATGACTATCTCAAATATGTCAAGATATCCAAGATACCTCTGGTCATTTCTGAAATATCCCAAAAAAACTGAAAAATGCCGAATTCGAAAATTTCAAATCACTTCTTTATTATGATAGTTATCAATTTGAAAATTGGTATCCTGACATTTTTTAAGGTCTTCGATCGACTGACGGTCATAATTTTTTTCTACGCCTACCAGTTCTTGAGATATGACAGTTAACTTTATTTTTTCTTATGGACACCATATTATTTCTCCACCCCATAAAACTCACCTTTTCTTTCTCTTTACAAAGATATAAAACACTTGTAGCATTTTTGTCAAAATAAGCTATAAAAATTGGAAAAACCATTTCTGGGGCGAAAAAATCTAGTTACCGGTTCGGTTGCCATGTTCTTGTGACATAATAACAATGGCATTCGGTTGCCATGGTCGGTTAATTTTGGAAAAAGTTGGGTTACATTCCGTTTTCATGTATTTGATAATGATAATAAATGAAAATAAAACAAATACAAAACCAAGTATAACACAAAATAACATCGCAATAGGAATAAACATTTATAATTTACAATTACTCGAAATGGAGTCCATTTTGCTCTGTGCAGAGTTGTGTGCCTTTTAGCCGTATTTTCAACGGCTGCGCTGATATCGTGCGGGTTAATTGACTGAAACGCATCATCAACTCCTTGCTTCCAGCTCTTGGTTGCTTTGGGATGTTCTGTCATGAACCATAAATTCCATCTTGGAGCGTTCCTCGCAAAATAGACTCCATTTCGAGAAATTGTAAATTATAAATGTTTATTCCTATTGCGATGTTATTTTGTGTTATACTTGGTTTTGTATTTGTTTTATTTTCATTTATTATCATTATCAAATACATAAAAACGGAATGTAACCCAACTTTTTCCAAAATCAACCGACCATGGCAACCAAATGCCATTGTTATTATGTCACGAGAGCATGGCAACCGAACCGGTGACTAGATTTCTTCGCCCCAGAAATGGTTTTTTCAATTTTTATAGGTTATTTTGATGAAAATGCTACAAGTGTTTTATATCTTTGTAAAGAGAAAGAAAAGATGAGTTTTATGGGGTGGAGAAATAATATGGTGTCCATAAGAAAAAATAAAGTTAACTGTCATATCTCAAAAACTAGTAGGCGTAGAAAAAAATTATGACCGTCAGTCGATCAGGGACCTTGAAAAATGTCAGAATACCAGTTTTCAAATTGATAGCTGTCATAATAAAGAAGTGGTTTGGAATTTTCGAATTCGGCATTTTTCAGTTTTTTTGGGATATTCCAGAAATGACCAAAGATATCTTGGATATTTTGACATATTTGAGATAGTCATGAAATTGCGCAACTTTTTTGTAATTTAACCGACTTTGTATCTCTTACCGTTTCCGAGATACCCATAGTGAGCGTTGAAAAACGGGACACCCTGTATACATGTCACCCTGTATAAACTTCACTCAAGTTGCATTCAGTTTCTTATTCACAGTTATGGACTATTAGAAGATTGGGCTAAGCAACGGCACAAACAAATTCCAAATCATCCAAAACAATCAGGAGTTATCCCAATGTGAAAAGGGGCAAAATTTTCGATGTGTCGTATTCAGAGTTGCGTAGTTTATATACATACTCGTACAGGTGATTCATAAATTTCAAAAATCTATTTTCCTTCAAAACCGCCAATAACAATTTTCGATGGAAACGAGAGGAGTCATATGTTCTAAATTACCTATTTCAGGAATCAAAGGAATGTTTTACCGGTTCTACAATGAAGAAAACTGGATTTTTGTGATTTATAACTCATCCGTACCGCAAACAGAAATTAAGTGCACACTGGTTGATAATTTTTAGTTTTTACTGATGAGTCCAGTCTATCACAAACAGTTTGCCAAAATCACTCAAGTGAAATCACAAATTTGAATAACGAAAATAGAGGGGAGGGCGAAGTTCCACCCTTTGGCCCCCAATATCTTCAAAAATAAACATCATCAATTTTTTTTAATATATTTCCCGTGTCCTTGAGTGGGTTCTACCTATATTCTATAATAATATACCTACTCCTCTGGACTCTGAATGCGATACTTTTGAGACACCTGCCCTACCCAGGGGCGGCGACTTATAGGGTGCATCGGGGCACATGCACCCATGCAAAGTGATTATACGGGTGCATTGCACCCATGCATGCAAGCTTAAGAAACTGAAAGATCTTCAAGCCTAAATTTTAAATCACTTTGAAAATCACACGCTAGGTAATACGTTACCTACTGCATGAGCATCTGGGTACTTGGTTTCATTATGTGATTTAGTATTTTATTTTATTCTGTTTTATTAATGAAACCTATAGTAGGTCCATTACCTTATGTCCGAGCTTATGTCTTTGTTCAATTTCTTATGGTTTTATATCCGAAAAATTGTTGACCACGCCCACTTTTCTCGAAAAAATTTTCTTCTGCGGCGCTGTTGCTCCCTATCCTCATTGCTTTCTCCGTATGTCTCATTTTTGCACCCATGCAAAATTACAAAACCCGCCGCCCCTCCCTACCTACATATGATTAGTCCAATTATTGCAAAGTGGTTTACTATCAGCCTAAATTAACCCTTTTGACACTTGTTCCTCTGGCATCTTTATATAATTAACAAAGTCAATTATGTGATAAGTCGACATTAAGCGTCTTGCAGCCGAAGGAAAGATTAGCATTAGGACATTTTTACCCCAGAGACATTCTTCCTTGAAATCGAAGCGAATTTTGTTCCATCTTTTACTTTTGACGAGCAGTTTGTCTCGAAAATGAAGCGCCCAATCAAAACTAGAACTTTTCCACTAGAATTTTTTTGAATGCAAATCGAATGCATGATTATAAAAAAGTTTTTTTTTTGGAAAATCGTCAGCGGCGAAAAAGTAAGGGGATAAAAAGGGGTGGACCTCCCAATTCCCGCGACACTTTTTTCTTCGCTGAATTTGGTGAACTTCTTTTGCTTCGACACTTTCGTCATCAGCATTTCGTAGGAGATTATTTCAGTATTACATGTTTTAAATTTAATCAAAATCGGTTAAGCGGTTCAAAAGTTATGACAAAAAACCGATTTTCTATATTCAAACATTGAACGGCTGGAATAGGTACCTCCGTCATTATGCATTTCCGAAATATGTTTCAAGGATGCAGTCTACTTACGTTTCGATCCTCTATCGATTGGTTAAGTTTCCTGATATCAACGCCCTGACACCTGTATAGTGGGGATTGTGCTCAGTGGACATTGTCAAACATATTAGCATAAATTTCCAGTTTAGCAGGATATCCTAGCAAGTATAGGTATTACCAGTTGATGATTTTTGGTTGAAATGAGGTATAGTAAGCCAAACACCGGATTTTCCTTGAACAGCGAGGATGCAGGAGCAAGTTTTTTGCTTGAACTGCTTCAATAATTAAATATTATCCTTGACAATGGATTAGATTTTCATTTTCAATAGTAGTCAAATAGGTTTACGGCGAGGTTTACGGTTGCGCAGAGAGAACATAGCGGATAGCGGGCTATAGCGGTTAAGTAGTTACTAAATTGGTATACCTACTTTTGGATCTGTAACATTGTGGAAAATAGAAATTACTCATATTGCGTCAAAAGAAGGACAGGTACCTAGGGACAGGTATCAGTACTAAACGGTCTCTACCTATTACGGAGAAGGTAAAGTGTCAGGAAGGAGCATTAGGCTCTGGCTAGCCAAAAAAAGTGCGACGGAAGTCGCTCCTTTTAAGAGCCAAATTGCCAATAGCAACCCGAATGTGTTTGGAAGTGTCAAAGTACTCAAATCTGACACAAAAGTCAGCACAAATTTCGAAATTTGAACAGAACTGCGTTCAAAAGTGTTTAAATGGTCGAATGGTCACCTGCTCAGCCTGCGGGTAGTCGAGAACCCCATGTGACAAAGAACTTTTACACCAGTAAGTACATTTTATATGATTTTATTCCTATTGAGTTGAATTGAAGTTTTGGATTTCTATTTTGACGTGTTTTGTCACATTTGCATAGGCGTAGAGTGGGATGTTTTAAACCATTTTTGGAGTTATCGTAATAAATATTAATGCAGCAATGCAGCTATATAGGTAAAGTTTTAATTATACATGTTTTAGCTTTCCTGAGGAATCACCATGTAAGGAGTGGATCACTTTTATAAACAGAACAGGGTGGACTCCAACGCACACGAGTGTCTTGTGCTCAGAACACTTTGGAAATGGGTAGCTGAATCACTCAACGAAATCCTTCTGAAAGGTGCTGTAGAACCAGTAGACACAAATAAACGACTGAAATATGTACGTATTCTGTCTTCAGATTTCAAAACAGATATTGACATTCCTGAGTGACTTTCGTGAAAACTGTTGTAGGTGAGGACATTCAATCCTGCTCATGTACCACTGGCTAACAAGTCCATAGCTAATAAACAATAAATTTTGGGAGAGCGGTCGTCTAAAAAAAAAACAGAGATTGGATTCAGTTGGTGGTCATTGCAAACCAGGTTCACTTGGTGGGTGTCTCTTTGATATGCAAAGAATACTGTAATAATATGGTGAAAAATTGGATTCCTTCCATCGATGCTCCAAGAACGTTCAGAATGTTCAGCGAACATTGGTGAACTGTACGGTGTTACTAGTGGTACCTTCAAGTGACTATAGTTACCTAAACTTCTACTGGAAGTCTCAGCAGCTGTTTCAAGCTATAGTAATCTATTTAGTTTTTTTTAACAGAATCAACCGTTTTTTGCTAAACGAACTAAACACTTGAGAAATTAATGGCTGAACTTTTTTGACAGGTGGTGGGCCCTCTTCGTTGTTCAGTCTTCCTCACACCGAATGTGATCCTCGACCTTCAACTTCGGAAGACAGTCAAATAAGAAAATCTGCCAATTGCAAGTGAAATATGTTCACATTAAAAAGAGAATTCGAGCACTGAAAAAAAAGGTTTGGTGGCAAAAGAAAATTTTGTCACTCAACGTAATCATAAAGGAGTTGAAGAAAGAAAAAATTGTGCAGAAAGAGCATGAGAGTATAATTTTAGAACAGTATGGAGAAAATGAGGATTCGCTTTCGCTTGACGCAATTCTTATTGAAACCATAAAATGTTATTATACTTGAAAGTATTTGTGACGTTCACCTCAAAACTCGAATTCATTTCATTCGCAAAAATTTTGTCAAGGAGGAAAACAAGTATACAAAATTGATTTTGTTCGAAAAACAATAAAAAATGTGAACAATTTATTCCACTGTCGTTTCTTTGATCTTTTACTTATTTTATGGTGATGAAGTATGCCTGTAAATACCTATAATACTATAGTACTATACTATACCTATAGCTGTGACCTATAGAACCTATCTGATATAAAAATCAATTTTTGGTTTAGTTTTGCCCCCATCTTTTCTTATTGACGGCACGTCACTGATTTGTTTGACAGTTTCCAGGAAGTGTCTATATCAGCCGTGTCATAATGTTAGAGCCGTTTCTATGGGCACAAGAGCCATCCCGGTCGCACGCAATTTTACATAATGCTCCTTCCTTACACTTTACCTTCTCCGACCTATTATGTACCTACTAAATTGGAGATAAAATGTGATACTTTGACCGAAATTATCTTTGAAACGGTCTGATGTTGTTGCAAAACACGATTGGGGTTTTATCAGCATTGAATTTTATTTTTAACCCAGATGAACTTGACTTCTCCAAAGCTCAATAGAGTGGCCCCAAAATTATTGTATCAGGACTCAGGACTCTCAGGTGATGTCTGAAAACAAAAATGTTCCAAATAATTAGCTAACACGATTAATACGAATTACGATTGTATCTTCTGAAAGACAGGAAACAGCTATTCTGAGTTTTTTTTGCGAAAAGCATTCCTCTATATGTATACCTGCTAGGTACCATTTTCCTACTTAAACCCACCTTTGTAGAAATTCCAGTAAAACGTTCGTGCCCAAGTAAAGAATACTCAATCCTTCAACCAGACTCCATGGTCCATGCGAATCTCCGGAACTGTTTTGCAAAACTCAAATAATGCCCGATTACACAAACGTGGCATCAAATTTTAGTTCGGTACCTATGTATCAAACAGGAGATTAAATGTTTGAAAGTGAAATAAACCGATTACTTTAAGGAAAGAACATCGTGAGAATACAAAATATATAGCTCCATACGGTATATTTGTATACCGAAACAATAAACGTGGGATAACATAACACTCACTCGTCGTATATTTTAATCAAGAAAAAAGATCCAACAGTTCGGATAAACTGATTCTGAAAATAAGGGCTGTCTGAAGTGCATGGATTTTGATGGATATCCAAATAATCGCTTCTGGAGCTATACTTTGTATTTCCGTCATATTCTTCTCTTGAAAAAATTGGGTTTGCATTTTATTCCACCTTAAAAATTTCATCCAGTGTTAGGTGTACCTACAGAACTGAAATTTGATACCGCTTTTGTGCAATCGGGCAAAAGAGAAATACTTGAAATACCGATCTTGAATGACTACATTTATAGAGCAAATACATCTATCTCTAAAATCATTAAGAATGCCTGTTACAAGTAGTTGCAGCGGTACGCTTTTTGATTCTGCATTTTGTGATACTGCAATGAAATTTGGCATATGCAAACTTCATAAAATCCCAAGTGATTTGACCCGCAGCACTCAAAAATTTGTCCATTAGGGGGCGACTGGGGGGCCCCCAAAATTTCAAGATGTCAGAAATTTCACCATGCACCATTTAGTACCGCCCTATCTACCGTACAGGACCAAAACAACTTTGTTCTTGACCATCATAACATTTTTCGTCATGTCAATTTCATTCTTCTTATAGAAAAAAAAAAATTTCTTTGCCTGGTCAACAATTTGAAAAATAATTTTTTTTTGGACCACAAATAGATTGTCAACTTGTTTTTGTGTGATCATAGATAAATCCGCATCCCCTTGATTCATTTATGAAAAGAAAACTTTCGCAGTGCTATTTTTCAACAAAGGAGTGACCTCAACATACCATTATTTTCAACATTACCTTTTTCAATGTTTTATTCAGGTAAGTATGATTATTCTTATACTAATATATAGCTTGAAGTTTTCTTCAACGATGTTGATGATGAAACAGCCTCAGATTCCACCTGGAAGCCGTACATAATAATTTTTTTGCAAGGCCGTCAGATTTGGCATTTTTAATTTTCTAGCGGGAGCGGCCAAAATGCCAATACACATCTCTCCGCCCGAGAGCACCGGTTTGCTCTAGCGGAAAACGATATTCACTCCTGACAATTTTGCATTTTGTGATACGGAATTGGAAGTTGGTGCGAAAGTACCGAAACCGGTGCTCTTGGGCGGAGTGGTGTGTATTGACATGTTGGCCGCTCCCGGTAGAAAACCAAAAATGCCAAATTTGACGGCCTTGCAGAAAAATTGATATGCACGGCTTCCAGGTGGAATCTGAGGCTGTTTCATCATCCACACCGTTGAATAAAACTTCAAGCTATATATTAGTACAACAGTAATCATATTTATCGGGATAAAACACTGAAATAGGTAATGTTGAAAATAATGGTAAGTTGAGGTCACTCCTTCGTTGAAAAATAGCACTGCAAAAGTTCTGTTTTCATAAATGAGTCAAGTTGATGCGGATTCATCCATTTTCACACAAAAACGACCCAACAACCTATTTGTGGTCCAAAAAAAAATTATTCTATAATTTGTTGACCAAGCAAAGAAAATTTTTTTTTCTATAAGAAGAATGGAACTGACATGACGAAAAATGTTATGATGGTCAAGAACAAAGTTGTTCAGGTCCTGTACGGTAGATTGAGCCGTATTGAATGGTGCATGGTAAAAGTTCTGACATCTTGAAATTTTGAGGGGCCCCCAGTCGCCCCCTAATGGACAAATTTTTGAGTGCTGCGGGTCAAATCACTTGGAATTCTACGTAGTTTGCATATGCCAAATTTCATTGCAGTATCACAAAATGCAGAATTAGGGTCATTTCGCTAGCGTACCGCTGCAACTAAAGGAGCATAACATCAGGTACATAAACATAAATACAGTCGTTAAACCATATCAGATTGATGATCGGGGTGAACTGAAATACAGTGGAAAGCGTACACTGGTGGAGTACATTACAAGAAACCTCCTCGGTGGTAGTCAATTTGCTGGGGGACTGACAACACAGCACTCCAGTAATGCAAGGAAACCGACGACAGACGAGAAAATTTGGGACCTTGCTTCTGGTTTGAAATCAGCTGATCATGCCTGTGCCTCAGCCTCCAACTCAAATTTTTTATACCCTCGCCTTTCACAGCTGGGGATAGGCAGCATAGACCTGTAATAATTAGCAAAGATGCAGAATATCTGGACGACTCCAAAAACATGAGGACTGAAATGAAAACTAGTGACAGGTTAATTTTATTGCATCAAAATATACAGTCTCTGCATGGCAAAGAGGATCATATTGGTGTTTTTGTTGAGGATCTGACGAGGTTGCCTCATGTCATCTGTTTGACTGAGCACTGGCTACATCCGAATGAGATAGCTCGTCTGGATGGGTATGACATGGCGTCGTGCTTTTATCGAGAGAGAAGCCGTGGAGGGGGATCCTGTATCTTCGTTCAAGAGAACATCGTCGCCGAAGATGTGCAAAATCTGAAACAGTTTGGAAAGGAATTAGAGTTTGAAATATCTGCCGTGAAAATAAGTAAATTCAATTATAATATGTATTTATACACATAGGACACCTTTGGGACCTTCAAATGGCTTTATGCAAACACTAACTGACATGTTGATAAGCTTGAGGGTGGAAATGTTGAAATACACTGTCGTTGTTTGCGGAGATTTTAACATCGACTCGTCGACAGACACAGCGATCTCACGAGAATTTTTCAACATCATGTGAACATATGGATTGGCACAAACGGTTTTCAAACCAACGCGAATAGCAAGAACTTCTGCAACTACGATTGACCATGTCTTCATCAACCAGCAACATCCGGAAGAAAGCGAAGTCATTTGTTCAGCATTATCTGACCATGAAGCCCAACTGGCAAGTATTTCTATAAAAACCAGGAAAATACCTGAGGCGGCGACACCCATTCGAAAAAGGCGAATATTTTCTCAAAATGGAATGGAACAACTCAATGCAAAGTTGGGAGAAGACGATTGGCAACAAGTGTTACGGGAAAACGACGTTGACAAGTCATATGATATTTTTGAGAACAAGCTTCAAACCCTTATCAATCAAATATTTCCGCTGAAAAAATGTACACAGGGGAAAAAATCCAAAGGCTGGCTGACGAAGGGAATCAGGATATCCTGCAAAACCAAACAAGACTTATACCGACGGATGAGACAGGGCAACGTAACTGAAGCAATATACAGCACTTATAAAAGGATTCTGAAAAATATAATTTCTACCTCAAAACGCTTGACAAATGCTGCAAGAATTCAAAACTCGAGACGGTGACACAGGCGGAGGCTCTTCTCAATGAAACAAACAAGTATTTTATTAATGCTTGCTCAGATATGAGTAGTAACAAAAGTGACGACTACTCTAACATCGAGATAAACTCAAAGACGCTCTTTCTAAACCCGACAAGTCCAGAAGAAATATTTGAAATAATAAAATCGCTAAAGAACACGAGTTCCACGGGACAAGATGGAATTTCAACTAATGTTCTCAAGGCCAGTGCTGATGTTCTTTCCCTGCCGTTGTCCCATATAATAAATCAATCTTTGCTGACTGGAAAATTTCCAGAAAAACTAAAAGTGAGCAACATAACACCGATTTTCAAAAAGGGAGATAAAAAGACATTAACAAATTATAGACCGATAGCTATCTTGTCAAACGTATCAAAGATCTTTGAAAGAGTCATCTATACCAGACTCGTCGACTTTCTGGAGAGGTACAAGATGCTGACTGAGATGCAGAGTGGTTTTCGCAAGGGAAGGTCAACGATAAGGGCTATATGCATGGCACTCACGGAGATTTTGACATGAATAAGCCTGGGTGAAGAGGCGGCGGCTACTTTTATTGATCTCAGTAAGGCGTTCGACTCTGTCTGTCACACAAGGTTGCTGCGGAAAATGGAGAGGTATGGTGTTCGGGGCACGCCTTGCAAGCTCTTCGAATCGTATCTGAAGGGCCGAACACAGCGGGTTAGAATCTATGACAACATCACCGGAGAAGAGATTACTTCGAATATGGAAACCATCGAGAGGGGCGTGCCACAAGGCTCAATACTAGGCCCATTATTGTATATAATATATACAAACGATCTGCCCGCCACTATGAAGCAACCTACCATCATGTATGCGGACGATACATCCATCATTTTTCGTCAAAGGAACGCGCATGACATGGTGTCGGACATGAGGCAGTCTTTTGCGTCCGTGAAGGAATGGTTCTCGTCGAATAATCTGAAAATGAACACTGCGAAGACAAAACTGATGAAGTTTTCACCTACTTACGACGTTGAAACTCCATGGAGGATGGATCTCGGGGGAGACGTTTCCTTGACGGCGGAATCCTGTGTCAGATCTCTTGGCCTTGACTTGGATCCTAGTCTTAAATGGAAGGATCATATACGGCGGTTGGTGTTGCAGACGTCACATTTCTGCTATGCCTTGGGAGTTCTGTCGAGAATGGTGTCGGTGGAGGCAGCAAAGATTGCATATAACTCCTATGTGACGTCGAGACTGCGGTATAAAATTATCTTCTGGGGCGACTCCACGAAAACCGTCGAAATCCTAAAAATCCAAAAGCGATGCCTACGGAGTATATTTAATTTGAAGCAAACGGACTCATGCGTGCCAATTTTCAAAGAACACGGCATACTCACGGTTGTTGATATGTACATATTTTTAGTGGAGCGAAATCGGCCTGAAAAGTCGTCGTTTTTTTTTTAGGTATAACAGCACCAAACCTTATAGGTTTTATAGAGAATCAAATTCCACGTATGTAGGTATGGTGATTTTGGGAATGATCTTGTGGTAGGGACCTTTTTTATGGACAAAAAACCTCAAAAATTGAAAATGAGCTGTTCAGCATTCACAACGTTATATCTCTGGATCCAGTTAAGCTATCGGTCTTTTCTTTTTTTTAAATAAAAGGACATGGAAAAGCCTTCCCAATGGTACGTCATTGACTAAAATTTATTGTTCATAAACGTGTTTATTGAACAATAAACATTATATTGACCGAGAATGCAGTCCCTTTTTGACCATGCGAAGAACTTTTATCCTCGTAGGAATTTGTAGATACAACCTGCGAGAAAAATTAAGCCAAAACATTAAGAAAAATTTTAAAGAAAGTTTCACTCATCTAGGCCGTATAGTTTGTCAGTTATGAATTTTTTTCTGGCGCATTGAGTTGGAACGTCGCTTAGCGTGTGTTCGCATACAGTAAACCGCCGCGGCCGTGCCGCGTTCCCTGTTTGTTATGCGGCGGTTTACTGTATGCGAACACACGCTAAGCGACGTTCCAACTCAATGCGCCAGAAAAAAATCCATAACTGACAAACTATACAGCCTAGATAGATGAAACTTTCTTTAAAATTTTCCTTAATGTTTTGGCTTGATTTTTCCCGCAGGTTGTATCTAGAAATTCCTACGAGGAAAAAAGTTTTTCGCATGGTCAAAAAGGGACTGCATTCTCGGTCAATATAATGTTTATTGTTCAATAAACACGTTCATGAACAATAATTTTTAGTCAATGATGTACCATTGGAAAGGTTTTTCCATTATAAAAAAAAAAGAACAGACCGATAGCCCAACTGGATCCAGAGATATAACGTTGTGAATGCTGAAAAGCTCATTTTCAATTTTTGACGTTTTTTGCCCATAAAAAAGGTCCCTACCACAAGATCATTCCCAAAATCACCATACATACGTGGAATTTGATTCTATATAAAACCCATAAGGTTTGGTGCTGTTATACCTTGAAAAAAAAACGACGACTTTTCAGGCCGATTTCGCTCCACTAATTGGAGTGCGTAACATTTGCAAGGGAAAACTATGACCTGTTTGATGCTCACCATGGCTGCCAGCATGGTCACTTCACCAGGGGTAGGCAGGACTTACGTATCCCGATACCTCGCCTTGAAATGGAACGAAGAAATGTGGTTTGCAACGTGATAAAATGCTACAACAAAGTACCTGAATCCGTCAAGAGCCTCCCAACGAGACAAATGAGGTTAATGTTGAAGACTGAAGGTGCGTTCAGTCAGCTTATTTAGCCGCAAGTTTTAGTTTTAGTCGTAAGCGCAGCGATGCTCATTGGCTGTCATGAACCAGCCTCCTCAGATCAGCCAATAAGCGATGCTGCGCTTACGACTAAAATTAAAACTTGCGGCTAAATAAGCTGACTGAACGCACCTTTACCTGACTGGAAAAGCACACTACCTACTCATTCCAACAGTTCCTGGGCAAGGAGATGTCCATCTGAGTACGAGTTCTTTGTGGTGCGGTGTTTTGCCGGCCGGTTTTTGTTTTTGTTTGCGTTTTTGTTTTGTTTTTTTTTCTGTTTTGTTGTCTACACTTTGCTTTTTAAGTTTTGACGTATTCCATGGCCCAGGGCTATTATAGTGCAATATAATACTTACCTACATTGTAAATAAGGAATGATTAAATATACATACATACATACATACATACTCTCGTATAAAAAAAATTCAAAAATTGGTATTTTCAAAATTTTCCAAAAAGAAACAAAAGTGGTGGTGGGCTCTATTCTGTAGGAGTGATTTCGAACATTTTACCTTGCAGGTGCCCGCGAACTTTAGATCCGGAAACTTCGGCAATCGATAGAGCATCAAAAAAGAAGCAGACTTTGTTCGTAAAATAATATGTATTCAACACATAATACCTAACAAAGATAACTCTTTTCAAAGTTGAAATTAAAAACAATCGTTTTTTAACTTTCGAGTCATTTGACCGATGGTGCCCGAATTTTGACCAGCGAGAGTTTATTAAAATAGTACCCATCGATTACAGTGAGTGGGGAGGTTGCCCTTTTTTCCCCGCTACTTTCTACATCACTAAAAATTTTGCAAAACTGATCGCATTTTTAGCTTCGTTGTTCAGTTTTAGAAATTGAAAGTTACTTTTGTAAATTTTTGTTAGAAGTTATTGTTTTCGAGCAAGTTGAGTCTGAATTTTTAAAAACCGTCTCGAAACCCAGAAGGTAAAAAACGTATTGTGGCGGGAGAGTCGAATATTTGTTATGTTTTCGACGTTCTGCAAGGTGAAGGTTAGAGCAGCAAAGCGAGCCTCTTTAGCAGAAGACCACTACCATTTCACATACATGCATGGGTGCTAGAGTGTCCACGCACGTGCGTCACATACAAGCATCCGGGCAGATCTTCATGCTGTCCTCAACCTCAACCATCGGTTAAAGTGAAACCATCCGATTATTTACCATCGACACGTCTTCTTAGACCAAAAGGCTTAGAGACGTCATGGCATCTCTGCAGAAGGTAGAACTCGACGAACGAGGTCATTTAGTTGGGCATGCCGTGATCTCTTTCCCAGATGTCCACAAACCAGGTACACACTTACTTACCTACTTGATTTTTTTTACATTAAAAAATTAAAACTTACCATCACAGAGCTACTATTTCGGGCGCCGGTGGATTATAAAATACTCTCACGCCTTCGTGTCGCTCACCAGCTTTATTTTTCAACAAAAATATATCGTTTCAAGTCAATAATTAGAGAGAAAGGATAATTGTACTCATTCACTATCACTATAGGTACTTTGAAGTTTTTTTTAGATAGAGCCATCCTTTCTCTTTCAATATTGACTTCAACGATGAATTTCTGTCGAAAAATTAGACTTGAGCGCATTTTTATAGCAATCGACTGGTGCCCTCAACGGTGCATCGTGCATCTATCAAAATTTCGCGAAAGGACCTTCTTTACTAAATAGAACATAGAATCTAACAATATTAGCCCAGGCATTTTAGGTGAAATTTTAGTCAAACCCTGAATCCCTGAAATAAATTTGTTAATTTTGAAAATTTGCACAAATAGCTCTCAAGCCATGCTGAAAACCATACTGAAGCTCCGGTCCGGCAAGATCTTTTGACCAAAAAACAATATGTGCTGCAAAATCTCGTAGCACCCAAGTGAGAGATGGTGGAAAACTCCAACTGCAGACTTAATTTGATTCTTTTATTGTATTGCTGCCTGCCGAGTTTCATGCGAATCTATTTGGACAGGGAGCTGGTGCCTCAAAACTTACGTCATAAGGTACATGATTTTAACCCTGTAGGTCTAATGTGCGTTGATAAGGTTGTTAAAAATTGCTTTGTCTTACATGTCAGACCGGGGGCTTTAGGTTGGTATGAGCCTGTCACAGTGGCGCCGAACTCATAAAAAGTTACTATGGCGAAGAACATTTTAGACCCCCCCCCCCTTATTACCACGCTACGGTCGGGTCGGTGGGCCTAAGAGCCCCTTATGCAGTTGACGCCGCGCCGCGCCGTAGACGAAAGTTTTTCGGAATAATAATGATAATATTAACAATAATAAGCAAAAAAAGGAAAGGTGCTGACCAAATTGTCCATAGATTTCATTATCTTTTCAAATTTAGAAATTTTCGAAAACTCTTAAAAATACCCCTTTAGGTACAGTTGGGAGCGAAATAATCCATACGTCTCCGCTAGGAAGTCTGCTGGATTTCAGAAATGTTATCCATGTTAGTTTTGATTATATCAATCTCTTATCAAAACTGGCCCGTATGAATTATTTAGTTCCCAAATGTACCTACCTACATGACATCAGGCTGAATTTCAAGTTTAGGAACTGTGGCAGAAAATATTGCTACAAAGTTTGTGGGAAGAAGTAGGTAAGACCCTCTTGTTAAATTGGGCCCCAGTTCTATAAAGAGTAATAAAACTAACTTACCTGCCATTCCATATTATTAGTGGATCGTGAGATTTTCCTAGTCCAGTTAGTTGGCTGTTGAAGTCTGTACGATCAAAACCTTTTTGCCTCTGGTCCAGAGTGCTATGAAATTATTATTTTATACAGGGTGTTACATTTTTTTGTCAATATTCTAGGAGATGGTAGAGCATAAAAAAATAGGTGGACTTTCTCAAGAAAACTAATATCGGGAACGCATTATAACGGGGATAGAGATTTTTTTTTTTGGGCAGAAGTAACGAATGATCGAATAAATTTCTCAAGTCGCTTATGGTTCCTGAAAATCGTGCGAAAAACATGGCTACCAAGGAGACCGGGGCCTACTTTGAGGAGAAATTGATTCGATCACTCTTTACTTATTTTTCAATGCTCTATCATCTCCTGAAGTACTGACAAACAAAATTGTAACACCTTGTATATCAAAGGTTGGCCATAATAAGGTTCTTGCACGATTTTTTTTATTGCCTTCAATGATGCTTTGGTAGCCAAATAGCACCACAGACTGAACGGTTTTTCGAAAATCCTGATATATTATTTTATTTTGTAAATTTAAAACACAAAAACTGTTAGGCATGCAACTTCCATGCACCGATGTGTCAGCTGCAGGATGACGTCATCGTGCCCCGGGCTGGGACTACTTGATTCTACACTAACAGATTGCGACTACGACAAACTAGCCTATGCTAAACTAAAGCTAAATTTGTCGAAACGTTCCTGTGTTACAAACTTTTGAAATCCGGAAAAAGTGAACTTTGGAGGGCTGTATCTTCGTCATTAGGCCGAACTCTGCAAAATGGTATATAGGTTTTCGTCATATTTTGACGAGATCTACCCACAGTTGAATTTTTTGCTATCATTCCTGAAACACCCTGTATAAAATTCATGCAAGGGCCCTATTGCGACCATAGTGCCTGAATAAACTGTTGAATGCCGATGTCGGTCTCTGAAAATGTTTGAAAACTGAATAAAAAGCTTTCATTATCAAAAGTTATTTCTGAAATGGCACAAAACTGGGGAAACGGAGAGTGGTCGTATTCCTTACCGACATGCATCGAAGATTTCCAAACAACATGCAGATGTCACTCTGAAGTCTGGAAGTGAATTGCAGGACATCATAAATACCAATAATTGAAAAAGGTAAAAAAAAGTCATAGCACTCAAAGTAAAATGGTTTTAATCATATACTGTACCTATACCCAGGTACACCGGTACAGCTACTACCTAGGTACATCGTAAATAACTGTCATTCAGATTCAGTGTACCTAATAATCCTAATATCCAATGATTTGCTGGGTAAATCTCTCTTCCTCTTCTCTTCCTCTGCTCTCCCTCTTCTCTTCCTCCCTCTTTCCTCTTCTCCTTTTTTCTTCTCTTCTTTCCCTTTTTTCCTTTTCTTCCCCTCCAGACCCCCCCTAATTTTGAGGTATGGCGAGCGCCACAAAAAAAGGTCTATTCGGCGCCACTGGCCTGTCAATTTTCGAAAAAATGGCCAAAAATTTACGTCATAAGGTACATGAATGAAACCAACTGGATTTTGTGAGGGAACATCCCTTTGATCGAAAATCTGGTCGTAAGATATAATTTTTGGGGGCTTTCGATCCATAAGACAAGTTTGAAATTTTCAAAAAAAGACCAAAATTTATCAATTTTTTTACAAGCGTTTTGTTGAACGCTTGTAACAACAAGCGTTCAACAAGCGCTTGTCACTTGTTGTGTTATCCCACCAAGTGTGATATATATTTGTAATCAGGATGGAAAACGGAATCGATTTCCATGTTAAAATACAGGGTGTACGATTTGAGAAAAAAATTTCGATATTGCACCCTGTAAGCGATGTACCATTAAAAAGTTTTTGTGGACAGATTCGAAACCTGCGTAAAAAATCATGTGAGAATCGTTTTTCATTCCTAAAATTATGCCAAAGGAGAAGTCTCCAGGAAGAGGTAAATTTTGGCCTTTTTTGAAAATTTCAAACTTGTCTTATGGACCGAGAGCCCCCAAAAATTTTGTCTTATGACCCGATTTTTAATTGAAGGAATGTTCCCACACAAAAGCCCGTTGGTTTCATTCATGTAACTTATGACATAAATTTTTGACATTTTTCGAAAATTGACAAACCTATACCAGCCTAAAGCCCCCGGTCTGACATGTAAGACAAATAAATTTTCAACAACCTTATCAACGCATATTAGACCTACAAAGTTGAAATCATGTACCTTATGACGTAAGTTTTGAGGCACCAGCTCCCTGTCCACAAAGTTTTGAAATTGAAAAATTGGCAGTTCAGTTGGCAGACAGAGAAGTACCGTATGATCAAAAATTTTCTTACTCAAGGGAGGCTGTGGTCCTGGTCATTGGCAGGCAAACGAGGCTGATTTTCGCCCGGGCCACAGCGTCCCTTGAATAAGAAAGTTTTTGATCATACGGTACTTTCAACCGTTCTCAGTACAGTTTTAAGGCTTCTAAATGACATATTGCATGTTTTCATCTCAAAAAATGTTTATTAGCGCGTTCATAATACTTTCCCTTCTCTTTGGTTGGTGGGTTGGGAGGAGGCAAATCAGAAAATTCTGCTTCAAAATGTGAACCAGCATTGCTTGAAGGGCATTCAGGCCAACCAGAGCCCCTCAAAATTTTGATGAAATCAAATTTTACGGAGTTACCACTATTACGGAATTTTACTTACTTCTTGCTCATAAAAATCTATGACGCGCACACTTGCCGAACCGGAGCATTTAGTATTATAGCGTTTTCGAGTCACTAGAGCCGAGCCGAGCCGAGCCAGTTCGGCTCTAAAATCAGGGGATTTGATTGACTCTCGAAAATCCCTGGCCAATCAGTGATAGCGATTTTCGAGCTGAACTGGCTCGGTTCTGGTGACCCGAAAACGCTGTTAGTACGTTGTTCAGCATTGCTCGAAAGCCCTTACAGACAGACAGACAGACAGACGGACGAACAAAGCGGTCCAGTCAAATTAAGCAAAAATCTGGCCAAACCGGAAATAAATTCGGAAGTTGACAAAATTCGGTGGATCGATGCAGAATTTAACGTAGAATAACATACTGAAATTCCTGATAATTGCAAGGCTTGGATTTTTTTTTAAACCAATAAAAGAGCGTCATCCTTGAAAATTTTCGATTTTTTCTGAATAACTTGTAAACTATTACCTTTAGAACACTAGTACCTGCGAAGCAAATGTAGCCCGTTAAATTCTCAGAAGATTAGTACCAAACTCATTACTTTGTGGTCAATAGTCTCTGAGATACAGCGTCTGCCAAAACTCAGTAAAAATGACTCAAAATTTATTTCCGGATTTTACGTAACAATTTCCCTAGTGTCAGTTCAGGGGCTGTAACGTGGACAGCAAATGTGCGGATTCCACTGTGTTTCACATTTTTTGGAAAGCCAATTCAACACTCGGTATCACACTTTTGTCTAGAAGTCGCCAACTTCAAAATGGTACTTTTCCTCGACCTTTGAAATCTATACTTGAAGTTCCGAAGACTCCCCAAAAAATCGATTATTTTCAAACCATGCCATTTGCTTAATTTTTCAAGTATGGAAAAACCATCTATAGAATATGTGAAAGATTGAATACCAAACAAATAACATGTTTCAGAATCTTTTTCCTAGTGATGGTTCCTGAGGTATATGGGTTGAAAGACCAAAACGACCTATTTGGAGAAAGAGATCGGTAGTCCGGACACTAACTGCTGAATACTGTACGGACCTTGCATTTGATGATACAAAATGCCACTCAGCAGACGTAGTGAACATACTTATGTACTTTCCACGTCTGCCAAGTGGCATCTTACACCTAAAATGCAAGGTCCGTACAGTATTCAGCAGTTTGTGTCCGAACTACAATTTTTTTTTCCAAATAGGTCGTTTTAGTCCTTCAACCCATATACCTCTGGAACCATCACAAGGAAAAAGATTCTGAAACATGTTGTTCTTTTGGTATTCAATCCTTCACATATTCTCTAGATGGTTTTTCCATACTTGGAAAATAAAGCAAATGGCATGGTTTGAAAATAATCGATTTTTGGGGATTCTTCGGGACTTCAAGTATAGATTTCAAAGGTCGAGGAAAAGTACCATTTTGGAGTTGGCGACTTCTAGACAAATGTGTGACACCAAATGTTGAATTGGCTTCCCAAAAATGTAAAACACACTGAAATTCGCACATTCGCTGTCCACGTTACAGCTCCTGAACTGACACTATGCAAATTGTTACGTAAAATCCGGAAATTAATTTTGAGTCATTTTCACTGCGTTCTAGCAGACGCTATATCTCAGAAACTATTGACTACAAAGTGATGAATTTAACACTGATCTCTTGAGAATTTAACAGGCTACATTTGCTCTGCTGGTTTTTGTGTTCTAAAGGTGATAGTTTACGAGTTATTCAGTAAAAATCGAAAATTTCTGAGGATGGCGCTCTTTTATTGGTCCTAGAAAAAAGCCAAGCCTTGGAATTTCTGAGAATTTCAGTATGTTATTCCACGTTGAATTCTGCATCGATCCACGAAATTTCGTCAACTTCCGAATTTATTTCCGGTTAAAACCTATTTTGACTGGATTATTATTCCCGTTTGAGAAGTGCGCTAAAAATTTGATCAATTTTGCAAAATTCCCATGGAGTAGTAACAATACCTAGAACTGGAAAAAAAGGACTAAAAAATCGGTCAAACATAACGGTTAAAAGATGGCAAAAAAGATTTTGAAAATCAATTTTAACACCCTCGTTTAATGAAAAGCACTTCTGGAACAATGGAACATTATATAATTATTTGGTTGTTAATTGGCTCCCTCTAATTTTTTTCGAATTAATTTTTGAATATAATAATAAAGTTGTCGTTGAATGGTTATGGTCATAAACATATGAACATGAAATTGATAAAAAGTTACCAATTATTAATAACTTTATTAGCTTCCAAATTATTATCGAAGCGAATCTTTAGCGTCGTGTGTCATCATAGTGTCGTCACTATTTTATAATCAGATAAATGCGGAAAGCGATGAGGAAAACGATGATACGAACTTTGGTTTATTTGTCAAGGTATTCTGCTTTATTCAGGCTAAAATATGATAATGTTATCTAAAAAAAAAGCAGTGTTTTGCTCATAACTATACTATAGTGCTCAACAAAATAAGTGTCACCCTGCAAAATTTAACCTGATTTTGAAAAACTAATAAACAACTTTGAATCGCTGCAAGCGATCATATTAATTTTTAGACACTTCTCTAGTTCAATCCTTCGGCTATTCGTCCGTATTTTTGCAAAAGGTAAAACACTCACATAATATATTTCTTCAGACTTTGGTTCATATAGACTGGTGCAAAATTAAGAAAAAAGTTTTACCTGGATTTCAACACCGTGTGCAAAAAGCTGGAATTTCATACTTTGGGACGGCTTTTGAATTTCAGGTTTAACTATTTCTTCATTTACCTACAGATTGACCTCAAAAAGTCAACTTTTTGGTGTTACAGTAGGTAATAATAACTTTTGTATTCGTTGAACGACTTTTAAGATTTCAAGTTCATTTTGAAGGTAAAGCTTCGGGTAGGATCAGAGGATCAAAATCAACAACTTAAGACAAACATTCAAAATATACAGAGTCGCATAAAAACTGACCCGAACCTGAACTGCTCTTGGAATCTGGGTTGGGAGGAGAATCGAATGAACATCAACTTACTTTCGTAAGATCATTCAATCTGAACACATTTATTCAAGGTGTTTTTTCTTGGATGAGACTAGAATTGTTATTGAATGAACCAATTTACAACTGCATGTTTTCGAAGAAGAATCGGGGCCTTCCTCACTTGAAACTGCGTTAGAATAATCGGAAGTATCACTCACTTATCGGTCACTGTATACTGTATTGTTAGTGATTGTTATGGCTTTTGAAACTTTGGTTACTTCTGAATATTTGTAGCTTTAGCTTCAAAATGAGTAGCATTTTGAAAATCGGTTAACGCGGAAAAAAGTTGTAACTGCAACACTAAAAAGTTTTCTTTTTGAAATCATCCTGTAGACAGTGCCGCCGAGAGGATATGGTTCAGGAGTTGATATGTCACCGGGGCCCGGAGCCCCGTGGGGGGCCCGTGAGCATGAGCTAATTTTTTTTCTAGCTCCACCAACAAGAAGGAGTAAAAAATGTTGTACTAAAAGAATGACCTGATTTTTTTGCCTGTCTGAAATAGCAAAGTTCATTCCCAAAAATGTCAGAAACTTGAGGAAATTTTGTTTAGAGTTGAGCAAGAAGCCTAATTTTTGTTTGTTTTTGTCGTTCTTCTTGCTTCAATTGAGAAAAATACGTAATGTTATCAGTATTATTATTATTGTTATCCAAAAAAAATTTCAAGAAGGGGGGGGCCATGAATGACATCCACCATCGGGGCCCGGCGAAGATCTCGGCGGCCCTGCCTGTAGATAAGATAGTTACCTACACCGGAAATTCAAAAACTATTCCGAGGTATGAGGTCTACCCGTCATGACTGCGTCGGAATCCCCGGGGAAAATTTCTTGCTCAAGCGGGAGCATGTCAGAGTTTTAAGACATAGTAGAGATATTAATTAGATAAGACATAAGAGATATTTTGCAACAGTATACAGGTGTCCCGAAAATATACCGACAACGTTCTAGGGCAGCTTCCTATCATCAAAACAAGAAAAAGTTCCTATGAACATGGGTCCGGAAACGCTTCCTAAGGGAGCTACAGAGGCCCCTAAAGGTGGGACCCTGAAGATGGTTTTTATTCACTATCTCCGGAACCGTTCAAGGGAAATCAATCAAACTTGACACATCCACTACCCTTCTTATGCCCAACAAAATATCCTATCGAAATTGTGCAAGAGCAACTTCTTGCTCAAAATTGAATAAACAACTTGAAAATGGTATTGATTTTGGAAAATTTGCAGTGGGGAAAAAATTAGGGATGATAAAAGGGGCGCAACCACCCCTATTTACGCCATGGGGTTGTTCTCAAAAAATGTATTATTTTAGGTTTATACTTTATAGGCACTTGTTTAGGGAATACGTGTAAGAAATTTCAACGCAAATCGGTTGAACAGTAGGTATGAAAGTTGAATATGAAGAACACTGTATTTGTTTTCCAACTTTGAAGAGCTGTATCTCGGCTGGCCCTGTACACGAAGGGCCAAATGGCCTATCATCATGGGCCTTACTGGAATATCTTTTATTGGTAAAGGTAATGTGATTCACAGAGGGTTCTGCGGGACCCTATTTATAAATGTTTCGGTTTTTTTTTACAAATTGATGTACCTATGCCCGTGCTCGTCCACCAATAATTTCTCTGTCTTCTGTATCCTCTTCGCTCAACCCTCGCTTCTCCATCGCTTTGTTTATTCCATCTCTCCATGTAGTTCTTGGACTGATCTCCTTTCTGGTGTTCCCTATTTCATTATCCGTATTCTCTGGGGCCTTATTCCTAGAGGGGAGCGATCACCGGGCGATCGTGGTGCAAGACTTTGGCCCTATTTTCGGGACACGTGTGATCCGTTCGCACGCGAAGTTGCTAGGCAACCGAACAGCTCATCAGGTGATGTTGCCTAGGTGACAGCCAATCACAGCCCTGGTTGCCTAGAAACTTCACATATGAGAACGGATAACATCCTTCCTAGAAATAGGCTCCCTGGTGATCCGTTGTTGCTAGGCAACCAGCAACTCTGTGAACCAGCAGGACTGTGATTGACGATTTGCTGCTGCACCTGCACCACGATCGCCTGATGATCGCTCTCCCTCTCCTCTAGATTAAAGGATAAGGACCCTGAGCCCCATGCCTAAACCCTTGTCTATGCCCGGAACATGTCAAATAAAAAGGTATTTCAAATTTTCAATAATGTTTTAAATGATAAATTAATACAAATATATAAAAAATTTTACTAGGAATTATTATTATTAAAGGTACTTTTATCAAGCGTTTAACAAGTGGAGTCGGTTAAAATGCAACAAGGCTGCGTTTTAATCGTTTAAATCTAGGAGGGTCTAAATAAACGAACTTTTTTTGACGCACCTCTTGTTTATTTTACAGCAACGATCTAGTCTAGTCAGTGACAGAAAGTATGTCAGCGTCATAACAGCTATGGTCATAACCTTAAAACCTGTTTGATCATTAGAGAAGTGAGTAATTCTAATTACGGGCAATTGCCATCCTCTGATTGCCATTTTCATAGCTAGAAGAGGAGAGGTTTTAGCACAAGCACACTTTCTCCGTAGATCAGTGTTCGATCAAAATCTTCCGAGATTAGAGGTCGCTGGTCTGCGGTGAGAGAACATTCAACATTGTGCCGGAAAAGTCCTAGTGTGCTTTGATTTCTGAAAATTTAGCGTGTGTCAACAAACTGCCGTCAGCATTTTTTTGGAGTTGATTGAATCGGCTCTTTTTTGTGCTACCGTAGCGGTTTTTCCTTCGGTTTATTTCCCCAACGCTGTGTTGTAGCAGGGAGGGGATACTCGTAAATTCCGTGACGTTCGATCCTACACCTGAATCGTTTACCTTTTTCACCTGGTCTGCCTGGTCAGTTACCGACTGACAGTCGAGCGGAGTAGGCTTTGGCGATTGTTGTCGTATTGGTATTGTTATTGTCGTTCAATTGTTCATCTTATTATTCAGTGAAAATGCCGAACATGGAATCGAAAAACCTGCCGCCGCAGAAGGTGAAAAAGCCAGAGGAAGCCAAGTCGATGGTCAAATCCTATTTGGTGGGCTACAATTTAATCCAAACCATAGGGTAAGTTTCTCTCAAACGCTCACGTTTTCTCTAATTTAAATAAAAAATAACTATCTGAATGTCACAAATTTTCCAAAGCACACTCACCATAAAAATCAATTGTAGCTATATAATAATTCATTATGTATTTAGGTAATTTCCTCCTGGAAATAACCTTTACCAAAATGAATTTTTAGTGAAGCCAATTTCCCATAACAAAGTCCAAACTAATTTACCACTACGATCATTACCTAATTTTCCGAGTAATTACCCAACTGTTCAACAACAAAAACATTACAATGCTGGCGTTTGCGTTTTAAAACAATCAACAATAACTTTTTATTTATTTGTTCTCAGATGGACTTACCTGCTCGGCCAGTTCTGCGGCTATTACACATCAGACAAAAGTGTATCCCTGTACGACAGCACAGTGTATGCCCTGATGATTTTTCAAAATGCTGCCATCCTCGAAGCGGTGCATGCCGCTATCGGAATCGTAAAATCAAACCCCATCATTGTGGCCATGCAAGTGGCTTCTCGGGTCGTGGTTGTGTGCGGGGTCCTGCTGCTGACTCATGAAGCCCGCGAAAGTTTCGGCTTGTCTCTGGCCCTTTTTGCTTGGTGCATCACAGAAATCATCCGATACTCCAACTACACACTCGCCCTTTTGGATTCAGTGCCATACTTTCTTGTGTGGTTGAGGTAAGGAATTTCTTATTGTTTTTGTGTCTCAAAGACAACATGACAAGAGAATGGTTCAACTTGACTTGGATAAAAAGGGTTCATATTGAAACAGCCCAGTGGGATATCATTATAGCTACTGTTCAAGCTGGCTTTGGAATTTACAATTCAACTTCTGTGTACTGTCAACTTGTTAAAACTCAAAATATGAAGGCATAAAGGCAGTCACAGATAGAGATGCAAAATTACCGGTAATTTATTTTTGGGTAATATTACCGGTAATATTACTTGAATGTTACCGGTAATATTACCCACTTTTGTTTCCGGTAATATTACCGGTAATATTACCGACATTCAAAAAAAGCACCTTATTTTTGTTTTGGTAAACCCAGTAGTTCCTAAACCATAAAACTGTAATTAAGTCATCGACACGCTACTTTCGTCGGAACAGCAGGTAATGAAAACGGAGAAATGTTACACCAAACCCTTTCGTACGTCGCACCCACCCAACGTCCCCCAACAAAGACACAAAGTGGTGAACTGCAAAATCAAGTATTTGGTGTTATTCCATCCACTGAGACGGAGATAGAGTTCTCCGTAGTCGTAATAATTGCCTCAATGCTTGTTATTGGTCAGGTCATGTTTTTGATGTGAATTTCTTCGGATTTGCTGTGATTTGTGGAATTAAAACAGAATTTATAAAGAGAGACGACGTCCACTAGGTGATGCTGTGTCGCAATGATCCGAAATATTGCATAGATACACATTCACATTACACAGTAGGGTGAGGGGAGGGGAATGGGAAAGCTTTTGGTGGTAATATTACCGGTAATATTACCGGTAATATATTTATATTACCGGTAATGTTACCCAGGTAATATTACCGAAGGCTTAGGCGAATATAACGTAATATTACCAAAATTACCGGTAATATTACCGCGGTAATATTACCCTTCGCATCACCAACACCAACACTGTTGCCAACTTCCGTAAAAATGTCATCCTTATAATTTCAGTCTATTACACGTTCAGGTTGCAAATTTAGAACTAGGGCATTTTTAATAAAAAATAAAGCGCTGGGGGGGCTACGGCTATGGCTGATGGCTGCTGTCGTGTGATTGCTGTTGCAGGTGCCATCAACAGGAGCAGTAGCCCCCAAGCTTGTCACTTAATTTTTATTCAAAAAGTCCCCAAGTTCCTTATTGGCAACATGAATAGCATTTATATTACTTGCTGTATGTATACAGAGTGTCCCAGGTTTAACCGATAAAACTTGAAGGAAAGTTTCTTCTAGTCCTCTTGATTCAGAAAGAATCGAGGAAAGAATATAACATGTATGCTGCTCACTCACTGAAAATAAAAAGTGAACGGGATATAATATGTAGGGTCATTTTTTGAAACTATTTCGATTTTGAAGGGTCCACAGTGGCTCAGTGGTGTGCAATAGTGTCACAGGCAGAGGTTGCAGGAGTGAAGTATTTTTTAATTGAAGTAATTCTAAAATAAGACCAGAAGTGTGACCTAACACGCAAGGAAGCGAGTGACAGGCATAAAAAACCAGTCTCTCCTCACTCTCTATCTCCTCACCTTGCTATGAGTTTAATAGGAAGTCCCGCTCACAAAAATAGATTTAGTTCGCAGTGCAGTCATTCATTTTGGTTTTTTGGTACATTACTACAGAAAGTATCATTATATAAGACACATGCACGCGTACAATAAATTTCATTATTGTTTTGTTGTTATCCTGGAAACTCCTAAAAAGCTGGTTGGCAAAAAATTATTGGCTCTAAAACTACGGTGAAGCGGAATATACTTGCCAAAATGTCACCTTAGATGAAATGGCCATTTATTCTGTAAAAGCTCAGCTTCATACGAAAAATACCCACTAAATATAAGTGGCATGCACCACTTCTTTATAGTTGTTGGTTGCGTCAGAAAAAAATCATACCTAAAAAACTATAAGTCCTAAATCAAAATTTTTGTTTCAAAAAATTCTCCAATACTTTGGTCTCATTTTGCTTCGCTGGTTGTATATAGCAAATTGTGAAAACAAAAAAAGTCCCTCGCTGGCTGAAAATCATGATGCATTCATAGCCGATGAAAATGTTCATAAGCTGAATAAATAATAAAGCATTGTTTCTCAATCGCCGTCACACTGTAACAAAGGAAATGAGGAACGAGGAACGACAAACAAAAAAAAAACGTTTGGCGAGGCTTAAAAACTCTTCAGAGCATCACAAAAATTATTGGCTCAATCTCAGGCTTGAGTTTTTTCATATAAATGGCAATTATAATCTGCAGATGCAATGACAAATTTACTTGGAGTTGGCGTTGACGACCAAGTTAGTAATAGTAGCTAGCTAAGATCTTGACAGGAAGTCAGAAGCTATGAAATTCCAGGTTCCATGGCAAGGTTGACATTTTGTTTATTAAACTTGATTTTGCCCTGAATACTGGAATAAACAAAAAAAACTGGAAAAAATTGACAAAACTACATATATTGGCTACGTTTACGGAGAGACTGACCTAAAATCCACCCCTACCCCTGACCCATGTGACAAATAAGACTAAGCGTTTACACCAAAGCGACCAAGAACATTTTTAGGTTGAATTTGAGGATAAAAAGTGTCTGACATATTTGAATAACTAATAATTATCAGTCCGATTGTGCCTTGTGCAGGTTTAGTTGATCATCATCTTGATCGTACTCCATCTGCAAGGAGACGTGGCTCAGTGAGAAGGTTTTTGACAAATAATCAGCTTGAAAACTTGGCATTTTTTCCAGACTAATGCTGAATTTTCCCTGCTAGGAGGTTGTCAAATCGTCAACTCGAAGAATATTCAGATTATGATTAGACATATGACTCAGTCTCCACAGTCCAATAATTTGGATCCCACGCATGACACAGTCGATCTTTCAAATATTTCAGCATTTTGATGTCACTTTGATGGCAACATAACATGAATTTGGACAAGCCAGTTCCACATCAGCTACAATGTCATCCAGAAAATTTGACCATGTCACTCGAATCGCAGTTCAGCTGGACGTAATATAGTACCATCGATCACATGGTTTTGGGAGGGGAATGAAATACATTGTACAAGCAAGATTGAAAACAACTAAGAACATGGGTGGAACGTGTATGTACGTGAAGCTTGGTGCTTCAACATCATAGTAATGTAGTAGGTACCTGGGTACTTGAACCATTAGGTAATGCGGAAGATAGATCTCCACGTACCTAGTGATTTTCCTCAAGGATTTCACTTTGGATGGTTGCTTCATTTTCAAATTATCTAGCGCGTATGGTCACTTGATAAGAATTTAATTCAATAAAGTATCCAGGATACATCTAAGATCAAAAGTTTATTTTTAACACCATTTATTGCCAGAAAAAATCTTTAGCAGGCTTCTCCTATTAGCAGAGTCTACTTAAATCACAGCTTGATTGAGGGTAACGTCGACATCCTGTTCTGCACTCCTGCTTCCATATGTAGGGCATTTTCTACACTTGACCTTCTATTGGGCTTTGGCCTCTTGATCGTTTTAACGAACAAATAATAATAAAAAAATAATGATAATAATAATAATAATAATAATGTTTTTTATCTACAACCATTGGACTCTGGATAAATAATATATTTACTTCCAAATGCTCAACGACCTATATAATTCAACCCGTGGATTTTGAACTATGGATTTTGGATTGTAGATCATAATTCACGACAAAGATTTATGGAAAGCTGCATCTGAAAAACCTGCTTAGTTAGCACAATTGCTGTTTCCACAAAATAGGCTTCTAAACTTCAATGCTGGCTTCTTCTTAGCGAGTTCCACCAAAATTGACAACACAATACACAATGGATTTCTATTTTAGGTGTTTAACACATGCTACGTAACCTATGCTATGCTGCCTGTATCATTTACAAAAAAAAAAGAGTTTAATCTGAATCTGAGCCCAACCCGCCAACTCGAATTCCCTCCAATTCGCCAGTAGAACCGGGCCGAGCATCAGTGTGGCGGAATCGGTAATATCGTGCATTAAACCCTCGATTAAAGCGAACCAAAATTGTTTTCTTTTTCAGTTGGCCGTGGATAAAGTATAGTATTCGGCTCGCATACAATGGCTATTATCCGAATAACTCTCGTTATATGCTCGTTGAATAATATACTTTTTTTTTTGATAATCTCACAGCTGACATCAGAAATTGAACAAAATCTCATAATGCTCGCGTCAGTTACTTGGTCAATAATAGGGATAGGTACAGGGTCCTGATTAATGCAATTTTTTTTTGTAACTGGAATACAATGACAAGTAAGGAAAAGATGTATGAAATATTCGAAAATGCCGGAAGAAGGCAAGACAAATGCGCTTTGTCATCTCAATTTTTTTATTTATATACCGAAGAGATGATTAAGGCTAATCAGGATAGGAACAACTACCGGAATTTCCGAATCGAATAGTAGCATTGAATTAGGAGCAAAGAAGAATTGCTATATAGCTTTGAATTTGATATGAATAATATATAATTTAATCAGTGCTTTTCTGTATGGTATTGACTTGAGTCAACATTGATATTGTGACACTAAATTGACATTTTACATTGTGTTTAATAATTGGAATGACAATTTTATGTCAAAATATCAATGTTGACTGAAGTCAATGTCCATACAGAATAGCCCTGAATATTGTTGATAAAAAGAGTAAGTTCAAGGCACAAGTATATGAATTTCAATTATCGAAATAAACCGAAAGCGGAAGTCATGAAAATAAGTAGCTTGAAATTACAAGACCGCCGAGGATAATGAAACAAAGAGTGGTGCAAGGTCGAGCCGCGTTTTTACCAGAAAGAAGCTCACGTCTCACCGTATAAGCGATCTGGTCGAGACATGGTCGAAGTTCGTTTCGAAAATTAGCCAAATTAAAGGAATTATTTGCCGCATTTTCTATAGTCTTTCGCTTGTGCAAATACGATTTGAATTTGAATTTTAAATGTTAATTTTTGCATTTTAAAGCACCACACTTTCACACTGCATATAATATAAAAATTGGATTACGTAAATTTTAATTGAAACTTTTGTCAAGACACACGTTAATTGACATTGCGCATGAATAAATGGTGAATTAAAGTAAATTTAAACATGTAAGCAGTGTAAACGTTCATTTGCCATGTTTACTATAGCTACTTACAAGAGAAATGTATTTTTAAATAATTCATTGGTTAATGAATTCGAATTCAATGAGTGAACGTAAGTCTGTAGCAAGTATCGAAATTCGATACGTGCGACTGTTTATAATTATAAATATTTCTGTCTGAATATTTCTTTCATAGAATAACAACTAATGATAAATGAGCAATATCACATTTAATGTTACCTATCGACAGCACATCATAAGAGATATTAAATTGATTTTTGACCACAGCGCCTTAATTAGGAAGACCCCCTGATTAGTGCGTATTAGATATGCTAGAAACCACAAGAGGTAAATTCCTGCTGTGCTATTATTCGAAAATTGGTGGTTACCTGAATCATTGAAAGGGGACGATTGGGAATATTTTTCGAGACAAACAATTTTCGGAACCAAATCTTTCCACACACAGGAAAGGCTTCGTTCGGTAAGCTTGTTGTTCGCCCTCCATGTTTGATACATTCTTCTTTTCTTGCAAAATATTTACGACTTCACAACATATTTGGTTTTGAAGCTTTCCATGAGACACGGGGAGCTACCCACTCGAGCTGGGTATGTTCCAACCGGGCTTATGGAGTACCGATGGTTATTTGATCGAGGTATTTGGTGCCTATTTATGTCTTATTAAATCTGTGTAGCCTGGGCTATTCTAAATTTGAGAAAACAAAATTAACAAGATATAGGCAATGATGAAATTATGAGAATTTCGGACAATAATAGATTGGATGGAATCTTCCACCATCTGGTCAACAAACCAAGAATCTTACAATCCTGCAACATGTGCCAATCATTATTTGGACCCATCAGCGGAGGAATTTCAGACCTTTGAACTCGACGAATGATCTTCAACTCGAAGGATCATATGAGTGAGGCATAAGACAATTTTTTCTCATCATTGCTAGACTGTCAATTTTATCAAGTTCTAATACTGAGTGCCATGACTGGTTAATTGATATTGAGGAAAAAATTGTCTTCCTTCTGTCCTACTCGTATAGTCCCTCAAGATCGCCGAAGCAAAATTTAACAATAAAAAAAGTCTAGTAAAACACAAGAGTATGTTCATAGAATGATGCCCAGTATGTAAATGTCTCCTGAATGGTTGCCTTTGCAGAGGTTTCCTCCCGATTTTTGTATTGCACTTTCGCACATCTGCGCCTCAATTTCAACAATACCTATTTTATTTTTCGTTCGTTCTTTCGTTGATCGAATTTTGTCACTTTTGCCTCGATACCGACGAACGAAGATCGAACTATCCCCCGCTAATTTCTACATCAAAAACGTGCTGTGTCGGAGACTTGCTCTTCTCCTGTCTCCTAAGCTTTCAATTTAGTAAAACAATCACCCGTTTTCCTTACGTGTTCCATACGTTTACGTTCTTCATCTACTTTCTTTGCCTCACTTTTTGCCTAAATCGCTATTTAATCTCAGGTAACATTTGTCTAGTACAACGAGAGTAGTATGTTTCGCTATCCCTTCATCGAAGTTTTAGAGCATTATTAATAATTTTTTGCCAACCAGGTTTTAAGAAGTTTGCATGATAACAACGAAACAATAATGATACCTACTTATTGTATGTAATTTTTGCAATAATGTACCAAAATGAATGATTGCTGCGAAGTAAACCAATTTTCTGAGCGAGGCTTCCTGATAAACACACGGCGAGGTGGGGAGATGGACTGGTTTTGTTCGACAATGAACGTGTTGATTGAATGACGACACATAATAAGGACGAAACATGGTTCAAAATAATCATTTTCCGAAATCCTCCGTCAACAGTTTTTATCGTATTTTGAATAAACGTAATATTGTAATGTCCGAACCGTGCATAAAAAAACTAATTTCCCCGAAGTGGGTGGCCGAAAGAGAATGACTGGCGTCATTTTTTGAAATGAAAAGATTTCCGGATATATTCTGCAATCGCTGTCCACTTGCAAATGTGCATGCGAACTTGACATTGTGGTGTGGACAACCTTGCGATTTTGTCGAGCTTTCGACGAAGTTTTGTTTCTTTTTTGTTTGACGATGAACGTGTTAATTGAATGACACAGCTCAATAATTCAGGCCTCTTTTTGAAACTCTTGCCGTATCCATTCTCATTCCAAATTGCAACGAGTCTATTCAAGCCTCCTTATAGTATCTTTTAAAAAGCGCCAGAGAAAGCAGGAGAAAAGTATGACTCGAAGTTTTAATTGCGATTTTATTGGCAGCCTCGGGGTGTTTAGCTTTTATGTGCAGTAATTTCTTGCTCAATAGATGCATTCTTGCAAGTGTATGTTAAGGAGTTCAACTTTGTAGAAATTAAAGTCAAAGTTATGTACCAGATGACATCAGAAATACCACGGAGCTTCAATATCTGTGATACATGTACAATATGTTATAATAACACCTACGATTAGGTTAAACTGAAATCTGTCTTCTGCGAACTACTTACAGGCTTCCAAGTCTGACACACTTTAGTTTTGCTATTTATAGTAAAATAACAAGAGCTTAATTCTTACTAATGAGCTTATTCTCTGATTAATTCTGATATAAAGGTTTTTAAATGAAAACTTAAGATTGATAATTCTGCAACTCAAAGAATACAATGGTATGTGCAATGTCACCTCATGGTCTAGCCTTGTACTATCGCTCAAATCCTCATTACTGCTGAGCTATTATTGCCGGTCGGTAGGTAGTTGAAAGTTTTTACTGCAGTAATAATTATTAAATGCCGGCATATCATTACCAATATTACTACCATCATTAGCGGCGTTTTTTTTTAGCTAGGTACCTATGTTGTTACAGTTGATTGATAATGTTATTTGAAAAAAAAAAACGATTTGGTTTTCGAAAAAAAAGTTGTCCATGTTCAGTAAATTGTGTAAAAACTTGGATTTGCAAATAGGCGCTTCCTTCAAGAGAACATTTCCTGCAAGACATGAATATTTTAAAATCCTTGAACTTGGCTTAAGTCAACAATCTTTTGTGAATACTGTTAGCAATCATTATGCGCCGCCAAGGATTATAGCACCAATTATCAATTGTTTGCCGCCTGTTAAATAATTAAAGGTACAGGAATTTTCATTTTTTTTGTACCACTTGGGATATTCCCAGGTAGTGAAAGTTGAATCAAAGAAATAAGTTCCGTACAAACAGCAATTATGATTTGCGTCAGATCCGACGTTGTTAGTTTACCTATTTGCTATTTTTTTTGTACTTTTTTTTTATTTGTTAAAGCGAAATAGGTACTTTTCCTATTATGTACTTCCACAAGCTATTTGCCTTGCAACTAGCCAACATATAATACTGTGAATTTCCAGTAGCTTGCGGCTTAGATTGGATGGATACGTTCATAAATAATAAATAAACGTTTACTAAATAATTACGTTAATTCCGAACTTCGACAAGTCATTTTCAACAATAAAGGTCATCTGTTAACGAAATCCTTTTGTTGTCGTGTTGCTTTGGCCAGTCCAAATTATTCAAAATAGGTACCTACTATTCGAATTTTTCCGCTTGGCTTGAACCTCTTATGTTTGAACCTTACAGGTACACGACCTTCATCGTCCTCTACCCGATCGGCGTCACGGGGGAACTGCTTTGCATATATGCCGCCTCCAAGGAAATCGGAAGGACCCAGCTGTTGACGATAAACATGCCCAACAGCCTCAACTTCATATTCAACTACCAACACTGCCTTTGGTTCATCATGTTTTTGTACATCCCTTGTAAGTTTTGCTTTCTTAAATCCAGATGAGTTATATTAATAAATATGTTTCTTTTTTAGTGTTTCCAAGACTGTACTTGCACATGTTCGCTCAGAGAATCAAAGTGCTGGGTAGAGGATCTCAAACCAAGGCTGGAAAGGAAAAATAAACCCTCGCTTTGTATTTATTAAAACACCAAAGAAATAATTGGGAAACGACAAAACAAGACAATCGGCTTTTGATATTGTAAGCCCAATTTGTAGGTTCTATATATTTATTGAAAAGACTTTAGGAATTATTGCTGTGTATCAATTACAAATAATACTTTCGGTATATTTGTAATTAAGTCAAGGGTGGAAAGCTGTTTTCCGTGTCTCTTGAATCTAAAAAACCCACCTGTAAATCCAAGTTTATGTCAAACTGCAAAAGTTATTATTAATTATTTGAAATAATTGCTGAGAAGCACTGAAGTACAAATTAGAGCAGTACTACCAGATACTGTATACTAAAGCAGTAATTGTTTATCATTGTTGCAAAAAAGATAAGGTAATCAAGTTAACTCAAGATTATAAAAGTTTCTTGTAGTCAATTCTAGTCAACTGACCGTTGGAAACCTAGTTGCACAAATGATAATCAATAAATAATTCAATCTTTAGTTATTTACCTCAGAAAGAGACATAAGTGTGTTAGCGCAATTTGTAGGACTCACTTTTTCTACTCTAGTTCCTGTAGAATTTAAGATTCTGAACTGCGCCATTACGAATCCATCTAAGCCGTGATTTACAGGCATATACCTGTCTTAAAAGACTTTTGTTGGAACTTAATTTTATTAATTTATAAACTGTGTTGTACTGGTCTAAAGGCATAAAAAAACTTTTTTATATCATTACAAACAAGGCTAGTTATTCAAAGCCCTCTGCATTTTCCTTGAATGCCTACTCCTGGATTCCTGCAAAGCCTTTTCCAATTCGTGAGTGATGTGTACCAAATTTGTAAGGTCAGTCTGTAGCACTCTATGCTCTTTATTGTAAGTGGCCGTGTCAGAGTTTAACGTTTTCAAACCCAAATCCAGAGTCATCAGAGGGGTCACTTGGTGCAACAAAGAACGAGATGCAACCTGCAGTTCGAACCTCCACTCTAAGTTGTCATAATGTGGCTCGTTGACGCCTAATTTGGCGATGATTTGAGCTAGATCTCCTTTTTTTGATTCATAGAATTTGCTCAGGACACCTTGTTGCTCCTGATTGAAGCCTAACGTGAGGACTGAGTCTCGGAAATCCGCTTCGCTCAGCTAGAACTTGTCGATTTAGGTGTTTTTGTCCATAAAATAAATTGGTAACAAACCTCATGTTTACATCCAATCAACAGTAAGTTCACCAAGCCATAAACGCAGTTCTGGATCGTTTCCGGCTGGACGGCGAGCTTTTCGGCCGCTGTGCTGTAGAGTTTTAAATTGGCGCCTTGTTGCAGGAATCCCAGGGCTAGCTTACAGAAGTCCAAGATTACTGTGGAAGTTATAGAGCGTAAATAATGACTTTTGCGGTCATGTAAATGTGGAACCTTCAGGGGGTTGTGTATTGAGTAAAGCCAAGTGGTCTCTGTGGTCACTTCGAAGCGAAATCAACATTGTTTTACCTAATTTTACACTACTAAACTTTTGCAGGAATGTTTACTTCATTTCGTGATCTGTCAGATTTGACGTGGATGACAGCTGGATGACATTGGGACTTTGAGTTGTTTATGTTGGCGATCTGAAAGCATCGAACTCACTAAAGCGCGCGCTCAATTTGAATTTGAACTTTTTGAATGAAATCTTGATGTTGTGATGAAACTGAGTGTACAATATTGAATATTCACTTGTATTTGATTGAATGTTGATATATAATAGCTGGGCCTCCAAAATAGCTGGACATTACGAAAGAAATTGGTAAAATTCGAGAACTGGCCATGGTGTATATTTGGTTGCCTAGCTTGCGCGTTCTTTATTATATGGAGTGAGGTGAGTGAAGAGAATCCGTGGAAATCCGTGATCCGTGGTGAAGAGTGAGACCATTTTTGAATGTTGAAAACTACATCCATTGTCGATTGTCGAAAAAGTGGGAATGCATGGGGCTCTGGCTCTGCTCGCTGGTTAAAAAACAGACACTCTTAGTTCTATTAAACATATAATTATTTTACAAGGTAACGCTCACAAAATATCTTAAGATTACTGTCTTGAACTAAATATCTTTTCAGTTTTGTCTTCAAATAAATCATATGGAATCATTTCAAAATTTTTCCTGTATGTTTCAGGTTTAGTCCTCTTCTCTTCAGATTGCGTTGTCTGGTGTAGAAGTAGCAAGTTCCGATTGCGGCCATGGTCGCGTTCAGAATCGCGAAAACAGTTGAGGTCACCGGAAAACCGTAGTGTTGCAGCAATGTGCCTCCCAGAACGGGGCCCAGCACTTCCCCCAGAGAATACACACAAGACCATAGTCCCGCTATCACACTGTGCGTTCCCAAATTGTCCACGAATCCGCCGTCACTGCAAAAAATGGAAAGGTATAGGTATTAAAATCTTGATGCAATTTCTGTTTATCAAATTGAAAAGAACATCTTCTTTGTCCTCAATTGTAGGGTAAGGACTTTAATTTAAGATGATAAAACAATAGTTAGAGATGTACCTACCTATAACCTACACCTACCTATAGAAAACTGCTGTCAACAATCTAAAATGGGAAAACATTTTCAATACATAGGTACCTATCTGTACCTACCTATACTGGGTGTCTGAGGTTTATTATATCCGAAAACTTTAGCGATCAATAGAGAATCAAAAAATAAGGCGACTTTGTCCAGATAAATACCTTAAAAAATGAACAATAACAGAGATAGAGAGCTCTTCAAAGTTGAAATCTTTTTTTTTAATAACTACACCGTTGAACCGATTGTTGTTCTAGGATACATTCACATTAACACCTTGAGATGACTTTTTCTAAATGGTTCCAGTGGCGAAGTAGATATTGGGAGATTCACCTCTATATCCCCCTCCCTATTTTCTACGCCGTCAATGAACATTTTGAGAAAAAGACCTAAGTTGTTGATTCTGCATTGGATTCCAAAGAAAAAGTTTACTCTTAAGAAATTCTGATTTGAGGCTTCGTTTTTGAGATATTTGAGTTTAAAAATTCCAAACACAATTACACATTAAAATAATTTTTGCTGATTATGACTTTGATCTATACAGTCCAGTGGCGCAGCTACACAGCCGCCTGCGTCACGAGGCCGTCTGCATATGCCAGTGACTGAGGTCTGGTCAGTTGATGTTGATCAAGTTACCTATGTAATGCAGTACCCGGCTGGGCTTCGCGATTCTATAAATCGCATCGTCAAGCTAAGTAGTTACTAATTACAATTATTCCAGGGGTATAATTCTTGTGGATTGTCTTTGTGATTTGAGACTTGTGATTTGTCATTTGTAGTTTTATGAAATGGGACCCCAGGTATAGCTAGGATTCGAGGCAACAATCTCTTTAGTGTGGAGAAGTGCAATTAAGATATATCAGATGGTCGTGTTGTTTGATTGCTTTGCTTTAGGAATGCTGTCGTGCATCAGCAGCATCATTATCAGTGTTCTTTTTTAAGCTGTCATCTTGATCAGTACTAGAATGAGAACTGGCAAGTTGAATTTGATTGAAAGATGAGATAGTCTGATGGTGGAAGAGTTTCATTTGAAATCTCAGATATTCATGTTTTTGAAGTGATTTAGAAATGCCTTCATGTATGCATGATGGTTTTGTTAATAGCCACTCGAATAGCCATGAATCTTGATAAGATCGGGTAACACATATTAAATTGTTGAAGTACAAGATAGTGTAATGGTGGTAATGGTGGAAGAGTTTTAATTCAGAATCTCTCAGATATGATCGTTTTTTCCAATGGTTTGGGAATGCCACCGTGAGTATTTGGTTTTAGACCAAGAGCTAGCAACGTTTTATTTACCTCATAAGCAAAATGCGGTTTGACATGCGGAGCAAAATGCATCATGTAGAGATTATGATGGGCTTCCATAAAATATTTGTCTTATGAAAAACACCCCTTGCTTTCTCACAGGACAAGCAAAGAAATGTGCCATTTGACAGTAGTATTCAACAGCGGATTTTCTGGAGTTCTTAATCGATATGAATATCAATTTCATCAGGAATGGATAGGTTGAACAAATGGCCCATTTCTTTGCTTGCCTTGTGAGAAAGCAATGCGTGTTTTTCAAAAGACAAATATTTTATGGAAGCCAATCATAATCTCTACATGCTTCAGAAGTCAAACCGCATTTTGCTTATGAGATAAATAAAATGTTGTCAGCTCTTGGTCTATTTTGTTGGTAGCTATGAATCTGCTAATATTTAGATTTTCGATTCGACCTGGTCAATTACAGTTGATTGAATCTGACCTTACGAGAATCCGGAAAAGATCCTCAAGGACTTTGAAGATCCACCACCAAAATCAAGCAAGGCTGAAAACCTCGCAGAAAACTATTTAAATGAGTAGGATCAATACTTTTGGTTGGTCATTCTGGAGGGGTGCTTTCAGTTTCCAAGACTGGCGTTTGGGGTTTGGAGTACCTAATAATACACCTGAGCCGCTTTCCTTTTGCGCCTGGAGCTGCTTCGGGTAGATCACTAGATAGAGAAAGTAGATACCTACACCAATCACGGCCCAGCTGGATCTACTTTCTTTGTCTAGTGATCTACCCCGATCAGCTCCTGCTGGCAAAACGCCTACTTTTTTTAAAAAGTGAGGCTGAAGTGAATCGTCGCAAAAATACTTACAGAGCATTATCTAGAATCGCCTGGTAGGTAGGCATCAAAGACATAGCCACAGATATACCCAAAGTTGACAACGAGACTATATTGAGCCAGATTGAGCTGTAAAGATACCAGTATCAGTAAACAATCCTTTGAGTAACGGGTTCGAAACTCACTCTTGTAAAAAAAAGAAGAACGGTGACGGTCCCAAGAAGAACAAGCTGATCGAATTGCAAAAGAGGCCCAAAGTCATGAGCCACCAGTAGTTGTCCAACCGATCAGTCACCCAGCCCCAGCATGGGCTGAAAATTCCGTACATGGCCGACAGCAGTAAAAATACCAGCCCGATATTTCTCGGATTCAGCTCGAATTTTCTCAGGTGAGGTTCCAGAGTCGGATCCAGGAAGCTCCACGTCATGGCTATCACTACTATTATCTGGCATGTTATTATCACAGGCATCAGCTTGAGGAGGTTGCTGAAAGATCCAGTCTTGCACTCGAAGGCATGCTCTAGAAGTCAAAGCCTTGAGCATTATAGATATTTTACAATAAATTTCAAAACCTTACTTTCAGATGAAGGTAAAAGGTACATATTCAAAGGCGCGATCAAGATTATTATCACACCGATTACGTAGAATGGTAGACCGAACCCTCCGATCTTCCTAGAGGAAAAATTCAATTTAGAGTATACCTACAAAGGTTTTTTTTTTCAATTTGGATCTTACCGCAAATAAGAGACCGCCAATGGCGGGGCCTACGCTCATTCCGAGGCCTACGAATGTTTCCAACAAACCCTAAAAGTCACAGTCAATAAAATTGAGAATTAATCAGTTAAATCACTCATTGGGAGCATTTACAAAACGACGGACGGTCTTGGACCGCGGTTGTTACGGCGTTCCCAGTCAGTTTCCATAGCATTAGCAGCATTAGCTAAACATCACATCCGTTTTGGCCAGACTCTTTCCCAAATCCGCGGACCAAAACCGTCCATGTAGACGCTACCATTGTGTTTAATGAAAAGAAGAGAATATCTAGAAATAATTACCCGGATCGCCCCGGCATTGTCAGGAAATATATTGACTATGATTACGTAGCTGGCTGTAGAATAAGCGCTAGCTCCGAGAGCTTCCAGTCCACGAATAAAAAATGACAAGAACGTGAACACTGTGTAATCTTCTATGATATGAAGCGTTCTGAAAATCAAACAGTTAATATTACGATAAAAAAGTATTATTTACAGCTATGCATACCCAAAAATTATACTACATATTCCCGATACTAATACTCCACCGATAAATAAGAATTTAACACCTAATTTAGGGAGCTGAAAAAAAAACAGAAGTACAATAATCAAAACAAATAGTAATATAACAGCAAAAACTTCAATAGAAATAAGAAAAAAATCTGCTCACAATTTTCCCAAATACTGGCGATGAGAGAAACACTACGAGGGCGTAAAACCCGAATACGAATCCAGCCATTGACTCCGTCATCCCTTTTAAGGCGGCTTCTTGAGGGTAGAATGGAGCCATTATGGACATGGAGCAAAAACTCATGAAGTCCACGGTGGCCAGCATCACGAGGGCAATTTTCTGCTTGCATGTGAATTTTTTGTTTTTTCTGTGGAAGAAAAATTAAATTTAGAATATTTTCCTTAACACTGAATACGCAGGCCGATTTCAAGAAACAAAATAAAACTAGCGCTTGTAACTATCCGCTCAGTCAAGTTAAGAAAGTGAACACAGACACTTTTAGAGAAAGAATTATTTTCCTTGTCTGTTTGTCACGAACTCGCAAAAGCAGTGATTTTTTTGGTATGTGAATTGATGCCCGGAAATTGTCATATAGGTAGTTATTTATGAGGTGAGTAATAACTTTCAAACTATTGCTGATAAAATCTTGCAAAACAGCGAATGAATCGTGCAGAAATGAAGAGAATTTCAGTAAACAAATTACTACTTTTTGTGCATCGGAGTCATCGTACGAGTATTTAGATTTGTCTGCGGTGGTGTAGCTGCATGTCTTTGTCGCAACAGTCGACAACCTATCTCCCGCCTCGCGTCCAATTTTCTAAGGACCTGCCTTACCGTAGATAATCATGTCTCGCTTGTGGCTTACTTGGCGCAGTGACCGGAAATTGTTTACTTTTTTGGCCCCTATTTCCCTCACTGAAGGAAAAAAAAATTGAATTGTACTTTGAGTTTAAAAAAAGTTACCGGTACAAAAATTTTATTAGACTCTTTGTTTTCCGAGACAGATCTACTATCAAACACTACTTGTTTGATATAAATGTTTGAGAAACTGTAAGAAAACGTCTCTTTGAAGTACATAAATATCTCCTGAAAACTTGTTGCTTCTGAGCTAAAATACAGTGCCGCCAAGCTTACAGCATGAGTCCTGACGCGCTGCCATCGTTTTGACAATTTGGCTAATATTTCATCGAGTAGGTCAGAATGCGCATTAATTCGCACATTTTCCGCGGCTCATGTGAACTTGGTGGCACTGTAGTGGTTTCATTATAACTTACAACGCATAAAAAGCCTAATTCAGTGAATAAATCGTGAATTCTTAAAATGTAGTTTTGAGGCCCTTGAATGTGGTCTTTTCGAGATGTTTTTCAAACATTCAGGTTCAAATATCACTAGAACCAAGCCCCAATCGAATTGAGCTGAGAAGTATTGCATTCAGGAAGCACTACCGTACACGAGTTCTTGTATGGAGCCCGCAAAAAAATCATAAAAAATTCTTCGACTTATGAAAAGTCTGAACATTGTCCTTCGACCCCTCCTATGGTACGTCTAATTGCTTTGTGATTCGAGTGATCTGGGCAAATTTCCTAGTTTAGCGTTGTAGGCTTACCGCCTTCTTAACCTGGTGTGAAACTGGCTTGTCCAGAAGTTTTGTTGCCTGTCAAACTAACATAAAAAATAAAAATGTTGAAAAATTTGCCGTGTCATGCGTGGAAATGCAACTCGGGGGCCTCAGAGCATTCAGTATCCGTCTTGACGGCCAGATGCAGCGCCGACACAAACTCGTCTCGCGCGAGCCCCAAACAGCATCACATTTTTCAGATTTAAACGTCAAAAAATCAAGAAATCCTATGTAGCCCAGTCAACGAAGAAAAAATTGCGAAAATAAATAGTGTAGTTTTGAAAATTGATAGAGATGTTCTCGGAAGCTTGCTGATTACTGTGCAAAAAGTCCCCATCGATAGGTGGTGTGGAATCGCCGCCATCTTGGATTATTGGTAGGTACATTTCAAGTTTTTTTTGCAGTTATCTCGATGGATTGCGATCCCATCAAAAAACCGCTCGGTTCAAATGAAAGGCCATCAAATTGCTTGCAAAAAGTTGTTTATCACTTTCACGTATCTGTCATAACTTGGCCTGTGAGCGTCAGGTGTGACTCGTGGAGTAGATATTTCATTTCTCACGGTGTTTTTGAAGAATCACACAAAACTGCGATGCAATGCTGTTTAGTTAATCTTCGTCAATGAAAAATAAAATTGAAAAAAAATGTTGGCCGTCATTTAAAAAAATATGTGGGGGAAAGGTAAAAATCAAAGGGAAAAATGTATCCCCTCATATTTCGGTTATTTTAAAAAAAAATAAAAAAAGGTTTGGCGGAAATGATGAGTGATTCTTTTATGCTACAAGGTGCAAAAGACAGATCAATCATTGTACAGGGTGAGTCTGTACCCCGGATTTTTTCAGACCGCGCGTAAACATTCAAAGCGCATCTCAACACCTGAAAATGTCCGTAATCAACACTACGAGAATCAGAACAATGGGTAACCTAAACTGGTTTGTCTGTCACTCATTGTTCTGATTTTGGTAGTGTTGGTTACGATTATTTCCAGATGTTTAGATGCTGCTTTGCAGATTTACGCGTTGTCTGAGGAAATCCGGGGTGCAGACTCACCTAGTACAATTATTGGTCTGTCTTTTGCACCTTGTATCATAAATCAATCCCTCATAATTCCTCCCAAAAATGTTTTCAAAATTATCTTAAATAACCGAAATCTTAGAGCTTCAATTTGCTCCCTTGGATGGGGGGCATATTTTTTGGAGTGAAGGCCAAAATTTTTTTTTTGTTCTATATTCATTGACGAAGATCAACTAAACAGCATTGTAGTTTTTCGGGCTTCTTCAAAAACACCGTGAGAAATGAAATATCTCCTCCAGGACTCACACCTGACGCTCACAGGCCAATTTCTCCAAAGTTATGACAGATACGTGAAAGTGATACGCAACTTTTTTGTAGACAATTTGATGGCCTTTCATTTGAACCAAGCCGTTTTTGATGGGATTGCCTTTAATCGTGATAATTTAAAAAATACTTTGAATGTACCAATAATCTAAGATGGCGGCGATTCCACACCCCCTATCGATGGGGACTTTCTACACAGTAATCAGCAATAAGCTTTCGAGAACATTTCTACCAATTTTCAGAACTACACTATTTATTTTTGCTATTCTCCTAAATTATGCTTCCATTGACTGGGTTGATCGCCCGTTTCCAGGCAGTTTTTTGATGTTTAATCATCAATGAATTTCACGTGGAAGGAGGTTAGCTAGGTACCTATCTTGTTTTTCTCAGCATGATATGGTTATTTTCACATGTGCGATCGACCAGTTTTTGTGTTTTATTATTTTCGATATAAGGTATCTTTATTGCTTTTTAATGCATACTTTCAGGATAAGTAAATACAGGCCGAAAACGTTAACCTGTTTGAATTCCGTAATTCTAAAAAAACTCGAACAGGTCAGTTTTTAAATTTAAAATTCCACATCTTGAGCCTAAATACAACTTATTCATAAAATGAGGTTCACTAAAATTACACACGTATACAGTGTGCCTAGAAAGTATCGCATTCCGCCAGTACTACGGCATATAGCATCTTCTATGAAGCCCCCAAAAGAATAATGAAAAATTCTTTGTTTTTTTTTTATTTTTGAACTTATGAAGGATCAAAGGGCGGTTCTCCTTCTAATTTCGTTATCTCGACCAATTGTAGTAAACTGGTTGTATGAGAATTATAATTGAAAAATATCAACTACTGCGTGTGTACTAAATTTTCATTCATTATACCCCAGGAGACAGCCTACCCCATGCCTACCCCAATTCGAAATGGTTTGTATCACACTGTAGATGCTTACAAATAAACACAAACAGAATACAGTAGATACGTTATAATTATAAACTAAGAAAATCCAACTTTTTCTAAGAAAACTCGCTAAAAATAAATTCGGAACAAAGACGTGTCGTCTTCTGTTCTACATCGGTTAAAGGACCGAAAGAATTGCTTGCAGTTATTTCTGAAGAAAAATATTCTTCCAAGTTTTGTGGACTTCTGGATTCTGAATAGCGTAGGTCCCTATTACTGTCAGGATCCGATATACCGTATGTTCATTAAAAACTTCAATAAAGGGAGGCTGTGACGCAGGCCATCCGATCCGAAAACGGCCAGGTTATCATCGGTCCACGGCCTCCCATTATTGAATTTTTTAATGAACATACTGTACAACCCGTATATGGTATATTGTAAGTTTGAAACTGTGATTAAATTAATTTATTTCAATCTTTTTCAGATTGATTAATTCATCCACCTGCCTTCATCTATCTGAGAAATAAATACGCATGTTGCGAAGAAAGTTCTGTTACTACGTCACATTGATGGATCATGATCATTTGAAAATTGAATCACGACGACACATTTAGGTGGTATTTGTGCTTCAATGTCACTGGCTCTTTTGTTATGTGATTCTGCAACGTCTCACGTTCAAATATTTGAAGCAATTGCTACACAATGTCCCTGATAGTCCATCAAACGCACGCATTTTCAATGCAGATTAATGCTTTTTTTGTTTTTATAGAGATCTTCTCATTCTAATAAGTTGAAGCAAGTAAATAATCTAAACAACAAAAGTAATTTGTTGTTATCCACAAGCAAGTGTATCTGATTCGAATATTTTTGTTTCATAGATAAAATAAATCCACAATCTACATATTTTACGCTTGCAGCTGCGATAGTATAATTTTTTCTGGTAATTTATCACAATTGATAACCTCAAGAATTCCAGAGAATTATACAGAATTCTTAAAAAAATAATAATGAATTTAATTGGTTTCAATATCCTAATCAAACACAAAGGAAGAAAATTATTACTATGTTCATGAATTGAAAAAACAAAACTGCTCAAAAAAAAATTGAGATTAGTTTCAACTATGAATTTCAATGCAATTTTAGATACCTAAGGTAGTTAGAATTGATAGAATCAAAAACTTACTTCTCTTGCTTCTTTTCTTCTTTTGTGTCAACATTTTTGGTCGTTTCTACGATTTCCGAAACTGTAAGAATAGTGGGAATTTTGCGCCCTGATGCCATTTTCTCACTGTTTTCTTCAGTTGAGAAATAATTTACTAATTAAATTATTTATCTGGCACTGTAACGTTAAATCCATCAACATCGTCTCAAAAAAAAAAAACTATAACTAAACACTTCTATGTTTTGTTCACTGGTGAACGTACGCGCTTACACCTATGTTGACCGTCTTGTGATGAACCGGTCACTGAGGAAAAACTGAACCGTCCTCTTGCTTATATTTTGCGGATGGTGTGGATGTGTTGTGGTGTATTTTATTATTATTATTTGTTTTAATTTGCACTCATGTAGAAGGTTTGCGAGAATGTGATGACTGATGAACCACTACCAGCGAGCTTTTAATTATTCATGTTTTGCGCCGACCCGAGCTCTGAAAGTTGTGTTTCCACCGCGATTTCCACAGAAAATTACGCAATAATAAACTTGTACCAGCGGCATTGGTCTTGAGAACTTCAAGAACTTAATAGTCCAAGTAATTAAGTGAAATTAGTTCCTGTCGACCCACGTTTTGCCATTACTCTATTAAAGCTGGGAAGAGCTGCCTTCAAGAATAATTTCAATATAAAAATGTGTCTCGAATTTTTTTATACCTACTGGTGCATCTATCAAGGAATGTCGAAATGAACGGGTAACTTTTTTCATAGCTTTGTCAGATACATTTAGGGGGGCGGATTTAGAAATCTGGAGAAGAAAATCTGTTTGCATGGGTGTCTACTGATTTTGCACCCCTTTAAGCCAGTATTTCCATCGCTTGTTAACTCTACCATGAAGGTTAACTTATGATTAAATTCCATAGCAATGATTGTTGGAACAATGGTATTTTATGGCATCCAACCTTTTGGTTAAAGTCAACCAGAGATGGAAATACTGGGCGTTTGAGGGTTGGCACTGGCTGCTATCTTGGAAAAGAAGACAAAAAGATTGATTAATTTCAAATAATTGCAAATCTAAGCATCAGCTTCATAGCAAAATATATGGGAAGCGAAATAAAGACTGATAAATTATCTACGAAATGAGAAATGAACTTTTGATAACTAGGTACGACTTGTAGCTTTAAAATTATATGCATCCGAAAAAACTGCTTTTTTAGGTGCTGTTATCTCTTCCAACTAAGCAACAAACAAACAAAAAACAAACGTTTGTCTGGCAGTTATGAAGGAATTGCCATTTTTCTCATTTCAACTTTTGCACTTTTTCCTTTTCTCGAATAATAATCAACAGATCAAAGATTGAAGTTGTCCACCCCAAAAACTCGCTAAGGTTCAAACGAAGATATCGAGACGAAAATTAAAACAACTTGAAAAATGGATGGTATTAATGATTCGGGCTCTTCTGACTGCAAGTTTCATATTTGGCTATCGTGTTTGCTGATATACTGTATGATATACTACAAGGTGTCAAAAGAAGGAGCACAAAGTTAATTTTTGAAAATCTTGCATCAATATCTCGTAACGATTTTTGACATTTCACCGCCTTCTGTTTTTTGTACAGGGTGTTCACGTATAATTATACGCCCCCTGCCCTTGGAGACTTCTCATTAAACATAATTTCAAAAATGAAAAACGATTCTTACGTAATTTTTTCCGTAGGTTTCGAATCTGTTCACTAAAATTTTCTGTGTAATATCGCTATAGGGTGCAACATCGAACATTTTTCTTTGGACACCCTGTATTGTAATATGGGAATCAATTTCGTTTTTTTTTCTGATTCCTGAAAAAAAAACATGTTAAAAAAATTGTTGAAGTTACAAGAAATATGGAAAAATCCTTCTTTTTTTCAAAAGTTTGTTTGTTCAAGTGAAGTAAAAGTTCCAAACTATAATCAAATCCATGTGCCCAAAATAATAAAAATTCAGTGAGTTACTTAAAAAAAATCGATATTTTTTAAAACTTCATGAATTTTTTTATTACATGTGTTTGTTGACTAACCTATCAAATGTGATATAATATATTTATAATTAGAATGAAAAGTGGAATCGATTTGCACTACTTTTGTCACCCTGTACCTGTCTATGCTTGTACCTATATCACACAGAGTATTAGTAAACAGGAACAGGATATCCAAAATTCCAAATATGAAACTTGCAGTCAAAAGAACGCCCGAATCATTGATGCCATAATTTTTTCAAACGGTTATTTTGTCGTCTCGATATCCTGATTTGAACCTGAGCGAGTTTTTGGGGTGGACCACTTCAATCTTTGATCTGTTTAGTTTGTTGTTGCACCAAGTAACTTCAACTGGTAATACTAACAACAAGAAGAAGTACGACCACTGAGAAAAGCAGTAGAACTTTCGAAGGCATACAATTTGAAACCACAAATCGCACATGAAAATTGCATAGCTCATTTTGAAGAGAATGTATACAAATGTATAATGTATGTACCTACATTGTACATACTTACCCTTAGATCCTATTCTTAATTTACATTTGGTTGCTGGCAGGTATTTCAGAGTTTAAAGTCGACTCGAGCTGTTGCCATGAAAGATTTCCAAACACTTGATCTTCTCAGACGTGTCCGTTTTTTTGTTCAGAAGATTCTAAACCGAATTCGATAACGAAGAAAATGTATATGTAACAAAATTTTGAAAATATCTATGTATTTTGTTCGGCCCATTTCGCCCATTGTTACACTAAGTTACGTGCCATTTCCGGGAACTATAAAAGTTATACTATTCTGTGGTTATACTATTATTTATATGATCGTTACTTGATGATATACAGGGGGTCCCGTTTTTTAACGCTCACTATTGGTATCTCGGAAACGGTAAGAGATACAAAGTCGGTTAAATCACAAAAAAGTTGCGCAATTTTATGACTATCTCAAATATATCAAGATATCCAAGATATCTTTGGTGGAGATATCCAAGATATCCCCAAAAAACTGAAAAATGCCAAATTCGAAAATTTCAAATCACTGCTTTATTAAGACAGCTATCAATTTGAAAATTGGTATCCTGACATTTTCGAAGGTCCTTGATCGACTGACATAAATAATTTTTCCCTGTGCTTACTAGTTTTTAAGATATGACAGTTGACTTCATTTTTTCCTATGGACACCATACCTACTATTTCTCCACCCCATAAAACTCACCTTTTCTTTCTTTTTACAAAGATAGAAAACACTTGTAGCATTGTTGTCAAAATAACCTGTAAAAATTAGAAAAACTGTTTCTGCGGCAAAAAAATCGAGTTACCGCTTCGGTTGCCATGCTCTCGTGTCATATAAACAATGGCATTTGATTGCTATGGTCTGTTGATTTTGGAAAAAGTTGAGTTACATTCCGTTTTTGTGTATTTGATAATGATAATAAATAACAATAAAACAAATACAAAACCAAGTATAACACAAAATAACATAGCAATAGGAATAAACATTCCTAATTTACAATTGCTCGAATTGGAGTCCATTTTGCTCTATGCAGAGTTGTGTGCCTTTTAGCCATATTTTCACGGCTGCGCTGATATCGTGCGGGTTAATTGACTGAAACGCATCATTAACTCCTTGCTTCCAGCTCTTGGTTGCTTTGAGGTATTCTGTCATAAACCATAAATTTGATCTTTGAGCGTTCTCCGCAAAATGGACTCCATTTCAAGTAATTGTAAATTATGAGTGTTTATTGCTATTGCTATGTTATTTTGTGTTATGCTTGGTTTTGTATTTGTTTTATTGTTATTTATTATCATTATCAAATACACAAAAACGGAATGTAACTCAACTTTTTCCAAAATCAACAGACCATAGCAATCAAATGCCATTGTTTATATGTCACGAGAGCATGGCAACCGAAGCGGTAACCTGTATTGTCTTCGAAAAATAGCGGAACATCCAAATAGGCACGAATAGAATAAGAAAGATTTGCTGCTCAAAAGTCAAAATGAGAAAAAAAACGCGTGCCTGTTTGAATGTTTCGCCTATTTTTTTGAGCCCGTATCCTCTCAATTTATTGTTACATTTTTTAGCGCATTTTCTTAGGAAATTCCTCGGGAAATTCGCTATTAGCCGCCCTTTGAACTCCGTCTGTCCGTCTTGTAGTTGAACTCCTCCTAAATGAAAATTCATAGCGGTATGGGGTTTATTGCAAATTGATGCTAATTGTCTGCGGATGGGAATATGCACAAAAATATTTGGTTCGGCCGCGCGATTGCAAGAAAAACAATCGGTTGTGTCACCCCAAAACTTCCCCGAGAGTAGCAAGGAATGGATGGAAATTTTATTATAAGACGTCCCTTCGGGTGGGAAGTTGGAACTTGAGAAAAAGATTGAAAAATTGAGATATTTTTTCTAATAAGGGATTCATTTACAGCTCCATCATTTGAGTCTGGTCTCGATAAGCTATAGGCCGCTTACTCATTTTGAAGTGGAAAATTCTCGGAAAACTTGAAGAATTTTAGGAAAAATTGCTTGAAAATGTTCAAGAATCTATTACTCACCCTCTGTTTAAAAATAGTATATTATTATACGAGTTTCATAAGACATAGTATTGTCACACGACTGGTTTTGGGGCACGACGAGCTTGCGAGGATTTGCAGTTTTTCGTTAGGAACCAAATTATGTAGAAAGAAAAGGGAGTGAAGCAGTCAGACGCATTGGTACATGAATAAAGGTGAACGATCTGAAACTGGTACCACAGAAAGAAAATTGAAAAATTTTCAAGTTTGAATTTTCCGGGAAAACCTCAAATCTTTTTCTAAATCATCTTATTATGAATATCGTCAATTATAGCTTCACTTTAAGCTCCACCATTCAAGGCCGGTTTTGATAACCCAGGCTTGTTTTACATCTTCAACAGGAAAATTCCCGGGAAATTGAAAAGAAAATTATTGGAAGATATACAAGAGCCAGTTATCTCTTGTTTAAAAAAACCTGATGAAAATCTGTTCACGGGATAAAAAGTTCAACCTCGAATGTTCCTGCTACTGACTGGCCTAAAAGGCTTATGCTGGAAATTCGGTGCTTATTAAAAAATGCTTAAATAATTGGAAACAAAATTTTGATGATTAAAAAAGTGAATATTTTCTTTTACGCACCAAACCGATAGCACTGTATTTCGTTCCACGTGTTGGCGATTCAGCCAATATCAACAGTTTTCCAATCATTGGGAGGACAGGGAGGGGGGACAAAACCTCTGCTGCTCATTAATACAAACTGCATACGATAGGGTGCAGTGCCGGACCTAGGCTTTATTTTAGGGGGTGCAAAATCCAATTTTGCCGCCCCCCATCGATACGCAAGAAGCGAAGGGGGCTCTAGGGAGCGGAGCCCCCCCCGTAGCGCCGCAGCTGAAAATTTTTCAATTTTAAGGGGACCGTTTGACCCCAAATCCCCCTTTCCCTTCCACTATAAACTGGTGTATCTAGGTTTATGATGATTTTCTAAAAAGTAGCACAAAAGGTTCTATTGATCGAGACATCGAACTGTTTGAAGATGTTTTGTCGTTTTCGGGAAACCGGGAAATGAGAAACTTTAATACTTTCTCAGAAATATGAAAAGCAGAATGTGACTTCCATCAATTTTTTTATGGAAATGAAATTGGACCTTATTTTGCCGCCCCTTTATTCTGCCGCCCGGTGCATATGCCCCGGTTTGCTCCCTCCTAGATCCGGCGCTGATAGGGTGACGAATTAGGCTGTTCTGTTCATGCATTTGCTAAGTATGGCAATCACTCTGATTTGTTGTAGAAATATTGTTCAAGTTCCACTGACTGGAATGAAAGTGCAAGTGCTCATTGCTCTGAGCAAAAACCAAATTCTGTTGATTTTTGTGGAAGCCTGCGACGAAGACACCCACTCGAAAAAAAAAACAGTCGTCTTATGTATAATCAATTTCACGGCTTTCTTCATTAGAACAAGCTATGGAAAAATGTGTTGTGTTGATACAAATGATACGATGACGACTTAATGGTAACTTCTTGTCAGCTAGTTGTCTACATGTGGTATGTTTAATGTGACACTTATTGTCACCTTGTCGAGGCTTGTATCATCAAATGCCACTTTTTTTTGCGTACCGCTAGCACTACTTACAAAGTATATTATTTCATAAATGATTTTTTTAACGATGACGCAAATCGGGAAGAATAACGAGCGTTGGGATTATTGGGACTAATTTTTCATTTATATGCGTTTTTATCGTATAATTATACTTATGGTTATCATTTGAAGTGAAGGTTTTGTAGTTCATAAAAAATAATGGTTTGAAGCCAAAGTTTACGAACCACTTAGGTAGTTACCCCTGGTTTCCTGATATTTCCTACAGATACGTACAGGGTGATTCACTTTAATGTTGAATACTGTTACGAGTTGCGAGGCTCTCGTGCGATTCCACTACATTCGAGAATAAACAGGGAGGCGTATACTGGTGTATATTCGAGGCGGTGCAGTTCCAGACAGCTCGAGAAAGCTGAAGATCGAGACGCGCGAATAAGACATATTACACAATGGTGGAGGTGCGGCGTCCAGAGCTTGTCGGAATATAATATGCAAATCTAATGGACGTTAGAGCCGCGGCGAAGGTAGTGGCGCAGGGCGGCCAGTGCCGGAATATACCAGAGAACGCGTGGAATGTTCTCGAAGAAAGCACTCGAGTATATAAACGCAGATGAGCCGACTGTTACCTAGTCGCGTGACAATACTGCGTCTTACGAAACTCGTATTAATAATATACTGTTGTAAGTAATGTGTAAGTAATGTCCACTTTCACAAATAAAACTTACCGGACTTTTAGACGGTATAGAGCGACGAAGACTTGGGCCTAGTTGCTCAGTTTGAGTTTAACTTCAAGCCCGGTTTTGGGCAACAATAATCTATGACAATAAAACCAAGTTTAAAGTTGAACTCGAAGTGGCAACTGGGTTTAGGGCTTGTATAGTATATTCCCATAGCCATTTCTCCTGATACCTATGATATAGGTAAGTAGGTAGGTACCTACATAGATCTATAAATTGAAGTACCTTCCAGGTGTATTTTTGATAATTGACATATTATTATCAATAATTATCGCCGAGAATAAAGACCTTTATTATTATTATTATTATTATTATTAATATATTTATTATTAAATTCTTTGGTGCAACCGTAGATATCTCATGCAATGAAAATTTCAAATAAGGATTCAAAGGATATGTAAGATAAGATAGTCAAAACGAAAGTTTTAGGGCATGGGTTTTATCTTTGACGGTTATTGTTTGCGGACTTTCGGTCAGGTTTTCGGTAGCTCAAAAATGCGAAGTTAAATAGCCTCTAAAGAAGCCCTTTTTTTTGTTGGCTTCGAGTGCTTAGCTTTTTAGTCACTATAAACGCGAAAAAGCGAAATTTTCCCTATCAAAGAGGTCCTGTTGTAATGTTTAGTATCGTTTTCGACAAAATTGCAACATGTGTTCGGAACTTGCAACAACATGCTAGTCTCACCTGGAAAATTCCGACTTTTTTGCGGCTCTTTTGCCATTTTTAACCAAAGTTAATTTTTCGTTCAAGGTACTTGCAATGTTGTTCATTAACTTGATGTATTCTACACAATCATAACAATCATACACTGAATTTATCTATCTTTCTGACTAGGCCGTACAATTAATTGATCACAAATGGTGTTTTATGTCACTTCTCTACCAGAAAATTCACACACTTATACAGTAAAAATTATGTTGTGACCAAATACAGGTTACATCAAATACCATTTGAATTGAGTTTTAAACTATAGTGGGTTCAATTCTACTGTGACTATAGTTGGCTGGGCATATTTTCTACTTTAGCATTGTAGACTTGCCGCCTTTTACCTGGTGTGAAACTGGCTTCTATAAAAGTAAAGTTATATTTCTTATCAAATTGATATCAAAATCTTGAAAAACTGACCTTGTCATACGTGGAAATGCGATTAGAGGGGCGGAGAGCTGTATTACCGCCATTTAGACGTCAAAACCGCACGGGGCCGCCTTTAGTCTAAGTCATCTTGACGGCAGCTATTCAAGACCGACAAAAACTCGTTCTGCCAAGCTCCAAAACGAAAGCAAATTGCAAATTGAAGGTACCTACTCACATGAATTTCGGTCCAATACGCAACTTTGAGCGGCTGGGGTTTTTGAAATTTCGTTTAATAAACTTTTCACACGTAAATCCTGCTGCAACTGCATACCTGCTGGGATGTTCCTTGTCTTGCCTATAATTGTTCATGTCTTTTCGACAGAAAGAGGTGCATGGAAGGATTGATGATTCCATGGGTTCCCTTTTTTTTTGACGAAGGGCTAGTATATTTTAAGTTTGAATCATCGTCAAGTTGAACTGGCTTCGAGAGATTGAAAATATTTTTCACAACTGTCAAATGTCAAAGCTGCTTTGATTCATTTGTTCATTGGCGGAAATTAGAAACAAGCCGAAAAATTACTACATTTTCCAATAATACATTTTCCAATAAAATAGAAGAAAGCGTCAGACATCACATCCGGCAAAATGTTCCGTCTATCTGCAGAGAAAATGCGTAAAAAATGTGTTCCAAAAGTGGTTCGAACGACTTCGTGTCTCTTCGTGAATTTTTGTACCGAATGAAGCCAGGGCAGCCAACCGCAAAGTTTTGGGAATTTTCTATATTTCAGATTTGGAAACTTAGAAAGCCGACTAGAATCACGGTAGAAGTGAACATACTATAGAAAAAAACTGATCTTTTCTGTATAATCCAGAACGAGAACACAATGAAATTGAAGCTATAATACAGGGTGTTTCACTTTTTTTGTCAGTATTTTAAGAGATGGTAGAGCATCGAAAAATCAGTACCTAGTACCCATAGTGAGGCCTGCGTGCTGGATGGAACTACGTTCCATCCCATCACTCCCCCTACTCAATCCAGAATCCAGAAGTAGTACCCATCGTAACTTGTACGGAAAATAGAACAGGTTCTAATTTCTTCCATCCAATCTAGGAGTTAGTCAAGATTTGATACACTTTGCTGTATGAAACTACGCTAATTAGGTACAAGACCAGGAATGGTTCAACTTCTTGTACAAGAAATGGTATCGTGTAATACGGCTTTCAAGTAAAATGTTGATTGGATACTTTGTTTTCGAGATACTTTGGTTTAATGGCTCGAAAAACACTCCAAGAACTGCAAAATTTGAAATTTGAAGAAAATTCTCATTTTTAGTCCAAAAAATCTTGTTTAGATCTACTAGGTTTGAAAAAATTGCAGGTTTCTCCCAAACTGAATTTTTATCCGTCTGATTTTGTTGATGTTGATCGAATTCTTAGGGTGTTTCTCCAACATTAGGTGCTTTCCTTTTACAACCTGAACTAAGTATTCTGACCTAAGTTGTTAGTGGTATCTCACTTTCGCGCATGTGATTTCTCGCTCTTTTAGTGGGGGCACTAAGTGAATGAACCTTGCAAATGGTGATGAAAGCATAAAATTCGGTACACACACTCAGAATGAGCACCTCTCTTAGATAAAGGTGGAGCCACGCCGAATTTTCACCGGAAGGGGGCTCGGGGGGCTCCTGAAAGTTGAAGGTGCTAGGGCTCCCACCAAACCGCTTACCAGTTCGTTTTATCAATTAAAAAGGAAACTCATTAATATATCGTAAAAAATGACGACTTTTATCGCCTTGTCCCGAGAACTTTTCATGATGAAAAAAAAAGTTCTTCGGCAGAACACACAAATTGGTTTTATTTTATTTTCACCTAGAAAGAATTAATAAGGAGATGTGCAACACGTTGATTCCCAGATTCCCACAAATTCGTGTCCTCTGAATTCGTTTGTGGAGTCAAAATTTTGATGGTGTATCTTTTTGAAAAGGGGCATTCCAAAGAGTAAGCTATTTTCAACACTAAGTTCAAACAGAAATTTTTCAATGTTCTGAATCGAAATTACTGAATTCCTTCCAGCAATGCATACCCTGAACCCTTGAACGTCGTTATTTCAATATTATGTCCGATATTATGACACAGTTTCAATCATGAAAAATTTGACTGAACCGAGAAAATACCCTGCATCGTGTATACACTCCGCGCATGCTGTGTAGGAGCCTAATTGCCCCGGTCGAAAGTGGATAGTAGCATCACAGAAGAAAAATTCTGATAGTGTTTCAGGACTTACTCCAGGTTCAATCGCACGCGGTACTTCCAAAGAAGGGTTCAGGGTATGCATTGCTGGAGGTGAAAATAAAATAAAACCAATTTGTGTGTTCTGCTGAAGAACTTATTTTTTTTCATTATGAAAAATTCCCGGGACAAGGCGATAAACGTCGTCAATTTTCACGATATATTCATGAGTTTCCTTTTTAATTGATAAAACGAACTGGTAAGCGGTTTGGTGGGAGCCCTAGAACCTTCAACTTTCAGGAGCCCCCCGAGTCCCCTTCCGGTGAAAATTTGGCGTGGCTCCACCTCTTATCTAAGAGAGGTGCTCATTCTGAGTATGTGTACCGAATTTCATGCTTTCATCACCATTTGCAAGGTTCATCCCGATTTTGGCTCTTAGCGCCCGCACTATTTCTCTCTCTAAGTCAGATCAGATCAGTGAGTTTTGTGGTAAAAGGAAAGCACCTATCTAATGAATTTTTTTTAAAGGTAACGTTTCGCTCGCTCTAAGCTAAACGAATATGTAAATGAAAAATCCACCTGATTTTGAGAAATTTCCAGTCGTGCAGAACATAGGGGTGGAGAAAGGTGGCGCACCCCTTTCACTACGCCACTGGATCGATGTGGATCGTTGTGGGGATTTATTGTTAGTGGATTATAGGGCTGTACCAAGAAAACACGTGTGCCAAATTTGAAGAGAATCGATCCTGCGGCTCAAGAATTATTGCAAAAAAGACTTTTCTCAAGTTCAATTTTGAAAGCCTGTATCCGTTATCATGCATTTATGAAATATCTTTTCTCGAAAAAGTCTGTTCTTTTTTGATTTTCTTTCACCTTCTGATGTTTGGCATATTAAACCGGGAACACTCTGTATACTTGAAGCTTAGATATCGATTTTCACCAAGGTGGAAGATGAGCTAAAAACAGAACATCCAGGTCGAAAAAAACAATCATTTACACTATTAAAGCTAGAGACTCTAGAAAAACTTGAGCTTAAACTGAGCAGTTGGGCCTTATATTAACAACAGCAACAACAACTGAACTCGCAACTGAACAAAGGTATATTATTAATCTAAAGTGTAGCAAAATCTTGACTGATTGACTAATAATTATCTACGGCGAAAATAATAATAATAATCATAATAATAATAATAAGGATATTAAACTGTTGTTCTCCCGCTTTCATACCTAGTTTATACCTTACTAAAGGAGTCGACTTCCATCAGAGACGTCACCTGTTCCAAAACAAGTAAATCTGTTGAAATTATAGGTAGGGGTACCTTTATATCTGCCTCTTTGGAATCGGATGTGGGTCTAAGCACATGTAGATTCAGTAAATTGGGAAAACCAAATCAAGTGGCATTGAAACCAAGCTAATAATTATGTAGGTATAATAAAACAACAACGATATTCGTAAGGAAAAAATTAATGAACAAAACATCAACGGATTGTTCGAAAAAACGATCAATAATTTTTTTCATTGAAATTCCTAGAACGGGTTTTCTTTTGTAGTTTTTGGAGAAGCGATCGGCTTTTTAATGTCACAAATCCGCAAAGTTTGGCCAGATTTTTCGTTGTGTGGAACATTTACAACAAAATGCCTCTCTGTCTGTGTCACAGCGGCATTGATGGTCATTTTAGAATACAGGTGTCCCAGAACTTGCGTCTCAGAGTCCAAAGAATTCTTGGGGACATGAGGGTCGAAGTGTGGGGGTTTGACCCCTCTTATTTAATTATCTGATGAAATTTTAGTTAACTTGCTGGAAGACTCAAGCTTAGTTTATGATGAGCGATTTTTTGCCGCGATTTGAGCTGAGCTGAGCGGAGCGGAGCGATTTTTTTGCCTAGGCCAATTACGATGCGGGGACGTGACATCATGAATGGACAGGATTGGTCCAGACAAAAAAAAATCGCTCAGCTCAGCTCCGCTCCGCCGGGTATCGCTCATCATAAACTGAGCATAAGGGTAAAAAAAATATTATTTTTCCAGTAAGTTTTGAATTTCTACACATATACTTTACAGGAGTAGTCATAAAGTTCAAACCCCTGGAAAAAAATCGGAAGAATATGATGGGAATACAAAATGCAGCTGAAAGCGATTATTTGGATACGTGAGATACATTTAAAGGTGCGTTCAGTCAGCTTATTTAGCCGCAAGTTTTAATTTTGGTCACAAGCGCGGCGACGCCCATTGGCTATTATGAGCCAGCCTCCTCAGAACAGCCAAATAAGCGATGCAGCGCTTACGACTAAAATTAAAACTTGCGGCTAAATAAGCTGACTGAACGCACCTTTATAGGAACTGTCAGATCTTTCCTTTGTCCCGTTGATCCCCACGTTTGTTTCGGCATACGAATAATCGCATGAAGCAAAATTTTGTATTCCCATCATGTTCTTCCCCTCAAGTAACCGGATTTGCATTTTATTCAACTCTCAAACATTTGATCCCTTGTTTGGTACCTAATTAAAATTTGATACCAAGTTTGTGCAACAGACCTTTTCATCCTAAACCGCGCATGCGCGGAATTTCAAGGAATGCCATATGGTGGCTTCAGTCACTGTCTTTGAGATATGCATGAATCCCAGTCAGTTAAAGTCGAAAACATGGCGCAGACGTGGCACGGAAACCATCTAAGCGGAAACCTACGCTGCCGAGAGAAGCAGGTCTGTGGTTAGGTACCTGCTTCTGATTTTTTCGGCAAAGAAGACGGTAGGAAATGTTTTGGATTTATGAACAAGAAAAATGGAGCTCCTGCAACAACCTGAGCCCATGGATGTTGAGAGGCGGTGACAGATCATCAAATTTGAAAAGATTGTAACTAATTACATCAGATATACGCGGCAGCAAGTACAACACAAGCCGAATATGGATTGTAAGAACCGATTTGACGGCGATGGGGCATTGGATACATACGAATAGAGGCCCAAAAATCATATTCTGTCAATCGACTGACTGTTCAGCCGTTTGAGTGTTTCTTCACAAACCAGCCAGCAAGCGATAAAGAAACAACAAAAATTAAATTACTATTTTGAGGTTAGCCGCTGTTACTTACTACTAACAAAAATATAAAAAACACAAAAAAATCACACTGTCAGACGGTTGACAAGACAACGGCTGGTTGGCTAGCTGGGTTGACATGACAATGGTGGCACAGATGTAGGCATGGTTACTTTGTGACTTTGTTCGAAGAAGTGCGCATGCGCCACACGGTCAAAATTAGGATGGAATCCACTGTCGGGTTAATCTTTCCACTATCAGGCAGGCTGTACAGGTGTTTCAAAAGTATCGCATTCCGAATCCAGGGCGATATATAAAATCCACTCAAGACCACGAACAAAAAATAGTGGCGTTTATTTTTTGAGAAATGAGATATCAAAGGGTGGGACTTCGCTCCCTCCTATTTTGGTAAGGCAAAGTGATTTTGGGAAACTGTTTGTGATAGACATGTCAGTGAAAAGTATCAACCACTGGGTGTGCACTGTGCACTGAACTTCTATTTAGAGTAATTCATAAATCCCAACAATTCATTTTCCTTCACAAACGTCACTAAAACTTTTTCTATTAAAACGAAAAGAGCCATAAGTATCTTGTTCTAGATTATTTCAGGGACCGACGGAATATTTCACAGACAATTGAAAACTGGATTCTTGTGATTTATTATCGTAAACAGAAATTCAGTGCACGCCCACTGGTTGATAATTTTTACTGTTTAATCTATCGCAAACAGTTCCTCAAGATATCTTAGAATAAAAAAAATAGAGGAGAGCGAAGTGCCACCCTTTGACCCCCCCCCCATATCTTAGAAAGTGAACATCAATAATTCTTTTAAATATTTCTCTCGTGTTCTTGGGTAGATTCCATATGCCACTCTGGACTCGGAATGCGATACTTTCGAGACACCCTGTCTGTCTTAGTTGTATCCATGACTCCATGATCCATGACATGACTTGACCACTCGCACCAACTCTTCGCCTTCCAGTTTTTGACCATATTGACACTCATAAATTGGTAACGTTTACCATGCTTTCCGCCCTTCTCCCACCGATATTTGCAAGACAACACAATTGCTTTTTTTTATCTCAAACCGCAACCATAACAGAAACTAACTTTGGTCAACCCTTTTTATCTTTCAGATGTAATTTTCATGCATCAAATGACTTTCGACGGATTTGTGATGGCACAAATGAGATCAAGAAGTTGAAGTAAGTATGTCCCCACTACTCCGCCAAAGACCCGGACACCTACCTTTTTTTCTTCTTCGTAGTGAAGTAACATATCGATATCCGCTCGCAAACTGAACCACTCATTTCGTCAAACACGCTCACTCAAAACTGATGGTTTATGATCATATCGGCTTCGAAACTCGTTAACACTGATGGAAATCCAAATGCCGCGATAAGGACCTTATCGCAAAAAATAATCATTAAAATGGTTTTTGAGAGATTATACTAACAATGGAGTATGCTTGGGTCCACTTTAATTTAAAGTGACGCAATACAATTTTTGAGTGCATTTTAATCTCTATTCCTCGTCATTTTGTTTCATTTCCGCTTCGTCGTCCTCGAATCGCATCACGGTCGCGCCTTTTCCGACGCTCTCGCCGGGCTTGAAGAAGACTTCGGCAATCGCACCGTCCTTGTTGGCTTTGACGATGTGCTCCATTTTCATGGCGATCAGCACGAAAAGCGAATCGCCTTTCTTGACTCGATCGCCCGCTTTGACCAGGACTTTGTCAAGGACGCCTGGCATCGGCGACACGGCTTTGTTGACGGCCACACCGGAGCTTTCTTCGTCGCTTTCGCGGAATTTGCCTTGCTGCAGGTTGAGTTCGGTTTTACCTGCCTGCAAATTATGCCGCACATAATATTAGATAATTATATCGAGATCCGATTAGGTGAATATTTACGTCATCAAAAATTGCAATGGTATCGTTTGTGATGAAAACGCTGACGTGAGATTTGGCACCCTGCATGGTAATTTTCAATTGAAGCTTGTTGTCTTCGTGGTTCAACTCGCCGTGAACGGTGCTCCAGCTTTGGCCTGCGTTGGTCGATACGTGAAAAGTGTTGTATCCGCATCGTTTCACTTTGACTGGCACATCTGTAAGGATGAAGAATGAAGATAAGATAAGATTCTTAATTTTCTTTTTCGACCATATATAGGTAGGTATAAGAAATTATCAAAGGGTAGAAATAGATAATTTTGAACACAAAAAAAAATAGGTCCATACACATTATACAACATAGCAAAAATATTGATAGGTAAGACAGGGAAAAGACAGTAGTTTAATGTACAGAAAATGATACACAGATACACATGATAACTTTCTCAATTTTTGCATGGTGAGGAAGTACTCCTGCATAGAAAAAATGCTTTGCGACTGTCAATAACGTTTGACTTTTCTTTTAAAGACAGTGAAACTTCTCTCAGTTCTAAGATCCATCGGCAGATGGTTGTAGATTTTAAGAGATTGAGTTTGTGAACTTTTCTTTATTTGAGTGGTTCTCGTCTGCGCGATATGCATGTCAACAGCATTCCTAATTGGGTAAGGGTCCACCCCACCGCGCGTTTGAAAAAATGATTGATCCTTGAAAGCATGACAAAAACACATTGAAAAATGTACATGGAATAAATGGTTAAAAAACCGTGCCTTTTGAAATGCTCCCTACAGGACTCGTTATACTTCAAATTCAAGACATTGTGGATAATTTTGTTCTGCATTTTGAACAATTTGTCGAATCCTCTGCCAGTTCTCCAGCGTATCAATCCGTAGCTCAGTGAACAATAAATACAACTGTAATAATGAGTCTTGATAATGTCTAAACTGACCTTCCTCTTGAGTTGCCATATGACAAAGTTTTTTATTGCTAGTTTTTTAATTAAATCATTTTTATGATTTTCCCAAAAAGATGAGAATCCAGCGTTATTCCCAGGAACTTTACAGTGCTTCTACTGCTTCTCTGTATAAGAGAACCGTTTTCTGTTGGCACAAAAAAGCTGAAATCCATATTCTGACCAATCGGTGAAAACTGCATGAGACTTGTTTTACTCAAGTTCAAGACCAAACCGTTCTCTATTGATTCTCAGTAGTGGTTAATCTGTAAAAACATTGCATGACATTTGACGCCCCTACATAGTGGGGACGGTACGCGACGAAAATCCCTTGGATACTGCACTTTAGAGTAGAGTTATGAAACTTGGCACATAGTTTCTAGGGACCATAATAAGAAATTTCGCCCGATGTTCCCAAAAAAATTTCGGCGGAATCCGTTATATAGGCCCCTTTTTCCAAAATGGCGTCCAAATTTTGAAAATTGGCGATTGGTCGTACAGTGGCGCGCAAAGTATCAATTCCCAACATTTTGACCATAACGAGTTGGTTCAAGCCACCCCTGACTCGATCCGTCTGATATTTTGGCCATTTGGGCCTTTTTTCTAAAATGGCAGCCAAACTTCGAAAGTTGGAATTTGGTCGTATAGTGGCCTGCAAGGTATCAATTCTGGACATTTCGGACCATGACAAGTCGATTAAAGCCTACCCCGATTCTACCCAACCTAAATTTTGGCCTCAATACTGATCTATTATAGTGCTGATTTAGAATTTATTTTTTTTTATCTTGAGAAGGGTTGTGAAAGACCCGAGGGAAAACCACTTCTAGGACTTTTTGTGTGTCCAACATGTGAGTAATCCGGAGAGCAGAATCACTACATTTTTCCGAAGGAATGGAATCAGAATCAGAATAAATTTTATTTCCATAAAAAGCTCCACCATTGTAAAACATAGGCTCCCCTCAGTGGCAAAACCTATTTCACGCTGGTATAAAACTGTGAAAACCATAAAAAACGTCGAAAGTACATATTTACATACCAACTGCAAGTTGTTTCAGAAAATTTTCATCAGTGCAGAAGAAATTTGGCATGTTGATTAGGTATAAATCCTTGCAAGGTTTGATTTTCTGCATGAGAGAGCGTCCCACTGATGTAGAGCATCTAAGTCGACTGTGCGCTATTTATAAATTTTGCACGTTTGCACGAAGTATCAGTTCGTAACATTTTGATTATGACGAGTTGATTGAAGCCACCTCTGACTCGATTCGGCTGATATTTGGGTCATTGAGGCCTTCTTTCCAAAATGGCGGCCAAACCGAAATCGGCAGGTGGTCGTATAGGGGCACACAAGGTATCCATTCCTGGACATTCCGACCATTGCGAGTCGATTAATACCCTTCCCGACTCGACTTGACTCAAATTTTGACCTCAATCCCCATTTATAGTCCTGTCCAACTGTCAGTTAAGATCTCGTGGCATCAAAACCGCAGGAAATTTCGAAGTGCAAGTTGTTTGAATATGTACGGAAAGGGATCGAGGTAAGCAGTTTTTGCCGATTTATACGTCGATACGAGTTGTACTTGAAAAGATTTGAGCAGAAGACAATCACAATGTACCTCTTATTGAATACCAACATCAACACACTCTTATCTAGTGTGTCCAAGGCACAAAGATCTCTCCTATGGGTCTTAGTTTGTCCCATGTGACACATTTTTGGCAAAAAATGTAGGTACAGTGTTAGGTTTTTAGCGCATTTTCCATCTTGATGAAAATCGCTATTGCAACCGCTTTGTCCGTCCGTCCGTCCGTCCGTTTCTCGAACTCCTCCCAAACTAGACGACCTAGCTTTCTAATTTTTTCGCTGTTACATAGCTGCCACTCCCAAAGGAGGGCTAGGCTATATTGGATGTCTATATTGCGCCGCCAACATAGAGAAAACCGCCCCCGATAAACTCGAAATAACATAATATTGCACTTTCTACCAGATCTGATGCTCTGGTGTTCTAATTTTTTGAATAATACATAGTTGCCACTTATAAACGTAAGCCAAGAAACATTCCGTCTTCAATATGCGCCGCCGACATGAAAAAACTGCTAAAAACCGCCCCCAATCACTTTAAAATGAAAAACATAAACCCGAAGAAATAGCGATCTGATTCTTTCGGTATATAAATAGCTGACTAAAAATGGGAAAAGATAGGCTACCTCTGGTTAGTCGCCGCCCCCAGATTCCGCCCCCAAACCATAAAAAGTGCAACTTTCACAAATGTTACTGATTGAGATGTTCCCTTAAACATTTAGCAACTGCCAACTCAAATTGTGCAACATTTGCTCAGCCGAACGCTGCCGCTCCCACACGCCGCCCCCAAAGTAAGAGATGAATGAAAAACATAAACCCGAAGACATAGCGATCCAAGTTTTTCGCTATATGGATAGCTGACTAAAAATGAAAAAGGATAGGCTACTTTTGATATGGCGCCGCCTCCAGCTTCCGCCCCCAAAAGAAAAAAGTGCAACTTTCAGCAATTTTCACTGATTTAGCTGATGATGTTACCTTGAACATTCAAAAACTCTTGACGCAAACTGTGCAAGAATTTCTTTGCCAAACTCTGCCGCTCCCACACTCCGCCCCCAAAGTGAGAGATAAATGTAAAACATAACCCTGAAAACATAGCGATCTAATTGTTCCGCTATATAGATAGCTGACTGAAAATGGGAAGAGATAGGCCACTTTTAATTAGTCGCCGCCTCCAGCTCCCGCCCCCAAGCAAAAAAATGCAACTTTCACAATTTTCACTGATTGTCATATTTCCTTAAACATTTAGAAACTCCTAACTCAAACTGTGGAACAGTTACTTTGCCGAATGCTGCCACCCCCACACGCTGTCCTCAAAGTAAGAGATAAATGGAAAACATAAACCCGAAGACATAGCGATCTAATTCTTCCGCTATATGGATAGCCGACTAAAAATGGGAAATAATAGATTACTGTTGATTAGTCGCCGCTCCCAGCTCCCGCCCTCAAACAAAAAAATATATTGATGAGTGAAAGAATTTTCATTCAAATCTATTTCATTGGCAAGTACCCCATTCTGATAACAAAATATCACTATAAGTTTCGAATGAAGAAAGTGGGCAAGGAATGGTGTTTCTCCTTTAACCTTTTCTTTACGTTCACAATATGCCTCTTTGAGAAAATGCGCTACTGAGACTCACGCACGTGAAGGCATACTCACTTGTTTGCACTTATAGCCGTAAAGTTCCTCATTACGCCTCTAATCGCAATCAAAATTAAAATTAAAACCTGTTCCTGAATCGCAATCAGATTTTTTAGTATCTATGGTAGAACGAATATTATATCTTCGAGAAAAGTATTACAGCTTTAGCGCCTTATGTACATGGTTCTTTCCCAACTTTGGTATCTGTAAGTGACAAAACGAGTATAATGCAACATGTAGCAATTGGATCACCTACAGGAATTAGAATTGAAAAGGGATTCAAGATAGGTGAGAGTTCTGTTCTTTACCAATGTAATAGATAAAGAAAACAGTAAAGAAGAATGTAGGTGAGCGTCTCGCACAAACGCAAACGTGCAAATTTTCAAATAAGTTGCATCCCATATCGGCGCACAGTCGACTCAGATGCTCTACATCAGTTGGACGCTCTCTCATGCAGAAAATCAAACCTTGCATGAATTTATTCCTAATCAACATGCAATATTCCTTCTACACTGATGAAAAGCAACCAAAATCTGAGGTCTGAGAGGCAGAGAGAAGTCTACTCCAGACACCACTGAGAAACAGCAAATACACGCGATAGAGCGCAGATTTCTCAATCACTGTTATTTCTGGTAATGTAATATGTAACCTGACTTATCTTTTAGCACAAATACAAATTCTGAAACAACTTGCAGTTGATATGTATGTACTTTCGACATTTTTAGCGCATTTTCCATCTCGATGAAAATCGCTATTGCAACCGCTTTGTCCGTCCGTCCGTCCGTCCGTCCGTCCGTTCCTCGAACCCCTCCCAAACTAGACGACCTAGCTTTCTAATTTTTTCACTGTTACATAGCTGCCACTCCCAAAGGAGGGCTAGGCTATATTGGATGTCCATATTGCGCCGCCAACATAGAGAAAACCGCCCCCGATAAACTTGAAATAACATAATATTGCTTTTTCTACCAGACCTGATACTCTGGTGTTCTCATTTTTTGAATAATACATAGTTGCCACTTATAAACGTAAGCCAAGAAACATTCCGTCTTCAATATGCGCCGCCGACATGAAGAAACTGCTAAAAACCGCCCCCAATCACTTTGAAATGAAAAACATAAACCCGAAGACATAGCGATCTGATTCTTTCGGTATATAAATAGCTGACTAAAAATGGGAAAGGATAGGCTACTTTTCGTTAGTCGCCGCCCCCAGATTCCGCCCCCAAACGATAAAATGTGCAACTTTCATAAATGTTACTGATTGAGATGTTCCCCTAAACATTTAGGAACTGCCAACTCAAATTGTGCAACATTTGCTCAGCCGAACGCTGCCGCTCCCACACGCCGCCCCCAAAGTAAGAGATAAATGAAAAACATGAACCCGAAGACATAGCGATCCAAGTTTTCCGCTATATGAATAGCTAACTGAAAATGGAAAAGGATAGGCTACTTTTGATATGGCGCCGCCTCCAGCTTCCGCCCCCAAAAGAAAAGAGTGCAACTTTCAACAATTTTCACTGATTTAGCTGTTAATGTTACCTCGAACATTTGGAAACTCTTGACTCAAACTGTGCAAGAATTTCTTTGCCAGACTCTGCCGCTCCCACACGCCGCCCCCAAAGTGAGAGAAAATGTAAAACATGAACCTGAAGACATAGCGATCTAATTATTTCACTATATTGATAGCTGACTGAAATTGGAAGAAGATAGGCCACTTTTAATTAGCCGCCGCCTCCAGCTGCCGCCTCCAAACAAAAAAAATGCAGCTTTCACAATTTTCACTGATTGTCATATTTCCCTTACATTTAGAAACTCTCAACTCAAACTGTGCAACAGTTGCTTTGCCGAATGCTGCCGCCCCCACACGGCGCCCTCAAAGTGAGAGATGAATGAAAAACATAGACCCGAAGACATAACGATCTAATTCTCTCGCACTCTCGCTATATGGATAGCTAACTAAAAATGGGAAAGAATATGCTACTTTTGATATGGCGCCGCCTCCAACTTCCACCCCCAAAAGAAAAAAGTGCAACTTTCAATAATTTCCACTGATTTACATTTAAATGTTACCTCAAACATTCAGAAACTCCAAACTCAAACTGTGGAAGAATTTCTTTGCCAAACTCTGCCGCTCCCACACGCCGCCCCCAAAGTAAGTGATAAATGTAAAACATAACCCTGAAAACATAGCGATCTGATTGTTCCGCTATATAGATCGCTGACTAAAAATGGGAAGAGATAGACTACTTTTGATTAGTCGCCGCCTCCAGCTCCCGCCTCCAAACAAAAAAATGCAACTTTCACAATTTTCACTGATTATCATATTTCCTTAAACATTTAGAAACTCCTAACTCAAACTGTGCAACAGTTACTTTGCCGAATGCTGCCACCCACACACGCTGCCCTCAAAGTAAGAGATAAATGGAAAGCATAAACCCAAAGACATAGTGATCTAATTCTTTCGCTATATGGATAGCCGACTAAAAATGGGAAAGAATAGACCACTGTTGATTAGTCGCCGCTCCCAGCTCCCGCCCTCAAACAAAAAAATATTGATGAGTGAAAGAATTTTCATTCAAATCTATTTCATTGGCAAGTACCCCATTCTGATAACAAAATATCACAATGAGTTTCGAATGAAGAAAGTGGACAAGGGATGGTGTTTTTCCTTCAACCAAATTTCTTTACGTTCATAATATGCCTCTTTGAGAAAATGCGCTACTGAGACTCACGCACGTGAAGGCATACTCACTTGTTTATGGTTTTTACAGTTTAATACATGCGTGAAATAGGTTTTGCCAGTGGGGTGGGGAGCCTTTTATTTCTTCGGAAAAATGTAGTGATTCTGCTCTCCGGATTACTCACATGTTGGACACACAGAAAGTCCAAAAAGTGGTTTTCCCTCGGGTTTTTTAACAACCCTTCTCAAGATAAAAAAAATAAATTCTGAATCAGCACTATAATTGAGTATTGAGGCCAAAATTTAGGTTGGGTACAGTCGGGGTAGGCTTTAATCGACTTGTCATGGTCGAAATGTCCAGAATTGATACCATGCAGGCCACTACAGGATCAAATTCCAACTTTTGAAGTTTGGCTGCCATTTTGGAAAAAAGTCCCAAATGGCCAAAATATCAGACGGATCGAGTCAGGGGTGGCTTAAATCAACTCGTTATGTTCAAAATGTTAGGAATTGATACTTTGCGCGCCACTGTACGACCAATCGCCAATTTTCAAAATTTGGACGCCATTTTGGAAAAAGGGGCCTATATAACGGATTCCGTTGAATTTTTTTTTTTTGGAACATCGGGCGAAATTTCATCTTATGGTCTCTAGAAACTATGTGCCAGGTTTCATAACTCTACTCAAAAGTGCAGTATCCAAAAGCGTACCGACCCCACTAACATGCCGCCGCGCCTGACAGGTCAGCCATGGCGCTGGCTGACACAACGCAGGAATAAGTGTCATCTGCAAATTGCAAATAGCGTCGTGAAACATGAGGTCAGATGTGGGACCTAATCTTTGATGAATAAAATGAAAAATATGGGACCCAGAATGCTGCCCTGCGGAACACCAAACTGCACCAGAATCCTCTCAGGAACGCAGCAGCCGTTCTGACCGCGAATTTTAACCCTCTGGTATCTCCCCATCAAATATTGTTCGTAACCAGTCGTGAGCCGGACCACGAATACCACATCTAAGAGTTTGTCAAAAGAAGCCGATGGTTTATGGTGTCAAATGCCATGGACAAATCATGAAAAAGTCTTCCCACCCTGGACCTCCTCTCAAAATGTGCCAACAAACTGTTAAAAAACTAAAATACTGCGTCCTGGGTGCAGCGCCCAACCACAAACCCAAACTGACGAGAAGAGATTATGGCGCGATGTGACAGAGAAAAAGTGTCTACCCTGACCGGGACTCGAACCCGGGTCTTCCATCTACCGGATGGATACTCTGACCACTAAGCTATCGGGGGACACAACAGTTCCTCCGTCACATGCCCACATAAGAGCCGCCACAAGATCAACTCATTAACAACCACAAATGAAATGAGTCTACTCAGAAATGCCTTTTCGAGTATTTTTGAGAGTACCGATAGTAACGCAATGGGGCGATAATTGTCAATAAAAGATGAAGCTTTTTTTGTGAACTGGTGTTATCAAAGCTGTCTTAAATTGATCTGGGAAGTATCCCTCCCCAAAGGACTTGTTTATGAGATGTGTTAACACGGGTACTAAGTCGTCTGCAAAATTCAAAAGCAAGGAGCAGGAAGCCCCGTCCAATCCTGTCGAGTTTTTTCCTGAAATTGATTTCATAATACCAAGTACCTCAGGGGAGTAACAGGCGATAAGAATAAAGAATTGCTCATGATCTTCGAAGCCCCAGCAGAACATTTAACGTTGTAAACGAAATGGTTATTGAATGCTTTTAATAATTCATACGGATTCATACCGAATGAAGAAAAAAATGTTTTTCTACTCTGGGAAAATTAGTAGAAGGCTGAAATTTTGTACACAAATTCCTTCAACTGTCACTAGAATTGTCATAGATGACCAGTAAAAAATCCCCCAAAATCCGAGTTTGGGAACTTGAAATAATCGCCATAAAGTGTTGAAAAGTCTTTTTTTTCACAAGGAACTCGTTGCTTTATTCCAAGATTGCCCTTTTTGCACCTGATTGATTGCGTGTTATTGCCATCTTGACAATAGACCCTTTCAGTTTTGCCTTGGTTTCGCGCGCATTCTGTGATCATTCGATTATTATTGGTAGTTGTAGCAACGCACGAAGAGGTGTAAAATCGAAAAGCACACTATGTCATGCGTCAACATGACGTCAGTTAAATTCAGCAGTCAGCACCAAGTTCAAAATGGTTCAGTCTTGACCTTGCAGTTTTGTCTAAATGAGAACCCCAAACAAAAGTTCAGCAGCTTCGCTTATGGATCCGGCAAGCTCCTATCGAACGGCTCCTTCGCCAATTGGACCGGTTTGTGGCTTACCTGCAAGTCGAAGTCTCCGGGTTCGTGGCTTGTCTTCGAAGCGAAGTCTCCAGCGAATATCCAAAAATCCTCATCCTATCGGTCGTTTTTTTTTCGCTCAACGAATCTTACCTATTTCAGATATCGTTAGAAGTTTTAAATAGGTATCTAATTCCTGGATAAGTAAAACTCGACTCTGCACCTGATTTTTCTTTTATATCCTTGACGCTCTTGCTATCTTCAATTGATTTCCTAAATAACAGAGATTAACTATATTCGAACCATAAGAATGACAGCATGAGAATAAAAGCTTTTGTTGTTGAAATAATAACGTGTTTAATTTATTCAAGTTGCTCATGTCTCAAAGCTACTCCAAAGATTCCACTCGAGATTTTATCTCGAGTGTTTTCCGCCACAATTAAGATCGTACGATATTTTCAACAACTTGATCTCTTTCAAAAACCACAAATCATGAAAACGACAGCTGAGATAAACCAGATCACACCTAATTTTTACAAGTTGAGTCACCAGGGGAAGGCTTCCAGCTGGCAAGTACACGATTTTAAACAGTAAAGGGAAAAACTTCAGATAGCAAATGACTATTGCTGGCAGGAACTTGAAATGTGACTCTAAAACAAGGCACCAGCGACATAAACCGAACTCACACAAACAAGTCAGCATTCTTAAAATCTATAAAAAAAACTTTTAAACCTTTCCCGATTTGGTTCCTTTTCTTCCTTTTTCTTTTGAAAAACTTCAATTGACCAGACCTTACTCGCGTATTGAACAATGTGCACATAACTCGATTGTGCAAACTATTTTTGTACCTGGGCCAATCACACTGTAGGGACGTGACATCATGAATGGACGTGATTGGACACATCATCTCATCATCTTTAGCCTAATTATTCTAATTGCAAGTTTTGCACAGTCAGACTGGTTCGTCTTTTGGTAACGTTGGGTAACCAGACCTCGCTGATCATGCACCGTTACCAGCATAACCTCCCCATGCAACATGCAACACAGGGTTCTTATAACATGCGAAAAACACCGTCATCTGGTAGATTCCCATCGGAACCCTCACAACATCCAACTGCGTCATTTTTTGATCAACTTCAACTGACCAGACCTCACTCGCTAACACAACTCTAATCACCAATATGACCTCCATAAACAAGGTAATCATTGGCAAAACACCCGTAAAACGCGTTCAACCGACACTCGCTGACGATGCATTCATGAGAAGTTCGAAATATGTATTCAAATTGAAGAGATGAAACCGAGATCGAATGGTTGTTCTATTTTTGGGGAAACGCGCTGGTTACCTCAAGACATGAAGGGATGGGGGGGGTATGCCTCCTGGTCTGTTCGAGGACAATAATACGCTGGACTACTTGTAGAAGAAGAGGGGTCTTTATTTCCGAAGGAATTTCACAGAGAGTAATTTTGGTGCGCGCGGTGTTTCACAATATATTGCAGAAGTTGTTTTTTTTTTGTTGCACTCGTTGCCTTGACACCCTGCCTTCGCCTACTTCGGAATGAGCAGAGTTTCTATGTTTTACTAGAAACGACACAATTGATATGATACAACGCGGCCACACCACCTCCTCCTCCTATCACTACCCCGAGTGTGGAAACTAATAGCTCTCCAATCATGATTCGAGTTCTCTTCAAGTGGAAATTGGCTGCGGCTGATAACTGACATCGTTCTCACTACTTAGCGTAGCCACCAAATAAAATGAAGCTGAAGCGCGGCAGCCGAATGAAAATGCCCACTGTCCAGTGGCCTCAGTGATGTTGAGGAAACCTCCTTAATACACAATATTGCGTGACCGCTCAGCGCATGCGCCAAAAAACGAGGTGATTCGTTCTAAGTCTTCCATATGTTACGCTGTAAAATAGGTGATTCTCAAACTAAGCTCAATGAATTATGCGTCGTTTTCAAGTAGAAGTGGTTACATAGAAAAATCGGAGTAACCCTCGCAACCTATTCATGAAAGCACATATATTAGGGATCATTCCCAAATGACCCAAATTACGAAATAAAAAAAACATGGAACACTTCAACCATAACATTCAAATTTACCGCGAAGCGTCTGGGGATATTTCATTTAATCAGTGCTGTATTGTATTGACGACAGGATGGTGTGGCGACAGTCGGTCCTCTGAGTGGCACACACTTTTTCGACCGCCGAATATGCATTTTAATTCGGAAGACTTCACAAGTTGCTGATGGAACTGTACAAAACGTCAACATCAAACACTGAAATCAATGTCATTGTCGAGTTCTGGGCCGCTATTCTTGAATCGTGTGAGAAAAGTCCCTGGGAGTATAATACATTCCGCAGTACACTGATGTAGCGAATGTTGCCTAAAATAGTGGTTTTTAGGCCTATTTTAGGCAACTTTCGCTACAGAAGTGTAGTACGGATTATATAAAACTCCCAGGGACTTTTCTCACACGATTCAAGAATAGCGGCCCTGAACATGCGCGATGACAACTTGTCACCGTTTTCTTAGTTCGCTGACATATGTGTCGGAGCGCCACTTCCGCGCAATATTGTGTATTGGACATTAGGTAACTTATGGAGCTTCACGGGGCGAGGCGAGACTCGACAAGACGCCTGAGTGCACTGTGTTGGAAAATTTTCTCAGCACATAACTAGTCCATTACACATAGCCTCTGTACATAACATACCATATCTACAAAACTGGCTGCGACGACGTAAGCTTTCTTCCAATCAAAAGAAATTTTCCATCGCTTATTCTAATGAAAAAAGCCGTAAAACTGATTACACTATGTAGGTACCACATGATGGATTATACTTCTACGACTAACCTTTATCCTTGAATCTCAGTTGAATTACACGCTCCATCTGATGATTGACCCTAAATCCAGACTCGACGATGAACGGATTGAACTGATCGTTTTTCTCCAGCCCTTTCTTGATATCCAACAGCTCGTCGTTCAAAACCACGGCCAGCGCGGCTTGAATCAGCTGTTTCTCTGCAACCCCGTCGTCCTTGAACAACGAATCGTGATTGTCCTTGATGAAATTGGTGTGGACATTGCCGGCCTTGAATTCCGGATGTCCTGCGATGGCCAGCAGAAAGTTGATGTTCGTTTCCAAGCCTGATACCTAAAAATTGAGTAATATTCCTAAGATTATTATACATACAGGGTGATTCATAAATCGCCGACACGGACTGAAATTGCAAAGTAAAACCGGAGTGCAAGTGAGGAACAAGGGAACTCGCGTTTCGGAAGTATGTAAAGATGACAATATGAAGAGGAGGTAGTTAAGCGAGTCGTGAGGCGAGAGTGGTAATAAGTGACTAAATAAAATAGAACAAAATGCAAGGACAGTGCTTGCTGCTGATGCTAAAAAATAAAACTGTTTTTTCAAGATGTTTTTTTGGTCAAATAAAACTTTGTGGTTTATGACTCACCCTGTATAGTAAACGGAAACTTACAAGACATCCAGAAGGTGAAACTTTTTCTTGTTATGATCGTTATGATCATAAACAGTAGTCTGGGGGCATAGGGTCAAAAAAGACTTGGCCGTGTGCAACTTCGTGAAGATATATAGAGATATGTTCTAATCGATTCCTGGTGGATCAAGGACCATGAAAAATTATGGTGGAATATTGACATCTGCTGCAGGCAAATATGGTGGAGGCGCCAAAATAGGCTTCATCTGGTAATAAGAAACTGGCTGTAGCTCGTTTGTTTTTCAACGGACTTCGACATATGGAACGTCATTTTGTAGACAAAAAAATCTCTTCTCATTTTATACCTAAATTTACAAACGTCATTTCGAGAAACTGTCAAAATTGTCTTTATAAGATATGCTAAATTCCGGCCTTTTTTGAAGGTCATCTGATATTTTTGAAACTTGGCAGTATTATAGATCTTGAGGTGCCCTTTCCGAATTTCTACATTTTCATTTCGTATATTTGCCATTTTGGCCGCCATATTGGAAAGATGGCGCCCAAAGAACAGTTTTTTGTCAATATCTTTATTTCAGTCAATGTGAGGTGAAAGCGTTTGTATGCGAATGGAAGCTTATTCAATTCTCTACAATTTGACATCTCACTCGTGTACGTGCTACTTCCGGTTCTTGGGTTATGGCTTCTAGAACTCTCTGAAGCATCAACTTTTGTCATCCAATCAGCATGGCAAGTTGATCTTAGCTCCACGTGGCAGTCAAATTAACCATAAATAATGATAAATTGTCAACCAGAGACCATTAATATCCAGAAAATCAATCATGGTAACGGTTGCTATGCAACTACAGGGTGAATTCTAAGGGAAAACTGACTTTGAAAAGGTATAGCTTGAGAACCGTAAGTCGCACACAAATGATTCAGATGTCAAATTTTAGAGAATTTAATAGACTTCCACTTTTGATATGAATTCCAAAATTTTATAACGAATTTTTCGAAAATTTTATAAAAATGTTTTTTTGGGCGCCATCTTTTTAAAATTATGGCCAGAAACAGCAGAGATACGGAGTGCAAAGTGGATATTCTGAATGATGACTCCAAATTTCATCATAATAATGAGTTTAGAATGTATCTGATATCCTTCAAATGCTATATTACCTTTATTTCTTCCTAAAGTCAGTTTGCTTTCACAGTTCACCCCTCGGTTCACCCTGTAATAGGGTAGTGACCGATTTTTTTTTTATTATTTTTTTCAAAAGTTCACTTCTTGATAAGTGACGCTATATAGTTAACAGATTTTTTTTCGTAAGTTTTCTTGGTAAAAAAAATTTATGAAAGTTTTCGATCATTTCAAATTTGGCGCGATGGCGTCACAATCTTTCATAGGCGGAGAAGCAGGCTTGACAACACTACAGAACTTACTACAAAAAGCACTAGCGTCAACCCGTCAACGCTCATAACAGCTGATTGTTATATTGTTAACGCTTTGTGTATCTGTGCGGTGATAATTCGTGTTGTTTAGTTGTTTTGCTTGAAAATATGGAAAGTTGGTGAAATCTTTCATGATTTATGAATATTTCAAGACTACATCAGACTTCAATGGTTATGTTATGCTGGCAAACGTCAACGTCAACACTGACACACAGGCAACGGAGGTGGAGTCATCCCCACTACTGTCAAAAGATTGAAACGTCACAGCCCGCCTTACAGCTCGGTAGATTTGAAATCGTTCGCAAAAGTAGCCACTTTCAAGGCAGATTTTGAGACACTTGGAACTTTTTTTTCGAATTTTCACGAAACGTAGTCTTGTTATTAAGGCTCTACATTCGATTAGTGTGATTTTTTTCTATATTTTTGGATGGTGGTCACTACCCTATTACACAATTAACATCACCATGATCGATTTTCTAAATTTTTATCATCTATGGTTGATGGCCAAGAGCTATTCATGGTTAATTTGCTTACTACATGACGGTGGTGTCAATTTAACATGCTGATTGAATGCCGAAAGTTGATGCTTCCGGAAGTTCTGAAAGCTCTAACTCAAGAACCGTGAATTGCACATGAATGACTGATATGTCAAATTGTAGAAATTTGAATGGGCCTTCCTCCGCATATACACGTTTCAATATTGAGTCAGTTGAATTTCTAGATATTGACAAAAACTGTTTTTTGGGTGCCATCTTTTCAATATTATTATTATTATTATTATTATTATTATTGAGATTCCCACTCAACAGGTAGATACCCATTAACAGAGTGAGGCGCACATCAAGCTAAGAGAGAAGAGGGGAAAAAAAGACAACAAGAAAAGAACCGCGATCACTCAACACCGCCAGAAGCAGATCCGTCAAAGCAAGACCTGATCTGGCCAACAGAACAAGAGAATATATCAATTTGATCCTGGACACTCGTATAATTAGAGCACATTTGATATATGGGAGAGGCCTTAAGAACATTAGTATTAGTAGTAGGGAGGTAAAACGTCTCGGTGCATCTTGAATTTACGCGTGGAACCCTGAACATCAATCTCTGCACCAAACTCTTGGAGTCGAGTAAACCATTGACAAGTTTGAAAAGAAAAACAATGGAATGCGAACATCGTCTTGACTGTAGGCTGACGAACTGCGTCCGTGCCAGCAACATGTCCTGGGGACATCCCCTAGGAGGATAAGTACCCCAAGTTCTGAAATGCAAAAACTTCAAGAATCGACGCTGAACTCTCCCGATAGCGGAAACGTGCACCGAATATAAAGGACTCCAAATGATAGAGGCATACTCAAGACGAGGCCTAACAAATGTCGAATAAAGGAGACAGGCAGTCTGAAGATTCGCAAAGGGCCTGACATTTCTCAAGACAAAACCCAAACTCCTGAAGGCAGCAGCAGTCACATCAGAAATGTGTGGAACAAAAGTAAGCTGAGAATCGAAGCGAACCCTCAGGTCACGCACATCATTCGCCCTTGGCACCAAAACATCACCAATAGCGTAGTCAAACTGTAATTCATTTCTAGCTCTACAATACGAAACAATCGAGCATTTACTGGGATTAAGTGGTAGGTGATTCGTCTGACACCATCCAAATCCGCCCTGTCCAAATCAGCCTGAAGTCTCTCACAGTCAGCCACAGCACCTATTTCACTATACACACATCAATATGGCGGCCAAAACGGAAAAGATACGAAGTGGAAAAGTAGAAACTCGGAAAGGGCACCTCAAGATCTATGATACTGCCAGGTTTCAAAAATATCGGATCACCTTCAAAAACCGGCGGAATTTAGCATATCTTATGAAGACAATTTTGACAGTTTCACGAAATGACGTTTGTGATTTTAGGTATGGAATAAGAAGAGAATTTTTTGTCTACAAAATGACGGTCCAGATGTCGAAGTCCGTTGAAAAACAAACTAGCTACAGCCAGTTTCTTACTACCAGATGAAGCCCATTTTGGCGCCTCCACCATATTTGCCTGCAGTAGATGCCAATATTCCACCATAATTTTTCATGGTCCTTGATCCACCAGGAATCGATTAAGACATAACTCTATTGTATATCTTCACGAAGCTGCACACGGCACGACCTATGCCCCCATACTACAGGTTTTTCCCCCCAATTTCTTTGGTTAACGGAAAAGGAGGGATGAAGGAAGGGATCGAAGTCCCAATATTCAACATCCCGTCAAAAATTTGGAAAAAAATGCATTTTTCAACTTCCTTGACCCTTAATCAGTGTAGAGTAGAATATCACAGGGTTTTGTAGCAAGGAATTTCATTTCAAGGACTTTTTTGAGAGATTCGATTTTTTTTCAACTTCATAACTCACGATTTATAGTAAATGGAAATCTGGTACACATCCATCAGTACCTCGTTGGTATTACTTTCCCGGCCCACCCACGAACACGGAGGGAAAGTATTGTAATCGTGCAGAAAAAAAGTTTTGAGATTTCACCGGATATATCCGTTTTGAGGTCCCCCAAGACGATTAAGACCATTTTCAGAATGATGTCTGTCTGTGTGTGTGTGTGTATGTGTGTGTGTGTGTGTGTGTGTGTATGTGTGTCTGTCTGTGATCTTCCACGATAACTGCCGTAACGTTGACTGGATCGACTTGATATTTGGTATACAAACATGGTTGTTTCCTGAAAAGAGCCCATTAGTTTTTGGCTGTCATCTGTCAAACCCAACTGTCACTATCATCAAATGTCAGAAGCTATATCTCACGGAACTCAACTTGCAATATGTCATTTGAAAGCCCTTGGAAAACTGTATTCAGAACAGTTGGAAACATTGCCCTATCTGTCATCTGTCAAATAATAAAAAATGTTAAAGTTCAAAACTTTACCAATTAATTATTCAAAATCTATCTGATGGATTGGAACCAGATTTGGCAGGAAGCAACACAACAAAAGAGTCAAATTGAGGCCGCAGTTGCAGTTTTCCACCATTCTCCAGTTGAGCGTAATGAATTTTCGAAATTTCTCCTGGCCGTTGCCACTCAGGAGGGGCTCTCGCCGGTGTTTCGACCAGCACGACTCGCTTTTGTAGCAGGACTCCACTCAAAAATTTATTCCTGCTCGGGGATCGACTTTTTTTTGGAAATTTCAACTGATATCGAAAGTAGATTGTATTGAGGGTCGTGCAGGTCTATTTTCAGAGTTGACACGGTTTCGGTTTTCCGACTGTAATTTTTTCAAAATGAAATTTGCACATTCCGTGAATTTGAGAAAAACGCAATGCAAACTTCTACATGCGGTAGGCCCCACGAAATATTAATTTTAGGTGCAGACATGCTGTGAATAAAAGTTAGAGAAAAGATTGAGCTAATTTTTGGAGGAAAAATTTTCGAAATCGGATCAACAGTTGCCGAGTTTTCCTCTCTGGAAAAACTGCAAATTTTCCAACTTTTTATTCAGTGAACAGATTTCTCGGAATTGTTTTTTTTAGAGAATAGATAACTGGTTCTTGAACATTTTCCAATAATTTCTCTCCAATTTCCCGGAAATTTTCCTCCTGAAAATATAAAACCACTCATGCGATCGTACAAATTAAGCGGTTCTGTCACGATAATTACCGAATTATTGATCCGATCAAATCGAAATCAGGTACGGAGGCCTAAGTTCAGCCTGGAATGTTCTGATTAGACTTTGGGTGGATGATTTTGATCGGAAGCCCTCAGGTGGCACATTGGGTCTGGGTTTGTCTGCCCAAGCTCTAAATTGAAAATATAGAATTGAAATTTGACACACAGATGCAGTGAAAGTTTTCAATCAAGTTTTTGTAATTTCATCATCATATCTAAAGTAGGAACAAAAATTTCAATAAGGAACCAGCATTGCATTTTTGAGATATCACAGCAGTTAGCTACCTAGTTCTACCTTTTTGATCATTTCATCACCTTGGAAAACTGACCTAACCTGTCATTTTTTCTGTCCGCTCAACAATGGATGCAGGATGCTCGCTAAACGCTCGACTAAATAGAATTTTTTCATCAATTTCCAAATCGAATCGCCCCCTCTCGAAGGGACACTTCGATCAAAATCATTACTGACGTCTCTGGATACCGCCGGGAAAGTTTTGTGTCGCCCCACAACAGATTTTTTTTGTTTGCAACTCTGCCACCAACAGTTCACTTGAATCTTTTGAAAGAACGAAGCTAGAAAAGTTCGAAGAATCACTTTGAGCTCTTATAACTTCGAAAATGCAAGTCGAAGAGATTTTTTTTATATTTTCCGTGGGCTTCGAAGATTCCATTATACCGTATTATGGTTTTGGTCTTTGACTTTTGAAACACCCTTACAACACAATACCTACTGTCCGTGTTCACGATTTATGAATCACCTTGTATACTTACACATTGACTGAAATCAACGCCCCTGCAGCAAATTAACCCTGTGAGGTTCATAGTAGGTACCCATATCATAGTATGGTTGCCAAGCAATACCAATTGGTTGCCAAGCAATGCCAATTTGTTGCCAAGCAAAGACAATTGGCCAGGCAAATACCAATTATTACTTGCCATATGTATACTGCGTTCAACCCTAGTGTGATTCTAGGTGGCTGGGAGTCTCGCCACGCGACGCCTTTGGAAAGGAGAAATTCGGGAAATCACAGCTCACTAGAATCACACTAGGGTTGAACACAGTATAGTTCATTTGTTTTAAAGGGCTTGATTTGCACCAATAAAATCATATTGTAAGCTATTTGATGAATGTAGAAATTAGGTATTTGCAACTTGAAACTTGCATTGTACTGCCTCAAAAGTGCTCGCATTTTCGACAACGCTTCAGATCTGTCCTTCCCCCAAACTACCAACTTGGCAATCATCGGGTCGTAATGAACGGAAACTTCGTCGCCCTGCCTGACGCCGGTTTCGATCCGGATGTCACTTCGCGGCGAGGGAGCCACCAAATGGGACAGGGTTCCGGCTCCGGGCAGGAACCCTCCTCTGGGGTCTTCGGCGTAAATCCTGGATTCGAAAGCGTGCCCGGTGAACTTGATCTGATCCTGGTCCAACGGCAGTCGTTCACCGGCTGCGACTTTCAGCTGCCATTCGACGAGGTCGGTGCCTGAAACCATATTCCCTCAAAACCCGATGAAGACATTATTTGCCGTGGCTTTTCATGGCCCTAGTTGAAATTATCATGGCGAAACGGATTAGATCAAATACAAATAAACAGCGCCTGGTCAAACACACCGTAAGTAGTTTTAAATATTGTGAAAATTTCGTGCTTGACCCACAATCTGACCGCATGGATCTTCATCAAACATTCGAAAGGTGAGCGATATTTACTATGTCAATTATTAGTAGGTGATTTCATAAAAATCTCCACACACACATCATGGAAATAGTATGGATTTATGGAGAATTGTGGACTGACATATTGCTGCCCCTCGGGGTGTTATTGTGTTACATAATAATCCTAGGTACATACGTAAACAATGGGATTGTGTAAAAAGCATTAATGCAACTAAACGCAGCATCAATTGTTAATGGAAATGAAATAAAACCGCAATTGATGCTTGGGAATTCCGATTTACCATAATTCTTGTAATTTGCAGGTAGAATTAGAAAAAGTACCTACCAGTAATCATTTCCGTTATGGGATGTTCTACTTGTAACCTGGTGTTCATTTCCATGAAGTGAAAACTGTGACTTTTTCTGTCCAAAATGAACTCCACGGTGCCGGCTCCCACGTAGCCCACCGCTTTGGCCGCCCTGACCGCGGCAGCTCCCAGTTCCATACGCAGGTCTTTGGACAGGCCAGGCTGTTGGAATAAATCTTTTTTCCATTTATTACATTACTGTATTAGGTACTATCGTGGCTCCATAAATCATCCCGGCTCATTTTCCCTTTGTAGCTATGGTCCTGTTTAGTGGCTCGTAAAGGAAATTTTAATTTGTCATCGCTCTCTAAAGCACCACACTTGTTAAAATGCTAAGAGAGGCTTAAGGAGGGTTTGCCATTGCGTAACTTGAGGAAGCCTGGTCATTGCAACGCGAGGTGCATGAAATAGGCTGCTCTAAAACCACATCTTCAAATTTACAACGTGAGTGGGCCGAAACGCACGACTTACGTAGACGACCAGGCACCGACGCTGCAAGACAGCACACAAGCGGGCGATGAGCAGTCAGTGCAATTTACTGTAGACCATCCGTTTGCTACATTAAAAACTGCTGTAGAAGAATCTAAGCTCCGTGCAACATTGGTCGCGTTCATGCCATCGTATCACTCACCTATCACCACTGGAACAACCAATCGAAACCGAAAATTTTGAATTTTGACCAATTGTGTGATTGCGATACATGATCATCAACTTGGCATGACTGAGATCATTGATAACTGCGAGGAAGTCAATGACTTTCCATCAGAGCTGTATCACTGTCAACACTGACATTAAAAGCCATGTCGACGCACTGTGAGCTAGCGATCGATTTGCCATATCATTTCAACACGAAAATGACACATGTTTTAAGATTCCTCTACGCCTGCTGATGATCAAAACAGACCTCGCCCTGCTGGCAGCCCGTCTTGGTCGGTACAACCGTTTAAAGGGAACCAACATTTTATATTAAAAATACTTTTAGAAAAAGGAAAGAGATGTTTTGGAGAGAAAAGCAGGGAAGTAGCGGTGGTGGGCTTTGAACTTGGGCACCGCAAGGCACGCGCCACCGCTGCCACGACGGTTGTGTTGAGAGCCGCGCCTTTCCCACCACCATGTCATCAAGCCAATGTCGCGATACGGCTGTAACTTCTCTTCATAACAGGGACTTGTAATTTCTTTCTGCCTCCAAAGGGTTTACCGCCCAAGATCACCGGCTGCCAGCTGAGTCAGGGCTGTTCTGGTTACCAGCAGGTTCAGAGGAATCTCAAAAAATGTGTCACTTTCGTGTTGAACATTTTGGAATGTTATGATGAATCGGTCGCTGGCTGCTCGAACATCATGTGATAAAAAATCGTTCCAATTTATGGAGCCACGATAGTACCTACTCCAACTATTACCTGTTACAGATATGCAAATGGAGCGCAAAAATCATCAGTACGATTAGTTAGACTGCAGGGAATAGCTAAGATTTGCAAATGGTGCGAGATGAAAGCCAAGTGAGAAGTGAGAGATGGTGGAAAGAGTATTTTGAAGAATTTATGGCCGAAAGGGATGAATGTTCGAAGAGTTGCTAAAAGAAGTGAAAATAGGTGTAATGAAATGGTAAATCTGATTACACGAAGGGATGTCGTGTCGGATTGCACTTTTTTAGCGGGCAAAGGGTTGACCCCTCGAGCAGGCATTCGCTACATCGATAGTCCAACGGCTGCACCGATTGCACACGATACGAGTACGGACCGAAAAGAAGGGACTTGCGACGTGGCATCCAGTGTTATAGATAGTGTGTCAGATCACGTGTGGTTATAGTAAATGAATGTGGGACATGTTTATGAAGAGTAAACGCTGAAGGAGCAAGTTCACAGAGTGACTCATAAAATGACAAATTTACACCGACATTGATGTCATCGCGTAGGTCAAAATAGCTCACGGCAAAATCGACCGTCACCGTCAGCTTCACGTCATGCCTACCGCAGGTGCCTCCTCGATAATTTTCTGATGCCGCCTCTGGACCGAGCAGTCCCTTTCGAACAAATGGACGGCGTTGCCGTGGGTGTCGGCGAACACCTGGACCTCCACATGCCGCGGTTCCGCCACGAACTTCTCCAGGAGCACGACGTCATCGCCGAAAGCCTTTTGGGCCTCGCTCCTGGCCGAGCTGAGGGCTTCGTCGAAGTCGGCCTCGGTCAGTGCGATTCGCATTCCTTTCCCGCCGCCGCCCCTGACTGCTTTGATCATGACCGGAAATCCGATTTTTCGCGCTTCTTCTTTGAGTGTCGCGTCGCCCTGGTCTTGGCCGTGGTAGCCTTCGATGATGGGCACGCCGGCCTTTGACATGATTTCTTTTGATTTGCTGTAACAGGGGAGTGCATTGTAAAGTGATGTGACCTTGCATAAATATTATTACATATTCCTAAGTTTCTTATAAACGCGACAACGTAAATGTTGACCTGAGTGAATAGCAAACACGTGTACCTACATGAAATTGTGCTCGCGGTACAGGAACCGCAAACATCTGAAGTTGTTCAAGTTCGCAGCTTTCGGAGATTTTTCGACATTGGAAACATTTGGTCAATTACATAGTCAAATAAAACCCAGAAGCAAAATTATGAACATTGCTTTTTCTTCACCATTCAATTCTAATGTCATCATCTATGTAGATTGGCCTCAATAGGCATGTTTCATGAACCTCATTGACTAGCCTCATATTTTAGACGTATCAAATCAGTAACCGCAGTAAACCACCTTGCACTTTGAGGTATCAAATAAAATAAGGAATACACGGGCGGTATAGTAGGTACCATAGAACACGTAGGTACTGTCGACGTCAAGTAGACAAGTCCTACGAAAATGAAATCGTAGCGCTGGGTTCATATACAGTATGTTCATTAAAAAATTCAATAATGGGAGGCTGTGGACCGATGATAACCTGGCCGTTTTCGGATCGAATGGCCTGCGTCACAGCCTCCCTTTATTGAAGTTTTTAATGAACATACGGTACATAGATTGTATCATTTAAACTGTCCCTATTTCTGTCAGTTTTATAATCAACACGTTTTCATTAGCATCGCCTTCCTTGATGCGAGCTTTGACGTCGAAAGTAACTACTTGAACGCTCTTTGGTAGGTACCTACCCATAATTATTTGATACAATAATTTTTAATTTTATTACCTTTTGATTCCCATATCTCTAATGGCTGAAGCTGGAGGACCCACGAAAACCAAACCTTCTTTTTGACAGCTTTCAGCGAATTCTACGTTTTCAGACAGAAAACCGTAGCCTGGGTGGATGGCGTGACAGCCTGCTCTGTGCGCAATATCCAAAATCTTGTCTGAACGCAGGTAGCTCTGAGAAGCCGGAGGTGGGCCTATTTTATATGCTTCATCTGCCTTGAAATAAAAATATATAATCAATATAGAAACATCAAAATGGAGATATTTTACAGGTTTGGTCAGATACTAACATCTATGTTAAGTATTCATTAATAACAAAAGCACAACATGTCAGCGAAAAGATTTATCTTAACTGAAACATTTATCTTGACTCTCTTTCCTTGATGAGGTATATTGCTAACCCAAAAGGAAAATAGGAATCCAAATTTATACACGGAAATTTTCTCCATGCCACTTTATTCCTCTTACAGACCTCTTTCTCTTCAGCAAACCTTTATGCATCGTTTCGTTCATTTCGGTTGCATTAGTGACGGTAAGTTAAATGAGTTCTGGTCTGGTCAGTTGGAGTTGATCAAAGAACGGAACAGTACGCATTGTTTCTTTCATTCAGCTTGGATTAGTGGTGTGCGCATGTCACTGAGTGAGTTCTGGTCTGGTCAATCGAGTTTATCAGAGAACGGAGCAGTCTGAGGGTAGGGTGTACATTGTAATGGAAATCTGTACGCTTCAGTAACATTTGTCCATAGTTTCATTTATTTCCGTGGGATTTGTGTCTATACGCATGTCAATGAGTAAGGTCTGGTTAGTTGAACTTGATCAAATGATGTAGTAGTCTGGTGATGGGATGGGTGATGTAAAGGTTGCAATGAAAATCTATACTAGATGGTTCTACACTCCAGTACATTCATACATCTTCGCATTCATTTCCGTTGGATTGGTTGGCGACGATGCGCATGTCAATCGGCCTTATTCTCTATGCCATTGAAATTGAAAATTGAAAATGTTTCGTTTTTCACTCTGGTTGATTTCGGTACGTAAGCATATTAGGCTGGGATCCCAAATATGGATGGAAATTAGACCTGAATCCCTGCCTGAACTGGCATAGTACGTACTTGTTAACCCAGTCTTAAGATCAATTTCAGCTCTCCAAAATCCCATTTTCAATATTGAAAATTTTCAATGGCATAGAGAATAAGGCCGAATGAGTAAGGTCTGCTTAGTTCAACTTCATCAAAGGAGTGAGGAAAAAATTTCTAAATTTTTAGTTTGGAAGGAAACGAAGAAGGAAACAACACCACAAGAAAGAACCCGGTTGGCCAGTTTACCAGACACGAATTCAATTGAGTGCTGTTGGGCTGAGTCAATGAGAAATCCGAAGGTCTAAAAGAATCAGCTCGAAATTTTTTGACCAACCAAGCTTATCGCAATTTGAGCAGTAAGTATAATAAGTAAGTAGTCGTTCCAATTGATTTGATAAATCAAAATCAGTAATTGTTGACCGTGCGTGTATACCTTGATGTATAGTATACCCAAGCATGCTGCAACGAATTTTGGCCCTCTTCCTCTGGGTTTCACAGGATGGCTAGAGGAGGCTTATTAAAATATTGACTGACTTTATCTTGATTAGCTTTTTTGCGCTTTGTCAAATGTTCAGTTTGATGGTAACTTGCTTCAGTTTTAATTCATAACGAATCCTACCATGGACACATGCAAAGAGCTCTCATCTGCATCGCTGTAGACCGCGACCGTTTTCACGCCCAGTCGTTGTGCAGTCCTCATTACACGGCATGCTATCTCTCCACGATTCGCGACCAACAGTTTGTCTATTTTTCTTATCGTGCTCTTCCACCTCCTCGTGGCGTTTATAAGTCCACCAGCGCTGAAAAAAAAATAGATGTTACATTGCCTTATCTAGGTGTATACTACTCATATAATAGCAAATAAGTAGGTACGATTTGTTTTGTCAACAAAAACTATACTCACGATTTGCACTCATTCTCACTACCTGTTACTGAAGTGATTGTTTTTGCTTTTTTACTACTTACTTTTTACGAATGGGAATCCAAAAATCCATTTTACGATAAAATTTTGACTACTAACCGGCTCAGCAGATCTACACAATGGACGGAGTTGTTTTCAACTACCGCGTTATCGCCGCAATTCTGATATCAATCGGGGGCTCATGACCTTCACCTATGTGACAATTAAATTACATAAATTGTTTGGACATCTTTATCATTCGTTTCTCAAGATAAGTTTATTTGGCAGTCTATTGTCAACGTCAACCACAACTACTATGCTTGCTTTCATGGATTTAGATTACGCTTGGTTATTGGAAGCAAACTGTTGAGGCATTTTCTGTTTTCAGAAATCTGATTTTAATTCAGGTTAGTGGCTTATGATGACCTAAATATCGTTGCAAAAATTTGTTTCGCTTTGATCGAGGGATCGGGCGTTAAGTCTCCTTGTGATAGAAAATCCACAGCCAGGGGCCCAGGGGTGGGACTCTGTATTGTCGCTATCGACAGTCGCTTCTAAGCGATAGTCGCTAAGCATAGGGGATTTACATGTATCAAGATCAGGTAGAAAGCGACTGTTGACAAAGAACACGGAGTCTCACCCCAGGGCCGTATCAAGTATCATCCGAGCCTTAAGTTAAGCCACACTGTTCTAATATCAGCGAACGTCATCATGAAGACCACCACGCCGTGTGTATCTAAAGCCATAACCATCATGTAATTGTCGATAGCAATATGTACATAATTAGTTATTAGTTCTTAGTATAAAAGTGAGTCTCATTCAGTTTCACCTACACAACCACCACACCTTGTCTAAAGTAATACAGAATACAGAAGCATTCCACATAAGTTTCAATTGTAGTCCTGTAGGTTCTCGAAGGTAAGTCTTGCGGGATGGAGGTGTTCTTCAAAAGTATTGGAGTATATGACAATGATATGATGATGTCGTTAAGTACGAGTATCCCATGCAGATCTACAGCAGATTCCAGGAACCACTGGAAGTTGCTGGGAGCATTTTTCAAGCCAAAGGGCATGACTTTGAACTGATGATCGACCATCCATAAGAGAAACTGAGTTTCTTGGTGGTTGCCTTTAGAGGAATTTGTCTTCAATATGAAGTATCCAGATTTCAAGTCAAGATTTTTACGTTTCCTAAATCTCGGAGGGTTTCCTGGATGCGTGAAAGCGGTGCGGCTTCGTCTTGAGTTTGAGAATTGGGCTGGTGATGGTCAACATAAAATCGTAGTTTTCCATTCTTCAACACCATGGGTGAAGCAAACAAGTGGAACGTCTTTTGTTAGTATGATTTTGTGAATGGTGTTACGTTTATAGAAGAAGAACGTGGGTCCTTATCAAGAATATCAGGCGAAGTCGTTTAAAATCCCTTGAAACGAGGCGTGTAAAAATTATGATCAACGTGTCGATGTCCAGTGTAGTTGCTCACAACGTGCTACACATATGGTTATTGGCCCTTTGTTTTGGACCTGTTGATAAAGAACGGTTCGCCGTTCCTGGCTGTACCGTAGTAGGTAGATACGTACTCGAGATGAATAAAGCAATGCCGCTCTTGTAAGAGGACTAAGTAAACAAACCAGGTCAGGACTTCAGGGAATAAGGAGCAGTCAACGCTGTACGTGACATTATTGGTCAGGGATTGATTAAAAGCATAGTTACCTAACGATATTATGCATGAAACGTCAGCATCAAGTAAACAAACAAAATTAAAGCAAATAAAACTTTAGTATAAAAAAAAAACAATACAAGTGTAAGATGTTGTGCATCCTTTATTAAGGACATCCTTGACTTTTACAGCCGGGGCGATAAAATCTCACCTAACTAGTTATTATCCATATTGTACAAATTGCAAACTAAACATTTACATCACAATGGTCGCCGCGCGACATTATCATCCAATTAAAAAATAAATTGTGCCTCGAAAACAAGAGGAAATACGTTTTTCCTTGGGCTCTTGGGATTTTTTGGGGGAGGGGGTGGTGAAGTTAATTCAGTCGACCTTGACCACGCTGTAAATCTTCCGGATGAACCAGAAGCAGGCAAAGAATCCGATGGTGCCCGTCAGCAAATTGAACAGGAACACCATGATCAGCGTGTAGCCAAAATACAAAAATGCCGATGCGGCGTCCTCGATCTGCAGCTTGGTGACGAAATAGTGACAGCAGTACAGAAACAGGTAGACCGCCGTGAAGCCGCTGGTCAAGTAGGAACGCCACCACCAGTGGTAGTCCTCGGCGCACAGGTGGAAATAGCACAGCAAGATGGTGGTTTCAGCGCACGTGATGACCAATATAATGAACACAAGGAACAGGAAACCAAACATGTAGTACATCTGAGAAGACCAGATCGAATTCAGGATGAAAAAGAGCTGGATAAAGATGCACCCGAAAGGCAGCACGCCGCCCATCACGATGCCAGGCCCTGGCTGGGTGTACACCGACTGCTCTGGGATCAAACGCGGGATCTGGTTCGTCCTGACCGGATGTTCCAGTGCCTGTAAGAAAACACATTTCATTATATCAAAATTGGATATAAGTGATTATGGATGTCCAGCGGTTAAGCAGATATAAATTAGTCAAAAACGATGTCAATCTACCATTTAAGAAATAATGTTATTAAAGTCTAAGCATCTATTATCACTCAACCACCGGCCCAAATAGTGATCAATATACGGTACCCTCTTTCTGAAACCGAAGAAAGCCCCGACGAACGTCAGCGGCACCGACACGAGCAGCCACAAGGCCAGCAGTCCGACCAGGGTGCTGAAAGGCACCGCCGCGGAGCTGCCCTTGCTCCACAGGACCAGATTCATGCAGAAGAACAGACCAAAGACGATGCCGGGGCTCAGCATGGACGTCAGCAGAACGTTGGACTTCCATTTTTCGCCGCCAAAGCTCTTGTAGATCCTGGCCGAAACGTAACCGGCCGGCGAGCCCAGCAGGACGTAGAGGATCATGGCGCATGTCATCAGGGCTCCCCGGTTGGCGGGACTCAGGAAACCGAGACAGGCGAAGGCCAACGTAACGAGGGTCATGAAGAGAACCTGAACGCCCGAGCCTAACAGCACCGACAGCAGCATTCCCTTCCTGGGCGGCCTGAACACGTCACCGTGCACCAGCTTCCAACCGAACTCCTCTTGGGCGTCTTCTCCGCTGTCGATTTGATTGTACCTGGTGGCAAAAATCACATTTCAATCGATAGTAATGAGTGCGAGTAACGCGAGTGCTTGTCATTTGATTTTTTCAAATATAGGGTAGGGGTAGTGGTAGTTTTTGCCAACGTCAGGTGTTGACCATCACGCTCGCCAGATTTGAATCCGTGCGATTTTGGTTTTTTTCTTGTGACTGCAGTCTCCAGTTTAAAGTTTTGCATTACATGTTCAAAATTTAAAAAAAGAAGCTGCTGTTCTACATTTCATGGACAATAACATAAGACTCAAATAATTAATTGATGGCAACGCTACTTATCATTTCCTCCGTCTACAACTTCGACAATCTACAGGATTATTGCGCGATAGTACCAAATAGTGCTGTGTTTCGCTAATTGTAGCAATCCAACACTCATCTTGACGCTTATTTGAGGCAAGTTCAATTGACCAGCACTCGGTCACTAGAACTGGTTTCGTTGTCAGAACGGTCTCATCTTAGGATTCAAAGCAAGGCTCCAAGTGTCAGTTTTTTCTAACCCTGTTTAGCTTTTTCCTTCATGAAAACAATTACTAAGACAACTTTTTCTGCCAAGTTATCCTTTCAGTTCAAAGTGAACAGGAGATGTAAAAACTGGCCGTCAGAGACTTAGAATTTTGCAGTAGGTACCTAGCAATGTCTTTGTGCAGGGTCCTCAACATAATCATGGCCACCATTCCGGACAGGAACAGCACAATCACTAGCGAGTTGAGTATGCTGAACCATTGGATGTTCGTGTGCGGCATCGATTCCAAAATGTAATCCCATCTCGACGACCATTTGACGGCGTTGTTCTGGACGAAACTCACAGAGTAAGTGTAGGTGATCTCGTACTTGTCCTTCTTGTCCAAAGCCTTGCCAGGGAACTCCAACGGGTATGTGTTTTGTGGTTGACAATCCAGTTTATTCGGACTGAAACAGAAATAACCATCATCACCGATTCTAACGATCTGGTGCGAAAACTTTGAGGACCTTAGTTTAAAAAAAGATCCGATGATATCTCGCCCGCCGTTTTTGCCTTATGTTCTCAAAGGTCTGGGAAAAAATCGGATAGGAATCGAATCAAAACAAGAAATGGCAAGTGGTTATCGATTACCGACCCTCAAATTGATTGATGAAAGATGACAATTTTCCATACATCTTGCAGAGCTACAGAGTAACTCAAAAAAACTTTCACGTTATTTGACACCCTATATTTAAATATTGGAAATGATGCGGTTTCTTCGTTCAAGTCCGAATAATATGATTTCATATTTAAGATCATACAGGGTCATTCAAAAAACATGTCCACCCCATTTTTCTCGAGAACCGTTTGCGATATCAAGTCGCGGGGAAAACTGTTGAATTAACCGTATCTTTAAGGTCCGATTTCATATGCTACCAGATTTTTTTCAAAAAAAACTTTCTCCACGAAAATGCCTCAAAAATTGGCAAATTTTTTTTCTACACTGTACAATGTTGAGTGATATGTCATCTACAAGGGCTTCAAAAGTACAATAAACAAGTGCAAAAAGTTTTAGAAAATTTTCAGCAGTTTACATTTTATGATAAATACAAAAACCCGAAAAAACACGTTTTGCCGTATAAAATGAATCTATGGGTATTTTTTCAAACTGCAAACGGCATTAATTAGAACTTATCAAAACGGTTAGTACGATGTGTAACTCAACAATGGGAAGATTATTTTAAAATTTTGAGGAGATTCAATGTTACCTTTAAAATTTTGATCTCGGAAGGTCTCAAAATTATAAAATAGCCATTTCATATTGAATTATACATCATACTGGCCGTTTCGATGAGTTCTATTGAATGTCGTTTGCAGTTTGAAAGAATATCCAGAGATTTTCATTTTATACGTGAAAACGTGTTTTCCCAGCTTTTTTGTTCTAGTTATAAAATGAAAACCGCAGAAATTTTTTAGAAGCTTTTTGCATTTTCTTATTGAACTTTCAAACCTTTTTTAGGTGACATATCACTTTACATTGTACAATGTGGAAAAAAAATTAAAATTTTTTGAGGCGCCCCCGCCCCGTACAGAAAGTTTTGATAAAAAAACTCTGGTAGTATATGAAATCGGACCTCAAAGATATTGTTATTTCAACAGTTTTTTCCGCAACTCCATATCGCAAACGGTTCTCGAGAAAAATAGGGGTGAGCATGTTTTATGAATCGCCCTGTATCATGACACTGGTCTGAATACCTGTGAGTTATTAACTGTTCATTTCTTTTTCATTTAAAATTCATGAATTATTGTGTTATACTATGTATTTATTGCTGACACTGGCAGATTGTACATACCATGGGGAATTATTGAAAAAAAAACCTTCAAATTATCACAAAAATTAAGCCCACAAAGGGGTTCAAATTTTCCGCACATCCTGTATGAATCCCTGTATAGCTGGAAAACTGTACATAGGAAGTAACTGTAATTCTGAGTATTCAATTAGAAAGTGAAGATCTACAAGTGTGCCAATTTTCAGACAAATTAATGATGTCTGCTGTGTGTGCGCGTCTGTGTGTCTGTCTGGTGATCTCCCACGATAACTGCCGAATCGTTGATCCGATCGACTTGAAATTTGATACGCGGACAGTGTTTTTCCGTGGAATGAGCCCATTCGTTTTTGGATGTCATCTTTCAAACAGAACCGTCACGATCAACAAATGTCAAAAGCTCTATCTCACGGAACTTGACTTGCAGTAAGTTCTTTGAAAGCCCTTGAAAAACTGTATTCAGAACAGTTGGAAGTATTGCCCCATCTGTCATCTGTCAAATAATAAAAATTGTCAAAATTCAAGACTTTACCATGTAATTATTCGAAATATATCCGATGGATTGGAACTAAATTTGGCAAGAAGCAACACAACAAAAGAGTCAAATTAAGTTAGTGTTCCACCATTCTCCAGTCGGGCGTTATGAATTTTCAAAATTTCTCCTAGCCGTTTCCACCCGAGAGGGCCTCTCACCCGTGCTTTGACCAGGACGACTGGCTTTTGATGTAGGACTCAGAAATTCATTCCTGCTCGGGGATCGACTTTTTTTTTTAATTCCAACTATCGAAAGTAGATTGGATTGGGCGTCGTGTAGACCCATTTTCAAAATCGACACGGTTCAGCTTTTCTGATGGTAATTTTTTCAATATGAAATTTGCCCATTCCGTGAATTTGAAAAAACCTCGGAAAAAACTGCACAGTGTAAACTTCGACATGCGGTGAGTTCCACGAAATATTCAATTTAGTTGCAGGCATGCTGGGAAATGAAAGTTGGCGAAAAGAATAAATCAATTTTTGGGGAAAAAAATCGAAATCTGTTTTCAAGTTTTCCTCTCTGGAAATACTGAGGGGAATACTGTAAATTTTCCAACTTCTTATCCCGTGAACAGATTTTCACCATTTTTTAAACAAGAAGTAACTGGTAAACTGGTTCTTTTAAACAAGAAGTAAGTGGTAAACTGGTTCTTGAACATTTTCTATAGGTTTGTTCCATCAGCAGTCCCTAACTGTCCGTGGACGTCAGCAGCCTGCGCATTACGATTTATGAAACGCCAAAATCGTAATGCGCATGCTGCTGACGTCCACGGACAGTCAGGGACTGCTGATGGAACAAACCTTATATATTTTTCCAATTTCCTAGGAATTTTCCTGTTGAAAATGTAAAATCGGCCTGGGTTATCAAGACCGGACTTGATGATGGAGCTTAAAGTGAAGCGTTAATTGTCGATTTTTACAATAAGGTGATTTGGAAAAAGATTTGAGGTTTCCCGGAAAATTCAAATTTTCCTGACAAAATTTTCAATTTCTTTCAAATTATTTCCTTCTCTCTAATCCCAACTTCCCACCCGAAGGGACGCGGACGTTTCAAACAAAAATTTCCATAGGTTCCTGGATACTAGTCGGGTAAGTTTTGGGGTGACAACCGATTTTTTTATACAGGTGTTCCAAAAGTACCTTATTAAATTCAAGGGATTCTATTTAGAGAAGTGAAAGAGAAAGAGTGCTAGGAAACCTGTATAAACTTCTAACTCAGAAAATCAAAAAAGATAGCTTATCAATCAACACTGATCTTTCCAAATTAGTTGAGAGATAGCACACAGATAAGGCAAACAAATAATCCCATGAACTTACTCTTTGTGATTGATGCTTCTGGGAACAACTTTGACGGAAATTATCCTTCCGCCGTTCTCTTTGAAATCGCTGCCCCAATCTTCCGCCACTCCAGAGTGGTACGTGATGGTCAAATCGACATGGTTGTAGATGTAGTAGGCGTCCCGGCCTTCTGGCGCCATGGCACACGGCTCTCTCGAATCTCTCGAATAGCAGCCCATTTGGAAGCCGGTGTGACAGTACTGATGCGTGTCCTGTGCCTCAAAGCAGCTCGTCACCGGCATATTGTCTACGATCCAGTGGTGTTGGTAGTTGAGGCTGATGCCCTTCCGCAAAATGCTCAGAGCCTTGTTGTCCTGGGGATTCTCCCCCGAGTATGTCTTGGTGCAGACTTTTTCGCACGTCACGTTCTTCATGAACTCCAATTTGTAAGGCGACGGGCGGATGCGCTCACCGAACACCACCTGCCCCAGGTTTTCGACGGGCGACTTGGACGCATCGGAGGGCTGGCAGAAGTCGAAGTGATTGTATTCGTAGGGTATGACAGATTCTTCGGTGTTCAACCGATTGACGTACAGCAACACTTCCGACTGCAAGAAAAAAACGTAAACGTAAAAGAGCTGCAAGTGAAAGGGAAGGGTCTTTTGGATGATACCTTGCATGTGTTCGCTTCGTCGCCTTTTTTGCAGTAGTTGACGGGGGCGAGGCCGGGCAGATAGAACGCGGCGCTGCAGGTGATAATTGTGAAAAAAAGGGCAATTCGGTGCATTATTGGACGGTGGAGTGTGTAAACTCGATGGAATAGTAAACGTCACCAGTGAAATACGAGCACTGATAACGGATTCGGTGATAGTTATTTACGGGCTGCGTTGGCAAATTGTGCCGGAAAAGTCTCTAAATTACCACCGGCACTAACTAATGTTCGAAATTAAGGCGTATTTTTAACGAAATTTGGTAAAAATTGCACACACCACACGACTTCATGTTGACATGACGAATGTCGACTTTTTTGACGTTTCACGCAGTCATGCACACGCGCATCGCATAGTTTGTGTATATCGCTCGAAACGTCATGCCATCTGTCACATTTGCACAGTTTTTTAGTTTTAGGTCATTTAAATGTTCAGAGAAGCCTCAAAAACCGCTGCAAAACTTTGTAAATACTTGTGGGCTGTCCCACCCAAAATTTGACCACATAAAAATTTAGAGAAGTTTGAAAAAATCACTATCCCAGCAAATGGGATTTTGTGCGCACTGCGCAGTGCCGCCGTTTAAAAATTCAAAAATGTCGCATTATTTTCATTACTTCCAAAACAAAAAATCAATGCGCGCAAACATAAGTCGTGTTGTTAGAGTTTCGACGTTATTGTTTTGAATCATTTAATGTTTTCCATTGAAAGCAGCAATAACCTATTTTGTAGGTGTTACATTCGGTGGTATTAACTGCCGGTGCTTCTGATTTCACTTCGCTGTGTTTTATGCGATGGAAAACCAAGTTGAGATGGTTAAAGTGTGTTGTTATATTCTCAGTGACAACCAGATGACATCTGTGCAGATGACTGTCCGCTGGTGCTCTATGGTCCGTTACAGTGGTGGCTCTTCTGATAACACTATACCCAAAAAGGAAAAAGGGCCAACACTACCAACAGTTACCTATTTTAATTCTATTCTATTTTCTATTCAATACTAGGTGCAAAATATGTTTAGAGCTTTTGTGCAGAACCGTTGAATGAAAATATACAAAGATGCGCCATTGTAACCTTTCGCCAATTGGCGGTAGGTGACGCCACGCACCTTTTTTTCTCGTGTTTTCCACAGAATTTTCTACAAAAATGTCAAAGTATACCGTGTGTTTTTCGAAAACCGCACCAGCCCATAACTTTTTACCTTTATGGGATAGATCGATTTTAAAATTTTTATGGGGTATTTAAGAGTAGGTAGATACTTTTAGTATTTTCTGCGTTGGTCATGAAGCTGCTCTTGTTCCCGGAAGTAACTGGATGTGACATATCAACTTTTGATTTTCAAATGGAACACCTGTATATATTTTTGATATTTGGATATAGATTTTTTTATTGACACAATACACATAAACTATTATTAGTATCATTACCAAAGGTGGCTTATTCAACAATAAATGAAAACCTGAAGTTTTAAATTTTTGTTATTTGTTTATGTTTAAAAGCGTTGCCGGTTGAAGTCGATTATTATTAAATCGATGAAATTGAAATTATCATGACCGAAGGTGGCTGCGACCACAAAATAATAAAAATCTGAAGTTGGAATTTTGTTTATCGTTTATGTCGATTTCAACCCGGCATCAACGCTTCGATCTTGACATGAACAATTAACAAACTTCTTAACTCAGATTTTTATTTGTGGTCGCAGCCACCTTTGGTAATGATAATTTAATTATATCGAATCCGCTATAAAATCGTCATTTTCCATCATAGAGAATTTTTAAGACCACCTCTTAAAAAAATAAAAATCAATAATAATAATAAAAATCTCTATCCGAATATCAAAGAATGTACAGGTTGCTATATTCCATTTGAAAATAAAAAATAATGTCTCTTCCGGTTACTTCCGGAACGCTTGTGAGGTCACTGCCCATATCATCCATCCCTACTCCTCTCACCGCGACACTCGCATGCTGTGTTCGTTTCCACGCGCAACCCTTATGCAAGTTGAGCTTATGACGTCATGGGGATATTTAAAATCGCTGGAATTTTTCTTCTCAAAATGGGATAGGTACCTGATGTATATTTGATAGCCCGACCATGGTAACATCTCAAAATTGAACCAGTGTCTAGTAGCTTATTAATTATACAGGGTGGCCCAACGAAAACACAACAGAAGGGTTTTCGGGCAATTCGCCTCATTTTTTTTAAGAATGTCCGAGAAAAGCTCGGACAGATCGATTTTTATATTGAGGGGGACATCTGAAACATACATTGGCGAATTTCTATCTTTAGCCCCCTCACCCCCACCCACCCCAACTTCGAAGTTTCAAATGACACCACCCACCTTGCGATACATCAAATTAAAGAGAATTTATAACTCTCTTTCTGGAAAAAAATCTATAATTTTCAAGTCCATCCCCCTTCTTCCTAAAATTGTCTGAGTTTCCAATGTAATATTCTTGACCTCTTAATTCTCTTCAGTACATATCCAACGTCATCCTGCACAGCATCGAGGGAGAAAATTTTCTGTATAAAGAGTGCAACCCATCAAATTCACCCCTTCATCACTCCTCCACCCCAACTTCAAAATCTGAAATGACACTACCTACTTTGTGATACATCAAACTGTAGGGAATTAAATTCTCTTTCTGAATAAAATATCTTCAAAATTTTCAAAAAGCTCCTTTTTCTCATCCTAAAATACTCCGATTGTTCAATTTATTAGGGAAGGAGTTGAAAATAAAAAAAAAACATTGTTTTCAGAAAGAGAATTCAATTCCCTTTAATTCGATGTTTCACAAAGTAGGTGGTGCCTGTTAAATTTTGAAGTTGGGGTGGGGGAGAGGAAAGGGGTGAATTCAGGTATCACTTCTTTCCACCGATTTTTTTTTCTTAGAATTAATTATTTTGGCAGATTAGTGCGATAGATTTAGAATCTTTTCATGTAATTTAATTACAAATAATAATATTATTAGTTCATTTAGGTTTAAGAATTTTTTCTATATTAATTTTTATTTAGGATGACACTGATTAAATTTAAGAGAATTGAGGGGTCGAGAATATCAAATGTGACAGTCAGAGAATTTTAGGAAGAAGCGGGGTGGGGTTTTAAATTTTGAAAATAATTTTTTCAAAAAGAGAATTTGATTCTCTTTGATTTGATGTATCGCAAAGTAGATGCGGTGTCATTTGAAATTTTGAAGTTGGAGTGGGTAGGGGTGGGGGGGCTGAAGATAAAAATTTGTCAATGTATGTTTCAGATATGTCCCCCTCGATATAAAAATCGACCTGTCTGAGCTTTTTCAAAAAAATTGGGTGAAATGGTTGTGTTTTCGTTGGGCCAGCCCATGACCAGCCTGTATAACGCACGTTGCAGCCTAACGTGACTTGGGTGATGGTGCCATAAAAGGTCGACTGAAACCGCACATTTAACAGCATTTTATTGGGGTCGTCAATAAAATTGTAGAAAGAACACAAAAGGCTGTCGACCCAAAACTCGATTTATTGTTTACTCTAGCCCTCTACAAGGGCGGCACGGGGGGCGGCATTGTTTTATTCATCTTGAGTACATACCAACCTATGGTAGCGAGCAGACCAAGCAAATAGTCGTCTTCGTCATAAATTAAGTAAGTGGGCGTTATTTTTGCTACCGAGTATACCATCATAGCAAAGGTACGATTGCGAATATTAAATCATCCGGTACCTACAAGAGGGCTCTCTGTCATTTTGGCTGAAATTAAAAAAAAAAAGAAGATAAAACCGTGTGTGTTGAAAACCACTTTTGATATTAACATGAAAAATATATATTAGCCATCAATCCATCATACACCCCGAGGCTTTCATTTTGGTATCTACGATTACTCCTTGAAATTGATGGTGCGATTCTCAAAAAAATTACATTCATCCATAAAGGCTCTGTTAGGTACGTTGTGTTATTAACTAGGCAACAGCCAATGGCCGACACGAATTTTTACGTAACAGAGCGTTTATGGAATGTTATTTTTTACAGATCAGCACTACAATTTGAAATTAATTTACTGACGAAACTGACGTGTCCCGGAACTCCCGGGCAGAGACTCCCGGATTCAAAGTCCGCAACCGGTAGTGCCTAGGTCCATCGAAATAAACCACTTTGATCGGCCGCAAATACTTTCGCTGATCCAAGAAGAAGAACGTTTCAATTGAATAAGAAATAAAATATAAACACGGTGTAAAACTCGGTACAAGTGAATAAAGTATGGATATCGATTCCACCGATAAAACAGATAAAAAAATTAAATAAAGATGCAGCGTCTAATGCCGCCAGGCGGTGTGCCCAAACGCCGCGCCAACCGGCGCGACGCACTGCTGCCACCCAAACAAATCCCCGCGACCCCGTCCCCACTTCCCAGTTACGAAATGGCGGATGGCGTTTTCTTATTGTCAAAGAGGTAGTGCAAAATCGAAGAAAGGATCCATCCGAGGGCTCAATGCGTGCGAATGCCATGGTCGTCTCGTCTCCGGCATCGGCCAGAGCCCCCGGCAGCCCCGCCAGCTTCGAGTAACTCGAATAATGGGGTGAACCGCGTTCCAGAGATCCGTTGGGGGTTTTACATTGTGAGCAGTGTGTGCGGTCAAAAACTGACACCGAAAACGCCTCTGGAACGGGTTGATGTTCGGTTTTCGTCTGCGTGATGGAAATAGACGTTACTCCTGAGGCCAGTTCGGAGAAAAGTGACGGTGCTTCGAGTCAGGGCGAGGAAGAAAATGCGGAAAAACCAGCCAGCGAGGGCCCCGCTGGCGTCGCGCCACCCGGAGCTCCCGACGCTGCCGCGGTCGTAGTCCAGGAGGCGGAGGTCAGAGAACATGGGAGGCACAACAACAATGCGCTGGGCAAGAAGGGCATCAAGCACGCCCTCAGGCAGCAGGCCAAGCGCCGCAGGAAGAACACCACCATAGCTTCCGGGAACCCGTCCACGGTCCCCAGGATCATTGTGAAACCGCTGCCGCCACCGCAGCAGCAGCACCAACAACAACAGCAGCCCGAAGAGCAGCCGCCTCTGGTCGTGCCTCCAACTTCAAAGACTCCTACGATGCGTGAGGTACTGATTGAGTTGGCTTTGAATTTGCATGTTCTTCAAGCTGTAGAGCTTGTTTTCTTGATGATGCTGCTCAAAATACAAGAACTGTGTCAGCCTAGTTTTTTATGAATAAGTTTTCATTAAAAATCAATACTCGAAATGTCATGTTGTTCCGTGGTCACGATTCTTTCAAAATCACTTTGTTTTGGGAGTGCTGAAAACAAAAATGCATTATACAGTTTCTTCACTTGATGCTGTAAAAATCAATAACTTGCAGGAAATTGAATTTTAAATTTTTCAGGTGCAAAATAGGTAGGTACACAAAGAATGAAAACAGGCAAATCTTATATGAAGTAAAATTCCCATGAATTTATGTGAAATCAGAGGTGGCATTGGCATATAATATTGACATATTATGTCAAATTTACGCAAAGTTTAATATTTTGAAGCTGCTGCTTGAGCCACCTTTGATCTAACTTCTAATAATATTAATACTCATAAAAAAGCCATGTTCACGGAAATCTTGGATGGTAAGAAGACACTTCTTTTGTATGACTGAAGTTCAAAGTTACAGGTCAACCCTTTCATCTCAACTGTTATACATGTACCTGGTCAGATTGTCTAGTTTAGCATTTTAGGCTTTGGCCTTTCCTGGTGTGAAACTGGCTTGTTCAAAAAGTGAACAACGTTGACATCAAAATGTTGATTCTGAAAAATTTACCATGTCATGCGTAAAAATGCGACTTGAGGGGCCGCAGAGACGTGTCACCTTTGTTTAGACACCAAAATCCGAGCCAAAATCGCACGGACCGCCTTCGAATATCACGGAATTCGGGATTCACGCATTCACGAAACACTCATTTCGCGCAGGCCCCAAAACGGGGCGCAAATGGCAAATTCAAGGTCTCACAATAATTTCGGTAATTTCCAAGACGCATTTTTGAACGGCTGTTTTTTTTTTCAACTATGAAATATTCAACTTTCTACACGTAAATAAATTCTAGTGAAAGTGCATCCCTGCCGGGATGTCTCTTGTTTTGTCAATATTTCTTCAGGGCTCTATGTGAAACTGGCTTGTTCAAAAAGTGAACAACGTTGACATCAAAATGTTGAATCTGAAAAATTTATTATGCCATGCGTAGAAATGCGACTTGGGGGGCCACAGAGACGTGTCACCTTTGTTTAGACACCAAAATCCGAGCAAAATCACACAGACCGCCTTCAAATTTCACAGAATTCGGGATTCACGTATTTGCGAAACACTCATTTCGCGCAGGCCCCAAAACGGGGCGCAAAGGGCAAATTCAAGGTATCACAATAATTTTGGTCATTTCCAAGACGCATCTTCAACGGCAGTTTTTAAATTTTTTTCATATACATATGAATTATTCAACTTTCTTCACGTAAATAAATCCTAGTGAAAGTGCATACCTGCCGGGCGAGCTGCCGGGATGTTTCTTGTTTTGTCAATATTTCTTCAGGGCTTGGTGTGAAACTGGCTTGTTTAAAAAGTGAACAACGTTGACATCAAAATGTTGAATCTGAAAAATTTACCTTGTCATGCGTAGAAATGCGACTTGGGGGGCCGCAGAGACGTGTCACCTTTGTTTAGACACCAAAATCCCAGCCAGTCACACGGACCGCCTTCGAATTCCACGGAATTTGGGCTTTACGCTTTCGCGAAACACTAATTTCACGCAGGCCCCAAAATGGGGCGCAAATGGCAAATTCAAGGTATCACATTAATTTCGGTCATTTCCAAGGCGAATCTTTGAACGGCTGTTCTTTATTTATTCTTTTCAATATCAATTATTCAACTTTCTACACGTGAATAAATCTTAGTAGAAGTGCATCCCTACCGAGATGTTTCTTGTTTTGTCAATATTTCTTCAGGGCTTGGTGTGAAACTGGCTTGTTCAAAAAGTGAACAACGTTGACATCAAAATGTTGAATCTGAAAAATTTACCATGTCATGCGTAGAAATGCGACTTGAGGGGCCGCAGAGACGTGTCACCTTTGTTTAGACACCAAAATCCGAGCCAAAATCACACGGACCGCCTTCGAATTTCACGGAATCTGGTATTCACGTATTCGCGAAATACCCATTTCGCGCAGGCCCCAAAACGGGGCGCAAATGGCAAATTCAAGGTATCACAATAATTTCGGTCATTTCCAAGATGCATCTTTAACGGCTGTTTTTAATTTTTTTTTTCAAATACATATGAATTATTCAACTTTCTTCACGTAAATAAATCCTAGTGAAAGTGCATCCCTGCCGGGATGTCTCTTGTTTTGTCAATATTTCTTCAGGGCTTGGTGTGAAACTGGCTTGTTCTAAAAGTAAACAACGTTGACATCAAAATGTTGAATCTGAAAAATTTATTATGCCATGCGTAGAAATGCGACTTGGCGGACCACAGACACGTGTCACTTTTGTTTAGACACCAAAATCCGAGCCAAAATCGCACGGACCGCCTTCGGATTTCACGGAATCTGGGATTCACGTATTCGCGAAATACTCATTTCGCGCAGCGCAGGCCCCAAAATGGGACACAAATAGCAAATTCAAGGTATTACATTAATTTCGGTCATTTCCCAGGCGCATCTTTGAACGGCTGTTTTTTCTACACGTGAATAAATCTTAGTGGAAGTGCATCCCCACCGGGATGTTTCTTGTTTTGTCAATATTTCTTCAGGGCTTGGTGTGAAACTGGCTTGTTCAAAAAGTGAACAACGTTGACATCAAAATGTTGAATCTGAAAAATTTACCATGTCATGCGTAGAAATGCGACTTGGGAGGCCGCAGACATGTCACCTTTGTTTAGACACCAAAATCCAAGCCAAAATCACACGGACCGCCTTCGAATTTCACGGAATTCGGAATTCACGTGTTCGCGAAACACTAATTTCGCGCAGGCCCCAAAACTGGGCGCAGATGGCAAATTCAAGGTACCACAATTATTTCGGTCATTTCCAAGACGCATCCTTGAACGGTTGTTTCTTATATATTTTTTTTTATATGAAATATTCAACTTTTTACACGTAAATAAATCCTAGTGAAAGTGCATCCCTGCCGGGATGTCTCTTGTTTTGTCAATACTTCTTCAGGGCGTGGTGTGAAGCTAGCTTATTCAAAAAGTGAACAACGACATCAAAATGTTGAATCCGAAAAATTTATACCATGTCATACGTAGAAACGCGACTTCCTCACTTTATTGGCTCTGTAAAATCCTACTTGGTTCGTCGAAATCAGTTCGTGACAGTTTCCGGTATCCGTTTTGAGGTTTTGTTGTCGGGCATCCCGCAGGGATCTGTATTGGGCTGCTCTTCAACATTTTTTGGATGTTTCCCCGAATTGAAGTAACATACTGTATTACTTTTTAAAAATGTATACAAATTTATACAGGTGTCCAAAATCAGCCTACCAATCTTCACCCGCAGATTCTATAATAAAAAGTAGCAAAACAATCCTATTGATATAAATAAACGTGCGTTTCGAAAAATGCTTCATGAGGGAGCTATATAAAGAAAGAGAAGAAGATAGAAGAGACAGACAGAGCTAGACAGAAATAGAAGAGTATTACATAATTTTGTACAAAGAACAAGCGGCAGTAGTCGACTTGGGGCAGCAACGTAGAGAAATATACATTAGAAAAAGAGTGAGGCAGGTAAGGAACGTAAAAATAGGGTTACACGAGAATACAGATTGGAAACAAAGAGGTAGAAGATGTCACGAATTTCTGCTTTGTGGGCAGTCAAATCACTCAGGATGGTAAGAGTAGGAAGGACATTAAGCAAAGAATAGCACAAGGCCGACGATAAAACGATAAAAGCAGTTCGGGAGAGACTTTTGAAGAGATAGGTACATATGGAGCACGACGTTGTACGGCTGCGAAACATGGACGGTGGGAGAGGTGAATGAGAAAAAATTGGAAGTGTTCGAAATGTGGTGCTACAGGCGCGTTATGAAAATACCATGGATAGACAGAGTCAGCAATAGGGAAGTCGTGAGGGAAGTACTAGAAGAGTAGAGGGAGAAAGGAATATATGGAAAACAGTAAAGAAAACGAGAAATAGAATGGTAGGACACCTTCTGAGACACGAAGGACTAGTTCGAGATAAGTACACTCGAGGCGGAGGTGAAAATGAAGAGACGCAGAAGTTGACCCAGGTTAGATAACTGCTCCCAGATAGTTAGAGATGTAGGATGTTCGACCTTCAGGGAAATGCGTAGATTAGCGTAGAATAGGAAGGGATGGAAGTACGCATCCAACCAGTCCCAGGACTGAGAGCTTTGTGATGACGAAGGGAGCTATAGCTGCCATGGTTGAGCCAAAAGGGAACTTTGGAAGATAGCCCCACGACCGTTCCACCGCTCGACGACGCTGCCAGTGTATTTCGTGATTTGTTTACCCTTACGTGCTGCGTCCAATGTAGTTATCGCTTTCAAATTTTGTTTCCAGTTACTTGGCCCTGCTGGATGAATAATTAATTCAGCCTGGACTGCAATTATCGAATCAGTGCAAATAATTTAGTATACCAGTCAGGCCGCTAGTGGACCGGGTACGGTATTTACCGACCTGATTTAGCATACGAAGGGCCAGCTTTACAATAGCGGCATAGTGCTAGGCCAAGTATAAATTCCGGAATAAACAGCATGCCGACAATCGTAAGTAAGCTAGGAGATTATACCGCGAATACCTTATACCAAGATTATACCGCTGTTGTAAATCGAGCCCTAAATCATTTAGGCCCAGTCTCGTTATCCGAGTATAAACCTGGGATAAATGGCATGCTGACAAAGGCGAGGACCTTAGGCGAGGACAAAGGTAACCTAGGCAATGATACCGAGTATAGCTATACCGAGCTTATCCCGGTTTCGTAAGACTGGGCCTTAGACCGATTCGAGAATCGCAGCGCTGGTTTCTTTATTACGGTAGGTCTCCTCTCAGGCCCAGTGTTGTATGTCTGGTTGACCGCCGGCGCCGGCGCCGGTTGGATTTCAACCTCCGGTCGAGAGGGTCAAGGGTCACACCCAGGACACCCATCAACCTCCGGTTAAAATTCATAGTTTTGAAACCTGTGGTTAACCGGGCATTATTATACTGGGCTTTAGCGAGGATAGTGCGAGGATTAAAAGTCACTACCTAATCATTCATCAAACGATTTAGGTTGAGGTACCCTATGTGTACTCAAGTGTGTATGTGCTTTAGAAATGTTCAATCAAGCCTTGTTGGGGTGAAGAACTCAAAGTCGCCAAGACTCGTAAATAGATACAATCATATCATTGTTACATTGCCACTATAAATAGTACATAGTACACAGTCATTGAATTAAAAAGTTGTAATCAAATATTAAATAGTGCATTAGATATGATAGATCAATATTTTTATTTGCGTAGCAGGCAGTAATAATACATCGAGCAGTTCAATGCGTACCATAATTAGTTGTTTTTTTTTGTGTACCATTGATTGTTGTCATTCGAGTTCTCATCAATTTAATAAATTGGGCAATACATTTTGAATCTTGAATTTGTTTTAATTAGTTTTATTTTTATTATTTACTGTTAGTTTTTAAACACCCTGAAGACAGCTGCAAGAAGAACGGTCAGAACTGTAGGATCGTTATTATCATCTGATTTTCAAAGTTTGAACATCAAACTGAAATTGTTCGATGCCAGCTATTACCTGACTTTTGTCCCCCGATTTCTAAACCATTAAACCGATCTCGACCAAATTTGGTATGCATAAGCTGTTTAGCGTGATGTGTCAAACGGAGATTCAACTGTCAAAGAGTGACAGAAGATTTTCATAAAGATTTTGACATGCGATAGCTCTTTTCAAGGCTTTGAAAGACTCTATTCGGAACATGTGGAAGTTGAGTTACAAGTTGTCAAAGCCAAAATTTTGACGTTCAATAACTCGAGAAGTATCGAACAGATTTCTACCAAGTTTGGTTAGCAGCAAGAGTACCCACCAGGGACTTGATAGAACATGGACAGCTCTAGGCAGCTATTCTTGAACCGTGTGAGAAACTCACTCGGGTGAGATGCAACCCACTCTTGTGACAAAATCATACAACAAAATCGCATGCCAGTCCGAAACGCGTATTCTTGGAGTGTGGGAGAAATCGCCGTTTCGGTTCCTTTCGCAGTTGTCCGTTTCCCGTAATGTGTTCCGAACCCTCTCCCGAAGCCGCCGCACACCATGACATTTCACGCCAAGGTCGCCAAGTAATGGTGCAAACTCTGTAAATTTCTCGCCTACCCCAATCTCACACGGTTTTAGGCAACTTTTGCTACATCGATGTACTGCGGATTGCATAAAACTCCCAGGGAGTTTCTCCCACAGTTTCAAGAATACCGGCCCTGGTAAAAATTAGGGATGCGGCTTTGATTCTTTTTAGCGCACTTCTCCAAACGGGAAGGCGCTTTTGTCCTCGCTTTGTCCGTCCGTCCGTCCGTCCGTCCGTCCGTCACAGCATCTAGTCCTAGACGAAAAGGTTTTTGCAAGAAATTTTTACTCCAGTGGGTAGCTCATGACCTTGTATCCCGAACCAAGAAAAATCTTGACGAAATAATAATAAACAATGACAATAATAACAATTTAGTGTGACGCGGCATCGCCGTTGAATGCTGCATTTCAGAAGCCGGCCTGATCTCGAAAGTTATCACCTGCGAGGAAGTACCCGATCTTATCATTTTAAAATAATACATATGCGGAGTTATATTTAGAGGATGATTTGAACTTCATTTTAATGAAAATTTCACATCGGTGCGAGGAGCAGGCCAATAGTTATTAATTTTTGAAAATGACTCCGAAACTACGGCTCGGCCGCAAATGATTTATTCGTTGCTTGCTGGTGCTTGATATCCTTTCCTCCGAACAAAACGAAATTCAATACAGAAAATATTCCAACTCGAATGGGTAGCTCATGGCATTGGTACGCGAATCAAGAAAAATTTTGCCGAAATTATCATGAACAATTACAAAAATAACATTTTGGTGTAGGGCGGCTTCGCCGATCAAGTGCTGGCATTCGCGCTAAGATGTCGAAAGCTGCGATATGCAGGCAACTACAATTTCTTAATGGAATACATCACTGCATGTACGGCATTATATTTAGAGAACAATTTGAACTTTCTTTTGACAAAAACCCCACTTCGATCCGACCGTCGGGTCAATTGTTATCAATTTTTGAAAACAACCGCAAAGCCACGGCTCGGCGCATATTACACGACCCTACAAATTTAAAATCAGACGTGCCAAAATAGTAATAAGTGAACATTTTGAAATAGCCAATACTAGGTACCTGAAGGATAATGACACTCAAATTACGAAACATGTTCGCTCAATAACAAAAAAAAAGTAGGTAGGTATCACTAAAAATCATGTGACAGGCTACCATTTTTTCGGTTTTTCGATAAAAAAGAAATGTTCCAATTCAAAAGTGAACCCGATATTCGTGTTCAGGAGGTCGAAATCAGTTGGAGAACATTTTTTTATATAAGTAACAGAATGACGCTTATGTGGCCGGTTTGTCTGTCTGTCTGTCCGAGTCCGTGCAGAAATTAAGACGCTGTACTCCTTCTCGAGAATTGAAACAAGAGTCTTGGAACTTTTTTCCGATTAATAGCTGATGTCCCCAAGGGTGGCCAATGGGCACTATTTTTGTTATCCATACATCGTTATCATTATTCTCAAAAAACAGAGATCTCCTGTGCACTTCGATGAAGTTGAACTTCTCCTCGGGAAATAAAGCTACAGCCCTTGAAGATTGAACTTTATCCGGTGGATAGCTTAGGTCCTCAAGGACCAAATAGGCAGGTTGGCTTTCATAATTCGGCCGCCATCTTGGCTGCCATATTGAAATTTTTTATAAGTGGAACGATTGTCATGAAACTTGAAACCTACCCTTGTCTAGTACGATCATTCTTATTTTCAAGCCAAATTTCATGATTGCCCCACCATCTTGGCCGCCATATTGAAATCTCTTATAAGTGGAAGGATTTTCATGAAACTTGAGAGTTACGCTTGTCCCGTACGATCATTCCTATTTTCAAGCTGAGTTTCATAATTCTGCCGCCATATTGGCCGCCATGTTGAAATCTCTTGTTAGTGGAACGATTTTCATGAAACTTGGAACTTACCCTTGTCTAGTACGATCATTTTGATTTTCAAGCCGAATTTCATGATTCTATCGATATTTTGGCCGCCATATTGGAATTTTTTGCCCAAGACGGTAGAACCCTAATCACTTAACATCTTGCGTTCACTAATCCTCCAAAAAGGAAGTGCGCTACTGAGCCTCATGCCCATGAGGCATATTCGCTTGTTTATTAAAACAGGTAAAAAAGGACTTGTCCCTCCGTGTTTTCATTTTCCCCGTGCTTCTAAACTGCTCAGCGTTAGAAATGTCGGTATGGAAAATTTCGCCTATTTTCAAACAATGAATTTGGATTGTCTCAACCGATTCCGATTTTGTCTTCACGGCAGTTTAGATACATCTTTCAGTAATCTACTCCATTGGGTAGACTTTTTTATTTATTGCAAATACATTCGTTACAGGGTGAAATGTAAAGCATTACAAAATTGTCCTTAGTTCAATAGATCCCCGTTTTGTGAACTTTTTCAAATTCTAATGATATAACCATGAAGCCTAATGTCCTATCTGGAAACGGTTTTTGAATTTTCCAGATCAAAGGTCCAACAATGATGAGATGATTTTTTTCGTAAAACTTGCGTTTTAGTCATTTCGGCTTGCAATATAATCGCATTTTTGATGATGAGAACCTGTAATTTTGCGTGCTTGTTGTTTGAACAGTTGAAAACTGCTGCGCCCTCAGAAACCTTAATTCAATTAATGTCAGGAGAAGTCTCAGACCATCGAACCGACCGAGCAACCACCACCGAAACCCAGCAGACACGTGTTTCGACCTGTTTGGGTCTCATCAGTGCTGAAGCATTCAAGGGCAGAAGCTCGATGGTCTAACGGATGACTAATGGATTTCTAATGGATGAAATGATGAAATCCGTCATCAGAGGTCGCACTTATTGCATCGTTTCAATATCGGAATTTTTGACGTACAGACTCAAATTGAATATGAAGATGCTTTGTTGGTCCAGAAAAACATTCTGAAATTCTAGTTTGAATATGTCTTAGGAATAAAACCTCAATTTCTTATTTTTCAAAGATGTCTAAAATGCAACTTTTACAAAAAATATCATATCATCATTTGTTGGCCTTCTGATCTGGAAAATTCAAACACAATTTCGTGATAGGACCTCAGGCTTTATGATTATATCATTCGAATTTGAAGAAAAAAGTTTCCAAAAACGGACTAAGCAGAATTTTTCAATGCTTTACATTCCACCGTGTAACGAATGTAACTGAAATAAATGAGAAAATCTCTCCAACGGAGTAGATCGTTGGAAAATGTATCTACTAAACAACCGTGAAGATAAATTCGGAATCGGTGGAGACAATCCAAAGTTATACCATTTTTAAAAAAGGCAAAATTTTCGATACCGACATTTCAAATGTTGAGCAGTTTAGATCGACTGCTATGCAACTTCGTGATTCTGTCTGACAATGGCCAGACGTGAAAATAAGCGTTTTTTCCACATTTTCGAAATTAATACATATTCAGATTTTGATGAAACTTGGTACATGGGTGGTATCTTAGGGGTGGGACGTGGAACAGAATTTGTGTACACATCATAATTGGAAAACACCCAGAAAAAGTGTTCAAAACAATTATCAGCCCAAACGGACGGTTCGTTCTTCAGATATGATTTTTTTTAAATAAGCGGCGGGTTTTGTGAAATAAATCCGTATTTTATTTTGACTAGGAGATAACGATCGATTTCTCGTATCATTTTAACACAAAAGTGACATGATTTCAAGATTCTTTTCGTCTGCTGAGCACGGTTGCTGACAATATTTAAAATTATACCATTCATTTATTCAGGGGAAGTTTTCGCTGTAACAACAGATCCGTTATTAGCCGGAATTGTCCACATTCAAGTCAAATTTCAGCACAATTCCACATGCGGTTCTAAAGTTGGGTTTGTGGTTGGGTGATGGAAGTGACAGATATAATTAAATCGATTTTTGAAAATAAAAAGCAATAGCTCTTAACATCATCTGAGGACTTTCATGTGGCAATAAAACTTGCATGGAAACGTGTGATACCCTGTGAAAAATCCTGACGATCTTTGATTTAAAGTAATGAAAAAAGTGATTTTTGAAAAAAATTTAAGAATCACGATTTTTTTTCCACCCTGGCCTGGTCCTGAGATTATGAGCAATTTTTTTATGTATCTTATTGTATGTTTTGATTTCTTCTAGGTATTGGCGTCGATCCCTGGCTTCACAATGAAGCACCGCAAGCGCACGTCGAAAAAGCTGTCGACTGCAGCGCAGCTGGAGCAAACGAAGGAGGGCTGCATCGACCTCGAGACGCCCGACTCGATTCTCGTCAACACCAACATGCGACTGCTCCTCAACAAAGGGACGTTCGCTTCCCTGCCCCTCCTCTACCAAAACAAACTCGTGCAATTGCTGCCCAACGTGGATCGCCCCATAGCGACTTCCAACAACGCGTCCTCGTCGGACCTGAACTCGTTAGACGTGAGCCAGTCCGGTTTGAACAACGAATTCTTCGCCCGAGCATGCCTCGAGTGGCAGGATCGGCTTGCCGAAGGCGAGTTCACTCCCGAGAACCAGCAGAAATTAAAGCTCGAGGCGGACAAGGAACGAAGCAAGCTGGACCCGTGGAAGCTCAAGCATTTCGAGCCGATATGGGGTAGCAGCATACCCGGCTCGGCCTGCACCGAACCCCTCACCACGCCTTTGGCGAGACCCCCAATAAAAACCACGATAAAGTTACGTCCCACCACTACCACCACATCTACAACCACCAACAAAGTCAAGCCACCGCCCCCCGTCAAGAGGCTGCGAACCGTCGGCGCTATGACGCGATCCTGTACGAGTCTCAAGGAAGCGGCCACGGCGGAATCGTCGGTGGCCAAAACTCCCATTCCCGATTTGCTGCCCATCAAGCTGGTGCGCAACCAGATGCGGGACGAAGCCAAGCAAACGCTTGAAACCCAACCTCCCCAAGAACCCGAACCTGTTGCTCCTTCTGTTCCTCCTCAAAAAGAAGAACCAACAGAACAGTCGCCTAGTAGTAGTATTCTTTTGGAAGAAGCACCGCTCGTAACCAAAGAAGAACAAGAACAACAAAAACTAGGAGAAGAGATAGAAGACGGAGAAGAAGTAGCTGCGGTGGCAGCAGTAAAAGAAGAAAGTCCAGCCGCAACAGCCCCAACGCCCCTCAATGAAAACTGTATAATTAATATTAGCAATGCCATTCTTCAAGCCGAAGAAGAGACAATCATAATATGTAGCGTAGATAGCAGTAGTAGAAATAAACGGAGAAGATCTCATAGCTCCGATTCTCTGGAGAGGTCTCCAAAGCGAAAAACACCAAGTCCAGAAGCGCTCGAAGCGACGCCATCTGAAGAAACGATCGAAGACGAGGACGATTCGATACTCGAAGAAATCGAAGTCGAAACCGAAACGGCGTCGCTCCAGTCGGAGCAATCCGAGGACGTCATCGAAACGGTCGACGCTTCGCAACTACAAGAACAGTATTCCGAACGGGTGAGTTGGGATAATTTCTCTATGTTTTCAGCACTTTTTAAAAGCTATTATGCAGGGTGTTTATTCTACAAGTTTTCACTCTGAATAACTTTTGACATCAGTTGAACAATTGTTTGAGAAATTGAGATATAGAGGGACATCGCAGAACATCGATTGAAGAACATTATGAGTAAAAAATTGCAACCCAGAATTCAGAGAAAATCGCTTTCTGTTTCTGATCAATAGAACAGGATGATTTACAACTTGAGAAGTTCCTGTCAAGGGTAGATTCCTCATTCTATACAAAAACCATTGAAAAGAAAATCAAGAAATCTTCTACTTTTCTCTTCATATTCAGGTACTCAAAGTTTGAAATTTATGTTTCCAATAATTTCTTATTCATTGACAACAAACAAATTTTCGAGAATCAGTGCATACACCTTACACCTTTTATGTCATTGTCGCTTCTTTTCTAAAGGGCCATCCATATAATTTAGCCCTTCGGACAAAATATTTCGGCGGTAGCTCAGAGGTTGGAGCGCTGCACTGCAACCTAAATGTAGTGAGTTCGATACCACGCGGCAGCAGTGATGAAAAATTTACTGCTGTCGGCAAACGTTTCCGGCAAGCGACCAACCCAGTTGCTATAAATAATTGAGTACCTGCGCTCTGTATGAACAAGGGGTAAAAGGCGGTTGTCTAAGGCGTCATGCTTACCCCATCACCTCGGGCCTCCAGGGGTCCGCGACAACCGGATAGTGGGTACAAAGAACGGAAGCTCTAACCTTCCGCTTTGTGGGGGGTCAGGTCCCTTAATGGGATGTAGAGCCACTCTATTATTATTATTATTATTATTATTATTATTCTGCCTAGTATATTTTGAGCTGGTGGGTATATTCTTGGCGTGGTATATATTTGACTGGCATAATCTGGCGCCACACCATTAGGGGTAACGTTCAATTATAGTTTTCGACAAGCTGATTTTTTCGTGTCCTAAAACTCGAATTATTTTCGTATTCAGGATGAAGACGAAGATAAGGAAACGAACATCGAAGAAGATTCATCCTCGATCACCGACTATAAATCCGAAGAGCCGTCGTCGGAGGCCGCCACGTCTCTGCCGGACGTCAACGTGGACGACGTCAAGATGGACGAGGAGAGTCAGGATTACCCGGACAGCGCGCCCGATCTCAACGAAGATCAGTCGCAATCGTCGTCCCAGCACGAGCTCGAGCACGAACACGAACACGACATGCCGGACGCGTTCCCCGTCCTGCCCAACAGCTTGATCCTTCATCAGGAGTCGGCTATGGTGTTGGACAAGACGGCGCCCTGTTCGGAAATTTGCATGCCGGAGATCTGCATCGAGGATTCCGCCGAGAAGCTGGAGGCCAGCGTCGAAGAGTCCGACTTGGTGATGGCGCAGCTGGCCGAGGGCAACTTCGACGGCGTCCAGACTATCGCCGTGGACGACGCCGTGGAGGACAGGTTCATCGATGCGGAAAACTACGTTCTGGAATCGGGACAAATTTCGGTGGCCGTCGCTGATGACGAGGAGAAGCAAGATAAGGCCAATGTGGACGTGCAGGCGACGCTGTTTGGAGTCACCGCACCAGTCACAGGTGAGGTTTCGTTTCGTTCACGACCATCGACCTTCTGCATGTGAAACCTCGGCAGACTTCTTTTGTTATCCCATTGATGAAGAGACAAGCTTCTATAAAATAGTTCCTCCAGATGTTGCATGCCAAAAAGGTCTCGTGCCTTTTCGGTGCGACTTACCTATCGGTCTGTCTTATTCAGGAACACGGCCCGCCAGCTAATCAGTGGAGAAGGCCGGGGTTCTTAAGATGGTCGGGGGCGCCACAGTATTGTGAGCCGAATTCCCAAAAATAATTATAGTACCAAGCAATGACTGATACAATACTGAAGATGAAGCAAAGTTTGGATTACGAATACAAATTTTATTTACAAAAGGCAAAGAAAATGAACAGGTGCTGGTTGGCTAATTTTACAATAAATGAAATATACGAAATTGCCAGTCGCTGCTATTACCACAATAAGCGAAATATTACGTTCTGGAAGAGAGGTTTGGCTTAAACTCAAGCTGGAGATGATTAAGCGTTGGCTGCTCGAACGAAGGTGGGTACCTACAGTCGGAATAAGAAAAGAAAGACTCGATAGGTCCCTGTTTCGCCGGCTGCGATAACCTGCGCCACAAAGAACGTTATCGGGTTTTTATTTATACCAGTAACAATAATTTCATGTACAAAACTTATGAATTCAAATTTTGAGATTTTCTCTTTCGCAATATCAACTACAGTTATCCAAGTCAAATGGGGATCTATCCCTTCCCATTCCCCCACCTTTTGTAATATTGACATCTGTTTTGGTGAAGTTATACTGTGAAGGTCTACTGCATTGATAGACGTCTTTTTGAATCAGCTCGATAACTGACTTCAGTTTTTGCCCCTGGAAGGTAGGCAAATGGCAATTCTGACAGCTGCACGGCGGTTCCATCGTGGGTCCGCCTCGTAAATAGTAAAGGACAGTCTGTAGAACGTATGTGCCAAATTTCATGCTTTTGTCACAAAATGCAAGGTGATTCTTACTAACCGCCGCACTAATGAGCGCAGGACAAGTAACAGTATGAACTTGCAGTAAATTTTGCTATTGGTCTTTGTACCTTGATTGTTCTGTTAGCTAACTAGACAATAATTGTATCCTTAACAAAAACTAAAAACACCATGGAGTTGTTCTTGCCTTGTCTTGTGCTTGATATGATAATTCAGCCTGCAGGTCCATTCGTAATCCTAGAAGCTCCGAGTTTAGTTTATACCTAGGTAGTTGAAACAGTATCCCTGCTCCTGTTGATAGGCTTCTGAAATGTTTGAACCTTACAGTCTTGTTTACAGCCTGTTCACTTATCTGCCTGCATGAGATTTCAAGGTGTCAGCTTCCATCATTGTTTTGATGACGGGCAAGACTAGATTTAATATCACATCGTCAATTTCTCTTCCTGTAAAGGATGATGCATTCATAGCTGGCCAAGATATTTTCTGGTCTATAAATATGTGATTAAACAATTGCTTCTTAACCGCTGTCGCACTATCACAAAGGTCCCTATGTGTACTTTGATTTAAAAAAAACATAGAGCTTTATTAGATCCAAAGATACAATGACGTTAAGGTTAGCATATTTGCGCGTCGCTATTTCAGACGAGTTTCGCGACCCGTGCATTCTTTATTGTTGTTAAAGATTGTTTACACTTGACTGATCGTCTTCAAATGTCGTCGGTATTGAGCCGAAATAGTAAGATTCGATTCGATCGACGAAAGAAAGAACTTGATCGGTTAAACCTTTCGGAAGATATGGAAAATTGAGAAAATTTTTGCTTGGAAACGAGGAAAAAATAAAACTAGGAAAGATCACGAAAAAGCGGCAATAAAAAGCCTCCACCACTATTTTCGCGCCAACATCTTATACCGCTTTCATAAATTGAAAGTGTTGAAACGCCTATAAACTTGCCTGAAGATTTTAGAAGGAAGAAAACTTACGTCCAACATTTTTGTTTTTTGTGTCACGAAATTCGTGAAGCTTGCTTCGGCTTGGAACAGATGGAACACAATCATGTTGTTGGTGTGAAGTGAAGTGGAATTGGCCATGAAATGGCTTCGAGTAAATAAGAAAACAAATGAAAGCGGTTTCAACAGGGTTACTGCAGTATAAAAATTGAAAAAAGCAAAAGAGAAACTAAAATAAAACAAATAAGTACTTACGAAGTTGAATACCGAAAATTTGTAAATTTCTGTGGACATGGCTTCAGGCTATATTCTACAAGCACATTATGCATAATGTTGTGTTGTGCTTTATTTTCAAAATATACCAATAAACACAACACGGGCAATTTCCTCTGGCGTAAACAATAAACCCGTCGACTTTACTTCGATTTTTGTTTTTTATTATTATTAATCGTGTGTATGTATGTGTGTGTGTGTGTGTTGCGTCTATACCCAACACCCGCCAAGATAAAATTGTTTTAGTTACATGTGCCCTATCGCATTACGAAAATGCACCCGGTCTCTTGAGCTGCGCTTGCTCGCTGAATCGCTCGCATTTAACTTCGCATTCTTCCCGTAATAATGACACGTCGTGTGTGCATTGCAATTTTATCGCAGTTCGGTCATTCTAATTCCATTTCTTTTCCAAACAGCCACGGCCGAAGACTGTTGCTGGGGTTTGGTCGATTCCAGCACCGAAAAGTTGCTCGAGGTGCCGCTGCACGCGCTGGATTCAGTCCCGGCGGGCATCGTCGGCCAGGAGAATCCCACCGACCACGTCGAAGTCATTCCCATGCAGGAGGAGCTGGAGGTGCGGCTGGAGGAAGGCAATTTTCCGGTGCCCAACGACTGGGACTACCACGTCAAGGTGGCGGACTCGGTGGAGATGGTGGCGGCGGCGGCCCTCGACGGCGGCAGCGGCTCCGGCAGCACGGACGGCATCGCGTCGGGCGGTGGGATCGCCAGCGGCGGTGACGGCGAGGGTTCGTCAGACTCCGGCGGCTCCGGCAAGCCGGGCTACCACCATCACCACCACCACCACCACGTCCATCCGGAATTCACCGGAAGTCAGCTGAAATTGGAGCTGGAGGTGACGCTGACGCCGGAAATCGTCAGCTCCGACAGCCTCATAACCAGCACGGTCGGTGCCGGGGTCGGTGGAGGTGCCGGCGGCAGTTCGACGGTGACACCGTCCGTCAGCAAGACCGTCACGACGGTGATACCACCGACAACGATCGTGTGTCTGCCGTCTGTCGTCAGCACTGCCTCTCTGGTTAGTAAATCTGGATTTGAGTGTTTTGTTATTTAGGTAGTTTGTTTTGCCTGTCGATTCCTGGATAATATTAGAAAACTTTGGTTGTGTGTGGTGCAGTAACAAAAATAATGTCGCTAAACATTGGCACTAACTCTTTGCAGTTTTCCATTGAGAAGATGACGTCAAGGTTTGAAGTTGTTTCATATTTCAGTAGATATGGAACGAAAACAAAGAGACAAATCTTGCATTTCTCTGTTTGTTAGAGCTGCTTGCATGTAATTTCAGCTACTTTAAGATTATCAAAGCCAGAAGTACCAGATATTTAAAAGCAAACACCAGTGGGTAGGCAACTCAGTTGTACAATTTCAGTTTATTGCGTTTATCTGCAAGAGCAAGATAAAAACTAAACTTTTTGCGGCATAACGACGTAAAGTTATTAAATTCTTCAAATATTAACAGAACTGCTGTAATACTTTTTTTAAATCAAAATTTGCAGAATACAAGTCATTTCTCCAGTCTGCATCTTCTGCAACAATTGAGAATGCAAAAAAAATAACAAAAGTGATGTTATGTGACACAAGGCCAAATTTGGTACACTCCATGACAGGCTCTGTCCTACTTTTTTTTGTCTGTAATGGTATGTCGCTGTGCGGCGGAAATTTAAGTTTGTATTTGTATTTTCCGAACAACCGCAAAAACTGCAAAATTGTATGATCGGAATTGTGCAAGAGGTGAATGTGAAGATAATGGCTTACACCAAAATCTGTCATAGGTAACATATGATTGAGCCAACAACAGGATAATAATCGTAACTTTGCATTCCGAGTCCATGGTGGCAGCTCTCTGAAGTGCTAGAAAAGTGTAAAAATCTCACGTCTTTCATTTTTGATTCTTTCATTTTTGATCAAGGTGGCAGAGAATCGTGAAACTGACTTCGACAATTCACCTTACTTCTTAAAATAGTAGGCCGTTCAAGTGTATTACCACCAAGGTCATTGGTGAAAACACCCCTCCAGAATGACCAACCTTGAATATTCAAACAGTTTTCACTTTTTCAGGAAGATTTTCAGGGTGGTTCGGTTAATTGTCTTAACGAATACACCTCTAGGTTCGATATATTATCGCTTACATCTCGATTTACACTCGGATCCCCTTGTGAAAATTCTCGATGTTGCGATAATACACCTCACCTATCGGTGTATTACATACGACAATTCACCTCACTCCTCAAAACAGTAGGCCGTATAAGTGTATTACCACCAAGGTCATTAGTGAAAACACCCCTCCAGATGACCAACCTTGAATATTCAAACAGTTTTCACTTTTTCATAAAGATTTTCAGTGTGGTTCGATTAATTGTCTTAACGAATACACCTCTAGGTTCGATATATTATCGCTTACATCTCGATTTACACTCGGATCCCCTCGTGAAAATCCTCGATGTAGCGATAATACACCTCACCTATCGGTGTATTACATACGACAATACGAACGACAGACAAACTGGCCACAACAGAGCACTTTTTTCGAAAACGCGCTGAAAAATGGAAATCCCTATTGATCAATCGATCAAAAAAGACAAAAAGGAAGTATGTAGCGGTTGCGAAAGTTGAATTTGAAAATAAAACCTTCTTTAACCTAGTCGATTTTGGCTAATGAATTCTCTTTCTCTTCGTCACCGTCGTCCAACAAAAACTCCCAAGCGAAACTGAGAACACCAGGTAACAAAACATTCAACATTTTTTAAGAAGATTCTGCTTTGGGTTTTAGCGGCAGAGTCATTTGACTTTGACGTTGAACATTTGAGACTTGACGCTTGAAGTGACGTGTCATGCCGTTCGGCAACAGACTCCGAGGTATTGGATCTGAGATCTGTGACGTCAGCTGTCATATCTAGGTTTTGCTCGCAAATCTCGACCTCCAGATCTAGATCACAATACCGAACTCAGCTATAATAATTATTATTATTGACTATGACTATCGAGTTCAGGTTGAGTTTTTTTTGTTAAACTAGAAAGTTTTTTTGAAGACGCAATGTCAGATTACAACTGATTGATCATACAGTGTAATAGAAAACTTACATTAAAATTGAGAAGTAGAGAAATGCACTTCTTTTATCATCCTGTATCAGTCATATCTACCTATGTCGTGATTGAATAATGGATATACAGGTGTTTCGCAATAACGGTTACAAACTTCTAGGGGAGATTCCCCGTCACAGATGGACCAGGAAAAAAATATAATTCCGATGTCCTAAAATATTCCGTTAAAAAGTTGCAGGGTGTTCAAGTTGAATTTTTAAAATCGATTTTTTAGCGCACTTTCCCAAAAAATGGGGAAAAGGCGCTTTTAGCTTCACTTTGTCCGTCCGTCCGTACCTGGGATAACTCCTCGGGGAAGAAAGATATCGATGTGGTGTAAACGCTGATCAATAGTACATATGTCCAGGATGTCAAGTTGACTTTTAGTTTTTTGTTATTTTGCCGCCATCTTTGATCCGCCATTTTGAATTTCTCTAAAAGTGATCCGATTGAAATGAAATTTGCAGGCAATGTAAACCACATCAAGATCTATCCAATTTTCGACAATTGATATCCCGCCGCCATCTTGTATTCTCCATATTGAACATGTTTCGAAGTGACAGAACTAGGAGAATTATGCCTCAATGAAAAGAGATATCGATGTGGTGCAAACGCCAATCGAATGCGTACGTGACCACCATATAAAGTTGACCAATGACTTTTGTCACTTGGCCGCCATATTTGATCCGCCATTTTGAATTTCTCTGAAAGTGGTCTGATTCGAGTGAAATTCGCAGGCGATGTGAACTTCAATTAGATACATCCAATTTTCGACAATTGATGCCTCGCCGCCATCTTGTATTCTCCATATTGAACATGTTTCAAAGTGACAGAACTAGGAGAATTATGCCTCAACGAAAAGAGATATCGATGTGGTGCAAACGCCAATCGAATGCGTACATGACCACCTAATAAAGTTGACCAATGACTTTTGTCACTTGGCCGCCATCTTTGATCCGCCATTTTGAATTTCTCTGAAAGTTGTCTGATTCGAGTGAAATTCGCAGGCGATGTGAATTTCAATTAGGTACATCCAATTTTCGACAATTGATGCCTCCCCGCCATCTTGTATTCTCCATATTGAACATGTTTCAAAGTGACAGAACTAGGAGAATTATACCTCAACGAAAAGAGATATCGATGTGGTGCAAACGCCAATCGAATGCGTACATGACCACCTAATAAAGTTGACCAATGACTTTTGTCACTTGGCCGCCATCTTTGATCCGCCATTTTGAATTTCTCTGAAAGTTGTCTGATTCGAGTGAAATTCGCAGGCGATGTGGATTTCAATTGGATACATCAAATTTTCGACAATTGATGCCTCCCCGCCATCTTGTATTCTTCATATTGAACATGTTTCAAAGTGATAGAAGTAGGAGAATTATGCCTCAACGAAAAGAGATATCAATGTGATGCAAACGCCAATCGAATGCGTACGTGACCACCATATAAAGTTGACCAATGATTTTTGTCACTTGGCCGCCATCTTTGATCCGCCATTTTGAATTTCTCTGAAAGTGGTCCGATTTGAGTGAAATTTACAGGCGATGTGAACTTCATCAAAATACATCCGATTTTGGACAAATGATGCTCTGCCGCCATCTTGGCCGCCATAGTGAAATTTCTTATCACTCAACGATTTTCATGGAGCTTGGGATTCACCTTTGTTTCGTGATCATTCTTATTCTCCAGCCAAATTCCAACATTCTGCTTCCATCTTGGCCGCCATATTGAAATCTCTTATTAGTGGAACGATTTTCATGAAACTTGGAACTCACCCTTGTCTATAGTACGATCATTTTGATTTTTAAGCCAAATTTCATGAATCTGACGTTATTTTGGCCGCCATATTGAAATCTCTGCCCAAATAACGGTAGAACCCTAATTAAGATCTTGCGTTCACTAATCCTTGAAAAAGGAAGTGCGCTACTGAGCCTCATGCCCATGAAGCATATTCGCTTGTTTACATAACTTTTGAACCATTTAACGTGCATTTAACCGATTTTGTTCAAATTTGAACCAAAGTTTACTGAAATAAGTCTCTATTGAACCATAGTAACGTGTTGAAAAAAAATAATTCAGGAGCGTAGATAATAGGGGGTGTTCTCATTTTTACCCCCTAGGTTTTTTCTTGAATTCTTTTTTTTTCAATTTAGAAAAAAAGTTATTTTCGCAAAATTTTTAGAGGCTTCGTTTTCCTGGGTTACTGGGTTTCTCGAAGTCGCCACTTTCAAATGCCTAAAAATTGGAATCCCTGACAACTCATGATACTTCAACTGAAATAAGTTTTCTAGGTGTTTTAAGTTGATAAACCACCATTTTTTGCTGAGAAACGAGTTTTCAGGAAAAAACAATTTGAGCTCTGGAAAGTGGCGATTTCGAGATGTTTTCCAAAGTTTTAATTTAAACCCAAATATCTCGAAAACGAAGCCTCTAATCGAAATTTTGCAAGTGCAACCTTTTATCCTAATTTGAACGTTGAATTCAAAAATTAGAATAATTTGAAAAAATAACCAGGGGAGTCAAAAATAAGGGGGCGGGGGAATGGGAGGGAACACCCTCCCATTATCTACGCCCTTGAATTTTTTTTTTTGAACACATTATACAGGGTCTCACTATTTTTGTCAATATTTTAGGAAATGGTAGAGCATCGAAAAACCAGTTATTTCGCTGAAAAGAAAGTAAAAAATTAAAAATTAAAACAAAAATGAATAAATAAAAAATTATTTATTTTACAAATGTGACAAAAGTCAATGTGACCAGCATCAACTTACCTTGTGTACCAAATTTGGTCAAAATCCAGTAATTAAATTTGAAATTTTAACACAAAAACCATTTTTAAAACTCTACTTTGAAAGCCTCTATCTCCGTTATAATGCGTTCCCGATATAAATTTTTTCGGGAAAGTCTACTAATTTTTTGATGATCTAGCCTCTCTTGAAATCTTGACAAAAAAAAGTGTAACACCCTGTGTTACAATAGGAACGAGCCACCCTGAATAAATTTTTGCCAAGTGAAATTTAGAAAATTTCCCGAGACCCGTCGATTTTTTTTTTCGAGGGGGGCATGTAAAGCATGCATTGGCAAATTTATATCTTCAACCCCCTCCAACTTCGAAATTTCAAATGACACCACCTACCTTGCGATACATCAAATTAAAGAGAATTAAATTCCCTTTCTGAAAAAAATATTTTGGAAAATATTTGGAAAATATTTTTTTCCTAAAGAGAATTCAATTCGCTTCAATTTGATACATCAGAAAGTAGGTAGTTCCATTTTAGATTTTGGAGCTGGGGCGACAGGGAGCGAAGGGATGAATTCGGGTGTCACTTTTTTCACAGAAAATTGTCTCCCTCGATGCTGTACAGGATGACGTTGACTGCATTCAAGAGAATTGAGAGGTCAAGAATATCAAATTGGACATTCAGAGAATTTTAGAAAGAAGGGGCTAAAAAATGAAGAAACATTTTTTCAGAAAGAGATACATGGAACGAACACCTTATATATGTAGCACATGTAGACAACTAACTGCCAAGATTCTACCATCAAGTCAACATTGTACCATTCGTACCAACACAGCACATTTTTTCCATGGATCACTCTAATGAAAGAACCCGTGAAATTGTCGTGTTGTGATATTTCTGAAGCACAGCTCTCTTGACTCGGAATGCAAAGATTTTTCTACCCTCTATAACTGGACACAACACAATAACAAGTTCCTGTAGATATGTATGTACCTAACGTCGACCGGCGCCTGCCTTTGGCAGCATGTCGTAGGTCGCAGTACTGCTTTCACCTATAGTTGTACCCTCGACGTTGCTCCGTTTTCGAACGCTCTCGGCGAAATATATCGAGGGAAAATCATAGCTGTACTTACTGAAAATGTTACCTTTTGTAAGAATTATTGAGATTTATTGATCGTTTATATAAGTATGCATGTTTACTTGGTTCTACGAATTTACGTCTTGTTTTGGGTTTGGACCCGTAAGACTTTGGCGAACAACAACAATAGGCATTGTGCATGAAAATTTGTTACTGTCATATTCTTCTTGCCTAGTTATCTATTTTGTAGTCTTACTGTCTCTTTCGTATCTTTCATGGTTTTGAAGATTTTTTCCGTATGAGTAGCCAGGGGATTTGTAAAAGGGTAGATCTCTCTTTTTTCTTTTGCCATCATCATGTGTCTTTCAATTTTTGCGTTTAATAGGTAAACCAGGCGGCCAACGATGCGATCCAGTGCCCGGCGCTGCCCAGACAGGGGATGGTCCAGAGCTCTAGCGCCCTGCCGTACTTGGCGCTGAGCACGAGCCAGCCGATCAGGGCCGTGGCGACGCACAGCAGCAAAAACAAGCCAAAGACCAGCAGCGCGCCGGGGGCCGGTAGCAGTTCCGGCAGCAATCGGAACCGCGGCGGCAGCAAGCCGCCTCCGGGCGCCGTCAACCTGGAGCGTAGCTATCAGATCTGCCAGGCGGTGATACAGAACAGCCCCAACCGCGACCAGCTCAGGTGTCAGCTAAAACCGCCGCCGTCGCTGCTCGCGGCCGCCGCCGTCAACAACTGCGTGAAGAAGAACAACGAGGCCACCGTCGCCGCCGCCGCCGCCAACAATAGGCAAACGCAGTACAGCTCGGTGACGTCGTCGCGAGGGGTGAACAAGACTTTCACGCCGCCCCTGCCCGCTTCCGGCAACTTTCAGATGGTTAGTATTCTTAATTCATCAGTAGTCTTTATTTGCGAATACCATTTGTACGATGTCTTTTTCGAAAGAACATTCCTCTCAACTGAGTTTTCTAATCTCAATTTTTACAACAATCCACGTTCTCCAATTATCGTCAACGTTTTTTCCGTCATCTAAGATTTTGATAATTGGTCTGTTTATCATCTATTGTTTTTCTGCTATTCTTCATGCTCAGAACAAGATCCCTGGTTTTCTTTATCATTAATAGGTATCTTCTAAAACGTAAGCGTAAGATAAAAGTTGAGGCGCTTTTGTTCTCATCGACTTGGATTTTTTGCACTGATGTTTTTTTTTAAATGTTTTCTCCAGAATACATAATTTTTGCATGTCTCACGCCAAGCCAAAGTTTCTCTATCGACCTGTAGGCTAGGCGATAAGTCATTCTGGATAGAAAAAATTCCGACCGAAGCTTTTATGGTGTCAAACTCTTCCTAAGGTCGGTAGGTAACTACCACTGAGTTTCCGCCCAAAAACGAGTTGTGCTGATTCCTTCACATCTGCGCGAAGGTAAAGGATGTCTTGAAGGTGCAAAAAGAAACTGTTAAACCCCCGTACTTTTTCGTTATATTTATTTGCCTCAATACAAATACATCTCTTATGCAAACATTGGAAGCATTTGTCATCATCCCTGTGTCAGTCTGTTGAAAAAAAATTCATTTGTGCGGGTCAGATAAATCACATTCAATTGTTTTTTCATACACGAAAATCGTCGGGCAACATGTATTTTGGTTGTTTTCTAATCTCTCGTATCCATTGAACTCATTTATGGCGTTAAAATTTTAATAAGAGCATTTTTGAAGATGCTGTCCGCTAAGAAGTGAATATTTTTTATTGCCTGTTCAACAGCAATTTTTTCAGGTTTACCAATCATTCGGTGCTTTCCTTTTACCACCTGAACTAAGTATTCTGACCTAAGTTGTTAGTAGTATCTCACTTTTGCGCATGTGATTTCTCACTTTCCTCTCTAACTTAGATCAGATCAGTGAGTTTTGTGGTAAAAGGAAAGCACCTACCGTTTGCTGAAACATTACAAGGAATGACAAGCTAAAACCGTTTGCTAACGTTATTATGTCTGGCTTAACCGCAGCACGCACTTGAAACTCTAGAAAACTGATTTCTTTTTGAGCGCTTCTATTTCACCCGCGTGCAGTCGTGCCTACTTGACGTAGACCGGACTGATTACACGTGCTTGGAAATGTACTCTCTTCCAGCTTTAAGACACGACCTGCTGAACAGGCAATAAAAGATATTCACTTCTTAGCGGGCAACATCTTCAAAAATGCTTTATTAAAATTTTAACGTCATAAATGGGTTCAATGGATACGAGTTATTAGAAAACAACCAAAATACATGTTTCCCGATGTTTTTTTTTGTATGGAAAAATAATTGAATGTGATTTATCTAACCCGCACAAAGAATTTTTTTTTTCAACAGTAAGACCGGCACAGAGGTGACGACAAATGCTTCCAATGTTTGCGTAAGAGATGCAAGTTTGCATTGAGGCAAATATAACGAAAAAATGCGGGGGTTCAACACTTCAACAGGTCTTTTTGCACCATCAAGGCATCCTTTACATTTGCGCAGATGTGGAGGAATCACCACAACTCGTTTTTGGGCGGAAACTCAGTGGTAGATACCTACCGACCTAACGAAGAGTTTGACGCCATAAAAGCTTTGGTCGGAATTTTTTCCAGATTGTAGTGATTTTACTGACATACCGCCTGGCCTACTGCAAAATATGTCTACCAAAACACTACGTATTCACTTGAAATTTTAAGTCTGAATACAAAAGACATCAGGCTGTAATATATCGTCTGGCTTTTTCCGAAAGGTCAAGTGGGACTAAATTAGTAATACCTAAAACTTGTCACCACTTGCTGTAGGTACTTGCTTTTTGTCAAACTGAAATTTTCTAAGATACGGTTGGCATTGTCAAACTTTTCTCGATCGAGTCATTTTTTTTTTAACCGCTGTTAGCCGACTTGTACTAGCAAGGGCCACCGGCTATCAAGTTGAGCGCGGGTTAAAAAACCAGACATAAAACCAAGAACTACACCAAAAGAAATTATTCTAGAAAACAGTTCTCACGGCGGAGAATCGATCCAGGTACCGACCGCTCGAATGCTAGCAAAGCGCTGCCTATTGAATTACTATTATACATTCCAAGCTTTAAAAAAAACACAGTCGCCGATGATATTTTTTCTTCAATTTGGACAATCTGATAAGTTGATGGATTGAAAGTGTCAAGATGATTTTAATCAAATTTGTAGTGATGTTTGCCATGCTGGATTGCTGTTGTAATTCAATACATCCTTTTCGTTTCAAGGCCATCTTAACGCAAGCGTCAGCAGGGTGGTACAAATTCAGACAGACGACAGTTAACGGCGAAGCAACAGAAATTTCAGCTGTGTTTTGACACATATTTTTAAGGTTATATCATTTCAGAACGCGATTTGCTTAGAAAAGCAGCTTCCTTATTAATCCTGCACTGCAGAAGGACCTTATATGGTAATTCCATGCTCTAATCGTCCTAACAAGCCCAACTGGGAAACAAATTGTCGACACATCTACTGTTCCAAATGTTCGTATCAATATTTACGTGGGAGTCAAGCAGTAATCAAAGTTGGAGCTCGTAATAGAAAATATTGGCAATATTTTGCACTTTTTAGGAGCGGCACATATTGGCATGTTGCTAGGTAATTGGCAGTTACCGCTAGAGACAACCAAATGTACCCAGGGTAGTGCAATCCTTCCATTTACATCTCAAGAGTGTTGTAAGTGTTCATATCATATCGCAGAGAAAGTCATTTGCAAAATCATCGCTTATGTTTTTACGTTTTGAAATTATATCGAATGTAAATAGTAATATAATGGTGGGCTAATTGGTGGGTGGGGTGAATTTATCAAATACATTAAAAAGTTTTGTACCTAACATCGCTATCAATCACTTTCGCGTATGTTCTAGTCGAATTTGTACCAACCTGTTCGAATATTCAATTACGCGCCGGGAATCTTACTCATTTGACAACCGAACGCAAGCGCACTGTAGTAGGAAAATAGTGTATTGTTAGGTCAGATTTTGACACTAACACATGATTTTCATTTTTTGTTGTCTTGAAAACGCCATGGTGTTAGGAGGTGCAACAGTAAGAATATACAGTTCTAAAAATGACCAAAGAGGACTCATTTCTAGCGCCGGAGTGTGATTTCGTCGCAAATGATCTCGTGACCTGAGCTCATTGGTGCCCTGTAAGAACTAGGTACGTTAATCCACTATCCGTTTTAAGATCATGATCTGTGATCCTGGCTGAAAGAAAGCGGCTCTGGTCAGTGAGCAAACCGGCGATCTGCCGGCGACGCTGTCTTCAGAATCACAATTTGACAACACAGCGTAGTACAGGTCAAGGTTTTATGTCATAAGGACACAAATTTTAATGTAACCTCCATTATATCAAGATGACAGTAAAAATCCAAAATCAGGGACACAAAAAAAACCGAATTTTTCATGGCAAGCTATGGTTTTTCAAGCTTGGAATAGATTTTACTCTTTTGGTGGACGATGCCGTAAGACACGAGCCTGATGCTCGAATGACGTCTACCAGCGTTTTATTTTGTAAAACAAATATGGTTGATTGATTCATTCGTGTTGGGAGTCCCATTCTAATATTACTGGCTTGATTACGTTTTTGCAGGTCCAGAGCAACAACGGCGTCAAAACAATCGGTCCCGTCAAGACGAGGCCCGTTCCTTACCAGCAGCAGAGGCAGCCCAGTCCTCCGGTCGTTCTGAGGCATGTGTTCACCTCGGGCCAGGGAATTCCGGTCACGATGGCCGTTTTGCCACAAGCTCCCGCGCTAAGTCCAGAAGTGAGTGAGTAAAATAACTGTCACCGCACGTGATTAACTTTTCTTCTTTGCGCTGCCGCCGTTGCTTCTGCTGACTAACTTCAGAACTTCACAATATCATTGCACGTCGCTTTTGTTCTTCATCTGTCTGTGTATTGGCTTAATTTTTCTGCTTTTTCCTTCATTGATGTTATAAATACGACACAATTATGACCATTGACTTGGTCCATCAAAGTCGGCTTGATTTCAGTGTGTTTAAGAACTGACCTACATTGTCAAGTAATGTAATTAATTTCAGTTCTTAAACTACTCACACAAGTTCTCCTTGAGCAAAATTTTGTAGATAGCTGCAAATGATTATCAGTGAATTCAGCTCTAGTGGCTAGCTTACATGAAATCAAGGCGCTTTATATTTAACTATCCGATTTTAGTTTTTGTAGTAGCATCTGTGCTCTTGTAGCTTTGTTCTTTGTGTGCTTGTATGTAATGTAGATATTCGTGATTTTTGTATGATTGTATCTTTATGATCTATATTATTATTCAATAGTTGATAGTTGATAAACTTCAATACGAAAATGTTCATATACAGTTTTAATTGCAACAAAAAGCTTGAACCCATGCCTTGAATAAATGCACTTCAAATCTGCTTTCAATAAAACCAGTCAAAATTTGTTGCGCTTTTGCTTATTTCATTTCATAAGTTGCTGTAAAGACACTGTCACAGTCATTGAAATTATAGTTACTTGTCTTGTCATTGAAAATCTGGGACAAGAATAATGATGAAAACAGGTATACTCGCAAGCATAACAAATCTGGGATGAAAGCTTTCACACAGTCGATCTTGTACATGGTGAAAGTAGCAATCTGACTGGATCAAGATGAAATCAAAGATGTAAAGTAGGACACGTTTTCGTCATAGTTTTCTGGCAGACGTGCAAGCATACTCATTTTCATCATTGATCTAGTCCCAGATTTTCAATGATGAATATAATTTCAATGATCGTGTGAGAGACAAATTTCTTTCATGTTATGTGAACGGGCTTCTCATTGAGTAAGGTTAAAACAATGGTTAGAGCTAACAATTCGACAAACGCTCATTGACAATATTTGGCCTGAAATTTTGCTGGGAATATTTCTCTCGTTTCACAGTGACATCACAACAATAATACGCGCTGCTGCCTGGTGATACCTATAGCACAAAGCACGATAAATTCCAACCGCTAGATAATATGCTTCCAAATTTAAAAATTCTCCAGCCACTTCAGCGCCGTCTGGCGAGAGAAAATTGGGTATTTATCCCCATTTGAGTTGTCAATTCCCGATTTCAACTGCCGGTGGGGGCGCTGTGAGACGTGAACAAAATGGCTGATCGTAGGTTTGCTAGGGTCTGTGTACGGGTTGCCAAGTGATTTTTTGTCATAAAATTCAATAAATTCACTAACTTCCGTCGTCAGAGGGCGTCCAGATTTTTGAAATCGCGAATTGGTGAATTTTAGATTACTTCATTTCTCAGAAATGACGATATTTACCAGCAAATCCACAATAGTCGAAGGACAGAATATAGGGGTGACTATATAATTTGAGGAGGGCATAGCGTGTAGTACACCGCTCCAGTCGGCTGATAACTCGACTGCAGCAACGCTCAGCGCTGTCAAAAGTTGGATGGGAGACCGCCCGTGGGTAGTAACGGGTGTTTTTCAAATCTAGCGTCCAAGTATGCTGTGCTCCAGCCGAAATTAGGGTTGCTAGATTATCGACAGCTTTGGCTGTACAAGGGTTACGCAATCATCCGTTGCTAAGGGCCGATGGGAGGGGCTAAAATTCAGCTAGGTGTCAAAATTTATCATGAGCGGAGCAACAAGGAAATTTGCGGGGTCCGGTGCTGTTGCTTGATCTCCGCAACTCAACATACATGAAAATTTCATTTCATCTAGCGGCATAAAAGACGTGTTTTGAAACTCATCGGGCAAATCATATCCACCCCGCACATGAATTTGTACACCTAAATACAAAATAAACACGCTATTGACAGCTAGAACCCGTTGGAACGGACGCCTATGGCGCTCCGTGAGGCCGACAGCTGTCAGTCCTTGACTCCGTGAGGCCGTTCAGTAAACTAACGATCAGCCAGAATGCGGTACCCTTACGCCGGCCGGCCGGTCGCGTGATAATAAGGTTCCCTAGCCGAAATGAGCCTCATTCCTCTGCTCTGCCTTCGGCCAGAGCACAACATGCTTGGACGCCAGATAAAAAAAAAAAACACCCGTTACCAGTAGGCGAGCCGCTGACGGGTCTCACCTGATTCTAAGCCGGCTGAAACTCCTCGTCAGGTGATCTTAGGCATAAGCTGGGTACTTATAAGCCGAATACGTGCCAGGCGGAACAACTATTTCCATCAACTCCCTTCAATAAATCCAAAATCCAGAACTATACAATTTATGAAAATACTACGCCGGCAATACGCTGCCGTCCTCCTGAAATATGGACACTCGAAGATTATAAAATACCTAACCGTCCGTCCTCTCCACCAGACCGACGCACTCTCTGTCATTCTGCGCTGTCGTTTTATTTCATAGTCTTAACAATATTTTGGAATCTTTTTTGGGAGGCGTTACAAAATCAATGGGCCTGTACAGCGTACTTTAAATTTGCTATTCTATTGTGTCCTTTGATTACACAAGCCAAACAATGAATATTTGTCTAAATATATTCCTTTCTTTCGCTCTACAACTAGAGATGGACGGTTCAGGAGTAATCCGGTTCGGTGAGCCGGCTCATTTCAAGAACCATGTGACCGGCCGGTTTACGGCTCACTAACATGCGCTATTGAAAGTTCAATTGAATGAGATTCACAATCGGATTATGAGCCGATAGACGCGGAGTGAGCCGTGAAATTACAAAAACTTACGGTTTCGGAAATTCCTTCAAGCCGGGCGCCGGCACCGCGCCGGGCGGTTGACACTAGGATACGAAGAACGCTGAACGACTGAACGGCTGAACGAGTTGAGTTGGTGATGCTAAGTTGTCGAGCCGGAGCCGGCATAGGCATATGGAGTCGGCTCGACACGACACCACAATCATGAATGAACCGTGCTTGCGTTTCGAGTGAGCCGATTTGAACGTGTTCGAGAAATTACGAATCGTGGTGCAAGGTGAGCCGGTTCAGTCAGTTGAGCCGCTTTGCCCATCTCTATCTACAACATTAAAAAAAAAAAAAATTAAAAGTGCTAAAATCAGCCGGCAAGTTTAAACGCCACGATCGAGCGGCATTTGTGACGTCACCGCTCCCCGACCAGTAACACAAGTTCGCGGCGCGTCAGCCGGGTGGTTGGAGTGGGATTGTGGCAGTTCGGTCAGTCTGCAGTTACCACGCATGAAACGAGCACGAGTGGGTTGGGATCAGTAGCGTACTAGCGTATTATCATGCCAATGTCGTACAGTATGGGTGAGGAATTCAACGGCTCCCATAAATGAGTTCATTTAAACTGAAGTTCATTGCTTTGTTACATCCGCAACTATTTGTCCAATCATTTTAATCATCTTAATCTTAAGGATTTTGCCATTTACACGTAAGTTTCCCAAGTGGAGAAAATCTCTACGCCACTGTTAATTTCTGCGCTCTAAACGCAATTTGCCACACCCTCCGATCCATACGATTGGATGGGGCGCGTTGACGTCACATACGGCGCGTATACAATGCGTTTGGAAATGGGAGTGAAATTCTCAAAGTTTGTTTTTTTTTCTACCTGAAATATTCAAAATTTCACAAAAACAAAAAATACGTCAATTTTTATTTTCATTGAACTTTTTGCTCAAGCAAAAAAAATACACTGTATAGGCCCATTGTTATCAAATATCAAACAGTCAAACACTAATGCGGGTTTGAGCTTTACACAGCATACATACATTGAGCATACAAGTAAATACAATGAGATCAAAAATTGTCTTAGTCAAAGATAGCCTTGGCGCCGCCAACGGCGACTGCTATTGGCATTCTTTCTATTTCAAGGCCACCTTCGACTAGACTAATTTCTGATTTCACGGTATAATCAGTTGTAATATAATAAGTGGTACGATTGATGTCGATATATTTTTTAATATTGTATGAACTACAATTCCAAAGCTGAAAATATGACGAACCCCTGGGGCAATTTGTATTTTATATCATTAGGATTATGATGGATTGATATTAAAAAAATATATCAGACGATTAAGCGTACCACGCATTATAATCAATTTCACGGCTTTCTGCATTAGAGCAAGCTTTAAGTTGACGACTTGTTGGCAGCTAGCTGTCTTCATGTACAATTTTAAATGTGACATTGCAGTGTGGACGATAAGGGACATTGTCTCTACTGGTCGGTAGCTCTCGGCCAAGCTTGGCAACGCGAAATTGAATTTTTTTTAGCATACGCCGGGAATCGTGAGTTTCTTTGGAGTGCTTTGCAGTGTGGACGATAAGGGACATTGTCTTTACTGGTTGGTGGGTGTCCGCCAAGTTTGTTAGGTTTTTGGCGGCTACTAATGAATGATGTCGAAGATCGGCAGGATACTACTCGGATGAAAAGACCCACCGCCCAAAAGGCTACATCTTCTGATGCACATCACTGGAGTAATAATGAGTACTAGGTGCCTACTCTAGCTCTAATTCTACCTATTATACCATACCTACTGCAAAAGCAAGCAAGGTATGAAGACACATGCTGGCAGACAACACAATCTACCTACCTACTCACGCCCAAATTGTCTCGTCTCCGTTCAGTTCAATTCCATAAATTACTGTCCTACTATCCATTATGTCCATCTAAAGAATAAGTTTCCTCTTGGACGGTGGGTTTTTACTTTTTACATTCCATTTCTTCACGGCATCACAGATTTTCGGCATAATTTTCTCAGTGGCCGGCAAAAACCTAATAGCCTTGGCGAAGACTCACCATCCTGTGAAGACAAGGAAACTAACAATTCCTCCCGTATTCTTGAACATTTTCACTTTCTCGTACACGACTCCTCAAGACGGTGACAAATGTCACATTAAAAATTGCACATGAAGACAGCAAGGTGCCAACAAGTCGTCAACGTCCCATTCGTACCAACGCGCCCCATTTTTTCCATAGCTTGTTCTAATGCAGAAAACCATGAAACTGATTAGAATGCGTGGTACGCTTAATCGTCTGATATTTTTTAATAATATCATTCCATTATAATCCTAATGCAATAAAATACAAATTGCCCCAGGGTCTCGGTATATTTTCAGCTTTGGAATTGTAACTCACACGAGATTACAAAAAAAATATCAACATCAATCGTACCACTTATTAAAAAAAAAAAAAATTACAACTGACTATACCGTGAGATCAGAAATTATTCTAGTCGAAGGTGGCTTTGAAATAGAAAGAATGCCGCCAATAGCAGTCGCCATTGGCGGCGCCAAGGCTATCTTTGACTAAGACAATTTCTGATCTCATTGTAGGTACTTTGTATGCTCAATGTATGTATGCTGTCCAAAGCTCAAACTCACTTAGTGTTTGATATTTGGTAACAATTGATTTTGTGACGCCTCCTAAAAAACGTTCAAGGCCCTAATCTGAACTCTTGTTCTGCCCTTATTATAATAGTACAAGAAAGATAGATTTCAACCTCGGAAAAAATATGGACGTCCTGAAAATTTGATATTTTGTTCAGAATTGAGTGCTCTACAACATATCCAAAATCGCCAAAAATCGCACTCGGGGGTTTTGAGTTATTGGAGGGGGAGTAAAAAATTGCTGGTAAAAATGGAGGGGATGGAACCCGTCAACCCATTGGATGCGAATACATTATAGTTTGACGTATCATATCCCATTGATACCATTTTGGCACAAAAAGTGTCCATCATTGTTGAAGGGGAGTAGTGGGGGGGCGAAGCTCTGCTAGGTGGTCCATTTTGTTTTTATGGCCATGTAGAACCGATCACGACAAGTTTGGTATCTTTTCCGACTAAATTCAATCTCCTGAACTCGTATCCGATGTGCAAATTCGAATGAAAACAAGTTTGAACAAGTTAACTTGAGAAAACTTGTTTTTTCTTTGACAATTTTGACGATTTTTGTTTGTACTGTTGGAGGTGTTCATTTCCAGAAAATTTTCAGGGACCATTGAATTGAAGTGTATTCTCCACAAAAATCATCCATTCGAAGTGTAATTTTGTTTCTCGAGTTTAAAAAATCGATTTTAACTTGAGCCGGCGCGGCGCGTCGTCTACTACTGACCAGAACACTACAGCATGCACCTTTGAATGAAAACACCTCAAACTATTGAAGAAATAAGAACTGATCTTCGAAAATTGGAGGGTCTGTGGAGAATTGAATTCCCTATAACATAAACAAAATCGCCATGAATCGCACTGTAGGGTTTTGAGTTATTCAAGGGGAGAGGTAACAGTTCATAGAGTATGAATCCTGTCAAAGTGTTATACTCTTCCTCGAATAACTCAAAATCTTGCATTGCGATTCATGGCGATTTTGTTCATGGTATAGGGAATTCAGTTCTGCACAAATCCTCCAATTTTCGGAGATGAGTTGTTATTTCTCCAATAGTTTGAGGTGTTTTCATTTATAGGTGCATGCTGTAGTGTTCTGGTCAGTAGTAGACGACGCGCCGCGGCGGCTCAAGTTCAAATCGGTTTATTAAACTCGAGAAACAAAATTATACATCGAGTGGATGATTTTTGTGGAGAATACACTTCAATTTATTGGTCCCTGAAAATTTTCTAAGAATTAACACCTCCAACAGTACAAAAAAAATCGTCAAAATTGTCAAAGAAAAAACAAGTTTTCTCAAGTCAACTTGTTCAATCTTGTTTTCATCCGAATTTGCACATCGGATACGAGTTCAGGAGATTGAATTTAGTCGGAAAAGATACCAAACTTGTCGTGATCGGTTTTACATGGCCATAAAAACAAAATGGACCACCCAGCAGAACTTCGCCCCCCCACTACTCCCCTTCAACAGTGATGGACACTTTGTGTCAAAATGGTATCAATGAGATATGATACGTCGAACTATAATGTATTCGCATCCAATTGGTTGACGAGTTCCATCCCCTCCATTTTTACCAGCAATTTTTTACTCCCCCTCCAATAACTCAAAACCCCCGAGTGCGATTTTTGGCGATTTTGGATATGTTGTAGAGCACTTAATTCTGAACAAAATATCAAATTTTCAGGACGTCCATATTTATTCCGAGGTTTCACCGATTTCTTTACTATTTTTCCTGTACTATAAGTCACTGCATCAGTTTGGTATCTTCCATAAAGTTGATTTTATGGGTATGTTACTATTTCTGGTTCCACTATCCCTGCCGCCAAAGTCAAATGTCACTTTGTTCCGTATATTAGTAGTAATTATTCATTGCTTGGGCAAATTGGAGCTTCTGTATGGTTGTTATGACTTCACCAAGTGGACTGTTTGTTGATGGGTGGTTTAAGTAGTTGATGGGCGAATCAAATAAAAACCATCTTATTGTGTTTTTTCGCTGCTCAAGGTGGTTGAAGCGTCCACTCCAATGGGCGCCATGGGCCAGTACATTTTGGTGCAACGCGCCGGCATCGGTGACAACCACAACATCCCCCGTTCGTCTAGTGCCCCGCCGTCCCAGCAGCAGCTCAGCACGACGCCCATTAATGCCGGCGGCGGCAGCAGCAGCAGCGGCTCTCCGTCTCAGGTGGCCGTCATGGGGGTGCGAGGTCGTCCGGCCAGCGTCGACGTGGAACACCCCCACCACCACCACCACCACCATGCAATCATGCAACAACAGCAGCAACCTATTTTGCAGCAGCAAGGCCATCCGGCCAATGACTTTATAGTGCAATGTCCGAATCCTGGCACGCAGGCGGTCACCAGGAGGCAGCGGGTGCCGTCGGCCTCGTCGTCGGGCGTCGTGTACGGTGACGTGAGCGTCGAGAACCATCACTTGCACAATTACACGATAATCGGCGGCGGCGGCGAAAACGTGGCGGCGGCCATGGTGGACCATCCCGGCGCCGCCATGCCATCCCAGCACATGATCATCCAGCAGCACCAGCAGCATGCGGCGGCCGCGGTCCAGGCGGCCACAGCCGCCGCCAAGGTCAAGTCCGACGCCACGTCTTCGTCGTGCGCGTGCAGCCTGAAGGCCATGGTGGTGTGCAAAAAATGCGGTGCTTTCTGCCACGACGACTGCATCGGACCGAACAAGCTGTGTCGCACCTGTTTCATACGATAGAACGAGGGAAGCCGATGTCGTGTGCATGGCATGATATGCATGATGAGAGTAGTAAGCGCAAGCTGTGGTTGAAGTAACAGGGCCAGGTGGATTTGACCGGAATTGAAGGGTGAAACCGGTTGCGCTTTGAAGAAGATCGACGCCACAGAGAACGCGTCATAGGTCGCAGACCCGCCGTGTTGCAAATTTAAAACGAGCTGTCAGTTCGAGGAACGAGAAAAACAAATCGAGAATTTTTATGAAACACTGAATGTGCGCCACTCAAGCCTTCAAGAAAAGTAGTCCTTCACTCTGCTGAACATGTTCCCTCCAGGCCACTTTGCTTGGCGCTGTAAAGATGAAAAAAGGTAAACATTTTATTAAATTTCATAAGACATTCACTATCTCAGTAGTTCAAGCTTGTGGAGTTAGTATGGGGACATAGGTCATGGCTGTGTGCAACTTTGTGAGGTTGTAGCAGGAGCTGTTTCTCAGTCGATTCCTGGACGATCTAGCACCACCAAAAGTTTTGGTGGCACATGGCATCTGCTGCAAGAAATACTGTGAAGGCGCCAAAATGGGTCCCAACTGGTAATATGACAATAGCTGTAGCTCATCTGTTTTTCAACTGATTTTCACATTTAATATGTCATTTTAATTAAAATAAATTCTCTTACCTTGTGTTGCACCAAAAAAATAATACGCAATTAACGCTAATACGAGGTGTTAAATGGATTTCAGTCTAGCCATTCCTAGTAGGTTGACCATGGGAAATACATAAAATCTTTGGCTAATCAATCATTGTATCTTTGTCTTTTGTGAAAGCGGAATTTCTATTCACCAAAAAGTATTGGCCAAAAGAAATTTCACTAATCTCGTTATACAGCAGGATGGCTCAGGTTCAGTAGAAAAGTTTTCAGGGTCGATAGAAAATCGAAAAAGAAGAGGATCTGTTATAAAAACTATATATCTGAAGCGCATAATAACGGAGCTATAAGCCTTCAAAGTTGAGCAAAAAATTTTTTTTTTTTTTTAGAATAACTTTTGAACCATTGGATTGATTGAGCCTAAACTTTGCATAGATATTTGTCAGATACATACTAGGCTAGTACTCAGAATGAATTTTCTGAAAATTGACTGGCGTAGGTGAAAAGCGGTGAGCCCCTTTTCACCCAGATATCTTCGACGCCACTGGATATTTTTGAAAAATGATCAATTTTTTCATTTTTTGATTTTTTTGTAAATTTTGGAGGGATTGGAGCAACCATTTTCGAGATATTGCAGTTTGAATGAACAAAAACACTCAATTAAATCTGCCCATTTCCCGTCGAGATCTTTTAATCTGGAACTTTTTTTTAGGCAATTTGAAAAAGATATTGTGTGAATCACAATGCATTTTGTTTATTTAGCGATCTTTAGAGCCCAATAAGTGTCTTGGTTTCAAAAAGTGGTACGAAAGTGCCGATTAATTTGACTGTTTTTGTTCATTCAAACTATCCCGAAAACAGTTGCTCCAATCATGGAAAAACTATGGAGGTTCTCTCTCCAAAATTGAACGGAAAATAAAAAAAAAATTGCTCATTTTCACAAATATCCAGTGGCGTCGAAGATATCAGGGTAAAAAAGGCCTACCCCCTTTCACCTACGCCACTGAACAGTTTTCAACAAATTCAGTATCAACTTAGTATGTATTTGTCGAATATAATTATGTGCAAAATTTGGACTCAATCGGTTCAATAGTTCGAACATTCGGAAAAAACGAAAATTTTTTGCTCAACTTTGAAGGCTTATAGCTCCGTTATGATGCGCTTCAGATATATAGTTTTTAGGTCAGTTCATCTTCTTTTTTGATTCTCTATCGACCCTGGAAATTTTTCTACTAAAACCTGGACCACCCTGTATATTAATTGAGCGTTGGTGCAACCCAGGGAATAAGGTACAATACTTCTTAGACTTGAAATTTGAAGAAAACATTTTGCGAAAATTTCTGAAATAGCACATATTATAAGTTTTTAGTAGTACAAAATTTCAAAAGAAAATCGGTAACTGAAAAAAACGGCGTATTTTAACAACGCAACTACTTTTTTTTGACAGTTTCTCAAAACATTTGAAAACATGTGGTGGTATCGAGATGTTTCTCCAATGTAGTGCTCGTTCTGGGATGATCGTTGCGACTGTAGCAGTCGGGACACTGAACAGTTCTCAAAATATTTCTTCAAAATTAAGGTATGGAGTCATATAACGAGAATTTTTTTTACTAAATGACGCTTCAAATATCGAAATCTGTCGAAAAACAAACGAGCTGTTTTCAGCTTTTTTTTATTACCTGGCAGGGCCCATTTTGGCGCCTCCACCATTTATATGTAGCTGATGCCAATATTCCGCCATAATTTTTCATAATACTTGATGGTCCAGGAATCAATCATAGCTCTATATGGCCTCACGACACTGCACACAGCGGACCTTCCCCCCCCCCCCCCTTCAAAATACAGGGTGATCTCGAGATGGTGCACCGGAACTCTTACAATATATGGACTCTTTTATGAAGCCCAGAAAAAAATATAAAAAATGACTTATGTTTGAAGTCAGAGGGTGGCCCTTTGAATTCTTTTAGTTGAGTTGTTTTAGAAGATTTCAGTGAACTGGTGAGGGCAGAATTATGAGAAAGAAATATCAATAACAACTGGATTTGTACTGATTTTTATTTCTATACAAGGCAAGTCGGAAACCAACCATTCGGGGTTGTTGTACATCAGAAGACGACAAGGTTATTATTATTATTATTATTATTAATGATTCGGAAGGGCAGAAGACCCACAGGGTCCTATTTTCAATTTCAGAAAAAAACAGTAGGAAAACAAGTGCAAAATGTTGAAATAAAATAACGTCAAAACAGTAAAACAAAGAGCAAACATGCCAAGATCGTAAGATACGAATAAAATTCAAGCCAGAAATATTAAAGATTGAAAACGAAATCATGCTGTGCTAGATGGATCCTGGACTACCTCAGGCGAGCATTCCAGGCATGGCAGATAGGTTTTCTACTAAAGATATTAAACCCTTTGACCCCTCATAAGTACGAAAATAAAAGTCGATTTTTCGTTCATTATTCTTTGTGAGCATCAATTAAAATTACATATAATGTAGTACTATTCTGGTGTATCATTTAGAAATCACCCGTATATCTTTGCCTCTGCCATTTCCGCGTATTTCCTCAAGGTCACCTGTCAGGTGATGAAAATTGGACCTTCAGCAAATTTCCAGAAATCGCAACAACTTGCATTTTGAAGCATGATTTTTGAAAATTTTGGGTGCAGAGCATGTCCCACAGCCAGTTCCACCATAATTTGTATGAGCGAATTAACTTTATCACGTTCATAGTTACTATGCAGCCAATAGCATGGCCAGTTGCTTAGTTGGTATGAGCGCGATAAAATTAATTCGCTCATAAGACTTTGGTGGAGCTGGCTGCCAGTGAAGGAATTTCCACAAATGATAACTGAATTACATTATGTCAAAAATATAAATTAAATGACGTGAAAGGCAGATCACTAGGTCCTTGACTTGACCTGACATAGAAAATGACCAGATTCAGTGACAGTAAAAGACAGGTGAGTCTTTCCAAGTCGCGTTCAGAATAAATGGTCCTTGATGCCGAGGTGTGAAGCAGTGAAGGATACTTCGAAGGTAGATGGCCTTGAAGAACTGGTGTTACACAGCGATTATTTCATTGAACTGTTGACATCTCACGTTCGTTGTCTATAATACCAACGCCCACTTGATACGTGCTGAAGATTCTATAACGCAAAATCAGTATTATGTAAATCATCTCATTTTTCCAGTGATCACAGCCTTAGTAGTTTTCTTGCGTAGAAAGGGCACCAGTGATTATAGGTTCTGATGGATCAATCACTTTTTATATTATGACTATAATTATAATGATTTTTTTACTTACTGATTTATTTTTATTTATTTATACATATTATAAATTATTTATTGGATATATTATATATATATTTTTGGTTTTACCACACCATCTCTCTATGAAAAGCGAATTGTTAGGAACAAAAATTGGCTCACGGTTTCATGTTTTACCCTTCAAAGCCATCCCTCTTGCCTGGTTTACGAAAACAAAACAAAAAGGCTCGACGAATTTCATTTGTTGCCAAGCGTCAATGCAAGTTTCACAGCTTTTTTATTGCACGTCAACAAATGAAATTCTCTTTGTAATTGATAAGTCCGTACTGTGGTATCTTGAAAATGTAACAAAGAAGACTTGGTTCATAGTGATTTTTGAGACGTTAGTTTTTAAATTTATATTATATCGTAACGTATATAGCGAGGACTATTTTACTTATGCTTAAAAAGAAGAAATGTACATGTGAATGAAATACTCCTTTTTGCCACCGAATATACACAATATTATAAAACTTTATTATTATTATTTTTATTATAAATATTAATTTTGTAGTAGTCTTTGCTACATATCAGACTTTTTTATATTATTATTTATTTTGCTCAAATGTTTATTTTCGTTTCGTTTTAGAAGTCTTCCAGCATTTTGATAAAAGTATTAGAATGGAAAACTGAAACTAAAAAAAAAGCAAATCCAAAGCTCGATGTGTGTATACTTTCATTCATGTTTCTTTCGTGATCGTCTGTGTCTAATTTCTTTTTTATTAATTATTTATAAATTTTCGACTCAAATGTTGTACTACCTCAGGTATATCCAAGTATACTTTTTCATTTTTGCTAAAAAGAAAATTTTTATAATGGTTCTAGTGCAATAAATTTATTATGTTCGTGTGTCACGGATTTCATTGAAACATCACTTATACTGTTGAATTAAAGCGGAATTTTGTGTGTGAACTTCTGGACTTGTAGCATACATACTGTGCTTTTTCATTGATAGTATTATTGTTAGATCCTAGAGTGTGTAAAACAGTTATTTTTCATAAAGTGAAACTATGTACTCTAAAAAAAATTGATTTGTGTACAGTCTTTTTATAGATTCGCTAATTTAAGTTCCAAAAACTCATGTAAATAAAGTGTCATTGCTCTGCGATTATTTTAAAATACACAATAATTGTTTAATTTATACGATTTCTTATTTTCATTTCAATTAAGTATGTATTTAGATACCAAACTCAATTTTGATGAAGTTCAAATATTGACCTGCTTTCCAGCTTTTCCCGGCTGAAAGAGTTTGCTAGATCATGTCAAGGTGATCAAGGGCCCATAGCAACATGGTTTTGTTTGTTATAAATCAAAATAATAATACCTACCACTCACCCTTTTGGAGCCACCCTCTGGTGGCAGCCCTCATAGAGACATGTGATGACTCATTTGAAAGCTTGGGGAATGGTCAATCGAACGATTCAATTTGAGCAATGGCCTTATTATGATTCTTTGCGTTCTAACGTACGTTTACGTGTCATTCATGATTCTAGCATCAATTGATAGTCTATTCACAAGGATTCTAAATAAAAGTCTGCTATTGGCTTGGCGAATATTCCGGCAAACTCTTGATGCACAACAACTCCAGAAATTGTGCAGTTGTGTCTTACTGGCATGTCGTGGTCTCCAGTCAGTTTTCGTTTTCATCAACACTGTCTCTCTTTCCCAAGCGGATAGTTACTTTGTCATTCCCCCAGTAGGTACCCCGTGCGAGTTGGTCCAGGTCAGCAACTTTCATCCTGACTCTCATGGGCTTTTTGGATCCTGTACACGACGTCCTCTTGACCACGGTGTATAATCCCTTGTAATCGAGGATTCCAGCCTTGCTGATGTTCTTCGGCAACCTTTGACAGGTGCGACATCATTTTGCTTTGACATCATCCATCGTCCTGTTGAACCGCTCTACCATTCCATCAGAACGTGGATGAAGAGGCACTGTTCTGGGGTGCGATTCTCGACTAATCTCCATGATTTCGTGTGCATTTGAGCTGTCGGAAAGAAGAATTCGCATACGAAAACTTTTCATTTTGAATTCCGTCCTTTCTGAATCCACTGATCATCAGGTTGTCCAACAGCAGGTACGCCTACGCGTGCTACGGTTGGAGCCTTCCCGTCCGTCCACGTCAATGGCGGTGCGTTCAAAGCACTAAAGGGTGCCCCTGCGTTCTACGTCTTCAGCTGGCCTCGGCTACGAGTTCTAGGTTCCTTGCTAGCTGATATGCACAGACCACGCACTGTCGACACCAGGCTTGCACGTTGTTCCGGCAGTTGACCCAGTAGAACCTCTCGCGTACCTTTGCCAATAACGTCTTGTTGATTCCAAGAGGTCACCGGTAGCATCATCGTTTACCTTTCTCAAGACCTCCTATACTTTTTGTTTCTTGGGAAGCACGAATTGCGAAACTTTCAGCTTTCCATCCGGGCTTCTTGCAGTTCTTGCCATATTCTTCGCCTCTGATCTTCAAGGAAGAACGTCTGCGGTCAGATGACTAATAATAATAATAATAATATTGTTTTTCCCTTTTCGACCTCACATTTGGCCATAGGAGTTTTGACACTTTATTTCAAGTAATCGTTACATCAACAGTTTTACATACACAGTTATTTTCTGCAACCCAATTATTTCAACGTTTTTAGCGATGTTTGGCCCAGAAAGGCCCAGGTCAGATGACTAGTTACTTCTGGCTGATAACTTCTCGAGCAACAGTCTTTCGTTCCAGCATGAAAAAGTCTACTGGACGGTATCGTTGCTGGCGATCACGCTGAAGATGACCAGCTCTTCCACAAGTGTAGCAGCGGGGCCTTCCTCCTGTGCCACGACTTTTTTCTGATTGATGTCGTTCATCAGCAGCTCCTTTTTCCAATATGAGCTTATTCCGTATCCTTTATATTTACACGGTGATTGTAAAAAACAATTTTTGATTTTGCAGTGATGACTAATTTTAACTTCACGTAAAAAGAGTCAAAAGGTCAGAATTGACTCGAGACAAATATTAAAACGCAAGAGTTTCCATTACAGGTGATCCAAATCTGAAACGCCCCCAAAATCCAATTTGGGGGAGGGGGGAGAAATTAATAAAAACCAACGTGCTTTCGAACGAATCATTCACTTTGAATACGTCAAAATTGTTCTTGCTTGGGTGCTTCTTCTTCTTCTGGCCATGACGCTCCCTGTGTTCGAGAATATCCCAGATTCGAGAAAGGCCTCAAAGTTTCTCGTCGCTTGCAGTGCTTACCCGTGCATTCCAGCATCGGTTGCTAGTCTGTTCGCGAGGGCTCGTGAAAAATCAATTGGCTTCACTAATATTCCGTCAAGCTCTCCTTGCATGGCTACTCCGCCAGTGGTGCAGGTGTCTTTCGCGCATCGTGGTCTCCAGCAAGTTTTGCTGCTGTGCAGTATCCCAGCCAGTTCCAGCAAGTTTCGTGTGTAGAACAGTTTTCTACGATATCGTTCGATATTATTCAAGTTCAATCATTCAAAGAGATAGTTTCCAAGCTTTTAAATAAGTTTCTTTCGGTTTTTTGTTAGGGCTGTTTTTTAGATTGTTTCTAAAGGTGCGTTCAGTCAGCTTATTTAGTCGTAAGTTTTAATTTTAGTCGTAAGCGCTGAATCGCTTATTGGCTGTTCTGAGGAGGATGGTTCACAAGATCCAATGGATGTCGCTGCGCTTGCGACTAAAATTAAAACTTGCAACTGAATAAGCTGACTAAACCCACCCTAAAGTCTTATGCTTTCAAGTTATATACCGGGTGTTTCAGAAGTAAGTACTTAGCTATACAGGGTGTTAGGTACTGGTTATTACAAACTTTGAGGGATGATTCCCCATCAAAAATAAGGCCGAAAAAAAACTCATGGTCCTAAAATGCTTACTTAAAAAAATACAGGGTGTTGAAGTTAACTTTTTTTTCAAATGGTTTTTTCACCGTAATTTTTGGACCGTTGGACCGATTTCAATCAAATTTGAACCACAGTTTACTCAAATAAATTTTTAACGAACAATGATACCGAGATTCATGAAGTTTTTTTAGGGGGGGAAGATAATAGGCGGGTGTTTCTTTTTTCTCCTCTGATTATTTTTTTTTTTTAGTTAAATAATTTTTTTAGAAAAAACGTTATTCCAGAGGCTTTGTTTTCGAGATATTTGGGTTTGAAATCTCGGAAAACATCTCAAAATCTTCACTTCCAATAAGCCCAAAATTATTTTCCCTGAAAAACCTCCCGTTTCTTTAAAAAAAGGTGGTTTATCAACTTAAAAATTCTAGAAAACCTATTTCAGCTGAGAAACCATAAGTTTCTTGGATTTTGATTTTTAAACCTTTGAAAGTGGTGTTTTCGCGATGTTTTCCAAAGTTTCAAAGCCAATTAACATCTCGAAAACGGAGCCCCTAGTCAAAATTTTGCAAGACTAATTTCTTTTCTGAATTGAACGTAGAATCCAAAAATTGGAACGATTCTTTAAAATTATCAGGGAGAGTAAGAAACAGGGGGGAAAGGGGAGGGTGCCCCATATTATCTTAGCTCCTAATAATGTTTGAGAAAATGCGTTATTATTGTTCAGTAGTGACTTGTTTTAGTAAACTTTGATCCAAATTTGAACAAAATCATTTGAACGGTGCAAAAGTTATGCAAAATAAACGATTTTTTGATTCCAACTTTGAAGAGTTATATATTCTCCTATTATTCGTTTTTGAGAAAAAGTTCATGATTAAGTCCCGTTCTTTTTCGATGTTGTATCGAACCTCTGTTTCAGTTTCCAAGATTAAACACCGGACAAGGATGTCCCGAAATTGGCCATCGAGGAGATCAAGGCCTACGTTGAGGAGAAATTTATTCGATCACTCCGTATGTGACGCTACTGCTTGGGTAGCGTGCACTCAGTCGAGGGTAGGGACCGGTTAAGTGGTTAAGTGCTCAGGTGCCACCACGTTTTATTGAAATCGTGGAAAATGAAAAGACGAGGTTCTGTAGATCCTTTTATTTATAAATAATAGGAGGGCGATTGGGGATTCCTGCTCGAGAGTCGGGGGTCGTAGACGATGGCACGAGGACAAAGAGATTTGTCGGCGAAAGCGATACGCGAGTCTGTGTAGGCTTGGTGCGCTTGGACGTGTGCGTATGGAGGAGACTCGTGCGGTTATTCACCAGGCACGTTGGGTCAGTCAGAACGGAGCGTGCGGTTGTCCACCAGGCACTTTGGGCGAGTCTGGAGGAGGGACCCGTGCGGTTATGCACCAGGCACGTTGGGTCCGTCGGAGGGGAGCCCGTGCGGTTGTCCACCAGGCACGTTGGGCAAGTCTGGAGGAGAGACGTGTGGTTATGCACCAGGCACGTTGGGCAAGTCGGGAGGAGAGACGTGTGGTTATGCACCAGGCACGTTGGGTCAGTCGGAGGGGAGCCCGTGCGGTTGTCCACCAAGCACGATGGGCCAGTCGGGAGGAGAGACCCGTGCGGTTATGCACCAGGCACGTTGGGCAACTGAGAGATTCCATTGAGAAAAAAGTTACTGTTGCAAAATTTCCATTAGACGCTTTATTTTCGAGATATTTGGGTTTCAAACTTTGGAAATCATCTCGAAATCGCCACTTTCCAGGGTCCATTTTTTTTTCTACTGAAAATCTTTGTTTCTTAGCAAAAATGGTGGTTCATCAACTTGAAACACCTCTAGAAAACTTATTTCAGTTGAGGAATCATGAGTTTTCTTGAATTTTAATGCCTTTGAAGTGGTTAGGAAAAGTGGCCATTTCGAGATGTTTTCCAAAGTTTCAAACCCAAATATCTCGAAAATGAAACGTCTGATCAAAATTTTGTAAGAGTAACTTTTTTCTCCAAATTGAACGTAGAATTTAAATTGTAACCATTCTGAAAATATTCAGGGGATAAAAAATCGGGGGAAAAGGGGGAGGATACCCATTTATCTTCGCCTCTAAAAATGTTTGATGAAATACGTTATCATTGTTCAATAGAGACCTGTTTTAGTAAACTTTGGTTTGAATTTGAATAAAATCGGTTCAACTTTGTAGGCCTGTATCTCAGTTATTATACGTTCGCGAGGGTATGTTTATCAAGAAAGTCCCCTTATTTTTCATCTCCCTGTGAATTTCGTTGCATTAATTTCGGGACATATCCTGTAGATGGTATGTAGGGCAAAATTTGAAGAATTATGGTAAGACCATCCATTACTCAAATTAACTCTTTCAAATGTCAAAAAAAAAGGTAAAAGGCATTGTAAAAGGGGTCGAGTTTCATTCGCAATTATTTGTTCTAATGTCACATCTTTAGACGATCTAAATAAAAATATTTGCAGGAATCATTTATTCAACAGTGTCATTGTTACATGTACAAAATCAAAAAACTTTTAGTGTAGAATGATCTTTGTTCAAGTTTATATTTTATAACCACAATTGTCTAATTTTTGCAGGGAGCGTCCTGTTACACTCTACTAGGTGTTACGTTGCACTCACGTCTTTTTTTTTCTTCCCAAAATATTCCCGTCCGTTCCATTGATAATTAATATTAATAATCATTTCATTATAAGTATGCTAAAAATGCACTAACAAGAACCAATCACAATATACTTCCAAGTTAAAGAGTGTTTAATCAGAAATGGGGGAGTAATACAAAACTTCAGTAAGTTTTCGTATTTACATGATAGAGTCAACATGTAAAATTTATTGACAAGGAAAACAAATTCAATTTTGTACTGATAAAAATAAAAGGGGAAAATAAATAAAGTATAGTTGACAAATTGATCTATATTATGTAAATCCTTATTTAGAAAGAAGCAGAACAAAGTGTATCTACTGGTGTGCGCATTGTATACCGGGCCCATGCATGTGCTCTTCGTCGTCACTGGCGTAGGCTTCTCCGCGGGCTCCCGAACCCGAACTTCTTTCTGATTGATCAAACGGATGCAAATCGACTTCTTCAACGTGTTCGCCTTCGGGCATCGCAAACGCCACTCTGGGCGGCAGGATGCTTTCCAAAGTTTTGATGGTGTTTTCGTCAGAGCCAAACGTTTCTGGGAATGTAATTTCGAAGCTGACATACAGACTGCCTTTCTCGAATGGGTTTTTGTAGTGGGGCATGCCCTCGTTCATCACGACTTTGACGTCGCCGGGCTTGACGCAAGTGCCGGCCGGGTGCTTGACCAGCAGGTCGCGACCGTCGAGCTGGCGGACAACAAACTCGAATCCGCACAGCGCCTCAGTCAGGGTGATCTTGCGGCTCAAGTGCAGATCATCGCCGGTCCTGCGGAAGACTTCGTGGGGCTTTTCCTGCAGGATGATGATGACATCGCCGGGTTCGACGTCGGGTTGCTGGTCGCCTTCGCCGCGGAAGAAGATCCTCTGGCTGTCCTTCATGCCTTTGTCGATGTGCACTTCGAGTATCTTGGTCTCGTTGCATACCTTCTTGCCTTTGCAGGTCTGGCAGCGGTCTTTCTCCTTGATGACCATGCCTTCGCCCCGGCAATCCGAGCACTCGGATTGTATCTGCTGGGCCATGCCGGGCGCCAGCTGATGGTACATGACTTTGAATCCGCGACCTTTGCATCCGGCGCACTGCTCAAAGTTTTCACTCTTTCCGCCCTTGCCACTGCAAGTGCCGCAGATGACGTTCTTGCTCAGTTGCAGCTTGGAAGTCTTGCCGTTGTACAAGTCCTCTAAGGACACTTTCAGCGTGTGGACGGTGTCTTCGCCTTTGTGTCGCCTGCGGGGACCACCGCCACCGCCGCCGAAGCCTCCGAAACCGCCGAACAGTCCGCCTCCGAAGAAGTGCGAGAACAAATTATCACCGGCAAAGCTGTCCTGACCGCCCTGCTGCATGCCCTTCAGCCCTACCTTGTCGTACATGGATCGCTTTTTTGGGTCTGACAGGACTTCGTAGGCATACGAGATTTCCTTGAACTTGTCACCGGCCTCGGGATTCTTGTCGGGATGGAACTCTTTGGCCAGTTTCCTGTAGTTCTGAGGGTAAGGAGAAAGTCATGTTTCAGAAGGGTGACGATACGTAATTTTTGCTCCATGGCATTGGCCTTGGCAGACGATTGCATTCGAGCAAAAATTTTACCAAGGACATTGACGGAGGTTGAGGCACGATTGTTTGGGGGGCGGTATGGTATTCTCACCTTCTTAATTTCGCCATCGGAGGCATTCCTGCTCACGCCGAGAATTTCGTACAACTTATTGTCTGCCATCTTTCTAAACAAGGACTGGATTGATTGCGCTGGCGCCGGATGGTCCCGTCGTTGACTTGACAGCTGTGGCGTCAAAACTGCCAACACAAATCGCCAAAGTCACTGCTTTCCCGGAAGTGCAGAAAATTTAAATTCTGCAAACTTTTCCGACGCGATTCCGCTTTTCTTCAAGGTCGAGGCTGATATAAAATCCAGTAACTTTTTTTGAGAAAGAAACTTGAATCTAAATTTATCTAGCTTTCTAATTTGACCATCAGATGTATATGCTGACATATTGCTGACAGTGACAGAATAGAACTGACACTGTTGGTTGACCGTTTGTCGATGCCCAACAGCAGAGCCAACCGTCCAAACACCGAAGAATCCATTCCAGTCTGCCACAGTTGCAGGCAGATTCAAGGGCAAACGAATAGGATGAAACTGTGAAAAATTGGAAGAAAATTGGTTCCTACTTGGTTCCAGTGAATCCATTTGTAATCAACAAATCTGTCAGGAAAAAGAGACAAAAGGAAAGTGGTAAGTCGTTTCTATTCCTTTGATTTTATGCTTTCTCCATCTCCAGGCTTAATATTCCTGGATCTGGATCCACTGACCTACCTCGTACCTCCACCCTCTACCCCTCCTGTGAGCGTACGCGTATACCCCTCAGTGGCGTGTAGGAGTTAGGGGGGTCATCGAGGGGGTCATTAATTTGGAAGCAGCTGGAGAACATTTCAAATTAATTTTCTCCCCAGAACTCCTACGCCACTGATTGCATTCCTTTGAAATTTGGCAGGTAGATAGATAATTCCGACAAACCAGCCTGTGCTGAATTTAGGCCATATACCTATTTAGGCTATTTTGAATGAATAGTTCGCAAGTTACAAATTTTTCAAAATCGAAAAAAATGAACTTTGACATTCTGTATCTTGGGAAGCAAGTGAGAGGCACGTAATTATATTTTTCTGGATCAGGAGGATGACGAGAATCTCATCCCAAAGTTTGATCGGTTTAAACTGATTCACCCTGTATACATTAAGTATGTATACATAAATATTATGTACCTATAATCAGTCTCGCTGATTATATAATCAGTGACAGTGTGACAGTAAAAGTAAATAGAGACGCATTTTCGAGGTTAATTTAAAATAGTTTTACCTGCTGAAAGTTACATATTTATAGACAATACAAATAGAGAAGACCATATGTTATCACCACCGTCGTCACGGATATTGGGGCATCAAAAATCAGCCAACCTTTTTTTGAATGATGGACTCACCTGGTTCCTACGCAACCGTAAAAATCCGTGACGAGATGTGTCTTCTCTATTTGTATTGTCTATACTTATACTACACGACAAAATAAAGACACAACACGCTAGCACAAAAACGACAAAAAAAAAAAGGTGAAAGTAACGGCTGAATAATATTTTTCCGACATACTATACAGGATGGTCCGACTTTTATGTCATTAAATTTAAGGATCGATAGAGAATGAAAAATGAAGGGGACTTTCTCCAGAAAACATATCTGAGAAATGCCTAATAACAGAGATACAGCCCTTCAAAGTTGGAAATAAATAATCGTTTTTTCCGCATAACTTTTGAACCGTTCAACCGATTTGATTCAAAATAGAACAAAAGGTTTACTGAAATTATCCCCTGTCGAAAAATCACAACACGTTCCATAAAAAAGTTTCAGGGGCGTGAACATTAGGGGGTGTCCCTACTTTTACCCCCCTATTTTTCACTCTCTAGTTATTTTTGGAAACTGTTCATAATTTTGAGTTTTAAGTTCAATTTGAAAGAAAAAGTCACCCTTGCAAAGTTTAGATTGGAGGCTTCGTTTAGGAGATATTTGAGTTTGAAACTTTGAAAAACATCCAGAAATCGCCACTTTCCAGAGCCCAAATTGTTTTTTTCCTGAAAATTTCTCGTGTTATGGAAAAAATGGTGGTTTATTAACTAAGAAATTCTAGAAAACCCATTTCAGCTGAGAAATCATGAGTTTTTTTTAGATTTTAATTTTTAGACCTTTGAAAGTTGTGCTTTTGAGATGTTTTCCAAACCTTCAAACCTGAATTTCAAAAACAACTAGGGGGGTAAAAAATCGGGGGGAAAAGTAGGGACACCCCCCAATGTCTACGCCCCTGAAACTTTTTTATGAAACATGTTATGATTGTTCGACAGGGGATAATTTCAGTAAACCTTTGGTTCTATATTGAATCAAATCAGTTGAACGGTTCAAAAGTTATGCGGAAAAAATGATTATTTATTTCCAACTTTGAAGGGCTGTATCTCTGTTATTAGGCATTTCTCAAATATGTTTTATAAAGAAAGTCCACTTCATTTTTCATTCACTATCGATCCTTGAATTTAATGACATAAAAGTCGGACCACCCTGTATACGGCAAAAAAGGGGATATTCACGACAGAATGAGGGTTTGCACGACAAATTTCGAAGACTGTAAATCGCCCTTGACGTTTTCTAATCCTTAACCTAGTCTTTGTCACACTTGGGAGCCCCAGTGCTTCCTTGAAGTCTTATTTTAAAAGTTTACTGGCAATCTAAATGCAAAACACAGTGTGAAGGTCCTTGTGTCTTCTTGCATTTTTGAACCTTGAAGCGCCAATTTTGATTTGATTTCTTTGAACTGCAGAGGCTCTTTGATCTTGTCACTTCAGAGACCCAGTACCCTCCCTGGAACTCCAATGGAGCATCAAATCGTGTTCCTGGGAAATTATAGCGCCTCCAGTCAATCTTCTACAGTTGTTAATTGGCAATCTGATATATAGCCGATTAGCCGGTCTAAAAGAGGGCCTAGTGCTCTCTTCAGACATCAATTCCAACTAGTTGGTTTGTCTGCAACTGCAGAAGCTCCCTTGAAGTCTTCTCGAGTCACTTCTCTTGCCACTTAGGAGTCCTACTCCTCCCGTCTCTTGTAGATTTTAACAGTTCAACATTGGCTTTCTTGTCTGCAACTGTAAAGGCCCCTTTCGAAGTTCTCCTACGTCAATTTTATCTTTTTCTACCTTGAAACCCTAATATCCTAGACAGACTGGCAGACTGCACGTCTTGACACACTATAGAAAGCTTAATGATCATTAACGATGGATCGTCATTTAACTTCCCTTGCTGTCTTGGTGACAGCAAGGGAAACGTAATTACGTTCGTGCTTGATGATCATTAACCAAAACAACCTCATTATTTTCCCCCTTGCTGTCTTGGCGACAGCAATAGAAGTTAAATGACGATCCGTTAATGATCATTAAGCTTTCTAATGTGTCCAGGGTATTAAATGATCATTGCACTTGATGATCAATAACGTTAAATGACGATTGCGAATTTGGGGGTGACAGACTACAAATCGTAATAAGCGGATGAGCTTGTGCCGTAGCGCGTAAATAAACGTGGCGATCAATTTTCCCCTAAAATGTCAATGTCAAATTGTCGAATATGGTCCGAAGTATTGGGCTATTCTTGCCCTTATTATCTACAGGGTGTCCCAGAAATGGCGCATAAACTCTCCAGTACGTTGCTGGGAATTCATCATAGAGTCGGGGAAAAATATTAGAAAAAATCTTTGGCTTTTATTTATTAAGTTATCGCCAAAAAACTAAACGGTTGATTTGGCAAACGTGCACGACTGCACGTGTTCACCTACACACGTACCGCTAGGTAAGAATACATTTGTTCCAATATAAACATGGTCATCATAGAAACGGTCATTGTCAGGGCCAATTTAGACATTTCCTTGTAGGTACTGATACTGATGTACCTGCCTGCATGGTACCTACTGGCACAGCTACTGGCTGATAACTACCGATCGCACCTCTTCGTAATTTCAAGAACTTTCGCGCATTCAGAAAATAAACTTGTAAAACTGTGTTTCTCCCATTTTTATTTAGGAGTTACTGAGGCTGTCTCAGAAAGAAATTCACTTTCAAAAACGCCACACCCTTTTCACTTATTCAACTTGTTCTGAACTAACAATCCCAAGAAGAATCCTTGCAAATCATGTGTGATAATTAACATCCGTCAGGCTCCTTTGACGATAGGAGTTTGGGACTACCCGTATTCGAGAAAAAAGTATCTGCATGCAGTCCCAGTGAAACTTTGTGAGCCTTTCGATCTGGTTGATACTGAAACAGTTCGAAAACGTCCTCTTCAGCATCAGGTACCCTTCCTTATGGTACCTGAAGGTACATGATGAGGGCGGCCGCGATCGGCTTGTAATAATGCAGATGCTACCTGTCCGGTCCTTCTGGCTCTTTCTTCTGTTCTTATCATCACATACGATCGGGATGCTTTCTTTGAGGGTATTGCTGGGGGTGAAAAATGCGTTCCGCCTGCAAGTGATTGCCGCGACGTTCTCCCAAAATCAGTAACATATCACTGTATTCGCTAGCCGCATCCATTATTCGCGGAAAAGTGTAAACAAAGCAGGAATGATGCAAAATGACACTCTAATGACACTGACTGATCTGATTGACAGAAATTGACGATTTTTTATTTATCCACTGTCAGATTGTAGGTATACCTACCTAGGATACCTACTCATACTCATTTGTTTTTCACCGATGATGCCAGATCCATTTTCTGGGTAATTTGATTGAAAATTTGCAAAATTTAAAATTGGCTGTAATCGTTAATCAAAAGTTGTTGAGGATTATTTCACCAGAAAATGATGAAAGGGCTTTGTCTCCATGAGATAAATATTGCGATTTCGAAAAAATCACAGAAATAAAGAAGTTGAGTTTTCAAATGCAATGTCTTATATCTCGAAGAGTGGTCAAGGAGGAATTTTTTTAGTATTTTTCTAGGGTTCCCTAGAACGTCCGCTACAACGTACTGTAGAGTTTATGCGCCATTTCTGGGACACCCTGTATAATTAAAATACAAATTCCATATTTTCGGTGAGGAATATTTAGCTTAGATTCCATTTAATCAAGAAAGCAATAATTATTTTATCAAATGCTCGCAGTGTTCACACCACACCATGCTATCTTTATTCGTTGCCAAAATATATGTTGAATTTGCAATGAGTCGAAAAAAAATTTTCATGGAGGAAAAGATGGATAAGAGACTGATGATTTAGTCAATAACCTGATCAAAATCGCATAGTCCCACAGTCTAAGTAAACTGCGCAACAAATATGTTGTCGCAAGAGAAAAATTGGCCCGACTTTGGACCACAATTACTTTTGAACGACACAAACCATTTCGTTTTTGTTTTGATGGTTAGTGAGATCAGTCTTTCCGTTATTCACCTTCAGGAGGTGAAGGTCAGGAAGCTTCATGTAAAAAATCTACAGGGTGAAATATAAAACAGTGCAAAATTTTAGCAAATTCAACGGACCCCTGTTTTCAGATTTTTTTCTCAAATGTAAATGAAAGGATCATAAAGCGTGATGTTTTGGCTTTCGCCCAGTTTTGAAATTTTTGGAATCGGAACTCTGGTTCTGACATTATGATTTTTTTTCTCTTGGAGGATGCTGATTTATCCTATCGCTACAAGGAAGACTGTTAGCCTAGGGAGCCTGTCATCATCAAAAACTAAAATTGACCATCAGCATCAAGTTCAGAAGGTCAAAATCACAAAAAAGCTTGTTTCAATTGTGAAAATCTGATCAAATTCAATTTTTAGGGAAAACACCTGTATCGCCCATTTTGAATGGGCCCCCTTTTTGAAGCCTTGATCAAGGTATTCCAGATGGTCTGCAAGTAAAGTTGCTGAGAACCGCAACAAGATTCGTGAATTGCAACCTCCCATCATCAGAGTAACATAGTCTTCTTTGTAGCGATAGGATAAATCAGCATCTTTCAAAAGAAAAAAATCATAATGTCAGAACCAGACTTCTGATTTCAAAAATTTCAAAACTTAACACAAGGTAAAACATAACGCTTTACAATCCTTTCATTTGCATTTGAAAAAAAAAATCTGAAAATGGTCTGTTGAATTTGCTAAAATTTTATACTCTTTTACATTTCACCCTGTAGATATTTTACATGGAGCTTCCTGATCTTCACCTCCTGAAGCTGAATAACGGAATGACTGAGCTCGCTAACCGTCATAACAGAATCGAAATGGTTTGTGTCATTCAAAAGTTATTGGGGTCCAAACTCGGACCAATTTTTCCCTCGCGACAACATATTTGTTGCGCAGTTTAGTCTAACCAACTTTTAATTTCGCGCGGGCGCGGCCCTGGTTCATGTGCGCGGTTAGCAGGTGGCAAGGCAACTGACAGATGCATGTTATAGTTCATTATGTTCGTATCTATCGTGTGGTCATTCTAACTTTTTTGCAATTTTTCAACTGCTTTTGCAATTGGTATGGAATAAGAATAAGTATTTATGGAAATAAACACTTATATAGGTACCTATATACCTATCCTATCCCACGGATACTTAGGAAAAACCTATTCCCTCATCAATAAATTCGACTTTGCAAAAAATAGGGTGCCGCCAACCGATATCCAGCTACAAGTTCGCAATGTTCGTATCATCCAACTCTCGCAAACAGACGGTCATTTCTTATGTAAATCGGAAGATTTTTCAATTTTTCGTATGTGCTTATACCTACGTGCACGCTACGGGCATTATATACCTCCCTACCTCACGGATACTTACGGAAACCTATCTCCTCATCAATAAATTCGACTTCGTCCAAAAATTAAGTGCCGCCAATCGATATCGTGCTGCACGTTTGCAATGTTCGTATCATCCAAATTCCGCGAATAGGTGGTCATTTCTTATGTAAAACGGGGAGTTTTCAATTTTTCGTACGTGCTTATACGTGCAGGCTACGTGCATTATCTCGATCATAATTTGGTACAAGAAATGTTGTTGCAAGAGGCAAGACACAAAATCCAGCTCCTCCATTACAGAAATACGTGTCTGACACTTTGAATGGCGTACTGAAATGACAGACTTGATGACAGATATCGCGATTCATTGCAGAAACGCTGGCCAATGGTATTCAATAATCACGGCGATTATGGTTAATCCCAGTTAATGATCAATAACTAGGAGTAACCATCATAGGTCCCTTCGTTTCGGTTTTTTTGAGTGCGCATGTCGGGCGCGAATTTCATAGTTTCGTACACCGATATTGAAAATTAACATTAAAAAATATTGTAGTGCACCTAAAATTCCACAAATAATTTGGTTGAATGTTAGATACCATTTTCTATATTCAAAGGAAATGTTTCATTAAAATAAGGTTCAATGATCATTTGTGGAATTTCAAAACAACAAGACATTGGCGCCAACTGTCACTTGTGACAATAAAATTATGATCACACTTCTCGTTTCTACCTGACCTACATTTCATTTGCTTATTTTTTGACGAAAGAACACAACTTGTTGAAAATGGCTGTACCGAGAAGGAAGTTCAAAGAAGCTACGAAGAGGAGCATTTACGGTATGTGTAAAAGTGACAGCCAGGAACCAGTAGTTGGTCAGGCAGCTAGACAGAGCATGCAGCGTTGCCATTCAACTGACAGGTGTACGAAAGTTTCCAAAATATGGAGCCTTCAAGCATGCGCACCTGCCCAAACGAGGTAGCCTTCATGGGCGAATTCAAGATGGCGGCCGTAAGAGAAGAAGGAGTCGACTGTCATATTTTAGAAAATAGTAGGCGGGGACGATGACAACACACCACATTTAATTCATGAGGTCATTCTTTGTCGACATGCAAAGTTTTATCCAAATATCTCGGAAAATCACTGATTTTTTGTAAAATGCCCATTCCCATGAAATCGACCATAGTGGGAGCGGTACGCAAAATGATACTGCATTTTAGAGTAGAGTAACGAGATTTTGCATGGGTGTACCTTATACCAAAACAAGCGATTTGACCCGCAGCACTCCATATTTCGTGCCTTAGGGGGCCCATGGGGGCCCTCCAAATTTTCAAGACGCAAGAACTTTCACAAAACGATCATTGAGTATCGTCATGTGTGCCATAGAAGAAGCTTACGGGTCTATTGTAAATGTTTTCATCAATTGTCGTCATGTCCGTTCCATTCCTCACACTTGAAAAAAAAAATTCCTTGGCAGAGGCAGAGGTCAAAAAAACTGTTTTTAATTTTTCTCATATGTCAGAAAACGATGGATTCATATGTTTTGTTACGTTTTCAACTAAGTCGCATTCCTGAGTCTAATAATAAAGAAAATTTTTTTGAAGTGGTATTTTCCAAAGAAGTGTCTTTGTAAGTCTTCAGTACACCTTTTCCAAGAGCATTTCTTTCTGTGTCCCCACTGAAAATCACTCGTAATTTTTGCAGGACTAGACACCTCGAACTCTTTTTTTTTTGGTGATTTTGACCCTACATGACTCTACAACACCCAAGAAAGCCCAAAAAAAAATTTTTCTGCTGGGCCGTCCAACAATTCAATCCAGGCTGCAGGCGCAGGCAGTTTAGTTTTAGTGGAAAATATACTTCTATGCCGTGTTTTATAGTAGTACTACAAAACGCAGAGTCGTTAGGTATGAGTTGGTATATTTTCCCCTGAAACCAAATCGCCTGACTTAGATCAAATTTATCTGACCGTCTCCCCTACTGAAAAATCAACATGCCAAGAATTTGACGGCCCAGCAGAAAATAATTCTTTTTGGGCTTTCTTGAACGTTTTTGAGTCATGTAGCATAGAAATCACCAATAAAAGAGTTCGAGGTCTCTATTCCTGCAAAAATTTGAGTGATATCCAGTGCGGACATAAAAAGAAATGCTCCTGGAAAAGGTGAACTGAAGACGTCACCACGTCTTTGGAAAATACCACTACAAGAAATTTTTCTTCATAATCCACCTTGCCCAAGACATACAGTTTCACGCATACCTGTGAGCGTGGAACTAGCGATCTGTAGAGCTGTTTGTATTAGCGGGAATCTGCGCTCACAGGTATGCGCATGAGTGATTTCTCATATGGGAAAAGTGGATTAGGCTTACGGAATGCGATTTAGTTGGGAACGCAACAAATCATGTCAATTTATCGCTTCCTTGCATATAAGAAAAAATAAAAACAGTTTTTTTGACCTCTGCCAAAGAATTTTTTTTTCAAGTGTGAGGAATGGAACGGAAACGACGACAATTGATGAAATCATTTTCAATAGACCCGTAAGCTTCTTTTATGGAACACATGACGATACCCAATGATCATTTTGTGAAAGTTCTTGCATCTTGAAAATTTGGAGGGCCCCCATGGGCCCCCTAAGGGACGAAATATAGAGTGCTGCGGGTCAAATCGCTTGCTTTGGTATAAGGTACGCCCATGCGAAATCTCGTTACTCTACTCCAAAATGCAGTATCGATGTGTTTTTAGATGTGTACCGCTTCCACTACCACTGAACTAAAAATATGTCGGAAACGGCTGGAAATATTCAGATGTGTTTTTTTTTCAGCTTAATAAACATTGAATTATGAATCTACAGTACATATAGATGCTGTACATGCCGTGTACATGCTGATTTTCATGACTCCAACTTTTTTGGTTCATGAGTTGGAATTTTTGCATTTTTTGATCACCTGTATACGGCGTCTGCACGGACCAACATCTTGGCAACACCTCTTGAAATTTAGGCATGGGTATGTACAACATTCGTACCAAACGGCACTGCTTAATCATTAAATGCAAGATGATGGTGGTATTATAGCCTTAACATCCGGACTATACAATAGCAAAGGTGGCGATAGAAGATAGAACGCATATAGGTAGTAGACTTGAAGAAAATGGCACTGCGGAGTGCAGATCTTGACCCCATGCGGATCTTTCACCCCCATCAATCCTATTTGGTGAATTGGCTTGCTTTTCAGCTTGAAATTATTCGACGCAATCTTTGAATAATTGCATTCTGAAGCTGGTGCATTGGAACTCATCAATTTATTATTTATTTTATGTATTAAAAAAACCTCTGTAAGTGCAAAACTACAAGATCTTGTGGGTATGTACCAAGTACCTATCTTGCATATTATTATAATTGTTCATTGTGTGTATGGAAAAAATTCAAGGTTGTCTACACTGTTTTTCTTTGAAAAAAAGTCATTATAAGTTTCCTGAAGAGAAGAAATCAATAATAATAATAAGATAATAATAACAATAAGGCAAAGTTCGGCAGAATACTAACGCAGCCAGTTATTTAGCCGCGCTTCATAACAATAATCCAACTCGGGCGAAGAACAGATAGCCACGTGGAGTTATACAGATTAAATTCATGTAATAACAATCAAACAGGAAGCAGACTCTAAATATACATATTTCACGTTTTTCATTCAATGCGAGCAAGGCAGCGAAAATCTTCGACCGAGTATTTATGGTTGCCTAATCAATCGCCCACCGGAGGTCGTCCCGCAGGATCAAAGTGCGCCATCCTTGGCACCAGCACACGATCATCTTCGCATCGTCATCCAACGCTAATGACACCTGGAATTGATCCGAATGTTCGTCGCAACATAATGGGATGATGAAGATGTTCTTAATTGGCTTTTAGATCCTCCAAATTACTGTAATCCAAACCAAGTGGAGTTACCTTGGGTGCGTGCGCCGCGTTTCTTTGAAACCATGATTACATATTAGGATGGCATGTTATGTTTGTCTTTAGATTGCGTACACTTATATGATGTTTTTTCGGTGTTTGTTATCAAATATTTTGTCACCACATGGTTTGATAATGATCCGTGCTCCATCGGGTGCAAGGAGTGTTCTTCGTATCCTTGTCATCAGCATGACGTCAGATCCAAAGAGATTATTATATTTTTTACCCAAGGCCGGAATGGTTTTCTTTTGGTATTGTATGCTACAGTCTCGATTTGGAAATAAAGAAGTAGGTTCTTATTTATTATTCATAAGGGCTTGGGTGCCACCCTTCTGGCTGGTGTAGCCAGCACCTACAGGAAATCGATACGGACAATGCGACAGTCAATTTAGCATGACTAGAAACTAAACCATGACTTGTTTCCCATATTCTTCTTCGATGATAAAATATGTCGCTACCTAATCCAAAGTTCAATTCTTGGATTCGAATCGATGATGCATTACAAAATTCTTGTGCTAATCGAACAAACTTTGACGAACAAAAGCATTGTGTTGGGCTGTGGTGATTGTATTCTGATGGCCTATGTACTTGGATTATCTAATTATTACTAAACATGTATACTAACTTTACCATTGGTTCGTCATTATTCTTCGCTTCAATTATCCTTGTTGTTTTACCATTTTTATAACTTATCAGCAAGTGAGTTCATGGTAGCTCAGGATGAATAATGATCATTATTATTGTAACATAAGGACAGCAGCAGAAAGGTATCTTGTTTTCTTGTATCAGAAACCACAAAACTTCATATTATCCGACGATAATTACCCTCTATTACCGAAGGAAGTTGCATGGTGTCAAGTTTGTAGGGTTGCTTTTGCTCCTGATATGCGAGTTTCCCCTTCATGAAAGCCGCGCAATAAGCTTTCAACAACAGGAAGGAAAGACCAACTCGAGAAACTGAGAGGAGCACTCTCAAAATGTAGCAACAGGTCCTGCAAGCATTTAAACGAATTTAGATAATGGAGCTATGTACCTACTTTGAAATAACATTATTCATGTTGTGCCACCTTTCTACCTTCTGTGTTTACTCCTCATTCTATGAAATCATTCTAGATTGTCTCTATTTCACAGTTAGTCCCTCGGTTAGTCCAATATGATATACCCCTTCGCTGTCGTCCTTATAGAATAAGACGATTATTATGATGTCAGTAAGATATTTCTACTTAGGTATTTTCTTTTTGTTATTTTTATGTTTCAGTAACTACAATTATTACTTATTGCTGATATGCGCTAATAACTCAATCATCAATTCTGTTCAACTGAGGACTTCAGCCATCACAAGATCTTGAGGAAGTTGTTTGCTGCATCGCCTTGTCTTCGACTCGGGACTATTTCGGAATTCTGATCCAAGAATCCGCGATAAATTCAGAATTCCGAGCTTGAGTCCTCGAGTGCCCTTGAGTTGTATTGGTTTCTTCATGCAACGATCAAAAGTTATCACCAACAGTCACGTATTTTCTTCGTTTTGTTTTTTCGGTAAGTACCTATAGGGAATTTGTAGCGGTTTCTGCAAAAGTTTTTCAGACCTTCAAACATTTTTTTTTTATCTTTTATAAAATGACGGCGGGAGATTGCGGTTTATACGGGACACGCGGTGTCTAGTATCTAGAACGCATGAAGACAATAATAATGGAGGTGATAATTACGCGATTCAGTCGAAGCAATATATCGGGAGGACGCTTGTTTACTAGCGTTCTAATTTGTTCAGTTGAGATATACGAGCTGAAACTGGTTTTGCGAAGCGTCCAGATTTGAACACTAGGTAATGATGAAATGCCCGAGACGTCTATGCCCGAGACCGTGCCTATGGTCCATTCACAAAACGTACATGACAAGCGCTGTCAAATCAGAGTATTTAGAGAGTATTCTGTATGGATTTTGACTCAAGTCAACGTCAGCATTGGCATTGTGACACTGAATGACATTGTGACACTGAATGACATTGTGACATTGTCATTCTAATGATGAAACACAATGAAAAATGTCAATTTAGTGCCATATATCATATGTTGACTCGTCAATAGCTGTATTCCTTTCACACGAAATCTCAGATAATCTCACCTCAGTTAGAGAGAGAAAAAGCGAGATTTGCGTGAGAGGGAGAGAGACACAACTAGCAAATGAAGTGAGAATTCTCAGTTCAGATGATAAAAGGAACGCAGCTAATAGCTGTATAGCTCTTACACGAAATCTCAGATAATCTCACCTCAGTGAGAGAGAAAGAGCGAGAATTGCATGAGAGGGAGAGAGACACAACTAGCAACTGAAGTGAGAATAGGGTGATTGCATGTAGAGGGAGTTTATGGCAAAATGTCAATAGTGTCACTGTCATCTGTTAAGTTTTATCCCGGAGTCAACGTCAACCGGACTAACCTCACTAAATACTGTCATTTTTACGTGTTTTGTTTACATACTGTTTTGTTCGGCGTTTACGAGATCGATAGATTGTGATTTCTGATCATTCTAACAATGCCTTACACGTCTATGCCTTACACCTAGCTATTATGTGCCCCAATGCAATTTCCTAACAAACGTCAAAACATAATTATCGATCCTTGCGCTGCCTGCCGGTGATCAGGTGAACGAATTTCATGCAATTACCTTATTCTCAGTTCAGATGATAAAAGGAACGTAGCTATTTATCCATATGGACAGGGAGCTGGTGGCTCAAAACTTACGTCATAAGGTACAGTCATTACCCATTAAAATCGTGTACAAGCTTTTGACAGGGGGTGTATTGATTTAATCAATTTTGCCCTGGTGTCACAGTGACAAGGTAGCCAAAATTGATCAAAGCAAAGTACACTCCATGTCAAAAGCTTGTACGCGTTTTTAATGGGCAATGACCGTACATGATTTTACCCTGAAGGTCTAATAGTCCAGGACCGATTTGAAATGAGGTAGACATCTTTGATATAAAGCTGAGTTTTTGCAGAGACATCCGGAAGCATGTTCTTATTGACCAAAAAAAAGTCCCCAAGTGTCCCGTTGGCGCTAACCGAGTTATGGGGTGAAAACCGCCCCTAAAAGTGACACGGTGCTGGTTTTTCTTATTTTTCTGCCAAACGGTCACTTGCACGTAAAATAAGTATAGGACTCAAAATATTCCCCACTAAAATCTGCATCGAAAAGGTCTTATCAACCACATGCCTAGGTCCCACCCAATTCGCGTAAACAGCGGTTGAAGTGGGGGGTAGTTTCGAGCGCGTCACGAGAAATTTATGTAACGCTGTGTTTTAAGGTAGATATCTGATAAATGGCTGATCTGACCAAAAAACCGTTGGGGACGAAATTGTTCATTATTATGTTCTGCATACGATGCATGAGTTGTCAATCCCTTTGGAAAAAATTTTTGGGCTATATCACGAAAAAGTGCCCCATATGCAATGCAGAAATTTCAAATAAATTGAAATTTCACAATCGCTTTTGATCCTAAAAGGCCGGTCTTTGACACTGGTCATCACTGATATATTCTTAGTCAAATAAAAAAAGTCCCCGTCCATCCTCTCCACATTAACCAAGTTTTGAGGGGGTAAACCACCCTTAAAGTGACTTCCAACTGGCTTTTCTCAATTTTCGGCTAAACGGTGGCTCAAATGCAAAATTAGTAGGTGACCGAAAATATTCCTGAGTCAATTTTGCATCGAAAAGGTTGAATACACTAATCAGCTAACTCCCACCCAGCTCTTGCAATCACCGTTCGAAGTTCTACAAGTTCGAAGAGCGCGATCTAGACACCCGCTCCGACGCTGCTTAACAGCGGATATCTCAAAAACGGCTTGTTGTAGAATAAAAATGGAAGAGGTTTAATTTATAGGGCGAAACATGTTTTATGAGGTGCGGGTAATGATTTTCAGTTTTACGGGTGATATGAATGAGTTTCAGCGGTTCCTAAATCGTCTCCCAAATAAGAAAAATTAAAAATTTCATGGTTATGTGCCTGTTGAGCACAGATTTTTTCGCAACTGATCAATATATAAATTTTAAATTGCCCATCGCTGAATTGGCAAGGAATTGTGCATCGAATGAAGTTTTGCTCATTTGGCTGGTCCTCACCTAAGCGGTGCAAAACACGTACAAAATTTAGGATAATTCCGAACACGCAGGGAAAATCTCGTATAACTCCGTCTATAGAAGCGTGTATCTCAAAACTGGCTGGTTTAACAGAAAAATGCGCCGAGGAAGAATTGATAGAATGAAGTGTCTTCTACAAGAAGCAGTCCTTGTTTCTTCTTTAACTGAAAAATTATATGAGCTACGCTCGTTTTTCATAAGAGTGTCGAGGGAAATAAAGATTTCCGGCTGGGTTTTGCACAGTGCCCTTTTACAATGAATTATATATTTTTAAAATGTCCAGAACAATAATTTTCATTATGGGTATCACAAAAATGGTGACTAGCAATGTATCTTGATAATAATAATAATAATAATAATAATAATAGATAGTAATGGTAACAACACAAATTGAAAAAAAAAACTGGTTTTCTCAAGTCCACCGAGTATAGCATCCAAAGGCTGTGAAAAAAACCGCCTTTGAATTGTCATAATAATAATAATAATAATAAATTGACTTTATTTCCAGGCGGCATTCAGCACAGTGCTGCTCTTCCAGCACTGTGCTGAATGCTGAATGAGTAATGTACCTACACTGATTTTTCAATAACACGTTTACGTCATCGTCCTTCGAATCAAATATGATTGTTCTTATTCTTGAAAAATCAGTGTACATTATGACATTTCAAAGATGTTGTTTTTTACAGCCTTGGATGCTGTACTCGGTGGACTTGAGAAAACCAGTTTTTTTTTAAATTTGTGTTGTTACCAATACTATTATTATTATTATTATTATTATTATTATTATTATTATTATTATTATCATTATACATTGCTAGTCACCATTTTTGTGATACCCATAATAAAAATTATTGTTCTGGACATTTTAAAAATAGATAATTCATTGTAAAAGGGTACTGTGCAAAACCCAGCCGGAAATCTTTATTTCCCTCGAGACTCTTATGAAAAACGAGCGTAGCTCATATAATTTTTCAGTTAGAGAAAAAACAAGGACTGCTTCTTGTAGAAGATACTTCACTCTATCAATTCTTCCTCGGCGCATTTTTCTGTTAAACCAGCCAGTTTTGAGATACACGCTTCTATAGACGGAGTTATACGAGATTTTCCCTGCGTGTTCGGAATTACTCTAAATTTTGTACGTGTTTTGCACAGCTTAGGTGAGGACCAGCCAAATAGCCCAAGAAAAATAGATTTTGACCTCAAAAAAAATACTGTAGTCGTGAAAATCACAGATTTTGTTCAGAATTTTGTTCTCTTTCCAAATGTTTGGGTTTCAGAAAAATCCCAGCGGAGGCTTTTTTTTTAGAGCTGTCAAAAATCTGAAAACCTTTAATTCCGAACAATTTCAAAATAAGCTCAATTTTTCATGAGATTTCAAGTACACACAGTTATGTGGAGACTGCACATGTTGAAAATGAACATTTGAACAATTCTGAACCAAACACGATAAAAAATTTCATAGTTCTATTGGAATATTTCGATTTGTCCTGTCAAATGTATATGATATAGGAAAAATAGTAAAAAAATCGCTAGAACCTTGGGAAAAATGAAGACTTCCTGAAAATTTGACATTCTGTTCAGACTTGGATGCCCTACTACATACCCAAAATTGACAGAAATCCCACCCCGGGGTCTTGAGTTATCGGAGGGGGGGTAATCAATTGGAACTCAGAATGGAGGGGATGAAACCTGTTAATCCACTGGATGCAAATATATCGCAATTCGACGCATCATATCTTGTTGATACCATTTTGGCACAAAAAGTGTCGATTATTGTTGAGTGGGGGTCGTGGGAGGGGCGAAGCTCAGCTAGGTGGTTCTTTTTGTTTTCCTAGTCATATAGAACCGATCACGACAAGTCTGGTATCTTTTCCGACTAAATCCAAACTCCTGACCTCGAATTCGATGTGTAAATTTCAATGAAAACAAGTTTGAACAAGTTAACTTGAAAAAACTTGTTTTTTTCTTTGGCAATTTTGACAGTTTTTTTTTCACTGTTAGAGGTTTGAAATCTTCGAAAATATTTCAAGAGGCATCAGATTCAAGTGTCTTTTGCACGAAAATCATTCACTCAACGTATTATTTTGTTTTTTGATATTAAAAAATCAATTTGAACCTGTGAGTCGATCAGGCGCGGTGTCTACTACTGACCAGAACACTACAACATGCACCTGCAAATACAAATAGCTCAAACTCAAAACTCTGCAGAGCGATCCATAGCGATTTTGTTTCATGTTATAGCAAATTCAATTCTGCAAAAATACTCGAACTTTCAAAGATAAGTTATCATTTGTTCAATAGTTTGAGCTAGTTTTATTTGCAGGTGCATGTTGTAGTGTTCTGGTTGTTAGTAGAAACCGCGCCGAACCGACTCACAGGTTAGAATTGATTTTTTAATATCCAGAAACAAAATAAAACATCGAGTGGACGATTTTCGTGAAAAAGACACTCTAATCTAATGGACCATGAACTATTTTTGAACGATTCAGACCTCTAACAATAAAAAAAACTGTCAAAATTGTCAAAGAAAAAAACAAGTTTTTTCAAGTTAACTTGTTCAAACTTGTTTCTATTCAAATTTACACATCGGATTCAAGGTCAGGAGTTTCAATTTAGTCGGAAAAGATACCAAACTTGTCGTGATCGGTTATATATGACCATCAGGAAAACAAAAAGAATCACCTAGCCGAGCTCCGCCCCTCCCACGACCCCCCCTCAACAATAATCGACACTTTTTGTGCCAAAATGGTATCAACGAGATATGATGCGTTAAACTGCGATGTATTTGCATCCAATGGATTAACGGGTTTCATCCCCTCCATTTTGAGTTGCAACTGATCACCCCTCCTCCAATAACTCAAAACCCAGGGGTGGGATTTCTGTCAATTTTGGGTATGTAGTAGGGCATTCAAGTCTGAACAGAATACCAAATTTTCAGGACGTCCATATTTCTTTCAAGGTTTCAGCGATTTTTTTTACTATTTCTCCTGTATGATATACATTTGACAGAAAAAATCAGAATATTCCAACAGAACTATAAAATTTTCCATCGTGTTTGGTTCAGAATTGTTCATATGTTCATTGTCAACATTTGCAGTCTCCACATAACTGTGTATACCTGAAATCCCATGAAAAATTCAGCTTAATTTGAAATTGTTCAGAATTATCAGTCTTCAGACTTTTGACAGCTCTAAAAAAAAAGCCTCCGCTGGGATTTTTCTGAAACCCAAAAATTTAGAAAGAGCACAAAGTTCTGAACAGAACCTGTGATTTTCACGACTACAGTATTTATTCTGAGGTTGAAGTGATATTTCGGCTAAAATTCCTGTACTAAAATGGGCGAAACTTCATTCGATGCACAATTTCTTGCCAATTCAGCGACGGGCAATTGAAAATTTATATATTGATCAGTTGCGAAGAAATCTGTGTTTAACAGGCACATAACCATGAAATTTTTAATTTTTCTTATTTGGGAGACGATTTAGGAACCGCTGAAACTCATTCATATCACCCGTAAAACTGAAAATCATTACCCGCACCTCATAATACATGTTTCGCCCTATAAATTGAACCTCTTTCATTTTTATTCTACAACAAGCCGTTTTTGAGATATCCGCTGTTAAGCAGCGTCGGAGCGGGTGTCTAGATCGCGCTCTTCGAACTTGTAGAACTTCGAACGGTGATTGCAAGAGCTGGGTGGGAGTTAGCTGATTAGTGTATTCAACCTTTTCGATGCAAAATTTACTCAGAAATATTTTCGGTCACCTACTAATTTTGCATTTTAGCAACGGTTTAGCCGAAAATTGAGAAAAACCAGTTGGAAGTCACTTTAAGGGTGGTTTACCCCCTCAAAACTTGGTTAATGTGGGGAGGATGGACGGGGACTTTTTTTATTTGACTAAGAATATATCAGTGATGACCAGTGTCAAAGACCGGCCTTTTAGGATCAAAAGCGATTGTAAAATTTCAATTTATTTGAAATTTCTGCATTGCATATGGGGCACTTTTTCGTGATGTAGCCCAAAAAATTTTTTCCAAAGGGATTGACAACTCATGCATCGTATGCAGAACATAATAATGAACAATTTCGTCCCCAACGGTTTTTTTGTCAGATCAGCCATTTATCAGATATCTACCTTGAAACACAGCGTTACATAAATTTCTCGTGACGCGCTTGAAACTACCCCCCACTTCAACCGCTGTTTACGCGAATTGGGTGGGACCTAGGCATGTGGTTGATAAGACCTTTTCGATGCAGATTTTAGTGGGGAATATTTTGAGTCCTATACTTATTTCACGTGCAAGTGACCGTTTGGCAGAAAAATGAGAAAAACCAGCACCGTGTCACTTTTAGGGGCGGTTTTCACCCCATAACTCGGCTAGCGCCAACGGGACACTTGGGGACTTTTTTTTGGTCAATAAGAACATGCTTCCGAATGTCTCTGCAAAAACTCAGCTTTATATCAAAGATGTCTACCTCTACCATATAAAATTATCAAACGGTCCTGGACTATAATGTGCGCGTTGATAAGGTTGTAAAAATTGCTTTGTCTTACATGTCAGACCGGGGGCTTTAGGCTGCTGATCTTGTCAATTTTCGAAAAAAGGGCCAAAAATTTACGTCATGAGGTACAGTGGCGGACTTTAAAATCGCACCACCTTTACAAAATCAAGAAGCCAATTCTCATTGTCATTGCATTGTCATACAATGCAAATTCGACTGCTCAATTTAGAAGGGTGGTGCGATTTTAAAGTCCGCCACTGTAAATGGATGAAACCAACGGGATTTTGTGTGGGAACATCCCCTTAATCGAAAATCTGGCCGTAGCACACTGGGCGGAATCGCGTTCGTAGCCGGACATAAGTCTGAAAAATGATTTCGAGAATTCAGCGATGATTCTATTCCAGGGGTGTAGCCAATTAGTCCACGATCTCATTTCATTGTAATGATTTTGTTCCAACTCCTTTCTTATTGAGTAATCAGTCTCAAAGTTTGGGTCATTACCACAGCTTGGAACAAAAAAAAAAAGTTCCAATATTATGGAGGATTTTCAGATCCGGGTAACACAGTCATACAAACTGTTATTTCGACTTCAATGGATAGCTCTTGTAGCCTCATCAATGTAGAATCAAATTGTAAAGATTGTTTTACTACAGGGTGTTTTAAAAAGCTCTAAAAAAAAATTACATAAAGATAATTGAAAAATGCTATTTTTCTTATGAATAAGTGATTTTCGCTGGTGCGAAAGTGGTAGTTGCCTTTAATTGCCATCAAAGTTTTTGCTGACATTGTGTCAGTGGACCATTTATCCTCACAGAAACATTGAAATATCCTGCGACTATGCGCGACTCTGCGGTTGGTAAATTTTTTTTCAAGAGTATTTTCAATAATTTTGCCGTAACTTTTTTGAATTTAATAGGTGATAAATCAGGTTGAACTTGAAAAAATCATGGGCTATGGTAAGTATGGTAAATAAATGTGATAATATTCAATGATCACCTTTTCCTAATGGAAAAAAAACGAAAAAAAGAACTGTCCTCCAATAGGATTTGAACCCGGGATCTCTCGCATGGGAGTTCATGTCCAGCTAGCTGAGCTACTTCGCCCACTGTGCGTAGGACAAAATTTTTGGGTCCTTAAGACAAGTTTGAAATTTTCAAAAAATAAGACCAAAATTTACATACATTCATCAATTATTTCTCAGGTGTTTTGTTGACTAACCCATTAAGTGTGATATATATTTGTAATCAGGATAAAAAAGGAAATTGATTTCCATGTTAAAATACATGGTGTAAAATACAGAAACATTTTTCGATGTTGCACCCTGTAATAAGCGATGTACAGTTGGGAGCGAAATAATTCATACGGTTCCGCTAGTACATGTGGCTAGTACTAAGTCGACTGGATTTTAGAAATGTTAGCTGCTTGGATCGTTCTTGAATGCCAGTTTTGATTATGATCAAGTAGCTAACATTTCTGAAATCCAGCCGACTTCCTAGCGGAGCCGTATGAATTATTCCGCTCCAAATTGTATCATTGAAAATTTTAGTGGACAGATTCGAAACCTACGTAAGAAATCTTGTGAGAATCGTTTTTTATTCTTAAAATTATGTCTAAGAGGAAGTCTCCAGGAGGAGGTGAATTTTGGCCTTTTTTGAAAATTTCAAACTTGTCTTATGGACCGAAAGCCCCTAAAAATTTTGTGTTCCCATACAAAAGCCCGTTGGTTTCATTCATGTACCTTATGACGTAAATTTTGGCCCTTTTTCGAAAATTGACAAGCTCATAGCAGGCTAAAGCCCCCGGTCTGACATGTAAGACAATGAAATTTTTAACAACCTTATCAACGCACATTAGACCTTCGGGGTTTAAATCGAGGCACCCTGTCCATGACCAATACAGAATGTTTGTTTGTTACCATACCAAACATGTCAAAAATGGTGTTAGTCACGGTTTACCATACAACTTTGTGAAAAATCACACCTTGGCCAATTCACAGTCGCATGGTACGCCACTGGTACATATTACACTTTCTGGGAACTTATTGCAAATTGTTCCTCGACCTTGAAAATATAAGGTCCAATGAAAAAAGTATGAAAAAAACAACAATTTAAAAAATGGTAAGTAACTTCTTGTACCTTTGACCTTCCACAGACAAAATGCCAAGCCCCAGACAAATGGGGACTTTTAGCGCGTATTGTTCCCCATCAAATTCTGAAGGGATCCTCAAATTCGTCAAATTCGCAGATTTTCTTCAATTTATTCCGGGTTAAAATTTGTTTTGCCTGGTAGTTGCAGCGGTACGCTTTTTGATTCTGCATTTTGTGATACTGCAATGAAATTTGGCACATGCAAATTGCATAAAATTCCAAGTGATTTGACCCGCAGCATACTCAAAAATTTGTCCATTTGTTCATTGTCTGGGGGCCCCTCAAATTTTCAAGATGTCAGAACTTTTACCGTGCATCATTCAGTACCGCCCTATATACCGTACATGACCAAAACAACTTTGTTCTTGACGATCATAACATTTTTCGTCATGTCAATTCCATTCTTCTTATAGAAAAAAAGGTAATTGTTGACGACGACTACTTCTCGACTAGCATTTTCTAAGAGTTAGGCAACCACTTAAACAGCTATATAGGACGCTTCCTTCTTGCATGTACTTACGTCGTAGGACAAGTAATGGAAAGAAGGGGCATTTTACAGTGGAAATAGTGGTTTCCCCAAGAAACTACGGTCGACGAACGTGATGTTGTGGTGGTGTCTACCTACCGTGAAAAGTTGGTGGCTGAAGTCGAGAAGTAGTGGTCGTCAACAATTACCGAAAAAAAAATTTCTCTGCCTGGTCAACAAATTGAAAAATATATTTTTTTGGCATGGTAAAAGTTCTGACATATTGAAATTTTAAGGGGCCCCCAGTCGCCCCCTAATGGACAAATTTTTGAGTGCTGCGGGTCAAATCACTTGAAATTTTACGTAGTCTGCATATGCCAAATTTCATTGCAGTATCACAAAATGCAGAATCAGGGTCATTTCGCTAGCGTACCGCTGCAACTATGGGCTATGAAAGTCGATCTATTTTTGCTCAGCGTTTTGGCGTTCAATAGCGTTTTCGAGTCACTAGAACTGAACCAGTGGTGGAACCACGAACACTCGACAGTTGTCGATCTTGACGATTTCCCTTTTCCACTCTGCACCCCTTACCCTAATTTCCCCTTCCCCTCTGCACTCTTCATCCTTTAGGAAAGTTAGGAAAAGGAAAATTGTCGAGTGTTCGTGTTCCACCACAGTTCAGCTTTACAATCAGGGGACTTGATTGGTTTTCAAGAATCTCTGGCCAATCAGTGATTTTCGAGCTGAATTATCTCGGTTCTATAGTGACTCGAAAACGCTATAAGCATTCTTATTGCCAAGGTGGGATTTCCAGGCCATAGCCGTTGGACTACTTTATTATCGTATACCTGTATAGTGTATAATCGTATCAACTATAATTCGGGGTGCGATTAATAGTCCATAATTTTTCAAGGAACATCAGTTCGTTATATAAACTCGTCCTATATGGGCTCGTTGTATTTTCAGCTTTGGGATAACAACTCATGACATTGTTACGATATCTCGCGTACGGGTTCGAATTTAATTGAGACGATCGATTTAAAACACGCACTATTTATTTCTGCGTACTACAATAAATACACGCCAACAATTATCTACTTGGAATATCGCTGTGATTATCGTTCGCTTATTCGCTCGCTGTCTCTTCCAATTCAATACTACTGTGAGCTGCCGGTTGATACCTTATACATATAAGGCTTCCGTATAGTGTTCCCGAACTTTCTGTCATCTTCCAGCAATTTCCATAGTGGCCCGGCATATGCGGTTTCTAGACCACTACTGAATAATGACACACACCTTTCGCGTGCTTTCCGTGTATTCTGGAATCTGTACCTCCGCCAAAGTGGACAGATGTGCCTTGATCGAACGTTGGAGTCTCCCAGTCGTGTATACTTCTGGAATGCACCAGATCGCTCCGCCTTCTACACTGCGATCTTGCACGGAGTAGCCGCTCGTAACAATATTCCTGAAAAATTATTATCGACAATAATCGAATCACTTATTATATTACAGCTGACTGTATTCTCATACCTCTTAAGTGCATTTTGCTACTAAAGGTAACGCTTTTAACATTAGCTTATTATCTTAAATGGATCAGATTATGGAAGTGTGTAACACGTTGCCCATGACAACGTGTTGGAAAGATCAACAAATCTAGTGTTAGTCATTTATTTTGATATTTCCCAACCATTTTCAATACTTTTCTCAAGAACCGTTGTAGATTGTATGATTTATCCCTACAACGTCCCTACATATTAAAAGTATTTGATTTTGTTCACGGGGTAGCCGCACTCGCTAAGAAACGCTTGTTCCGCATTCGTCCCGCTCATAAAGACTAATCTATCACTTCACACTTACTTCATGAATAGCTATTTTTGCACATTTCTTCACAAGCAAGTGGATTTCAAATTTACTTTATGGCATCAATCCCGAGATCAAACCAAACCTCAAAATATGTCCTTCCATCAAGTTTCCATATCTTTAAGAATATTAAAAATGTGTTGTGGCACCACAATACTTTTCTGGCGGTATCCAGCGACATAGGTAAGGATTTTGATTGAAGCGTGCCTTCGGGAAAGAGAATTTATCTGATTGTTGAATTGAAGGAAAAGCACCTAGCAAGTTGAGTGAGCATCAGTAGAAGACAAACTTTGCTTATACAACCACATCAAACAGAGCACTGTGGCTCAAGAGGTCTCAGGGGGATGCAGAACCTTACAGCATTTTCGAGTCAGAACCGAGCTAGTTCAGCTCGAAAATCACTATCACTGATTGGCCAGAGATTTTCGAGAACCAATCGAATTGCCTGATTTTAAAGCTGAACTGGTTCGGTTCTAGTGACTCGAAAACGTTATTCTTTATTCGTTATTCGTTATGCGTTATTAAACCTCAAGGAATTCCGGTTTTATCTGCCACCCTCAGAAACCGCCTTTCATCTACACCTTCACAATGGCGCATTACCTTTTCAAGTTCCATAAGAGCATCGTAGAGGTAGCCATGCGAACGCGCGGCCGGTCATTGAAGTAAAATTTCAACTAGTGATTGGCATAAAACTAAAATAAACTTGAAACTTCGTAAAAAATGGCAAAACGGCCATCACTGACGACAAGTCCTGTCGAAGGAATTCATTTCAACAAGTATATCTCGGGATTATCGGTTTACCATTCCGTACCGGTACTTAGTTGTTCCTGGATTCGGATATTGAGTCGAACCATGGGAGGTGCATGTGACGAGAAACGCAGCGTCCGGCTGTTTCCAGTGATTTCGATGAAGAAAGGCATTTCCGGAACTTCTAAACTTCGCTACGCCTGACCGAGAAATTCTGGGAAACCCGGACTGTTGACTAAAACTTTGTTTTGGCACTGCCTTGCTTTTTGCCGAATTTGATTCAAATCCATTAGGTAAGTTTCGAGTTCTCTGACAGATGACAGGACGGTGCATTACTTCAACTATTCTGAATACAGTTTTCCAAGGGTCTTCAAATGACATACCGCACGTTGAGTTCCGTAAGAAATAGCTTCTGTCATTTTACAAAAGTCACACTTCCGTTTGATAGATGACGAAACCCGGTGGCCACGCGAACTCTAACTACATATTATCAAATTTGATTTTGTACCTTAGTCCATACCTAGCGACCATCCTGTGTTTTTGAGAGGTCCACGAGGTTTCTTAGTGAATTGTCTCCAATTTGGGTCCACAGGATTAGATTTTTTTTGGGTTCGGTTACGTTAACTCCATCTCTAAAACTTTGTCGAACAAAATCACAAACTACTCAGAATGGCGTCTAGAAAAAAGATCTGAAATAAAAATTGCGGACCATCCATGCAGTTTCTTGTTCTCTCGGATTTACTGTGATAGTAATAACAATGAACCATCTGGAGGGAAGAGAGCAACTAGAGGAAGGGGGAAAGGGGAAGGGACCACGCACCACTTAATGCTATTGTGTGACGTACGCTGGAAGAAATAGTGCGACGCAATAAAATTATTATCTTGAAATCGGGACGAATTCCAGCATTCGTCCTCACCCTCATGAACTTGAAACTGTCTGTAGAAGTAATGTGTTTCGTCACCAACAAAAGTCTAGAAAAATATGAAGTTGACGTACCTAACTAGAGTCGATTTTTTTTTATTAGCTCCCTCAAAAAGTACAGGTTTACTAACCTTGGGTTTACCCCCTGCGTGGGAGGAAGAAGGGAACCTTTTTTTTAATTTGAATTTTCCGGATAAACTTCAAAGCCTTTTCCAAATATCTCATTATTACAGTCGTCAGTTTTAAGACTTTATTTTGAGCTCCATCATTTGTCCCGGTAAGTTTTGCATTTTCAACTGGAAAACTCGTAAAATTGGGAAGAGAAACCGTGCGTTGGTCCGATTTCAAAAAATTCTCTCCCAAAAATTGATTCTCTTTTCCACAACTACGATGCGCAGCAAGTCTGCGACTGAAATTAATATTCCGTGTGGCTTACCGCAGGTCGAAATTTGCACTGCAGTTTTTTGAATTTACAAAATGTGCAAGTTTCATTTTGAAAAATCACCGCCGGAAAACCGAAACCGTGTCGCATTTGACAATGAGTCTACACGACGCCCAATGCAATCTACTTTCGATATCAGTTGGAATTTTTCGAAAAAAAATCGATCCTCGAGCAGGAAAGAACATTTGAGTTGAGCCCTGCATCAAACGCGGATCGTCCTGGTCGAAAACAGAGTCTCTGGTGGTAACGACCAATCTTTTGTTGCATTGCTTTTTTTCTGAATTTGGTACCAATCCATCGGATATTATGATTATGATTATGATTATGATAGATTTTGAATAATAATTGATGAGTTTTGAACTTTGACATTTTTTAATTATTGGCAGGTGACAATTGGAGAAATACTTTCAACTGTTCTGAATGGAGTTTTTTAAGGGCTTCAAAATGAGCTATCAATAATCAACACCTTTGCGTCAAAATCTCTTGTCACTCTTTGACAATGACATTTCCCCCTGACATATCACGCCGAAAAACTTTTTCACCTTTTTACCATATACACTACGTGCATGCCAAATTTGGAAGAAATTGGTCCGGCGGTTTAGAAATAAATCGAAGGATTGAAAAGAACCTGACACATAGACCGACTGACACGGAAAATTTTTGTTTTGTTCCAACAGATCTCGATGAGGACCCTTAAGAGGGATTTCGAAAAAATGATTGATGACTTTCATTTTTGAAGTTCTCAAGGGTCAAAAACTGGTCCTTCGAATAATAATGTTCTTAGTTTCTGATTCACCCTCTGAATAAAAAAATTCGATACACATCTAGTGGTGGATATTTCTTTGTCATGATTCTGCCGTCAACAGTAAACTGAAATCTTGAATCAACAAAACTAGAAGGGTCCCTTGACCCGTGATAACCCAAAAATGAAAGTTGACGAATTTTTTTATATTTTTTTCAGGATTCCCTGAAGGGTCCCTTACAACGTACTGGAGAGATTTGCTGCAATTTTCTGGACACCTTGTCTCGTATAGGTAAGCAGGTACCTACTTTCGATTTTATTATTGAACAAAAAAACAATGGTATTATTGGTGGATACTTATACTTACCTGATAAATTCACTTACGTTAAAGATTGAAGAAATATCTTTAGGGTACGGGGAAAAGGGGGGATCACAGCGGAGGCTACAGCCCTCAAAGCCCTCCTTTTCCTATAAATCTTGCCTGTGAGCTTAGAGGTAAAAGACTCAAAAAAGTAAATACTTCCAATATTAAATTGAATAAAAAGTCCCACGTGCAACCAACCCGAAGGTATGCGGTTCAAATCTGGCCGGCAGTCCGGCACCAAGATCTTTTCTGGAGTTTGTCAGTAATGTTGTACCAATATGATGCGTTATGAATCTACCAAAATTACAATCATTATAGAGCAATATGTAAATAAGAGTTGAAATAAATTGCCTCGTCCTCTGTCAGAATAGTTTGTCTATGAGGAGAGAAAACTTGTACTAATTTATTAAACAGTGGTACAGTGCCAGAGCTTGAAGACCAAGCTTCCGCACCTTTTGTAGGAACGCACCAGCCTAAGTTCGAGGACCGCCTGGGCGAATATTTTTAGAGAGGAGCACTGAAGGTGCGGGCCCGATGTTGTGTGTGTTTAGTGATCTAAAACGCGTCGCGCGATGGCAAGAAATCGCGACTGCCGAGCAGACCCAAAAACTGGGTCAATGATGATGTCGTCGTCGTCGCCTCTAACGAGCGAATTATACGCTGATAGACGCGTTCAATTTCCTGCTCGATGATGGCACATGATTCTTTCGGACCATCTGGTGTCCCTGGGGGGTGTTCTGGAAATGTTCCCGGTACACTGTATTGCTGGCGTTTCGGTATCGATTTCAGATTAGGCACCATATACCGATGGATGGACGCCGTGGCTGCGGAAGGACCGACGACGACGGCGACGCCTCTCCTAAAGAGCTGCAAGCGCCTTGGATAAGCTCACCGGCGAGCGACGTAGTGACGCAACGTCAGCGTTGGAAGCCTGCACGGGTGGGAGGGCAGCAGACATACGGAGACGGCCAACTGAGCGCACTCGAGAACTGGATGGCGTGTACGGTGCCTGTGTTCTTCGCCCATCAGCGTCTGGATAGCAGTATCGCACGCCGACGACGCCCAAACTGGTGAGTCTTTCCGTACAACTTATCGAATTTTTTTCGCGCCGTTTTCTTTCTTCCGGCGTGTTATTTCATGAAACGGGAGTCTTGCCAACTCCTTCTGCTCTTCAGGGGTACCCGTGTCCCAAGGCGGCAGATTCGCAAAAGACGCAGTTTAGTCGGGGCACACGTGATCGCCTCCACACGGTGCTTTACTGGTGCTCCGTTTCGTTAAATTTAGACTTGGTTCGCTGGGTCGATAGAGTTCTTGGTTGAAGCAAAGTACTTCTTTAAGTAGCAGCCTTGGTGATAAGGTGTTATCAGTGCGCGGAACGGGGAGCGGGGCGGGCAGAGCGCTAGGTTGTTACGTTCAGCGAGATGCACACGTGAGTCGTCCTCGAGTTGTGTTCTTGAAGTTGGATCGCATGCGCCCCTCCCCCCCTACGTGGGCTTATCGTGGCTCTCTGCTGGCCAAAGATTAGCAGCCTGCTGGCGCTGCTCCGTGTCGACTAGGCTAGATGCTAGAGTTGCTGTTGCGGATGTAGGCCACTCGGCCCGATGGGTATATGGGCATGGCTGACCCATCTCTTGCGCGTACGCCGCACAATGGTACATTATCGCGAGCAAAAAACCGCATGGGAATTCCTCGCGCCATGCTCACGAGTATGCTAATGCGCTCTTACTTTCGTTGCGCTTAGCCGCTACGGAAAAACGGCACTCGTCATGTGCGCTAATGTTGTTTCTCCTCTACGGTAACGGATGTGAGACCACCATGGGCTTTTGAATATATCCGCCTCCTCCAACGCGCATCCTCTTGTGTAACCACGTGATCCAGTCGCAAATACAGGGTATTCCCCTGTATGTTTGTCATTCTTTTTTTGCAATGCAGAACATATTCAGTGCCCTTAGTAGACAGGATGAGCTCGACTATCTGCAAGATTTTTGAGGAAGTTTTCAATATTGAATTTTTTGACATAAAATAGTTTTTTTTGTGAATCTGTTACTGCAGGACTGAGTTCGTCATGTTTACAGGGTGTTTGAAAACTTGAAGTAGAAAATTGAACCGCAGTTAGAGAAATGCTTTAAAAGTATCAGAAAAATATAGAAAAAAAATTAGGTCTTCTATTTTTGAAAATATGGATGGTCAAAATGTGGTCCTTCGACCCCCTCTATTTTCGTTTGAAAGATTTCAGTAAACTCTTTTCAACAGACCAAGAAGCAATGTTTTTGAACCTTTGAATGTGTTTTGTAATTTTGTTTACTATACAGGGTGAATCGTTAATCCTTGAAAATCCACTTTTCTTCAAAAATGCAAGCTGCATCAGTGTTATATTCTCTCGAACTTTTCACGAGTGTTTTCGGAGAAGAATAGATTTTTAGGATTCATGACTCACCCTGTACACTAAACTAAATCACAAAACACATTCAAAGGTTCAAAAAATTTGCTTTTTGGTCTGATGAGAAGAGTTCACTAAATTCTTTCAAAATAACGAAAAGAGAATGACCCTCCATATTTCCGAAAATGAAAATCATAATTTTTTTCAACATTTTTCTGGCACTTTTTGAGCATTTCCCTCAATGCTGTTGAACCTTTCGTTCAATTTTCTACCCAAAGTTTGCAAACACTCTGTATAAGTAGGCACTATATAAAAAATAGCCCAAAAAAGTATAATTAATTTAACTCGTACTACCACAACACTAGATGTCCACAGTAGGAAGCATAATAATAATTATCTAGAGCTCGATCTAGAGCAATCAACACTTGTGAAGAGAAGTTTGACCCTTGCTTCCTTGTTGGTCCAGTGGTACACTCACACAGCTGCTCTTTATATTCTTTTATGAAATTATTCACTTGCAACTTTGAACTTCTTTCTCTTATGAACTAAACTACTCAACAAAAAGTAGGGATATGTACTCCAAAATAAGAAAGTTTTTTCCGCAAAAATTTCACAGCCCTCTCCATATCATCTCTTTTTTACAATCGTCAATCATTAGACTTTATTATTGTGAGCTCCATTATTTGAGTCTGGTCTCGATAAGTCGGTTTTGCATTTTCAACTGGAAAACCCTAAAAATTGGGAAAAGAAATTGTTGAAATACAGGGTGTCTCGGTGACCTTGCATAATACTTCGGGAAGTGATTCCTCTCAAGAAGACAAGTCGAAAAGTAAGAGTAATATTTTTTCCTGAAGTGATTCCTAAGGGAGTTACAGCCCCTCAAAAGTACGCAGTAAAACAAAGTTTTCAACTCGGTTTTCAATTATTTGCTGGAAAACCGTCAAAGGTAGGAAGTTCAAATTTAGTCTAGTGGAGTTTCTCAACAGTGCAAATGTACATGCAAAGTTTCAAACAAATCTAACCAGTGGTAGTGAAATTAGAGGAGATGGGGATCATGTTGAAAATTGTTCTAGACACGTTCGTGTTTTTTCACTTTCACCTCAGAACGGTGCATTCTTCAGAAAAAATGCAAGAGGAATAAAAGTTTTGGATTGAACGAGTCTATCAAAAATATTGAATTTGAAGCTCGTACCTTTGGCAGTTTTTTTGAGCAAATATTTAAAAACTATGTTGCACTTTGCACTTTGAGGAGCTGTAACTCCCGCAGGGAGCACTTGAGGAAAAAACTTCACTCTTACTTTTCGACTTATTTTTCTGAGAGGAATCACTTCCCGAAGTATTATGCAAGGTCACTGAAACACCCCCTGTATGTTCAAGAACCATCAGCTCTTGTTTTAAAATAATTGGTGATATCTGTTCACGGGATAAAAAGTTGAGAATTTGCAGTTTTTCCAGGGGGGGGGGACTCAAAAACCTTCAACCAAAAACGCTAATTTTTCCAACTTTGATTCTGTACCTAGAATGCATAATTATTTTGTGGGGCTTACCGCAGATCGAAGTTTGCACTGCACCGATTTTCCGTTCCCTTAGTTGCTCCTTTCCCCTCAGAGTTCTCAGGCGGTTTATTACTAAATGTGTACTACTGAAGTATTCAACAAAATAAGTGTCACCCTGCAAAATTTGACCTAACTTTGAACCTAGACAACTTTGGGATGCTACAAGCGATTCAATCAATTCTCAGACCGTTCGCTAGCCCAGTCCTTCGACTGTTGGTCCGTATTTTTTAAATACATGAAATATTCCACATAATATTTTTACACTGTATTCAATAAGACTGGTGCAAAATTACTGAAAATTTGACATACTTGAGCAAAAAATGTTTTTCTTGGATTTCAACTTTTGGAGATTTCAGGCTCATTTTGGAACTAAAGCTTCAGCTAAGATCATAGAATAAAAATAAATAACTCAAAGCAAACATTAAAAATACAGGGTTGCATAAAAAGTGACCAAAACATGAACTGCTCTTGGAATATGAATTGGGAGGAAAATTGGATGAAAATCAACAACTTATTTTCGAAAGAATCATCCATTCTGAACACTTCAAGGTGACTTGTTAGTGAAAGGAACCAAATTACAACCGCATGTTTTCGGAGGAGAATCGGGACCTTGCTCACATGAAGCTGCTCGTAACCAACGTTACAAAATCAGAACAATCACTCACTTGTCGATCATTTTCAGTTAGTGATTATTAGGCTTTTGTTACTTTGGTTACGAACATTTTCAGGTGCACAAGGGCGATATTTCTCGTTCAAAAGCAAACGGTTCAAATGTGGCCTGTTGACCAGCAATTCTAGTCCTATAAAAAAAGCACCTTGGAGTGTTCAGAATGAATGGTACTTCAGAAGGTAGGTTGATTTTCATTCGATTCTTACACTATTATGTTAATTTTAAGGACGAACAAGGAGCTAGGTGCAGGGTGTTCATGTGAAATTCCCCCTCCCCCCCTCTTGGAGACTTTCCCTTGAAGATAATTTTAAAAATGGGAAACGTTTCTCGTATGATTTTTTCTATAGGCTTCGAAACATTCGCCCACAAACATTTTCTATATGGTATATCGCTTACATCGGAAATTTTCGTCAAATTGGACACCCTGTATTTTGATATGGGAATCGACTCCGTTTTTCATCCTGAATATAACTATATTTTACACTTGATAGGTTAGTCAACCAAACACTTGTGAAGAAATTCATGGAATTTTAAAAAAAATCGAAAAATGTTTTTGTTTTTCAAAAGTAACCTAGTAAATTTTTCATCATTTTGCTAAAATGGATTTGATTATAGTTTGAAACTTTCATGTAACTCAACTCGACCTTACAAACTCGAAAAAAAAAGTATTTTTCGATATTTTTTAAAATTCTGTGATTTTTTTAAACTTAAGCGACTTTTTCTTTTATAAACGTGATATACATTATTTGTAATCAGGATGAAAAGCGGAATCGATTCCCACATTAAAATACATGGTGTTCAACTTGAGAAACATTTTCGATGTTTCACCTTGTAAGTAATATACCACAGAAAATTTTTGTGGACAGATTTGAAACCTACGAAAAAATCATGCAAGAATCATTATTCCTTTTTGAAATTACACAGGGTGTTACACTTTTTTGTCATCATTTTAGAAGACGGTAGAGCATCAAAAACTAAGTAGACTTTCTCTGAAAAATTTATATCGGAAACGCATTATAACGGAGAGAAAGGCTTTCAAAGTTGAGTTTTTAAAACGGTTTTCTTGTTATGATTCTAAATTTAATCACTGAATTTTGACCAAATTTGGCACACAAAGTGAGTGGATGCATGCCTACAAGATAGTCACGTTGACTTTTGTTACATTTGCAAAAAAAAAACAAATTTTCATGTTTTATTTGTTTAAAAAAAAATTATTATTTCTTGGCGGTAGTACTCATTTTCACACCCTGTATATAAGGAGAAGTCTCGAGGGGGTGATAATTTATACGTGAACACCCGGTACATGAATGATCCGTATTTTTTCTGAATTCCCATTTTAGGCACTATTCTGGGTAGATTTCCACCTTTCCCATACTTAGTTCTTGTCTGACACATGACACAAGACCCGTTAAGTTATGTTGCCTGTCAAACTGGCATCAAAATGTTGCAATCTCTAAGAAATAAGTGGCCGTGTCATGCATGGAAATGCGGACTGGGGAGCCGGAGACGTGTTAAACGTCGTTAAGACACCAGAACCGCCCGGGCCTCCTTTGAATTTCACAGCATTCGGGATTCGTCTTGACGGGCAAAGGCAGCGCCGGCACAAACTTGTCTCGCGCGGGTCCCAAAAAGGTGGCAAATGGCAAACTGAAAGTAATCACATTCATTTTCAGAATATTAGAGGAGTCTTGGGAATCTTCACAATTTCCAAAATTTTCAAAATCATCATCAAGATCCTCCAAACATTAATGTTCGGACTCTCAATCAGGTCTGCAATGAGCAATTGTTTGTTTGGACAAACACTTCACTTCGAGGAAACTTCGACTTCACCGAGATTGATCACGATTAGTTTGAATTGACTTGAATTTCACGTTTAAAGCCAACTTTATGAACTGCGATGTCTTTTTAATGAAGACACGCATTTTTATTTCCGGATATTTCGGGGGGCAGTGCCTGATGGTTGACGTGACGAATTACTTTGATAAAAAATTCATTCGTATATTTCGCTTGGATGTTTCATAAATAATAAAAAAAAGCGTCCCATTTATATCGACCTGAACTATGTATCCACTGAAGACCGCTGCTCTAATTGTCCTAATTACCACCTCCCCAAAAGGCGTCCTTGACTATCTTATCCTTCGTATTGGCCCGTATTGATGATGTACACAACACAATACTTTGCCGGTTGTCTGTTTTGTATAAACTAAATTGGATACACACACACAAGTTGCTTTGCTAGTATTCAATAAAAGTAATGGCATAAATAAAATATGAAGGCCTTCACCCATAAGCACACCAAGTTATTAGAACTTGCTGGCTATTGGTGATATCGATCTTCTTCTTACTATTAACTTCTCTCCGCAGGATTTATTGATTTATTAGGCGTGTAATGTTGGCAACGTGTATTTTAACACACGCAAGAATAAGAAATATGAATTGCCTATTGTTCACTTTTATTATTACAACGTATTGCTGTACCTACACAATAAGGATATACCTACCGATATACCTAATAAGGAGCATGTATTAAAAATTCCAATGGATCCTGAGGGGCCACCGTGCCCCTGTTTCGTCTAGAGCCAGCAAGAAACGTCAGCGATGTCTTTAGGTATCATCCATACCCGGCCTGTGTCGAAGATGAACATTTTGCTTCATAAAGACAAATCATTTAATTGTAATGTTCTTTTTTAGCATGGCAAGCAAAAGGCAAAAGGAATAAGTCATCTTGCACTTTTTAGCTCCTCAAGAAAAAGGTGTTACATATTCTCGTATAAAGAAGCTGATGACGCAAACGCATTTATAACTTCGACAACGAACTTTCATGTTAGAAGATGTGAATATCAACGATGCCATTCCGAAGCAATAAATTTAAATTAATGAAGTAGGAAGTCTGAATAAGGTGCCCAAATGCATCGATGTTTTACAGATTCATTTCCTATGTGATCCTATAAAGTTATTCTGAACTGTTGAAATGAAAGCCAATTTCCGAGCCAATTTTGGTTTCCGAATTCCTAGAAGTTTGCACTTACTTACCTCTATCGGTTTTTACGTTTAATACTAGGTGGTGTTACAATGCATTCGATAAAACAGCGACAAGGTGCGAGGTTCATTTTATAATTCCATTAACACTTGTTGGACTAGTTCAAGGAACGTTTTTGTTACGTCATAATTGGTATCGCCGTCGTGGTTTTACAATTAGGTACTAGATGGTATAGTTTGTTCTAATCCGCGTTTTATCTGTTTAGTTGGTAAACAAGCGAATTTACAAAGTGAGATTCAAAATTAAATGGCAATTAATAAGTTAAGGTGATCATGAATGAACGAGCAGACGTTGCGCCGGGCTCAATTAGGAGATTTCAAGTGGCTCCAACAGGCGTACTTAATTCCAATCTGTAACAATTTACACCTACAAGAGTTTTCAAAAGATTGATCAGTTAAGTGCCCAGTGTCAGTTTTGATTAATGGGTTAGGTGTGTTTGTTGAACAGGTGGTATAATGAGTGTTATGTGCTTAAATCTTATGGACTTTGTGATAAAAAAGAAAGACAAAAGAAGTTTGTGAAAGACGTTTTTTTGTCCTTAATTGGTTTCTGAGCACACTTGAATCTGCTAAACTTGCTGTTAATAAGTCAGAAAATAAAAGAAAGAAGGTGACATTGTTGACAAAATAAATTCACGCCAACTGGTCATTTTAGAAGTGAATCTACAGACAAAAAATTGCACTTGTAGGTAAAGGTGATCGCGTGAGAATCCCCCCCCCCTCTCTAAAGGTTTCCTCATTACAATAATTTGGAAAGAAGAAACTCTTCTCAGACGATTTTTTATGTAGATTTTGACACTTGTTAAAATAACCTGAAAAATTACAAGAATTTTTAATTTGCAATGGAAAAAACAAGTAAAATAGTGTACAACGCTGGTGATTGATTTACTCAAGATGCTTTCCGACACTCAGCCTTTTACAGAACTCGGGCTGCGCCCCCGTTCTGCAAATTTCGTCTTCGTGTCTGAAAACCACTTATGTAACAGCCAACTCGTATCGTAAACTACTATAACCTATAATGCCAATAAATATGCACATTTCCAAGTTTCGTCTAATTAGGAGAGCTTTAAGAAAGTCCGGCGGCTTCGCTATGAATCCGGCAAGCTTTGAACGGCCTTTCCGCTGATTATACGGTTTTGTGGCTTGTTCTCGAGTCGGAGTCTCCGGGTTGATGGCTTATCCTCGAGTCGGAGTCTCCGGGTTGATGGCTTACCCTCGAGTCGGAGTCTCCAACGAATATCATCACAATTTTGGGAACAATGGGCCTAGAAAGTAATCTAAATGCTGTGAATAATCTTGTCCAGCTGTTAACTCCTTCGTCATATTGAAATCTCTTATGAGTTCAACGATTTCCACAAAGCTTGAAATTCACTCTTTTCTTGCGTAAGATTGAAAAGGAAAGATTAATATGGATGGAAAATTACACCAGTTGAAAAAAAAATTACTGGGTCCCGTATAAAGAAAAAATATTTCTTGCTGCACCCCGTATATTATATTGTTGTTGAACAATATGTTATATAATAATTATAATATACTTTTCAATTTTGAAACCTGTGGGAAAAAAATCATTCAAGGAGTTTTTTCTATTCGAGTTATTATTGTGAAGGGAGAACGCAGGAGGGGGAGGGAGTTCTCCAATGATCACCCTGTGCAGGAAGAGATTTAGATTAGGGCGAGGGATAGTTCATTGGCCAGAAATGTTGTACATCAGATTTCGATTTAGCTGAAGTTCGCCTAGCTGAACTGTGATTCGAGTGACCTGAATTTTGTTCCTAAGTTTCCAAATCCGAACTAAGTATAGAAAATCCACAAAGCATTCCTTTTTGGTTTCATTGGAAATCGGCACGATGATTCACGACGACAAACGATGTTGTCCGGGCCACTTTTCGCATGTTTCTGCTACAGATGGACGGCAGATTTTTGCGGGACGTAACGTCTGACGCTCCAATTCAGTTTTTTCTAATGGCGTAATTTTTCGACGTCAATAAACAAGAACAAAGAAATCCAAGTAAGTTGTGACATTTCACAGGTGAGAAAAATGAATCTAACCTCCATGACCTCAAATTTGTCATTTGCTCCCGTTCTGAGACTTGCGCGAGACGAGTTTGTGTCGGCGCCACCTGCTGGCCGTTGAAACAAATCCCGAAGTTCCGTGAATATTGAAAGGGCCCGTGCGATTCTGATATCTAAACGATGGTAACAGGTCTCTGCGGCGCCCTAATGCTATTTCCACGCATGACACGGTAATTTTTTTGAAGATTTCAATATTTTGATGTCAGTTTGACAGGCGACATAACGTTACTTAAAGACAAGCCTGTTTCACACTAGGCAAGCCTACAATGCCAAACTAAAAAATTCACCCAGATCGCTTGAATCACCATTCAACTGGACGTGCGGGTCAGCTTTTGACGTGGAGTGTACTGATTTGATGAATGGGATGTATTCTCGCAATCGCATTGCAGAGGACGCGACATGGGCTGGGGACACGAACGCTGGGGACCATTGTTACCTTAGGAACCACGTCAGGTGTCGAGCTCTTGTCATTCTTGTCAGCCTATCCTAACTTAATTCATTGTCAATGTAATTTCCAGGGCCGCCGAGAGCTTCGCCGGGTCCCGATGTTGAATGTCACTTACCCTCCTCGAAAATCCTTTCAGCCCGCGAGCGAAGTGAGCACAAGGGTGCCGCAGGCGAGATATTTTTCAATGATAATAATAATAGTATTACGTATTTCCACCAATTGAAGCAAAAAGAACGACAAAAACTAGCAAAAATTGAGCTTCTTGTTCAACTCTGAACAAAAGCTTTCCTAGCTTTTGCGGATGCGAAGTCCTATCCACCAAAGCACTAGCTTGTTTGTGAATTTCTTCTTCTGCCAGTATGAATTTTTTTCTTTGGATTTGTGGCATTTTTTTAATTGGTAATTCTTCTATTTCAAGCAGGCAGTAAAAAAATCAGAATTTTGTTTTTGGGTTTTTCAACTTTTTTACTTTTTTGTTAGTTGGGCTAGAAAGAAAATTCACTCGTGCTCAAGGGCCCCCCAAGGGGCTCCGGGCCCCGATGATATATCACCTTCTGAACCACCCTCTCGGCGGCACTGGTCATTTCAAAAGTCAGATTATTCATGATACTTGACTCTATTGACAAAACTTTCTATTTACGCGTGGACGTTAATCTAGATAAAGTCCCTAGAGGTCCCCACCCACCCGAGCGAACTCTAGCGGGAGCAAAATCGTCCATGGCTCCCATTTTAACTACCCTATTACCTGTCAAAATTCTAAAAATCAGTAAGGATGCTCCGCATCAAAAGCTGTATGTGTTCTTATTAGGTAATGAGGGCTATTCTGTATCCTCGTAACGACTCGTTAACGTATCATGGATTCAGTTGTTGCAACAATCATATCCACGATTTAAGACTATATCCCGTTCACTTTTTATTGTCAGTAGAATGACTTTTTGGAGCAAAAATTAGTGACAAGCTGTAGCGCTGGGAGGATACGGCTGATGGTCGCTGATAGTTTCGCTCCAAAACTTGGCAGATGCCATCAGCCGTATCCGTAGCCCCCCAGCTTAGTCACTTTATTTTTGCTCCAAAAAGTCATTCTACTGAATTTGAAACTTGAACGGCATATAAGTTTAAAGTTGAATTGAAGATCGTCAGGACCCTGAAATTCCTTCGAATTCTTAACAATGTTTGATTTCATTGTGAAGATGGTGATATTTTTCGAGCATTTCCCTTTGAGAATAACGTAGAGTCTGGTAATATTGGAGGTGGAGGTAGCAGAAAGTCTTCTTCTTAACAGTCAAGACCCTGAAATCAGAACTTACAAAAAAAGTATAATAATAATTATATAAAATAAATAAATAAATGTTTTTCTCCTTATCGGCTTTTTCTGGCCATAGGAGTTTGCCCGTTTATTTATCAATTATACAAACTCTGAAAAGTGCAAATTTTGGACAACACAACACCCAGACTTTTCACCGGGAATCGAACCCGGGACTTCCGCGTCGCAGGCAGCCATGCCTGCGCCACGGGGCCGTCAATAATAATTATATTATAATAGTGTGGCTCTACATCCCATTGAGGGACTTGGCCTACAAAGCGGAAGGTTAGAACTTTCGTTCTTTGTGTTCACTACCTGGTTGTCGCGCATCCCGGGGGTTCGGGGTGATGTGGTGAGCATCACGCCTAAGATAACTGCCATAAAAAAATTACTCTGGTCAAAAACTATTTGTACGTACCGTCAGGAGCAAAATACTGCATACATAAAAAAATTCATTATTAAAAAAAGCGACAAGGTCTTGCTCCATTGCAGTTATGGCCTAATAGAATAAAAGACTTGATCCCTGACTTCATGGTGAAAATACTACGTAAAGGCTCCTTCATGGCTATGTCACATTTTTTGGAGTTACATAAAAAAAAATTGATGTATGTAATGAAGTGCTCCTGACGTAGCACGTCTGTGAAACTTGAACGGTGGAAAAACCGTTGATATTAGCGGGGAAGGTTGCAGAGAGTCTTCTTTTTCTTCATAGTCAAGAGTGTCAAGACCCCGAAATTAGAACTTATAAAAAAATTAATATGGTGAAAAACTATATTTTTCAGTTCCTAGTTTGTTAGTTGTGAATGCCACAATTTTTGAGCTTACGGTAACCCGTTTTACCCGGGTTTTCCCTAGGTAGGCATCTATATTTTTGAGCACCGCACATTGATGCTAAAGAAGGGTTCCATCAACTGTAGTAACAATATGCAGATGGCATCCAGTTCAGGTACAAGTCCGTGGATTAGGAGGAGTTAAAATCCGGTCCTGTTGTAAATGGGATCACCGAGTGACGAATGCACTGCTGGTAAAAAATCGCCAAGGTGAAATACTCATATTTGAACAACCGCACCAAACATAAAATAGTCATGAAGTAATAAGTAATAACTATACGTGAGAATGTACCGTGACCGGCCAAAGAGGTATGTTCACGAGATAAGAGTCCTTGCCAACTAAAAACTCCAGCTTTGATTTTGAGAGTTGTTGTTAGTTACCTAACCGAAAGTCGAAACACATTAATTTTTCCAAGCAAAGCAAAGAAAAGCAACGCCGGAAAACGTGTTTACGGCGATAAAGCAATTACATCGATTCCGTTGTAGTTGAAAGCAAAAGAACAATTATGGTCGCAAGATTGGAGTTATCGGTTCGATAAGCCCAAGCAACATTCAAAATGGACGGTGTTGGTGCTGCCGGCAGCCGCGTGTGCCACTGGACACTGTCCGACATCGATCGTGGACAGCGCCAGCAGAGCAGAATGGGAGAGGAATGATGAGGATATCGCCCACATTAATATTGGAGGAAGGTTTGAAGAAGGTGGATGGCCGATGAGAGACAGCGGCAGACATCCCGCATTGCGGACAATATCCGGCGCCCTCAGCAGGACAGGAAAGAACGTCCCCCTCTGTGTCCTCTCTCGGTCCCCCCGCCGCTGCTGCGTCTCCTCCTGGGGATGACGCAGGTGGCGGAGCCCGGGTAGACTCTGCACAAGCCCATGCCAACACATACAACACAAGCTGAAGACCAACGGGAGCCGCGCGATCAATACTCTCCGCGGCCAGAGAGTCGGATGATGCCAGAGCAGAGTAGTGTAGCAAAGCACAACTCCTATACAGAGAGCACAGGGCGGCCTGGGCATTCTCCCTTCGTCAAGGTCTCTCTCCCTTGCTCTTGCTGGCTGCTCTTCTCTCCTCTATACTCTTCGCCCAATTGATCTTCTCCCCATCCGGCCGACGACGGCCCTCCTCTACTGTGCACGGGCGCCCCAGCAACGGGCTTAATGCGATTTCTTCGCCATTTCACCGTTGGTTGCGCTTTCGTCGTTAACAATCACCATCGTCGGAGAGGAATTAGCAGTGTTGCTCCAACGAGCCAGCAAGGTCGTGTGTCACCTTCAATTTGCAGCTAATCAACTGTTATTTTGAATGTTTGCGGGCAGGCAAAGCAGACTGTTTTACTGCAGAGGGAAACATAAAGTCGTTGGCGATAAAGAGTTAATGAAACTGGGCAATCAGCACGGCCAATACTACTGGAGCGATTCCAACAAGAATTGAAAGCCACTTGAAATGCGTTGATAGCAGAGGTTGCAATGTACCTACCTGCAGATTTTAGACGCAAAAATAGATTTTTCGGTTCGTTTATTCAACAGCCTCCTGTTTCTACCACCCAGGGTTTAGCTAAGACCGACTTCATTGCTTTCCTTCGCCTTATCAGACATCTTGCAGAGTAAGATCCATGGGGTCGGCACCATCATTCAAATATTAGCTTCTGTGCAACACACGACGCGCCCTTGGATTCACAAGCTTCCCAACTAAATGAAGGAATCCCATTTTTTGACCTAAGCGGGATAGGAACCACGGTCCGCCCATGCCATAGGCTCAGCAGTTTAAGGCGTTAATCCGTCGCGGCATGAACTCCTCTAGAAACTGAACTGTTTTCTCAAATCATTTAATAAACCGGCATGTTTCATTTGATGGATTTGGCCAATAACAACGCTAGGTACGATTCAATACGAGAAAAAAATGCAATTGAACCTCCTGGAACTGAAGGTAATAAAAGAACAAGTGGGTGAGGACCGCTTTGCAATCGTCCTGCACTTGAAACCAACCTATTGCAAATATCCAATAGGGTTAGATGCGTGCCCCCTAACCGAACTAGATACGAATATAATAACAGCCTCCCTTTGGTTTTTACTTTACCGGCCCTCCACCAACAGGGAAAATATTATGATTGTGCAAAAATAAAAATCAGATTTCGATGGATACACAGGTGTCCTGACATCAAGTCTCTCAATTTTAAGAGTGAATAGACCATCAAAACATGCCTCCCAAACGCTTAATAACGGAGATACAACACTTCAAAATTCGACTTGCTTTTTGCTTTTAGTTCCCCGGTCCCCAACCAACATAGAAAGTATTGTAATCGTGCTCAACTAAGAATCAACTGCAGTTTGAAGTTCTCCACTATTTCCCGGAGGGACGCTATAAATTTTCAAACTTATTTCTGACCGATACCTGCATGCCGGGCCCGGCCTTTGGCCCATTTTATATCCTTGGATACCAAACCTGTGAGTTTTGTTATGTCGGCCTGACAAATTTTATAGGTACCTATGTCAAACTGACGGCCGCACGATTGTTACAGATATAGATGTGCCTCCTTTTGTGTCTTTTCACTTGTGTTTTCTGTAGCTTTCGGGACTCTGGTATGCTCATTCCTTTGGCGTGTTCTTGCAAACTCTCTTGTGTGGTTCGATACCAGGTGAGGGCTCCATGGTGTCCTTCTGTCGTTCGAAGCCCCCATGGGCCCCCACTTGTCTTGTTTTGTAGCTTTCAAATATCTTGTGTGCCTCTTCGGTTCACTTTTGTCATTTGAGGCCAAAACGGACGCATCCACTCATCGTTTTTCTGTCGGTAGCGGCCAAGGAAAAATTCGAGCTGTAGCTATAGCCTAAATTTTTCACGTTATCAATTTTTTGAATTTTTCAACCTGATAGGTGAAATCTATAGAACCTCTTCGAGACAAAACTGAATATTCTCACGGGTAAGGTTTCGCAGCCCTTTGAGATTTCTTCAGCCACAGCGCTCGATGTGGCTGTATACGCAAGTTTTGTCTTTCAGGATGCTCGTTCAACCCGGTACGTTTTTTCATCAACTTCCCAATCAAGTCCACCCTTCCCGAAGGGACGCTTCGACCAAAATATTACTTTCGTCTCTGGATACCTAGGAAAAGTTTTGTGTCGCCCACAACGGGTTGAGGTATTTGGCTGTAACTTGCCAGAGATTTGTTTTGAATGATTAATTATATACTCATAAGTAAAATTTTACTCAGATCCAACCAGTGGTTTCAAAGTTGGTAGGGGCTGAGGGGCTATAACAAAAGTCGAATTCCAAGAAAATATGAAGTCAGCCTCATTTTTGACGATCTATCGAATCTTGAAATTGACAGGATCAAAGTCGGCACACCCTGTATATCTAAGACCAAGCCCATTGAAATAATTTCCAGAATGCAGTCTCTCTGTATGTATGTCTGTGTCTGTGATCTTCCACGTTAGTTCCTCACGTCAAATTTGTTTTGTTTGTGTCATTTTGTCTTATTTCTCTTTTCTTCAACTTTTCTCCAGTTCGTTGGTCAATATTGTATCATGAAAACTGTATATTGGAAAACTGTATTTTATCATTGATACCGTGCCATACGCTACATAAATAATGTAATCTTCCACGATAATTTCCGAACCGTTGATCTGATTGACTTTAAATTTGGTGTGCATGGTTTCATCCCGGAATGAGCTAATTAGTTTTTGGTTGTCGTTTATCAAAGGAAAGTGTGGCTGAGCGGCTGTCAAAAAATGACAGAATCTGTTTCTCACGGACCTCACCGTGCGGTATGCAATTTAAAAGCCCCCAAAAAACGGTTTTCAGAATAGTTTGAATTTAAAATAATGCTCCATCTATCATCTCTCAAAAGTTACAAAACAACAAAGTTCAATTTAATAACTCAAAAACTACCCGATGGATTTCAATCAAATTCGGCGAAAATCAAGGCAACGAAAAAAAGGGTGTTTTGATCAGCCGTTGGGGTTTTCCACCATTTCCCGCTCGGGCACTACGAATTTTCGAAGTTGCAGAAAATTCTTTTATGGTCGAAATCACTGGGAACGGCGGACGTTGTTGAATTTAATTCCTTTGACAAGGGCTTGAGGGTGGTGACTGATGAACGTTATTGTGCCGTTTTCTCACGGATTCCATATCACAACCCGAATTGCCGGTTGTTCCGACTTCCCATCACATTTTATGCCCACTGCATGTTGGCCGCCATACTGTGCGAATTTTAGTGTGTTTTCATGTGTGGCGACTGTCGACACTGCTGGGTTGCTAGGTAACCAAAAGCTTCAACAAACTGTCAATCTTTGTTGTCAACGAGTGATGTTATCTGCATGCTCCCTGTATTTCCCGCGGATGTTCCTTTGTGTCAAGATAAAGAAAATCCAGGATTAGCTCTCATGCGTCAGTTCGATATTATTTCGAGTTAATGATTAGGTAAATTGGCGATTGGTTTAGATTTTTGTAAAATCAGAATCCACTAGATATCGGGGAGGTCGGCTCTTATTGAGGGGCGACTTCATGACGCTCTTCCTTGATCGTACCCGTAGAATCGCACGCCTCTTTCATGTGCTTTTGATCTCTTGACATTCACGTTGAAACAAACGTCACGTCACAAATGTCACATATGAATCTGCTGAGTGCTGAATGACGTTCCAGATGCAACTTATTATGCTGCCGCCATCTTTTCCACTTTTCTAACTTCTATAGGCACTCTGCGGATTTGCTTCAGCGCCAAAAGTAGCGAGTTTTTTTGCAGTTCCTGCAGGAAGTTATCTGTTTCCATAACAACAATGCCATTTGGAATAATTATACCACCTGCAAATGTCAATTTCCACAATTCATGTACTTCAATATTGACAATTTTCCTCACACATATGTTGGCAACTGCCGCATGAGGGTGTTGAAACGGGCGGGATATTCAAAACTTGCGCCCTGCCTATTGTTCTTCGTTCAGAGTTCAAACTTGAAATCAAGATGGTTAAAAAACACCGTTGCCATCAATATTCAAGACTGTTTGTAAAACGCACAGGAAATGATTTCAAATTTTCGGAATTCAGCAATCATGCTGTTGCGTGGTGATTCTCATTTTTTTTCGAACTCGATAGCTTCGCATAATCTCTTGATCCAGCTCTTGAGTTCGCACCTAAGGCATCATCAAGACTTGCTTTTCATGCATAAAGCATAAGGTGTCAAAGGTCACTAGACTGCTGCGATGGTTTCTTCATGGAATATGCATAAGAAATTGGGAATATTGGAACCAAAGAAGCCCGTCGTAGGTATACAAAACAACACTGTGTTGTTTCGTAACGCCAGAAAACCAATTTCACTTGACATGGAATTTAAAGAAGTTTGATAAAAGATTAATCAGCAGTGTATTTTTACGAGTGGCTTACGTACACCTCGCAGTTTTCTTGAAGTTTATCAGAATTTTATCGTCAACTGCTTCTTGGCAATTTGTTTTTCTGCAGTAGTACCGAAAGTCTTGGAAAAATGCTGTTTGCTTAGAGATTTGATTCGATCGATTGGCGGCCGATAGAGTAATTGAATGAAATTATGCTTTAATATATCGTCAAAGTTCCACCCCAAGCAAGCGGTCGGGAGTACGGCAATCAACAAGTTGCTAATAATTCACGACACTCTAACGAAGTGTTGTGTGGGCGAATGGAATATCAAGAAAGCACTCATAGTATTTACATTTGGGTATCAAAACATCGATGTACGTATACACGCGCGCCTGGAAAAATCGTTTGTTGGAATTCGGGTGGTTTTCCAAATGGCCATTCTAATGTGGTTCCCCAAGGACTCGCGGATACGACAAATATATTGTTTCTTTGTTTAGCCAAGAGAACCTAACAACATTAACTGCTCCTCCACATTGCCAGATGGTATTTCAAAGATATGCTTGATGGGATGGTCTATTAAATTTCAAACCAAGGACTTTGGGGAATTGCGACTCATCGTAGGAATGCGCTTTCAGAAACATCATGCCCGTTGGAGAGTTGTTGGACACAATTCACTCAGGCGATATATCTAAATGTAAATCGGCGCTAAATTTGTGGATGACCTTAAATTTGATTTGGAAGATGGGTCTTAACAACAGCGCTTCTTGGCGCTATGCCCGTATAGCTGTAGCAAATTAGCCTTATTCCAACACCTGCTTTCGGGCCCCACTATGATTTTTTGGGAAGTATAATATAGAATGCGACAAAGTATACCTGCCTACAATGTTATCTTGTTCGGGAACTAGATCGCGTAAACAGCGCTTTTTTATAACAATAGACAGGAGAGCACACAGGGGACGTCTCGTTTATGAGAAAGGGCGTTCTTTGGCAGCGACAAGTGGAGGGACGAAAAATCGTTAGCCAGGGCCAGGAGGAGGAGAGTTGCGTCCTTGGTTCTCTGTTGCTGCTGGCTGTTCTGCTACTGCTTGATGCCGAATATTTTCGTCTTCTGCAAACACTTTTAGATATTAGGTCATCCGATTGTCTGGCTTTCGGGCTGCAGAAGACATAAATTCTTAGAAAATAGAAACGCCGGCACGCCGCCGGAAATTTGCGTTTTCTTTTATCGTCGTTGCCATGTGCTTTGCGCAATTTTGTGGAAAACATACAGGGAAACTACGCAAGGACTGCCGCTCCCCAGATAACGAGCCCATGTTTGAATAACAAAATTTAGAGTTGCAAGAAAGAGCGGCTGTTGGAACTGTTCTAATCTTATCTGGTAATTATTGTTAATTTTATTGGTGCAATGATGTAAGTACCCGCCAGGTATGTACCTGTTACCAATTCACGTTTTATTTGCAACCGACAAAGCTCTGGAACTTGGTCCTTCAGAGGGCTCACTCAAACACAAAATACCCGGTCATCTGCCGCTGGATGTTAGGGAACATTCAGACTTTTGAAAGACGTACTAGAAGAGTGCAACTTACTGCAGTATTTGCGCAACAAAGACGGGGTAGTTCTCCAAAAATTTTAAATCTACACCATATCTGACGATAACTCTGACCTCTACCACACTGCTAATATAAATACTTGCCTTCAGAGAGGAATCCCCTTGGGATTACCTAAATGAGTAAAATCAAACAAATCTCACAATAACATCTCTAGTAAATTCGTAACATTGTCTAGTATTTAATATACAAATAGTCAGATAGCGGGTGATTGAAGAGCCCATTTGCGAGCCTCATTACGCTTTTGATTCTCAAGATAATCTATTATTTACACCCATTGCCACCGTTATAAATGGTGAAAATCAAGTACTGTCAGTGCGACAGAGACTTGTGGGAGAGTGGAAGTATAAGGACCAGTTCGTACATAAAATGTTTAAAATACCACGGGCCTTAGGACGTTACCCTGACACTTGGCTGACAGTGGCAGTATGTCCGGTGCAATCTGTCACCCTCACCGTCGCCTTCTGTAGTTGCAAATAAAAGTTGAATGGATTACACATTAATACACACGAGTGGGCAGCAGATATTGTTCAGCACCTGTGCATTTATAGCTTAAGATTCACATTCTTTCAAACTTAGACCCATTGGTGGATTCTTCAGCCTTCTCATCATCCCTGCAATCTGCATCTTTGGTACATACCATCCCATGAATATGCAAAGATTGTATCGCGTGAACCGTGAATACGCGGCGTCGAGCAAACAACTCCATAAATTTCATAACACGTGCCGCGTTAAAATCGTATTTAACACATTTAAGAGCTAATAAGACAAAAGGTTTAAATACTCGGATGGCCTCACCACGTAACAAAGAAACAATTATCGCCGATTAGGCATCACATGGTCTCTCTTAGGCGTCTCTTAATCATCGCAACGCTATTTATGACACGAATCCTGGCTAGAATATTGCTCGTTACTTCAAGGTATTATTCCTCACTGGTGTGGTACAATTACAGCACAGCACAAGCACGGCAAAAGTCTAAGAGGCAAATTAGGGAAATGACTCGGTACTAAATTTAAACGGCCGCGGCACAGTGCGCTAAGTGACGACCACACGTTGGAACATCTCTTCGCACGTCTTCATGGTCGTTTCGCTCTTCCTGTTGATGCACGATAAACAGAGGAGGAATTGTTGGAGATCATGGCAAACGGTCGGTCGGTCCCTGACGCTTGCGGAATTCGTAGTAGGTTAGCAAATTCATTATTCTACATACCAACGCGGTCTTCATATTTACCATACAAAAATGAGCCCCAAACGGAGCTAGAGCTGAACAGTCGCTCACGAGGATATGTCTTTGTAAATTGGCAGTCTTTGTCTACCTACAGATCTTTCTGGTGAATTCTGCTGGATGAAGCAATTCAATCTACTACTGGGTTTTGTCATGTCTTCAGACATTCCTACATGGGGTTTCAGTAAAAGCAGGCCATCGCGTTGTTAATTTTGAAGGCTTCATATCTACCTTTTGTAATTGACGGGATAAGACTGTTTTGAAGTTGTTATTGGAAAAGAGGTGCAGCAACAAGCCCTTGTTTTTTTACCTACATTTTGCAATGTTTTTTGGACTACGATCTTCTCATAAAAAATCTTCCAAGAAAACAAAGATCGCGCATTCTTATTTTTTTTTCTTGTTACTAAATGTTTAACTATGCCTTTATCCAAGATAAGAACACTAATCTATAAAGGTATCTACAAGAAATACTCGATTAAACTGATTAAAACACCAAAAACAATGACTGTCGCCGTCGATGTCACGTAGACAACATGCAATAAAAATAGTGTGTTCACAGGTTATGCGGCGAAAGCACTTCGATTGGAATTGTTTGTTCTCGAAAGAGCCAAGGACAATTAACCTATACATGGGGAAAAAAGATGCTCAAGCAGCTTATGGTGGCGATAAGATATAATTAATTAATGAGTGTCGAACAAAAGAAATTGCCGTGTGTCTCTTAAAGCAATAATTCCGTTATCTTCCAGCAATGATTAAAATTTTGTGCAATGTACGGGAAAAAATCAACATTGCTAAAGAACCTGGGCGCCTTATCTTATCACTAGACTAATATAGAAGAAGTGTATTGCCAAATAAGCAGGGCTTCACAAATCTAGAACTCTGCCGTTCGTCTTTGTATGGGAAAGTCTTCGGAAGGAGTTAAGTAACCAACACACACACACAAGGGAAACCAAAAACTAGTTTTTATAAAAGAGAGCAAATAGATAACTCATATCTATTAGTCAACTAACGTAAGAAATCATCCTTAGAGGCTTCTCTTATGTAAGAGATAACACTGGAAATGTTACATGGTATAACCATGGAAGTATAGGTATTAAAAGCAGTGTCATTGATGGTGTTGAACGCGCTAGGTGCTAAATAATCCGTTTATGTCTATTCTCTGACAAGGACACTTACTCAGCCAGGAACGAGCGAAGAAATGAACGCGATCTTCTTGAAACTCAAGAAGATTTGTCGAGGCTCTTTAGCATACAGCCAAGGTGCTTCGACGGTCAATTGTATGCGAAATTGGCTCTGCGGCTGAATTTATTAATTTGAATTTTTATTATGTCATGACCTCTATTCACTATTCGGATGTGTAATGATATGTTCCTTCAGCATTGATGCGTTTCTGTAAACACCACAATCCGTATCTTGGATTCTTGAAACTTGGACGATAAAGTCTAGGTGAGCGCCCGTCTCAACAAAAACAGGTCGGATGTCCCCCTTTTTGAGCTAGATACATGTTTGTTATCTTTCTGGGTTTCGTGGAGAAGATTTTGAACTGAACTCGTTTAGAATCAGAATTTGGAAGAACCGTTGCGGAAAGATGTTTCATGAAGCTTGTCTTGGAGGACGTATTTGGAAGATTGGAATGCATTCATTTGAAAGTGTCTATAATGATCAAATACTGAACTCCCGAACTTTGCCGACTGAAAATTGATCGATTTGAGAGATGGAGAAGTGGAAAACCTACCGCCATACTCGCCGACTGGACTTTGTAACTGAAAAAATCCCACCGGTGATCGTCTATGCGAAAGGACTACATATATCCCGTTCACTTTTTATTTTCAGTGGGATGACGGCTACGGCCGATGTCACCTGCAAAGTTTTTGAGCGAAACTATCAGCGGCCGTCAGCCGCATCCACCCAGTGCTCCAGCTTGTCACTTTTTTTCGCTCCAAAAAGTCATTCTACTGAAAATAAAATGTAAACGGGATATAGGTATAGTCTGTCTGATTTCTACATGATTCTAGTGGGCTGCGATTCAGGCCGCGATCGGACGATGGTGACCAGAAACACAGCCCACTAGAATCATGTAGAAATCAGACAGCCTATACAGGGGTGCCCATATTGGACTACTCGCTTTTATTTTTCAATAGAATCTATACGCATCAAGTGAATGCTTTTTTCTTTGGCGGAATTTGGAATTTGATCTACAAGGTGGTCCAGGGTATAGTAGCACTAATTCCCCATTCGATGGTCCATCGGAAACTAGGTCGACATGTATAATTTAGTTTTTCTTCAAAACGCTTTTTAAGGGAGATAGAGCCCTTCAAAGTTCAGTTTTGAAAATCTTTTTTGCAATTACTCTAAAGCCATTGAAGCGATTTTGACCAAATTTAGTACAAATACTCACGAAATAGATACCCATCACTTAACGTAGATCACTTTTGTCAAAATTGTCCAGTAGTGTAGATACGGGGGGAGGATTATTCAACTTCTCCCACCCCATTTTCTACGCCACTGGATATTTTTGACAAAAGTTGTCTACGTCAAGTGATTGGTATCTATTTCATAAGTTCGAGTAGGCGTCGGTCACAAATCAGTCAAAATAATTATTTTGTAGAACACTGCTTGAAAAAAATCCATTGAAACACACACAACATTCTATACAGGGTGATTCACCACCAAATGGACATAGCCTAAGGGTAGGTCCAGTTTTACCAGGCGAATCAGGATCTGGCTTTGAAATTTTTCTAACACTGTTTGTTTCGAAGTTACAGGGTGATTCATGTATTTTGTCGAATTTTTTGACCAGCCGTATCTTCAGAACGACCGAATAGATTGGATTGAAACTTTGTGGGTTGATTCTTCTATTGATATCTGACACATCGCTCTATCAAACAGTTTGAAGTTTCCAGGGCCGGCCTTGTAAAAAAAAACTTCAAAGCTTTTTTCAAAAAAATACATTCTGTATGCACATTTTCCGAATTTCATTTTCAAATTCGGAGACTACATCAAACATGCTAATAATAACGCGAAAAAAATTGCTTGGCACCATTGAGCTGTCAAGAAAATTTTGACAATCGTAATGATTTTTGAGGTTAGGATTTTTTCTAAATCATTATTTCCAAATATTTGCAAACGATCTATTATGGCCCTGAATTTCAGCCGTTTCGTCAGAAAAATGAAAATGACATTTTTCTCGTTTTCTCAGAAATAACAAAAAATTTCATCAGAATTTTCAAAAAATTTTTGATACGTTCCTCAATTTCAGCTCAAATTGGGATAGAAGTGAAGCTGAGGGACGTGACAATAATTTTTTGAAAATTCGGCTGAAACTTTTTGTTACTACTGAGAAAACGAGAAAAATGTCATTTTTACTTTATTGACGAAATGGCTGAAATTTGGGGCCATAATAAATCATTTGTGAATATTTGAAAATAATAATTTACAAAAAATCCTAACCTCAAAAATCATCAGGATCATCAATTTTCTTTTGACAGCTTGATGGTGCCAAGCAATTTTTTTCACGATATTGATAGCATGTTTCATGTAGTTTTTGAATATGAAAATTAATTTGGAATAATATGCATACAGAGTGTCTTTTTTCAAAAAAGCTTTGAAATTTTTTTTTCAAGGCCGGCCCTGGAAATTTTCAACTTTTTGATAAAGTGATGTGTCAGATATCAATAGAAGAATAAACCCATAAAATTTTAAACCAATCTGTTGGGTTGTTCTAAAGTTATGGCTTGTCAAAAAATTCTACGAAATACATGAATCACCCTGTAGCTTCGAAACGAACAGCGTTAGAAAAATTTCAAAACCAGATCCAGGTTCGCCTGGAAAAACTGGACCTATCCTTAAGCTATGTCCATTTGGTGGTGAATCACCCTGTATAAAATTGTAACAGCCAGTTCCACCAAAGTTTTATGAGCGAATCAACTTTATCACGCTTATAGTTGCTATATGCAACAGCCAATAGCATGGTCAGTTGCTAATATGTAGTTACTATGAGCGCGATAAAGTTCTTTCGCTCATAAGATTTCGGTGGAACTGACTTGAGTCATAGTTGTCCATCATGGAGTACTCGGTGATCACGAAATAACGTACCAGAACAGTACTGCGATATAATGAAATCTTCTGTTGCGAAGCTCACAAAAAATAATAAAAATCTTCGACTTTTTATCGACGTTATGAAGGATCAAAGTTAGGTCCTTCGAACCCTTCTAGTCTAGTTTCTATATTTCAAAAGATTTTAGTCAACTATTGGTGTCAGAATTATAAGGAAAAAATACCAGTCACTGCGTTTGAACTAAATTTCCATTTACTTTACAGGGTGAGCCATGGAGTAAAAAAATACAATCTCTCTCTGAAAAACTCCTTCCAAAGAAATTTTTGATAGAAAACCGTGTGACCATCTGCTCTACATCGATTGAGGGATCAACCGAATGGTTTAGAGGCATTGTTGAAGAATAATAAAGTTTCGAGGTTTCTGTGTCACCCTGTATAGTAATTTGAAATGCAATACACATCCAGTGATCGATATTTCTTTCTCGTAATTCTGTCACCAACAGTTCACGAATAAATTTTGAAATAACGAAACGTGAATGGTTCGAAGGACCAAACTTTAATACTTGAAAAATTAAGGCCCAAGAATTTTTTGTAATTTTTCGTGGGCTTCATAGATTCCATATATCGTAGGACTGTTCTGGTGCGCCATCACCCTGTAGATAGGCACCAAAAATTATAGTGGGAGAATAAATCCTGGAAAACGGGGGAGGTCAAATGAGATCGGAGGGGACTTTCGATATGTTACAGGTTTTTTTCATACCTTTAGCCGGTTATTCAATTATTTATTCACGATATAAATCTTATAAATCTAAAACAATGTACGATATAATATGGAGTCAAACGACGTGTCGTGTATAATACAGATTAGGTTTCAGGTTCAGTTATATTTGAGACAGCCAGGTCAGGTCTGGCCTAAATGCACTGATCAAGTGATCAGTGATCAAAGGTGTCGGACCACCCTGAAGCTGCGTAATATGGAGGTGTAGTAGAGTGCTGGAAAATTGTTAGAAAAATTCTATGCTTTTTAATTTTGAAGTTATGGAGAGACAAAAGTTGGTCCTTCTTCAATTGCTTCCATTTTTGTTGTTTCAAAAAATTTTAGTGAACTATTTATGGAAAAATATTGAGTACAAAAAATCAACCTCTGAATCTGTATTGAATTCTTGTTTTCTATACATGGTGAGTCATAAACTACAAAAATTTAGTTTTCCTGAAAAACCAGAAGCAGAAGAGTTCTATTGAAATGAATTGTGTTTTATTGTGCTCTACACAGGTTATGGGTCCACTGTGACTGTTTGCAGGCACTTTTAGAAAAAAATAATTTTCAGGATCCATGGCTCACCCTGTATACAAAACAGAAATTCGTAACAGATACAGAGGTTGATATTTTATATTCATTGTTCTTCCGTAAACAGCTTACCAAAATCTTTTGAAACAACGAAAATAGAAGCGATCGAAGAACTAGCTTTTGTTCCTACATAACTTCAAAATTAAAAGACATAGAATTTTTTTAACAACATTTCAGCTCTCTACTACACCTCCATATTACGCACCTCCAAAGTGGGCCGACACTTTTGAATCACCTGTATATTCATCTTTGAGTTATTGGCTCTGGGAGTCTGGGTCAGTATTTTGGAAATCAGCGAGAAATAATTCATATGGGATTGCTATGGCAACCGCCTGTTCCCGCTCCTGCAATTGGCTGCTATCATAACAATCTCATGTGAATTCATCTCGCCAACACCGGTTTCAAAAATACGGGCCCAAGTTTGAAAACCGTGTTTTTTCCCCCTAAATCAACTGGTTTGAATCACAGGCGTTTCTTCAATATTGACCATTTGGTATGGTAATAAACTTGTTGGAATGGAGTTTTTCAAATTCGACTTCTCTACGTCTTACTTCAGGTTCCGAAACAGGAGAAGATTGGTGTGCTGCGTGACACGAATTGAGCACTTTTATTCGGTTATTCTCCTTCTTCCTCTGGGAACCTCTAGTTCCGGTCAGAGTTCACTGTCCTTATTAGCTAAGCATCCATCTAAGCTGTCAATGCTTTCCATAGGTGATCACACAAAGACCGAACATAATGCCACTTGAACCCTATCTCTCTTTCTCCCAATGCGCTTTCATGAGAAAGGAACGAACGGGGTAAAAGCCCTGTTCTAGTTCAAGAGTTCAGTGATCTTACACAACGGGGACTTGCTTATCCCTCGATAAAAGTCATTGAAGTTGGTAATCTCTATCAACCACTGTAACTTTATCGTTATTGTTTTGAAACGCCTATGATGTCAAGTATTAGCTCTCAAATGCAATAACAGGATTATACCTACTCGTAGTCCTGTTCAGGTCGCCTGCACTGGGTACTTGAATGGTTTTTGTGCTAAGCATTTGCGTTTTACCTGGATGAATAGAGATGAAGAAGAAAAGGCAGAAGCGTTTTGCGATAGTGAGAGCTCACAGGGGTCGCCCCTTCCTTAAACAGACGTGTTCATTTGCATACCGTTGTATCCGGGAAAGCTGCTTTGTCCAGCTTCCTCTTGTGTTCATCGCGATTGTTCATTCCGCAGAGAGATTGCTTTTCATATACTCCGGCGCGGATGAGTCACGATATGCGATGTTAATGCTGTTAATGTTTCAAGGATAAAGGATCATTAGGAACAAAGTATAATTGGACTTTGTATGTCTTCAGAAGGGGGTTGGTGTAGTAGAGGTGAGCGCATATTGAAAAAGAGGGAATGATGCTCGACCGGAAATTGCCAGAGGCAACGCTTGGAAGTTGTTGAATTATTGCGGAGGGCTGTTACGCACCGAGTCGAGGAAAAGGAAGGAGTGCTTGCGGTGTTGAGTATAAGAAATGTCTTCGGCCATGTTGCGACGGTGGTATCGATCCGGCGGCGGCGGTGGTGGTGTGCCGGCACTGCCGGCGGGAATCCATAAAACCGGCGGCGTGGTGGTAAATCGGGGGGTGAGCCGAGCGCCAAGGCACAAGGCGGCCCTGCCGCCCTGCACTGTCCATGGACTTCTGCGTGGTGTGTGTGGTGCATCATCGATTCCTACGGCCCCAGCTAGCAACGCGCGAAGAGAGCAGGCAGGAGGGTGCGGCGGCAAAGCACACGGAAGGGTCCGTCGGCCGGAGAGTCAGCCAGCTGACGCAGCCACAGTCACCCGAAGGAAGAGAAGGAAAACAACGGGGCGACCAGTCGCACACTCGAGCTCTCCTTTCGGTGTGTGTACTCTCTGCCAGAGCCAGCCAGCCTTCCGCGGCCTGGTCGCCGGGTTCTGCACGCAGTGTTCCTCGGCCCGGTGTTCTGTGTGCATGTGTACAACTCCTCTTGGTAGACCGCGCGCATCGCCAGATTTGCGCGAGCGGCTACAGAAGCAGCAGCAGCAGGGACCCTGCCAGCTATTGCGACATCTTCGATAATAAGGTATATCCACACACACACATATCCTCTCAGCATATATGCAATAGTTTACATGTTCCTCGCCCAACGTGCACATTCTGTGCCACTCTGGGTGCCCCAGCCCCAGAGGAGTTGTGCAATTTAGCTACTGCTGGTGCTGAGCTCTAGCTGGCGCGCTGGATGTGCTGACCGAGCTGCTGAAGCGGATTCTCGTAACGCCTACGAAGTACATTTTTAGATTCGCATTTAAAAGGTCGCAGCCAAAGGTTAGAGCCGTGTCTTGGGGCGCACTCGAGGGGGCAGACCACCATGTGGAAGTGGTGGTGAGACGACGGAAATCCTCCGACGCCTAGTGCGTTGCGGTGGCCTTAATTAGCCATCCTCGAGTTGTTCGCACACATTCGCTAATCAAGCCACCGTCCTTCGCGCGCTCTTATCGCTGCGCAAACACCCGTAATCGAAACAAACAAATTTATACATACCACCGCACCGGCATGAGACTCGGATTTGCATTTCCTCTCTGCAACGGCCTCTGTCTCCATCCACCATAAGAAGACCAATAATATTTTTACTCAGCGCTTGTACCGCCAGCCAGTAGTACGTATGAATGCATAGTTGGGAGTTGCCATGCCTGTAAAAGTTTAGCCACCCTTTCAGATTTGTTTTTTGAGACACTCAGAGACATTTAAGAAGGGTGGTCAAAGTGAGTCTCTGGGAAGTTTTCTGCAGGACACCGGAAGCACGATGGCGGCTCGAAAATATCGGAAACAATCATAACTCGGCCTTTGGTTGACCTACAAATGAAATTTCAACGGTTATATTCATGTTCACCTTTTTTTTGAAGAACATGGAATTAAAAAAAATAACGTATTGTAAAAGCACCAGTAAATGAGGAAGCTCTACAAAATTTCCCCAATATTTTGTAACGTTTTTTTCTCGACTGCACTGACTGGACCCATAGATACTGGACCTAGTGTATCTCTGTCCTGCCTAAAGCCAAAGTAAGTCTCGGGGAGTTCCCTGCAGGATCCCGAAAACAAGATGGTGGTCAAAACTATCGGATTATAGTTAAGTCGGCTTATATTCGACCTACGAATAAAATGGAAACTATTATTTATTGTTTTATTTCTTGCTTATGCATGAAGGTAATTTCAAGATCTAGATGTAGAGTAACAGCACCAGTAAATGATCGCATTCCGTATTTTTTCTCAATACTGGCGGCGTTCTTCGAATCAAATCAAAATCAAAACAAATCATATATTTTTTTTAAATATTTATGTTTTTCAACAAAAGGGTGAACATGAATATAACCGTTGAAATTCCATTCGTAGAGGTCAACTAAAGGCCGAGTTATGATTGTTTCCGATATTTTTGAGCCGCCATCTTGATTCCGGTATCCTCCAGAAAACTTCCCAGAGACTCACTTTGGCCACCCTTCTGAAATGTCTCTAGGGGTTTCCGGTTTCAAAGAACAAATTTGAAAGAGTAACCAAACTTTGACAAGCTTGGTAACTCCCAACTATATAATAAGACCAACAATCATACGTACCACAACGCTTATTAGTTACTTTTCTAAGAGGCGCTAAAGAGTGTCTGTTGATATTGTAATTACAATAATTAGATTCACAAATGAATTCATCAAGCCTTGAAACGATTTGCGAAGACGAAGCATCACTATTAGCTCTGACCATTACGGTTGCAGAATACATTTGGTATTGATTTCTTACAATAAGAGACGAAACTGTTCATGAGCGTATTCCATTTCGTACCATGTGTTTTGTCAGTTATGTCATGGTATATTCTGATGACTCAAGAAGCCTCGCTAATGGCCATCATCCTTGGTAATTAAAACGACGTTGAAATCTTGAGTGCTCTCGATATTTTCGTCAATAATTTTGCAATTTCCTTTGCAGATAACGCGAAGGAAAAAAAAATTGGAACTTACGAGATTTAGGTAGAGAGACGTCCTTCGAGCATCCGTTAATAAACAGTCTTGTTATTATATGGAGATTTTTTTCTTGGAACCACGTGGAAATTCCAAGAACCTCAAATTCGAACACGCGCGCCGCGCTCTCAACAGAAAGATGTTTTGCGTTTGCGATTGTTACATAAGTTCTTAACTGCTGGATGATGATGATGATGATGAGTGTCGCATTTTATTAAATATCTGTTTAGTATCAAAGAAATTGCTGCCTTCCTCTTCTTGACTTCGGCCTTGGCAATATCCTTTATTTCAGAATAATCAAAATTGATGAAAACACGCGGTCTCTGGTAAACACAAACATGTAATCATGGTTTGTTACGCTGTTACATAACTACTGGGCACTGACAGATCCACGCACGTGTCACCAAGAACTCGTTTATTACCTCTCTGCTTTAGAGGGTACAAATCACGGTTCTGTGTGTCAAACGCGACGCATGGAAACGCAACAAACTCGTAAAAGGAGAATAGGAGTCTTCTTCGTCGTTACTCTTTCAATTTTCAACAAGATGAACAAACAATACCGATTGTTGTTACCGATGATGCAATTGAAGAAGGTGCTAGAAGATAGGTCGTCCTGCCTTAGTCACCCACGGCGCGGCTATAATCAGTGGGAAATCTTCCAAGTACGGTGACGTCACTGTAGGGACGGACGTCCTCTGGCTCTGATCGATCCTCGCCCAAGGATATACCAAGTATACATCCACTGACGGGAACTGGAATGACGCCGTTTGTACCGAGGCGCTGCGTGGGCGTGGGGAAGGCTCGCAGGATGACTCACGCCGTGTCATCTGCTTCTGCAAGCAACCTTCGTTGTCCTCTCGATTTCCAATTAAGGAAGCTCACGAAGAAAACAAAAGTGTGTAATCTGCCGCTCCGTTATGTTTTCGCTTTCATTGGAATCCTGTCGAAATATCGCTTTCGTCGGGGCCTCCTCCTCCTCTATATCGCGCTCCTCTTTTTCCACTTGCACGCGTGAGAGCGAGAGTGCTGTGACGTCCGAGCACGGCCTGCTTGCAGTAGTTAGCCTGATGACCTCTAAACGAAGAATGTCACTTGATTACATAACTGTTTAGATAAATCCAGCGCTGCCAAACGTGAAGGACGTTCTTCTTGTGGCACAGTTATATTATTACCCAGTGGAACCGGCTCCGCGCGGCATGGCCTATCCCATCACATCAGGTAATCAATCACAATTCCTTCTCTAATAAGGTGCGACCTCCGGTTCTTTGATTTGCGCTTCCCTATTTTTTCTCGCGATTTCGATGACGTTTCGCCAAGACTTGACGTTTATGCGGAAAAAGGTGCGGGGGAGAAAACCAAGCGAAAATCTAGAAAGGGCTCTCCGTCCGGTCGCTCTGATCGAATCGAAAAAGACGCAACAGCGCAAATGGTTCCGCAGGCCCGCGACGATGATGATGAACAGAAGCACCGCGCCGCGGGAGCGCTAAGTATAGAAATTACGTTCGAAAGAGTCTTCTCGTGGCCATCATCGTCATCGGTTTATTTATACGGGGAGCCGAGAGCTGAGGTTGGCCAAAGGCGCAGCTGCCTCTGCGGAGACGCAGACTCGTGGGTCTTTTTTAAAAGTCCCGAAGATGAGCCCGAGAAGCCCGGCAAAGAGCGGTCAAAGTTACTCCTGATATTAGGAGAACATGACAGCGCAGTTGGTATCACGTGACGCGCGAGCCTGCTACACCGCGGAGCGAGCACTCAACGGCACACACACACGGGCGTGCCAGGCCAATTCAGGGCTCAGGCTGATGTGCTTGCTGCTTCTGGTGGCGAGGCGCAGATGCTGGCGGTCCAAGGTTCTTCACGCTCATGGGGGCCCCCACAGCTGCCGCCGCTTGTCTTGCGCCTTGCCAAAGAATCCATCTCGCAATGTCGGAGGCGATGATGGCCTTTTGAGGCGTGAGCGCGACAGAGAAAATGCGCCTTGCTTACCTGCTGCGCGATTTGTGGCTGTTGTTTGCTGCAGAGGAAACCACTTCGCGGGCCCCTCTCAAGGTCTCCTTCGAGAGAAGACTCCTCTTCGTGATTTGGCTTGGGATACCCACACGCGCGCCGCGTCGAGTGTGGTATGGATTTCAGGGTTTCCTCGTGCTGCGAAGGTGATGGCGATGGAGAATTTTCCTTTGCGTTCGTTGTTTTTGTTTTCTTGGGAATGACTCATCCGTGACTTTTCATTTTTCACGCCGTTTTAGAGCAATGTGTCATAAATCGCATAATTTGATGATTCAATAAGTCGTAAGTGTAGGTAATCTCACTTACTTCAAACTTCAGTGTTTTACAATGCAAGGAATGGGGCCAAAGTGTCATATTTTGCCAAGCTTCCCGCTTTCTCACCACACAAAAAAAAACCGATAACTCATAATTTTGTAATTAGCAGCTTAAAGATCGAACAACCCTATTTCCGATTTGATACGTTTTTATACAGGGTGTGTCAGGATTAGTGGTATAAAAAGTAACCATAGAGGTGATGTTGAGATCGGCTATGATTTTTTTTCAATTCGATTTGTTCTTGTCACTTCTATCACTCGACAACTTTGGAACTGTTGGAGGGATTTTTCTGAAATTTGACTTGAAGGTAGCCAAAGTGTCAAACCATTGCTCGATAAAATCACGACTGCATCAAGCCGTTTATTCGCAAAAAAAAACGTGAAAATAAGTTGAACTTGAGTTGTCATGAGTCGAATTTCGGAAAACAAATTGTACAGGAAATTTTCACATCAAAGTAAAAAGTGTGTGGTTTACTTTTCACCTAAGTACTTATATCATTTTATATTTGGCCAAGATAAAAATTAGTCACACGGAACAGTCCTGAATATTGTCTTTTTGCTGTCTATTCATGCTAAATTTGGTATGACTTTTGAAATCCCAATATCCCAATAGCCCATCACCATCACCCTGAACGGGAGGGCCAAAATCTAGTATAGTATGTTCACTCCTACCGTGATTCTAGTCGACTGGACGAATTTTACAGTTTGGCATTGTCGACTTGATGACGTCCAACTGTGTGCGTCTTGCTTGAGTCCCGAAAAATAGGTTATTGAAATACTCGGAAATTAGTTTCTGTTACGTCGCCTTTTCAAGAAATTCCGGGTAAGAGGTGGCATTTGGGTAATTTTCCCACTATCAGTTCCTTACATTGTAGCTCCGACCAAGCTTCGAAGGTGTTCCAAGGTACGAAACTAATTCAAAGATGTTGATAACAGAGTTGATCTATTGGTAATCGACTGGCTGGTAAAAGTAAGCTTATGGACAGGGAGCTGGTGCCTCAAAACTTACGTCATGAGGTACATTATTTTGACCCTGAAGGTCCAATGTGCATTGATAAGGTTGTTTGAAACTTTGTCTTACATGTCTGGCCGGGGGCTTTAGGCTGGTATAGGCTTGTCAATTTTCGAAAAAATGTCCACAATTTACGTCATAATAAGGTGCATGAATGAAACCAACGGGCTTCTATGTGGGAACATCCCCTTATCAAAAATCACCTAAAACAAAAGTTTTGGGGGCTTTCGGTCAAAAAAAACAAGTTTGAAATTTTCAAAAACGGTCAAGATTTAACCCGTCCTGCAGATTTCCCCCTGGATATAATTTCAATAATGAACAATGGTACTTGATTACATGGTACAATGATTTTTCACGTAGGTTTCGAATCCGTCCACGAAAATTTTCAATGGTATATCGCTTACAGGGTGTAACATCGGAAACTTTTTCTCAAATCGGGCACCCTGTATTTTAATACGGAAATCGATTCAGCTTTTCATCCTGATTACAAATATATACCACACTTGATGATTCAGTCCACAAAACACCTGTGAAAAAATCTTGGAAAGAAACTGATGAATGGATGTAAATTTTGTATCCTTTTTTGAAAATTTCAAAATTGTCTTATTGGGTCCGAAAGCCCCCCAAAAAAATCTTGTTTCCACTGGTTTCATTCATGTACCTTGTACCATGTACCATTCATGACATAAATTTAGGCCCCTTCTTTCGAAAATTGACAAGCTCATAGCAGCCTAAAGCCCCCGGTCTGACATGTAAGACAAAGAAATTTTCATCAACCTTATCAACGCACATAAGACCTACAGGGATAAAATCATGTACCTTATGACGTAAGTTTTGAGGCACCAGCTCCCTGTCCATTGTGTTGTTCTTCATACTATGTTTTGAAGAATTCTGTGGACACGATTGACCTTTATATGACTGATAACGATCTTCATGTAGAAAACTACGCAGTGTAAATGGTGTGATGAATATCAATTATGGATGGGTTATCTGTGCTGGTGGATGTTTCACCTCCAGATCTGAGAAGACTTGAAAAAGAAATAGGAAGAAATGTAACCGTAACCCTATTTTATATGGATATTGTAGCCATAATTAATTTTACGACTATAGGCGATTGACCTTATTGGGGAAAATGGCCGTTTCGTCGAGGAAGTTTTAGGGAATTAATTTTTAGAACTGGTGTAAGTTGCCGTCCGGCAACGGCGGTGGTTACGTCAATTGGTGGCATGTCAAAACTGTCACTTTGCTGTCTTGTGCAGTACGCTACAAGCAAACTTTCGTTCCTGTGAACCCTTGGGACCCCATAGGCTCGTTATTGGGCCCCATGTTGATGACCAGCGTCGTCGCAGACCTTTCTCTGAATCATCCATAGCTTCCGTCCAAGGAAGAGCAACAGACTCTGTCACACCCGCACGGAGGGAAACACACAAGCCCGTCGACCAGCCTGCCAGCCAAGAAAAAATCACCTCGGGCTGGCCGTGCAGAGTCAACCACCACCTACCTTTTTTCCTCGCTTTTTTCTAAAGATTCCCTGCTTCGACTTAAGCTGGCGATCCGCATTTTTCATTCTAACAAGCTCGCCGTAGCTACCTCTGTGTTCGCGACGTAAACGTTGTCTTTTTTTATCGCAATAATGTAGTGCATTGCTGGGGGCGTAGTCTTTCAGCTGCGCACCTCTGGAGCTAGATCTACTACAAACCTGCTAAATACGCTAACCATAACATGAAATAAGAGACACAAATGCAAACCCCTTTTTCAGATTATTTCTACTTGTCAAATTTCCATGTCAATATGTGGGTATTACAGGTATCCACTAGTGCCCACCTAGGCTACTAGACGTCGGAGTATGTTTTCCTCGCAAAAACGTCCTCGACGATCAAGTACCGAGCTCTACACCAGGTGGCGTTTTTCAAATGTAAATCGCCTATATCAAATTATGACACTGTCAAACTTGAGTTCTCAAACAGCACTGCAACCATCTGCCAAGTTCTAGGGAGTTTTCAAATTTCACATTTGGAAAACTTGGAAATAAAATATCACAGTCGACTAGAATCACGGTAGGAGTAAACGTACTATAGATCCAAATCTATTCCATTTTTTTTTACGTTTTACAGTCAGCTGCTGTTGGGTCTTGCTTTCAGTTTCCACCTATTTTTTTCCCATAAAATGTTTGGATGGGAGATCCAGAAACTCGTTCAGAATCGACAAAGAAAGAAATAAGTGGGCTTCAATCTGTAATAATCTTGAATCTCGATTGATTTTATCATTTAGATTATCTATTGATCGTAAACATCTCAGATCACCTATTGCTTGGAGAGCACTTATTTTCACTTTGTGTGAAACACAAATGGAACATCATCACGTGACCGATCATTGTTGTCTTTGTCCCATACAAAAGGAACAAAAAGGTGGATTTTCACGGTCTCGGAGGTGTCCGTCGCATTCGCCTGAATTACTAGGCACCTATGTTTACTAGGATTCATCATTATACTCCTCTTCGTTGTCTGTTGATTTTGGTTTTATTACGTGATTTGTCTCAGGTATCACTTATTGTTATTTGAAGTTAAACTAATGTACTTATAGCCCGTCCACAATGATGTTAATGTTAACGCGTGATGTCATCGCCAATGGTAATGTTAGCATTTCAAAGCAACGAGTTTCAATGGGTAATGCTTACCATTGCCACTAACATGATTGTGAATGTCACCTTTTGAAACTCATTGCTTTGAATGCTAACATTACCATTGCCGGATAACATTACGTCAACATTAACATCATTGGATAGCCTATTAGGTAGATACCTAGTTATTTAGTTTTGTGCTCGACCGAAAAATGCGATGCAAGTATAAAATAGGTGTTGAAAGTCGATATCGCACTGGAGATGTCCCCGAAGAACCGAAATCTGACTTTATTGTTCCACTTTTTACTTATTGACTTTCAAAACAACAGTTCCACCGCGATATCAACTCGTGAACTCGCTGCGTGCGCCGGTATTCGCTGCGTGCGCCGGTACTCGCTGCGTGCGCCGGTGACATGGGGAAATTTTGCTTGGGGTTCGGACATAATTGGCTATTCTGAAGTGAAGTTGCAGGTTGTTCAACTCATGGCGAATTCACTTCGCTGCTCCAGTGCTGCCCGGCCGCAGTTGCCAAGGAAACCCCAATAGCATAGTCTCTTCCTTGACAAGGAGTACGGCCAAGCAGCACTCGAGCAACCAAGTGAATTCGCTATTGGTAAGCTAAAGTGCACATGTTTAGTTCATTTTGTGTTGATTGTTTACGTTGTGGCTGTGGGAAGCCATTTTTGAGGTTAATTTCCAGTTTCATCTGGTGAGTTTCATACATTTTATCCTGCATACCATACCCAAAATTATTACATTATATTAGTTATTACCTTTTACTGTGATTTTCAAGTGTTGCATAATGCATTGCAGCAGCGCAATGGCAAATGTGAAATTAGACAATTGACATTGACAGTAGAATAGTAGATATAGCTGCGTTCCTTCTATCATCTGAACTGAGAATTCTCACTTCAATTGCTAGTTGTGTCTCTCTCCCTCTCATGCAATTCTCGCTTTTTCTCTCTCTAACTGAGGTGAGATTATCTGAGATTTCGTGTAAAAGGAATGCAGCTAATATGCGCCGATGCCCGTCAGACTTGCCAACCTCAATTTTGATTATTTTGAATATAGTTATACAAGGTGTTCGCAAACTTGGGGTAGAAAATTGAAGAGCAAGTAGGGAGATGCTTCACAAGTGCCAGAAATATGTTGAAAGAAATTGATGATTTTTATTTTTGGAAATATGGAGGGTCAAAAGGTGGTCCTTCGACCCCTTGTATTTTCGTTATTTTGAAAGAATGTAGTTAACCCCTTTCATCAGACCAACAACCAAATTTTTTGAACCTTTTACCGGACCCCCTGTACACGACTGCCTAGCAAAAATTGACGAAACACACGCGATGATGGAACGACGTCCGCCTGTGAACGGGTCCTTTCTTTTAGCCATCCCTGTAGATTGTCGTAAGAACGGAGTCAGGACTAACAGTAATAATTACCTATTTATTGTTATTGTTGTTGTTATAATACATGACGAAGACCCACATAGGTCAATTGATTTGGCTCATATAGAGCGACGTGCAAAATTTGATCCACCAAAATGCGAAAGGATTTTATTATCCCCAAATCGCCGGTGAACATCCGTTGTATGCTCTATTGTTTTACTTGATTTGATTATGATCACGTCAGGGATCTTCTGAAATAGCTCAGAGTAATAAAAGTAAAAAACACGTCATTAGCTTTGGGGAGTAAAATAATTCAACAGACTCCAGGAGTGTTGATAGCTAAAGAAATTTAATTGTTGAAATAGGTATAAACTGTACCTGAACAACGGAATGAATTTGCCAAGTTATTCTTTTTGTATTAATTAATTCAAGAAAAAATGTGCTAATTGAACGTCTTTGGAAGATTTTCCAAACGTATCAATCCCCAGAATTCCCATGTAGCCATGTAATCGTGCATTCTTATACTGTTTTGGTCATAAAAGTTCCAGTGTATTTCGCACTATATTTACAAGCTGAGGAATTTTAGTACTTTCAAGATTGGCTGTCACCAGATCAGAGGGATATCCCAGCGGACGCTGGGATTCTTAATCCAATATCAGAAGATGATTCTTGAATGCCAATTTTATTCAAGTACTACCTTAGATGTTTAGTACTACTTATCAAGGTTATTCCGAAGCATGTTCCGAAGTGCACTTTATGGCATGAAGAAGTTTGCAGCGAAGCTTCATTATTTAAATGCTCTCAAAGTTGCATACTATAGATTGGACTAGCAGTCGCGTGCATAATTTAAATTTTATCTTGGTATAAGGAAGGAGGTTCGCTTTTTATGTTGATATTGACGGGGTTCAAAGATTATTTAAAGCATCAGAAATACCAATCTACAAATCGTCATTGGATGACTTGCTTAGTCTCCGAGTTTTCTTCGCATTCTGTATTTTCTTCGAAGTGTTTTGCAGGACCGAGTCAACCTTGCAGAACCATAATACTGTAGTTTTTGTTGGACTAGGCTAGTGCTGCACCATCGCAGGCGGTGATTTACCGCGAGAGTTTCGCAACTTGTGCATACTGCTGCGTTTTGCACAATTCGCACTCCTTAGCTTGCAGAGTTTGTCATCTGGCCTCATCATCATCATCGTGAACGTCTTGATTGGCATTAATCAAGCCAGAGCTAGCTGTAGAAGTCGTCATATTGTGGCGGTGCTTATTAGGGACGTTGTAATGAATCGATTCTTGTCCATAGAACCATATTGGAGCTGGGGCCACCACACGCTGTGGCTGTTGGCTGCCTCGACAAGGTTACACTTCTTTGGTTTGGATTGCGCAAACATCATCGGCAAAAGCCAGGCAGGACGGGCAGGCAGGCGCAGGTGCCGCCGAGCGTCGTCCACCTCGTGCGGGAGCGTCCTCGTCCTAATTATGTGCATGACGACGGCTCTTGCGATGACGCTTGTTTACTCCTCGCCATAGCGATGTTGCTATGTCGTGCAGAAGCGTACAGCCACAGGTACTAAAAGAGTATAAAGCTGCAATAGCGCGACTAACACCCGCCACTATCTGCTATGTGTACGCGTACAACCCAACGGCAGGACCTTGATTATTGATGACTGAGCGGACGACCGCCGTCGTCGGTCGGCCAGGAAGCGGGTCAAGGAGAAGCCAAAAGTCACACGAGTTGCACTCTGGTCGCAGATGCGATGGCTTGTTTTTTTTTTGTCGGTGGTTCTCCTAGAGCGAGGTCGAAGAGGCGCAAGCAGCAGGGCGAGGCAGGAAGCCGGCTTGTACGGTATCGATTCTTGCAGCCTCGCCCAGGTAGACGCTGCTGCTGCTGCCTGCTGCTGCTTCTGCTGCCAGTGGCACCAAACCGCCGACGCCACCGCCGAGTTGCCATGTCAACTTGTTCCTTGGAATAAAGCACACAAGCAGAAAGAAGTTCACGACCCCGCTGTGGCGCAGTACAAAAGAAGGACGTGGCCTGGAACGCCGGTCGATGCTACAACCTCTGTTCTTTTTAACTACCTCCGAGTCTGGTTGGAAATCTCTATTGAACCTATTATAGCCGATCCTCGTACTTTTCTTAGCAATGCTTTTTTCAAATATGAAGCCTCTTGAGACATTTGAAAGAATTTTTACCTGAATATATAAAATTACTATGATCAGAGACTCAAACGTTTTCAAGTTCAGATTCTGTAGGAGCTACGACCTTTTGGGGGTGAAACTGAAGAACGAATATGTACAGCGAGTTTCTAAAAGCGTCCCAGTGCTAATTTTGATTGTCAGTTTATTCTTGTTCTATTGTAACTTGCCAAAATTTGTGCCAGTTAGGTTCGCTTCTAGTGCTAGTCCCCCCCTTCCCAGTTCTCCCTGATCCAAAACTATGGATGTCAAAGCTAGCTAACAAAAAAAATCTTCGTACCTGCACCGCGCTCTTTGCTCCTGGTCGTTTACTCTTATTAACCTTCGTTGTCCTTAAAAACTACGTCGACTTGAAAAAAGACGTTGTTTTGTTTGCGACTGCAAGGTCAATGAAGACAAAAACTCTTGTTTAACATTGGGGATTTCTTGAATATCTCAATCTAAGAACAAGGTGGTAAACGTCACCGGCATCAGGTATACTTGTGTCAGTTTTCAACCTCGCACTGTTTTTGTCAGTGCGGTGATAACAACGCTAGAAGAACCACAATAACACGCACGTGCCATCGAGAGCGAAATTCTGCTGCTGCAGGGGCAATAAGCTGAGGTGCAGCATTAGATTTAAATATCGCTGCTGATGTACGGAGTATTTTAAGACGCCATCAGTGACACTGGTATGTGAGCCAGAATATTATTGCAAAATGCAAACGAATCTTCGTGCTTCCGGCATCCGCTGTCGGAGCTGCGAGCTGCGAAAACCAAAGATATAAATAAATGAGAGACGTGATCAGTAAAAGAATGTTTTGTTGCAGGTGTACGGGCTAGCATGTCCGTACCGTCGATGGTACATCGATCAGGAGACTCTTTGATAGTGCGCAGCGTCGTGAGCGGCGACGCGCTTTTCGGCTCGGCCGACGCCGCCGAGTTCAACGACGAAGGCGCCGACGAGTACGTCGACGAGGCGGGCGGCGACGCCGACAGCAGCAGCGATCCGAAGGATCTGCCCGAGTGCAAGGTGAAGAGGAACTACTCGTGCAATTCGTGCGACTTCTTCACGCAGAACCCCCGGCACTTTCTCTATCACTTGAGGGACGTGCACGAAGAAAAAGTGCGCATCTACGAGTGCCCCAACTGTCTGTACGCATCCAAGCACTTCCAAAAGCTTCTGCGTCACACCAAGATGGTGCACGGCAGCAACGGCAGCGGCGGCGACTCTCCGGGGACGGCGCGCATCCGCAGCCGAAAGAACTCTTCGACCGTCGCCGCCGGCATCAGCGCCGCGGCGGCGGCGTCCGCAGCCGCGGCCCCCTCGCAGGCGGAAGAATCCGACGACATGCTGCCGCCGGACGCGGCCGCCACCTCCGCCGACGACATGATGGGCGACGGCATGAGCGACGAAGAGGCGAGCGGCGAGCGCGCCTCGGCAGTGTTCAAGTGTTCGGTGTGCGCGTTCACGGCCCGCACCCAGGCCCAGCTGGGGCGGCACGAACGCGAAGAGCACATCAAGACCAAGTTCTTCAGGTGCACCAAGTGCACGTACGTGACGCACATGAAGGCGCGCTTCACCAAACACGTCAAGTACCATTCGATGCCGATGATCAAGTGCGACATGTGCGATTTCCGCACGCCGTACAAGTGGAACCTGGACCGCCACTGCAAGAACCACAACGGCCGCGGCGCGTTCCGCTGTTCGGCGTGCAACTTCACCGCCGACATCAAGCAGAGTCTGACCGTGCACGAGATGAACCACCACGTGCCGCCTGTCGGCCAGGCCGCAGGCCTGGGGGTGGGGCGACGACGCAACAAAGTCGGCGCCAGCGACGCCACGGCCGCCGAAGAAGCCGCCCGCCAGCAACAAGAACAAGTAAGTCCGTTTTTGTTTCGATGATTAGACTGGGCCTCCGGAATAGTTCCGCCGAATGCCCTCTGCCGAATTAACACACACACACACACACACACACACACACACACACACGTTCAACTTCAATTTGACCAGTTCGTGGTGTCCTTGAGCGATGCACACGTTACGGTGTTTCGAAAAAAATCACGCTCAGTCGGTGATCAATGGTCAACTCCGCCCGCTAGCTCAAGTAAGTGCCAAGTCATTGTTGTATAGGTACCAGTACCAAAATAAGCGGATACCGTCTAATTGGAGCTCTAAAAGAAATTGGGTATGGAAGCCCTCCCACATACTGTTTGGCTGTGTCGCGCTAGTCAGACGTTCCATAAATGCCAACAGTATTATTATTATTATTATCATTTATTTGTTTCCATTACGTCGGCCGCCGTGCTGTCTTTAATAACGCACCGCAAGGTAAATAATCGCTTTGTAAGATTTGAGGTCAGTTAGTGAACGTGTTTGTCATCTTTTTTCCGTTTTATTATGAGTGTTTTAGTATCAGTGATGGATAATTACGGGGTGTTTCATAGAAGGCGCTTGCTTTCACAAATCTGACGTTTTTCCGACTTTGAAGCACGTTCCTTCTGACAGTGCCAGACCCAAAAGGGCATTCCAGTCAAACTTCCAGCTCAACACGTGATCAGATTGATAAGATTTTAAAAGTCATTTCGCTGAGAATTGATTTGTCAATGAGTGCGATGTCTCTACTAGAGGGGACTCTGTCTTTGAATGGCAGCGGCGTATATTCCGATGAAAGAAGTAGGTTCGCCGATCAATAACCATAATCCTGGAGAAAATTCCAACTTTTTTATCAATTGAAATGATGATCATTGTGTCGAATGGCTCCGAGATTCCAAAAGGTGAAAATATACTTACCTACTGGTGTTTGGTCACTTTTTTTCAAAATATGATTGTGACAAAATTTCAGTTCTCAAATCAAAAAGCTATTTTACGGATTCTGCGTTGATAAATTTTCAGACATACATGTGTCCCAGAATTGATGGCGTAGAAAAAACACATATGCCGTTCACGTTTTAAATTCAGTAGAATGACTTTTTGGAGCAAAAATGAAATGACAAGCTGGGAGGCTACGGCTTATGGCACCTGCAAAGTTTTGAAGCGAAACTATTAGCGGCCATCAGCCATATCCTCCCAGCGCTCTAGCTTGTCACTTTATTTTTGCTCCAAAAAGTCATTCTACTGAAAATAAAAAGTGAACGGGATATATACTCCACATTTTAAGTGCGAATTTGCAATTTGCTCTCCAATTTTTTTCTGCGTGACGGAGATATGATACCTTAAAATTCAACTTAATTTCATGGTTTTTTTTGCGAATAACTTGTGAAACGCTTGATTCATCAAGTTGTAATTGGACAGAACAATGGTGTAACACACGGTCTACCTACAAGTCAAATCTCAGAAAAATGTCATTAGTTGTTTCAAAGTTGAGTGACAGAACTGACAGAAAACAAGAAACGAATTTTCGAAACAAAAAACATTGACCCAGCCGATCTAAACACCATTTTAGGATTCTGTGGGGACTTTTTTCGTCATCAATTCTGGAACAGCCTGTGTATAGGAGCGCGCCTGTTGCTGTTGGCACTCGGTATTGGTTAGCTCCGTGTTTCGGACTTGGTCCATTGTCCCGGGTTTATATCAATAAACAACAAATCATGTCATTGTGTGAACACATTAGTATGCATACTTTTTTCAGTTTCTTCAAAAAAAAAACGATCTTCAGACCGGCCAGAGCTTAAGGGTCCTTATTTAAATACAGTTTTCAAAATTCTAACGTTAAATTAGATGGGTCAAAACCTGATATTTTTTCGTAGAACTCAAATTTGGACGTCAAATTTTTTATCTTATAGTATACAGGGTGTTTCATAAAAACTTCAAAATTTTTTCGACACCCTCTATCTAAATATTGGAAATGATGCGGCTTTTTCCTCTGAGTCCAGAGATGTAATTTGATATCTGAATAAGATCATATACGGGGTGTTCACTTTTACACTTCTCACCCCAGGTTTCTCCCCGTCAAATTTTTTTCAAGAAAAATGCCGGAGCAGGTCGATTTTCATCGATGAAAATTTGGCAATACGTGTCCTACTCCTAAACGTCCCCCTCAAAATAAAAATCGATCTGTTCCGGCGTTTTTCTTGAAAAAAATTTTATGGGGGGAAAGGGGAATGAGAAATCTGGGGTGAAAAGTGTGAAAATAAACAGCCTGTATATGATCTTATTCAAATATCAAACTATATATCTGGACTCAGAAGTATAAGCCGCATCATTTCCAAAATTTAGATACAAGGTGTCAAAAAAATTGGAAGTTTTTCTGAAACACACTGTATACTATAAGATCCAAAAAAAAATTGGTGGCCAAATTTGAAATCTACGAGAAAGATGATTGAGAAAAATTTCTTCCCTCGCCAATTTATTCCAACGGAAAAAATTCTAAGAGGGCGGGGGGGAAATCTCGGTGGATCACCCTGTACCCACACTTTAATATTTGGAGAGAAAATCTATTCAAAATTGACCAACATTCAGTTTTTTGGCCCTACTAATTTTAAACCAAGGTCAACATGCGATATATCTTTGAATTGAGGGTACATTTCGGTCAGAAAACCCTGTCTGTTTGTCATACATCGCTCTGTACCGGAGTCATCGCGATAAAATTCACCCGCATGTGAATTTGGGGGTGATGGTTCCTATGATGGATATCACTAGGAAATTATGATATTTGAGATATTTTGAAAAATGAGATTTTTTCATTGACCATTTTTTTTACATTTATTTGTCGTTTGATATTTGCGAAATACTGCCGTATACAGAGTGCGGCATTTTTTTTAATTGAGCACTTGTGCTTCATTGGGTCACTGGATGTAGATTTTTCTGATTACAAAAATATAGAAAGGTATTTCTACAAATAATGAGCTATCAAAATTTGAATGTATCATTTTACAGTCCATAGTCAGGTGGCTTTGGTTTGAGAATGTCAATTTCAAAATCTGAAGTGAATTTACAGCATTTTGGCTGAGATTCTACCTGCCCAGAAACATGGTCCAAATCGTGCCGTGTAGGTACAGGGTATCACATTATTTTCTATTCATTAATTGGAGGAATGAATCTAGGATCAATTTCACGGCCAAATTCAGAGTCATCACTCAACCTACACAATACACATACCCTCAATTGTCACTCAATTTGACCCAACACAATAGTTCCAGGTAAAAATCCCATTGTGTTTAGGGTACGTTGAGTGAAGAATGAGTGAGAGTGTAGGTTGAATGGCGTTTCTGAATTTGGCCCTTATAGCCCGTCCACAATGATGTTGATGTTAACGTAATGTTAGCATTTCAAAGCAACGAGTTTCAATGAATAATGCTTACCATTGCCACTAACATGATTGTGAACGTCACCATTTCAAACTCATTGCTTTGAATGCTAGCATTACCATTGATAACATGGATAACATTACATTAACATTAACATCATTGTGGATGGCCTATTACTCTCTCAAAACAGCTGTGCGGGGGGAGCACGCCATCTGATTACGAATTTCGTATACGAAGTTTGCGTATTTTCTATTGCATAAACTTGCGTATTTTCGTTCGTCTTTGCAATCGGAAACGATCGTGAAAGGTCGTGCCCGTGGATGAAGGCCGCCATATTGCTAAAATTTCAGCGACGAGAAGGGAAGATGCAGATACATCATGCTAGACAAAGACAAGAAAGATCAACACTTTACGCAAAACCCAATGTTTTCGTATTTGTACGGAGCTTGCGGGCTGTGCATAGGCACGGCCGTGGGGTAGGATACGTTAGGGGCTGGTGGATTTTCACAAAATACGAAAGTGTCAACAAAATAGTTTTTCCGGAAAATCAAAAAAAAAAAAATTCATGGAAAAGAATTGAAAAGTGGCTTGTTGCAATTCGTCTTCAGGGAAATGCTTCAGCAATTTTATTATTTTGCTATACAGGGTGTTACACTTTTTTGTGTCAATATTTCAGGAGATGATAGAGAATCAAAAAATTAGTACTTTCGCCAAAAAAAAAATCAAAAATCAAAGAATAAAATAACAAATATTAAGAAACTACAAATTTTACAAACGTGACAAAGGTCAATATGATATGACCAGCTTGTAGGTATGCATCAACTTACTTTTGTGTACCAAATTTGACCCATTTTCGAAACTCAACTTTGGAAGCCTCTATCTCCGTTTCCGTTATAATGCGTTTCCGATATTAATTTTTTCGAGAAAGTCCACTTATTTTTTGATGCTCTACCATCTCCTAAAATATTGACAAAAAAAGTGTAACAACACCCTGTATACTTGAAAATAGCTGACATCCCCACCACGAGTAGAAATTCAATTTTCATGTTTTACATTTCGCCGCTATTTTGACCGAATTTTGAATAAAATTTAACCGATTCTTATGAAACTCATGGACTTGGCGTCCATGCGTCGGTATCGGCGTCGGTATTTTACGACATTGCCTTATGTATTCGACGTGAAATTAAAGTTTGTGTATAATTGTATAGTCGTTGTAAGAATGATACGAAAGCATTTTTCTGGTCAGAAGTTCTTCTCTAGTCTTGTTAATTTTTAAGTACGCAGCTTATTATTACAGTGGTTGATAATATCTGATTGAACATCTTATGAATAATCAATATCTCATTAAAGAAGATAGCGAGACTAAAACTCGAGGGGGTAATCACTCGTGTATTGTTTGGGACACGCTGGGTACAATAAGTCTGCAATAAGGTGTAATAAGGTGATTATTACCTGCAATAAAGTTTAGATCATACACATACGGCATGGATAGCACCACTCCCCACGAGTTGATTCTTCCATGCGCTGACGTACACCTCGACGTTCTGCAATGATTCCATCTCTTTCTATGACATATACGTGTATCTACTATCTACTCATTCTTTGAGCCTGGTTGCACATTCACATGCACTCGCGGCTCCACCCATCCAGGCTCAACAACAACAGGGATGGAGTCATAGATTCAAGTATCATAGAAAGAGAAAGTCAATTGGGTCCAGTTGATCTAAGTACTAAAGTGAAACGTTGTGTAACATTGGGAAAATTCGTCCACAAATGATTACCCCTTCGCTAAAACTGCTAGTATTTTAATGAAAGTCCCATTTTCTTTCCAAACTTCTTTGATGTGAGCTAATTTGTTTGATTTAAGAACATTCACAAGATTATATCGCGTGTTTACAATCATTTTTTAGAACCTCGTAAACACTAGCGTTAAATCGGGTGACCCATTTGAGACATGTTTTTCCTATGAAGAAATTGCTAGATCGAAGGTCACCGCCAATTCCATTAGGTACCTGACTACCTGTCTGCCAATGTCAATTTTAGGACTAGTGTAGGAATAATCGGTATGTGTTACTAATAATTGGTACCTATATGAAAAGACTTGGATTAAAAGTTTTCTTATGTGGAGCGAGTGGGAAGACTACAAGGATGAATCACGTCTATCTTTTGCTATGCTGTTGCTCTTCCCGGCAGTAGTCGTCTAGCTTTTAGAAGTCAATCAAATTGTGTGTTTATAAAACATGTGTGTGTGCGGCAAGAGTTGGCTTCGAACCTGGCCAGTTCCGTGACATTCCTTTTAGTTATAAGGTCGCAAGCCCAATTATTCTACCTACTTGGTTACTAGTTAGCCGTTATCACTGCACGGTGTGGTGTTATCGCTCGGTATATACCCATTGTTCGAATAAACGGTGTGCGCCGATAACGACACGACACGCCGATCTTTGCCTTGGGCGTAGCGCCCTGCGATAACTCACACACCGTGTGTGTGGTGGCGGCGGCTCAGTATTCTCCGTTCAACTGCCAAATCAACAAGCACATACAAAATCCGTTCCCAAAATATTTCCGAGAGAGCGCCCACACACGTGAAGCTAAATCCGCGCCTGTTACAGGTAGCAGCGGCAAGAAGCGAACCGGCGGAACCGTCGTCCGCTGTCAAAACCGAACCGGAACAGCAGGCGTCTGTCAGCATCAAGGTTAAAACGGAAGCATCGGCACCACCGGCAGCCAAGAAAGCAAAAGTCTCCCAGAGCCACGACGCCAGCCCAGAACAGGGCTCTTTCGGTCCAGACTTCCTCAATCCGGAAGACATCATCCACCACGCCAATGGGAACATCTACATCAAGAACAAATGCAAGTTTTGCAGTTTCAAATCTGCTTGGGACTCTGAAATGGCCAAGCACGAAAAGAAAGCGCATAATATCGTGAGGGACACATCACCGAAGCCGGTCAAGAAACCGACCAGGCCGATACCGAACTTGATTCCGATCCCGGCGCAGACGTCGGTGCTGAAACCGAAACCGAAGCCGCCAACGGAACCGACGATGAGCCAGCAAGACATCAACGATATTTGCGCGAAATCGGCCAACAGTTCGCTCAAAGACTTTGCGTCGCTTTTCGGAAGCGAAGACGTTTTCGAAAACAACAACGTTTCCACGCCGAAGATGCCGGATTTGCTGCCGGCGTTTTCGTCGTCGACGCCCAAAGAAATCTCACCGCCGCCATCGGTCGGCAATGATTTTTTCAAACAGAAAAACGCTTCGTTCTTCGACAAGTTGAAAGAGAAACTGATGACGGGCGTCAGCAATTTGATTTGCAAATATTGCGGATACGAAAGCAAGTGTCTGACTGAGCAGGCCAAGCACCAGAAGCAGTGCGGCAAAGAGATCAACTTGATCCGGAAGTTACCGGCGAGCAGCTTCAGTTCTTCGCGCTGTCAGTACTGTCGACAGCGTTGCAAATCCAGCGCTGACTTGTACACGCATTTGCAGACGTGCACGGAAGCTTTGAAGACGCTCAAAGATGACGAATCTGAAGGCGAGCTCAAGATCGACGAGACGCAATCGGAAGACGGTGACGGCGTCAGCAAACCGCATCCGATGGAGAACCGCGTGTTTGTTTGGAACAACATCGAAGTGCCCATGGACATTGACGAGGCCAAGTACACGGAAGCGTACGCGGAAAACGAAAAAGTCGAAAACGACAATGTTTCGTTGGATTTGTCGGTGCGGACGCAATCGCCTGCCGGCAGCGAAAGCAGCTTCGTCCAGGACTACGTAGCCAACACCAGCCATCCATCGACCACCACCGATAAGATCCCGACGCACGGGAACGACATCTCCATCGCGCAACACAAGCGCGTCTTCAAGTGTCCGCACTGCACCTTCTGGGCATCGACGGCGTCCCGTTTCCACGTCCACATCGTCGGCCATCTCAACAAGAAGCCGTTCGAATGTTCGCTGTGCGCGTACCGTTCCAACTGGCGGTGGGACATCACCAAGCACATCAAGCTGAAATCGGTTCGTGATCCCGCACACGAAAGCGCCAAAGTCCTGATGACCGACGAAACCGGCCGCAGGAATTACACCAAGTACAACAAGTACCTGACGGAGATACACGTCAGCGGCGACCAGACGCTGGAAACGAGCGGCGGTTCCGGCACCAGGCCCAAGCACCACGACCGCAACCATTCGCCGCAGAGCAGCAAGACGGACCTGCCCAAGCTGACGCGGGCGCCCAACAGTTCGGACTTCAGTCCGTTGCTGAGGACGCCGCCGTTGAGACCGCCTCCGCCGCTGAAGGCGGCCGACGGGTTCTTCGACAAGCTGAACAATGACAAGAAGAACAAGCAATCCAACAACAACGCCGAGAACAAGAGGACATTGTTCAAATGCAAGAAGTGCAATTTTAGGTAAGTGCGAGAGAATATTTGAGATAAGCACGTCGCCAAGGTCCCTTCACGTACGAGAACAGAGTAATCATTCATGGCTGCGATAATGGTTGCCAATTCGAAATTCAAAAAAAAATCACATACGATCGTTTAAATACTTGGATCTGTTTATTCAGAATATTTACATTGTAAAATTAACTATAAAAAGAAAATTTCTTCAAGCTCTCTACCGGCAGGAAGTGTACCCATGATCGAGGTTGCATTTCCCCTTTGCAAAGTTAAACTGATAATTTGGATTAAATAACTTGTCGCTCTTCTTTCACCAGTTTGGTCTGTTATCCTCTTCCCTATTTCCTTTATCAATGAAAGGCCCTCACATCCCCATACTCCGCTTGTTTCCAGAGCAATTGGAACAAAAATAAAACGTTCTTGTAAAAAATTGTAAAAGTTTTTCTTCCTTTCTTCGGCACATCTTGCTGCATGACCTGGGCGAATCTCAGATGATTTGAGATATGATGGTGCAAAAGTGTCACTACATGTAAAATCCCATACTAGTGGCTTTCCTCTTTTCCATGGAATTAAAGAAATTCCATCGGGCCGTTTACCGTCAACGTTCGAGCATCCCACTGGTTCCAATATCGAAGGCACACCAGCGGATCTTAAGGACCTTTTGATTATGTCGTTGATCGATGAATGACGACTAAAACGGCCAGCGCTTCGTCTACAGGCTAGTCCATGAAGACCTGTAGAATCAACTTCAGTGCCACAGTTACAAGCATGTGGTTGGCAAAGGTCACTTCCTAACCTTGCACCAACTGAAATTCTGAAGATTTCATCGGAGAGATGTGTACTCAACTGCGGTGAAGGAATTGATTCTAACCATGCACCTGCATGTGGCTGACCAACGGCGATGAGTCGGGCTTTATTTTCTTTTGTTGTCTGAGTTGCGATTAATTGACTCTGTTTTACATGCATTATTGGCATCTCCCATGTCGATGGATTTCCTAAGCTTTCTGAAGGAATATCTTCAGTGCTAGCACAATCATTCCAAATACCAATTGCTTCCTCCAGTATGATGTTTTGGTTCATTGTAATACCAGGTATAATTTGGGTTATCAGACGAAGACAGCTGTAGACGGAGGCAATGAAGCACGGAACCGCTGAGTCTACCGCATGTCGAAGTCCAAGTCCTCCCAATTTAACTGGCAATGATGATTGTGTCCATGCATCATTGGTAAGTGAACAGTTGAGAATTTCTTCTAATGTTTTACGCAGGGCGGAATCATATTTTTGAAGACAATCAGGAAACTTCCAGGAAGGGCAGCATCGGAGAAAGTATATCAACCTTGGAAGGGAAACCGAAGCTTTCAGTAAAAAGAATGCCGAATGTGAAGATAGTTTGGTCAGACGTGTTGAAATGAACTGGAAATTTTCTGTCTTCTTGTTAATTAATGGTTCAATGGATTCTAAAGTTACTGGAGCGCCAAGTAAAAATGTACTGTCATTTGTTGGTAAAAGAATTCCGGGAACAATCTTGTTGAACATTTCTATAATTCTATGTTGGTGGTGTGAAATGTCTTTTCCACGTAAAATTAATTCACATTTTGACGGGTTCAGCTTGAGTCCGATTTTCTCACCAAGTTGTACTATTGTTTTTAGAGCTTCTAGTACAGATTCTGGTGTACCAGCGAGGGCTCCATCATCTAAATACCATATGTTTACTTCGGTCTGAATTTGCAGCACGATAGGATGCAGTACGAGGGCGAACAAAGCTGGTCCTAGCGGATCACCCTGTTGTACTCCGCATGCAGATTTAATCAAATTGTTCTGATAAAAAAGGTTCGAATCGAGTTCATATGCTTGTGAAATAAAAGGGAAGAAGGATGGATATAGTTTTTTGACTTCTTGAAGTAGGCAGTCACGGCGGATTTCATTGAAAGCGTTCTTGAAATCAAGCTTCAGCAAAACTTTTGTGATTGGATGTTCGCTTTCCAGATACATTCTTGTAGCGTGTGCACCAATTTCTGCTCCATTTGTTATCCCCACTCCAAGTTGATTTGGCTCGAAGTAAGTCTTGAGGGACGGGGTCATTCGTTTGACTATTAATTTTGAAATTAGTCTTCGAAAAGTATTGCCAACGGCGATTGGTCGAATTCCACCATCTTTTTTGAGCAAGGCTGTTATTGACGCACCAAAAAAGATTTTCCGAAACTCCTCAGGAATTGAATCATTCATAATAAAAGTTGTGAAATTTAAAAGTGAATTGGTTAGTTTCGTTCTTGCATCTCCCTGTACTTGTCGAAACAGATCTTTTAGAATGGCTGGTCTTAGTCCGTCGATACCTGCAGCAGAGCCAGGTGGGAAAGAAAGGATGGATTGTATCAATTCTTGTTCTTCGATTACAATTTTCGTGTTGTTTGAAGGATGTTCAGGATAGGAAGCAGGTGAAGGATGTGAAGGATGTTTAGCAATCAAAGAGGACAACGTTTCTTCCGTGTTGGGAGCAATTACGTCTTGTGAGTTTAATAACCGTATGGCTCCTCGAACGTCTTGATCGGCAAGTTTTGCCTCAATTTTTTGTTCAACTGTTGTTTGCTTGTAGTGTTTTTCTTGTGTTGTTACAGGTCTACTAGGTAATTGCCATTCCGTGAATTTTTTAAGTTTGCATTTCAAGATGTTTTTCTTCACCCAACTTGTCAAGTTTTTGATGTTTTCTGATTTGTATGGGATGGTCAGAGTCAAGTATGGGAAGTAGAACAATTTACTCCAAGCATCGACATTGTTGTTTTTGGTAATTCCATCAAGGATTTCGGAAATCAGCATCGAAAGCTCTTGTCTCGCTCCTCTAGGGCATCTTCTTAAAGTTGGAAATGACCGCTTAAGTAAAGCTAATTGGCTCCCGAATGAGTCATCCAATTTATGGCATTTAGTCTGCGAGATCTCTTTATCACCAGTCTGCAGATTTGAAGGTAATTGAGGTGTGTGTGGCAAGGGCGTAATAATGTCTTGAAATTTGTCAGCGACAGTTTGATCGTTTTGGAGATCGAGACTGGTTTTTCCCAGTACTGGTTGTGATGAACGAAGATCGGCGCCGGCGTGCATCTTGGTAAAATGAATCTTGAAGCCATTCCTGTTCTTGAAAGATTTTTGACATACATCACAATAATTTTGATCTGTGTCACTTGGGGTCTTCTTTATGTTTAAAACACGAGATGTGCTGGCGCCAAGTTCATCTGCTTCAGCTACAGTCCATTTGGCAATTATAGCCGATGCTTTTCCGGAACTGGGGTATTTTGAAGGTAAGTAATCCTCGTCGGAAGATGAATTTTCTGGTGATGAATTTTTTGGCATGTAGGAAGTTCTTGTTGACGTTTTGTTTTTTTTTTTTTTTTTTTTATCGTTTAAATTATTATTCAACAACCGTTTTTTGAAGGTCTCAATTAGGTACTTAATGGGGTGACCTTGTCGTAGTAAACAGCCTTTTTTAAATATCTACCTACGGTATAATTCATTCAAAGAAAAATTATAGTTGTTGATAACAATCAGATGGATAATTCTGGCAAAGGGTGCTGCTGCACCCTGGAAGCTTTTTCCAAGCCAAGCTTCAAGGTATCTGCATTTGATTTATTTGAAAATATAGGTAACTAGGTAATTTTAATATTGCTATAGGTGGGTACTTACAGGATTTTTTTTCTAATATCCTGCCCGGAAGTGACGCAATGTTGTAATTATTGATAAGAGAGATTTGATCAGTATTCATTCAGATTTGTTCATGTAGTTATGAATGATTTTGGCACAGAAACACAAAGTTCCTCACCGAATCTTGTAATAGGTATTAAGGTAACCAGTTTCACGGCTTTTGAACCCTGTTGAAGATATTACAGTTTTTGGATTCGACCTTAAACTATAAAATACAGAATATACATCAATTTACATGATTCTACCTTTTTTGGTTGATGAGTTACAACTTTCCGATCTTCTTTCTGTATCTCTTTTATTTACAGGGTGGTATAGAAAAAACGAATTTTTGGTCTTCTGGTGATAACATTCCTCCTTCTTGACCAATTTTCGAAATCCAGGGCTCATATTGAAGCTGAAGTCTTAGGTTCGACTCAAGACCAACATTCAAAATATAGGGTGGCATCAAAAGTGACATGAATATATCCGTCCAGGAATCCGACCGGGTGGAGAATTAAATGAAAATCAACATTGTTTTCCAATGAGGCATCTATTCTGAACACTCTTTGATGTTTCATGATTGATTGTGGCAAGAACTTTGGATGGAGGGTCCAAATTGCAGCTGCATGTTTTCCAAGGAGAAGCAGCGCTATTACTCACCTGCAAATGCCGTAACCGATGTTACGGAAAACAGAGCGAAGAAAACTGTCTGTTCCCGATTGTTCCGAATTTTGTAACGTTGGTCACGAACATTTTCAGATCTGCGAGAAAGCAGATTTTTCCTCAAAAACACGCAATTCTGATTTGGTCCCTCCATCGATCATTCTTGTGACAATCATGAAACATCAAAGAGAGTTCAGAATGAATGCCTCATCCGAAAACAGATTGGAAACAATATGATGGAAAATCATCCATGTTGATTTTAATTTAATTCTCCACCCAGTCGAATTCCTGGACAGATATATTCATATGTCACTTTTGGTGCCACTCAATATTTTGAATGTTGGTGTTGAGTCGATTTTGTTCATTGGGTTTTCTTACCTAAGGCTCCAACTTCAATGTGAGCCCCCTGATTTTGAAAATTGGTAAAGAAGGGGAAATGTTATCACCAGAAGACCAAAAAGTCGATACTTTTTGTTCTTCTGGGAACAACTTCTGGGTGGAAGTTTTCGATACCACCCTGTAAATAAAAGAGATAGAGAGATCAATCAAAAACCATTTCGAGATATGAACTTTAGCTACATGCCATTGATGTTGAAATTCAAAAGGAATATAGTTTTATTTCAAATAGGAGTAAGTCAAACTTTATAAATGTTGCACTACTTTCTTTAACACCCTGTAGAAACTGTGGCGGCTCTCATATGGGCATGTGACGGAGGAACTGTTGTCTCCCTTGATAGCTTAGTGGTTAGAGTATTCATCCGGCAAATGGAAGACGCAGGTTCGAATCCTGCTCAGGGCAGACACTTTTTCTCCGTCACATCGCGCCATAAAAGAACGGTGAACACGGATGACATACGAGACGAACGACGTCTCTGGAGGGGGAGTACTGTGGCGGCTCTCATATGGGCATGTGAGAGCCGCCACAAAACTCAAGCTGACATCTATCAATCTTCGGATTGATACGATTCTATCCCTAGAGAATCAAGCTCTCAAATGTTTGAACAGAATTGAGATTGTATAAACCAGTCGGGAGTTTACTTGTTTTGAAAAACGGTGAAATTTGGAGTACGATAATAATTTCGTTGCGTAGTTTAGTTGAAGGTTGAGGCGATTTTTTAGTGGCTAGTTGAACCCGCAAGGTGCCATTTGAAATAAGTTTTGCTGAGTTGCCTTGTCTGTTTTTTTTGCAGGGATGCATCCAGAGAGATCCTGTTGGCCCACGTCAAGGGTCACTACCCTCAGGGCCAGGGGGGAGGTGGTTCGGCGTCCAGCAGCAGCACCAGCACTCAAGAGATGAGTTTCAGAGGTGCCAGCCCCGACAAAGACGAGGCAAGTGTTAGCACGTCAGCGAAAGGGAGCCAAGCGCCCTTCCGCTGCGGTCACTGCAACCAGGTATCAAACTGGAAGCATGTCATTCAGGTATACTAACACCGCTTTACTAACAAACTAACCCAACGTTTTGAATCTCTTTATTCGTTATATTCCTGTCCTTCCCCCGCCGTCGGAGGGCTATAAGAATAACGGGACAAGAAACGTTGTTTGGCTGTTCACTAAGACTCATTTAAGTATAGCGCCTTAATTTTAGTTTTCCAAAAATACAAGATGCTTTCATCATTTTCCTGGTTGAGTACAATATTACAATATTTTTTTTATTAATAACGAGTATTCGGTATTTGAATGGATATTTACAAAGTCTTGTGTGTGTGTGTGTGTGTGTGTGTCTACGTTCTTTGTTGAGCTCTTTCATGAATTTGCATAATTTTATCTGGATTATAGCTAAGATTGTGTCTTGTGTCTCGTGTTCCTTGGAGATCAGCAAATTGAATGCGACAAGAATTATTCGGCTATAGTTACATTTGAAATTCTATTTCAACAGTTGATTTAAATTCAAGCATGTAATTTCAAGTATGCAACGTAATATCCATTCGTATACTATACCGGCAAGTAGGTATTTTGCATTTATACTTATGATAAGTAGTATACTACCTACGTTTTTGTATATACCTATTCTCGGCAACTGAAGGCAATGGCTTTGTCTGTTGGATGGTTTGAAAATTCAAATTCAAAAATGAATCATTCTCATTTGAAGTGTGACTGATTTGAGGTGGAGCGCTAATCAGGTGCTGAACAAATACCGCAATCTCAATTGAACAAGTTCAAGTGAAATTCTGTTATATACTTAGCGATTAGGGAAAAAGAATTGCTGATTAAACGATGTGTGTTTTCATTTGTATTTACACATCGAAGGGAAAGGTAATAACTTGCTTATGTTACTTACCTACAAATTTTCTAGAATTTCCCAGTTCTTCGGACTACTTTCTTGACACATCCGAAAAGTCTAACGATATTTGCTTGTTTTTATACGTCCCACCCAACAAACTCTTCGAGTTTCTGGTTGTTATGAATTTATTTATTAATTTATTTCATCGACTTATTTAACGAGGCGACATTCAGCTATTAGCTGCTCTACCATGCAACCTCGGGGACAGAACAAAATATCCATGGATGTAGCGGGATTCGAACCCGCACAGCGTAGCGCGAGTGAGTCAGCTTGTCATCACCTACACCACTCGACCACGACCGCTCCGACCGCTGAATGCCTTTGTACTGATGAGTCTCCGAACAAAGGACGAAACACGCGCATCCAAGAAGTTCTGTAGGCCGGGAGTTCGATTATAAATTAACCTTATCGGAAAGTGAAGCACCTCGTAGCGGCCCAAACGTGAAACCCTACGCTACCCGTAGAACTCCCTGTTCTATCGACTGATAGACGCCAAAATTCAAACACTATCGAAATAATAATGATGGAGAAACTTTTCGAGAGCCCATAGTGCTTCAGGCTCCAAAGAAATATAATTCATGGGCGAAACGAAATCAAAAAATTTCAAAAGTTCCATTCAAAAAAGTCCATTCTCGTTCTGTCACCGTATTTTTGTCAGCTTCGTTACTTGATTTTTCTCCGAAAAAACGCATTACGGTCTTTTGTGTGGATTTCGGTAAAACAGACAGGGTTTTCGACAGATGAGATCATTCTTGACGACTTTCTGATAGGGTCATTTCAATCTCTACGGTAATTTGCTGCTGAAAAAGACAAACTGCGGACATTCGTGTTCTTGCATCGCATGCCTCCTCAACGCGACTTATGTCAGAACGCCCATTAAACAGATTTTTAACGCATTACAATGAAATGAAACGAAAGAAATATCGTTCGACTTTCGGGTTTGCATGTAGGCTGGGTATACAGCAGGGCTTTCATTCCAAAATGTCCCACCCCTGCCCTCTATTTTTCTTGAAAACCTGGCTTTTTTTTTCAAACATGAAGAAATGTGTCCTCAAAAAATCCCAAGACAAGTCGATTTTATATTCTCGGGCGACACATAATTAGCACAAATTCAATTTTCCTGCTTCATCCCCTTGAACAGGGTGACTATCTTTCAAAAAAATTCAAATGCGAATTTTCTTCATTTTAGTGCACAAAGAAATAAAATAGAACCATCCTTAAAAAAATTGAATAGGACTAGGGGACGAGTAACGCATCATTTTGAAGGCCTTCCAGATCTATATTTTGGGTTAAAAAATTAAATTAAACCATTTGTTTTCAGGTTCCATTTTTTTTAATAAAAAATGTAAGTCAAGTTTTTTAATTGAAAAAAAAAATTGTAGCTTTAAAACAAGTGGTTCGGTTTCTTTCTTACGCCAAAATAGAGTTGGAAAGCCTTCAAAATGATGTGTTGCTCGACCCCTGTTCTCATTTATTTTTCCAAGGATGGTCGATCCTGCCTTAGGGGACTTTGAAAACGGGTATTTCGATTTTATTTATTTTTGCACTAAAATAGAGAGAATTGGAGGGCCTTCAAAATGGTCCTTTACTTGACCCTTATTATTCCCATTTGAAATGGTAGTGGGATGTAGTAGTCTCAGGGTGGAACAGGAAAATCGAATATTGTGTCTTCCTCGAATATAAAATAGATCTGTCTCGGGATTTTTTGAGGAAATTTTTTTTCGGGAGGAAAATTAGCTGGTGGGGTTGTGAAATGTGTAGTCTGAAAGGGAAAATTTGCGTCAGCCAAAAATGGTGCTAATACTAGAAACCACCACTGGTCGCGTTAGTGCGACCTGACTATTAGCTGGTGACGTAATCTTGCATGATCGACCAAAATCCAACCGACAAGCCCAGTGACGTAGTTTAAAAACTGTGCATGATGTTATGACTAATTATTCAACATCAAGCTTGCTCACATGGTGCACTCATTCTCACTAAAAAAAAGTCTATAATAATGTGTACTAATAAATGGTAAAATACTAATGGTGTAAAATTTAACTGGACAAAATCAATTAACCTTTCGTAAAATGCATGCTTAGCGTATTAACCCGGCTCACCTACTCTGTTGTAGTATCAATAATTTCTTTTACAGCGCCATTGCAGATTGAAACACAGCGGCGACATCCGCGTGGTCAGCAACAAGAACGGCCAAGAACGACTCGAAGTGGAGGAGCAAACGGACGAACCCGATCACATTGACGTGCCCCAGGACGGAACCTTCAAGTGCCCCTCCTGTCCCTACTCCAGCGACCTGCACGCCGACTTCAAGGAACACCTCACCTGCCACTCGCCCGGCAACGACAGCGTCATGAAGTGCCACTACTGCAGCTTCTTCGTCAGCAAAAAGGAAGACCTCCTGGACCACTTCCGCCTGCACGGTATAAGCGATCCGGAAGACTTCCTCGGCAGAATTCTGGAACGCAACTCGATGGACGGCGACATGAGCAAACGCTTCAAGTGCCTCATCTGCCCTTACGTCACCAATTCGAAATCGCAGTACACTTACCACAAACAGTTCCACAAACCCAGAGGCGGCCAGTACACCTGCTCGCACTGTTCGTACAACGTCAGCAAGAGGCATTTGCTGCATCAGCATTTGAAAGTGCACGGCATCAACATCACGCCGCAGAAACAGAACGGCGACGTCATCGATCTGGATGAAATTTCGGATGAAATCGAAGAGGTTTCGTCGAGCACTTTCGAAACGCAACAGTTCAGTGACATACCTCTCGTTTGGGTCAGTAAGAGCGGTAAATTTTCGAAAATGTTCAAGTGCAGGCACTGCCCGCACGTGAATTTGCGTAAAGTCAACATACAAGAACACGAAAAAATGCACAGCATTCGCGAGAAAAACCCGAATTCATCGCGGTTGAGCGACGTTGAGCACCACTGCGCCGAATGCAACTACGTTTGCAACAACGCCGGCGTCCTATCGTCGCACAGTAAGGTTCACCAAGGCTTTTACGGAACCGTACATTGCTTGGTCGACCACGTCAAATCGGATGAAGAACAGATCCGTGAGCTGAGCAAATTCATCAATCCGACTTTCTCGCAAATTGTCGACACGATCAATTTGGATGATTACGAACACGCCGCTGCGGAAGGTCTGATGGAAAGTGACTGTGAAGAAGATTCCAATCCCATTTTGTATTTTTGCCAAGAGTGTCCGGCTAGGTTCCTGAAAGACACCGAGTACCAAATCCACACGCGGTTGCACGGCGTACGCTTGTTTTACAAATGTTCGTATTGTTCGTATTCGGCCAGACAAAAGCCACATTTGCTCGCTCATAACAAAGTGCACACCGGAGAATACCAAGAGCGCACCAGAGTACTTCAGACCATGTACATGGCCAGCAACAGTCAACCGCAGACGTACTCGATGGGCGGCAGTGACGGCGATACGTGGGTAGTGTTTGACAATAAATCAGATTCGGACATTGAATTCGAACAATTCAAACCGATTCGCTCAACGACCAATGTGCCATTATCGGGAACCGAACTGTTCGCGCAAAAAGCCGAAGCTCAGCAGAAGCTGCTGAAAGAACCCTCGCCGCCGAAGCACTCCGATCCTCAGTTCGGCACGTTGATGCACGGCAACCCGGACTTCATCTACCCGACGTACTTGAAAAACGGTCGCATGAAAGAGAAACGTTACAAGTGCCACAAATGTCCGAGCGCTTTCGAAAAACGCGAACAGTACAAAGTCCACTTGAACCTGCACGGTTCCAAACAGCGGTACCGCTGCGAACATTGCGATTATTCGGTTAAATACTACGCGAATTACGTGCAGCACTTGAAAAAACACAAGATGAACTCGGACGCTTTGGCCGCCAGACGTTCCAGCGATCCCGGCGCCGACGAAACGGAAGAAATGGACGATTGCGGTGAAGAAGTTACCAGCGAGGTCGAAGCGAAGCTGTCGCTGGGCGACCAGCAAGCTTACAAGATCTTGCAACAACGCTTAGTCAATAACCCTAGTCCCGTAGAAGCAGAGAAGAAATATTCGTGCCCCAGTTGTCCATACATGAACCACCGGAAGGACGCCGTCGACAACCACCACAAGCGTCACGTGAGCGTTTCCGGCGTGAAAAACAGCCACACCTGCGAACACTGTGATTATTCGGTTCCTCAAGCGCATTTTCTGAAGGACCACACCAAGTTGCACTTCACCCCGAAAGTCGGTCAGATCGACGGCTACATGGTGTGCGACAACTTGAAGCTGATCTCCAGCAAAACCAGTGAGTCCGACGAGGACGACAACAGCGTCATCTTTGAGGAGAATCACAAGGAATTCCTGCCGCCGCTCAGCGACGAAGTGACGGAAAAGTTCAACAATAACGACGGCGAAAAACAATTCGTTAGCTTAGAGTCGGGGGACGTGGCCCTGCTGAAAAATGGTGATAAGTTTTCTAGTATTGATAAAATGGATGAGAGTTGTTAGTCAAATTTCTAGTGATTTTAGTGTTTAGATTTTTGGACTTTTAAAGTTTTGCCTTAGCATATAAAAGTATTTTTACAAAGTATTTTCACATGTTGGTAGTGTATAGTAGAGTAATATTTAAGTATTTTGTCATATGCCCTGCGATATGAGCACAGAGGGATATGTAACAACTAATTTTCTACTACTTCTTGAATGTTTGTGACATTCGCACTCTTTCTTCACTCACACCTTTCACGTGTGTGATTTAGTCCGCGTCACGCGGCCGGAGCTGTATCACACCATACTACTTGTTTGTCTTAATTTTATATTCATGGGATGTAACAGTTATTATGCCAAAGCATTTATGCCAAATTTTGCCATGTTGTATTTTTATTGTTTACAGAGATAATATATGAGTTCGAATTATTGAGTTTCATTTTATCGTATTTATGACCCAAAGCAAGGGATCTAACGCTTCATAGGATGAACACTAAATGCGGGAGTAATGGCAAGATAAATCAGAACTGCGATACACCTGTCGCTGCATCACTGAGTTGGCAATGATGAGGACTACAGGGCATGTCCATTTGAAAATCCTACTCAGACCAAAAGTACCAACTATTGTGGAACATTACAAAGTTCTTCCCGAGATCTTGAGAGGTAGGTATTTCAGGAGACTTAACAACTATTTCTGGTTACACTATGGTTGTCCCGAAACTCAACTGTCGCCTGATTATGAGAGGAGGTCATGAACTACAGCAGAATTTTTCCACCAAAACTTCTAGAGCAGATGCTTCTCAAAATAGTGTCCCAATTTTTTCAGTGTATATAAATGAATTGCCTTAAAATTCGAAAATAGCAAGCACATGTCAAGCGCCATATTGACTTTTCAACAAGGTCGACCGATTTTCGGAAAACGTGTTTTCCATCTCCTACAGAGAGGGCGGTACGTAGTTGCACTGTTGCAGGACCCTGTATATTATCAAAATTGTTGTCCAAGTTAAAACACCTGCGTTTTATAAATATGAATTTAATAAAATTAGACTTAACACTATAAAAACAACTTGAAGCTTCCAAATCAGTCAAATAAGACTTGAAATTACATCTTCCCCAGGCAACTCACGTCCTGCAAAATCGTCGACATCAACTGTTTATCCCTCAAGACGGCGGCGATCTCGTCCTCGTTCCACTCCAGCCCGATCTTGCTCATCCTCGGATCCTTTTTCCTCATCATCTTGATGATGCCCTTCGTTTCGATCAACGAACACATGCCCATAAACTCGGCCTGGTCCACCACCTGCAAGTTCCTCTTGCCGCACACCTTCCTGTAGACTTCGTGCAACCGTCCGACGGTCACGTCCTTGTTCCTCGCCTCCCTCAGGATCAGAATCAACGAGCACAAGACAATCTTCTGCTGCAAGGGCAGCGCCTCGTCCATGTCGTCGGCGAAATTATGAGAAGCTCCGTAAACGCTGTTCAACGCAGTCACGACTTGCTTCACGTCTACCGATTTGAGTTTTCGGTCCAGTTCCTCGGTCAAATTCTCCAGCGGTTTCAGGGGGTCCTTGTCGTTGACGTCCACCAGCTCTACGACCCTCCTGCCTATGTCCAAGGCTCTGCGCAGATCGCCGGAAACGGCCGCGACTTTGGCGGCCAACATTTGCAGGGCCACCGGCGAGAAGACGTCGAGCACGCCGGCATTTTTCAGTCTCGACGTGAAGATGTCCACGATTTGTTGCTTGGTGTACGGAGAAAAGTGCATGAGTTTGGGCTTCAGCTCGCATCTGGCTTGGAGTCTCGGGAGGATTCGGTCGGTCAGATCCAAAGCATTGGCTATGCCGATCAGGATGAGCTTTGAGTTCTTTTTGGCAGGCCATTCGAATATGGTGTACAGAATTGATTGTTTCTTGCTTTCTAGTTGGTCGATTTCGTCGAGCACCAACAAACTGCAAAGCAAAATTTCAAAATTACTTCTTTTTTGCTTCGCCCGGGACTGTTATATGGTCTAGGTGCATTGCCAATAGCGCACTTCGTAGAAATAGCGAGACAAAAGTGGTCGAATTTCCGACCACTTCATGAAAATATTTGCACTTATAAGATACTTCAAATGTTGAAAAGTTTCACTAAACGAAAGTTAAACTCCAACTGAAATACTGGGCCCTAGTGATACTTAGACCTAATGAATCTATAATAGACTTAGTTATAATCTATTATTGAAAACCGTCCCCACTCCTTTCACTTGCCCCTGCGATGCATAAACATGTTCGAGTGTCCACATAGTGTAATATTCCAATTTTCACGAAGTTTGTTTTTCTTCTCTATGCGGTTAACCCTTTCAGATTAACTAAGCATTAGTCAGTGCGTTAAAATCATATAAGCTCAGAAGAACTAGAAGTGAAATTTATACGCGCGAAGAAAGAATTAAATCAGGTGCGAAATTGCGGAACAAACAAGCACCCCCGCTTGATGCCAGGAGCGCACGAAACGGACGCTGTCTGCACGAAGAACGTGAAAGGATGGCCACATGAACTAATGCGAAACAAAGGCAACAATCACCCGACCAAGAGGTAATCAACAGGCAGTTCACGATAGGACGGACTTGACGCGACCCGTCTGGAAAGACGTTCGCTCGTCAAAGAACTGTACCGGAACCTGGCTACCAAACGACGTGACGCGATAGTAATAAGAGCGAAAAAATTGCGGAAAATTGTGAAAGTCAAGAAATAAAAAGCGCGAGGAAGTCCCACATAAACCCTGAACAGCCAAGTCATTTGAAGCTACCTGATACATGATCTGAAATAAAGTTCTCTACGAATAAGGTCTATCCACGTTTACCATCACGTACATTACTTCAGCGCATACATGAGAACGCATACCTGCAGAGCGCGGTAATTTCAATTTTGACGCACGAAGTGTCACTGTCAATGGCAACTGTCAATCAATAATCGAAATGTAAACAAACAACAAACATAACCTCCTAACCATTCAACATTTAATATTGTTCAGAATGGAATGTTACAGCAAGAATGGCAGAAAGACGCAGAAAAGATTCTGGTGATACGAAACATAACGAGCTGCAATAGGGCGATCGACGAAACAAGAGCGTTATTTGGTTATATCTGTCGAAACGTCAAATCGACGTCAAGCGCTGTCAGCTGAAATTTGCGTGACATTGCACACGCCCACCGTATTACAGTGTTGTCAACTTGTTGTCGTGATATAGATATGGCAACGTCCTACTTTCACAGGTATGCGCAGAAGCCTTTCGGGAAACGTGGATTGAAAGGGCTTTAACAAACAAAGACCCAAAGGGTTAATTCATGCCAATATTACCTGTAAACAAATCACCAACCTATGATCTAGTTGAAACTATGGAGGAAAACTGACGACATTATTACGATAATTGGGAACCGACAAAACTGGGAATCATTGCAACTGTAAACATTTCAATGCTAACTCTTTCGATAAATAACCCTTTAACGAGGAAACCCATCAATTATGAATTTGCCTTGCTGCTAGAAGTTTAATGGAATTTGTGTTAACTATTGCTGAATAAGGCAATAACTTAGTACAGAGATCAAATTGTACTGGTTACTGATTTAGCTTAATTAAGCGGTGAAATGAATAATCAGACAATAAGATTCACCGAAAGCAACACTTGAGTTGTTCAATTTTAATAAAATTAAATAAAGGTCAATGTGATTTGAACTGTTTGTTTCTATGTGGAAAATCGATTGATTTGGTCCTCTCGTAGACAGAACCTAGTTTGTCAACAAAAGAAAGGGGTAAACTAATCAACAGGAAACAAAAGGGTAACATACTCAACGGTGGGAAGGGGTCCCGTTCATTACAATACCAACCTGCTTTACCTTCGACCGATTTAAAATATGTATGCAGACATGGTTTGATTTTGTAATGAGCTGATTTTGGCCGTGATTTGTCAAATGGAAAGAAATCGTGCCACTATCAAAAAATAACAAATGATTTTTCTCGCGGAACTGGTCTCATAATATCTTTTAAAAGCCCCTGAAAAAAGTGCATTCAGTATACTTTGAAGTAATGCTTCATACTGTCAAAAATTGGAAGTCAAGTGTATTCAGAATAGTTGGAGTTTTTTATGAGCCCGGAAAGTTGTCTACACATGGACCTCGTCAGGTTTCTGGCCTTTTTTCATGGGCCCGAAAAGCTGCAATTCGCTCGTCACTTCTAAGCTTTTTTGCAATGCAATGCTAACATTTTTCCTTTTTTTGCCGTTTTCCTCTATTTTCTCAATTTTTCTTACTTTCCACCTTCTTCGTCATTCTTTATTATTCATGCTAATATGTCTTTCCTGTCAAGGTTTTTCGAGTGCGATTTAACCCAGCACCTTTTTTCGCTCCTCGGTCCCGTTATTGAAAAACCAATAAAAAAAATCCTTTCTCAATTTTCCTTCTTTTTTAGCCATAATCTTCATTTCTTTCTTCTTTATTTCCGAGGCACCACATTGTGGCTCGGTGAGTCCGGCTTGTCTGGGAGAGAGGTACAATGGAGCCAATAATGAGGTCTACGTGCCAGGTGAAACTAAGTTGCACCAACTCCCCAAATGGGATCCAGAATCCAGAGAGGTGGTTTCTGGAGGTGGCAGATAAAACAGGATTTCCTTAAGGTAAAGGTGCAGCCCCCTGGACTTCTTGAGCCTCAGTACTGTTTGATGTGGTTGTATAAACAAAGTTGTCTTCCAGGATGCTCAATCATTACCTTCAATGCTGGATACCGCCTTAGCCCACAACAGATGTTTTTATGATTGAAAAAATGGTCGATTGAAAAAACATAATAGCTGTATTACACTACACAATTTCTTGTTCAATTTCTTGTACAATCTGTCAAATCAACAATCAAGTTCGTTGTTTTTTGACACAATTTTGGCAGATTGTACAAGAAAGCTTGTAAGCTGTATTACACTACACAATTTCTTGTACAATCTGCCAAAATAGTGTCAAAAAACAATGAACTTGATTGTTTTAACTGACAAATTGTACGAGAAGTTGTAGAAGAAATTGTGTAGTGTAATACAGCTATAATACAGCTATAATCTGTGTAGGTTTGGCGTTGGAATGCACGCAATAATCATTTACCTACACCAACAATGTACGCGACATGAAGCCCACCCAACAGTGAACATTTCATGAGCTCTCGAATGCACCTAGACACTGCATTTTTTTCCATGAAACTTATCGACTCTTAAAAACTAAAAATTCAAGTCGAAGGCAACTTACACAGTCTTATGTTTCCTATCCAAGTAATTCGTGACGGCGCTTACGAAATCTTTCTCAGTCTTGGCACCGTGCAAATCAATTTTCAAATCTTTGGCGATCCGTGAATAGACAGAGCCTGAAGATTTGATCGATGTGCAGTTGACGTACACATGGATGACTTTGGAAGCAACCTGGAAACACCACACTGAAACGAAAATGAGAGACAAAGCCCAGAAAACTTACAGCTTTCTCTTGTAGAATGAGATTCAGAGAAGCAGTTTTGCCCGTTCCGGGGGGCCCACTGACGTACAAAGTGCCCGAAGTCTCGTTTTTCAAGTGGCCATTTATGAAGTCACGCAGGGACTCCAGCTCGGCTTCCCTGCCGGGCATTTCAACTGGGAACGTGCTGTGTAGGGCTCTGCGCGCGTTCTGGTAAACACCTTGAATGAAAACGTCAACTATGGTTTGCTCAAGCAACAATTCAGTAATAAGTACCTGAACTGGACTTTTGAGGTGATGACGCTGGAGACGGCGCATTTTCATCGTTCTCCCCTTTTTTCTGTTTCACAGGCGAGACTTCTTGTTCTTCATCTCCGCTTGCATCGGAAGTTCTTGAAGGATACTTCCGCTTAGTCGGAGTCACCAGTGACAACCGTTTCAGTAAAGTCGAAGGTGTAACTGGATTGTGGACGACCGCCGATTTGTTACTGGGAGTGACGGGACTAACGGGAATCGCTTTGTTTTGTTGCTTCTTTGGGGTGGTGTGAGCCGGCACGCGCCTTTGATGTTCTTTCTTTGGAGTTGTTTCCGGCTTGGTTCTTGACTTTTGTGGTGTATCCGGAGGTGACTCTTCGTCTTCTGAATCACTGAATATGTATTTTCGTCCAGGTGTGCGTGTGTTTTGCTCACAAGATCGATTTGGTGTGTTCTTTCGAGAAGATTGCTGTTGCAGCCTGGTAGACTGTCTGGTGGCTCTGGTAGAGCTCATTTTTCAATTCGGGAGATGACTTAGAATTGCTTTAGCTGCACTAGAATCACAGCTACGCTCAAGGATTGACGATAGATCCGCGTTTTCTCGAAGCCAGTGCACTTTTGTTCAGTTACAGCTGCAATCGTGTCAACAGAAGGTATTCAATCAATTTCGCGCGTTTATTTGACACCTGTCAAAATTGACGTGTCGCACCGTGTGGCCTACTCTGCTACTAATTTCGAAGTAGTAGTTCAAACGTCTCAATTCAACGATTTTGTGAGAAAATTACCGTTCAAATGAATGATTTAAATTCACTGGCTGCCTTGAACCAACACTATTTGAATCAAACAATATTATTCATCAATAAAATATGAAGAAATAATTGAATTTGTTCCGGGAAGTCTTCACGGATTCAAATTTGGCGCCGTAAATGTTGAAGCTGGCGCCTCTGGCGGCTGTTTCTGTTTATGTAGCTTCCGTCAGCTTCAACCTCTCTCATTTCTTTTGCCGATCTCGTGTTGAGTGGATTCATTCCATAAAATCTGCTGTAATTTCAATCATCTTCCAGTTTTGGGAGATTTAAATTACAGTACAACATGAGAGCGAAGGTAAGCTATTCGTTTTTCTAAACATTATTGGTAAAATTTGAGTAATTGTGGTTTTTTAACGTTAAAAGCTGGATGTCGTGGTGCCGTGTTCGGCTTGCGTTTTCTTGCTTACGGGAGAGTTTTCTCATTGATTGTGCGTTCACAGAAAGTTTCCAGTCGTATATTCCATTGAATCCACGTGTAGTGCATCCACTCAGTAGGATTTTCATTCATTTGAAAAACCGCGATTTTTCCGATTTTCGTACCACTTGAACATGTGTAATTTGTGTAACCAAGTACTAACGGAAAATTTTGTTTCAGTGGCGTAAGAAGCGTATGCGAAGGCTAAAGCGTAAGCGCAGGAAGATGCGTGCGAGGTCCAAGTAGATAATTGGTGAGTTTTCATAAATTTCACTGTTCTGCATTGCCCTTGGGGGGAAAGCGTTTTACACGTGGTTTAAAGTTTAACGCAATCCCCATGGGGGCTATATAAATGCCATAATTCCACCTGATCCTCCTAATCAATAGGAAAATCAGTCTAAGGTTGTGGTACATTGTTTCAAGGAAATGCCTCGGGTGCTCAAAGGTGGCTGGGTCAGCTATTTTTCCAGCTACCATTTTGAAACCTATTGGCACATCTTGAACTGCAGACAAAACTGCTAAACAAATATGATTATAATAAGCCCATCCCATCACCACTGTTTCATGACCAACTATTGCTATTTTCATTTGATTAGAACTTTTTTTTATATAGGCTGTCTGATTTCTACATGATTCTAGTGGGCTGCGATCGAAACACAGCCCTCTCGAATCGTGTAGAAATCAGACAGCCTATAACATTCAGTGCTGTTGTTGAGAAATGAAGGTCTAATCTTGAGAATTCATAAGGTATGCTGTACTGACGAATTTTAATAACTGTGAAACACAGCTCCAAATTGGCGGTTAATGGTGTTGCCAACTTCAGGCCAACACTACAATATTTCCATGCTATTTCCATGTTATGTTGGAAAAATATGACTTCGACATTGCTAGGGTGTTTCTGAATTCGTAAGCTTCTAGTCATACTGCAGGTTCCACCAAAAGTTTTATGAGAAAGCTAACTTTTCTGAGTTAGTTGCTAAGCGACTGGCGTTGCTATTGGCTGTGCCATAGCAACTAACTCAGATTAAAATTTGTTCATGAAACTTTTAGTGGAACCCGTAGATAGATTCCTAACATAAAAATCTTATGGAAATATGGACGAGCCCCTCGAACTGTATATTTGGTCATCAGGCTATATTTTGTGCGTTTTTGAGAAGAAACGTAGGTCTGAAACCAGCAAAGCTTTTGTGCTGTTTCAAAAGACATTTTCTTTCACGAAATTTAAATGGTAACGAAATACACGTGTTTAATGTAATAGATCGCGGACTTATTTTGGTCAAATTGCTTGACTAAGGGCAGAACAAAGAAACATCTGAAGTCATGGTCTGAGACAGGGGTTGGGTTGGGGTGATGAATTATGCATTTCTTGAATGAAACTAAACTATGTTCTTCATCACAATTAATTCTTTGTTTCAGAAACGCCACGTTCGTGAGAAGGTCATCAGGACTTAACCAGGAGCGGTGGATTTTCAATTTCACCATGAAAAATTCGAAGTTTTTGTCATTTTTATTCACCGATGTATTGGATAACTTAACGCTATCTATGATTGTAATAAAATTAATATAAACTTCATCAGTCTTTTTATATCTGTCCATAACGTAATTAGGTATTATGAGGTAAAAATGTGTCGTGAAAAGTTCGCAAATGATCTCATTTGAGTTTTTGGCGAAATATTTCACGTGCCAAATTGATTGTCTCGAGTGTAGTTCGCTTGTTTTTAGCGGGTAAGTTCTTGAAAAAACAAACGCCAACTTGAAAAAAATTGACCGCCAGTTCCACCAAAATTTTACGAGCAAATGAACTTCATCACGCTCATAGTTGCTATGCAATAGCTAATAGCATGGCCAGTGGCTTATGGTGCGATTCTCTAAAAAATTACATTCCATAAAGGCTCTTACGTTATTGCCTAGGCAACAGCCAATGGCCGACAGGAATTTTTCAATAACAGCGTTTATGGAATATTATTTTTTACAGAAAAGCACTATTAGTTACTATGAGAGTGATAAAGTTCATTCGTTCATGAAAGTTTGGTGGAACTGGAGGTGAGACGAATATGTTCCAAAATTTAATCAAAACCAGTTCAGCTACGAGAAAGGTCAAGATGACAAATCACTGTTCCTTACAATTGTTCAAAAAAAAAAGCTCCACAAATACGTTCCTCACTAGTATCCACGAACCGTTTGTATCCGGAGATGTATTTATATTTGTATTTAACAAATCATTGCCGTCTCATAGTTTAAAACTGAATGGGGTGGTCCCCACTTACCCCATGGTCCCAGTTACCTGACTTGACTTTGCAGGATGAAAGTTAAAAAAATAATTTTCAAAGTTTTTTATTCAGGTGGAATAATTCTCGAGAAAAACAGCCTGTCATTATTCAGCAAGCAAGCAACCTTATGGTCTCCTACTGAACGTGTGAAAAATTCACCGCTCTATAGCCGCTTGTGTTTAAGGTTCAAAAGCACTGAATTACGCAAATGTTTCAAAATTCGAGCAAGCTTTGATCTATTGCTTTTCAACTTTTTTTCAAATTTAAGTTCATTTATTCATAATTTAGCTCATGAGAAAATGAAAATTGGTTGTGAAAATTCTTAATTTCAGTAACAATTAAATATTCAATAGGTACCTATTCACTTACTGATAGTTGGGAAGTTTAGCAAGAACAAGAACCAAGGGCCATTTGTTTCTTATTGGTCATGTTACTGAAATTAGCGGTTAGCAAGGAGCGGTGGTAGCCGAGTGGTACAGGTGATTGCAAGCCAAACCATTCGCGCTGCCCTGTGTGGGTTCGAATCCTACTTCATCCATGGATATTTTGTGCTGTCCCCGAGGTTGCATGGTAGAGCAGCTTATAGCTGAATGCCGCCTCGTAAAATAAGACAATTAAATAAATAAATAAAATTATGAATTTTCACAACCAATTTTCAATTTCTCATGAGCTAAATTATGGATCAATAAACTTTAAATTGAAAAAAAAGTTGAAAGTGAATGAATCAAAGTTTGGTCGAATTTTGAAACATTTGCGTAATTCGGTGTTTTTGAACCTTTAAACACAGATATCTCTGAAACCGCTGCTCTAAATGTAGCAATGATACGTTAATTTTCTCTTCAGAATTGAACGCCGAATTCAATACTTTCAACGGTTTTCCAAAATATCCAGTGGCTTAGAAAGTAGGGGGGTAAGAGTGTTAGTACCCCCCAAATTCACGGCACTGCTTTTTTCTGACAAAAAAAATTCAAGAAATCACTGCACAATGCACAATCATATGTGCAAAATTTGAGCGGAATCGGTCAAGCTGTTCAAAAGTTATGAAGAAAAAAACAATTTTTTTCTGCAACTTTGAAGGCCTGTAACTTTTTTATTATGCATTTTAGATATGTACTTTTTGAGGTGGGTCGACTTCTTTCTTTATCCTCTATCAGCCTGCAAAGTTTGTCGACTAAAACCTGGACCACCCTGTATAGGTTTTTGTCGAGGGGTCGACCACGGTCAAAAATCTGGTACAAAAAACCTCCAAATAGAGTAAAACCTCCAATACCTCCACAATATCTCCACGGATCCCCACGGATCTCCACGGATCCCCACAGATCTCCACGGATCTCCACGGATCTCCATAAGATTTCCACGGATCTCCACAAAACCTCCACGGATCTCCATGAATCTCCACACTCTAGCGCATGCGCAGTTTTTGCATACATTCGTACACACATACTGCATATAGGGTTGTCTCAAGTGGGAATCAAATCCAATTGTTTTCTGATAAGTTTGTAATTGTGACCGTGTCATGAAGGCGACCTCGATTTTGATCATTCCATAAGTAGGAATGGACTACAAACAGTGGCTAAGAAGGTTTTCTGAAAGGAATTTTGCGGAAGATACACACATTTTGAAGAAAAAATTCATGAAAAGTAGGAAACTACGCAGTCTATTTTTAGCGCCGGGCGGATATGCAACCTCCCGAACGAAGTGGAAATGGTACTTAACGAAAGAATAAACACACTAATGGGACTGGGGAGTAAAAAAGAGTTGTTGAGCCGGGAAAAGCTGGAAATAACGCGTCATAAAACAAGACAGGGCAGGAAATGGCAAGAAATCTTGAGAAAAGCAGGAAAAGACATTGTTTAGTGGTAATACGCTACCAAAAGGCACGAACGGGACCGTGGAGCGTAATAGAGGTGTTGGGCGAGGACAATCTGAAAAGAACGCGTAATAAAACAAGAAACAGGGCTAAAAATCGCTAAGAATCGTAAAAAAAAACATCAAAAAGTAAGAATAACTCACACGAAACGGGAAGAAAGTCGCAAGATAAGGCAGTCGACGCGTGTAAAGAAAAAATGAAATGCAGGGAAAAAACCGAAAGAGCTCAAGAAAAGAATAACAACGCATCAAAAGCATCGCGCAAAAGCATAAAGGGGTAAAGTACGTAAAAAAAAGGAATAAAACGCAGCTCCTATACGCAACATACGAGTAACAATACAACTGTACATTTTCGTAGCATGCTTTTATTTTCCGCTCAAGTGATATAGGCAATCAACAATACAGCCGTTTTCACTGTTGCCCAAGTTGAGCCCGTGGGGTCCCATCAAGAGTTCTGTATTGACCCTGCATGACACAAAAGCTGAAATATCTGGCACGTATTCTGTTTTCTTCTTTACAGCATATACTTTGAAAGGCACAATAACGATAACCTGCAATGAGCGATGTCGCACGCAGCTGTCGGCTAGCTGTCAAACGTTGACCATTGTTGAATGAAACGTCAATTGTCAAAAAAAGACCAGCAAGAATAGAGTGTGGTTACCATGGCGATAAGCAAGGAAAGTTAACAATAGGGGCTTGTCCTGAGCAATCATTTCAGGGACATGCGCTGAATTTTAGGCGGGCTTTTTGAAACAACCGGACAAAAACCTTCGAATCCTACTCTAATGCACCTGTAATGTAAGCGGATATTTCATCTGTGCAAAAATTTTGTTCATGACAAAATAATTTTAGTCGCAAGCGCAGAGACGCCCATTGGCTCTTATGAACCAGCTCTCTCAGAACAGCCAATGAGCGATGCAGCGCTTCGACTAAAATTAAAACTTGCGGCTAAATAAGCTGACTGAACGCACCTTTTGTCATGAACAAAATTTTTTGCACAGATGAAATATCTGCTATTTTATCTCAAAAATAGACTAGCGTTGGAAATCTTCCGCGCTGTATTACATTACAAGTGCATTAGAGTAGAATTCTAAGGTTTTTGTCCGGTTGTTTCAAAAAGCCCGCCTAAAATTCAGCGCATGTCCCTGAAATGATTGCTCAGGACCAGGGCTCAGGACAAGCCCCTATTGCATGCCCTATTGTTAACTTTCCTTGCTTATCGCCATGGTAACCACACTCTATTCTTGCTGGTCTTTTTTTGACAAGTGACGTTTCATTCACAATGGTCAACGTTTGACAGCTAGCCGACAGCTGCGTGCGACATCGCTCATTGCAGGTTATCGTTATTGTGCCTTTCAAAGTGTATGCTGTAAAGGAGAAAACAGAATACGTGCCAGATATTTCAGCTTTTGTGTCATGCAGGGTCAATACAGAACTCGTGATGGGACCCCACGGGCTCAACTTAGGCAACAGTGAAAACGGCTGTATTGTTGGTTGCCTATATCACTTGAGCGGAAAATAAAAGCACGCTACGAAAATTGTCAATTTTCTCCTACAATTTCATTTTATTTTTTGACTTTTGGCCAGCTTTTTTGATCAAATACCCCTATGTGCGGCGTGCAGTTTACCCCATCCAAGATTTATTCTCGAAAAGTGCTATTTCGCTTATTTCAAACTGGTCTTACTCAAGCACTTACCTTGATTTTCTCATTCGTAACGATTCGCAACAAACACGAACATTTCGACGAGCACGGGAGTTACGTGTTTGGCTTAAAAGTCAATAACTTGAAAACAAGAAAAGGAAAACAGGAGTGATATCCGTTACAGGTCGTCTTGAATTTGAATAGGATAGTACAGAATTATATATTAACGATATCAAAAATTTACCGTTCTATCAATAGGAAGTATTTCTTCACTATTTTCAACTAGAGCTGGCCAACGAATCAAACTTATCAAAATATTGATCCAAAGATATCATGACTTCAAATATCGGAAAAATGTCCAAATTGAGCAAAAATCTCCACAAATCTCCACGGATCTCCATAAAACCTCCATGGATCTCCACGAAACCTCCATGGATCTCCACGGATCCCCAAAAACCTCCACGGATCTCCACGGATCTCCACCAAACCTCCACGGATCTCCACCAAACCTCCACGGATCTCCAAGGCAAGGGACAGAAAACCTCCACGGTGGTTAACCCCTCGGTTTTTGTCATATTTTGACGAGATCTAATCACAGTCGAACTTTTGCTATCATCGCTGAAACACCATGTATTTTGATTCGGTTTGCGGTCTCCGTTAGCCACATCTTCTGGCTATACTGTACATACGAAATCCAAAACCCCCAAAATGAAGTTTGTACAGCGTGATATGTGAACCAATGTAAATTTTCAGTGTTCAACTCTAGGAGGATAGGTTCAACTAAACCCCGTTTGTGAGAAAAATATTTTTTTCTTTTAGAGCCAGCGAGCAAATTCAAATTCAATTCTGGCTGGAGTGGCCAAAAAGGTAATGAAAAATTCATTTCGACTAATTTAAATACACATTTTATTAAACTCAAAGAGTACAAAAATCACAATAAACTATCACAATCACATTATTACATTAAAATCAACTCGACTGTTTTGTACCCAATTTAATATTGCAAATACACAAGAATATGTAATGATAGTGGTCCAGTAATATCTAAGTAATGTAGCTAAGACAGCGTATGATTCCAGCTATCAGTAATTATTAAGGCTGTACTACACTGTAATAAATGAAAGTAACAAAATAAATAACGCTTACATTTTTAAATAGCTGTATAAAAACTCTCACGTTCATACCCTTAATACTACACTTACACACTGTAATAAATTTAGGGCCGTTATTTCCAATTCCAGATCAAGTTTCAGTGAGCTATTTGGCAAATAGCTTGCTAAGGGCTCGATACCAAGTTACCAGGCGCAAAGTTTGGGACGGCGTAACTCGCCAAATACAGCGTTCTGATTGGTTGGTATCCGCCGTTGCTATGGTAACCACACTTATGGCGGTCTCAGCCCCAACTTGGTATCGAGCCGTAAGAACCTAACTTGAAAATGGAAATACCGGAACTTACAAAAATTACCCATAAAACAGTTCCATTACTCAGTAACAAACTGACTAGAATGAAAATAACAACAATATTAACGAGAACTAAGCTCCTTTTATTGATTCAATTAACCATACAAATCATCTAAATTCGTACCATTTGATTTCGAAACATCGACATCAATAACATTAGAAAACTGTTGATGCATTCAGGTTCAAAAATGCAACAATTGTGCCCCGCAACTCATCTCACTGCTTTGCTTTCGACTTGACGGCTTGCAACAGAGTGAAATTGCCGTATGAAACGAATTTTTCGGTCAAAAACGGAATGTAAAACGCCCTGAACAACGGGCTCGATTTCTCGACGTTCAGAAACTTGTAGCTCTTGATCACCTTCCATTTGTCCCTCGCACTGGCGTAGATCGGTTCCAGTTCCGTTTCGCGCCCCACGTCCAAATCCAACAAAAAGTGGCATTTGTTCAAGTCGAAGAACAAGCTCCGGTCGCCCCTGTTCTGATCGTTGAAGTGCTTGTGAACGACCATCGTCGCATCCTCGCCGTCCGAATATGGCACCGGAAGCATGCCGTCAAATTCGGACTGTACGAAATGCATGTTCCAATTCTTGTTGGGCAAGAAGAACGACGAGGGGTACCTGTGCCAGTCCTTGCCTAGGCATACGTTGATTATTGCTTTTTCCGGCACGTTCTTCTCGAAAGGGAATCGGTTCAGTTCCATCAGCAAATCGAGAGGTGCATGGTAATTGTTGTATAACGCGAAGATTCTTGATAAGCCTTGAAAAACATCGTTTTTTAATGGAGGAAAGTGAGTAAAAAATTGAACACTTACTCAATGCACCCGCCACTGACACCATCATGATCATGATAAACATCGTGCAGTCTAAATAGTGAGTACCGTACGGTACTTTTTTAACCATGTTCCAAATTCTAAATGCTAATTTTTGAACGATATCAGTACTTATTGCACCAGCAAGGCATATCATTGGATATATTGGAAACAGAAACCTGGAAGAAGATGCGTAGAGAAGAATAACAGTGGAATAAACTGGGCTAGGTAACAGAACTGTTGTGGTTCAAAATTTTGCTCGATTTAAAAACGCTCGTCGTGAATCCTAGATATGAGAATGCAATGAGAAAATGCCATTTTTCGAGAAATCGATGAAAAAACAAATGAGAAAATTCTGGCGCCCCTTGCTTTTAGGCGCCTTCGTGCGGGGCACTAAATTGCCATCCGGCAGGCGCGGCCCTGAGTCACTGACTTCACTATTATGAGTCCCCCTTCATTCTGTCGAAATGGTTTTGGGCTATTTTCGATATCTGCTTATGTTTCAGACTTGAAGGCAATTGTATGTTTTGAATTTGACACCCTGTATGAAGCAATATTTAATCGCTGATCGAGGAACTATAATGTATTTTTCGTGAGAATGTGAGCACTGCATTGGGCTGTTTCATTAGCTATCTCCGTCTCAATTGATGTTTTTTTCAAAACAAACAATTTTTCTGATTTTTGTTTTTAAACAAATCCAAATTTATGTGACATTCACGGTGTTGCGTTTATCAAGTTCAATTTATTTCAGCATTTTTATCAAATGGGGAACTATAGTGGCAAACGTCTGAAGTAATGGCGCTCGTGTTCCATGCACCCCAACTGTCATTAGTGTCATTTTAAGCGTACATAACCTCAACTATGGAAGTGTTATTTCATTTTCATTTGTCAGCACTCAGCATATAACCAGCGGTTTGCGTCACTTCGTAAATTAAAAAGCAGAGAAAAGTCGAAAAGTCGACAAACGAAAAATAGCGGTGAAAAAAAAGGTAGTGCCGTGTCAAGTACCAGGCTGCACCTTTGCACCAGCTCTTTTTTTCCTCTCAGTGAGGCTCCTTTCCGCCTCGACTCTTCTTTGAGCATTAGCACTTTTCCCCTTTCCGTACATTTCTTTGAGGGAGGTTATGTACGATAACTGTCAAGAGTGTCAATATGGGTGCATGGAACACGTCGCCCTCTACAATCCGTTTTGCCTATAGTTCCCCATTGATTTACAAATAAATACTCGAATCTAGAATGTCTAGATCTAGGAGAATTCTACTGTTTCTGTTTATAATCAATCTAGAATTTAAAGTTGTAGTAAATCAGTCTTCTCCACTTGTTTTCTATATCGTTTACTCGAGTTTCGGCTAATTAAATATATAAAGCCATTTTCAAAACTAATGTGACATAATCTAGAATTTGCTGATAGGTACTGCGACTTTTGATTAAAATTTTTAAACTGATGTGATTGACTTTTACAGTTTTATGGTTTACTACTCGGTTCACCAAAATAAAGAATTAGGTGCTTTTTTGAAAGTCAGTAATATTACCAGTAATGTTACCGAAAACAAAACCGGTAATATTACAATAATGCTGGTAATATCCAAGTAATATTACCGGTAATATTACCCAAAAATAAATTACCGGCAATTTTACATCCCTACCTGTATAGCTGAAAATGATTTCAGCCCATAGGTCGCATCAAACCATATAACTTTGCTCTCGCATTTTTTTCTATCTTGAACGGGATCACCTGTATCTCACCTAAATGTTTTTTTTTGTATGCTATCTTTGTCGGTATCTATGAATCTCCCCATACCTCCTTCTCTGTCTCACATGACGAAATACATAAGAGCCATGTATAAATTGAGCAAAATTTAGAAGCATACGTGTTATTCTGTTTACCGAAATTTAGTTCAATTTAGTACCTTTCTTCCTTGTGTGGTTGAAGGAAAAACACAGCCAACCACAAAAATAACGGGCTCAAGGACAGCCAGTATGGCAAAAACAGTGTTGTCTTATTTTTGGAAGGTACAAAGAAGTACGACAACATTATTGCAACAGGACTCAGTAAGGCAAGTAGCTAGAAATTATTGTTATTGAAAAAGATCTATTTAATTACTGGCTACAGCTAGCTACAGGGTGGTTCAAGAATAGCGGTCGTGAAATCTGGTAGCTGCTAGTACTTACAGCGGTTCACAAGCCAAATAAAATAACCCAAAAAAGAGAAAAACGACACTTTGTGCACAAGCAACTCAACACAACTGTTTCTTGTTCCCAGATTGTTTTTCAGATCTAAGAACTAATATTTAAAGTATAGGCATTTCGCGGAAATGGTCCAAGAGCAGGTATCAGAATAATATTGAAAAATTATTGTTTTCAATTTTTGGAAACATGGGGAAAGGGAGTCAAAGGGCAGAACTGAAGCACTATCCATCAATGCAGTAAGTGCTGTTATGCCCGCCATTTTTGAAGCACCCTGTATTTGTAACAGCAAATTTACCCAAACTATATTAAAGTTCAAAAATCCATTGACTAGATAATAAGAGAACGGTTCAGTCCCATACAAATTCGGCCCTGCTCCGCTCAAAACATTGTACTTGATGATATTGTATGGGGCCACAACCAATCGACCATAATACATCGAATCAATGGCAACCATGGGCAGCAAAATCACGGCTGCTGATATTCCTGACCATGCAGCAAAATCAAAATATAACTTCCTATTGACCAGCATATCGTATGCTATAGGAACTCCTAATAAAACAGCAAAAGGCCAGCCTATAAACAGCAGAAAGTAAGCATATTGGAGAGAAAACAAAATAAGACTTGCCCAGTAGTGAACCTAAAGCGGTGGCAAATATGGCCAAGGCATATCTTTGCTGCCACCAAGCGCCGATCGCCAATGTAGCAGTGTACATGGCAAAAGTCGACGGCAAAAACGCCGTGCTTGATATGAACATTCCGGCAGCAAATATTTGGAATGTCAACCATATCCTTCCAATGTGAACACCAAACTCGCGACAAATTGCTCTAAAAAATTCATTGTACCTACCAAAGTATAGTAAAAGTAAATTCTCACTTGTAAAAGTAAACCTCTGTAAAAGCACACACTAAACCCAGCAAGCATCTGATGAAATAAAACATTAGCAGCGGATTTGGCTGAAGCAGTTTGTGGTAAATGTATGCGGGCGCCGCGTGGAGCAACAAATACGTGTAGGAACGTAACGCGAATTCCGGGCTGTATTCCCATGTCTGATGCCCTTTGCCAAATACTACAAGAAACGAAAATTTCAATGCGAAACTAAACGATAAGTTTACGGTCGGCTAATCACCTAAATAGTGCATGGGTTCCCAGTAGTTGTAGGTCTCATCGCAGTCGGAAATGTGCGACCAAATTGCTGCACAAAACCTGGCCGATAACAGAGCTTTGAACGCCGTCTCGGCGCCCGGGTACACAAGGCCTCCATTATTCGTCGTTTCTTTTTTGCTGGGGGGGCTGCAAGCGAAGGTGTAAATATTTTGGAAAAACGTGACATAACCTCACAACACACGTTACGGTAGTTTTCGTCACTTTCTTGTGAGAATCCTTGCGTGATTCTTTGCGCTGCTGGTTCTGGGCATTTTGTCTCAGTCTTAACGGTGGTTGGCTTCTTACCATTATAAGTTTTTCTACTAAAAATTTAATAATTATCCAGCCTTTTGACACATTTCCGAAAAACGTCAACGAAAAGTGCAAGCAATGTGCTGCAATGACAGACGACAGTTGTTTGCGAGGTTGGACCTACTTGATCCGTGCCTACTGCGCGATACCTACTGTTTGACAAAATGCGCGCATTCAAAAATTTTAGCAGTTTTCCAGACTAGACTTCCAGTTCCTTGCATAATGCTAGAATATTCAAAAAAGAGTTTGCAAAATTTAACAGACTTCACCAAACTGGACTGGACTGTTTCTTGGATCTTGTTTCACCTCTTCAAGCTTCTTCATAATATTATATTATTTTGAAAAGTTGGCTGAGCAAAAAAGAATAAACAACTGAACGCCAAAATTATGACAGTTCTTTATATTGTTGACACACTGCTTTTATTGTTGAAGATAATTTTCCAGGTTCTGAAAAATGGATAATAGAGCTCCACAGATCTTACAAAGAACTGAGCTTAAAGATCTTACTCCAGATTTGCGGGACATTCTGGTTGTTGGAATCATAATTGGCAAGCAAAGACCGAGAAAATTCGCAGATACCAAAAGTAAAGATGTGGAAAGCTACAGATCTGTATGGAATTTTACCCTGAGGGACTCCCCGAGGCACTACATCAACGTAACGTACTGGGATAAGCCGGATGTTGTTAATGCCGTGAATGATAAATTCTACACAGGAGATGTTGGTGAGACTTTTAAATATTATCAATAATTTTTAATGAAACCATTCAGGGTGTTTCAGTGACGTTACGCCAAACTTCAGGAGGTGATTCCGGTCATAAAATTATTAATAGTCCTAGCGGTACACCAAATTATTCTGCACTTCTAACGATTTCGATTATTTTCGGCACAGATGATCATTGGACCTATTCAAGCGTTTTGACCCGCAGCACCACTAAATTTGCCTGTCAGGAATGGAGGGGTGGGGGTATCTTCAGAATTTGAAGCTCCAGGTCTAGTATGGTCCAATGAAGACCCACAAAGGCAAGTGAGCAGTCATTTTCGGATGATTTTCATCTGCTGATGTCGATTCTGACGTGAAAAATGGGTTGCGCAATCATTTGACATAGATATTTGGTAATAATAAGAGATAAAGATGAAATCAAGTGGTCATCTATTGAGCTCTATAGGAACTTGTTTTTTTTGATAAATACATGAAGCTTGGTGTGACTGTTCATTATTACTTACTTCCCAAATATGGAGGGAGCACCACGCGTTCCGACGGATGACGTCGCGACGGCATATCAAAAAGCAGTGGCCGCCATTTCCAGAACAGTCGATAGGAATATTATAATTTCTTTGATTTCTTCCATCAAGCCATATGCTTTCAAGATTCAATAACATATTTCTGTCCATTTGGGGAAACGGTGGGCTACCAGTGGTAAACCAGGTGCCTGTAAGGGGAACTGTGAGGTTTCTTCACCCCCAAATTTCCGCGGTCAACATCTTCGGATAAAACCGAGGATAAAACTAACTATTTTGAAGTCTGTCCATACGCATATGTTATCTGGTTAACATTTCTCGTGTTTCGTCCTTCTAGGGACTCCTCAGTATGTTTATACAGATCTAGCGATCAAATGAAAGGCACTCAAAAAGGTATTTTTGATTACTGGAAAAAAGTTATCTTTAATGTTGTACCATATTAGGTACATACTCGGTTACAGAACTCTTACAAACTAAACTATAAATTATTATAACGATTAATCGCCTGTTAATATCGATGCCACCGTACTAAAAAAAGAAATCGCTTTGTATGAGACCGTATCAAATGATTGAACCATTATTGTTTGTTTATTTGTTGTTTTTATCCTTATTGGCATTTCTTATGTCATAGGAGTTTGCTGAATTTGATTCCCAAATATCACAAGCTGAGAAACTTTGTTTCTATAGCACAAAGCACTGTGTCGGGAATGGAATTCAAGAATTCAAGTTTTTGATATTGGTGCTTTTTTCAGACGTATTTACTTCATTCATATCAGAGACTTTATTCATACCCTAACACTAGAATCGCAGAAATTGCATTTACTCCTTTTTTGCCCATTTCAAACAAAACGGTATTCTAGAATCGGTTACTTTACTAGGTAGTCTGAATGATCTCGCGCGGTTGCGAAATCTGTATAAACCATACTGAGGAGTCCTTAGAAGGATGAAACATGAAGAATGTTGACCAGATGACATAATTATTCGTATGGACAAACTTAAAAATAGTTTTATCCGAAGATGTTGACCGTGGAAATTTGGGGGTAAAGAAACCTCACAGCTCCCTCTAGCAGACACCTGACTTACCACTGGTAGCCCACCGTTTCCCCAAGTCGACAGAAATATGTTAGTGAATCTCGAAAGCATATGGTTTGATGAAAGAAATCAAATAAACTATGATAATATATCGACTATTTTGGAAATGACGACCACTATGTTTTTAGACATTGCGTCGCGACGTCATGTGTCGGAACGCGTGGTGCTCCCTCCATATTTAGAAAGTAAGTAATAATGAACAGTCCTACCAAGTTTCATGTATTTATCACAAAAAAACAAGTTCCTACAGAGTTCAGTAAATGACCACTTGATTTCATCTTTATCTCTTATTATTACCAATTATCTTTGTCAAATGACTGCGCAACTCATTTTTCACATGAGAATCGACATCAGCGGATGAAAATCATTCGGAAATGACTACTCACTTGCCTTTGTGGGTCTTCATTGGACCATACCAGACCTGGAGCTTCAAATTCTGAAGATACCCCCACCCCTCCGTTCCTGAGGGTCAAATTTGGTGGTGCTGCGGATCAAAACGCTTGAATAGGTCCAATGATCATCTGTGCCGAAAATAATCGAAATCGTTAGAAGTGCAGAACTTGGACGATTTTAGGCCCGTACCGCGACGACTATAAGCAACAAAGCAAGAGAAACATTCTTTCTTAAAAAGGTACATGCTCATACCTGTCTATAACAAGCCTCAAAGATTAGAACTAAAACGACGAGAGTTGAGAAAAAAAGGGTTGGGGCCCACTTCGCTATCAGACCCCACAGGTCGCGACCTAAGCACTAAATTCGACCCAAATACATTTAGTCCACCTGGTGTAAACGATCCCGAACAAGGATTAAATTAGGACCAAGTAGCTTGGGTCAGGTCTCCAGTTAGCCGTGGACTGACCTGAATTTAGTTTTCAAATTTGTTAACTTTTAGTTTATACACTTCTCAAAAATTGTTTTTTTTTAGTTTAATTTTTTGTTGAACAAAGTAGAGCGATGTAACTTTCAGGATATCTTTATTTAACTGTTTTACACACAATTATGCAGCAATTTAACCACTTTCGTAGTGGAATTTCACAAAAAATCCATTAATGAACAAGAATGTAAGATGAAAAATATCACGAAAGGGAAAAAAATTGTTAGTGGCTTAACGAGGTTACGCTAAATTGTCTCAATATCGAGTATTGCCACCCCCAGCTTGAATCACAGCCGCACATTGTCGCGGCATGCTCAAAATCAGGTTGCGGATGTTTTCTTGGGGAATATAAATTCCATGAAAAAATTTACGAAAGTAACATTCTGTTCTTCATCTTTCTGTGAAAGTATTGAATAGGTTTCCCGGAAACGAAACATCTTTAAACAGTTTGATGCCTCCTATCAATAGAACGTTTTGCGCTACTTTTCAGAAAATCATCGAAAACCTAGATACGCCAGTTTATACATATACTGGGTAATATGGAGATACGCTAGTCTATATTGTGCAATTTGAGATACGCTAGTTGCTAGTTTATAGTGGACTTGAGATACGTTCTAGAACTTGGAAAAGGGGTAGGTAACAAGAAATGTTCTGCAGTTTGCAATTTGTATACAGGGATGTCCCATTTTGACGGGATTAGCAAAACGTCAATTTTTTCAAATGGAACACCCTAGGCGCTTTCGTTTTGCCAGCAGGAGCTGCTCGGGGTAGATCACTAGACAAAGAAAGTAGATCAAGTTGGAACGTGATTGGTGTATGTATCTACTCTCACTATCTAGTGATCTACCCGGAGCAGCTCCTGGCGCAAAACGAAAGCGGCTCCTATCAGACTCTTTTTTTTGCATTTTCGTGTTCAGCTTTTCAACTGTCTTATGCCTGTATTTTTGTTTTTCAATTGTGTGGCAGTGCTACCAACTAAAAATTAAAACTGAAAAATTGCATATTCACTATAGAATATTCAAAGTTTGCTTGAAAAAAAATGTAGCGGCCTTGCTTTTTAAAATTAAGAGATGAAACTGGACATGGTGATAGTCAAGTCAAAGGCCAATATCCCAATGTCAAAAAGCTGCGGTTTTATGATACAGAGCGTTCACAAAAAAAATCAAACTTTATAATTAATATTCAAAGTACATACAGGTGGTCCATCCTAGCGTAATTATCCCATAGCGGTCTTACCGTTCAAGATAGAGAAAAAGATGTAAGAAAGAAGTTATATGGTTAGATGAGACCTATAACCTAAAATTATTTTCAGCTATACAGGCTGTCCCATTTTGACGGGATCAACAAAACGTCAATTTTTTTAAATGGAACACCCTATATTTTTTTGCATTTTCGGATTCAGCTTTTTCAACTGTCTTATGCGCCTGTATTTTTGTTTTCCAATTGTGTAACAGTGCTACCAACTAAAAATTAAAAACTGAAAAAAATTGCATTTTCACAGTTATCTTGAAAAAATCGTAGCGGCCTTGCTTTTCAAAAATAAGAAATGAAACTTGACATGGTGATAGTCAAGTCAAAGACCAATATCACAATGTCAAACAATTGCGATTTCTTGATACAGGGCGTTCACAAAAAAAATCAAACTTTACAATGTTCAAAGTCTCATAACTCATTTTTTTCAAACAGCATGCCCCTAATTTTATAACGTTATTTGATAGCTTTTTTTATCCTCTTTCATTTTTACTAGGGGTACCCTACCCTTAAACTCATTTTTTTCGAGATAATCGGAAATTTTAACAAAATTTGTGATTTTTCCATTTTTTTTCACAAATTGAGTTGGCCGTGATGAATGACAGACAAGCCAAATAGTACGCAACTCTCAGTTAGTCAGTCTGAATATTGTCGAACAAAGAAAAATGACTTTACGCGAGAGAAAATGATTGATATGATATTCTGGCAATAATCCAGATATCCAGGATCCCACTTTGTTTTTTTCTGCGTTGAAGCCATTTTTTTTTTTTGACAATATTCAGACTGACTAACTGAGACTTGCGTACTATTTGGCTTGTCTGTCATTCATCACGGCCAACTCAATTTGTGAAAAAAAAATAAAAAAATCACAAATTTTGTGAAAATTTCCGATTATCTCGAAAAAAAATGAAGTTTAAGGGTAGGGTACCCCCAGTAAAAATGAAAGAGGATAAAAAAAGCTATCAAATAACGTTATAAAATAAGGGGCATGCTATTTGAAAAAAATGAGTTATGAGACTTTGAAAATTGTAAAGTTTGATTTTTTTTTGTGAACGCCCTGTATCAAGAAATCGCAATTGTTTGACATTGTGATATTGGTCTTTGACTTGACTATCACCATGTCAAGTTTCATTTCTTAGTTTTGAAAAGCAAGGCCGCTACGATTTTTTCAAGATAACTGTGGAAATGCAATTTTTTTCAGTTTTGAATTTTTAGTTGGTAGCACTGTCACACACTTGGAAAACAAAAATACAGGCATAAGACAGTTGAAAAAGCTGAATCCAAAAATGCAAAAAAATATAGGGTGTTCTATTTAAAAAAATTGACGTTTTGTTGATCCCGTCAAAATGGGACACCCTGTATAGCTGAAAATAATTTTAGGTTATAGGTCTCATCAAACCATATAACTTCTTTTTTACATCTTTTTCTCTATCTTGAACGGTAAGACCGCTATGGGATAATTACGCTAGGATGGACCACCCTGTATAACTCTTTTTTTTCAAATGGCATGCTCCCAATTTTATAAAGCTATCCGATAGCTTTTTTATCCTCTTTCATTTTTACTAGGAGTACCCTACCCTTGAACTTCATATTTTTCGAGATAATCGGAAGTTTTCACGAAATTTGCTTTTTTTCCAAAAACTGAGTTGGCCGTGATGAAAAAGAGAGAAGTCAAATAGAATGCAGCTGTCATCATGGCCGACTTAGTTTTTGGAAAAAGTCAAAAAAAAATGTAATACGTGAAAATTTCCGATTTTCTCGAAAAATATGAAGTTTAAGGGTAGGGTACCCCTAGTAAAAATAAAAGAGGATAAAAAAGCTATCGGATAGCGTTATAAAATTGGGGGCATTCCATTTGAAAAAATGAGTCATGATACTTTGAAACTCGCTTTGAAAATAATGAAAATTATTAAGTTTGATTTTTTTTGGGAACATAAAATAACAACTTGTTGATATTAGGATATTGGTATTTGATTTGACTATCACCACGTCAAGTTTCTCTTAGTTTTGAAAAGCAAGGTCGCAGCAATTTTTTTAAGCAAACTCTGAAAATGCGATTTTTTTCAGTTTTCAGTTTTTATTTTTAGTTGGTAACACTACCACACAATTGAAAAACAGAAATACAGGCATAAAACAGTTGAGAAAGTCCAACACAAAAATGCAAAAAATATGGGTGTTCCATTTAAAAAAATTTACCGTTTTGTTTATTCCGTCAAAATGGGACCGCCTGTAAAACTGAAAATAATTTCGGGTCATAGGTCTCATCAAACCATATAACTTTTTTCATACATCTTATTTTCTATCTTGAACGGCAAGGCCGCTATGAGATAATCACGCTAGGATGGACCACCCTCTATAATGTATAGGAAAACGAGAATAAAAATCGGCGTTTTGAGGTGAATAATTTTTGGACAAGCGAACTGAATCTCATGGTTCTGCCGCCATATTGAAATCTTTTATTGGTTGAACGATTTTCTTGAAACTTGGAATCTACTCATGTTTCACTTCTACTCTTGAATAGTGCATTTTATGAAAAAAAAAATGCAAAGAAGATAGTTTTATGAAAGGGTCTATCCAAAGTGTGTACACCCAGTTTGGTGAAAAACTTTTTCTTTTTTTTACTAACTTTTGATTAGGAATCACTTCTAGTGGGGGGGTTAGCGGAATGGTCTGTGCATTTTGTGATCAAAGCATGAAATTTGGCATACTTGTTCAGAAGACCCTCCTTTGCAATTCCAGATGTGGCGCCACGCGAGATTTTGCGCCAAAGACACTGTATTGCGGTTAATATACCTGCTAGGGGTAAATTCTGCAAAAATGGTTCCTGGCCGGTCTCTGGTACCGCAGTCGGTATTTTTTAGTTCTGTTTAGTTAAAACTACATGTAGAAATGAGTGAGGAGTACATTTTCACGAGCAAAGTTCCAAATGCTGCCTTCATACGTTGTTTCAATACATTTTAAGGCCAACTTTGTTTTAGTACAGGAAACATGGTAAAAAAATTGCCAAAACCTCGGCAAAGATATGAACGTCCTGAAAATTTTATATTCTGTCCAGAATTATGTGCCCTACTACATATCTAAAATTTCCAAAAATTGCACCCCGAGACTTCGAGTTATTGGAGGGGGGGTAGAAAATTGCAACTCAAAATGAAAGGTATAGAACCCGATGGAACCCGTCAATCCAATGGATGCAAATACGTCGTAGTTTGACGCATCACAACCAGTTGATACAATTTTGGCACAAAAAGTGTTGATCATTGTTGAAGGGGGGTCGTGGGGAAGGGCGAAACTCGCCTGGGTGGCTCTTTTTCTTCCTGGGCCATGAAGAATCGATCACGACAAGATTGGTATCTTTTCCGACTAAATTCAATGTTCTGAACTTGAATCCGATGTGTGAATTTAGATAAAAACAAGTTCGAACAAGTTAACTTGAGAAAACCTGTTTTTTCTCTGACAATTTTCACAAAACTTTTTTTTACTGTAAGAGGTATTCATCTTTGAAAATATTTCAGAGGCCATTAGACTAAACTGCATTCTTCACGAAAATCATCCATTTGATCTGTAACTTCGTTTTTCGAGGTGGGAAAAATCGATTTGAACTTTAGTCGGCATTGCCCGGCGTCTACTAATGACCAGGGGGGCAATTTTTTACTCTTCGCAACTTTAAGAAACGTTCGCAAGTTTGCGATTTCTGTAAATTCCAATTTTTGAGCCATCGTTTCTTTACGTATGCGCATCGATACGCACGTTTTCATACGTTTTGCTGCGAGCGGACCTGGACCGGCGCAAGTCACTTTGCGTATACGCTTTTATGATGAAGTGAGGTTAGATATCAATGTTTTCATTGTTATCAATAAAACAAACCGCATTGCTGAAGGTATGTGGCGATCATGGTGCCGAGTCAGGCGGGTAATGAGGTACAGCACGGAATAACTTTATGAATGCGTCACGTAAATAAAGAATTAGGTACTCACTATTCTGTCATTCTTTTCAATCTTTGTCAGCTCCAGGGACACTGTTTAAAGCTTGTCACGATGATGTTTCATTTTTTCTTTTCATTGTCTGCAGTCTGCAGTAAAGCTTTGCATTTGCTTCCCACTAATAGTACAGGAAAAATAGTAAAAAAAAACAGCCAAACCTCGGAATAAATATGGACGTCCTGAAAATTTGATATTCTGTTCAGAATTGAATGCTCTACTACATATCCAAAATCGCCAAAAATCGCACCTGGGGGTTTTGAGTTATTGGAGGGGGGGTAAAAAATGGCAATCTTAAATGGAGGGGATGAAACCTGTCAATCCACTGGATGCAAATATATCGTAATTCAACGAATTATATCCCGTTTACATCATTTCGGTGCAAAAAGTGTCAATCATTGTTGAAGGGGGCTCGTGGGGACGCGAAGCTCGGCTAGGGGGTTCTTTTTTCTTCCTGCGCCATATTGAACCGATCACGACAAGTTTGGCATCTTTCCCGACTAAACTCAATCTCCTAAACTCGAATCCGTTGTGTGAATTTGGATGGAAACAAGTTTGAACAAGTTAACTTGGAAAAACTTGTTTTTTCTTTGACAATTTTGGCGATTTTTTTTTTCACTGTTTAAGATGTTCATCTTTGGAAAATTTCAGAGGCTATTGAATTGAAGTGTATTCTTTGGGAGAATCGTCAAAAATAGCTCAAATTATTGAAAAAATAACAACTGATCTTTGATAATTCGAGGATCTGTGCACAATTGAATTCCCTGTATTATAAACAAAATCGCGATGAATCGCACTGCAGGGTTTTGAGTTATTTGAGGGGAGAGGCAACAGTTCGTAGAGTATGAATCTCTCCAAAATGTTATCCTCCTCCTCGAATAACTCAAAATCCTGCAGTGCGATTCATGGCGCTTTTGTTTATGCTATAGGGAATTCAGTTCTGCACAAATCCTCGAATTTACAAACATTTGTTAATATTTTTTCAATAGTTTCAGCTACTTTCATTTAAAGGTGCATGTTGTAGTGTTCTGGTCAGTAGTAAACGACGCGCCGCGCCGGCTCAGGTTCAAATCGATTTTTTCAACTCGAGAAACAAAATCATACATCGAGTGGATGATTTTCCTGAAGAATACACGTCAAAATATTACGAAAACTCATGAACTACTTTATAGAGTTCGGCCTATTGTCAAAGATACAGCCCTTCATAGTTAATTTTTTTCGGATTTCAAAAATTTTCAACTCAGGAACATTTCGACAAAATTAGCCTAAATTTAGCGTTGACTGGTTTTATCGGCTACCTACTTACTCAATTTTTATAATGGTATCTTTGGAAAATTTACTGAGTTACTTTAAAACAAAAAACAACTTTTCGATTATTTTAAAACTTCATCACTTTTTCCTTTTATCACATGCATTTATGTTTTGTTGATTCCTGTCAAGTGTGATGCATATTTATAATCAGGATAAAAATCGGAATCGATTACCATATCAGAATAGGGCGTCGAATGTAAGAAAATTTTTCTATGTTGGACTCTGTAAGTGATATCCACAGACATTTTTCGTCGACAGATTCAAAGTCTGCGGAAAAAATTATATTGTAATCGTTTTTTGTTTCCTGAATTATGTTCAAGGGGAAGTCTCCAGACGTATTCTTTGTTGTCAAATATGGAGGTTATGAAAATTTATTAATCTGAATGACTATACGAACATCAGAAACTGACGTTTGAAAGCTTTGGTAGGCTTGGCGTGGCTTGAGTAGATAAAATGCACCGATATTTGCAACGTTGTCGCGTCTACCATGCGTTTATTTACGAAGACCCAATTCGAACGTTTTTCGCTTTGCGAACACTGCTCAAAAATTGGCAAACGGAAACGTATACGTAAATCTTAGTTCGCAAATTTGCGCATACGCAACTTTACGTATATTCTCAAAAATTGGCCCCCAGAACACTACAGCATGCACTTTCAAGTAATAACTCAATACCCTGCATTGCGATTTACGACGATTTTGTTTATGTTATAGGGAATTCAGTTCTGCACAGATCCTCGAACTTTCAAAGATGAATTATAATTTTTCAGATAGTTTTGGCTATTTTCATTTAAATATGCATGGTGTAGTGTTCTGGTCAGTAGTAGACGACGGGCTGTGCCGACTAAAGTTCAAATCGATTTTTTCTATCTCGAAAAACAAAGTTACAGATCGAATGGATGATTTTCGTGAAGAGTACAGTTCAATCTAATGGCCTCTGAAATATTTTCAAAGATGAATGCCTCTAACAGTAAAAAAAAGTTTTGTGAAAATTGTCAAAGAAAAAACAGGTTTTCTCAAGTTAACTTGTTTGAACTTGTTTTTGTCCAAATTTATACATCGGATTCAAGTTCAGGACATTGAATTTGGTCGGAAAAGATACCAATCTTGTCGTGATCGATTCTTCATGACCCAGGAAGAAAAAGAGCCACCCAGCCGAGTTAAGCCCTCCCCCGCGACCCCCCTTCAACAATGATCGACACTTTTTGTGCCAAAATTGTATCAACGGGATGTGATGCGTCGAACTATGATGTATTTGCATCCATTGAATTGACGGGTTCCATCGGGTTCCATACCTTTAATTTTGAGTTGCAATTTTTTACCCCCCTCCAATAACTCGAAGCCTCGTAGTGCGATTTTTGGCAATTTTAGATATGTAGTAGGGCACTTTATTTTGAACAGAATATCAAATTTTCAGGGCGTTCATATCTTTGCCGAGGTTTTGGCAATTTTTTTACCATGTTTCCTGTACTAGAACAAAGTTGGCCTTAAAATGTATTAAAACAACGTATAAAGGCAGCATTTGGAACTCTGCTTGTGAAAATGCACTCCTTACTCATTTCTACATGTAGTTTCAGCTAAACAGAACTAAAAAATACCGACTGCGGTACCAGAGACCGGCCAGGAACCATTTTTGCAGAATTTACTCCTAGCAGGTATATTAACCGCAATACAGTGCCTCTGATGCGAAATCTTGCGTGGCGCCACATCTGGAATTGCAAACGAGGGTCTTCTCAACACGTATGCCAAATTTCATGCTTTGATCACAAAATGCACAGATCATTCCATTTTTGGCCGTTAACCTCGCCACTATTCCAAAAGTTCGGCGCATCGTCACTGAAATACCATGTATTGTACTAACTTGTCGTTTATAGTCGAAATCAGAAGCCCAAGAGTTGAAGTAAGAAAATTTGATGATATCGGCGAACAATTCAGACCGATGGTGACTTCGCCGTATTCGCTGAACCTGGGCGAGCAATCGGAGATCTTGATGTACCGTGGGGATACAGTGGCCTACATGAACTTATTGAGATTGCCTACTAAACCCTTAGTTGGATACATGCCAATCAGAGATATACACAACGAAGGAGCTACTATGAAAGGTAACACCATTAACATGAACAAGAAATCAAAAAACATAAGATTACTTATGTTCTTAGGTACCTACTTATTTCGGGTAGTTTCAAAAAAAAATTGTGGCGTGAGGAAGCATTGTAGTCTGTGTTAAATGCCGCCCCTGTAGTCAGAGGTGTAACACTGGACCCTGTCCTTGAGCTTTTACCGTAAGGTATCACCAAAATAAAAAAAAAACTATTAAAAAAAATTTCAGGCCGCTCTGTTGACATACTGGGGGCAGTGGCCACCGTCGGAGAAATCAGGACCATCAGAACTAGGCACGGACAGGAAATGCAGCTACGCGAGGTCATCCTGTTCGACCTCACAAGCTCCGGATTGAAGGTAACCATTTGGGATACAGACGTCATAACGAGGGCCAATTCTTGGCGACCTCGAAGCACGATTTTGTTCATAACCGACGTCCGCGTGGAATGGTCGAGCTTCAGTCGCAACTACTCGGTAGGCCTGACTGCCCGTTCGATCGTCACCGAAAACCCAATCGGCAAAGAAGCCGACATTTTGACCGGCCACGCTAAAGAAGCTGTTCTGGACGCTTCCGCTCTGCTAGACCAACTGACCACTTCCTTGCCACCAGGTACTACCCGCTTCGCTACTGAACCACAGAATAGCTATTTTACAGAAACCTCAATTAAGAACTTTTGACAGTACTTTCGTCGATGGGCCTTCACGCAACTTCGCCTAGATGCTCGCAAGAGAATAGAGCATTATCTTTGTCAAGCGAGGCTTCTGTATAGTATATGGGTATTCTGTGGTCAGACCACAGGCTGAACCAAGATATGTATTGAGAATTTCAGCGGAGTCCATTCAGAACGTACTGAGTGTCCAGCAAGTACAAAACAGAATGAATGCCATCCTAAGAGAGCAACTGACGAGGGACCAGCAGTTTACCGCTCTGTTGTATGTGGTGGTAACTAAGCTAGACTTGGACGGGCTAACTCCTACAACAAGCACAAGATGGTATATTTTCCCCTTCTGATGTGACAACATTTTTACAACTGAAAAGTTTCAGTTTGGTTTGCAAGAACAGATTGAAATTGGGATGGACGGAATGTCAACAGCCTCACTGTGCTTCTGCTGCTGGTACGGCACCCGTCGATCTGCAAACTTCGTTTGACATAAGAGTCAATGCGACGGACCATACTGGAACCCTGGTAGATTGTCGCCTCACGGGAGTCACAGCTGAATCAGTGCTCGACTGTTCTGTAAGTTGACGTTTTCAAGAAGTGGGATTTTCGATGACCAGCTGGAGTACGTTTCTTAATGCCAGGTGTTTTGCGTAAAACCGTAGCGTACGGTCGGAGTACAGCGCAGTAAATGAAAAACGGCCAGAGCTGTAGGATCGTTCTTCTCATCCGAATTTTAAATTTCAAACATTAGCCCAGAGGCCCGTTTCATGAAGCTATAAGTAGTCATATTTTACAAGTGTGTAGCCTTGGTAGCCCACTGTTGCAACAATGGTCACCAACACGACATATTTGTAGAATCAGACTTGTCGCTTTTATGAAACGGGATCTTAGAATTCCAAGTTATATTTTGGTTGAAGCGTGAACGCATTGACGACCGACTAAAAAAGTGCCGAACTAACCCTAAAGGAGGAGGTTGAGACGTTGACCGTGGTTAAAAATTAGTAGGACCGAAAAATGGAGTGTTGACAATTTCAAGTTGATTTTCTTATGAAATCACAAACATCAAATGTTGGAGCGTGCCTTAAAAAACTGTTAGTTTTGAAAAATCGATGATAAGTAATGATTCTACAGCTCTGGTCGTTTTTCATACACCGCTGTTTAGAGAGTGATCCTAAACCTTTAAGGAAGTGAACCCTAGTCACAGTCTTCTCGCTTTAGACAAATAAAAACGCCTGATAAGAGTTTGACTGTACACAGAAAATACTTATTAAAAATCCCACTGTCTTTCACTATAATGCCCCTGACTATACAATACTTATTGTAGGTGCAAAGATTTTCGATTATGTCGGATTCACAAAAAACGCAACTAAAATGGAAATTCTTAATGGAGCGTTGCGCTGTTCGCATAATGGTTCTGGTGATGAACCAGCGTAGACCGCTCATTTCCATCGTCAGTTGCGAAAGGGCAGAAACAATGGAAGTGATACAAAAAATGCCAGTCTATTAATAGCGTTTGTTTTCCCAGTAGTTCTCACTTACTAAATAATATTAGTTATAAAAACATCTAAGCTTTGCATTGTTGTTGAAGGAATTGAAAATATAAAACATGCTCCATACGTCTTGTTTATTCTTATTCCATTCTCTTTCAACTGATCGATTTTAGTTTAATCTGTTCAGAAACTGACTATGAACAACAACAAAAAACAAAAGATAGTGTACTATTGTAAATAGTGTAATTCACAATGATAAAACAATTCTGCAACTATTTCATTAAAAATAATACTTCTTTCTTCAACAAATTTCATTCTTCTAGAATCACTGATGGAATGATCGGATATTAAAAAAAAACTTATAATAATTTAAAACACTAGGGAAAATTCATTGCCTATGTATAAGTCCTCTATTCTCATTAAGTTACTTTCTGTTTACCTTCACCGCACATCCATAGGCACACTCTGTCCACTAGATATGAAAAGAAAAAGTCCGCGAACAGGACTTGCAATAAAATTATTCGAAACTGCAACAACAACAAAAAAACATTGTCAAAACATCGAAGTTTTCGTAATAGGCGAATTTTCACAACTTACATCTGGCGGGAAGTCGATGATTTCAAATTGTGCTGCCAGTTCAGGAACAATGCCCAAAGTCAAGGCTAAAACGCATCCCCCGGATGCCAAAATGCTGTAAAGGAGTGCTTTGTTTTGTCGCAAACTTTCCATGTAAGGGTTTCCCTGTTGGATACAATGACATTAGACCACGACATTATACTGTTAACGAGTCACACTCAGGTAATAATAGTATAGAAAAAATTATATTCAACTTTGAGAAAAATACGGCTGCCCTGAAAATTTGGGTATCTGGCTGGAATTGAACCACCTACAACATAATCTAAACTCGCCGTTGAAATTTCAGTGAACTAAAAGCACCTGATTTTGTCTCTTTCTTATTGTTCCAATTTGAACGTTGTAAGGGTATTTAATTCTAGTCAGATATTTAACTTTTTAGCCCAACCATACTTTTCCAAGGTTTGGGTGAATTTCCTGTTTCTAGTACTATGAAATGCACTCAAATAAATGTGACAATCGATTTTTTTCCCGCTTTCACAGTTCACTACACTCATTCTTCAGTAATCCCATCCTACTAGTGTGAAATTTGTAGAACTCCCGATACATAATTATATTTTTTTTTTAGCGCATTTCCCATCTTGATGAAAATCGCTATTGCAACCGCTTTGTCCGTCCGTCTGTCCGTCCGTCCGTTCCTCGAACTCCTCGCAAACTAGACGCCCTAGCTTTCTAATGTTTTCGGTGTTACATAGCAGCCACTCTCAAAGCTCGGCTAGGCTATATTTAATGTCTATATTGCGCCGCCAACATAGAAAAAACCGCCCCCGGTCAACTTGAAATAACATGATAGACCTAATGCTCTGGTGTTCTCATTTTATGAATAATACATAGTTGCCACTTATAAACGTAAGCCCAGAAACATTCCATTTTCAATATGCGCCGCCGACATGAAAAAATTGCGAAAAACCGCCGCCGACATGAAAAAATTGCGAAAAACCGCCCCCAATCACTTTAAAATGAAAAACAAACCCGAAAACATAGCGATCTAATTCTTTCGGTATATGAATAGCTGACTAAAAATGGGAAAGGATAGGCTACTTTTAATATGGCGCCGCCTCCAGCTCCCGCCCCCAAACAAAAATGCAACTTTCACAATTTTCACTGATTGTCATATTTTCTTAATCATTTAAAAACTCCCAACTCAAACTGTGCAACAGTCTTTGCCGAATGCTGCCGCCCCCACACGCTGCCCTCAAAGAGATAAATGAAAAACATAAACCCGAAGATACAACGATCCAACTCTTTCGCTATATGGATAGCCGACTAGAAATGGGAAAGAATAAGCTACTGTTGATTAGTCGCCGCCCCCAGCTCCCGCCCCCAAACAAAAAATATTGATGATTGAAAGAATATTCATTCAAATCTATTCATTGGCAAGTACCCCATTCTGATTTCATTCAAATCTATTTCATTGGCAAGTACCCCATTCCATTCTGATAACAGAATATCACAATAAGTTTCGATTGAAGAGAGTGGGCAAAGAATGGTGTTTTTCCTTCAACCAAATTTCTTTACATTCACAATTTGCCTCTTTAAGAAAATGCGCTACTGAGACTCACGCACGTGAAGGCACACTCCCTTGTTTAAACTAGGCACATGTTGAGCTTGCAGTGATTGTGCAGTGCTTTACATAGCACCCTGTAAAAAATGTTATCAAGGTTTCTCTAGTTTCACACCAGTAGAACAGATTACTGAATAATGAGGCTCACAAACAGTGAAAACCAAATCATAATCGATAGGGGCAAATAAGAAATATCTTGTTTTCAACAAAGACTGGAATACTAGCATAATAATAATATTCATTTCGCGCCGATTATATCATGCAAGATGGAAGGTGATACACACTTACCCTGTAATTGATGGCGAAAGTTGCTATCTGCAAAGCCATAGAAATTATGTACACAGTGCTGTTGACGATATTCGGTTCAAACAGTTCGTATTCTTCTTCCTCCGTCAATTCTTTGACGGGCGCAGTCGAATTCGTCGCATCTTTCTCGGCCACTGGCGCTCTCAATTTGGCTTGTTGAACCAAAAAAATCAAGCAGAGGAAGTGCACAGCGAATTGAAGCAGCACAGTGGCTATGGTGTACCAATTGAAAATGTTCGGCAATGGCCTTTGTTTCGATAACGTTTTCAAAGGCTGGAAGAAAAATTGAATTCATATTATGTACGTACGGTAATGGGAAAGAACAAAATATTTACCTTCGACCTTGAAATAAAAAGAAAACAAGCAGCCAGCAAAAGCCCCTGCAAAGTGGCCTGGGTGTCCCTCAATTTGATTCCATCTAAGTACAAGACCGATTGCGTGTAAGCCAAAATCAACGCGTTCAAAGCGAGAATCTTGAACATTTGTAGAGTTGTGACTAAAGTGCAGCGTCCTTGTTTTATGATGTGACAAACTGGAAATTGAATTAATTTCAGTTGTGTCTGGCAGTTCCAGCCTGAGCAAATTACTTACTGCACAGGATCGAAGACAATTTGCTTGTGAATGGCGATGCGATGCTGGCATCGCCCAGCTTGACTATTTGCGGTTCGTCCATTTCTTTCATCATGCGGTCCAGGTTGGCCTGCAACTTCTCTCTCTGCTCTCTGACGTGGTTTTCTCGCCTGTTTTTCGGCGGTATCATCGCATGCTCTCGTTGTTTCCTCTCTTTTTCCTTTTCGAACTTTTCCCTGAGCTCCTTCAAGTCTGGGATTCGCTCGGGAGCGTTCGACAGAATGGCAACGCCGACGTCGGCGTGCTTCAGGGCACCCACGTCGTTCGTGCCGTCACCGCACATCAGACATGTGTAGCCCAAGTTCTTCAGCTGGGTGACGATGAATTCTTTTTGTTTCGGAGCGGACCGGGCGAATACTCTGATGTGTGGCAGGATCAGGTTGAGGAACGTCGAGAAGTTGGATTTCAAGTGAGCCAAGCCTGTACAAAAGTATCTAGATTTAGGTACCGTGGTATTCCTAGCATAAGTATTGTTTAGCTATAATATTCAGGCGAATGTGATTTGAACTGACTGAAATGTCGACGGAAAAGCGCGTTTCGGGGAAAACCAAATTTGAGTCGATCCACATGGGGTGGGTAGTTGAACGGGTCGCGAGAAAGAAGCCGACAAGATCCATGGGTGGTCAAAAGTTGGAGAGTTTAGGGCCGTTGGAAGCAATAAACTAAATCAACAAGAAATGTGTATCTAACGTTTTAACCCCCACCGGCCGGGTGACAGATGGGGGGCGAAATTTAGAAAGCGGCCGGGTGTGTGCCCGCCGCAACGAACGAATTAAATTTGTTTCACCACTAGTTTCCAAAACAGAAAACCCGTCTAGATAATTATAGAGAGAAAATTACAAGTTCACCAAAGAGGAAATTTGGTAAAGACAAAATAGACACCCCACAAGCCGGGTTTTAAAATTAACGAGGTTCCGTTCTCGTTTAGCCAGTTCAAATCACATGATTAGGGTCATTTATATATTCGAAAGATCTGGTCTTTTCATTAAGAATTGGTTTTCCAATTGACCTCTTCAATAAAGGAGGTCTCTCTCGCACGATTTACGTCACAGCCCCCACATGGCCGCAGTGTGGTGCCGCGCACATCTCTGTCGGATCAGCACGCAGAATATTTGAAAAAGTTCGTTCACAACGAACGGAGTTTCCCTTGATGATATTAGGCGCCGTTATAGCTAGACACCACCAACTGCGCGGTACGAACGCGCACGATCTGTCTCTCTTTTCTGAAAAGGTCCATTGAGACTGAATAAAAACGCTCAGGGTTTTTCAAGGAATAAGCAAAATTGAACGGTACGTGTGGCACAAAACTATTAAAAAGGTTATGTTCGACGGTTTCCTACAATCTTTGTAATGACGTACTATGAGGGTAAAGAGGCATAGGCTTTTACTGCAATAATATGTTGGTCGCGATACCATGAAAATGAACTTGAACCGTTACATCGTGACTCGAACTTACCGTCACCGGTGAGGCACAGGTCGTACTTTTTGACTAGAACTGTGTAATCGAACTCGAGCGACAGCTCCTCGCTCTGATCGATGGATTCCCACAGCCATCCGGCGGACTTTTCCGTCAGGATCAGCGTCGGTCTGGTGGTGATCTTGAGCTCCTTGGCCACGTGGCACGCCGTCAACGGATTGTCGCCGGTGATCATGGCCACGCTGTGCGAGGCGTTTTGGATTTCCCGGATGACGGCCTTCGAATCGGTCTTCAGCGGGCAGGAGATGATGACGAAACCGGCGAATTTCAGATCGGCTTCGACCGTCTGCCGGTCCAGATCGCGCAGCTCCTGCGGACTCAGCCTGCCGATCTCCTTCCAGGCCAGAGCCAGGACGCGCGCTCCCCTGCGGCTCAGCTCGAGGTAGACCTCGTCGTATTTTTCCGGCAGTTCCGAAAGCATCGTCTTGACTGTTTCCGGGGCGCCCTTGACGGTGGCCAGGTACACGGTTTCCGTGGAACCCAGCGGGTTGTAGCCGGCGATGACGGACATGCGTTTGAGCGCCGACGAGAAGTGGAACCGGTGGAAAACTTTTAGACCCGGCGACTTGCCGCGTTTCGGTATCACAGCGTCAGCTTTGGTGAGGTTCCAGTCGATGGCTGTCAACGTGGCCTTCTCCAGAGGATCGCCGACCAACCTGATACATGTAATGGATTACAGGCGGGCTCTGTACTGGAGTCGACTTAAACCACAGTGCAAAATAAATAAATAAGTGATGCCACGCACACTGTATCGTATGGATCGAACTTCTCTTTTCTACCAACGCTCCAAAAAGGAGGATTGTAATAAGAGAAGATAAACCAAAATTTTACCTCTAATCCTCGCCTCATCTCTGCGTTAGTAAATGCGAGAAAAGGTCGGTCAGCTTGGTTACATCACCTTTATCTTCAACCGTGACTTCAACTTACCCATCATCAAGCTGGACTAACGAATGACACGTTGCCAAAACATGGACGGCTTCTGAAGGCGCTTCCGAAATCGGAGTGACGGATGTATCCTTCCGAGCTAAAGCGACGCCTTCCACGACCAGATTGTCGCTAGTCAGAGTGCCGGTCTTGTCGAAACAGCAAATATCCACTTTCCCGGCGAACGGAATCCTGAACGGTTCCGTGCAAAACACGCCGAGCTTCGACAATGCCAGCAAAGAAGTGTTGACGGCCAGAGAGAGTTCGATCGGCAATTCCGGCGGAATCACCGAAGTTAAAATCAACGTGCACTCGAGGAAGAGCTTGTACCGGCTTCGATCGGGATCCCTGCAGCCCTGCTCCCAGACGTACCAAGCGGCAGCTACGGCGAAGATCAGCAAGAACATGATGAAACCGAACGTTTCCTTATTGTTGGCCGTCACTCGTTTCACGCCGAACAAAATTGTGCGCAGCAGTTTACCCTACAGTCGAAATGAACACAAAATCCTGTTGGATATCAAATTGACAAGAGTTTCGATGAACACTAACCTGGGAAGTATTGAAGCCAGTTCGAAGAACGTACGCCACGCAACCGTTGTCCTGCGGTCTCAGTCCCATGGTGGCCTTGACGGGCGGAGTGTTCTGCACCACTTTGGTGCCGCCAAAGAGGACGTGCAATTTTCCATCGGAATCCGGATCGAGTATCCGTTTTTGGTCGGAATTTTCGATGCCTTCTTTCATCTGGGGCACGGATTCACCGGTCAGCATGCTCTCGTCAATGATGCAAGAGCCGCGTAACAAGAGGACGTCGCAAGGAACCAGGTTGTCCTTTTGCGAGCGCGTTATTGAAATAATGTCGCCGGGGATGAGCTCGTCGGTGAGAATCGACCTCCATTTGCGGTTCCTGCAAAGAAGTTTTTGCTATTCCATAAAATTTTTCAACATCACGGTAGCGATGTCCACTGAGGTTTAACGCATAATTTGTTACTATACCGTCCGTTTTTTATTTTAGGCCCCAGCCCGTAGCACCTTTTTTATGGGTTTCACACCCAATATATGATATATTTTCAAAATCAGAAAAACAAGATCTTTCGAGTGATGATATGTCAAATTATTTTTGACAGATGTCATTTTCTGACAAATGACAAAATAGTACTTGTGATACATCATTTCAAAGTCCATAAAATTTTGAGGAGAACTGTGTTTTTATTTTTGAAATAAAGTGTCTGTTACAGCTTCTAGGGATCTTTCAATAGGAAAAAATGTCAATTCCAGAAATAGCCACTCAATAAGTAATAGGTTTTTTGATATTAACTAATGGTGATGATCTGATTTTTTTTTTGACAAATGACAAAATAGTACTTGTGATACATCATTTTAAAGCCCATAAAATTTTGAGGAGAACTGTGTTTTTATTTTTGAAATAGGGTGTCTTTTACAGCTTCTAGGGATCTTTCAATATAGTACGTCGGGTACACATTAAATTAAACCAAAAAGCTGCACATTTTGATTGGAATATGCCGCTTGCTATGATCATAGATAAGGTCAGAACAAAGTTTTTTGGCAACAGCGCCACTTAAAAATCGGTGCAGGAAACAAGATGGCGGGCTTCAAAGATGGACACCACCTGTTTTTTGTAATTTGTGGTTTTTCACCATCTAGCGGTCCGATTTCAATTCCCTTTCTTTTTGTTCATAAAACCCTGCTGAAGGCTAAGCTTATCTGCCATCACACATTTTCCTTTTCACATTTACAGTTTCGTAATATTTGGAAAAAGAAATATTTTGCCTCACTTATTAAAATGGTTAACATGTGTGTATTTCTCGTGCACTTCATTGCTTCTGATGATCATTGTATAGAAGAAAGAACGGTTTCTGGTTCCTGAAACTCTTCCCTCTGTGATAAAGTAAAAATGAAAAAAAAAACTTCAGGTAATTAAATGAGAATAGACGTGTTTTTGATGTCTAAACAATTTTATGGAATTTGGAATAGGTTTCAATAAAAATAAATACATAGGTCTGAATTTCTCTCATTCGGACTCTAACACCTCGTCTTCTCCATTACCTTCTCCTAATTCCTTCCTGAAAGAGCAACCGAACGCTGCATTTCACCAGCTCCCGACAAGCTGCCCAAATTAGTTCTAGACAAGACCAAACCGGCGTCCACTCCCTTGCAATAATAGTCCATCCACATCCGTTTGGTTCTGGAATAATGATTTCCGTCGTAGAACACTCACGCCCCCAGACTCTGCCCCAAACTTTGTCCTGCTTGATATGCAGACCTTAGCGCATGCTGCCTAACTGAACTAAGTGCTTTTTTCGTTGGAGGGAGGTTTTGAAGATTGCGACTTTTCGTTGTAAAAAGAAGCTTTCTCTTATGATTGACGGAAAATTTTGGGCACCTTTGTGGTAGAGCAGGACAACAAACTTTTCAAGAGCTTCAATGTTTTATCGGAAATGGATTGTTGTGGTAGAGATATGGCTCCAAATGCTTTCGTGGCTTCAGGAAAGGACTTCCATACATTCCAGGCGGTTTGTTATTCACCCTTAATTGCAAATGACGATGTTATATCTGAACCTCTGAATGCATGGAAACATCTCAAGGCAACAGTTCTTTATTTACCCATTCTTTCTGCCATGGCGTTGATGTTCATTTATCTCTGGGCTTCTCCTGATCCAAAAATCATCCACATCTCCTGTACAGCATTTTTCAGAGTTTGGAAAAAAGATATTGCCAAAACGACTACGTCAGTGTCTACTGTACAGATCATAATTTTCGTTGCTCCTTGTTCGACACTATCTTTGGCATCGAGCAATATTCTGCCATCTGCTTCTTCCTGTTGCCTACGTTTCTGTAACAATATGTGCGCAACCAAATTTCAAAAGAGCATGTTGTCCAAGTAGCTTGAACAGTTTTATTTTGTTTTCATCGCAGCAAGAAAATCATTCCAATTCTTTGGCAACAGATTCTCTTTAGCTGCATGGCGACGAATACCAGAGCCTCTTTTCTCTCTCACGAATCTCTTCAGAGTGGTTTTGTGGTAAATATCCCACAAAATGTGTATCCTACTTGCATGGAACTTTTCAGTATCATGAAACATCCTGTTTTCGAATTCTGTGTCACAATAATTACAGACTAATTGTCTGTGATGTTTTCGGTGGTAGAGCATGTGCTAGTGCTGCTCCGTCATAAATTATTGTGTCACAGAATCCATGGAACTGTGATTGATCAACGGTTTGTTCCAGGATTTTGAGAAGCTGTGATTTCTGAATGTTCGCAAAACACCATTTGAGGAAAGCGACGGCGGTGCACTCGTATTGTCGTGTTCAAATTTTTTTTATTATCCATGTCTCTGTTTTGGCTTACGATAAAAGCACTGGAGAACCGCTGGACATCATTTTTTAAATCAGAAATCGTGGGTGAGAGGATTTTTTGGCGAGCAAATTCAAAAACTTTTGTGTCAGTTTTTCGTAGTTGAGCAAACATACTGACTTTTGCTTCTGTACTTGAACGTTCTTCTACATATATCCCATACACTTTCTATTTTCAGTAGAATGACTTTTTGGAGCAAAAATAGAGTGACAAGCTGGAGCACTGGGAGAATACAGCCGATGGCAGCTGATAGTTTTGCTCGTGAACACTTGGTGCTTCAACTTTCAGTTCCTTCAAGTCTTTTATATGAATTGGCGACTAACGAGCATAGTGGAGATGATCCGTTATGAAAAACCACGGTGTCAACTCTTTCAATGCATGAATGAACAGTTCATAGTTGCCATCTCTGATGGACCGAACAAACGCCAAAAGAAGTATCTTCAAATTTAATACTGAAAACCAGAAACGGAAAGTTGGATAGTTTGAACGTTTTTTTTTTCAACCCACTCGTCAAACGAGATATCTGAATGATCTTGTAAATTATAAGAATCTTTGAGTAAATTGTATAAAACACCAGCAGTCTGATGAATTGCTCTTGACTTTGTTACATGAGTAACTTTGAGACATACGCCTCGGCCCCCGCTTCTGCATTTATTCCAGAGTTTGCCCTTACTTCAATCCAACCACTACCTTCAAGAACTTGGCCAAGTACCTTAAGCAAAGCCTACACAATATGGAAAGCTGCAAACATGGCTACAAAATTCGATTCGTGTATTCTTTGCTCTAAAAATGTAAACAATTATCAAGTCTTTTTACAGTTTTGCTTTTATCTTCGGTGTGTTTCCAACAAATGTACCGCCGTTTTGTGAAACTTTTTATATAGGTGGAAAGTAGAACCTGTTCTTCCATCCGTAAAGTGATCAGGAAACTGATAATGTTAATAGGTATATTAAAGCCGTGTTTAATAAATGAAATGAATTAGAACTAACAGTTAAATAATAAGATTTTTCAAAATTTTACAAACCGTCAATGTCAAAAAAAAACTGTGATAACAGATAAGCTTCATCGTGAGCAGGGCTCCCATACAAAAAAAAAAGAAAATTGAAATCGGACCGCTCGAAGCTGAAATACAAAAAATTCCAAGAAACAGGTGGTGCCCATCTTTGAAGGCCGCCATCTTGTTTCCTGCACGGATTTTCAAGTGGCGCTCTTGCCAAAAAGCTTTGTTATGACCCTATCTATGATCATAGTAGGTGGCATATTCCAATCAAAATGTGCAGCTTTTTTTTGCCTACCCAACGTACTAATAGGAAAAAATGTCAATTCCAGAAATAGCCACTCAATAAGTAATAGGTCTTTTTGATATCAACTAATGGTGATGATCTGATTTTTAAATCGTCCAAATTATTGGGAAACTCTATGAACACCTCATCTTTCAGGTAAGCTCATAAAAAAATCGAGGGGGGTCATATCTGGCAAGCTCGGATGTCATCGCGTTGGGCCGGTAGTTCCAATTCACTGATCGTCAGATCATTCATCCAAGGAACAAGGAGGCGGTCATTTCGAGCAACTTCTTTAGGACATTTTTTGTTCATTCTGAATCATTGATAATTATTACCATTAGTCAATATTAAAAATAGGTACCTGCTTAACCTATTTGCTCATTATGTATTTCTGGAATTAAAATTTTTTTTCCTATTGAAAGACCTCTAGAAGCTGTAAAAGACACCCGATTTCAAAAATGAAAACACAGTTCTCCTTAGAATTTTATGGGCTTCAAAATAATGTATTACAAATAATATTCTGTCAATTGTCAAAAATGACATCTGTCAAAAATAATTTGATATATCATCAGTCGAAAGATCTTGTTTTTGTGATTTTAAAAATATATAATATATTGGGTGTGAAACCAATTATAAAGGTGCTACGGGCTGGGGCCTAAAATAAAAAAACGGACGGTATTTTACACCAAAATCTTCCCAGAGGAAATATTGCTTTTTGGAACACTACTGTGGTATTCCCCCTTTGTTTTGTTTATACGTTGGTACCTGAAGTGAGTACGGTCGTTGACGTCGGTAGCGTTTGCCGATGGGAGAGGGAGATGGCGCTGCGCTAGGCGAGCCGGGCGAGCGGAAGCCGCGGGCAGGCAGGAGAGAAGAGGGTCAGCTGTTGTGACGAAGACGTGAACGTTTCGGTGCATCGAGAGTGCGTCGTTTTTACAATTCAAGGTCGGTCTTTCTTTAATTATTGTATCGTAATTTTGGCTTCTACCCACTCACCAAATCATGCATTTCGATACCTATTTTGTTCGCGAAATTATTGTACATAACACGAAATGCTTTGTTCTCTTTGTTCTCAATGGGCTTGCATAACCCGCCGTTTTTCCCTTTGAAATCAAGGTGCTTCGCACTGCTTTGAGTTTTTGTAATTCATCTACTCCCAAATGATCTTAATATTGATGGAAAAATCCGTAAATCTAGTGGGTGTGCTTTTTGCGCACTCATGACGTGACCTCAAGGCCGCGCTATCGCGCGTACTTCGAGGTTTCATTAATTCTTTCTTTCCACAAGTTACGTCACAAACAGTAAGCCGACAAAAAGAAACTCCACTACGCCAAATCAGCCGCCACAAGTTACGTCACAAACAGTAAGCCGACAAAAAGAAACTCCACTACGCCAAATCAGCCGCTAAGTAGAGAACAGTACTTTTTATGATTCATTCTCATTTCATTGTTCATTGCCGGGTTATACATGAAAGTAAAGGAAGGAAAAAGAACTTGTACGCTTCTCCATGTCCGGGGGAGGGTCCACCTGCTTGTATGAATCTGCCTCGTTGAGTCTACTAACATTTTATTATTTGGGGGGAATTATGTAATCTCTTTTTCAAAATGTTTAACGTGATCCTTTGTTGTTCCTACTTATGATGCAATTCTGTAAAGGATAGCATTCTGTAGATACTCTGTTATTTAAAAGAAATCCTGTCGGCTATTGGTTTGCCTTGTGTAACGGAGCGTTTGTGGTGTGTTGTTTTGGGGAATCGCTACATTAGTTTCCCATCCTTTCGCCGCTGCTTCAGACTTCGGGTTTGTTTCTTTTTACTGCCCTATTTGACCGGCATATTTATTTATAAACATATTCGGTAGTATCATGGAACTTCCTCACCAAGAATGCGTACGTTGAATGTTGGAGTTCGAATGGAGTATAAAAGTGGTGTGAGTACTCAATGATTGTGGTTGCAATTATCGTTTCTCGATAATACCGACAATGTCCATTCACAAGCTCAACTGTAAATGTCACTTATCTCGCATTTAACGAAAATAAGTGTTTACCTTCGGGAACGAATGTAGACACAGTCAATTTTGCAGGAGTGTTTCCACTTCTTTTGCTTTTACCCGCTCTGATCAGTACCTTGGGCGGCTTTGTCGGCACTCTCACCGGCAAGCACCTGAGTGGGTTGATCTCACGTGGGGCCTCATCGAACATAGGCTTCTTGAGAGGTCCTTGTCCATCCCATCAGGATATCACTCAAGTACATCTGACTCCAAATTTACCTCTTCGATTCACGTTGGGGTTTCAGTTCCAACTTAAACGACGAAGAGTGGGCCACAGGTTGGCTCGAGTCGATTCCCTTGCATGGTTATTGTTTACTAATTCTTTTTCTGTTCTGTATGTATGTATCTGTGGGGTTTGTGATGGGTAACTGCTGGGGAATTTCAGACGAATGCGTGACAGATACTTCTTCCTTCCAATTGCTTACAAAAGAGTATGACCAACTTCAACTTCTCTACTTATTCATCTATCACCTGTTTCTTGTTTATTTATCTACCTATTTATCCCGCATTTGTTTCTTGTTGATTTACCTACACCATTATTAATCATTTGTTTCTTGCTGATTTATCCACTTGTTTACCGATCGTTTTTTTATTGTTTATTTATCTATCAATTTGACTTTTTCTATTTGTAAAGTGAAACATTAATTGCTGAGCGTGAAGTTTCCTTTTTGTTGTTACGTGAATAACTTGTGAACGAAGCAAACGCTTCAAAGAGGTTCAAGCACCGATTCACGCTGACTTGATCAATGCATTACTGGAGTGACTTCTCTGTCATTTCATCAAGACTCATTCACACTTGGCTTTTGTTCAGATCATTTGGGAAGGGATTCTTTCAGCAATCAACCAGGCTATACGCAGGGGTTTCTTTGACGTGTTCTTCCCATGTGTGCCTGTCAGCGAATACGTCACTTTTCCTTTGCGATCAAATTGACAGTTTGACATGTTTCATGATTTCTTGTTTTGTTTTGTTAATCTGATTTTGTGTTCATTTTATTGTTGTAAATTCCTACATTGTCTAAATAAGTTGTAATGATTTTTCTTGTTTCATTTGTTTGTGTTTTGTTGTTCTTCAATCATGTTGTGTCATTTTCATTACTGTCAATTTCTTGTTGTGAGGTGTTTTGAGAAAAGAAACAAATTCATCTAAAACTTTGCCATTGATTTCCAATAAAACATTCATTTTGCTTGCATTTCATTCGCGTTTCATTCAAGAATCAAACCTCATCCCCAACGACACATTCTCATCTCGAGTTAGAACTCAACACAATGTAGGTAAAATGTAAACGACGTGGGGAAGGGAAGAAACAACGAAGATCACTGCCAACATCGAAAACGGGGTTACACTACACTACTATAGTACGTTCAATCCTAGTGATTTTCCGAATTTCTCCTTTCCAACAGCGTTGCGTGACGAGACCCCAACCAACTAGAATCACAACTGTCACTTTACTGCTATATGTACAACATCATGTGATATCGTATTCCAAATTCGAAGCTAATCGGTTAAGCGGTAAAAAAGTTGGGTCGAAAAAACGATTTTGAAAATTGAACTTTGAAGGGCCGTAACTTTCTTAGGGCACTTAGGGGGCACCTTTTGCAATTAATTCTTATAGCAAACTTCATATTTTTGAAAGCTGACTTAGAAGATATAGAGGGTATATCAAAACTATCGCATTTCAAGTCCAGAGCGGTATACAGGTGGCCCATTGAAAACGAAACAGACAGATTTTCGGGCAGTCGCCCTCATTTTTTCGATTTAAGCCCGGACAGGTCAACTTTGTTTTCAAGGGGGACGTTCAACTGCTATTAATTTAACCGTGGAGTTTCATCCCCGTAGTCAGGGTGGCAGCCCATTCGAAAATTTTAAATGACAATTGGGGTTGAGTGATGATCATTTCAAAGACCCATGACGGGGCTTATGTCTAGTAAACATGTTACAGAATACAAACAAATGAGGTCAAGTGCCCGACAATTTGTCTGTTTCGTTTTCGTTGAGCCACCCTGTATAGAGTCTACTCAAGAACACGAGAAAAATATTTTAAAAAATTATTGACTTTTTATTTTCAAGATATGCGGAGTCAAAGGTTAGGACTTCGCCCCTCACTAGTATTTCCGTTATTCAAAGTGATTTTTGGGAGCTTTTCAATCAGTGAAAATTATCAAATACTGGGTGTGCACTGAACTTTAATATACAGAGTGATTCATAAATCTCAAAAATTCATTTGTCTTCAAAAACTCCAGTAACATTTTTTCTACAGAAAAGTCAAAAGTCATATCTTGTTCTAAATTATTTTAGGGAATATTTCAGACCAGTGAAACATTTTACAGGCATCAATGAAGAAAAATGGAACTTTGCGATTTATGACCCACCCTGTATCGTTAGCAGAAATTCAGTGCGCACCCACTAGTTGATAATTTTTAATGATTGGTCTATCACAAAGAGTTCACAAAAATCCTTTGAATAACGGAAGTAGTGAGGGGCGAATTCCTAACCATTGAACCCCTATATCTTTAAAAAAAAAACGTCATTAATTTTTTTCAATATTTTTCTTGAGTTCTTGACTGGATTTCATATACCGACTCGGAATGCGATACTTTTGAGACACCTGTATAGCGTGGTACTTATTTCTGAAACACCCTGTATACGGGGTGCTTAACCTTTCAGTCAGTATTCAAGGAGATAATGGAGTATCGAAAAATTATATCCATTCCGAGCCTAAAAAAAGGACAGTCGCCTATGACATTTTTTCTCGCATTTTTTTCTTCAAGTTGGACGATAAGTTGATGGATGAAAAAGTCAAGATGATTTTAATCAAATTTGTCGAAGTAAGGACGCCTTTTTCTAAACTGAACGTAGAATTCTAAAATATGAACAATTTTCAAAAATAACTAAGAGAGCTGAAAATATGGGGGAAAAGGAAGGAGCATCCCCTATTATCTACGCCACTGAAAATTTCTGATGAAACGTGTTAAGGTGCGTTCAGTCAGCTTATTTAGTCGCAAGTTTTAATTTTAGTCGTAAGCGCAGTATCGCTTATTGGCTGATCTGAGGAGGCTGGTTCATGACAGCCAATGAGCATCGCTGCGCTTACGACTAAAATTAAAACTTGCGGCTAAATAAGCTGACTGAACGCACCTTTATAATTGTTTGATGGACTAATTTTAGTAAACTTTGGTATTGGTATCCTGTATGTTATGTTGTATTTTTCTGAATCAGGAGGATAATGCTCTGGGTAATGAGAATCTTTTCCCAATGTTTGGACGGTTGAATCTGGGTCATCCTGTATACGGCACCATTTCAACATTTTTTCTGAAAAGATACGAGTTCTACAGAAAAAATGCTGTGATATGACTATAAACTGACAACATGATCTGTAGCCAAATCATTTTTGAGTCATGTGCGTCGATGAGAAGGGCGTCATTGGGACTGACACAGTTGCTGTTGCTATCGCTGGACTGAAGTTGCTTTAGCTTTTTCAAAGAGTTCTGGGCGGCGTAATTGGAAGTGCGGATTGTTTGTGTATTTGAGAGGCGGCGTTCCGCCCTGTGGAGACATTGGTTAGGTGGGGACCAAGCGGTGCCAGTTTCCAATCGCGAAGAGAACCGCAATGCGTGTGAAAGCCGAAATTCCGAAAATGAAACCTATCTGCCACCTGTCAAATTCCTTCAAACCCCCCTTGGGCAAGCCAATGAACCGCAACCAGCCGCCAAAAACACAAATAGTTGGTGCCTATTTCGGTGACCGTGTCATAAAGGGGACATCGATTTTGATCATTGCAAAAGTAGGAATGGATTACAAGCAGTGGCCAAAAAGGTTTTTCACCAAAGGAAATTTTGCGGAAGATCCACAAACTTTCGAGAAAGAAATGATGACAGTTAAGAAACGAGTTAAGAAACTACGCAGTGTATTTTTGGCGCCGGGCGGATATCGAAGTGGAAATGGTACTAAACGGAAAATAAAACACACCAGCGGGATCGGGAAGCAAAAAAGGAGGGGTGGTGAGAGAGGAGAAACCCTAGGAGAAAGGAGAAACTAAAAATAACGCGTCATAAAACAAAAAACAGGGCCAAATATCGCAAGAAATCGTAAGAAAACCACTAAAGACATTGTTTTGTGGCAATCCGCATTACGCTACCAACAGACACCAATGGGACCGGGGAGCAAAATAGAGGTGTTGGGCGGGGAGAAGCTAAAAAGGACCCGTCGTAAAACAAGAAACAGAGCTAAAAATCGCAGCAATTGAAAAAAAACACTGAAAAGAAAGAATAAATTACACGGAACGGGAAGAGAGTCGCAAAAAAGGCAGTCGACGCGTGTTAAGAAGGAATGAAATGCAGGAAAAAATAGCGGAATAGCGCAAAAAAAGCATAACAACGCATGGAAAGCATCACGCAAAAGGAGTTGAAGTACGTTCGTTTATTCAAGAGAAATAAAACAGAAAACAGGAAGAAGGTCGCGAAAAATAGGTAGTTGAGACGTATAATTTGTTTGCTTTTCAATTCATATTGGGTTTTTTTTCTGAATGGCAATAACGTACTGAGCTTTGTGGAGCACATGCATTTCCACACGAAAGTGATATTAGGCAACCAACAATACAGCAAAGTGCCGTTTTTTTCCCTGTTGCCTACGTCGACCCCTTGGAAGCCCATCGAGAGTTTCGTCTTGGTCGTGCATGACACAAAAAGCTGAAATATCTGGCACGTATTCTGGAATGCCAATGAACAATGTCGTCGCACGCAGCAGTAGGCTATCTGTCAAACGTTGACAGTAGTTGTGATCTTGTTAAATTGTTAAGATTAAATTAGGAAAGTGAAGGATGTTCAAGTGCAAAAATGGAATAAGTTGACTTAAGGGAACCGCATTCTTCCATACCCACCTACATCAATTCAAAATTGCATAAGGAAAAAAATGGTGGTAGAATCGTTACTGTAAAATGTACGACTTTGGGTCCCCTTTATGGCATGGTCACTCCTATTTCTTTCAGCATGTCAGATCAAGGTACTTGCAATTCAGTCAGGTCAGGTCGAATAATATTAGTCAAGCCAGGTCAGGTTGAATTATTATTTTTAGGTGTCAAGTCAGGTCAAGGTATTTTAAAACAATAATTAATTTAATACGGACAAAAAGAGAATGCTGAGTCAATTTTGTATCTCTTCATTCATTTTACATTGGTTTAATTTTTGAGTCTTCAAGATGTGAAAGTGTATTTAACTGGGATTTTCAATGATTTGGATTTCTGAAATCTACTTTAATTAATAAGAAGTACACTTCCACTGTTTACAATGAAAAATGTGTGATAATTTGACTTGAACACCTAATGTTTGTATGACCATGACCCAGCTCGTGGAGTCGTGTACCTACCTGTAAACCAGAATGTTGTAAGGCTTGTTTCCCATCTTCCTGATCTCGGCCATGTTGCGCAACTGTTGCTGCACCAAAGTACACTCGAAAACCACCAGCATTATCAGCGTAAAAATTGAGTAATACCAGTATTTATCGAGGCACCACAGCCCAACACAGAACACTTGAAACACAAAGAACGGCGCAGTGGCGCGCTCCTTGAACAGTTCCATGAATTCTGGCACGACCATGTCCAAATGGTTCTTGCCGTACAGCTGCTCGGCCTGCTGAATATCATGGTCCTCTTGGAACCCCTTGCAAGCCATGTATTCCGAATACTGATCATGTATGGGAAATTCGAGGCCCCTGAACAGTTTCTTGTCATCGTCCCATATGTACTTGGTCTTTTGGAAGATGAACCATATGTGTTTTTCTCTCTGTAAGAATCACAGCAGTGTGAGAATCGGCCAGGGTGAGATGAAGAGAATCAGACTTACGTGATGTAAGCGAACGAGTTCTGAGGAACCATTGTTGGCTGTGGGGACTACTTTAGCGACTGTGGCTTTCAGTGGATCTTTTTCCTGTAAATTTTCAATTTTTAATGGAACGTGGTGGTGTGGCTAGGCAAGATGACACATCAACACTCAACAGTGGAGGCCAGATTGTTAGGTTACCTTCTTGCAGATGAAGAAGCAGTTGACGTGGACAGACCAGTAGCAGGCCAAGCAGCAGAGGATCTGCACGAAGGCTATTGCGACCAGTCCCACGAAGCCCCCCTCGGAGTGCTCGGCGAACCCGTAGATTCCGCACCACACGTATAACCAGCCGGTGTAAATAAATATAAACGGCAACACGTACAGTTGAAATAATGTCCTTTTTTGAGTATACAGCGACACGGATTGTACCAAATCATCTAATTTTGTTGTTGCACTCATGGTTTTAAAATTATTTCGAAGATTGGTACATCGGGACGTCGAGTTGACACATATGCGAAAAGTTTTTGACGGATTTTGTCAACATGACACGCTGCCATCTAGCGGCTCTGAGTAGAAATTTTTCGCGGGAGTTTTGAATTTTACTTTTTTACTGTTTCTTACTGCGGAGCGGAGCGATTTTTTCGTGGTCCATGGTCCAACGGTCCAACCATGTCCATTGTCGTCCATTCATCATTACTGACTGAATATTATGAGATATAGAAAATCATGATAGATATATACGAAAACTACAGGAAAAATCATCAAGGATTAGTTTTTTACTTTGAAAAATATCTCAAAGGGGAAGCGTTCAGTTGGGGGGGTCCCATCTCGCGTCGTGATCACAGGACGTTACACTTTTTTTGACAATATTTTAGGAGATGGTAGAGAGCATCGAAAAATAAGTGGACTTTCTAGAATAAATTTATATCGGAAACGCATTATAAAACGGAAATAGAGAGAAGTTTCCAAAATTGAGTTTTGAAAATTTGTTTTGTATACTTAACTCTAAATTTGAGCAAAAATTTTGCAAGAGTACCTTTTTTCTCTAAATTGAATGTAGAATTCAAAAATTGCAACCATTTCTAAAATTGTTCAGGGGGTGAAAAATAGGGGGAAAAGGGGGGAAGGTACCCCCTATTATCTTCGCCCCTAAAAATGTTTGATGGAATGCGTTACTACTCTTCAATACAGACTTATTTTAGTAAACGTTGGTTCAAATTTGAATAAAATCGGTTCAACGGTTCAAAAGTTATGCAAAAAAACTGATTTAAAAAACGAGCTTTGAAGGCCTGTATCTCCGCTATAACGTTTGCGAGGGTATTTTTATCAAGGAAGTACCCTTATTTTTGAATTTTCTACCTGCCTGTAAATTTTGTTACATTAATTTCGGGACACCTGTACAGGATGTTTCCAAAATGGTGATACAAATTTCTAGGGGAGGTTCTCCATCAAAAATAGACCAGGAAAAAATATACCTTTGATGTCCTAAAATTCTCCGTTGAAAAGTTACAGGGTGTTCAAGTTGAATCTTCAAAATCGATTTTTTAACATAACTTTTGAACCGTTTAACTGATTTTGTTCAAATTTGGAACAAAGGCAACCAGAATAGGTCTCTATCGAATAATAGCAACGTGTTTAGAAAAAAATTCCAGGGGCATAAATAATGGGGTGTTGTCATATTTCCCCCCTATTTTTTATCCCCCTAGCTATTTTCCCAAATTGTTTTAATTTTTGGATTTCAAGTCCAATTTAGAAAAAAAGTTACTCGTGCAAAATTTTTATTAGAGGCTTCATTTTTGAGATATTTGGGTTTGAAACTTTGGAAAACATCTCGAAATCGCTACTTTCAATGAGCCCAATTTTTTTTTCCTGAAAACTAGAAAAAATAGTGGTTTATCATCTTAGAAACTCTAGAGAACCTAGTTCTGCTGAGAAATCGTGAGTTTTTTTGGATTCCAATTTTTAGGCCTTTGAAAGTGGCAATTTCGAGATGTTTTTCAAAGTTTCGAACCCAGATATCTCAAAAACGAAGCCTCTTGCCTCTTATTTTGCTAGAATAACTTTTTTCTCTCAATTGAACGTAAAATCTAAAAATAAGAACAATTTGGAAAAATAGCTAAGGGTGTGAGAAATAGGGGGGAAAATGAGGGCACCCCCCATTATCTACACCCCTGAACTTTTTTCTCAACACGTTACTATTATTCGATAGAGACTCATTTCAGCTAACTTTGTTGAAAATTTGAACAAAATCGGTTGAACGGTTCAAAACTTATGTCAAAGAATCAGTTTTAAAAAGTCAACTTGAACACCCTGTAACTTTTCAACGGAGCATTTTAGGACATCAAAGGTATATTTTTCCTGGTCCATTTTTGATGGGGAATCTTCCCTAGAAGTTTGTATCACCATTTTGGAAACACCCTGTACAGGTGTCCCGAAATTATTGCAACAAAATTTACAAGCAGGTAGAAAGTTATTAAAATAAGGGTACTTCCTTGATAAAAATACCCTCGCAAACGTTATAGCGGAGATATAAGCCTTAAAACTCGTTTTTTTTAAATCAGTTTTTTTTGCATAACTTTTTGAACCGTTGAACCGGCGATTTCATTCAAATTTGAACCAACTTTTACAAAAATAGGTCTCTATTGAAGAATAGTAACGCATTCCATCAAACATTTTTAGGGGCGAAGATAATAGAGGGTAGGTACCCTCCCCCTTTTTCCCCCTTTTTCCCCTGTTTTTCACCCCCTGAATAATTTTGGAAATGGTTGCTATTTTTGAATTTCACGTTTAATTTAGAGAAAAAAGTTGTTCTTACAAAATTTTGACTAGACGCTTCATTTTCGAGATATTTGTGTTGAAACTTTGGAAAACATCTCAAAATCGCCACTTTTCAGGGCCCAATTTTTTTTCTGAAAAGCTTCATGTTTTCTAGCAAAAATGGTAGTTAATCAACTTGAAACACCTAGAAAACTCATTTCAGTTGAGGAATCTTGACTTTTCTTGAATTTTATTTTTAAGGCCTTGAAAGTGGTGTTTTCGAGATGTTATATCCGAAGTTTCTAACCCAAATATCTCGAAAATGAAGCCTTTAATCAAAATTTTGCTACAGCAACTTTTTTCTCTAAATTGAACGTAGAATTTAAAAATTGCAACCATTTTCAGAAATATTCAGGAGGGTGAAAAAGAGGGGAAAAGGGGGGGAAGGTACTCTCTATTATCTTCGCCCGTGAAAATGTTTGATATAATGCGTTATCATATATGGTTCGATAGAGACCTATTCCAGTAAACTTTGGTTCAAATTTTAATAAAATCGGCTCAACGGTTCAAAAGTTATGCAAAAAAACTGTTTTAAAAAACCAACTTTGAAGGCCTGTATCTCCGTTATTACGTTTGCGAGAGTATTTTTATCAAGGAAGTCCCCTTATTTTTCAATTTTCTCTGCCTCCCTGTAAATGTTCTTAGCTGCTTTCTTTTGCTCTCAAAACCGTGATCCAAACGCGATATAACGCGTTCGGATTCAAACAGAGTAGTTCTCTTGCTATCCGATCCATCCCTACTTCCTCCGTAATTTGGATCGTGTTCCGGTTTCCCCTTTCCCCTCTGAATCGTTAAATTTTTACGATTCGTTGGATTCGAACAGCAAATCTAACAGATGAAGAGCGTGTTATTTGATATCTGACACTGACAATTCTATTATATCGGTGCCTGATCGGTGCATCAATTATGGATCGTGACAAGGAAGAACTCCTTATTTTCGACCCCGAAACGAACGTGACGCATCAGTTGTTTGTCAGTGGAGAAGACGCAGCTAGAGCAAGAACAGGTAGGTACCTAGATACCATGTGATAATTTGTTGAAAGTACGAAAACTGATTTATTGGTGTAATTTCTAGATCCATATTATGTACAAAGTTTGCTGGCACACGCAGTTTGCCACCGTTTGGTAAAACATCCGAATGCAATAGAAATGAGCACAGCTGGAACTTCTATGGCTGGAACTTCTATGGCTGGAACGTCACCTCACGCAAATGAACAGAGTTCGGGAGAGGAACTAGAAACTATCGGCGCAGCTGGACCGTCATCGTCATCTCTTAATGATGGACCAGAAGTCCAGTCTAGTTTTTGGTCAGAGACTGAAACTCTTTTTTTTATTTCATTGTATGAGGGCCACAAAGATGATTTCAGTCATGCAAAGAAAAGGAAGAATGTCTGGGCAATAATCCAAGAAAAAATGGCAGCTCACAATTATTTTGTAAGTAAATTTGGTATGCATTGGACTCATCATTTTGAACGTCACATTTTTATCCAGAGGGATGTAGACAAGCTTGAGAGGAAATGGACCAACCTTATGAGGGTATACCGTTCAATAAAGGACAATAAAGGCCCAAAGAAAAGTGGCAGGGGAGCCCAGAACTACAAGTTCTACGAGCGGCTGGACGAAATTGTTGGCGACAAGCCTTCCAATCAACCTCAGCCAGAGACAGTACTGGACATTGGTATTGATGTGGAAGAGGTTGCACCAGCACAAGATGGAAACGGAGACGGCATCGAAAGCAGTTTATCGAATAATGGTGAATCCCTGGAATCAGTGGAATCCCACTCCAGTTTTAGCGAACCCGCGAAAAAGAAACGTAAACCGAATAATACTTTAGTATTACGAAGAGAGAAAATGGCTCAAAAAGAGAGACGGCACCAGGAAGTCATGGCAATGGAAGAGAAAAAACTTGAAGTTGAAAATAAAAAAGTGTTGCTATTGGAAAAACTGTTAGATAAATTATCTTGAATATTTTTATGTTACATGTTACACATTACATCACCATGATTTCTATGCAATATTATTTATAACCACAGTATTATCATCAACCCCCGGTTGCACCAAATAATTTAATCATGAAGTAGCTAATTGAGGATTTTCTCCAGTGAATTTTAGGTCAGTGCCAGTTGACAGGCCACAGGAAATGCATACAAGCTGTTGTGACTGAACGTTTTTCCATCATTTTTTGTACAACTGATTTCCTCATTAGGCACTACGCTGAAATTCCCAAAGAAAATGCTCAATTAGCTAATTCATGATTAAATTTTTTGGTGCAACTTTGGGGTAATAAGTCATAGAACAATTCAATTATTAGAAACACAATTTTATTTGAAAAGCTTTTTGAGTCATTTTGAAACCAAAAAACATTTTCATGCTAAGTTGTTAACAATAGGTATTGTTATACATAATATGAAATAGTGAAGAGTCATTGTTATTTATATAATTAATAGTATTAAACTTGTTGAAACATCGCAAAAATCGCCTTACAATTCCTCAACTTCCTCAATAAACAGTTCATCATTATGATCATTTCTCCTTTGACATATATTATGCAATACACAGGCTGCCGCAATGCAATTGACAACAAATGGTATTTTGAAGTTATCGAATTTTTGCAGGCGTCTAAACCTGCCCTTGAGATGACCAAATGCATTTTCGATAATCATCCTGGTTGAAGAATGTCTATAGTTGAAGTTTTTTTGCTCTTCAGTTAAATGGCCATTGTCTTTCACAGGTGTCATTAACCAGGGCAAGGATGGGTAAGCTGAATCACCCAATATTTTATATTTTCCATAAAATAGTTGGTCAGGATTATCATCGGACTTTCTGTACAACGACGATCTTCTAAGCACACGTGCATCGTGCATTGAGCCTGCTTCACCTATATGTATATTAATGAATTCCATTTTTGAATTGACTACACCTTGCATTAAAACACTGTGGTATCCTTTGCGATTACAGTAGTCTTCTTGATGCTGCTGTGGTCTGTTAATTCTGAAATGTGTGCCATCTATAGCACCTAACACGTTCTGTATTCCTTTTTTTTGTCTAAATGCTGTAGCATCCTCTTCAGCACTTGCTACACTAGGCCATTTTATGTACTGTTGGCTCATTCTGACTAGGAACCCACAAACATTTTTCACTATGTTGTGAGCGCAACTCAATGTCACATTAAACCTATCTGCTATTTGACGAAAAGTTTCCATATTTGCCAAGTACCAGATAGTGAGGAGCACTGCCTTTTGCTCAGTAACTCGAGCCCATCCTCCTGGCAGCCTGGGAGTGGTACGTGTAGTGTAGAGTTCAACCAACACTTCAATGGTACCTCTTTCCATCCTAAAGTGATTCTTGAAGTCGTCGCATGAATACTGAATTACGATAGTCTCCACATAATTTTTGACCCTAATGTGAGAAATTCTATTTTCTGTATCTTCATCATCTGAAGAACTAGAAGAAGTACTGCTGTAAGCCGATAAACTCCGCATAGGTTTCAGTAGTTCTAGCTGCAAAAACGCCCAAACAATTAAGGTATTTTAGGATAAGAATAATGAAGAACTTACCAAAACAATCTTTTTCATTTCCATTTTCTTATTATGATAAATGATGACACCGTCAAAGTGTCAAATTTTTTTTGTTGTTCTCTTGCCCCACTACTTCTGGAATCCGGATCCACGGATCTGGATTCCAGGTATTTGGATCGTGATTCGAAGTTACTGAGCGAAAGAAAGCGCCTATTGTTGCATTAATTCCGGGACACCTCTGTATAGGGTAAGTTTGGAACAGTAGGCTCGATCGGGAGTCGGAAAGTTTTATTTTATTCTTCTATCATCTTATTCTTATAGCTGTATTGTATTACACATCCGTGATTACACTACACAATTCCTTGTATAATTTAATAATAATAATAATAATAATAATAATAATAATAATTTCGTCTTTGTTACGGCGGAGTACAACCTACCAAAATGGTGTCAAAAAACAATAATGAACTTGATTGTTTAACTGACAGATTGTACAAGAAGTTGTACAAGAAATTGTGTAGTGTAATGTGTAATACAGCTATTACACTGTAATTAATTAATTTACTAATTTTATGAAGAAAATCATGCAATAAGGAGAAATCTTATGAAGTCAGAGCCGGCCTCCCCAAATAAAAGAAAATGAACTCTACTCATAGAGAACAAAAATTATTTTCACTCGAACACCAATATTTTTAAAGATAGAAATAATTGCCCACGGACTTTTATCACTCATTGGTGTATCATTACCACCAGTGAAATAGTGAAAATGATTTACTATTTTGAAGTGAAAGACGATTTGAAATTTTCGAATGGACCAAATAAATGACATTTCAATTTAGCGCGTCCTCAGTGGCGCCCCCTAACCGCCGATGTATGCGCGGAATTCTGCGCATTAACCGCGGTTACCAAGCGCCATTGTTGGACGGGATTGACTTCTAATCTAAAAATACACCCTAAATAGAACTTGTAATAAACATTAATAGGAGGTTTTTAGTGTAAGTGCATTTTATAGTTTATCTAGTGCAATAGTGTCAGTTACTTTGGTTGACTTTAAAGTGGGAAAAACAATCGAAAAGACTAGTCAATGTCAGCAGGCGTGTCAGATCAGGTAAAAATCCAGCTATCGTTTGACAGTTTTCAGTTTATCTGGCGATAAATCTGCGATAAATTCGATGTAAACTACCGCCGAATTCTAATTGCTTTTTATTTCATGTGCCGGTTATGTCACAGCGGATGAAAGGACAGGGAAATCAAGGTGGGTAGAACCGAGGCTGTTGCTTTGCCAGACTTGTTGTTCTTATCAGTGCCTGTGTGACGGCTCCAGAACCGGACCTGGTGAGGGGGCGATGACGGACTTTTCTGACGTGTTTTTGTTGTGTGTGCCGTAGTGTCCAATGGCCCTAAAGAACAGCTAGGAGCAGGAGAAGGAGCTAGTGGCTCAGAGGAGTTCGAACCATGGAGGTCCCAGCAACAGAATTCGGCCGCTCACACTGCCTATGGAACTTCAGTACCGATATCGAGTGCCACAGATCTGTACAACATGAGCACAGCAGGTACTTGCTAGCTAGAAATGAAAGTCGAGCAAGATTTATTGCCCTTTTTATAACAAGACCTAACTGTACTTTCAGTGCTAAAGCTGGAAGTGTAATCACTTTGACTAATTGAATTACCTACCTATCCATTGTAATTGGAGAGCTGGAAGCATATCATTAGTAAACCATTTCAGGCATCTGAATAAGGCCGTAAAAATACAATTACTGTAACTGTTGAATATTCTTTTTTTATCATTTTGTTTCCAACTTTTCCATTGATCTGTTGCTTTGAGCTGTGTAAGCACAATATAAACCTTTGTCAACATAAAACTAAAACAATGAATGATACAGAATTTGATTCAGTTCTTACCTCCTATGTTCTTACTGAAGTCTTCCATTTTTGTTGAATTTTCAAGTTTGATGACCTGGGAAGAGACTTGTAGACTAAACAGATATTAATTACAAACATGATGTGAGGTTTTAAAGTTCAGAAGCTATTCTAGTATTTCATCTGCAATACAAATACAATACATATTGAATTTTGTGAATATCTAATTATTCATTTAGCAATTCAGCAGGTGTTAACACCCTGTTTTCATAAGGTTTGACACTGACAGCCCGGATGAATCCTGAATAAACAATAACCACAATACAGGTGATCTTCAAAAGAAGCTCCAAAACAGCACAGAATACTCTTATAAAGCCAACCAAACATTTTTTTTAACTTCCGTTTTACTTTACTGGCCCCCCACCAACATGGAAGGGAAAGTATTGTAATCGTGCAGAAGAACAGTTTTGAGATTGCGCCGGATATATACATTTGAGGTTCCCCAAGACGATTAGAACCATTTTCAGAATTATGTCTGTCTGTGGGTGTGTATGTGTGTCTGTGATCTTCCACAATAACTGCCGGACCGTTAATCCGATTGACTTGAAATTTAGAAATGCGGAGATTGTTGGTCCGTGGAATGAGCCCACTAGTTTTTGGCTGTCATCTGTCAAAGAGAACTGTCGCTATAGTGTACTCGACCCGACGATTTTTACAATAAGATCATTTGGAATAAGATATGAGGTTTTCCAGGAAAATTCAACTCTTCCCTCGACTTTTCCTGACAAAATTCTCAATTTCCTCCAAATTATTTTTAATATTCCCCTCTAATTCCAACTTCCCACCCAAAGGAACGTTTCGAACAAAATTTTTCATAGTTTCCTGGATACTAGTCGCAAAATTTAAAGTTATGACAGATCAGAGGGTGGTCCTTCGACTCCTTCTAGCTTCGTTATTTCAAAATATTTTAGTGATTCGTTGGTGTCAGATTAATTATGAGAAAGAAATTTCAACCACTGGGCAGTTGGGCATGTATTTTTAAAACCAGCTAGATGAATTCCCATGGGATTTCTATGGCAACCGTCTGTTTTCCCCTCTGGCGATTGGCTACTGCCATAGTAACCACACCATTTTCACACGTTTCAAAAATACCTAGAAAAATACAACCCTGGATTCCCCACCAACAACGAAATAATTTTTTGAAGGGAGGCGTCGGCGTCAGAGTGATAAAACAGCATGTCGGGATTTTATCCTGATATGCTGTTTTATCAATGGAATAGTCACTACTAAATTCTGCAACACTCGATAATTATTTGGAGATCATACCCACGTAGCCATGAGTTGAACAGTTAATACCTTTGAAAATTTTCCCAAAAGTGTTTCAAAACTGGCGGACACGGGCTCCAATACGTTGTCAGGGAACCATCAGGTAGCCGGTCCAGCTGAACTGTCATTCAAGTGAACTGGGTAAAGTAACTAAATTTTATGAGATGAGAAGAACGTGCACAGTCCCAAAATAAGGAAGGAGCCTCGCTGCTGGAGCTAATTCTAATTGAAGCAAATTCAAATCACAGTCGATTTAATCTTAACTGAATTGTGGTTCCAAATAATATTTCAACCCGATCTATCCCCTGAGCCGAAATGGCTCGTGTGCTGCGGATTACATACACAATTTCTCAACATACCCCTCTCCCTTCGTGGCTTCAACTCACACCGTCCCAGAAGCTGGCCTGTGCTCCCTCCTGTTATAATTATAACTTTGATTGTATGTTGGCTTGCCGTCTTCTTACCTGGTGTGAATCAAAACCGGCTTGTCCAAAAGGAAAGTTACATTGCTGTCACACCACACTAACATCAAAATGTGGGAATCTTTGAAAAATTGACCCATGCGTGGAAATGCGATTCGAAGACCGCTGAGACGTGTTATCGTCATTAGGACACCGAAGTCACACGGACCTCCATCGAATTTCACGGCATCCGGAATTCGTCTCGACGGCCAGGCGGAGCCGATGCAAACTGATTACGCGCGGGTCCCAAAACGGGGGCAAATAGCAAATTGGAGGTCATCACTCAGTCACATGAATTTTTGTTCAATATGCAACTTTGAACGGGTGGGGTTTTTGAAATTTTGATTGGACAACTTTTTACACGTAAATCTTGCTATGGGGGCAGATCCATGGCACACCTCGGGTTCTCCTTGTTGTGTCAATAATTCTTTAGAACTTGGTGCGTTTTCGTGACTGAAGCAGGCCAATGATCGGTGCTTCATTTGCTATACTTTTTTAGCATTAGCATCTAGCAACTCGCTTAAAGAAGCTGTCAGGTGAAGATTTATTTTCTCTACTGTCAAAATATCACAGGCTGTTTTGATTTTTTTGTTTATCAGAAAAAATTTAAAAAAGGTCGGAAAATTTTCCGACGGGAAAATTTTCCCAGGTCATTTTCCAATTAACTAGAGAAAATGATTAAATATGAGAACATTTTGCGGGAATGTACGAAAAATGCGTTGCAAAGGTGGCCAGGACAACATCTTGTAGGTATTGTCGTAAGATACTGAGCAGTATAATCCATTCCAAGCTTAAAAAAAACCACAGCTGGCCATGAAAAATTCGAGTTTTGTTGGTGTCCCTGATGTTTAATGTCATCTTGATACAAGGGAGGTTACGTTAAAATTTGTTTCCGTATGACATGAAACCTTCACCTGAACTACGCTGTGTTGTCAAATCGTCATTCTGGGGACTGCGTCGCCCGCAGGCCGCAAGTTTGCTCACTGACCTCAGCCGCTTTCTTTCGGCCAGGATCACAGATCATGATCCTGGAACAGAGAGTGAATCCTAGGTTCTTACAGGGCGCGACGAGGTCAGGTCACGAGAACTCTTGCGACGGAATCACACTACAGCGCTAGAACTGGGTTCGCCTCGATCATTTTTTAAACTATATATTCTTACTATTGCACCTCTCAACACTTTCACTATTGTAATAACGTGCCAACGGCGTTTTCAAGACAAAAACTAACGAAAATATTGTGTCAGTGTCAAAATCTGACCTAACAATTAAGGGCATGTTCCGTTTTGCAACTCTTCGAACCGGTAACCGAAAAAGCGGTACCTTATGTTACCGGTTATTTCGGAACGCTCTGGTCAATCTTCCGTCAGTGTGAAGGTGTCAAACGTTGGAATTTGATTTTAAAATTTCCAGGCTTTTGTAAAGCAGGCAGAGCAAAAAATGATGAAGGGTACACAGAAGCGAGGCTATTTTGAAATCACATCACAAGCTTCCAGCTCTCTTACTATCTATCTCGCTACCTACCTACCTTCACGTTGCTCAAACCCTTATCATTTTGCGACATGGGGTTACATTGAAATTCAAGTTCAGGACATACCCTGGCGCTCAAGATGGACATTTTTAACGAGGGCCTGGACCGAGTAAGCTTGTGAAGTTTGTCTGACTTTGGCTGCAGAATGCAGAACACGCTGCTGGGCCGCCAATATATAGGTAGCTGTTATGCCTCTTCTTCTGCAGGTACCCTCCTGTATGCCTGTACCTGGCTCCAAGGGCAAACATATCGCAGTAAATCATGTAAACGGACGGTATGGAAAAGATTTAAAAGCTATCTGATGTCTTCTGGGATCGTTTCGTGATTCGTGTCATGACAAAACTCAAAACCAACTTTCAAAATTGGCAAGTAATGTCATCCGCCATGTTTTTAACCGGAGTAACCAAGCTCAAACGCCGGTCGCTTCGGTTCCCTCTGGTTAAAATAACCGCGGTCCGATTAACGAATAATAAAAATAATATTACCGTTTCGGACCGGGTAACCGGAGTTTCGGTACGAATATTACTAAAACGGAACATGCCCTAAATTAAAACGGCAATCCAGCAGAGCAAACATCACTTTGACAAATTTGATTAAATCATCTTAACTTTTTCAATTCATCAACTTATCAGATTGTCCAACTTGAAGAAAAATATCATAGGCAACTGTGGTTTTTTTTTAAGCTTGGAATGGATAATAAGTAATATTTTAAAACGAAACCCCAGCGAAATTTTCCCCAAGCCTTTTTCTTCGGAAGGTCGAAGGTTCAAGAAGATGACGGTCATAAATTGAACGGCTCATTTGACAGCAAAACCATGTCTGCATAACAAATTTCAAGTCGATCAGATCAACGGTTCGACAGTTATCGTTGAAGATTACAGACAAACACACAGACAGCCAGCCACACAGACAGACTTATGAAACAGAATTCGTACTTGAGTTACAGCTGGATTTAAAGTGGTACTTGGACAAGGTGCACTTGACAACGACTATGAATACGGGCATTACAGTACTTTTTTCTGAACTACAGCAAGAGTTTATCTGATTTGGTGGCACTTACTACTTTCTTGCTCAAAAAATCTGTTACGCGCAAACTTGTCGAACCTGAGCTTTTAGTATGTTGTTCAGCATTGCTCAAAAGCCCTATGTGCAGAATTTCAAAAGGTACATATCTATTTCATGGTCAAACCCTAAAATGCCTGGGCTAATACAGTTGCATCATTTTTACCAGTTGAAATTTAAAAAAACAACATTTTTTTACTCCACTCTGTATGTCACGGGTGGTAAAAAATTATATTATTTTTTTCAATTTTGAGATCTACAGGAAATTCAAGAAAAGTTTAGCTCCAAATTATTGCAAAAAGAAAACCTCTACTTTCTTGATTACACTGTACAGTGCTGTGGAGTCTCGATGTAATGGGTCTAGTTCCATTTGAAACTCATAATTTCACTCTCACTGAATTTTCAGTACGTTAAAAAACAGTTTTCCAAGCTTTCTCGATTCTATAAGACTGAAGTCATACTGATTAGACAGATTTATAGCTGCTAACTGGATAATTATTTTGTTGCTAGTTTAAATGGTTAGATGAAAAATGCAGCGACTTGTCACCGTTAATTGATTTGTTGAAGAGCTCTCTCCCAGTGTCACATGTGTTTACTAAGTTACCAACAGTAATTTTCAAGGACTAAATTAAAAAAGAACATGGTTATTTACACTGGCAGTAGTACACAATTTAATTTTGTCTACGAAATACTGATTTAATTTTGTAGGTGTTACAAAAATAAATTATTTTACTATTTTGTTGTGATTTCATTTCTTCAAATTCTTCAAGATATGTTGTTTTTTTTTTATACAATGTATTCAGTTACGTTTGTGAAATGACTGGGATGTATTCATTTTCTATTAAGGGTACTACGGAAGCGGAACGACTTATCCATATCAAGCTTACGGTGTAGGAGACGGAACATGGTCAAACGGAACGGATCCGATGACATTCTTGAGCGGTTATCCCCACGATTCCTACTCGATGGACGGTTAGTTTTTTTTTGTTCGAAAAGTCCAAGGGTTTTTCAATGTTAATTTTTTTTTGCTAGGAATGTTCGGTCCATCGACGACATTCTCAACCCCAACAGCATTCGGCCAGCCATCGTCTTTCAATTACTTCCACAGCAACGGCGACTACAGCACTTGGGGAAGTCAATTGGGAGGCCAGCGGAAGTACGACGATTATTATCGCGATGCGAACATGTACACCCAAGCCGTTCCAGATTCGGCATTGAAAAGTGTCGAACAGGCGATGCAAATTTTAGGTAAATTCACGACAAGACGATGAGTATTGGCGGCAAGTAGATAAAAATGAATTTGTGCGCAGACATAAAATCCTCGTCCGAGTCGGCTAAGGAATCTCTGGGTCAGGCCAAGAAGACGACATGGGCCAGCATAGCCAGCCAGCCGGCCAAGCCGCAGTTGACTGTTCAGAATCAGGGTCTGAAAAAGAAGGGACCAGGCATGCCACCGGGACCCATCGTCCCCGGCAAGCACAACATGGACATCGGCACGTGGGACACGAACAAGAGCGCCCCTCCCCAGCTGCCGGTGGTGAACAACGCGCCGCCGAAGAGCATAGCGCCGCCGATGAACGTCAGGCCCGGGTGGAACGGACCGCCGACCAGCAGACCGGCACCTCCGAGCGCTCCGAGGCCGGGACCGCCCCAACACCCGATGCCCTCTTACCAACCGCAAGCCATGATGCCTCCGCACCTCCCTCCGGCGGTAAGCATGCCCGCTGGAGGTCACATGCAGGTACTTGATCCAGTCACTTTGGCTCAGTCTAATCACTCTAATCTATTTCTATTGAATTGAAATAATTGCAAATTTGAAAGTTTCATTACAGTAGAAATTTCTATTTAAAAGCACCAAAGAGTTGTCAAATTGGACGGTAACTAAATAATAACGGCCAAATGGTGCTGATGAATTTATTTCCAAGATCAGGAATAATTCGGCTATAGTAAACCTGATATTCTAGTTAATATCTTCTAAATGGTATTTTACAAAAATGTGAATGTGACACCCTAATATCATGTCGTCGGATTTAATCATGAATTTCCACATAATTTCCTGGTAACAATATCTCCCTATTTGATAATTCAGAATGTTTGATATGAATGAAGTGAGATAATTCACAGAACAAAAACTGGCTAAACACCATAAGCAGTCAAGGTCACAAACAGAAGAAAAAAAAAAGTTTGACATTTCAAGCGGCTGTAAAATTCGACATTTTCGCTAGCAGTGTTGCGTTTTCTAAGTCAAATTGAGTTCATAATTAATAGCCCAGGCAAAACAGGTTTTAACCCGAAATAAATTAAGGAAAATCTGAAAGTTTGAGGATCCCTTCAGAATTTCATGGGGAACAACATACTAAAAGTCCCCATCTGTCCGAGGCTTGGCATTTTTCTGTTAGAGGTCGAAGGTACAAGAAGTTACCATTTTTGAAATCGTTGCTTTTTCCATACTTTTTTCATTGGGCCTTATATTTTCAAGGTCGAGGAACTCAATGAAACAAGTTTCCAGAAAGTGTAATGCACCAGTGGCGGCGTACCAGACGACTGCGAAGGGGCCGAGGTGCAATTTTTGACAAAGTCTTACCGTGACTAACACCTTTTTTGACATATTCGGTATCATTTCTAACTAAATCGCACTCTCTGATTCCAAAAATGGGTATAAAATTTTGATTTAGAGGCGTTTAAACCGGTTTCATCAGAAAAAAACATGATTTTTTCCCCTCAAATTTGATGTTTTGTAGCTCCAGTTCTATCAGTGTCCAATGTATTCACAACCATGATTTTTATTTGGACAGTTAGTTTGGACTATTTCACACTTGAGTATAATTTTCTAATTTCTTTTTCCGTTTTTACAAAGTCACGGAGTTATTTTGTTCCTTGAGATGTACCATGTCAAAGCTTGACTTGATGAAACGTGCTATTTCACAGGAAAAATTAGGCTACGTAGCTTTTATTTCATTCTTTATTCATTTTAAGGCATGAAAATAGTTTTCTCTATCGAACAAAACGGAAAAAAAAACTGAAATCGGAGCTGTATTTTAGTCATGACAAAATTTTTCCTCCGACAATGCGAGCTTTCAAAAGTAAATTTCTACATGATGCACGTTTTGGAACAAAATTACTGTGTGACTTTGTAATAGCGATAGAAACTTCTAGTTATGAAATTCATCCATTAAGTAGTTCAATTGAACAATCTATGTCAAAATTGTGATAATGGGTGTTTTGAACCACGATGGAAATAGAGCTACAAAACGACAAATTTATAATCGAAACTTCGCGTTTCTTTGCGAAATTTATTCTGCATTTTCGGGAAAAAAAATGATGTCATGACTAAAATACGGCTCCGATTTTTGTTTTCCTCATTTTGATTGATAGAGAAAACTATGTTCATGCCATAAAATGATTAAAGTATCAATTCAAAGCTACATTCTGATCGTAGCCTAATTTTTCTTGTGAAATGGCACGTTTCGTCAAATCAAACTTTGGCATGATACATCTCAAGAAACAAAATCACCCCGTGACTTTTTAAAAACAGGAGAAAAAATCAGCGAATGATATTTGTGTGTGAAATAGCCCAAACCAACTGTTCAAATCAAAATCATAGTTAGAAATACATTGGACACTGATGGATCTAGAGCTACAAAGCATCAAATTTGAGGATAAAAAAATTATGTTTTATTCCGATATAACTGGTTTGAACACGTCTCTATCAGAATTTCCCACCTACTTGTAGAATCGGAATGTGCGATTTGATAAGAAATGATATAGTCCTAGCGGTATAAGTAAAATTTCATAAAAATGGCTCTAATTGTGACAAAAGTGTGAAATTTGGTGTGTGGACTCCTTAAAGCATTTAAAAGGTTTTCAGAAGGGGAGCCAAGAAAAAATTTTGATTTTAATTTTTCAATTTTTTGTGACGTCTTTTTTTTTTTTTTTTTTTCTTTTTTAAACTATTTGAGATTTTTGACTTTTGTCTTTGTACTATGGTGAGTAATTGCTTACTCCAAGAAACGGAAGAGAAAATTTGTGAAAAAAATCAATTGAACTGAAATGATGACGTTTTTTGTAAAAATCAAACTTTTCAATTTTTTTCGAAAAATATTGTGGATATGTAAAAAGTAGAAGAAGGCAATTATTCCTTAAAAAAAGCCCTATCAGAAGTATCCGAAGTGTGTCTCCAAATTCCAAGCCGTTCTCAAGATATTTGGAAAAATGATATTTCTTGCAATTGTTCCTTCGTATTAGCTCCTATTACATCAAACACATCACAGGGTTCTTTTTTCTCAGAAATGTACTTAGGAATGATCAGACCGAAGATTTCTTAGTAGTTTATTGTGAATTGTAATTTTTCCAGTGGCGTAGATCGTGGAAATTCGAACCATTTCTACCCTCCCACCGTACTTTCTACACCACTCGATTATTTAGAAAATATATGACATTTTGGCATCATGACCATTTAAGTTCACCTAGTATGACACTTCTTTTAAAAACAAGATGAGATCGACGATCTTGAGCACACAATTGTTCCATTGATCAGATTGACTGCTAAATATTACTTTTTTTTTAAGTATAAAACATTTATTAATAGGTAAATTTTACAAAGATAATATAGTAATAAAAAAAGACATTACATTTTGTATCACCTCCTCGATCATCTCCATCATGACTGTTTTAGATACATTATAGTTTATTGTTCCCCCAAACTGAAAATTATGCACTTCATCAACAGTAAAGTTGGTTGAGTGGCTATCACTGGCGTCGAAGGCATACATGTCATCGCATCTATTTTGTAATTATTGCGGTTTGGAACATAGGAACATACCTACCTATTTGTTTGTTTTATTTGACAAGATGTTCATCAAAAGCCACCTGTTATTACATCCTATTCAAAAACTCTGGGGGGACAATCAACTATAATTTATTTAAAACAGTCATGATGGAGATGATCGAGGAGATGATACAAGATGCATTGTTTCGCAGTCGATCTGATCAGCGAAAAAATTGTGTGCTTTTTAAATGAAGTGTCATGCTAAGTGATCTTGGATGATCATCATAATGCCAAAATGTCATGTATTTTTCAAATAATCGAGTGGTGTAGAAAGTATGGAGAGAGAGTAGAAATGGTTCGAATTTTTATGATCTACGCCACTGGAAAAATTACAATTTACAATGAACTTCTAAGAAATCTTCGGTCTGATCATTCTGAAGTATATTTTGAAGAAAAAAGAACCCTGTTATATGTTTGATGAAATAAGAGCTAATACGAAGAAACAGTCGCAAGAAATAACATATTTCTAAATATCTCGAAAACGGCTTGGAATTTTGAGAAACACTTCCATAACTTCTGATAGGGTTAGTTTTGAGGGATAATTGCCTTTTTTAATTTTTCACATATTCACAGTATTTTTTGAAAAAAATGGAAAACATTGATTTTTACAAAAAACGCCATCATTTCAGTTCAGTAATTTTTTTCGAAAATTTTCTCTTCCTTCTCTTGGATCAAGCAGTTACTCACCATAATACAAAAGCAAAAGTAAAAAATCTCAAATAGTTGCAAAAATGAAAAAAAAAATGACGTCACAAAAAATTAAAAAATCAAAATCAAAATTTTTCTTGGCTCCCCTTCTAAAAACCTTTTAAATGCTTTAAGGAGACCACACAACAAATTTCACACTTTTGTCAAAATTAGAGCCATTTTTACGTGTACCGCTAGGACTAATACCAAACATGTCAAAAAAGCTGTTAGTCACGGTTTACCGTACAACTTTATGAAAAATCGCACCTCGGCCACTTCGCAGCCGTCTGGTACGCCACTGGTGCATTACGCTTTCTGGTAACCACTGCATTGGGTTCCTCGACCTTGAAAATATGAAGTCCAATGGAAAAATCCCCAAAAAAATACCAACTTTGAAAATGGTAACTTCTTGTACCTTCGACCTCCCACAAAAAAAATGCCAAGCCTCGGACAGATGGGGACTTTTAGTATGTTGTTCTCCATCAAATTCTGAAGCGATCCTAAAATTTTTAGATTTTCCTTAATTTATTCCGGGTTTCATCAAAATTTTGCATTTCTTTCCTGGGCTATAGGGCTTATTATCAATTTGTGAATTTTTGATGACATTCTGTACTATATCCCGTTCTTTGCTCAAAATTTGTTTTCAAATTATATGAGCAATAAATCAAATCATTTATATCCCGTTCACTTTTTATTTTCAATTTGAAAATTATGCAATCTTTTCTAGTCGAATGTGTTGGACAAGGATTCGGTCCCCCACGTTTTCTCCTACTTTCTCAGTCGATTTCTATGGTCTTACCAGTGTCACAGCCAGTGTTAATGGTGGTCGTAAGTCACAATACGATTTGACATCGATGATTTTAGTCCGGTTTCGCATTCCCAGATGAAAAACTCGTTAAATTGGGAAAATGTTCAAGAACTAATCATCTATTGCTAACAAAAGTGGTCGAAGGTAAGAGACAAAGCGGGAAACTCGAAAACCGTTGGTCCCGATTTCGAAAATTTTCCCAATAAAAATTAATTTAATCCATCCTCGACTATTACATCTTTTTTTTCTCATTCATTGAACGTCGGTTTTTTTTTTCGCTGCCACGGCCAATCACCGACGTTGCTAAATGCTTTCCTCTACTATACCGGAAATTTTGCCGAACCCCTTGTATTCCATCACAGGGTAGGGTTCTTAACGACCATCAACATCGCATGGGGTTGGCACCATTGTTCACATTTTCATTGATGCGGTGTAATGTCAGTTTCACTTCGATAGTGGCTAGGATTCTTTTTGGCATTATCAGTCTTCTGGTGCAACTGAGTTTTTATGGCTTCATCCCCATTGGTACGACAAGGGTTCTTAATTTCAAGTTTTCCACGTCTGATAACATTATACCATAGGTAAAGTTTATAGGACATTCAAGCTAAAATTGCTGCTGAGCCAGATTGCGCGACGTATATCTGTGGCAATGCAGGATTCTGTGACACTGCAGGATTTGAGTTGATCGAACCTATACAGGTGTCCCGTTTTTCAACGCTCACTATTGGTATCTCGGAAACGGTAAAAGATACGAAGTCGGTTAAATCACAAAAAAGTTGCGCAATTTTATGGCCATTTCAATAATCTCAAAATATCAAAGATATCTTTGATCAATTTTGAAATATCGATCAAAGATATCTTTGATCAATTTTGAAATATCCCAAAAAAACTGAAAAATGCCGAATTCCAAAAATTTAAAGAACTTTTTTATTATGACAGCTATCAATTTGAAAATTGAAATCCTGACATTTTTGAAGGTCCTTGATCGACTGACGTCAATAATTTTTTCCTGCATCTACTAGTTTTTGAGATATGACAGTTAACTTCATTTTTTCTTATGGACACCATATCATTCATTCACCCCATAAAACTCATCTTTTCTTTCTCTTTACAAAGATATAAAACACTTGAAGCATTTTTGTCAAAATAACCTGTAAGATTTGGAAAAATCATTTCTGGGCGAATAAATCTAGTTACCGGTTCGGTTGCCATGCTCTCGTGGCATAATAACAATGGCATTTGGTTGCCATGGTCGGTTGATTTTGGAAAAAGTTGAGTTACATTCCGTTTTCATGTATTTGATAATGATAATAAATAACAATAAAACAAATACAAAACCAAGTATAACACAAAATAACATAGCAATAGCAATAAACATTCATAATTCACAATTGTCCAAATTGGAGTCCATTTTGCTCTATGCAGAGTTGTGTGCCTTTCAGCCATTTTTCAACGGCTGCGCTGATATCGTGTGGGTTAATTGACTGAAACGCATCATCAACTCTTTGCTTCCAGCTCTTGGTTGCTTTGTGGGGTGTTCTGTCATGAACCACAAATTCGATCTTTGAGCGTTCCCCGCAAAATGGACCCCATTTCGAGTAATTGTAAATTATAGATGTTTATTGCTATTGCGATGTTATTTTGTGTTATACTTGGTTTTGTATTTGTTTTATTGTTATTTATTATCATTATCAAATACATGAAAACGGAATGTAACTCAACTTTTTCCAAAATCAACCGACCATGGCAACCAAATGCCATTGTTATTATGCCACGAGAGCATGGCAACCGAACCGGTAACTAGATTTATTCGCCCAGAAATGATTTTTCCAATTCTTACAGGTTATTTTGACAAAAATGCTACAAGTGTTTTATATCTTTGTGAAGAGAAAGAAAAGATGAGTTTTATGGGGTGAATGAATGATGTGGTGTCCATAAGAAAAAATGAAGCTAACTGTCATATCTCAAAAACTAGTAAATGCAGGAAAAAATTATTGACGTCAGTCGATCAAGGACCTTCAAAAATGTCAGGATACCAATTTTCAAATTGATAGCTGTCATAGAAAAGAAATGATTTGAAATTTTTTAATTCGGCATTTTTCAGTTTTTTTTGGGATATTTCAGAAATGACTCAAGATATCTTGAATATCTTGACATATTTGAGAAAGTCATAAAATTACGCAACTTTTTTGTAATTCAACCGACTTTGTATCTCTCACCGTTTCCGAGATACCAATAGTGAGCGTTGAAAAACGGGACACCTGTATACGTCTTACGATTGAATGAAGCTTTCAATCTGCAAAATAAATTGCTTGTCGCTTTTATTTTACGCTTGTGCTGTGGTAAATGTCCGATGAAATTTAACGATGAGTAATAGGAGGCCATCGTGGTCACACAGGGTCTGATGCCGCCCGGCGGGCCGATGCCGATGATGGTGTCCGCGCAGCAGCCGGCGCCCAACCATCCCGTCCTCGACGAGCTCAGAGGCAAGAACAACTACAACCCCGGAGAGTTCGACCTGACGGCGCCCAACGCCCGCTTCTTCGTCATCAAATCGTATTCGGAGGACGACATCCATCGCAGCATCAAGTACGAGATCTGGTGCAGCACCGAGCACGGCAACAAACGCCTCGACCAGGCATATCGCGAGCGCGAGGGCAACGGTGCGGTGTTTTTGTTCTTCTCTGTGAACGGTTCCGGACACTTTTGCGGCATGGCCCAGATGGTCTCCGCCGTGGACTACAACGCGAACAGCTCGGTGTGGTCGCAGGACAAGTGGAAAGGACAGTTTAAGGTGCGCTGGATCTACGTTAAGGACGTTCCCAATGTGCAGTTGCGTCACATACGCCTGGAGAACAACGAGAACAAGCCGGTGACGAACTCGAGGGACACGCAGGAGGTGCCACACCCCAAGGGACTGCAGGTGCTGCGCATCATGCATTCCTACAGGCATTCGACGTCGATCTTCGATGATTTCATCCATTACGAGAAGCGGCAGGAGGAGGAAGACAACCGCAAGCTGCCGCCCAACAACGGCGGAGGAGGAGGAAACGGCAAGGACGGCAACGGCGGTCAAGATATGGGCGGCCATGGCGGCGGGGGTGGCGGTGGCGGTCGAGAAGGACGAGAAGGCCGAGAAGGACGGGAACACAGAGAAAGGGACAGGCCTGATCACAGGGGAGGCGGCGGTGGCGGCGGCGGCGGACGCAATCACGATCGCGACAGCGATCGAGACAGACAGGACAGGGATAACCATCGACAGGGAGGTGGTGGTGGAGGACACCGTAATAACGACCACCATGGTGGGGGACACCACAAAGTGAGTAGTTTAAAAAGATTTAGTTTGCGTTTTTCATTCAGGATTTTGTTGCTTTGTCGGTCTTTGATGCGCTCGTAAGTTGTACCTACCTTGTCGCAGAAAATTCAGCCTATGCATACACCCTACTTGATATCAAGTTACGTAGCGAAAACAAACATTGATTATCAGCCCTTGAGAAGTTCCGAGATCATTGCCTGCGAATACATAATATATCCGTCTTCTTGAGCGCTTTGAACAATTTTTTTTTTGCGAGAAAAGTAGTTGAGGGGCTATGCACTAGATTATTTTCCTGCTATGCATGCACCACTTTATTTACTCCACTATAGAAACAGCATAGTGTGAAAAAATCCACGCACAATAATCATCCACGCTGCGATCAACAAATCATGCAGAAAACCCACCGCGCATTAAACCCATTGAATGTTGAGTTTCATGTAAATTTTCTACAGGTGATACGTAAAATGGTGCAAAATTGCAACGACTTCACTGTACCCTCATTTTTTCAAAAATATATTTTTTTTCAATATTCTAATACAAAAGCCATGAAGTGTGGTGTCTTGTCTCGAAACGGTTTTGGAATTACTCGGATTGGAAATCGAACATTGAAGATATAAATTTTTGTTGAATGTTGCAGATTTACGAAACCCGGGCATAGCCAAGCACAAAAAGTATAACGTCCAGGGGGGCTTTATTCACTCGGAAACTGAAGTTATACATCGTTACCATGTTCAGGGGCTTAAACTTGCAAATAGAACATGTTTCACATCTAAAATTCTGATGAAATTCTGACGAAATTCAACGTACGAAAAACAGGCAGTGACAACCACTCAAAAAGTGCTCCCGGCTTGGCCCCACACTAAATATTCGGGTTGTGTTGAGAGTAAAATCGTCCTGGACTGTTGTACGAACAATCTTGCTCAATGTCAACATCCATTCTTCAAAAGTGACTTAATCTCGCGTGCCAACAAGGCAAATCTGTAACATACAACATAGAAATTTATATCTTCAATGTTAGACTTTCAATCTGGGTAATTCCGTTTCGAGATGAAACACCACACTATGATTTTTGTATCAGAAAACATAAAAAAAAGTTCACAAAGGGGGATGAAGTCGGTGCAATTTTGCAGTACTTTACGTATCACCCTGTAGAAATTCCACATGAAGTTTTTTCACATTCACCTCTACAGGATAGCTTACGGAAACATTAGCCTAATCAACACAATAAACAAAATGGAACTCACTTTCGGCAATCGGAAGTTGATTGGTCTTCAATGTCGAACCATTTTTCCGATACCGACAACTTCGTTGTCCAGCAGTTTAGTTCTACATACAAACCTAATCACTGACGCCTAATACATAGTACATTGTAATAAAAATGAGAATAAAAATGATTTTCAACCTCAAACAAAATACGGTCGTCCTGAAAATTTTATATTCTGTTCAGAATTGAGTGTCCTACTACATACATATTATTAAAAAAAAATTAAATTAGATGAAACCTGTCAATCCGTCGGATGCATAGACAGTCGGATGCCAATAAACTGCTCAACGAAAAATAGGGTTTTCCAAAATTTGCTCTAAATTCAACATTCAACTAATATCCTAGACAGACTGCACCTAAATGATCATTAACGTTAAAATATGACGATTGCAAATTTGTGGGGGACACACTACAAATCGTAATAAGCCGATGATCTTGCGCTGTAGCGCGTAAATAAACTCTTTCTCTTGCGCGCGGCTCTGATTTATGTGCGCGGCTGGCAAGGCAACCGACAGATGCATGTTATAGTTCATAATGTTCCTATCTATCGTGTGGTTCAGACCCATATAGGTACCTACCCATCTCACGGATAATTACGGTAAACCTATATCCTCATCAATAAATTCAATAAATTCGATTTTGCCAAAAATAAAGTGCTGCAAACCGATATTGTGCTACGAGTTCGCAATGTTCGTATCATCCAAATTTCGCGAATAGGTGGTCGTTTCTTTTGTAAAGCGACTTAAGCGAGGAGGTCTTAATTTTTCGCACGTGCTGATACGTGCACGCTACGGGCATTATATAGCTACCTGTTTCACGGATACTTACGGAAACCTATTTCCTCAGTAATAAATTCGACTTTGCCAAAAATGAAGTGCTGCCAACCGATATTGTGCTACGAGTTCGCAATGTTCGTATCATCCAAATTGCGCGAATTAGCGGTCGTTTCTTATGTAAAGCGAGGAGTTTTCAATTTTTCGCTATCATCAAAATTTCGCTTACAGGTGATCGTTTCTTTTGTAAAGCCAGGAGGTCCTAATTTACGGAAACCCATTTCCTCATTAATAAATTCGATTTTGCCAAAAATAAAGTGCTGCCAACCGATATTGTGCTACTAGTTTGCAATGTTCGTATCACCCAAATTTCGCAAATAGGCGGTCGTTTCTTATTGGAAGCGAGGAATTTTTAATTTTTCAAATGTGCACGCTACGGGCATTATATACCTACCTGTCTCACAGATACTTGAGCGGCGTTCATAATGGCTGTTAACTTGAACTTATTCCGTAACTGTAAAACTTCAACAATTGAAAATCAATGGCTGCGTTCATCCGCAATGTAGTGCTAGCCTAGCGCTTACTAATGGTCACGTGATGTTAGGTGATCAGAGATAGGTTCGACTGAACGCGCATTCTTGAAATAACAGTCAGGATTGACAGTTGACTGCTATGGTTGACTGATATGGACCCTTTTAATAAGTCGAACAAAATGAGATGCATTCTGGGAATATTGGTGCAGTCAGTCATCGGCCGGTAAAACTACGTCAAGTTGATATGGACAGAAAATGATTGTACGATGGTTTGGGGTTCGCCTTCGGTCACATTGCTCGAACTGCTTACCAATGTTCACGTGCTTTCTGTCCACGCTAGTCTGTGCTTCTACGTTCCGCTTAGGTGTGCCTGCTTATTAGGCCATTCACAATGATGTTAATGTTAACGTAATGTTATCGGCAATGGTAATGTTAGCATTCAAAGCAACGAGTTTCAAATGATGACGTTCACAATCATGTTAGTGGCAATGGTAATGTTAGAACTTCTGTAATGAAAACTTAAGACGATGTTAACACCACCCTTCCTAATATCCACCAATAAGAACACTGAAAAATAATTACCAACAGCGAATTAGAGGACACTAGGTTGGTAGCACTTTCGAAAAATTGATCGACGTCCTTCATTTAACCATGAAAATAACGTAATGTTAGGAGCAAAGAATGTTTTGAATCTTGACATCATTCCTTAACATCCACCAATAGGAACCTTGGAATTTCAAAAATTCAAATTCAGCGCTTTCCTGCACCTGCGCTGTGGGTTGTGGGCAGTGTGGGCTGCAGTTGAATGTGATTGACAACTGCCTGCGAGTTCAACACTTCCGCCTTGTACGAACACTTGGTGCACTCGAACCATTCGATTCGGTCGGTCGCAAAGTGCTTTGACACTGTCTGCGGTTCCAAGTTTCTTTTGTATTTTGTCTGAATGGGCACTCGAGGCACCGAAAGGAATTGAAGTAGGCTGCCACAATTTCGAACTTGTCCAAATCGATATATCGTCCGAAGATTGTGTCGTTTCAAATAATCCTTGTGCAATGTGCATGGTCTTATAAACCATGAACACTCTGTACATCCGTGCGTCTTGGCTCTATTCATCAACAAAATGGTATTTTGAATGCCATTCTTTGTGTATCTGATACCACATTTGGTGCAAAACAAAGCTTTTGTACGAGCTTTCGCACAATTCTCCAAATGTCTGACTAACTTTGTCAAGTTTTGTCGAAAAACATTTGTACGAGTAGTGTTCTTACCCTGAATAGAAACCAATGCACTATGTTTGTTTCGAGTGTTCGTATACTCACTCTAACAGCGGAGGTAGATATTATTCGCGTTCGAATATTCGAACACCCCAGCACACAACAGTGAGCACCCATACCGATATCCAGTCGTCCAACAACATTTATTTTGAGCCCTAACGCTCGTTGCTTTTGCGTCGGTCAGTTTTATTTATTTCTCTTGATGTTGTGAGGTTATATTAAACGTCAATATTGAATCAAAAATATCAAACTGTCAACAGTGACAACATCGATATTTTACAGACCATGCACCTTCTAATTTTGGTGTAGTTTGTGTGTGGTGTGGTTATGAAAGTATATAAAATAATTAAAATAGGTGATGGGAGTTAGGTCTAACCACTAGAAGGTGGTATAACCATGGATTTGATATTTGTGATTTGGAGATATTTTTCCAGTTTGGTTGGCACCAGTAATGAAATCGCATGCGCACTTTCAAGACTTATTCTGTTAACATCATTGTGAACATGCTCCTGCTAACATTACCATTACCATTACGTTACGTTAACATTAACATCATTGTGCACGAGCTATATAGCACATTCATGTTCCCACAAGACCATTGATAGAGAGGTACACCCATGTAACCACATTTTCCGAAGCAAATCGCCTTTCTTACATAATCTGCGATTTCGCCGCTCGATTTTAACACGACACTTGTAAGAAAAACACGAATTATCACCTAGATATCCTCTCAGAACAGACAAAACAATTTTTTTTTGGGAAATTGGCAATTGTTTGACATTTTCAAGCACGTGAGTTGCAAATTGGCAACTGAATTTCTTTATCAATCTATCAAATCCCCAACTCTCAAGTGAGCAAGAATATTTTTGCTAGATAAAATGGCGGCCGATGAGCTATCACTCGGTGAGCGCTCTCGCTGATATGTGGCGTTCAGCCGCAGCCGGCTGAAAGCTTAGTAAGCGCTTTGTGTGGATGAACGCAACCAATGTTTTGGTTCACAATCACAATAGAATTTTAACTTACGCCGTTATGCCGTACTGTCAAACTTGTCCAAGATTCAAGTTCTACATCCAAGATCAAGGGACTTAGTATCAACTAATACTACTAGCTACTAGTCCTACTATTATACTACCAGTTACCAGTACTACCCACTCCACAAACCTTCAAGTCTGTGTATATTTCATATTATAGACCGTGCTCCCTACTGTCAAGTTTACATCCAACATCCTACGGCATGCGGCATAAGTTACCGGCCATTATGAACGAAACTTTATGGAAACCTATTTCCTCAATAATAAATTCGACTTTGCCAAAAATAAAGTGCTCCCAACCGATATTGTGATACGAGTTTGCAATGTTCGTATCATCCAAATTTCGCGAATAGGTAGTCGTTTCTTACGTAGAGCGAGTTTTTAATTTTTCGTACGTGCACGCTCCGGGCATTATATAGCTACCTGTTTCACGGATTCTTACGGAAACCTATTTCCCCATTAATAAATTCGACTTTGCCAAAAATAAAGTGCCGCCAACCGATATTGTGCTACGAGTTTGTAATGTTCGTATTATCCAAATTTCGCGAATAGGCGGTCGTTTCTTATGTAAAGCGAGGAGTTTTTAATTTTTCATACGTGCTTATACATGCACGCTACGGGCATTATGCAGGGTGTTTCAGGGATGATAGCAAAAAATTCAATTGTGGGTAGATCTCGTCGAAATATGACGAAAACCTATATGCCATTTTGCAAAGTTCGGCCTAATGACGAAGATACAGCCCTCCAAAGTTCACTTTTTTCGGATTTCAAAAATTTGTTACTCAGGAACGTTTCAACAAATTTAGCTTTTATCCAGCATAAGCTGGTTTGTCATAATTATCTATTAACCTGCCAAATTTGGAAGGAATCCAATCAGTGGCGTAGAAGTTATGAGGGGTCACCTTAAGTCAACTTTTTTTCGGATGCTTCTAAATTATTGACCCTCGTAACTCCTACACCACTGGTTGGATCCTTCCCAAATTTGGCAGGTTGATAGATAATTATGACAAACCAGCTTTTGCTGATTTAAAGCTAAATTGGTCGAAACGTTCCTGAGTTACAAATATTTGAAATCCGAAAAAAGTGAACTTTGGAGGGGTGTATCTCAGTCATTAGGCCGAACTTTGCAAAATGGTATATAGGTTTTCGTCATATTTTGACGAGATCTACCCACAGTTGATTTTTTTGCTATCAACCCTGAAACACCCTGTATAGCTACCTGTCTCACGGATATCATCAAATTTTCGCGAATAAGTGGTCGTTTCATTTGTAAAGCGAGGAGGTCTAAATTTTTAGTACGTGCTTATACGTGCACGCTACGGGCAACATATAGCTACCTGTCTCACGGATACTTACGGAAACCTATTTCCTTATAAATAAATTCGACTTTGCCAAAAATAAAGCTGCCAACCTAAAACAACGAGTTTTTTCGTACGTGCACGCTACGAGCATTATCTTATAATTTGGTACAAGAGATGCTGTTGCAAGAGGCAAGACACAAAATCCAGTTTTTCCATTCCAGAAATACGTGTCTGAAAGGCGTACTGAAATGACGGGCTTGATGACAGATGACAAATATCGCGATTCATTGCAGAAAAGTTAGCCAATGGTGTTAGAAAATCACGGCGATGATACACGACCACCGGCGATTATGGTCCCTTCGTTTCGGTTTTTTTGAGTGCGCATGTGTGGCGCGAATTTCATAGTTTCGTACACCGATATTGAAAATTAACACTTAACAATATTATAGTGCACCTAAAATTCCACAAATAATTTGGTTGAATGTTAGATACCATTTTTTATATTTCAAGGAAATGTTTCATTGAATTCAAGTTCAATGATCATTTGTGGAAGTTCCGGAGCAACGCAAATGGCAACAGCGCTCAAAACAACAAGACATCAGCGCCAACTGTCACTAGTGACAATTATGATGACACTTCTCGTTCCTACCTGACCTACATTTCATTTGCTCATGCTTTGACGAAAGAACACACTTGTTGAAAATGACTGTACCGAGAAGGAAGTTCGAAGAAACTACGAAGGGATGCATTAACGGTGTTTGTAAAAGTGACAGCCAGGAACCAGTAGTTGGTCAGGCGGCTAAACAGAGCATGCAGCGTTGCCAAGTTTCCATATTCACACTGACAGGTGTACGAAAGTTTCCAAAATCTGGCGCTTTCACACATGCGCACCTGCCCAACCGAAGTGGCCCATTAGGGTCTTAAATGATGTTTTAAATGATCATTTACTGGATGACGACGTGACACACCAGTAATTTATTTCGTAATTTACGCCTAATGATCATTAGGTTTTACAGTCTGTCTAGGATATAGATATGTCTCCCGGATCTTGTTGTTCAGCTCCAAACCATTGAATTATTGAACACCCTCCAATTGTTACGATTATGTAACACCTCATCGAGTAATTTGCATCACATTGATTTCTTTTTTGCTTTCAGGATCGCGGTGACAACAACAGGGGCCGCGGGGGCAGAGGCGGACGAAATTAAATAGCTTTTCAAGCTATTTATCACATAAAAAAATAAAAACACATTGTTATGGCTGCTCTTTAACTGTAGTGTTATCTATTTACTAGCTTGTTACTTCATATACTTCACATAGACGGTATCAGATTAGTTAATCGGTGCTCTTGGTTTGCATTGCTCTAGTTTAGACACCTGTTTAATTATCCACAATTGATTATAATAATTGTTTGCTTCTGTCATAATAATTGCTTTTCATGATGATGATGATGATGATGATGATGACGATGATGATATGATCGCCGGCAAATTGAAAATTGTTGATGTGTACTTTGCCTATACAGAACAAAAACCAGAGTTTCTCTCGTCAAAACCTGTGGGTCTATGTGGTGTTGCTGTTTAAAATACAAAACAAAATACATACGAAATAATATTATATTATTAATAATTATTGCAAACTGATTTTTCCAAAGCAAAAAAGTATATTTAATGTAATTAATTTTTACGTGTGGGTTGTCTCAAACTCTCAAAATATCGATTTAAATAATGAAAAGGTATATGGAAACTAGTAACATAGTTGTATAAAATATAATATGGAAGTAAAATATTGAAAAAAAAAATAACGAACTTAGTGGCCCCCACTCTTCGGATCGGGCTGACATGCAATCAAAAAAAGTATATTAGTGCAGTGCTCATTTGTTTTTACTCTCTCGAGTGGACTCTTTAATAAATTGAATTGTAATATATAACTACTAGAAGAACGATGTGAAATAGTTGAATTTTAAAAACAAAGTGTTGATTTTTCCCGGACTGATTTTCGCTGTGGTTTTCGGAGGACATTACGGACGACGTGATCAGCAACCACCGTCTGAACACTGAAGAGAAGCGACGCTCTTGTGCAACAGAAAAAAAAGTGAACTGAAGAAGCTGCAGGACTATAACAATGAAAACAAATTGGCGGAGTTTAGTTTGAAGAACAGTGACAATGTTTGTTTGTATATGTTACAGTTTACTGATGATGTTTTTCAATTTTGTAACTTGTAATAGGAAATGAACTTTGTGCAGTTTATTAGAAACATTTGTTAAAATGATTGAATAGTTTAAAGTGAGGTTGAGAAAGCTCCTGAGTGCTGCGTTTTCGGTTCGCTCTGTATTTAGTATTGTCTCAATTTGTACATAAGTATAGTGTATTTAAAAAACATTGTTTAGAGTGCTAAAAGTTTTATTTGTACAAAATCGTTTTTTAGTCTCGATATATTTATAATATGTAATTATTATTATTATTATCATCCCAAAAGAAAACGCTGTAAGTATTTTTTATTTTATATGAATCGGATCCTGGCACTTGGGAGTTTTGTTGACTGTCTATATTTGTACACTGTGCCTAATACATTAGACTGATGCACTGAATGCATTTGTGATTGTAAACTGATTGATTGTGTGATCCGAACAGTGGGCATCCCCTGTTGATATAGCTATGTATATCAATAACACACAAAAACAACATCAATTATTGTATCTATCGTCATTTCTGTTTCATAATGATTCATAGTTGTTTTGGCCCATTCTCGGTAAGTGCATATCACTATTTTGTTGATAATAATTTATATTATTGGTGTTTTTTTTTTATTAATGACATTAATTTTGCTCTTTCCTATATTATAATATAAATCGATATTATGTAGCAATATTAACCTTTATTATTTTTTCTTCACATAGTTACGATTTGTGAGTATCATTCTTTGTTACAAATACAATTTATGAGGTACCAATCTGTAACCGTTTTTTCATTTATATCCTGTATTAATTTGAGAAAGCCGTATCAGTGAGCGAGGTATGGTCCGTTGGAATTGAACAAAAGGCGGAGCTGTTTCAAGTTGAACAGGGCTGTTTTGAGCCTAGTATCTTCAATATTAAGGCGTTTTTCATGTATGTGTTTGGGGAATGTTGTTGTGTATGCAGCTGTGCTTGTGTCAGTGAATAAGGTCAAGTCAGTTGAAGCTGAGCAAAATGCAGTTGTGGGCGAGACCAGAATGGCGTAGGTAATGCTGAGATTGTTGAGAAGTGTACACTACCTCTGCTGCAGGGTTTTACGTTGATTTAAAAAAAAAAATTACGTATTATGTATACAATAGAATGTTGAAGGAGGTGTTTATAGATAGAATTTAGTGGAAATTAGGAAAGGTGTTTTGGGGGGCTACTAAAATAGCTTCAAAGTATGTATGTTATTTATGTTTGTAAAAATATAAGTAAAATTTATTGTACTTTCATCACAGATAAAACACGTCATATAAAAATCGGTCTTTTCATTTCAGCACCATAAGTAAAAAAAGCGCAATCACGAATAGTACTGCTCCACCTCGTCCAGCAGTTTCAAAAAGTTCTCCTCGTCGATCTTAACGAAACACTTGGCCGCCCTGCTGAAATAGTAAATCTCGCCCGTGTAAATGTCGAACCACAAGGCGTGGATGTGCAGCTCGTACCTCTCGAGCCTGCTCTTCAGGAAACCGTAGCTGGCAATGTTTTGCAACTGCTGCAGCGTGTTGATCTGAGACAGCTTGTCCTCTATGCTGAATTTCCTGTCGGGGTCGATGTATGCCGCGAACCGTCGCATCGGGGTCTCCGCCTGGAATATCAGCGGTTTTTCGTAGTCGGTCAGTTCCAGTTGTTGGAATTTTTCCAGGCTGGACAGGGCGTGGGTGCACAGCCAGGCTCTCAGCGGGGATATCCGCCGGTTGATTTGGGACGCGAATTCGCTGTCTTGCAATTTGTACAGCAAGTTGATGGCCTTGCAGTCGCTGTGGCCGCAGACTATTATGTGGCGGATGTCGTTGACCACGCAGCCCAGCTCAAGAGCCGCCGGTTCGTTTGTTGTTAGTTCGTCCAGGAAGTGTTGCGAGTGTGGAATTATGTTGCCGGCATTTCTCACTGCAACAAAGAAATCATTGTTTCATACTGGAACATGGTAACGTTAGTGTGATTAGTCTAGAACGTAATTTAGCGAGGATTTTCGGATAACTTTTCCGAACGTTTATGTTTATTGATCTGTACTCTATCTGATATGTAATATAAAAAAATTACTATACTTTTCATCTCGCTTTTTATGTTGATCAAATAGATCATTAAATGAAAGCGAATTGGGTGATAAAGTTCCAGATTTGGGTAGTTTTAGAAATGATCGATGTATACTTGTATAGGTAGGTTCATTGCATCGTCGTTACATCTTTAGTCATCTTACTATGTATCAACAGATTTGTAGATATATCTTTTTCATTGGAGCTTAGAGAACCTGCCTATAAGCTATGGAAATTGACGTTTTTGAGCCTCGCCAGACGTAGTGGCAGAGGCTATTTGTGGCCGCTTTTTTTTTCGTGATTTTTTTTCCTCGTTCCTCGTTTCTCGTTTCCCAACAAAATTTATGTGCCTGAATCTTCCGTATTTTTCGAACGGTTGAACATATCCAGTTCATTTTTTCGTTAATCGAATGTCAGCTATTGCGGGTTGATACCAACGACGTTTAAAGATGATCGGTCAAATATAAACAATAATCTTTAACAACAATAATTAAGAATGCACAACTCGCGGCACTCCATCTAAAATATAAAAAACGCATAGTAGTGCAGTAAAAAAAGGATTCAACTTGGAACTAAATAGGGACTCGATGAAAAAAATATAGCAAAATATAGCAAATGTAAAGAATGAAAAACTGAGTAAGAAAAGCCAAAGTTTCATTTCCAGCCATCCCGGGAACCATGGAAAAAAAATGAAGATGGAAAAACGTGCTCCGCGGTCTTTCTTCTGGAACGGTGAGAAAACGGTGGGAGATGTGTGAAAACTGTCAGGGACAAAGTTGTAGAGAATTCAATCATCTACAAAAAAACTTCCCGAGGGCATACATCTAACTTCTTTAGTTTAGCCATTAATCGCGGTCAAAGTTGCGCGCCGGTCCAGTGGAGTGGAAAAACTGTCCGCTTGCCATTCCTCCTTGAATGCTGCGAGAACGACAAGAGATATAAAAAAATTGTGAGTGACAAAGTTGTAGAGAATTGAATGCTCCACTAGAAAGTTTTTAAGGCCAATCATTAGCTCTTTTAGTTTATCCGTGAACTAGGCTCGAAGTTGCGCGAAGATCCTGTTGATGAAGTAGGTAGTTCTTTTGGAGAACTTACAAAAATCCTAGACTCGATGAAAAAAATATGACAATGTAGAGGATGAAAAACTGGATCTTAGAAATCAAAGTTTCATTCCACACCGTTTCGAGAAATCTGAGAAGAAAAAATAAAAACTTGAAAAACTGCGATTTGCACTTCCAGCTTCCACACTGAAGACTGAAATAAACGTAATAAATATGAAAAATGTGGACAGACAAGCTTGTAGAGAATTAAATGATCTGTGGCGGCTCTCATGTGGGCATGTGACGGAGGAACTGTTGTCTCCCTCGATAGCTTAGTGGTCAGAGTATCCATCCGGCAAATGGAAGACCCGGGTTCGAGTCCCGGTCAGGGTAGACACTTTTTCTCCGTCACATCGCGCCATAAATGGTGACCCACGAACAAAAGCAGCACGCACGCAACATGCAACTCAGGCAAAGAGGTACAAAGCAAGCAACGAACAAATAAACAGCACCGCCACTCTCTGTCCTACGTCCACCCACGTCCTATCCGTCGCCCTAGGTGGGGGGTACTGAACAACGGTCAATGATCCATAAGTACGGCGAACGCAGGGGTACATACGAGACGAACGACGTCTCTGGAGGGGGAGTACTGTGGCGGCTCTCATGTGGGCATGTGACGGAGAAACTGTTGTCTCCCTCGATAGCTTAGTGGTCAGAGTATCCATCCGGCAAATGGAAGACCCGGGTTCGAGTCCCGGTCAGGGTGGACACTTTTTCTCCGTCACATTGCGCCATTAGTGTTTATATGAAAAAATGACGGCAAAATCTTTTCACGCACCAACGACGCTATCGCTTATCAAAGGTCTTATCACGCCGAAAAAAAAAACTGTATAAACAACAACATAACAACATGGGAGATATCAACATGCGAGTGGGATACATCTGTCCAATTGGTGGAGGTGCCGCTTCAGAACACGTTGGTAATAATAGGTCTCGTAATTTCCAACAACAGGCAAATTACAAAACACCTACTTACCTTACAGGACACAGGCTTAAAACAAAATAGATATGATACAAATACAATGAACACCGTTTTCTCCTGAACACCGATCTCGTGTCATAATCGTCGGACGATCGTCGATTCAAGAGCGCGCAGGCCGCATAAAGTGAGGACGCCATGAGGACGTTTGTGTTCGCTCTGGGCAATAACTGGGTAGCCAGAAATGCCAGAATGTCTGATATGACGTCGAGCCGCAAATCGAGGTACAGGGTGATCCACCGAGATTCCCCCCCCCCTGTTAGAATTTTCCGGTTGGAATAAAGTGGTGGGGAAAGAAATTTTCCCCAACCATTTTTCCCGTAGAATTCAAATTTGGACACCAATTTTTTTTTTATATCTTATAGTATACTGATAACTCACAGGTGCTTCAAAAAAACTTCCAAAATATCTTGACATCTGGTATTCAAATATTGGAAATGATACGGCTTTTTCTTCCGAGTCCAGACATATAATTTGACATTTGAATAAGATCATTATACAGTGTGTTCATTTTCACACTTTCCACCCCAGATTTCTCCTCGCCAAATTTTTTTCAAGGGAGACGCCGGAACAGGTCAATTTTTATTTTGAGGGGGACATCTAGGACACGTATTGCCGAATTCTTGTTGTTGAAAAAAATTTGACGGGGAGAAATCTGGGATGAGAAGTGTGAAAGTGAACACCTGTATATGATCTTATTCAGATATCAAATTACATATCTGAACTCAGAAGAAAAAGCCGCATCATTCCACATACAGTAATGTATGGATAATCCGAACCCTCTATAATCCGAACTACTCTATAATCCGAACACCCCAATTCTGTAAAATGATATCTATAATCCGAACCCTTGTATCCTGTAATCCGAACTGTTATTTATTTTTCTTTGTGCGTGCCTTCCGAAAGAATACCGAACATTTTACGCGAGCTTGTAGGTAAGTCTTAGCTTTCATTGTAAGCTGTAGGTATTTGAACCATGGTGTTCAACACGGAAGCATGTCACATTGATCTTCAACAAAAAGCTAATATTTTGCGTCAATTGGAGTTTGGATGTTCATACGCTAACCCTGGCAGTACGCTTTAATGAAATAATCTAAAATCAATCTTTCATGGCTTATTTGCATATTTTTTAATGCATATTGGCTATTATTTAGTGTGAACTCTATAATCCGAACGTTTTGGTAATCCGAACGGGGTCTGCAAACTTTCTGTTCGGATTATCCAGACATTACTGTATTTAGATACAAGGTGTCGAAAAAAATTGGAAGTTTCTTTAAAACACCCTGTATAGTATAAGATACAGAAAATGTTGGTGTCCAAATTTGAATTTTACGGGAAAAATGGTTGGGAAAAATTTCATTCCCCACCAATTTATTCCAACGGTAAATATTCTAACATGGAGGGGGGGAATTTCGGTGGATCACCCTGTACATTGAAAGAAATCTGACGGTAATGCACGGAAGGTGTTGGATTGTTCGAGACTTCGTGAGTCGCCTCTAAGACACATGCCGCAATCAATGTGAAATTTGCCAAAGGACCGGTGGAAATAAGTTCCGGAATAACAGTCGGGAGTACATAAGCATCGATGGGCCGACCGACAGAGTAGTTTTAAATCTAGAACGACAAAGCGAGTAGGTAGTAATCGGCGATAGGTACGGTTGCGGCCAAAATAAAGTGGACGACAATGTCAACGAGTTGGCGTGCTGTCATGCGACGTTCAGGCCAGAATCCTGAGAAATCTGTCAACTGTCGTCCACTTTAAAAAGACCGCAATAGAGTATTATACTTTTGAAAAAATATTATTTTTTCGCTGGAATCAGACACTATATTGAAAAATAACTGACCCGTATTTTTTTATTCGGCAAAAAATCGTATCGTTTGGCCGCAATAAATAAACGAAATTCCTATATTCTGCCTATTTCTGACGTCATTTACACAGGCAGTATAGGCGGTGACTCGCTGTGACGTCAGAACTAGTTGATGTTATTTATTGCGCCCAAACGATACGGTTTTTGAGTGAATAAAAAAACACGGGTCAATTTTTTTCAATGTAGTTTCCATTTCAATAAAAAAAATTTTTTAGTATAATACTCCATTGACGTGTATTTGTGTTGTATTAATAATTGTGTAGTAGCTCGCGGTAATAAACAGCGTGTGTTTCAACGTCGTCTCAATTATAAGGAAACCCAGACGCGAAGTCCGGAACAATATTATGAATCCGGCAGGCTGTCGAACACGGTTCCTCGACCAATTGTAGGGATTTGTGGCCTACTCTCAAGTCGAAGTCTCCGAGTTTCTCTCTTACTCCCGAGTCGGAGTCTCCAGCGAATGTCGTGACAATATTCTGTATTTACCCGGTAGCTACTATAAAATATCAACTTTTCGACATGAAACACCTTTAATTCGACTATTATTATTGTTGTACCAGATTTCATCCCTTGATCCCGACAAAAATCAACGCCGCACTACAATTTTTTTCACTAAAACCTTGAGGTTAACCTACTGCGGTACTAACATTTTCAATTTTGATTTTTAGTTGGTAACAGCCGGTAACAGCATTGTCACAAAGTGAAAAAAACAAAATATAACTACACTATAATGATAGAGCTTGAAAAGCTGAACGTCTTACGCCGGGTTGCTCACTTCGAGTTTAACTTTAAACCCGGTTTGGTTACTATGGAAATAATTGTTGCAACAATTAAATCTATGGCAACTAAACCAAGTTTAAAGTTAAACTCGGAGTGAGCAACCCGGCGTTAAACGAGAAGTAGGTAGGGTTTTCCTTCTAAAAAAATTATCTTGTCCCCCCTCCTCTACAGCCAAAATGGAATAACCTGTTACAACTGGAAATATTTTATAAGTTTTTTGAAACCATAAAAACGACCCTTTATTTTGCTTGTGGTTTTCATATTCTCAATGGCAATAGAATTATTACGAAGAATGGACCACTTTGTATTATCCTGTCCAAACGAATATTTCCGTCGTTACCTATCTAATTTTTTTCAGCACGATCACAATACTTTCTCTTCCATTAGTGAAGGGGTAAGGATTGAGAAAGTAAAAGCATATAGCAATGTCGGTCGCTGTGGGGATGATCAACAGAATAAAGTGACGTATGAAGATATATATTATATTATACAGGTGCCCCAGAAATGACGCATAAACTCATTCAATTCGTTGTGGGGATCATCAGAGGGAGCCCGAAAAGTTGAACCCTATTTTCGTTATTTACAAAGATATTTGAAAAATATTACACTACGGCATGCTAAATGAAGTTTGGTATACTGATTCCAAGTTGAAATTTTTTAAATGAAGTCAGAACTTTTTGTTTTACCCTATTTTGGAAATCATAAAAAAACTTAAAAAAAAAGAAGAAACATTTTAAACAACCTATCCTATAGGTAGGTATCTATATCTACTGGATAGTTGACGCGCTATTTTCTGGGACACCTTTATACTGTAAGTATACAGATATGTATAGTACCTATGCAGGTGGAAGTCGAGGAGGTATGATAGGTGTACGTATTTATGGTGGATGCGCTGCATTTCAACTGCCTGATGAACGCATTCGCCAAAAAACTATTTCTCGAGACAATACGAAAAGTAAAATCTATTCTATTCAACAGCGTGCGAATTTCCATGGCCAGATACCTAATTAAATTGTACGTTAGGTACATACCTAAAGATAGGTAGTGAAGGTAGGTATTACGACCGCAAAATTCGTAACTGTATACATCCTCTTTGACCCTTAAAAACTTGACCGTCTTGCAAATGACCTCAATTCTTAAATTTAAATTCACGACCTTACCTACGAACATATCACCAACATTTGTTTGTGTGAACCTTGTCGGTATCATTCGACTGTCGATGCACGTGAAAAACACGGCTTTTGGCTGAAACAATGGAAATATGAAAGATTAAAGCCCGATAAAAGTACCCACCAACCTATTTGTTATTGAATTTTGGCGCTACAAACATCACGCCTGCGTTGATGGATGGCGCACAAGTTTTAGTATCAAACAGGTCGAAATAAAAAATTGTTATAGTTATTGAAAAAATACTGCAAACTCACCGAGGGGTTGTCTCTCACTTCCAAAAATTGCTTCACCATTTTGTCTTTTTTCACATGCCTGTACCTCATAATACCTTTCAATATCCTATCCATTGTTGACAACCCACGGACTAAACGCGTTTCCAGCAAATGTGCTGGAGTATGGGTTTTGACCCCCTCCATCTGAGCTCAAGGTTCATTTTAAAAAGTTGTCTGTTAGCTCCAATCTAACGGCGATAATAAGGATCGATTTTCTTTATTTGCATTCAATTTTGTGATGAAGAATATCGCTGCACTAGAAAATGAGTTTTGGCACCACTTCAAAATTATGAATGAAACGAGTATTTACGTGCTTATATCCATTTTTTTTTTGCTATAAATAATTTTAATTTATACAAATTTAGTACCTACTTACCTAATTATATGCTTACAAATATCTGTACATTATGCGTATTACAGTCTTTGTACAATATAAGGCTTATAGTTAATAAACTAGAGATAAAATAAATTCAAAGGACTGTCAGAAAATGAATGATAAGCAAGTTTACCATCACTCCCTTCGTTTACAGATAACAATAACAAATAAAAGATTTGAAATTACAATATTGTTTCAATTATTCTTATAAATCAATTAGTAAAGTTTGGCACAATATTCGATTAAAACTGGCAGTTAACGATGCGCAACACCCGGAGCTGAACTTGAAACTTTTTCTAATTTTTCAAAATGCTTCCGGGCATTCCTAATGTTAATCAGTGTTACTTCTGATGGAATGAGCGGATCAGACATGCAAACCATGACATAAGTATTGCTAGTGAACATGTCAATGTAAGCCGCAAACGCCGAGTTTCGCACTTCCATGCTCTGAAATTGGGCCGCCAATTTCGAACAAGACAGCTTGAACTGCTTAATGATATTAGAAACTTTTTCGAATCGATGTACGTCTCTGTGGTGCTTCCTCTGACAGTGTGAGATCACGAGAAATGTCGCCCTTTCAAAGAGCAACACCTCGTCGGCATCGACAATGTTGGCAAATTGTTGTAAGCTGCTTTCTAACTCTTTGACGTTAGGAATCAGCATATAAACAATGTTGGACCAAGCGCGGTACAAAGTCTCGTCCCAGATGGAAGTGCGAAATGAAGTGCAATCCAGAGGCATGGACAGACGCTTCAAATCTACTTCACGCTCCTTGAAAATCACATCTCGCTGATCTTCAGACACCAAGTCCATTTTGTGTATCAAGCAGAACACCTTGGCTTGGGGTGAGTTCTGGAGGATGGCTTCCAGGCACGTCTGGTAGTAGTGCATGTCTTTTTCCAGTTCCCTGCTTTCGACGTCGAAAACGTAGATCAGCACCTCGACGTTACGGAATATGTTGTCGCGCTGCGAGGCGAAGTAGTTCTCCATGAAGGCCTCCTGGCCGCCGCAGTCCCACAAGTTCAGGACCAAGTTGCCTAGGAAGCGAACGTGGGAGTGCTCGACATCGACTGGAAACAACAAAAGCTGTGAAATTTGGTTTATCGGAAGGGATGCTGAGGGTCTTACTGGTGGCTCCTAATCGCCTGGTGTCTCTGGCGATGTAGTTTGCGAATATGATGGATCTCATGCTGGTCTTGCCAGACCCGCTTTTTCCCATCAGCAGCACCTGTAATTTAAAATATTAAGTGTGATGTTACGGTTTAATTTGGGAGATTTTCTACCTTTTTCTTCATTTTGTGAACGTCTTGTGCTACTCGTAGTTAAAATTGAAAGATCATAGATCAAATCGGTAATCGCTAAAATAAATAAATTATTAATGACATATATGTCAATGTCATCATAAATGTCAACAACCACGTTCGGGAGGGGGAGAACGTCAAACTCACTGAACTGCCAAATTCTAGTGGCGTAGCGACGCTCAAGCGAAAGCCCGCTCGCGCGAAGACGATGGACGCTCATTTACTTTGGTCTGGCGTCCTCACGTGGCATCTGGCATCCGGCTAGAAATGATGTATGGAAATGATCCCTTGGCTTGGCGGTCCCTTGGTTATTGATTGACACCGGGACATGAAATGACTGATAAAATATCCGGGACAAAATTATCTGATTTCTGAAAAAATCTTTTGAGAAGCCATTATGCCATATGAATTTTTCAATTTTTCTACGCATTTTTGTAATCAGAATAACGAAGTGCATCGATTGTGATGACAAAACACAGGGCGCTTCGAAAAAACGCAAAAACATTGTGACACCTTGTATGTGGCACGAAAATCATAATATATTTATTTTAGTACAAAATCAATGGAAAATTATACTTGACATATTCCGAAACTAAGAAAAAAAAAATTCTTCCAGGAAAGTTTTTCTTTTTTGAATTATCATGAAGGGAAAGTTTTTATGGGGGGGGGTCTCCGTGTCGCGTCTCGCGTGAACACCTGTACCTATAGGTACTCTCTTCTCTTCTCCATAAAGACCAAAGACCTTGCGTGTATGACCTCCTACACGAAGTATCTACGTTGTGAAGTCTTGAAGCAAAATTTTACTTTCAAGAAATCCCAGCAGAATATCTAAAAAAACACGTAAAATACCGCCATGAAATAACTGAAAGCAGGTGAAGGTTCTTCGTTTCGCATCTTTGTATAGGTCTTACTCTTGCCTGCTGCGCATCCGCCAATTGGTCGGGTTTGACGCCTCACTGCACACTGAAGTTTCCACAGTCTGCCCTCATTCAGAGAGATTTTTATGGCGCATCCACCTTCTGTAGAAGGTTTATCGTTCGATTAAAAGTTGAAGTCTACTTCTTTTTGAGCGTGAAGTCCCTTCGCGCCTTCGGGAGTGATAGAAGTCAAGCCCTCTAGTGTTATAGGCATCACCCTCGGCATCACCTTTACCTGCCACACCACGCGACTTGTTGAGGAGCCCAGGAAACACAGGTTTTTACCAGGAATGAATTGAGATGAAGAGCTGAAAACTTGGAAACCCGATCAGAATTTGATGGGGAACATAGGGAGAAACATATTAAAAGACCCCATCTTTCCGACGCTTGCCATTTTTTTGCCATTCATTGCACACACAAATCACTATAGACTTATCGTGCATAGCATTGTTATTATCGTGAATTTTGATTTGATTTACTCGTATGATGACAAAATAAACTTCTAAAGTTCTAAACTTTTTTCTGGCTTTTTCGTACGCCGGCGCCGGGACGAGGACCGTGACCACTGACCATCGTCGAACGTCGAATGCCGCAAGAACCAGTTACCTGTTGAAAAAATGATGAAAACCGGTTCTTGGCATAAAACTGGAAATTTGCAGTTTTCCAGGGGGGAAAACTCGAAAACCGTTGGTCCGATTTCAAAATCCCCCCCCCCCCCATAGGTTATTTCAATGTTTCCTTCAGCTATGATTCCGCAGCAGGTCTGCACCTAAAATGGATATTTTGTGGGGTTTACCGCAGGTCGAAGTTTGCACTGCAGTTTTTTTGAATTCACGGAATGTGTCAGTTTAATTTTGCAAAAATCACCGCCGGAAAACCGAAACCATGTCGCATTTAAAAATGGGCCTGCATACACGACGTCCAATGCAATATACTTTCGATGTGGACAGGAAGCTGGTGCCTCAAAACTTACGTCATAAGGTACATGATTTTAACCCTCAGTCGAATGTGCGTTGATAAGGTTGTTGAAAATTTCTTTGTCTTACATGTTGGACCGGGGGCTTTAGGCTGGTATAGGCTTGTCAATTTTTGAAAAATGTCAAAAATTTACGTCATAAAGTACATGAATGAAACCAACGGGTTTTTATGTGGGAATATTCCCTTAATCAAAATCGGGTCATAAGTCAACATTTTTGGGGGCTCTTGGTCCATAAAACAAGTTTAAAATTGTCAAAAAGGGCCAAAATTCACCTCCTCCTGGAGACTTCTCTTTTGACATAATTTTAGGAATGAAAAACGATTCTTACATAATTTTTCACGTAGGTTTCGAATCTGTCCACAAAATTTTTTAATAGTAAATCGCTTACAGGGTGCAATATCGAAAACTTTTTCTCAAATCGTACACCCTGTATTTAACATGAAAACTGATTCCGTCTTTCATCGTGATTACAAATATATATCACACTTAGTGGGTTAGTCAACAAAACACCACTAACGCAGAACCACACATGGGAGTGAAATTGCTTCATAGCATCACTGGTTGTAACGAACGCCTGTAACGATGTGCTGTAACGTTAGTCTTTTTCGAGCGAATAACCGTTCATGACCGGTTACATTTGGTTATAGAATTTGGCGTTTGAGCGAGGATTTGTTATAAGCGGTAAAGGAAGTGCCGCCATTTTGATATCATCACCGGTTATACATTTCATAACCTGGTCATGGGGCTGGTTATTTGTTATGGTGGGGGAACAAATTGTGGCGGCAACAAGTTTGAATTTGAAAAAAGCAACGGTCCAGAATTTTCAAACGGCAGACGTAGCTAACCTAACCTCAAAAACTTGACAACTTGACTTGGCGACGAGGGGACGAGGGAAGAAGAATCGAAGACGATGGACTCATCTGTGATGGACCCACAAGAACATCGGATAATTCAGATGTCTGATGGCCGCCTGTTGTGGTTCAATCCTGAAAGCAGTACTTGTCATACCTCCTATTTATAGTAGAAATATGAATAGTTGATTTTCCATTCAATTCAATATATTTATTGTTCCTTCGGTATTACCTACACCATGAACAAGAAAACAAACAGGATTTCATGAAAATTGTATGTGTGATGTGATCACGATACACGTGTGATGCACAAAATTCGTAATCAGGGGTTACTTCGGAAACGAAATGTTCATCGATTCAAGTGACTGGATTGGCTGAATGACTAAATTTTTCATCTTCAAAGCTATCCTAGATTACGAATGGTTTAAGTACCTACCTACACGGTACGTAACAGAGACAAGTACAAGTACTTAACTATTTGTAGCTATTAGTCCCTCTTTTCCCGCCAAATGCTGATAACCAAAGTTATAACCGCAACGTTTTAGCGAGAAATGTCGGATGTCAAAAAAATGACAGTATCTGTCAATCTTATGTCAACCGCTAATAACCAACCGGTCATGAACGGTTATTCGCTCGAAAAAGACTGTTGTCTTGTCTGACCTCGGGGTGACCAGTGTCGTCCTAGGAAATGAAAGAATAAGCTGTTGCAGCGTTTGCCGCGTTCGGTTCTATTTTTTACTAATCGTCGACACTGGACTGCTCTTCGTGTTGTCGTACTGTTGGCCTGACAGGAATGGTTCTCGACTTGGCTTGAATAGATTGGAGAGCGGATGTGATTTATTATAGGGATAGGGAGGTATATTCAGGACCGGGCCTAGCAGGCGTGCAGTGCGTTCCGGCGCGCAGGCGAGTACGGCAGGCGGCAAGTCATAGGGGCGGTAATATAATAATTAAGTTGAATTTCGAAGGATTCTTTTCATTCCCGCATTTGGTGGGGCTCTCCACTGCCGGTGAGGGGGCGGCAATTTTTCGGTGGCACGCAGGCGGCAAATAGGCCAGGCCCGGCCCTGGGTATATTCTTCAACGGACGTTTACAATTCAAAAATAAAATCGAATGCCGCACACCCGAATGTAGACACAACTTTCAGGTACCTATGTACGATCGCACGCAAAATAAACGGAGACAGTGTTTCGCGCGGAGTGTACCGATTTAATGAATTTTAGTCTTCTTGTCACTGTGACACCAAGCCAAAATTCAGTAAATCGGTACACTCCGCGCGAAACACTGTCTCCGTTTATTTTGCGTGCGATCGTACGTACCTATTAAGCAGAAAAGCAGGAGTGGATGATTGAAGCCCAGAGGGGAAAAAGAATATTCGACAATGGACCTTTTCAATAAAGGCAGTCTCTCTCGCACGATTTACGTCACAGCCCCCACAGGACCGCAGTGTGCCGCGCACTTCATAACGAACGGAGTTTCCCTTGGAGATATCAGGCGCCGTTATAGCTAGACACCTCCAACTGCGCGGTATGAGCGCGCATGCATCTATCTCTCTTTTCTGAAAAGGTCCATTGAGGCTGAAACAGTTGCTTAATGTTCTAGATGTCAGCTGATTGTATAGCGATGATATTATACTGGTTTGATAATCAAGTTTTCATGTTTGGAAATTGATTTTTGACATTATTCTTTGTTAATTTTTTTAATGGTTTGATTTCACCTCAATTAAATGTGACATTCTAGATATAAGTACGGTGGCGAGCACATAACTGGAAATACTCATATCAATTCTGTCAATATTTCAATTTAACCTATGGTCTTATTTTGATTGGAGAAGATAATATCGTACGAACTCTAGAACCACGTAGTTACCTTAAATCACATTCACGAGGAACCTACCTACATACCTATGTAAATACCTATGTATTATATTTTTTCAATTGAAATCAATACCGGATCGAGTTTTCCAAACGACATTCTTATACTTTGTGGAGATTATTGGATTGCCATGCTGTGCCTGCCAGAACACAGTTTCCACCGTGCTGTAATATAACCGGGAAAATCGTACAGTAAGAAAATCCGTTACGATGTCACATTCGCATAATTATTTGTGGAGAATATTATTGATGAAAATAGATATTTATTGTATTAGGGGTATGAGTGAGATTTCATGTGACGGAGTATGGGAGTTTAGGCGCCGAGCGCAGCGAGAAAAGAAATAAAAGAAGTCTAATCGTGAAAAAATCATGTCGAAAGTACTCTGCCCTTTGAGTGACTAATAATAATAATAATAATAATAATAATAAGATTGATAATAAGAAAAACAAGATGATACAAACCGTGAGGGAGCGGAGCGGGAGTACGAAAAGAACACCTCTTCGAACGTTGTTTGCTGATTGATTCATATCTATAGAAGTTTCACTTCTTCCAAGGGTGACTATGGTCACGCACTCACGTTTTTTGAAAATTTCAAACTCTTCTTATGGACCGAAAGCCCTCAACATTTTTGTCTTACTACCGGATTTTCGACTAAGGGGATGCTCCCACATAAAATCCAGTTGGTTTCATTCATGTACCTTTATGACGTAAATTTTTGGCCATTTTTTTGAGAACTGACAAGCTCATACCAGTCTAGAGCCCCCGGTCTGAAATGTAAGACAAAGCAATTTTCAACAACCTTATCAACGCACACTAGACCTACAGGGTTAAAATCATGTACCTTATGACGTAAGTTTTGAGGCACCAGCTCCCTGTCCAATAGCAATTGAAATTTTTTGAAAACAGCCGATCCTCCCAGCAGGGAAAGACATCTGAGTTCAGTCCTGCATCAAATCTGGGTCGTCTTGGTCTTGGTCAAAACCTGAGTGAGCAGCCGTCTCAGGTGATATCTAACGGCCAGGAAAAAAAATTAAAATTCGTAGCACGCCACTGAAAGATAGTGGAAAATTCCAACTTCAGATTAAATTTGATTATTTGGTTGTGTCCTTCCTGTCGAATTTGGTTTCAGTCAATTAGATAGATTAATAGATTCTGAATATTTAAATGACTCCTGTTTGACAGTTGACAGCCAAAAACTAAATTTCACTTTACAACTTTACAGCTCAGCTTTACCTCACGACAGCCTGAGGAATTATAGGCGATGCAAGGAACGCCGTGCAGTCTGTCATTGGCGAAAGAATTTACGTGTAAAAAGTAAATTAAACCAAATTTCAAAAAACCCAGCCGCTCAAAGTTGCGTATTGGACCGAAATTGATGTAAGTACCTCCAATTTGCAATTTGCTTTCATTTTGGGGCTTCCCGGGACGAGTTTTTGTCGACCCTGAATGGGCCGCCGTCAAAATGACTTAGATTTGCGGCCGCCCCGTGCTCTTTTGGTGTCTACATGACGGTAACACAGCTCTGCGTCCCCCTAGTCGCACGTCCACGTATGACCAGGTCAGTTTTCGAAGATTTCAATATTAATTTGATAAGAAATATAATTTTACTTCCAGAGAATCAGTTTCACACCAGGTGAAAAGGCGGCAAGCCTACAATGCTAAAGTAGAAAATTTGCCTAGCCAACTAGAGTCACAGTACAAGTGAACCTACTATAACATTACCATTGTCGATAACATTACGTCAACATTAACATCATTGTGGATGGCCTATAAGAAGCGAGGAAATGCGCGATGCGCTGTTGCCACGTCAGGCATACTTGCAACGTTGCCACAGCGGGTGCCAAGGTGACGGTTATGTTCCCGCGACCTGCATTTCCGCCAGCTTCTTGCCCGCGCTTGCGTATTATGGGGTGCCAAAGTACCGCTGTAGAGATTCGCTTGTTTTTTGACATAACTCAGTCAAATCTTGAGTTTAGCACTCAATGTTTTTGATAAAGCAACAATTGTTCAATAAATTAATATTTATTACAACTTTGCAACAAAATAACTAGTGAAAATAAGATTATACCATATACCCATCTTTAGCACGCCATTTTCGTTCCCGCGACCTATAAGGTGAATCTTCACATCAGTGATGGATGCATGGATTTTGCGTGTTTTTTGCCCAGAGGAAGTCAGTAGTCAGCGGGGGCGGGGCCTGGGGTGCTCCCCAGAGCACTCCCGCGAGAACGGGGCTTCGCTTAAGTATCATTATTCGCCTCAGTGGCGTACCGGCAATACCGGCATGCGCTCTCAAGTTTGGAATAACATGGGAATAACCGATTTCACCATCGAACGTCGAAGCGGTTTTTATTCAAACCATTTTATGAATTCTAATCTTTATTTTCTAAGTGAAACTTCTATTCTCGCGCCTAGATCACAACACACCACTAACGCAGAACCACACATGGGAGTGAAATTGCTTCATAGCATCAGTGGTTGTAACGAACGCCTGTAACGATGTGCTGTAACGTTGTCTTGTTTTCTGTTCAGAAGATTACCGTATTGCGGAAACTCGTGGCATTCGTAGGCTCATGACTTATGATTATAGTTTGGTACCTACAAAGTTGCTGGAGTTGCCAGCTCCACCACTGGTTAATCCAACCAAACCCTTGCTAATCGCCTTTGTTTATTTTTAGCAAAAACCCTTTGTCCACTCCAGACTCCACTCCCGAATAGATTGGCTGAAATTCACAATCATTCCCCGCATCCAAATGCGTACACACCTTGCCCGTGCTGTGTTTATTTCATGCATTTTTAATGAAAGGGTGAATTCCCCAGCCAAAAAACCCTAAACAACAACTGTCAATGTGTCATATCAACCTAAAAGCAGGTGCGTGCATCTCCGACACACGTCCGCAGCGGGCTCTTTGTCTGTCCGCGGCAAATCGACGAAGACGGGCCCCGAAACGTGAGTCCGGCCCGCGCCCCGCCGTCGCACTAAAATGGTGGTCATCATTTACATGGAATAATCGGCATTTAGATATGGATTTTGTACATATCTTCCAATAAATGTAATTCGTTTTGGTGTAATTCCAATCGGGTGTACAGTTCGGGCGTGTTCAGCGTGCTAACAACAACCAGTGCCTGTCATACAAAGGTGAGTGGGATTGCTCATGGCGAGCACGCCAGTGCAGGTCTTTTTCCTCCAAGGGCTGACGCATACCGGCGCGCCCATGTACCGTCGGATTTCCGGAAATTGCCCACGCGCTTCTGACCGTCGTTTCGGCGATAATTGCAAACGTGGGTGCTGATTATTTTTGGGTTGCCTCTCTCCCGCAGGAACGAGCAGAGATGTCTTCGGACGACGAGAAGCCTCCTGCACCTCCGGTGCGACTCACCTCCAACAGGGGCACGGACATGCTGAACAGCTCCATCGCCATGGACCGGCCCCTGCCCAAGGAGCCCGACGACGCCGACCGCAAGAAGAAGGCGGCCAAGTCGAAGAAGGCCAGCAAGCTGTCGACGTACGCCTCGGACAAACCGAACATCTCCTACCCCACGAACTTCGAGCACACCGTGCATGTGGGCTTCGACCCCGTGTCCGGGGAGTTCACGGTAAGTCTCCAGTGCGAGGCGCTCTCATTTTCTCTGACGTGGGTAGGGGCTTGTTTTTTTCGTTGAGTTTTATTAACCGAGAGCATTCTTTTGCAAGCTGCCACTCAAAGTAAGTAAAAGAACGATGTTTTCCGTTTAGTTGCATTTAGATCTAGATTCTCTTGATGTTGGTTCTATATTTTTGAATCAGAATGAGCATTTTTTTTATCTAATGCATGTGGGGCGACTAAGGTGATTTCCATTGTATTCTATTCTGGGGCACTTCAAGGCACTTGAAGTGTCTGATGATTGGGAAAAACACTTACTCCACATTTACAGGAGAATTCGAATTCTTTTCCAATGAAATTGACGGTCTTGTGTACTTACACCTACATCTTGAATTCACCTTGTGAGAAGCTGCCAGATGAAAAACCCCTGTTTTTATATTTTTGTTCCAAATAATAATAAGAGGAATTCCCAAATTTGGTTCAAAAAACAAACCAAGTCCATATGAGAATACATAGAATGAGTTTAGGAATTTTACTCTGATTTATAAATGTTCATTCTAAAAAAACACAGATAGAATAAATGAAGAAAAAAGAAGGATTGTCATTATGAACACTTATGAACACTTGGTACTCATTTACTTACTGACTTTTGTATGCTGAAGTTGCATTGTAACTGGAGAAGTCTAGACAATGGCTTTGGAGAAGCAAGGGGGTTGTTTATAAGATTTGTTTGTATGATCCATTCCAAGCTTAAAAAAGTAAAAACCGCAGCTTGCCATGAAAAATTCGAGTTTTGTTGGTGTCCCTGATTTTTGATGTTTAATGTCATCTTGATACAAGGGAGGTTACGTTGAAATTTGTGTCCCAATGACATAAAACCTTCACCTGAACTACGCTATGTTGCCAAATTGTCATACTGGGGACTGCGTCGCTAACAGATCGCCGGTTTGCTCACTGGCCTGAGGCGCTTTCTTTCGGCGTGGATCACAGATCACGATCCTCTGGAACAGAGTCAAGTGAATTAACGTAGTACTTATAGGGCGCAACGAGCTCAGGTCACGAGATCACTTGCGACGAAATCACACTCCAGCGATAGAACTATGTCCTCCTGGGTCATTTTTCGAACTATATATTTTTACTGCTATTCCCAACACTTTTTACTATTGAAATAACGTGCCTAACGGTGTTTTCAAGACAAAATAAGATGGAATTAATGTGTCAGTGTCAAAATCTGATCTATATAACAATTAGATTTAAACGGCAATCCAGCAGGAGCAAACATCACTTTGACAAATTTGATTCAAACCGTCTGGCTTTTTCAATCCATCAGCCTATCAGATTGTCCAACTTGAAGAAAAAATATCACAGGCAACTGTGTTTTTTTTTTAAGCTTGGAATGGATAATAATCAAGTATCAAGTCGCCTTTGACTTTTACGTGACGTGACCTTCAACCTTCAACGTTAAAGACTAAACGTCATTTTGAAAGTAGGTAAACGTCAATGTGGTTTGAGCCCAAGTTTGATTCGTGAACTGCGGATCCTATTCGTTTTGGCCAATTTCTTACAGTCGTTTGAAATTGGCCAGTAGGAGCAACACTTTCAAAACGCTTTACGTAAATTTTGCCACTTGAATTATGAATATTCGTGACATTTTCAAATTAGACTTGTTGACCGTATTGTTGACACTTCAAATTTGACATTCCCACCAATTTTTTGCGGAAATTTCTCGGGAACTATACTTTCTCTTGGAATAAATAAAAAGAACCGGCAATAGTTCGGCTGGGTGTACTGAACTTTGAATCGAGTGGTCTGGGCAAATTTTCCAATTTAGCATTGTAGGCTTGCCGCCTCTTCCCTGGTGTAAAACTGGGTCAGTAATGTTACCTGTCAAATTGACATCAAAATGTTGAAATATTAGAAAAATTGACCGTGTCATGCGTGGAAATGCGACTCGGGGCCGCAGAGACATGTTACATTTTAGACACCAAAACAACACGACCCCCTTTGAATTTCATGGCATTCGGGATTCGTCTTGGCGATCAGGTGGCGCCAACACAAACTGATCACGCGGGCCTCAAAACAGCATGATATGGTAAATTGAATGTAACAACTTTTCACAAGAAGATCCTGCTGCAAAGGCAGACCAATGGCAGACCGCCTGTTTTTTATTTTGTTTATTTAACGTCGGCCTACTTCCGCAACGAGGCCCAACACCGACGCCGGTGAATACTTTCCTCCACTAAACCGGAAATTTTGCCAAACTCTTGTGTGTTCCAACACAGGGTAGGGATTTTTAACGATCACCAACATCATATGGGGTCACTAATCAACTTTTTACAAGTAAATCCTGCTGCAAAGGCAGACCGCCTGTTTCTTGGGTCTTTTTTGGCTGGATCAGGCCAAAGGGGCGGTGCTTCCATTGCGACACTCCTTTTTGGAGCGACGGCATCGCATTTTTCAAGTTGAAGCGTTGAAAAATCGAGCTCGCTCCAAGTTTCTCAACTGTCAAATTTCACAGGCTTCTTTGATTTCTTTGATTACATTTTATCTTTTCAAATTTCCAAATCAGAACTATGTATAGAAAATCGCCAAAACTTTATGTTTGGTAGCACGACAATAATTCACAACGACAGACGCCACGTTTGAAACGCATTTTTCGTACATTTCCGCCACAGATGGAGGGAACATTTTTTTGCGAGATACTTCCGACGCTTTTCTCCATTTTAGTAGATAACGTTGTAATTTTTTGTCCTATTGCCTCCTCAACGAACAAACCGATTTTGACAACATCTACATTATACCAGCTCTACTCCCAATTTTATAATCCTCTCCTTCATTTTCTTTTGTTGTTTTACCTGTTACGTCTATTCTTCATTGTTACATCATTACTTAGACATAAAGTTCTATGCTATGTCACATTATTTTTGAAAATGGCTTTATATATTTAATTAGCCGAAACTCGAGTAAATGATATAAAAAACAAGTGGAGAAGACTGATTTACTACAACTTTATATTGTCAATTGAACAAACTAAAAGAATCAAAGAAACCTGTAACAGTAGACAGTTGGAAAAACTATATCTAACCAATAGGGTGATTGCATGAAATTCGTTCACCTGATTATCGGCAGGCAGCGCAAGGATCGAGAGTTATGTTTTGACGTTTGTTAGCGAATTGCATTGGAGATTGGGGCACATAACAGGTGTAAGGCATTGTTAGAATGATTAGAAATCACAATCTCGATCTCGTAAACGCCGAATAAACCGGTATGTGAACAAAACACGTAAAAATGATAGTCTTTAGTGAGGTTAGCAGGTTAGTCCGGTTGACGTTGACTCCGACATGGATGAAACTTGACAGATGACAATGATACTATTGACATTTTGCCATAAACTCCCTCTACATGCAATCACCCTATTGAAGCGAGTTCGATTTTTCGACGCTTCATTCTAAAATATGCGATGACACCGTTCAAAAAATGTGTCACAATGGAAGCATCGACCTTTCGGTCGCTCCAGCCAAAGAGATTTACCAAGCCCTGGAGAAGTATTGGCAAAACAAGGAACATCCCGGCAGATCTGCACTTGCATTAGGATTTACGTGTTTAACGTTTGATAATACAAATTTCAAAAGACCCAGTCGTTTAAAGTTGCGTATAAGACCGAAATGGATATGATTACCTCACAGACCTCTCAATTAAGCTGGACTGCTAATAGTTGCCATGTGAATGACTCCCTGATGGGTCTCCAAAAAGCCGGCTTTGAAGGAGGCCTTGAACCGTCTTTGGGTGTTTCTGAAGGTTTTATTAGTTACCTCAGTTACTCAGTATGTCATCATAAATCACACCAGCCAAACTGACAAGTGTCTTTTTTTATGTTACCTAACTTTTCAGCTCATCTGTCTGTTGTCACGAATGGTGATCACCCATGTAAAAATTAAGTGGCCGCTGATGTGATCCAGGTGACAGAGATGCCAACCTGCGTTGTTATACTTCTCAGTGGTTCTGAAAAGTTCGTACCGCGACACATTTTTCTAGGTGATGAAATTATTCTGAAGACACAGTTTGTGATAGAAAATGTATTTCTTCTACCTGAAACTATCATTTGCCTAAGGTCACGAACATCTATACATGGAAATAAACCTTTGAAATGTACTTTCATGTGTTCCATTACCGCTTACCGTTTGAGAGCTACTGGGTAGCAAACCTGGGTAGGCCTCGATAGAGGTGTCACTTGTAACTTGTGATTTAATAAGGCCTAGTTGCCCTAGTTATCGGAAGTCCAGCTTGATTAAGGATGGAGTTGAATTAGTGAAATAAGGCGTTGCGGAATAAATTCCAGTGGGCTTATTCCTTGGCAGAAATTTATCCTTCAGGTTTCTTTCGAAAGCTACAAGTACAAGGAGGTACTTGTTTGAGCCGGGCCAAAAATATTTTTTTCAAAATTGAAGTTTTTTTGGATTTTGAAAATGTCTTTTGTTTAAGTAATTTACATCGGGAAGACGGGAGACTAGAGGCTCCCGAAACTGCCGTCAGGAATTATTTTTATAAACGTTTTGTGGGAAGACCACAAATTTACATTTTCAATTTTTACATTTTACACCCGCTGTAAAATGTCGTCGCCATGGCGGTGAGCATGGCGAATACATTTCTAAAGATAAGACCTGAATGGTGAATTTCTGTCAAGGAATAAGCCCGCTGGAATTGGTTCCGCAACGTCTTATTTCACTAATTTAACTCCATCCTAAGAAGTCCGTGGACTACCTTCAATTTGCCATTTACCTCCGTTTTGGGCCCCGCGCGAGACGAGTTTGTGTCGGCGCTGCCTGGCCGTCAAGACGAATTCCGAATGCTGTGAAATTCGAAGGGGTTCTGTGCGGTTTTAAGTGTCTAAACGTTGGTACTTAGCCTCTGTGGCCCCCGAGTCGCATTTCCACGCATGACATGGTCATGTTTTCAAATATTCCAACAAGATTCAAGATCTATAAACAAAATTATAATTATTATTGACACTTTTGAAGCAACTCCTTCCCCTTTACAACTTCACAACTCCGTGGATGGAGCTAATTTCGCAAAAGTGTATAATCTTGTGTTGAATGTTCGTTAAATTTGATAATGAGTTCAAAAAGTAAATTTGTCTAAAAAATCCATGTCGTTTACCGAACTCATTAGCACAGACTTGAAGGCTAAAATTAGTATTTTACATGATCGTGTATCAGCGTGGCTAAGCATTTCTCATTGCTTATGTTTATTTTCAGCGAATGTTTTGAATTTGAATCGCGATAGATAAAGAAGCGAGAATATGTGGAATTAGTGAATCAGCATGAATAAGAAATTATAAATACTTATCTCTGCAACTTTTTTTTTCGGCAGAAAAAAATTAAATGACCATGATAATGATGCTTCTCAACCAACTTGGACTTGATTTGTTTTGAAAACGATATCATAGATTGTTTCAATAATTATTATGATTTCGGTAGCGCATTCATTCATTTAATTCAGTGCCCACTTCCCCTCTATATCTACTACAATCTACATTTTTGTTTTTGTAAAAAGAAAATCATGCTTTATTCCATGAAAACAAAACTACTTTTTGAGCTGCTTGTAACTTCTTTACGTTTCCATTTGTTCGATGTTTATTCAAGTAAAAAAAAAGTTGATGTACAGAAGAAATGTTACCTCAAGTGTTCCCTTATCCACTGACTTCATAAAACACTGCTTGTAAATACAAATAAGTGTGGTTGAAATAAGGACTTCTTCACCACACCTTTTCGCATTTTTTTTTCTGTCAAACAAATATATGTATTTACTTTTCGAAACTCGAGCACAATGTAAATAAACGAATGTTCACTACTTCCTCTTGTCCGTTTTCGTAACACTATTCACCGTTACAAAATATTGTGTAGCAAACCAAACAGTACCGAACCGACTCGTGACGTTGGATTTTTGTCAACAGGGCATGCCGGAAGCTTGGTCCAGACTCCTGATGAACTCCAACATCAGCAAACAGGAGCAGAAAAACAACCCCCAAGCCGTTTTGGACGTGTTGAACTGGTACGATAACACTTCCAAGGAGCCTCCGAACACCAAGTACATGACAAAGACGACCACGGCCACCCATTCTGGTAGTAAGAAGCTGCAATTTTGTGCTAACGAGACAACATATCGATCTGATGCACACTTTTCACGCAGGTTCGTCGCTGAGTCGCGTCTCCAGCTCCAGCCCTAGCAGCACAACCCCCACGGAAGCAGAAGGCGGGTCCCATTCGTACCACAGTCCGGCACACGCCGCCAGTTCCGAAATCGAAGACGAAATCCCGCCCCCTCCGATCGCAAGCCGCCCTGAACGCACCAAGAGTATTGTAAGTATTTCCTTCCGTCTTCCTGGAACTGCCATTTCCATGAAGATTTTTGTTTGTTCTTCGTGAACATGTGGAAGAAACAAGCGTAATATTAATTGTCAACAAAATGTTCCAGTACACGAAGCCAATAGATGAAACGACAACTACAACAACAACAACAACAGCAACACAACAAATCACCAACAACAGCATCAGCACGCCGACACACAGTCTGAGTCCGGCTCAGACGACTCCGACTCACGGTGCCAATGCCAATTCGACGCCTCCAGCTCCGATATTGGATAGGAACAAGAATCAGGCCGGTCCTGAGATGTCGAGGGCGGCTTCGGAGAAGCGCAAGAAGAAAATGAGCGACGAGGAGATACTGGAGAAATTGCGGAGCATCGTGTCCGTGGGCGATCCCATCAGGAAATACACCAAAATCGATAAAATCGGACAAGGGTTAGTACTGAAGTAGACCAAAGTGGTTTTAGCCAGTCTCAAGCTCTAGCGTCGCTCGTGGCTCAACCGCATCGCGGGCTCAGTCCATTGCGCAGCTCAATAAAATTAAGCTAGTTGGAAGGGAACGACGACAACGGGATGGTGGATTGATGTTTTGTCAACCATGATATGATATCGTTAATTTTTTCAAATCTGTGAGTTGTATTGGAAATCGATATGTCAGTGAGTGAGGTCTGGTCAGGTAAAGTTGATCAAGAGATGCAGCAGTTTTATTTGGGAAGGTTGTATTTGAAATCTTTCAGGTGATATTGACTTTCTCGTGCTTTGGGGATGTTTTATTTTATGTGGAAGTCATGTTGGTAGCAATTCATCTGTCAGTGAATGAGGTCTGGTCAGTTGAATTTTGGATGAGCCAGGTTCAAATTCCGATGATAGAAGTCTTCTGAACAAAAAATTGCAAAATGAATGTAGGTGAAGGACGAACTGAAGTATTAAACGATTGAAATGGATGTTGTGACTTTGAGCTGAGAAGGAGTGAAACAATAGACAATATTAAAAATTCAAACCGCAAGCACAGGTCGGGAGAGACGTGTTCCTTGTAACTCCATAGAAACTCCCATATTACACTCGTGCGCGTGAGATTTACTCTTGGATCTAGTGCAGTGCGCATGCGTCCAAGAACATACCTAATTTAGCGTGGGCATAGCGTTCACTACAACGTTCCAGTCGGGTGATGATTGCAGCAACGCTTAGCGCGCCCAAAAGTTGGATGGGAAACCGCCAGTAAGTAGTGCCAATGGACGAGCCAGGGGTGGGTCTCATCTAATTCGAAGCCGACTGAAACTCCTCCTCGGGTGGTCCTGGGCAAACTCCCCGAGTATAATATACTTGCAACCGGCAGTACGCAATGTGTAGAGGAAAACCGGCAGCGCGGTCAAGGAGACTGACGAAATCAGGAACGTACGGTGCAGGGCCTGGATGATTATATTGACAGATTTTAGGGCTTCAAACTTTGCTCTGCACGATGTATTTAAATATTTTTGACAATTCTCGGTCTTTCAAGATGCCGCTTCATTCATTTAAAGGGCTAAATACGCGGTTAAAAAAAAATCTAGCTGCTGTTTATGCTATTTTGGATAATTAACGTGCAGTAACAATCCGATTTACATTACTAGAAATAAACTTCTCAACAAAAGAAGGAACATGCCGTCAATTCATTGGTATCTAACAATCCACCAATCAATGACTGAGGCCCGATTAGTTGAACTCTGGCTGAAATTCTAGTAAAATGCATGAATACTAGTGCAAAGCTTGCAGCTGAAATTTGCAAGATGGTGGTGTTTTTTGGGTGGTTTTGAAAGGTTGTCATGTATGTGGGTGTTCTTTGCAAATCATGCAATAATTAATAAATAGCCTTTCTGTTACTTTCTCTGTAAGTGTCCGGACTTGCTACACAAATAGCTATCTGAACAAGAAGAAATAAGAATAGACAGCTTTAAAACCGCAAAGTCGAAAATAATTTGCTCTAAGAAGGGGGCGTGGCCTTGCTATTTTTGGAAATTTTTATTTTTTTTAGAGTGTCTGAAAGACGCATCAAGTCAGATGTTTCTCTCGGATTTCCCTCCCTCGCTGTGATTACGATAATAATAGCTTTTGGGCGTAAAGGGTATTCATTTTATGTCGAGCGTTCAAATAGCATCGACGTTGAATAGCCAATGTAAATGAGACATGGGAACCACGAAAAAAGCTATAATAAGAGATAATCGTTTGATTTAAGATGCCTTATTATGTACAATTGGTAACAAATCAAAATTATTCAAATATACCTACCCATCTAAACTAAAAGCTTACCATGTAGTCTTGATGCTGGTGAAAGGCTTTTCAGAGACTTGGGATCTCAGACGTGGGCAAGTCACTTGAACTGAGTTATCTAACTAATAGGAACGTTTTCATTGTAAGAACTAAGATTTTATGACTAAAAGAGCTTCCTAATTCGCAATACAACCTTTACTGTCCAACTAGAGTTACCGTTTTCAAAGCCTACACAGTTGAATAAACAATATTTATTTGCTTAATTTTCAGGGCTTCTGGGACGGTTTACACGGCGATCGAAACTTCAACAGGCGTAGAAGTGGCCATCAAACAGATGAATTTGTCTCAGCAGCCCAAGAAAGAACTCATCATAAATGAAATTCTAGTCATGCGAGAAAACAAACATAGCAACGTAGTGAATTATTTAGATAGTTACTTGGTGAACGAGGTAAGTCGCACAAATTTTTTCCTTTATTATAGCAACACTATTGAATTTTTCTCATTCAGGAACTTTGGGTTGTGATGGAATATTTACCGGGAGGTTCCTTGACTGACGTAGTAACGGAAACTTGCATGGATGAAGGGCAAATATCGGCTGTGTGTCGAGAGGTTCTACAAGCCCTCGATTTCTTACATTCTAACCAAGTCATCCATAGAGACATAAAATCGGACAACATCCTGCTGGGCTTGGATGGATCGGTTAAATTGAGTAAGTTGTTGGTTTTTGCTGGGGCGGCGCATCTTTACATTCAGAAAGTGCCCCCCAGTAACCACCTTTAGTCGGGAAGTGGTACTGGGCGGCCCCTGTAGTCAGGAAGCTCAACTCCCATAAGTTATTATCGTCGTGATGTATATAATAATCATTGTCTTGTGATTCCCAGCTGACTTTGGCTTTTGCGCTCAAATCAGTCCTGAGCAATCAAAACGAACTACGATGGTAGGAACCCCGTACTGGATGGCGCCTGAAGTCGTCACTCGGAAACAATACGGACCAAAGGTACGAAGCATCTTAAAATTTTCCATTAAAAGTTATCTACAATGATGCATTCGACAGGTGGACGTATGGTCGCTTGGAATAATGGCAATTGAAATGATCGAAGGGGAACCGCCGTATCTGAACGAGAACCCACTCAGAGCTCTGTATCTGATCGCTACCAATGGTAAACCTGACATTAAGGACAAAGAAAAGTTGTCACCTGCCTTCCAAGATTTCTTAGATCAATGTTTGGCCGTAGAAGTCGACAAGAGATCGTCTGCTCGCGATTTACTAAAAGTAAGAATTTGTGGCTAATGATATCTCTTTTGAAATAAAACCTAATCGCGTTTGTTTACAGCATCCGTTCTTGAAGCTGGCCCGGCCGCTGGCAAGTCTAACGCCTTTGATAATGGCGGCGAAAGATGCCACAAAACAACATTAGCGTTAAGTACAAACAAAAAAGGCCCATATATATATATATATTTTGGAATCGGTCGTTTCGGAAATTATTATGTCGTGCGTCTATAATAATATAAAATTATATTTATCAAAAGATATGTTTTCTCTTCGTTTTGAAGTGATTGCGCTTCAAAGAATAACCCCTTTAGGACGTTTCTTGCTGACTTTTGTATATTACACGTGACAGACTATATCCCATGTTACTAGAAGTGCATTCTTTCGTTTAGGTAAAGTATATAATATTGTAACATAATTTGCTTGCAATTCTAGTTATATGGGTCATACTTTATTAGGGACGTAAGCATTTAATAGAGCTATGTTTGTATAAGTGACAGGAGACGTGTGCCTAATTTAACAATAATGCGCAGCACTATGTAAAATGAATATCGATGATAAGCATTTGTTAATTTATCTTGTTGAATATTATGCGGTGTCCCATGCGCGCGCCTTCCCTCCTCCAATCCGATCGATTTTATCTTGAGAGCTTTCTTTTATAACGCTTCAACGCTTTGATTCGAGCATGCAGCCAAACTAATCCCCAAATATGATTTCGTCCGGTCGTTTCGTCTTTTGTTACAGAACTGAAAAAGTATTATCGTCATCATTACATTGTACCATATTTTTATGATAGCCATATTTTATCATCTTTTTTAATTATTTGTATAAGCCATACATATATTTTACTTTATCTATTTTTCATCAAGTTAGACGTATGTTATCTTCATGATTTTGTATAAAAAAAGTTTTAGGACATATTAAAAACATATTTTGCCTGTCAAGAGGTATTTATATAGTGAATGTGTGTTTGTGTGGATGACTTAACTAGTTATAGTATTTTTGCACTAGTATTTATGGAAGAAATTAATATTGTGATTGCGTAGGTATATTGTTGCCAATGAAAGATGGATATAGTGTGTGGTATTACATAAATCATTTTATAATAATTAACTGTGGTGTTATTTGTTCCGAGAGATCATTAAGTCTGCTGTGGTACCTCTCAAAAACGTCACTGATTTTGGGTGAAAAGCAAGTAGCAATAATGTCCGTCTATAGCATACTCTGACGTAATTGCCAGCATCATGAACTCAGGATAAAGGTGGTCGCAACATTGGTCAAATGACACGTTTTTCAGACATTCATAGCTAGAGGAGCACACAAACGATTAATTTAGGCAGTAGACTCGTTTTCTTCCTTTATTCAACGTCGGCCTATTTCAGCAACGTGGCCGAATACCGACGCTGGCATGCTTTCCTCCACTATACCGGAATTTTTGCCAAACCCCCCCTGTGTGTTCCAACACAGGGTAGGGACTTTTAACGACCACCAACATCGCATGGGGTCGGCACCATCGTTCACATTTTACGTGCTATGCGACACACGGCGCGCGCCTTGCATTTATCAAGCACGCCAACTGAATTAAGGAGCTTGTTTTCGAACGTTGAGCTTTGTTGTGGGAATCGAACTCGCGACTCCTGGCTGGCAGTCGAACGCGCTGACCACCACAACACAAGCTCATTAGTAGGCTCGTTGGAGAGCTAAAAAACCGCTGCCGTGTGATGAGACTCATGAAATATTCATTTTTCGGTGCCGAAATGGCGCGACTACTCATAGTAGGTGGAGAAAAGAAAACAGTAAGTAAAGTGATTTTTTGTTGTAATACAGGTGTCCAGAAAATGGCGGAAAAGCTCTCCAGTACGTTGTAAGGGACCTTTCAGAGACTCCGAAAAAATAAAAAAAAAATCTTCGACTTTTATTTTTGGGGTTATTAATGGTCAAGGGCCTCTTTCTAGTTTTCTTAATTCAAAAGATTTTAATTCACTGTTGTGATTTTTTTTTATAGGGCGAGTCAAACTAAGAAAATTAATATCCGAAGGACCAGTTTTTGACCAAAAATTTTTTCAAAAATGAAAGTCGATGATTTTTTCAATTAATTTAATCAAAATCTAAATTTAATTTAATTTAAATAATTTAATTTAAAATCTAATTTTAATACAGGTTTCCTCAAAAGAGAGATGGCGAATCCGCGAACCGCGCAACTGTTTTCGGCACGTTCTGCGCAAAGTGTGCCATGAGTGATCGCGCCATTTGTATTTACATTGCTCCGCAGTGTTAAAAGTGTGTTTTATTTTTTGAATTTTGAAGCCAACCATGCTGGGAAAATCGCTAAAAAATATAACGAACTTCTCAATGAATATTGCAAATGAATATTTCGCAGAGAAGAATTTGCCAGAGGCATTTGATGCACGTATACAACTATTTTTGTAATGGATATATCAACGATATATAGACGTGCGCAGAAAGTACAGGTAAGTGCGCGTCCGAGGTCCCAGTTTTAATATTTTTTATGGTGTATTATTATGGCCATCACTATAAATTTGAAGTGTTTGATGCAAAAATGTGGCCAAGTGTACCTTCGAATTAATAATAATTATGAACTAAGCAGGAAGAGCTCCCTACTATAATAACGCTGAAGGGCTTGGGGTTCTTTTTGGTTCTTCGAGTGTCACGTCGTATTTTATGGATCCATGCTTTCCTGACCCTCGGATCTGTAGCGAACCGATGTAGGGACAGATTCGCTGTATAACTTGTGGACTTGCATAGTGGCACACAACATTTATTTTCCATAACTCCATCAAAACACACGTTCGGCTTATGGAATCGGGGCAATGTTGGCACAATAGGACTGCGACGATTTACTGCGCAATCGAACGTGACGTCACGGGCCAGAAAGAGACGCTCAATAGGTCCCTTCGTTTCGGTTTTTTTGAGTGCGCATGTCTGGCGCGAATTTCATAGTTTCGTACACCGATATTTAAAATTAACACTAAAAAATATTGTAGGGCACCTAAAATTCCACAAATAATTTGGTTGAATGTTAGATACCATTTTTTATATTCAAAGGAAATGTTTCATTGAAATTCAGTTCGATGATCATTTGTGGAAGTTCAGGAACAACGAAAATGGCAACAGCGCTCAAGACTACAAGACATCGGCGTCAACTGTCACTTGTGACAGTTATGATCATACTTCTCGTTTCTACCTGACCTATATTTCATTTGCTCATGTTTTGACGAAAGAACACAACTTGTTGAAAATGGCTGTACCGAGAAGGAAGTTCAAAGAAGGTACGAAGAGATGCATTCACGGTATGTGTAAAAGTGACAGCCAGGAACCAGTAGTCGTTCGTCCGGCGGCTAGACAGAGCATGCAGCGTTGACATTCAACTGACAGGTGTACGAAAGTTTTCAAAATTTGGAGCCTTCAAGCATGCGCACCTGCCCAAACGAAGTACCCTATTTAGGAAACCTGTATTAGATTTTTTTTACCGATTTTGACTACATTTACAGTAACATTTTGTTGTTCTAATCAAATTAATAAAGTTTTGAATTTGAATAAATATTTTTTTGTGATTTCCTGAAGGGTCCTGCACAACGTGCTGCAGAGCTTTTCCGCTATTTTCTGGACACCTGTATAATATGTATATTCATTTGGTTCTTGAAGGGTTTCCAACCATTTTATTCCCAGTTTCCTAAAAGTTTCCCAGTTAAGATGCAAAACCGGCCTGGCACATCAAGACTAGACTCAAATGATGAAGCTCAAACCGAGGCTCAAACATACATGATGTTTCAATGGAAACGAGCCACTCTGAATACATTTTTGTCAGGTGAAATTGAAAAAAAATCCCGAGACCCGTCGATTTTTGTTTCGAGGGGACATCTAAAGCACGTAATAATTATTATAATACTTGAATCTTGTCTTGCAGTATTACGGTTTATTAAAGTATACATATAGTACAAGTGAGCGGACTGAAAGTCTCGACTTAACTGAATAATATGAATAAGTAGATGTGAGAAGAAAAAAGAGGCTGTGAGCCACGGGGTGTTTAAAACCCTCCAGATGGCGGCTAGCAGGGTCGGCAGTGGTGTTTGTTACAGTCCTCCTTTATTGTTCTGCCTAACAGCCTAACGTCTCGTGGCAGAACAATAACAACAGTTATGGTGGTGGCGCGGGCCCATTTTCCGCGGTCTACGCTTTCGTCGCCGTGGGACAGGGGCCTCTTCTGCACTATAGGTCGCGGGAACATAACCGTCACCTTGACACCCGCTATGGCAACGCTGCAAGTATGCCTGAGGTAGCAACTGCGCAATGCTCATCCTTTTCGACGTTGAATTGACATAAAACGCTCGGGCAAGCGCAGACAGGGTGCCAAGGTACCGCTGTAGAGATTCGTGTGTTTTTAACATTACTCAGACAAATCTTGAGTATAGCACAATTATTTTTTTGAAAAAGTGGCAATTGTTCAATAAATCATCTATATAATTTATTACAACTAAAGAAGATAGATGGTATTCACAAGTACTAGTGAAAATAAATTATATCATATACCCATCTCTAGCACGCCATTGCTGTCCAACTTGAAGAAAACATATCATAGGCAACTGTGGTTTTTTTATGCTTGGAATGGATAATAAAGTCTAGATTGACTGGGCTATATAGCGAATTGAGGGGAAATGAATTCTCTTTCCGAACAAAATATTTTCAGCATTTTCAAAAACCCCTCTCTTCCCCCTAAAATACTCCGAATGTCCAATTTAATGGGGGAGGGGTTGGAAATTTAAAGAAGATTGTTTTCAGATAGATAATTAAATTCCCTGTATCATAAATAAAACACTGTGAAACATAAATTCCAACTTCACTGGTTAATAAGAGTTTTTTTTTTAGGAAAGAAATGTGGTACTATAGGTAAAAGAACACCACAACATAGTCGATACAAAATTTAATTTCGTTCACAAAGCTTTCATATAAATTAGGTCACAAGTGATATGCAAACACTAATCGATTTTTGTACTTTCACTGCCGTCTGATAATGATCCAAGCATTTTGAATTCGAGCAACTTTTCACTATACTTACAAAAATATATAAATACCCTGCACAAAATGAGTATGTAGCACTGCAGTAAAAGTATGGAATCCAAAAATACGGATGAGTAAATTCACAGATAAAATAGTTTTATTTGCATAAGATACGTTTTTTGCAGAAAGCATTTTAATTCGCCTTCGGATTTTTGGCATTACAGTTTTTTGGTTTCACAACAGATGTATACAATTCTAAACAAAACCTATTCAAGAAGTCATCAAAAGCACACACTTCCTTTTTCATGCAATGTGAGTCATCACTCCATTTATTTGGCTTATTGGTATTAGTTCGCATTTCCATAAATGAAAATATACTTATTTTACTACAAAACATTTAGCAATAGTTACTACTGGATAGTTATCAATTGGTGAAATATTTAATCGATTATTATTTAGTTTAGGTAGGTACCTACTACACCAGTGGTAGAAAATTTGTTTCTAAGAGAATCATCAGAATTTATTATTACTGAGGAACTTCATCAGAAATCGATTTTGTTTAAAAATTACAAACTTGAGAGTGTAGATACATACTTTTGATAATAATTACAATATTAGTTGAAGTAGATAGATATTATGGTCTTTGGTAAAAACTCCGTAGGTACATTGAGAATAATCAATTATTAGTAAGTAACTTTTTAGATTTTAGTCATTGTTAGGTATTAACTATTGATAAATGTCACACAAACATTGAAATCTTTTAGGCCTATAGTTATCACTTCGAAAGTCGACAGAACACAAAAAATTCTAGTTATCAGATTTGGCCGGTATAAAATTAAGCGAGGCCGAGTTGATGCAGAAACGTTTCTTCGTAGGCGCCGGTCCGTCATTGAAGACGTGTCCCAGATGAGCACCGCATTGCGAGCACGTCACTTCAGTCCGAATTCGCCCTGGTTGGGATATGAGGAGTAGTAGGTTTGCTCCAACTAATAGAGAGGTAGAAGGGATCTCAGGTAACGGGAGAGAAGCAGATGAACCAAATAACCATATGATGAAAATAAAAAATAAAAAATGGACGGTGTACAATTTTGTTTTTTTTTTAAATAAAAAAGGACGTTTTGTGTGGGTACAAATAAAGCGAAAAAAAAAGGAACCAGGGACCAGAGAGAACGGGGAACAAAAAGAAAACAAGTCACATTAGCCTCCCAAAAAAGGAATATTGATACCCAAATACAAACACAGAGAGTATTACTTGCTATAGAAGTACAAACATGGGTTAGAGAGAGGATATGATGACAAACTACGATTTTCTATGACAGTGCAAAATGATTGTGTATCGAAAGGAAACGGTTTTATTAGGAAGCAAACCAAAAAAAAACAACATTAGAGCATGTGAAATGTACAAATTGTGGTTTCAGCTTATCAGTTCCGAGTGTTTACAGAATATGTTCCGTTTTCGACCTTATGCAGTAAGGAAGGAACTCGCGCTTATCTTAGAAAATGTTATTATTTTAGGTGGTTTTCCATAATTAAATCCTATATTAGGTATACGTAGTCCTTCCAGCGGAGCCATGATTCGAGTGACCTGGTAAAATTTTCTAGTTTAGCTAGCTTAGCATTGTAGGCTTGTCGCCTTCTTACATGATGTCAAACTGGCTTGTCCAAAAGTTATGCTGCCTGTTAAACTGACATAAAAATGTTGAGAAAATTAAAAAAATTACCGTGCCATGCGTGGAAACGCGATTCGGGGACTGCAGAGTCGGGTTATCGTTGTTCAGACACCAAAGCCGGGAGGCCCCCTATGAGTTTTTCAGCATTCGAGATTTGCCTTCTTGGCGGTCAGACAGAGCCAATAGGAATTCGTCTCCCGCGGGCCTCAAATAGTGTACTTGAAATAGTAAAAAAGTTATCGACGATTTTTTCCTCTGTGGTTAGCTCATTTCCACCTGTTGAACACGTTGGAAGCATACATCTCTGTGACGCGTACTATCAAGTATATAGGGTGAAAATTCAAAAATAAATCTTTGACAATTTTTATTTCGATCAAGCAATCCTCGAGAAAAACAATCTCTCATTATTTAGCAACCTCATAGTCTCCGATTGATAGCCGATGGTATAATACGTACAGGGTGAAATCAATTTTTTTATCTTCATCGAATCAATCCAGACAAAAACCAATTCCAGCTCTGTTACAAGCCTATAATCTCTCATTCAATATATGAAAATGCCACATTCCTCAAACCCCTAAGCACAACCTACAGGGTGAAACATACTTTATTTGTTTTATCCTTTTTCTGAGTGGAATTAATTCGGATAACAATCTTATCTGGTTCACTGGAAAGCTCAGAGTTTTCCGCAAGCCATATAAAAAAATTGCATCTCTAATATCACTCTGACTTGATATACAGGATGAATTACATGTTGCTTCCACTTTTGTTGTGCGAGGAATTGCTAAGGAAATTGTCCTTAGCAACTCCTCGCACAATGAAAATCGCAAAAATGCTTGATGCTACTTACAGTAGCCAGTGGTTGGAGTAGTTGCAGAAATGTAAATTTTCAAGATGTTTTATCCAATCCTATTGAATAATGCACGCATTATCACGATCATACATGCCTGCATTTTTCAATAAGACTGGATAAAGCATAGTATTCTACTCGCGGGTAATGGATATTACCGAGGATATTACTCATTCGGATGCTTTACGACACTCCGCCAAGGCTCGTGTCGGCAAACTGCATTCTCATGAGTAAGAAGCAATCATTACCCGCTTGTTGAATAATATACTATTGCCGAACACTCTAGGCTCTCCTTTGAAGTAGGTAAGATTATCATCCGAATTCGTGAGACTCCGGAAAAAAATCAAATAAAAAAGAAAGGTGTTTCACCCTGTATGTCATGTTTTAGCAGTTTGAAGAATGTGACATTTTTATATCTTGAATGAGAGACTATAGACTTGTAACAGAGCTGGAAATGGTCTTTGTCCGGATTGATGAGATGAAATTTATTAAAAAAAAAATTGATTTCACCCTGTACGTAGAATACCAGCAGCTATAGAGGGGTAAATTTTTCACACGTTCACTAGAAGACCATAAGGTTGCTGAATAATGAAAGGCTGTTTTTCTCGAGAATTATTTCATATGAATAAAAAAGTTTGGAGATTTATTTTTTAATTTTCACCCTGTATACTAAGTAGTATGCGTCACAGGGATATATGCTTCCAACATGATGCACAGGTGGGGGATGAGCTGACCATATAGCAAAAAATCGTTTGAGAACTATTTTCTCCAAGTAAAAAATCTAATTCAAATATACTAGAAATGGGGTAAATGGCAAATTGAAGGTGATCACATTAATTTCGCTCCAATATGCAACTTTGAACGGCTGGGTTTTTAAATTCCTTGTTTTGCAATAATACTTCAAAGCTTGCCAGGTCTCTGGCTGGAGCAGGTCAAAGGGTCGGTGCTTCTATTGCGAGACTATTGGTGAAGCGACGGCGGCATCGCAATTTTTAGACTGTTGATTTAAGCTTCGAAAAATCGAACTCCCTTCAAAAGATTAATACATTTTTCTCAACTGTCAAATGTCACAAGGCTGCTTTGATTTGTTTATTGACGAAAACTAAAGCAGGTAGGAAAATTACGACATTTTCTAATAATACGGAGACAAGGTCGGACATCACGGGGAGCAAAAATTTTCTGGCCACCTATAGCGGAAATGTGCAAAAAATCGTTTAAAAAAAAATCGAAAAATGAGCCGAATATCGTCAGTGCAACTAACCGCGAAGTTTTGAGGATTTTTAATATATACACCCAAATGGTCTAGGGATCACCGCGAAATTTTGTTTCGGCTAAGATGACAATTTCTCGAGAAAACATATAGGCCGATTTTGGAAATTTTTTGTGATGCTCGATAAAGTAATCTTTTGACTACAAGGTATCACCTTAGGCCACCCTATTGTTGACCTAATGTATTATGTACAGGATGACAATGGAAGGAGCGCAAAAATGACCCCACTTCTGCAAGGTCTTGTTTTGAGAAAACAAGTCGCAGAAGTTTCTAGTCAACATTTTTGGAAAGCGTACATCAATATCCCAAAACGGTTTTGCACTTTTGATCGTATTTTGTTTTTTCGAAGAGTTATCGATTTTTTGTGATTTATGGACCGAAAATTATGTTGTGAAGAAGCATTTCTGATGGGAAAAATTGCAAAATTGGTTACTATAGCAATCGTAATGCAACGGAAACTTGCCATTGGCTCATTTTGAACCACATCGGGCTATTCAACATGTAATATTCTGTGATGTAATCACAGATGTAATGCAATGTCGTAGCATGCTTGATTTGTCATAGTCTTCTGAGGGCCGATGGGTTCAAATTGTTTCATGATACATTTGACAGAGCTATTGTGTACGTTCCTGTCTAATTTCAAGGGTTAGCAAGACCGCTGGCAGAGTCTGCACCAAAAAATCCAAAAATCACAAAAAAATCAATAATAACTCTTTGAAAGAACAAAACACGATCAAAAGTCCGAAATTGTTTCGGGATATTAGGGTACGCTTTTCGGAAATGTCACCTAGAAAATTCTGCGACTTGTTTTCTCAAAACGGGACCTTTCTGAAATCAGGTCATTTTTGCGATCCTTTCATTGTCACTCTGTATATCATACAGAGGATCAACAATCGGGTAACCTAAGGTGTTACCTTGTAGTCAAAGGATTATTCTATCGAACACCACAAAAATTTATAAAATCGGTGAATGATTTCTCGGCAAATTGACATTTTATTCGAGACAAAATTTCGGGGTGATCCCTAGACCACAAGACCATTTGGGTTTGTACAGGGTGGTCCAGGTTTTAGTAGAAATTTTTTTAGGGTCGATAGAAAATCAAAAAAGAAGAGGACCTGTCCTGAAAACTATATATCTGAAGCGCATAATAACGGAGCTATAAACCTTCAAAGTTGAGCAAAAAATTTCGTTTTTTTTTTCGGAATAACTTTTGAACTATTGAACCGATTGAGCCCAAATTTTAAACAGATATTTGTCAAACACATACTAGGGTAATACTCGGAATGAATTTTTCGAAAATTGTTCAGTGGCGTAGCTGAAAGGGGGTGAGCCCGTTTTTACTCGGATATCTTCGACGCCACTGGATATTTTTGAAAAATGATCGATGTTTTTGATTTTCCAGTTAATTTTGGAGGGAAAACCTCCGTGATTTTTCTATGATTGGAGCAACCATTCTCGAGATATTTCAGTTTGAATGAACAAAACCACTCAATTAAATCGGCACCTTTCCCGTCGAGATCTTTTAATCCGGAACGCTATTTTTCAAAAGGCAATTTAAAAAATGATATCATGTGAATCACAATTTTTTTTAGTGAGCGATCTTTGGAGCCTCCCCCCAAGTGTCTTGGTTTCAAAAAGTGGTACGAAAGTTCCAATTTAATTGAGTGTTTTTGTTCATTCAAACTGGAATATCTCGAAAACGGTTGCTCCAATAATGGAAAAACCATGGAAGTTTTCCTTTCAAAATTGACCGGGAAATCAAAAAATTGATCATTTTCCATAAAATATCCAGTGGCGTCGAAGATATCTGGGTAAAAACTAAGGGGCTCACCCCCTTTCACCTACACCACTGAACAATTTTCAAGAAATTCATCCTGAGTACTAGCTTAGTACCTATGTATTTGACGAATATCTCTGCAAAATTTGGGCTCAAGCGGTGTCTAATGGTTCAAAAGTTATTCGGAAGAAATGAAATTTTTTGCTCAACTTTGAAGGCTTATAGTTCCGTTATTATGCGCTTCAGATATACGGAGTGGTCCAGGTTATAGTAGCAATAATTCACCATTCGATGGTCCATCGAAAACCAGGTCGACATGCATAATTTAATCGAGGGGCCAACCACTCCGGGAATACCTGTACAAAATGTTAAGAATACTTAGGGAATACTAGGGAATACTTGGAGAATACTAGGAAATATATGGAAATACCGGGAATATTCGGGAATACTCCGGAAATACCTGAGAATACATGGGAATACTCGAGAATATGTGGGAATATCAGGAAATATCTAGGAATACCTAGGAAATACTGTATCAGAAAACCTCACCAGAGATCAGGAGACGAGCCGTTTCCATTTGTTGTGGAAAAAATATCGTCGTTCGAAAGAAAAACGAGACAGAGAGAACAACACAGTTCGAGGGTGAAAGAATCGGTGCTGTGAATTTCTGGGGAAAAGCGGTCATAAAGGGAAAGGTAGACGAAATTGTCATACATTTTTTAACAATTGCTTCTCCTGCATGCGTAAAATAGTAGTAATACTTATACGAGAATTTTCATAGAATTAACAGCTTATTTTGATCTTGTTCACCTAATCTGAACAAGTGAATATCCCCTCACGTGCGTGAGTCGCAATAGCGCATTTTCTTAGTGCATATCTGTTATTGATTGAAATGAAGTCCAGCTTGAGAATAAGAATGTTCGTACGAGACAAGAGTAAGTTTCACGTTTCATTACAATCGTTCCACTAATAAGAAATTTCAGTGTGACGACCAAGATGGCCAATCATGGAATTCAGTTCGAAAATAAGAATGATCATACAAGACGAGGGTAAGTTCCAAGTTTCATGCAAATTGTTCCGCTAATGAGAAACTTCAATATGGCGGCGGAATCATGAACCTCAACTTGAAAATAAGAATAATAAGAATAATACGAGACAAGAGTGACAAGACTAAGCTCGAAGTTTCATCACAATCGTTCGACTAATAAGAGACTCCAATATGGCGGCCAAGATGGCGGCGGAATCATGAAACTCAGCTTTAAAATAAGAATGATAATACGTGACAAGGATAAGTTCAAAGTTTCACGAAAATCGTTCCACTAATAAGAAATTTCAATATGACGGCGGAATCATGAAACCCAGCTTATTGAAAATAAGAATGATCATACGAGACAAGGTTAAGTTTGAAGTTTCATGAAAACCGTTCCACTAATGAGAAATTTCAATATGGCGGCCAAGATGGCGGCGGAATCATGAAATTCAATCTACTCAATGGCCACGCTGGAAGACCTAAGCTATCCATCGGCAAGAAATTCAGGACTCTAGCTTCATACCCCGGGGAGTAGTTCAGCTTCTTAGAAGTGCAAAGGAAATCTTTGTTTTTTGATAATAATAATGATAAGTATGTATGGATAAAAAAAAGTCCACTGGCCACCCTTCCTTGGGGACATTTATAGCTATCCATCAGAAAAGATTCCAAGGCTCTAGCTTCATTCCCCGAAAAGGAGTAGGTACAAACTTCTTAATTTCTACACGGACAGACAGACAGACAAACCGGCCATATAAGCGTCATTTTCTTACGAAAATGCGCTAAGGTACCTGTGTGGCGAAGTATATGGCATAATAAACAAGTAAATATCCCCTCACGTGCGTGAGTTGCAATAGCGCATTTTCTTAGGGCAGATCTGTCATTGATGGAAGTCATGGTTGAAAATAAGAATGTTCATACGAAACAAGAGTAAGTTTCATGTCAATCGTTCACTAAATAAATAAGGAGATTTAAATATGGCGGCCAAGATGGCGGCGGAATCATGAAATTCAGTGGAACGATTTTCATGGAACTTTGAACTTACCCTTGGCCTTGTACATATGTTCAATCTTATTTACAAACTGGATTCCATGATTCCGCCGCCATATTGAAATTTCTTATTGGAACGATCTTCATTAAGCTTGGAACTTCCCTTGTCTCGTATGTTCAATCTTATTTTTGGCGCATTGTCTTAAGAAAATGAGGCCGGTCTGTCTGTCCGTCCATCTGTCCGTGTACAAATTAAGAAGTTGTACTCCTCCTCGGGGAATCAAGCTAGGGCCTTGGAACTCTTTCCGATGGATAGTCAAGGGTGGCCAATGGGCATTTTTTTTAATCTATACATCGTTATCATTATCATTATCATTATCAAAAACCAAAGACTTCCTGTGGACTTCAAAGAAATTGAACTCCTCCTCGGGCGATGAAGCTAGAACCCTGGAACTTCTTTCGATGGATAGCTCAGGTTCTCAGAGGTGGCCAATAGGCAGATTGGATTTCATGGTGGTGGCGCCATCTTGGTCACCATATTGAAATCTCTTATTAGTGGAACGATTTTCATGTAACCTGGACTTACCCTTGTCTCGTATGATTATTCTCATTTTCAAGCCAAATTTCATAATTCCACCGCCATCTTTGCCGCCACATTGAATTTTTCATTAGTGGAACGATTGTCATGAAACTTGGATGTCTTGGAACTTACTCTTGTTTCGTATGAACATTCTTATTTTCAAGCTAATTTCATGATTCTTCTGAAACTTGGAGACTTATCTCTCAAAATTTGTTACAACTAGTACCTAACACCCTGTATTACAGGGTGAGTAAATAGTAAGGGATCGGAACACTACGTTTCACCCGTTCAAGATTGAAATATGATTCAAACGCCTATCCACATCGTTTTTCATTCTGCGTTGGCTGCGTCACTCAAAAAAAATTCAATTATACAGGGTGAGGTGAGTCATATAGTTCAGGTACCTATAAGTATGTCAACTTTTTTTTCAAATTGGGCATCCTATATTCTATCGCATATTCTTATTAGCCTTTAAAGGCTAATACTATACAATACTAATAGGTTCAGGGCGGTATGAAATGTTTAATGTTTGACGTTTTGGTGCGGCGTTACCGTCTTGAAATTTGGAATACATTGAGAAAAATGACATCTCCATCCACATGACGGAAAATTGTATGAAAATCGGTACGTAAAATTGTTTATTCAAGAAAGTCATAACTTCATTTAATGAAATGGCACCCCCTGTACTTTTTGACATGATTGGATCTGTCTGTGGTCTGGCTACATTTTTCATAAGGGATGTCCTATACCTAAAATGCATATTTTTTGAAATATTCGACATTTTTGAGGAAAATAATTTTTCACACCCTGTACTGTATCTAAAGCCAAACCTTATCAAGTCAGGCAGGTAAAGCTGTCCTTTTTCCTCGTGATGGTACCTATACATTTTTTTGACGTTTTGATGCGGCGTTGCCAAACAGATTTTTCTTTAGATTTCAACGCATGACTATTATTATTAGTATTTACTAAAAAAGAATCTCACTGCTAAGTTTTATACTTATAAGGTTATTTAATAACGTCATAAACCGCGAGGGTGTGTCAATTCAAGGTTTTTAGGCCTCTAACTGCGATATATTTCAATTTGGGTGCATAGGAAATACTTTGGGAATACCTGAAAATAATTGGGAATTTTAGGAATTACTGGGGAATACAAGGAAATACTGAGGAATACATGGAAATACTTGGAAATATTAAGAAATATTAAAGAATACTTGGGAAATAATAGGGAATACGTGGAAATGCAGGAATATGTCGGAAATACATGGTATTCTCGGAATACCTGTACAAATTTTCATGAGTGGTTGGCCCCTCGAATTTAATTTTTTTCTAAAACGCTTTCTAACAGAGATACAGCCCTTCAAAGTTCAGTTTTTAAAATCATCTTTTTGCAATAACTCTTAAGTCATCTAAGCGATTTTGACCAAATTTGGTACAAATACTTATGCAATAAAAACCCATCACTTGACGTAGATAACTTTTGGCAAAATTGTCCAGTGGCGTAGATACGGAGGAGTTGTTTTACTTCTCACACCCTATTCTGTACGCCACCGAATATTTTTGAAAAATTATATTTTTCTCGAATTCCTTGTTCAATTTAGAAAAGAAAGTTACTCTTGTGAATTTTTTATTAGAGGCTTGATTTTCGAGATATTTGGGTTTCAAACTTTGGAAAACATCTCGAAATCGCCACTTTCCAGAGCCCAAATTGTAAACTTATTCCAGTTGAGGAATCATGAGTTTTCTTTGATTTTAATTTTTAGGCCCTTGAAAGTCGCGATTTCGAGTCGTTTTCCAAAGTTTCAAACCCAAATATCTCGAAAATGAAGCCTTTAATCAAAATTTTACATGAGTAACTTTTTTTTCTAAATTGAACAAGAAATTAAAAAAATATATAATTCTTCAAAAATATTCAGTGGCGTAGAAATTGGGGTGGGAGAAGTTAAACAATTCCCCTGTATCTACGCCACTGGACAATTTTGGCAAAAGTTATCTGCGTCAAGCGATGAACTTCTATTTCGTAAGCATTTGTACCAAATTTGGCCAAAATCGCTTCAATGACTTGAGAGTTATTGGAAAAAAAGATTTTAAAAACTGAACTTTGAAGAGCTTTATCTCCCTTAGGAAGCGTTTTGGAGAAAATTACATTATGCATGTCGACCTAGTTTTCGATGGACCATCGAATGGTGAATTATTGCTACTATAACCTGGACCACCCTGCATAGTTTTTGGAACTTACGACCCGACCCTGAAATTTTTTCTACTAAAACCTGGACCACCTGTATAGTTCAGATTTGGAAACTTGAAATCAAAATCTCTCAGGTCACTTAAATCACAGTTACACTTGGAACATATTGCCCTTTAATAAAGAATGGAAAAATAAGCAGACTTCCTTCACGAAACAGTTCGAAAACGTATACCTACTAAATAATAACGGAAATACAGCCTTCCAAAGTTGGAACGAAAAAAAAAGTTTTTTTTTTCTTCCAGGCAATAACTTGGTCTCTGAGCACTCTATTAAAAAACGAATACATAATGTAAACTAATATTTAGATGAATTCAGATTTTTTTGAAGGTTTCAACTTCAAAATTACCACTGGAAGACCAAAATATAATTGATAAAATAAAAAGACGCAACTTCATATCTCTTGTGATAACTGGGACATCGATGTGTGAGACCCATGCTGCAGGTCAAAAAATAAGTTTTGATATAAGCATCCGGTATTTGTACATTTCACATTTTGGAAGATAAGAACAACAACAGTCATACCTCCGCTGGTGTCGGGCGTCAATTTTACTTTTCCCTGGTCAAGGACGTCGTTGAAAGCAGGCCAGCCACAGCCGCTGTCGTATTTGGTTTCCGAACTGAACAAGGCCTGTTCGCATACCACACAAACGTACATTCCAGCGTCGTACGTCTTGTTGTAACACCCTGTACAGATTATTTTCAGTAACTCAACGTGTCAATTGAAAACAAAACTCACCTGTGAAAGGCCGTTCGGTTCCTTTTTCTTGAGTAACGTGGTACTGCATCGAAGTGAGGCGATTCCTCAGATCGGACTTATCCACATTGTCTGCCATTCTCGCGGCTGCTTCGGCAGAAATAAAAGCTTACAAACAGAAGCACACAGCACAGATTTGTAAAGTGTGTCAAGTGATACGAGTGCCTAATTTGGTGCGGTATGGTATGATGATGACGGAATACCTGATGTGTGCAATTGGTTTAATTTCCTAGTCGCAGCGTATCGTAGCAGGAGATTCGAAGGACGTAACACTTTGCTGAACATCACATTAGTGGAGCGCCTAGCTTATAATTTATCCATTGTTTTGATAAAATGACCGCACATCCGATCGTTACGTAAGATCGAAAACAAATCGAAAATAAACTGACGTCCACATGACAATCCCACTTTGCATAACCTCACTTCGTGACAGCTCAGCTGAGTTTGACGCTGTCGCTGTCAGTGTGACAGACAGCAGACAGCGCCGATTTTTGAAAAAATCAAAACAAACAAAACTGACAACGGAAACAATAAAGAGAAAAACAAAAAAATGCCATCATTTTTTCATTGTTCATTACACATGACACAGTTTGGAATTTTTACTCTTCCAGGGGCTTGGGAAAATGTTTTACAGTGAATATCTTCGGTTCACCAGTAGTAAGAGCCCCGCCGTTTTTCTGGACGAATCGTCCATCCATACCTACGAGAAGATCCTGACTCCGCAGGATCTCCACACGCCAAAATTCCAACAGAAAGGTTTGATGCTAATGTGGCCCCAAAAGGAGCCCTCGCCTTTTTACTACAACAAGGAGCTGAACTGGTTCATGTGGATTTTTGCGCACTCACTGTACTGGCTGCAAATAATCAACTTCATGCCAGCTAGCGGAACAGGTACAGGTAATGAAGGTGCAGAACAACGGTAATGATCAAATGAACGAAATCTTGCAGCCATTTTCTGCAAGCAGCCCCCTTGGAAGTACAAGCAGCAATTGTTCAAACCAGAAAACAAAGACTACATAATCGAACCGGACTGGGACTCTTTTGACTGATGTATCGTCGAGTAGAACAATAAAATTAAATAAAAACGCTGTCATACCTATTCCTCGACCTATTCGGTTTTCTTTTTGAAAATGAAATTTGAACTGGCGGCAAAAAGTGCAACAATGCGTCAGCCAAGCAAAACTAAAATCCCTAGACAGTACCAAACCAAAACCAAAAACTCACCTGCTTGCTTGACTTTGCTCCATGCTTGTGCAAGGTGAATTTGATCAATTTATCGTGAAATTTCAGTGACGATTCTTTCTAAGACCTCAGTGAAAGCTTGTGAAGCTCTTACGTTACAATCGACATGTCTTCGAAGAAAAACGAACCTACACCCGGCGATGGTTTACGCTCTGTTAAAACCACAACACTGTTTCGAGCTGTGAATTTTGAATTGTACGTCAAACAGGTGCGTGTACAGCTTTGCTAGATCAAAATCAAAGTTTCTGTCGTGATTCCTTATTTTGCAGAATGTAGTCATCATGGGAATCGGACTGGTAGCATTTACAGGTTGTTTGGGTTACATGGCTTACATGAGGAGTCAGTATGAAGGCGCGGGATTATACCCAGCTCTACAAGAAGACGGTTCGGAGAAACTAATGAAGAAAAAGTCGAAATGGGATTGATTATAAAATCGAAATGTGATAATAGATTCATAGGCAAACACTAGGTTTTAATTTTGGCGCTCCTTATGCGTGGATCAGTGCTACCAACACCAATCGGTACCAAGGAACTGCCAATCATCGACGTTCGGGAAATACTGTTGATGAATCCGATTGTTTATTTATTAAATTGAATTGAATTGAAAACGTAATTTCCTGTTCTTTATACCTGAAATGAACTTGAGATTTGGAGCTCTACCAAATTGTATAATGCTTTGGAATCGGAATTTAAAAAGTATACGGGGAATCTAGGGACTTTCTCGTTGTTGATGGCTTGACGCATGCGTCATCGCAGAGCTGTCAAATTAGAAGCAAACAACAAATTTTGTGCCTCAAATACAGCTGAAGTTATGCAAAAACTAGCGAATATTTGGTGAAAAAACCCCGGCGCAATGATAAACAAGCCGACGGAGCTGGTGATCGACAAGATCTGCCGTTCGTGCATGTGCCAAAATGAGAGCATGCGGAACGTGTTCGATTCCAAAGAGCTTGGTGGCCAGACTCTTCAGATTGCTGAAATGCTGATGGATTGCGCTGCCGTTGTGGTTCGTTTCGCCTTTTCACAGCCAAACAATTATTCCACAGAGCCCCATCACGTCATTGTTAATTGCAGGTCGCTTCCGGAGATGGCCTTCCGAACCTGCTGTGCGACAACTGCGAAAGCAAGCTCAGCGCGGCGTACGAGTTCAAGCACCAATGCCAAAAATCCGATCACACGCTGCGCGAGCTCACCAACCAGAGCGACCCGTCCGTCGTCAAAGAAGAGTGCCAGGACATCGTGGTGCAGCCAGACTTCAACATTCCGGAGATCTACGAGGACACCGACAGCGACGACGATGACGACAAGGTGGACAAGCGCAAGAAGCAGCCCTTCACGTGCAACTTCTGCGACAAGGTGCTGCGCACCAAGAAGGGCTTGCGTATCCACCAGCGCCGGCACACCGGCGACAAGATGCGGGAATGCCACATTTGCAACGCTCAGTTCACGAGAACGCACCACTTGATCAGGCACATGAAGATACACAACAGCAAGCCGGACACCGGTCACGTCTGCGGCAGCTGCGGCGTGTCTTTCATGAAGCTCAGTCACCTGTTGTCGCACAAAAAAGTCCACCACAAACCCGGAGACGATGCGGAAAACGGTCAGCAATCCACCGCCGCCGATCACAGCGACCTGGACAACAATGACGTTTCCATGGAAATGGACGATTATGAAGACGACGATGACGACGAGGACGAGAACATCATAGACAAGTACTTCAGGACGAAATTCGGGAAAATCAACAAAAACAGAAAGAAAGACAAGGGCACGTACAAGTGCAAGTTCTGCCATAAAGTCATGACGACGTTTGTAGGGCTTAAGATTCACATGAGGCGTCACACCGGCTCCGATCTAGCCAAGTGTTCGGTAACTATCTCTGTTCTCTTTTTACTCAAGCTATTTTAATTATTCACATTGCAGTTGTGCGACAAGAGTTTCACTAAATCAAGTCACTTGAAGAGACACCTGCAAACGCACGGTATTAAGGAAGTCGAGAAACCCAAGCCTGCTGAGAAAAAGGTATGACAATGCTCCCGCAAGAGAAATGTTTGATGAATCATGACAAATTATATTGAAAATCCAGGGAGGTGGAATAAAAACCAGGTGACCACGTAACAGAAATTAGGTCAAGCTCTTTGTCTTTTGTTTTTGTATGCCCAAAGTGAGGTGCAAAAGGTTATAATTTTCTGTCGCATATTACATAGTGATACATTACACATGAGTGTGTAAGTTAATGCACGAGGCGCAGCCGAGTGCAGAAATCACACGAATGAAAGTAAAACACTTTACGGCGAGTTACGTACACTATTTTTCCTACGACCAGGAGAAAATTACATTCAAATCAAGACGTCATTTTCGTGTTTTTCTGAAAACGTAGATTTTATAAAAACCAGTGGATAAATAATAATTACGGAAATAAGGGTAATTTTGAATGGGTTTATAAAGAAATGTGTATGTATTTCGAATTTTCAAAAATTCAATTTTTTTCATAATTTTCAATTTTTTCTCGAAAAACACCGCTTCTCTGACCACCCAGATTTACCAATACTAATACCTTTTCATATAATTATTTCAATTTTTTTTCTCGAAAAACACCGCTATTTTCTTACCAAGCCTGCCTCACAGTGGGCTAGAAATCGACATATGGCGCAAAAATACCAATTCATGGATATTTTTGGCTGCCAATTTTGACCTTGGATTATGATACTAGAATGTTTGAACTTTCATTTGACCAAATATTATAATTATCAAACAAGTATTATTGTAGGAAACCTCGTGCTGAAGTTGCACTGCCTTCTATTTCTGTACTTCTATGCACATCCCCCCCCCCAGAATGACAATCAATTTCTGCCTTCCTTTCGAAGATAAATATTTGAAAGAGGCTGAAGTGCTTTGACATTAGGAATCATCTAACTTTCTTCTATAAAATGATATAATTTATGTTCACCAGCCACTCAGCTGTGACGAGAATTTTCTGTTTTCGAAACGAATGTTTTTTTCCTTAGAATTTTGGATTTGAGGAGAGTTTTCATTTAGGTCCCACAACATCTCACCTTATAATTATTACCAGACTGTTCTCTAATGCTTAAGCTATCAGAGACATCAGAAACATTTTGCGACCAGGTGCAACCTTGGGTTGCAGGATTTTTTTTCTTAAAAATCGCATGAGATGTATTTTTCATGGATCATTGTGAAAATTGCTAAAACCTCTACCATTGCCAATGTTCACCATTCACCAGTCATCAATGTTGTACTTTCAATATTTCGACAGCATAAAAAACGTTGATTTAGAAATACTCATATACAGGGTGTTCACCTGTAAATTATATTTGCCTTGCCTTGAAGACTTCTCCTTGAACATAATTTCAAAAATTGAAAACTATTCTCACATAATTTTTTCCGAAGGTTACGAATCTGTCCACAAAAATTTTCTGTGTTATATCGCTTACAGGGTGCAACATCGAAAATTTTCTTCAAATTGGACACCTGTATTTTAATATTAGCGCGGCAAAGACAGCTTCTAGGGTCAGAAAAATTAAATCATGAAATTTTATGATTGATATCGACGCAGAATTTCATCCTCTACAACATATCCAAAGTCCCAAAAAATCCCCTCATTGGCTTTTTCTATAGTCGGTTTCAAAGTATAGTGCGTTCACAGTAACCATATTCCAAGACGATTTTCTGTTTTTGTCGCTATCATTTCACTGTTATGGTTCAAATCATTGATGCATTTCACTGCCATGGTCCAAATCGTTCACTTCACTTATAAGGACCACAGCTATACTTTTTTCGAAGAAAAACAGTCCCCGTAAGTGCAGCAAGCAAAGACGTAACTCGCAATATCAATATTCATATTTTAGTACGAACGTTAGGGGAACCAACCTTGCATTTCATTCTGATGCAAAACGCTTGTGCATGTGAGTAGTAGGTACCTACAGGTAATTTTTAAGAAGTAATGCCCCGATGAGACCCGCGACTGGCGTGCTTCCTAAAAGGTCGAAGGTCCAAAAAATTACCATTTTTGAAATCGTTGCTTTTTTTATACTTTTTTCGCTGAAGTATATATTTTTAAGGTCGAGGAACACAACGCAATATGTTTCGAGAATGTATCATGCACCAGTGGCGTACCAGACGGCGGCGAAGGGGCCGAGGTGCGCTTTTTCACAAAGTCTTATGGTAAACCGTGGCTAACACTTTTTTTGATATGTTTGGTATCATTTCTGACCAAATCGCACATCATGATTCTAAAAATAAGTATGAAATTTTGATAGAGACGTGTTTAGCCGGTTTTATCAGAAAAAAACCATGATTTTTACCCTCAAAATTGATGTTTTGTAATTCTAGTTCCATCATTGTCCAATGTATTAATAACTATGATTTTGACTTAGACCGTTGCTTGGACTATTTCACACATGAATATCATTTGCTGAAACTTTTTCATGTTTCCAGAAAGTCACGGAGTGATTTTATTTCTTGAAATGTTGCATGTCAAAGATTGATGTGATGAAATGTTCTAGTTCAGAGAAAAAAATAGTCTTTGGTCAGAATGTAGCTTTGATTTGGTACTTTTTTCATTTCAAGGCATGAAAATAGCTTTTTCTATCAAACAAAATAGAAAAAAATTGAATCGGAGCCGAATTTTAGTCATGACATCATTTCTTCCGACATTGTGGAATACATTTCGTCAAAAAACGTTTTTTAGCTCCATTCCCATGGTTGAAATCACCTATGATCACAATTTTGTCATAGATTGTTCAATTAAACTATTTTATAGATGAATTTCATACACCAGAAGTTTCTATCAATGTTACAAAGTCACACCGTAGTTTTGTTCCAAAACGTGCATTATGAAGAAATTTAATTTCAACAGCTCGCAATGTCTAAAGAAAAATGTTGTCATGACTAAAATACGGCTCCGATTCCAGTTTTTTCTATTTTGTTTGATAGAGATAACTATTTTCATGCTTTGGAATGGATAAAGTACGAACTCAAAGCTTTATTCTGACCATAGCCTAATTTTTTCTGTGTAATAGCACGTTTTGTCACATCAAGCTTTGACATGTAACATCTCAAGAAATAAAATAACTCCGTGACTTTGTGAAAATGGAAAAAAGCAAAAAAGTTTCAGCAAATGATATTTGGGTGTGAAATAGCTCAAAGCAACTGTGTAAGTCAAAATCATAGTTATAAATACATTGGACAATGATGGAACTAGAATTACAAAACATCAATTTTAAGGGTAAAAAAATCATGTTTTCTTCTGATAAAATCGGTTAAATACGTCTCTATCAAAATTTCATTATTATTTTCAGAATCAGGATGTGCGATTTGGTCAAAAATGATACCAAACATGTCAAAAAAAGTGTTAGTCACGGTTTACCATAAGACTTTGTGAAAAATCGCTTTTTGCTCCTTCGCAGCCGTCTGGTACGCCACTGGTGCATGACACATTCTCTTAAGTCACTGCGTTGTGTTCCTCGACCTTGGCAGTGAAATGTACTAACGATTTGAATCACAACAGTGAAATGATAGCGACAAAAAACAGGAAATCGTCTTGGAATATGGTTACTGTGAACGCGCTATACTTTGACACCGACTATAGAAAAAGCCAATGAGGGGATTTTTTAGGACTTTGGATATGTTGTAGAGGATTAAATTCTGTGTCGATCAGTCATAAAATTTCATGATTTAATTTTTCTGAGGTTTGGACAATATTTTTGCTATGCTTGCCGCGCTGTATGGGAATCGATCCAGATTTTTATCCTGAATATAAATATATATATCACACTTGATAGGTTGATGAGTCAGTCAACCAAACTTACATGAAAAAACTGATGAAGTTTAAAATTTCGAAAAATGATTTTTTTCTAAAGTTACTCAGTGAATTTTCCATCATTTTGGAGAAATGGATTTGATTATAGTTTGAGACTATTACTCAACTTGACCCCACAAACCTAACGATGTCATTGTCTAGGCAACAGCCAATAGCTGATTTTTTCACTCAACAGCGTTTATACAGGGTGTCTCAAAAGTATCGCATTCTGAGTTCACAGCGGTAAATGGAATTTATTCACAATGTCATTTTTTCGAAAAGGAAACGGTATACTGAAAAATGGTATATCTTCGATTTACCCAATTTTTTGATATATTGTACTCTGAACTTTTTTGAATCGATAAGTTATGGTCGCCAGAACGGGAATTTGCGCAAAAACCCACGAAATAATTTTTTTAAGCGAGCCGCGTGTGCTGATTTGGCGCTCAGGAGTCCAGTAAAATCAGGCGATTTTTATGCTAAAGTTGGAACTAATTAGGGGCTCGATAATTTTTTTTTGCCAATGTAGGAAATGAAACACTGAATCAGAAAAACCAAAGTTTCATTCCCAACCACCCCGGGAACCATGGAAAAAAATGGAGAATGGAGATCTTTCTTCTGAAACGGTGGAAGAACGGTGAGAGATGTGTGAAAACTGTACAAAGTTGTAGGGAATCCAATAATCTACAGAAACGTCCTGGGAGGCATATGTCCAACTTCTTCAGTTTAACTGTTAATCGCGGTCAAAGTTGCGCGCCGGTCCAGTGAAGTGGAAAAACTGTACGCGTGACATCCCTCCTTGATGCTGTGAGAATGGCTAGAGATATTCGAAAATTATGAGCGACGAAGTTGTAGAGAATTGAATGTTTCACTAGAAAATTTCCGAGGCCAGTTATTAGCTCTTCTACTTTAGTCGTAAACCACGTTCGAAGTTGCGCGACAATCTTGTTAATAAATTGGTTCTTTTGGGAAACTTACAGCCAAAGCTGTTGATAATCTAGCAACCCTAGCGGTGCATAGTACAATGCGCCATTAATTCAGGCTTTTGCCGCTATACAGCCCCATTGATTGCTTTCCAGTATTTTGCAGTTGAAAAAAGAATCCGTATTAGGTACGTTGTGCCAGCACACGTTGCTTTTGACTTGTTTCAAAGGCAATAGTGTTGTAGTTGAAACTGTATCTACACACATCAAAAGAATCTAGGGGACAAGCAAATTCAAACGATTTCTAAAATCATCATCACTTTTGATTGCCCTCAGCGATTTCATATCGGTTTTCAGTGGTCCATAGCCCAATCCTTCGTTCTCATGCCTTGATCACGTCGAATGCGAACAATGTTCTATAAAGTTTCTACAGGGTGATCAATGGAACAGTGTAAAATTGCCAAAAGTTCAGTACGAGCGCGATTTCCCAAAAAAAAATTTGATGCATTCCAATCGCACAGTTATGAAGACTTGTGTTTCAGCTTCAGTAACGTTTTTGAATTTCCGAAATCGAAGGTGAATTGCCAAAGACATTGATCATTTTGTGCCGCTATCTTGAACTTCCAAGAAAGTGATCCAATTTCATTAAAACTTGGATCACACTCATGTCTGGTTTAAGATTGCAATTTCAAGGTCAAATGTCTCTTTCGGTCACTTTCAAGCCGTCACATTGAACTTTTATGTAAATTATTCGATTCTGGTGTGTTTCAAAGTTTGATTCAAATCGAATCATTTGTGTAAGAAGTTCAATATAGCGGCTCGAAAGTGATCGTAAGTGACATTTGACCTTGGAATTCCAATTACTTGAACCAGACATGAGTGTGTTCCAAGTTTCGATGAAATCGGATCACTTTCTTCTTTCTTGGAAGTTCAACATGGCGGCATAAAATGATCAATATCTTTGGCAATTCACCTTTGATTTTCCAAATCCAAAAACGTCACTGAAGCTGAAACACTGATCTTCATAACTGTGCTATTAGAATGCATGAATTTTCTTTTTTTGGAAATCGCGCTTGTACTGAACTTTCGGCAATTTCACACTGTTCCATTGATCACCCTGTAGCAATGTTATGAAATATTGCTCGTATTTGACGTGATGAAGGCATGAAAAAGAAAGATTGAGTTATCGAACACTGAAAACCGATATGAAATCGCTGACGGGAATCAAAAGTTATGATGATTTTAGAAATCGTCTGAATTTGCTTGTCCCCTAGATTCTTTTGATGTATGTATTTTGCATCCACTGCCGGAGCTTCCCGTTTAGTAGTCGAATAGTTACGCTCCGCAAGTGCGAGAATTCTAGATGCATATTCTTCATTTCGTGTCTCAAACTTGTTTCAAAGTCATTATTATTGTTTTTTGAAACAGTGTCTGTTTTGCGTCCACTGCCCGGGTTTCCCCTTCAATAGTCGAGTAGTTACGCTCCGCAAGAGCTATAATTCTAGACTAGTAATCTCATTTCGTTTCTCAAGCTTGCTTCAACAGCATAATTTAAGTTTTTTTCTATCTTTTTTGTTTTTACTTCGTGATGATCCTCCTACAACGTAATGCAGTCCATGTTCGCAATTTTTTATTCACTCTGCAGATTTATCCAACTCGAATCTGATTTCTGAACATTTCATTGTAGGTAATGGAATGCGAATTCTGCGATCGCAAATTCAAATACAAGAAGAGCTTCAATCACCACATGCAAACCGAACACGGCATGTCCGACGACGAAAGCGACGTACCTTTGAGCGCCCTGATTTCCAAAGCCGAAAAATCTTTCCCATCATGTAACAAAGCTTCGGAAAACAGCGAGGAGAAACCTGCCGTCACCGATGCTGTCGCGAAGACGGAAGATTTCAAAACGACCGAAACGACGACGCCGGCGACCGATTCGACGAATCTGCACGAAACCAAGGACATATTCGACGACGCCGCCGATCTTTCCGACCACGACGCGATGAAAGAGGACAGCCTGAGCGACTCGCCGCCGCCGCCTCCACCCAAAGCTGCCGCTCAAAAGTTGCACGTCTGTCACGTCTGCGAGGCGGCATTCGCGCGCGCCAACCACCTCACCCGGCACATGACGTTGCATCGTGCCCTGTTGATCCACAAGTGCGACAGATGCGACAAGGCCTACGCCACCGTCGAGCATCTGAGCAAGCACGTGGAAGAGGACCACATCAACAAGCCGTACGCCTGCACGATCTGCAACAAGCCGTTCAGCAGGGGCGAACACCTGATCAGGCACTTGAAGGTGCACCAGAACGGCTCCGACAAGGAGGAGAGCAACTTGACCTGTTCGATTTGCGAGAAGACGTTTAGCAGGTGAGTTGGTGACGCTGCAAGCAACCTGTTGTACCATTGTACCCACTGTAACGGGAGCCGGGGCAATCCAAGTCCAGAAAGAGTTATGTACGCGGCCAGTCGTTTTCGTGTAGAACGGGTCGGGGGGTCCGCGGTGTGATCTCAAATCGTATTCTATTTTTTTTTTGGGGGCACCAACCAAAAGTAGGTAGGCGGCTCTTGACTTCTTGGTCAAGTCAATAGAGCCAACGCCCGGTATGAACAGCTAACTCCAAACGAAACGATGGTTTTTATTTGGGAACTGGCGGCAACTGACAGGAACTGAAATTTTAGAAATGATCATGAACAAAAAAACAAAATATCTCTGGGGAGAAATGGATGCAGCGATAGTTTCATGGTGCGACTATACACCCGTAACAAAACCTGTACCCGTGGATAATCCCTTCGAACTTTATGTAAAGGACGCACTTTCGTCTTGATAGAAGTAACGCGGTCCAAACCCTAAGAATGAACCTATTTCTGTGCCACGAGATACTCTTTGTCTCTCCTAACGTGTCCTGGCAAACAGGTTTGCCTCAATGGGGTACTTGCCAATGGAATAGATTCAGCTGGAAATACTTTTGATTGCTAGTATAAGTGATAAGGGGACTCTACTGAGAATTTCACAAAAATCCCGTCGTTTTCTACAGAAAAAAACGAATTTGAAAAATCCTCCTAAAAGCTTCGCGCCAGGACAGGGATTTTGAGTGGGGTTGGTCTGACTGTGTGACAATGGAATAATCAAGAATGTCAGGGATGTCACTGTGACACTGTCATTTTGAACATGCTATCGCAAAACCGGTTTCCTATCGAATTCTCTTACCATGAGCATTTACACAATAAAGTCGAACAAGGTTTCGAAGAAATTGACTCCAGAAACTTCTTATAACACTGTCTCAGTCGAGATAATTTATTTCCAGGAGAAAATCTGGAGGATCACAAATAGCACAGAAATAAGAGGCTGAAAATGAACAGTGAGCTTTTATAGGTTCATCATTAGCATACAATTCCAGATAGGTAATACTTTAGAGCTACAAGAGATCCATGTGGGGAGGACGCGATGGATCTCCAAATAAAATGTGGGGAGCAGGAACACTGATGTCCGAAATGAAGCCGAGGGTCAGCCAGGTCAGAGTACGGGTGACAAACATGCGAAAGGCTTTTAGGTGGACAGCACTGAAGACTAAAGAAAGAGACTAGTTAGGTTGAACAAGAAATCAACAAAACGAGTAGGTACTTACCACGTAGATCAAAGCCTCGATCAAAGCAGTCAAAGGCAAAAAAAGGGCACAGGAAGAAATTACGGTCGGCGGTTTGACGTTGTCAGTCAGACTCAGATCTTGTTTGAAAACGGCACCTTGGCGACGTTATATCATTGCCAACCCAACGAGGAAAAAGAGTCCTTCTATGTTCTATATCTAATATATTTGTGACGTCACAAATATATTTTTAAAACACGCATTGCGGCCGCAATTTTGGGAATCTAGGAAAAAGAAAAAATACGGGTACATTATTTTTAACCATACTATCGATTAAGCCAATAAAAAAAAATTAGGCAAGTACCCCAATACAAAACAATAAAGGGGACACCTCAAAATACATACTTGATTCCGTCAACGATATACCTCACCAAACACAGGAAACACGCTGGAGTCGCAGACGTTCCGGGCCAGGTTAGTGGTTGAACTTCTTTAGATGGCGGGTTGCACCGGCATCTGGTGAAACGCCGCTTGAAGAGTCGGACGGTGAAATTTGATGTTAGATGGCGGGTAGCACCGGCATCTGGTGAAACGTCGCGTCGCTGAAGAGGACGGTGAAAATTTATGTTAGATGGCGGGTTGCACCGAAGTCTGTTGAGAAGTCGCTTGAAGAACCCGACGGCGGCGAAACGTCTCAGAAATCGATGCTCCCCTCATCGAGCACATATGTCGGGACAGCGAGCTTCATTGTAGGGTACGTGGAACTTATGTGACGTGTCTCTTTCGAGTACATAGCTACGACAGGAAAACGAAATAAAGGGAAAAACCTAAAAGTCGAATTGTCGCGTTTTAAATCGGAACCACCCGTCTTCAAAAACATACCTCTAACAGATGGAAATTGTGTCACACGTAGACGGCGAAGCCGGTCGAGAACGAAGAGGTTTTTCACAAAAATAATAAAAATGGTCGCTAGGATAGAGCGAAACTTCTACACGTTGTCAGCTCCGTGGTTCTAGCCGGAAAGAATGTCCAACCTCAGCATCCCGCTCCAGCTGCGCGTCCCACGTGCATCGGGCAAACGACAGTGCCCTCTGGCGCTTGTCGCGTAAAAATTAAGCAGGGCTCCACACCTTTGTGCTCCATGTGCAGACTCCTGTACCGTCACGCTCTGGAATTCCTGTGAAATGTGAACGTTACACCACTCATGGTGCGGTGCGGTGCGGTTCCATCGTGCACAACAGACCTAAGTTTTGCTTTTGGAGAAGGCACGAAACTACATTTCCATTTCGTCGTGTCCAGTGAATTAAGACTACTCGCGACTATTGCCTGCATTAAGGCCCTGTCAGGCTCACTTATGGTCTATATTTGTCATTTTAGCCGCCAGAGGGACTCCAGACTTTTGAAATCGCGAATAGAGAGATTATTCGTTACTTTTTTCTCCAGCGATTCTAAACATTGTTTCTTCGTGCAGATCTGACCACCTGGCGCGGCACATCAAAATCCACCTTCTGCAAGACAAGCGGCACGTGTGCCCCGAATGCGGCAAAGCTTTCAACCGGCTGGACAACCTGAAGACTCACCAGAGAATCCACACGGGCATCAAAGATACCACCAAGTTGCATTTGTGCATTTATTGTGGAAAGGAGTTCAACAATTCCAGCAACATGGTAAGAAAACAATATTTTGATTTTGTTCTTACTGTTACTGATTTGCTGAAAATTGTCTAAAAAAAATATAGATCGTGCATATGAGACGGCACACAGGAGAACGACCGTACAAGTGCAACCAGTGCGGCAAGGGATTCCCGAGGTCGCACGACCTGAAGTGCCACGAGAGGACCCATTCAGGAGAAAAGCCTTACCATTGCTCGTTGTGCGGCAAGTCATTCAACAAGAGCAACAAATTGGTAAGTTTTTTGTCAGCAATTTTGTCTACTTTGCCCATTATCAAAATAGTAACTATGAGACTTATTATCGCATCGGTTTATACCAAGGAAGTACTTCATTGTGGAGTAAGCTATGGGGAAAAATGTGTTGTGTTGGTACGAATGGTACCATTCTAACTTGATGCTAACGTCTTGATAGATGTGTTTTGTATAATATACTGGTTGCCGCCATAATGTAGCGCAAGCGAAAATGTTCGAGATTACACAGCGAAAATCGTATCTACTGGTTGGTGGCTCTTCGCTAATGCTGTTAGGTAGTGGTGGCCACTAAAAAAAGATACTCAAGCGCGGTGCTCTCAAGAAAATGGAATGGAAATACCCAGATGCCCAATCTTCTGATTCTCATCATTGTAAGTACTAACAACTCTAGCTTATATTAAAACAGCAAGCAGGTATGAAGAAGGAGATACATACAGCACCATAATATCGCGACGTAATGTAGCGCTAGTGAAAATGTTCGAGATTACACAGCGAAAATCGTCTACGGGTTGGTGGCTCTTCGCTAATGCTGTTAGGTAGTGGTGACCAGTAAAAAAAAAGATACCCAAGCGCGGTGCTCTAAAGAAAGTGGAATGGAAATGCCCCGATGCCCCATCTTATCTTCTGATTCTCATCACTGTAAGTACTACCAACTCTAGCTTATACTAAAACAGCAAGCAGGTATGAAGAAGGAGATACATACATGGAATGGACTCACTCAAATAAAGCTAAGAATTTTTCGCATATTCTCGAAAATTTTCACTTTCGCTTACATGACTCCTCGAAACGGTGACAATAGGTGCTTTCCTTTTACCACAAAACTCGCTGATCTGATCTAAGTTAGAGAGAGAGAGAGAGAAAAACCAAGAAATCACATGCGCGAAAGTGAGATACCACTAACAACTTACGTCAGAATACTTAGTTTAGATTGTAAAAGGGAAGCACCTAAAGTCACATTGAAAATTGCATATGAAGACAGCTAGCTGCCAACAAGTCGTCAACGTTCCATTCGTACCAACGCAACCCCTTTTTTCCATAGCTTGCTCTAATGCAAAAGCCGTGAAATTGATTATAAGCTCTAAATATTATGAAGTGAATGCTCGCCTCTCCGAAAATCCCCCCGGTTGCCACGTGACAACAGCGAGATTTGGAGGAATGGCACCTGGTATGTTAGTTTGTTTCGCTTCGAAACCAAGCTTGTCTCAAAATTTAGAATCATCCAAAGCAAACAGCTGGCGGTTTTTATGTGACGCGAAATTGATAAGTACGAAATTTTCAGTTGCGACACACCAGAGTCCACACGGGAGAACGGCCTTACGTGTGCAACATTTGCGGACGCGCTTTCACCCAATCCAACGATTTGGCTTTGCACATGCGAAGACACACGGGGGCGCGTCCGTACGCGTGCGGCATGTGCCCGGCCCGCTTCATCCAGTCGGGTCAGTTGAAAGCCCACAGGCGTTCCACCGGCCACTGGATGGAAACGCAACCGGATCTCAAGGGGGGCCACCGGGTGGAACCGGTCACGCCCGTCATCGAGCCGACGCCGATCAGATTCAAGACGCACGGCAAGCCCAAAGAAGAACTGGACGAGTCCAAGGCCTCGAAGCTGCTCGTCCAGACGGTGGGCCTGGTGAGCGGCCTCAACATACAGGGCGATTCGCTGGTGCTCGATCCGAAGATCGTCGATCTGCACGCGTCCGGTCTGCTCAGTCTCGTGGCAGCCGGCAACGAGATGAAGTTCAAACACGACGATTATCCTCCGACGATCATCAAAAGCGAAAACACCGGCAAGAACCTGGCGGGTGAGGGCAATAACGTTCCCGTCGGCCCCATCGTGTCTACCGCTTCGGTACCAACGATACCATTCCACCAGCAAACACCTGTGACGATGTCATATTCGATAGTGGCGCCGCCGCCGCACACGTCGACGGCGTTTCCCGCGTTCAATTACCAGAACTTTGGCTAATGTTGAAGCGACGACGATGCTGCAGGTACTTATAAACGCCACATCAGTGTTATCGATTTGTAAAAATTTATTATTATTATCATCATATTTAAGCATCATATTTACGAAGATATTAGTTAGTAAAAAATTCTTTACTTTGAATTTTACCACCTGAAGATTTCACGTTTAAAGCGATACAGATGGTTTTTTGAAGTTGCGTCTTTATTTTTAATGGATGAGTAATATTTATTATATCTACAATTACTGCTAGAGTTGAGTTCATTAAACTGGTGCAGTGACTCATCTCTAATGTGAATACATACGAATGGAACACGAGCATAGTCCGATATTGTAAACGTTTATCATTTCCAGCTTTACTTCTGCAAGAGAAGTACATTTTACTTTACAGTCTTTTTTTTCTGACTCCCCAGTTAAGAAATAAGATGAGGGACAGCAGTTTGGGCTGAGGTCAGGCCGTGCCCCTCGTGCCCCATTGCACGTGTCGTGTGTTTTCACATCAGGGGTCCTGCACTGGAACTTTACTATAAAAGTAGCACTTTTACCGCTGATCATCGTGTTTACTGCTAAGACCGTAACAGATAAACAAATCGAGGGCTTCACGGCAGTACCTCGTAACTCGTAACTGAAAAATTGAACTTTCTACAGGAGGACAAAAACAACTGATTCAAAGTCCGAGAATAGTACAGAAAACTACGATATTTTGCAATGTTATCAAAGAACAGTTACTGTTTACAGTTACATTGCAAAATATCGTAATTTCCTGGGGTGCCATTCTGGAACGTGTTCGAAAAGCTTTCGTATACGAATTCTCCTTTCCGATAGCCCAAGTGCACACGAAACCAAGGCGATTCGTATACGAAAAATCATTCGAATACTTCGAGAATCGCACCCCTGTACTATTGGACTTTAAATCAGTTTGTTTGCGCTCCTGTAAAAAGCTCCATTTTTCAGTTCCGAGGTACTGCCGTGAAGCCCTCGAAATCTAGCTCCTCCTTTCTGGTTTGTCATTAAAGTAGATAAATTATTTTTGATGAACATTTGATTTCGTGAGGTGGTATCGTTGCAGAACGAGCGCTTATCGAGTGAAAAAGAATCGAGAAATCGCTAAGGAGCGAGTGAGAGACACCACTACCAATCGAGATGAGAAAATCTGAGATGATGGCAAAAGGAATGCATCTCATAGTTGATACGTTTTTCCAGCAAACGTGAAAATTCCCCTGTAACCAAGGAATTGCTAATAAAAAACTCGCCAATTTTCACGTTGAAAGTTACGTTACGTTACGTCGTACGTACGTGTACACGCAAACGTGAAAATAAACCAGTTTATTGCTTTGAATTCCTTAGTTACAGGGGAATTTTCACGTTCTACGTTGCGTTGCGTGAAATCGCAAACTCCCTAATGGGGAATTTGCGTCCACACATACGTACGACGTAACGTAACTTCCAACGTGAAAATTGGCGAGTTTGTTATCTGCAATTCCTTAGTTACAGGGGAGTTTTCACGTTCTACGTTGCGGTACGTCGTACGTTCAATGAAATCGCAAACTCCCCTGCACACTTACGTGCGTCGTAACGTAACTTTCAACGTGGAAATTGGCGAGTTGTTATCTGCAATTCCTTAGTTACAGGGGAATTTCCACGTTTTACGTTGCGTTACGTCGTACGTTCCTTGAGATCGCAAACTCTCCTGTAACTAACGAATTGCAGATAACAGGGAGTTTGCGATTACACGCAACGTACGACGCAACGCAACGTAGAACGTGAAAATTCCCCTGTATTTAAGGAATTCCAAATAACAAACTCGTCTATTTTCACGTTGAAAGTTACGTTACATCGCACGTACGAGTGCACGAAAACTCCCCATTACGATACGTATCGCCAATACGTCGTTATACGTCGTCATTTCGACGCTTAACTGGCAAATGGCCCTATCCCATCCAAAGTTAGCTAAAGTATTATTATATTATTATAATCATCATTATTCTAAATATTTTTCTTGGTTTCTGAGAAATATCTGATACGCGGGTTAGGACTTTTAGCCAGTGGAACGTCGATATAGGCCGCCTATTAGCATCGATGCGTATCGTCGGTAGGCCGATATGTATCGCCGACACGTCGATATGTATCGATACGCGATACATCGATGAACTAAGAAGGGGCGTTCGATCTATACTCTCATCTCTATCGATCGATATATCAATAGCTTTTACACGAAATCTCAGATAATCTCACCTCAGTTAAAGAGAGAAAAAGCGAGAATTGCATGAGAGGGAGAGAGACACAACCAGTTCAGATGATGAAAAGAACGCAGCTGATATGGCGACCCACTCTACTTATCATGGTTCACAGAGTTTTTGGTGAAATGGATCAGAATTTGGTGAGTTCTAACGTCCATTAAAAATAAAGACTTGCTTGAGAGACTCCATTATGTAAGTAGCGTTCGGTAAATGCAGTCTTTGTTACACAGTACGTGACGTGGATGTGTGTTGAATTACTGTCGATGTACGAAATATTGATTCACATAAATGTACATAGAAATTTTATAGGTTAAATAGTTGTAGGGCTTGCATCGGTGAACCTCTCCGGTCGGCTGAATCCCGTTTTCATTTCATGGTCAATGTGTGTATAATTGTGATTTCGTGTTATGACAAAAACAAAAAAAAAAACATACATGCTAAGGATATTATGTAGCTTGCTAATTTGTAGGACTACATTGCGTGAAAACGACCATCTGCTTGGAGCCACAACAGTTGCAGAGCTCATTTTTACAAATGATTTCAGGAAAAAAAAATAGGAATACTTTACAGTTCCTTTATTCAGGTTTAAATTTAAAATGCAGCTGTTGTGCAACCAATCTTGTCGTTCACTGTTGATACAAAATGTATATTTTCCCGAATAATAATGGAATTGTGGAACATGCCAAAATAGGAGAAAGAAAATGTGCTGTTACAAAATCAGCTTATGTAATATCGATCTGATTATTGACACTTGGCCTCATTACACTACTTGTATTCATCACTATGATAATGTAATTATGATTGTAAATTTCAAGCTATTTTTATTAATAAAAATGTGCTACCACAAAACAGTCTTGATTTGGTAGATTGTGCCTTTTCAAGTGTGTTCAGGTCTGGATGAAACTGGAAACAAATTTCAAAATAATTAATCAAGATTGAGGAACATTAGTACCTAGAGTTAACGGCACACCAGAGGGACCTGTGGGCGGGGCTGAATAGAAAAACCAAAATCGTTTTGGACGAGTTCATGTGTTGAAATAGGGGAAGCAACATCGTCAGCTGGAGTGCTGGACCCGCTGGACCATTACCAGTCACAGGCGAACCTACTGCTAAAATTTCACTGCAAATCTAGGTGCGCCACTGGATTAACTCAGTTAGCGCAGTTAGGCTCCTCCCGCAGGTTCCTCTGCTATTCCGAGTACTCTGCCTAATAGTGGCAATTCTGTATCAAATCTGTTAACATTCAAAGCCCCTATAAATCATAAAGCCGATTTCTGAACATTCCTGTAGGTGATCAAGCCTATTTAAAATTTTTAAAGCTGGTTAATTTTACAGAATTCCCACTGTTGAGGAATAAGATAGTGATAATCGGTACATTTCGCAGCATCCTGAAGTTCATGAAACTGATAGAGCTGAACTAGATTATGAAATAAGAAGAACAGTGGAGTCTGTGTGTAGAAAACCAATGAAGAACAAAGAAGTAAACTGAGAAGAAGACAAAAGAGAATACCAAGAGATCAAAATATGAATCAACTGTACCTATTATTATTCTTCTATTATAAAATTTTTGATAACATCGTTCATTATTGTTTTGAATAGTGTCTCAAGATAGATATCTGGATTCGCGGTATCTCACTGCACATGGGTAAGTACAAAAAAAATTGCGACTTTTCAAAATCTTAACAACCTAATTTGAAATTTTCGACGACCAAAGATATTTGGGATATTTTGACATATTTGAGATAGTCATAGAATAGCGTAACTTTTTTGTAATTTAACCGACTTTGTATCTCTTTCCGTTTCTGAGATCCCAATAGTGAGCGTTGAAAAACGGGTCCTGTATAGTATAATATATGTTTATTATTGTTTATTGAATAAATTAGGAGCATACTGAGGACACAATGCCAAAAACGATGACAATCATTGATATAAATACTAAGGTATACAATGCAACAGTAAGTACTCAGAATGCGTGCGTGAATGAAAGGGAAATTGGGAAAAAGGAAATGGGGACTTTCTCGAGAATCGCAGACCGCCAGTTCCCAAAACTTGTGCTGTAAAGGGATGCGGCCAAGAAGACTGATGCAGCGATGCGGAAAGCATCGCCACGGTGCTCTTTTTTCCGAGTCCCGGCACAAGATACCCTCTGGACCCAAAGAGTGACGGTTATAATCAATTTCACGGCTTTCTGCATTAGAACAAGCTATGGAAAAATTGTGTTGTGTTGGTACGAATGATACGATGACAAGGGGATGCCAGCCAGTTGTCCACACGTGCAAGTTTTAATGTGACACCATGTCACCGTGTCGAGGTATCATGTACCCGAAAGTGAAAATTTTTGAGCATACGCCAGGAATCGTGAGTTTCTTTGGAGTGCTTTGCAGTGTGGATGATAAGGGACATTGTCTTTACTGGTTGGTGGGTCTCCGCCAAGGTTGTTAGGTTTTTGGTGGCTACTAATGAATTATGTCGAAGATCGGCAGAATACTACTCGGATGAAAAGGCCCACCGCCCAAAAGGCTACATCTTCTGATGCACATAACTGGAGTAGTGAGTACTAGGTACCTACTCTAGCTCTACCTATTATACATACCGCAACAGCAAGCAAGGTCTGAAGACACATGCTGGCAGACAACACAGTGTACCTACCTACTCACGCCCAAATTGTCTCGTCTCCGTATAGTTCAACTTCATAAATTATTGTCCTACTATTCATATTGTCCATCTAAAGAATAAGTTTCCTCTTGGGTAGTGGGTTTTTCCTTTTTACATTCCATTTCTTCACGACATAACGGACTTTCGGCATAATTTTCTCAGTGGCCTGCAAAAACCTAATAGCCTTGGCAAAAACCCACCAACCAGTAAAGATAATGTCCCTTATCGTCTACACTACAAATCACTTGAAGGAAATTCAACACCTCGCATATTCTCGAAAATTTTCACTTTCGCGTACATGAATCCCTGAGACGGTGACAATGTCACATTGAAAATTGCACATGAAGACAGCTAGCTGCCAACAAGTCGTCAACGTGCCATTCGTACCAACGTAACCCGTTTTTTCCATAGCTTCAATTGCATGAGCCCCTTGAGCCTGAGGCAAGACAAGACTGAGAATCGCTGACGCTGCTGTGCGAAATCAAGTTCCAAGCACGGCGCGTTCAGGAACAGTGCACTTGGAGTAGTTTAAAGCAGACGGAAAAGCTTGACGCCGGTTTGAAATCGCTCTTCCGGTGTCAAACTTTGTCAAGGATTCATTAGGATACGGCGTATTATTTAGGGCGGCTATAGTGAAGGTCCGGCCAGTGGGCCTTGATTTTGATCACTATCTATCTACCTACCATTTGAGTACCTCAAGGATGATAAAATGCGCTAAAAAGGCGGCGGAAGTGGATTTTATGGACCATTTCTTGATCAGCAGTTAGTAAATGGTCCTGTATTTCTGACCGCGGAAATCATTTCGTAGTGTTTGTACTCGCTTAGCATAACACATTTTGAAAATTCATATTTTTAGTTGAGCATGTTTTTCCTTCCAAAGCTTCAAGAAAATCAAGTTTGGTACGGGAATAAAACAAAAAATTCAAAACCAGCAATGGCAATATAAATTTAATAATCGAAAATTTTAAAATTATCCGAACAACAATAATATACATAAATATTCAGAAATAATAATTGCATAGAAATGATTAGTTTCCTATTATACAGTAATGAGTTGTCCAGAGCACCAAGGACAGTGATGCAGTTTTTCAGCAGGCTGAACCAGATTGCTCGTTTTGATTTCCGACAGCAACGCGATTATTTGCTCCGCCGTTTCGTTATCATGACTATCACTTTCTTCCGCACCACCACCACCTTCCGCCGTTCTACTGAGACTGTTTTCGGTAATCTTGTTGATTTCGTCGTGAATCCTGGCGTGCTCGGCGCACAACTCGTGACTCTCCCTGTTCAGGCTCTCGTGGTGTTGCAAAAGCTCCGTCGTCACTGCACCCTTTTCCAACACCAATTTCCGCACGAGATCGTTCAACTTCTCCAGCTTGTTCTTGATCAGCTCCCTGTCGCTGGCCAGCTGCGTCAACTGCTGATCTTTTTCTAATGCCTTCTGCTTCAACACGCTGCGCTGCTGCTGATACAGCGCCACGTACTCGCCGATGGTTTCCGTTTCGCTCTGCAGCTGCAACACCAGATGCTCGAGCCTTTGCTTTTCTTCCGTGAGCACGGCGATGTCTTCCATCGTCTTCAAGAACTTTTGCTCGAGATGCCTCATCGCCGATTCCTTGTCGAGCACGTTTTGATTTGTGTCGGAATTATTGTCCGTCGTGTCGTCCGATTTCACCATGCCTTCTCCGTTCGTCATTTTGAGTTGCGATTCCAGATTTCTGTTGGCGAATTCCAAATGGGCCAGCTGATTGCGCAGGTTTTCTACATCGCCGGAGGTCGACTGCAGTTTGGCGACTTCGTCTTTGAGTTGCGCGATGGCGTTTTGAGCTTCTTGCAGTTCAGACTGGACGGAGTGCGAGCTGTGGTCTTGGGCTTCGTAGTGGCGAAGCCGATCGCTCAGTTGTTCGCCTTGGATGACTTGTTTGCTCAGTTCTAGCGAGCTTTCGCGCAAATGACTCAGTTCCTTGTCCTTGATTTCTATGGCATCGGCCAGGGTTTGGAGATGCAGCTCGGTTTTCTGCAGCTTCTCGATCAAATCCTTGCTGCCGCGTTGTTCAATTGTCAGTTTCTCCGTCAATTCCACTTTGTCGTTATTCTGTAAAAAAAGTTTCATAAAAATGATGCGTGTAAACGGGCTGCGAAACGCAATCAAAAGTCGGGAGGAGATTCTATTAATAAAAACAACTAAATGTTCAACATGAAATATGACAGGGCCAGCTCTCTAGTATACTTTCGCAAATCCTCCTTGGTAGAAGTTTCGGAAGTGAAGGCAGGCAAGCGGGGATAGATGTAGGTACGGATGGAAAGGATTAAGAAATGAGCTTAGCTTATTATATCATAATTATGGTGTTCGTGTTTTGAGAAAGTTTGTTTGGCATTCGGGCGATGGATTGGTAACAACGCACATGTGAGTGTGGGAGGTCTGGTCAGTTGAAACTGATCAAAGGGCGTAGCAGTTCAATGGCGAACAGCCATTTTTTGCATGAACAAAATGACTGTTTGGAATCACTACGTTGATTCCAAGTCAAAGAACGTAATGTCTGTTAGTTGGAACAAAAGTTTGGATACTGCCATCATTTTTCGTGTCTTGGGAATACTATCTCGACTGTGGTAGCTATTGTTGGTAAAAAGCATGGATACGTTGGTACGCCTGAAGTAGGTACCGTCGTTGAAGGAACGTTCGTAGCGTTTGCTGATGGGAGGAGATGGCGCTGGGCGCGGCGCGCGCGGTAGTCACTAGACACTAGAGAGAAAAACAACTGTTGTGACGAATAACACGTGAATTGTGCGGTGCTCCAGTGTGCGTTTTTTCGACCGGATAAAATGTGTTTTTTTTTCACTTGATATTGTATAGTAATTTTGGCTTCCACCCACTCACCAAATCATGCATGGTATGTCGATACACATTTTGTCCCCACAATTATTGTACCTAGCGCGACATTCGGCGGCTTTGCTTGCTTTTTGTTTTTAATAGGCTTAGTAACTCGCAATTTCCCCCCCCCCCCCTTTAGAATCAAGGTGCTCTGCACTGCTTTGAATTTTGTGTAATTTATCTACTCCCAAATGATCTCAATTGTGATGGCAAAGGCCGTAATCTAGTGGGTGTACACTTTGTGCACTTATGGCGTTGTCCCGGAGTTGTACTGTTGTGTGTGTGTATTTCAAGGTTTCATTATTATCTTACGCTGCTACAAAGCGGTTTTACGTGGACTAACACTGATGTATCACAAAAACGTTGCCTCAGGTGTTGACGGAATTAAAGTGATGAGTCATTTTTATTTAATCTTGTGACAGGCGAAAATCCAAAACTGTTCAATTGGCACATACAACACTGTAATTCTGGACCAACAAAAAGTTTTCAAGGTTCATTGTGCATGTATGCAAGTTATGTAACAAACAAAAAGACGACAAGAAGAAACTCTGCTACGCCGAAACAACCGCTAAGTAGAGAACAGTACTTAGGAACCCAGTCGGTAGCACGGTGAGCTCGGACCCGCTTTCGACGGCGAAGGACCCAAGTTCAAATCCGCACTGGACCAGATGGACTTTTTCACGCGTTTCTTAGTACTGGGGCATCTACTATCGTGCGGTGATGCCCCGGGAAAAGGCATGAAACGAAAAAGCCATCGAAACAAATCCCCACTGATCCAAACATGTCTTCGTTGTGTTATTGTCATCACTGTTATCAATCGTTACTGAAAAACCTGCTAATAACCTAGTAGAGTTGACCTACCACAAGGACCTGTGGGCGGGGCTAAACAGAAAAACAAAAGTCGTTTTAGACGAGTCCTGTGTGTTGAAATAGGGAAGTAACAACGTCAGCTGGAGTGGTGGACCATTACCAGGTCACAGGCGAACCTAAATTCCCACTGCAAATCTAGGTGCACCACTGGGTGAACTCAGTTCGCGTAGTTAGGCTCCGCCCACAGGTCCCTCTCAGTGGCGCCGAACTCTAGTTAATCACTTGTCTAGTAAAAAACACCTGTTTGGATGAATCTGCCTTGTTGAATTTATTAACCTTTTCTTACTTGGGGGGAATTATAGGTGCTTTCCTTTCACCAAAAAACTCACTGATCTGATCTAAGTTAGAGAGAGACAAAGCGAGAAATCACATGCGCGAAAGTGAGATACCACTAGCAACTCAGGTCAGAATACTTAGTTTAGGTGGTAAAAGGAAAGCACGTGTATGCGAGTGTACTGATTTCGCCCTGGTGTCATTGCGACACAAGGCCAAATTTGGTACACTTCGTGACAGGCTCTGTCCTACTTTTCTTTGTCCGTAATGGTATCTCTTTTTCATAATTTTTCACGTGATCCCTTGCTGTTCCTACTTATGGTGCAATTTTGTAAGGGATGGCATTCAATAGACACTCTGTTATTTAAAAGAAATCCTGTCGGCTATTGGTTTGCCTAGTGTAGCGGAGCGTTTGTGGAGTGTTGTTTTCCTGGAGAATCGCGGCATTAGTTTCCAATCCCTTTTGTCGCTGCTACAGACTCGTTTTTTTTTTGTTTTACTGCCCTGTTTTGATGGGCATATTAATTTATAAACATATTCGGTACTATCACGGAATCTCTTCACCAGGAATGCGTACGTTGAATGCTGGGACTCGAATGGAGTATGAAAGCGGTGTAAGTGCCCAATGATTGTGATTGCAATTCTCATTCCTCGATATCATTCCTCGATAATACCGACAATGTTCGTTCACAAGCTCAACTGTAAATGTCACTTATCTTGCATTTAACAAAAATAAGTGTTCACCTTCGGGAACGAATGTAGACACACTCAATTTTGAAGGAGTGTTTTCCTACCCGGTCTCACTTTTTTTGCTTTCACCCCGTTCTGTTCAGTACCTTGAGCGGACTGCCCGGCATTCTCACCGGCAGGCAACTGGCGACTGAGTAGGTTGATCCCACGTGCGGACATACCTCATCAAAAATAGGCTTATTGAGAATTTCTTCTTCATCCCATCAGAATTTTTGACTACATCTGACTCCAAATTTGCCTTTTCGATTCACGTTGTGGAGTTTCAATTTCAAATGAGGCAAGAGAGGACCGCTGAGTCGGACCTAGTCGCATCTTTGTCTGTACTGTTTACTAATTCTTCTTCCGTTTTGTATGTATGTACCTGTGGAGTTTGTGATGAGTAACCGCTGGGGGAATTCAGGCGGATGCCTTATGGATACTTCTTCCTTCCGAAAAAGTATGACCAAATCCGAATTCTTTACTTATTCACTTATTTGTTTCTTGTTTATTCATCTACTTATTCATTTATCATTAGTTTCTTGTTGATCTCTCTACTTATTTACTCATAATTGTTTCTTGCTGACTTATCTACTTGTTTACCGATCATTTCTTTAATGTTTACTTATCTATCAATTTGCCTGATTTTGTTTGTAAAGTGTAAAATTAATCGCTGAGCGTAAAGTTCTCTCCAAAACGTAAGCGAACGAGTATCCTTTTGTTGTTACGTAAATAACTTGTAAACTAAGCAAATGTTTCGAAGAGGTTTGAGTACCAATTCACGAGGATTTGATAAATGCATTACTAGAGTGATTTCTCTGTGTCAACTCATTCACACTTGACTTTTGTTCAGATCATTTTGGGAGGGATTTTTCAGCACTCAATCAGGCAATACGCAGGGGTTTCTTTGACGTGTTCTTCCCATGTGTGCCTGCCAGCGAAAACGTCACTTTTCTTCAGCGATTGAATTGACAGTTTGACATGTTTTGATTCCTTGTTTTGTTTTGCCAATCTGATTTTGTGTTTAATTTTGCTGTTGTTAATTCCTGCATTGTCTGAATAATTTGTAATGATTTTTCTTGTTTCATTCGTGTATGTGTTTTGTTGTTCTTTAGCCATCTTGTGTCATTTTATCATTGTCAGTTTATTGTTGCGAGGTGTTTTGAGAAAAGGAACTAATTCATTTAAAACTTTGCTACTGATTTTCAATAAATGTTCATTCAAACATTCCACATCATCATCAATAAGGTCACATTCTCATCTAGCGTAAGAACTTACACAACGAAGGTAAAAAGTAAACAACGTTAGGAAGGGAAGAGTCAACGACGATCACAGCCAAACGTCGAAAAGTGGGTTACACTATTATCCATTCCAAGCTTAAAAAAACCACAGTTGCCTATGATATTTTTTCTTCAAGTTGGACAATCTGATAAGTTGATGGATTGAAAAAGTCAAGATGATTTAATCAAGTTTGTCAAAGTGATGTTTGCTTTGCTGGATTGCCGTTTTAATTCAATTGTTAGGTCAGATTTTGACACTGACACAATATTTTCATTAGTTTTAGTCTTGAAAACGCCGTTAGGCACGTTATTTCAATAGTGAAAGTATTAAGAAGTGCAATAGTAAGAATATACAGTTTAAAAAGTGATCGATGCGAACCCAGTTCTACCGCCGTAGTGCGATTTTGTCACAAAGTGATCTCGTGACCTGAGCTCATCGCGCCCTGTGAGAATCTAGGTACGTTAATTCACCCTCTCTTCCAGGATCATGAACTGTGATCCTGGCCGAAAGAAAGCGGCTGAAATCAGTGGGCAAACCTGTGACCTGCCGGCGACGCAGTCCCCAGAATGACAATTTGACAACACAGCGTAGTTGAGGTGAAGGTTTCATGTCAAACGGACACAAATTTAAACGTAACCTCCCTTGTATCAATATGACATTAAACATCAAAAATCAGGGACACCAACAGAACTCGAATTTTTCATGGCCAGCTGTGGTTTTTTTAAGCTTGGAATGGATTATACAGTAACAAGCCATATGACAATCGATGAGGTCTGGTCAGTTTGAGCTGATTTTAGGACGAAGTAGGTTGGGCCGGTCATTCCAAGTTGATTTAAAGACGGAATAGCTCGATTAAGAAAATACTGCATATTGAATCTATCAAGTTTAGTGTTATTGGTTGGTTGTCTTGCATGCAGAAGTTATGTTGGTTATGATGCATAACATGAGCAAGACATAAGCGCGGGTTTCTACCTTGGATGTTCTTGTTTTTTGCTATTTAGCGGTACGAGTTCAACTTTATATCGCTACTCAACCTACTGCACAGATAAATAATATTGTCTACTGATGAAGATGAACCTAATGTCGGGATTTTGCAATCGTCCGGATTTAGACTGTCGTGGTTCTGATGGATCGTGCTTCGGTATAATGTACTTCCACAAATGCTTAATCCCGACAGGACCGCCCAGTAAAGTGTCGCAATGGAAGCACCGACCTTTTGGCCTGGTCCAGTAAAAAAGACGCGCCAAGCCCTAAAGAATTATTGGCAAAACAAGGAACGCCCCTGCGGTCTGCCATGGACAGGTCAGGTCAGAGATCAAACTCTGTAGTTGGACATTTTTGACTTTTGGGACGCCAGTGGAACCAGAAGTAAAGGCTGTCTGATTTCTACATGATTCTAGTGGGCTGCTATTCAGGCCGCGATCGGCCGATGGCGACCAGAAACAGCCCACTAGAATCATGTTGAAATCAGACAGCCTATAGTTGCGAAAGGCACAATGAACTCGAGCTTCCGTGCAGACGGCCTCCAACTTACCAGTTTCATGAAAACCTCCTGCATGCTATCCATCTGCTGCTTCAGCTCCGCGTTTTGCGCCACGGCACGCGCTGCAGCCACCTTATCGCTCTCCATGATCGCGAGCAGCTTCCCGTTGTCCGGCTGGTTCCCCCTGATCTGCTCCAGCAAGTCCTCCAAACGGCCGATCGTCTCCGTCTTGGACGCCACATCTTTCAGCAACACGTCCTTTTCGCCGGCAGCCTCCAAGCTCTGCTCCTGCAGCCGGGCGTTTTCCGCTTTCAGCTTTTCGATCAGCCCGAGCGAAGCCTCCAGCTCCGCCTTGACTTCGCCGTTGTTGCGCTGCGTGGCGAACGTGACGTGGGTGCTCTGCAAGTTCTGCAGCTGCTTCTCCAGCTCGCCGATGTGCCGGACCCTGTTCTGCTCTTGCAGCGAAAGCGTTTCGTTTTCCTTCTGCAAATGCTCCAGTTTTTCCGCCAAGTTGCCCAGCTGTCCGTTCAGCTGCTGCGCGTACTGCTGATAGTGCAGGTTGGCTTCCTCGCGTTCTTTCGTCAGCGTTTTGATTTGGACGTTCAAGTCCGAAAGCTGCTTCTCCAGAGCGAACTTTTCGTGCGTCAGCTGCTCGACTTGTCCGCTGACTTGGTCCTGTCCGCCGGTGGTCAGCTGTTGAATTTTGATGTTGGCCAGCGAGAGCTGGCTGGAAAGCTCGCTGATTTGCTGCTGGAATGCCAAGTTGTTTGCGGAGCTGTTTTTCAATTTCTCGCGGGCCTCCAGCAAGTCTTGCATCAGCTCGTCTTTTTCGTCTTTCAGCGTGCGGTAGCCCTCGCTCAATTTTTCAAACTCTCCCGTCCGTTCACGCCCGGCGCTATCGAATTGCGATTTCTCATTCCTCAGAATCCCGATTTCTCGTTCTAAATCCGCAACGCGCGATCGCGATGCTTTCAATCTAGCCTGCAACTCTTCGCATTCTGTCGTTTTCTGATTGGAAGTCATCTGCAACTGGCTCAAGTTAGCCGAAAGTTCCGCTTTCTCCGCAACCAGGATCCCTAAAGTTTGCACGTGATACTGTAACTCCTCCTTCAACCTGCCGATTTCTTGTTCAAATCTATTGTCATTTCCGATTTCTTTATCTTTCAGCTCGTTCTCTAACTGCGCGTTTTTCTGTTGATATTCCAATACTAAAGCATTCAACTGATCGGTACGAACTCGTTCACGGTTCAACTGCGAAGCCAGTTCTTGGTTTCTCAGCTCAAGCTCCAGCTCAGTGTTTGGTGGAATAAAATCCGAGTTTGGCTCTGCAAGCTGAGCCATCTGACTTGATAACTGTCTCAAACTTTCCGCGCTCGATATCAAATACTGCGGTTGAGAACTCTCCCCGTGATTTTCCCCGAACTGGTTATTACCCAACAGCCGTAAGCTTTCTAAGCTTTGTATTACATATTGGGGTTGTGAGGACTCGGCTTCTGGACTAGTAGTGTTATCGACTTTTACGTCTCCTGTTCCAGCATGAAGCTCCCTGCTTGGCTCTGGAGTGGTCTGAAAATTTTGAGGGCTCACAGTCCCATTGGTGAAATAACTATCAAGGCTAGGCGTCGTAAAGGCTATTGCTGGTGCTTCCAGTTCCTTCTCAGGAATTTTATTACTATTATCACTGGCACTGTTCTGGTAAAATGTATCGAAAAACGCAGCTTGATTATCGTTTGTGCTGAAGTAATTGGGTAAATGGGTGTGTTGTTGCTCGTCGTTTACGTTAGTTGTCAACTCGTTTTCCACTGGCGTTTCTTCCCTGCTCGTCCGCGCGGAGTCTCCATCGCCTTTTTGAGGAGCAGTCGTGTTTTTCTGCTTTTCTTTCTTCAATTCTTTGAACTGAAAAACAATACAACTTGGTAAGAGTGATGATGTGGCCTATTTCCAAATATCGCCTGGCAGCCGCTTGAAGTTTGGCATTATAGATTTTTTAACTGAATTTATCAGTTTTGGGCCGCAAACTATGCCGAAATAAAGTATAAAATCACAGTTTTACCTTTTTCCGAGCAGATGCTAATTTTTGGGCTTTTGACGTATCTGCCATGTTTCGTTTTGTCACGTTGTGACGTTGACAGAACTCTGACAGGTGACGTCGACTCGCATACGTCAACCAACATTTTTAAAATTAATCATTACTGGAAATTCCTTCACGGCTAAATCAATAATTGACCTTTGCAAGTTTCGTGCTTGTATTTTTGACTTTTTGAAAGACCAATTTTTCTAGAAAAATCAAGCCAGTTTCCCGAAAATGGAGCCACAGGCCGTGGCTATGCCGTAGCTTTAGGCACCAACATGGTGATGGCGTCCGCCAGCTGTCACTTTTGATAACATCATCTGATTTTGTAGAAGTGGGAACAAAATTAACTCCGGGAACTGAATTAACGTTGCATCATCCTGTGCAAGGCTCTTGGTAAAACACTTCCGATTTCTGCTATCATTTCAGTATTAACTTGAACTTGTTCCCGTACCAGCACATTTATGTCATATTGGGGCCCCGCCGAAGACCAACAGCTGCATGGATCATTTGCAGCCTACCCTGCCGAGTATGCTCCTTACTTCAACACAATGGCCTACTACAACGACGGCCCCAACGACCCAGCCTACCCCCTGAGCACCACCTACTATAACAACTACGAAAGTGATGCTGCAAGCTATTCCGGAGCCCAACCGGGTCCCAGCCAGGATGTCGCCGCCAACATGTACAACATCGGCGTGTTCAACGGCGACGATTTGAACAGAAACAGCGGCAACAGCGGTGCTGTTCGAAAGCAGAATAATGATAAGAAAAAGCAATGGAACAGCGGTCGCAAAAATGACCAGCAGAGAACCTACGGCTCGGGTAGGACCTTCAACAACAGGACCTCTTCGAGACCCGATTACGGAAACTGGCACAAGGATGAGCGCAAGCGGGCCGTACAAGAGACTGCTGATTTTCTGAGGAGTTTCAACAATCAAGCTTCCGATAACGGCGGAGGTGAAAAAGAAAATGTTGCAAGAGCAACTTACAGTCGAAGCGGCAACCAAAATCCTAAAGCCAACGACGGCGGCCGCTATCAGAGCAGTAAATATAGGGATAGTTACGATGACAGTAGGAGGAGTAATTTTAAAAGTAGGGATTACAGTGATAGCAGGAGCTATGGTAGATACAATAAGTCCAACAACAGTAGATATTATGAAAGCAATGGTCAAGGAAATGGCGATGGACGAGAGGGGTACGTCGCGAAGGAGAGAGGAGAGAAGAACAGTTGGAGGAGGTCCGGCAAATGCAATGATGCGAAACAATCTAAGAAAAAACGTGAGTTCAATTCACAAAAATTATTATAATCGCAACAATATAATTTCAATTAAAATTTGGCTTTGGAAACAAAATAATTGATTAATTCAAGCGTCTGGATTGACTGAACCCTTGAATATCTTGATCACAAAGCCAACTTTTTTAATATATAATTTTGTTTGATCATTTGACTGATACCATGAAAAGATCAAATAAAAAAAAATTGACATTTTTCTTTAGAGTTGGCATTGAAAAGCGCAGCACCTTGGTTGTTTGGATATATTGTTTCTATAAGCCAAGTGCAAAATAGGACATGAGTTTTTTGCCCAAAGAATTGCATGTGGTTTTTGACGATTGTAGCTAAGTGACACATGAAAAATCACACAAACCCTACCAAATTGAGAAGCTCATTTTTATTGTTCGAGAAAGTGTATTCTCAATGACAATCAGCTTCTCAATTTTGAAGAGGTGATGCGATTTTTTCCTGTCATAAATTGTTAGCTTTTGAACTTGAATTATGACAAAATCACTTGTTCTTAAAAATTGAAGGAGACATCTTCGAAAGAATAAAGCAATCTAGTTTCCTCTGACCATATTCACGACTGCAATTTAAATTAAAGAAGTTCATAAGTTTTGAACTTACCTACGGGTTGTAGGTAAGCTTTGCAGCTGATTTTGTTTACTATTATTATGTAATAATAGCCGTTACATTGTGACGTCAGGTCAGGATGTTGCACAACATGAAGTAAATGGGAATCCGTAAACAATTAGGCAGTGCCAGTGGCCCATGAGTGGCCAGTAGAAATAGAAAGTTGAATAGGTGCCATCGCGTGCAAAAAATCTAATGCAAACAAAAAAGTTTTGACATTTTGGTTTTCGTAAATTTTAGTGTGGTTGTTGTCAGTCGACCGTTTTGAAGTTGGCATATGTTGACAGAGACCTGAAACAAAGGCGTTTTGGTTCCTTCAAATATTCATAGCCAATAAAATCTGCCTAAAATTGACCGTTCTAGTTTTTACTTCCCCGACCCCCACCAACATGGAAGGGAAAGTACCTACATACCGTGTGTTTTTCGAAAACCGCACCAGCCCATAACTTCTTATCTGTAGGATATATCGATTTGAAATTTTTATGCGGTATTTAGGAGTATTTTGGGTATTTTTTGTGTTGATCATGAAGCTGCTGTCATTTGCGGAAGTAACCGGAAATGACATCAACTTTTGATTTTCAAATGGAACACCTGTGTATTTTTGGTATTAGGATAGAGATTTGTGTTATTGACACAGTGATGGTTTTGAAAATTTTATATGATGAAAAATGACGATTTTATAGCGGATTGAATATAAGTAAATTTCCACTACCAAAAGTGGCTGCGACCACAGATAAAAACCTGAAGTTAGAAATTTGTTGATTATTTATGTAAAAAAGCGTTGCTGGTTGAAATCGATTATTATCAAATCGATTGAATTGTAATTATTATTACCGAAGGTGGCTGCGACCACAAATAAAAACCTGAAGTTGAAATTTTGTTTATTGTTTATGTCGATTTCAACCCGGCAACGCTTTTTGACCTAAACAATTATTGACAAACCTCTAACTTCAGATTTTTATTTGTGGTCGTAGCCATCTTTGATAATAATAATTTAATTATATTCTGTCTGCTATAAAATTGTCATTTTTCACCCTAGAAATTTTTCAACTTTTCCGGCTAGTATCCAGGAACCTCTGGAAACTTTAGTTCAAAACGTCCCTTCGGATGGGAAGTTGGAATTAGAGAGAAAGATTGACAATAATTTGCAGGAAATTGAAAATCTTGTCAGGAAAATTTGAATTTTCCTGGAAAACCTCAAATCTTATTCCAGATCATCTTATTATAAAAATCGGTCTCGAAAACCCCAGCCGATTTCAACATTTTCAACGGGAAATTCCCAGGAAATTGGAAAGGAAATCGTTGGAGAATGTTCAAGAGCCAGTTACCTCTTGTTTAAAATAAAATTGGTGAAAATCTGTTCACGGTATAAAAAGTTGGAAAATTTGCAGTTTTCTCAGAGAGGAAACTCGAAAACCGTGGGTCCGATTTCAAAAGGTTTTGCTCCAAAAATTGAATCAATATTTTCTTCAACTTTCGTTCCCAGCATGTCTGCACCCAAAATGAATATTTCGTAGGGCTTACCGCATGTCGAAGTTTGCACTGCATTTTTTCAAATTCACGGAATGTGCAAATTTCATTTTAAAAAAATACCGTCGGAATACCGGAACCGTGTGGATTTTGAAAATGGGTCTACACGACGCCCAATCCAATCTACTTTCGAATCAGTTGGATTTTTTCGAAAAAAGTCGATCCCTGAGCAGGAACAAATTTTTTTGAGTGGAGTTCTGCGTCAAAAGCGAGTCGTCCTGGTCAAAACACGAGTGAGAGGCCCTCTCGAGTGGCAACGGCCAGGAGAAATTTTGAAAATTCATAACGCCTGACTGGAGAATGGTGGAAAATTGCAACTGCAGACATAATTTGACTCTTTAGTTGTGATGCTTCCTGCTAAATTTGGTTCCAATTCATTGGATAGATTTTGAATAATTGAATGGTAAAGTTTTGAACTTTGACATTTTCCCTTTCTCGACCCCCCACCAACATGGAAGGGGAAGTATTGTAATCGTGCAGAAAAAAAGTTTTGAGACTTCACCGGATATATCCGTTTTGAGGTCCCCCAAGACGATTAAGACCATTTTCAGAATTATGTCTGTCTCTGTGTGAGTGTGATCTGTGATCTTCTACGATAACTGTCGAACCGTTGACCGGATCGACTTAAAATTTGGTATACGGACATGGTTTTTCTCTGGAAAGAGCCCATCAGTCTTTGGTTGTCATCTGTCAAACGGTCTGTCACTGTCAACAAATGTCAAAAGCTATATCTCACAGAACTTGACTTGCAATATGTCATTTGAAAGCCCCTGAAAAACTGTATTCAGAACAGTTGAAAGTATTCTCCTGTCATCTGTCAAATAATAAAAAATGTCAAGTTCAAAACTTTACTATTCAAATGTTCAAAATCTATCCGATGGATTGGAACCAAATTTGGCAGGGAGCAACACAACAAAAGAATCAAATTAAGGCTACAGTTGCAGTTTTCCACTATTTTCCAGTCGGGCGTTATGAATTTTCAAAATTTCTTCTGGCCGTTAACACCCAAGCGAGCCTCTCGCCCGTGTTCTGACCAGAACGACTTGCTTTTGTAGCAGGAGTCCACTCAAAAATCCATTCCTGCTCGGGGATCGACTTTTTTCGAAAAATTCAAACTGATATCGAAAGTAGATTGGATTGGGCGTCGTGTCGACCCATTTTCAAAATCGACACGGTTCCGATTTTCCGACGGTAATTTTTTCAAAATGACATTTTCACATTTCGTGAATTTGATAATACTGCAGTGCAAACTTCGACATGCGGTAAGCCCCAAGAAATATTCATTTTAGGTGCAGACATGCTGGGAATGAAAGTAAAAGAAAGGGTTTAAATAATTTTTGGACTGAAGAGAAACTTTTGAAATCGGAACCACGGTTTTCGAGTTTCCATCTCTGGAAAAACTGCAAATTTTCCAACTTTTTATGCCGTGAACAGATTATCACCATTTTTTTTTTAACAAGAGGAGAGGCAAGAGGTAACTGGTTCTTGAACATTCTCCAACAATTTGTGCCAATTTCCCGGGAATTTTCCGGTTGAAAATTTGAAACCGGCCTGGGTTTTCGAGACCGGACGTAAATGATGGAGCTTAAAGTGAAGTCTTAATAGGGTGAATGTATGTAGAGGGGGTTTATGGCAAAATGTCAATAGTGTCATTGTCATCTGTCAAGTTTCATCCATGCGGAGTCAACGTCAACCGGACTAACCTCACTAAATACTGTCATTTTTACGTGTTTTGTTCACATACTGGTTTGTTCGGCGTCTACGAGATCGAGATTGTGATTTCTAATCATTTTAACAATGTCTTACACTTGTTATGTGCCCCAATCCTTGTCTATGGCCCCAATCCAATTCGCCAACAAACGTCAAAACATAATTAGATCCTTGCGCTGCCTGCCGGTGATCAGGTGAACGAATTTCATGCAATCACCCTATTGACGATTATTAAAATAAGATGATTCGGAATAAGATTTGACGTATTTCCCGGAAAATTTAAATTTTCCTGACAAAATTTTCAATTTCCTTCAAATTATTTTCAATCTTTCTCTGTAATTCTAACTTTCCACCTGAAGGGACGTTTCAAACAAAAAATGCCACAGGTTCCTGGATACCTGGATAGTCGGGAAAGTTTTAGGGTGACACAACCGATTTTCTGCAGATGAAACTCTGCAGGAACCTGAAAAATGAGAATAAGCAAGCCCAAAATATTTTTTAAATTTTTAGAGTACCTACCTCGTGTTCCACCAAACTTTTATCAACGCGATAACTTTATCACTCTGATAGTAACTAAGCAACTGGCCATCCTATTGGCTGGTGCATAGCAACTATCAGCGTGATAGATTTAATCTGCTCATAAAATTTTGGTGGAACCCGAGGCTAGGTGAGTAGATAACAGTAAAAAACAGTTTTCATCCAATTTTGAATCAACATTGAGTCTCTTATTATGGGAGACCGGTCAAATTTTTATTTTTGAGATTTTTTTGCTTTTGATTTCGTTTTCTTATCACATTACTTGTTCAATACAGCAATTCTAAGACACCTTCCTGCTCGTTCGAAACACTTCTTTGTGTGGGCGTGTGGCTAATGACAAAAGAAACTGTTAATTTTTTTTCTTTCAGTGGACGCCGCTTCCCAGCGGGAACGCCTGGAACAGATGCTGACCCAGCGCATCCTCGAGTGTCTGGTTTGTTGCGAAAAGGTCAAGCACACCGACAAGATATGGACGTGCCAGCAGTGCTACCTCATCCTCCATCTCAGCTGCACCATCGCCTGGGCCGATTCTTCCAAGCTGGAGAACGGCTGGCGCTGCCCGGCATGCCAGAACGTCTGCAGCGAAGTTCCTAAGCAATATTTCTGCTATTGCGGTAAAGTCCAGGAGCCTCGTCCCATTCCCGGCGTGATTCCGCACGCTTGCGGCGATTCGTGCTTGAAAAAGGTACCCACACTTGGCGCGCTGCTCGTACTATTTAGTTCTTGTTTTTTTTTTCCAAGTGAAACTTCTTTTGCTGCCGTAGCGTACATTCGAAAAATCAAAAAATTTCTACTGCGCGTTCATCTTTTTTGTGCACTCTAACCTGAATCTCCCGAGTATGAGTAGGTATTTTTCTGTACATCCTGTTGTTCACTGGAACAGCTTGAAACAAAACAACAAACTGTTGAAAGTTTGGTATTTTTGATTTATTATTGACGTTTAACATGACCTCACAAATTCAAAAGAAATAATAAATAAAACTACCGACATTGAGCAAATATCGTAATAGCTCCAGACAGGTGTTGTTCAGCGACTGAATATCGGTATGGGTATTCATTATTTTGTGCTGGAATGTTCGAATGCGAATAATACACTTTTCGTATACGAACACTCGAAACAAATCCACTGCATTTATTTCCGTTCAGGATACGAACACTTGTACGAATGTAAACAGTACGAGTTTTTCGACAAAACGTGTTCTCAAGTCGTCAGACGTTTGGAGAATTGTGCGAAAGCTCGTATCAGAGCTTCTTCTTGCACCCCATACCGGCATCACATGCACAAAAAACGGTGCTCAGAATACTCTTTACTATTTGTTGATGCACGGAACCATAACACATGAATGCACAGTGTTCGTTCAAGGCCACGCGCAAGGAATACTTGAGACGATCAACCGATTTGGATGACAAGTTCGGAGTGGTGACAGCCCGCTCAAATTCGTTTCGGTGCATCGAGTGCCCTTTCCAGATGAAATACGAAAGAAACTTGAAACCGCACACATTGTCGAAACACACTTTGCAACTGATCGAATCGAATGGTTCGAGTGCAAACAAGTGTTCGTACAGGGTGAAAGTGTTGGGCTCGCTGGCGAGCTACATGCTACATGATGCAGCACGGCAGTTGGGATAAAACCAGCTGGTTTTACGACACTCGAAGATTGTGAAATACTTTCAAACTAATTGTTATGTACATGCTCTTTTACTAAAAATCGTTTGCCGTTATCGGCATCTCGGTTCTTGCACTCATATTCAAGAAGTTTCACTTGAGCCACGTGAGTTGAAAGTCGCGCATCAGTGATCATTTTAGATAATTATTTTACCTAAAATTTGTCTTGTCGCCTTTCAGGGTCGCACTTGCGAACACAAGTGCCCGATGCTGTGCCACCCGGGACCATGTCCCGACTGCAACATCATGGTGGCCAAGTCGTGCGGCTGCGGCGCCACCAAGCAGACCACCAAGTGCAGCTCGGACATGGAGATCGTGTGCGGCGCAGTCTGCGACAAGCCGCTGGACTGCGGTCTGCACAAGTGCCAGGCCCAGTGCCACCCGGGCCCGTGCAGTCCCTGCACCGAATTCCTGCGTCAGATCTGCTACTGCGGCAAGGAGGGCAGGCGGGTGGGGTGCACCAGCGAGTTCCAGGGCTCGTTGCAGTACGCCTGCGGCGAACCGTGCGACAAACTGTTGGCCTGCGGCAACCATCGGTGCGACCGTCCCTGTCACGAAGGCGACTGCGACGGATGCTCGCGGAGCGTGGAGGTGGTGCAGTCTTGTCCCTGCGGGAAGAGCAAGCTGAAGCAGGTCCGGACCTCCTGTCTGGACCCCATTCCTTGCTGTGATAAGGTGTGTTTGTAATATTATCGCAAAAAAATCTTGTGCTGAAGTTGCACTGTTTTCTGTGCAGTTGTGCACATGTTTTCCCTCATTATGACAATCAATTTCTGCCTCTCTGGCAGCTGTGGCGAGGACTTTTTTTCCGGAACAATTTTTTATTTTTTCAAGAATTTGACTTGACTTGAATTTGATTTGACGAGAGTTTTCGATTTCGTCGAGGATTTTGTTGAAGTCCCACGACATCCCACCTTTTAAATACAGGCTGTCCGTTTTTCGAGGCTAAGCATGGGTATCTAATAATAATAATAATAATAATAGCGTTTATTTCCGATCATGAATACATAAAGTTGGATCGTCAATATCGAAGCTTCCATTAAATGTCGTGCACAATGATAAATTTGTTAAGATTATCACATAATACGAACAAAAACAAGGAAAAATAAACAGATTAAAAACATGATGGTATAAGTGGATAAAAATATCGCAATCACAGATCGATCAATTAATATGGAAGGTTTAAATCATGGAGCCCAGGCTGAAAAACTCTTGCACGTCATAAAAACCACCCTTTATTATTTTATTTTTTTTGACTTCCCTCTTGAACAAGACGACGTTGGCTGCCCGTCTCTAATTCAGTGGAAGCGCATTGAATAAGGCCACACCCGCATAAGATAATCTCGCTTATCTTTTGAGATACAGAGTCGGTTAAATAAGAAAAAATTTGCGAATTTTCATGACGATCAATGATCCAAAATAATATTTTGACTTGTCAGTTTCAGTTTCCAAGATATTGAGAAAAAACTGAAATTTGTAATTTTTAGATAAGCGAGATACCCATGCTTAGCCTCAAAAAACGGACACCCTGTATCACTACGTTATTCTTCAAAGTTTAAACTTTGAACTGTCCCATTTAAATTTCATTGGGCAGGCCCGACCTTAAATCATAAACAAAAAGACATGCTTTTATTAAACAGGTGAAAAATTAATTTGCCGAATTCCTTAACTTTACCTAAAAAATATTATTCAAAGAATAACTAAATTATACTAATTTCATCATTATTACTAATTTTTTTCAATTAAAAAAAATATTTTAATAAATATTTAAAATAAAAAAAAATGACGCATTAGAAATATTTTGCGACCTCGGGTTACATTTTTTTTGTGAAGAATCGCATGGGACGTAATTTTTTTCAAATATATAAAATGTTTATTAAATTTAATGGAAAACCGAAGTAGTACATTACGTAACAAGGACGGAAAGTGATACATTACGCATGAGTGTGTAAGTTGACGCACGAGGCGCAGCCGACCGGAAGAAAATTATATTAAAATTAGGACGTAATTTTAGTTTTTTTTTCGTCTGTGAACGTAGATTTTATGAAAACTAGTGGTAGTCCAGGAGCTTATGTAATCCCGTGGGATTTTGAATGAAAGAGCATAGCGACTATGTGGAATACATTCCTCAGATGGCCAGCAATCACAGCTCACCGGGTGTTTTGCTTGAATTTCTTGCAGGAAATTTATACAGGGTGAAACAGAAAAATGAATAAAAATTCGTAGCTCCAGACTGGGAAAAGGTGGAAATCTAAGACTGCATACGTGATTTGATTCTGTTGTTGTGTTGATTTCTGCCGAATTTTGTCCCAATCCATCGGATAAATTGTGAAGAATTAAATAACAAAGCTTTGAACTTCGACATTTTTTAATATTTGACAGATGCCATGCGGAGCAAGAGCAATACTTTCAACCATTTCGAATACAGTTCTTCAAGGGCTTTCAAAAGACGTATTGCGAGTCAAGTTTCGTGACATATCCTTTCTGTCATTTTTGATGGTGACATTCCCGTTTGACAGATGACAACCAAAACGTAACAGACTCATTCGACGGAAAAATTATGTCCGCATACCGAATTTCAAGTCGATGGGATTAACGTTGCGGCCAGTGCCGTCTTTTGAACAAATGGGGCCCCGGGCACAAGGCAGTGAGGGGCCCCCTTATGAAGGTTTGAGAAAAAACCACGCGAGTGAGGCGAGCACCACCCCACCGCCGCGCCGCAGGTTATTATTAAACAAACTTTTCTTCATAAAAATATCGCGCTTTTTCAAAATTTTCGACAGAAAACCGGTCTTTTCTTGATTAGCTTAGTGGGATGGAGCGTCGTGGACTCTTGGGAGGCAATGGGAGGCGCACGATCAGCTCAGAAAGTGACATAATTAAATAAACGTCGTAAACAGGATAATTATAAGAACAACATTTTTTATAAAAATAGTCTTCACTTTTGGAAATTTAAGGGGGCCTTGGGGGCCCCCAAAAAAGCCGGGGCCCTAGGCAGTGGGCATAGGCCCTTCGGGCCCATGCCTATAGACGGTACTGGTTGCGGCTGTTATCGTGGAAGATTATAGACACAGACACACAGCTCCGTAATCTTCTCTAAAAAACTTTGCCATTTAATTATTCAATATCTATCCGATGGATTGGAGCCAAATTTGGTAGTAGGAAGCAACAAAACAAAAGAATAAATTCAAGCCCGCAGTTGCAGCTTCCCACCAATTCCCAGTTGGACGTTACGAGTTTTAAAATTTTTCCCTGGCCGTTACCACATATCCACATACCACATATCTCGCGCAGCGTTCATCGAGGCAGCAGCACGCTTGTTGTTTATGCTTGTAAACATACCTATTAAAAGTATGACCACTCGTTCCAACTCTCTTAAAAAAGACATGAAGAGTGACACCGTGAAAAGTGACAACTCCACCCCAGGTGGAAAGAACAATTGTGACGACATTGCAAAAATTGTGCAAGAAGCGGTGAAAAAAGCGATGTTGACTGTAACTGCAGAGATGGCAAAACTAACGGAGAAGATCGAAGCGCTGCAGCATGAAGTGACTGATCTGAAGGCTGTTGTGTTGAAGCTGAAGCCCGTTGAGCCCGTTAAGCTTCCTGTTGGGCCTGACGTTCCCGCGAAGTTAATTGGAAATCGTTCGGCGATATCACCTGGTGATGGCGTTCCTGTTGATGAAGAAATTGCTCCGAAATCAAAACAAGTGAAAAACAAGCCAGATAAGAAGCTCAGTGCTAATAAAAAAAAGGACATAATAATTGGGAACAATGCAAACCTATCTCAATCAATCAAGAATGGATTCAGGGCAGCCGAAAAGCGTATCTGGATCTATGTTGGCAAGTGCGAACCGGGAACAGATGCTGCGAAAGTCGAGTTTTTTTTGAAAGGGAGTTTCCCTGAAAGAGAATTTCTTGTTGAGGCCCTCAATTCTAAGGGTCTTCCGAGCTTCAAGGTGGGAGCTGCTCAGGATTTGACTGAAAGACTGTATAGTCCTGACTTCTGGCCGGCTGGTATACATGTCAAGAGATACCACTTTTTTCGAGATGGCACCAGAGGAAGATCCTCCTTTGACCGAGCCCAACCGCACGTCCAGAATGCGGAGCGGAGTGGCACAGGACCGTATTAGCGCTGCTAGCGCGCCCAATAATGAGTGTGTGGCTGAGCTTAAATTCTTTAAATTTTGTCATTTTAATGTCCGTTCAATATGTAGCAGTTTTGATATGTTTGTGGATTACCTGTCTGTTGAAGATTTTGATTTTATAGGATTATCTGAAACCTGGTTAAATGCTAGCATTGATGATGATGTGATATGTATTCCAGGATATCGCCTTTTTCGCATGGACAGGGAGGCTAGAGGTGGTGGCGTTGCGTTTTACGTTAAAAACTCTATTCAGTGCACAATTTTGTCTTCAAGTAGTGAGGGCGGCTTGGAGTCTCTCTGGCTATCGGTTGGGGCTGCGGCGGGAGCGCTTGTTCTTGGAACTGTGTACAGACCACCCAGCACTGACTTGCTCACTAGTTTACGATCGCTTGGCGCAATGCTTGAAGATTTTTTGTTATCTACCAACAATGTGGTGTTTGGGGGTGACTTGAACTGTGACTTGCTCGCGCACGGTGGACATGGAGCTCAGCTTACCCAATTTTTGAACAGGTATGGTTTCTGCCAGCTGATTGGGCAGCCTACGCGAATTGCGTCCGAGTCGCGCTCGCTTTTGGACATAATAGCTGCTTCTAGTGGGAGCATGGTTGAGAATCCGGAGGTTATAAACATGGAGGGTATCTCCGACCACCACTTGGTAGCTTGTGACATTGTGCTGTCGAAGCAGAAAGCTATACACAGCTTCATTACTTATCGAGACTTCAAAGGTTTCAATTACGACTTGTTTCACCATGAGCTTTCTCTGATCGAGTGGGACTCTTTTCTATCCTTATCAGACGTTGACGAGATGGTGGACTGTTTCAATCGGAGAGTCCTTGAGACGTTTGACAGACATGCGCCGATGAGGACGGTACGTATTACGAAGCGATGTGCCCCGTGGTTAACTGACAATTTGAAATTTCTGATCAAACTCAAAAAGCAGTCCTATTCTAGATACAAAACATCAAAATCGGAAGCATCGTGGAATGAGTACAAAGACTTGAGAAATTATATTCATACAGCCGTTAAGACCGAGAAAAGGGCTTTTTTACAGACCATGCTCAAAACTAATTCCAAACATTTTTGGCGTACCATAAAATTGATGAATATTGGTCCGAAAAACGATGTTCAACTACCAGATATAAATTTAAATCAAATCAATAATTTCTTTATAGGTCCCCTCGCACAGGCGTTGGATTCTGATGCTGCGGCTTTTTTGCGCAAGGAGTATGAGAGTGGGGTAATGGGGTGCATTCGCGAAAAATTTGCTTTTTCGTTGGTTACTCCTGAGCGTGTCGAGGAGGTCGTGGGATCCCTGAGGTCCACGGCATGCGGAGTTGATGGTATCAACCTTCGTATGCTTCAGTTGATTGTGCCGACACTGGGCAGTATTATCACTAGAATTATCAACACATGTTTGTTGGACGGCGTTTTTCCTGCGTTGTGGTCGATGGCTAATGTTTTGCCGATTCCTAAACGGAATAACCCCATGGAGCTTTCTCACTTCAGGCCTATAAGTATCCTACCTACTCTGTCCAAAGTCCTAGAGAAAATTGTTAACGAACAGCTTACACTTTTTGTACAGAGCAATAACATCCTGCCTCTTACTCAATCTGGGTTTAGAAAGGGTTATAGTACGGAGACGGCTCTGTTGAGTATTACGGATGACATATTTCGGAGTAATGATATGGGTAAGAGTGGCGCACTTATTCTCCTTGACTACAGCAAGGCTTTTGACACGGTTGACCATGAGACTCTGCTTATGAAGCTAAAATTTTTTGGCCTTGGCGACGTAGCTGTTTCATTTTTTCATAGATTCCTGTCATCCAGGCAGCAAAGAGTGGTCACCTCAGATAGTGCTTCGGAGTTTCGTTCGGTCGACCGTGGGGTGCCTCAAGGAAGAATCGTTAGTCCGCTTTTGTTCTCGATCTACACGGCGGACTTCGGGAGGTTTCTATCTGTTTGCGGCATCAATCAGTATGCCGATGATACTCAGCTATTTTATTCATTCGACTCCGATAAACCTATTGACGCCGCGGCCAAGATTAATTATGACATCGAAATAATTTGCCGTATCTCCCGGTATCACGGACTGATGCTGAACGACGCTAAAACGGAGTTGCTGCTCTTTGGGGGGAGTCGCGGACGTCTGGAATCTTGTCTTGACTTTGTAATCAGAGTGGGCTCTCATTCTCTCACTCCCACGGATAAATGCAAAAGTTTGGGGTTGTATATAGACAACGATATGCGTTTTTCCACCCACGTAAGCTCCGTTATTCGTGGAACCTTTGCTAAACTAAGAACTTTTTACTTGAACAAAGATTGTTTATCGCCGACTGTTAGGCTGAGACTGTGCAGTGCGTTGGTCATTCCCTGTATTGCATATTGCATAACTGTTTTTTGGCCTGCCATACTGGAGAGTGATAGGCTTTGTTTGCAGCGCCTCCTAAACGCTTGTGTACGCTTCTGCTTCGGCTTGAAAAAGTATGACCATATTACCGAGAAATACGAACAGTCCGGTTGGTTGAGCTTGGACGAAATGTTCATCTTGCGGCTTGCCTCGTTAGTCTACAAGTTGGACGTCACCTTGCATCCCGAGTACTTGCGCAGTAGAGTGATCAGAAATGAAAACATCCATTCAATTGATACGAGAGGCCGTGGTCTGTGTGTAGTTCCTCGACACCGGAGTACACAGTTCCGTGGCTCCTTTTCCTACTGTGCCGCGGTCACAATGAATAGAGTCCCGTTTCATATCAAGAGCGCCTCTAGCCTCCAATCATTTCAATCCCAACTCAGGAAATTTCTTTTGAGCGACCGATCATGATACCTATTGTTTTTTTTTTCATGATATATACGTGATTTATGTTATTTTGTTTATTATATACATATTTTTTGTTATATGTTTATTGTTGTATTGTTGTGGTTGTATGGAAGAGCAGCTTCGCTGAATACCGCCAATAAAGACATTTTATTATTATTATTATTATTATTATTACCACCGGAGACGGCCGCTCGCTTTGATTTTGGCCATGACGACCCGTGTTTGGTGCAGGACTCAACTCGGCCGTTCTTCCCTGGTGGGGGGATTGACTTTTTTCGAAAAATTCCAACTGATATCGGAAGTAGATTGCATTGGGTGTCGTGTAGGTCCATTTTCAAATCCGACACGGTTTCGGTTTCTCGACGGTGATATTTTCAAAACGATAAATTGAATTTTCAAGTTTTCTTGTTTTTCACTCTGTTTACCTACCACGAATGTCAATTGTTCAAGCTAAACCTTCACAAGCATCAGATCGGGCATCGACCTGGTGATTTGTACCGCTCCACCTCCTATAGTTCACGGTATATGATTTTTTATTTCTTTTCTGTTTCACCCTGTATAAATGTGATTGTTGCCCATTCAAGGAATGTATTCCACATGGTCGCTATGCTCTTTCATTCAAAATCCCACGGAATGCTTTTCATCAACATAAACTCCTGGACTATGGATAAAAAATACAAAAATAAAGCCAAATGCACCCTTTATGAGCCTCTTTCGTTTGGCGCCAGGAGCTGCTCCGGGTAGGTCACTAGACAGAGAGAGTAGATCACGAACGAGTAGATACATACACCAATCACGGCCCAGCTTGATCCACTTTCTTTGTCTAGTGATCTACCCCGAGCAGCTCCTGCTGGCAAAACGAAAGTGCCTATGTATGCGATGCCTGTGTCAACTGTCAAGAGTGTCAAGCTCAGAGAGAAGATCAAGCTTGAATGGAAGAGCAGCAGCAGAGCATCTACCGTTTAGTTGCGTAGTAAGCAAGCAGGCGACAGTAAAAGAACGGGAAACTGCTGAACAGCCAACTGCGTGGTCGGTGTAAAATAACGGTTATCTGTGAAAACTGCTGTATCCACACACCACAGACTTTGGTGCCCACCGAGCCAGGGTTGGCAAAAACTCATATATTCAGAAAAAGTGGGCGGGTTTTTGGGTTTTGTGTTTTTGGTGGGTTTTTGGGTTATTGATGGGTTTTTGTGTGGCGCCATCTATATTTTGTTGTAAAAATTGCTATCTGTCAAATCAATGCCCAGTTGCAAGTTGCATAGTTGCAACCGATGAACGACAGGGCCTCTGTAAATCGGAAGTGAGCTTGTACGACAGCCACTTTCACGGCTCACCTGTATTCTTCGAAGTTAGTGCTGATAACTGTTACACAAAAACTTTCCTGGATCACCCTCTCCAAAACTCTTCTTAGGCCTAGAACACTCGTTTGAGACGACACAATATAGAGAGTAAGAGAGTAGGTACTAAAAATTGAAAAGAACACATTTCATAAAGATTTTTGTGTGGGTTTTTGCGTGGGTTTTTGATGAAAATTCAATATGGGTTATTGTGTCAAAAACCCGGTGGGTTTTTCAAGTGGGCTTTATTCCGTGCCATCCCTGCCACCGACCCACCGTGCCCACTGCGTAAACGAACGCACCATAGCTGACAATCCTAGAGCTGTCACCTGTCAAGTTGACACTGGTGACAGATCTGTCTCTACTGTCTCGTAGTTGAATTGGCCGGTTTTTTCTTCATAAATCATTCGGAAAATGCCTGCGCGAGAAGTGTATAATCGAGTGATCAACTCCATCGATGTGCTGAAGAACCTGGCGCGATCGTTCGGCAAAGCCAGCACAGAAAAAGACGCACTGGGTATGCTGTCGAGCTACATGGAAACTGAACCTGCCTCAAAACTAGGTGCGTTCGAGACCAAACCGTACCGTTTGCACAAGTTGGACAGCGGCCCGTCGGCATTGGCATTGGTGAGCAAAGAAGAGGCGAGCAATTTCTACCGGGCGATGACCATCATACGCGCAATCGAAACGGCGACCGACAATTTGTACAAAGACAAGGCCATCAGAGGCTTCTGCCACTTGTACTCGGGCCAAGAAGCGGTGGCCGTTGGCGTACGGAGCGCTTTGAGACCGCACGACTGCGTCATAACTGCGTACAGAGCGCACGCATGGACCTATCTGATGGGGGTGCCTGTCTTGAACGTTCTGGCCGAACTGATGGGTTAGCCCGCTTGGTGTGAGGATCAATTTCGACCGTTTCAAACGATGTGTTATTGTAGGTCGAAAAAGCGGTTGCGCCAGAGGAAAAGGCGGTTCCATGCACATGTACGGCCACAACTTCTACGGCGGCAACGGCATCGTGGGCGCGCAGGTTGGTCTGGTAAATTTAGGTTTTGAGGTCGGCATCATTTGGTAAAGCTGAAATTTGGCATGAACTTTGCTGTGAAGACTTTGCTCCTTCCTGTCAAACTGTTCTTCAAATGAAGAGGAACGGAACTACTCGCCAATAAATTCTTCACAAAACGATATAATCACCGTTTGCCTAGTCCCCATCCAACTTTTGCAAACAACACTCAAAGTTAAGGTTAGACTGGATCTGACATGATTTGATAGTCAAAAATCACTCTAACGTGGTGTTCGACAGCTGATTTCTCAAAGATAATAGTGAGAAGTGTTGGAAGGTGCAACAGTAAGAATCACGATCTGTGATCCTGGCCGAAAGAAAGCAGCTCAGGTCAGTGGACAAACCGGCGACGCAGTCCCCAGAATGACACTTTGGCAACACAGCGTAGTTCAGGTGGAGGTTTTATGGCATAAGGCTAAAAAAAAACACAGTCGTTTATGATATTCTTTCTTCAAGTTGGACAATTTGAGAAGTTACTTTTTCATTTTCAATCTTTTTTGTCTTGAAAACGCCCATTTCTTACTTCAATAGTGAGAAGTGTTGGAAGGTGCAACAGTGAGAATCACGATCTGTGATCCTGGCCAAAAGAAAGCAGCTCAGGTCAGAATGACAATTTGACAACACAGCGCAGTTCAGGGGAAGGTTTTATGGATAAGGACACAAATTCTAACGTAAAATTCGATGTTTTTATGGCAAGCTGTGGTTTTTCAAGCTTGAAATGAATAGAGAGGAATGGATTATAAGTACAATGTCTTTTGCAAAATAGATGTATGTATTGGGAAGAACACCCAGGATTTTCATGAATTTTTCCCTGTTTCATCAGTTTACTGTAGAATAAAGTGTGATTTTGTTGGGTGCATTGCTTCAAGTATACTCAAGTTTTGAAGTTGAAACTGCTGCGGTAAAGTTAGGCTTTGGCACAGATCACTATTGATATTATCAATTTCAGGGCTTTTTTCATTAGAGTGAAAAAATGCGTTGTATTGGTACGAATGATACGATGCCAACTCCATTGTAACGTCTTGACAGCTGGTTATCTGCATGCCGCATGTGCTATGTATATATATAAGGTGACACTTGTCACCATATCGCGGCGTCATGTACACTTGAGTGGAAATTTCAGAGAATACGCGGGGAGTCGTCAGTTTCCTTGGAGTGCAGATTTGCTGTGTGATCGATAAGGATGTTGTATCCCTTCTGGTTGGTGGCTCTTCACTAATGATGTTAGGTTTTTGACGGCCACTGAAGAAGATGATGCCGAAAATCGGCAGTAGGTACTTACTAAAGAAAATGTAATGAGAATGCATACTGTTCAGGTTCAGTGTGGTTAAAAAAGCTTCCAGATGGACAATATGAACCTCGATATGGACATTGATTTATAGAGTTGGACTGCACGAGACGAGACACGCGCGTGAGTGCACCGTTTTATCCATTTCTTGTACCCATCTATCTTCTTCTTTATATCTTGCTTGCTATTTTAGCATAAAAAGGTAGAGTAGGTGGAGAGTACTAACTACTCAATGATGTGCTTTAGGAGATGGAGCCTTTGGCCAGTGGGCATTTTCATTCCATTTTCTTTAGTTCTGCCGATCTTCGGAATCATTTTCTACAGTTGTGGACTTTTTGTTAGTGGAAAGGGGCATATTTATAATTGTCTTTGCCAAATCTTATTTGAATCGAATTACTACCAACCTTGAAACTTACTGGACAAAATGTGCCCAACAGAAATTACCTTTTCTCCCGATAAAAAAAAAAAAACATGAAAATCTTGGGTAATTATCTTCGCAATAAATAAGACATTTTTTGTCGCTGCAATTTTCTTCCCATTACATTTGTTCTTTGAGATATCCGCCGCCAAGAACCTCGTCAGAGTAACTTGTGGCTACGTGCTCCAACTTACCCTTGACTTTGAGTGCCGTTTGTCACTAGCCAAACGAGTTATACAATACATAGATCATGGAATGCAGATTTTAATGTTAATTTTTTCGCCTCGTCATCATTTTTTCACTGAATTACCGGCTTAGCTGAAAAAAATGTGAATTTCCGCGTCAAGTCCCCTAAGGGGACTCTCTGAGACTTTTTGCTGGTAGCAGAAGCCATGTTCAAGAATGGTCTATGCCAAATTTTCAGCTTCACCAAATCGATACCGACATCACCCCATCAATTGATACTAGTTTTACTGGACTAGGTGCCGCTCGGCGTCGGCATAGCTCTGGCGGCCAAGTACAAAGGCTCCGACGGCGTCTGCGTGGCGTGCTACGGCGACGGAGCGGCCAATCAGGGACAGATCTTTGAATCGTTCAACATGGCCAAGATATGGAACCTGCCGTGCGTTTTCGTCTGCGAAAACAACGGCTACGGCATGGGCACCAGCGCGGAGCGATCTTCCGCCAGCACCGAATACTACAAACGAGGCGATTACATACCCGGCATCTGGGTGGACGGCATGGACGTCGTCACGGTGCGGGAAGCCGCCAGATTCGCGATCGAGCACTGCGCCAGCGGCAAGGGCCCCATCGTCCTGGAAACGGCCACGTACCGCTACTCGGGACATTCAATGTCGGACCCCGGCACGAGCTACAGGTCGCGCGACGAAATACTGGAGGTCCGTCGCACGCGAGACCCCATCGCGTCGTTCAGAGTCAAAACGATCCGTTCGGGTATGCTCACTCTCGATGAACTGGAAACAATCGACCATCAGGTCAAGAAGTCGATACGCGACGTCGTGGATAAGGCGAAGGTCGACGAAGAAGTCGGACCGGAAGAACTGACCGGAGACATTTACTGCTGCAATTTGGAATGCGGAATAAGGAACACCAATCCGTTCACGCCTTTACCCCATAAGAGCGTCGGAAAGCCTATGAACCAAGTGTAACGTCATTTTGAGCGTGAAATCATAAAAATGAAATAAACCCTCAATAATATCATTATTCTCTAGCAAGACTTTTCATTTTTTCTATTTATTCATCTTATGTCATCTGATCAAATGAATTCTTTAGGCAGGATGTGGCCTGGTCAAATTCAGGGGTGCAAAGCTGCGTTTGGCTACATCTTGCCTGAATTAAGAATTCATTGGTTCACACGATAGTACTGCATAATGACTCCATTATACTGTTACAAATAGGAAAAGGGCAGGCCCTTTCCCTACCCGTGAACTGGGGTTTGCTGTTTATTGTTGTTGCTCAAGCACAGCAGAAACCGGGAAGGTAAATAGGAACGCATACATTGCTATTTAACTAAGTTCATTGAAGAACGGTAACACATTACTCTCATGCTGATTATAGGAATCACAATGTATTGAATGCCCAGGAGGACTAACCGAATGACAATCGACCATAACAATGACTACAACCGAATCAATTAATAAATCAAATGCCCCCGTGTTCCAGAATTGCAAGACTTTTTATCGAATCGTCCAAATCAGGTCAGTGACGCAAGTAGGTACCTACCTACACTTGTTTTTCGTGCTAATACCTTTGTCTGCATTTTATTCCATTGCGGAACTGACCTAGCGTCTGCTGATGATCTGGACGGTTCGGCGACTTCCATACTTGGGCTACACGTGCCTGCTTTTTATGTTCAAAGGATAACTTTTACGTAGGGCTCTTATGTCAGTACCATGACAATACATTTGTTTTCAACGACTACGACGATACTTACTTACATGAATAGATATTTAGGGAATTTTTCGCAAACAAGTGGTCAGTACTTTATTCGTCCGTCCATCTGTCTGCCCGTTCGTACTTACCCTTTACTTTTTTCAGGCAAATAAGGATTTGGAGAGCAAGTTTTCACGCTTAAGAATAATGGCTCATACATCTGAACTAATACATTCTGTAATAACGTTGAATTGTATCAAATCAGTAGATCCAAAATAATATTGCATTATTAAGGAAGGCAATTTGATATTAATGGTGCGATTCTGTAAGAAATTACATTCCATAAAGGCTCTGTTACGTTGTTATTACCTAGGCAACAGCCAATGGCCGACAAGAATTTTTACATAACAGAGCGTTTATGGAATGTTATTTTTTACAGAATAGCACCATAAATTGGAATCACCTTCAAGGACGTTATAGGGAGGATGCTAAGATGAGAAGCCCCGCCACAGACATGACGATTTTTTTACAGTCTGTTAGCTGGAACAGTGAAAAATTTCTAAACTGTCAATAGGGTCTCGTTTGAAGAGAATCTTTTTCCACATCATTAAACAAAAATTCAAATGAGACATTCCAATTTCAGATTTGCGGCAAGCGACTGAAATGTGGACAACCCTCGTCCCCCCATACGTGCGACCGGCCATGCCACGAAGGCGATTGTCCACCTTGTTTCCAAACGACGCTGGTCAGATGTCGCTGCGGTCACATGGATAAAGAACTGCCGTGTCAAGAGCTAACCACAAAAGCCGACGATGCCAGATGTGAAAAAAAATGCACCAAGGTAATTATTTTTTCATCGTTGTTAAATGCACTCCTCATGTGTACACATCGCTATGCCCAGCACCGTACTAATTCAGTCTCTACTAACTTTTGGTCTAGTCTAGCTGTGCTGGCATCTTGCCAAGGAGTGATGGGCATAGTTTTTCAAAATTATAAGTTTATAAGGAACAAAGCCATGAAGCAAGTGACGAAGTGCCGACTATTCCTGTTATTATTCTGGAAGTTCTTATTGTTGTTCTTACTGTGTTCAAATATTGTACTTCATTTCTAGAACTTGCAAACTTCAAGCAGGTCTCATAAATTCGAAAAAAGGTTTCAAAAGTAATAATGACGAAATAACCACCCGAAGTCGCTTCACCACCTGATCTAACTGTAAATCTTATCTGAACATCGTTTAAAATATGGCCGCTGATGGCGCTGTGATCTTGAATTGAAACGCCTACACAGATCATTCCCATCGTGTAAGTCAGGCCTAGCTGGATGGGGCCGATGACATAAATATTGCGCTGGGTCGGGTGTTTGTAACTACGTTTGCATTTTGTTCGTAAACATATTAAGTAACTGTTCTGTTGCTTGTCAGAAACGTCTGTGTGGAAAACACCGCTGCAACCAGAGATGTTGCATCGAATTGGAACATTTTTGCCCTCTACCCTGCAACCACACTTTGAACTGCGGCCAGCACAGGTGCGAGAGGACCTGCCACAGCGGCAGATGCCCGCCGTGCATCGAGACCAGCTTCGACGAGCTCTACTGCGAGTGCGGCGCCAGCGTTCTGTATCCTCCCGTTCCGTGCGGGACGAGGCCGCCCGCGTGCAACAGTTCCTGTTCCAGGGCCCGCCCGTGCGGTCACGAGGTGAACCACACGTGTCATACTGGTAAGGCTACACCTCCTGTTTTACTTTGCGACCAAATGACGTCCAATTGTACTGTGATTCGAGTGAACTTAGAGATTTTGTTCCTAATGTTTGATGTGATTTCCGTAACATTGGTTATAAGAATTCGCAGGCGAGCAGGAAAGTTGATTCTGCCTTGATAACGTGCATTTTTAGTTTGGTCCCTTGATCAACAGCTCTTGTCTCATTCAAGTCCGAAATATTATATAATGTTCAGAATGAATGCTTCGTTCAAAGGCAAGGTTGATTTTCATTCAGTTCTCATTCCAAACCAGATTTCGGGACCGATGATACTGTCACGAGTATAAAAGGGTCTATCCCTTTTGCTATTCGTAGACTGGGGTTCGCTCTTTACTGTTGTTTAGCACAGCTGAAACCGGGAGAGGTAATATGGAAACTCGAGTCTGCTAATATAAGAAGTTTAATAATTAATTATTATATGATAATTCCACACATCAGACTTTATAAATAGCTATTTACAATACGAGTGTTAAAAGTGACAGGTATTATTTTGTGAGCGGGGATGCTTGCGAAACGAGCATTAGCGAGTAGAGCAACCCCGCGAACAAAATAAGACACTTGGAACGCGCGTATCGTACAGGATTTTATCTACAATGGTCTTTGAAATGTTTGGTAAATGTCAGAATTAATTGAAAATATGACAGGAACCCGCAGAATCATCATTTTTTCACGTCGCCCACGACGACGTGTTAAAAGTGACGGGTATTATTTAACGCTCGTAGATAATAGCTATTTACGATACGAGTGTTGAAAGTGACAGGTATTATTTTGTGAGCGGGGACGCTTGCGAAGCAAGCACTAGCGAGTAGAGCAACCCCGCGAACAAAATAAGACACTTTTAACGCGTGTATCGTACAAGATTTTATCTACAATGGTCTTTGAAATATTTGGTAAATGTCAGAATTTATTGAAAATATGACAGGAACGCGCAGAATCATCATTTTTTCACGTCGCCCATGACGACGTGCTAAAAGTGACGGGTATTATTTAACGCTTGTAGATAAAATACTTTTACTTACTACGGTTGATGAACTTGGGACTGAGGGCACAACCTCAGTCCCTTGAGCCAACAGTCTGCATTCCACCAGCAGTACTAATGACTAGGTACAACCGGACTAAATGAATGATGATAATCGAATGCCGAACGAATGCCCCATGTTCCAGTATGTAAGTCTTTTTAATCGAATCGTCCACTCAGGTCATTGACGCAAGTAGGTACCTACACTACTTGTTTTTCGTGCAAATACCTTTGTTTGCATTTTATTTCATCGCGGAAATGACCTAGCGTCTGCCAATGATTGGGCGATTCGGCAACTTACATATTTGGGCTACACGTGCCTTTTCCGTAATTATATTCAAGGTATGAGCTTTTACCTAGGGCCTTTATGTCATTATCATGACAATACTTGAGGCTACTTTTGATGCAAGTCTACATTTTGAATGTTTGTTTTCAACTGACTCTAATGCTGAGGTCTTATCTGAGATTACAGCTGTAATGTGAGCCCTGGATTTTGAAAATCGGTCAAAAATGGATAAAAAATCAAGAAGTTTTTTCATACCATCTTGTAAATAAAGAAGTTACGGGAATAAATCAAGGAGGTATGTGGTTATGTTTTATGCTTACAATGTTGGAATCCAGAAAAAGGGGAAAAAACTTCAAATGGGAGCATTTTGAACGCATGATATGTATAAACTTTATAGACGGGGAGCTAGCGACGGATTTCTTGTATCATTTCAATAAGGAAACAATGTGATTTTCAGAGGTCCCCTCACACCTGCTGGTTAACAAAACGTACTGGTACTGGTACTGGTAGCCGACACCTTCAGCCGTTTTTTTTTAGGAGAAAAGAAATTGTGTGTCATTTATTACCCACAGTTTTGACCCGGTCGCGGAAATACCTTGGTGGCTTAATGGTAAAAAACGCGAGGTCCGACTGCATCCACTGCAACAGGTGCGTGGCGTATGTCTAGCGGGGCGCAGGTTCAAGCTACCAAGGTATTTCCGCGAGCGGGCCACAAATGTGGGCAATAAATGACACATACAATTTCTTCTTTTTTCTTTGAAGATCTTACAGCGGCCAAAGTTCCGGCTACCAGCTGGTAAAGGTCCGGTTTAGTCATCAGCAGATGTGATGTAGAAGACTATATTATTATTTTATCACATCGTTTCCTTGTTGAAATGATATGAGAAATCCGTCACTAGCTCCTAAACTATTACTTGAGCTGTCTCGAGTTTCTTATTCACAATTTTTGATTACCGGGAGATTGGACTAAGTAACAAACAAACAAATGCCAAATCATCTGAAGCAATCAGGTCAGGAGGCATTCCGATTTGAAAAAAAGCAAAATTTGCGTTGTGGCATATTTGATGTTACGCATTTAAAAAAATTTACCCAGGTCACTCGAATCACAGTTTAGCTGGACGTACTATTCATTCATCCCCTGTTACACTACTGTGTAAACCTCAATTTGAAGGATCACGGGGAGAGGATCAACAATATCTGTTTCAACATTTTGATGTCCATGAAATTTGTATTTCACCCTACCGCGTCGAAATTGGGACCTGCTGATTTTAAATCGACCGCTCATTTCGTTGCATACTGTGCTAGAGCATTGCTGGCAGAAAACATAGTAATATGGCGGATCAACTTCATATTGTCAAGACCGGCGATTTTCGCGTGCATTCTGGAGCACACGCGTCTTCCTAGTCTGTTTGTATGAGATCCCAGTGTGTTACGAGTACATACGCGATGGTTTGGCCATCTAAATAACATGGGAGACTAATATAGCCGAGTAGAAAAGATCAGCTGAAATGGCGGGGGTGTCGCCGTTCCGGAGCACGCGGAATGCACGCGAAAGGTGTAGGATTTTTCGGTAGTCGCCTCGAAACCGTATGCCGGGTCATTGTGGAATTTGTTGGAGGACCGGTGTAAGATTTCAGAACAATAGTCGAAGCTATTCAAAGCGCTGATCCTCGGCCTACGGACCAGTATTCAATTCAGAGCGATAAGAGCTAGTATCAGCGATAACTCAAGCGCTAGTAATTCTTGACGTGAGTGTTATAGTAGTACGCAATAATAAACAGTGTGTGTTTTGAAACGATTGTCTCAATTATAAGCGAACCTAAACACGTAATCCGTAACAATATTAATGAAGAATCACATTCATGGAACCACGGGACATAACCTCTTGATTTAGTGGTATACCAACTAGTGAGGCCTACGTACCAGAGAGTATTCAGTCCGTAATCTAGTGGTATACCAATCTTTCACAAGTAAGATCACAGAACTCTTATTTTTATTGCTAACATAGATGTTGAAACGCATGTTGTTGATTCTGTCCCGCAGTCGGCGGCTATGGAACCGGAGGCGGGAGAATTTCCTTTAGAATATGAGCTCTAATCTTGTTAATTGTACAAAAACAGGTGCTTGTCCTCCTTGTACGGTGCTGTGCAAGCGGTGGTGCTACGGCAAGCACGAGCAGCGTTCCGCCATCCCGTGCTACCAGGAGGACTTCAGCTGTGGCCGGCCGTGCGGCCAGCAGATGCCCTGCGGCACCCACAAGTGCGACAAACCGTGCCATCTGGGCCCGTGTCCTCTGCCTTGCAGGCAAAAATGCACCATCAAGCGCACCCAGTGCGGTCATCCCTGCGGAGCACCGTGCCACCAGGCGCCGTGTCCGAACACGGTGTGCAAATTCAACGTTCCGGTCACGTGCCAGTGCGGCCTGCAGAAGGCGACAAGACCTTGCATCGAGCTGGCCGACGAATACAAAGAACTGGAAATGCAGAGTCTGAAGGAGAAAATGTCCGATTTGCTCAAGGATCAATCCATCGACATCACCGACATCATCAATAAGCCGAAGAAAATGGCCGTGCTGAAAATGTAAGTCGTTGATCTAGTACCCGAGGCCGACCTTAATATAATCGATTTCACGGTTTTCTGCATTAGAGAAAGCTATGGAAAAATTGTGTTGTGTTGGTACGAATGATACGATGACAAGGGGATGCCAGCCAGTTGTCGAAACGTGCAATTTTTTATGTGACACCTTGTCACCGTGTTGATGTATCATGTACGCGAAAGTAAACATTTTTGACTCAAGAATCGTGAGTTTTTTTTTGAGTGCTTTACAGTGTGGACGATAAGGAGTGGGACATTGTCTTCACTGGTTTGTGGGTCTCCGCCAAGGTTGTTAGGTTTTTGGCGGCTACTAATGAATGATTTCGAAGATCGACAGATGAAAAGACCCACCGCCCAAAAGACTACATCTCTTGATGCACATCACTGGAGTATTGAGTACTAGGAAGGTACCTACTCTACCTCTAGCTTTACTCATTATACCTACTGCAACAGCAAGCAAGGTATGAAGACACATACTGGCAAACAACACAGTGTACCTACCTCCTCACGCCCAAATTGCCTCGTCTCCGTACAGTTCAGCTCCATAAATTATTGTCCTACTATCCATATTGTCCATCTAAAGAATAATTTCCCTCTTGGGCAGTGGGTTTTTCCTTTTTTACATTCCATTTCTCCACGGCTTCACGGACTTTCAGCATAATTTTCTCAGTGGCCGGCAAAAACCTAAAAGCCTTGGCGAAGACCCACCAACCAGTGAAGACAATATCCCTTATCGTTCACACTGCAAATCACTCAAAGGAAACTAGCAATTCCTCGCATATTCTCGAAAATTTTCGCTTTCGCGTACATGACTCCCCGAGATGGTGACAGTGTCACATTGAAAGTTGCACATGAAGACAGTTAGCTGTCAACAAGTCGTCAACGTGCCATTCGTACCAACGCAACCCATTTTTTCCATAGCTTGCTCTAATGCAGAAAGCCGTGAAATTGATTGTACTAAACTTGCGGCGAAAAAAGTCGAGACCCACAAATTACAATAAGTGAACAAAAGTAATGTTAATTTAATTTTTTGTTGTCCACAGTTTGGAATGCAATGAAGAATGCAAAGTTCTCGAACGCAACAGACGCCTCGCGATAGGCCTCCAGATCCGCAACCCGGACCTGAGCCAGAAACTGACGCCCCGCTATTCGGACTTCATGCGCGGCTGGGCGAAAAAGGACTCGAAGTTTTGCCAGAAAATCCACGACAAGCTGAGCGAACTGGTCCAGCTGGCCAAGCAGAGCAAGCAGAAAAGCCGCTCGCTGTCGTTCGAATCGATGAACAGGGACAAGCGCCACTTTGTCCACGAATATTGCGAACATTTCGGCTGTGAGAGTGCGGCGTACGACCAGGAGCCGAACCGGAACATCGTCGCCACGGCCTTCAAGGACAAATCGTGGCTGCCCAGCATGAGCCTCACGGAGGTGATACAGCGCGAGAACGGACAGCGGAAGGTGCCGGGGCCGATGCTGACCAGCAGCGGCGCCGCCGTGGGCAAGTCGGAAACGGTGGCCCTGAAGCTGCCCGGTCGTCTCACGAAAACCAGCACGCCACCCGAAGAACTGGTCGATTATTTTGATAATCCACCCACATGATTTTATAAATGATAAATGATTATATTATAATGAATTTTCAATTATACGATTATTTGAAATCAATAAATACAGTTTAAATATTTTTTCTGCGACTTGACATAATAATTGTTCCTTGTTCCAGTAACAGCGTCACCTTTGCTGCAGCTTTTTCTTTGATCCCAGGAACCCTGCCCAACAAATTGAAGGGCTTACTGTATAAACGCTATAAGCCACATCATCAAATTATTGAAAAATCGCATCTGGTTAAATCTATGATAGTTCCCAGGCTTTTTCATACGTGTAGTGAATAACATATATGAAGGGAACAAACCGCGCGAAGCGGAATCGGCGGGGTTTTCATCGGTGCCCACATGCCTCCAACACCCGGGTGGCACAATATGCTCGGCCCGGTGAGCAACAAACGTCTTCCACAATTTGAAATAAAAACGCAAAAGGGCGAACAAAAGAAAAATGAACTCTGAACACTTGATGAGATTTTTACCCGAACTACCCCTACTGTAGGCGCTGTAACGTCAAAGTTCGTGAAAGTCGCGTGCCAATTCTTGAAAGGATTAGTTTTGACAGGACCCTTGGCTGGAGCTCTCGCCTCTCGGCTACAGGTTAGTTTGAACGCTGTTATTATTATGGAACTGAGTGTTGTGTATGTTTAGATGTTGCCGAGGATGTTGCGAAGTTGAGTGGAACTGCAATTAAGGCCGCTTTAGGGGAATTCATTCATTGCACTGCCGGTGGAATACCACCTTGAATTAATTATTGATTATAATTAATACTTGTCATTTATTTGACGTTGTGGTAAATTGAATACGTACCACTGCTATGAACTCAAATTCTATGCTGGAAGGATGCCTGAAAAAAAAAACTGGCCGAATGGATAACCCAGACATTATTCTTTGGCAGTTCGTAGCAGAGGGTTCGTAGTGCTGCCTTTACCGCGCTTGAACCGACCCGGGCGCTCAAGAGAACTGACTGAAATGAGATGCAGCAAAAGCCCAACGAATTTACTTCTTTATTTCTATGCTTTAAAGATTATTCTCACCTGCAAAAGGCTGCATTAGTAACTTGTGTAATCCAACAACGGGCCGCAATCTCATGTCTCGAGTTTCAATTTTGAAAAGAAGGCTGACCCATTAAAGCCCGGGCGAACGATGACCAAAAGGGTTGTTGTACGCATGACTGAATTCGCGTGGGCGCGCTCGTGAAAAGCAAGGGTGCTACAAAAAAAACAAAGGAAGAGCTTATGGCTCACCATCCCAAGTGCAAATGCCAAGGAAAGTCACTCGGTTGACAGATTGAAGGTCAGTAGTACCGAAGTTTATCATTTGTCTTCGAAACATTTACAAACAGATTGTTTTCCCTGAACCATTCTTCAAGCTTCTGAAGAGTGATGCTCATGCTGTAGCAATGCGGATACTGTACCACACCAATCTTACCTAGATGTTGCCCTGCTGCTTTATTTAATGTTTGGTAAATTTTAATTAAACCGTAAAATGCCTTCATACGCGACTTGGAATATCAAAACGTAATTAATGGTTCATCATTTCAATGAGAGAGGAACAAGCTGGAAACCCAGACAATTTTCCCCTGTATTACGATGCTATCCTTTGCCTTAAAAATTCCCAATCTTCAGCGCTCACCACCGCTGACGTGTCATCAGCAAACTGTTGAGATTCTCTTAGTCAACGCAAGGATGGTAAATTATTCGTGTAAATGATATACAATACCGGTTCTAGGACTGATCCGTGAGGTAGGTACTCCTTTTTTTACCTTCAGAATTTGAGATTTTATGGTGTAGCCGTTCTCATTTTTTCCCATTACATGCTGCATTCGGTCTTCCAGTCTTCCAGATACTTCCTCATCAAACTTCAAGCGATGTCCCTGACTCCGTACTGTTCAAGTTTCTCCAGGAGCAGAACATGTTCGACGCTATCGAGGGCAGCTTCTGTCAGGTCCAAGTACAAGGCAACCGTATCTTTTTCATATTTTAAGGAAATAATGATGCAAGAATACTGCTAATTGGAAAAATTTCGGGTATTCAAAAGGTCAACTTGATCAACCGCAACTGATCAGATCTCACTCACTGACATGCGCATCGTTTCATTGTCACCAATACATAACCCTCATATGAAACGAACACTTTCACAAAACCTTTGAAAAACAGCGATCTGCCATCAGAATTATTAGTGATAGGTACTGTGGGAAAACCGTTTTCCCTAAATCAATTAATTAGCTGTGATACCATTTTTTGCCCCTACGTTGTTTTTTTGTGCCGTAGATTTTTGATTACCTTTACCTAAGTCATTTACATGAATTTTCACCTACCTCAATTTCCCGTTTAAAATAAATGTTGAAAAATGAACAGTCATTTAACCATACCTCATCTTTATTACAGGTTAATCAATCATCGCCAATTTAGTGAAATTTAACTTGATTATTCATTACCTACATAGTTACCAGGCGTGCTGAACCCAGCTAATGCTAGGAATTCGTTAATTCAAGTTGACATTCGGTTTCTGAAAGAAAAGTACACCCTAATTACGTGCGAAACCCTACGACTAATTCACTCAACTTTTTCAAGTCCATTTCGCTTTCTTCCTAATTTGCAGAACTATTAGTGAACCCGTTTCCTAACGCACTTGAGTTCTAATTCTCTGCCTAATTAATTAATACCTCGTTAATTTCATTCTAACCTTTTCTGCTTTCTAGCCCATTTTATTTGCACGAAGAGAAATCTCGATTATTTAGCTGTACTTAAAGAAAGATGGTTATTCACTGAGTATTGTCTAGGTATTTCTAAATTATAGCCCTTATTTTGATCATCGGTCAAAGAATTCACATAGAAAAATAAGTGTTTACGCTCAATAAATTTTATATCCGGCTGGTGCTGTAGTTTTAAGCTTACAGACTTATCCAGCAGCTCTCTCTCTCACGTTGGGCTATATAACTTCACTCAAATCTGCAATCAGGTGTAGAATTTATCACGGTGGGCTTCTAATTATTAGCCTGCAAAAATGATGTTGTTTCTTTCTTCTGTCTTGGAGCGTTTTCGAAGCGACACTGAGTTTTCTGGGCATTGTTCAAAGAGGTTCTCTTCTGGGAACACTGGCTTTTTATTGCTCATAAACTCCTTGTCGTGCGAAAAGGGTCAAGTCTTTTTATTCTATGGGGGAAGATAACACGTGTGATTGTTGCCCAGATTTGATCCAAATATATGTCGAGAGCACTGGATTTTCAGCGGATGGATCTAAGGAATCAACCTGCCGGAGACGAGATCTTATTAAAGGGTTACTGACGTTCTCAACATTTTTCTGGTGCTTTGAAGGTAGCTGAAAACAAAGTATTTGAAAGCTCACAGCAATTTCAGGGTATTGAATCGGTTCGATGATTCCCATAGTCCAGTCACAATGTCTTTCTTCTTCGGAAAAATTAGTAGAGGGTTGAAATTTTGTACACGCATTCCTTTGATTGTCATGAGCGGCCTGAAAAAAGTCCCCTAATATCCGAGCTTAGGAACTTTGGATAATCGCCATCAAGTGTTAAGAAGTCGTTTTTTCGGCGAAGAAGTCATTTCTTTATTGCAAGATGGTCCTTTTTGTAATTGAATGATTGCGTATTACCATCTTGATAATCGCCATACACTATTTCTACTTTTGCGTAGATGGCGGATCCAAGATGGCGGCCAAGAAGGAAAAACAGTTGATTGTCTTATTTCCATTAGTAGAAGACTCAAAAAATGTCTGATGATTGCATTTTATTTCTGACATAATTTATCATGGAAATACCAAGTTTCACTTGAATATCTCAAAAAATCACTGATTTATTGAAAAAAGTTGACCTATGAGAAATTTTCAGTTTTTCCAGGATATTTCAAAAACGGTCAAAGATATTTCGAAACCGTTCACAATATCTTCGTAAGCATGAATTAACGAATATATAGGGTGATTTTCATGTCTTCAGCTATTTTGGTTCTTGAAGATTTTTTTCTTGATTTCTTTTCTCGACGCGTTTGGTATTATTACCGTTTTTTAGTCTGAAGAAATTGCCACAATGCAAAAATCATTTGCACATCATGTTTTTATTAGTTTTTGATTAATTGTAAATGTAATTGCAGGGTAAATATCAGCTATACCCATACAAACGCCATATTCAGCAGGTTGAGGGAAGTGAAATATAAAAGAAAATACCGCAGGAACCGAAATAGCTGGAGACATTTAAATCACCCTAAATATTCGTAATTTGATGCTTACGAAGATTTTGTGGTCGGTTCCAAAATATCTTCGACCGTTTTTTGAATAATCGGAAAAATCCGAAAAATTTTCACAATTCAATTTTTTTCAATAAATCAGTGATTTCTTTAGATATTGAAGTATAACTTGGTATTTTCATGATGAATTATATCAGAAATAAAATGCGATCATCCGAAATTTTTCAAGTCGGCTACTATTGGAAATAAGACAGTCAACTGTTTATACTCCTTGGCCGCCATCTTGGATCCGCCACCTACGCAAAAGTAGAAATAGGGTATGGTAATTGTCAAGATGGTAATACGCAATCATTCAATTACAAAAAAGACAATCTTGCTATAAAGAAATGACTTCTTCGCCGAAAAAACTCCTTTTTAACACTTGATGGCGATTATACAAAGTTCCTAATCTCGGATTTTAGGGGACTTTCTATAGGTCATTCAAGACTATCGAAGGATTATGTGCACAAAATTTCAACCCTCTACTAATTTTTCCGAAGTTGATACTATTTTTTGAACATAGTGACTGGACTACTATGGCTGTTCGAAATATGAAGAACAAAACCTAGTATCATTTTAGAAACAAAACAATTACTTCAACCCCATTTAGACAATTATCATTTTATTACAATGGAAATAAGACTTGAATTAATGTTTTCTTTTCTCGTAACTGATACACTACAACTATTAACAATGGTTTTAGTACTTACTCTCGTCACTTTCTTCTTGACAAATATTAATTTTCTCTCCTCACACATCTGCCGATGTCGAATACTCTCACGCTAATCCTCATTTCCTCATCTCCATGTTTCTTGGACCGATTCTTTCTTGCTCCATCCCCTCTGCTAAAATCTCCCCTGACAATCAAGCTCATGTGCCGGTTTGCGGTGTCACTCCCGACACCAGGCGGCAAAGCGCTATTCTCGCATTCCTAAACCAAGACTAATTCATCCCAAATTATAACTACCTACCCTTTTTTATAATTTTAAGCTGCCCATCACAGTACAGTCCACCATTTATCAGTTGTTCAACTTTCTCGACTCCATTCATTCATTCGTTGCGCGGCCCCTTGGCGCAACGGAGTTTTCTCGTGGGTAATTCATAGAAGGTAAATCTGTCTTGACAAAGCAGAAAAATCTGAAAGTAGCTGAAATGCACAAGAGGAAAGATATTACGCGAGAAAATAAAAGCCAGATAAAGTTTCACATAATGGTTTATTAACTCTACTATATTCAGAAAATGGAGGCCTTAAAAGCCCCCGTTGTATGATCTACTGATCATCATCACATCATTAGTTTATTCTTATATTTAATTAATAATAAACAATAGGTAATATATCAATAATCAATTATCATGTCTATAAGACATAACGTGAACATGAAAACTTGACAAAATGTTTGACTACCTTATAATGAATCGTAAATGATACCTACGATAATAATAATAGGAGTAGTAGTAATAGTAGTAGTAAGATAAAAAATAAGATCGATGATTTCTGAAATGTTTCGGACAAAATGATATAACAATAATTATAACGAAGATCAATAAGATTTAACGAACGCATCGGTATTTAATATATATTCAGAGTAGGCTATAAATCGTCTCGGTATTGAATATATGGCACAATTTTTTTATTTAGATCATAATAACACAAATCCTGACAAAGTATTGAAGGCAAGGACAGTCGGCAACTTCCTTACATAAGAACTGTATAATCACACACTTTATCAAATTCGTTCACACATTCCACAGGCAGGCATGTAGAAAAGTGCAATTCCAACTGGTGAAGTGGCCCCCAACATAATGATATTTTTATACAAGAGTTACAAGAATAAATAATTTTAATATCAACACTCATTTAGGCGAAACAAAACTGATATCTATCATGTGGCCCCAAATTGAACCAAACGTCTTTTTCCTACACGCCTGTCTAGCATTCAACAATAAGGAGTCGAGAGATTGTTGGTATTGTGTTTCCAGTCCAATATCATGAATTCGTTAAATATCATAAATGGAAATAACACTCACAGTTGCTTACATAATTCGTCGTACCGATCAGTAGTAGTTTAGTAGTAGTAATATCAATTCTTATAAATAGATAAATATATATTTTTTCGTTTGTTTACTTCCAAAAAAGTTCGAACCATTTATTTAACTGTATTTCAAATTAAATAAATGACAGAAAATTCCCGCTGTTCTTCCTCCTTATTCTTGAATAACCTCGCCATTCACAGGATTATTGTAAGTAAATAAATTCCTAAAATTAATAAACCAGTAGCAAAATCCCGTCCAGAGGGTGGTTGGGTGGATGAATGAATGAATTCTTGTGAGTTAGAAAATTCTGCTAGAGATCAATGCTCTCTGAATGGGTTTCGGACGGGAATTCGTCTGGCAACTGCATAACAGGACTGTTGAAGAACAAACGCGCCATGATTCGGATTTGGACGTTTATTCCTCAACAGACGACGCAAACACTTGTTTGCTTTGTGATGTGACTTAAATAACAATCATTACTAAAATATCACAAAATTGTTGTTGATAAAATGAAAAAATAATGAGCCACTATATTCATCTATCATTATTAATATAAAGTATATTTATACAAACAGTATTACTGTATTTGATTAGCAGATATTAAAAAAGTCCTTTTCTATGTGGCTCATATTAGAAATTCACTCTGTGTTATAATTTCTTTCAGGTAATTTTTTTTCTCATCAGATGTTTTTAAAAAATATATCAATAACAATTAGGTTAAAAAAAAAACGGGCAGCCTGCTAGAGATGACCTGACATGCAAGTCGTTTTTCTACTACTTTAAGAGTAAGAAATCTCACACAATATATAACTCGCCAATTGTTGTCAGTTACCACCGTATATAACAAAGAAGTCAAAGAACAAAACATCAACAAAACACATAAATATATAAAAATATATCGATTTAAAAAAATAAAACTAGTCGCTAAGTAAAATTTAAGGCAACTGACAGGCTCCAAAAATACCAAAAAAATAACAAGAAGTATAATAAAATAACCGAACAGCGGAAATTGTTAGATCACATTGTGTCTGTCAGCAAAGCTAGAGGCGTTTTTAGCAATAGCCGCGTTAAGCAAGTAGCAAAAGGATCTTCCAAGACAATTCGAAGCAATAAATGTGTGCACTAAGTCTCCCTCGCTGTTTACACATCATATGGCGATACCGAAAAACTGCTTAATTAATATTGTCATCAGTTTATAAAATAATTCTTTTTTTTTTCTTCGAAGGTGTCGCTTACATACCTATATAATGCATAAACGGCAAATTGGTGTTCGTTTCTTTAATAGGAGGAAGCCAGAAAGGACTTGTGATTGAAAATTACCACGCCAAAACTAATCTTTTTAAAATCTGTATCATATCAACAACAACTATAATACAATAATAATTAAATCGAAAATTTTGAGGGTGTGGGAAGCCAAAAATTGGATTAATTTTATAGTCTAAAATTTTCCCCTCAAAAATATAACAAAAAACGATTATCATGAAAAAACAAAAACAAACAACTAAAACAATTTTGTCATGATCTTATCTTGTGTATAGTAAAAAATAAGCTTAAGCAAAATGAAGCTCGGGTCTAGCAAAAACGGAACTGCAAGATTATGTTCAGTATGTCAAGCAAAACAAAAATGATATCGCTAAGGAACAGCTAAATCTACAACTATGTTAAGTAGAACAAGTTTTGATCTAGGGACATGCAAGATAATATAACGTTATATGTTAGGAAAATTATTCTAGGTTTTAGGTTAACTATGGACTATAATAATAATAATATAGCAAGGGTATAGACACGTAATATTTGTCTCTAGCTGTCCGGACCTTTTGTAGAGTGCAGGATTCTATACGGGGATAATTCAAGTTTTTTGTTGTTGGATTTTTAAGGTGTGGGGTGTCGAAAAAAAAAAGAGTTGGCAGGTCCGGACTGCGGCGGGAATGGCAGGGGCACACAAACAGCGCAACCCAAGAGAAGAGCTAACCTAGCAAACGATGCGAATGCATTAAGCAAAGCAGAGACCCGCGCTCTGACTGTGGAAGCTCTCACTCTATCATGGTATTAAAGGGAAAGACCTGATTAATTACAATACTTACGTAACAAGTTGTTATTAAATAGTTAATTTGTTAGATCCTATCAATTTTAAACACTATCAAGTAGATGAATAAAGTAACTCCAATAATGCGAGTTTGTCCGTTACGGCCTATATCTATATACAATATAATAATAATAGTAATAATATAACAGCACTCACTCAGACAGACCACCCGATATCACACCTGGCGCCCCATCTCGCCCTTTAATACCATCAGACTGTCGGACTGTGGAACTTACTTAAATGCTTTTCAGGAACATTTATGTTTCGATTTTTCAATGCTTATTTTGTGGCACTTGGTCGGGAGATATCGAGTTATAATAATATTATATTTTTCTTTTATAATTAATAACGCATCACTAAATCGAAAACACCTACACAATTTGATTTTGACTAGACCAATTCTTTATCATCAGCCCGAAGGTTTATGGTGTAGTTCTCCTCCTCTGTCGAATAAAACCATGCAGGCAACTTAAAAAATACCACCATCAATATACAAATCAATTGTTTACACACTACTATACTTTTTTAGAATATATGTCACACTTTCCAACACCATCATAAAATCACAGCAAATATAAAAATTAAACATCAGTTAAAAAATTTAATAACACAGTGGGGGAACTGGAACTTATACAATAAAAAACGCTCCAGATATCTCCCAGTTCGACTCTGTCGTTGACTCAATGGCCCACTGCCTGGGTCGAACCCGCGGGACGTTTCTATTTTGTTTTTTTCTTCGATAACAATTTGAATATAGGGTTGCGTGTTGCACCTATGTGTACGTTAGAGGGCTCCGTGCAGACTGGCGACAAAAACGACGCCCACTAATTTTTACACAATTTGAAATTTTTCGATTCTTTTTTGTACTCTTCAAAGTATAAATTGCAACCTAAAACTTTTTTGTTTTTACAAATACATTTTTATCAAAAAAGAACTCGCGCGTGCGCGCTTGTATGAGTGTGTGTAAATGTGATGTGGCTTTGGTTTTGCAAAATTTGAAGTTCTGCACGCGGCCGTCTAACAAAAAATGAATATCGTAGGATTACAGTATTTTTAATATATTCATCCTCATATTTTTTTTTTCGTTCGGACATAGGGCATGCACACTACTCTTTTTTTTCACTCATCAGATTTAACCTTACTGCACTAATATTATTCAATCAAAAACTAATTTTAACACAAACATTTTCCGTCATTAGTACATGACTTATCAATATAGTATGTATGTATATAATAATAAAAAGTTCTATGTATATAAACATTACATAAATAAACGATTCGGTGTTTGTCGTTGTGACTACTGCAGGTAAGAGGCAAGGGCAGCCATGACGGGTGCAGGCGGCAGCGCGATTGGGATGTGGTAGTATTTACAGGTGGAACGAGAGCACTGTCCCTTGGCAGCGTCACGGCACACGGCCACTCGATGCTCCACCACTTCTACCCCATCTCCTGCAAGCATCAATGCATCGTCAATATTTTAGACCTGTTGTTTAGTTCGCATTTCAAAATTCATCAAATTTCCCTCTTTGAAGTACCGATTCCGTAACATCAAAAGTCCCCTCCGATCCCGTGTTGAACTTTCACGTTTTCCAAAAATTTTTCTTCGGTGATTATTTTTGGTGCCTATCTATAAAAAGCAGCGTATGAGGCGGCCGAAATTTTGCTGCATTGGTGTGGTCGAAAAAGCTTTGCTTCACACGTCGCAGAGTGCGGTTCCATCCTTCGCTAGGAAAGTTATTTCTCGTGGAGTTGATACTTTTTTCTCTAAAAATAACGTAGTATTTGGAGGAGAAGTGTATATTTGGATAAAAAAGTATAAGCTTTACAAAACAAAAACTTTTTCTCAACGGGGAATGGAACTCAGCCTGTGACGTGTGAAGTAAAGCTTTTTTGACTAGGTACACCACTGCGCCCAAATTTTGGGCGATACGCTGTGTTTTATAGAAAGGCACGAAAAATAATCGTGGAAGAAAAAGCACTAAAAAACGGATAATTTCACACGGGATTGGACGGGACTTTTGATATCTTATAGCCGAGACCATTTAGGGTCGGTTTTGCGTACTTTTAGCCGGTCATCAGTTTATTCAAGCTATAAATCTGGAATACCTAAGTTAGTAGGTAACTTATAAAAGCTATAAAAATGCTATAAACGTATGAAATATTTTCCTGAATTTGAACAGTGAATTCCACTAACTAAAATCAGTAAAGCATAATTATCATTAAAAATTACTGCCCCGACATAATTGGTGGACCGGATTTCCATAGTGTATTGTCTTATTTTCCATGACAATCATGATATGATGAGAAGTTCATTTCGATAAGTATTCATTATCGTATTTCGAAGAAAAGCTTCCCGAGAATAATTTAATTGGGGCATATAAAAATGCTAGACACTGCAGCTCCTTTTCATCTCTACAGGCTTTTCTCATCCTCCGACGGCTTCGTCTGTGCAGTTCTACTTAACTTTTCTATTTTAAGTACGCAACAAAGTAAGTGTCACCCTGCAAAATTTAACCTGACTTAAACTGGAGAACTCTGGATTGCTACGAGCAATTCAAATGAATTATTATACCTTCACTAGCCCAATCGTTCAGCTATTGATGCACATCTTTACAAAAGATAAGATACTCCACATCAAGTTTTTACAGGGTGTTCAATGGACTGGTGCAAAATTCCTAAAAGTTTGACATGCTCCCGCTTCAACAATTTTTTTTTTCTGGATTTCAAAACCGTAGACTGAAGGTATGAGTTTCAGTTTATCTCTTTTATTTACAGGGTGACCTCAAAAAGTTAACTTTTTGGTATTACAGTTAATAACTTTATTTTTCTTCGTTGATCGATTTTTAAAATTTTAGACTCATTTTAAATGATTCTGAACACTTGAAGATGTTTTTTTCTTGTATGAGAGTAGAACCAAATTACAACTGCTTGTTTTCCGAAAAGAAACTGGGCCTTTGTTCACCTGGAATTGTTGGTAACCATCGTAACGAAAACCATAACAATCAATGACAAACCGTGACAGACCAGCCTATGATTGTTCCGATTTTCGTTACCTACTATGGTTACCAACAATTCCAGATGAACAAAGGCCCAGTTTCTCTTAACTTAACGCCGGCATCGATAAGCCAATCATCGCGTAGGATTGTGTTACGTTGCTTGAAATCTAGCCCTGGCTCGTTTTGATGGTCTTAAAGCATGAACAAAGGTATGTTTTTTCTAATGAAGCTGGAAATGTTGAGAAACTTTTTCGAAATTAAAGTTTTGCCTGGATTTGTTTTTTTTCCGGTTTTTGCAACAAGAAAAGAATTTTTCTGTTTTTGCGACTGTCATATACCGTAAGTACAATCAATTTCCTACCAAGTAAATGTAATGTTCAAAAATATAAAATTTATTTGTTCTGTTGAAATAATTGAAACGATTTTATTTGTAGGTTCTGTTGACATGGAATACCTTAATATTGGAAAGTGGATTTTCCGAAATAAAATACACCGATGATTTCCTCATACCTACAAAAAAAAAGGTAAAAAATTAGTCGAGTCAAACCACCTTCAGCACGTAAGGGAAAATTTTAAAAGAAACGACCGTCCTATAATTTAAGCTTTCTGCATACGCCAAACCACAGTTAGCGCTGCACGTTGACATGAATGTCATAATATTGGCAAGTGGATTTTTCGAAATAAAATACACGGATGAATTTGAAGTTGGTTGTTCTACTTGTTTTATTTTCGTTGTGTGCTTTGTACAGATCCAGATATGTGGCTACTGTGTGATTCAAAGATTTCGCATATTCGGCGATATAGTATGTTCACTTGTATCGTGATTCTAGTCGGCTGTGAAATTTTGTTTTCAAGTTTCCAAATCTGAAATATAGAAAATCCCCAAAACTTTGCGGTTGGCTACTCTGAATTAATTTGGCAGAATAATTCACGAAGAGACACGAAGTCGTTCGGACCACTTTTGGAACATATTTTTTATGCATTTTCTCTGCAGATAGACGGAACATTTTTGCGGGACGTGATGTCTGGCGCTTTTTTCCATTTTATTGGAAAATGTAGTAATTTTTCGACCTGTTTTTAATTTTTGCCAATGAACAAATAAATCAAAGCAGCTTTGACATTTGACAGGTGTCACAAACATTTCTAACCTCTCGAAGCCGGTTCAACTTTACGTGATTCAGACTAAAAAAATACTAGTCCTTCGTCCAAAAAAAAGGTCCCATGGAATCATCAATCCTTCCACCTCTTCCAGTCGAAAAGACACGCCGAATGATGAAGAAGTATTGGCAAGACAAGGAACATCCCTGCAGGCCTGCTGTTGCAGCAGGATTTACGTGTAAAAAGTTTAATAAACCGAATTTCGAAAAACCCAGCCGCTCAAAGTTGCGTATTGGACCGAAATTCATGTGAGTACCTTCAGTTTTCAATTTGCTTTCGTTTTGTGCCTTGGCGGAACGAGTATTTGTCGGTCTTGAATGGCCGCCGTCAAGATGACTCAAATTGAAGGCGGCCCCGTAGGGTTCTGGTGTCTAAATGACGGTAATACAGCTCTGCGCCCCTCTACTTGCATTTCCACGTATGGAAAGGTCAGTTTTCCAAGCTTTTAATATCAATTTCATAAAAAATATAACTTCACTTCTAGAGAAGTCAGTTTCACACCAGGTGAAAAGGCGGCAAACCTACAATGCTAAAGTAGAAAATTTGCCCAGCCAACTAGAGTCACAGTACAAGTGAACCTACAGCCACGTTGCGACCTCAACGAAATGATGACGGACGAATATTTCCATGGATTTGACGGCTTGAATTTTGAATATTTGTAATATTATTACCGGCCTTTCTGCCGGTAGTCTATAGAACAAGACAAGGAAGAAATATTTGACAACGGCCGCCAACTTCGATTTAGGACCTTGGATTGAGTATTTTTTGTTCATTTTACTTTTGATATGGACGTCTTGTTCAAATAGCTTTTTACTGGTACCTACTTTATCAAATTTCATGTAAAATTAGAGATCACAAAGAAGAACTCCTTTTCATTTCATCGTCCCTGATCGAAGCATGCCAAGTAGACATTTTTGAAAATCGCTGTAACCCTACAGAAAAGGAGCCAAATAAGCTTGTTGGGGTCTTGAATACTAGTTAAATGTCCAATCTTCCCAATCGTGCTATTACTTGTGACTTTTTCCCGATTTTTTTTTTTTCATCAAAAAGACACGACTGGGCCAATTTTGCCCAAATCTTGAGAAAAGCGTTCTGAAATACATCATTACTCAATGACGTTGAGCGTTGCGACTAGCAAAAATCACCAGTGACATAGAAACTGGGGAGGGACACTCATTTTCTCTCCCTACTTTCTACACCCCTGAAGATTTTTTAAAAAAGATCAAATTTTTAGGTTCTCTTCAATTTGGAAAAAAGTTCCTGTGGCGAAATTCCGAGTCCAGTATGGACTTCGTTTTCGAGATTTTTGAGCCGAAATGTTCAAAAACCACTTCAAAAACCCAAATTCAAAGAAATAAAATTTAAATTCGAGGATTATAAAACATTTTCCTCGACTGAAATAGGTTTTCTAGGTTTATTTCTAGGTCTTCTAAGTTGGGCAATTAACACTCGGCCAAAGAACAAGTTTTTACAAATTTCATTTTTTCAACCTCTGAAAATGGAGATTTTGAGATGGTTTTTGAATATTCAGATTCAAATAATATTTCGAAAATGAAACCTTAATGGTGCGATTCTCGAAACAATTACATTCCATAAAGGCTCTGTTAGGCTGCTATTACATAGGCAACAGCCAATGGCTGACATGAATGTTTACATAACAGAGCGTTTATGGAATGTTATTTTTTACAGAATAGCACTATAAATCAGAATTTTACCATAGAAACTTTTCTTTCTAAATTAAGGACGGAGTTGAATTGGTGAAATGAGGCGTTGTGGAATCAATCCGTGTGAGTGTATTCCTTGACAGAAATCTATCATCCAGGTCTTTTTGGACAGTTACAAGGATGTACTTTGGTTTGAGCCTAACTATAGATATTTTCAAAATCTAAAAAATTTCAGTTTTGAAAAAAATAATTTGGATTTCGAAAATTTCTATAGGCTTAAACCAAAGTACATCCTTGTAGCTCTCCAAAAAGACCTGAATGGTGAATTTCTGTCAAAGATTAAACCCACACTGATCGATTCCGCAGCGCCTGATTTCACCAATACGTATTGGTGAAATAAGGTGGGTGGGCTCAAACCAAAGTACATCCTTGTAGCTGTCCAAAAAGACCTGGATGATAGATTTCTATCAAGGAATATACAGGGGGTGCCATTTAGAAAAGCTCGTTCCAAAACTGCTCTGCAAAAATGGGGCACCCTGTATAGAGCAACATAATTTTAGAAACTGCACTTTCGACTACTGTTCGCAGTGCCGTTTGGTTCATTTCGATATCATTAATGGCGTAGGTGTAATTGAGCTCGCCCATATCAATGAATCACCCTGTATAACTCTGTCCTTAAACACGAAATATAGAAAAATCTCCAGGGGCGTAGACAGTTCGCTTGATCACTCAAAGGCTCAATTTCAAGTCCGACTTACAACCTATCCAAAGTTGCGCCGCGCCGTAAAACATCAAAAAAATGTCGAACTTTCGGGTCATTACATTTTGACAACAGCATGCAACTTGTATGAAGGGTCTTGAATCAAAATTTAAATGTGCTCAGGTCTTGAAACATTAAAACTCTTCCAAAACGCACTCGAAGATTGTGAAAAATGGAAAAAAAAATCACGTTAGGCAGGTATAATATTCTCTACCCATGTTGATGTATAAAAGTGAGCTTTCCTGCTGCATCCGATCCACTTCCGGATGCTCTTGAGCAACACAAGAGCTTTTGAGACCGAGATGTGAGTACCCACTTCAAATATAGCTTAATTTGATCCACGTAAAGCGTATATATTACCTACGTATGAAGCTTTGAAACATGTATTCGTATCATAACAGTTTAGAGAAGCTTCCGTATTTGTTTCGATAGGCCACTTTAGTTTACTGAAATAAATAATGCGGAGGCTCCTACGAACTATTACGACGATGATATTAAATCAAAAATCATAATTCATACTTGACGTAGGTATACCTCTCACGATCCACGTAATCGCGTATCACGATCCCTTTCTCTACCGTGTTAGAAAATAGGTTGTGAGCGACACAATACTTTCCGGAGGGAGTTTGGAACTTGACTGCAGGATTGAAAAAGAATTTTATAAATTCTGTAAGTTGCTGAAGCCAAAACGTGAAAACAATTCACAACTTCCCGGGAAATCTGATAAAGTTGGAAGTTGGCTAGAAAAACTGGCAAAAAATCCCAAATTTTATAGCATCAATTCGAATGCAACTGAGTGTACTGTTACAGGATATCGAATATTGAATGTTTGAGCTTCTGTCCAAGCCGTAATTTCATTCAACATTCAAAAAAATTTAGTTTGACAACAAATAACGTTTGGACATTTTTGTAGAAAGTTTTGGGGATAGATAATAATTTAATAAGAATAAATTAATTGTCCTCCAAAGATGGACCTCGACTTCAGATTTTTTTTCGGAAATTTGACTTTCACGGGAAAACTTCGGAACATTTTCCACTTGTAAAGATCATCAAAAAATAGTGGCATTTTTTTTAAGCTTGTCCTTCGAGTTCCAAAAATTATTTCTCCAACTATGATTCGCAGCACGTCGGCATTGTCAGCATCTAAAATGAATATTTCGTGGGGCTTATCAGAAGGCGAAGTTTGCACCGCACTGTTTTACAATTTATCTTTTTTTACTGCTTTTGCAAAACTAAGCTTGAGGACTTTATAAATTGTCGGCGTGGATTTTATCAGTTTGGTCTTTTGGTTTTTGATGGATTATGAACCATATTTTTTGCAAAACAGCGGTATAATAAATGTAGATGTAGATATCGAAATGAACTTTTCAGTACAGGAACAAGAAGATTTTCCAATGCAAATTTGCGATGCCTACCTCCTCGTATAATACACCCCAGGGCTATCCGTCCTAAGCAAATCCCTTATACAAATTTCACAGAGGGAGGAGAAGTATACTGACCTTCCTGTAGATGTACAAATTTGCAGGCAGGCCGGTTACAGAGACCACGATTAAAATCTTGGCACACCGGGAGGGTGTCCAGTAACTGTAAACACAAACAAATAAATTAGTATTCAAATCATGCGAAAACTTTTTGTTCGATAGTAAATTAATTATTAATCATAACATGTATACAGTAATAAAGTATATTTATTTGGGAAAATTTGGAATAAGAGTAATTTTTTTTGGAAAAGAGAAAGTTGTGCACATGTATGCGGACACACATACAGAGGTAAATATTCGTCTAAAGGAAAAAAATCGTTGTCATTATTATTATAAAATATAAAAAAAAAACGAACGAAAAAAGGCATACATCAGCACTACATCAGGCCTATTTTATAACAAAGGAAAATTCATTCATCACAAATTTGGAAAAATGCACATGCCAATTAATTGTTATATAAAAAACGTAATAAATACTTTTTTAGTCAGTAGTTTTGTTGGACGGCAGTTTGTGTTTGTGTGTGTATATGTGATAAGATCCTTCAATCATTCTGCACAATTTTGGTATATAACGTTGTATGGTATAACATTAAATTTACATATCTAAAGGAAACGTTTTACAGTACAATAACTTCAAGTAGTACATAATAATATTGTGACTGCAGGAACATAGTTTTTACATAAAAAATATAAAAATGCTAGTAGCAAAAGACTATAAAAAAATTTCAGCAATATACCAACAAAAGCTCGTGGCAGCGATAAAGGCCAAAACCATAAAGCAGTGTTAATAAATATAAGAATGGTATAAGGTAGTGTATTTTTACATGCAGAATGTTTGAAAATCTTCAATGAAGTATGCAAAAAATCCGAAGCAAGGCTTTCGCCGCGCGTTCGAATCCATAGAGATTAAAGCACAAAACTCTACTACGTTAGCGTTAAAATATCGAAACGTTCGTTTCGAAATGAAGCAAAAGAGTTGCAATCAGATTGTGAGATGTTTTGAGTTAGTTCGAACTAGTTCACAATATGCTTGCACACTTAGTGGATCAAACGGAACAAGTTACAATGGGAGGGAGGAATTACAAAAAAAAATGTAACAAAAAATTAGTTCTGTTTGAACGGTGAAGTTAGTTCAAAAGCAACATTGTAACTTGTTAAAAACTTTCAAGTCATGTAAGCTGCGCCACATCATGTAGATATTTTGGAATGAAGGGTATTATAGAATAAATACCGGTTTTTTTTCTGATGGATAATGTTCTAGCGTAGCAGTACAGCATACATGATGTTAAACATACGTGAATACCTGTCCTTGTTCGTCAGTGTAGACCACAAAAGGGGCGTTTTGGGGCACAGGCGCACCATTGTCTATGCCGGCGACATGCAGTAGTGCAGCAAGCCAACGTCATCGCAGCCAATTTCAGCATTACGATAACATTACGTTACAGCCATAATATGATACCCACCATACACCAAAAGACAAGTGTTGTTTTATATCGTGTTCGTGTATGTGTGTCAGGTGATAGGAGCAACAACAGAATGTCCACACAAAGTGGGTATATTTGACAACGTGACGAGGAGTGTAGAAGGGTCGTGTCAAGTGTGTAGGTGTTGGGGAGGTCAAGAGTTGTCGGTGTCGGTGGGTCCCAAAACCATCAGACGCACACAATCGGCGTGTGCCAAATGGGATATACAAACAGCAAGGATTACACATCCAGCGATTAGCAAAAGAATATTTCAGGTTTTTTTTTTGGTTAAAACGGAAAGAATAAGAGACACGATTGGTTGGAAACCATAACGTAAGCATGAAACAGAAAAATAAAAGCAAATTATGTTTTGCACTAAGACAGATACTTATTGGTGGAACAAAATAAAATTGATGTATTCAGAGGATCGGCATGCGCATGGGAGAAATAAATAAGAACAAAGAACAAATCCAGAAGAAAGCGAGTAGATAGTTATTGGGCGTGTAGTCGTGGTGGGGGATGCAACCTTGACCGGTTATTGACCTAGACCTTGAAAGTTCAGTGACCTGTCAAGGATGCACCCCCCACCACGACTACACGCCCAATAATTATCTACTAAAGCGACATCTGGATACATCAAGATGTATTATATGAAAACATCACGCTCTTAATTCCAAATCGCTGTTATCTAATTGAGTGATACCATAACGATTAATAGCTTTGATTCGGAATCAAGTCGTCGATAATTTTATATCAAGAAAGAAACTGGATGTGGGATATTATTAAATTTAATATAAAAATATGAATCGTTACGTACTTTACCAGTGCTAAGAGTTGTTTATAAGCGACAAAGCGACAGAACAAAACAAATTAAAAAGCTGTTACGTGTAGAACAAATCTGCGATGCTACAATTAGTCTATGCTCTGCTGGATTCTGCAAACATAACATATTTAATATTGCGTTTTTTCTTGGTCAAATTATATAGTACACATGTTAAAAAAAGACAAATAATTCGATAGTAACCCATAATACCTACTAAAAAGTATTCCAATTTTTTACTTACTACAAAGCTACGAAAATAATAAGAGAATTTTAGCGAAAAAAGAAAATGTATAGAACATAACCTGAAGCCTCTAATAGTCACTGAATATAATATGCAAAAAATAAAACACACAGGACGAAATCACTGATGGTTAATATCCTTGTCTCGTTCATCGTTCATCGCGCGCTCCATCCTCTTTTTTCTTGTCAAGGGCTTTGTGCAATGTGCATGATGAAGGGATTGTTGTGCGAAAGAAGACAGCTCAAAAAATAAAACAAATATGAACACCCAGTCTGTTGTTTTTAGTAGCCAGCAATGCACATTACACAAGCTTCTTTTGATAAGATGCTTCCATTCTTTTGATACAGTATACCAAGCTTCGTTCATTACGGCCTCTGACTTTTGCCGGTCTCGTGTGTTTTTTGTGTACAGGTAGTAAAAGCGCTTGCCTTGATTTATTTTTTGTGTTGCACGCGGGCGCAATTTCGTCTTTGATTCAGTTTTTTTGTTGTCCAATACTAGTTTCAGTACAAGCAAAAGTGTTAGTTATGGGGTAATATAAGCGATGATATGAACATGAAAGGGCATAGGGAGCAAGGCCACAAAAAATATAAAACACAAAAAATAAATGTGTAAGGGCAAGCGGGGTATATTTACAGCCTGTACCCAAATTGTATAATAGACAAAAGCTAGTCAGGAGGAGAGCACTTTAAGGACGCGTGTGTGTGTGTGATCCAGGCAAATCAGACATCTCCACAAACAAATATTTTTTTTAAGAAGCGAACTGTTTGAGGCGATTTTTTATATATGCCTGAGAACGTTAAATTACTGGATACTGGAAATAATCAAATAATAAAGCAATGATTAATAAAACAAATATCATGCATTTTCAAGCATTATTATTACAAATAGTAGCGGTGATAAATACATACACCTCAGGATTAGAACAAATACAGTACACAGTATATCATATAAATATGGAAAGTTTGTCACACTAGGTGCTGAACGGTGACCCACACCTTAGCAAAGCGTGATCAGCAGCCTAAAAGGCACTCTATTATTGTAGGACAAGATCATAAATGGCTGGCGGCTGATTACGCAACGTTGGTGCAGCAAGAAAAGGCAGAGTTCCTTAGATACTGACCAACTAAGCCCTTATTACCAAAACTACTATACTCTTTCACTGATATTTTCTTGGTCTTCTAAACCTGAATGGCATACAATGTAATCCTACTTCTTAAAAATGCAAACTTCTTTATATTATATACTCTTCAAATAATGTACTATAAGTTTAAATAGACAAATACTTTTTCAAAATAGTACATGCATCACAATATTATTATGTAGTAAGTAGTACTTTACTAAACAACGGTACGTGTGTTTGTGTGTGAAACAAATTTCCTTTAAATGCTAAAATAGTAAGACACATTTTCTGTATAATGTAGCAAATACGTAATAATACAATCACAAAACTACTACTAAAAAAAAAACAACTAAGCCTAGCATTTTACATTTAGGATCTTGCAATACGGGACGAATATTTAGCGTATAGTAGTAATAATAGGAGAAAAAAAGATTTCGTTGCAAAATTCAAGTACCCGGACGCTACATCAAAAGACTAGAACACTAACTAAATATTAGTTCCGCGTTCAAGACGTCATCATCTCTTCAGTAATAAAAAATATATGACACGCAGAACAAGAGAACCCTACTACTGTACACTTTTGTGCTTCGAGATCAAACCAGGAAGACAAAAATCATAACTTAATGTCTCAACTAATCACTAACACAATGAAGGAACAATTTTCTTTTTTTTTTACTTCTTCAAAGGGCAACTTTACATAGAGGAACCCAACCCAAAAAGAGACGCGCTATAACAAGTCTGATTCAACAGAGTGGTGTTATATATATTATCGTTATGTGAGAATACGTACAATGTACATAATATATATTATTAATAAAACGGAATGACATGCATAACATGTATCAAATAAAAGCCCCATGCAATCCAACACAAACACAGAGCGAGATATGGGAGGCACAGCATCTTTTTGGGTCAGTTACAACAGACTACGGATTGTACCGGCTACGATGGCACTGTCTAAAAAGTTTCTAACGAATACAATGCTCTCAAAAAGTATCTACCATGCGACTCAAGTAATAGGCTTTTATAGAAACTCCATAATATAGTAATAGAGGAGGGATAAACTTCTCTTCATGCAATAAATAGTAATATAAGGTTTACTTCTAACAGATACATTACAAAAAACTTTCGATTTCAAGTTTTTGTATAGGTACGGCAAAGTAGTACAACTAGCTTTTTTTTGAAAATTTGTTGTATTTTACTAATAAAAATAGTTTAGAAGTAGTGGTAAAAGGTTGTTTTTTTTTTGCGGAGAAGGATGTCTGATATAATAGCGGTGCGAATAGCAATGTGAGAATATCACAGATTTGAGGCACTCGCTCTGGGACTGGGAGTCGCTCTCGCAGTATCACCCATTTTTAATAATAATAATTAATAGAAAAAACCACACGAGTCATTATTTTTATGACTAGACTATTTTTCACGAATAGGTCAAAATATATTCTCTTACCTTTACGTGTTATGGGACGGTGCCGCGGGCCGAGCACGGAAATCTGTCCTGAGAATCCAGCTCGGGAACAGTTTTTTTTTAGTTTGGCAATACGCCGCAATTGTAAGGTACCGACTCGAATGTCTATTTCGGCGGTTGCTGTATACACCGGTTTATGCTAAAACTAACAGAAAAAACGGCAAAATTCTGGTGGCATAAAACGCGGAAGTATAATTCCGAATGCGGCACGTTGAGGAAAATGAAAAGCCGAAGTTCGGTTTCATGTTTCATTAGAATCGTTTCCGCGTGCGAGCTCTAATCGCGGCTCCGAACCATACACTCTACACACTAATTAAAAACGATAATTTGGACAACACGGCATATAAAATATATAAGGGGGGTGCGCGGTGTTTATTGACACGAAAGCTGACATGCCGAGATCAAGAGATGGCGCGCGCGTGCTTTGGCATGGCAATATCCACACGACCGACCCGAAAACTATGACAATCATTATCATTACATTAATATATTACAAAAAGAAAACACAACAAACGAAAAAACGGTTAATAATAAAACGATTACGTGGTCTTCAACTTTTTGTACGGCTGTATCACGACATTGTTGTTGTTCTGCGCGGCCGCCGCGGCTATGGTGGCCGAAGCCGATACGCTGTTCGTCATCGTCATGGGTGCCGCCGACACCGTCACCGGATACGGCTGCCCGTGTCCGGCGACGGTACCCAGAAAGCTGTTGCTCAGCAGCTGGTGGCTGGCTCCGGTCACGACCGGATAACCACCGGGGCTGGCGCGCACCAGCGAGTACGGATTGAACATTTGGGGCGGCGGTCGCGACATGTTTAGCAAGTTCTGCTGGTGCTGGTGGGCGGCGGCCGCGGCCGCCATCGAATACGGGTTGGCCGTCGCCAGGCCGAGGTGGTTCAGACCGTAAGGCGAAAGAGTGTGGTGCGCCGCGGAAGTGGGGTAACGCGCCGCCATGGCCGCCTGGTGCTGCATGCTCAGCGCCTGTTTGTTCAACGCCACGCCCGTATAGTTCAGCGGATTCAGCTGCTGCCCCAGCTGGTTCGCGGTGGCAAGAGACTGACTGACGGCGGCCAGTTTGACCGCCTTGGCGTAATTCTGCTGAGCGACTTCCTTTGCCAGAGCTGCGGGGTCGGGAATGGAAGCGGAGGCGGCAGCAGCGGCGGCGGCTGCGGCGGCGTTCGCCTGCTGCTGATGGGCAAGGACCTGCTGGACTTGGTGGGAAGGCAAGGAAGCGGTGGCGGAAGACACCACCGTCGGCGCAGCAGGCGTCGCCGCCACGGTCTGGGACGACTGCGACGACATGCCGAGAATGGCCGAGTCGTTCTGTTCGACCTTGTTAAGGTTTTGCGTTTGGGCGGCTGCTGCTGCGGCAGCGTGAGCGGCCGCAGCCACGGCGGCGGCGACGCTCTGGCCGGCCGCCGTCGAGACCGTTTGGTGGTCTTGCTTGAGGACGGGGGAGGCGCAGGAGGTGGTGGTAGCAATGGCGGTGGGGAGCGGGGCCGGAGCAACCGAATACTCACATGACACGGGCACGAACGGCTGCTGCAGTTGCATCAGTTGCTGGTATGTGGTCGCGTTCGGCTGGTACACCGGCACGCCGGACTTGTCCGCCGCTGGCCTTTTGTACGGCATCATGCCCGGAAAGGCCTGCTGACATAACCAAAAATTAGTTACCAAATCGAACATATCCAAAACAACTTATCACTAAACTCATTAGAGTCATCCCAAAACGATCATTCGCTGCAATCATGGTGACAGATTTTGATAAATTTTGGATGTTGTAGAAAATTGAAAATAAGTCCACCCACCACCCATATTCGCCCGTATTTTTCAAATTTTTTATGAACATTCATCACTGTCAATTCTTTAGAATAAAATCCAAAATTTATCAAAATACTTCACCATGAGTGCCAAAGAATATGAGTGCAGTGAGTGATCATTCTGGCATGAAACGACTCATTACTAAACTAAACGCTAATGTCTCTTAGGTACGCGCGCGACTAGTGAAATTACATTAGCTACAATAATAATAATAATAATATTTTACTCCTTATCGACTTATTTTTTGTCATAGGAGGGTATCCTTTTTATTAAGTGTTTCTTTGCATTTGGTCATATGTACACAATAACGGTTATTTATCAGTAATCAACAAATCATTTTTAAATACGTAACATAATACAATATTCACACAGTCATTAACACTTGATTGGCTCAGGAGAAAAGTTCTTCGGGAACGGCCGGGTTTCGAACCGGGTACCTTTTGGTTGGTGGTCTTGCGTCGTAACTCCCTTACATTAGCTACACCTCGGGCTCTCTAGTAGGTTGCTATTGTCACGTCATGTCACGTTGCCTAGCAATAGCTTTCTAGAGAGTTCATGTCTACTAAGCAAAATACCCTATCTAGAAAATCTATTACTGGACAACGAACCGTTACTCAACACGTTGCGTAGCAACAGCTTACTACGGTCGGTTGTTAGACAACGTGACGTCATAAATGCAGTACCATATGCGGACCGCCAGAATCCTCCATACGGGGTGTTTCAAATTTAAATTGCGTCCTTTCCGAAAATGACGGGAAACTTCAGAAGTAGACTCTCTCAGAAAAATATATGTTAAGAACGCATAACAACGGAGATATAGGAGTTTAAAGCCGGACTTTGAAAACCGATTTTTCGAGGAGGAGGGCATTCATCTAGGGAATTACAAAAAAGAAGTCCAAAGTGACAGCTGTCAGATTTTGTTGTTTACATCCATTTTATTCCGTTGCCATTGACAGTGAAATTTAGATAATCAAAAGCGTTGTATGTAACAATCACAGTGAAATAAAATATCATACGCTTATTAGAGAATGTTGATACATGAAATAAATAACTAGATGGTCAATTTTTTTCAACTGGAATTAGTCAACTCGAGACCACTTAGCCAGCACAACAATCAACCTCATCTTAAACTTGCATATGGAATAAAAAATAAACTAAGTGAATGACATTACAACAAAAAGGCCACCGGAATGAATGAAACCAGGTTTCATTCTCTTTCTCGCGTAGACAAAAAAGATTGCTCGGTTCGGGTAACGCAATCCATTATTGGTTGATACGAGACGCTCAGCACTAATGGTGTGCGTTAGCCAAAGACAGGCAATGGATATTATTCCACCCTCTAGCTAGCCAGCTAGCTAGCTAGCCGTCCCCCCCTCCCCACCGATATTTCTTATTATACTCACTAAAATCGTTCTTTATTGAACCCCACTTCTCATACAGATGTTTTCTTACTTCTTAAACCCTCTCCCTTAACACATTTATGGGATCGAGCGCAGCAACATATCCTATCCGTCTTCTTATACCGCCGGTAATGGATATATCATGTTACATAAAATGAGGCAAAACTTTAACGAAGCATTCGCGAAACTACATTCACAGCGCCACAGCGGAAAGCTTTGAACTCGGACAAAAAAAGGAAAAATAACCCGCCATATAACCTACACATAAATATTCCATTGCGAATCTATTCAATGCAAATTTCAATATTTCCGCACTTTACCAAAGAGACATCTGCTTTTAGCTTTTATCCTTACACACTAAAAATGGTCCGAGTTAGCACGAGACCAAACGTACTTAAAAAAATTCACATCATTACATACAGGGTGAATCAGCTTTAACCGATCAAACTTTGGGATGCGATCCTCCTCATTCTCCTGATTCAGAAAAATATAACATACGTGCCTCTCACTCGTTTCCTGAAAAATATACAGGATGTTCGAAGTTCACTTTCTTCGATTTTTCAAAATTTGTAACTTGCGAACTATCAAACCAAATCAGTTTTAATTTCAGCATAAACTGGTTTGTCGGAAACATCTACCTTCTTGCAAAATTTTTCAAGAATCCAATCAGCAGCGTAGAAGTTATGGGGGGTCATTATTTTGAAAGCATCTTATAGCTGTATTACACTACACAATTTCTTGTTCAATTCCTTGTACAATCTGTCAAATCAACAATCAAGTTCATTGTTTTTTTGACACTATTTTGGCAGATGGTTCAAAAAATTGTACAAGAAATTGTGTAGTGTAATACAGCTATTAACAACCTTTCAAATTAAGGTTCTCTCCAGAACTCCTACACCCCTGATTGAATTCCTTTGAAATTTGTCAGGTAGGTAGATGATTCCGACAAACCAGCCAATGCTGAATTTGAGCTTATTTGGTTGAATAGTTCACAAGTTGAAAAATTTTAAAAATCGAAAAAAGTGAACTTTGACATTCTCTATCTTTCTTAGTAGCAAGTGAGAGGCACTTATATTATATTTTTCTGAATCACGAGGATGACGAGACTCTTATTCCAAAGTTTGATCGGTTGAAACTGATTCACCCAGTATAGCTTTCTAATATCGAGCTGATAAAAAGTATCAGCAAACGTAACCACGATTGACGTAATGGTAAGCGTAACGTTAACGTAACAGAATGGGCCAATCCCTGTTGCTACCCAACCGCAGCGCTTGTCTCCCGGTCGACAGTGATTGGTCCATTCTCTTGCTTGACGCTTACGGCAATGTAATTCAGGTTTTGTATCCAGAGTGTTTCCATGACTACAATGTTTAAAAACTCAAAAGAGCACTTGTTTACTGTGGCCAGCCTGACGTAAATTGATCATTTGCGAAGCAGCACAGAAATTTTCTGCTCTTAGCCTTACGTTCTTGATCTACAAGTAAATGTAGCCTGGAGATGAAATGGCATGCTTCCGTGCAGTTGGCAACATCAACTTGTCAATTTGACCGTAACCCATGGTATGCTAAGCTGAAGCTAACATCGTCTCAGCGAGTTGTGTAGATGCGTTTTATTATGTGCGAAGATAGTGGGCTTATGTGAGAGCTGTCACCTGTCACCGCGATTTGCGATGCACGCGTAAGTTGAAATTTTCGTGTTCATATGGCGAAAACAGAAACACGCGGGTTTCCTTGGAGTGGAAATTGCGATCGATAACTAACATCGTCTTGACTGATGTAGATCTTCGCTTATGCTAGTTGGTGAATGAAATTAAGCCAGAGCACGGCAGTACTAAGGAAAATGGAATGAAAATGTCTACAGTGCGGCTCCAGTGAGGTTGAGAAAACTTCTCTAGAGCGACATTAATTCGTGAATGCTCTGTGCTGAAAGATTTTCTCAACGAGAAATTTTCTTTTTTCCTACTTCATACCTGCTTGCTACTTTGTAGGAGCTAAAGTAGGTAGTGACTACTTGGTGATTAGAACCAGAATATGGGGGGGGGGGGCACTGGGCGATGCGGCGTTGGGCATTTTCATTCCATTTTCCTTAGTACTGCCGTGCTCCGGCTTCATTTTCTTCACTAACCAAAATAGGTGGAAAGCCACCAGTTAGGATGATGTCTTCAGTTATTCGCAGCAATTTTCCACTCCAAGGAAACCCGCGTTCCCCTATTTTCGTCACATGAACTCGAAAATTTCGACTGACGCGTGTATCACATCACGCGACGGATGACAGGCGGTCACATAGGCACATCAGAGCCGCTTTCCATTCAAGTGATCCATCTACCCGGAGTAACTCCATCTGATCCGACACGCCCATTTTCTGTTCCATTCGTGTAAACTGAACTACTACGAAGTGATCCGAATTTTGCTTTCCCCCGTCCCCTCGTGCACCACCTTTTTGGCGCGGAGTAACAAGCTCATGTGTAGTGGGGATGGTGTAAAGGCGGTAATATTTTGAATTATTTCACGTATTTGAGGTTAGGTATTTTCAAACGTTAGTCGGGTCAGTTGTATGCCTCACTGCTCACTGCGTCAGTCCATCCTAAATTCCTGAATCTTGTAGTGATTCAGATAGATTATAATAATAATAACATTAATAATAATAATAATAATGATGTTTATTCACGGAAAAAAGCGGTACAACAATCAGAGATCATTCAACTCTATCACAATAGCTGAAATTGTGTGAATAAACTACAAGCTCACAAAGTAAAAAATTACCGTCTGTGAGAAAGATAGATAGATAGATAGATAGATTGATTGATTGATTGATTGATTGATTGATTTTGTCAACCATGCACTCGACGTTTAACTGTCAACTTCATGTCAATGTCAACAGTCAATTGATGCCCATCGCGCATGCCTCTACTCTACTCCTCTAGAAGCGTTCCATTCGGTTCCTCAAACCGATCTGATCAGATCTACTCCAAACGGATCTGATCCGGGTAGCAGAGTAGTTGAATGGAAAGCAGCTCAGTTGTGCACATACCACATCTACAAAACTAGATGCGACGACGATAGCTTCGTATCAACACAACATAACTTCCCTCTGATGAGTGAGCACATAAAGCGGTCATTTTTTCACAAAGCATGAAAAGATTTCTCTCTTCAAGAATCTCGTATAAAATAACGCCCTCCGAAGTTATCGAGCAATAGTCTTGAATAAGAGTTTACATGTGTCACTTTTGATACCGGTGAACGGCAGCAAGTTGTTTTCTTTCCACCACTTTGTTTTTAATAATTTCAAACGAAAAATACGAACCTAAAAAAGCTGTTTCGTTACGTTGCTTCAACTTAATGTAGAAACTAGTGAAACTACCTCCAAGATTATTCAAGTCATAATATTTGAACAAGGCTGGAAATTCTCTGTGCCTATTTCGGAAATAATTATTATCAAAATGTTTCGCTTGGAATACTCGATGGTAATACAAGAACCACAAGTGGTCGTAAAATGCACGCCGTTGAACTTCTCCCCAGACCATAAAATTGCACTTGCACAACACTTACGAGCCGTCAAGTAGTGTTGTGCAGTTCTAGTCACATTTGTATGGTTGAAGAGGAGACGTAAACACACGGCATTATTTGCCAAATTGTTTTATAATTTAATTCGAATTAAGGTAAATAAAATTAATGTACTTTTGAAATGAAATAACTACTTACAAAATTGTCATAATAAAATGACCCAACAGATTTCATATCCATCTGAAATGAGAAAACAAGAAGTCGTTAGTATACGCAACATCACAAGTCAAAAAGTGGTCAATCTTAGCCAAGTCGCTATATCTGAGTTTTCGAAAAAAAAAACCGAAACAAAAAAAAACTCGGCCGGCAAAAATATTCCACCTTTTAGTTGTACAGAGTAGTTAGTCTACCAAAAAAAAAGGTCACCAGCAACATCAACACTTTCAAAGTTTCATATTGATGGAGCTGATGACAACAAAAAAAATTAATCACAGAACAACAAAATTAATAAAGATTCAACAACAGTATTTTTGCTGTAATTAAAGTTGCTAGAATGTTGCGAGTATATTGTCCATCACAGTGGAAAACTGGAAAAATTTAAAAACTATATAGATAGAAAAGAATCAATAACGTATAAAAAATCAGGATACTAATTGGAAAGCCAATTTTTAACTGCTCGATGATGTATACTTAAAACTTAAAAAAAGTGAGGTATAAAGGCATAAGTATTCAATAATAATAATAATAGTAACCGTCACGTCATGCAAACACGTACAAAAATCGTAGTATAGTAGTAATAATAAATATGTAAGCATGAAGCTTTGAGAAGCACAGGTTCTAGGATCATTTAAAATTGTGAATGAAAAAGGAGAATCCTTCTAAGCAAAACAAAATAGCTCACAACATGCTAACAACTTGAGTCATCAGGTAGCAGTTCGCTTTCTAAATGAGGAGCAAAAATGAACAACAGCCACAGTTAACTATCATTACAGTTCCAATTTAGTTCGCTTTGTTCTGAAAATATTACCAATTTTTTTTAGCTATAACTTTTCAGTGTTTTTCGATTTTTTATTTATACATCTTACAACAATTGTTAGACTTGTTGTGAGTGTAAAGCAACGTATTTTTTCGTATTTCCGCAGTTAGATGCAAACCGCTACCCGTTTTATGATGAGTGTAGATGTGGTGTGAATGAATGTGTGTGTGTGAGTGTAATGTGTTAAAAATGGTATAAAATGTGTGTTATTTTACAAGGTTGCATGGTGTACACTATCATATCGACAAGCTACCAATCTTTGGTGAAAAGCAGAAGCTTTAGGATTTAAGCACGGTTCACAATGAAAACAGAATGCGAGGAAGTTATTTTATGGATTTTGGTGGTGGAAAAGTATAATAAATGGTATTAAGATGCTTTTATTCGACTGTTCACTTCGCAGTTACAAGCATAATGTACAGGTTTCCGACAAGTAGTGATGATTTTTGTTGAAGGTAGAACCAAGACAAGCAGTTTCCGACAAGTAGTGATGATTTTTGTTAAAGGTAGAACCAAGACAAGCAGTTTTCGCAAGAAGATGCAATTTTTTCTTAAGAGGGTTTAAACGCGATTCGCTGTACCAATTTACATTCGGCTATGATACTGTTTTTCAAAAATCCAGACAAATGTTCAATTTTCACAACGTACCGCCCTGTATATTATAACTGTGCATAGTTTAGAACGAGTTTCATGGATTTTTCTAGAGCCGTTTTTGCATAAAATGGATTTTTCAAATATACAAAAGCTGGATTTGTAATAACAAGCTCAAACATGCAGAACTATATTATTGCGTTCAGTATTTATCAACTACTTGATAGTAGCCCATATATTAATGGTCTTGATTCTAGCTTTTCTGATATGCTAAACATCAAGCTGGAAGAATATTAGGCTTGAATGTACAAATTCAGAGTGGTCGAAGCGGCAGGGTGTATTTATGTACAAAAGGATCGTATCGGGATGGGTGAGCGTGCATCCTGATCTTCATTGTGAACCTCGGTGTCTTCGCCGTCATGTGGTCGAGAGAACCCCTTGGGCCTCCCTCTTGGTTAAATCACATCATCATCATCATCAAATCTCGTAGTAACTAGTAGCATCGGCGTGTACACAATACAAGAGAAATAGTGACATGCAAAGCAAGGCGCAAATGGTACCAGTAATAGATCTGTGTCGGCGGTGCTAGGCTCACGTGGCCTCTTCTTGCCGATTTCGAGGGCGGCGGCAGCCTGGGGGGGCGCCAGCAAGGGCGAGACGGCAGCGGGCTATTAGTAGAGCAGCAACAAGACCAAGCACATCCGCCCAACGAGGTAAATAAAACAAACCAGCACTAAATTAATTCATGTATACGCTGACTTTGAGCGTTTCAATCTAATAAATAGTACTACACACAATATTTTTGACTAAAAAAGACTCTGTTTCAAAAAAGTAAATTTCGGTAAAGTCTGTGAGGCTTGGTCTGAGGAGCGGCGCGTAGCTCTGGCAGCGGAACAATAACAAAAAAATGTTGACAATAATAACAAATGTATGTAGAAAAAAAATCAAAAATGAAAAACTGTGGACGACGTTTTTTTTTTGCATAAACATGTCGAGTGGAAAGTGCAGGTGCGATGAACACGTCACTTAGTAGCTTTTGTTTGGCCTGTGAAAAGTGAAGCGATTCATGCACATCTCGTCAACAGCGCTGCTGAAATGATAACAACTGTGAGGGACACCAAAGTGTCCCCGGCGCTACAAGCACTCGTTAGCCTGGGGGAGAACGTCTGTTGGGCATGTCTCAAGCAAAATATAAATAATTATTATGTTTATATCACAACGATATCTAACAAGGGGTGGAGGGCGCGAAAGGGGGGTGACAACAACATCTGAATGGCATGCACACACCCTGGAAACACACACATGTCATTTCTCTAGGACTTGAACAACACCGAAAGCGCGCATTTTTATATGTGAGAAAGAGGGAGGAGAGAAAGATACACGGTATAAAATAACTTCAATTACAGCTCAAGAGGGTAAACGCTGAAAGTTATGTTAATAGAGACCGATACAACGCCACCACCTGAAATATCATGTAAAACATATATGAATTATACAAGGACAGAAAAGTAAAAACAAAATATTTCATGAACACTCAGACACACGTTCTTGACGCAATGATGTCGCGTACACCTGCAAACAAGCCCTAGCCTACAATATTTATAATATAATATTTATCCCTCATCAACATCGATTCAGGATTCTACAAAATGCAACCGGTTCCGCAATGTCGCAATTTTTTCATAACTTCATAAGCCCGATAGCTTCAAGCTCTGCAAATTGTAGAGCTTTCCAGACTATTCCTCGTAAAAATGATTACATACAACAATTTCTGTGAAGGATATAATTTTTGCTGAGGAGTTTATGAAAATTGAGTGAAATATAAAGAAAGTAATAGTCAACTTGCTCGCGCTATTTTTCAAAACAGGAAATTCAAATTTGACATGCGGCTTCCTGATAGATACATCTAGAAGGCTACGATTAATTTTATCAAAATTTCGAGAACATTTTTTTAGAAACTGAAAAAACTCGAAGCCTTTAGATAGACCTATTAGGACGCTGTATGGCAAATTTTCAATTTCTATTTTGAAAAATAGCGCGAGGAAACGAGCTCTACTTTTATCACATTTGCTCACTTTAATGAACCCCTTAAGATGCATAACTAAACTGCTCAACAATGAAAGTGTTACAAAGCAAAAATTCACCCAATTTTGAACCGCTATAACTTTTGATTGGCACATATGATTCTGATTTTGTTTCAAGTACTGAATAGCCCAATCTTTTGGCCATCTTCCTAGTCAATATGAAATGCATAGAGCTTTTCATAAATTTTCTACAGGGTGATAAACAGAGCAGTGCAAAATTGATGAAAGTTCAACATACCCCCGTTTTCGCAAAAAATTTTTTTTGGGAGTATCCACACCAAATTTATGAAGAATGATGTGTTCCCTCGAAACGGTTTTTGAATTTTCGGGATTCCAGTCGAAACAGCCAAAATGTGATTTTTTATTGTGAACACTGCACCGGGTGATCATTTGAAAACTGTCCACTTGCAATAACTCCCGATTCCTAGTGAATATTTCTTCGAGCAAAAACAGGTCGATTTTTATATCAAAGGGGACATCTAAAACATAAATTGGCAAATTTCTATCTTAACCCCCCTCGCCCCCACTCATTCCAACTTTGAAATTTCAAATGACATGACCTACCTTGCGATACATCAAATTGAAGAGAATTAAATTTTCTTTCTGAAAAAATATTCATCAAAATTTTAAACCCCACCTTTTTTTGCCCTGAAAATTCTCTGACTGTCTTATTTTTAATTCTGGACCTCTCAGTTTTTTTTAATTTATTCAGTGTCATCATAGAAAACATCAAAGAAAAGAATTTTCAGTGGAAAAAGTGCTGCCCAAATTGACCCTTTTGCTCTCCCCCACCTCAGCTTCAAAATTTAACGAAACACCACCTACTTTGTGATACATCAAATTGAAGGGAATTGAATTGTCTTTCCGAAAACAATTTTTTTGAAAATTTCAACCCCTCTACAAATAAATTAGACATTTGGGGTGAGTTGTGAGGAAAATGGGGGTTTTGAAAAATTTGAAAAAAATTTGTTTATGGAGATAATTTTATTTCCTTCAATTTGATTTATCACAAAGTAGGTATTGCCATTTTACATTTTTTAGATGAGGTGGGGGGAGCGAAAGGGTGAAATTTGGGTGGCATTTTTTCCACAGGAAATTATCTCTTCCAATGCTTTGCAGGATGACGTTGACTGCATTGAAAAGAATTGAGAGGTCAAGAATATTAAATTGGACACTCAGAGAATTTCAGGAAGAAGGGGGGGTGGGGTTAAAAATTCCATAAATATTTTTCGGAAAGAGATAGACAGATAAACAAACAGATAGACAGATCTCATTGACAGAATCCCATTTAGGGGACCAACATTTCAAGAAATGATGCTAAACATGCTTATGTTTTGAAATTTAACGTAAAGGCAAAAAATTCCAAAATGGCGGAAATGTGGTTAATCCAATTCTAATGACGTAGTCCCATGTTGACTAAAGAGAGTAAAAATTAACCTTTTTTCAATGCTAAAAACCCGAATTTTAGGAGTAGTACCAAAAAGTACGCTGCCAATTGGGCTTTTCTTCACCCCTGCAGTAGACAATAGGAACGTGTTGCAAGTCAAATTGCTCAGAATTGTTCAGTGAACAAGCCTACCAAGTGGCGTCATCTTGATATGAAAAGTTCTAATGTTTTTGCGTTGCTACAGGAATAATATACAGTATTCGCAATAAAAAAATCACATTTTGGCTGTTTCGAAGGGAATCCCGAAAATTCAAAAATCATTTCGAGGGAACACATCATTCTTCATAAATTTGGTATTGATACTCCCGGAAAAATTTTTTCACGAAAACGGGGGTATGTTGAACTTTCATCAATTTTGCACTGCTCTGTCATCACCCTGTAGAAATTTTATGAGAGGCTCTATGGATTCCATATTGACAAGAAAGATGGTCAAAAGATTGGGCTCTTCAGTACTTGAAACAGAATCAGAGTCGTTGTTGCCAATCAAAAGTTACAGCAGTTCAAAATTGGGTGAATTTTTGCTTTGTAACACTTTCATTGTTGAGCAGTTTATATAATAGTATCGGGCTCATTTGCAACAAGTCTAAACTTTATAACTGTGCAATTGCCAAACTGGTTGCATTTTGTTTCGTAGAAACCTTCGACAGCACACTATATTTTTTTTTTGGTAAAGTACTTCTATGCGCAAAGAGGATAACATGTCGCGTACACAATTCAGTATTTGTTCTCCGTTATTAAACTATTAAGGGCACACATCAAAGGAGAGCGAGAGAGAGATAGAGAGAAAAGCAAGCGCCTTCCTTTCAGATACATAATTGGTATGTACCTATGTGTGTATGTAGTGTAAGTATGTATGTATGTGTGTGTAGCAGCAGCAGTAGCAGTAGTAGAGTAGAGTGTGTATAACGAAGTAGCCTATTGATCTTCACAAATAATGGAATTAGCAGATGAGGCAACAAGTAGTAACGAGCGGTCGGAACGGCAAGGGACACACAAAGCCCGGTAGTTCAAAGGTGTCGTCGTCGTCGTGGTATAATTTCCGAATCAAATTTTGAGATGTAAAAGCTACAGCTTAACCCCGCAATTCTTCCGCAAACAGATTTAAAAATGTTTTGATATACTTGAGAAAAAATACCTTGTCATGATCGGCTTTGAATGCTTCAATGTAACAATGTAACAAACAAATCAAGGGATAACAGCTGGACTCTTAATGCCAACTTATTTGCGAATACGTGCACGTTCTCCGACATGTTGTTGTGTTTTGCTTTGTGCAAAACTTCAAAGATGCTACAATATCGATCGTATTGCCATGCTGAGTGGTAGTTCTCAGTGGTGGTTCCAGTATCAGAGTACCTAACGGTAAAGGTCCGTAATAATTCCGTATGCTGGTGAGTGAGGTCTGGTCAGTTGAAGGTGGTCAAAATAGAGCAAATGTCTGATGTTGTAAAGTTTACAACTGGGGTCTATCGGAATGATTTTTTCGTGTATTTTGGGGATACTTCTTTGACCGTGAAGGTTATGTTGGTAATGATGCACATGCCAATTGACTATATTCACCGATAAGGCATGCGTGGTAACTACCCAAAGTTGGGTGCCAAGACGCTATGCGCTTGCGCCCAAATCGATGAGGTCCCTCTCAGTGTTACCGGCAGCGGTAGCAGGCGAATAAAAAGATGGCCGCTCCGCTGTCAAAATAATTGAATAATAAACCAACAATACGCGATCACGTGACATTGACAGACAAGGCTGCACGCTGCAAGTCGTTGAATACTAAAAGCCACTACAAGAAACGAGCTTATTTGCAAAATAAAGCTCATCGAAAAACACGCCTATATCTTTATGTTCATTGCGTATCTAAAACTGCGGCTATTTGCTCCACATTTCATCTATTAAATAACCGATTAGCGCTTTCACTCTGAGCTCATTTGATAGATCCGCTGTCGGTCATCTTGATTATATTAATGATTGAAATTACGTTATCAACATGTGTTGGTATAGGGCAACTCTGCCATGGCACCCCAAGTAGTTGGCGCATACTCAGTAAGAGCCGTGTATATGGTCAATTGATGAGGTCTGGTCAGTTGAAGACAAAAAGTTTAACTGTAACCAGCAAAGAAACAGTAGCAGGAGTTTAAAACTATTGTAGTGATGATATTGTAGCATTTTTGACTTAGCATCATCACCTACAAGAAATATACCTAGGTGTGACGTTCTTCAGTTACTTATTTGGAAATTTGTGCAGTGCCATCAAGATCTGTAACGTTTTCACGAGTTGATCATAATATACTGAACTTTTACTGGCGAGCTTAGTGAGAGTGTGAAGGAAGAATCAATAATTATTGCAATCGTTCAAGGAGATCAGTTGCTTCTGCATTCTCAATCTACATTCTTATTAGGTCATTTTCAATTTACCGAGCTTGCTCATGTGGACTCAATTGATAACGAACATAAACACCACAGGCTCGTTACCAGTTGATTTGCAAAGCACCTTGGTGAATGGAAAGCCACTTTGACCCAGTAAAGTTGTGTAACAGATCAAAACTTCAAGCGCTTCTTTACGCGTGCTATTCTAATAATTGCTGTACTAGATCTACTCCAAAAGAAAAATAACCCTAATCCCGTGTCTCATGTGTTGTGTGTAAACTATAGTGCGCAAGGGATCACACAGCAGGGCTTGCTGGCAGAGCACAGGACATGTGGCGGCATCCATGCTAAAACAAATATTTTTAGGGTAAAGGGCTGGGGCAAGGGGTATACAGTAGCCATCTATGAGGCGGTACGAATCGTCAGCTGAGGAAATTTCTAGAAAATCCTCAAAAAAACGGAACGAACCGCCACAGCCACCCTCACTGAGAGGCGCCCTGGTTAGCAAAGAATAGATATGATAAATAGCACATGTCATTGCATCAGGAACTGCATATTCTGCTGGCCATAACTAACATAACATACATTCATCAAGGATGTTCGACGGAGCCGAAGCTCCGTCATCAAAGAGCACCGACGATACAAAATGACTGTGAACTCTCGACTGAAAGGATCGTGACTGCATTTGTCAGTGCTCTTTGATTCATCTAAGAACCAGGAAATTACCAACAAAACAAAAAAGGAACACTACACGAAACGTTGGAACCTTCGGAAAGCGTGCGACTGCGTAAAAGAGTGGGCTTTCGGAAGAATCCAGGATTTTGTTAATTACAGTACACGATAACACACACGACTAAGAGCTATTAGCTTGCGAGAAAGTTTGGACCTTTGGCATGCCAGGCGGAGACGGAGAAAGCGAAACGTTTCGGGAGTCAGAGGGTCAAGTGTCACACACGTCACTTTGATTCAGAAGGTGATCATCATCAAAACGTTTTGGAGCCTCAACGGACCTGACAGCAGTGCGACGCTCGGGGCCGATCCCCAGAAAAAAAATTCGCACCGCTCCACCCGACAGCCAAAAAAGTAACAAACAGAACAAAGACAACAGAAGATAGAGAGAGATAGTAAGAGATAAAATAGCGAGCGTGCGCCCTAATAATGCGTAGCATACCGCGCTAGCCCGCGACTGTGCGGCCTTGATTTGGGCTTGGAGGTGCAGAGGGGGGTGGAAATAGCGGCAGGGGTCGCGGTTGCAGCGGCCCTTGACTGCATCCATGCAGACAGTGACAGTGCCGTCCTCGTTGGCAGTTACAGAGTCAGCGGGATGCGCAAAGCGACACTCTGACTCTGCTCGCTTGCACGCCCCGCGCTGGTACTCGCGGCACACCTACAGCAGACACCCGGCTGTTATCAGCACAAGCCACCGCTGCGTTTTTCTTCATATTTTTTTTACATTATTTTTTTTTTGGGATGGCAACACTGCCCGGTAGTCCGTTCGCGCAAGCGATCCCATCCACTGTGTGATTCTTTTCGTTCGACTGCGCCATACTGACACAAGGCAAAAAGAAAACAGCACAGTCGATGCGAGCACCGAAACTGACGGACTACCGGTTGGACGCAGCATCTAGATCCTATCCTACAGGTTCTGATATTCAGAGCTCAAACAAACAGCTGATCATTTAGTCGTCTCAAACGGCAGATTTGGATAACCGCAGAAGCAGCTCGAGATGGCCTGTTCCGGGACACAGGAGGAGGAGGAGGAGGAGGAGGAGGAGGATGAGGAATGTAGTTTTCTGGGACGACAGGAGGCTGTTTTGAGACAGTTTTTTGAGCTCATCGGAAAGAGCTTTTAGCAATTTTCGTGAGTCAACAGCTATAAGCGGTTAGAAGCTGTTCAATAAGCAGGCTTTCAAGATGTCTCTCTCCCACTTGCGCGAAAGTAGCTAGCCCAACACAAGCGCGTTCAACCGCTTGTAGCTGTTGCCCTACAAATTGTCCTACATAATCATCATTCATCCTCCTCCTCCTCCTCCTCTGTGCCAGAACATACCAACTCCACCTACTGCGCGAAGGACCGTGGCCGAAGCGTTCCATTGCCAGCACAATCACATCGATCATAAGTGCACTTGAAGGAAAAAACAGCTCAAAGGTGTCGTTATTATCAAGAGTCGAATGAACATTAAGCTCTTTTTTTTTAATGCACAGATCAGTTCCATTATATCAGAATCAAGGCAGGTATGTACATGATCGACTGAGATGTGTACCTCCGCCTGACCTGGTACAACTAAAAGTAAAAGGTTGGCGGTTCACACTGAAGGATTAGACCGTGACAGACCATGAGTGTGGAAGAAATAAATTTAGTTTTTCTTCTACGGTTTCAACGCTATCAATTATTGAAATACAAACAGAAAAACCATTCTTATATAATTGGCCTGGTTAGTCCATTAGCTATAATTATGTATTTTCATTCATTTTTTCAAAAATTGCAGATCCATTTTTGAAAAAAGTTCAGCAACAAAAAACTGGAGGGACAAAATCAGGGACCAGCTAGTTCTTTTAGATACTCGTGTTTTTCCGTTTTTCGTTCGAAGGACTGGTAGCGATGAAACTGTGAGATGAAAATCAATATTTTGAAAAGACAACCTCAAGTCTACATGAATGGAATCAAAATGTGCAGAAACGGCTACTATAGCCTAATTTACAAGTTCAGAAAGTTTTAATGCTTACTGATCGCATTTATGAAGCTTGGCTGGAAGCTTTATGTTCACTGAAACCATTCTATTTGCAGTATGTGGGACAGTTTTGGGTTTTGACGCATCAAAGCTATCGCACATCTTACTTCTCCATTGTAATAACATTGACTATAGCCACGGAATTTGAGGATAAGCGGTGTTTAATACTTGTCGCTTTACATAAACGAGAAATATAGGGGTAATACGCCAGCCGTGCCTAATCCACACATTGAAATGAAGCTGTCTAACTGATATGATTACACGAACCACATATCGGTGTAACCCGTGAAATGTTATATGTATACAGCAAATATAAATTTAGACAATGCGGGGGTGTGGTGTCGAATGCACGGATTCACTCAACCAATCGATCACAATTCGAAATGAGCTTTTCACGGGTATAAACACATACACATAACTGTTAAGTGCTGAAGGAGGATATGATGGCAATGTGCTTGACGGAGAGGCCCATATCAGTGCAAAAAGTTTGGATAGTGGAATTATAATACAGTGTGAAAAACTAAATGATCATCTAAATCAATAACCTTCTATCGAAAAAGCGACAAGACTTACTTGAGCGGATCGTACAATAATAATTGTAAAAAAGACAGAGGGTAACTAAGACTACATAGGAAAAAATTCCAAATGACAGGACACCGTGCACAAAAATGAGAATCGATAGAAAGTTACAAGTGCTCGTAAAAGTATACAGGTAGGTAGTAAAATAAATTTCTAAAAAAAATAGCATCAGTATGGTACTCGGTAATATTTACAGCAGAGTACTAAGTGGTCCAATAATAAAAAAAATATGTACAACAGGGGAGGATTGATCTACGACTAAATTGCTTTTGGTTACAGCATCAAGTGTAAGTGTTAGTTGTGTGAATTGTTATAATATTATAAATCTCGACACTAGGAAGTTGGAAGCGTTATATAAAATGAAACCCATAAACACCTGCAAAAAAAAATTGAAAAACACTGAAAATAAAAAATGTATAAAATAATAATAAATTATAATAAAAAAACTGAACGCATGCCAAAGCTGGAAACAAACTGAAAATGAGAATACAAAAAAAAATCGAAGTAGAAAATTATTGTATTAAGAAAACATACTGACGATAAAAAAATAAAAATAAAAAAAAAGCAAAAATAACCAAAACAAAATTCGTCGTGAAAAATTAGCTCCCATGATTCTCTCGGTACGTTGTGTGATAAAAAGTATATAAAAAACGTATTCATTTTTTTCTCGACCAGAAATTATTATTAAAACTTAGAAATCCTATCCATACCTCTAATCGATCGGAACGAGGCATCTTTTGTTGTGCTACGACTGTTTGTGGAACTACTCCCAGCGGCGAGCCCACTCCTGTGGGATCCGGCCCCATAATCGTGGGCATTATTGGACCTGGGGCGAAGTACGGACTATACGTGCTACCGACCTGTGGCATCCCCGTCAGGTACGGATTGGCGGCCTAAAATCACAACAAAAATTATTATAAGATGCGAACTTGAGCTGTACTACCATCCTCACCGAAGCGGCGTCATGCAAAGCATAAATAAAAAAAATTATATATTCATAAAAAATTATGAAAAAAAAAAGAATTAGTCATCCAACATAACAAATGGAGATGGTTTTTTTCATGGGAATTATTTTGTCGGCGTGGAAAAATGACAAGAACGTTTCGAAACAGTAGTAGGGTATACAATGTAGATACTGACATGTGTATGCGAAAAGCCTTTTTTTTTAGATAAATGTATACAGGATAGTTAGATTTATGTTATTAGAATTATATAGGAGTTTTTTACCATAAGTGCGTACTGCTCATCTACTGACATGGAGAAATTGGGGAAGAAGGTCAGGGGAAGGCTCTCTATTGTCGAATCCACCTCCAACAAAAACCCAATTAGTACCAACACCATACCAATACATGCAATATCTATGAGTACGGCCATGGGATGATACTGAACATTTTGAGATTATTACTGAATTAAAAAAAAAACAATAAAAAATACGTGCTGCGTGCTCTGTAGCTTCAACAGAAACAAATAACCCTTCCCAAGAGTTGGTGCACGTTGCTTCCTTTGAGCGTAACCGTGTGGTGTACGCCAAAAGACAGCAATAGTTCAGGATCTTTCTTTTCAATAAATGCAGCGAAAAGCTAGTCTCAAGCGGGTCTAAATTCAGCAAACATTTTTTTTTATGAAAAAAAAGATCGTGAACGGTATATTGGCACAAGGACAGGTGTGTTGCCCTCTCAACACAAACATGCGAAATAGAACACCAAACGAACACCAGCGATCGAATCATGGCGTATTAGCTCAAGTGTAAGACGCTTCTTTATTTATTTACGTGTTTGTTGTGTTAATACACGAGATGTAATGACTTTTATATAAGTTGTATATGGATATTACAGTTTATGTATTTAAGTTGACACTTGTCAAAATAACCTCAAAAATTACAAAAATTTAACAATTTTCAATAGAACAAACACGTAAAATGTTGTACAACACTCGTGGCTTGTTACACAAGATGCTTTCCGACACTCAGACTCTCACAGAACTCGGGCTGCGCCCTCGTTCTGAAAATTTCGGCTTCGTGTCTGAAAACCACTTATGTAACAGCCAACTCATATTGTAAACTACTATTACCAGTCTCTTCGAAAAATGGGGTATAAATCGTGGAATAGTATACTTCATTTTGAGTTCTATAGTAACGTCTGAACTTCAAGTCACGTGGCGTAAAATTGCAGCGGTGCGAATCACCAAATACAGCGGCTTGATTGGCTAAAACGAATCGTTTAGCGCCGTTGTCGTTAGGATTTCACGGCTTGACTTGATTTTAAAGCTACCTGGCTTGACTTGAGTCAAGTATCAAGTCAAGCTCAATTCAAGTTGTGAAAATCGAGTTTCAAGTCAAGTCAAGTAGTTCTTATGTCAATCACTTGAAAAATCAAGTATTTTGTATTACTTAACTTAATACTTAGTTTTGTTTTCAGCATTTCGCATAGTTTTTATTTTGAATGGAACAATTAAAAACAAGGAAAAATCCAAAAACAAAACGTCGTCGTAGCCAGTTGTGTACATGTGGCATGTGGAAAGTACCGAGTTCATGTTGGGAAAATCTTGCAGCACAGTGCACTCACACGTCGTATTTCGCCTCGTGCAGTCCAACTCCATCAATTAGTGTCATCCAACGGAACTTTTCTTAATCTCACTGTGGCCATTTGACAATTGGCATTTTTATTCCATTCTCTTTAGTACTGCCGCTGCTACGCTTCGACCAAATTTTATCCAGCTGCCACTGACCAGAACGAGCGAAGAGCCACCCAACCGGTCAGGACGATGTCAGTTATAGGCCGCCGCAAATTTCCACTGTGAAGAAACTTACGCTTTTCAAGTTTTTGCTGAGAAAACGATTTTTTCTTTTGACTCATACGGTGACAGTGATAGCTGTCACATAACTTCTGGCTATAACATTCTCAAAATACCACATTCCAACAACTGGCTGCGACGACGTTGCACAACAAAATTGTTCCACAGCCTACTCCAATGAAAAAAACCGTGAAACTGATTATACCTATCCTCCATTGCTGAATCAGCGGATAAACTACGTCACTTCGTACCCTACCGCCTATAATTCGATCGGTTTCAGTACGTGTAATGCTCTCAGTATTCGTGCTGGCTCCACCACACCTCTTATCGTGCCAGTATACCTGTGATTATTACGTTCGTGAATGTTAATTTAAAAAAAAATGATTTTTTCGCGTCAGGGCGACTTACTACTGCCTGCACTTGACCAGGAACTAGGGGTTGTCCGGGCGTTAGGCCCATTTGTTGCATCAGTGCATTTTTCAGCGCCAGGTGATTCCTGCCGTTTATCAGTAGTTGGTCCTTGAGATGCTGTGGCGGGTGGAAGTACTTGCATGGGGGTTTTTCTCTGTTACACCGCCCCTGTAACAAAAAAAAAAGAAAAATTAGCTCAACTTGTCGACCTCGGATCACATCATCACTTGTGAGACTTGAGACTTTGGAGAGTAAATACGGCGAAGGTGAGACGAGAGAGACATCCCATTTCCCGCTTGTCTGACGCTTTATACAGGTTTATTTAACATGACGACAAGAAGAGATTTCATCGTTGCGCCGCCACTGTGCCTATATCTGTCATCCGAAAGAAAGCCTTCGCCATTTAACGTAGAACAATGGCATTCAACGACGGTAATTAACCGCGATAATGGTGCCTGGTCTTTAAAACATCAATATAAAGGTGCTGCGCGTATCTCTTTTCTCTCCGGTGCCGCCTGGTGCGGTGTACACAAACCGGAGGCTGCGAGAAGGCAGAAAGCAGGATAAAGAAAGCCCTCCGGGGCCCGTACTTTTATAAAGCATCAAAGGCCCCCGCGGCACCTAATGAAGAGTGATGCCTCCAAATGGGACAAGATGTTTTTGGATTATCAAAAAGTTTTCTCCGACCAAAAGGGCGGCGCACGGCGATTCCAGGAAATCTTGTACCTACACACACATCTTTCCACCACAGCAAAAATATTTTGCTCTTAGCGGTTTGAGCTCGCGGTCTCTGCTCGCCTAAGTTGATTTCACATCAAAGAACACACATACAGACACACACACTCACACATACGTGCACACAAAGAGGCCGATATACATCTTTATTAGCTGTCGACGTGCCATAAATGGCCGAGAGTCTCTGGGTTGTACACAATATCCAAACATGAAAGTGCGTCGTTACAGAACTCGCGCGCGCGGAAACAAATAAAGGCCCCGGCCTGGTCAAAGGAAATAATCATAATGGAGGCGGCGCATTAGAGGGTCTGGTGGCTGACTATGCCCTCACACTTTCAAACTTGAGCGGAATTGCGGAAGTTTTGCGAGTTCGGGAGTCATCCCAGTCGTCGGTTGTGCGAAATATTAAACCCACCACCGCCACCAGTGCTGACCAAAGTCGGAGGCTAGATGGCGCAAAAATCGCTAGCATGTTGGTCGTCATGTGCAAGCAAAGCTCTCGAGGAAACGAGGGGGTGGTTAATGCACAGATCGAAACTTTAATTGCAAGAGCAATTTGAAGCGATCAACAATCGTCGCTAATGCGATGGCGCAAAAAACTCGGCCGTCGGCAACGAGCTAACTGTAGCCCTGCACTAAACCAGCGCAGTGAAACGTCATTTCCCTTTCGTGATCAACGGAAAGCAAATTCGGCACGCTAGCCACTTCCTTATCATATGTTACGCGCCATAACCGACACACACACACACACACACACAAGGAACGGATGAACTTTAACACGACATTAAAAACTGTACATGCGTGCTAATGAGGTGTTCGGTCCAAGCGCTACTAGTACCGTCAGCTCGAAAAGGGCACCGTAAGGGCGATATATAGACTCGAGTATAGACTTAAATTACAACCACGGCATAACTACTTTTCGCTCCGGAAAAAAACCGGCCGATATGAAAGAATTCGGGTCCACGTCTTTCGGCTTCCAACCGTTGTCACGTGCACTACGACTGAGCAGATCGCACGCGACCATTCTCTCAAGGACTTCTGCAGGTCTGGCTGTAGCCCATCGCTAGGTGTTAGAGGTTGAACAGGTTTCTTTTTGGAACCGCTTCCCATCGCCTGAATACACCGCTTGTGCCGCCACCAGCGGCTATCTCCATCCCAGTCATGCCCGCACTTCAGGCGACTGTTGCATCAACGACAAATTCGGCATTGCCGCTTCGCCGGGTCAAAAAATTGGCTCATTCTTGCATTCAAATCAATAGTCTCTGGAACGAAGCTCGCTTTGGCAGCCGTTGTCATCAATTCTCTTATACCATATGGTGGAAGGATGTAGATAGTAATCGCGGAATACGTTGCCGCCCCCTGTAGCTTTGACTCTTGACTGGTTATTATTTTCTTTGTTGCAAAATCGCCTCCCTCAACCCTGTATTGCGAACTGTCACTCTGACGTTGACAGCTGGCAGGGCAACGTAACCTCGGAATTTCTGGTCAATTTGGGCCTTCTTTCAACGCTTGCGTAGTTGTAATAAAGTGTGGACTAAATACTACGCCGCCGCGCCGGGTAAAAATCAATGTAGAGCTGTCTCGTGGCCACTGAAATGGTACGACCTTACTGCTGTGATAGTACTCCTTTCCCCTAATTGAACGTGATACAACAAACCCCTACGTTGTGTTTATTTTTGTGCCGTAGATTTCTTGTAACACTTTACCTTAATCATTTAAACGAATTCCCAGCTCCACTTTTGTTTCCCAGATCTCTTAGTTCCCCAGGTTCTATTGAAAGAGGACAAATGAATAAATATTGCAAATGAACAAAGTTTTTAAAATCACACCTCCTCTATTACTAATCAATCAATATTCGCCAATCTAGTTTATTAAACCTTAATTACTTTATTTGAATTTATTATTCATTACATACTCTCATATTGTGCTGAATGCAGCTAACAATAAGGAATTAGTTACTTCAATTTACATTCAGTTTCTGAGAATTAAAATACATCCCAATTACTTGCCAAGACCCGCGCATAATTAATTCCACTCTCCCAATTGAATTCTAGTTTCCGTACTCCTACTAATTTGAAGGAGGGATATGGATGAGTTGAATTTCATGTTGCAAATTCCAATTAAAACACACTTGAGTTTTGATTCCTTGCATAATTAATTGATACGTCGTTGATTTTACTTAACCCTTTAGTTAATTTGAATCAGCTCCTTTTGTCGTCTAGCCCATATTTTTTATATTCCAAAAGATATCGATCATTCCACTTTGAGAGAGGATCAATCAATTGAATATGATCTTTGCATCCCGAAATTATGGCCATTATTTTAATTACTGATCAAAATAATTTACAAGGAAGTTGACTGTAGTAATTAGATCAATTTACTTTAAGCTGGTGCTGTAATTCCAACTTACAGACTTGCCACTCAGCTAGAGGTCAATTTGGTGTACATTTACTAAGTCAGGTGTGCAATTAGATGTGAGCCATTAATCAACCTGGAAAATTACACCACATTTCGATGTCTTGTAGATATTTCTAAGCGACAAATTGGCTCCTTGGCATGTCTCAAGCGGTTCACATGTCTTAGAGAACGCAACCTGAATGCTCATCAAGTCCTTTGACGCTGAGAAAGGGTTGAATATATTTTATTTCAAGGGGAAAGTACCTGCGATGTTTTATTTAGCCCAGGTATGATTTGCATAATTACTGCTAGCGTTGCGTTCATCAGCTGGTAGAGCCTACAGCTCACTTGTCGGAGGCTATGTCTCTATAGAAGGGTTATTGAGGCCTCCACCATTCACCTGGTGACTTAAGGGTAACTGGAAACAATATATTTGAAAGCTCACAGCTATTTGCTGAATATTAACTAGGTTTGACAAGGCTTTTGGCTGTTATCGAAGCACAAAGAACAAACTTGATGAAGTTTTCAAACAAAACAATAACTTTCACCCCGTTGAAACAATTGTTATTTGGAAAAACTTTGAATCAGATTTGGCAAAGCGCCGCAATATGGCATTGCACCTGATTTTTATTTGGAAAACTCGAGTTGAAGTTGAAACTGAATTATTTCCAGTGCGATTGGACTTTTTCAAACTCATCAACAAAGCACTCGCGTCATTACGTAAATAGAAATACTAACTTTGACAGTATGCACTCGTTATGCACGTACCTGCTAACAAATCCAGTTTTTGCCGAATGCGTCACCAAAAGCTCCGGCACTGGCCACATCACACGGGCCTTTCGATTTAATTAACTTTGATGTGCGCATTTATTCCACAGTTAGGCATCGGTGAGGGTCTCTCTGCATTAATTCTTTTTATATATTTTTTGGCTACTCGAGTACAAACGAAATTTGGTACGTAAAAACGTGTAGGTACATCCGACTGCAGCATAAAGGTAACATAATAATGCTCAAGGTAGAATTTGCTGCAGTCGGTGAGATAATCCCCGTTCGATTTTACGAAGCATATTTCGCGTGATAGGTACGACGACGATGCCGACGACGCGTCGCGTTTTCAGTTAATTAACGAGGATCGCCAACTGCGATGCTGATAATGTCGTCCGCCCTGATAACGGCCTTTCCATTGGAACACCAGGGTGAACAAAGGCCCCCTCTCAACGACATTGTTGTTGTTATACTCGTGTAAAATGGTAATGATGATGACGGCGGCGGCGGCGGGGCCCTGGCTTGGCCGCCTCAATAATTTTACAACGTGGAGCACAGCAGAGCACACCATCCACATAGAAAGTCATTTTTGCATAAACAACCTGCAGCAATTTGCGCCATAGGGCCCGCGGATAAAATTAGCTAAAATTTAATTGGTCTCCGCGGAACAATACATAATCAGTTCAAGTATGGTATGTATGGTCGCGGAATGAAGGGCGTAAAGCCGCGCGTCTATTGGTCCCGAAGGGGTTCATTATATCATATAGCTTGGCGCACCAGCACCATCTCCATTCCACACCCGGCCGCTTCTCGCTTTCCGAAGAGATGAGCATTTTGGAATATCATGTCTCACCTGGTGATGAGCCGGTGGTAACTCAACGGTTAGAGCGTTGGGCTGCGAAGCGAAAGGTCGTGAGATCACCCGCACCCCCAGGAGTGTGCTAGAACCGGTAGTGAAGACAAAAAACCGAAAGCTACAACCTTCCGCTTTGTAGGCCAAGGCCTTCAATAGAATGCAGAGCCACACTACCATTATCACCATTATTATTATTATTATTCTCACCTGGTGGTGTTGGCTATGGTGGCCCAGAAAAGAACTCGCTTTGCTCTCATTAAAAAACCTCCGGCATTCCGGAACGCGCCAGGGATGACATTCCGATCGCCTCATTTCATAATGGAGAGCGCAGCATATACATCCCTTGCATTCCATTCGAGATATATACGCTCTCTGCGAGAGCACAGCAGGACGACGACGACAAAACGACTCGCTCCGGCAATTCAACAATGGGTTATACCTTTCCCCGGATGGCGCGGCGGTGAAGCTTTATTTTCTGATAAATTCAGTCCTTTTACGTTCCGATGCCGACTCTGCCTGGCTGGCCTCCACCGGCGTATAACCCCAGCGCGATTGATGATGCAATGATTCGACGAGCATCCTCAATTAAACGGACGTGATTCCGGGGAGCTTCGCCCTCCAGGAGGTCGTCGCGCGATGCCAGAGAGGGCTACGGGCCATACCTCCTCCTCCTATTTCCGGGCACCTCTGACTGTGTCGCGCACGACGTAGTCGTCGTTTATTGGGCATTAGATTAACGACTTCTTTGCTTCCCGATTATTACGATTCATCCTTCCCTTATATTCCTCCGCCAGAGCCGGGAACGACCTCCTCTGATGATGATAATTTGCGAGCAGAATTCGATTATTAAATTTGCGAGATATCGGGACTGGAATGTTAAAATTCTCGCGTAGCGTAGCGTTTCATCGATTCCCCGATATTATTGAAGGTGGAATCACCTTTTACTTTCATTTTTCGACGAGGGCGACGCCGACGACGACACACATTCGCTGTGTTATTTACTTGGATGGTCGCGTCATTTCTGTTCTGTTCGCGTTCAAGAATAATCATACCATTATCATTAGCGTCATAATGCCCCTATCGATTCACATGATGACTTGAGTATAGGCTGTATTTTTCAAGGTTGAACGGTTTTATTCGTATTTCTATGATGATTCGAAACTTCAAACAATTTCACGCTCATGCTTCATGCTTAGCCTACAAAATACAGCAGCTCGATCAGTTGATGTAGACGCACCGCCGTAAATCACGGCCCGTGATCCAACATACTTCGAGCGTACCTCGAACTTAAGCCGAGTGGCAGAGCCTTATTGAGTTTTTTTTTGATGCCCCATAACATTTTCACTTTTTTTTTGTGTGAAAAGTGGTGATACTCTTCGTTATCACATTTCTTCCGTCCTTACCATTTCATGTATTCATGTACATATACCTGTCTTTTTTTGTGTGAGTTGGAAAAGGAGCTCGATGGATTTTTTTTCACGGCGTTGTTGCCAAAAAATTGAATGAAAATTGGATTTCATTACAAAGGTTCAGTTATGAACCTTTGACAACCAAACCAAGTTTAAAGTCAGCTTGAAATGAGTAACTGAGCCAAACTCAACAGATCTGCAGTAAGCTCGAATTTTTTATGAGCTATTCAAAGAATTGAAGGATTTAGGAGGCTTATGGTTGGCAAGGGGACATACCGAAGCTCTCATTGTCAATGTTTCACGTTTGAACTAATTTGTTTGTTTAGATCCGGAAATAAGAAAGTACATCTTTTCGATCTTCGTTTTTTGGAACCATCAAGTCTTGAATTATACCTTCTAAAAAATGTGCCGTTTCTCGCGTCATTTATTTTTATAATGATTTACGACGCCATTTCGCGGTCGTTTTAAAATAAATTAAAAATTATTCAAACACCGGGGCTTGCATGCGAGGTTTGTAAATGGAAGGAATAAATTATAGAGCACACGTCGAAACGCATTTTTGAACTTGAATGGCTTTTTTTTAATAAATAAACGGCCGAAGTATCGCGAAACCTGAAGAAACAACATAAACATTGCAAACGGTCAAATAACAGAAACGAATTGACTTTTTTCCAAAAATTCATTCGCGTCGTGAAGGTGCAATACCTGTGCTTGGAGCCACAGGATGTGGGCAGGATATTTTGACAACTCTACTGAAAGCTGGCAGAGCAACACAATCTGGTTTATTTTGGGTGAAATTGACTTCCTGATTGCTTTCCCATGAAATAAAATAGGTTCAACCCTTTCTCAGCATCAAGTGGCCTTCTTTGCATTCAAGTAGCGTTCCTTAAAACACGAGAACCGCTTGAGACAAGCCAAGGGGTCCATTGTTGCTCAGAAAAATATTTACAAGACATCGAAAATCTATAACGCGTAATTTTTCCCCATAGAATAATAGAGATTTAACCCTTTCACAACGACAAGGGATTTCACGAGCATTCTAGGTAGAGTTCCTAGAAAGAGAACCACTTTGAACATGCTTCAGAGATTCAGTGTCGCTTCGAAAAAATCTACAAGACATCGAAAAATAATACAATTTTCCAGGTTTATTAATTTGAAGGCTCACACCTTATTTTATACCTAATTGAACATCTGAATGAATTTATGTAACGCAAGTTCATAAATCAGTACAGTACATCCTCAGTACAGCGCTGAGGGATAAGTCTGTAAGTTGAAATTACAGCACCAGCTGGATGTAAATTGATCAAACTAAAACATTAAAATTTTATGTGAATTATTTGATCGGTAATTAGAATAACTACTATAATTTTCGAAATATGAAGACCATACTCAAGGGGTTGAGAAAATGATAATCTCTCTCCAAGTACAACAAAATAATTGATATCTTTTTAAGTACAAGTAGGACTTCGTTATGGAAGAGTTGATTGAAATTAAAGGATTATTTGAAATTGAAGAATTAATTATGCAAAAAGTCAAAACTCGAGTGTGTTATGAAACTTAACTCATCTAGGTCTCTCCTTCAAGCGAGTAGGAATACAGAAACGGGAATTAATTTAGAGCGTGGATTTAATTACGCGCGCAGTTTTCGCAGGTAACTAGGATGCATTTTAATTTTTCAGAAATCTAATGTAAATTGAATGAACCGATTCCTTATTAAAAGCTGAAGGCAGCACAAATATGAGAGTATGTAATGGGGAATTGATTTAAATGAAATCATTAAAGTTGAATAAATTAAATTAGCGAAGATTGATTGATCGGTAAATAAAGAATGATGTGTGGTTTGGAAAACTTTGTTCATTTTGCAATATTCATTCAATTGTCCTCTTCCAAAAGAACCTGGGGTACTAGAATGATTTGGGAATCAAAGGGATTTGAGAATCTATTCAATGATTCAGGTAGAAGGGTTATAAGCTACGGCACAACGAAATTAAACACAACGTAAAGGGTCCAATTGTTTCACGTCTTATTAATTAGGGAAAGGGGGGTTCCATCACAGTACGTATTATGTGGAAATGACGGAAACAACAACTCATAGTCCATCTGTTAAACGTACCTTATTTATTTGCACTCAACTCCGTTAGTTTTTCAAAATATGGCCGCTAATACCGTTGCGGTTTTGATTGAAACGCTTACAGAAACTCAATGAAACCTCAGGAAACTGTGGGAATTTCTAATTTCATTATCTCGTCATAGACAAAGCTTCCAAACTTGTCACTAACTACTGCAAAGTGAAGCTTCTTTTGACGCAAGTCATTATTAGACATTCGACTATATGCCTAACCAAACATAACTAGATCAAGCAAATTAACTAACTAGGTAACGAAGCACAGTTTGTAGGTTGCATAACCGCAATCCGTGCACGCTCCCCCTCAACCTTTGCGGTTTCGAATGTCGCTGCTGATGCCGCCAGAGGGTGGGCTGCTGTCTCAATGCCGTCTCATTTCCATCCTTGCTGACGCCTACACAAGCGATTAGTCTCATCGAAGTTTCAATAACCGTGCACAAGCTTGTGTGACGAATAGGCTCTTAGGCATAGTTAGTACGAGCAAGAAGAAAATTCCGGGGAATGAGGAATGACCCCGCCATTTGTCCACCGAAATCGGGATGGAAGATCGGGCAATAAGAAAGATTTGACGGGGAAGGTTTCGTGAGGACGAACCCCGGAAGGACTCGCGACTGGACGCTGTGCTCGGCAGGGGAAATTTCCCCGGTCGTGTTGTATCGGATTTATGTTGTGCAGCCTGACAAATGACGTCTAAGTTAACTTACACAAGTCTGCCGGAACTTTTCAGAAGGGGCAAACATTTACTGCTTAAAGTGTAAAGCCATTACGGACTTGTGAAGTTTTAAACCTTCACCGCCGCGCTATGCCACCACCACATACACCCAACGGCGTCGCCGGCTTCGCCGACGAGAGCGTCGCGACGCGCCGCGCCACGCCACCCCCTTTGTGAGTTCCGGGGGTGTCGAGGTATAATGCACTTTGTTATTAGCACCGCGGAATTACCTCACGTGCGTTGCGTTGTGCTCGAGCTCAAGTCTTTCGCTGCCTTTTCCGAGTTTTCTGCTTCCTGGGCTGTATGTATACCTAAATATTTAGTCTTTTGTTGTGCGTGAAAGAGGCTCCGCCTCAAATTTCTCGTCGTTGTTGTGTAAGAATTATTAATTTATGAGAGGAGCCACCGGGTGCGGGCATTATATCCACATTATGTCATGACATTTAGTATTTTTTTAACCTTTTCTCGGTCGGGTGCTTGGCGCTAGGGTGGCACCGCTAGGGTTAGCGCACGCATTCGGACGAGCACAGTACAACGGGATTGTGTGGCGCTGCTGAGTTGACATTTAGCGTGGTGCATGACATTCCCTGCTAATGTCAAGCGACACGTTTTCCCTTATCTGCATCATTTCAACAATTTCAATTTTTACTGCTTACGTATATCATTAGACAACAACCGAACGCCGTGCTTTGTTCCGAAATTTAGCCGCACACGCACATGGTGTATAATTTTAAAAGGAAAGTTTATGACTTGATTAATCAGAGAGCAAAGTTTTGACAAAGAAATCCAGTTTTGAAATATGGGACACAAAATACGTTCACGAACTATATATAGTTGCAGCAGAGTAATTTGCTATGATGTATCCAATTTATAGCATACCGCAAGTCATAAAAAGATATCATCACACGAACAATGAAGCCGCAATGGGCATACATGCGAGTCTTCTCCCAGAAATTATTCCTAAAGATTAAGTTTGTTCTCATTCGGAATTATTAGCAGTTAGCGGCATTAAGAAAGTGCTGATAAGTGCGCTTCTTGGCGGCGGCAAAGAGGGCGTAAATCCCCAGGAATAACCGCAATGATTGCATTCGTGCCGGCTATATGTTCGGCTTAAGACTCGGGCTTTCGTATTTTTTCGCAGACAATTTGCAAACGGTTAATAAATTTTGACACGGCCGGGATCGATACCTCTATACCTATTCAGGCATCACGCACACACACAAAGAGGGTCGGTCCCGAGGTCGATGACGTTTTCGCACAATCTTCAATATCATTTACACTTGTCTGTATTCAAGCCGGCTTTCGTCGCCGTCCTGATCCCTGTGCCGACGACTCCCTCCCGTGATACCATTGACTTTGGATTACATCAGTTACGTCTATCGTGGGAGAGGATTGGGTCCCGATGTTGTCACACACTCACTCGCACACACACACACACGACCTTTTCAATCCGAGAGGAATTTCTCGCTGCATAGAAGAACAGCCAAACACTCCCGCTCTGCCTCTGCCTCTGCGACAAAGCTTTATTAAGATACCGTTTTTAATCATCGGGGATAATAATAATTTGCTGTTCTAATCCTTGAAGGGTTTATTGTCAAATATTAGCGCGCGCGGTGGTGATGTGTACGTCTCGACCGGTTTGTTTGTCGTGTGTGTGTCACAAGACCGCACACACCTTCCGGGCGGTGGTGGTGTGTCTGGAAATAATTGCTAAATAAACACCAATATTCGAGTTCGGTTTAAGAGGATTAAACAGTTAATTACTTGGGGTCGGCATAGTGTAGTAGTAGGTGAATGCCACTGGAGGACGCCGGAAAGGGCCCAGGTCCATCGCGTTATAATGAGAATTAGACGTGGTCATTTGATCGAAGTTTGCTCTCCCCTAACTTTACGGATTTGTCCTGTGATAGCGGGCACCTAATTGTCGGCTGTCTCTCTGATGATGTCCATTCAAAATGGAAATTGCGCGGCCACGGTCTCATCCACTCGGTATACGGCTGCTACTGCTTCTGCTTCATGCTCCAACATGTACTACAGATACTACACGAAATAATTAAAGGACCGGATAATACAAAGAAAAACATTCAAAGCAGGATGGATAATTATCTCGCATGTGCTCCGAGCGCGAAAAGAGGGTGTGTTTGTTTTATGTCTTTATGTATCGTCAGTTCAGCACGTCATTTTACTTGTCAAGTTTTTAATGTGTTTGACTTCGTTAAATTTTAATTAACGTTGGATCCATTATGATTCCGCACCCGCTCCCCAAGTTGAACTGCATGCCTGCAATGACCGACCACAATCTACACAGCCAATCCAGTGTGGTCAATCAATGGGCCTTCAACATACTTAGCCTGCGTTTGTTGATCTGACCTGTCTTTGACTCTATCCTAACTGTGTTCATCAGAACGAGCAATGAATGACTGAGCACAGCTCAGAAAGGGACGAGACTGCGAATTTTAGGGACTAAAAAATCACAGCAACCAAAATCTCATTCAAGTTGTACGTTCCGACTTTCCCTTTCCCCCTGTGCTTGTTACGCCACTGGGGTCACTAACCCGCGGGATAAGTGCTTTTCGGCTGCTGGTCGTGTCGCGCCTTGCTACGCAGACGCAAAGCCCCTCTTTGTCACTTTTTCGTGCTATCACTATTTAATTGGCAATCATTTTTGCATTCGGGATCGGGTAAACAAAACTGTAGTTCTTGTTTTTTTTTTGCCTTCAACCGTTGTCCGTTTTTATAATGATAATAATAATAATAAAATGATTTGAATGAACCGTTTATGCCGTCGTTGACTCGTTGCCGACGAGACACGTTGCTGCCGCCGCTTCCCATCGCCTTAATGCACCGCTTGTGCCGCCACCGACTGCCGCTGAAATAGCCAGCGTCAAGACACGGCCATCACCGCCAGCAAGCAACTAACTACCAACGACCGTCTATACCCGAGTTGCATGTGAATTAGAATCAGTCGCTGGAGCAAGCTTGTTTAGGTAGCAGTTGAAATCAATTTTGCTCCTTATTCCGCTCCGCCCGAGTAAAAAATTATTGTAGTTTCTCTTGTGGTCGCAGGTGGCGACACCGCTCCCTTATTTTTTATGCCAACGGTAACTGTTTTGTTCTCTATTTGTTCACCGCGAAAATTATTCCCCTGAAAGCCGGCCCTGCGTCACGAACTGTTAGTTTGACGCTGACAGGTGACAGTTGGCGGGGCAACATAACCTTTTTTGAATGAAATTAACTGCACGTGCCTTGTTGCGAATTGTTCGCTGGGGGCCTTCAGAATTCTCTTTTTAATGCTTGAGTTGTTGTAAACTAGTGTAAAATCGCCCCTAGACAGAAGGCGATTTGGACCTTTCTCGTTACATATAAAAAAATTGTACAACACCGGTCAGCGAGACTGGAGCCATCTCAGCTCCAAACGCCGACTCACCGTTTAGCCAGGATTCCACTATGCACCGCGTAGTGGCGCAAAAACTTCTTACATCAATCTGACGAGCCAGCCCGATAAACTTTCATCCTAGCATTGAAAGTGCTATTTATACTTGTCTCAGTTTTACGCATTTTGAATGATTTTTCTTTGGATTTGAATTTGAATTTCAACAACCGACCACTTGCTGTGACATAATGTATGAATTTCTACAATTCATGACGCTTGAATTAGTGAAGACGAAACATTTTGTCCTGCGTTACGTTGACGCCGGCCAGACAATCTTGGATAAACAACGCACCAACTGCGTTGAGCGATTTTTTGAAGGTGCAAAGCCACTTTATATGGCAGTTTTGATCAGCACGTCCCTGTATATATCGAAACTTTCATTTAACGCCACGGCAGTTATACTTGACCTACTGCGAAACGGTGAGTGAAACTCCCTACAAGTCCCGAATCATAAATCCCTCGATCGGCTATATGGCTCTGAAGCATACAGAGTATACGGATACTTTCCAAAGCGGCAAGTATCGGTGCAATAATTCTGAATTAAGGTATCCGTATCCGCTTCCCACTCTCTCTCTTTCTTATTTCCGAGAGAGGAAACTTTTTTCTGTGCAATGATCGCCTTAACCACCAAAAACTCATTTTCCGGGAAACACATTTGACAAGTAAAATGAAATACATGCAGCCAAAGTAGGAAACTCATTAAATTTATTGAGCGAAAGAGGGAAAAGGCGAACGGCGCGCGGGCTTAAAGCATCGAAAACTTTACAAGAACTCCACATCTGCAGGGAGAGCTTGTACTAGATTTATGACAGGACTTATAATTCCGAGACGCCGGTCATGAATAAAGCGCTCCCTCCATATCGGAACAGCACCCACGATTGCTGTAGGTTCGGAGCAGCAGCGGCAGCATGCAGGTAGGTATATGCAGAATGTCACACCACAGTTTAATAATTAGCAGTGGAGTAAAATGAAACGCATAAAAAAATCTTGGGCAAAATGGACGGGCATTATTCATAAGGCCCTTGCAAACTTCCGTTGGCTTGCGCGAAAAAAGGTCGATCTATTAGGGGAAAAATGGTCATCCGCAAGTCAGGCGGCGGGGCTTCGGCCGGAATAAATCGAGGACCGTGACGGCGGAAATGGATATCTGGAAACGCTTAAGAGAAAAAATCATCGAGCTCGCACAGAAAGAGCCATCGCAGATGAATCACATTTTATGTTGTTGTCACTGGGAGGAGAGGGCGACAAGATTGACGGATCATTAAGTGGTTGTTAAGCATGAAACTGCGTCTCATCATAATTTATATATGGGGACGATATAGTGGCAGCGGTGGGATAATAAGGTCGCGCCACCTGAGGAACATTTATCAACTCCTACCACATATTGCCGAGCGTGTATAGAGAGCCGGGATAATAACGAACAAAATGAAGACGAATATAAAAGTGTATCTATGCGAGAGCGAGAGGCGTATATACATCAGAAACAAATAGGGCTATATACTTTTCTTAGCTTGGCGACGGCGGCGTCGACGACGAGGTGGATTTTCACGCTGCGGCGAGCCGGGAGTTTTCATTCGGCGCGCAAATCTTGATTTTTCCGAAAGTAAATGTGTGACAAAAGACGCTTTCAACTTCGATATATTCAATTTCACCCTCCCGGTGGCGTGGGTGCAAAAAGCGACGCTCTCTCTCCTCTCTCTTTCCGCGCGATGTCGAGGAACGTAAGTCTTGCATTCAGTTTTCCCCATTTGTGATAAATGCGAGGGCTTCTCATCCCCGCGCGAGCGGTATCTTCTCCCGTGCCAAAGACGACGACGTGAAATATCTAAACTGCAACTTTTCAGCATCATGCCGACGTATGCAATCACGGAGCAGCCAGCGGCGGCAAGCGCATCAAGAAAATCAACTTGGCGCTGCTCGAGAATGAAACCGTGGCCGTGTACAAAATAAGATTTCTTATGGCAAGGGCGAAGAGAATAAGCTCGATCTCTCATTCTCATTATTCAATTGGAGCTTCTTCGTGAGTGCCTCTGCAAGGTATCGTCAAGTTGGACCAAGACCAGAGTCCCCAAAGCAGATTAAGTTACATTTTGAATGTGAAAGAACAGCAGTTGAAATCGCGAGTAGACGAGGATATGTCGGTGGTAAAGGGATTCGATAGGGATCGTCGAACTAGCTAACATCGCGGATAGTGCGCCATTTCCTGGTTACCTCTGGTGACATCTAGGAATCTTGGTGTTGCCACCACCCGTTTCACGTGTGACGTGCAGCCTCGTGTTTTTTTCAGTGAAATTTTTCGGCGATAAGCGCAAGCTATATAGATCGTTTTAAGCGGAAAGCTCGTTCTTTTCTGTCGCCGAATTCGTACCGACAATGCTGCACGAGTAGAAGACGGCCGCCGGCCGCCTCGGCACATCTTCTACAGGTAAATAAAGCACTGCTTGCACTGCGGAAAAGCTAATTATGATGAATTCGTCATTCAAAACATCCGTCGGAGATCCAGTGGCCTGGTGGGGGCGGCAGAAATGCAAACGCCAGGACTTCGGCCACAGGGAAGTCCTTTTCCATTTTTCTTCTACTTGCGAGAAAGCTAGAAGTTATGAAGATCCGGCACGTTGCTTTTCGAATTAAATTGTTATATTGCGATGGCCTTATGTCCCGTATTCACTCGGGAAAGTCTTCAACTCTTTCCAGTTTAGTTTGTAAGCGGCCCTCTGTCAGTATTGTTTGCGTTTCGAAATGAGAAGCTTCACTTCTCGTATCTTGTACCTGACCCAGCGGGTGTTATTGTGATCGTGTTCCCAGTTCATTCATTTTCCGTGTGTGAATTACACGATTTGTACAATGTTCTCGTTCACTTGTATGCTCCCTCCGCACAGTATTCAAGTTTGAATGCGGTTGATCGACGAATGGATCGAGTTCTTGCTTGGCACCCAAACGAAAGGCCTTTCTTGAAGAAGCTACGTCACAGGGTAGCAACAAGAATGAAAACCAATTAACATACCAAAATTACCCTGAAACCCATAACCGGCACCGGTAATTGCATTTTGTTTTTTGCACATAACCAAGAAGGTGAAGTTGGAGGCGCAATCTCGCGCATACCTCATATCATATTCGAGCGGCTACTTTCACACGTTACAGATACGCGGAACAAAGGCGGCGGAAAAACTCATTGAATAATTAATCCCTAATGTTTCGAAATTCCCTCCCCGCATAATTCCTCTTCAGTGGCACTTTTCATTAGTTTCAATTTCGGATTAAGCATAATTGATTGCATTTTTAATTCACTCTGCCATAAAACTAAGCCGCTATTAGCCACCGCCGGCTTCAGTCGCACCCGTTCCGCAAGATCGGAAGAGAGGAGAGTTCCGAAACCTATAATAATAGCGGTAGAGAGAAGAGCATCAGCAGAAGAAGGAGCGCGCAAGGAGGATATTAAATTCCCGAGGAAGAGAACCGACCGACGACGCGCGGTTAACTTTTTAATTTCTCCTGCTCGAATGCTCCGCGTTTGATAACGTTGCGCCACTGCGTGGAAGCGCCGCTGCAACAAAGAGGATAGGAGAGCGCAAATCACACACAGGAAAAATTAACTTTTTTGCCTTTTCAAAGGCTTGAAGGTCGGGGCCGCAGAGCAGATTTTGGTGCGCGCTCTCGCCACATTTCCAGCCGGGAAGAGAGAGAGGATGAGACGGTGACCCAGTGTTGATCCGAAAGCTCTGCGCCGTTGTGTCGTCGTCGAGATTTTCCGCGTGAATTCTCTAATTTTTACTTATTTAATTAAAATTCAGAGTTTAATTAAAGTGGAATTAACTCGTTGCAATTTTCTTAAATTTTCTTTTGGGCAAAAACGCGTCGCCCATATTTTATGAAAAATTAAGATTTAGATGACGACGACGGCGGCGGCGAGGCGTTAAAATAACTCTCAAGTGAATTTTTTTCCTCATGCACAAGCAAAAAGGCCACAAAGCCATTGTGTGTGCGTACACAATGTCTCAATGCACGCAGCGGATTTATAATTTAGGACTATGTGGTAGACACCGACTAAACACTAAATTACCCGCACATAATCTGGGCTATGCAAATACCGCTTAAATGGATATTAACAATAACTAATGAAGCTACCCTTTGAATTAATAGTGTTTTGTCCTCCCTTGATACACCCCCAGGACCGCATCAAAAGTAAGAGGACCACGCAGACCCGTATTATAACAAGAGAGAGTGTGTGTGTGTGTGTGTAGTGCGAGCGTGCCATCACTCCGCTTAAAAGGGAAAGCATTTTTATGACGCCCTCAGCGCGGTGTCAAGTCGAAGGCATTTTCAGAGGGCGAGCTGGAAAATGAGCATTAACCCAGCTCGGTTATGCAACCGACGACCTGGAAAAGTCCCAAAATCCACGCGCCGCCTCGAAGACGCCACCAGTATGTAGTCTGATACATTCGCCTGCTTTCCCTAATTGAATGTAATTTGATTCTGTGATCCTGATGATGATCAATCAGTTTCTAGATTTTTCATGGACAACTCATGTTTAATATTGCCTAGGACCGTTGTATATGTCCTACCGGTTTCCGGGATAATACGCCGCAATTCAGTTCAGAAAAAAAAAAAACGAATTTCAGTTGGGATCGGTGTTCTTGGTAAGCATGAGACGATCCCAGGTGAACGACCAGTCATGTGTCGATGTTTGACAAGAGCAGCAGAGTGTCAGCGATCTTTAAACCAAAAGTCTTCGCCGAGTACAACTCCACTCCTGTACTCCACGCATAATCACTACCATGCTGGTGGCGCTCAACCAAAGTCTTCGCCGAGTACCACTCCACTCCTTTACTCCACGTATAATCACTACCTTGCTGGTGGCGCTCAACCAACAAGTCACCTCGGTGGAATTAGGACACCGGCATTCCCATGGTCGGCTATTTGGATCCTGAGTGCTCGTTGCCGAACATTCCCTTTACGTGCCTCTTCACCTAACGAAAGCTGGGTACTTTACGGAGAACGTCTGGGGAGCAGTTTGATCGGAGATGACTACCCGTTTCGTACACTATACTGCACATTCTGATTTATTGCAACAAAAATACCCCTAAATTCCAGCCTAGCACTGAATATTGTTAATATTGAAGTGAGATTCTCCTTTCTCCTTATTTCATCCCACCTAGCTGGCAACAGCGTAACAGTAGACAAAGACGTAGCTAAAAACTGAAGCATCAAGATAAAAATTCCATAAGCAAAAGGAATAACATCCAATATGTGGGGATCGATTCAACAGGGTTCATTGGCCTTTGGTCTAACCGTGGTTCTGTCGCCTTAAAGCCGCTACTGCATGGAGGTTGAATTTCGGCAAATCGGTGGAATGGGGGGTGACGACGGGTCTGGGATTCGGCCTGCACGGTCACCCGGCATAACAGCACTGGATTTCTCACGGAGCACCAGAAAAACGTTCCTTGCGCGAAACGGAGCACCCAGAACAGCAACGATTGAACTTGCACGGAGCAATTCGTTGGGAATGTTCGGAATCTGACGTGGCACGTGCTTCACGAGACGTCAGCGCGGGTACGGGGTAAACCGCGAGAATGGCTGTTGCGTCTTTACTTGCGGCCAGCCATCATCAGGTTCGTGCGGTATGGTACAGCTCTCGGGATATTAAACGTACCGGAAGAGAGAGAGAAAGGAGTCGTCACCGCCGCCGACGCCACCACCACACCACCAGTGCAATAAAAAGGGGGCGGCCGGTGGACAAAACTTAATAAAGTGGACGGCGGACAATGTCTGCGTGCGCTATGATGACCGTTCCGCGCCATTTGAGATTGCCGGGGCCAGGTGGACCCCGGGGACGAGTCGTCGGACCGCCGCGCGCGTCAACCCCGATTATCAACATTCCGTGCCGGAAATGCCCTCCATTACGACAATACCTCACATTGTAGTGCCATACCTCGGGAGCGGTGTGAAAATTAACCGCTGCCTCCCCCGTATTCCGTTCTCCATTCTCTCTCGTCACCAGACCTCAGTCTCCCTCATAGGTATGTGCATAACAGCACGCGGTCCTCCGGTGTTCCAGCCATAGCCGGCTGATGGCTACCAGCTAGCACACCGTACTGTTACGATTTGCAAAACTTGCTCAATGCAGCCCAACGCGTGGTGGTGCACGCTGCCACCAACCGAATGGACATAATTTACGTTAATTTCCAGAAGGGCCAAAGTTTGGATAAACAATAACCGGCGAGAGCTAGACCGGAGGGTGGTGGTGGTGTACCGACTAATTTCATACGTCGACTTGAATTTACAGTTTCAGTCCAGCTCGGTCGTGCCGTACACTTGGGAATTCCACAGACGCTATCTAAACACCACCCTTCGTTGTGTTAGTCAATTTTTCGGTCCAGGTGTTTCTAAACTCTCTGGACAAGTTGACACAAGCCGTGGCCCGACCAAGTGAGCTGCTGTTGGGCAAGGTTGGAGCTACGCAACGTAGCTTGAAATCGTTAGCCGGGTGTAACTGAAATCTGGTCCGTTGGAATTAGGAAACGCCGCTGAGTTCTGGTCAGTTGGAATTAAAAACGGAGTTCTGGTCAGTTGAAATTTAGTGACCGAGTTCCGGTCAGTTGAAATTTAGTGACTGAGTTCCGGTCAGTTGAACTTGCCGGAGTCGAGAGCTCATAACACGTTTGATTTCAAAGAAACACAAAACTGAGCGATCCCCGATTCCCCGAAGGCAATAATTCACAGAATTCGACTGCTTATCAAGAAATCGCGCAGTTCTTAGAACTTCTCCAAATCGACATCCGGGAGCATCACCCGTGGAACAGGGAGCATTTGTCAATGTCAATCAAACCGGGACTCTATCAACTAGCTAAGTGTTTTCCCAACGCCGCTACCCGCTATCACTTTTTTGGCGATCACACACAGCAGTGTGCATGGGGGGTGGTGACTAAAAAAATGGAAAGAAAAGCATGGAACAGGGAAAACTTCCTCCGCCGTTTGTTTGTTCGCTTGCTTGCCATTTCGGCCAGTCGAACCGCATTTTGCGGAGCCCGACGTGACGCCAACAAAGCGGTTTGTAAATGAGAAAACACGCGGTCATTACGCTAAGTGCACGGAACGTGCGGCGGTAGAAAGTCTGGACACAATGACAAATCGAAAATTCCCCGAAAAGAGCTCTCCCGCGCCGCGGCAAGGGAAAGTCTGCAGGAATCTCTAAGCGATGTAAGCAGGAGGGACGGGACGTCGGTGCGCACCTCAACGTCACGAACAATTCGCCTCTTTTTCGCCCTTCTCGGTCCTCACAGTCCTCCTTCGTGGGATACTTTTTCCTTCATCCCTCCCGCCATGCACAACATCAAGGCATTAAAAGTATTCCGATGCCGCTGCTGCTGCTGTTGCTCCGACTTTAACGCAACGCAACACAACAAAAACAATCAAATTAGAGACCGCCGCGAGTTGCGTTTTGAAAAGGGAGCGCGCAGAGCGAGTGATGCTCATTTTTCAGCTTTCTCGTCGCCGGAGTCGAGTCGTCGTTCCGCTTCCGATTCATTTCGTTGCCGCTTTTTTTTTAATTGCACAACACGATTCCTTCATTACCGTGTTTTGGATGTGGTGCGCGTCTGATGGTGTATATACGCCAGCGAGAGTTCAACCGCTAAAGTTACACGTCGCCATGGCAACGGCGCTTAAACTTTTTGTCGCCATCAAAGCCTTCTCTGCAACCTGTTGCAGCAGCGCAGAGACTTGGATTTATTTTCTCTCCATCAAGAGCAAACTGACATTTTTCATTTTCAATGTTTTGGGCGCGCTCCGCTCACATGCCACATCAGTATCGCAGATCTGTTTCCAGCGACGACGACGTTTCGGGTTTTTTCCAGTTTCACTAATACACAGCCTCTCTGCTGCGAGAGTCACAGGTGTAAACTATCCGAGATGCGGAGGGGTTCCAAAGAAGATTATACGAACAGATTTATATCAAAACTTATGAACAGGAATAACAAGATAATGTGTAAGCGCCCACGGGGCTGATGCCCGGAAAGTTTTGGGTATGCGTGCGCGCGCGCTTGAGTGTGTTGTCACTTTTCCAGTTCCTTCTCTCCGTTTTCCATCCATCCTCATCTCCGAGACACACACACACACATACACGCGCTCAGCCAATAGAAATAAATATTAACAAAATGGAACAAACCGATTGCAGTAGAAATAAACACGGAAATTCCATTATAATCACGGTTCGATTCGCAGCAGCCCGGCATCACCAAACATCACTCGCAGAGTTGTTGCCTAGCAACCCAGACGTTAGATAGGTATACCTACATTACGAGCGACGTCTTAGCTTCTTTTCGCTTATTACCGGAGTCTCAGGGAAAAGCTCTCGTTGCTCGTTCACATCAGAGAGAGAACGAACACACTTGCACACCCACAAGAAATCTTCCCAGGAGCTTGCGTCGAAAAACATCTCATCATCATGCACTCGAACAGCAACCACTCTCTAGTTGTTGGTCAAAGCGGTTCACTAAACTTGGCACTAATCGCTCATTATTTGCACTTTTATGCAGACGAAGGCTTTCCTCCTACTTTGAGCGATCATCACGAGTGTTTACCGTAGGATTGTAATGAATTTCACAATGAACAAAAGCCCTGATATGCACATCAAATTTTCCTTCACTCGAGACATTTCTACCGATGATAATGTAGGGCTGACTTCTTTTTCTGTTGATTCGCTGCTAAGACTCAGTTGGTCGTAGTTCAAGTGACTTATGAGATGCCAAATGTTATCCGCACGATATAGTTATCCGTAACCAAGCAGCAACGATTTTGATGACGGTTGGTTATACCGACCACTTGACTAATGTTGCAGTGGCGTAAAGCTGCGTTGCGGTTGACCCTTGAGTAACTAGATCGTGAGGTCAGTTCAACAGACGATTATGCCGAAACTTGACAGTTTCGTCTCGGGTCTCGACACAGCATACACGGTAACGCTTTCTGAACGGAACGCAAAGCTCCATTTGCGTGCCCGTATAATCGCCGGAGGACGTACATTTTTGCACTTTTAGCTAGTGCTCGTCTGATGCAGCAGAAGGGGTGGCGGTGGTGGTGGCGGTAGGTACGGGGTACATGTATGGGGAAACCCGAACCTTTTAATATTTGAAAAGGCCACCGCCATATCGATTCAGTCCGCCGACTAGTCCAATATACCACGCTTTCAATTACGATGGGCCAGATGCAATTTCCATTTATTTAATCGACCGGCATTGTACAATTCGGCGTGTTTGGAAAGTACGTTATTGCAGTGCGTAAAGTCGTTAGTGCCGAGAGAGGGGCGGCGAGCACAATCTTACTGACGCAGATCCGTAACATAAAATCTTTGCTGTACAAGGTTTATACGTAAAATGCTGGTACTCTTTATGACATCTTTTTTTTTTTGGAAAGTTCGTGAGTAGATATCCCCAGTCGCGATTTTCGAACGGCTAAAAACGCGTTCGGATAAGAGAAAAAGCGCATTAGGCGCCGGCGGCTTCGGTTACGGCCCTGGACCCGTATGCCGCTTCCGCCGGGCCGCCGCTCCCGGAATTTATCGTTATGTCCAACGACGATAGTTTCCACGGGACTCGACCGGCCGGCCGCTCTCTGGGGAGACGTGAGTTAGCTACGTGTTCGGGCCGCATCCCTCAGGACCCGTTTACCTGCCCAACGACTGATTGGGAAGCGAATCTCACGCCGCCGCCGACCGACAACGTGTCCATTTCCAGAAGTCCGAGAGACCCATTTCGACCATCGCTTCCCGCGCGACCACCCCGAAACTGTTATCCGTTATCATTAACTTTCATTTAGTTTGTTCAAACTTTTAGTGTGTGTGTGTGTGTGCAGCGAGCAAGAAATCCATACTACTACTACTACCTACCCCAAAACTCTTCTCGCATCGTAAATCGAAAGAGAAAGTGAGATCATGTTCCGCACCACGACCACCACCACCACCACCACCAGAGCCAGCGTTGACGAAGTTTCGGAAACACCGGACCAACACGGACCCGTCGTTTCGGTCGCGTCCCTAAACTCTCGCAAATTGTTCATTAATTCATTTATGGATCGGGTTCATACACATGCGGGGCACGTACGGCGCGTAATACAGTGAAATCCTGACCATTCACGCGGCATGCGGCGGTCAGAGGGAATGTTTGTCATGCAGCGGCACTGACCCGCCGTGTGCCTCCACCATTTGCGGAACTTCGACGTTCGATTGATACAAGCGCACGCAAACTGACCAATGAAATATGGACGCGAATTCCAGAAGCTCATAACTCTGGATTTAGTAGCGGCGTACCTGGCAGTAAATCGAAGGCTTTCCTTTCAGATAACTTACTCTCTACAAAGTGGACACTCACACAGCAACCAGTCAAGTTTACCTGGAAAAGAAAGGAAACGTTAAAAAAAAATCACTTCGACCTTAAAAATAGTTACAGTGTTAATGCGCGTCACATAAACGCCATGATATGCCTTTATGGGACACTCAAACACAAAACCGACATGTCACTATAAAATTCACCCGTCGTCATCGGCACAAGCGAATCGTTTGTGTATGAATCTGAGAGACAAGTCCGTCATCATGTCAACGCCGATATTAATTTGATGTATCGTTATCGGCTATTTCCTCTATTTCGTCATCGAAATACTAATGGCTTCCATTTCACAATATTTGCAAAATAAATGATTTAAACAGCGAGGAAACAATTTATATTAAGTTTCAACAGAATTTGACTTTTTCAGTGCTGACCTATGTCAAGTTCTTTTGAGGTTGTGCACGAAAATGTTCAAAAACTAAATAAATACCGAAAGAATAAGAAACGGCGTAGAAAATGAATATACGAAGCTGTAAATTCATAATCGCTCAGCTCAAGAAGAGCTCTTATCCTGGTCCAGCACCAGTGTAACCTCCCAGTTATCTCCTTCAACCCCTGGATGGACGTCATCACTGACTTGTGCGCTTACTGAATTCGATGTCAGTGGCTATTATTCAGCTTGGTGAATAAGAGTATTAACGTACAATTTTATTTATTTGATAACAAACCGACGTTTTCTATTTTGAATAATACTGAGTTTGGTGGAAGGAACGCAGCTCGCAACTTATGCCGTCTTCATTTGCAGATCTTTTGTTGTTGTAATTCTGCCATGGTGACTGTCTTTAAATACGCAGATGCTGCCAGTTCGGAACATGGCCATTTGACTAGACAATCAAACCTTAATTCGAGCAATTCTGGCCACAGCAATGAACATAAATCTGCTTATAACTTGGGGGTTTATTACCGGACATGGAAATTGATACTCATCTTTTGCCGAGTACTAATACCATCATATTTTAAAAGGTCAAAGTTTTCGTGCGGTGGCTCTGCTTTCAAGATCTCTCGCGTATTCATGAAACTGGCATAAAGATAGCGTCGTAAAACTTGATTAAATATGATTAAAGGCATCATACTCTTGAACTGAGTCCGGGCAGCATAAGGTGGTCGGTATATCTGTCTACTCAAGAGTTCTGCCGCCGTATAGTGCCCAGTTCATTCAATACAGACGACGGGTTATGGAGCTTGTCTTGTTATAGACAGCTCGCGCTTGAAAGGCCGGTGAAAGGGAGGATGCGATGCGATACCAACAAAACGGATGAAAAGTGATCATCCGGGTTTACAGGACGCGGGTATTAAATCGATTCGGTAGCCGTAACTCACGAATTAAAACCGAACGCTTTTCGGTGTATCGCGTAAGCTGTAAATTGGAAATTGAGTGTCTCGAAAGATCGGTGTGAGAAATCCTCGGCTTCGCTTGCATTAGAACGATTCCAATCAGAAAAATCCTTAGCAACTAGTCAATGAGAAGAAACTTTGCTGCTAAGGAACAACTGGTTACCAACTTGATTTCCATGGGAACTGCTCAAATGTCTAGACAAGTGGTGACTTTTCAGAAAACTCTGCGGCTGCTGGTATCAGAAACGTTTGGTTATTGATGCAAAATTCAAACACACACTTTTTCCGGAGCTCATGTTCCAAGTTTAAATATTTAAGGGAGCAACTCTGAAGATCTATCGAGGAGCTCGATAAAAATGCGGCAATAATATTCAACGTCTGTATGACCATTTATCAGAGAGGTAGATTGTCTCGCGTCCCGTTTTTCCATGCGAAAACAACGTCGTTGCCGCGCCCGCCGTGCGTCGCTGCGCATGTAATGAAAAAAGCGCGACGCAATCCGATCGTACCGAAACTAGCCCATAAATTCAGCAATGTGCCGCTTTGGCCGTTTAAAAGACGTCCGTGGAATATGCTAATTTGGCATTGTTATTCATGGACCGAGTGCGGGAAAATAGAGCCGTCATGTTTCTGCGGGTTTCTTTTTTTTTTTTGGTGTGTGCCGGGACGCATTATGCATTTCGAGCCGTGGCGGTGACGCCATCGTCGTCGTTCATTCACAAGGCGTCCTTGTGGCGGCGTCGCCCGCCCGGTGACGGCGTCGTCGTATTTTCGATCACGGCAATATACCGTCGTATAGACCCACACAGCGAGCGGAACCCAATAGCACTGCCACCACCACCACCACCACCACCACCACCACCACCACCACACATAGCTATTTGTCTGTCTCGCGAAGTAATGCATGCCCGGCCCCGTGAGACAGATATGGTCGCAATATATGGTTATTGGGTACCTATATCGGCCTCTGCATGCATGTATTGTAAATGCTCCGTCTACACTGCAAATCATCCAGCTCTCATGTCCCTTAATGTGCATTTCATCCCATGCATACAGCTCAGCCCAGGCCAGACCAGGCAGGCAGCACAAGTCAAAAGACAGTCACCCCGCGCGCACAATTTACGTATACTACACGAAAGGTATATGAGTATGGCATACAGTCGACGAGGTTCATCATCACGTTTCCTCTCTTCTTTTTGCTCTTCTACTCTCGTCGTCGTAGTCGCGCGGCGGTTGATGTCGGTCCCTCTATTATCATCGCCGGGTTTTACGGCCCCGCACTCAAGTGGGCCGCTGCTTAACAGCTATTTGTCCGCTAATTGAACGAAACATGCTTTCGCACACACATGAACAGGTCGATTTTTCATGATGAGATGTGCTCGCTCAATTTTCCCACACATGCCGAAGCATGATTTTGGCGTCTATGGACAAACGTCAATATAGTCCGAACACATCGAAAGTCGTGTGTTTCTGCCCAGAAACAACGATTCGCATCATCGACGTTACCAGAGTATTTCTGACAATGGTCCGCAGATTCCTATGGCAGCGCAGACGATGCGATCACATTCGTAGCGACAACGGAACCAACTTCGCCGTCCGAAAGGCATTCGTGACAGCAGTCCCAAGTATCCCATCAGCAAAAGGCCTACATTCGTGGCGACAATGGAACCAAGTTCGTCGGAGTGTAGCGTCGCCAGAAAACCCACGTTCGTACGGACATCGGAAATAACTTGCCAGAACATTCCTGGCAACAAAGTGGAGTATTCCATCACCAAAATGCCCACATTCGTAGCGACAACGGAACAAACTTTGTCGCGTACGTATCGCGTCACCAGAAAAGCCCACATCCATAGAGATAGCGGAATTAACTTTGCCAGAGTATTCACTTCATCGTCAGAAATACATTCCTGGCGGCAGCCCGGAGGCTTCTCATTATCAAAAAGCCCACATTCGTAGCGATAACGGGACCGATTTCGTCGGAGTATCCCCCATCATCAGAGAAACCTACGTCATAGGGACAACAATAACCTCGCCGGATTTTTTTTGCCGGGACCCGACCCACATTTGTAGCGACATGGAACTGACTTGTCGGAATATTGTCATATGATGACATGAACGCCCTAGGTAAAAGCTCATCCCTTGAGCATAAAAAGCAGGCACGTGTAGCCAAAGCATCGCCGAATCGTCCAAATCACCAGACGCTAGGTCATTTCTTCAATGGAATAGAATGAAGACAAAAATTTTGCAGGATCAGCAAGGCACAGCTGCATCACTGACCTGATTTGGGCGATTCGATAAAAATGGTTCGAAGCTTTAAACACGGGGCATTCGATTATTGACTTTGATTCAGTTGTGGTCATCGGTACTGCTGGTCATTAATGCAGGTTGTTCATCAAGGGACTGAGGCTGTGCCCTCAGGTCTAAGCCAAGTAATCACAATGTACGTAAAACCATTTTATATCTGTCGCGAGTTAATTGCGTCGAGTGTCAGGTGTATAGCATTTTATTATTATAATTAATAAACTTATCATCTTAGTAGAACGCTTGCGTTCCCATTTACCTCTCCCGATTTCAGCTGTGCTCAAACAACAATAAAAAGTGAAACCCTGTTCACGGGTAGAGCTAAGGGCATGCCTTTACCTATTCGTGACAATATCACGTCGCCAGAAAGATCCACATTCGTAGCGACAATGGTATGAGCTTCGCCCGGAATATTCGCTGCATCGCCAGAAAGGTATCTTGGCAGCAGTCCGGAGTATTCCATCATCGAAAGGCCCACATTCCTGGCGGTGTGTGGATTGACAGCGCGACGCGGTATATACACCCGCCGGATTCGTAGAGACAACGGAACCAACTTCGTCGGAGTTTACCCGAAGAAACGATTGCGGGAAGCCGTTCAAAAAACTATTGAACGGAAATTTAGTCGTGAGATGATTAGCTACGCTTGGTTAGCTTCATTTTGTGGGAAAAAACAATGGAGTACACACACAGTGCCTGGAGATGAGCGAGACTCTGGCTCGTTTGGAAGCGTTACCGCAATCTGGCCCGCGCTTGTTTGCGTGAGCCGATGAGTTATGAAAATAAGAAATTTTATTATTCAATTCAGCTGCCTTCCGAGCGCACTTTCCGACCGTTTTTAGTGTCACTTTCTGCGGTAATAAGCTGGATTAAAATTAAGCAGCGGCGGCACCACGACGACGACGGTCTCCGCTCTGCCGTTTTATATAAAAGAAAAAGTCTGGTGCTGCTGGTCGTAGCCGCCACGACGTTATTATCCAGGGACGTTAAAATTTACACCGCGCGGCGTTAGAGGCCGAATGGCAGAGTGGAATGCCCGTGACCGCCAAGAAAAGTTTCGATCACACAGCCACCAGCACCACAACCAGGTGAAATTTGCTACATATTAGCCTTGCCTTGTTGCGAAAGGTGGTTTCAGTAATAAAAGCACAAAACGACGCCCGAGCACGGTGCTCGTAAAAACCGGCCTATATATCTCCAACAGGTATATAAAACCTACCGCCGCCGTCAGCGTCGCCCGGCCACAAAACGCAATATAACCGAAACAACAAACTCATTGCAAATTAATTTGGTGATAACACGAGAGACAGTTAAATTTCCCCGCCCAGGGGCATCTGTCATTGCGGACGTGGAGCACAGGGAAGAGATGAGTACTGTAACGCGAAAGAGCGGAAGTGGCGCGCACGCGGTGGTGACGATGAAAAATTTATCATAATTAATTTAACTCTTGGGTCGAGTTTAAGGAGAAAATCCGGCGGACAACCGAAATTAAATATTTAGCTCCGGGTGGAATTTAAGATGCGCGTCTCCGGCTTCAAAACGAGAGGATGAAGAAGAGTTTCGGTGTGCTGGGCGCTTCGTATACGGAATTGTTCCGCATACTCGTGCGTCCGCCCGCACGAAATTGCCGGAACAAAAGCGAAGCAGATTTATCAGTTTAAATATTCACTTTTTTTGCGGTGGTTTCTTCCATCATGTGGCTGAACATGAGCGAAACTATTGAAAAACATTATGCATTTTCCTGGACGATGTAAAACTGAGGAGCTTCAGTCATTTTGATGAACACCAAGGAAAAGGGCATCATGGAGCGACACAAAACATGACGGACGAACGGACTGACTTTGAAGTGGCTAATAGTGGATTTCTCACAAAAAGCACCTCAAAATTGAACAGATTATTATTATTATAAAAGAAAATTGTTCAATAATGCACTCTCCAGAGTGCAATAAATAAAGCGACTGAGTACTGGGTATTTGCGGCGGAACGTCATTCTTTGTAAACTTATCGGCCCGGCCAGGCGGGGCTCCTTGTCCGTGTAGATTCGAATCACCGCACAAAAATAATGATATTTTCCTTACGAATAAAGCAATCAACATAATTTTCTCTACTTCGATTATTTATTCATTTATTTAATGGTTCTATTTTACGAGGCGACATTCAGCTGCAAACTGCTCTACCATGCAACCTCTACCAATTACATGAAGTTTACCCCGCAGTTTTAGCTGAGAACTCGTTAAACATGATCCGACAAAAAATTGCCACATTTCATTGATGTATGCATGTATCTGTAACGGTTCGCAAAGTTCTCGACGTTGAAGTTTACACCGAAGAGTTGAATATCCACTTTTCAAACATTATTTCACTTTTTTCTGCAATCACGCGACCTAACCAATTTTTTTTATGCTTATTCCAATCCGCGAAAAATTAGCTTATAATCTGCAAAAACTCAACAGCGCTACGACCTCGGCTACGACTTTTTGTTCAAGAGTTCAACTGCAAGACAGAGCACGGACAGACGGTCGGTCGTCAAAGCGCGGCCAATAGCGGATTTCCTACGAAAATGCGCAAAAAATAGGTACCATAGCGCGGATAATTATTCCAGAGCTTTCATCGCTTTTAACGCGCGCGAGCTCCAAGTCTGTTGCCGATGACTCTTAACAAATCGCGCTTCATTAAATCCAACCCCTTCATCACGCTCGGCTATGCTAAAAATGCCGGCGGATTTGATAATCCCATAGAGCGGTCGCGATAATGGGGGGGTAAACGAATAATTTCAACTTTGGAGAGGACGTTGTTTCGCGAGCGCTGCGTTGCCGGGATTTATGGCAAGAGGTGGCGTGGTGTGTCTGTTATTAAGTATTTATCGATTCCAGGTGAGCGGCTTTTCAATTACCTGATTAGAACGCGAAAAAACAAACCGGGACGCGCAGCCTGCTGCCGGCGACACAATGCTCAAAACAGGGAGGGAGAAAGGACGAAGTGAAAAGTATCCGCGAACCGCGAAGTACGACGAATTTAGCCGTTTTCCCGGCGAAGTTCATGCGAGTACACAAAGGATGCCGTCGAAGTTTCCGTAATCACTGAAAAGTATCACATTTCATTGACGGGTTGGAAGTCTAGAGGTCAATCGATCATCACTGTGCAATAATTCACGCATTCGAATAATATTGTATTACATTCAATCAGAAAAGTAAACAGATGATTATTGTTTTTATATCATTATTGATTCTAGCAGTTTAGTGGGAAAGCTTTTTCGTCGACTTTCGAAGTATCAAATTACATTATATCAATAACTGGCTCCACTGGCCCGGGCAAGCCCAGGCCTGAGTGAAAGCGTCGCGAGGGTTTCAAAACTGGCTAAAAGCGGAAGCAACTGATGGTCAGGTCAAGTCAGGTCGGGTCAGGTCAGGTCAGGACAAGGTGAGTTGTACCTACACAAGATGTTTCCGTTGTTTTAGGCAAAAGGATACAATCGGGGAAATTAGTTTTTGTCGTCATAAAGCTGTATACACTACGCAATTTCTTGAACAATTTCTTGAACAATCTGCCAAAATAGTGTCAAAAAACAATGAACTTGATTGTTTAACTGACAGATTGTTCAAGAAGTTGTACAAGAAATTGTGTAGTGTAATACAGAGCTATTACACGAGTTTGCATACCATACCTTTTTTGCATTCCTGCTCGCCATTTGATTATATTGTAATTTCATGTAAATCCCGTCAAGATTTGGAATTTGGTTTTTTTAATTATCTTTTCGAGGTAGAATAGCTTTTCTGAGACGGCATAGAAAAAATCTTGTCAACGCGCCGCAGCGTACAGTTCAAGTTCATTGTAAAATTTATTACTACTCAACGTTCGACTTTATGCCTTTATTATGTTCTATTGAATTTGCCTTATCTCTCAATTTCATTTCCGTGAATGTGTAGCGTTAAATATTCGCACGCAGTTTTGATTGTTGTTATTCATTTCTGCATTTCGATACGCACTGGTCAATTTGTATACTCAGTTTTGGACCCTAAGGTGGTTCGATATTAGCAAATTTGAATATTGTGTTGTCACGTAGAGCAACTGCCTACGTTTTCTTGATTCTATTTGTGTACTTCATATTTTTTTCAATTAGTTTATTCACTCTATGACTTGGGCCTAACCCGCTTTCATTCAACTTCAACTCTCAACCTTTTGTGATTTTCTAGAACGTGTTGGTAATTACGTGTCGTATTTCCCAGTGTAACCTGACGGAACTTTCTTGTAAATAAACACTATTTTGAAATCTTAGCAAATCTGTTTCCTCGGTTTCGTCAGGAGTTTTGTTTTGAGTACAGCGTCGACATTAGCGGGATTACGGCCCACAAAACCGTGGCGCTCGTTTACCATCTAATCGAACCCAGCCTTCTCCACCGGCAGCTGGCGGGCCCTGTTCCGAATAAGTCGGACCGACACAGGTAAGGCGCACGGAAAGGTACACGTAGCCTTTTTGGCTTCTAACAGTGTTTTTCGTGTTTTGGATTTTGTGCCTCGACTCGACTTATGCTGTGAACGAAACGAACGTATGTCCAAAGACGTAACCGACTGATAGTGTGTACAAGTCGCATCAAAGTGCATACTATCAAGATGCGTAATTGCAAATTAATGATTTCATCTGGATTCACTCATCGTCAGGCCCGATCAAGTTTAGAACCAATAAGCTCGGAAATCGGCAGGTTCGTGCATGAATTTCGGACGATTCGTGTTCCCATCAAAAACTATCCGACCTGTAATTAGCAATCAAATCTATATCTCCATTACGGAACGAAAATTGTGCATCGAATTAATTCCGGTTGGATTCTGCGCGCACATTATCTGACCAATTATGATTAGACAATAATGGGTAATTATTAACTTGCACGTTGACATATCAAACTCCGTGCTAATTACGTTCGTAAAATGCATGTGTGATAATTATTATTGAAAATAACAATCCATTCATTATTCTCATTATGCTGGAACCATCGTGGATGGAAATTCGGGATAATTAATGCCTCAATAAAAACAAGCCTGATAACAAGTTTTATTGGACTTGTGTGTATGCGCCACACACATAAAATCATTGTTGCATCGGGTAGTTTTTCTTTTTGGCTGCGACAAACGATGATACCGATCTATCCAATTCGTGTACTTCAGCAGATCTAAGCTCCCGCGTCTCAGCATTTTTCCCTCGATGTATTCGGATGAGCACCAAATGCGATAAGATCTCCCATGTTAATGAAGTGTCTGGGATACAATATTAATCCTGGGTATTACCGAGCTGCGAAGCGTTCGCGCTCGAAATGCCATGTAATGAAAACGTACAAGTCGAGTGTAACGCAACTCCCGCTGCTACTAAACACTCAAGGACCAGAAGCGATGAAGTGTCGGGACGATCAGCCTAATGCCGAACAACTGTACGGCGACGCATCGAAAGTTGGGCGAGTGAGTGAGCGAGCGAGCGAGGGACCGATCCCGTATCTTCCGGATCTCTAATCAACGAAACGGAAGTAAGTCCCCGCATTGACAAGAAGATATCCTCATCCCCTTAGAAGCGCGTCGGATGTTCTTTACTCTCATCGCTTTATGAGTGCAAATTTGCGTGGTGCGTGGTGAAACGTTCGGTGTTAAGCCTTTGGATATCGAAAGACCATACACGCCTAATTATTTTGCGTGTATCAATTTTGCCGCTGGGAAACCGCGATTCAATATAAGCCAGTTTACGATGCTGTGCTGCTACACATTTGATGGATGCTGATGGAAATTTGGTGGAATCATTAACACTGCTTCATACACACACACACGGCAGATGGAAATTATCAAAACCTGCACGTATACCGAGAATCATAAATCTACACGTTTAATGAGCGTCATTCGAATCGGAAACGCCCAATAAAGCGAATATTTACTCGATTAAAACCCGACTGGAGCCCTTGTGGCGCGCTACAAACTACACCAAAGGCGTCGCCCAAGACACCGCGCGAGCGGTGACAAATGGATCGAGGGTAGATTAACAAGTACTTCCTGTCGAGCTGTTTTGTACTACGCCAACGCATTACTGCGACTCGAGGGCTCGAGAAGGAGAAATTATTGACGACGATTCGTGTACGCGATTGTCGAGACAAATAAATCAAAAGTGACGCCACGAGTGCTCGGTCAAGAAGCTTCGTCATTAACTCCGATGGTGGTGGGATCGAAGATGTAAAGCTCACGACACCCACTTAGCAGCCAATTACCGAGGATTCGGTCGACATGCTTCATCTGTACCAAAGTTGGCCACATTTTAAGTTCGCGCAACTATCGTTAAGATGAAAAATCGTTCGGTGCCGAACTTGTGCCATTAGCGTTTGGAGGACGTCCAATGGAGCGGCAAAATGGCCAATTACAGCCTTTTCTACATAAGTTTCGTCGTCGCGTGCGCTATCCTCGGCAATTTGGCTTTGCCCGCATCAGAATTACTGCTCTGCTGCTACCTCGCGGGATGACGACGACGCCGACGACGGCAATAGCCGCAGCAGCAGCAGAGCGACCGCTATTAGAAAACTGTCGAAATCGCGTGTCGGCAGCGGTGGGGTTTAAACTTTTTTAATTAAAAAATGCGCCGAGAGGTTTCCCTAATCCAACAAAAGCAAATCGAAAGAAACACAAATATACACCACGCCAAGTCGAATAAACAGCGCCAGCTCTAAAGTAGTTGCGGGCACGACCACGCGCGCGGCAAATTCCCAAGATAATTTCGTTAAGTAGTGCCTGGCTCCGGGCTCTTCCTTATTCCACTTTTTCAAAGAGTTATACGAGCGTACGAAGAACCAACCACCACAAATCAAAGCCGGTATCTCTCTACAAACGGAAGGGGACAAGGTCGTGCTCTATAGCAAAGGCGATGAGTCGACCGACTGACGACCATTTGGCGTGTTTTCCAATCAATAGGTCGTCGTTATGGTGACGACGCGGCGGCGACGCCGCCACGCGGACCATCTCTGCCGAGTGGCGCCACCTACCCGGAACGCATGCATCACACCATACACACACCACCACCACCAACAGGAACTTAAAGTGAATAGGGTAAAGTTGATAAACTCGCCCCCGGTCGGTCGACCGCACTCGGAGAAATTAGCCCGCAAAATATGGCATCATTTTCCGCTTCATCAAACCGAGCCGCCGCCGTAGTGGCGCTATTCGCTAGACCACTCAAATTATTTCTCGTCCTCTCTTGCGTCTCGCACTATATCCTCTCAAAAGCGCGAACATGCTTCATTCACAAATTGCCCGAGGGTGATTTTCCGAAAGTTTTTAGGTCAAGAGTAAATCCTTCGAATGGCATGGTAATGGCTCGGCTCTACGGGGTGTTTCCATTACAGCGATAAGCTCTCGCTCATCGCGGTGCTCGACTCGGCTTGGGAAATGGGTCGCAGGTTCCGCTAAGGTATTTAGTGTTCATCCAGTTTTTTCACCAGGTTCATTTGGAAAAAACCGGTGGATCTATGTCTCTTGCTCTCTTGGTGGTAACTGTAAAGTCAATATCGGTGAAGATGTCAACAAGGTTTGTCAGTTCAAGTCGATCAAAAGACGGAACAGTGTTGGAAGGTTGCTACGTTCGATTTCATCGCCGTTTCTCGGAGCGCGCCAAGCTCTCACCACCGCTTGTGCTAAAAACTGCCACGAGGTCCTTTTTCAAGGATTTGCTCAACGATTTCATCGTCGTTTTTTGGAGCGCGCCAACCTTTAGAAGGCACACCGTCGGCCCACCAGCGCCTCCGCTATTCCAGTGACGATCTACACCGCGGATGTGTCGTCTCCGGATAACGAAACATGATCATACAGGGCATATACCCGACAGCTTGCAGTTGTTTTTTTTTTTTGCCTTCATTCATGCTTGTGTAAAGCTGCACCTGTACCTTGCTACTGTGACTTTGGTCTTGGGGTCTTTCTCACAGTCACCTAAAAATTAAACCTCTCACTGCTGTTACTATTTTGTCCGCAGGTTTGCCGGAGCGGTGAGCCAGGTCGTGTTGCGAAAGTCTGCAGCGCCCCCACACTCGCCACGATGCAATTGCTTGAAGGTGCAGTGATGTCCTTCAAAAATCAACAACTCCGGCTGAACTTGTCAGCTTTCATTCTCGTGTGAACGACCTGGACTCCGCGCGTCTACGGGGTCCTGCGGGCACCAGCAAGTTGCAAGGACGCCGTCCACGTAGTCATCTACCCCACAAACACACAACACCCACACCATAAGTTGAGTACCTAGTCATTCTTTGGTTCACCGTATTGTAGAAATTTCCTCCCAGTAGCGTAGCAAGTGATCTTTCCGTAGTGCCATATAACTCCTTTTGATTATTGTCCCTAGGTCTTGGGTCTGACCTAGTGTTGAGCTAAGTTGTATACCGTAGATTGTGAACTTATAGGTAGCTTAGGTCAGCACTTATAGGGAGGATCTGATCGGGAAAAACAGGAGCTTGTGGCGGATGACAACGTTCCTAACCCCTTAACTCTTTCAGTATCCTGCCTTGTAAAGATCGTTCAATATTCAAGCACGTCAGAAGAGTCAGAATTATGAGTGATTCTCATAATGGACCGTTACGGCATTTCTTCTGGATTGCACTGAAAAGGCTGACAAAATTGACCAAAGAATTTTCCTTTGTGTCTTCCGCATGACCGGTGTACCGTTTCTTCTTTCACCACAATGTAGTGTATCCCAGTCACGGCACCATTTCTGTAGTGAATCCTGGTTTTGGCACCATTTCTGTGGTGTATCCTGGTCACGGCACCATTTCTTCAGTATATCCTGGTCACGGCACCATTTCTGTAGTGTAACCCCGATTTTCGATGTTTGGCTGTGATCGTCGTTGTCTCTTCCCTTCCCACGTCGTTTACCTTTTACCTACGATGTGTGAGTTCTTACTCGAGATGAGAATGTGTCCTTGGGGATGAGGTTTGATTCTTGAATGTAACGCGAATGAAATGCAAGCAAAATGAATGTTTATTGAAAATCAATTGCAAAGTTTTAAATGAATTTGCTTTTTTTCTCAAAACACCTCACAACAAGAAATTGACAGTGATAAAATGACACAACATGGGTAAAGAACAACAAAACACATAACAAGAAAAATCTTTACAAATTATTTAGACAATGCAGGAATTTACAACAATGAAATAAACACAAAATCAGATTAACAATACTAAACAAGAAATCATGAAACATGGCAAACTGTCAATTTGATCGCAAAGGAGAAGTGACGTATTCGCTGGCAGATACACATGGGAAGAACACGTCAAAGAAACCCATGCCTATTGCCTGGTTGATTGCTGAAAAATCCCTTCCCAAATGATCTGAACAAAAGTCAAGTGTGAATGAGTCATGATGAAAAGTGACAAAGAAGTCACTCCAGTAATGCATTGATCAAGTCAGCGTGAATCGGTGCTTGAACCTTTTTGAAACGTTTGCTTCGTTCACAAGTTATTTACATAACAACAAAAGGGCGACGCTTTGGACGCTGAGCAATTTATTTCACTTTACAAACAAAAGAAGTCAAATTGATAGATAAGTGAGCAATTTAATGAATGATCGGTAAACAAGTACATAAATCAGCAAGAAACAAGTTGCTGCATGTAGTGATTGTGATTGTGTAGATAAATAAACAAGAAACAAACAAGAGGCAAATAGGTAGATAAATCAACAAGAAACAAATTCGAGATAAATAAGTAGAGAAGTTATAGTTGGTCATAGTTTTTGTAATCAATTGGAAGGAAGAAGTATCTATAACTCATTCGCCCAAAATAGCCAGCCTGTGGCCCTCTCTTCGTCGTATTACATAATTTCCCCCCAAATAAGAAAAGGTTAGTAGACTCAACAAGGCAGATTCATACAAGCAGGTGGACCCCCCCCCGGACACGGAGAAGCGTGCAAGTCTTCTTTCCTCCCTTTACTTTCAGGTATAAGCTGCCAATGAACAATGGAATGTGAATAAATCATGAAAAGTACTGTTCACTACTTAGCGGCTGATTTTGGCGTAGCAGAGTTTTCTTTTGTCGTCTTACTGTTTGTGACGTAACTTGTGGAAAAGAAACAATAATGAAACCTCGAAATACGCGCGACAGCGCAGTTCGGGAGCCACGTCATGAGTGCGCAAAGTGCACAACCACTAGATTACGGCCTTTGCCATCAATATTGAGATCATTTGGGAGTAGATGAATTACATAAAATTCTAAGCAGTGCAAAGCACCTTGATTTCAAAGGAGAAAAACTGCGGGTTATGCAAGCCCGTTGAGAACAAAGAGAACAAAGAATTTCGGGTTATGTGCAATAATTTTGCGGACAAAATAGGTATCGAAATGCATGATTTGGTGAGTGGGTGGAAGCCAACATTACAGCACAATAATCAAAGAAAGACCGACCTTAAAATTGTGAAAACGACGCACTCTCGTTGCACTGGAAATCACGTGTACCTCACCACAGCTGATTCTCTTCAAGGGGGAATACCACAACCACCCTGAGTGAACAGATAGGAAAGAGTGAAATAGAAGTAGATAAGAAGACAGAACGCACATTTTCATAGAAAATGGGAGGTCTCACTTGGTTGGCAGCAAATATTTTGGCGACGCTTTTGTCAATGGTATCGGTATCCTTGTAGCTTCTGCCGCCACCATTTTACAGGCAGCATGGGCGTTGGGCGACGTGAAATTAATAAGTGAGCCCTCGATTCTTCTGCATCTCTACTATTCGACGACACATGGCATCCTGAACGAGTTGGGCGTGTTAACACTGTTAACATACTGTCCAATTGCTACCCTGGTACTTGGTCAGGATGTTGTGCAGTGGGCAGCGCCACATAACATGTTTGTAAAACCTCGACGTGAAAGACGCAACTTCACATAATGAACAGTTTTCGTGGTTGATGTTGATGTCAAGAGTGCACGCGGTCACACAAACGTGAAGGGTCCTTCATTAGGGACGATGACCGACGCTCTTGTGCCACACTCTTTGGTCCTCTCGCGTGCTGCCGAGAACCACTGTGTGTGTGTGTGTGTGTGAATGAGTGAGCACGCGTCTGTGTCGATAATTTGTTTCTAAACAGCTGCCAGGCACATTGACACCGATCGAACGGCCGATCTTTGCCCGATCGGGAAGCGCATCAGAGACATTAGCGCCGATCGACATGTAACAATGTACCTCCATTAGGAGCGACTCAAAGCCACGGGCGTGTTCTGCTGCTGATTTCTTCCTATGTGTGTGTGTGTGTATGTGTTTGTATAGGTACCTATCATCCGAAATTAGTCTCTCTGCATGCACGCGCTCGCTCGCTTCTGGAAAGACCGTGTCTTCCGATATTATGTGTGTTTATTGAGAGCACAATCAGGCAATTTGGCAACTGATTTCCTAAATAAGAGTAAATGAGACGACTGCTTGCTGGCAGGCAGACTACGACGACGTCGACTGAATTTTCGAAATTGCCCATTAGGTATTCCCCAGTTGTGCCGCGTTTCTGCATCGCAGTTCTGCAGCAGAGCACACCAGACCGATTCCGATACGTGGATGAACTTTTTAATCTTTGGACCGCACACCGGTGCGCCTGCCGCTACGACTGCCGATATGCTCCTTGCTGCATCAACGTTTCCCGCGGCGGATCCTGCACCAGAGGATTTGTAAAAATGGCTCTCTTCGGAAATCACGTATCACCCGCACCAAATTAATACCTACAACCAGATGCGGCAGATTTCACGTCACTTGGACTCTCGGGTAGTCTGAGAGACCATCGCACGTGCGCGCGGATGTCAATTTGGAATCTCGGCAAATACGGTTGGTTCGTTATTCCGGATAGGATCCTTTCGTAATATGTGTGCATGCGGCATCGCAGCTCTCCCCCAAAACCGAGCTCTCGCACCATCACCATAAATTGCACATGATAGATATGCCCCGAGACCGCGCGGAATGCGAACTTTGGTGTGGAGCAGTATAGTGTACATGTACAACGATTCTGGTGGCGCGGTGGCGGTGGAGTTATAATTGTGTAATGCGACCCGTGTTGCCTCTAAAGCCAGATGAAGTGAAACTCTGGCCCGCTGATAAGGTGCAGGAGGAGGTGGTGGTGGTGGTGCGCGGCTTTGAGAAGATAGCCGACTTACCCTTGATATTTAGGTGCGTGCATAACTTTCGCCTCTCGGATCCGGCAAAATAACTTTCTCTCATCCGAGAGAACGCCCGTTGCTGCTCTCCTCTTACTCTCCCGCATATCGGGCGAGACACGGGGCTTCTTCCCGGTTTCCCTCCTCTCGCACACGGCTGGCGCGTCGAGGAGTTGCGATACAAACTCGACGTGGCAGATTGTATTCTTCGCGTGACTGCCGCGTAACGATTCGACACCTTTTACTCTGCTAACGGCCTTATCGATTCATATATACACACACACACACACTCACTCACTCACATGACGTACCATAGCCGTAGCCTTTTCTCCCCGGTAATTGGTTTTGTGGCTGCGGTAGCTTCCTCTCTCCCCCTTGAAAGGGAAAAAAACAAGCTCCGCCGCCAAAGCTCAAGAACACACATTATCGCAAGACCTTTTAAATTCCATTACGAAGAAGAACCGGACAACAACTGTCGCCCCATTGTGCTCGTCTAACCGAATTCGGGAATTGATTTATCAAATACAAAAAGTTCTTTATTGGTTTCGTGATTGTGTTTCGACTTTATACGGCGACTTGGCCGGGGCGCGACATGTGGTAATCTCGAAGACCATATACCACCACACTGACGGTAATCAAGGAGGGATCGAGGTGGCCAGGTTGTAGCAGTAGCCAGGCAATACCCATCGGGATCGAAAACGCGTTGTCCGATGCGTTGCACATAACTGCCGCAATATGAGAAAGGAGACACACACCGCGCCTATATTCGCACACATTCCCACAAACGCAGAAAGGAAGAGCGCGCAAGAACGGAACAAAGAGAGGATCGCTCCAGAGAGGAAGGGGAACAGGGTTAAAGTTGAGATGAGTTTCGTTCGTGCACATGGTGAAACGTATTAGTTGTAGTATAAGGACACGTTTAAAACTTTCCGCTCCCTCTCTGACATTATGGTTGCTTGCTTGCTTGCTTGTGCGCGTCTGAGAGCGCAGATTGAGAGCAGCTACCGGAAACTTTTGTCAAGAAGTAGGTACCTACCTACTACTTAACGTCCGGAGAACGAGATGGAGAGAGAGAGAGAGAGGCGCAGAGGGTTTCGATGTGATTTGATGATGAGAATTCACGTGTGCGAGGGAGGTGTGCCATTATCGAGGTGACTTTTGCGCCACAGCCTGACGGCTGCATGCAGCGCTAAAAGTGCCTGCTCATCATTGGGGAGCTATATGGCTGCAAACTTACGCCGGTTTAGATTTTGGTTCCGTTTCCACGGTTTTGCAGGTAGGCCCGTCAAATACCTAGTAACTCACATTGCAGGTTGGACTCCTTCCTTTGCAACCTCACAGCACTGTTCAGTCCTTTCAACGACTCCAACTGACCAGACCTCACTCACGTATCCGCACAACTGACCAGAGTGACCAGACCTCATCTACTGTCATGTGTATCGCGCGGTTGTTATTGCCGTGATATGCCAATTTCCGTCATTTGGGTTTTTCGACGTGTGACAACAGCAGCAATGTCCGGCTGAAAGCGTCCCAAAAAGCTGCCCCTGGCATCGCCAAAACTCGGGTAGGCCGCAATCACTTTTCTTGGGGAATGGCCCCTGTACTTTATTGATCGTCTCAGGTCGTTTCCGAGGGCTCGTACCTGATGGCCGTTTCGTCTCGGACCCCGAGACTCGTTTCGGACCCACCACGTGGAATCGTTCCGCTCTCCGCTGGAAATGGCTAGTCCATAGCCGAAAATCAGGCCTTCGCCTGGCCGAAGCAACATCACATCGCCGTTAGCCGCCTAGGAAAGCATCTACCGCACTTCTCGTTTCAGTTAGATGGATTTGCATATTCCTGGTGTGTGTCGTGTGAATCACGCCTCGACTGCAGGCCTGTCGTAACTACGTTTTTGCCTTCAGCTTGTAATTTTTTCCTTCGCCTTCGTGTTCTTATTGGACACCATTTCAAATCTTTTTCTGCCGAATTTTTCCCTTCAGGATGTTTTTTGTTGTGAATGTCACAGAGGTTGGCCTGAGCGCACGCATGTCCGCTGCTGTCAGCAGTCACCTTTCAATCTGACAGTAATCAGCTGGTACACCCAGAAGTGTGTACTGACAGGTGTGTGCCCCGGGCGATTTCTCTCGAAAGCCAGTTGTGAGAAAGTAAACTGCCGTCTCCTTGTCTTTCAGGTTGTCCGAGGTTCCCGGTTCCCACCGCAAGACCGGGCAAATTCAAGTGGAGGCACACCACCACCAACCTTCGGCCAGCAGGAGTTGTGCCTGGCGCCCCGAACTAAACGCACCGCAAGGATCCGTGCTCTGCTTCCGAGTAGTCTCAGGTGGAACCGTGGTGCCTCGAGCAGACTGATTGACGGAGACCGGTGCATCGCAGCCCCATTCTGCGCTGGAATTTTAAGTTGAGTGATTTTACAGTTATTGCTGAGGCTGCGCCTCTGTTAGTTCATTAGCTTCAATTCGGTCCTTCAGCCGTTCTCACCTGTGAATCATCAGCCCCAGTGGAGTTTATAAATTGTCGTATTTATGCCACCTGTGAGCCCCCAGCTGCAGTGGAGTTTGACTTGCCATATTTGTGTAATCTGACGGGCCCTCATTGAATGTATAAAACTTGCGATGTTTTGGTAGTTGTCTTTCCAATCCCCTTCGACTCTGTATCATTTTTGGTGCTAGTGACTCGTCAGCGTCACTCGTCAGCGAATTCAATACTTTTCTCTTTTGCAATTTTCAAGACTTTGTCTAACCTTTCGTCGTGTTCGGCTTTTGTTTTACCCCAAACTATTAAATCATCAATGTATACTTCTACACCTGGAAAATCAAACGTTTGTTTAAATCTTGAATGGAAGACTTCAGTAGCTGATTTAATTCCATAGGGTAGCCTCAAGAGTTTATATCTCCCGAATGGGCTGCCAAAACTGCATAGGTTTGAACTTTCCTCATCTAATTGGACATGGTGAAACCCGTTGGTGGCATCAAGTGTGCTGAAATATTTTGCCCCTGTTAATTTGGATGTTATTTCTTCAATTGTGGGTATTTGACAAAATTATCTTTCAATTACATCGTTTAAATCTTTGGGGTCTAAACATATTCTGATGTCGCCGTTTGGCTTTCTGACAAGCACGAGTGCATTTACCCAGTCTGATGGCCCTTCGACTTTCTGAATTATTCTGTTTGACTAGCTGGTCTAGACTGACTTTTAATTTGTCTTGGATAGGCAAAGGTACCCGCCTAGTGGCATTTACAACAGGCTTGGCTCCTTGTTTCAGCTCTATGTGATAGGGTTCAGATAAACAGCCAATTCCTGAAAACAGTTCTTTGTTTTGTTCAATTATTTTCATCGTTTGGTTGTCATTCACTACTGAGTCAATTTTAGCTCCTACCTTCAAAGCCGTGCATGTCGGTAGACCCAAGATTGGTTGTGTCTCAGAATCAACAACAAAGAAATCTATAATGTGTGTGGTGACATTTCTTATACATTTCAAAGAACACGTTCCTATTACCTCAAGAGCATTTCCAGTATATGACCTCAAAACTGTCTTTGTCGGTTCAAGCGACTTGGTATTCAATTTCAACTTATTTAAATAACTTACAGGAATTACATTACACATAGCGCCGGTGTCTATCTCAAATTTGTATTCCGCATTTTTTATTACTAGATTTGTGTGCCACTCCTTCGAGATTGCATTAGATCGTATTTATTGGGTAACAATGGCAACGACTGGGGACCGTCTTGGTGCAGTGTCAGTCTCTAACTGGCGGCGAATCCCTAACCGTCAAGTCGGTAGCGAGTAGGGGGTAGGTTGACATGGTATGTACCAGTATAACTGGTTGCCTAGCTCTACTAACAAACAGCACAGACTCTGATCGGTTCAGCTCTGAGTTACACGTGTGCGAGACTGACCTAAAGCCTGGCCGAAACGAGAAGTATCCAAACGGCAGACAATAATTACCGATTTGTGTGGATACGAATCGAAAGCATCAGGAATTCCTTTCTCGGATTCCATCGACGTAATCCATACAAACATGGCGTGACGCGTGTGCAGGCGCGACCTCGTCGTCCCCGGTATTGTTATCATTAAGTCGGTTTTTTGCTAAGCTCCCACGCCCTCCGCCCCTCTCCGTCCCCCGGACGCCCCGGGAATTAGTACACACCCCGATTTGTTTTGCCGTCCGGCAAAAAACGTTATGCTAATAATTGTTCGATAAGTGGCACGTACTGCAGCAACAGCGGTACCACAGTGGTATATACACTAAATTAGAAGATGTCTCTGTTCTGTGTATGTGTGGGGAAGTTGCCTAATTTGTAATTCGGCGACAAAACAAGGATGCTCTACAACCACAATTCCGCTGATGCTGCTGTTGCTGCTCTGTTCCTGCAGTCGCCGCGCGCGCGCTTTCTCTCCCCGGTTAAGAAAACAGAGTGTCTCTTAGAAATCTCACTTCTCCTTGGGTTTAGTTCAATTAGCTCTAGCCGGCGGCGCAAGGCAGACACAAAAACATTTTGCTTTAAAATTACGTGGCAAATCCCAATGCAAACATATCGCCGGGCTTGAAATAACTTTGACGAAAATTACTTGGAACATAGGGGGGACTCGTTGACTGCGGGAACAGAACTCGATAGCTGTGTGAGAAGATCGCTCTTGTGGCCTTTACACTTACTACGAATGATTTCACATTCAATTACTGGTTGGGTACCTATGGGAGTTCCACTCTTGACGCTTGTGGCATAGTCTGATTACTCCGTAATTGGAATCTTGAGGTACAAAACTTATCTGGCGTTGAACAAGGTTCTGATTACCACGGGTCTTCAACCACGGTGTAGCAATCGCAAAGTGAATGAATATCCTGCAGCGCGATTACACACCTTGTTACTAGCCGAACTAATCAGAATCGTTTTTCAACAATGTAGGGTCGATGCGCCTATTGTTGCTGAATCCCAGTTAAAGGTGTGGGACCCGAAGTACATTCTTTCATAATCGGTGTAGTAGGCTTAAAAAGCTGCTGCGGTCACTCGAGTCTCCCGATAAGCGTTGGCGCAGTGCCGCTCATAGATGGCGCCGCACGGGGATCTCACTTACGAATATCTTGCAGAGAATGTACATAGGGAACGTTCCGCCACAGACACTAGATTTAGATGGTCCGATCTTGCAGTATTGGGGCTTCCATTAACGTTATAATGGATCTCCTGGGCGCTGAGTAAAAACGAAATCAAACACTGCGGGTTGGGGTTGTAACGGCAGCGACGCGATACATTATCCAGGACCAGGCATACTGCACAATAATGATCATACATCTCTGGGTCCCTTTTAATTTGACGCTGTTTTCGAAACGACGACAAAATGCACGACAATGTCGCGTGTCACTGTTAATGTAGCCGCGCTTCTTTATCACCCCGACACCGTAATGCGTCGTGTATGTGTGTTGTGATACCACTACAGCAGTAACAAAATCTGTTCTCTTGTGCAGTTCCAACCCGGTTCCGGCGACTCTGGCGCGGAAAAGTCCATAAAACGGTAACGTAGTTCCGTCGTTTCGATCGTGTTCATTAAAACCCCATAAAAGTAAACGACGCAGAGAGTGCAGACGACGTCCATGATATCGGTCGCTTGGCGCCACTATAGACGTTATCGTGTCAATCAGGGTCTTGCTGTTAGCCGGGTTTTGACGCCACAATCAGCGCGCCAGTTCTGACGACGTTCCGACCAACCCCCGGACGTTACTTTTCACTCGCGCGAAACTTTATCAGCTCGCGTCGAGAAAGCGAGCTCACCGTCGGAGTAAGTTATTGAAACACGATTCGATCTTTTTTCGATGATGGTCCAGTTTTCTTTGATGACGATATAAATTCTCGGCTTCATCTCTCTCGCTCTCGCCGCCGTCCTTCTCACGTAATTGCTTCCAAATAGAGGCGTGTTGAGTGTCAAACAAATTATCCTCGAAGGACAATTTATTCGACACACTGGGGTGTATTGTAGTATAACAACTGAATTACGAGTAAGTACGTTCCTCGCGCGCGCGAGGAGAGCGAGAGAGCGTCGTCGTTAAAGAGCGAGTGTAGTAGTGGGGGTGCTGGGCCGGGGCCGCGGGCTCTCTCTTTGTGTTTTTCTTTTTGGGGTAATTTAGATTTATGAAGTTTTTCCCGTCTGATGTATTTCTCCGGGATTTAAGTTTATATAAGGGAAAATGTGATTTATAAGTTTGACATCTTTATTATTTCAAATCCTGTTTACAAAGAAGAGGAGAGGAACTCAACACACACACACACACACACACACACACACACACACACGCGCACACACAGACACACGTGCTTTAAAATTCCACGATTCGACGAAGCGCGAGTCTCAACAACTACTTTATCCCAATAACTTTGCGCCGGGGACAATAGGCGAGACTACATTTGAATACGCTTATGCGGGAGGGGCTTCCACTGGGTGTATAGTGTTTTCCTCGAAGAAAACAAAACTGCTACGAGCAATAAAAATTTAATGTTTGCACCTAAACTTCTTACGCGTTTGCGCGTGTATACGTTTGCGAAGCCAGATAAATATTTGAAGACGGTTTTGGGATGAGAAGCGGATTACAAATACTTACGACTATACACCGACCGGTCGAGAAGGTGAAAAACAACTCTCTGGGACTCACCTGGAAAGAAAAAAAACACATAAATATACAAGCACGTTCAAATTGACAAGAATTTTGCGAAATAATAAGCGACGCGACTGTTGGAACGAATAAAAAACCATGACAAACGAAAAGTTATTTCACATATAAAAGGCCCGGTGTGCGCGCACTGCCGGCGCTGCGAGAAACCGAACGTGCAAATCCGGAAATACAAAGCGACTGGTACTTGGAGGTTGGAGGCGCCCGAGTTTACTGAATTCAAAAGTTTAGTCGGAAAATTTCAACTGACACCAACCTCAATCGCAACCCGCCTTGAGTCGTATTGGCATAAAAAGTGCATCCCAATGTCCAATACTTTACATTTTTCTTGCACCAGCAGTTCGATGAAACCACTAAATTGTGGCACAGGTTAGTATATCCTGACTAGCTGTCACCGGGCCCGGGCAACTAAGAGAAACCGTCGCGAAACCAAAGGCGGAAGCGACTAGTGGTGGACAGGTGGCAAGAGGAGTCGCACGCAAGATGTTGTACACATTTCAGGGGGAAGTACTTTTCTCTGCAAGTTTAATTGTAAACGAAACACATGTTGGTGGGTAGTGTTTGGTCAGTTGAAGTTTTTTAAAATATGTAAACGACTTGTGGTGTAGAGGTAGCATAAGTTTGAGAAATATTGGTGCTTTTGGTACTTCGCGCGTTTCTCCCTTAGCACCATTGCACTATCAAAGTATCAACCATAGCCAGCCAGATGACACGATGGTGTTACTGTGTACGTTTCTCCCCTAGAACCGAGTGTTGGTGGACCAGTCGTTTTGAATACTTACAAAATAGTCAAAATACACAACTGTGGTATCATTTTCATCCGTTGGGAGAGCGACTTGCTCATACGAGTTTATCTGGGACAAAATTATTACAACTATTTAAGGTCGATGAGAAGTGACTAAAAATATGACCTTGACGGCGGGTCACGATTTGACATCAGATTCGACGCTCGACTCGCTTAGAAACCCCGGCAGAGCTGAAAGCATGAAGATGGTTCTGAATTGATTCCGAGAGGCTCACGGCGTTCTCGATCTTGCGGTGTATACGTGTCAAAGACAAATTGAGCACAATAATACACAGTGCGCGAAGAAGGCTCATAATTGGTCTAGAGTGAATTAGGGAGGGAAGTGCCGGCGTGGATCCGCACTGAAAAGATCGGTTTACACGGGAAGTTAAACGAACTATTAATCACTCGGCAGGTATTGGGGATAGACGCACGCGGATGCCGTGTATACCAAAGAAAGTATGAATGGTGAAAAGGGGACTCTCGGGGGGCAGGCGGTGGGCGGGAGAGAGAATATTCAGCAGAAAATCATCACCACCACCATCACCCCCTGGGAGAGCCAGCTATCGCAAAAGCAAAACTGTAATATCTCGTAACAAAAGCGCGGGTAAATTAAGGCTGGTACGGTATATACACGAAATCAAATGGTTGAAAAGCAACGTTGGAACGTTAGAGGAGCACTCTCGCGAAGCTCCTCTCTACAGCACAGTGCTCCGCTCTCCACTCTCGAGGTCTCTTTGGCGGCACGGGAGAGTTAGCAGTAGGGAGGGAGCAGACGGAGTCGACTGCGTATTCCATATCCAATCGTCTCAACCAGTCGACGGCGTTGGCGACGCGCAAAGTCGCGTATCTTCCTGATGAATTGTGAATGTGTTTCCGATAAAACGACAAGACGTGTCTCTGCCAATATCCGCGAGCAAAGCCTCTTTGTACCAGCTCGCGTGAAATGGAAGAAGATCCGCGCCGAGAGAAAGAGACGCTTTTTCACGCACACTTTATTCGAGTCGAGGACCAACAAATAAACGACACAGCCCGCACAAATACACACACCTGAAGTGCCAACACCTAAGAGCTCAAAGCCCGAATGTATATCCGAGTTAACGGAGCGTACGGGGGTGGTGTACTGCTCTCAGACGGGCGTTGTATTTTTAGCGTCACTCAAGACGGGAGTTGATGGGAGTATTTTTTGAAACAGTACAATTTGCTTTTTTATGCTCTCGAGGCAGGACGTGTGGACGCGTTTTTTAATCGTTTTGGTTATCAAGGACCGAGCCCGACGCGACCCTGCAGAATTCTTGCTTTCGCGTACGGCGGCGAAGCTTGCACGCAGGAAATCCATGATGCAGTTAGACGTTGCAGGTTCGTATTTTTTTTCAATTCAAGTGTGTTGCGTTCGGATTTTCGCACGAACGGTGGTTCGCTACAATGCACACCACCAGTTGCGCGTGTGCCATTTCCTGGTTACTTCTGGTGAGATCTAGGAATTTTGGTGTTGCCACCGCCCGTTTCACGAGTGACGTGCAAGCTCGTGTTTTTCAGTAAAGTTTTTCGGCGATAAGCGCAAACTATATAAATCGTTTTGAGCGGGAAGACTCGTTCTTTTCTGTCGCCGAATTCGAACCGACCAATGCTGCACGAGTAGAAAACGGCCGCCGGCCGCCTCGGCTCATCTTCTACAGGTAAATAAAGCACTGCGGAATGGCAAAACATGGTGAATTTGTCCTTAGGGGCCTTTTTTCCGGCGCTATTGCCCATTTTCCGTGGCTATTTTTCACGTTCCACCGCCGCCGGCTATCGCTATTTTCTACGATCCACCGCCAGCCGTGCTCGCTGCCTAACTTACGCCGCCACTTGCATCGTCGACTACCGAATCAAAGCTAAGTGGTTTTATCATGTATCGATGGGCCAAACTTCCCGCCTCGGCGAGAATTCAAAGAGCTGGTGAGCGCTCGTGTCAACAGAGGCGAGAATCGCAACCGCCACCAAAACGTCATGACAACGGACTGTCAATGCCATAACCTAGAAAAACCGGAGCTGACACGCGACTGCAATTTTCTTGCGTGTACTAGTGTTAATTTATGTATCATTGTCTAGCCTCGCTGCTGGAATGTGGCCTTCTTGGTGGAGGCGGCAGGAACGGAGACGCCAGGACTTCGACAACGCACATCGGCCACAGGGAAGTCCTTTCCCATTTTTCTTATACTTGCGAGAAAGCTAGAAGTCATGTAGATCCGGCACGTTGCGTTTTGAATTTGATTGTTATATTGCGGCGGCCTTGTGCCCCGTCTTTACTTGGCTTCACTTCTCGTATCTATTTATTTAGCTTGCAATATTCATCTACCGCTGAAAATTGATGTGTCCTACATCAGCCGTCAGGTTAGAATTTGGGACCGCTTCCACACGACTGGTTACTCCGCTGTGCATCGTGCGACCGTGTTAATTATTAGAGAACTAAGTTAATTTTTTGACTAGAAAAGCTTGGTGTATGTTGGTGAGCCGTCCAGTTTCGTCGTGAGAAGCCCCATATACCGTCCGTTTTTTTTTCTAGGCCCCAGCTTATAGCGCCTTAATTATGGGTTTTACACCCAACATATTATATATTTTTGAAATCAGAAGAACAAAATCTTTCGATTGATGGTATGTCAAATTATTTTTGACATATGTCATTTTTTGACAATTGACGGAATAGTACTTGTGACACACCATTTTAAAGCCCATAAAATTCTTAGGAGAACTGTGTTTTCATTTCTAGAATAGGATGTCTTTTACAGCTTCTGGAGGTCTTTGAATAGGAAAAATTGTTAAAATTCAGAAATACCTACTCAATAATTAATAGGTGTTTTTAATATCAACTGATGATAATATTCTGATTTTGAATCGTCCAAATCAGCGGGAGATTCTATAAACACCTTATCTTTCAAATAGGATCATAAAAAAATCGAGGGGGTCATACCTGGCCACCTCGGATACTATCGCGTTGGGCTGGCAGTTCCAATTCACCGGTCGTTGAATCTCTCATTCAAGGAACAAGGAAACGGTCGTTTCAAATAACTTCTTCAGGACATTTTTCGTTTCATTGTGATTATTTATTGATTATTATCATTAGTTATTATTAAAAATACCTGCTATGCCTACTTACGTATACTTATTGAGTATTTCTGAATTTCAACAATTTTCCCTATTTGAAGACCTCCAGAAGTTGTGAAGGACATCCTATTCAAAAAATGAAGACACAGTCTTCCTCAGAATTGAATGGGCTTCAAAATGATGTATCACAAGTACTATTCTGTCAATTGTCAAAAAATTACATCTGTCAAAAATAATTTGACATACCATCAATCGAAAGATCTTGTTCTTCTGATTTCAAAAATATATAATATGTTGGGTGTGGAACCCATAATAAAGGTGCTACGCGCTGGGGCCTAGAAAAAAAAACGGACGGTATAAGTACACATTTTCAATACTAAAAAGAGAATCCTATCGACTGAAGCAATCGTTGGGTGACACCGGCTGGGTCGGATGAGCCCGTTTTGTCCCTTGCCGCCATCAAGTTTTCGAGCCACTTCCGCGTGCCTATCGCAATGCGCCCTCGTCGCGACGAAATTACCGAAGGCTGTTGGAAATTTTGATTGAAAAATTCCTTTTGTCGCTTAATAATGACGCGCGCGGATATCGGAAAAGAGCCAGAGTCCGCTGAAAAGAAACAATGACCCGGGAGTGGAACGGACGCCCGATATGCCTTTCTCTTTCAGGAGAGATGTCGAGGATGAAAATGAGAGACCCACCCAAGGATGAAATAGAATGACGGATAAATTTCAGCCCCGGAAATACATGGAGCAGCAGACCTCAAGCTTTACGCATAGCTCCCCAGAAAAGAGTGAGTACAAGAGCCAGAGAGACGATGAAGTGAGAACGTCGGACGAAATGTAAATTGACAAGCAGATAAGAATGGGTGTACGGGCGAAAAGGAAGGAGAAACGAGCAACACACGCACACCGGAAAATTTACAGTGTGAAGAAACGCGCGCTGTAGCAGTAGCACGCGTAGGATTCAATGATCGAGATAAGAACGTCAAATATTGAAAATATCGAGAATGGGGGAAGGGGGGCCTGCGACAGTGACTGTCGTGTGCGCGAGAGAGTTTGAAGATAAACAACCGAGACCGGCGGTGTGGCGGTAGGAAAAAAGACCTTTACCTACCCACCTCCTCAGATAAACTACACGATGCCGAGCAAAAATGAATAATAGAAAAGATTGTATCTTGCAGAGACGATGAGGAAACGCGGCAATACGGGAACTCCCGAAGTAAAATATGAATGGGACGCCCGTGTACGGCAATTGCGCTCTCCTCTGCCAAGGCGATGGGACCATCAAATATGCAAGGGAACCGGGAATGTGCAGATAAAAGAGGTTCTGTACGGTGTGGGTTGTTGCCGGTGGTGTGCTTCCGCCGCTGCATCCGAATTCCCACTCCCTCTCCTCCCGAAACTGTATAAACAGCAATTTCACCGACAACCGTCCCGAAATTATTTTTCAACATTAATGCTTTCATCCCAATTTGATCGGGACGCGGGGAACGCTGAAGCACCCGGAGACACGGCGGCAGCAGCATCAAGTTTTCAGTAAATAATTCGTCGCGCATTTCGGACGAACTTCGCTGCACTATAACCAGGAGGAACTGGCGCTCCTCCACGGTTTTATTGCATAACTTTGTAGCCCATTTCCAATTTCTGCGCCATATAAGAGCCCCGGCGTGACGACCGAAAAGGCGGCGGGAAAAACAATTATGGGAACACATCCAGCGGAACTCTATGCCCTCTTAACAACTCATGAAAGAAGCTTGTTCCGATAGTTTCGGTCGCGCAAAGTGGAGGGTTCGGTGATATATCACCGACGTTCAGTAATCCCATCTTAAATTTGAGTTCTTTATGGTGAGCATAAAACTTTGGCGGGAGCATTAAGGAGCTTTGCGCGCGAGGTACGCTTTTCCTTGGCAGAGGGATGCCGCGCCGCATACCTTCTGCAGAGGGTCGTGTTACCTACTTGCAGTAATTGTTATTAAGTAGTGATATAGTAATTATCGGCGTGGAGCATAGGCGGGGGGTCTCCCCAGGTCGGTGGCTCCGGTCGATGATTAATCGGGTAATTATACGCTTTCCGGGAATCAGTTCGTGCCAGTTGCACGTTTTGGCCTCGTGGGGACACCAACCACAACCAGCCGCCTCTTGATTTCGCTCCGTGTTCCCTCTCTCGCGCGTATATGTAGAGCGTTCGGTGTGTATGGGGAGGATTTATTGGCAAAGATTTTCTCAGCGCCGCATTTTCCATTGATCTCTGCTCAAACTTTAATGCTGTTTAAAATGGCTTTTATACGGCACATTATATTATACTTCCACCAGGGCCGGGGAGATGATAAGACCCTCACAACTTCTAATAATAGTTTATGCCGGAGCATTCCGGTGCGATCAAAGGAAACTCGATGTTTTCTGAGCTGCTCTCTCTCTCGCCAAGCGTCGTCGTCGAAGCCGCCTTAATATACCACGAGGCGAAGGAAGAAGAGGCTATGCGCGATTCTTCGGCCGTACTTATACTCTTACCCACACACATCCACATTCGTTGCCAACAACCGCTTATGTATATTGTTCCAAAGTTTATCTAGCGTATAATGGCCGTCGCAGGATTTCGCCTTGTGCTGTAGCTGCTATATCCACCCGCACGCCCCAAATTCGCCCCCAGAGTTGTTCCACTTATTCCGGGCCGCATCCACTCTGTTCCTTCATGCTGCCGCCCCCCCTTCCCCCTCGTTTCTCTCCTCATACCGGCAGTAGCTGTAAATTAAATTCAGTAAATCTTCCACCAGGTATATCCCCCCGCGTGCGCGCGTTTGAATCACCGCCACACCACCCAGAAGGTCCACGGGATTTTCGGACAAATTCGCTTGAGCTTCTTCGCGCGCTCGGCGGCGCCAGTTCGAGATACAAAGCTCGGTATTAATTGGACGGATAATTTTTCAAAGAGAAACCGAGGAGAAGCGCGATGAAAGGAACGATAATTCCAGTGTATTAACTTTGATACAGCCCGGGAGCTTCATCCCCGCTGCTGCCGCTACTAGCTAACGTTTGATTTACAGCACGCGGCATACTGAGTGTGCTCCTAGAGGAATGGTGTTCAGCCGTTGCAAGAATGATTCCAAAGCAAACGTTCCCTAATTTGCCTGATGCGTTCTGCCGAGTATCACATGCTATTCCAGTCTGCTTCACGGCAGCCACTAACCGTGACCTGGAAACTATGACTGAGGCGTGAAGCTGGATGCCGCCCTCGTTAGCTCAGCGGCAGAGCAACTGATCGGCAATCAGGACACCCAGGTTCGATTCTTGGGTGGAGCTTCACATCTGCTATCTGCTTTCTGTTCATAGGCCAAATTTCTTTCGGTCAAGTGTCAAGCTGCGCAAAGCGCTAGGGGCTCGCTAGAGATCGAACACCTAATCAGGGGTCCCGCAAAGTAGTCTTGACATCCACACAACTTAGTTAAAAGGCACCAAATCAAACCCTAAGCGACGCTGAGACGCCTGGGACCTGGTTCCTACGAGGGAAGCGAATAGCAACGGCGTGATTTTCGGCGAAGCAACAAATCTTTAAAAACCGGGCCCTGAGGAAGCTCACTAGGTTCCCGGCTGCCATTGGGGAGACGATATTGAGGACAATCAGGCCTCCAAACGACACAGAATACTAGTCTTCCTGACTAGAGAAGCCCTCTTCGGGACTTGAGACTCTCCAATCGAAGCGAGATCGTAGTTCCCAATAGGCCTCAAGACCAAATAATTGTGCTGGGTGGCCTTCCGGGGTCTGCGGACGTCACCCGAACAATGGGGACTTCTGATGATGAGTTGTTTTTTTAATTTTCGTTCGGTGATCGGTGATGGTTGTTTTGGTAGAAGATGCGCATGTCTGTGAGTGAGGTCTGGTCAGTTGAAATTTGCGTAGGCTGACTTGGCAAGGTTGAAACTGAATCGCTCAAAGGACGGATGGGAGTGAAATTTACAGGTATTCTGGAAATAACCGGAAATCACAGAAATGGAGGGCCACAGAAGCATCGAGCAAACGGTGTAACTTTCGGCGAAACGACAGATCCTTTCACTCTTGAAACCCAGGGCCCCGAGGGACTTCACTGGGTTCCCGGATGCCATTAGGGAGACGGTATTTAGGACAATCAGGCGTCCAAACGACGCAGGACACTAGTCTTCCTAACTGGAGAAGTCCCTTGCGGGGCCCGAGAAGCTCCAATTGAAGCGAGACCGTAGTTCCCAATAGGCATCAAGCCCTCAAGACCAAATAATTGCGCTGGGTGGCCTTCCGAGGTCTGCTGACGTCAACCGAACAATGGAGACTTGGCAACTGATGAGTTTTCTTTTCAATTTTCGTTCGTTGATCCGTGATGGTTGTTTTGGTAGAAGATGCGCATGTCTGTGAGCGAGGTCTGGTCAGTTGAAACTGGCCAAAAATGGAGTAAGTTGACTTGGCAAGGCTGCAATTGAATCCTCCAGAAGGCGGATGGGAGCGAAATTTACAGGTATTTCTTGAAATGATACGTGAGGACTGCTTCGAGTAAAGATGCGCACGCTAAGTGAGGTCTGGTCAGTTGAAATTAGCCAAGAGCGGAAAGGGTGACAAGGCTGCACCTGGAAAATCACCGGAAATCACAGGAAGGGATGACTGTAGAAAGGCTGAAACTACATAAACTAGTACACTATGGATATTTTGAGGCGGAAGTCTATTTCTGACTTTCTGTCGGTGTAAATCCAACTGGACAAAATGTATTTCGGTCGGCTGTTCGGCCAGGTTTGTTACAGTTGCAAAAACAAATGGAAGGATGTGGCTGTGGATAAGCTCGGGGTCGTTCCTGGGTCTTTAGCTACCCTGAGCGCAACCCCTCGGTGAAGCTTTGCAGACAAAACTAATCGAATCTTCAGTTTTTAGGTAAAATTAAGAAGGTTAACATTATGCACTGCCGCCCTCAAATCTGGCCCCCATGTGCAACCACACGTCTCGCCCCCACCCCCAGGAGCGGCCCTGAATGAGCTCGATACATGCTTAAGTTTTTGTACCACCTGCTGTTGGTGTTGAAGTCTGTATCACTGCTGCAGAAACAGTGACCAGCCATAATCAAGAAAGACGGATTCAAGAAACACATTGACGGTCGCCATTTGGAGGCGTCCAAATTACTTCTCGTAAGAATTATTGCAAGGAGAATGGCTGATGGGCCTGCAGAGCATTACGCGCGGAAGAAAGGTCATCTTTAATACAATTAGATGAAACACATCTGTCACGGCATTACGACAGGCAGCGCGCGAGTTGCCCTCGTCCTTACAAACTTTATAGCAGCGTAAAAATAATTTCCCCAATTCCACCAAGTAGGTTGTCTCGCACACGAGAAAAAGGGCACAACGCACGCCGACTGCAACGACGGAGCACATTCCGAGCACTGTCGTTCTTTGTTTCGCCAAAATCGCGGCGAGGATACACACACTCATATTCTTAATGTTATAGTTGTAGTAATCCCCCCAGTATATTACTCCTCCGCCCTTGTTCTGTCAGTGTCACTATTTATTAACTCCGCCTTGTTGCCGACCATTTTTCATCCACTTCATCTTCCAAGCGCGCCCCGGCAAGAAAGAGACAAGTCTGCAGCCAGTCTATATCACGACTAGGATACCACCGCACCAACATTTATTACTTTGTAATTTTTTCCTTTTGTATTTTCCGCCGGTAGAGGAACGCGAGACACTATCACCGCGGGGTTATGCACCGATAGAGCGCCAGACCCAACAAAGACTGCAGGAATAATTCCAGGTACCTCTGGAATGGAAACCCTCTCTCGCTACCTACGTAAATTTTATTATAGTTGATTACGCGCGACGCGATTCGATTTGAATTCCTCACGCCCATCTTTCAGAGGTCTGCGGCAAAATTGCTGAATTCCATCAGCCCGCGCGCGATCCGAGGGTAAAACGTACTATCCAATATAATTTAAAGATATTGTCTATTCGAGAGAACGTTTAATTATAAGATTCCGCAAGGGACGTAAATGACTGTGCAGCTCGGTTCTCACGTGCAATCCAAGTCGAGTGCAGCGCTACTGGCGGCGCACTCGCACTCTTAATGCTGACGATGGAAATGCAGGGCTAATGAGCCCCCCCCCCCCCCCTCCCGGCCAGTGTCACAATGCTAATGCCACAGGGGTCATCGAAAATTTCATTAGGACGCATATACACCAGGAATTCGCATATTGTGTTAGGAAGTTGAAAAATTAATGATACGAGCGCTGGCACTGCCAAGCCCGGACGCGGGTTAAATTGCATTCCTACGGAATATTTGCTTTTTTGATGCGGGCATCATATCCTAGTTATTATCTGGTGATTGCATTCGGCACTAACGCTGTTTTTATGCAACAATCCACGAGATACTTTTTTCTAAACCCCTTTTGATTTCGACTGGCATGCCTCATCAGTGGCATCCTGGTACTGTGTAATCGGTTTTCCCACGGTAATAGATCGCTGTTGGCCGACTCGCCATTCGTTTCAGCGCGCAGCGCGCGACTATTCGACAGTAAAATCGTGTGTTTTGTATGTGCGACAAATGCGGTCCGGGCTACTAATGACGACATCCCTAAAGATACGACCTGTAACAGTGTGTTTCTATCAAATAAACAACGCGTGTGTATGTGTGCCCCCTCACGTGATGGCTTCACAATCAGAGACCACCCGCCCTCATTACCATAGATTTGCATCGTCCAATATGGCCTGGCTGTGCGCGCTGTCGAGTCTTGTCGTTCAGCAATTCATGCATGTTTAAATGATGGTCGATTCGTCGCTTCGCGTCTCGTGGCCTTCCATCCCGCCATCCCGTACGAACGTTCGCTTTATAGGTCTGTCATATCCCTCTCTCTCTCCCGGTTTGATGGCAATTTGCTTTCCGCTCTGAGACGGTGGATGTAAATGACGTCGTTGCGACAACGCCGACCTCATGATTTTCAAATTGAACGACACAATGCTCTTTAAATATTTATAAGAAGTACGTACGCATACAAACGTTCCCCGGGAGCTTGTCAAAAAAAAAGAGGTCGAAATACGGGTGTCCCCGCTGCCATCATCCTGAGCTGGCGAACGATGCCGCTACTGGCCAATGTTATGCAACCGCTTAAATCAAGAAGTGCGGTAGGTTGCATAAATGCGTATGCGAGCACGCCAGAAACTGGGAATTTCTCATCGTCTCATTGTCTTCTTTCAGTTTCGTTTGAAACGAGTCGATTATAAGCTGCAACAACGCATACTACAAAGCAGTCTTGAAGCACAAGCACGACCCAAATTAAAATTTCACACACCGCCAAATCATTTTATTAATTCATTAGCTTGAAGCGAATTTATGAGCTTTTTCACGTTTTTGCAGTATTGCTCATATGTTGTAAAAATCGCTCCACAAGCACTGAAATCCAAGCCCAAAGCGGACCTAATCAGATCAAAACTTTAATGTGCTTTTCATCCCCGAGGGACACCGGCCCATCCCAACCTCGGGAGGTTTTGGCTGTGAAGCTTCCCTTCAGGCTCCCGCACTCTTTCACTGTGTGTGTTTTTTTTTTCTCCGGACGATATATTTTCCTAAGAGGGTCATCTCGTCGCCTCACTTAAAAGGGTTAAAAAAAAAACGATTGACTGAGCGAGTTCAGCCCAGCCCAACGTTCAATATGTCATGTTCGAATATCTGCCACATAAAATTTTTATTACCCCGTCATCCCAATATAAAAGCCAAGCACGCTTTCTCTCCTCATACCTATATACTCGTATACCTTTAGCGATGGAAGATGATGGTGGAGAAAAGAAATATTTCGTATGAAATTCCGCACCGAGAGAGCAATTCCTACGCTGCTCTGTAAGAAGCAGCGCAGCACAGCCGCCTGGGATGCAGCAGCTCCGCTGGGGCAATAAGGTGACAAGGTGATTATTAGTCTCCGTTTAATCAACGGAAACTTCGTTACACTTGGCGGGTGGTGTTGGTGGTGGTGGTGCTTGCCTCGTATCAGGTTCATCGACGGCAGTGCTGCTGCTACTCCAGAGCCTGCTGCTCTACACCATAGCTGGTGATGACATCCTCTCTGCGCTCTCCTTCTCTCCCTCGGCTCTCTCTTTTCGGCACGGCACGTTTAATCAGCCCCACACTCTCCTCTATCTGATTTTCATTAGGTAAATAATGCCCTTATCGCCGTCTATTGCCTCACTCATCATACACGTGCTAACTGGGTCATACCGGTATATGGCGCAGAGACTGGGCCCCCGATGGGAGTGATGAGGTGCGGGTGGGCGATGCGGAACTTATCAAAATTCTTTCGACCGTATAGCGTTTCTGACTTCCAGCTTTTCACATGCCAGTAATTTCAGAGCGTAACCCTTCATCCAAAAACGAACTTTCTTGTTCGTTTTGTGAGGCAAAGTCTCCCTCTCGAGACGTTGCTCTCGTGTCTCTCGCGGAATAGAGGTGTGAAAAACAGCTCCATTTATAAGCAAACACGGTAAGATACTTGAAGAAGGACAAATCTAGAAGATTACAGCCAGGACAAAACAGCACAAAGTATGGCAAATTGCGTACAACGTGCTGTCGGGTAGAGTCGATCTGGACCTAACTCACAGCCACAAAATGGAACTGCCTTGTCTTGACTGACCTAAAGTGGCTGCACGAACAGGTCGGAAAGGAGGACCCCTCAACATTGCAGCTGGCTCCTGGTTAAGTACCATCTAATTTTTATTGTATTTGTTATTGTTATTGTATTTATGGTATGTATTTTTCAATCCCCTTTGTTATTTTGAAAAAAATTGAACTAATAAAGGAGGCTGTATTGTTTTTTTTTATTTTGATGAAGGCCTCAGGAATCAGGATGCATTGCTTGTTGGCAAATTCACAGCCTCAGTATTTTGCTTGAAAGTATTTACATGGTGCAACGTCTGCGATGATTTCGCATTGCTTTCGTTCGAGGAGCTTCAACCACAACTGAGCCAATCAGACGTCAAGTTTGCCAAGTTCGCTTCACCTTGCGGCCTTTTTTTCTTCCGTCTCCCAACATGACCCGCTTGTTTGCTGAACTTCGTTTCATTTCTTACACTGCACTTCAATAATTCAGATACGATACACATTATCTCGAGTATTATCTGTACTACATTCTTTTTTAGCGGCGCCATAACAATGCACGACATTTATGCCACGCCAAGCGAGCATCACCGTCTCTTCTCTATGGGCTATGCAACATGCAGACGATTCCAGCTGAGAAATTTCGACCTGAGAGCCTCCGGGGACATCTTCCACCGTGTGTCCTAGTTCTGGATATCCTCACGTTTGTGTCAGCAGACAATACCTGAGGGTCACCTTATCGTACTCGAGCCAATTCCGTCTGGCAGCATGCAACCACCAATACCTGCAGCACGAGACGGGACCTTATCTACGGTGACGGGACACGGGACATTCCTGCTTACAGACAAAACGGCAAGATTGTTGGGCACAACGTTAATCTGACAGATGAACTGGTAGGATTGTTCACGATACGCTCAATCAGTGATGACGTCAAGAGTTATGCTAGATCAGGGTTTTCTTTGGAAACAATTTCTGCGAGGTTGGCAGCACTTACTGTCGCTCCTGATTCCCCCTCTACCCTATCCCACACCCATGCTAATTTTTAATACAAAACTTACTCCGTGATACGAAACAACGAGGACAAGGAAAGCCCATTTTCAATTGTTTCTGCCATCTTAAATTTTGACACGCTGGCCAATTTCTCATATGAAAATGGCAGTCTGTCCAATTAGCTAGCCATTAATACCAAAGAGAAAACCGGTTGGCGGATTGGTGGGCAGGATACCTAAATTGGGTCAATTATGCGGAAAATAAAAAAAGCAACGAGAACAAAAGAAGGCCTGGCCTATTTTCAATTATTTCTGCCACCTTGAATTTTGATAGATCGGAAATTTTGAAATACGGAGATGATAGCCTTATTCAATTGGCTAGCCAATGCTGAAAAGTTCGATAAAATCGGTGGCATAATAAAAATTTCAGAAGGAAAAATTGCGAGCACGGTTTTTTATGGCCCACCCGGTAGAAGAATCCAAAGTTAAATGCTACGTAGGGACCAAAAAACACGAGCGTTATCTCTCACGCCGAAGTCTTGCCAAGAGAAAATTGCAGAGCAATTTGGGATACCTGTTTACTAAGGAGAAGTTAGGTCCCTAAACATAAGTAAACAAACAGTTTATGATGACTAAATCGGTCCCTATGTCCCGCAGCCGAGGTGCGAAGCACCGAGGTATAGGTTTGTAATTTGTATAGCGCGGGTATGTCCTCGAACGAGGTGCGAAGCACCGAGGTATATAGATCAGCAAGAATCATGAACGGCTGTTCAAAAAATGAATTGATTGAAGGTCAGGCCAACAAAATTTCAATTCAAACCTGAGAACTCGATTTTTGATGTTGGAAATCAAGACTGCGAGGATCACCATGGTTAGCAGCACACAAGAATCTCAACTAATCAGTTTGTCGTATACGAAAAGTTGAGGCACAATAACATGCTCTTCAGAAGGAAATACAAAATTTCACGCAAGCCTGCAAAACACCCTGTATCTTCTCAACCATAAGACAAAATAAAAAATTGCGAATCTTGCACGCCTCAAGTTTTCTATCCAATTGCTTCGACATGCACGGTATTTTACCTGCGCGTCAATTTGACAGGATAGTTTTACAATTAAGACTGACAGAACGCTACCAGTGACGGTCTACAAGGTCAGGTTTCCGTGGTGATGGAACAAATAAAAGGCAGAATCGAGGTTGTTGGAAAATTTCAGTAATGCAAAGTTTGTTCTTTCTAAGACCTTCTTTCGTTTCAACTCCTCACAAATTTCCTTAAACATGAATCAGGGCCGAAATAGCATCCGTGAACTGAATTTTAAGCCCATATCTTCAATATGAAACCAAAATCCAAACAGCACATTCCAGGAAAAAACCATTTCTGCATATCAAATTACAAGTCGATCGGATTACCAGTTCGGCAATTATCGTGGAAAATTACTGTTTACAGACACACATACACACGGACAGACATTCTGGAAATGGTACTGATCATCTTGGGTGGCCAAAAAGGATAATATACCTCGAAATCCAGATTTTTTCTGCACGATCACAAACTTTCTCTCTGGTGTTGATGGGTTTCAGCAAAACAAAAATGGATGAAACTTGTTAGTAATGGTTTTGGATCAATTTTGGTTTGTTAAGCTAATTTTTCTTCAAGCTCATAAACGACCTGTTTCTAATAAAACTGATCCAATCTCAAAAAGACTATTTTGCCGAGTCGGATGGCCTGTTTTGTCTATTTCTAGGTAGCTCAGTACATACTTGCGTATTCCAAATTTGAATAAGTTTCGACTTGTGGGAATAAACAATCGCAATAATGATCGCTTTTATCATCCATAACAATCCGTTATTACATTCACCAGGTGCCCGGTTATGTTTCCACATTATCCTAATTTTAATGCGCGACTTTACACCCCCCTCGTAAAATAACAGAAGGAATTACCATGCCGAGGTGAGAACGGCGACTATTTCTTTCTGTTCCACACCGGCGTCCGGCAAAAGGCAGATGTTTAAGTGACCGGTATTTCACGGATTGATTTGATAAATATTCTAGTGCTTCAAGTTCAAGGTCTGTGTCTTTGGGAAGAAAAAAAAAGTGCTCGATCCACCCCTCCAAACACATACCCACGGTCACGGCTCCCCCTCTCTCGCCCAACTTCTCTATGAAATACGCCAAGAAGACGTGTGTGTGGTGTGTCCTTGAATGCTTTGAATCGGGCGCTGCTACACTGGGAACTCTCTATTTGATCCGGTTACCCCCATTAGCATTTTAATACCCCCTCCGTATAAAACACTCTTTAACTGCCACCGCTTTTGTATCATGAAATTATGTATGGAGCGATTTTTTCTCAAAGAACAGATGTTCGCTAACAGCATCTTATAGGTGTAACAACAACAGGTTCTTTGAAACCAACGGTCGTTTTTCTCAAAATCAAATTCTTATCTATGGTTTATAGTTGATCAATACCTTTGTCTTAGCAAATGGTCCAAAAAAGTCACCATTCTCCTGTTATTCGCAGGAAGTCGGAAGCTGATCAACACCGATGCAATCGATTAGGTTCGACTTCGACACAAAGTGAAGCTGGAAGCTTATAACTGCTCGAGTAAAGGTACAGTGCGATTTGATATGTTCGACCTTTGAGCTTGGGTCTAGTCGTACCTAGCACGTGTCGGATTTCGTCCCATAACAACCCCCTGGAACCACCACCGGATAATAAGACGGGCGTGAGCGAGCGCGTGTCTTGATCGTGTTGACAAACAATACGGGGTCCCGTTGAGGGATGGCACGTGGTGGCATTATAACCAGCAGTGCAACTACTGGGGCAGCAGGTATATTTTATTCGAGACGAAGTGCAAGTGTCAAGGGTTTCCCCTACGGGACCAGTATGGCGCCTGGCTTACGAGTGCAAGGGGCCGAAACTGGAATTAGTCGAATTACACACGGATCAAGTGGCAACGCGAACTGATATAAAAAACCCTACGGTGGTCCCCACCCCGAAATAACCCAATCTCGAACCCCACCCACGCGCGCGCACACTCACACATGAAAAAGTCACTAATTCTCAAGTCTGGCATCAGACCAAGTCTACCATGACAAAAATACCGTTTCGTTAAATTTCGAAAACAGCGAACCCGTTCATCTCCGACACCTGCTTTGAAGTCTAACATTTTAAAAATATTATATATCATTTGCAACATGGATGATATGAAAAGTCTAACCGCCCATGTGTGTGTTTGGCTTCATTGGTGTACTGCTCGTAAACTTTATAATATTCAAAGTAATGTAACGTGCACAGAGTGTAACTTTATCTAATATTTAAAATTTCATCGGAGTGACGCACGAAATATTCCGTGCAAGCAGCTTGATACCCTTCGCCTAATTTAAAGTGTTTTTTTTGTCGTTGGCGCATACACACGGCGATTACCGATTGACCAGCTGTGTATGGAAGCTCTCCAACGTCCACTACTGTACAGCACACCATCACCAACGGTTTTTTTCTCTCTCTTTTTTCCGTTAATAATATGCGGCTCCAGGCATCACACACACACACACACACACGATGGCGGAAGGAAACCCTGTAAATGCCATCGGCAAAGCCAAGGAACGAAGCACTATTAATCCTCCCAACTGTACAACAGCAGAGCCACGCTGTATATTACCTACCTACCTGCAAACGCATTTGCTTTGTTCCTGATGGATTTGCTATCTTTCCCCCTTTCTCTGTCTCTCTCTCCCTCTTGTGCACAAATTTTGATTAATACAGTTAACTTGTAGACTTTGCGTGACTTACAACCCGCACACGCAACTATATTTCCACGGATTCGTGTCTGCGAAAGCACACCCAAATATTGACTGAACGATGTGACCCACTTTTCACACCTTCCGTAGGACTTCTAAGCCATAAGTCCTGTCAAAAAAAAAACAGCTCGTAAAAAGCTCGAGCACACCGTGGAACTATGGAGAACAACACGCGCTTTTAATGAATTTATGTTCGATGGCCTAATGAATTCCATCAACTCGGCCGTATATTTTTTTTTCGTGAGCTATTGTACAGGTGTAGCAGCGAGTGGCGATTAATCGCGAGTCCTATACTACCACAGCAGCACCGCCCTTTCACGTTCCACCTTTTGTTTTGTCAGTTCGTCTAAATTTACTGGTTATTTTTAGTATATCTCAGGTTAGGTAGGGTATAATCCCGCTACTCATTTATAATTCATTTCGTGTTGTCTATGCGGGGTCAAAGAACAGATCCGATTCCGTTTCACAACAGCTCGTTCATATTTAAAGCATCCCAGCAATTGTCTAGTGCACCATGTCTCGTTCGAGTCTGCAAGGTCAAAGTCTGAAAACCGTTGACCTTCAACGTTATTTCCTAACATCATCAAACTTTTGCTCACTGTTCCTAAATCATTAGCTATTTTGGAACGACATTCATACTTAGATGCAGTGTCCTGATAATGGGTTGTTCCACGAATTTTTGAAAAAAAAAGAATTTAAATACTAGAGCCTTCGTAGAGCCTACATGTTTTTTCATTTGATTTCTTCGCGTTCACTTAGGCCCCGAAAAAAAAAGAAGAAAATTTCGCGTGACGTCACGCTTACTGAGAATCGGATACATAACAGATGGCGCCAAGTGAAACGGTAGAATTTGTTGCTGGAGGTCCTACGGACTCGGTAACGCGGGAGGCGGGTGAACTTGGCCGAACGACGAACAGCTGATTCCGAATTCCCGAGAAAAATCTCTGCGTCAATTTTGAAGTGTTTTGTGTTGAAATGTGGGTGCAATTTGCTGTTTGCTTGAAAAGCATTCGAATATTTCCAATACCAACCTTCCTGGTATTGAAGAAAGAAAAAAAACTGATTCAGCCAAACTCAAACCTTGAGATGCCGACAGGAAAATTCAAGAATTCCGCCAGAAGCTCTTATTTGGTCTGCAGTCTGCAGCGGTGCAGCCCTAACCAAGTGACGTCATAGTTTAATGAGAAAAAAAATTCTAGTATATTGAGGAGAAATGAATGTGCGTGTTACATCAAAGGCTTAATTAGATCAGAAACAATCGGAATAATCAATAAAAAATAACTACTTTTTTCCCAATATAACATCCCATTTGCTGCTAAAGACTCATACGGAAAAAAAAACTACACCTATGGATTTAAATGTCTTCAGCCGTTATTGGAGGAAACACATCGCGCGGATTTCTGCGATTGTTCTTCGGCATACACTCTTTCTGTTCAGTGTTCTCTCGCTCGAATAATTACCGCGAGCGCGTGTTAGCGAGCACAGAATAAACACGACAAAGAGAAAATTGCTGCAATATAAGGAACAAAACGCCAAAGCACATTGTCTCGTTATTGTATTTTATTTGCTTTGCCACCCTCACACTCACGCCGCGCGTCGGCTTTGAAATAAACACACTAGATTAATTCAAGAGACACACACACAGCGCGCGCGGGTCGGAGTGGGCGACGATAAAATTATTCCTCGATTATTGGGAATTTTTATGCCCCCGTAAATATACGCGGTGCACACAGCCGCCCCAGATTATGTGGAGCTTTGCGTCGGAGCACGTCACGTGACCCGGCGGTGATTTTTTTCAAGCGCGCGTTTTGTTTTGTCCTCATCATCATGGGATGACTCGCCCACCCCCGCAATACACACACAAACGATCATTCGCGCATTTACTCTTATTCGATTGGATTGTTATTGTTTTCGGTTGATTAACCGCTTTTCAATGTGGAACGCATCTTTTCGAATGACTAAAATGGGCATTTTATGAACACAGCGCATGAAAACGTGCAAGCCGGTGCATTCGAAACTTGAAGGGTTGCTTTGTATTGGCCACCCAACGGTACTTGGGCGATTTTCTGGGCCTCTTTTACTGACCCGACCTCGGTCACAGACATGCGAAACTTCATTACCAGCTGCACTTTGGAAGTTCGGTTGAAAGGACTATTTGATCTTAAACAAGACGCACAAAAACGTGCCGTGAATCCATTCGCATAGGCTTCAGAAGACATTATTAGTATAATCAAGGAGCAAGAATGGTGATACAAAAGGCCCTACTGTAACGGGTTATTGTGGCATCCTTTCGTGTGGTTCCTCCGCCGCTTTTTGCCTGCTTCTGGCTTTCAACAGGGTTGCAGAGTTTCAGACGGAACTCTACCAGTGGAAATCCAGACAGATACGTACACGTGATATTTAGAGACGGTACAAGCGGGTTAACGGCTGAAGTTCCAGATGACCGCGATTGAAACAGAAATCGGCCTACCCGATTTGGGCCCCCTATGTCTTGTCGCTCGTTTATCCAAATCGCCCAAGCCGATGCACCTTTTTTGTCCAGGACGTCTCCATGGAGCGTAGTGGCGCCCAAACAAGAGACTTTGCCGGAGGTCTGGGTGGCAATGGATGGGTGTGAAGTTTGTTCCTATTTTTCCATCGGTGCACCATTTGACGTTTGCAACGTTGCTAGCAATAATCAATGAGCAGAATAGGGTTTATATAGTTTACAAATTAGCAATGCACGATCAAATGAGTTCATGCTGGACCAGAAAAGTTGAACTTCGAACCAATGTGCTGGGCATATTCTACTCGTGAACAATAAGAGACTAATGGAAATTTGAAAGACTTCTGTTGGGTACGTTGCAACTGGCGCCGTTGTTCAAGTTAGGATAACTGCCTTGTGTAGGTTTATAGATCGCCTCTCCGATGTTTGCTGTCCGGTAGCTCGTTCATCCGAATCGCCCACGCCGATGCACCATTTCAGCCAAGACGGCCCCTGGAGCGTGGTGGCGTTCGAATAAGACCTTGCTTGTGGTCTCCACGTGTCACCTGTGAAATGGGGGTGAGCGATGAATGATAGGTGCATAACGTGCGGAGAATTCTGGGGATTTCAGCGCTGTGGGGAATCGCAGGGAGGGCTACAGCTACAGAAGCGCGCCAAATACTTGAAGTGAACCTTTCGGATGCCTCGTTAAGGAAGTTCATCCCTATTTCTCCATCGGTGCATGGTTCATTCGACTAAATATTCATTTGGAATGTTGCTAACAATTGCCTTGACCATCAACGAACAGAACGGGGTTGGTGACTAACAGTTCTACAAATCAACAACTCGGAAAAACGGGTCACGCACGACTAACTGAGTTCAAGTTGGACCAGAAAGGAACAAGCAGAACGTTGCAGGAAAAAGCGACAATACTGAAGATGAGAACGTTTCGGATGTACCTATTCTACTCGTGAGCACTAAAGGCTGATGGGAATTTGGAAGACCTCTCTTGGGTATGTGGCGAAAATTGCAACGCAACACACCATGACCGGTTCCCAACAGTGATAACCAAACAAGAAAGAAAAAAGTCAAGTAATGGCAGTAGCAAAAAAACCGTGCATGCATTGGAATGAAAAACAAGTCGCACACATTCCAAGATGACAGAGTTCCTAGGCGGTCGGTGTTTTTGCAGATATACTACACCCGAAGCTGTCAAAGAATGCTGGAGCCGTGGAGCTCACACACATACATACACATCCACACCAAGTGAAAAATCGCACATCTTGCACTGGTGGATCGCATCCCGTTATTTATATGCACCGAGCTTAGAATACGTGTGCAATGCAGATCGAGAGCCAGTCAGCCAGAGAGCTAGAGAGAGAGAGAGAGGAAGAGGGAACGATGTATGTATAGCGGCCTGGAAAGTACGGCAAAGCCAGAATGAAGGATTTATGAGATGACAATTGGTCCACGACCGAATACCGTTGGCAGATTACCGGCATAGGCGTAATTCCAGGGTCAAGTGGAGAGGAGCGCAGCGCGTCCGGATGCGTAACCCCATGTCACTTACACTCTGCCAGGTTAAGGTTACGCGCACACATACACAGCTAATTGCTGTGCCAAAACAATTCAGGGTATACCAACAATGTGAAATGTTACGTCGGTTCTTTATCAGCATTAGACAGGCCGGTTATCTAGACGATGATCAATAGAGAAGCAGTATAACTTGGTGCCAGCCAAGACCATGCCAAGTTTTACGAGTGCACTTTGCTGAAATATGGTAGTGGTGGTGGCAACAAGAGTTTTCGTCGTTTCGTCAGACGAGGAGCAAACCGGAGCAGCTGCTGGTAAAAACGCCGGTTTGATTGAAGGCGCAAAAAAAGGGCAGGCAGGTATGGGGGGAGGAGGATAAGTCCGTCGAGAGAGAGAGAGTGGAGGTGAGCGAATTTTTAATGAGCCCGAGAGAAGAAATATGGAATTATTGCCTGGAAATGTTGAACATAAATATGCCGCGGAGATGCATGGAGTCCTAAGTTATGCGTCTAGGCACACCCCAGCCGCTCGTAATATGGCAACAAGGCGAAATGCATGTTAAAGCATCCTCTCTTTGCTGCTGCTAGCTGCTATCTCTCTCTCTCTTTGCGCTCCTCTCCCCCACGTGCACTGCTGTTCCAACTTTTTCCTCTTCTGTTCCTCTTTTCGGTCTCAATTAGCTCGATAGGGACCCGCGAAACTACAGACCCGAACGAACTATGGACAATCCGAACGATCGATGAGAGACGTTCGGCAAACACACACGTCGAACAAATTTCGTCGGAATTGCTCCATGCATCGAAAACATAACCTACAGGGGCCAGAGCACAAGCACGGAAGGATCTAAATCTATTTAAGTACGGGCGCTTGAACCGTGCAATATCGAATATCCCTATTAACACCGGGACTATTTATATCCCGTACACGTATTATTCATGTGCAACTGAGTCGGACGTTTGCAGCAAGCGCATGCCGGTTCGTATGCTGGAACGGCCAGTGTTTGTCTGGTCGGATGGACGTGAGGGGGGACACACGTACCCACCTATGCTGATGATGCGGTGTTAATTGGACTCTGTTTATTCCTATTCCAAAATCGCATTTCGAATATTTAAAGAGCCCGCGATCGATTGTGTTGCCGACAATGCTGGACGACCGCTTTCGCATGCTCGGCGCTCTACTTTCAAGCGCTGCCGGACTATTTTGGTGGTAGTTTGCGGGGCCAGGGCACACAAAATGGAAAGTATCCGTCGATCTATCCATCCGCACCCAATTTATCCCTGTCCATTTCGGAATAAATATTTGAACTTCTACTGACTTCACCACACCACACCCGCGTACACGAATCATCGATCTTCGTGATGTTACCCAAACCCCAAAACAGAAGCCAAGTGTCAAACTGCTGTCCGCACACCACGGAACGTGTGTGTAGCGCCAGCTTAACGTTCGAACTGATCGCGAACAAGCATTGCGAACAAATCGAACAATTAAAATAGACAAATACAACAACGTATTGTCGTACCCACAGCTACATACTCATGCACAAAACAATACGATATTGGATTCGGGCCGGAAATCCCGACGATTCAGGGCCGCAAGTGAGATACCGTAATAATTGTCGGGACCTGCGGGGTCCTCTCTCGGCCTGCGTAGCGTATATATCGTAATATGGCGACCGGTGCCCAGCGGCTAATCACTGATTCTCCACTATAAAACACATAATAGCCCGCCGCCCTAATGCGACATATGGCGGCCATTGTTTTCCGATGTGGGACTTCGACGGGGCCATTATGTTAGATTACAAAGACAGGTGCGCGCACAATTTAAATTTCGGTGGCTGATTGTGTGCGATACAAAATGGAATCTCGACAAATTTGCGATGGGATTAACGATCACCACCACCGCTACGCTCTTTCTCTCCCGGATTAATATAAAAAAAAAAATGGAACCGCATTCTCTTTCTCTCTCTACGGTGATATTCCTGCATGGCGCAATAACAAATTCTCATGTTGTTATGCCGACACCCAGCAAGGTATAAATATGGAATTTCGTACGACCTTGATGTTCTCTCGCTGAACTGTCACATTCTCTCACTTGACCTTGATGTTCTCTCACCTTCAGCTCGTGTTCAGTTCAAACATCATGCTTGCGAAGAAATGGTTTCATTCCTTACTGCTCGTTGAACGAGCACAAGCATAGTAATATACTTGTTAGCATCGATATGGAAAATCGGAAGTACGCCACTGGAATTATTTTGAACTTCGCGAGCTGTCAGATGCCACACTGCACACTGCAGGACGAGAAGGTAGCAATAGTGCTAGCGGTTCACAACATAATCTGGTACAATCCTGCATTTTGTGCTACAAACAAGAACTTGGGTACAATTGTTTCTAGATCCAAAATGAATAATTTGGCCCGCTGTTCTTTTCGATTACCCCCTGCTGGTCCGGGATTTGAGGGGTACAAGGGGGGCATGACTATTTTTTGCTGCAAGCACCAAACACTGCTATCGAATCATGTTTGATGTCATTTCTGAATAACTAAAGCCTGCTGATCACGATGTCGCCACTGTCAGAATGATGCGCCTGTCGAAAGACAATGTAGAGCTGTCAATTTTACGATGGGGGCTTCCTGAATTAATAAATTTTGGTCATCGAAGGGGATGTGTGGGGTATCATTTCTGACGTGATCGAGGTCTGCCAACTCATTTCTTTTTGTAGAAATGTAATTGGTCTGAAACTGTGGAAAATATGAGGGGTCAAAATTGTGATTATGGATTATCAAACATTTACAATTTGCATTGAATCCACTATTGTTGCACTTTTGATTAGGCTGAACGAGCGAGTCACGATACCGCCATTGTCGAGGCGCTGCGTTCGCTAGAAGTTGGGTCATGACGGATTTACTCGAATTGGAAAAGTTCTTGAAAGTCGCTGCAGTGGCCATTCAAATAAGAGTGGAATATAATTTCGACCGCCTTTAGACTCAGGGAGTCTACTTTTTTTGCATAAAAATGAAATTCTGTCAATATTAAGGGGGCTCATAAAATGGGGATTTTGTACTTTTTGGTCCACAAGCACTCGCCTTGAACCTTGAAAAAATACATTTCAGCATAAAATGATGACGCCGATGCGATGCTGTCAACGCTGAAGCGATACGTCAACCAGAAGCCGAGTGGGAGCTGTGACTCTCTGTACTTGGGATGCGCGTCTTGAATTAGGTTGGTCTGGTCCTCAAATATGATGTGTTGGGCATCATTTCTAATGTTTTTTGGGTCGCTGATTTCATTTCTCAATGCAAAATTTTGATTGACTTACAAGCGGAGTTGTAGCTGTCTTAGTACATGGGAGAAATTCCCCCTCTCCCCAAATTCTAACAAAATCAAAATTTTGCATTGAGAAATGAAATCAGCGACCCAAAAAACATCAGAAATGATGCTCAACACATCATATTCCAAGACCAATCTAACCTAATTCAAGACGCGCACCCCAAGTACAAAGAGTTACAGCCCCCACTCGGCTTCTGGTTGACATATCGCTTCAGAGATGACAGCATCGCATCGGCGTCATCAATTTACGCTGAAATATACTTCTTCAAGGATTCAAACGAGTGCTTGCGTAGAAAAAAGCGAAAAATCTATATTTCATGAGCCCCCTTGATATTGACAGAATTTTATCTTTATGCAAAAAAGTAAGTTTGATGAGTCTGAAGGCGGCCGAAATTATATTCCACACTTTCCTTAACGGTCAATAATAGCCAGTTTCAGGATTTCTTTCAATTTGAAATTATTCGTAATAAGTCGATTTCTGGAGAACGCAGCGCCTCGGCAACGACGGCATGATAATTCGCTGACCCAGCCTAATAAAAAGTGCAACAAAACTCAGTGCAATGCGAATCGTCAATGTTTGATAATCGATAATCATAATTTTGATCCCTCATATTTTCCACAGTTTCAAACCAATCACATTTTTACACAAAGAAACGAGTTCGCAGACCTCGATTATTTCAGAAATGATACGCCACACGTCCCCTTCGATGACCAAAATTTGTTATTTCAGGGAGTCCCCACTGCAAATCTGACAGCTTTGCCTTGTCTCCCGACAGGCTCATCATTCTGACAGTGATCAGCGACATCGTGATCAGCAGGTTCTAGTTATTCAGAAATGACATCAAACATGAATCGATAGCAGTGTTTTGAGCTTGCAGCAAAAATAGCCAATCCCCCTTGTACCCCTTGAGTCCCGGACCAGCAGGGGGTAATCGAAAAGAACAGCGGGCCAAATTATTCATTTTGGTTCTAGGAACAATCATGCTGAAGTTCTTATTTGTAACACAAAGTGCAGGATTTTTTTGTTTGTACCACTACGGAGAAGACGATTACTATTTGATTGAATTTCATTTTCTTTTTCAAATTTGTGCGAAGAAAGGATGGAGATAAACGTAATTGTATGCTTGTTGATTATCCGGCACGCCACAAGATAACGGCTAAGAACAGGTATCAGTTACCAATAATCGAAGATTCGACTGACCAGTTATGAATACTATACCAGTTTGGATTTATTTTTTGGGTATTATTAGCTCACAATGGCGCCATAGTCGGTATCTTATACGGTTTCTGTCACTCAAGGCGGGCGGTATGAGTTTCTGCGAATGCTGTTTGGGCTTTGCAATGCTCCTGCGGTATTTTAGCGTGTCGTATGAATAATTCTTGTAAGACCAGCGAAGGTTTATCAAGGTGCTGTGTTATGACGAAGATTTGCGAAGGTTCACGTATAAAGCTTCCAAAGTGCTTCTTTATGAAGACTGCAATCGAATATTAGGGGCATGAAATAAGCGAGTCAGGTCAGGAGTCGCCACTGGACTTATTTCAAACTTTGCGGGCTGTCAGCTGTCACAGTGACATGACCTAGCAGGTATAGCAAGGAGAGGACACGATCGGAAGCGTAGGAGTAAGAAGAAAAAGCGTAGACGTAGAATCGCAGAGGACGACTTTGGATTACTGGAAAAGAAGGAAGCCCTACGTGGCGCCGTAGAGCCTTCTAACATGCTAATTGTAAACTCGTGCACGTGACCGCGCAAATTCTGATTTGGTTATGGGCACATAATTTTAAGGCTGTGCCAATAAAGGCTTGATCAAAGCGCCCGTATACAAAGCCCCGTAACTCCGACACCTGTAAGGTAAGGGGCCGGCAAAGGAACACTTAACTCATTCTATTAAACCCCGGCCCGGGTGTGCTTTCCACGAAGTTTCGTGTTCTCCGGGCGGCGGGCGCGCGATATATAATCCGGGACACGTACTTTTGGCCTTCATATAAGGTGGATTTATATACGAATGGGAGTGCTGCGGTGCGGGGTTTAAACTTTCAAATACGATGCCGAGATAAATTTCCGCAAAAGTGCGCGCGGGGTTCTGGCCTTATACCACGCCAGTTTTCTCCACTGCCACCACCAATATACGAGCGACCGCAGAATGCAGATAACATGTAAATATAAAAATGCCTCTCTGCTCTTCTTTTTGGGGGGGTTCGGGAGGGCGCGCGCGGGGAGAGAGACCACGGAATTATGTATGGAAAGGAGACCTCCGGGACCCGCTCGAATGGATGCTAACAAGGAACTGATAGATGCAGAAATAATAAACGCACGACACAAGATGAGGGAGAGAGAGACGAGAGCACAGGAGAGAGGACCAGCCGTGCGGTACGGAATAACAAGTAGTCGTCGTGGAAAATTAGAGGGACGCGTATTTTGAGCGAAACGAAACAAGCGTTACAATGCTCAGAAACCGTAGCAGGATAATGCCAGGATGCAACACAACACCGGCTTGAACCGCCTATTAGTTAATTATCGGGTCCCAGAGCTACCCCAAAAAGCACCAGATTCAACTCCAGGCGAAATTGGGATGCGACGACGAGCTTTTTCGGTCTTCACTCCTCCTCCTCCTCTCCCCTTCGTCTTCAAGGTTAAATGCCAATGTAACCGGATGAATTTTAATAACGGAAGGTCTGCGGGCTAGAGGAGTAACAATGCACGTCGTTGCGCGCTGCCTTCGAGAAGAACCCTCGAGATATATCGTTAAAGTGCGCGAGAGGATCTTCGATTGCCCCGAAAAGGAAAAAGAGAGGTTCGCAGTGTTCAGCACACACACACACACATAAAACGCGTCGTTTGTATGCAATGGGTCGTGCTGGTAGGAGCGCTATTGGGCCGTGCGGAATAGTTTCGATCAGACATCGCCGGAGCACCACACACACACACCGGGCCCGAGCTCTTACAAACCAGAAGATATTACCGACTAATACGAGAGAGATCCCCCGGATCCCTTCGGTCCACACACATACACGCGAATTCTCTATACCGCACGGAAGAACCAAACGGCCATATAGGTTGCACGTCGTCGTCGGAGCTATGCAGCAACAGCGTCTTCGCATCGCGCTGTTGTTGCAAAGACGCTCTCTGTTGCTGAGGAAAGGATATCTCAAGGTTTCTCGCGGTCGTTCGACTGGACGACACCGTAGACCATACACACCAACAACAGCACCACCACCACCACCATCAGCATCTCTCAGACATAAAAATCGATCGTCCATTATGCAATCCGGCTCGGCAAAGAGAACACATGCTCCGTCATAAATCCAAGAATAAACACGTACAAACACCCACAGATTCATATAAATTTGCATCTGTGTCGGTATGTGTGTGTGCGTTTGCGAGATCTATACGAAGTGGGTGCGCGCGAGAGCCTCGACAATCAAAGAAATTAATGAACCGTGTAAAGTTCAAATCGAGACACAGAGCCACTACTGTGTTGTACTTGGTTCCGATTTGCCGGCGGACATTTGGAAAGCTCGAGCAACTCTGGTATTGCCCGTGGTGTCCCTAACCTTTTGTGTGACGGCCTGGGTCTATTCGAACAGTGCTTCACCCAAAAACGCAGGATGACGTACTGTTCTGGGCGAAAATCGTGAGTGTGGAACGGTTTGAAACCAAACAACAGTGGGCGAAAAAAAAAAGAGTAACGTGCGAAGACGACGTCTGTTTTTTTTTGTTTTGGTTAGTTTTTCAAGATGGAAAAAGAAGCAAGAATGTCCGAGTGAAAGCAGGAGGGGCGTTTCGTTGGCTCTGATCGACCATGTCTTCATCTACTCCGCCGTCGAGATTGTCATCTTTTTCACCAGCGTCCAGCCAATCATCCAATCCATCCAGACCTTCCAGTTCTCCACCCACCAAGATTCTTCATTTTCTCGTCGTCCTACAATTTGTTCAGTCGCTGGCATTTAGCGTCATGCGTCATCATCATGCCGTTCTCGGTGTTCTGTGCCTCTGTGTGGCTGCACTACTGCACTGCATGAAACCACCGTCATCAAGTTGTTACAAGCCAAAAAGGCGACGTACAAGAAAACGTTGGCAGTTGCTCTACGTGACGACACAATATTCAAATTTGCTAATCTCGAGCCACCCTCGGGACCTAGGGTCAAAAACTACGAACAGGGTCCAAAACTAAGAACTAAGTATAAAGGACATCAAACGTCCAAACTGACCAGTGTGCATCGAAGGCAGGGGTAAAAGAAAGAATGACACAAAATAACAAAATACCCGTTTTACGCAAGTTTCGCTGTTTTCGCGCCTCGCGAAAGGCGTTTCGGCACTCCTCGCCAAACGGAGTGACGTCTGCCGGGTCTAGCAACTTCCAGTAGGTGAATGGCCCAATCAGAGGCCTGCCCGGAGAACAATTCGAGCGGTGAGAACGCCCTCAAAACACGTAGAGGTGGTGAGAGCTAAAACTGAGCTCCGGAAGCCGACTCCTGGGGTACGACTAGAGTCTTGAAGCTTCCTTTGGTTCTACTATCGTGCACGGACTGCAACTCCCCGCAGGGAGATGGCTTGTCTCGACGTATACGAGTCCCTTGCAACGAACTAGGCTCCCGTAGAAACTGAAATCCACCGTTGAAAGTGGGAACGTCCTCGAAGGTTGAATCTTGTAGCAAAGTTGGAATGAAACTTGGAGTAAAACTTGGGAATCGCTGTCTAATTGGAAATCGCCGTATACTTGAAAATGAAGTTGGAATTCGCCATACAATTGGAAATAAAGTTGGAATTCGCCGTACAATTGGAACCTCAATAAATAACTCGTGTAAGACGACAAAAAACTAACCCAAGCCCAAAGAAAAAAACGAAGTTTCTTTTCGTTTACCTTAGTTGGTGTGTGGTTCCGTAATGGTAGGCCGTGTGGTGAGAATGCTTATTTAGCTGGCTATGAAGCCTCTTCGGGGAAACTACCCTCATCTGTTCACGTCGCCTCAATTAAACCCGAACAATTTCGAAAACCTCGGATTTCGACAAAACCAAACGAAATAACCACAATATGGTGGCGGACGGAACGCAAACTGCATCACGACTGGCGTTGGCTTAACACAATGACAATGTGAAGCAGGGAAAAAGAGGTTTTCAGCGCGTACTTTCGCTTGAATAGTCGCACCTGGAAAAATCTGACAATAACACAAAAAGTCGAAACGTCAAAACGAAGGCATAAGGCGCCGACGCAGATGTCAAAATTCATAGTTAGCCACTACAGCAACACGAAAGGTACCAATTCTCCCGTGTGTGAGGCAGAGCCGGCCCAGCCCAATCTGTCAAGGGGGCATTTTAAACCGAAACGACTGGGGAGCAGAAAAATACGTGACAAAGTGTCCAGAAAAAGGTATTGGAAGAACCGCCGAAAATGGAAGAGTTGTTACTTAGTGGCCTCATCGAAGTGTCCAAGATTAAGGATTTATCCAGTATTTATTTAAACGTGATTGGCTCGTGCCACTAGCAATTTGTTTTTTAGTCGGCAAGCGAAAGTGATTTTTTTTCCCGCGCGCAATGCCATCATCTACCCCCCTCCGACGACTAATTTATTTGTTAGTCGCCGAACAAGCGCGGGTCTTCTTCTCTCGGCCCCCCGGTATATGTTTGGCGCGTTCGCGAATTTGCTGGAATGAATCTGTAAATCATTCCGGAAACATAATTACTGGAAGCGTCCCCCTAATACAAATCTTATTATCTCCCCCGCCCACGCAACGAAGAATAAGCGTCGTTCCATTGTGATGACGACGACGACGACGACTAGACGCCGCCGCATCGTTCTTGTCTCCGAGCTCCGCCACCGACCGTATACAGTAAGTTCAGATGCCATTTTTTTGCATGGAGACATTAATTTTGACATACTCATTTCGAAAGAATTTGTTTCTTTCAGTTCCCTATCGCCATATGACGGAGCTTCGATCAAGTCGACAAGACCGATTTTCTATTCACAAACACCTTTTGCAGGGTCCTTGAAAATTAGACAGCGGATTTTTCCTTCTTGAAGTCTCAATGATCCGGTCCTCGCTCCCAGGCACACACACACCGAAGTGGCGATTATATCGACCGCATGTAAATAAGAGTTCACGGGGGCGTGCATCAATCACGTCTCGGGTCCCTGGACGGCGGTCTCATCGTCTCGGCCACCTGCTCCCGAATATGAAGGGCCGACCGACGAGACTACCACTGGCGGCCGTCCGCTCTGTCAACCGCAACTATCGATCAAGTTGTTTCCTGGATGATGTGTTACCTACCGGGAGAGAGATGCAGCCAGCGAACGCCGGACTAACTAGCATGCTCGTGACTGCTAATTAAACTGATTGGGAAAATATGTTCGCGCGTTGTGGCGCGATGAACTTCAAGGACGACGATTACAGAGTTAGAGTCACTGTCGACCTTCTGGTTCTGAAAGGTAGCTCAAGAGACGACCTCCTATGGGACATCGCAAATCGCAAGTTGTAGATATGGTTTTTGCAGTCATGCATCTCTATTCCGATATGAACGAAAAGAATTCAGCTTGGTATCTACTAAGAACGATTCTGCGCAAGCGACACAGATCAAGCGATCAAAACCAGGAGTCCTCGCTATGTACAACAGGCACTGTCCTTCAAGAATGATTCCAAATTCACTGGTGGCGCTCAACCAAAACAACCTTCATTTTTGTTCGTTACGGCATATTGCATGCACACATAGTTGTTCACCTGGAGGAACCGAGAAAACCACAGAGGACGTCTCCGGAGCTGTTATGGGGCTGCTGTCATTCTGGAGATGAGTACTTTTCCCCATACTGCACATTCTGAACTGATCACAACGAAAACACTTCTAACACGTTTAACAAAATTATATCATCGTTAATGTTGACGTGGTTTTTCCTATCTCAATATTTCATGCAATTCCAACTCTCAAGAGTCGAATAATAGGCCAAGACCTGACCAAGAACAAGAGTAACATGACAAAAAATTAACAAGTCGAACAAATAGCACCCTCAAGGTAATAGATATCCCTATCGAATCACACCTACAGGGCATCAATTTGACGGGACTCCTTGGCTGATCCTCTGGCTGAAAACTCTTGGCTAGAAGATATCAATAAGAACGATTGGTTCTCGTCAATCTGAAAAATAGCGCGAATCGTATACTATACAGGAAGCACGAGTCAATTCAATTCCGATTTGTGAACTATACTGGCGTGATTATTGCAACTGTCCCAGGCTTCTGAACCTACTCAGTTAGATAAGCAAACCCAAGACAGCTCTTGCAAGACCTTCTAGGTCTCTGCGTTACGTCGTCCTACGTCAAAGCATCCGGTTTTGTTGGGAAACAAGTACTGTAGTCGTACCTGCGTCACAAATGCGGTCACTGCGGGACATCCTGTACATTCGCGAGGGGGTTGCCGGCGCGCTTTGAATTTTTGATGTCTCGCATCACATGGACGCGTAGGTATACCTGGGCTGTAATGCAATAAACTTAGAGCCAAGAGATGTACGATCCATCAATCCAGATTAACCCCTCCAGAGCCGCGCGCGCGTTCGGCGGTGGCGGCGGCGTCGGAGGCGCTTGAATTAATATTTGTATGCGAACTCACCGGACCCCCGGGCGCCTCTCTCTCTCTCTTTTCCACCTCCTCTCTTCGGGTTTCCTCCGCCAAAGCGAAGGAAGCCGGCGTGTTATCGGTGTGCGAATGGTGTATTTGTATACTGACCTGCAACGAAACCAATTAAATGAGATATAGGGGATCAAACGGAGGGCCTACTACACACAAATGAATATCAGAAATCGTATTTTCGGCAAATTGCGATTATGGTGGTGCTGGTGGTGGTGGAAAATCAATATTGATTGGTATGAGGGGGCGCAAATGTTGAAGAATATGTTTAAAAAGCAATAAGAAGCTTTTCTCGGGGTCTTGTTTCGCTGAACTTGTATAGACGCGTACTAAGACCTGACGCCGCCAAGGCGTGGAAAGTAACCCTTTTGACAGATTTAAAGAGATTAATGTCGCTGCGGCTGTCTCCAACAGCCAAAGACAAATAAGCTTAACGTGTGCGCCGTTGAAATTTGATTTAAAGTGCGATGAGGATGGATAAGCGCGTGGAAAGGCAATTATTATTGTATGTTAGTCGTTGCGCCATCCAAGTCTTCGGAAAACACAGGGGTAGTGACGAACGACGCGACGGGATGAGTGAGTGCTGTGCCAGTTGAACGTTTCCCAATATGTAGACATCAGCTGAGATCCATGAATTCTCCTATGGAAGTAGCAGAAAGAGAAGTCCGAGAAATTGTTACGTTCGGATTTTCGCACGAACGGTGGTTCGCTTCGATGCACACCGCAGTAGCGCGTGTGCCATTTCGTGGTTACTTCTGGTGAGATCTTTGGAATTTTGGTGTTGCCACCACCCGCTTCACGTGTGACGTGCAGGCCCGTTTTTTTTTCAGTGAAGTTTTTCGGCGATAAGCGCAAGCTATATAGATTGTTTCGAGCGGAGATCACGTTCTTTTCTGTATTCGCTGAATTCGTACCGACCATGCTGCACGAGTAGAAAAGCGGCCGCCGCGCCGGCCGTCTCGGCTCATCTTCTACAGGTGAATAATGCACTGCTTGCGTTGCGTGATGGCAAATCATGGTGAATTCGTCCTTAGGGGCTCTTTTCCGGCACTATTGCCCATTTTCCGTCGCTATTTTCCACGATCCACCGCCGCTGGAGTTTCCACCGCCAGCCGTGCTCGCTGCCGAACTTACACCGCCACTTGCATCGTCGGCTACCGAATCAAAGTCGAGTGGTTTTATTATGTATCGATGGGTCAAAAATCCCGCCTCGACAAGAATTCAAAGAGCTGGTGAGCGCTCGTGTCAAAAGAGGCGAGAATCGCAACCACCACCAAAACGTCATGTCAATGCCATAACCTAAAGAAACCGGAGCTGACACGCGACTGGAATTTTCTTGCGGTTCTAGTGTTCAATTTATGTATAATTGTCTAGCCTCGCTACTGAAATGTGCCGAATAGGCCTTGGGTACCGTCAGTGTTATTTATCCTCCATTTGGCACGCGTTGTGTATGTGCTGATCCGTTTCTGTTGTCTGTCCTCCAGGTCCTCGGCCCCGACGGTTGAAGAGTTCCGCAGGCCAACATCACCAGGCGTCGGCAGAAGCTACGTCAGGCCTGGGCGCCCTGTTATTTTGATTTGCCGAAAACTTTCTGGCTGCGCTGACAGAATTTCCGGGAACCACGGGCCAACGCCAGGAACATCCATCGGAGGTCTTGGGCCCTGGTGGGGGCGGCAGGAATGGAGACGCCAGGACTTCGGCAACGCACGTCGGCCACGGGGAAGTCCTTTTTCATGTCTTTTCTACTTGCGAGAAATCTAGAACTTACATCTTGTACCTGGCCCAGCGGCCGTTATTCTGATTGTGTTCCCAGTCATTTATTTTCCGTGTGTGAATTACACGATTTGTACAATGCACCTGTTCTCGTTCACTTGTATGTGCCCTACGCACAGTATTCAAGTTTGAATGCGGTTGTTGCACGGAGCAGACTCTTTTGGTTCGCATGCATCAAAACGTTTGAGTTTGATTCCGCAATAAGGTATCAACACGTTGGTTTGCTCAGGACAGCAGGAGGAACGGGGTCAGTTTTAGACTCGGCCCGTCATAGCCCCACGAAGAAAGTTCGAAAGCTTCCAGTCGAAGATGCTGACCCTGACAGCACGTGTTTTTATGCATGCGGGAAAGCTTAATTCGGAGCACTCATCCTTCATCCACCCGGTATATATCTTTACGGCGTCACTTGATTAAGGATGCCTCCGGTGTTTTCGGACTCGGGAGAAAAATTACGGTCGGAGGGATGAGCCGTGCACCGTGTGCGGCCCATCGTGGGCTTAGGCGAGAGAGGAGGGTGGATCTGTTGTATTCGCATAATTAAGCTAATATAAGCAACTGTGTTTATGAATAGGAAAGGCGGAGGTCGTCTCGCGCGCGCGGTGCAATATAGGCATGAACCCGAAACCATAATCGTGATATAAATTTCATCCCGTTTAGTCGGGCCGCTTCCGTTGTCTCCTCCCTTTCCTCTCAACTTCGCCCTCTTCATGCGAACCGAGAGTCTCTTTATTATAAAAGCAAATATCTTCACATTAAATATTGCTTATATTCAAATTACTCCGTTGTCGGTGGTGCGGTGGCGGTGTGGTGCGGCGGGCGAAGGAGGGGCAGAGAGAAGAGGGATGCGTAACTATTAGGGAGAGAGATGTGGAACAACAAGCGGAGAATATACGGCAGCACCAAGGGCATGCGACCAGTACTGCTGCTAGTAGGTAGGTATCAAAGTCGCAAACTAATTGAATCCTATCGGTATTCGATGTTTATTTTCGAGAGCTTGAGTTCTTACGTACCGACGCAGCAACCACACCGCTGGAGTGTGCCGGTGATATTGTTTTCGAAACTGTTTCATATGCATGAATGTAAATACCAGAGGCCCGGTGACTCGGGCGACGTAATGATTGTATAATGGCGGGACCCAGGTACACCTTGTTATGTTCACCTCCGTGATTGTTCCTCGTTCCCGCTGAACCATTGCTGCTCTCTGAACCATCACACCCGACTTGTTCGCCATGTGCGAAACTAACGCAGTCGTTTCTTCGTCATGCCGTGTATCAAACAATGAGCTACGTGGCGGGTGAAAGCATGGATCTCTAGCACACTACCCGGTGCTTTTGTGAAAGCTCGCACCCACCATCACCGAAATACCTTTGAGGAGATCCACCATGTCGCAGATAATTCCCCAACACTGTGATTAAATGAAGGGGTAAGCAGCGCAATTAGTGCCGACCCTTCACACCCGCGCGCGCGCCCCATTCAATCATTTAAATAGACTCAATCTGCACCGCCACAGCGCTCTCTACCCGCACAGCCACTAGATTTTCTCGATTATCGTCATCGAAATAATTGAGCCAGTCAACGCCGGTTGCTGCTGCTGCTGCTCCTGCTGGCTTGGCTGCTGCCGGTAGCAGTAGTGGTGCGGTATTAATCAATGACCGTGCAACTTCTGGTCTTCCCGCAACCAACTCTCAAACCGAAGTTTCGTAAACTTATCCTTTCCGCTATCCCCATTTCCTCAGGCATCCCTTCCGAGGGACGGAACACAAAAAGCACGTCTCGCTCAAGAGGACCAGATTAGCGACCATTGTCCAGCATCCATTACGAAATTAACTATACTCAAAAAGATTCCGCCTTGGCCATTTTACAACTGACACAGACCTCGATCACTTTTTTTTCTGTCTGGATTCGCAACAACTATAAATATGTTTTCTTCCCAGCAGCGAGCGCTAATTTGATTACGAAAACTTTAGAGCGCCCACTAGCAGCATGCGCTGCTCGACAAATTAGCTCTTATTATTAGCCCATCCTGCGCTGAACCGATGTAAATTACTGATTGCCGAGCTTAATTAGGTCACATTCCAACAACGTTGTAAACGTTGTGTCACACAGTTTACTGCCGCTGCTACTCATCCGCCTTTGCTGACCTTCTAAATCCCAGCTTCTATTCTGTCTTACTACTACAACGTTCCACGCATCTGTGGCATTATACAGTAAAAAGACTCGTCTCTAACATGCCACCACATGGCGCATCCCGTCAATCAAGCAAGCGCCAACAACAAGGTTACATAAAATGAAGTTACAACTACTATTGAATCTAATTGAACGTAAAGAGTGACATCACAGCGCAGCAGCAGCACCGGAATGATGAGACTTCGTGTCTGTAACCACGAAAATTCAATTTACCTTCGATGTGGTGCCTCTTTTATTTTCGCGAGATGACATTGTCACCATCACCACCACCACCACAGAAAGCGGATTCAGTTTATATAAAACTAGAATGTAAGAGCCGAGAAGAAAAAGGGAGCATATTGCCAGCAAGATGTCAACTATTCATCGATCGAACCACCGCGCACACACACATAGGAAAGAGCAAAAAATATTCCTACCCGAATAAATAAAATCCTCTCGCAGTTGTTGTCGCAACACGATTGTTATCTCTCTGTATGCATATATACGGGATGCGACGCGTTCCAGCGTTAAATTGTCAAGAATGTCAGTTAACTTGAAAAGAACTCGAATTAATATGCGTGCGAAAAGCGAGATATGTCACGTTAGTCTGGCGCGCCCGGCTTTCATCGCGAGCTACTATGCAAGATTAGTCTGATGATGGCTGTGCTCGGTTTCTGCTTGTAGCAGAAAGAGTTTTCGGGCTTTAAAATAACGTTTTGAGTGGCTGGATTTCACTCATGGACCTGTAAGTTGCTGATTGCAATGCCAGGTCTGACAATAAATATCTCCGATATGGGCGCTACCATGGTAGCATAACAACAGTTCTCAAAAGCCTATACGGAAAGTTTATTGCATCAAAATTTTTGTATCGTCAGAATTTGTAGATATAAAACCCATTCTTGAATAAAAGACTTTGTTAGCAATATGTTTCCTACCTCGAAATTTGCCTCAGGTTTGTTGTTTGTTTGGTTTCAAAAAACGCATTGTAAGTATAAGCGGTCTACAAGGTTTGAGAGCCACTGTCTGCAAATCTAGCTCTTGCAAGTTGGCAGTTCTTGTCTACAGCCGTCGCGGGTACGCATTCTGTCAGACCGAATTTGATAATTATTCACTATAAGTGATTCGGTGAAAGAAAACAACGCAGCGTAGCAAATGCGGCGCACGAAAACGATAAGGAACGGTAGCTACAGGCTATTGGACGCGAAACAAGAAGCCGATAGCAATAAAAGAGCAGTATTCGTGTGCTCTTTCACTACATAGTGTTTGTGTTGGATTTGCTTAGAGTGAGCGAGAGGAGACGGCCCTGCGGCAAGTTATTAAGCAAATGAATGACTGAATCGAAAATATAATTTATAAATATAACATAAAATATAATAATAATAAACAAGTTCTTATTTTTGTACAAGTGTAGGTATTTAATTACGACTATCAGGAGTAATATCAACAACAGCCATCAACAGGTAAAAGTTTTATTATTACTGCTGCGCTCATTAGAAAAACGGTTGCGCTGTCATAACAATTTGTAGAACATGAAAGATGCTGGCTGGTTGGGAAGCGAAGCAAGGAAATCGCGTTATTACGTTAGATGATGACGAGGACGACGAAACGAAAACGAGTAGCTAGCTACTAAATTAGTTTTGTATACTACTTAGTGTTCGCTGGCGTGTTCCTGTGTTGATTTTCATGAAATGTCGTGTCTTCTTCAGCTATGACCATGTCGGATGAGCTCCCTAACAGTCGGCATATTCATGAAATGTAAATATTTTTGTTGTCTGTGTACGCATCTGTATTGAAGAAATGCTATAGACAACTATAATGAACGTATAATTCGGCAGCTGCACGACATCCGAATTAATTTGAAAAAACAAAGCAAAACAATAAGGCAAAAACATGAACAAAGTCCGCACTGCCGTCGTCGGTGTGGCCAATAGTGTCGTTGTCACGATCATGAAATTAATTCGTTTGGCTTGCGTTACTTTTCCTTGTATTGTCTACGAGCTTCGAAAAACGCCCCGCCTAGACGAGAAGCTGGACAACAGGTAGTTTTGAGATTAATTCTAGCAAAATTCTGCACAGCTGCACTCTGTATCAATTAAATCTGTCATCAGACATCCCAATATGATGAGCTTCAACTCGGTGGTAGTCTTGCAGAAGAAAAAAAAATCAGTGACCGAGGTCTGTGTCAGTTGAACTTTGTAGAAGATCCTATGTACGGTATGTTCATTGAAAACTCCATGGGGGGAGGCTGTGGAAATGAAAGAGATAACCGTGACTTAATTCATATTCATAAACTTCAAATCGAATGTCAATTTGTTGCGGTGTCACGAAGGAAAATCATTTTTTGAGCTCATAGTTAATGGTCAGCGGCACAAAACAACATCGGGGATATTCAGTATCAGTATCCTCCAAGTAATCTGTATTACGACGAACTGCAAAGAGACCACTTTCAGCAGGACGGGGCCAGAGCTCATCTGGCTCGTGAAACCATTGAGTTTATTCGCCGTTTTTTCGCGGATCGGGTTATCACTATCACGCAGCCTGATCTGCGGGACAGAACTTTTTCCGAGGTCCCCGGATCTGACCCCACTCCACTTCAAATCCTCCACAACACGTTCGAAAACGCGAAGCGCAGACAATTTTACACTATTACTTCCGGTTCCACCAAACTTTTATCAACGAGGTAACTTAATTACTCTCAATAGTAACTAAGCAACTGGCCATCCTATTGGCTGGTGCGTAGCAAGTATCAGCGTGATAAATTTAATCTGCTCGTTAAATTTTGGTGGACTCGGAGGTTAGACTTTTTTTTGAAAGATATCTTTATTCAATTTACGTCAGTTCGTATAATCTACGATTTAATCGTAGCAAATTGATCTTAAAATCGAAGCTAGTTTCCCAGACGAGAATCAAGTTCCATCCAATATAAAAGAACAATTAAAAATAAGGCCTCAACGGTTAGAGGTCACCGTGAACTTCAGCTTTCACTCCAGAGATAACTTCTTTAGCCAACTTCGCAAAGTCGCGGCGAAAATTTCGGGACTGCATGCTATGCCGCTCTAGACATTGTCTAGGAATCGGTTTGGAATTTTCATCACGTGTCCTTGTTATTTCGTAAATTCTTTATTTACAGTTCGTCCGGCGTTGAGTTAATGCGTACAGTCTTGGCAGAAGCGACGCCAGAAAAAGGAGACGACGACGACGGCAGCTAGCAGAGGAGACGCAACACTATCCCAGGCACGTTCTTGCAGTCCTGTTGTTTCTTCTGCTGATGCCGTCTCCACCCTGCTGCTGCTGGGTCGACATCTCGCCGTCCCCTTCCGTCCCCCGCTGATTCTCGTCGTCTTCCTGCCTTGTCTTCTACTCCCCCGCCGCTGCCGCCTCCTCCACCTTCCCCATCCACACAACCAGTCTTGTTTCAGAGACCATGCCTTTCGTTCATCGTCGGGACCGTCTTGTCGACACCATTATGTGATGGCAGCGGCGGCGGCGGCGGCAGTCGACGTCAACCCCTCGCATAAAATATAATAAGGCCAGAACTATTATTTTCTGTGCGCTTTACCCCCAATAATACTCCACAATGTGGAAGGGAAATGTCGTACTACCACAGAGACACACACACACCAGATATATACCCGTCCGCAATTACGCCATTGTGGTGCGAACGTATTGCTTTCTCTTGTAGCAACGACGCGATCGCCGTTGAGATAAGGAGTTGTATGAGCGGTTGTTGACAGCGCCGAGAACGGGAGGGTTGGAAACGAAACTAACCCTTAATTTTCGAACTCTTCTCTTTACAGAAACACCATAATAATAGTGGGGTCTTCCACAAGAATTACAAGATACGATTGAACTGGCGTAGACTGATGCCTGAATGTATAAAATTAACTACTTTCCAGTTGAAGAAAAGAAATTTCGGCGCCAAGAAAAAATAAATTCAGCTCATCAAACTCCATCGTTTCAAATTGAGTGAATAAACGCGCCAGATTTCCGCGGATGTCAACTTAACGCAGGCGAGAATCAGACTCGCTTAGCTCAAGTATACATCACTTGTACTGCACTTTCACATGAGAACAGGAAAAAGCTGGGAAAACACAGAAACCGAATTTGACATGCCAACCTGGCAACAATGGTCAATGCATATTATGACAACCTGTCTAGTGCGCAAGCGCAGGACAGGTTTACATACGTCATCAGTGTTCGAATTCCAACTGCACCGGTTCCCGCCCAAAATGTCAGCACTTTTTTTTCAAGTAGGGGCTCCCAAGACAAAATATCTCACGCCTCTAGCTGTCTCAATTTGTAACTTGGTTGGAACAAATGAAAGAGTAGCATAAGACCCCATTAAAAAATAAATGACTGTAATTGCATTTATTGTCCATCTGGACGCGATGCGAAAGAAGGATTAGAGTAATTGCAGGATGCACCCCGTGGATCTGCATATAAAACGCGTCGCTCAAATTCCGAGCTTTTTCATCTCTCTTCGGCGCAAGGGGCATGCACCGGCGTCGCCATCTGGCCCGTGATTAATTAAGACGCCCATAAATCATTGCGCACCGTGCCGCAAGAGGCGAAAATTAAAAATTCCTAGGGAATTTGTCCTCGTGACGATGGTGGTGTTGGTAGTGGTATGCATGTCTTTGCGCTCTCTGGGTGGGATGGTGTTGATGTGCGCGCCAGGAAAAGGAAAAGAAGAATAATGCATACTGCGAATTTTCGCATTACGAAATTCGCTTAGCATTTTCTTTGTGCGGCATTTTCAATTACATTCTTTCAAATTGTTTTTTTTTTTCGGTCAATGTCAATAAGTCTTCATTTTCTTTTGGATGCGCAATGTGATATTCCGGTCACGACGGATCCCCCAACGGCTAATTATACGCCTGTTCCACCTACCTCTCGGATCGGCACCCCTCTTTTCGTCGCCGCGCGCGCGGGGTTAATTCTTTCAACGTTACCGAGCAGCCACCAGTGGCGTGGCTATCAATGAGCAAAGCAAGACAGTGCCTCAGGGCTCCAGAGAGGGACCCTTCGGGGTCGATAACCCTAAAATTGTTCCCACAAAATTTTAAAAAAAGTTTTGTCATAAAGTAATCTTTTTATAAAATAAACTTTTTGGGGGCCCTCGAAACAGTTTGCCTCACGACCCTTGAATACCTAGCTACGCCACTGGCGGCCACCCCCTCCCCTCTAGCTGCCGGATGGCGAACGTTATTCCGCGCGTAAGAATCCACGACTAATTGATGAACTGCTCCGCGTTCCCACTTGATTAGCACTTAAACAACGCGGAGAAAATCCCCGTCAGTTTGCCTTTTGGCAACGCGGAAATGATAACGGTAAGACTCTGGATGGGAGCCAAACAAGTCTCCTCTCCATTGCTCACGGACAAATCCCCAGCAATTATTGTCCGACGGAAAAATTTCGATCAACACAAAAATATCCTCGCACAATGGCAGCAAAGCAGTATATGGGCGAAGCCTGTTATTATATCGGTTAAACAACCTGACAATCAGCGCTTCGCTACGTTCCTCCTCGACCATCAGCTCGCTTGTATCAAAAGAGTTTTTAACAATGCTTTTATTTCTGGATCATCAGTAGAAATTCAGAATTCCAAGACTTCGATAATGATACGTCCATAATTGGTGAGCTTAAAAAGATATCGCTGTCGCGCTGGGATACCGTCGTTTTTTGGGACGGCTACCTTGAAAGAGAATCAAAAGGAATATTCGGCGCGTTGTGATTTCAATTATCGATCAAATCCCAGCCACCAGCCTAATCTCTTCTGGGGGGGGGGATACACCCACCGCCCGCCCACCAAGCTCTTCCTTCAGTTGTAGTTACAAACTTTTTTCCACTACAAGCCTGCGAAGCCGACATTATCAACAGATATCGACCTAATAAGTCGTTCTTCTCTACCTAGGTGTAGGTATAGAATGGAAATCAACTGCTATGTGAAAATTTTGCGAGAAATCCCAACTAAATGGCGCTGATCAATTTATCTTCAAAAAACCTTTTCTTGCCTTGTGGTATTCTCCCTTTGTTTTGCTTGTACGTTGGTACCTGAAGCAGGGACCGTCGGTGAAGGAACGTTCGTAGCGTTTGGCGATGGAAGAGGGAGATGGCGCCGAGCGCGCCGCAGCCGCAGGGAAGAGAATCAGCTGTTGTGACGGACACGTCACTTTGGTGCGATGGAGTGTGCATCGCTTTTACGATTTTAAGGTTGGTTTTTCACTGATTGTTGTATACTAATTTTGGCTTCCATCCATCCACCAAGTCATGTAAGGTAACTCAATACATATCTTGTCCGCATAATTATTGTACCTAGCGCGAAACACCGGCCGCGTTGCTGGGCTTTGTTTTCAACGCGCTCACTAACTCGCAGTTTTTCCCCGTTGTATTCAAGTTGCTTTGAACTGCTTTGAATTTTGTGTAATTTATCTACTCCCAAAATGATCCCAATTTTGATGAGAAATTACGTAAATCTAGTAGGTGTGCATTTTGCGCATTTATGACGTTGTCTCGGACTATAAGTAGAGAACAGTGCTTTTTATGATTCATTCACATTTCATTGACGGGTTATACATGGAAGTATAGGAAGAAAGCGGGACTCACACGCTTCACTGTGTCGGGGGAGTCCTTATGTTTGTACGAATCTGCCTTGTTGAATTTACTACCCTTTTCTTACTTGGGGGGAATTATGTTATCTCTTTTCCAAAATGTTTAACGTGATCCCTTGTTCCTACTTGTGGTGCAGTTCTGTAAAGGGTGGCATTCTGTAGACACTCTGTTATTTATTGTTATTTAAAAGAAATCCTGTCGGCTATTGGTTTGCCTAGTGTAAAGAAGCGTTCATGGAGTGTTGTTTTTTTGTAGAATTGCAACATAAGTTTCTAATCTCTTTTGCCGCTGCTGAAGGAAAATGGTGCAGGTCTTCATTCAACCTTGAAAACCACTTGACCAAATTTTAAAGTAACAAACCACACCTTGCGAAAGGATTTTCACATAACTTCCTCAAGGTGTTCAATGAGCCTGTACAGCGTACTTGAAATTTGCTATTTCATTGTGTCACTTGATTACATAAGCCAAAGAACGAATATTCGTCTAAAAATATTCTTTTGTTTTATTCTACAAAATAAATTTAAAAAAAAGTGCTACAATCAGCCGATGAATTTAAAACGCCAATGTCGGCATTTGTGTCGTCACCGTCCCCCGACCAATAACACAAGTTCGCGGCGCGTCAGCCGGGTGGTTGGAGTGGGATTGTGACAGCTGGGCCAGTTTGCAGTTAACACGCATGAGACGAGCACGAGCGGGTTGGATCAGTAGCGTACTATCATGCCAATTCAACGGCTCCCATGGATTAGTTCATTCAAGCTGAAATCCATTGCTTTGTTACATCAACAACTATTTGTCCAATGATTGAAATAATTATAATTTTTAGGTGCCACACCTCCCATCCATACGATTGGATGGGGGACGATGACGACACATATGGCGCGTATACAATGCGTTTGAAAATGGAAGTGAAATTCTTAAAGTTTACATTTGTTTTTCTCCCTGAAATTTTCAAAATTTCACAAAAACAAAAAAAAACGTAAATTTTTCTTTAATTCAACTGTCTGCTCAAGCAAAAAAAAATTCACACTGTATTAGCCCATTGGTTGCTCAAAGACCTAGCCACGTGGAAACAGCAAAAATGAATCCTTTTGAAGCAGTCCATAACCCCCGAGAACTGTTTTCACCTGTTTATACAAGCAATTTGATAAAAACGATTGTTCAATAATAAAACTGAACCAAACACGGAGTATGACTGCGGGTAATCGCTATCGCACGGTACCTCTCCTGTCGTCGTCGTTGTCGTGCTCAATTGAAAACGGCTTTTGCCGGAGAAATCCTAAACGGACAATGGAGTTAATTCACAAACGGGAAACTTGGAACTGAGAAAGAAATCCAATTAAACGCGCCAGCCTTCGACAAAAAGACGAGTGGGGTATATGGATGAGATGCCGCCGTTTACTGACGAGAATACAAAATGTAGTATGGATGGGGCATAGTGTTGGAAAGAAAGCGCAATGCGGACGACGCGTGCCGACATATGCGAGAGAGCCATGGAGGAGGCAAAGTTCGAAAGTGACACCTCTCACATTCTGCAGATTTTTCAACCGAGTAAGCCAATTTCGGGAACATATCTGAGGGGGGAAGGAGGACGGCGGACAACCAGAAACACATCGCCGATATAATACAAACTTGGCGAGATGAGAAACTTTGGAAATTAATCGAGACCCTCATCGCTTAATAAAGAGGCACTCGACTCTGGATGGCTAGCCGCGTGCCGCCGGACCTAATACGTCAAACAATCCAGGGATTTCTCTCTGGACGTCGGAACATCGGGGACGCAGACAATGAAAAAATCGAGAGATAGGTGACTGTTAACCGACAGTCCATAAGTTTGGCAACCAGAGACAAATGACTATCGAAAATTGCCGGCGGAGCCAAGCGAGGAGCTAATCGATATCCACCGCTGTTGCTGCCGTCTTCGGACCATCGAACCGATACTTGGATATTGCAAAGCGCAACCAAGTAGAATGTAACAATCCTCTTCCCAATACCGGATGATGATGACGATCCGGTCCGGAAGACCCCGCAAAAAAAAAACTCGGAGCAATAACAACATTAATGCCTGCATTTTCTCAAATGAGCAAAGAGGGGAGGAAGTTGGACCCCGTGGAAGAGCCACCGCCACCGCTGACTGCCGCCAAAGATTGATGCCGGAGGAGTCGGTGAGTCACTCTCTCTCTTTCTCGTTCCAGTGAGTCGTCGTTGATTTATTTGCGATGTCTCGGCCTTTTTTCCATTATAAACGCTCGCGGCCGGGAGTTTTGAGAGACCGATAGGGCCGAGGGGAGTGAGGGGGGCGCGCACACATACACACACACAAACGCACACACAACGTACTTTGACGGATCGACCGTGAGTGAGGAGTTGGAAGCGCAAGATGGAAATTGCTGCCGAGACCTCACACGCGCGGTCGGTCTTCTTGTTTACATCTTATGCCTCTCACAGTTCTCCGTGTGTGTTTAAGGGATGATTAATGTTTTTTCAATATCGATGGGACGGCGAACCCAAGTGATTGTGCCACCACACGCACGTAACAATGAACGTGCACTCTGAAACTTCAAGACACACACTTACCGGGGGCATTTCACTTGGGCGACAGTTTCTTGAGTAGAAATACCGTGTAGCACCAAAAAGTTCGTCAAAGTAGTTATCGAAGGATATGTTGTGATATGATATGATCGAAAGTTTCGGCAATTGGGTGAGTGAACGTAACCGTTTCATTTTTTAGGCATCAGCTTTGCGTTAAGTGGACGGGGATCTATTACGAAACCGATAGAATTTATTCCAAATCAATGTCCACAAGCTTCTGGTGTTGGCATTTCTAAGAAATTGGACCTCAAGTTATAGGAACATAAGCTGAGAGCCAAGATGAGCGTTGGAAACTAGTGCACATCAGATTTCCTGACCGCTGCTTATGCCGTCACCAGCTTGCTGCTGACGCCGCTACTGCTAACGTCACTGTAGAAACACGTTCCTGCCACAGCGTCCCAATGCCTGAATGCACCGCTTGTGCCGCCACCAGCAAGCGTCCCCACCCGAGTCACGCTAGCGCTGCAGACGGCTGTTGCGATCGACGGCCTTACCGCTTCGCCAAACCATTTTCGCACGATAATTAGTCGCTAGAACAAAGCTTACTTTGGTAGACGCTGTAATCAATTCTATTCATTAAACCGCTTCGTCTCTAGCGGGAAAAACGTAGTTTCTGCTTGTTATCGCGAGTGGCGTCTTCGCCTCCTTTACTTTTGACGCTGGCGCTGCCTGGTTGTTGTTCTTTTACCTGCGGAGTTGCTTGCTTCCCTGAGGTCAGCTGTGTTGCTAAGCGTCACCTTGACGCTGACAGCTGGCGAGGCAAGATAACCTTGTTCATTTAGGACAAATCAACGGCAGGTAAGCTTATTACGCAGCCAGACAAAACTCTGTTCAGAGCTGGCGCGTGGCACTGGACAGTGGTACAACCTCACTGCTCTCGTTTTTATCTTTTTTTTCAGGAGAGCGCCGGTCGTCTACGCCGACTAGCCTTCAAGCCAGGATGTCACCGTACACAGTGTAGTGGCGCTTAAACCGATACTGTTCCGACAAGTTCAAAGTGTTGATGCTAACGTGTTGTTGAATGTATTTTTTTTCTGACCAATGCTAGTTATTTGACACGATTACATTGAAAAAATTCATCATTCCTTTGTTCTGTTTCGTGAAACTGACAGTTCTGGTCGCCAACTACTCAGTGATATTGACCAAAGAAAATGTCACTAACAGTGTGTTAAACTAACAGAGCTTTGGTGGAGTCCAAGGTGAATAATTCGAATTTCTGGCGGTGGGAGAAGAGTATTTTAAGAGTATTTGTGTTTTACAGGGGTGTCCCAGAAATGGTGCACAAACACAAACTTTCCAGTACGTTGCTGAGAATTCATCATAAGAGTCGGGGAAAAATAGTAGAAAAATTCTTTTCATTATCCGCTAGGTAAAAATGCAATTGTTCCAATATAAACATGGTCATCATAGAAACGGTCATTGTTGGGACCAATTTAGACATTTTCTTGTTGGTACTGATACTGGTATCTACTGGCATTGATAGATACCGATCGCACCTCTTCGCAATTCCAGCAACTTTCGCGCATTCAGAAAATCAACTCGTAAAACTGCGTTTCTCCCATTTTTATTAAGGAGTTGATAACGCTGTCTCAGAAAGAGATTCACTTTAAAAAACGCCACACCTTTTTCACTTTTAACTTGTTCTGAACTAACAATCTAAAGAAGAATCCTTGCAAATCATGTGTGAATATTAACCATCCGTCAGAACACTCCTTCGACGATAGGAGTTTGGGACTACTCGTATTCGAGGAAAAAGAAGTGCACGCAGTCCCGGTGAAACTTTGTGAGCCTTTCGACTTGGTTGATTCTGAAGCAGTTCAAAAAACGTCCTCTTCAGCATCGGGTGTACCCTTACATGACGAGGGCGGCCGCGATCTGCTTGTAATAATACTGGTGCTTCTTGTCCAGTCCTTCTGGCTCTTCTGTTCTCTGGGATGTTTTCTTTGAGGGTATCGCTGGGGGTAAATAAATCAGTAACAGTGTATTCGCTAGCCGCATACATTATTCGCGGAAAAGTGAAAACGAGACAGGAATGATGGAAAATGATACTGACTGATTTGATCGTCAGAAATTGACTTTATTCGATTTTATATTTATTCAATGTCAGATTTCAGGTATACCTACTCATTTCTTTATCACCGATGATGCCAGATCCATTTTCTGGGTAATTTGATTGAAAATTTGCAAAATTTAAAATCTGCTGGAGTTCCCTGGAAGATCCGCTACAACGTACTGGAGAGTTTATGCGCTGTTTCTGGGACACCCTGTAGAGCTAATCGCAATGTAACAAGGTTTCCAGAGCTTGGGTGAATCCGCTTGGTGGCTACATCATCACGTCATGCGACACAAAAGTGTTTAACACCAATAAATTCAAATCAGATTGTCCTAAAAAAATTTATAAGGCAATAACGATTTAGTTCATTATCATATTACTACTCTTTTAGTATTATACACCTATTCCACCACATCCAAGGTTAATTGAACTACTAAAAAATGTGACCGTAAATGCTGACTAATACCGCATCATGGAGGTATTATACCTATATACCTAATAAGTCCACTCTTTATGGAGTAAAGCTTTGATGGTACATTTTGCTTCGGTACATTTTTTGCACTGAGGTGACGTAACCGACCGCCATAGACACCACATACACACACACAAAATCGCATTACTTATGCAGCAAAGGGAAGTGAAGTAAATTTTTAATATCCCTTTAAAAAAACACGAACCCAGTGCTGCACTACTCGTTAATTAAAAGCCTTTGCTTTAAATGCACTGCTAGCCGGTCATAATATCCTCTGGCGTTCCGAATAAGTCTGTAAATTACACTCGCGCGCGGGGTGCGAGAGAACTTTACAGGTTCCTTTACTTTTACCGCGCTTCCTTCCTTGAAATGGACAATTTCAGCAGCAAAACGGCATATGTAACTAGGTCGCATTCCGCTAACCCTCTCCTGCAATCGCTCAACCTTCCACCTACTTGCTGCTGGCTAGGCAGATATACCTGCAAACTAGCGCAGTGCAGAGCGGTACGGACCGACCGTAAACGTCATCATTACCGGTTTACTCTCCTCAAAGTTCACAACCTGTTCTATTTTTCTCTTCTTCTGCTTCTTCGTTTGCGCCACGTCAGCACAGATATATATTCCTTGGTGTGCCTTTGGTATAGAGAGCACCGCTGGCGAGTGTTCACCACACCAACAGTCGTCTCATCTTGGAGAATTTGCGCAATATCAATTTGAAAAGTTTTCACATGAAAGCTCTCGCCGTGCTGAAAACCGCATAGTTTTGTGTTCCCCTGTGCCAGTTACCGGCCGTAAAGCAAAGTCTTGGGTTTTTGAATTTTTCGCGTAGAGACGCGAGACGTGCACGGAACGCCGTTTTCAGCACGATCACGCGGGAGGTTTGCGGGAGTAAAAGCGACTTCCCGGTGTCGGTTCTTTTTTTGTGTGCGAGTGTGGATATAAAAACCCGAGTCGGATAAATTCGGGTTTAATCCTGTCGCTCTTCCTTTCTGCAATGCCTAATATCGAGGCCACTATCAATTTTATGGGACCCAGATAATCGCGAGAGTCATCCATCAGGGTGAGGAGGAGAGTCCCCACAGTTCCCGGCCCCCCCGCGCGCGCCGGCTTCTCTCCTTATCGAAACGCAGAGCATTCGAAATTTATTGTGTCTGTTGCTTGGGTGCGTATAATCTGCATTATGTTGTGTCGTGCCTGTTGTGCAGGAAAGTCGTTTTTGCCATTTCGCCAAGGACGTGGTAATACCTCGGAGTAATACGTTTTTCTCTGTTTTGTTCTCGCTCCATTCTGATCCGATATAGAAGTGCAGCTAGCAGCAGGGTTCGGTGTAGTAAAATCGAAGGAGTGTACCCACATACACAGAGAACCATAGGAATAATCAAAACTAACAATGCGGACCAGGGCGTCGGAGTCACGATCGATGCAATGGCATGTTCGAGGGCAATGGTAGCTGCTAGCAGCTCTCTTTATGAGGTCGGCAAGGCGACATCGACTACGACGAGCCGTCTAGACTCCTGGACGCCTGGGCGGAGTTTTTCGCACACCATTTATACGGCACTAGGTCAGAGGGATGAGACCCGCCCTTCCTCCGTGGTGGAGGGAAGTTCTTAGATAACGCACAATATTTACTCCCATTGTGACGTGGGAGTTGCGGGAGTGCCGATCGAACGCTTGATTATATTCAATGCCGCGTGATCTAATTTCGACTTTTTCTCCATCATCATCCACCACCAGTACTTTTGAAATTCCAAACCCAATAGATTTGACGATACCGAATTTCATTTGGCGAACAAAGCAAATACATTATTTTTGTATATTATGATGTTTCAGTTCTGCGACGTTTTACCACCAACAGCTCTTACCCTCGTACGTTTCACCAAATCCCAGAGCAGATTGCTTGTGCTTACCTGAAACAATGAAAACAAAAAATTAGACTCGACATTTCCAACTTTTGCATCGGTACAATTGGGTGCTACTACTACACTAGCATAGCATCATACTCATACAACAATTCAGTTTTTCAAGTCCGACTTCCGGAATTAACCGTTCCACGGATAAAACCCGACGGTGGAACAATGCGGTTCCGTGCTCGAAACTGAAACAACGACTTATGCAATTTGAAAAACGAGATGCTCGCGGAAAGCTACGTCCGCAATTATGTAAACTAACACCACACCGAAACAACAGGAAAACGAGAATACAAAATCTGGTGCAAATATACACAGAGAGAGAGAGATTTCCGGGTCGGAGTCATTTTCGCCAAGTGGATGGCAACTTAGCTTAAACAACCGAGTAACGAGAATATACGACGTCGCGCGCGTCGTCCTTTCTGATGCCATGCTATTGCAGTGTCACGTTATGTATGTCCGTCAAAAGATAATATGATGCTGATGCTTATGTGCTCGACTACACACACATATACTACACACACGATTCTACACAGCCATTTCCAACAGATTAAACTTTTCCGGCGATTACTGAAGAGCCGCGGAGTCACATTCACACATACCCAACTTCTGATTGTTATTAATACTACGTTCTATGATACCGGCATGTTCAGAATATTAAAACTTTCTAGACTCCCACTATATACATATTACCCTTGAATTAGCGTGTTTTCGAGGCGCCGCGGCGCCAGTTTTTTTCGGGTGGTGGCAGCGTCGGGTTTTAATATCGCATGCATGGGGGCGGTTGCAGGAGAATATTTTTTCATTTTTCCCATGCGGCGTGTGTAGGTATAGCAGTGTACTTTATGGGTTTTCTTTACGCCATAGGATGAAACTGAAGGTGGTTGGTAGTGGTGGTGGTGGAGGTACAAGATCAGCCTTTCCTGGATCATGCCATAAATTCGCATTAGTCCCACAGCAGCTGGGGGAGAAGAGAAAACCGAGAGAGGACCGGCAGAGGCAGGCGGCAGGCAGCAGGGAGCGCGGAAACCGGAGGTGGCGGCGGCAAACAGGCCGGAGCGTTCGAGTCCGTAAAACATGGAGAGAGTTCACCTGGTCTATCTCCTCCTTCATTTCAGCACCAGGCACGACGACACCAACCCCGATTTGACCTCAACAGATATGACCTCAATGATCACACAAGCACCTTTACCCACACGCTTCGGAGCGCTAATTTTATCACTTTTATGTGACCGCCCATTTGGGCAGCACCAGAGAGGGAGAGAGAGAGAGGGAAAGACGAAAGCAAGAGAAGAAAGTGATGCGGCGCAAATTCCTACATTATCTACCTACCTATATACGGCGCGTAATTTCGCGGGAAACTTCCGAATTGCTATACCAAGAATTCGGCCATCATTTCTTTCCACCCCTGATCATATACGGTTTCTCGACTCGTTTCCTTATCCCATATCTGCTTCAACTGCCATTAATTTTCAAAGCGGTTCTCAACCAAGGATGTTTCCCCACTGACCCTTGACACCACTCATGGTTATTTCCGAACTGTCACTCTGGAGTCTATCAGTGATAGAAGACGGTTTATTCTTGGACAAAAGAGGAGGGTGCGTTTTCTAGGATTAGTTTTATGGGACAGACTGTCCGGTCCCGCAACTTCTGCATAGAACGGGACAATTGGATCAAATCAAAGACAACATTTGAACTTCTAGGTATTGGGGACTGAAACTAGCTGTCACGGACTCGGGCGAAGCCCGCCAAAATCAGGCCTCTAATTTCTTCACAAAGTGCTGTGAACCACTTGAATTTTGGCACCGGTTAGTATATCATGACTAGCTTTCACCGACCCGGGCTTATCCAGGTCTGAGAGAAAGCCTCGCAGGGAAGGTTTGAAATTAGACATGGAAATCCAAATTACTGACATCGGACCAGTAGCAAGGAGAATCCTGTTCATGTTTTTCGTTGTTCTAGGCTGATTATACTTCAGGTGTGCAAGTCAAGTAAACGAAGCGCATGTTGGTGGGTAGGTTCTGGTCATTTGCAGTTTTTCAAAAAACGTAACCGACTGATGGTGTCCATGTACATGTACACTTAGCATGGATTTGAAAGATTGATTGATATTTTCATATATCTTGAAATTTTTGTTTCAAACGTTACCAAGGCTACAATACTTGTAACCCAAAAACTTTCATAAAATGAGCGATTTTGTCAATAATTTACGAAAATTTCAAAATTTGACGCTAAAAATGTCATAAAAAGAACATGTTGGTCACTAATTCGGAAAGCTAATTTTTTCTCTATCTATTAGTGCAAGAATCCAATATGGCGGCCATAAGAAAAACAAAAGTTGACTGTCATAATTTGACATCTAGAAGACCTGGAAAATTTCTGCCAACGTTGATCGACTCGAAGTGATCAAAAACATGAAACTACCAAGTTTGATCGAAATAGCTTGAATGGTTGGAAAGATAAAAAATAATTTCTGAAATCAAAATTTTCAGTTTTTTCGTGATAAATCGTAAACCAATCAAAATATTCAAATTTTCTTTTCAGATTGTCAATCGCCACAAAAATGCGCAACTTTTTTCTAATTTAATCGACCTCGTATCTCTTACCGTTTCTAAGATACCAATGGTGAGCATCGAAATTTTCACCACCCTGTATATCTTGTGAACACATTGCCCGCGCTCATTCGAACTGAGTGATCAGGTAAGAACACAACAGGTGAGAACGTCACACCACGTCATTAATTTCGACCAATTGTGTGATGTGACCCGCTCAGTGTTGCTCAGTATGTGGTGTTGCTCACTTCGGATGGATATGAAAGCGATCCCGGGACGCAGATAAAATTGAAGACCACTTTGTACCTTTTGTAGAAACTAAGGTTCAGGAAGATACTGCGTGATTGCATTATCGCCCACGTCCCAGCCACGTATGACCAAAATAGTATCGTTAATATTTTTTAAAACTAGCTGGTAGATACAATAGTATACATATTTCGGCGGCAAGCTTCATTCCAGCTTCTGATCACAGCTGTATTGTCTTCAGCAGCGGCAATAAATCGTTTTGCGCCTCGGTATCTACGTGTACAGTAGTAGTATGATACTGTCGAAGAACAATTGAATAGCTCATCAGTCGCCTGTTTGCATCCTTCGTAATTTCGTTACCTTAAAAAGGCTGATTTCTCGCCTTGAAAAACACTATGAACGTTGATATAACCCCTTGTCTTTGTGGTCTGTAGTCATACGTCAAAATTAAAACCTCAGAGTGCATCAGACTCTTGGCCTTTAGAGCCCTTGAACCTTGCACACTGAGGTATTTGAATTTTTTTGGATTTCCACGTCTAGCTTCTATGCAGTTCGAAAAATTTACCATGAATGTTTCTCGGCATTGGTAGTGATAACCTTTCTCAGGTCGTGGGAAGCAATTTGTCCCTCACGTCCTTCTTGGAACCGACGAAACCAGTGATATTATAGCGGTAATTACGCTAAACCATCCCACTTCTGACGTATCAATGAAATATCTAAATTTACTCGAAAATCAACAAATCATTGTCGGAATAACTCAAACTGTTACGCACAATTACAAGAACCAAAATTAAGTTCATCGCCGTCATTCTATCGTCCTTCTACACGCTGTTTTGTTATACAAGTTTGTCATTCGTTATCCGATTCCAAAAAGTTTCATGGTCGTCTGCGAGATCACGCTTCATCCAAAGCGTTACGAAGTGATAAGTCGGCCGTAGGTAGTCTGCGTCTTCACTTTTCTGATCAACGTGCAAACACACTCGTAACCCAGTGAAGGCGATACGCCACACTCCGGTTTTTTACGTCTTGAGAAACCTCTGCGTAACAAGAAACGCCGTTTCGTCAGTATAACGTATCGATTCCGTCTCGGTATATACAAGCAATCGTTAATTATCGCTCTGGTGGCTCTGCTTGCTTGCCATTCCATTGGAAGAAAACCAACACCGCGCGCGCACTATTTTTCCTTATTAGATATTAGGTTCCCCCGGGACCTTGAGACAGCCGGATCGTTTCTTCGACCACAAATCACGGGAAGCAATTCGAGTTGTTTCACTATTAGTATAGAGAAAGAGAGCTGTACACTGGCGATATCGAGAAGTTAATTTGCCGACCATCGGGTAGAAAAAGTCGGCGGTAATCTCCGTGACTTTGGGGTGGAGAGGGGAGGGGGGAGCGGTGTTGGCGCGAGCGAAAAGTCAGTTTGTGTAAAGAGCGGTTGAGAAGCGTTTAATCGAAGTTTTATAATTACGGAAAAGTGGTGAAAAGCCTCTGGTGTAATAAGCGGGAAAGAGGCACTTGTACGAGGACCGAGACGATGGCGGCGTGGTGGCGGCACAATGGTCGATTGCGAAAACGAAGGTGCGGAGATGACGTGGGGAGGGGGAGGTGCGGACAAGGGGCAAGGGCATAATAATTACATAAGCAGACGCGAAGAAGGGCGTTATCAAAACGAAAGTGGAAGCACTACGATTGAAGTGACCCTAATTAGAAAGGGAAACGCACACCCGAAACATACTGATACCTTTACACACAGAAGACTAGATTAAACCCACTCACACCGCGGGTCCTCTCTATATGCACAATAGCTCGAAGCGTAGGTATATACTATACACACAGAAAGCATAGTAAATCATATAAGCAAGCCGATTATGACTGAAATGCCTCTAATTACTCCTCACGTATAAACGAAAAACCACAGCCTTGAGCGACAAGAGTCAAATTACTGCGTCGCTGAGTTTTTGAATAAGCATGTAGGGTGTGCGCGCGAGTTATAAATGTTTCCCACACAAACAATTAAGAAATAAAGAGCACCATGCTCCACTTGAAACGCACCCCCTAGTGATTGCGAAAAGCGATAATCCCTTAATAAAATTTAAGTACAGGCTCCGCGCATCACACCAAAGTAATTAATTATGCATGACCCTGTAATATTTTCGTTGAACAAATTCATTAATAATAAAAAGAAGAGAGAAGTGGCGCCGCTGTGCTCCGACGAGGCAACCAACGGCGAACGCCACCGCCGCCGCCGCCGCCTGATGGCTCGAAGGCAGCTCAAGAGCACAAAACGTTTTTACAAGCTTTTATAAATAGCCCCAAGGTAATTTAGAATGAACAACTTACAGAACTTACGAAGTTAATTGTTTTCTATTGCGGCTTGTGCACTATACGCGAGGAATCTGTGACATTAAGCATCGCAGCTGAAAAACCAGAAACAGACTTCTTCTGCTCGTATACTAGACGTGAGATCGCGGAAACGCGCGTGGCTAAAATAGACTAGGCTCAATTTAGATGGAGTACCGCGAGCGTATTTATAGATTAAAACATGGCTTCAATTGTTTTAGCGTGATGTACAGAAGAGTGATTTGCCGGTGCCAGGATATATCAATGCTCGCACTACTAAATGGTGCCGGTGACCAGGATAATATATCAATACTTGGTACTTCGAAATGTAAATGTAATGCGGGGTGCAAAACGCAATAATAATTAATAACATTTAACGCGTGATTCCACCCCGGAATTCGCTCCTCCGAGGCGAATTTCGCAATCCCACTAAATCTTTCCGGGGGGAAAATTTACCGGGCGCGTCTATGAGATGGGACATAAATTGTCACATCAGCACACAGAGAGCTGTAGGCCTGCCACCCCAACAACTATTACGTTACCTACTATAACCACCAAACTACTACACCTCCGTCGTCTATACCTACCTACCTACCTACACCTACCCCGTACCCGGATACCGCCGCCCGGGCTGAGAGAGGCAAATCATGAATATTAAAGTTCAATTACAGCCTTTAATAAATTACGATCGGGAACAACGTTTACGATGGGTGGCAGTTTGTATGGGGGGAGGGCGAACCCGCAGTACAAGGTCAATTGAATCGTGCAAAAACAAGGGTATCGCTTCGGTCAGTTTTAGTTCAATTCCAGTTTGCTTGTGCATTATTTGTTATTCATCGGTATTCAATATTGATTGGGATGATACAGTAATTGTTCATGTTGTGCATTTGTTGTACTGTAAACAGTTTCTTGTATTGCAAATATTTCTACGATTTGTTCGAAACTAAGTAGGGATGCTCATGTGACCGGGTTCAGTTCGCACGCGGTCAAAATTCAGGCTTGCTGGGGTATGACGTCACGTCGCAATCAGGGTTGAGGTCTTGACATCGACGGATCAACAATCAATGGACGGATCAACATAGAAGGAACGACTCAACATCGAAATTAACGAATCAACGTGCAACGGTTCATTTCGGCCCGAAACTTGAAATTTTATGTGATCTTATGACGCGCGATGCTCCACCTTCAGATCCTGAGTAGAATCCGTGGTGCTTTTGTCAGTATAGGTAACCGTACTTAGACTCTGCTTGGAGTTACGTTTTTCATTTCATCGCGCTGGCTGTTTTGTTTATTCACTTCCGGAAAGACAACTCGTCCTTTTGTCCTGAAGAAAGGACTGCCTCTCTCTAAGTATGTGGAAGAGATTAGCGTACATTTGCAAACACGGTCCACAACCTCGTAATTTGCCTCAATCTTTCTTGACCCACCCCTGATTATTGTTGAGTCTATCTCACTGACTATACAGTGTCGTTACAAACGTCAATTTGAATCCAACAGCTATACTTGCGGCGCGTCACCAAGAGCACCCTCGACGCAGGGTTCGAAGCGAAGCGAAGTCAAACCCACTGCAGCCGGTCTTTCTGTAGCCCTTGACGATATGCGGGTGATTACAACAATCATAATTGTTTGTTTTATCAGTTGTTGACGCCCTTAGCCACACTGCCTGGGTGAATCGCCAAGGCCCAGGTGGATGGACTACTTACTGCTGGCATAACGTATTTGCAGTTTCCGATCGGTTGATACGTGCGAGTATAAACCGCTAGAACAAGTCAAGCCTGTTCAAAACGCACTCATCTTTCACACAGACAAGTTAACTTGTCAGCGCCATTTAATACGGGTCAACTGGCGAGGACATCGGTTTTTCGACATCTTGCTCGCGATCAATCAACGATTCAATCCTTTCAGGATTGAACGCGATCGCAACAACAAAGACGCGTTGCTCTTTCGCACATTGCCCGGCAGACTGTCCGGGGTTGTGTGTAGTAACCGATGAGGTCACTCTTATACGGCTCGACGGAACAATGGCCGTGCGTGACTTTCGGAAAGTATGAACCTCCCCGCGCGCGTTCACACAACAGTCACCCCACGCGCGCCCTTTCGATAACCGCTATGAAATTGAATTGATATTGTCGCCGCAATGTTGCCGGCAATAAACAGTGATCTTGATGATCGTAAAGTGTGTGCAATAAAACTCTCGGCTCTTGTACGTATGTACATACAAAGCCCTAGCAGCTAGCTAGGACTTTATTGCTTCTAAATCTAATCTTACACAAAGCACGTACTTTGTTTATTCGCACTGAAACGCGCGCGACAGAATCAATCTGACTAACTGTTGAACGTATAATGCACACACACACACAGCCAGCGAGAGAGTCAAGAGTGTTGTTGTAAAACAGTTTCGTCGAATAAACTCTTGCGCGAAGGCAGCTCTCTGTGTTGCTGTCAAGGGAAAATGTTTACGTATAATCCACGCCAAAAGAATCAATTATTAAAATAAACTGATGCCGCGCGTCTTCTAAACAACGCCGCCAAAAAGGGGGGGCACAGAGCAGCACCAGCAAGAAATTCCCATCACGAAGCAATTCCCGGTGTCAATGTGGATTTAAGAAATTCACATTGAAAAATTACATTTCTCCATTTGAATAACTCCTAAGTTTTCTTTACACCACCACCGAACACACACACAACCACCATCGCCAACCAGCTCAGCTTCACACACCGCTCTCTCGCTATTGCAGCTTCCCGGGAGCGGGTGTGAGCGAGCTTTCTGTGTGATGTATGCCAGCTGAATGACGATGCAGGCATTTGAATTTGACACTCCTCACGACTCTTTACGCAGCAGGAACACGTTCTCCACGGGGGCTTTTTCACGACAGGAAAGAGAGAGGCCAGGCGAAAAATGTCATCTTCTTTAGAGCCTAATTCCCGCAACATGATGGAATTACGTGTATACGCGCGCGGTGAACTCTTGAACCTCGAGCGTTTCAAGCTGCGGGGGTTGCATTGTTTGGCCTTGTATGGTTCCGCTTGTCTAAGTGAGACCAATGCTCATTCAACATTAGTTTTGCATCATCACAGTACGTACTTTTGTTGTGACCTGCTGTACAATTTCTAGGCGTATGGCCTGTGTGCTCTGACTGCTCTGTCCTATCGTTACATAGCAAACAACGACCGTCTTATATCGCTCACAAGCGTCTCAGCAGTCACTGTAGCAACAGCGTTTAAACTTGATCAATAAAATTTTGAACTTGATCTGGGGTTATGATTTCGGATGATTTTTGAGGGCCAAACCACACAGGTCCCACTATAGACTTGAGAGGTTGAATTGAACCAGTGTCTGAGCTTAATGGACAACTACAGGGTGCTCCATCATGCTCATCAAAAACAGAACCATCGAATAACTACGTATTTGGACTGTAGCTTGTTTTCGCAGTCCGGGCAAACCTCGCCAAAATCGGACCTCTAGTTTTTTTCACAAGGTGCTGTGCAAGGAGGTTTGAAATGAAGCAACGAAATCCAAGTTACTGATATATAGGACCACTGGCAAAGGTACTCCTGTTCTTTCCGTTGTTTCAGACTAGTTGTCTTCAGCTTTGCAAGTCTAGTACACGAAACGCATGTCGCCGGGTCTGGTCATGTCAGATCAGGCAGGTCAGGTCAGGTCAGGTCAGGTCAGGTCAGGTCAGGTCAGGTCAGGTCGGGTCGTTACAAGTTACTGATATAGGACCAGTGGTAAAGAGACTCAGCTCATGTTTTTCCCATTGTTTAAGGCTGGTTTTTCTTCAGCTCTGCAAGTCTAGTACAAGAAACGCATGTCGGTGGGTAAGGTCTGGTCAGTTGAAATTTTCAAATTTTCGAAAGTCGTGAGCGATTGATGGTGCACAACTAGCATCCATCCAGTCTTGTCGTTTACTTTGTTTCTAACGAGTTCTCAGCCAAGGTTTGACGTAGCATCTCCTGCAGATCCTGAAAACTTTGCATGGTGTAGGTAGCCTGATCACATGTTTCCTCTAATTGGTTTTCAAATCCTAAGGCACTGTTCTGGTCTGTCAGGCTTATAAAACTGGTATCTTCCGACTCCCCCTCGTTTTATTGGTCTGCACAAAAAAACAGGCCGCTACGAGCAAACATTTGAAGTGATGCAAGGGTGGTTTGCGTTGCCTTCAAGGTGGCGCACCACTTTCGAAATGCCACAATTTCACCATCTTGCACTACATAAAGTACGGTACGAGATGGATGAGGCAACGGCGCAATGATATCGATGAAAATGTTATGTGCGGAAAATGGAAAACTAGAATAAACAATCCGACGACGGAGCGCATACACACTTATGCCATGTTAGTGGAACAAACCTGTCGCTGCGGGAAACAAAATGAAGCAATGTCGATAAATTTGCAAGTCGATTAAATCTTTCATCATTTTTATCCATAAGAAAATCGCTCGCGCGCTATTCATGACGTTTACACAGCAACCACATCAAATCACAAGGTTTTTATTACTTTTAAATCGATTTTTTGTCGTCGCGTATTTGCAGCAATGGTTTATCTATCTGTTCGGCAGACATTTCTTTACACACTCAAGTGAGTTGGCTAATCGAAAACAAGAGAGCGAACACACAGACAACACACGCGCCAGATTTCTTACTCATTGACACATGTCAGCTGCTTAATTGCCAGTCGTAGTTTGTTGACCGTCACTTAGTGAAACAATCGAAGTAGGTTACTATCGCAGCAGCAGACTTTTCCACCAGTTCACCCTCAATCGAAGCTACCAATCCCACTTCTCACAACCATGAACCATAATCCATACCCATAAAAAATAATTAGCAATGGCACGAATCTTTCCGCACCCCTGGTCATGTTGTGCAAAATATAAAATTCTTGTCACCCTGGAAGTTATTAGCCATTCTAATCGTGCATAGTGATTTTAAGCACTTTAGAGGTGATGATGTGCACGCGGAGCCTGTCTCTAGTTCGAAATTAAACGTCGAGTGTTTTCGTCGTTGACAAGCGTAGTAAGCTCTTATAAGGCCCTCTTGCATTCACGAAGGGATTTGAACTGTGTGCAACGATAGCTGCTGCTGTTTGTCGCCATCCAGTAAGTGGTTCGTTCTGCCGATAAAACGGTCGATCTTTCACACAAGCTTGCATCGATTTCAAAGCACTCGCTTCTATTTTGTCACACCCATCTCAACACCAAGCGCCCAAGTGCCAAAGTCAAATCATTTCATCCAATTAACCGTCGTATCGCGGCTAAGAGGAGAGAAACTGCACCAAGCCAAGTTGTTGCCAAGGGCTCCTCTCTTTAACCGGTATTGTATGTATGCGCAAACAAAACACTTGACAACGAAGATTCTTACAGTGGGTATATTACTACGAAAACAAAAACACGACATATTTCCAACAGAGCCAGAATATCTTTTTTATTTGCTCATCAGTGAGACACACACGCGAAAATAAGGAACCTTTGTGTCTGTTGTCCGCCCACGGGGCCAGTGTGGTATCGATCTTCTTGCCCGACACACACATGCATGATTAGGTTGGTGGAACATCGCGGCGCTCGCAGCAAAAAGTCGAATACTTTCGCGCTCGGTACCATTCGACCCGCGAATTTTAATGAAATCCCATTATGGAAAGCATGCGAGAGCACTACTACCACCACCGCGCGGGGATTGGATAACTGACGATTTAAAGACTGTGATAAACCGGTTTCGCATTTGAAGAATTAATGTCAACGTCTTCCCTGGTGCACCGGCCTCTTCGCCGAGCGAAAAGAAAAAAAAACACCTTCGGAATTTCGTGTGCAGCAAAACAGCCACCACGATGACGACGGCCGGAGCCATTAAAATCCGGCAAAAAATCCGAGCGCTGTTTTACTATATGGCGCAAATAGATACCGCGTCCAGTAGCTGAAGCCATCATTAAAACTCTCATATAAATACGAGAGTCGAATTCATAATTTACATGCGATGCCGGATTATAATGCGATTTAAAGTTAAGTTTTATGGCACGTTTCGAATAAATAAAATTTGATTAACCAAACAGCGCGCGCGAGGTAATAATAAACCAAAACTTAATTTGAGGGGGTTGGTGCTCGGTACGTGTATACTAGGTTTAGTTTTGAATAATTGATCATTTCTGTCGTCGCCCATGATTCCGCCAATTGAAAAGCGGACATCGCACAAACACAAGAGAGCTAGAAAGCGAGAAATGGGGAGTGGAAAAGGGGAAAAATGCCTCGAGGCCACACATGACAGCATTTCCGAAGCCTAAGGATCCGTTTTCATCGCTGACATGGACATCGGTATCTGGGCGATCAATCGACTGAAAAGTTCAATTAAAATAGAGAATGCCTGGGGGGGGAGAGAAGGACGTTCGAGGAATATCGTGCGATGTTCATATCGCAATGCTCATATCGCATCGTCATTTACACGTCCCATCATATTGCGAACTATTGCTTCGCATTTAGACGTGCACTTCGATACGCATGCACCACGCCCTGCAAGTAATAAAGTTCCTGGTGTACGGGGGCGATTTAGCAGCAGCGACAAAGTATGGTGAAAAGGCAATTTCTTTTTTGCCCGTTGATTACAGCAGTATAACATACGTACACAGCGAACGAAAAGATATAAGGTGGAAATAAAGAAGCAAAAGATAAATGAAAAGAGCAAAGGAAAAAAACTAGGCGATGGGAGATATTAGCTTTGCGCTGCTCGCAATATTGTCTTTACTGGAACGATTCCATTCGTTTTCATTAAAGAGATTCTTTCCGTTTCCGTTTTGTTGCCGGGGATTACCAACCCCTTCTCTCTCACCTTAGAGGAGGCCTTCTTCCGGTGTGTACCCCGGATTCGCATGGCGGAGGGCTAAACCCAAGGGAAATTCGCACGCCGTCGGAAAAAAAATCGAATTAAAATGCTCCACTACCCGTCACCTATACAAAGGTTTTCTCTCTTTCCTGCTACATATACATCGTTGTTGTATGTGTATGTGTGTATCGTCATCCGATGGATGAGCCAGAGAGGATGACTCTTAGCACAGCCAGGGCAAAAAAGTGTCAATTCTCTCTCGCAACCGGCATCGCAGCTTAGTTTCGCTCCTTCCCCCTCGCACCTTTTCTCTATGCTATGCTCTTTTGGGAAATTTTAAGTAACTCCTCTCGCCCGGCAATTCCAGGTGGGAAGCTCTGGAAATTAAAATCGCCTCAACAGATCCGGAGTCTAATCACCGAAACTTTCCTGAATAATGTTTGCCCAAGTGAGGCGGGCGCGCGCGCGGGCAGAGCAAGGCGCGCGTCAGGTGTTGGAGGTAAAAAATAAATATGCCGATTAAGTGGATATTAAAAAGTCAAATTTTCGCGCAGCACAACCCCATTACTTCCTTTATGGGAACGGAGGGAACTCTGAGGCCTCGGCTCCGGAGGACTGTTGTAGGAGGCGTATACGAAGCAGGTTCGCGCACGAACGGCAATTACGCCGTTTTTACTCAAAATAATGCGATGATGTTGAGTTCGCGAGAGCCCGGGCTCCCTGCGGTGTTGACGTTATTGTCTATACCTGTACACTTACTGGGCTCTTGCAGAAAGCGTAACGCCTAGGCGCAAGATTACAACTGACACAGAACTCAATCACTGTCACAGCGTAGTCGGTGTGGGGTCGCAGTATTTTAATTTCATTGTCGTCCCGTTGTCACTCATTACTTTTCATGTTATCAATTACTTACCGCGCGCATCCGTAGCGTTTTATGCATACATTTTGTATTGTAAAATCATGTCTGGCACACTGCCGTTGTCACGTATTTTTGTGCTCCGCAGTCGATTTGGTTTGAAATGCCCAGTTGGCAGATTGGGCTGGGCCGGCTCTGCCTCACACACGGGAGAATTGGTGCGTTTCGTGTTACTGTAGTGGCTAGCTATGAATTTTGGCGAATGGCGTATGGCGAATTCCAAATTAATTTCCGAGTATGTATACGGCGATTTCCTAGTTTTACTCCAAATTTGATTTCAACTTTGCTACAAGATTCAACCTTCGAGGACGTTCCCACTTTCTACGGTGGATTTCAGTTTCTACCGGAGCCTAGCTCGTTGCAAGAGGCTTGCCTACGTCGAGACAAGCCATCTCCCTGCAAGGAGTTGCAGCCGGTGCACGATAGTAGAATCAGAAGAAGCTTCAAGACTAGTCGTACCCCAGGAGTCGGCTTCCGGAGCTCAGTTTTGGCTCTCACCACCTCTGCGTGTCTCGAGGGCGTTCTCACCGCTCGAATTGATCCCCAAGCAGGCCTCGATTGGGCCATACTGGAAGTAGCTAGACCCGGCAGACGTCACCCCTTTTGGCAATAGGTACCGAAACTCCTTCCCCGAGGCGCGAAAACTGCGAAACTTGCGTAAGACAGGTATTTTATTATTTTGTGTCATTCTTTCTTCTCTCCCTGCCTTCAGGTTGTAATCAACACGACCTATGATACTACTTCGCAAAACATAATCAAGTATTTTTCTGTGAAAAGCAAATAGGGCTTTGTAGGGGGTTATTTCGGCAGAGTAGTCCTTCTTGGGACTTAATTAGCAAAGTGCATGCGTTAGAGTAGTGGGGTCGGTACACATTAAAAAACGGTACTATACGGCATTTAATGATACAGAAAATTCCTTCTGCATGAGGGTTCTACAAGGCTTAACGAACGATATAAGAAGGGGAAGCACAAAAGCTTTCCCTTAGGGGGGCCGCAGTGGGCCCTGTCAAGTTGACGGTCCAAGAACTCCTACCAAACCATCTTTCAATTTCGTTGTATCACTAAAATGGGGATGATGTGACTCCATTGTGAATCTCGATGGCAATGGTCGCCATGTTTCTTTCATCCTTCATGCTTGAAAAAATCATATCTTCGGGGGGTCAGAGAAGTCACTTTTTATTTTTTTATACATACGAGAGGATGCGAAGTTGGCATGTTTTGTGTCTTGACCTGTTATTTTGCATTCCCAAAATCTTATTATGAAGTAAATTTTTCATATTCTCAATTTTGGGTTGATTGGTAGGCTAAGAAGTAGGTATTTTTTAACATCCAGTCCACACGTACTTTTTTCAGTGTCCAACTGGAGGTTATTCAAATCATCATCAGGGGTGGATAAACTGAACTATTTTCCAAACATTATGTCAAGAAAACCAATTCAAAACCGCGCATAGAGAGTACACAAATTATTTTTCTTTCGGTCGGTCGAAGTGCGATGCCTACTACGCCCGTTAGGGAGAGCGCTGAGCATCGCCAGACTAAAACTGGTATGAAAACAGCATAAACGAATTCAAAACTGCCTGAAACACTTATTATGTGGTTCGGCATTCTATTCTGAGTCAGCACTCAGAGATTTGGTCAGTTTTGAATTTGTTTGGGCTGTTTTCATACTAGTTTAGTCTGGCGATGCTCAGCGTTCTCCCTGACGGGCGTAGTAGGCACCGCAATTCGACCGACCGAAAGAAAAATAATCTGTGTACTCTCTATGTGCGGTTTAGAATTGGTTTTCTTGACATTATGTTCAGGAAATAGTTCAGTATATACACCCCTGATGATGATTTGGATAACCTCCAGTTGGACACTGAAAAAAGTACGTGTGGACTGGATGTTAAAAAATACCTACTTCTTAGCTTACCAATCAACCCAAAATTGAGAATTTGAAAAATTGACTTCATAATAGGATTTTGGGAATGCCAAATTACAGGTTAAGACACAAAACATGCCAACTTCGCATCCTCTTGTATGTATAAAAAAATAAAAAGTGATTTCTCTGACCTCCCGAAGATATCATTTTTTCAAGCATGAAGGATGAAAGAGACATGGCGACCAATGCCATCGAGATTCACAATGGAGTCACATCATCCCCATTTGAGTGATACAACGAAATTGAAAGATGTTTTGGTAGGAGTTCTTGGACCGTCAACTTGACAGGGCCCCCTGCGGCCCCCCTAAGGGGAAGCTTTTGTGCTTCCCCTTCTAATATCGTTCGTTAGGCCTTGTAGAACACTCATGCAGAAGGAATTTTCTGTATCATCAAATGCCGTATGGGAATGGCTACCAACCCCACTAGAGTGACTGTTGTAGGAAGCGAATTCCCTTTTCTTTTCGCCCACTACTTCAAAAGTACACAGAAAGCTTCGTGTGGAAATTCTTGTTGAAACTTTCGCATTTCTGCTCGCCGTTTGATTATATTGCAATTCCATATAAATCCCGACAGGATTTTGAATTTGGTCTTTCAATTATCTTTTCGAGGTAAAATAGTTTTTCTGAGATGGCATAAAAAAACCTCATCAACGCGCCACAGCGTACAGTTCAAGTTCATTGTAAAATTTGTGACTACCTAACGTTCGATTTGCCTTATGCCTTATCATCAGTTTTATTAAATTTGCCTCATCTCTCATTTTCATTTTCGTGAATGTGTAGCGATGAATATTCGCACGCAGTTTCGATTGTTGTTATTCATTTTTACATTTCGATACGCACTGGTCAATTTGGACGTTTGATGTCCTTTGTACTCAGTTTTGGACCCTGGAGTGGTTCGAGATTAGCAAATTTGAATACCGTGTCGTCACGTAGAGCAACTGCCTACGTTTTCTTGATTATTTTTTTAAATTAGTTTATTCAGTATAGGACTTGGGCCTAACCCAGTCCCGCTTTTATTCAACTCCAACTCTCAACCTTTTGTGATTTTCTAGAACGTGTTGGTAATTACGTGTCATATTTCCTAGTGTAACTTGACGAAAACCTTTCTTGTAAATAAACACTGTATTTTGAAATCTTGGCCAATCTTCTTCCTCGGTTTCGTCAAAAGTTCTGTTTCGAGTACAGCGTCGACATTAGCGGGATTACGGCCCACAAAACCGTGGCGCCCATTCACCATCTAAATGAACCCAGCCTTCTCCAGTTGGCGGGCCGTGTTCCGAATAAGTCGAACCGACACAGGTAAGGCGGAAAGGTACACGTAGCCTTTTTGGCTTGTAGCACCGTGTCCCAATTGCTCATTTTTGAAACCAGAGTTTTGTCAAACGTCTTTCATACTGCAACATCAGTAGCAAGGAAGCAGCGTCAATTTCATAATAACCTTTTGTACATCGCAACCTTAAAACGAGTTCAACTGGCAACTATCTCGATCAGGATGTCAATTCACCACGATCGCCACAAAAAACACAGTATTTTCGTTCGGATAACACTAATTTACCGCAGTTTTAACGACACCGGCTGCGCATATCCGAACGGAATTGGCAAAACCTTTTTCGATGGAAGGTCAGCGGCGAGAGGGAACGCGCGCGAGAGAGAATTATTATTGAAAAAGGGATGTGACAATGCGATTCGATTTTAGTCTTGTAATTCCGCCGGCTCTGGCGCTCGCGCGACGATAAATTGGGAATGATTAGGAAATTAATGCGCCGCATCGTGGGGGACAAATAACAGATTCAAAGTGGACTTTCTCATTTATATGTTTAATTATAACTGCCCGAACATTAGCCGCCTGGACATGTCGGAAATGATGCTGGCGCATTTGCGTTAATCCGTTGTCCATCGGCATCGGGTTAATGGAACTCCATACATTACCATGGGCATACCCTCCCCCGGCTCCCCCAGAGATCCCTCGAAACGCTATTGATAATTCGGACGTTTGTTTTGTTGGCATCCATGCCAAATGCGTTTACGCCGAGACCTATGTGGTGTGTAGTGGAGGTATTATACGAACACATCCATCCTATTTTTATTTCACGAAATAAGTTTTGCATCAGTGGGTTGATTTATTTCTGGTGCAGCGGCAACAACACAGTTGATGTTTCGGTTGGACAGGAGAGACGTATACCCTGTACTAGCAGTACATGAAATGTATAATTACATGCTGCTGCAGCCAGCATGCAGCCCATAGCCGCCGTCGTCCCAGAGGAGCCGGAGAGGGCCAGGTCTGGGGGATTCAAACCACCATTACCACCGACACCACTCACTGGCAGTTCCCTATTACATACCTACCTATATACCCCATTGCAATGATCAATATAAACACCCGCATTCACACGGGCGAGCCGGAATCTATTACCCGGTTGCATTACGTTCCCAAATCCGTTTTAAACGATGAAACACAATACACAGCTCGCAATATTGTATAGTGTGTAGGCTTTTTCCGGAAAATTTGCATTGTTAGCGCCACCAAGCTTTTTCAAATTAGTTGCGCTGTTTATTTCGCCAATTTATCCCAAACACAATATTTTTGTGGTTAATGCCCTTGGTGTATGCGCCAAGCAATTAATCCTGAAGTCCAAATCTAATCCAGTGTTGGTACCAGAAGTCTTTTTTTTACATACAGCGCTCGCTCGCCCAAATCAAATTTGTAAAATGCAAGCGCTAATTTCACATGAAACTAACACCGAGCCGCGCATTAAAAAAGCAACGCACCTCGCGAGCGCTTTAATTAAAGGTGACTGGATAATCGATGCCTCATCAATATTGTGGTTTTTGATTTGGAGCGCGTTTCTAAAACACATTATTAATGCATTCGGTAATTTTACTGAAACATAAAATAAACAACACAGAACTAGATCTAGTGTGCGTTACAGGCAATCTAGTTTTAAATCATGGTCCGTCATCGATGATGCGTTGATGTGCAGTGATGGACGCATTGACTTCATTTAAATTCAAATCACTCAGTTTAATTTAAAATTTAAACTCGAACGTAATTTGTAAAAGCGTCGTCGTGTTTTGATACGAACGCAAATTTGCACAGCGTTATGTGCGATGGTTCATCCACTGTTGACGTGTGCAACACCGCCGACTGTTTGTATTCATTTTTCTTGAACAAATTGGAATTATGGGATTCTTTTGAGAATCGGGCTTCCTCAACCCGCCATGCGCGCACAAAATCGGAGTTAGAGAACGGATCTGCTCCAAGCGTATAACTAAATAAATAGCAAGTTAAGTTTCTCTATGAATATAAACAATTTCTTTTCAACATTTTTGACCCGTCACATTGTTACGTTCGGATTTTCGCACGAGCGGCGGTTCGCTTCAAGGCACACCACCAGTTGCGCATGTGCCATTTTCTGGTTACGTTCTGGGGAGTTTGGTTGTACTACCACCCCCTTTATGTTGCCGGCCAAAACTCGTGTTTTTGCAGTGAAATTTTTCAGCGATAAGCGCAAGCTATATAAATCGTTTCGAGCAAAAAACTCGCTCTTTTCAGTTGTAACGACCATGCTGCACAAGTAGAACAGGCCTTGGCCTCCTCGGCTCATCTTCTACAGGCAAATAAAGAACTGCACTACGGAAGGGCAAATTCTGGTTAATTCGTTCTTAGGGGCCCATTTCATGCGGACAATTCTCTGCTGCCAGTTACCGTCGCCGTTTTCCGCCGCCGCCGGCTCTTGCTGTTTTCCACGTTTTCCGCCGCTGGAGTTCCCATTTTTCGTCGCTCTTTTCCACGTTCCACCACTGCTGGAGTTTCATCGTCCACCGCTCACCGGACCTTCCACGGCCACCGCCAATTTCCACGGCACCGGTGGCCTCCGCCTGGATTCTCATCGCGCCCCGCCGGACGCCAGCGCGATTGTCCGCGGCTAGCCGCTGACGTTTTAGCCGACCGAAAGCCGCTCCCTGCGCCGCCCGCCGTGCTCGCGGCCGAACTTACGCCGCCACTTGCATCGTCGGCTGCCGAATCAAAGTTGAGTGGTTTTCTAATGTATCGATTGGCCAATCTACCCGCCTCGGCGGAAATCCAAGAGCTGGTGAACGCTCGAAGTCGATAAGAGCGAGTTTTGCGACGCCGCCAACTGTCACACACCCTAACCTAAAAAAACCGAAGCTGACACGCGACTGTATTTTTGCTTGTTCTAGTGTTAATTAGTGTTAATTGTCAGGCCTCGCTACTGACGTGTGCCAGATAGCCGCGTCGGATACCGTCATTATTACTTGATACTCATTATTACGGATACCGGCATACTTCATTTTGCCACGCTTTGAGCGGCAGGAACGGAGACGCAAGGACTTCGGCAACACACGTCGGCCACAGGGAAGTCCTTTTTAATTTTTTCTTCTACTTGCGAGAAAGCTAGAAGTTTTCTTCTACTTGCGAGAAAGCTAGAAGTTAGGCAGATCCGGTGGCCTTAGTCCTCACTTGGGAGAGTCTTCAACTCTTTCCAGTTTAGTTTGTAAGCGGCCCTCTGCCAGTACTGTTTGTGATTCGAAACGAGAAGCTTCACTTCTCGTATCCGAGAAGCTTCACTTCTCGTATCTCGTACCTGGCCCAGAGGGCGTGATTGTGATCCCAGTTCATTTATTTTCCGTGTGTAAATTACACGATTTGTACAATGCGGTTGTTGCACGGAGCGGACTCCTCCGGTCCGCACGGATCAGAACGCTCAAGTTTGATCCCGCAATATCGTAGCGTTTGGTTTGTTGACTTGCGGAAAAACTCGTCCTATTGTTCGTCATTTGCCTCAATCTTGACCCACCCCTGACTGCTGTCGAGTCCGTTTCATTGTCATCAGCTGGAGTGTCGTTACTAATTGCCTGCGTCTGGGACATCTTACAATTGTTATGCGGCACGAAAATGAAAAGCAAACGCGCCCCAGGCCGTATATAAATGCAAAAAGGATTCGCTTATCACCGTGAAAGAGTCAAGCGTAAGTTTTTTCTTCTTCTGTTGGGTGGGGCACACAGCGAGCTGTTCTCTCTCGATAGGTGAGGTGTGTGTAGTTCAAGAAACGGGCGTTTGCGCTTTTGTATTTTGCGACGACACGTCGTTACGTCGCGACGTCCATTGTGCTTTTTTCTTCATCTGGATGGTTCACACTTGGCGCGCACAGTTTTCACGATATGGTCGCACCATATACACCCAGCCGTCCAGACCAAGAGTGATTTAGTTTTATGCGTCCTCTGCCGTGCGAAGTTTGTATCGGGTCGCCTGGATATTACGGTCATCGAATGTGCAATCGCCAAGGGGGAAAAAGGCCACTATCAACTTTCATTGTGAGAGCATGCAAGTACTTTTTGTGTTGCCATGCCCGCCCGCGCGACGACACCGACCCCGCGTCGACGTCGACGGCTTTGTTGTATAGTTCACCGCACTATCCTCCGGGCAGGTGTTCTGTGGTGCATCATGTATGATCCCATAATACGAGCGCCATCAGCGGCTCGCCGTGATGATGAAGATGAAATCACGCGGAAGAGCTCTCGATGATGGCTTTTCAATTTTCCAAGTTTTTCCTGCGGATTCCAGATCATGTGCAATGACGACGACGCGACGGAAATAATTAAACGTGCGCTGGCTTCGAAAACACTGGGCGCCATCGAACTTTTATGATAAGATTCAGACAAACCAGCCCAGTGCAGTAGTAGTAGTAGCAGGACAATTTATGCAGAGTGCCTCGGCTCTCAGGTCGGTCTCTCTCACTGAATAGACATTGAAGTTGATTACATCTCCTCCGCCGCGCGCGCGCCATCAGACAGACACACAGACGCATTTGAATTAATCATTGCTGTTGTGTTTTACATATCCATCAAATTCGATGTTGTTGAAAATTCTATGGCCGTGCACTCATCCGATGTTTATATGCGTATGCATAATGCTCTTCGGTTTGATATATAATGCGAGAGACTCGCAGAGCGCGTCATAAAATCATTACTTTTCATTACCCCCCGCATGCCATTGGATTTTAAGGGCCGGAATTTACATATTTATTGCCACAAATACGGACCGCGCACATGCGGAGGAAATTCCGGCCGGATGCCGCAGAAGTACGCGACGACCATATTCATCTTTCGGCTGTCATCATCATCCTCGCGTACCGCCCCGTACCACGAATTGTTGCATTGTTAGCATAAAGTTTTTATTGAAATTCCACAAAACGGTGTGTGCACGACACGACCGTTTAATAAACTCCTTGTCCGCCAATTACCGTGAATTCATTATCGTCCAATAGTCAACAATTTCCACTCCCAGCACAGGAGCTGCTTTCTTCTCCCAGCTGGGAATTATGCTACTTGTTTTTAATACTGTAGCGATCTGAAGTGACCGGAAATATTTTTGATGAAAGTCGAAATACATACGCTTAAAATGTATATGAGAAGAAGGAATGATGCGACGCAGAAGAGTCGGTCAAGGCAAAACTCAAGATACGTTGTCCCAACTTTTTGTGTCACTGCGCGGAGCTCTTGGGTTTTGTTGGTAGGCTGGGTCGTGGGTTCCGGTGAGGTGGTAAATTTGCTTCATTTTTCTTAGGGTGTCAACCGAGCGCTTTGGGGAATGACTCCAGACTCTCGGTTAGTTAGCGGGCGTTAGTTACAGCTGACGGCTGTAGAAAAACAACCAAAAACGCATACGCAAAGTAAAAGAAACAATAAAAGTGTGTGAAGGCCTTTTTAGGATTTTACTCAACGTATTTAAATGTTATTACAATGCAGACGTGTAAAATGTGAAACAATCAATTTCAAATTTGAAGTCAAAGTTTGAATTTACGAGAAATATGAATTGAAAAATTTAAATGTTGTAGGGCTTCAAGGAGCAACTTGTTTCCGTCCCGGCCGTTGACGGATAAAAGAGACGGTATGGACGAGGGTATGGATGGTGTGTCTTCTACGAGTACGAATATTTTCTTTCGAGATTCTTCAATTAGAGTTGAGATTGAGACTGAGATATTGAGCTGGACAGATGAGATTGAGACCTTGAGGAAAGGCAAGGCGGTGTTGGAAAAGCAAAGAAAGTCGTACGAAAAGGTACAACATATCTTGGACATGATTGTGTAAATTTAAATCACATTGAGTGGCAATCACAACCATGGAAGCGGTAAAATACGCCAAGAAAAGATAAAAAAATTGTTTTCGTGAAATGCAGCGGTTAGAAATTGGTCCAGCATCCTCTTTCACCATCGAATTTGGTTTGTGGCCTTGAATTAAAGAGGTTGAGAAAAATAAGCAGGTGATGCAATTTCAATAAGTCACGACGTGATTATTGAGGGTTCTAATCACTGCAATACAGACGATTATGCTATAGACGGGGAGCCAACGACGGATTTTTCATATCATTTCAACAAAGATACAAAGTTGATTTAAACATCCCCCTACATCTTCTGATGACCAGAACGAACCTTTCCCGGCTGGTAGCCGGGGTCTTCGGACGTGGCTCTTTACAGAAAAAAATAAATTGTATGTGTCCTTTATAATAGGTAATTTTGAGACGTCAAACGATTACCCTGATAGCTCGATGGATAAACTGCGAGCGGAATAATCGCTGCAGCTAGAATGAGCGCGAGCTCCAACGAGCCATGTCAAAAACGAGCCCAGGTTTGAGACCCACAAAGTCCGATTTTTTTTCGAAAGAAAAACATTCCTTTTTATTTTTAAAGCAATCTAAATTCAAAATACGGATTCCTCACTGGATTCTTGACTTTTTTCCGATAATTCAGTATAGCATTCGCTTGTTAAGTACCTAGTCCGTATGAAAAGTAACAAGAAAAATTCGAAAAGACGTTACTGAATTATCGGAAAAAAGTCAAGAATCCAGTAAGGAATCAGTATTTTGAATTTAAATCGCTTTAAAAATTAAAAAAAAACGATTTTCTTTAGAAAAAAGATCGAACTTGGTGGGCCTCGAACCTGGGCCCGTTCGGAACATGGCTCGCTGAACCTCGCGCCCATTCTAGCTGCTGCTGACATTGCGCTCGCAGTTTTTTAATCGAGCAATCAGGGTAATCGTTTGACGTTTCAAAATAACCCGTTATTAAGGACACATACAATACAACGGCCAAAGGCCCCGGCTACCAGCCAGGAAAGGTTCGTTCTGGTCACTAGGAGGTGTAGGGGAATGTTTAAATCAACATTGTAGCTTTGTTGAAATGATATGAAAAATCCGTCGCTAGCTCCTAGACTACTAGTCATTAGTCCGTGATAAGCCAAAGCACTGTGAGTGGCGGGAAGCCTTCCTTTTCACCAGGCAATGAAACTTTATTTTCCAATGATGTGTCACATTTATAAACAATTGTTACTTATTAAATATGGTTTAATAGCAAAAAAAGCGGGGATTTTAACATAAACTTATCATGAAGCTTGTTTCCGTATTTCCCAGACTGGGCAACCGTCCAAGGCGCTTGATATACGTCCAACTAACACAGAACTCAATCAACACCGGTGCCTCTACCTTCTGACACCACCATTATCATCATAAGAAAACAAAAGCGTCTCTCAAAGCTCTTCCGTAGCGGTGGCACAGCACTTTGTCATGCACTTATTAATTGCAATAGCAATTAAACTACGTGATTTGCATAAAATGCGGTTTCCGTCTGCCTCTTGCTCTTTGGGGAAGAAGTCAAGGTGTCTCTAGAGTTATGGACGAAAAAATATACACGGTACAATAATATACAGCACCCCCACACGAAAACCGCGCGTCCGTTCTCTTGCTATTAACACTAATGAATATAAAATATGACTTTCACTAAGAACGTTATACTGCCGAGCTGCCGGCAATTATGGCAAGACTTATGCTCCATTAAACTGTACAATCCTCGGCGAAAACGGTCACCCTATCGCATAGTTGCGCGAAACACGGTCTTCGGACCGTTATATCATCATAATTATCTTCATTCAAACTACCCCGGCCGCCCACCGTCACACCCCCTTGTGTAGAGGATTACGTTATGGCAAACCGACGACTGGATTTTTTTCCTTCTGCTGCTGCTGCTGCTCGCCGTTCATATTCTCCCTAGCATACACGTTACACGTTCTCCCGCCTGCTCCATCCATGTTTACAACCAATCCCGGTTTATATTCGCAATAACATGCTTTATCCGATTAGACGCTTTGTACCTACCGATCCGTTGCAGTATCATTCTGCATCATACACGCGTGTTTGGCTGATGGTCGGATCGATGGTGATCACAAGCGAATTGATTGGGACATCCAGAGCGAAGAAGAGGAGGAGGAGGAGGAGGCAATTTCGCAGAAATGCAAATCCCAGACGTAGGAATTTGTAGGAAGATCACACAGCAACGACGGTACAGCAACACGCGGTCAACTTGAGGAAATCGTTATCTTTTGACGTTTCAGCCAATTTAGTCTTGGTCAGTTGAACTGCTGGATAGGTATCCAGTTGCGATGACGCAGTTCGCCGCGACAAAGCAAAGGAAATTGACAAACCCAGTCGGATGACGTTGCATTGTTATTGAAGAGCGAAGGAAGTGCAATAAAAGCTTTGATCAATAGAAATTATAATTAATATTGAGCGCAGACAGGCGAAAAGGGTTAGAATAAATAGCCGGTGAGTGTGGTCAACGACTTCGCTCTTAAAAGCGTTGAGATGATGAGATTTTTTAATGGCCCTCGAGCGCGAGCGCGGTGGCGACCGTCGTTCAAATACCTTATTAATCTCGGCGGCGGTGTTACCACCGCCCCCGCCGCTCAGCCACCCCTTTTGTCGCTTGTCAGTTAATATCAAATGGTGAGTCCGATTACATCACAACGATGATACATGCGTGCGGGTAACGACACTCTAATTTATTAGAGCGCGAAATTTGACCTCGTCGCCATCGCGTAGTGTACCCTCGGGCACCGTTTGTAACGTTTTATTAATCTGTCTACGTCCAACTCCCAAATCTCCTATTCCGACGAGCGACGACCATCCAACTACGTATATATAGTTTTTGCCAAATTAATTCATATTTCCCGAGACTATTAGTATATCACCGTACCGAGAGCACTATAAAGCGCGCGCTTGTGCCTATTTAAAAACGTGGCGGTTTGATGCTTAACCGCGCACCACTGGAGACGACAAAAACCCACCACCTACCTTCATGCAAATTTATTACGGCTCTTATAACTCACGTCGATAAAATTCAAACGCTTCCGTACAAGAATGACAAATCAGGTGGAGCTCCCTTGAATGTACAATTTGGAAAAGGAAATTAGAATGAAAATTTTAAATAATTGAAGTATATGATCGAAATTTTGATGAAGTCGATTTATTTGTAAACTGTCGTGCAAAACCACAAGCAAGTATTGAAAAACTGTGTAAGTTGTCAGCAAGCTGTCAGCATCGAAACGGCGAGTCATTCTCACAGAGCATATACCTACTTGTGTACTGTAGATTGATTGTGCTTGTGTAAATAATCAAACATGAGAACCTCAGCACTGCTTATACAGAGTAGACGGTTGAGGTTTTGTCTGAACTAATACGCTACAGAAGCGGGTAGAGGTCGAAAATACCAATTGGATCCGTTGAAATAATATCTCTTTGAAAAACGTGACGGTTTGATGCTTAACCGCGCACCAATGGAGACGACAAAAACCCACCACTTCCATGCAAATTTATGATACGGCTCCTATAATTCACGTCGATAAAATTCAAACGCTTTCGTGCCACAATCAAGTTTTCGCTTCAAATATACGAACGTATAGGAAATGCTGCTAATTATTTGGCGGGCTCCTGCTATTTCAATCGGCCCATTACAAAAAATTAACGGCCCAAAACGCGGCTGGTGTGCGCGCGTATTAATATTCAAACAACGGGAGAAAGTTTAACCGTTATACGCACAGAGATACCCCCCTGCACCCTCCCACGCTTCTCTCTCACCTACACACACACGCACACACACACACCAGGTCGCGTAATATACCGTGTTGGGTTGTACAGGGCGCCGGGGAAAAGGGCAATTCTGCGAATACATTCGCCAATTAAGGTAAAGTCGAAAATTTATAACTCGCAATTGGAGTTGCGATATCTTTGCCGTGCCAGGAGCGCGCCCCCTCCGAGGAGCAAGAAGAAAAGGAACGATGCAGAGAAGAAGGAGCGCAGAGATACGAATGAGAAATTTGCGAGGAAGCGCTAGAGAGAGCAGAGGGTCGCCTTCTAGCTACAGCAATTCCTCCGAGTTATTCGACACAGGATGTTCCAAAAATCAGAGAGTGCGGAATGAAGGAATTGTCCCATTGGTTAGCTTAAAAACTACCAGAGGAATTTATTACGGTTCCAGCTAAACGAAGCATCCACGATTTGGAATCCGGAATCGGTGCTGTGCTTACCAAGCAACACTCCGAAGGTGACAAGATCACTTTTCATCTGAGTAGGTCTTCGAAAAAATATAACGAATCTTTCATAATTGAACGCAAATGTCTGGCAGTTGTATGGGCAGTTGGAAAATTCAAGGCCTATATCGAAGGCTAGGGAGTGATCCAGTTGATTTTGTTCATGTTGGTCCTGTAGATGTCCAAAGTAAACCGGACAAGTACTCATTTCAGGCCTAAAATGCGACACGTCGGCTTATATCCGGAAGTGCCGATTTCATGTAAGACTTATCCGTACTGCCTAGATAAGTCTTACATGGGCTCTGATATCGTAACAGGGAGTTTCGGATCGGAGGAGTACAAGTGCACTCCCAAATGTAACGCGAACTACCATCCCAGAGGTAATCCCACCGAGAGGTTGAGAGAACTTTCTAGACAATGCTAGCTACTTGCATTCACAATTTCAAACTCTTCTGCGTCCTCTTTCTCTCTCCCATTCCTCTGTTCCAGAGCATACCATTTTCCATTACTAACATCATTTTTGTCCATTCTCTAGATAATTACTTCCTTCTCGATCAAGAATATGACTGTCATAGACTGGTAACAGTGCTGTTAATGCTTTGTTGCTCAAGTATTCCACCATTTTCTGGGATTATGTTACCGCCTGTCCTAGCTGCAAGTTACTTTGTTCTTTCCCAAGAGGCCTTTCCAATTTTACCTGTTAGGTCAAATTTACTTGTCATCCTGTCCATAGTGAAGGTGTATAGCCTGTTACCATTACCTGTTAGGGTTCGGCAATGGCGGTAGGGCATTTCCGATTCAAAGTTGGAAGGTTCAAATTTAAATTGTCAGAAGTGACAGCCGGTACGGCAGCTATTGCCGAACCGTAGCAGCTCTGGTGAAGTTGGAGAGGTCTATTATTCATCTTCTTGGTCAAATAAATTATGACGTACCTGTCAGTATCCAGCACTAGCAAACAAAAGGCGATGGTTGGAACCGTATTATAAGAGACGGTGAAAGATGGTGGATAATAAGAGTGATCAAGAACGCAAAAAGGTACACACGGAAGGAACGCATCGAGCGAAAGAATAATTGTTGCCACTTGTGTAGCGAGTCCAACAAGTGCACTCTTTAAAATTAGCACTCCTGCCTGCCTCTCTCCCTATAGACTTCCGGCGGTGTACAAGCAAACATTTGTTATGTGTACGAAATGTGTGTCAGCCCGGCCAGATAGAGAGAGAGAAGAGCGGGAGGCGGAGATCCACAGAGAGCTCCCATTCACGTTGTCATGCTAGGGGAGGAAGCATTTTCAATCTGTCACTTAATTTCAAATTACATCCTTTGTATGCAACAACGCTGAGGGCATAAATTACGCCATCAAAAAAAATATCGGCCTGTTGTTATTTCAAAGCAAATTAATTTCAGTGAACATATACCTTCAATACATAAATATACAAAGGTAATATCTTGATCTATTAATCATCATGTTGTCGCATAATTGGCGGCTTTTGAATCGAAATAAAGAGGGAACAGCAGTATGATGGAGAATTGAAAAAAAAAAGACGCAAACATAGCGCACATGAAAACACAACCCACATGTTATGTCAATACAGCTACATTTTGTAAACAGTAATGAATAGACCTCATTAGGAGGGATTTAATCGATCCGAACCACACAAGCTCAGCAATTACCTGGGAAATATTTTAAAATAATGATGCGTTTGCAATGTGCACGCCGTAATGGGCTCAATTCGTAACAATCCCTGGGTAGCGAGCGAGCACCGGGAAGTTTGATAAATAGAAGCAAATCACACCTATTATACAATGTATAGACTGCTCGCTTGGTGTGGTTTGGAATACACGCATGATTGAGAGATGAAGTCGGTACTGAGTGATGCCAGTGTCGGTTGAAGCAAGATTTTTCATGTTGGAAGCACAAGCGAAAATTTGTCAAAAACTCGTAGATGCTGGATAATAGTGCCCATTGCAACTGTCCAAATTTCGACCAAACAAGATATTTAATGTGTATAAGTTTCGCAGCTTTCCCATCCAACACGGAGACTGCGTGTTGGGTCTGATCCAGATCCGTGACTAATTGTGATGATTCGAACATTCGGATAGTGACTGAGGTTAGTGTCAGTTGAACCATGATATGTATAAAACAGCTGAGGTTTTCATATGGTTATTTTACTGATGTTTTGACAAGAAATGCTATATATGCGACAAAAACAAGAAGCTCAGAAAAATTACGGCAACACGCGATAATTGAAGGGGCGGCATGATTACTATTTAATGATGCACGTCATCCATCAATGCTGCAAAGTAGGTTCTTCATCCGGGTGCATTACTCCTTTGGCGAATCCTTACACGTCGACTTCTGCACTGTTCGAACATAACTCGAATCCCAATACTAATTTGTAGCAAGGCAAATTAGGTTTTCCAAACTTGGCAAATTATGAGCTTAATGTCGGAATTTAATACCGCCAATGTGGAAGCGGCAACACAACGAAACACCCCGAGCAAACAGTCTTACAAGGAGTCGAAACGACCGACTAAATTCGAAACTGGAAAGGAGGAGGAGAAGGCGAAAGGCCCTTCATTGCATGGGTGTGGAACGACGCTTCGAGAAAATACTAGTCACCGGAAACGATTCTGAACATTTTTACGACTTCATTAATGCAAGACTGCTTTTTAGATACAACCGAAAATGGGGTGTTGAAATTAAAGTGCAGATTAAAAAGCGCCGCGCCGTGGTGCCGCCTCTCGGCGAAAGCTCACATTACCGAAGGTTGACGCGCCACGAGAACGCAATTGGACATTAAATTCCGAAACATCCGAGGGAACTCCACCACACCACCGCCGCCGCCGCCGCCACACCAATATTGAGAACTGTTGAGGATGTTCCAGAAGCACCAGGAGTTTTAATATAACGAAGACCGGCGTGAAACAAATTACTTACGATTTAATCGCCCATTTGAGAAAATTGGCGAAATTTAGGTTTAATAAATTCAAGACTTTACCTTATCTTAATGCCTGGCGGCCCGGCACAATGAGACGCTCGCTCTACTAGCACACAGTCTCACGCAGAAAATCGGGACTCACCTGGAACGAAGAAAAACACATTAAGAACATGATGGTTGAGCAAGAGAGGCAGGGGGATTTGTTAATTGACATTGCCCAGAAAACCACCTCTTTGGGTGTGGGCGCGACGCGATTAACATAAAAAACTCGATGCAATTCTTTCTACGCGCGCGGGTTTGTGTCGGGAGCCTTTCGCCAATTAACCGGAATAAATCACTTTTTAAATTCCCGTTTTACAAGAGCTCTATGCAAATTGGCGCGAGCGTCCTCTACTCTGGCGCGCTGCTCCACTCTCGTACATGTACATTATAGCTGCGAGGTACTCTTACACCTTATTCTCCCGCGCGTCCTCCACTCCCCCGCCCCCACAGCACAAACTGAATAAATGCCTTCCATTATTTCGATACGAGATAGACTCTGCCATACATTAACTCTGGAGAGGATGCGGCTCAGCAGGAGGCATGGATACCGGGCCGCTGATACCGGTGGCGGCGGCAGCAGAGCGCGCGGAGCTTAATTGTTAGCAAAGAAAACCTCGTTAACCGGGATTTTCAAGATCGCACACAAATTTACGTCATTGAATAATGGGATTGGTGGCATCAAATTAGGGCAATTAGCGTGTCATCATCAATGCGGTTTTATCTTCGCTCGCCGAAAACGCGCGCTATGCCGCGGCGCACGCGATCCAAATCGGGCAAAGCCGGCCATTAGCGCAAAGATTTAGTGATGTAACGAGCTTTTTGCAGAATTACGGCTTTGAAAAAAAAAATGCGGTTTTTGCTCCATTCCAACTCGATTTAGTCATCCAATTCTATTCGGCATCAATCGAGGGATCCGAAACTGAAAAAAGCTCACCATTCGCACCATCAACAACAGCTAAGTATTCATGATCTACTGCGGAATATTTCTGCTCTGCTTTATTGAGTAGATTCAACGAATCTCTCGCACCATCACATCAAGAACAGCCAAGCGTTCGATTGTAGTTAGTCGAAAACGCTGCAACCGATCTACCAACGGTCTGACTTGGCATACTCAATCATTTAGGCCGATTCGAGAATCGCAGCCCTGAGCAATAATTGTTTATGATGTGAAATATCCCCTCAACTGAGCACAGCAGAATCACTCCGCGATAGATCGGGAGCGCTTGACCGTTGCTGAAGTGATGGTGCAAAAGATTCCTTCCCGGGTGAATATTTCTCGTCACGAACACTAGCTAACACTTCCTTATCTATCGTGACATAACTCTGCTCTGCCTTATTCAATGAATCCGATGCTATAGAAGATCGCTTCCTAATAAAAGCTTCTTCGAAACAGGGTGTTACGCGTTTTAAATCGTTCGAAGAAAGCTCTACGGGTGGCTAATTACAGAACGTAACCAATTAGCATAAACCAGTTGCGCACCGAGATTTAATTGCTACGGTCACAGTGTTCTTTTTTCGGTCGACGCTGGTTGGTAATTAAATTCAGTTTAGCTGCAAGGCCTAACCTCCTTAAGCTGCACCAGAGCAACACACACATTTCTCTACAAAAAAGTACAACTTCGATGAGAGACGCAAAAAGTGGGTACTCAACGCAGCACGTTTTGGTTGTTCATAATACGTTTTGAATTTTTCAAATTAATTGCCCAACTTTTTTCTTCATCTCCCTCGCATAAAACACTCGCCGGGCACATTGCAAATTACAACCCCTCTAACGGCGCCCCTGTGCAAGCACACCACCAGCCGGGACCTCTTAAAATGTCGAAATTATTACGCATGGGATCGTTTCATCAAGGATTTCATCCAGGCCGCCTGCCTCTTTTCGCTGTACAGGGTGTTTGCAAACTCGGAGCAGAAAATTGAACCGCAGTTAGGGAAATGCTTCAGAAGTATCAGAAAAATGTTGAAAAAAAAATATGACTTGATTTTTGAGAATATGGAGGGTCAAGGTGGTCCTTCGACCCCTCTTCTTATTTTCGTCATTTTGAAAGATTTTAATAAACTCTTTCCAACAGACCAAAGAGCAATGTTTTTGAACCTTTGATGTGTTCTGTAATTTTATTCACCATACAGGACGAATCGTAAATCCTGAAAATCCAGTTTTCTTCAAAAATGCATGCAGAAAATTTCATACGGAAACTGTTTCTGTCATTTATTGCTCTACATCAGTTTTAATCTCTAGAGTTTTTCACGAGCATTTTCGAAAATTAATAGATTTTCAGGATTTATGATTCACCCTAGTACTGAACAAAATTACAAAACACATTTAAAGGTTGAAAAAATTTGCTTTTTGGTCTGATGAAAACGGTCAACTAAATTTAGCGGTTAAAGAGAATAGAAGGGGTCGAAGGACCACCTTTTGACCCTCTATATTTCCAAAAATAAAAATCATAATTTTTTTCAAAATTTTTCTGGCACTTTTGGAGCATTTCCTTACCTGCTGCTAAATTTTCTACCCCAAGTTTGCAAACACCCCGTATAGGACGTACCACTGGCTGGCGCCGTCTAACGCGCCGGAGCGCAGCGCCAGCGAGATCAAAAACAGCTCTTGGAGATTGTGGAGTTAAGGTAAACGGCTAAATAATTTATACACACCAGTATTTGCAATACGTGCTCACACAGATCTCCCGGAATTATGCATAATTGCTTGAGTAACGTTTCACCGGGAGTCTCGACGCGCGCGTTCCGCGAATGTTTTGAGGACATTAGCAGATAATGTAATTTGCAATTATTATACGGGAGAAGAGTTGCAGTAGTCATTGGGAGAGAAGAAGGCTGAGGCAACGCGTGGCAAGCAGCAATTGGCATTGGGAATTAGTGCGCCACTTTCGCGACATTTCGTTTAGCACAAGGCAAGCCGTATTTTCACTCTTCTGATTCTGTGTGCGACCCATCCTCCTTACCCTACGACGACTGCCAGCAATCAGGGACATCTCAGGAGCTTGTTGACGTCTGCATGTTTACGACCGAAAACTTGCCGACGGTTCTGCAGCCATCCACCAGTCATTTTCCTACCGCACATGACAATAGATAGGAGAAAGTTTAATAAATTTAGAGCTAATCTTTTATACAAGAGAACTCAGCAAGGGTACATTAAAGGATTATGAACGAGTTTATGATGATTTTGGTTATCGCTCATGCGAAATTTATTTCGTCTGGTTAGAGACGGGTCAGAAGAGGGAATAACCAAGTGCGGATTAAATTGTTGAAACAGGATTTACTGATGGACGTGGCTGTATGTGTGTCTCTCTCTGTGTGTGTTCGCGGTGTGCAGGCCAGCAATTTCATTAGGTATTGCTCCGCTATACATTACATAATACTCGTACCTCTAACCCGATGCTTTCAAATAACTGCCAACGTTTTGATAGTGATTGAGTTCTGTGTCAATGGAACCCCAGGTCCTCCAGTAATAGCGATTATTAAAATCTTTAACGTACCGTAATAATTTTGGGCAAGTTGCGGTTTATTGCTTGATTAGTATTCCTGGCCCGATTTTTATGACCTCAAAGGGCAACTAATGGCTCGATACCGAGTTAAAAGCGTAAAGATGGGGCGGCGTGAGAGGTCAAATATAGAATGGTCTGATCGACAGACCTTGTTATGAGCCGCTATGGTGATCCTACCTTAGGGAAGTCTGAGCCCCAACTTGGTACTGAGCTGTCAGTTCGATCAAGTTGAACCTCATGGTGTTAGGTTCGATATTGCCCAGTTTTCAATTCTTAGCGCGCTCGTTTCCAAAAAATTGTTCCAATCATGCACTAAGTCATGAGAAAACTACACGAATACTGCAAAATTTATGAAATTTTTGAATTAAACGTTCGATTCGGAGAAAATAATGTTTTGCCACAGCAGGGAATCCGAAGCAATTCCCGACCTATTGCTGGAATAATTCTGTTCTTCATTATGTAGACGCAAGGAATATTTCGCAATATCCAATAACAGTCAATCGCTCCTAATCTATCGTAAAATAATTCTACTCTGCTCTACTGAGAGAGTATTTTACACCCCAAATAATAGCTAAGCGTTCCCGATCTACTGCAGAGTAATTATGCTCTGCTCTAGAATATTTTGCATCATCACCATGTGCAATAGCTAACAGTTCCTGAGCTATCGTGGAACAGCTTGCCAAAAACTGAATTTTTTTCTGAATTCCGTGTTTTTGAATGTTGATTTGAGATAACGGATAACAGTTTGAACAAACATTTTTTTCTACACTTTCATCCAATTTCATTGCAGCGCGGCCATTTTACTTCATCATTGCAGACTGGTCCATAAAGAGCCACTTTATAGACGCTAATCACAGGTAAAATGTCTTAAAACCGTGCGATTACGATCAGCTGGATATAAAATCAATTACCGCGCGCCTCTGTACAATTTCTAAACCGTCACCTGTTGTAAAACAGCCTCGGAAAATGAGTCGCAAAACACGGATACTGCCGGCTATTAACATAAAAATTCGATTATACTCCATCATGCGCTTATTTGGGACTCTCTATATTGGAGCCAATCCCCCGGTCGTATTATAGAAAATCATCTGCTCGAAGCATCAGACACGATTTACCCTAAAAGACTAAACGTGTAAAATCCGATCATATACAGCCGCTCGCTGCTACTAAAAACCGCGCGCTCGCGATTTTACGATGCACCTTCGTTTTGATGAAATGGAAAAGATCGCGTTTAATTTTCAACTGCCACCACTGTAAATATTTAATTAAACTGTAGGTATAAGGCTTTCGCAGCTAGATATACGAATATACTCTGGAGAATTATCAAAAGTACACTTCCAGACTCGCCGACAATCTGCTTACTTTACATTCTGATAATGATACCGAGTATGGCTGCGTTGACTGTGCGAGCTTTAGTGTCTGTGCGCACTCATCTAAAAAGGTCGTAAACGATTTCGTTCTACATCCAACTATAGTAGTAGGACACCTGTGTAATAGTTAAAATAGTAGTTATACGTAGCGGCGCACGTGAGTAATTGATGGCTGTAATTGTGAACTAGCCGAGATGCGAAATGTCAGAACAACCAGTTTATGGCGTGTATCAAGTCGACGTTTGGTGACACCACATTCCTAGCATTACTAGCGTTCATTGATGCAACTAGCGATGTGGTGATGATCACAAGCAAAGATTTAGTCCTTGCCAATTTCTTGCGGCATTTGCAAGTAGTTGAGGGGTGCGTTTTCACTTGAATAATTTCACTTTCACCTTGCTTCAATATTCGGCTCGAAGGACCAAAACTTGCAGGATCCGGTCATTATTAAATGGCGACGTAACTTGGCTTGGAATGGCTTACTCTGTACATACAAGCCGTGGTATAGTTTCGTGAGTAAACTATTACGGCCATTCCCTATCCTTAATGCTTGCACTTTCGGTAAAACGTAAAGGATAGACAGAGCCAGGTGCGAGGAACAGACATTTCATCCGGTTGCTTTTTAGCGAAATGATGCGCGTTTTGCCCATCAGGCGACTTTTATATTGCATTGCCCATCATCAGATATTTATTTGAACTGCACCATTCGCGTTGTTTTCCACCAACAGCGCCTTTTGTGTGCTCGAGCGCGCAATTCGGCTCATAAATGTTGTACTCTCTCGCTCTCTTCGATATCGGAAAGGGCGAGGAGAGCACACCGCATACAAGCCAATCTTTCTGAAATGCTGCTGAATTCAATTTATGCAGTTTGATAAACATCGCATTACACGACGAGATTTCAGGGCCTCGTTGTTTTGCTCGTCGTCGTCGACCGCGCATTGCTTTGTTCCGTTGCAATCTCCCATTTTTCAACGCATGACTTAATTTTGATATTGACTTTCTTGGTGCTCTCTTACACACATCACGACAGCGAAGGAACCCAGCAGTGTTCCTCTCCAGCGGTGTGCAACCCGAAAATAAAACGAAACAAGCTCGGGTGGATGCTTTGAAAGCTGGATATTTCGATTCCAAAGTGCACGCGCGTTCGGCAATGCATAATGTACGTATACATTTCTGAAAAAAGTAGGTATATACGGTTAGTGTATGTTTTCACGAGTGATATTTCCATAAAAACAATTAAGTGGCCATCATCGGAACGCTAGAACATCTAGTTGTAGGCGATACGCTTCTAGGTTCCGAGGATATTAACCGAAATGATCATTAAATTCGGAGTATAGGGGGATAATTTGGCAAGCCAGTTATTTTCAACGTTCTGATTAGGAGCGATAACAATTATAGCTAATTAAGGCGGTTCGCGAATACGGTTCTGAATTTTGCACAAAGTAGGCACTCGGTGGATTTGTACGTAACGTACGGGATGTTACGAAAATCGTTTTCTTGCGGTCATCAAACCAGAGAAAAAACTAGTCGTCTAGTAATAGCAATCGTGAGCTTGGTAGCGATGGCGACGCAACTCGATGCAAGTCGAGTTTCCATCGACACGGGCAACAGCAGAAGATCTTGGTATCCGCCGTCGCTAGTTCGGCCTCCACGGTCACCAGACACAATTCTTGCTAGAGCATTCGAAAACTCTCTTGAGTTATTCTGCAAGAGATCGGGAATGCTAAGCTACTGATAATGGTGCCGAGTAACCAACCACATTATCATGAGCCAAGTACACATCAGCAGAAAGTTTCTCCGGATTTCAAACAATACGAATAACGTGTCTTTCGGTATTTGAACCAGTAAATCCAGTTTCTGCCGCTGCAGCACGGCCAGCGCAGAGTGGTGTTGGTGAAGTTTACCGGGACATAAATCAATGTCATTTTTTTGCGCCGCTAGGTGGATATAACAAAGTTTCAATTTCCCGAATCGAAGAGACATTAAGATTTGATTTGGATTTAGAAGAGGTTGCTCCGAGTCGCGAAAGGGAGTAAACAGCAGGGGAACAGAGGGGGGGAACGAGAGGACGCATCAAGCGAAGAGGGATTGACGCGCTTCCTCCTAGATACCGCGCTCGTACCTGCGTTTCGCGGAAATGTTAAAAATTGACATCAGCGCGGAAACTTTCCTTCCGATACAAGTGTGATTGTATCGAAAAGCACGAGGCGTTATGTGACTGACACATCCCACGTAATAACTTAATGACTTGAGGTTTTGTGGTGGCAATAAATTTTGTCACACAAGAAATTATTCTGGTATTGCAATGGCATGTCATCATCAGCTCGATATAATCCATGGCATTAACTCAATTCGACTGATTGTATGTTATCAAATCAATTGCCGTACGGGAAGGATTATCGTTGGTCAATGGGTATGGTGCCGATATTACGGTTAATTCTAACGTGTTTATTTGAAAAATCTGGAAATTCCACGTGTACACGGGGCGGGGGGTCTGGTCCCTGGCATTTTGCGCACCCATACAAATGCATTTTCCTTTCCGGAGCGTTTCATTCTTATTCCGGCGGCGTTTCGCACCCGTTCCGCTCAGGCTGCCACCTCGGGATACTGCGGGCTTTGGACTCGCATACTTTTCAGAGGGAGAGAGCGAGAGATCTCCAAAGTGATCGACGCCCGTCAGGCCAGCGTTTCCCAAACTTTTACCCGCATCAGACGCCCAAAGAAAAAATTCAATTGATTTCCAACTTCATTTTCTCGGAAGGTGTTTCATTCTCCGGATGTCATCTTCAAAGCTCTTGCAGCCCCGCTCCAAGGGTACAGGCACGTGTCGTCTTTGATGCCTTCGGGGAGAAAAAAGCGGCACACACGTCTCCAGTTTTGGAAACACTGGTGCATCAGCAAGAGTCGAAGCTAACGTCGAGAATTGCCGCTCTGGAAGTGCATAGTTCAGCAATTCCTTCTGTGCACACCAAAACTACCCACCGAGCGAACGGAGCGCAAAGGCGATTGTGTGATGCTTATATTTCACTCTACTTATACTGTGTGTGAGATGCATTCTGAGAATATAAGAGGAGCAAAAGAACTCTTTTAATGGACGGTTTCATGTTATTAACTCGACGCGCAAACAGCTTACACCTATAGAGCGTCCGCATCGAGTTTCTGACAAGGATGGTACAGTGCAGAATGAAGAAGACAAAAAAAAACAGTTCTACACGGAATCTTTCGTCGATTGAGTTATGCCGCAATTTGCTTGAAATATCTTGCAGTTTTGCACCGAAACGAGTCAAGTATGTATGCGGCCCGCCGCCACATATTGCACCGAGAGCATGCAGTTCAAAATGTTAAATCACCGATGGGTCTGTAGTTGATTTGGTCCATTTCATTGTAATGGTCGTTACATAAATATATTGGATCGGAAACTGCCGCGGCGTTTCTCTTGGCAATAATTCGGTTCTCCTCCCATAAAGCACATCCTACTCTGTATAATCCGGTTACGTAATTCCTAGAAGCTTTGTGTGTGCAGAAGTTATATAAAGAGAATTTCTGATCAACATGTCGTTCGTTCAATATTAACAGCGTAATCACTCAAAATGAAAGATCTTGTGCGCCAAGCAAGTGTAGTACGAACCCATTATGGGATAAAGACATGCGCCCAGAATGGCTTTTAGTTTCTTGCTCGTGTATGAGGGAACAACGAGAAAGCTTCAAGGATGCTTGTTAGCAAGCTCGGTTCTATAAGCTCAACTGACCAGACCTCGGTCACAAGTGTTCACAAGTAATACGCTTAGTTAGTATGACGTAAAAGGTAAAAAGCGAGGTAAAAAGTCATGACGTTACCATGACAATGTATGACAACAAACTCCCTTCAGGTCTCTGAAGTGAGTGAAATGATATTTGAAGTGGACATTGAAGCAATACCAAGCGTTTTGGGGTGAGTACCTACTAACTATTAACAAATTTTGATATTTTGAAAGTTTGTGATCAGATTAACGTGATATTGGTTCAATCACTGATTTATCAAAGACAGTAAAGTAAGATGATGTTATCCATCTCCTCAGAAGCACTGATCCTATGTAAGCCACTTAACCCATTATCCTTTTCCGTGGTCTTATTTGTTTGTATGTTTGAAAGTCGCCAATATAGACCCATTGCACAGTGGTCCGAAATTCAATAAATGCGGCCAAAAATCAAATTTTACAAGTATTTTGCATGACTTTCATATTTTGTGGACACGTAAAGAAATAGTTTAGGTAGTCTCTTCTGGAATATGAGTTACTTTGTTCCAGGAACTCACCTGTTCTGACCCCTCAAAGTTACTATATTTTTCAGAGTCAAAGTTACCCTATTTTGCGCGCAAAGTTTAAGGAATAAGTGCTAGCTTAATAATTACACTGCGGCTTTGCAACTTTCACAAAATGATCTTCAAAGGAAGTACTTTAGTTTGACATATATGGTCAGTCTAAAAACAAATTTGAAAATATTCAATATTATTATTATTATTTATATAGTTGATTTTTCGAGTTTTTGAAAAGTTCCTTGAAAAATACAAGAAAGTCGCCACACAACCCCACTGAGATTTATACCCTAAGAGATACTACAACATTCCATGAATGAAGTAGTATGAACAGTTTTTGCTCGAAAGTGCTCCATTGGCAAATAATCTTTTTTTTCCGATGTGGTGCGTGCCGTGCATCTGTGCATTTTAGAGTAAGGTAAAAAAAATAGTTAGGTACTCATCGAGAGAAAACGTAACGTTCTGTGAAATGAACATGGTGACGGCATATCTTTTTATCACTACCTATCTCTGGATTTTTGAGACTCGACCTTTTTTTGTGACCCTTCAGTCCCTTAAATTGTGAATTACTTGTTCAAATCTGTTGCAATTTAGCTAATTTCCTTGAATATTCACTCAAAACATTGTTCTGTCAACCTAGAGTCCAATTTGGCAACGCGTTTATAATTTATTAGTAGAAAACCAAGATTAAATTGAAATTTTGAAGGACTGTGTCTCCTCAGTCCTTTATGAGGCCGAATTTTGCAAAAAAAACTGGACAGTCGTTCATCACATCATAGGGTTACCTTTTTTTAACATTTTCTGGACTCCCTGACCTTCCATAGAATTTAGTTCATCATCAAATCTACCGTGATGACAGATACATTGGTCACTCTTTCCTAATTTTTATCCATCGGAGCTGCGAAAAAAGGATAACCGGTAATATCACAAATGATCTTGTCGAGGGTGCTATCATGGATTGGAAAACTGCCGTCCTACCCTTTTGAACATTATTGCAGACGGCATGAGTGAGCAGGTATACGAGTCAGTGCTGTTAATCGTATACTTACATGTTTCTCCATTTATAATAGTGATTATTTTATAATTCTTTCTCTTTATTATGGACCAGGTCCATAAAGAGCAGAACTTTCTGGTTTATTTCGATTTCAACCCTTTTAAAATCAACTTAATTTTTCAATGAGATTCTTTCATTAATTTTTCCTGGAATCGTGACCTTACTATGGACTAGGGTCATAAGTTTCAGAGTTTTTCCAATTTATTTCTAATTAATTGAAACCCCTCAAGACCTCATCCTGCGATGCGTTGTTTTCAATTAATTTGCCTTTGATAATGACCTTATTATTATGGATCAGTCCCTAGAGTTTCAGAATTTTTATAATTCATTTCGATTTTATCCCCCTCAAATCAACTCAGTTTTGAATAAGAATACTATAATGCCGCAGCTTGCCTATTATTGCATTGATAGTAGTTTTTTTTTCTACAATTTTTCTTTCACTTTGGAGATAAATGCTAATTACGATTATTTCATCTGTGATCACGGACCAGCTCCATGAGTATCACAATTTTCTCATTTATTTCGATTTCAACCCCCTAAAATCAACCCAATTTTCTAATAAGATTTTATCAATTATTATTATTGCAACCACGAACTTATTATGGACTAGCTTCAAAAGTTTCAGAATTTTTCTAATTTATTTCGATTTGAACCCCCTCAAAATCAACCCCATTTTGCAATGAGATTTTTTTAATAATTTTTCTGTAATCACGACCTTATTGTGGACCAGTGTCATGAGTTTCAGATTTTTTCAAATTTATTTTCACTTTAACCCCCTCAAAATCAACCTCATTTTGCAAAATGATTTTTTTTCTTTTTTTTTTCTTTAATCACGACTTTTTCATGAACCAGTTCCATGAGTTTCGGAATTTTTTGAATTTATTTTGAATTTGGCCCCCTCAAAATTACCCCATTTTCCAATGAAATTTTTTTGATGATTTTTTCTGTATTCACGATTTTGTTCTGAACAAGTGAGCTAAGTTTCAGATTTTGGCCAGATTTTCTGAAATCTGGACCACTGTGCATTGGCGTGAAAAATGTGTCCCTGTCTGTTGCTGTCCTTATTGTTCGATTATCCCAACCAGCTGTTCTTAGATCAGGTACTTAAACCATCCTTGTCATCGCTAATAACCCTTTGTGGTTGATGCGAAATCATAAAAAAAGCACTGATTTTCTCGACTTGGAATCGAAATAAACAGACAAAGCGAAGACTAAGCGCCTTCCTGCTTGGAAAAGTGCGCTAAGAAGACCCAATGTTTTTCAACGTATGTATTTCTGGCACTATTTAAGCATTTTAGTAAACTGCCCTGGACTCCGTGGGCGCGAATTTTCAGACATCTGTATACTTCAAAATAACTGACGGGAGTTCGAGACGACCCATTTATAACTCTATATAATTTGCAACTTTACTGCATCCTTATCAAAACAGATTTCATCCTCATGGAAACAGGTTTCATCCTCATGGAAACAGATTTCATCCTGATAAAAACCGATGTTCTTGGACAGAGAAGAATGCGAATTCTGGGACTAGATTCTAAGAACTCATAGTTTATGAGAAATATAATGACCGAATTAGAGTACAGTCTCCTTTAACATATAATCTATATAGAAAGCCAACACCAACGCCACAACCTGGATTAACCCTCCATCTGCAAAACTGGTAGCAGTGGCAGCATCTCTCCACCACAAATTTAAGTGACCAAACCTTAGTCGGACATCAGAGGTCGGTCCGTTACAAGTGAAATTTTCGACGGAGATCTATAACGAATATTTACAAGCATTCACAGTACCAGCTACAAGCATTGTAGACATTGTTCGATATCTATGTCTCCTTTCAAGTCTCTGGAAACTCGTAGGGAGATATAGATATGATAGTATGAGGTGGAAAGTGGTGAAGGATGATGGAATCTGTTAATGTGGGTTTGTGCTAAATTTCCTCCTCCGAAGAAGCTACGTATAATTTAAGCTTCATCCGTCGAATTGAAATAATAATCAGAAGAATTTAATTTTAATCCAGACTTGAGATAAATACTTCAGAATAATTGGTTGAAGTCTGGGACGACAAATTTTCAACTCTGTCATGGAAAGGGAGATCGCACCAAGTCCGAAGGGAGGAAGATCTCGAGGTGGTTTTGGGGCTCCTCACAACGGTGCTTTACATGAGAAGCGATTAAATTGGAACGTGAACTCGAGAACAAATTTTCAGAGCTTAACACATGAAAAGTGCAATGTTTAAAATAAGGTACCGTCGCCTTCAACAAAGCCTACAAATCTACCACTAGCACTATAACCTGGTTCAACTAACTGACAACAACATCCCACCCCAAGTTCAATTGACCAAACTTCATCATCAATGATTTTGAAGTAGAATGTAGCTACACACATTCTGGTAGATGGGAGATATAGTGAAATCACGTAGACCAATGAACAAGTGATCTAGCAATCACGGAAAGTTGCCTGGCAATTTTTATTTTCATATTACACTTATACACAACAAGCATGGTTTAGAGGGGGGCATCGATTTCATGTTCCAACATGTCCATTGCTCTTTCCATGTGCGTGTATTTTTCGGCTGATTAATCGCCTTGTACCGAGATCGCGCAACCACCCCACACAAATCACGTGCAATCGAGATGTCTTTCTCTCTCTTTCTCTTTTGTAAATTAATGCCATTGACAATGGCGTTCAAGGTGTGTACGGCGAAACTCTGGCTACAAGTTAAACGACCGCGGTGTGAAGCATTGCAAAACGTTGTTGCTGTTGCTGGCTGCAGCCAGTCAGTCAGTCAGTATGCAGATTGAGTCGAGATACCGCCTATTTAGTCGAAATAATTTCGGCTCGCGAACCTACTTCGCCTTATTCGTATTTTAGAGAGAAAGGCCCGTGAGTGTGTGTGTGTGTGTGTGCGCGCGCGAGCGTTGTTGCACAACTTGCCTGCAGAAATCCTGAGAAAGAGACACCAACAACGCAGCGCCGCACACAAAAGAATTTCGACTGTAATTTGCTGGCCCGTCAAGATGTCCGATAACCGCGCGTCTCCATATGCATACACACGTGTAATTAAATCGATTTTTCTTTAAAATAAGTATACGAGTATCCATTGTTCACAATAATTGGACTCCTACGCCCGTGTGCTTTATGGTGTATACCATCAGACGAAAGGTTGATGATCTTCCCTAGCGAGAGCCAGGAGCATGTAATCTTTTCTGGCGTATTATCTGCGACAACGGGACCAACTTCGTCGGAGGTCCTGATAAAATTCAAATCGAATTACAATCAGATGTCCGAGTTATAATTACTGCGTCTGCGAGTTTTCAGCTAGTTTCGAAGGGAAAACCGTATATACCGAAAAAGAGGGTCCGGAGTCCTGCGCGCGTTTCTAGCTTCCACCAGACCACTACCATCGCAGAATTCCTACAATTGAATAATCAACAGTGCCGGCCGCGAATTTCAATTAATAAATAAAGCGATGATGGATAGCGCGCCCGGTTTTATTCAATTATTTCGCCAGAGAGACATAATTGAATATCATAATAATTGTGAGCTGCAATTAAAATTAACGAAGTGTAACGCTTTCCGAAATCTAATTACTCCCAGTGTCATCTTCGATGCGACAGGGCGACCCCCGGCGGGAGGGGGTCATCCCGGAACGCCGAGAGGAGCGTCACGGAGTGTTGTTGTCGTAAGTCTGGATGGTCCTCCTCAAAAGTGGAATTCTACAAAGAGAACGAAAGCCGCCCGGCTTGCCGGAGTGGGCTCTCCGATGCTCTCCCTCAAATTCTCGCGCGCGCGATGTGCGATGATGATCAATCTCCAGAGCCACTCCCTCAACTGAAGCGATGCTTTATCGAGAAAAGGATGAGAACGCGGTTGATTTTCTTTGAGAGCGAGAGCATCATCACATCGCCAGAAAGCATCCGCACCTCGCTTTTAAAATTTCGCGGGGCGATCACGACGGAAGAAGGTGGGACGGGGGTTCGAATAGTTGAGAAATTATTAATTGCGTGGGAGTAAAATGTTGGCAGAGAGGAGACTCCGAGACTACTACAACATGCGGGTTGCAATTCGAAAGGGGCAAGCCAGAGGGAGAGACGGTTCGAGGTGCGAGCGCAAGAGAGACAGGAACACAGTTATTAGATTTCCAGGCAAACAGTTCATGAAACAGCTGCGAGGCGACGCTTCTAATGGCACTGTGCCTCCTCATGCCAGCGTCGCGGCGCCTAACCTATCGATTGATACGATATACCCGCCGCCACCACCACCACCATCGCGGCTATACGACGTCAGATTTCAGTCTGTAGTGTATTCGCTATTCGGTTTTTCCACCGCCACCACTTTTTCCAGCAGCGTAATGCAGTAAGCAGATTGATCCAAACGTTTTGTTCTTTTACGCTGGCGGCAACCAACCGTAAGTAAAAGAGGCGCCGGCGAGCACAATTTCAACTAATAATGTGTCGTGTGTAGGTATAGCCCGGCCGTTATCCTTGAAAATGCAAATTTAGAACATCCTACTCGAGTCTCGCGCGCGCGAACGCCACCGGAGAGGAACTAATTTAGTCAGGTGCATACACAGTAAAAGGAGTGCATGTACTTGTTTCACGACATCAGGGCCCATAACAGACACCCTGTGTCTATACGGGTGAGCGGCAATTTTCGTATGACATTCCGGTTTTCATTTTGATATTTGGAGCTAAGTTTTGGAGCGCGCTTATCAAGCTCTGCAGATTTGGCATCTCCTCCACCCTCCCTCCAACACACAGACATGCATACCCAGTACCAACCGAAAAAACGTTCGCTACATCAGTAAACTTAACCAATTACCATAAACCAAATGCTCACTTAGGTTTAATTGCTACGGTCACAGTGATAGTCTCGACGCTACTCGGCGTAGTAATTAAATTCAGTTTAGCCGGATTATACCTACGTACACACATAGTTCGCCCAGGGTTTTCATAACGTAGTGGGCCCTGAATACAATCGAACTCAAAATCAAGGGCTCAAACTGGCGAAAGTGAAGTGAGGAAGCGAAAAATGCACGTTATCAGGAATACTTCAAAGGTGCTGTGTTTTTTGGAACTACCGCTGAGTTGTACACAGGACTCGGAAAACAGCATGAGACGATCCTCAGTCTTGCTGTTAGCCAATGCATGCGGCTCGTATCAGAACCATCAAAAGACATGGCGGCTGGAGATCATCTACTCTTACAAAAGGCTACGTTGAGGACGCTGTATCCAACAAAACTGTCACTAGAACCATCAAAAGACATGGCGGCTGGAGATCATCTACTCTTACGAAAGGCTACGTTGAGGACGCTGTATCCAACCAAACTGTCACTAGAACCAACAAAAGACATGGCGGCTGGAGATCATCTACTCTTACGAAAGGCTACGTTGAGGACGCTGTATGAAAGTGAAGTGAGGAAGCGAAAAATGCACGTTATCAGGAATACTTCAAAGGTGCTGTTTTTTTTTTTTGGAACTACCGCGTACACAACTCGTACACAGGACTCGGGACACAGCATGAGACGATCCTCGGTCTTGCTGTTAGCCAATGCATGCGGCTCGTATCAGAACCATCAAAAGACATGGCGGCTGGAGATCATCTACTCTTACAAAAGGCTACGTTGAGGACGCTGTATCCAACAAAACTGCCACTGCGAAGATCCAAGAGGAATCTTCCGGAATACAGAAGAAATTCACGTTTGTTTTAAATCCACATACGTTTCGCTTGAATTTTGACAAACCAAGGAGTTGCAAATGAAACCATTGTCAAAGTATTGGACAAAGTAAAATCCGCTTGGTCTTCCATTACCAATGTAAATGTAATATCAATAAGTAGCTATTTAATAAAGGCTTTACAACCTTTCTCCTATACTGTCTTGTAGTCTGCACCTGCCTGTAGTCTGCCTATATTTCATACCACTTCGGGTACTAATTTTCCAATTCAAACACAAGTGAATTATAAGGCCCATAATACAACTGAAATTAACGTATTATGGCTTCATAATATGTATATGAGTTGTGGTTAAAAAGATCTTCGGCGGAAAATAGAAAATACGGGAAGTCTGCAAGTTTGATAAGCTTTCGCCCTTCAAGTCAAGTTAGCCATTTGCTCGGAATGCGACGTCAGTATAAGAACTACTACTTATCGACCTATCAATTTCCGTCTCTGTGTGTTGTTTGAAAAATAGTGAAGCTCCCCCTCTAGCATGTTTACTAGACTAACGCCATTCATCTTTTGTCATTTTTCTCTTCACTGCTACAGTGTCTTGACGGCAGTTTCTCAAAGCACCGAGCTGCCCCAGCCCAACAGACAAAGCCGATACACTGCTGCTGATGGTGCTGCAGGGGAAACGCGAAACGACCGTCCCTCTTCGAGTTTGGCGAGTTTTTCAATTATCCGCACGCAAAAATCTTGTTCCATGGCGCTTGATTATGGTCATTGTGTATTGTATACAATCGTTGCGAAAATTATGATGGTATGCGTTCGTCGGTTTTGATTCGCTCTATTTCATGAACATGATGTTCTACATACACACACAGCTGACCATGCTCAAGGTTATACAGAAGGGAGCGCCTTGTGTGCCTCCTCGATCCAGTGTGGCAAGAAGCGAGGGTCCTGTGTCCTGTGTGAGCTCTGAGCCCTGGCTTCTTTTCTGGTGGTGTTTTGTGTGTGCGCGATATCTTTGCCACCTGCTGCTGTACGCGCCGGGTCGCCGTGCTCAACCATTTGGGTTGTAAACGACTGCCATACGTCATACTGCGCAAACGGAAACGGGGATGTCCGCTGCAGCCCGAGCAACAGTTGGTACAGCTGCAAATGTAGTTTTCGCATTCATATGTTCTCATATTTATTTCGCCATTCTTTATTTTCATCGGTTTCGGGTGTCGCGCAGTTCTCGCGCACAATTAAGGCCATTATGAGCATACCGGCAGCGCTGCATTAACATACAAAACTCGTATACCGGCGGTGTGCGGACCCTGTGTGGTTTTATACCAGTCTAGACGAACGTAAGGACTCCCACATTGTTCTAGATTCATTGTAGATGATATCAATCACGATCACGATTAAAAAAATGGTGCGAAAATGTCGCTTTCCTCCTTCATATATATATATTTTTTGTTCTTCATGCACCGAGCTGGTATTCAAGAGAAATACAAGATTTGCATGTTTCCTGATGTGCACGTCGGGTGGTACGGATCGGGATTCAAAGACTCCTGCCATCATCAGCAGGGTTGTTGTATCTCGGATATCCGCCGAATGTGGGAGGCATATTTGCCCCGACTGATGATGCCTGGGATGCAGCTCGCTCAGCGAAACCGGTCCAGGAAGGTCAACCCATCGCATCCTTGCGTTGTGTGTTGTTCGCCAGGCTGTGCTGCTTGCTGCTGCCGCCTGTGTGCGATTCTTTCACATGCGTCGTCGTCGTCTACTTGTGGATTGTGCTTGCGGTTTGTGTTGTGTGCAAAAAGAAAAAGCACGCCCGTAGCAACAGTAAAGTTAACCGGCTGCAGCAGCTCAGCTCGGCTCAGCCCAGCAGCTAGGCCGCGCTTAAACACATCGGCGGATTCCTCGTCATCACTCGCGCGCCGTATAATGCCGACATCGCCGAATCTTCTCTCACGAGTTCTCCTCTACGTTGGCTGGGCGAATTTCACGAACGGTTGGTTCCATAAAATTAGGTCCTCTCCTGCGCTCATGCTGCTGCCGCTGGTTTGGTGCCTGGCGTTGTCTGTTATCGTGGTCTCTCCGTTAATGTTCGAGACATGTAGTTAAACGTTTCCTCTGCGGACATCTGTTGTTGACCATCGTTTTGACGACATTACGGTTAAAATAGAAGGGCTCATTTACGATCTCCAGTGACACATTACCATGAACCAAGCACGTTATGTATATATACATACACACACCGGTAAAGGGGTGGCGAACAAAGCAATCAGCCTCCCCACGGTGAATTGTGCAAATGACGACAATCACGAAACACTGGGGCTCTCGCATTGGAACTAACTCTCTACGTGGAACCAAGACTTTTTATTATTTCTCCACAGTAACGAACAAGGTGCACCACACAGCTCGCGTCTCAAGTAGTCGCAGAGGCTAGAATTTTCCGAGTGCATACAAACATCTCCTCAGCATTTCTGCATTGTGTACTTACGTTTGTATATTGAATATGAAGGAATGGCTTGTACTTCGAACCGTTTCATGAATAGAAAACGTGGATGGTAATAATAAATCACTGGTATTAGGTACACTCGGAAGTTTTATAAACCCACTTCCACCTAGGTACACAGGTAGGTATGTATATTGAGTATTGACCACGAATGCGTCTCTATTCCCTGCATAATATCGCAGCCCAGACCTATATTTTTAATGCAGTCGGCGTCTTGAATTGATTTCCTTCCGTTGCAAATGTAGAAGTTCAACGGAGTAATCAAAAAAGTTTTGTCATCAAGAATGTCATCAAGGTTCGTTCTGGGCAATATATCTTTCTAACTGGAAGAACCTGAGTTTTTATCAGGTTTCTATGCGATCATCGGTTTAAATCGATCAGTATCTGAGCAAGAACGACTTTGTTTTTCTTCGTTACCTTGGAAATGGTTGATGCCTACAAGTAGACTTGCAGTCAGTTTCTATCGTTATACTGTCAAAAGTTCTTTACGTGAATGGTTTTTCTGTGTCCCATAAAAAGAAATATGAGCAAAATGTAAAATTTATCGTATATCCCAAATCAGGCTACAGCATCACCAACGCGATTTAGTAGACTTGAGTAAAAATCTTGGCAAATATTTGTAAGAGGGCGCTAGCCGGGAGCAGTGAGTACCTAACTAAGCTTATTTGACTGATAGTTATGGGCGGAGGGCTCAATTTCAATTGAACTGATGAAAAAATGACTTCAATAAAGATGGGCTTTAATCCGTAGGAGCACTGACAACATTGACAGTACTGACAGTAGTGACTCAACGACTGTCAAAGACTGTACGACATTTCACAAATCACGACAACGTGAATCGAAGCAAGAATTGTGTTCTCATAAAGGAATTGACTAAGTGATGAATAATATTGGACATATATTAATGTCCGTTCAACCAACAACCTCAGGCTTTAAAGAAGGCCTTCAGAAACCATCAAGAAATGACCCGGAGCGAGTTAGATGTTAAAATCATAAATTATTGAAGGTGAGCCTCCAAAGATGGTGTAGGCCGTTTGGAATTGCGGCTCGTTGAGTCCGGCTTGTCTGGGGAGGTGGTAAAATGGGCCCAAAAGCGAAGCCCACGTGTCCGACGAAACTTTGTACGTATGTTGCATCAACTTTCCGAATAAAATTCAGAATTCAGGCCGTTTAGAAAGATTTCCCATGGCTTCTCGTCGGTCATCGAGAAGTGAAATGACAGAAGTGATGTCTGAAGAGAATTTTCAAGTTCGAAATATCATTTCAGTGGTTTATTTATCTTTGAATTACGTCATAAATCTTCTCTTTCCTAGCTGGTTTCGCCGCGCCGGTAAGCAGCTTCCAACCAATGTAACCCGTGCCAGATCCTCGACGCGATTGCCGCCGTCTGTGAAAACCAGACTTCGGATTCTGACGGGGTATTTTAGAAAAAATTACGCGCACAAACCGCATCCCGAGTTTGGGGTGAGAATTTTCCAGAATTTTTGTTGAATTTAAGGGAATTTTTCAAAAGTCATAATTCATTCAAATTTTTTCCAGGGAATTGCCGCTTCGAGTAATCCATTTCAAACATCTTGGTACGTTTTTGCGGCGAAAATTTGGCTTTTCGGGGAGAATTTCAAAAAATTTGGTGTAAAATGCCGACCGGGGGGTTTCGGGGACCTAGTGTCGTCTGGTGCAAGCCATGCGGCGGGGTTTTTCTTGAAATTTTGCCGAGAAATGTTGAAATTGGAGCACGGCACGGCCAAAGTGACAGGGACGTCAATTGACGCTCTGAGTTTTGGAAAACTCAACACCTCAAGGCATTTGAACAGTGTTTTTGGAGAAAACGTACCGTGCCAGCGTGCGAAATTGAATTGTGGTATCGAGGAGACTTTTAAGCGTCCACCAGACACCACAAACCCAACATCTCCTTCAAATTCGTCGGCACTTTGATAAAAAATTCCCGGGCCGGGCCAGACGTTGACGGCGTATTTCACAAAAACAGACAAGTTGAGGGGGCAAAACACATTTGGGGGGGTACTACATAACAGTTCATTTGCAATTTTCAGCGGCTTCACATTTCAAGAAAGGGGCCTTTTCGGTCCACCAGAGCACATTTCATGTCAGTTACAGGGGTTCCTTGTCGTGACTTGTTCTCTACGGAATCCATGATAATTCCATCGGACCTTCTGGCCGGACCTCCAGAAAGGGTCCGTGCTTTGATGTACGTCCTTGTTTCTGAGTTTTTCTTATCAAATTTTCCAAAATTTCACTACAAGCATCGGCAACATTTTTGAGTGTCGCAGTTGTGTTGTGCCATTTGCAAATGTCAATGTAATGTCACAGCACTCCTTCAAGGCAATTTTTCGCGACTCTTTGGGCAATTTTTCGCGAGTGCTCTTGAATACGTTGGAATGATGCTGACAGTTATGGACGTTTTCGCGAGTAAATGTAATAATGAAAGCGGCAATCGTTACACGACATTTTTCTATCATCATTACCACAAGATCCAATATTGCTAATGAACACGTAGTACTGCGGCAACAACCAATGAAACGGGCGCTTGTCATGGTAACTTTTTCGTTTGCAAAACTGCTAGCGAACTCTACGAACACAATAAAAACTGACTGGATGGAGATGTGTATATAAATGGTTAAAAAACCAAGAAGGGGTTATGACAAGCGCAAGATCACCGGGAGATCAAATATTGACAATTTTCCCTCCAACATAAAAAAGAGGGCTTTGGTTACTTGACAAGCGCAAGACCATCGGGGGATTAAATATTGACAATTTGCCAGCTAATATGAAAAAGCGAGCTTTACAGAGCGTCTCAGGTCAAATTAAAACTGAATCATTATTTACTTTGCAGGATAATGTCAAACTTGAGCAGCTAATGCATTTTTTCACGACATATAAGTAGATAACTCGCTTCAGCTCAGATAACAGTTCGAATAACAAAGCATCAATGTTGATGGGCCAAAAAACGTAAACAGTCGATTCGATTGCTGGTCTTGGGAAATTAATTCGTTTGCAAAGTGGCTGGAAGCGCCAAAACTGAATATCAAAAGCCACAGAACCTGATTCTCTTCTCTAACAACACAACACAACAAAAAATATGTTAAGTGCAAAGAACAATGACCAAGGACCGAATCTGCTGCCAATAATTCAGGTGTTGCCGTGTATGTATATTTATTTGAATAAGAGAGAAGATAAGGGGCACACCCATTAAAAGCGTTCGACGTTGTAAATCCGAGAACGTCGATGTTATTTGAATACATGCGGAGAGAGCATACAAAGATTAGAGATATGCCGGGTATATCATTCCAGCAGTAGAGGGTTCTTTTTCTTTTCGTTCCAATAAAACTGACGATAAATCGAATCTTGCATGACGAATCCAATAACGAAACGGAAACAGTTGCCTTGTCAAAACTAATTGCGTTTTGAAAAACAAAACACCACTTGCTGCTGCTACTATTGCTTGCATAACCAGGCAGTAGTAGTAGTTAGATAGTAGACAGGAGACATACACGGTAAAGGTCTCGCTAGAATAATCTCGTTATCTAACAAACGTGTGTTCCAACGACGGCCATATGGAGTCGTCCTCGGGAATGGGGTGTTCACAAAGCCCCGGCCAGATTGTCACACACAGAGAGGCGAAACATTTATTAGGTTGCTGGTGCGGAGGTTCCTTTTGAACAGTTTTCCGGGGGCCAGCGCCATATAGCACCAGTTTTCCATGTGTATATGCCGCTCCAGAGAGTCACGACGTCAAAGGGGTGCCCTCATTAAGAAATTAATACTTCCGCATCGATCCACTCGCTCTACGTCTACCAAAGAGATGGTTCTCCCCATCTTATATGGCTTGTTTGCATTCGATGGCTCGTATTTCGATTCACTTGTCACAAGTTCCCTCAATTTAACCGGCATGGCCTTGACCTTCAGAGGCATATTACGGCAGCAAAAAAAAGCCAATGCTCCGTGATCCCAGTGGCATATTAAAACGTCTAGGGAAGCATTCCATCATTGTTCGCATCAGACAGAAACTGACGAATAGCCCAAGGGCTGGCTGGAAGGCGGCAAAAATGCGCGCGCCACGCACACACACAAGTGCTTCCGCGTTTTCCACGTCATTCTTAATCCTTCCGTTGTGTGTTGGCTTGGCTCGGCAAAAGCATCTTTCGACTAGCCAAAGTGACAATTATACTCAAACTGGAATACGTCCCGAATGGAACCAGATCATACAATAATGGCTGCACAACACGAAACAAAAGACAACCAAACAATGCTTCCTTGTATAAACCGCGGGCGCGCGAAAAATAAAAATAGAAAACGTAACACAAGCTTACGTAACAGAAACCGCTGGACCAGAAAGTCTACACGATGGTGACGACGACGAAGGATATTTTTGCGGAAGCCGAGAAGCTGGAACTCTCGTTTTCGCTCGGTCACAAATTCGCTTTTGTTGTGTCTGTTGCGTCGTGTACCAATAATAATAATAATTGCAATTTTCATTGTCAGTGCAGTTGCTTGGTAACATTGACGTTGCTATAGAACAAACCAGATTGTTCCATAACGCGCCAGTCTCGCAGCGCGCTGTGCCAGTCTGGTAGGTCCACTTTCGAATGGATAAGTTCAGTCATTCGGTTCGTTGCGCTGATATATTTGCCAATTAATTCTTGGCCTTGAATTTTAAAAGGGGGAACCTCATGAACTGAGTGAGCTCGCGAAGTAGATTGTGGTGTTGAATGCAATATTTGGTTTTGTGTTCAACTGTTCAACTTGACTATAAATGCTGCAGAAAAAAAAAAGGCAACAACATCAATAATATGATTCCAAATACCGGCACTGCTGATGCTGCCGCGTAACCTTCGAAGTAATTTGAACAATTACGAACAATAATTGTATGGGATTAATAAAATGAAACACATGCTAATTGACAGAGAGGCAACTCCAAGAGACACTATATGGGCGAAGATGAGGCATCACGCTGGCTGGCTGGCTGCCGTGTGGAACACTGTGAAACACGGCACATAATACGGCGGAGCACACAATAACTTCTCGTGGTGCTCCAATTTGGCGATATATCAAATTATGAAGACAGGAAATATGGCTGACAGTGACAAGTATTGTTCCGTAATGCCATCATCGTATGGATTATAATTTCAGTGTTCCTGCAATTGCTTCTGTTTCACCAGGGATAAATCTCGTCGTACTATAAAATGCTAAATGGAGCGAGCTCGGCGTTGGCTGTGCTATGGCGCTCCTGCTGCGGAAGTATCAGACCCTCCTCGTTTGTTTGACGAGTGTGTTTTAGTAGTGTAGTTGAAACCATAATTGGAGATTATAAAAAAATGAGGTTCACGAGTCTTTCACTTTCATCTCGTCAAGAGTGGTGTAATGGCAGGTCTTTATTGCTGTCATGGAAATGATGGATTTTTTTTGCGCAAGATCCATCAAAAATTTAAAACGAAAGTTCCTCGAGACTGACGGCACTTGCGATATAAATCAAAGATAATTCAATTAATTTCTGGAAGAGATGCAAGAACAACGCACACACACAAACGGCATCACGTTCAGTGACTCTGAACTCGGCAAAACCTGTTCGTTTTTATTAAATGCGAAATCGGTCAACTAGTGGGCGTGCATCGCGTTGTTGGGTGTTGGTGGTGGAATGAATGTCATCTTCTTTTTGTCTTGTGATTGCTCTTTTTGTGTTTGTACAATATAAACGAACTAACATACTTCTTCAGCCACCTCTGTGTAGTTATGCATATTAGGACATCCTTTGTTGTTCATTAAAGGAGTTTCTCTCTGGCGCGATGACTCAAGGCAACACTTTTTGAAGATCGCACACTACGATCGCGCACACAGACAGATGTCGGGTCAATTTAATCGCGCGCCCACGATGGCGCAACATCCGAAACAAAGACGACGATTTGGAGGGTTCTTATACTTAAATTACCTTGCTGATGGGTAAACAGCAAATGACAACAAAAGGAGCTTAGCAGCGCAAATCGCGGTGGTTCGATTGTGTAGCTTTTATTTAATCAATCCGGCACAGCGGTGAAATGTCAATGGATTCAACACACAGTGGGCGTGGGGATTGGATCAATTGTGGCTCCGCTCAACGAAAACATCCAGAGGTGCCCAATTGTTAAAGCTCGAGTAATTGTCCCTTTCGTTTACTGATCAACCGAGTGGCATAGGCACGATTGTTTTGTTATTTTCTATTTGAAACATAACGGGCGTTTGTAAACTTCCAGCTACATCCAGCGGGCTGGGGTCATTCATTTCCAGCAGCTCTTATTCAAATCTACCGAGAACTAGCAATGTTTTTTTGCTCACAGTTTTTCTGCCCTTATTTGATGGAAATTAGTTTTTATTTTACAATGTTCGGGTACATGTTCAGTGTACAAAGGTTTCGGGTACATTTTCAGTGTACAAAGGTGTTTTGTTTCCAGGCTGAGAGCCGTTGCTTTCCAGGGAACAAGGCAGTTGGAAAAAAGGTAAATGACACAGTCGACCACATTACATGTCCGAAACGCGCACTGCCACTCGTTGAATCGGTGGTAAAGTGGATTATGCCGTCGCTTTACAAAGCCGCAGTATTTTTGGTATGATAGCTGTATTACACTACACAATTTCTTGAACCATCTGCCAAAATAGTGTCAAAAAACAATGAACTTGATTGTTGAATTGACAGATTGTTCAAGAAAATTGTACAAGTAATTGTGCAGTGTAATACAGCTCGATTGTTGAATTGCCAGATTGTTCAAGAAAATTGTACAAGAAATTGTGCAGTGTAATACAGCTCTAAGTCTGTGATCTCTGGCCCTGGCACAATTTGTTTTCTATAAAATCGAATATTCCTTTAGAGATTAATCGTCAGTAAGTACTAATTCACCTTTTCGGGCTCAAATCAGGCGTTTAGGTACAATTATCTGTTTGCCTTAAACAATTCACTCATAGAGTCTAATAAGATTTGGACCAAGAGCTAGCAACATTTTATTTACCTCATAAGCAAAATGCGGTTTGACTTCTGGGACATGTAGATATGATGATGGACTTCCATAAAATATTTGTCTTATGAGAAACACCCCTTGCTTTCTCACAAGACAAGCGAAGAAATGTGCCATTTGACAGCAGTATTCAACAGCGGATTTTCTGGAGTTCTTAATCGATATGAATATCAATTTTATCAGGAGTAGATAGGTTGAACTATCTTTCAACTCAATTGAATGAAAAAGAAAATATAAATGTATTAGAAACTACCAAAAACCAGATTTCCAAGCGGTCGGAAGTTGACACCGAATTTTCTAGTAGGCGTGATTCGAGAATCGGCCATCAAATGCGATCGAAACAGCTCGGCCTAGCCCACTAGCTTGAACATGCCAGTTGAGAAAGTCTGGTTTTAAGTAGTTTCTAATACATTCTGAGATTCTGTCCCATTCAATTTAGTTGAAAGATACTTCAACCTATCCATTCCTGATGAAATTGATATTTATATCGATTAAGAACACTAGAAAAGCCGCTCTTGAATATTGCTGTTAAATGGTCCATTTCTTTGCTTGCCTTGTGAGAAAGCAAGGGGTGTTTTTCATAAGACAAACATTTTATGGAAGCCAATCATGATCTCTACATGCCTCAGAAGTCAAACCGCATTTTGCTTATGAGGTAATTAAAACGTTGCTAGCTCTTGGTCTAATTAGCACAGTTGAATGTTTCCGAGGTTGATCTTATTAATAATAATGATTAATAATAAGTGTCAGTGCGTTTTTCGGCTCGTGTCGACCGTGTCATTTCCCAGCATTTTCAAACGTCTCGTGCCATGGAAAGCAACGGCTCTCAGCCGGAAAACGAAGATCTGTACACAAAAACTATACCACAATGGGAACCGACATGTATCAAATGAGAACAGGGGAACGCTGCTAGCTCTCAGTCTAAAAGGTGGAAGCTCAAACACGGCTGATAAACGACCGGCTACCTTGAGGCACAAACAAGCGGAAGATGTCTTTGGAAGTTCGTAAACACCGGTCAAAATACATTTGCCAGTAAGATATCGAAATTTTCATCAGTTGACATTGGATGTTTGGGTCCGATTAGCGAGGACAACCCCCGCGCCATGATGACTAATTGTTACGGGCCTAAGTGGAGGACGACGTCACACTCTGGACAAACAAAAAAATAAAGGCTTACCTTAATACTATCATAGCAGGCCGTGACGCGACCGTTCTGGACTTCGACGTTGGCGGGTGGATGTGCAAATTTACATTCGGTGTCCGGCCTCGAGCACTTGTTCCTCTGGAACTCTCTGCAGACCTCTAGCTGGAGCCAGCGGGAGTCCTTTCCGTTGAGTAAATTATTCATGTTGACCATAGCCATTGCTTTCTGGAGGAGGTCTCTGGGTCTGGGGCTTTAGTGTAGTATCAATATTTCGTACAAATTGGACGCGAGAAATACTGGACGAAGCGCGCGACGACGAGACGACGGTTCTCTCCAAAAACGTGCCTGGGCTGGTTGCGTGTGTGTGTGTTTCCAAAATTGGGTTTTGACACACCAATTAAATCAGGTGGAATTATTGTCCATTCTTTCGGAAAATTTGTTGAAGTATAGGGAAAACACGGTGTCGGTGGCTGGGTTTGTAGTAGCTCTGGATGGTGATCGATAACGCACGTTACTCCAAAGAATCTCTGGGTTGATTGCTGCTGCTGAGCTGTGATGCTGATGCGATACAAAAATAAAACCTTTCTTTCTCTTCACTCTCTCACTTTCTCCTCACCACTCAAAAAGTTATTTTTGGTAATAATTGGCGTTATTGACCGGTCGGCGGCGGCGAGATGGGTGGTTGTTGATGGTGGTGTATATACTTCCGGTTTGTACAGTATTAATTCGTCATGTAACTTGCAGAAAAGCAGGTAGGCAAAAGCGAAGCGGTTTTCGGTTCTAGCGCATATTGCAAATCCGGTGTCTTCATATGATGACTTCTTTGGTGGGCGGTCTGCAACAAAAAAGAACGCAACATTAGAAACGTTTTTGGCGACAATAAGTTCGTACAAACAAAATATCACGTGCGTCGTCTCGTAACATTACGGCGAAGTTCTCGCGAGTTCCTTGCGGGCACGATTACGCGTTCACATAATATTCTCATCGCTCCCCCAAGGATTATAATAATTGTTTCCCAACTGGAAGCGTCAGCGTATCAAGAGCAAGAAATTGGATCAACTTGAATGCTTTCCATTCCAACCAGATGAAATTTTTTTTTCCAAGTCCAAGAGTATCAACAGTTTTCCAAAAACATCAAAAATACTAGAATACTATCATTTGGTATGTGACTACGACTATCAGACTGCCTCCGTTCATCAATTTAATACTCTGTGATGAATTTCAACTGACCAGACCTCATCGATTAACTTGTAAATGTTTAACCAATACCGTGTGATCCAAATTATTCCGAATAGAGTATTATACTTTTGAAAAAAAAAAATTTTTTCGATGGAATCAGAAACTGAATTGGAAAATAACTGACCCGTATTTTTTTATTCAGCCAAAAATCGTATCGTTTGGCCGCAATAAATGAACGAAATTCCTATATTCGGCCTATATCTGACGTCATTTACACAGGCGGTATAGGCGGTGACTCGCTGTGACGTCAGAAATAGTTGATGCTATTTATTTATTGCGCCTAAACGAAACGGTTTTTGACTGAATAAAAAAAACACGGGTCAATTATTTTTCAATGTAGTTTTCATTTCAATCAAAAATTTTTTTTAGTATAATACTCCATTGGGGTAGGCTGTGACGTGGTCAAATTTCGGTATATGAAGCTGCTTTTCGCTAGGGCACAGCCTACCCCAATTCGGAATGGTTTGAATCACACGGTACAACTACCATGCCCATGGCCGAAGTAGCATTCCCGGAAGACAAAAAACGCCATCATTCTGCCAAATGTCATCATTCTGTCAAACTCTCATTGCAACCTTTATACTTAAGTCAAGCTAAAATGTATCAGGGAAGAGAGAATGATGAGCTCAAGAGAGTCTGTCGAAGCAAAGCTCCAGATGCGTTCAGGGGCGTTCGAATAGACCGGGTGCCCTGAGAGCATCAGTAATGTGTAAAAGAAACGGGTTGTTGAAATTTCATTTGTCATTATTGTTTATTGTTATTGTGTTGTGTTCATCCTGCCAGAAGTAGCAAGGCGAGTACTAATTTGATAAAACACAATTAACTCACAATTAACGATAAATTTCAATTAATTTGAGTTATATTTCTTGTTATTGGTCGTGAAATATGCAATCCTATGTCAGATTAAATCATAGATACATTCAGAAAGTTCAGGTGGTTTTCACGTTGTCAAGGCGAACAAAAATTGATTTCCTTTCTGCTCTTTACGGTCAACCTTTCGAGACAAGGATCAAGCAATGCTAGTACATTCATTTGTGAGCCCAGTAATAACTAGGAACAGTCACGTTTACAGAAGACTTGAAACAAAATGAGGCATTACGAACGCCAGGCGAATGGGTCTGGCGTCATCATACAAGACGCGACAGCTCCAAAGACAATGGTAACTTGGCATCATGCAACTTGCCATAATGAAAAAAACATCCAGGCACAAAACAAAATTAAAGCAAAAAAAGTCAACAGATGATTTCCGCCGTCAGGAGTGACTTGATTTAAACGGTCTGGAAAGATGTTTGTAGTCAAAGCATAAGTCACGGTGTCTGGCGACAAAACTTTGCGAAATTGCATACATGCAGACATTGAAGCGCAAAAGAACTTAGCTGTAAAACCCTGAATCAAAGCCAGCTCATTTCGAAATCATCAGCTGAATTTCTATTCGTAAACAATCAAATTTGTATATCGGCCAAACCGGAATAATCATTGTTTCCGGAAAAAATCGCTTAATAAAATAATGCTGTACCAGACTTCTTTCATTGATTACGGCGCCCAGTATCCTGAGTGAAAACGCATTTTTGACCTACACAAATTGGTACTTCGGAAATTGGTAGCCGTTGCCTTGGCCTCCACGGTCACCCGACATAACTCCGTCGGACGATCTTACGCAGAACTTGAAGCAGCATCATTCGCAAGACGTATTTATTCACAACGTTTCAGCACTAAACACGAAAATAACGTCATGCATTTTGTATAATATTGTATAACATATAAAGTTGAAGCAAAGTTCTTGAGCCCTGAAGGCACAATTTTGTGTTTCACACATTCCCATCACTCCCCCTGGGAATTTAATAATTACTATTTCCCTGCACTCGAGAACGTGCAGTAAGAGTAAGAAATTGGATTAGCTGGAACGATAGGTACCAGTTTCATACACAGACACACTGGTGCGATGTTAATGACGCCTACAAATTGGAACATATAATTATACAGATGGAAATATCCTCTGGTAATGTTTACTAATAGCTAACACAAGACCATAAAGAAACGACTCCACCTCCCACTTACAGTGCACGCTGATATAGCGCGACTTTATACACATTCAAACTCGATTAAATCTCGGAACGCGGGAAAATTGTAAATCGCTGTAATTTATCAAATTCAAAGCATACAACACCACTACAGCATGAATCACTGAACAACCAAATCGTGATTGGTTCGAAGACACTTACTGCGTTGTTACAAAAAAAAAACCTTGACACCACGAAATACAATGAGGATGTGGAATTGTCTCAGGCCCGCTCAGCCTTGAATTCGAATATTAAAATACGCAGTGCATTTGTTCGAATCATCTAAAAAAGCCTAAAAATATAATACTGCCGCAATTATTATACAATAAAATATAATTTACCGTTGTAGGTATCATAACTCATCCGGGCTGAAAATTACTTTCGTCAGAAGTAGGATTTATATACGCGCCAGGGATAATAAGGAAGGTGTACCTTTCCGACTCTCTGTTGCAGAGAGAGAGCTGTTTATACTGAAATAAAATTTTCATTTAGAACCTCCACTCCTGGCTGGTGTGTTGTGCAGATGCTGTATTGTGTTTTCGGAGGCGGAATTAAACCGCAACAATGTATTTAAATTTGCCCCGTTCCGTTTCAGGTTATCGTCGGTTTAAAATTGGCAACAATAAAGCACGGGCATTTACAATCTCCGCCGCCGAAGAAATTAAAGTATAAAGCCACCGCCACCACCACCACCAGCATCAGCAAAGGGAATTTACATAAGGCATACGCAACCAACCAGATACACACACACACATACACCCTCTTTGTACTCTACCTCTTCCACAATTACACACAATCTTCCACCAGAGTCCAGATTAAGCTGAAAATGAAACAAACGCCCCGCACAAAACGATTCTGGAGGAAATACTCGCAAGAAACACCGACGCCTTCCCCATAAAAACACCCTTTATGTGTAGTAGAATTACTTGGAAGCACAGCGCTCTGCGCGTCCCGGTGGTGGGTCGATGCGAAAAAATCAAATCAGAGGAAAGTGAATGAAGGGAAAGCCAGGCCACGAGACGAGGCTGAAAACCTGTAGGTTCAAATTAATCGAAGAAGTGTTCCGCAGAAGGGGAAGACAAGCTCTTGGACATCAAACGAGTCGCTCCAGTTTTTTTTTCTTTAGTTGAGCGGCATCACCTTCGAATTTGGTACCATTGTCGGAGCATATATACACCGGGACGAAGATTAGTTGTCTAAAATTTTTTCGACTGTGCGCAATGATAGAGTTTATGTAACACAAGGGAAACCGCCTGGTGCCGCTCGCGAGGCATAATTGAATATCAGGTATGTACCATGGGTCATGGATGGCCTTGCAGTCGTTACGTATCGTTACGTTTACACAGACACACACACACACTCGTACGCCAGACCAGACGTTGTTCGGACTTGGAACTGTCCAGCAGTGTGTCTGCCCATCATATCAAACCCAACCACATACTTAATGATGAGTCATCATCATCATCCTCTCCTCGGTCGTTTCTCTCCTTCCTCTTGCGCTTTATCTGCGAGGCAGTCTCTCATCTCGCGCTCTGTGCTCTTTCCCTAATCACTGTCATTCATCTCGTTGCACACTTCCCAGCTTAAATCCGCTTCAATGTCCAAATTAACCTCTTCCTTCCGCGCCAATTGCCCTCTGGTGAACTTCGTGTGCCGAAAACATTGATTGACACCCTCTTTGCCGTGTATACCGTTCCGAGAGCGGGACGCACCGTCGCAGGAAAACAAATCAAGTGGAAAAAATTATACGGAGGAGTGCGAAGAGAGGCTTTTGAAACGCACACCAAAACACACTCGCACAGACAAGGATTTTATATATACCCGGCGGGCGACCGCCATAGAGAAGAGGTTCAAGTGAGGAGGAGAAGCAAGAGGAGACGCTGACGACCGACCTAAATATTTGTAGATTATTCCGAAAATAAACCAACGGGGATATTTCAGCACTCAACTGCAGTCTTTCATAATCACACGTCGTGTAATCTTGGCATGGCGCACTTGAGAGAGAAAATCAGTTCCTGTTTTCCATTAAGTGTCGGCGATGACTGTCGGAGAAAATTGCTCGTTGTACACAAATCTTTCAAGTCCACCATATTCCTCCTTCATCTCGGCCTGAATAAAAATTGATCCGTATAGTAACGAGAAAAAAAACAACTTGAAATATATGTCTCGGAATTTTCAACGCATACCTCCTCATGCATTGACCTGCTTCAGGGCATTTTGTTTCTGAGGTACAAATCGCGTTCAATATGAATGTTACAACGAGACATTTATTCGATCACTCGTCAGTTTTGATCTTCAAGACACAGGCTCAACATATCTCATATACATCTCGACAGTTGACAGTTCAAATAAAAATGTTGTGTAAGGAACGAATGGTGTATTTCGATTCAATTTCACACCAGAATTTGGTCTTAGATCGCAGTCGAGTTTCGAATAGCGCTGTAAGGACAGCGTCGTCCCTTTGGTCCTTATTAGCAAAGAACTGACACGAGATTTTTCATTGAAAACCATGAAAACCATGACAGTCTAGCTGTGGACATGGTCAAATCAACCGATTACGAATGCTATAGAATAGGTCATCAAGAAAATGCCAAAGTTTCTGCACTATACTATCGAAGCCTTTTGATGATTGATGATGGTCGAACAACGCAACCATATTGGTTCAGCGTATACACACCATACGTCGACACACAAACGATAGAAATCAACTTCAGATAGACCGCGCCAACGATACAACGCAACAATGACGTATAATAAGTAATCCCACCGGAGAGTAAAGCACCAATAACGCCAAGCACGCCGGTAAACATCTGAAACGAAGCGACATTATCTAACAACAAACAATTAATTAATGAGGATAATGTGTAGTTAGTGCTTTATTATATTTGTTCGCGCGCGCACACATCACACAGACGGACCAATCTAAATTGCAAATGGTGTGCTCGCTCGTTTTAAATTCCAAGGATCCCAGAAGACGGCACCATGACCATACATATTTATATGCTCCTTTGAACGGAAAACACCATCACCAGCTAAAAATAAACAATTATTCATTTTTTGGTGGTGAAGCGTGCGTGGATGATGATGATGATGATCGTGATGATGTGCGCGAGAATCAGGCGCCTCGGCACAAGAGGATTTCTTTCGGGCTCACCCGGTATCGCAAGTCCTCCGACAGTTCCTCAATTAAACAAGCCCAGTTACCGTAGCAACGGATTTTCTTTCCGTTACTCTCTTCAGTTTCCACTGTTGTTGTTCTTTGTTGTCTAGGCAATGTTTCTTGTCAATTGTTATTGTTAACGACACAGTCCAAGACGACAAACTGCTTGATTTCTCGATTTACAAAATGTCCAACAGAATTTTAATTAAATAATGAAGTTTACCACCACAAATTCATGAATTCTCATGTAAAGTTGTCGTTCGTTATCGACAAAGTTAACAAAAGCAAGTTAGCAAAAGATGAAATGAACAAAATCGATTTTCAACAACTGACAACTTTTCGCATTTACAACATAGTCACTGGTGATGCCAAACTTGCAAAATCAAGCGTAACCAACAAGAGGTAACTTAGCAACGCAACTACTGTCAACTTGACAACCTGACAACAAAAATGACTACTGTGGTAGTTTGGTAGTACTTGATAAAGAAATAATACCTGGCGGCACCATACTGATTTGTTCGCCAATCAAATAAAAATCCCAATATTAGACGAAAGCACCAGCAAAGAACAACGGCAAACAGTCGGTAATTAAACAGCGAATAATCGTGACAAGTGAGTGATGATGACAACAGGATTATCGCCAGTGAATCAGTTGATAACCGAGCGCTACTGCCGGCTGATGCTCAGCATGATGCGACGAGAAAAACACTCTTTTCAAAAGTTTTTAATTATAATCCCATCTTCATCCCCATCCATATCTACCCGGGATTAAAGAAAATCGTGATTAATGCAAAAGTTGAATTTTTCAGCGTCTCTCGTAGCGAAGCGAGAAAGACTATCGATAATTGGTACATAACTATGTATTTAACTATAGAGCCCTTTCGCTCATTATGTGCAGCAAGCAAATCACTTTCCAATTTTTAACTCGATTCATTAACCTGGATGACTGCGTACAAAAAACGCGATGTTATTAGATTAAGATAGAATTCGCTGGAATACCATCAGCAGCAGGTAAGTATGCAAAGGCCATTATCAGGAAAGATGCTATTTGCTCATTTGACATTTTGATCAAGCATCGAGCCACTTATCCATCATCATTACAGGTATATTCGCATAGAAACTGTAAATGTAGGCCACATGGAGATAGAGAAAAGAAACGAATTAGAAAGCCAAGCAGGGAGCGAAAGGTGCAAAATGCACTTCTTGCCAAGGTGAGCTCATGCACCACTCAAAGTGCACACATTACGCGTCGCCTTGTGTTGCCTTTGCCATTAGCGTCGTGAGAATCAAAAGGCGACTCAAGATTCAATCGTCGACTCAAACGTCTGTGATGGCGCTGTGTGTATGCATTTAACGTAATATTTCTGCCGGAATAATTTCGCAGATTCGCAAAATGGCCCCATTGTTGTCTGCAGATTTGACGTGAAAGGCGAAATCGCCCGAACCGGTCCGGGTATAGAGGTCTTTTCCCATATAGCCATAGCCATGCTCGATGTCGATGATGCCGCGCTAGGTGTATAACCGTGTGTAGCAACGGGCTGTGTAGCTAGGCGCTAGCGCCGCGTGGCCATAGATTTCGGAAGCATTGTTGTGTGAAATTGGATTTTGTCATTTTAATTATAATTTTATCTGTTACGTATGCTCTTTTAATTAACTCGGGGTGGCGCGCACGGTACGAACTTTTGATTTATTATCGCAGGACTTAATTATTAGCGGAGGACGACACACTAATTGCCTGGGTGCACTCTCACACACCGTAGTCCTCTCTCATCCCCGTGGCCCTCCGGAACACCACTACTCCTCGGCAGCCGGACGTCCCCGTTTTAGCATCCACCACCATCAGAAGCGCGCACCTCCAGAAAATTAGCAAATAGATACGGCGCGCCAAGGATATGGCGATAAATTGTTTCTCGGTATAGTAGTGGTGTTGGTGTGTAAACCGTCAGGTAGCCAGCAGAGCCATCACACGACCTGGCATCAAGAGAGAAGAGACCTGTCAAGTCCCGCGAACAATTTGTGCGCGCGGAATACTTAATGGCATACAATCATGTATACGCAATTGCAGATAAAGCTCGGAACTTATTAATTATGGTAAAAGCAAAATGCCGGGGTTCTCAATACACGATGCAGCAGCGCCATCATCTCCAGCTCATTTCCGAGGAATGTTGATGATTGCAGTTAACACCTTGCCAGCCTTGCGGTGCACTTTTCGTATCGCATCAACAGCTGTACCAAGAATAGCTTTGATCTGATTGAAACTTTCCTGATGTACCTACTTGAAGTTGAAAACAAGCTTTGGGCAAGTATTGCGGTAGTATTGTCAAGCATTTTAACAGGGCCCAACTCAGCCCTTTGGCACTATGTTAGTGAGTGTGGTCTGGTAAGTTGAAAGTTATCAAATCAGGAAGCGGTCTGATTTTGTAACGATTAATGGGAAGCTGCCAAGTGCCTATCTGCTATGGCGATAATTTCGGCAATCTTCCTCTTCAGCCATCAGCCACGGGTAGAAGATCGCGGATACAATCTGTTTTGGAATTCATGCGTATTATATTTTAGATCATGTCAACTTCAATCAGTACCGTTTAATCTAATTTTTGACGTACTGCGGCTTTTTACGCACTCCTGCAATAGTGACATTTTTTCCCATTGTCGCAAACAATCAAAATCAAGTATAGATAACGACAATAACGCGTTTCATCGAAATTATCTAGGGGCGTAGATAATGTGGGGCACCTCCCTCTTTTTTACTTTCAATTTTCATTCCCTTGAAAATTTTTGAAAATTGTTCATATTTTTTAATTCTATGTTCAACTTAAAAAAAGTTTCTCTTGCAAAATTTAGATTGGAGGCTTCGTTATCGAGATATTTGAGTTTGAAATTTTGGAAAACATCTCAGAACCACAAGTGCCTAAAAATTATTATCCATGGAAACTCATAATTTCTCAACTGAACTAAGTTCTCTAGGTGATTCAAGTTTATAGACCACCAATTTTCGCTGACAACCAAGAACTTTTCAAGGAACAAAATTTTAAGGCTCTTGGAAGTGAGGATTTTGAGATGTTTTTCGTAGTTTCAAACCCAGATATTTCGAAAACGAAGCCTCTAATCAAAATTTTGCAACAGTAGCTTTTTCTTAATTGAACATACAACTCAAAAAAATTAACAATTTTAAAAAATTTTAAAGGGGGTAAAAAATTAGGGGGCAAAAAGAGGGGTGATTATCTACACACCTGGATGATTTTTTGGAGAAGTTTTCCAATTTTTTTTCTAAATTTTTGATTCTCTATCATCTCAAATAATTATTGTATCAAAAACTGGACCACCCTGTATATCCAGAATAAGATTGAAAAAAGTATCTGTCATAACAATTTTCTTCTACTCACATGTCGATTGAATATAATTGCAAAATGTGGACAAGAACCAAACAAAAATGCGTGAAATTTTTTGAAAAAATACGAAAAATGGAGGTGGAATACGATGATGCTTCAGCTTCATCTTGTCTTCAGCTTGTATTGATGCTGATTTTTTTGAGTTGAAACGGTCACTCTTCCTAGTTAATTCCACTCTGGACTCTGCATCGGACTAAGGCCACTGGATCGAGATGCGGGTTTGGAATTAATTTCCGTGAAGGTAGCGACGACTTGTCTAGATAAGGTGACAGTGTTGCTAAGGAAGATCTTGACAGAAACGCAAAAATTCCAGTGGCGTATTCATTATAAACTGTTTATGCAAAAAAAGGGTTCCAAAACCATTCTTTCTGTAATTTTGATCAGCGTCTAAATTACAGTTTGCTTTTGCAGTGAGAATAAAACTTTGTTAGCTTGCATGGGCAGATTATATTAGCACGGATATTTGATTCCAGAGCCATCTCGATTCAGTGTGGCCTTACACCGGACTACATGGCAGCGATCCCTGGCAAGCGTTAGAGGTTCCTTCTTTCCATGACCTTCAACACGGCGAGTTCGGAACATGCGCCATATCTGACAATCCGTCTGTCACGACTGTGATTGCACAACCAAAAGGTACATTTTGAAGGTGCAAATTGAATACGCACGCATTTGGCACAAGAAAAAAATGTGCTTTGATTGTCGAGAAAGCAGCACATTCGAGGCGATTTTAATAAAACGAAACTCAGACGGCGTTTCGAGATAACCGCGTGCAGCAGGAAACGGAAATGGTAAAGCGTCAAACCACAGATTAACATATTTAAATTAGCCTGATTTATTCTGGGCATTTTAGCATGGTGAGCGATTCCTGGCGCATTTTTCATCAAGTAAAAGTATACTTCGGTTTAATATGTATGTCATTCCTGGAAATTTCCAGAGGAGTCCAGCAAATCAATTCATGCGGCCCCGGCGCGTGTGTCTCGGTCACCTACCTCAATTCACTCTTCGAGGATGCCGATGATTAATTAATGTAATACAATAATTAGCGTAGTTGGAGCCCGTGCGCTCTGCATATTTCATTACGTACAAAATGTTGATGGCTTGATATACCAATGGGGCTTAATATCTTCGGTTTTGATGTATGTATTCTGCAATTTATATCTTTGCATTACGGTCATCAGGCGTTCTCTATTCTGTCAATTTCATGTGTGCGCGGTTCGCCCATCAAACACTATCTTAATTTAATCTGATTGTGTATGCGCTACCTATACCCGAAACCCGACGACCATCGATTTCTTTTGTTCGGTAGATTAGATATATTTGGTCAATCAAATAAGGTTTTTGGCGCTGGCTGGGTGTATAACTGTATACCTAACCCAAAAGCTGTTCTGCGTTCAAATTCAATTGTGATAAACGAAATTGAAAATTACTGACTAAACAAAGCTTCCCATGCACTATTAATTCAGTTTCGTTCGTAATCCTAGTTGGTGTAGTTAAAGTATGCCCTGTGTTTTGCATACTAATAGAAAGCTAAACAATTAAATTTGTTGCATATACAGAGCTTTTGTTATCAACTATTCAAATAATTGTTATATTTGAATGTTGCTGCATACGAGTAGTGTCGACTTTACTGGAAAAGTGTGGAAAAAAAGACAACCGCTACCTAATTTGAAACCAACAATAGGTTATATGTGTGTATATTTTTATTGGCGCGGCGGTTGAAACTCTGATGAGCGAAGCAAAATTTATTTGACTGAAATATAGAAATACCTCCCCCCCGCATATAGCAAACAAAAACACGTGAAATATGCATACCTGTGATATGTGTAGTTTGAAGTGCAAACAAGCGAGAATTTTCAGCGCACAGCTTTTAAATAAACAAATTCTGTAGCCGCATTTCAGATTTTAAAAATAGAGGTTTTGCTCCGGTTGCAAGAGCTGTGGAGTAAAATCTGGGCAAAATGACTGTGATCTTTAAATACACGTTTTTTTTGCAACCGTTGCTGAATGCAGAACATTGCCGAGTCGTTCTGCTTAGAGTGCCTAGTCTTGGCCATCACAGTCACCCGCCATAATCTGTTGGATTTTTTTCTTATCGGACGAGTTTCGTACAACTTGATTAGTCTTAACCCCGCACTACAATTCTTGGATAGCTGTACTTACATACCAGAGGTCCGTTTCATAAAGCTACAGGTCACAGGTCCTACGTTACAAGCGCGTGTAGCCTTGGTAACACATTAGTGCAACAATGGTAAATAGCACGACACAATTAACTTGTAGAATCAGAATGGGGTGTTTTATTTCGCCTCTAATATTCTAGAAAAAATGTTTCTTCTATGACGTCACTCGGTCAACCTCGCGCGCAAACCAAACGTGACCTACTTTATCGACAGTTTAGCGTCTTCAAGTTTTAATCACGTTTTGTCACTTTTGACGTGTAACGTGTAATTCAAAACGTCAAATCACATGACATTTGTTTGAATGTAAAATGTATGCACCAACACGAAAAAGTACCAGCCACTCCACTCGAACCAAGCAGCAGACCAGCAGGCTTCAGGCTACTGCTGCAGACCAATGAGACCTCTGGTGCCAAACATTCATGATGGTAAGTCTTTCACTCCACGTCATGCAGAATGTAGGATTGGCAATAAGCAACTGAAACACTCCGCCATGAAAAACTTCAGTGGGACTATAGGCAGCAGACTGCTTGTTAATGACTTATTCTTGTTTATGCAAGAAAGGCATAAACAAGAAAGGCAGAAAGGCTGTTCGTCGCTCGGCTAAGTTCAACGTGTTCGCGTTACCGAGTCCGTACGAGGTCTAGCAACGAATTATACTGCTTTACCTGGCGCCATCTATCAACGCACCTTGGTCTCAGGATGCGTGACGTCACGCGACATGTTCTCAATTTTTTTCGGGGCCTAAATGAACGCAAAAAAATCAAATAAAAAATATGTGAGCTTTACGAAGCCAGAACCCGTGGAGCATCCCATCGTCGCCTGTATGAAACAAGCGCCCTGATGCATTTTCCGTGGCACGCGATTTTTCATCAATTGGAAATTACACGAATCCAACAATTGGAATTTGAAACAAGTGCGCGAAGCATTTAATTTGGAAATGGCGCGCCGATGCCGATTGGTGCAGAACAGGACTGCGGACTCGATTCTCGCTCCGATGAGAAATAATGACCTCATCTTTCACGCAACGTGCATAAATATAAAGGCAGCTTTGGATTGCTGCAAAATGAGTCATTTTAAATGGCACTCGTATAGTGTCTGGTTACGTATATCTGAATATGTGGGATATGGGCGATAAAACTTGCAGCACATAATTACCGTGGACTATAATATAGCCTCCAGCTCCATGCGAAAGCACCTTGTGTAGTTTTAATTTGCGTTTGAGGGATGAGGGTCAAGGAGGGAGAGGTTTCGAAAAGGAAAATTTTTTTTGAGTTATGGCTGCTGCAGCGAACGCGCCACTAGCAGCACCAGTAGCGCGGTAACTGCACCCAAGAGATCAACATTGGCCATTTCTGGAGCGCCGGGCCGTTTATTCAATTTATTTTTGGGGAAAATTCGAGCCTCGCATACTACATACTTGCACACACACACGGCCGCTCATCTGCCATAATATTATACTATGCACTCGTGTGCGGTGGCAAATTAGCACGGTTACACGGTAATCTATTATGTCTATTGTGGGGCAGGCATGGCGTAAAATGGGAACGGCACTAACCGTGGTGGAGTGTGTGTGTGTGTGTGTGTGCAAAGTGATAAATTATGCTCTTGGGCGCCGGCTCTCTCTCGGTGTTGAGCGTGAAAAGGGCGAAGACTTTGCCAAAAAATTCGCACATCACAACTAAACCGCATATACATACAAGTGAGTGAGTCGGTATAAGCACAGACGAATGAACTGTTCCGAGAAACGTGTCGCACGGTCTTGTTCAACACCATACACATACCTCGACACCATACACAATGACCGACGAGCGAAAACTGCCATCATCACCCAGTCATCAGTGTAATCAGTGGAATTTCTCAAGGTTTTGCGTGATGTAACGACCCATAAATCAGGGCATTAAGGAGATTGGATGAGTTTTAAACGCGAGCGCGGGTTGCAATGGGCAGAGTACTTCCGGAACAGCGATGAAAATAGAGCAAAAGTTGATTGGAGTTTGGGAAATTACGAGCGCCTCGAGCGGAATGGCAGACATGTCTTGGTTCCAGTCAGGTCGCAGTCCAGTCACAACAGGGCGAATACTGGCACCTGCCCCAATATCAAGCTGCTGCCCAATTATGCCGGTACTTTGCTGGTTACGTGAGCCTTGTTGAATTCTGCTGAGTGCCCCATAACATTTTCACATGATCAATTCAAATTGGGCATAGGAAAGTTACCTACAACTGATACACTACAAGATAGCACTGACGGTTTTTCTTTTTTTTTATTCGTTGCAGCTTTGACTTCAACTCATAATTCGTATTGAAATATTAACGTTATCTCTTTGTAAGAAGTGTGAATGAGTGAGTTGGTCATTAAAAACTGTTACCTTCCTATTGTGCTTTGTGATTACATGCACGAATACCCGAGTGATAGGTTTTATGGCCTACAATAAATTTACCTAATTGCTCAGTTGATGTGGCACAATAAATTGACAATATTGACACCCCAGCTTTGTTTCGAAAAGGTGCCTGCACTCGAGCCCCGTAGAGTAAGGTCTATCCTAATTTAGCGGGTCAATAGAAAATCTGAAATGAATAGTCCGTGTGAAATAATACTGCCATGTAGTGTGATTCCACTTTGAATGAGCCCGACTGAAGCGATCCCATTCAACTGCAAAATAAATGCAAATGAATTTGCACTTCCGTGACACTGTATCAAACTACTGATGCTATTCAATTCCTGGTCAAATCACTGTATTTGTGGGAGTTTGAGTTTTTCAACTCGACAAGGAATAGTTGTTTTGGCGATGGCGCTGGACATACAACAATGAAACACCTGTGTATAAGCTATTGATAGGGATTTGTAGCAGCCCCACGCTTGGGTTCTGGTACGCGAAACAATTTGTTTGATGATTTTTTGTTTATAACCACAAACCAACCGACTACGAGTAAACAAAGCGTCCAACCAAGAAAAAAGTGTTCAAAATCAAAGACCAGTAGTGTGAAGTGCTTGAGCTCTTCAGTGCTTCCCATTTTTGGTAACGCTTCTCGCGTGACACAAAAACAACACAATTGATGCTCAGTAGGTGTGAGTACGTGTGTGTAGTTCTCGATTATACAAACATCCGAACAAATTAGCTCCGTTTCATTGTGACAAGTCGCATAAATCTTGGCCGTAATTAACTCGAAAATTTGTAAAAGCCTCAACGGCGGTGGTGTCACCCTTCGCGGTTGTTGTTTTTTTTTTTTAATTTTTATTTAGCCAACTCGGTTGAACGTCCACACGGCCGTTTTTCAACGCGAGAGGCGCGTTCATTAATTAAGCAGTGTCACAACAAAGATGGCGTCTGCCCACACGGCGGCACTGACGTTTAAAAATGATATTCCCTGATGATGATGATGGTCGCTAGAGCCATCGTCTGCATGTACGTGGCCTATAGGTGTATATGTGTGTAGGAGCGACCCGAGAACCGCATCAGAGAGAGCTGCGAGCACAGAGTGCTGTGGCTGTGAGCAAGCGTGCGTGTGCATCAGACTCTGCCGTTTTCTAAACGAACGTAATTAGTTACCCAAGGCTTTGTTGATGACCCTGTCCACGATAAGATCACCAAGTGATCGCTTTTTAGCACCGACCCATACCCACTCTGGCCGAGGTTGAAAATCTAAGCTGTCAGCTTCAGCTTTTCCCTCTTTTTTGGCTAAAATTCGCATTTTAGCATTGACAGGAAACAGCGCAGCACAAGCGGCAACAGCAACAATGACAAGCCTTATTCCACTTTGCAAATAACTTTTTATTTCAATTACAAAGGAATTTAAATATTCGATGTGGTCTGCCGCGCGTCCAAAACAACCCCAAAAGCGCCGTCCATTACGTTTTATATGAAACGCGAAAACGTTCGATATACCGCACCAACGTCAAACGTTGTGTTGGTGTGTGCTGGGAGCTTTCGCTGTGTGTGTGTTGTGTATGAGCTTTGAAAAGTCGACCGACAACAAAATTAACATCAAAATGAAACCCGCGGCGTCGTGTGGCACACGTTTGATTTAATTTCGTGTACCTCTACCTCTATTTTCTTTCTGGTCCCTTTCAATAAATATTTTGATTTTCTCTCCGCCACCACCAGCACAACCGAAGGTGGTAAATAGAAGGTGTAAATTTTGAAACTCACAATAATGTCAAGCTTGTGATCTGGATACCACTGCGCTGACGAGCCCACAACGACGGAAGAACCACGTGTCTGTGAACTTCACTGTGCGGTTGCCGGATGAGACAATCTCAGCCTTGGCAGGTCTCTCATCGCCGCTGCTATTTCATTTGAATTACACTGACCGTCAAAAAGATATTCAGCAAGATAACAAGAACAAGATATTTACGTCTGATGCAAGTTCTGTGAGCAGGAATAACCTATAACTGAATTTAACAATAATTTTCTGTACTTAAGCTGCGATCAAATTCGTTAAATGTTTAAATAGCGCCAGTAAATGTACGCTATAATCCAGTCCAGTTCAAATACAGGTTCATGTCCACAACCTACGCGGAGTTTTGAAACTAGCACCCTGTATGCCCTGCACTTGCTACTGAAGCCGTTTTTCCGCCGGTAATATAACAAGAACGTGTATAGGACGTACGGAGAGCACAGCCCGTGTAGCAAAGTTTTTGACTGATGGCAAATTTGCCGGAGCACTCCGGGGAAAAGTTTAGAGGAGCATACGGAGCGAGAGAAAGAGAAAAAGGCGTTTCTTGTATAAATAAAACCGGGCGCATTCGATGCATCGGGTATACTTTGAAAATTCAATTCCATCTCTTGACGCGACAGGCCTTTTTGGCGCGGAAATTGCTGCCCATCTTTCTGGCGAGGAAGACGTCCTTTGATGGGATTTACGTGGCGAAATAATGCAAGGCCCCCCGACTTGCCGGGACGTCGTCGTCTCAAAGATTCTGCAGGATTATGCACGCATTTTAACGATGCATGCACTACACATCTTTCTGTCCTTTGTCTATCCTCAGGGCATTTGCTGAACACCCACACAACTTGTTTGAAATAAGCTACAAAGTCTGCACCGGCGCGGCGTGTGTATATCTGAAGAACTTCTTCCTACAATACAGATCAGTGAATATAAAATAGAATTTTCTTAGAATTTCCAATTACCCCCAAATAAGGGTTCCAAATGAAAAACGCTGTGAAAATTTCGATGTGATTTTCTTCGCAAAAAAATGAAAGCCAATTTCAGGCCGTTAAAATAATAAACTTCAACTGCGGGTTCCACCATAAGTCTTCTGAGCAAGTTGCCTTTAATTTAAATCAGTTGCTAAGCAACTGGCCATGCTATTGCGCTGTGTCATAGCAACTAACTCAGATTGAAGTTAACTCGCTCATAAAGCTTCTGGTGGAACCCGCAGTTGGACATTTTAAATAAAATAAAATAAAATAAATAATAAATTTTTTTTAGACATTCAAATGATGGTTTATTATACAAATTATGAAACTACAAAAATAATTTACAGAGAATAAGTAGTGTATAAATGAGAGTAAATGAGAATTAATTGTATAAATGCTTAATTTAAATAAATCCCTGCCCCGTCTTCAGTTCCCACCCCACGAATAGTTTTTCTGGTGCCACGTAGCCTCATGCTGATCGCCCGTATTAGGCTAAATTGAATTAAATTAAATTCGTTAATATCACTTATGTAATTTAATATGCAAGATTTTTTTTCTTACACATTATACGGAATAAACTGCTTGACAATTATTATTGAAGTGTAACACCTGAAAATGTCAGCAGAGTTCAAAGTGATACAGATTCAAGGCTGGCGCCGCAGAGAGTTTGCCGCCTGAATCGATGTTCAATTCAAAGATGCCGCCTCATTAGAATGAGGCCTACTTAAAACTGCTTGTTTTTGAAGGAGAATCAGCACCTTGATCACCTGAAAATACGCGTAACCAACACTACAATAATCAGAACAAAGGAGCTCTCGAACCTGGCTTGTCTGTCACTCATTGTTCTAATTTGTGTAGTGTTGGTTACGAGCATTTCAGGTGATCAAAGGGCTGATTCTCCTTCAAAAACAGGCAGTTGTAAACGGGCTCTTCCACCTTTCGTCCTTGACTCATCCAAGCAACAAAAATCTGGACCTATTCAGAAGGAATGATTGGTTTGAAAGCAAGTTGGTTCAATTTTTTGCCCTCTCAAACTTGATTACGAGGGTGTCTCAGATTTAGATCACCTTAGTTTTTAAATGCTGGTCCGAGTCAATTCTGTCTATTAGGTCTTTTCATCTGAAGATTTTGTTTCAACAAGATTGCTTTGAATTTTCAAAATATGTGGAGGAAGAGAAAAAGATCACCGCTGCAATACAGCAAAACCAAAAAGATAGTTTTTGTCAGATTACCTTGTAAATGATGTGATGCGGCATGATGATATATGCGGCATTTTGAATATTTTAGAGATATTGGTTTTGGCGTCCCTGGATGAGTTGAAAATATTCCAAGTACTTATTTACAAGATTGGAAGTAAGGTAAAACTTCAGATTTTGCAGAATCTTACGCGACGCCCTGTATAATAAATCCGGGTGAACTGTATAGAATACGGCATAATATAGCATGTGACAGTAAATAAATAAATAAATAATGAATAAATGTTTTCCTTCTTCTCGGCTTATCAGCGCCATAGGAGTTTTTGCGCCTTTTTATTGATAACAGTAAGTCATTACATATGGATTACAATATACGCAAATTTTTGAACAAACACAAAACATCCATGACTGACCGGGATTCGAACCCGCGCCATCCGCACCACAGACGGCAGACGACCGACTGTGCTACGGGGCCGTCTAAGCATGTGACAGTGCAAAAGTCAGATAATCACAAGAAAATCTATTTCGAACTATTTCTTCCTGGAGAAGCTATACAATTTTGAATTCCAGTGAAATATGTATGTGTGTTACATTTCAATAATAATTCTCCATCAGTTAATAGGGTGATTGGATGAAATTCGTTCACCTGGTCACCGGCAGGCAGCGCAAGGATCGAATTATGTTTTGACGTTTGGTAGGGAATTGCATTGGGGCCATAGACAAGGATTGGGGCACACAACAGGTGTAAGGCATTGTTAGAATGATAGAAATCACAATCTCGATCTTGTAAACGCCGAACAAACCAGCATGTGAACAAAACACGTAAGAATGACAGTATTTAGTGAGCTTAATCCGGTTGACGTTGACTCCGCATGAATGAAACTTGACAGATGACAATATGACACTATTGACATTTTGCCATAAACTCCCTCGACATGCAATCCTATCATCCAATTTTTTTCTTTTTCAAAATGAAGTACGGAAACTGGGACAACGATGGTTTCAAGGCAGACAATTCCAAAAGCAACATTCCAACACCGACGTTATTTTATCGCATCGAGTCCAGAAATGTCAACAATGGATTTTCAATATCAACGGATACGTCGAAGTGAATTATGAGTGGTTAATTGTATTTATATGCCCCATTTGACTTGTTCGATTAATAACGAATAATTATTACATATTCACAACAACTGACCTAGAATAGTGCGAAGTGAAGTAAACAGATTGTACAAAAATGCCGCTGACCATTACCACTGCTCCTTATAATCGCTCTTCTTGTTTATGCTGAAAGATGATCCAATATTTACTCACAATAATAACTGCAGAGTATATTGAGTCTGGATAATAATAAAGAATTATGCTGCTTGCCGAAAGAAAAAAAAAGGTCAAAGTGAAGTTCAGTATCTCATGTTGTTGCCGGGGCGGCTTCGCAACCGAACGGCATTCAGTTATATCCGTAGTGCCCTCGCGGCCAATTGTGATAGTAGATGAACTATCCAACGGATTCCATACTACCATACATACTAATCTATCAACAGCGCCAAGTACTCAGCTATGACAAATACAGAAAGGTATATAGTGGTAGTAGCTCATCAGACATGTACTGAACTACAGAAGAAAAGGTGCGCCCCCTAACTCCAGGCAAATATTGAATGTGTAGACGAAAACCGGAAGAAATATAAAAAATAATATATATCCCACTAAAGTCGCTCTGGCATAAAGAAATCAACGGTAGCAACAACCTCATGGTGTATAACAGCTTATGCCTTTTTACTTCTCATCAAGATGCACTTTCACGATGATTCATGCAAAAAGTCATAATCCGAAAAAATACGGTTTAATATTATGCAAGCCCACTTTCGATACAGGCACACAGAAGTAACCTACATGGGTATATGCAAGAGAACAAGCAATAAAATTTCTGAACTTTAGCTCGATTGATCTCGGATATTATTCCGCCTGCGGCTTTTCCATAAAACGTAACATAAATTTTAGCAAGAAACGTCTTTTGCGGAGGAGAGATCACATCCATAAAACGACACACTCACACACACATGCACACATCATCGACGACAACCATCAGTACGTAATGTTTCGGAGGAGCAGCTCGCTCGCGGAAAAAAATGTTTGCCTTCAATTGCCCAATAAAAATAAACCGAGCAGTGAGAGTCAATTACTTAATAAAAAAAAGTTATTTTCGATAGCGTCTCCATGGCACCTTTTAACCTTATGTCATCGCGCGCGCGGATAGAAGACTGCCTTGCTCACTTGATAAGATGGGAGGGCAATTCTGTGCAGAATTATCTCCGCGGTGCTGCACATGGATGTCGTCTGCCGCTCCATACAGCCGTTAGTTCCGCCGTAAATTTTTTTCGAAACGGATCATTGAACAATGTTATCGAGTTTTCTCCAGAGAGGCCACGCGGCTTTTTCCTCATGATGGCGAGCATCAGTTCCACGCAGAATGATTGTTCGGGAATGCCAAAGCACCTCCCGTTTTTATTTTTTCAACGCATTCTTCCTTCTAGCCAATAACGCCTGGACTCTATCCGGCCGGCCGTCTGCGTCAAGAACTCCTCATAAAAGACACTAACACAATCGGTTCTGACATACATTATAAGGGCATATTATATTGAAACTGGAAGCATCCACCGGCCGTTGCAGTCTCTTAATAATATAATTAATAATAATAATAATAAATAACAATGGGACTCTACATTCCATTGCGGGACTTGGCCTACAAGGCGAAAGGTTGAAAAGTTTCCATTTTTCATTTCCACTATATAGCCGGTATCCACATCACTCCCTAAGGGTGCGGAGTGATGTGGTAAACATCAGGACTAAGACAACCGCCTTGTTACCCCTGATCTAAACTGGACGCAGGTACTCAGTTTTTTGAAAGCGCCTCAGTAGGTTAGTAACTCGCTTATGCGATCACTTTGGTGAATGTCCATAATTCCGCGTGTGCCGTCTTTCAGTAAAAAGCTAAAAAATAGAATAAAAAAAAATGTGAGAGAGCAAAACGACCATTTCCGTCATTATGGCCGTGTAGCTGAATACACACAACACCGACATGTATAGGCCATTAGGCTGGGCTAACAATTCGCACCTGTCGTTAGAGTAATTTTAGACGAGGTGAGGTATTGACCCATCACATTTTATGTGAGAATGTGTGCGTCTCCATGTGTGCGAGTTGTGAGGCTACCCTTTGAGATAATTCGGTTTCGGGCTTTGCGACGACGGGACGATTTACGTGGCTTGTGGATTTTGTGAAAGGACAAACTAATCCAAGGTTTTTATCATTGTTTCACTGGATACCGTGCGATCAAAAACTCACCCGATACAATTCGTCCAGCTGTTGTTCGATTATGGTGGTTTCAACCCTATAGGCACTCTGCGGTTTTGCTTCAGCGCCAAAAGTAGCGAGTTTTTTTTTGCAATACCTACAGGAAGTTATCTGTTGCCATAACAACAATGCCATTTGGAATAATCATACCACCTGCAAATGTCCATTTCAACAATGGGGTACTTGCCAATCAAACAGATTTGACTGGAAATACTTTCAAGCATCGACAAGAGTAATAAATAGTATTTCCTGAAAATTTCCGGAAAATATATCCATTGGTTGAAAAGATTTTTTTTTTTCGAATTTTTTTTTAAAAGGTTGGTAACAGTAGGGAAACTTTGATGAAATTCTTATGTCTGTATTTTTCAAATATTGTAAAGCCACTCTAACAGTTTTTTGAGTTTTCAACCCAACAGTGCTGTTTGTTTAGTTTTCAGTATATTTGTGACGTCACAAATATATTTTTAAAACAGGCATCCCGGCCGCAATTTTGGGAATTTAGGAAAAAGAAAAAATACGGGTACAATATTTTAACCCATACTTTCGATTAAGCCAATAAAAAATAATTGGGCAAGTACCCCATTCATGAACTTCAACTTTGAGAATTTTCCTCACACGTATGTTGGCAACTGTCGCATGAGGGTGCTGAATCGGGCGGGATATTCAAAATTTTCAGCAGCAGCTATAAAAATTTCTGTGGAATCAACACTCCAGATCATAAAATACCTGTAATGTATAGGTCATCGTAGAGAGTATAATAAATGAAATGAAATGAAATAAAATACGCAACCGTAACCAGTAATCATTAAATGACAGTATCGACAGTTACTGGACATCCAAAGCGGATGCTGCGCTCCGCCCGACGATATAAATTTTTAAACGCACGTTACATGCAACTAAAAATATCAAGTGATCATCTCCAATTGGTGATGGAATGCTCACTGTGATCAGGTCGAAAGGTTTTAATCGCTCTAAATAAACAAATAGGGCTCGCCCACTTAACAAGCTAGATGCGATGAATAATTTCGTTTGATATTTACATAACTTCGTATACGGAGCTGAAACGGACTACTGGAATTACATTACAGAACTGTCAATAGGTACCTACATAATGTATCTAGTGTATAGTAATCATTACTAATTAGATCCTCGTTCTAGATTTCGACGCTCGTTTTTGTTTCCTGTACCACACCATCAAAACCAAACACAAACCAAACAAAACAAAAAAAAAAGACAACTAAAAAGTAACATACAACATCTGAAAATGTCTCGTTTTAATTAGCACGTCTCAGGCCTTACGACTGAAATTTCATAACGTCCCCAGAGATTGGCAGCGTCGCTGAGTCTCTTCCAGAAACACTATTTTTCTTCGTTAACTAGGTAAACTGCTTGCTATACAAACTGTTCGCGCGTTGAAACTAGAACAAATGTGTCATTCAGATTAATTCTTCGTGAAAATTCTCCAGTTTCTAGTGCTTCTACAATAATTTAATTTTTCTCTATACTCGAGTTGAAACTTGAAGTACGTAACGGTGAGTCTAAAAATAAAATGAAAATTATGAACAGCTTCTGATCTCTATGAATCAAATTCTTGCACAAGAAAAGCATACGGCCAGATTTCATAATGATTATCGGGAGCCTAGAGGTTTTGAAGGGATGAAATTTCATAGCGGGAGCTTCCGGTCGAACGGAACAGTCAAAGTGACTTCATCACAACATAAAGGGTGAATGTGGGGATTGAAAGAGCCACTCGTTCTACTACTTCCGGTATATTAAACGCATGTATAAGGGTGCTTTGTCTTTATGGAATGGATTCAAGTTCATTAGATTCCATGACTTTTCGAAGTGGAACACAAATAATATTACTAGTATTTCATGATTCATAGCGATATTTCAGATGACAAAACTGAACATAACCCCCTCCCCCCGCCCCAGATTTCAGAATACCTCAACTCCAGATCCCGCAATACCTCAACTAAACAATCGGCATTTATTGAACAGACATTTAAGCGCAGAAAAAAGAAATTATCAGCCGCAACTTCAACTGACACAGAACACAGTCACTAACAACGATGATGCTCTACGGGGGGTTCCTGGTTTCCACAATGGACTTTCTCAAAAAAATAAATAAATAAATAAATAAAAATTATATTAACGGAGAAAAGGCCTTCAAAGTTGAACTTGAAAAATCGGGTTTTCCAGTAATTCTGGAACTGCTGAACCGATTCTCTGCAAATTTGCCGCGCATGTTTTTCTGTTACGATCCACTAATAATTGATTCCCCCGACTCGATTCAGTGGCATAATGGAAGGGGGACTGCCCCTTTTTCCCGCCTTCACTTTTTACGACATCGGAAATTTCATCAAAATGTAGCATTTTTGACTTTTTTTTAGTAGGAAATTTAATTCGGATACGTCGTTTTCGATATATTAGAGGTTTTCGGGAAACACCAAAAAAAAAAATCAGAGAGCAAAAAAAATCGGAAATTCTGAAGGAAGTTCTGATCCCCCTACTCAAAAAAAAACTTATTCAAAATAGACCGATTTTTGATATGTAGACTGCACGAGCTACACAATGACATTTTATCATAATTCAGAAACTAATGAGAAAAACCGAGTAAATCTGAGAAATTTTTTTTTTTTTTTTTGTTAAGGCTCGGTATTTTACTGTTCAACTGACACAGGTCCTTGCTTATATTCAAATTTTGGGTTAATTTAAATTTTTTCTTCTTTTACAAGAGTAATTTATTTTCTAAAATTGCACTGCGTAAAGCAGGAAATCAAAGCTACCTTCCGGTTTTGGTCAACGTTTCAAATCAAAACCAAAATTATTGCACTACTTCTCTATTCCCGTAACAAAGTATATATTTTTACTTCACTTCTTTAGCCAAGTTCAACTGACACAGAACTCAGTCACGGTCACGAATAATACCAGGAAAAAGCACTAATAAAACATTTCTTGCACACTTAAATCATTTTGGTGGGAATTTTTTGTAATTTTTTGGTGCACTAAGAATTCTGCAAACATTTAGCATTGACAATTTCCTAGTTCTCAACTCAACCTTAGTCTAAGGCCTCGAAAGGTTTCAAGGTCTCAGCTAATGCACCGACCACAGTTATTGCTACGTAACCCTATTTTATCATCCACTTTCATAGCACGATATCCTTTCAATTTTGACTCCTTCCATTAGCCATTTTGACATCTGATTAAATAAAGATGATGGTAAAACGAAACACAACAAAAAAGATGCCTATGTTGTGGATGCGCTCACACAATCAACGACTTTTACGATTTGGCAGAATTCCGATAAACCCACGGTTATTGCGTATACGCCGATTGGGATAATATTAGAGGGCGATAAATTATACAAGTTTGATTATCGGGCCGCACCAGAGCTTAAAAGCCAACCACAACAACAACAACACTACCAACAATAAAATGTCGGAATAATAATTATATGCGGAGGCATTTTTATAACCTTTTCATCAACTTGCATAAATGTATGTATATATTGTGCGGCATGGAGCAAAACAGAGCATGGTTCAATAAAAGTTACGCCGCGCAATATAAAACGTGATACAGTGTGTTTCGCTGGTTATGTCTGGCGCCAGAATGGCTATTTTGTGTAGAGTTGAAAAAATAAAATTTGGCTAAAAGTAACTATAAAAAAATAGCCCTTATAATGTGGCCGCATCATCCGTGTTGCAGTAAAAAGAATTATGGAATCGCGACGCCATCAATGATTTTACCAAGAACTGATATGAAAATCAGTTGCATTCAGTTTTGTAGTTCAACGGGATCGCTCCAGTCGGGTTCATTCAAAGTCAAGTGAAATCAAACTACATCGATATACTTCACTCGGACGTCGGCTTATATGGTGTACTAAATTAGGGTAGATCTTACTGTACGGGGTTCGAGTGAGGGTACATTTCCAATACAAAGCCCGAAGTGACATCCACTGAGCAACTAGATAGACTTATTGTGGGTCATAAAACCTATAACTTGGGCACTTGTGAATGTAATCGCAAAGGACAATAAGAAGATGGCAGTTTAGAATAACTCTTCAATGTAGTCATTAAAACTGACTACATTGACACTGATCAGAAAAATCCATATAATCAAAATTGTAATTACTCTTTGTCATTTTTGGGTTTGTGGGCACGACCTTCGAAAAAATGGAATAGATGACGTTGATACATATTTCGATATTAAATTACGGCTTTGAGTCCTCTCACTGAGGAGAGGTCTCCACTGTTGGCACCTTTACATAAATTTGATTAGTCTTCAATATTTCAAGAAATATTCACGACATTCATTCAATCATTTAAGTGTCTACAATGACGTACTTTGAAGACTTTTACAATTTAAACCTTTGCGGACCCTTTTCGTTGAGACACAATGTATAATTCAGGGGTAAAACAAGTTGGATGCGGTTGAGTGCATTCATTACAGTTTTTTTCAACACACTAACACAGTCAAACACATGTAGATTTATCGCATATCCCGTTTTACTTGCGCATTAATAAAGCTGTCATTTCCTATGCTCCATTTTATAAACCCGAAGCCATCACCATAGCAGCCAACGGAAATAGTGTGAATACTCGACGTGGCTAAATAAAAAGCTAAATAACTGTGAGCGACCGCGATATTCCCCAATAACCCTATCAACGCTGCGCTGCAAATTTTTACGAGAGCCAGAACTCTTTCTATTCAGCATCATCATTTTTTGCCACAGCATGTTTTATTTGATTTCGATTTTCGGGTACAACAGAGGTGTAATTTTTTGAATAAAAACTAATGAAACTGGAATAAAATGAAAATTCGGAAAAATCTCCATTACGGGAAATGTGCCGCCGCCGGCAAAAAAATTGCCGATTTTGATAACTGGTTAATTACGAAAACATCTTTTTAATTCGAGTGAAGCTGCCTGGCTCTACCCGGAATATTTTTCATTTCGCTGGCAATTTAATAAATGCAAAAGGTCCACTCGAGCTTAATTACTTTTCGTTTGTTGTTGTCACTGATCCCGGGGATTAATTGCTGTAATTTGCGGATTTATACAAATTTTCCCTGCGCCAGGCTATAGCGGATTCCTGCTCTCGTCTTCTTTCTTTCGTTTCATAACACGAAGTGCGTTTTCCCAGGTTTCGTTTATAATTCCTTTCATTTTGTACATTATATTTTTTTAATGTTACATAAAAAGCAAAAGCCGCGCTTTTATCGACCCCCATTGGCGAGGAAAGAGAGAGGTGAAAGAAGCCTTCACTATATACACACCCTTTTAATCTCGACCCTTAATCTCGTCGTCACAATGGTTATTAAACGGCCTGTATTATTACATTAATCACTTAATTCGTTCAATGAAACGAATAATTTTTATTCCGCGGGCGAGCATCAGGCAGAAAGAGAACCTCAAGAATTTCCTAAAGGTTAAATAAAGTGACCAGCTAGGATTAAACAGGTCATGATTGCACGTACTATTTATTAGTACTTATTTATTTATTATCTGCGATTTTGATGTCATAAGAACGTAGGCATACAAAAATTTTCCAATGAGCTTGTAAATTTCTACCATCATTAAACAGGCTTGGAAATTAGTTTTTCACACTTTAGTGGACTCATGGTGAATCACGCATAGAAAATGCGCCCATTGTTTTTATGTGCACGCCTGACGTGTGGTCCGGAGGAGATCATAATTGAAGGTTATAAGTAAGACACGAGACAATTAGGTTGTTTTCTTTTTTCTAAATATATATTTTTCGGCCGAGTTTTCGACCAGCTTTCATTTTTGGTACCTACGTATGTCACGTTTAACGTGTATACGTCTCATTAAAATTGCTCTGCTTAAAAAACTTCTTCGACAATCAGGCCAGGATGATTTTAAAAAAAAAAGGACAGCAAATAAAATAATACTCATTTCGAGAAATGTTCAGCCATAAACCGATTAGTACTGGAATATCACGGCGCACTGAAAATCCATCGAGTGCAAGAAAACTTTTCCACTTCATTATTTCATGAAAATAGCTTTTCGAATATCCTACTACACCTGTCAACAAGGCAATAAGAACCTTTTCAAATTTGATTTTTACCAATAATAATACAGATTTCCACATCTTCTATAGGTGTGGTGGGATTTCGTTTAACGCACGTAACACTGATTGGCACATATTATTTGAAAGAGAAAATGCGCGAATTTTCCATCAAATCCTCTGTATGTCAGCATTGTCTTGTCAGTACATATTTGTTATGAACGTCTGCAACAATAATATTCACCAAAAGATCAAAGCGAGAACGAGAGTTTAAAATAAACTTTTCATCACAGAGGAATGGAGATTCTGAAAATTTCATTATTCCCAATAATAATAACTTTTAGGTAGGTAGGTATATTTAAGTCAGCTCCTGGAATTCCCAATTATTTTTTTCAAAGCAGTTTTTTTTGGTCGAGTTTCTAGAGTAATCTTCTTTCTGACGAGTGATGTCCAATAACCTTATGGCAATACTAGTTTTGCATTGACAAGTGACAATATTTGAGAACAAAAAATCGACTTTTGAACAGACACCATCATTTCCACTATTATTACCGTAGATACCCGTACCTGCATCAACAAAATTCCATTTGTACTTGGCATTAGAAACACAATATTAGAGCGACAATTTATAACTTAGGTGGCCCAAACCCCTTTTACATAGAATCGAGAACATTCTGTATTTTTTTGTTAGACAAATTAGAAGTGATATAAGTACTAAATGACGAAATTAGTGTCAATTTGGCAATTTCAAGTTTATCAGTCTTGAATAATTGGACAAAATCGCTGAAATTCGTGTTTACAATACACGATACTAAATTTGTAAACTAACCGTCAGTTCCACAAAAAAGATGATCAGCGATCAAGGCTGCTGATTGCAGATTAACTGAACTTTTTTCTGCTGAATGCTAGGTGATTATTGACAAAAAATGCCTGAAATCTGTACTAGACCCATCATATTTCCCTTATTGAGAGACAAACCATCACTTTCATTGATCAGTCAGCTACAAATTGAAAAACAAAAATCGCAAATCAACCAATCTCGTATTATCGGTTTTGTGGAACCCACGGTTAATTTCGAATGGATTTGTTCATTTTCAAGTTAATTTTTGTTTTCAACTCAATCAAGGTTTTTCATTTCTTAGTCCCAAATAAAAGTAACGTACCTACACTTGTTCCTTTAATCACTTCAGAAATAAACTCGTAAAAGCAACAGTACGTTTCTTTAGCAGCTGGTTCTTAATCTTGGAATATTACAAGTACGATTTTAAGTTTTTGGCAATTTCTTTGAAGCCCGCGACATATTTATTGCAGGAAATAATATTTTTATGACTGATTCAGGAATAACGACTGATTTTAAAGCTCCACGGTTTACTTCCCAGTTTATTTCAGGCTTTATATTTTGTGAAATTTGTTCTCAATAAGAAGGTGCTGAAGCCGAAACGGTTGAAATCGTCTTCCTCTTTTCCAACTTACCAGTAATTTTTCAATGAAAATTTTTAAAATTAAATGCCTGTCTTCTAATATTAGGGCTGACGATTCACAGTGAAGAATGGACCGTGTCATATCATGAATGCGGAAGAGATAGTCTTTCTTCACAGTTCTGACACTACAATGCTTCAAATACAAAAGAAGGTTTTTTTTCCGAAACTGAATTGGCCACTTGAATTAAATATTTCCTAGAAATCTTTCCAAAGTATTTTTTTCAACTAAAAAAAAATATTTTTGACCTGAACTCTCGGTTTATAACGTGAAGAACAAAGAAAGTGAACAAAATGAAGAAAGGACAAGAATTTCCTCTGAGTTCGAAAGACCACAGCTTCTAAAATACGTCCACGAGTGAAACAGGGATTTCAGTTTCATACTTGTACACTCTTTCTTTATTCAGCGTTAAATTCTTTTGGTCTAATCACGATCTGGTTTGATTATGAATCACCCTTTATGCTGTATATAATAAATATTATGTATATCGGCTATAAATTCTGCTAGATTTCAATACAAATACAGGACATTATTATAACGCGCTCAACAGTTTGATTGATTGAATGAATCGTGAGTCAAAATCCGATTTTTCTTTATCGGGTAAAAAAGAAAATCAATAGAAAATTTATAAAAAAATATTTTTCAATTTGATCTGTCGAGCACGATACTGATTACGATCGACGAACTTACTTGCAAACTTATTGAATCATAATTGTTTCTTGTTGATTTATCGCACATTCATACACGAAGAAAGATTAAATAAAATACTTTGTAGTAAGAAAACTCGAGTCATAATTATCAGAAAATATGGAAACAACTCTTTTATAAGCCAATAATAAAAGGTATGCGGCCATTACTGTCCATTCAACTGGGAAAAGCCATTTCTGATCATTTGTACTGCATCGATGTTGAATTTTATCCTGAATAATGAATAATCATCCATAACGACAACACAGCGACGACTATTTTTCAAACGACTTTTTTGCATTTTTGACGGGAAACCTTTCTTTCAATATTGTAATCTGAGTGATGTTTGCAAAAAACTAACCATTGTTACACAAGTAGAGATTTGTTTTGTGATTTATACTTCATTATGACGAATACAATAATTTGATCATTGAAAATGTGATGATCTAGCAACGTATCTTACAGGTTCATTTTTTTTTTTTATTATTAATAATAACGGTAGAGTTCACTTTTAGGCGCGATAGACTTTTGATCAGCGGTAGCTTTTGGTGCTTGATAAATTTTGCTGTAATTTTTATCTGGATATTCATTGAGGCTTGCCATTTGATCATGCACTTGCACAATGGCACAACATGTAAATAATAATTTTAACTTATCAAAATTGTTCTTCCGTAGCAATTTTTGTGCGTTTTATGAAATTTTTGCTTCAATTTCAAATTATCGGCCACAAGATTTTGTACTTCAACTATCCCTTATCTTAGTTCTTTCCTTGGGGGTTTGTGAAGCCTGTGACTGACCTTAAATAAGTCCAGAACAATCCAGAATTTTACAGACCGATTTATTTGTCTATATGAAATGCCAAAACAGTGCTTTCATCAAAAGCAAACACGATTTCGTTATCCCTTACACATCTTGTTCAATTTTAATTCAGAGATCTATCAATTCAGCAACCTATCCCTTTACATAATATCATACAACATAAAACGGTATCAAAATAAAACTTTGATGAATCAGCTATTTTAGAGGCACGACACAAGATTTTTCATTTATGACGGGCGCGCTTATTCTGGGTTGAACCAAAGTTATTTTGATTCCAAACATTTCAAGCTTTTGGCAATTTTGCCGGAACCTGACATTTTTACTGTGGGCAGTAATTTTTATGACTAATTCAAAAATTATATGATCAATTTTGAAGATTTATTTGCCCCGTTTATTTATTTTTCGTCCATTTATTTTCGGGCTTTATAAAAATTGCATAGTCATCAATTCTTGGCCAATGTTTGGTACTTTTCAGCACGAGCACTAAACGTAAATTTCAAGTTATATTTTCAACTGGAAACATCTTTCGATAGACTACAACCTGAACTAGCAAAGCACATTTTTATAAGATACTCATTCTTTTACTGAACTTGGCTCAAAACTGTTTCTCATTCAAAAAAACAGGAAAGAATCAACAGAAAATTTTCCTTGGAATTTTCAAGACGCAGTTCACATGTTCGGCAACGCAGCACGCACGGCGCCCCGTGACGTGTTTATCCCATCAAATCAAATTTTGTGAACTTTTCCCCAACCAATAACGACACACGATTGACAGCGCCAAAAACCAACAATTCCATCCGGTGTGTTCGAGAGTATTTGCCCAATATACACAGGATCAATAATAATAACAAATCACAATAATCGCACTGATGTTACAAAAAACCCGGCTTTCTACTCTTTCGGACGCGCGACGGTAAAAGCAATAATGGTCGCGCGAGAGAACTGTTGTAATATCCCGGGGAAAAAATAATCAACATTACATGAGCAATAAGCATTACAAACAGGATATAATACTGGAAAAAGCACTCACATTACAAAAACCTGCGGTAATTGTCCAGTTGTTGTAGTAGAGTAGGAGCGCACCGGCTTCGAAGGGTTGTAGTAGTAGTAGTAGGTAAAGTGTGTAGAGGATAATCAGTAATCACTCTCGCGGGTGGCGATAATAAAAGCACACGCAATCCAGGGGGCGCAGAAGACGACGAAGATTGTCAAAAGCTATTTTTTGTGTGAGAGCAAAAATTTTCCAACACTTTCGGCTGTTTTTTTTTTTCGTCAAATACTGACAAAAATAGTTTTTGGAACACGCGCACTTGAAGAAAACTCACTGCAAAACCTGGACGATTTTTTGCCGGCAAATTTCCAGGTGCTCTAGAGGCGTCGTAGGGGCAGAGATCTCTTTTTCGAAGACAAAATTCAAGACGACAGCAGGTGGTTGAATATTTGGATGACGTTTTTCTGATGTCGTGATGTTGATAACCAAAATGTTGTATGTTGAGTGTTGATTTTTTCTTCTTCAATATAATAATATTGTTTCAATATAAAGTGTGTTTTGGTGTGTGCGTCTCTCGAAACTGACACACAGACTGGTTCTGAGAAAGCGTCGCGGGCAAGCTAAGCGGTCAGGCGATAGCGAGGGACTGCTCGTCTGCCGATCGCGACATGCCGTCGTCGTGAGCGTCGCGTTTTCGCGTCCCGGTTTGGCGCACGCGTGCAGAAAGCCGCGGCGCGCCGAAAGCGGCGCCGCGGGGGGCGGCAAAGTCGGCGAGGGGCCCCGCGCGCTAGCGGGGAGCCAACGCCAACTTTGCGAGAAACCCAGCAGCAGCGGTGCCGATTCTGGCCTCCAGCAGCAGAGAGAGCGAGAGAGCCGCGGCAAGGGGGTGATGGCAAGCGCACGGTGGTGAGTTGCGCAATTCCGGGGCACCGCCGCCGCCGCCGCCGCCGCACGACCGTCCCCCTCCTCACCCCTTTTCCCATCCTCTACACGGTCGCTGTCTCTTGGCGTTGTGGAATTTCGCCGACGAGCGTGACACGGACGGACCGACGGACGGATGGTCGGTCGCGACTAATTATACGCAAGAATTGGGCGAAAATCCGCCGCGAGTTATCGCGGGGCGGCGGCGGCGGGGACGTGGGATTTTCTGTGAGACGGCGGCGGTGACGGCGACATCGGCGATTTTCCGATTACGTATCGCCGTCGCCGCCGCCCAAAAGAGAGCACACAACGCCGTCACCGCCAGGCCATAGGCTAGCACCCCCCTCTCTGGAGAGGTCCCCGCGGATCCTGTCTGTCTGCCTTTTCCATTCCGGCTGTCGCCTTCGGAAATGAACAAATAAAACTCTACCAACGCGGATAAACATTTGATATTTGCAATAAGACGACGACACCTTGAAATCCTTGGAAATGCCTCATCAGTTCATTTCGTTGCATTTTCCTTGACGATTATTATTTGATGAAGTAGAAGAACTATTTTTGTTCATAACATTCCCGTCTAAAAACGATAAAGTGACGCATTTGTGAACTTGTGATGAATTATTAGGAAATCGGCACGAATCCCATGATTTCTATAATAATGTAATAATGATGAATGTTTTCCTCTTTATCGCTGAAGTTTTTACCATAGGAGTTTACCCGTTTATTGTTCAATTTTAAATACATGGAAAAGTGCGATTTTACTTAGCACAACACCCGGACTTTTCACCAAGAATCGAACCCGAGACTTCCACACACCGCAGGCAGCCACACAACCGCCTGCGCCACGGGGTCGTCTTGATTAGACAATCGGATTCCTCCGGTCCGTGCCAGTTCTGAGCTGACCGTTGAATGGCGGCCGAAGACACGATCAGGAATCCATTGCTGGATCAACAACTTGAGCGAATCACCTCGGTTGTATCTCCGGCATTTCCGACAGCCGATTAGATAGAAATCGTGTGCCCTAGACCTTCAAAACCGACAGAACATTTCTCTGTGAACCGAATCATGTAAATTGATGAAAATCACGGAAATAATGTTTCGATGCAAAATTGACCGTCGCGTCGTCTTGAACAGCTTGATAAAATTCCCTTTCCTCAACGGTTTTTCACAAAGACTTCGAATCGCTCCTAAAGTTTTCTTATACATATCGTATACAGAGTGTGCACATGTAAATGTTTCTCAAAATGAACACTTGTATCTTATTGAATCATTCGATACAGCCGTTTCTTGATTACAAATAAATTGCTTGTCAAAGGTCAAGAATGGCTCTAGATTTGCTTCAATTCCAAGCAAGGATGTCTCTGGGAAAAAATAATCGACTTCCAGCGAAAGTTGATTGCACCTTATGATAAAGCTCTCCGTCGGCTGCAATGCGCTATGTCGACTTTTGTCATCATCAACTTTACGTGTTTGTTGTGTCAATACACAAGATGTAATTACTTTTATATAAGTCGTATATGGATATTACAGTTAATGTATTTAAGTTGACACTTGTCAAAATTACTACAAAAATTACAAAAAATTCACAATTTGCAATGAAAAAAACCAAGTCAAATAGTGCACAACACTCGTGGCTGGTTACACAAGATGCTTTCCGACACTCAGTCTCTAAATGCTAAAGGAAGAAGGTTGATAAGTGTTAATTTTGTGAAGTCGTGTAATCTTTTGGAAAACATTCAAACATTTTTTCCTCTAGGTTTTCATACATTTGGGAAACGGCTTTCGACTTTTGATCGAATTCTGTTTCCCTGATTGAATTCTATTTCCCAAAGAGTTCTTGACCTTCACTTTTCCAGCCCAACACGAATGAAAGTCTTATGATCGTGCTAGAAAATGTGCAAAAACATCTAGGTCGGCGATCCCCGATCCGATAAATCCAACCAAGATGCCTGCGCACTGATGAGGCCCCAACAGGGGCGAAACACGTGTTGGTGGAGTTCTGGTCTGATGGTCCGGTGCTGTAGCACAGGTAGCAGTCCAAGAGCTAGGCTATGTTCATCACGTACATTAGGGACGTGCATACTCAACACCATTTTTGTTTCAAAACGATTCGACAAAACGCCATCACCTGATTAAAGCTAGGAGCAAACATCCTGAATAATTTACTATGAGCAAATGCCAGTATCGAAAGTAATCTATTATTTCTGTCAATCAAATCATCGTCGATCCAACGAGTCACGCCGCCCTTCATCCAACAGAATTCAATTGGGTACTGCCACTGGCCTACGAATGAATTTCCATAAAAATCACTATGAATATGACATGAACCACAATCGATTATCAAAAATATACTACGAATTCCCGCATTTCTTGAAAAAATACAGAATTCAATGTGAGCCAGTTTTGACTTTTTTCAAACACCTGGCATCTGCGACGGCTACCTTGAGCCCCCAGTCCTTTCGATATAGTTCAAGTGACCAGACCTCAGTCATTCTGATGAATCGCTATTTTTTTCTGAGCTCAATGAAAAAATTCGGAATTCCTTGGTAATATATAAAACGAAGTGTGAAACAAAAGATTGTCTAGTTAGCTACCACCTATCGCTAGGTTATTTATTCAACATGAACCTTTTGACCTTTTTATTTCAATACCATAATACTATTATTATAAGTCTGCGTAATTACACTAATTTACACCACTGCGACCTTGACTTGACGCATTGTCCCTTTTCAGTTTTCTTTCGGCCTCGCTCCCGGTTTTGCCAAAAGAGTGCAGTTGTATTTGCATAAATAATTAGAATTTGCATAAATAATTGGAAGGAAATGCAGGTAAATGCAGCTTAAGAGTAACTCAGTGATATTCCCAGGTTTCTATCACTGAATTTTACAGTAGTTACTTTGGTAATTGGTTGCAGTAAATCCCTTATTTTTGAGACTAAAATATACAAATCGCATTTCGGGACATAGTCAGATTATATGGAACTTACTAACTTATTTAGATTCAGTATAACAACGGCAACATTTCTCATAGAACCAAATCATCTTCTCGAGCAGCAGTCAGTTTTATGGCCAAAGCTCAACAAAGGCATTTGAATCGCAACTAAAGCGACAGTACAAAATGTGAGCACATTTACCCAGAATAACGAATCGCTAGCTAACTAGCAATAAGAGACATAATAAAACTCCTACTGAATTCCTTGAAATAACAAAGTGAGTCTTTCATGTATAACCTATACTATTCCAAGAATGCCACATATTCACATATTATAACTTGTAAAATATCTCGAGAATATAATACACAACCCTCAGAGAAAGACCTATTTCAAAGCACCACAGCAAGTGAAAATCCACAAATATCTAAGCCGTCTCGACGTCGACGACGCCGTCGACGTCCTTGTCGAGCTGTCGCCAGCGTCTTCACACAATTACTACATAAATTACCTATATTTTCCGACTTCGACGCCGCCAATCCGTCATCAATAGTGCATCGCTGAATTCATCAGAGACACATCACCGGCACACACCAATAACGACGTCGTTATCGTTTCGCATCCGTGAGTTTTATTTACCTGCAACAACAAAAAATACATATGAACGTTACGATCAGACAGAACTAATTAATTGTGCACACACTACAACGTGCAGCAAGCAGCTTGATTGAACAAACACACCACAAATCGTTGTTGAATTAATCAAAACAAAAAACAAAAATCACAGGCAGTCTCTAATTCAAATTGCGCATCAAGACTCAGCAGTATCATCTACCAGCCCAGATTCTCGAATGAAACTTTCGAATATAAACCGCACCACCAAACTGAACGTCCGTCAACAAAAGCCACGATTTATTTCCTACTTTCCGTTGCATTAACATCAACAAAAGCTCCCCTGAATAAGTACATAAAATACGTAATGTCGTTCAAAAGCTTTGTGTAATTCATTTGAAGCTGCGAGCAGTTGTATTTTTGTATAAATAAAATGGTTATTTAGTTTGAAAGTGTTGGGGCAACAAGGGAGGTGGTGATAACTAGAAAGAAAATAAACTGTAAGAGCCGTATTACATTATACAGTACACTTGTACCAGAAATTGTACAACATTTCTTGTGCAATCTTAACTGGATGGTTTTGAAACTCCCCGATCAGCTTGCTCATGCCGCTGGATGGGTAGGCAATCCATTATACTTCTATTTAATTCAACTTATTGGAATTCAATCACGTTTCCCGCTTTTGGAACCGCCTGGCCAATTATCATTTAGTATCAGGACGCCATCCAATCAACATGTGGATACCAGCAGCTGAACGCTAAAACAAAGTTAATATTTTCACAGGGGGTCAATTCCAATTATTCAGCTTTTTCGCGGTTCTCAAAGTTTAGCAAATCGTAAGTTCTAGGTCTGACCCACTAGGTCCGGCTCTCCGTTCACCGGGACCACAACGCCATCGTCCAAATGGTCCAAGAGCACGAATACCTTATTTATGAAGGATACCCAACAAAAACCACGACAGGAACTGTGACTAAGTGTTAAAGGAGACACCACCACATGTAAGCAGATATAACGTATGTAACAAAAGTTTTCGGAAAAATTTCGGAGCCGAGCAGCCATGACTAAACAATGAAGTATCAATTCACCGTTTGGCACAAACAATTTCTGGATATTGTGTTTTCAATTGACAGTTCAAGTTTTGCAAGAAAGTTCTGAAAAATGTCTTACAAGCTAGAGATGCGAAAGAGCATCTATAAGCTAGTTGGACGGCTACCTAAATGTGAAATAGTTACCTTATTGAGGGACCAAAATATCTCCAAAACAACGATTTATCGTACGATAAGTGGGTGTGAGGAAGGAATCCCATGTCTCAACTTGCCAAAAAGTGGAAGTCCGAAGCAGACAATATCGCCAGGCTGGTGAGAGGAGCAGCAGACCAGGTGGGGAAGTCAATTTGAAGATTTGGACGGCGCTTTCACGTTTCTTACACGACTGTGCATCGGGAATTTCGTAGTGGAGGCTTATCTTATCGTAAAAGACGTAAAGGTCCAAAATACGCGGCAGCTCAACTACAGAGAATACCTATCTGCTGTCGTGCACTGAGGGGCCTGCACTTCACCAAAAATTGGGTAATTTTTGTAATGGACGATGAAAAATATTTCACCCTCGGGAACAGTGAAATCAAGAGGAACGATGGGTTTTATACCAAGAATGTAGAGAACTGCTCAAATGAAGTAAAATTCAAGGCAAAAGCCAAGTTGCGTCGTAGGATCTACCAAAAGATTGATGAAATCGATGTTGCTTCCGTCCAAAGTCTCATGCGACAAGTTAAGACCAAACTGCGGGCCATCGAAGACAATGGACTTTTATCAATTCCGTGACTTATGTTTTTGAATAACTATAGATGTAAGATTGATATGTTAAAACTATTTTTGAAATTATATTATTCCCGCAGTAGATGAGAGGTCCTCGAAGTTTTTCCGAAAACGTTTGTTACATACGTTAGAACGAACGCGCAAAAGCTTCATCCAAGTTCTAGGTTCAACCCATCAGGTCTAGAATCCCGCTTTCCGAGGTCACAGGCGTCAACAGAGGGTGAGAACACTCTGAGGCTAGCGCTCATCGATCCCAAGCATCCAATCTTCAAGGCTTAGTCTCAGCTGAAGAAAAGCAGGGCTCACCCCTAGAGGGAGTCAAGTCTCATTCTAGCAGTCAGCATACCTTGGAAGGGGCTGAGTTTGACACAGCAGTCTGGGCTCATCGGTACTAGATTACAAGCGATCGAGGCGGGTATCTTCAAGTGATACCCCATGAAGAGCCTGCAGGTCCTCTTCCCAAGAGATACCAGCACAAAGTGAGCAAAACTCAAAAATGCGGGCGACGACGTCCCTTCATAGACCTGTTCATAATGGCGACAGTGACCGGAATCACTGCGGACGTAGCGCAAGTCTGGTCAGGGCTATACGGCATTACGATATGCGGTTCAAGCAAGCTCCATGGTAGGACCGTAGGACCCCATAAAAATAGTTTTCTGTTGCTTTCGCTTAATTCTTGCGTGGAAATTGAATCGTTGGCGCCCTCTTTCAACCATCTCTCGACTCAAAGCCGCATCCAGTCTGACACAACTTGCATTTATTGATTTTTCTCGTCCATTTTTGCCCAGAATTAACGACTTCAGTTCCATACAGCAAATTCTACGAATATTGTATGAATGCTGGCTAGCTCTCAGACTGTGAGGAAAAAACTAGAATGTGCTCTATTTTCAGTCCAATTCGACTGCAAGCATGCGCATCACGTTGGCGATGTTACATGCTTCATCGAGCCGTCACTTTAGACAGTTGTAACAAATACATGCGTCCAGCTTAGGTGTATCTAAGGTGTAGTGGCATGCGAAAGTTCAAGGTTAGTTAAAGAAGTGGTACAACTTGGACAATTCTCTCCTACGACTTGTTTGGTTCCACTGTGACAGCACCCAGCTATCGTTGTTGTGAGAAATCGAATGTCCAGCGTTATAAATTCGGAACGTTAATTGGCACTCACTTCAAACCAATAATTAATTAATAATCGACTGAGCGATTGATTGAAACCGAAAGAGAGTAGCTGGCCATTAATTTCGCCGTATACCCACAGACAACACACAAGATGGTCTGGATAATGTTCGACGTCCGGATTTTCGTGCGGAGCGCGCATTGTTGCGTACAAAATATATTTCGTTTGGGGCATAGTTAAAGGCGAAATGCGTGTGTCTGTATCAGTTCCTGTTATCTCTCCCGAGCTTTTCCTCTATAAATATTCTTATCTACTTGGCGAAACCATTTACTTATGGAAATCGGCTTTTATCGCGCGCGTATCTGAACGCAGGCGGCGGCATCAGAAGGAAGTGTGCTGTCATTTCTGTCATCCATTCGACAATTTTCCGTAAGCGAATATTGGCGCGGATACACACGTCTCGGTATATAGCATATTCTTGGCAAGCATCCTCTGGGTATGTGCAATTAGCCAATCGGGAAGACTCCGGGTGCTATACGGGAGCCCCGGCGCACTTTCAAAACAACAATTTCCTTTTTACGGGCGAGGTCCGGTCAAATTGAGTTAGGAACCGGGCCCGGGTCAAGGCGAAGGATCCTGCTGTATAGGCGCTCGGTGGCCGGAGCCAGACCCGAATTTGGGGAAATCCTGCTGTGCGAGGGTGAGCGGCAGCAACCCAGAGGGTGGTTTACACCAGGTATACTCTCGGAAGTCGTGAAATTTTAAGAACGTACATAGCGGGCGGCGGCGGCAGTGGTGTTAATTAACAAAAAGAATAGACGCACCGCGAGGACAAACATTGAAACCTTTCGAGCTCAATCGTTATTTTATTAAAGAGGGTCCGTTCCCTCTGTTCGTTTCGATTCCTACCGTTCTCGCGTTCTCTCTGCTATTGAGATCGGAAAGTGTTAAATTTTTCGCGTGGAACTAATGAACTCACAAAGCCCGGTAGGTACAACTCCATCCATGAAAGACCGGGTATATAATCGAATATTCGGAATATTATCCGTGTCTCTCATGATGGGCATGGCGAGAACGCGCGCTAAAGCGTGCACGGTTTCTCTCTCCTTTATTTCTGGATAGAAATCACATCAGCATCCAGCAGAGCAACCATCGAGCAGTCAGTACTGCTGGTAGTAGTACTGGTAGGCATCGTCGAGCTCCAATAAACAATAATATATAATCTATACAGTATATTGCACACAGTAACCGGTGAAATGTTTGTGATGATTACGTCGCATTAATAATTCATGACGCTTAGTCATCCAAAGACAAACAATAGTGAAAATATTATTTAATCGACAGAGAACTAATTCACGGTCCGTTTACATAAACTGCGCTCGCTCTCCGTTGGTTGCCGCGCTGGTGCGGTCAAACGACGTGGGAGTATAGCTGCAGTGATGCATTCGACAAACCTACCTGTGTTACGCACGAAACTAAAATAGACTTGGAAATTACCTGGGATCATTTCAAATTTCAACGTAAGCGTGGGCTTTATTGAATTTTGGATTTGTCACCAAACGTGACTTGGTCGAGTAGCGACATCTGCCCTCTGGAGGCCGTATGGCATCCGCTCCTTGACGAGACTTATGGTAGCCCTACACTGAGCATCAAAAGCTGCAGCTTTTTTAGCTGCTGAGTTCTGATTGGACCTGACGCCTGTCATTGCTGTCAATGACCAACATGTGACCAATGAGAGCTCGGCAGCTAAAAAAAGCTGCTGCATTGGATGCGCAATGAGAGGCCACCATTATAGTGTTGCTTGAAGCATGCTCAGAGGGTAGTTTGTTATTCAGTAACGCATCCAACCAAACACTACGTTTCAACGTGACGTCACTGATGTAGTATTGAGAACGTGATCCTCGTGTGAGTAGATTTCATTCATTTTCAAGTGAGCAAGAACAGTGATTTTTCACTGAAAACATGCAGTTGTGATTAAATTTCTTCGTAAAAAAAAAACTTGTCCCGTACGAGCGGGGTACATATTGAAATGATCATTCAGGTACATTTGAAATCAAGTTCATTTCCGGCGAGGCCTATCGCCAAATCTGTGGTGGAACCACGAACACTTGACAGCAGTAGTTGTCGATCTCGACAATTTCGCCTTTCCTCTCTGCACCCTTCACTCTTTTGCTTGCTTGAGTTGAAGGGTGAAGAGTGCAGAGGGGAAAGGGTAAATTGTCCAGATCGACAACTGTCGAGTGTTCGTGATCCCAACACTTATTCCCAGAGTGATTCAGATTCGTGCACTTTTGCTGCAGCCTTTAATTTTTCATTTTTCTACTGTATCAATTTCGAGTCTTTATTCTTGTTCGCTCAAGCTCTAACTTCAACATGAGCCTCAGATTCCAAAAATTGCTCAACAAGGAAGCAAGTTATGAACGAAAAACCAAAAAGTCGCAATTCTTTCAAATCACTATGGTTGAAAAAATAAGTGCGACTTCGCGATTTCGCCATGTTGCCGCTTTATTTCATTGACAGATAGAGTCGCACTTAATTTATGTTTTTAAAAATGTCTACTGAAATTTGGCTCACCGAACTTTGAAATTAAAGTCAAATGACCTGCGTCTACCGTTTGGTAAACTTGTTTCATTTTATTAAGGTCTAGTAATTGTTGGCGTGGTGCCTTGGCCTGCCGACCTGTCCTTCCGGTGCGCAGTATAACGTCATAATCAGCCCACAAAATTTACGATAACTTCGTAACGGCTTGGAATTTTTCGATGCAATTTTGACTAAAAATCAACTAAAGCCATCCCACAGCTATATGAATTTTATAATTGACACAACATTTTACCCGCAGTCTCCCTCAAACAGAATAGCCGAATAAATGGCTGACGGTTTGGTTCAAAGGTCTGGTTGACGAATCCGTGGTTGGCGGCAGCGAAAAGTGACAGTTTTTGCCGACCTAAACACCATCTGGTGAGATGTGCGGAAGCGGAAGCTGAGCCCTGCCTCAAACGCGCCGGTCGCTTTCTATTGGCCGATTTCTTGGTGACGCTGAAGCGATTCTCAACAATCACAAAATTTCACGAAAAAGGCGCGATTCCAGATATCGACCCATAATTTTCTATCAACTCAGAAAAGTCATTTTCACAAATCTACTTTGACCTAAATTTGTCAAAAAATATGAACTTTCGTGATTTGTGGTTCAATTGAGCAAACTCGATATGTGGTCACATCCCTGTTGGAGCGGCTCATCAGCGCGGAGGCATTCAGGTCCGGCGGTCTGATGAAGCAACAGTCCAAGACCCTCAAAGTACCCAAATACTATTGGTTAGCTATAAGCAAGCAAGCAAGCAAGCAAGCAAGCAAGCAAGCAAGCAAGCAACAAACACATACTCATGAAATGTGAGTTCCAAGGCGTTCTGCGATGTAATCACCCGAGGATCAGGCAGACCAAGGAATATTTTAGATTATTACTCAAGAGTAAATTAGTGACGTTGCGTTGCCTACCAACGTACACTCTGATAGGTTGTTGCCAAGACAACATGCCACGTCACTAAATTGTATCAAGTATTCTACGTGATATCGTGATCGAGCCTCTTAGCCCATGCATTTTAGATCAAAATTGACCAAAACCTGGAAAAAAATTACGTAAGTTTGAAAATTTGGAGAACGCTTCCACTTTAACCCTTCAACCACATACTGGAAGTCCTAAAAAATCCTATGTCCGCTTCATCGGTGTTTGGCGGCAAAAAGGTGTAAGTGACAATAATTGAGAAACTATCTATTAGAATACGCGATGACGCTTCGATCCAGCTGAAAATTGCTGAAGATGGTCTCCTCGGCTAGTTGAACAACATATTGAAATTCCTAAAAAATCCTATATCGGCTTCATCGTTTTTTAGCGACAAAAAGGTAAAGTGACATTGCTTTGCAAACTAAGAATTAAATCACGCGTTGAAGTTTCAATACAGCTGAAAATTGCTAAAAATAGTCTCCCCGGCCAGTTGAACAACATGTTGGAAGTCCTAAGAAATTCTATGTCCGCTTCATACTTCTTTTTTCAGCGGCAAAAAGGTATAAGTAACACTGTTTTCAAAACTATTCAATAGGGTATGTGACTGTGTCAGATTTTAATGGTTTTATGTCTTTGTTATGAGCAAGTGAAAATTGAAATGTAGCTTGTGCAACATTTCTCGATGATACATCGATTAATTGATGAGAAAAGTGAAATTAAAAATTAAATTATTTTAAATCAATGTCACGTGACCTAAAACGCGCCACGATTGGGTGTGACGTCAATCTTCATATCTGTCATTTCTCATCTGTCACCGGAGATGTCACGTAGCCCGTAGCGTGTGACGAAGCGTGTCGGTGTTTTCAATTACACCTGAAAAGAAAATGTGATCCAGGTTTCTCGAGAGCGAATAGCAGTACGCTGCCTCAAATGGACGCTGTAATGGTTGGGCAGTTTTTTTCTCGTCATAATAAAACTGTAGGCACATTCACTAAAATACGGTAGCCTAAAGTCTGACCACTAACTTCACTTTTAATAACATAACCTCAAATCTCAAATTGTGTTTTAGTATCATTTATCGATTATATAACACATATGATACTTGATATAATTAAAGGTACCTACCTACCAAGCTCATATACCTACATCAAAATGGTTTTCACAAAAATAGATGGACGACTCCGAAGATAATCCATTTGGTTGGATCCCTTCTTGCAAGTTTCAGCCACTTCCTTCTCATGTGTTCTTTTTTGGGTACCACAATGAAAAGTTAATGTGGGGAACTTCTTCCCGTGTTTTTGCAAAGAGGCACCACACACCAGTGATATGATTTTCCACTCATTGTTCTCCAAACAGAACAGCGTCCTTGCGAACATGTGATGGTTTGTTTACATTCGCGAATGACACTTGACAGTTTATGAACTGTGACGTCACAATGGCCGTTGACTTTCATAAAGCGTTTGGGCACCAAATATTTTAGCGAAATAAAACAGATTTTTTTTACGTAAAATAAACATGCTTTGAACCAAATAAATACTACTTTCAGTGGAAACCAAGCAATTAGAAATTATTTAGACCAAAATTGAAAAACCGTCACATACCCTATTAAACACGCGGTCAAGTTTTAATACAGCTGAAATTGGCCGAAAATGGTCTTCTCAGTCAGCTTAACAACATATTGAAAGTCCTAAAAAATACTATGTCCACTTCATCGGTTTTTGGCAGCAAAAAGGTTCAAGTGACATTTTTTTGGAAGCTATTTATTGAAACATGATTTGAAGCTTCAGCATAGCTGAAAGCTGCTGGAAAATAGTATCCTTTGTAAGTTGAATAACATACTAAAGGTCCTGAGAAATCCCATGCCCGCTTCATGATTTTTGGCGGCAAAAATGTACAAGTGACATTATATTGTAGACAATTTTTTTGAAATACGGGATTAAGTTTCAGTACAGCTGAAAATTGCTAAAAATGGTCTCCTTTGTTAGTTGACTGTACTAGTCCGAGTAGACTATTTTCAGCAATTCTCAACTGTATTGCAGCTTCAACACATATTTTGAATAGTTTCAAGAAATGATCTTATACCTTTTTGCCGCCAAATGACGATGAAGCGGACATAGGATTTCTTGGGAATTTTAGTATGTTGTTCACATGATCAAGGAAACCAGTTCCAGCAATTTTCAGATGAATTGGAACTTTAACGCCTATTGCAATGAATAATAGTTTCCAAAACAATGTCACTTATACTTTTTTCCGCCAAAAAACAATGAAGCTAACAAGGATTTTCCTAATATTTTTAGTGTGTTGGTTCAACTGACCAGGGAGACCATTTTCAGCAATTTTTAGCTGTATCAAAACTTCAACCCGTATTTTAATAACTATTAACAAAAGATAAGTTCACTTATACCGTTTTGCCGCCAGAAACTAATGAAGCGGAGAGAAGATTTTTTAGGACTTTCAATATGTTGCTCAACTAGTCAAGGAGACTATTTTCAGCAATTTTCAGCTGTATCTAAACTTGACCGCCTGTTTGATTGAACAGTTTCCAAAACAATGTCACTTACACCTTTTTGCCAAAAAACCATGAAGCGGACATAGGATTCCTTAGGACTTTCAGTATGCTGCTCAACTGACCGAGAAGACTTAATATTTTCACCTGTATCAAAACTTCAACTCGTATTTTATTGAATAGTAAAAAAAAAATGTCTCTTATACCTTTCTGCCGCCAAAAACCAATGAAACGCACATAGGATTTTTGAGGACTTCTATAGTATGTTGTTCAACTGACAAAGGAGACCAGTTTCAGCAATTTTCAGCTGTTCTAAAACTCCAACTCGTATTTTAATAACTAGTTTCCAAAATAATGTCATTTGAACCTTTTTGCCGCCAAAAACCAATGAGGCGGAGAGAGAATTTTTTAGGACTTTCAATATGTTGTTCAACTGACCGAGAAGGTCATTTTCTGAAGTTTTCAGCTGTATTGAAACTTCAACGCGTATTTTAATAAATAGTTTCTAAAATAATGTCACTTACACCTTTTTGCCGCCAATTCCGATGAAGCGGACATAGGATTTTTTAGGACTTTCAGTATGTGGTTAAGGGGTTCAAGTGGAAGCTTGTTCGATTTAATTTTTAAACGAAGGGGATCTCGTGAAGCGTCTTACCGCTAAAATGACAAGTGCAGGACGCAAAATTTCATGCTTCAAGAATTCAGATGTTAGAGTACAGTCGCCTAAAGTGCACCACGTTATAATTTGGACTTAGTTACTGCCTGGCAATGTTATGAAATTGTTATGGATCTCCGTTAGGACGGTCCTACTGAATTAATAATAATATTCATAATATCAAATAATATCAAACGCATCGGATTTGTAGATTTGTGAAGAGAGGAATCATTCGAGAAAAGCTTGTTGAAATAAACGCACGGAACACTTTCTGGCTTTTTGATCCTAAGCTCCCAAAAACAATATCAATTCGTCTAGGACAGTCGGGGCGTAATGTATATTCGCTTGGAACAGAAAATCTGGACGAGGGCCGGGGAACACATTGACGTTGGAATAACAAAGGAAAATCGCTGTAAATGCATCGTAGGACCGCGCCCCGCCCCCGCGTTCATCATAATATACGTAACAGCGAATGATCTGATGTGAAATAACTGCATTAAATTGTCTGGCAAAGCTTTTGTGTGTGTTTGAAACCGATATATTTAAAGCTGAAGTTAATGCGCCCGTCGTATTAATAACTTGGCCATTCATCCCCGCGCGCGCCGTCGGGTTATCAATACAAAATCGATTCCGAGCCGCGAATTAATTAATACGTTCCTACTCATAAACCTTTCTAAAGCAGTCCATTGTTTCAACCAAATAAATTTATATTATACCTATACGTATACCCTGGTTGGTTGTAGCCGGTACCTGTAGTACCTTTCCAGAGCTCAAGTCAATTATTTAGCATTATGTGCATAGAACACACTTTGTTCGCTACAATTTATATAGATGATGATGATACACCAAAAGCTCATGGGGATATTATATGCCGTCAATTACCGCGAACAATATTTTTAATATAATTATATTATAATGCTTTATTGTCGTAAAATACAGCCAGAGTATACCACTAGGATGGGTCGTTATCTCGTAAAATAGACTAACGTATGATAGCTATCGTGAAGTCAGCGCTGTAACTGGTTCAAATATCGATTGTATTGGGTGGAAACTGAAAACTTTGCGAAACCACCACCTTTTCTTCTTGTTGTTTGTTTTTCATCAGCTATATCCAAAGCGCGTTAATCGCCGTGTTAGTGTGTCAATAGTAATCGAATAAAATGCTGCTATCGTGCATTAAAATTTCAAAGTCCCAGCAATTTCAAAACTGCCTTGTTCAACTTTCATAATGGGCAGGTATGGTATCTGGACCTATTTATTCATTGAGTCGATTTATTGAATTTACTATTAGTAAGCTCGAGCATGGGCATGGATATCAATAATAAACGTGATTCAGTTAGCTCGAGTGTATATTGGATTTTGTTTTGGAGTTTTGTTGTACCAGGGGATATGAGTTTGGAAGTGACGTATTTCAATGGAAAAAAAAACCAACTGAAATCAGTAAACCTCTTTATGATTTCTTTGTCATCTTTTATTTCTGTTCTATTGTATTTTACTTCCCCGACCCACCACGCAACGAAAAGGGGAAGTATGTCATATGTTTCGTCCTTGGTTAAGACTCATCCGGAGAACCGAGACTGAGGGATTCAAAATAACTGAACAGGATTGCAAAATTATAAACGTGATCATTCTCCTTTTGCCTATTTTACTTTTCTTTTATCCAGCTGACTTTACGTTACATAGTTGAATACATTCAAGCACGCGAAGCCATTATACTTCAGAGTATGTATGGCTGAGATATGGACCTGTCAAACAACAAGAAAACGCACAATGCATTTCATCGATATGCAAATTTCAATTATGCACACAATGTGATGAAGGCGAGAGAGCAAATCCGAAGCATCATCATCAGACATCAGGAAGACACATCTTCTCTCGGTGGATATGTCTGTCTCGTGCGGGAGGAAGCTTTCCAAACTTCTGGGCGAATTTAGAAATGCAATTATCTTCGGCGAGATAAAATAATAGCCGGGATAATTACGCAAGAGAGCGAAATCTGGTGCGCCGTGCGGTGGATTCGGTCTTGCCGGCACAAAGTCTTCGCAATTTCAAAATCGTCGCATCGCGAAAAATTGTTGTTGTCACTCTACTTTTTAATACTGCAGCAGTATAGTCGAGCTCTCGTGCCAACTTCGGTACTTATTAAAATAATTTTAAATGCAAAGTAGACGATTCAAATAGCACACTGTAAAAAATGTCGCGTATGTACAAGTTCTAACAATTTCTAGAAACACATCAACAATTATTTTGTAATAAAAAATATATTTTAGCGGCGTGCAGACAGTTTGTTGAAACGTTTGTATCTATTCTGATATGAGTAAGACATGGAGTGTGAAATTGGAGAAAAAAAAGTCATAACTGTAATTAAAAGCAAAACAAACAAGGGTAGAAGCGTAAATAACGTATAGGGGTGGTTGGTGTGTTGAGTGTATTTTAATTAGCTTTAATTTTATTCTTGTTGTGGACGTGTGACGAAAAGCACAATTAGGGTGAGTCATGAAGAAGCATTTCCGTGTTTTGGTTTTCTGATCGCCGCCGCGCACATTCAGTTTAGTTCATCAGCAAAAGTGACAAAGCCATTATGAAATTGTTCTTGATACTGTGATACTTCCAACACAATTGCTGAAACTATCGGAAAATCGGTCTTTTTAAACTAAGCCACTTGAATATTATTATCAAAAATGTAAAGTACTCAACACTTGAAATGACCCACCCAAAAAAATCAGTGGAGATCGAAGTGGTACAACTCTTCAAGGAAAAGGACTAGTTCAAAAAAAAATCTGTAAAAATCTGACTTTTTACTGACTCCTGACTTTTAAAAACGTGGAGCTGTAATTTAGCTTCCCCGTCAATCAATGTGAGCCTCACAGAGGCAAAAAAGATCTTGAATTGGTCGGTTCCAAGGCAAGTTGAGTTTTGCTAATTTCTTTCGCAAGACCAGATCTCGAAGACAATCCAGATTTACATCTGTGATGGAATCCCGGCCTCAAGGCGTCTTCTTTGAAATTTCAGCTTCAATATAAGCCTTCGATTTTGAAAATCGGCGGAGCAAAAAGTTATCACCGCGAAACCTAAAAGTTGATTTAGATCACCCTGTAAATAGATAGATAGATAGATAGATAGATAGATAGATAGATAGATAGGCTTTATTCCCTGTAATAACAATTACAGAGAAACATCGAACATTTCGAAGATAGGTATACAGGGTGATTCATGAGTGACCTTACATAGACTAATGGGAGATAGAGGACTTCGAGGCGAGTTAGGATCCACTGAAGAAATTTTGTTTTCTCCATTGGTTACGAAGATACAGGGTGTTTTGTGTATTTCGTATGAAACTTTGATAAGCGATATTTCTGAAACGGCTAGAGATATTTTCTTGAAATTCATCAGTAATATTTTTCTATTGGAACTTACCCTGAAGCCATACTGGGTAAGTCAAAATCCAGGGCCGGGATTAAAAAAATGTGTCTCTTTTTTTATTTGATCAAAAGGTATATTTTTTGACCGCTTTTCTAAAAAACTGCTATCGGATTCCATAAGCTAAGGAAAAATGCTTCAAGAATCACTCTTCAATTTAGATGGCACACCTAAACCGTTTCGACATAAAAATTGAAAGTGAAATTTATGGGTAAGTTTCTATTTTTGACCGGACATAATTAACTCATTGTTTGATTGAACTCATTCAAATTCATTTGTTAGCTTGTCTCTGTGGAATAGAAGGGCTTGGTAGGAAGAAAAATTCCATAGCCGAAGATTTTTTTTGACTACCAAATCGAGTCTAATTTTGGTTCCACTCTCGATTTTGTCATAAAAAAAAGGTCGGCTCGGGAATTTTTCTTTCAACCAAGCTCTTCTATTCAACAGAGACAAGCCAAAAAATGAATTTTGATGAATTCAATCAAACAATGAGTCGATTATGTCCGGTCGAAAATGGGAGCTCACCCACAAATTTTACTTTTAATTTTATTGTCGAAACGGTTTAGGTGTGCCATCTAAATTGAAGAGTGATTCTTAAAGCATTTTTCCTTAGCTTTTTGGATCCGATAGCAGTTTTTTAGAAAAGCGGTCAGAAAATGTACTTTTTGATGGAACAAAAAAAGGGCTCTTTTTTTCTAGCCCGGCCCTGGATTTTGACTTACCCGGTATGGCTTCAGAATAAGTTTCAACAGAGAAATATCACTAGTGAATTTCAACAAAATACCTCTGGCCGTTTCAGAAATATCGCTCATCAAAGTTTCACACGAAACACACAAAACACCCTGTATCTTCGTAACCATTGGAGAAAATAAAATTTCTTCAGTGGATCCTGACTCGCCTCAAAGTCCTCTATCTCCCATTAGCCTATGTAAGGTCACTCATGAATCACCCTGTATAAATAAACGATGTATAAATAAAAGACTGATGTAAATGACATAACACAACATATTAAAATTGTACATCAAAACTCAAGATGATTAAAAAATTCCTCAACAGTGTATAAGCTTTTTTTAAGGAGATGTAGTTTCATTTTTTTGATAAAAGAGGTTCTCAGGCAACAAGCGAAACTCATCGGGCAGCTCATTGTACAGCCTGGGACCCCAGTAGCGCAGTCCTCTTGCATTATTTGTGCGGCAGAACGGTGTAGCGAAGTTTTCTCTTCCCCTGGTCTCGTATCCATGCCGGTCACCATTCTTTGCAAAAAGAAATCGGTTTTGGTGGACGTATCTGAGAGTATAGAGAACGAAGAGACTACTCAGGGTGAGTATTCTGTGCTCTTTGAAAAGCTCCGTACAACTTGTTCTGCTCTTCACTCCTACCAACGCTCTGACCGCCTGTTTTTGTAGACCGAAGACTCTTCCGACCTCCGCCGATGTGCCCCAGAAAAGCATGTCATACTGGAGGACACTGTACTCTAGCAAAGTACAGCGATCTTGCCGTCTGGTAAGTACTTATTTGCTTGATTCTTCGGAGGCAATAAACCTGTGGAGGCAGTCTTGTACACAGCTCATCCACATGTGCCCTCCACTGAAGCCGATCATTCATCAGCATGCCCAGGAAACGAATGGCGCCGACCTCCTGTCCACCATTTCCAAAGTACATTCTCTGGGTTTTTTCTTCATTGAGAGCCAACTTGTTACTGTTCAGTGTTCATCCAATTTTTCGCATCCTGGAGAGTCACCATCATTTTTCCCTCTACCTCGCCTCTTGTTGACCCGGAGACTACAAAACTGGTATCATCAGCAAAGAGATAGGTGCTAACATTAAGGAACTTGAACGGCAGGTCATTTATATAAACTGCGCAACAAATATGTTGTCGCAAGCGAAAAATTGGTCCGACTTTGGATCACAAGAACTTTTGAATGACACAAACTATTTCGATTTGGTTTTGACGGTTAGTGAGATCAGTCTTTCCGTTATTCACCTTCAGGAGGTGAAGATCAGGAAGCTTCCTGTGATATATCTACAGGGTGAAATGTAAAACAGTGCAAAATTTTAAAAAATTCAACGGACCCCTGTTCTTAGAATAAATTTTTTTCTCAAATGTTAATGGAAGGATCATGTAGCGTGATGTTTTGGCTTGCGCCCAGTTTTGAAATTTTTGGAATCGGAACTCTGGTTCTGACTTTATGATTTTTTTTCTCTTGGAGGATGCTGATTTATCCTATCGCTACAAAGAAGACTATGTTAGCTCAGAGAGCCTGTCATCATCAAAAACTGAGATTTACCATCAGCAGCAAGTTCAGGAGGTCAAAATCACAATGAAAGCTTGTTTCAATTGTAAAAATCTGATCAAATTCAATTTTTAAGGAAAACACCTGAAAACACCATTTTGAATGGACCCCCTTTTTGAAGCCTTGATCAAAGTATTCCAGATGGTCTGCGAGTTAAGTTGCTGAAAATCGTTTAAGCAACAATATTCGTGAATTGTAACCTCCCATCATCACAGTAATCATGGGCGCCCGGAGGGGGGGGGGCAAGGGGGGGCACTTGCCCCCCCCTGGCTTCGGAGCAGCTGAATAAATTCTTCCTTACGAAAAAAAAAAATTTTTCGAGAAAGGAAAAAAAAATCATTTTCGAAAGAAAAAACTTTGAGAAGGTAATTAACATTTTCTTGAATTGTTAGAGCAATTTGAAATTTCATTAGGCTTCTACCTAAATTAGATAGCTACCCGTAAAGTCATAAAATAGGTAGATAGGTAGGTAGGTAGGTAACGATCTGCCATTTGTGCATTCCAGCTACCAGCTCCACTGCCCAATATAGGGTGAAATGATTATGTTATTTTTTCCGTTTGGTATAAACACTGTAAAGAGCTTTGGATTAAAAGCAGTTTATTATCAAAACATTTCTAAGAACTAATAAGCCACTAAAAAGCTGCAGACTGGTGGGGGCAGAGGGCTGCCGCTGTGCCGCAGCGCTGCTTGCTCTACACTTGGTTATTCAGTTATCCAGTAATTCAGTCGTTATTTAGTAATTCTGATTGCGGGTGGCGATTTACCGAATTATTAAATTGTGTTATTTGTACTCATTCATTCGTGTTTCCGTGCCCTGCCATTGTTTATTTATTTGTTCTTTGTTCGTCGCGCTGTGCAATTTTTCATCAAGTAATATCTTGCGCCGTGCCATTGTTTATTATTATCGTTCTTTGTTTATTATGGACCTAGAGAATGGATATAAGAAATTTTTAAAGACTGCAAAACAAAGCAATACTTGAAATTTTCTGAACCCCTGGTTTAAAACACCAGGGGTTCTTTCAACATAATGAACGAGTGTAACAATTGACCTACCTATATCAATCATAGCAATACTTGAAATTTTCTGGACCTCTGCCTCTGGTTTAAAACACCAGGGGTTTCTTTTAACATAATGAACGAGTGTAACAATTGACCTCTATATCAATCATGGCAATAATTGAAATTTTCTAAACCTCTGGTTCAAAACACTAGGGGTTTTTTCAAGATAATGAACGAGTGTAACTATTGACCTGGCTATTTTGAAGTAAATTTTTATACATTTTGTACAAAATTACAAATTTTAATAAATTTCTCTAAAGGTAAGTTTAATTTTCAAATATATTTCCTTATTTTTCGCCCAATAATTATTATCACCATTATTATTATTATTCGAAAAAAATTTCGGCTGCGGCGCTAATCTAAAGGACTTCGCAAATTAGGCCAGGTAGGTATGTGACGTTCTCTAACTAAAGCTGGCTGCCCCCCCCTGACAAAAATCCTGCGGGCGCCCATGACAGTAACATAGTCTTTTTTGTAGCGATAGGATAAATCAGCATCCTCGAAGAGAAAAAAAATCATAAAGTCAGAACCAGACTTCCGATTTCAAAAATTCCAAAACTGGGGGCAAGCCAAAGCATGATTCTTCATAATCCGTTCATTTGCATTTGAGAAAAAAAATTATTCTGAAAATGGGGGTCCGTTGAATTGGCTAAAATTTTTCACTGTTTTACATTTCACCCTGTAGATATTTTACATGGAGCTTCTCGATTTTCACCTCCTGAAGTTGAATAACGGAAAGACTGAGCTTGCTAACCGTCGAAACAGAATGGAAATGGTTTGTGTCATTCAGAAGTTATTGTGGTCCAAACTCGGACCAATTTTTCCCTCGCGACAACATATTTGTTGCGCAGTTTAAATTAGGAAGAGCAGCGGCCCCAGTATGCTGCCCTGAGGGACCCCATGTTTGACGAACCTCTTTTTCGATGCTTTGTTCATCTATTGTACAGTCTGAGATCTGTCTGAGAGGTATGATCGAACAAGATCATTTGCGACCCTCTGACTCCATAACATTCCAACTTCTGCAGGAGAATTCCGTGACTAAATAAAAGGGATAGGCGAAAATTTGAAAAACCGTTTCGAGGTATATCCAAGTTTTAGTGCTTCCCTGGACCAGTTGAAAAAATTCCATTTTTTTTCAACAGAATTGGGAGTTATTCAAATTTTCCAATTTTTTCAGAACCTTACGCAACATCCTGCATAACAAATGTGGGGAGTATCTATGGAATAGGGTATGTGGAAAGAGAAAGTGTAAAAAGTCAGCATTTTACAGCAATACATTCTTTTGAACTAGTCCTCTTCCTTGGGAAGTTATACCACTTTGAGCTCCACTGAATTTTTTGAGTGGGCCATTTCAAGTGTTGAGTACTTCACTTTTCAACCAACCAGTTTCGCAAATTAAAAATTGTACTTTTGACAAATCTTTAGATTCTGTTACAAAGTGACTGTCACTTTCTGCCTCCACAGAACAAGTCGAATTTCGGCACTCTCTTTTCGAACTACAGGGTGATTCAAACAAGAAACCACTTTTTGGATTTTTGGTCATTCCCATTACTCAATGTTTGACCTTAATCTCGTTATGTACAAAGATATTTTATTTATTTATTTGTTTATTCATTCAATTTTTCAAGCATATTACATTGCAGGAAACATCCAACAGATAAAACCATCAACAGGATGAAAATCTAAAATTGAAGTGATTGAAAAATATTACACACAAGCCACATAAAACAATGCTTGTTACCAAGTTCAAGTGAAGTGATTTTTTCAAATGAAGTGCAACTTATTTAGTTTAATTTTGGGAATTGCGAAAAAAATTGCACAATTTTTTTTTCAAACATCTTTCTCTGACTCCCTAGTGACTTCTTATCAACGTACCGGCAAGAAAATAAGCCATTTTGGAATCGCCATGTATTATAACCTAATTCTGTTCGATAACCAAATCTTTTGCAAAGCCATTAAAATTGAAGTTTCACACTGCGCGCGCAATACGCGGCACGATTTAATTTTAGAAGTTGTTTTGATGAAGACGGTTCCTCCAGTTGGCATCGATGTTTCAGGTGAAAATGGAAACCGGCATTGAGGTTCAGGGTCCTGGCCGGAAAGTGTTCTTGCTCCTCGTTTAACTAATTTAACTTTTTGTGATTGTCTGAGAGCGCCAGCACCACCACCATCAGCCATGCTGGTGCATTTGAAAACAAAGTTAGAGCAGCTCTCCATCTCCACCTTCACCTCCTCCACCTCCAGACCTCCACCCTCCTATCTGGTTCCTGGCTTCATTCCGTTCGTTTTAATCCCCGGGTCGAGGTGAGAATTTATGTTAATACACAGATGCTGAATTTATATGCATCTCCGCGACATGACGTGCTCGCTTGATGCTTGGCTTTCGGTGCATGCGATTCAACCTCAAAGCATGGTGGTGGTGGCGGTATATGAAATTTTATGATGACACAATAACCTCGTGAGTCGTGATGCACAGGCACGGGGCGAGGCACATACACACAGATAAAACAAACAATAAGTGGTAGATAAAAAAAAGTGTATAATATGCTTTTATCTGATCAAGTTCACGCTGCTAAAGCATAACATGAAATGCGATGCATACAGATATATTTTATACACCTCTCTGACAAACGCCGTTTTATATTGCCGTAGCTTAGGCGAAGTGGAATAATTTTGGTTTATGTTCGTCTAGTTAAGAGAGGTGCAAGCCCGTACCGGTTTCTGTATTTTTACCAAATTAGCACTTTCGTGATCGCGCTTGTCTTTATAGCCGGTTGTTAAGAACCCAGTGCGGCAGGGAAATTAACGTAAAGCTCGTATTTGCACTGGGGGCCCATTAGTACGGCATCGAACATACAACACACAAGAAGAAGCGGGGTACCTAATACCCATGTATTTTTGTGTCGTATAACCTGCGAGACGAAGAAGTAGTAGCTGCAGGGATATTATGCACTATGCAGTATACACCGAGCAGTTTTCTCATCCATGCCGTTTGGCATCATCGCCCCAACCATCATCACCGCAATGGTTTGATGATGGTGATACCGATGGGTGACCTTTTTACTGGATGCGGTCAAGTGGCTGTATAAATGCGGAGGTGCATCGCGCGGGGCCTAAAGTATGGTTGCGAGTGATTTATGAGTTAAGTCAAGAGGCGAATCTTTGGCCATAAACCAAGGTCCACAAGTAACGACTTAAGTTCACATTTCAATTAAATCGTTGAGAGGGCAGGCATAGGCGCAACGCGGTCCCATGCAACACACGAGCATTTGTCACGAACTATGAATAAAACTCGATGATACAGCGCCGTGCGCTCCACTGGGTAACCTTTTTTCTGGTATAACCATCGTATCCTTTGCACTTTGGTCTTTGGGACTCGTGTAGCCTGGGCTGGCTGTCGTGAATGATTTCAGTGTGGTGGTGGGTTCGATAGTTCGATACCGTTGCCCCACATTCAAGCCGCTTCCACTTGATCTCGCCAGCGTCCACAAAACCAATACGAAAAAAACATGTTTCAAGACTGAAAACAAATGTAAAGTATCTAGAGATCATCACAAATAGGTCAGCGGTAGATCCAACAGGGGTTTCTTCCAGAAATGAAGCTACACAGAAGAACAGAACCGTTTGAATCGAAACACGAGTAATACAACACACGCCAAGTTTTCTGAAGCACTTCAAATTTAATAAATAAAATTATCTAGATTCTTCAACCCATCAGCATTAAATTTGAGCAAACGGCTGTGTGATGTGAACACTTGGACTTCCTATCTTTCTGTGAACGATCGTATCTGAATTCCTTTTTGATGAACCCCTCTGGATCAATTCCAATTAACTGCTAAAAGAATCTCAGCATCAGAAAGCTTGGTCAACGTGTTCGCATCACACTGATGTGATTATTTATTGCGTTATGTGAACACTGCGCTGTATCTTTCGTGAGACGATTGCATTCAAATTTTCCCTCGACTGATCCCCGCGACTAATTCTGAAAAACTTCGAATGAATTGGACAGCACCAAGACCTGAATTTAACCCCAAAACAGGGTCAAAAAATCATTCCAAGTGGACATGAAATCCAAAAAATCTATATGTATGTAATCTTTAGCCACGCCTTTTGACCGAATGCTTAGAATGCCCAGATACTCCGATGATAGCGCTTCAGAGTCGAAACGTCCGCCATTTTCCTGACAATGGGGGTATTAGCAATTTTTTTTTAATGCGTAATCTGGATCTGAATACTCCCTGATAATTATGTGACTGTTCACTCCTCTTTGATAATAGGGCGGTAGAAAAATTGCAAAGAAAAGCTTGGAAGGCCCTCATGATCCAGTGACGTCATCAGGTGATGCCCTGTTCGACAACATCGCGTCTGGGGTGCAACAGTAACGAATAATTATTCAAATTTCTGTTTGAAACTTTGTACTAGACGTCAAGACGTTAGACGTCAAACTGGAGTGCGACTCAAAAAGTCTCGTTTTTCGAAAATTCGCAGACTGAAACTGGTGTTTGCGCACCTCCAATTTCTTTGGCACTGATTGGCACAAATACATTGCTCAACAATTGAAGTGGAACAATTTCAATTCCATTGTGAAGTGGAACACCTGAAAATTTTGGTCGAATTAAAATGGTCGTATTTTTTACAAGAGAAAACCGAATTGCAATGAGTTTTTTTTTCCTGGACAGCTAGTGTCTTAGACTACAGCATTGGACAATTCTTCCTTGTTACAAGCTCTTCAGTTTTATTATTACAGGGTGTAGTATTGGGGTACCGCAAAAAATGTAAAGTTTGCACCACTCCTGATCCGCGAAAACATTTTTTTGAATTTTTTCAACAGGTCCCGGAAAAACATTGAACCCATACCTCTAAACGGTTTTTTGAGTTTTCGTCTATCTTTATTATCTACAGGGTGATCTGAAAAAAGTGATATTTTGGGCTTTCAGTGATAACTTCTTCCATTGTTATCCGATTTCAAACATCTTTGGTTGAAACTTTTCTTCAGAGGATCTGCTAACTCGGACCATTTTGATCTGCTTTTCACTTTAGATGTCCAAGAAATGTCCGTGGTAGAGTCAAAACTTGACCGCGTGCGGAAAAATCGCATCCCTTATTCACCTGTAGGCGACCGTAACTCAAGGTACAAAATTCACAACAATTTCAAAAATTCTCTTTGGCGATAAAACACGTATTCCTGGCAGTGTTGAATTTTGTAACTTGGGTTACGGCCGCCTACAGGTGAATAAGAGATGCAATTTTTTTGCGAAAACACGCAGTCAAGTTTTGGTTCAACTACGGACATTTCTTGGAAAAATAGAGCGAAAAGCAGATCTAAATGGTCCAAATTAGCGAATCCTTTGAAGACAAGTTTCAAAATGTTTTTGTCTTTCATCAAACGGATACTCGAAAGCTGTTTCGCATTCGGGTCACTTCTTATACGCCCCCTCCCTCATATTGAAATGTTGTCTTCAGTAAGTTTTAACCTCAAAACGTTCTCGCCTGAAGTTTCAGCTTCAATATGAGCCAAAGATGTTTGAAATCGGATAACAATGGAAGAAGTTATCACTGAAAGCCTAAAATGTCACTTTTTTGAGATCACCCTGTAATTAACAAAGATAGACGAAAACTCAAAAAACCGTTCCGAGGTATGGGTTCAATGTTTTTCCGGAACCAGTTGAAAAAATTCAAAAAAATGTTTTCGCGGATAGGGAGCGGTGCAAACTTTACATTTTTTACAGTACCCTAATACTACACCCTGTATAAATAAGATGAAAAGCTTGTAACAGGGAAGAATTATATAATATTGAAGTGTAATAGCTGTGTTACACTACACAATTTCTTGTACAATCTGCCAAAATAGTGTCAAAAAACAATGAACTTGGTTGTTCAACTGACAGATTGTACAAGAAGTTGTACAAGAAATTGTGTAGTGTGATACAGCTGTAAGACACTAGCTGTCCAGGAAAAAAAACTCATTGCAATTTGGTTTCTTCTGGAAAAAATACGACCATTTTAATTCGACCAAAATTATCAGGTGTTCCGCTTCAATTGTTGAGCACTGTAGTTTGTTGGGTGCAGATTCTTCGGTATGGAATCAGCAATAAAACACGTCTTGGCCTTACCCAGCATTGTTATATAAAAACGGTTGGGTACCACAAAACTTCCCCGACGAGTAGCAAGGAACGGATGAAAATTTTATTATGAAATGATGTCCCTTCGGGTGGGAAGTTTGAGAAGAAGATTGAAGAATTGAGATATTTCCTTCAATAAGGGATTCATTTAGAGCTCCATCATTTGAGTCTGGTCTCGATAAGCTAGGCCGGTGGATTTTAAAGCGGAAAACTGTCGGAAAACTTGAAGAATTTCAAGAAAAATTGCCTGGAAATGTCCAAGAACCAATTACCCTTTGTTTAAAAAACGTTAGTATAAATCTGTTCACAAGCTAAAAAGTTAGAAATTTGCAGGTTCTCATTAGTAACCAAATTATGAAGAAAGAAAAGCGAGTGAGGCAGTTAGACGCATTAGTACATGGATAGAGGTGAACGATCTGAAACTGGCACCACAGAAATATTGAAAATAATTTGCAGGAAATTGAAATTTTTTTAAATTTGAATGTTCCGGGAAAACCTCCAATCTTTTTCCAAATCATCTTATATGAAGATCGTCAATCACGGTTTCACTTTTTAACCAAAGGAACCAAAAATGATTTCTACTAATTCAGTTTTTCATGTCTACGAGAAATCATTTTTGGTACCTTTTTTTGAAAATAGAAAGTTCAAATTTGGCATGCGACTTTCTTAAGGGAAGATGCATTGTCGATGCGATCTACTTTTTGAATTTTCAAAAATCAAAATTGAAAATTTTCAATTTTATTTGGAAATTTACAAAATTTGATAGCAATGCCCGTACATTTTCTTTTTGGAAAAGTTTCTACTTGACGAAAATAATAAAATAAAACCGATTCCCGTCAACAACTTTCTTAGTCGCATCAGAAACCCCTTAAGGTCCATCATTCAAATCCGATTTCGATAACTCAGGCCTGTTTTACATTTTCAACAGGGAAATTCCCGGATATTGAGAAGAAAATTATTGGAAAATATTCAAGAGCCAGTAACCTCTTGTTAAAAAAAAGGTGAAAATCTGTTCACGGGATAAAAAGTTGGAAAATTTGCGGTTTTTCTAGAGATGAAAACTCGGAAACCGTGAGTCCGATTTCGAGAATTTTCTTTCCAAAAATCAATTTAATCTTTTCTCCAACTTTCATTCCCAGCATGTCTGCACCTAAAATGAATATTTCGAGGGGCTCACGGCATGTCAAAGTTTGCAATGCAGTTTTTTCAAATTCACGGAATGTGCTAATTTCATTTTGAAAAAATTACCGTCGGAAAACCGGAACCGGATTCTGAAAAATGGATCTACACGACGGCCAGTCCCGAGACCAGTCCAATATACTTTCGATATCAGTTTGACTTTTTTGAAAAAAGTCGATCCCCGAGCAGGAATAAATTTTTGAGTGGAGTCCTGCATCAAAAGCGAGTCATCCTGGCCAAAATACGGGCGAGAGGCCCTCTCGGGTGGCAACGGCTAGGAAAAGTTTCAAAAATTCATAACGCTCGACTGGAAAATGGTGGAAAATTGCAACTGCAAACCTAATTTGACTCTTTTGTTGTGTTGCTTCCTGCCAAATTTGGTCCCAATCCATCAGATAGATTTTGAATAATTAAATGGTAAAGTTGTGAACTTTGACATTTTTTATTATTTGACATTATGACAGATAGGGCAATACTTGAAACTGTTCTGAATACAGTTTCATATGGGCTTTCAAATGACGTATTGCAAGTCGAGTTCTGCGAGATATGGCTTCTGTCATTTTTTGATAGTGACACTTCCGTTTGACAGATGACAGCCAAAAACTAATGAGCTCATTCGACGATGAAACCATGTCCGTATACCAAATTTCAAGTCGATCGGATGGACGTTGTGGCTGTTACTGTGGAAGGTTACAAACATACACACATACACACAGACAGAAATCATTCTGGAAATGGTCTAAATTGTCATAGGGGACCTCAAAACGGATATATCCGTCAAAATCTCGAAAAACATTTTTAGAGAAATACTTCCCCTCCTCGTTGGGTGGTGGGTCGGGGAAGTAAAATGCGGAGGCGAACCATCAAAGAGAAAGAGCAGGTACCTACTTGTGTTTGCAGTCAGGACTGATAGTTTGACAATTGGTTTGAAAGTTTGAAATAGAAATTCTTTGTTACTATCGTAACTGAGGCAAGGCTGCCTAATAGTCTGAAATCTGATGACGTCACTGAATCATATTTATATTCAAAAGAAACCATCCCCTCAAAAAAAAAATTGTACGGCCTTATTGTGATAGTCTCATCAGTAAAATAAACTATAACACGCTTATTAGGGGATATTATTGCATAAAATAAGTAAGTAGATAGTCGAATTTTTGAAATAGGATTTATAACCCATGTGGTGGTGTCGACTGTCAAGCCAAATCGTATCGTAAGTTTGGAATCCCACTGCTGATGTGAGATCTCTGACGACCTTTTTCATGAACTAGTTTTTTTAAAACCTATGACCGAGCTACACAGACTCGTTGAATGTACGGCTCCACTTTCAATGCCGCTTTCCAAATTCGTGGGCCAAATCCATACGTGTAAACTCTGGATGCCACCAACTCACCTCGGTTATATTTCGGGAATCAACATCAATTTCCTCATAGGTAATTGTTATTACTTGAATGTGTAGCCATAATCTGAGAAAACTGAGTATCTGTTCACACCCTAGCTAGCAGGTATGCTCAGCCATGAAGTTGCAGCTGTGAAGTGGCCGTCGCCGTGTGGCTTTTATATGGTTGTGGATGTGTGTGTGTGTGTTAGATGTCTTTGTGTTGCTGTTTGAGGAGAGGTAAAAAGAGGAGAAACACTTCGCGCAACGAGAGGCATCACGGAGAGAAGCGCCAGCCAGAGTTTTTGTTCTAAACGCAACAAGTACACCCATTGTGGTGATGTCGAGAGGAGAGAGAGTGAGGTCCCCCCGCATCGTTTTCTAAACTGTATATAAAACTGCAAACCAAAACACCAGAATATCCTCCTGCCCACCACGGCACCACGGTGCGCTTCAAGCTTGGCTTATATAAAGCTGGACACGCAGAGAAATGTAAGAGCATCACGGGGGTTGGCAAGAGGCAACACAGAGGAGGAGCAGCAGCAACAGCAGACCACTACACCGTAAACATTTTCAGCGGAAACTTGTTCAGGTGGAAAACTACAAAACCATTCGGCATCAGGGATGAACGACTTTCAACAAGTGAAGTTTTTTTTCTGCGCCTCGTTGCCACGGCTGCTCTCTCCTGTTATTGTTGTTTCTGTTATTGTTTTGCATTTGTTCACGATAGCATGCTCGCGGGACTCCTTCCAAATTAAAGTACCGATAGATCCGACTCAAAATATAGTTACATCGAATATAGTCGAGTAGTTACATGATGAGATTTGGGTTTAGGGCTCCAGGAATTGAGGATTGTTCACAAGAAAAACTTTTTTTTTTCTACCACAGAGAACAGAAAGTTGAAGGGGCCCATCACTATCGAGCGCAATTTAATAACATGGTTGCTTTCATAAAAATTATGGTCAAAAAATTACGTTGCTTTTCCTTCGGGATAACAAGACAGAAAGAGAGAGTCACAACATAAAAGAATTGGAAACGATAGATTTTAATGGACAGAGACTGTAGGAGCACCCTGAAGGTCTTCAACCTGGAAATTCAGATGAGTCTTGTTAGGGTTGAGTCTACTCACTGGTCACTGCAACGTGAGATACCGCCTGCAAAAAATGGGTAAGGACAACTCACCTTTTTGATGGCTATGTGCAAAGGCAGACAAAACCACCGTGCACTTACTCTGCGAGTGCCCGCAGATATCAGAGATAAGTCTCCTAAGGAAATCATTCGATTCAGTGAAGAAGTAGATTTCCTGGGACATTAAATAGAAGCATGGTTACGCACAAAAGATCTTATAGGTCGCAGTGCAGAAAGAATCCTCCAAGACCAAACGACCACCTCTAATCTACAATCTACAGGGTTGAGTCTGGATATGATGGATTACAACGACTCGAGGAGCCTACTTCGGGAGTAGTTGTTCAACCGGACTTCATGAGCAACGTAGGACGGCCTGAGAGAAATGATGTGGTCAACGACTCTGGAACTGGAAATGGCAAAAATAGAAATATGTTTCTGTTCTTTTTTCGAATGTTCCTCGATCCGAATGGAAAAGATCTGGCAGGTTTCTCCAACACAGACCGCAGCAGAGTTTACAAACTTAAGATTATTGTAGCGTTGGCTGAGATAATGAGCTATGAATGGCATATCTGTAGGATATGTAAAAAAAAGAGAATAATAATTGTAGGAGAAATCTAAAGAAATATGAGTGGAAAGCAGCAAGTTGCAATTTGAAATGATGGTACATACAGGGTATTCAAAAGTCCGGAATAAAATTCATAATTTTTTTCCATATTTATTTCGGAAAAAACGCTCGAATAGGTCGATTTCTAAACGTGGTGAGCCGTTTTTTCATGACACGTGTCATGTTCTACCGTCAACCCCCTCACCCCAAGCCACCCTTAGTATTTTGTTTCAAATGGCACCCTATGGCTTGTGGGGGCTCGTTGGAAAGCTTGTCAAAAACTCTATCAAGATCTACCATTGAAAATTAGATCGGACGCTTCACCATGAAGTTTTGAGGAACCCCAGTTTTACTTGACAGTCCGGAATAAAATTCATAATTTTTTTCCATATTTATTTCGGAAAAAACGCTCGAACAGGTCGATTTCTCAAAACGGTAAGCCGTTTTTTCATGACATGTGTCATGTTCTACCGTCAACCCCCTAACCCCAAGCCACCCATTTGCCGGGTGCCATTTGAAAAAAAATACCAAGGGTGGCTTGGGGTTAGGGGGTTGACGGTAGAACATGACACGTGTCATGAAAAAACGGCTTACCGTTTTCAGAAATCGACCTGTTCGAGCGTTTCTTCCGAAATAAATATGGAAAAAATTTATGAATTTTATTCCGGACTGTTGAGTGAAACTGGGGTTCCTCAAAACTTCATGGTGAAGCGTCCAATCTAATTTTCAATGGTAGATCTGAATAGAGTTTTTGACAAGCTTTCCAACGAGCCCCCACAAGCCATAGGGTGCTATTTGAAAAAAAATACTAAGGGTGGCTTGGGGTGAGGGGGTTGACGGTAGAACATGACACGTGTCATGAAAAAACGGCTTACCGTTTTTAGAAATCGACCTATTCGAGCGTTTTTTCCGAAATGAATATGGAAAAAAATTATGAATTTTATTCCGGACTTTTGAATAACCCTGTATAAATGTCGGTATTTAGAGGTACACAAATCTTTCCAAAGCTATATGTAAAAACGTGTCAATGTTTTAATGTCAATATTTTGATCGGACAGTTTGTTTTTTGGCGATTATTGTGCACTCATCTCCACGGATATGTCCTTAAAAACAAATTGCAGACGCCAAAGAAAACAAAGAAAGTGTCAGCGGAAATACAAAGCGGGGTGAGTTTTTTCCAAGGAAGATGGAGTTGGAGATAAAGTGAGTGCCTTTAAAATTGGTAAAATCCCTAATGACTTCGTCGAAAGTCTGGATCAGCGTATAGCCAGGAACAATATTATTGATGTATGAGACCATGGGGCGGACAGAAACATCAGGTTTATGGATCTTAGAAATAAAAATAATCCAACGTTATTTTCAGCTATAAATTTCGTTGGACCCTGCTAACATCCTCAGTGCTGCAAAATCAAACCGATGTTAAATCCATTGTTCTTTTTCTGCAGATGAGTACCGTTTCGTCAGTAATTTAAAATTAATGCAACTCTATGAAAGGTTAAAATAAAATTAAGTCAATTATTTAACTTGCTTCAGCTGCTTGAATTGAATGGTCAGATCATTCTTCAAAATTCAAAAGCGCCCTGGAATTCTTCAATAAATTGGGCTTGGGCTCTGTCAATTCGTAATTGTCAGCTGTCACTACAATCCGTCTATGGCAGCCATCTTGTAGCGGGAAAATTGCAGTATGTACTCTCATTACAAGATTTACAAGCGCTGTTGAGACAGTTTAGAGAACAGATAGCCTCTAAGGGTGTCCCAAATACTTTTTTTGGGAACGTCTCCTACTTCAGGTACGAGATTACATTTTGCAGTGTCTATTAAGGCTTACCAGTGCGTTTGGGCACAGGTGTACCTACTTCGCCCCTGCTTTATGACATCTGCTTGAAAACCACCTACCTTGACAGTAACATGCATTCCACAACTTTGTTTCATCACCTCTAGCGTCTACATTTGAGGAATAGGTACACGCGGCAGCAGAAATAGCGCTCACTTGATTTATGACGAAAACAACTATTTGCTTGGCCTGCTCTACCGTAGTAGATAGTAGTAGTGCTCAAGATGAATAAAGCAATGCTGCCATTGTTATCATCAATGAAACACTAATGTTTTGTTGAAAATCTAGGATTTTCTAGCAAAACGTCGAAGAACTTTGTTTTAAAGCTGTGATTTGAAGTGTGGACAGTGAGGGCTGAGAAATACATACGATTGAAATGTGACATGCTTGAGAAGCAGAGTGCAAAATTCCCAAATCCAGTTCAAAAATTACCATCCCTCTGACGCATCCAGACCATTTCAATTATCGAGCATCAAAAAGGGTAACAGCCGGCCAAGAATGGTGCATGCACAGTTCAATTCAGAACGTTGTCCTTTTCGAAATTAATTTAAATAATGTATACGCATGGGGCACTAACCGAAGGATGTTCCTGGAAAATGCAGTTAGACATAATAAGATAACTTGGCCTCCCCTAAGATTAGTTCGTCGTAAAGTGAGGGTTGATGTATTAGGCGTGTGGTGGTGCTGGAGCTGGAACTTGTTTACGACGACGCCGGAGCCAGAGCATCGGCATAGCCACAATGAGTGTGGCATGATTATATTCTATTTATTCACAAAGCAAGTTATTTTAACTATAAAATTCACGTGAAACGACATAGATAACTCGTTTTCTTTGATCTTTTTCCATTGAAATTGCAGTCTTTTAAAATGCAAAACGCTTTTATGAAGTTAATCAATAGTTGAGCATATATTACGTATAAAAGTCAACAACAACAAAATCATGATTAACATGATCATATTCATTACGCAGGTATGAAAAACCAGAAATTTTTATAACCCGCAAGCATCTGTTTCTGCAATCCTAAACCAGTTAGAAAAGCTCGAGGAAAACCGCAAACTACTTACGCGTAATAACTTTTGATAAGTAAGTATACAGCAGGACTGGCAGAAATCGATCTCGATTTACCTGAAAAGAAAAAAAATCGACATTAGATACTATACTTAGCGCTGTGATTGCTTGCAGTGGAATAAAACTGGATGAATGCTTATAATAATAGCTCTTAGTAGGCTAGGCAGGGCGAGTATAAACGAAGCACCAAATGAATAGGTTGATGTTATAGAACAGCAAGGCAATTGCCGAGACTCCTAGGAAGCTTTTGAAAGCTCAGAGTTTCATCGACTGATGCGTCAAATCCAATAGGTCAAATCAATCGATTTAGTTCAATTATTACACAATAGGTTGTAACCGAAGGTTTCTTCGCATACCTAATTCAAGGTAATTACAAAAAGGTACGTTCGAAAATCATGGTACATCACGGACCTCTCAATCAAGCTGGACTGTTTTGTTGCCACAACGATCACTTTCTGCACTCATGGTGACGGATTTCCATCAATTTTGGATATGTTGTAGATACATGAAAATAAGTCGACCCGTTAATTAAGTATTCGCCGTTTTTTTCCGGAATTACAATTTTTTCAAATTTTCCACTTTCGACTTGCATCCTACGCTGAGAAAAATCATAGTTCTTGAGTCCCATATCCGATCTGGAATATTTTTGTTTTGATCCAACCACAAAAGATGAGGAATTTTGGACATTGCACTCTTTCTTCGACAGATGTTGAAGAAAAGTATGGAAAGTCACTTTTCCGAAAAGAAAACGGTATACCGAAAAATGGTACATCATCGATTTTTCCAATTTTTTTATATCGCCCAAAAACCTATCGGAATAAATTTTTTAATCGAACCGCACAAGCTGATTCCGCAGTCAGGAGTTCAGTAAAATGAGACGATTTTTAGAAGTTGGAATTAATGGAGGGCTCGATGAAAAAGTATGGCAATGTAGAGAATGAAAAACGGAATTAGAAAAACCAAAGTTTCATTTCCAACCACCCCGGGAACCATGGAAATAAATGGAGAAGATTGAAAATATGCGCCGCGATTTGTCTTCTGAAACGGTGAGAGAACGGTGAGAGATGTGTGAAAACATCCATGGTGAAAACTGTAAGGGACAAAGTTGTAGGGAATACAATAATCTACAGAAAAGCCCGGGGGGGCATATGTCTAACTTCTTCAGTTTAACCGCTAATCGCGGTCAAAGTTGCGCGCCGGTCCACTTATTTCTTATAGAAAAATAGAGCTGGGATAGAATTTTAAAAAGCCTGTACCTAGTGAATCCTCCATTTCATTTCATTTTCAACAGACAACCACCCCCTGCCGATATAAAAGTAACTGCCATCGAACCTATTAGAAGAAAAAAGTAAGGGTTCGGGGGTCGTTCGGCGGCGATGTGAATTTGGCCTCCCGGCGTTAGATGGTGTGGTGGAAAATTACGCCGTGCTGATGCCTGCTGATGTATAAAACAGTGGCGACGTTTATGGTATATGCCCCTCCTCCGCTCCCCCTCAGTGAACTCGAAAACAAAAAGGAAGAAGTAATGCAACGCGTAATAGCCACATTTTGTTCGCGCTAACAGGCGGGCGTTCTGCAGACGACCCATAGCATGGTAATTGTAAATTTCTTCCCCAACTCTCGCGCGAGCAGTACTAGCTCATAAGAAAATTAAACGGCTTAGAAACGGTTATTTATGATTCATTCGGGTTTATACCCAATTTGGCGCCCTGAAAATGGAACTCCAGTATAGTAGTAGTGGGTACGTAGTAGTAGCCCCCATGATCCTGAAAGTGGACCTTATGTGTGGACTGGCTGTCCTTCAATTAAAATAAGCCCAGGGCCGAGCAGCCCAGCCACGGTGGTGACTTTACGCGACTTATCTCACACGACACAACATTTTTAGTCAGAAAAGCTCCGCACATCATTGTTGTTCGCGTACAATCAGATTTCCAGGTTGGAAATGCTAGCAGAAAAGAGTCATCAGATGGCGTTCCCTAGCACCACCTCGACTATGCCACATCGTATAACCTTAAAAGCCATTTGATACCGTCTCAATACTTTTATTACATCCATCCCGGTCGGGAGAGAGCAAAAAAACAAGAGGAAAGCGAACCGTTATGAAGCCAGAGGGAAGTTTTACAATAATCCGACTTTATGTGCGAAGAATACATCGTGGGATAACGAACTTCGAACTTTTAAATTTATAATAACTCCGGGAGTGTAATGTTGGCCTTTTTATTATTACCTACGCCTTTCTGCACGTATCACCGTCTCTACACATTTTCCCTTCGCATAACGACTTTTCATTCCGAACATAGGACGTGTTTCTCCGGCGTTACCGTAAGTTTTGAATTATGCATGGCAGTCCCGAATCATTTCCACTTTACTACCGACTCGGACTTCTCTTTTTTCTTTCAATCCACCTTAATTATTTGCCACATAATTCCTGCTCCTGCATCAGCAGGGCGGGGAACAAAAGCGAATTCGTTTTTTGTCGTGGGGACGACTCTATCATTATTCAAACTTATGCCATTCAAACTTTATGGTATTTTTTTGGGCGAAAGTTTGGAACTAAAGCATCCATACGATTCAGCCGCGTTTTACACAGATACCTCTTACGGCTTTATCAGCTGTAACATCTTATCGTTTTCCGTTATACCGACAAAAAATGGCAAAATTCCTATTAATCTTATTTATAAGCATAACGTGACTAACGTCCGTAAAGAAGTTTCACTACAAGATTCATATCGATTTTTTTTATTATAACAAGTTCATATAAGAAACAACAAGCCGGCGTTCATGTGCATCTGGAGAAGACTATCGACAGGATGCCAAAAGAATTATTTTGGAAAATCCTAACGAAAAGAGGGATGAAAACTTGGTGGTGAGAAGCAAAAAAAATTTATATTGAACCAACTTCAATTGGGGTTTCCAATTTTTCGTTGTCTTTTTCTACCGTCAAGGTTATGTTTTGACATAATGACGTTTCGTTTCTGACCGATGGCAACACTGACCAAAGAAGGAAAAAAGGTCATCAATAGAGAGTTATTGCAGATAGAATAAGGGCAAGCAGTATTAAAAGCACCACTATTTTATTTTGATACCTACGCTTGCGCAGATTAACGCGACGTTAAATTTCCTCTAACAAAGATAGTGCCTGCCTTTATTTGTGCACTCTTGAGGTCGACCTTATTCATACCTTATTTTTTATTTTGACGTTTCGCAGCAAATGTCGTTTGCTAGTCAAAGAAATCAGCTGTCAAGTTTCGTTTTGAGTCTCATGCGATGGGGGAAGGGAGGTGTTGATGGCTAAAGCGGTCGTAGAAATTGCATGATTCTTTGATTCCTCATCAGAATTGAACCAGTATCCCAAAAATATTGTTGGTGTTCCTCGTCCCACGCGTTCCGCAACAACCCACAAACTGCGATACTCGAAGTGGGCTCTGTGCGTCTCTGCGCTCGGTGCCTGCCTGTCGAAACCTTATCCACTTCTTTGCTTTATTAGAGCTAATGGCTACGAAACACCGTCCAAGCGAGGCTAGAGGTTCGGCATATTCGCTAGGAACTTAGCAGAGCACAAGGGCACAGCCCAATAAGACGTTGCGCCAAAATTTTCACACCAGTTGACACTCCTGTCAGGTTTGTTTATTTTGAAAACTGTCAAATTGCAACGGAAGCGTATCGCCGCCATCGCCCAAACCTAATGTCAAAGGTAAAATTGGAAAGGTCCATTAGGAATGACGGAACTTGCGATCTGCAATGTCTAATTCAACAACCAAAAATGAGGTAAGCAGTATTAAAATAACGCCTCTTTTAATAGTGCCGTGCAGTAAAATGGCATTCTGCAATAACTCTCTAATAACTATTTTCTGGGTGTTACCGTGTTTCTGATTTTACTCCACTGTACGTTTAGTCCGGATGTTAAGGTATAATACCCTTCACTTTTATAACCAGCAATGTCACTTGGCATACCTGTTGTCGAGAACATGTTTGACCAATTATGATCAGGAGCCAAAGTCGCAAGCAATGCAGGCGTCGTATACAGGGTGTCGTATAGAAAAAAAGTAAAAAATCCGTATATCATTAACCAAATCAGATGGATTTACGTAAATAGGCACATATATACACAATATATTACCCATCAAGCAAAAGTCAAGGGTTTTGGAGAATCTTGAGCGGTTTCTGATATTCAGGAAAAACTGAATTTTCTTCTGAATATTCTATTTCTCGGTATATCAGTGAATTTTCAACATATCGAAGTGCAACTTGGTAGTTCTATGGCCAGTATGGTCGTGAATCAAAAACGATCAGGAGTCAAATGCAAGGCCTGCTATTTCCAGAAATGAGACAGTGAACTTTTTTTTCTTCGCGACCGCCATCTTGGATCTCCGTTTTACTCAACAGTTAAAAAAGTGTCAACCAAATGTGAGACAGATGACATCCAGTCACCCCATTATGTGAATGATAGCCTTGAAGCTTGAAGCAAGGTAAGGGTCTCTTCATCGAGAAAACAGTGTTACCCAAGATTTTCATGGTAATACGCATTTGCAGCGCCTGTAATGGCTAATCAGAGATTTGAAAGAGCAGAGTGAGTTCTTTGTCACAATCCTACATTTATTATGAGCTGAATTATCAAAATTCATGATGATCGGTTCAATGGTAAATTTTTGGTGGCTTGCTGAACCAAGTATGTGGCGCTTTTTGGTGAAAAATGCAAAAAAAAAGTCGACGATCATCATCATGTCATCCCTCACTAAGAGAAAGCTATTGCGAGAGCTGAAACTAATCAACGCTGAAATGTTTTGGGAGAGTCAACTCTATAATCTTGAGCCATCAAATGTTGGATACACGCGTCCCTTTGTTAGAGAGAAGACATGAGAGACTTGCATGCAGAAAGTTTTTTCGAAGTTCTGAGTCACGTATTATTTTCAGAAAGCTACCAAAATTTTGTCTCTGGATCGATGATGATCGATTTGGGAAAATCTCAAAATGGATGTAATATTGTTAGTCATCAACTTTTGGTGGGTTTTTGAATGAAATATATGAATAAGAATTTTGAATTTTTTTCTGCATGCACGCTTTCCATGTCTTTTCTCTGGCGACCAGACGCATGTGTCCAACATTTATTGGCTCAAAAATATAGGCTTGAATCCCACAAAACATTTCAGCGTTGATTTGTTTTAGTTTTTTCAACAGCCTTCTCTTCGTGAGGGATTACATGATAATGATAGCCCGATTTTTTTTGCATTTCTCACCAAAAAGCGCTACCTATTCTGTTCAGCAAGAGTTTACCTTTGGACCGATCATCATGAATTTTGGTAATTCAGCTCAAAATGAATGTAGAATTGTGACAAAGAACTCACTCTGCTCTTTCAAATCTCTTATTAGCTATCACAGGCACTGCAAATGCGTATTACCACGAAAATCTTGGGTGACAATGTTTTCTCGATGAAGACACCCTCACCTTGCTTCAAGGCCATCTTTTTCATAATAGGGAGAGTGGATGCCAACATTCTCACATTCGAGTGTCACTTTTCCAACTGTTGAGTAAAACGGAGATTCAAGATGGCGGTCACAAAGAAAAAAAAGTTCACTGTCTTACTTCTGGAGATAGCAGGCCCTGCATTTGGTTCCTGATCGTTTTTGATTTATGACAATACTTGCCATAAACTTACCAGGTTGCACTTCGATATCTTGAAAATTCACTGATTTACCGCGAAATAAAATATCGAGAAGAAAATTCAGTTTTCCGGAATATTTCAGGAATCGCTCAAGATTTTCCAAACCTGTTGACTCTCCCTTGATGGGTAATATATTATATTGTGAATATATGTGCCTACTCACGTGAATTCATCTGGTCCGGTTAATGATATACGAACTTTTCACTTTTTTTCTATACGACACCCTGTATACGGCGCCTGCATCACTTACGACTTTGGCTCCTGATCTTGAACGGTCAAACATGGTCTCGGCAATAGGTATGCCAAGTGACATTGCTTGTCATAAAAGTGAAGGGTACTCCCTAAATTTTGACCTTAGCGTCCGGACTAGTTATGCGGTGGAAAACCAAGTGGAGATGGTACACGTTCCCAAGTTATTCATTTGCATCTTTTACGTTCTGACCTCTGCCACAATTACTACACAGAACATCAAATTTGTTTTTTGATTTTGAATTGTATATTCTGATGTCATGCTAACTTTCACCGGCTCACGTTGTTCTGTTACCTGTTGCCTGAATTCGATCGCGCGGGAAAAAAATTATTCAACAAAAACTACTGATAACAATTATTCAAATACCGGGTGTCCGCGAGGTAATTTCCACCGAGATTTTTTCAAGTTAGTACCATTTACTTTACCGGAAAACGATCAAGCAGGTCGATTCTCTTTTTTGAGACATACAGATCCTTCCTTGATCATCAATTCATACATCTCCAAATCACCATCCCTCTGGGCGGGATGAGAACCCTCTTCAATCTTTCAGTCTTCTTCACAGTGCAGTGACAGACAATTTTTTTTCGAATTCGAAACAATAATTTTTCGGAAAATCACCAATTCAAGAATATCTTAAGGGTTGCAGCCTTCTTTAGTAGGTAGGGTCTTAAGTAAAAGTTGGCGGAGCCATGACAATGATCTTGTCTTTTTTGCAAACACCATACATAATATCACATTTCACTATGCGATTTTTTTTATACTGGGTGAGATTTGTCGCGCGGACACCCGGTATAATTAAGTATAAGGGAACAAATTGTTAACCCTACCCTACCTCTATTAGAAACAAATAGGTACCTACCACCTACCTACATCACTGAAAATGTTATTTTATGATTCTCATATAACAAAAGAGAGCAGCGTAACAAGACAGTATAGTTTGTTATCAGTAGACCCACTTGTTAAAGTCTATTTCTTTTGTTGATGTTGAATGTTGTTTCTAAAGAGTTCTATGTAAAGATTTAATAATGCAGCAGGAAGGAAATGATAATATTATTCAGCGGCATGTCGGTCGGTCGGCAAGGACTTTATGAATTCGATATTTTTCAAGTGCATCGCATTACTTGTATGGAGTGGATTCATCAACGTTTGTGCTGTTAAGTGTCGAGTCCGCAGAACAATATATTATTCACCCGTGACATTGTCTGTCATTGTCACCGTATTGCCCCATAATTTTCAAAAATAAATGCTTGTATTTTGAGTAAGAAGTGTAAGGCTTATGTGAAGAACTTCTATTTTCAGCCAGATTATTCTGTCGTAACGAAAACTACAAGTTTTTGGATGGCGTCGCTTGGGAGACTCACATATTAGGAGCCTTCCTGGGTGTGTATTACCAAGAAATCTCTGGCTGCCACAGCATCGGATGGTTGGAATGAATGCCTGCGCACTGATGAGCCCCAAATAGGGGCGAAACACGTGTCTGTACAGTAACGGTCCGATCGTCTGATGTGGTAGGCGGAGAGAGCTCTGTTCCATTACAAGTTTTTCTTTTAATGTAATAATTGACTGCCACTAATATTTGGTTACTTGTCGTACTTGTTGAATAAAAGACTTCGCCTTTATTTTTGACTTGAAATTTCGTTACCTAGAGCCGAAAAATTTGAATTTGAGAAACCTGTGAGAAAACACATCTTCACTTAAAATGACATGGATCATCATTCATTATCAGCATTGAATCATACGGTACTCACTCGCATTCATAATCTCATATGTGTATAATAAGGCAAAGTAAACATTCGGATAGAAATTAGGGTGTTAAAATTGTAGATTGGTAACAAAGATGCAACAAGTGAAAATGCATGCTTTCACAAGCATGAGCTTCAATAGCGCATTTTCTTGAAGGGGCATTATTTTGAATGTAAAGAGGTTGGTTGAGGAAGAAGAGACTATGCGAATTTTACAATTACTATTGCACCGTTCACAATATGTCAATGGAATCTCCTAGGAAGCCCATCTGAGAAAAACAATTGTCACTTCTATTTTTGAAGTTACGGATGGCCAAAAAACCAAGCTTATGCCAATCAGTTCAAACCACTGACGTATAATACTAGACCGAGTTGTTTACATCCGTGCATGCGGCCAAGACCTAAATCCAGTATGGCCGACGTCAGGAAAATAACAATATGCAAGTATATCAACTGAGGTGAGCCCGCTTAATGAATGCAGGGCCAATGTGTGGATTTTTACTCCAAATCGTCAAGATATTCAATTCTGTATTACTTCTTGGGAAGATTTTCCATGTCTGATTGAAAATTAAGAAGTAAAGTAGGAGTAGAGGTAGAGAGTAGGGATTAAATTCCAAGTAATCACACCTCGTATTGTAGCACCTTGATGTGAGTCGCGCGCTGCGGTCAGCTGATCGCGTTGCATGCTGTCACACGTCACACCATAGCCAGCCCATTTCTTTGTTGCTCAATATTATTTGTCGTTTCATTCGATATTTTGCTTATTTCGCGAGGTAATAATGGTGCAGCAGTGCCAGGTGTGCAAAGCTTCGGCACACCGGGAGTATACATTGACGTTATTTTTGATATTCATTTGTTTTGCCCCCTTAACATGAAAAAACACTGCAAGCACGTCTATGTGTCGTCCTGATAACAAACTCCCGCGCCCCCCCACTTTCCCTTGGTCCTAGCGGTTCTCGCGCGTCAACACATTGTGTAATGGGGATAGGAAAGATCCGTCTAGTATTATACGTCAGTGGTTCAAACTGTGAGACCGAGACCTAGCTCTCTTTCGTTTAGGGGCCGTAGCTGGGGGGCGGCAACAAAGAATAAATTAGTGCTTTCCTCCCCTCATTTTTCAATCAGCTATCTATCAGAGAAATATTTAGACCGGTATGTATTCTGGCTTTGGAGTTTTTGCGTCATTTGAGAGTGGCGCATGGGGGCGACCGGGGGCCCGACAAATCTGAAGCAGCCTATTCCTCCTCATTTCTAGTAAGCTATCTACCAGCAGAGCAATTCGATCGCTAGGTCTTTGAGTTTATGAAGAGCTGCTTCTAGCATTATTTTCGTTTCTGGACGGAAGCTGAAGACGGCGACCAATCAAAAGTAGCCTTTCTCTTCTCATTTTTAGTCAGCTATCCATCAGAGTAAGAATTCGATCACTATGTCCTTGGGTTTTTGTCTGAAAGCGGTTGCTGGGGAGTTAGGGGCGGCTTCTTGGTTTAAGGCGGCGACACAAAAGGGTAGCCTATCCGCCCCTAATTGTGAGTCATTTATCCATCAACGAAAGAAGTAGATCGGCGCGATATGAAGCCTTCTGTATCGGTAAGCACTGAACACGTGCCGTTCTGGCCAAAATCTGGGGTAAACAGCCGTTCCGGGTGGTACAGACCAGGAGAATGTTTGAAAATATGTACCGCCTGATCGGAAACTGGTGGAAAACCCAGATTAAGTCTCAAACTCTGATTTTTCTTCAATTTTGAAAGATGATTATAAAAAACCTTTCAATTGTTCTGGATACAATTTTGAGAGGAGTCGGGACAGTAGAAGTGGGAAGACAATGGAACGCTAACGGCTCGATTTCAAGTCAGATGAAGGTGACGCAAAGTTGTAGCGGTGCAAATTGCCAAATAAACTGCCTGATTGTCTGAAAGGTTATCTGCGCTGTCATAGTCATGGTAATCCGTCTCGATTCCGCATGCAAGTAAGACTTGAAATTGAGACCTAAAATCACACTCGTTAAGTGGCAAGAGAATAAAAACAACAACTTCCAAACTAAATTCATCAAACATCACCATCAGGGTGAATAACTAATAAGTGAAATAATACCCCCAAAAAGGAAAATCACCATTATTTGGACTTTTGGACAACAATAGAAACTATGTATTTGGCTCAAAATCGCTTGGAAAACAACAAGCCACGCATTTCGCATTTCTAAACTTTGCCCAAGGCTATTCCCAAATTAGCTCTGTGCAAAAACAAAATTACAGAATACACTATAGAGGCATTATATTGTTATGCACGTAGCAGGTATAACTTTCATTTTATTTTATTATTATTATTATTAAATGTCTTTATTGAATTTAATCATAACTTATCAATTAATTGAGATGGAAATAATTTGTTTGCACAAAAAATATTGCGCACAACAATTATTATAAGGTGGATATTTTTTTATTGAAGCAAGAGCAATAACAATAAAAATAGAAGAAAGCTATCGCCCAAATCGATGAGCTAATGAACGGAAAAAAGAAATGATGCCAATCAATAATAATTAACCCAAACCCAAATTAAGCGATAACTAGTATCAATGTAGGTATTTTTGTATGTCCAAGCACACGCATACATACAGAAGATAGGGCTCGCAAGTATTTAGCAGGAGGCCAAACTAAGAGATAAACTTTAGCACAAACTCTATTTTTTTCGCTATAAAAAACTGTTATTGTTATGGAACACATTAATTTATTATAAAATATTTATTATACAAAAGCTGAGAGTATATCGAACTTATCGCCGTATTTGTGGACAGACAAAAATTTCGAAATCCTCATTTCGTAGGCGATGCACGACATGACGGCATTTGTCTTTTTCAAGGCCACATGCGTACCGTGAAGGCTGCAGAAAGGATGCGCGGCGTTGGCAACGGCATACAACGCATCCAGCAATCCAGCATTCGCTACGGCTTATTTGCGATGGGGTCCTACGGAGAGAAGCTCCCACGTCTTGTCTTGTAAATGTGAAGGTTAGGTATAGAACCTTTGGTATCAGGATTTGGATTTTAATAGCTTCAGAAATGAGGAGTTTTAAAAAATGTAATAATTTTTGAAAGATTTGTGCAGGCTTGAGTACGGCTAGTATTCACCGGTTTCAGAATGTAGACGCAAGCACTGACCTACCTACGTATGATTCACAGTAAGAAAAGCAAGTACCATGAAATCTTATCAGTATAAGTGCTGTTTCTGAGAAATTCTTTGTGTTTGTCTACTAATTCTACTATCAATAAAACTACTCAAAACTTCACTTTCAAAAACCGAGAAATGAAATCGCTCAATTACCATAAACGTAATCAGTCGTTTTTCCTTTCGGAGTTCATTCAACCAATTTTTACCAAATTTGGTAGGTAAGCCAGGACTCCTGTTAAAGGTCACAGAATTGCATCAGGCTTTTTTTATGTACCCAGAGAAGATGATAGAAGCAATTTGAACGTTACAGACGAAAAATCAAAAAAGCAATAACCAAATTCCCTGTAGAACAAAAAAACTGAAAGCAAGTCTTTTGTTAATATAAATTCGAGGGCGAAATTGATGAATTTGTCAAGCTTTTTTGATCATTCGTAAGCTTCTTGGTTCAACGTGAAATATTAGTTCGTACCGAAACGGAATAATTAATATCCTCTCGATTCGGTATACAGAATTTCAACATCACGCAGCCAGATACAATTTTCCCATGATATTACCATATCTTTTTCAACGCTTCCTGCACTATTTAACATTATTATTACGAAACACCGCCGGGTGCGAGCACGGACACAAGATTAATTCAATTTCCTTTGATTTCTCCCCTTTTATGCAGCACATCCCTTATTCTTTGTTATATATTAAGAAGAAAAAGTCCTTGCTCTCTCCCGTTTTAATGCGATCCTATATTATGGAGATGCGACGATGACGATGGTGGTATGGTATAGAGGAGTAGTAGCAGTGAGGTGCATCTTTTCATCATAGTGAGAGTTTTGCCCAGTGTCCAAAAAATAAGAACAGCTGACCGTGTGTGTGGTGGTCGCGCGGTCCTCTCCATGTGATGATGGGTCCGACCAACAACGTTTCCCAAAACTGGTCTCTCGCAGACTCCCAACCGGTTCAGATGCGGATTACGGCAGTTGATATACACACACACATATACATAGTACAAAAAGAAGACGCCGTAAATTAATGCAGTAGACGAGACGATCGAATTTCGCTCCAAAAGAAAAGTATGTGTAGTATAGGTACGGGTACAGGTTCGCCACAAGGCACTTGCCCAAAAATGCCGGTCGGCGTAGATAAATTTCGAAACGTGCAGTGTTATCTGCATACCCAAACAGAGCAGGACGACAAAAAGCCATTAGCAAGACTGGAACCATTTTTTGGTTTTTAAGTTTGGAGGTATCGGAAAATTTCACTGCGTCTCGAGATCTATTATTAATTTTGTTATTAAAAATCACTGAATGGGAGTTGCTCCTTTTCGTACTATAGCTTGCAATTTATCGATTGTGAAGAATATTGCCAAACACTCTTTCTCTGTCGCGAATGATTTTTCCCAATCGATTTCCAAGCGATATTATCAGATGAAAAACGATTTCCAACAATGGGTATGTGAACTGCATTTGATCTAAATCGTGTTTAAGAATCCTGTAAGTCTAGCTATCGTGGTCTAGCTGGTCATTAGTTTGATTCGTTGTTCTTACAATTCTGAAAAAAGCAAACAAAGTAAAGATGCTGTGGGAGCAAGCGGGTGCAATTTTCAAAGTTCTAATTAATTACCGAACTAGTTCTAGAACAGTACAAAAATTCTCGAGCTCCTTGTAAAGTTTCCGTAGGCTTTTTAGAACTGCTCTTATATGAACTACAATGGTAGCGCCCATTCGGAGATATTTATTATTCGGCCTGGTGCCGCGATAAGCAGTCCATTTCAAGCACATGCCCATGAATCAGAAAATCCTATGGACAGTGTTTGTAGGAGCATATAATAATAGTGATGAAAATGAAAAATATATTGTGGAGTGACAGAGATTAAATCAGGTGCAATATATTCATTCAATAGATGATCAGCACTCAAGCCTTACCGGGTGGTATTTTGCGTGCAATTGTGGTAGATTTCCAAGGGGTTTCTGATGCGACTGAAAAAGTGGATTAGTAGAATGCATTTTTTACACCTTTTTTGTAGAACATTTTTTGGAAAATTTTGGATTTTTTTCTTTTGGAAATTAAATAGCCTTGCCCATGCCCATGCTTTTTAAAGAAGTTGCATGTCAAACTTGAATTTTCTATTTAAAAAAAAGTGCCGTTTTCTTCCAATCCACTTTTTTAGTGACATCAGAAACCTTTCGGAAGGGGTTTAAAAATTGTAGGAAAACTTCGGATATTTTTCGATATAAAAGTGGAGGTGTTCTTTTATTCCACTTTTCAGTAACATCAGAAGCCCTCAAGCATTTTTTTATAATTCATACCTTGTCAACTGTTGTAGTAGACGAATGATTGTAATGATTGTATTGAAGTTTTGTTCCTGCCGTAACCGATTATACCCTATCCGTATGATCAAAAACTTTCCTCCTCTAGGTAGGCTGTGGTCTGGCCATTGGCAAGCAAACGAGGCTGATTTTGGCCAGGTCACAGCCTGCCTAGAGGAGAAAAGTTTTTGATCATACAGTACCTACCCTCTATTAGGATAGCTACCCAAGTTCAGTTATTGTCAATCAGCATATAAAATCACGCTGAATAATTGGACTGAATTACAAATTGCCTGCCGATTTTCACTTTTCGTACTAGGCTTTCGGCGTATTGTTTAAACACAAATTCTGTGCAATATCAGTGGCAATTTCAACCATTAACATTATAAAGGCTTCAGCGTAAAACCACAAGTGCTTCGGCGCTTTTCTTTTTACCGCGAAACCAAGGCGAACGAACATAACGCTGCATGGTGAACTTTAAAACCGAACAACTTATCTAGTATATTCTTTTATTTATTTTCACTTTTGCCTATTACATCTCCAGCAGATATACACAACAATAGCACTTAGCATGGCAGCACAACATTTCGCAAACAAAAACTCGTAGCTTCTACAGCGTAAGCATCTAAATCATTCTTCTGTGAGCCCCGCGTGAAGTAATAATAACGGGGCATAATAAATTAGAATAATTCAATTTATCGCTATTAGATATCTCTTTTACTATAGTATTTCTGACTGCTTGGCTTGGCTACTGCATAAGTGGCCTACCCACTTTCCTATTTACCAGCCAGATTCCCAGCGGGGTTTATTCTGATCATCACTAACCCATCATACCATCTTCTTATTGAGTTCAAAAAGCAGCAGCACCGCATGTAGCGGGCAATTTATGATTTTTCAAAGCTTTGTTGTACCTCATCAAGTCTCAACTACATGTACCATGCACCCATGTACACTACAGTTAAAACGTTTCATCACATAGCATGCAGAATGTTTGTCATTGATAGATCAATGCCAGTATAAAAACAAAAATCAAGTAGGTAAAGTCGAAATATTTTTGTCATGTTGGAACGGTTTTTAGATTTGGCATATTGAACTTCGGCTTTAACACCTGATTCGGACATTGAAAAGTGAGGTTATGTATCGCGATGCCAAAACAGTGTCCCCAAATTTATTGACAATTCGTGGAGCTGTCTCACAGCTTTCTTTCCGCCACTATCTGTAGAAGAGGCTTGAAACATTTTGCACTTCAAGTTTTTTTTTTAGGTTTCCAAATCTGAAAAATTCCTCAAAACTTTACGGTTGGTTGCATTATTCAGCACGATAATACACGACGACACATGATCTCATCTAGGCCACTTTTGAAGCGCGTTTTTCGCACATTTCCTCTACAGAATGACAAAAATGAAGTATTTTCGATCTATTTTTAATTTCCGTCAATAAAGAACGAAAGCAAAGTAGCCTATGATATACAGGTCCTGCAACAGTGCCGGCTTTCCTAGCACCCTTCCCTTAGATATAGGGAGATAGATAGATAGATAGAGACAAAGGTGCAATACATAAAATTATTGATTTGAAAAGTTCTAACCAGTGAAATTATTTTCAACTATACAGGGTGTTCCATTTTTGCGCTACAACAAAAACAAAGATTTAAAAAAAAATGCCCCACTTTTGATTTCATGTTCTTGTTCAGCTTTTAAACCTGTATTATAAGCGTATTTTTGTTTTTCCAATTTGTGGCAGTGCTACCAGCTAAAAATATTTATTTTTTTGTAATTTCAAGGTTCGTTTTGAAAAATCGTAGGAGCCTCGTTTTTTACAATCAAGAAATGAAATTTGGCACAATAATAGTCGAATAGGAGGTCAATTATTTCATGACAAAAAACTTCAGATTCAGTGATCAGGGTGTTCAGAATTTTTTTTCGAACTTCGCAAATTTCAAAATGCCATAGGTCATTTTTTTTCAAATGGAAGCCCCCTATTTTATTTCACCATTCGATAGCTTTCTTCTCCTCTTCAATTTTTAGCGGGGTACCCAACCTCTAAATTTGATAATTTTCGAGATAATCGGTAATTTTGATAAAAATTGCTATTTATTTATATTTTTCACCCCGGGCAGGCCATGGTGATCATCAACAAATGTCTGATTGACACATTTTGCTTGGTTTGATGCCAAGAACAAGTTTTTCTGAAATCTGAAGAAAATGCTTCGAAAAAAATTTCGTTCCGCGATGGAACAGAGAAAATTCAAATTGAGCTTAGTAAAGCGGTTTTCTCGACTTCAAAAACCTTCAAACTGGCAAATGTAGAGGTGGTTTCATTTTGACATATGATTTTCTGTATCAGGAGCTACTAAGAACTATCAGGAGCTACTAAGAACATAAAAAATCCGAATAAACGACCATTTTTATCAAAAATATCGATTTTCTCTGAAATTATGGAATTTAGGGGTATGGTATTTCCAGTAAAAATGGAAGAGGAAGAAACAAGCTATCGAATGGCGAGATGAAATAGGGGGCATTCTATTTGAAAAAAATGACTTATGGCATTTTGAAATTTGCGAAGTTCGAAAAAAAAAATTGCACACCCTGTATGATTGAGTCTCGAGTTTTTTGTCATGAAGTTATTCAGCTTCTGTTCGACTACCGTTATGCCAAATTTCATTCCTTAATCCAAAAAAAAACGAGGCCTCTACGATTTTTCAAAGTGAACCTTTAAATTACAACAAATTTCGATTTTTAATTTTCAGTTGGTAGCACTGCCATACATTGGAAAAAAAATTATACTTGTAATAGAGCTTGAAAAGCTGAAGAAAATGTAATCAAAAGTGGGGCATTTAATTAAAAAGATCTTTTTTTTGTTATAGCGCAAAAATTGAACACCCTGTATAGTTGAAAATCATTTCACGAGGTAGAACTTTTCAAATCAATAATTTTATGTATTACACCTTTTTCTCTATTTTGCAAAGTAAGGGCGCTAGGAAAGCCCGACGCACTGTTGCAGGACCCTTTATAACAGTTTAGAAAAACAGCTGTAACCTGTAGAAACGAGTTCGATTTCTCGACGCTCAAATCTGTAAAAAGGCCGGATGTAAAAAAATTGTCGCAATGGAAGCATCGACCTTTTGGCCCGATCTAGCCAAAAAGACGCGAGGTATTGAAGAATATTGACAAATCAAGGAACATCACAGTTTCTTCGAAAACTCAATAGTTGGAGTTGCGTATTGGACCAAAATGATTGTGATCAACTTCAATTTTCCATCTACCCTTATTCAGAGGCCCATGCGAGGCGAGTTTGTGTCGACGCTGCGTCAAGACGGGTCTCGAATGGCGTAAAATTCGAAGGGGCCCGAGCGGTTTTGGTTTCTGAACGACGACAGCATCCTGCAGCCCCTACCCCCCGAGTCGCATTTCCACGCATGACATGGCCAATTGTTCAAAGGTCTCAACATTTTGATGTCAGTTTGAAAAGCAACATAGCTTTTGGACAGGCCAGTTTCAGCCAGGTAAGAAGACGGCAAGCCTACATTGTTAAACTAGCTTTGCCCAGGTTGCTTAAATCACAGTTTCACCTAGCTAGACGTACTTGACTTATAATGCACGGCAATAATTTGGACAATTGAGAATGTTCGCGACAAACAAAAATTAGTTTGTTTATGAATTATGCAACTTGTTTTGGTAGGTACTGTTCCCAAGTGTTAAACTGGGTACTATTGTTGATATACCGGCCGGTGTTTACAAAAAAAAAAAATCATAATTAGGTACTTCCACTTCTCTCGAAAAATATAATTATTATTGTTTGTCGTAACAGGAGGCATAGCAGAGTTTCGCCTTTGAAACGTATGAATCGCGAAATCACAGGTTAAATGGATAGCATCATCAGTATAAATGGAACAGAAATTAAATTTTATCAAACAGTCAATAATTGCATAAATCTCGTTCAAAGCGCCGTCGACAGCAGACGATACCTGTCGACGCGAGCTTTCGATTCGCACAAACTGTAGCAAATCATCATGATTTTATCGTACTGGATTTAGAAAAAGGTCAAACTAGCAGCGCGCCAATTTCGTTTTTCGTCTCTGGAATAATTAAAGAGGATTTGCAATACACTTGATGTGATACCGATATATAGTAGAAAAGAGCTGCTACCAGATAATGATAGCGATATGTATACAAGGTGTTTAAGTTTTAGACGAGCAAACTTCAATGACAGATTCTATAAGGGCCAGTTGCTCAGTTCTAGTTCAACTTTAAACTTGGTTTGTGGTGATTTCTGAAATGTTGCTGAAAAAAAAAACACGAAGATGAACACGCGAAGATCTAGATCATACTGCCTTCAAGACCAATTTGCTGAAGACCGCTTGATTTCTACAACACTTGAAGTACATAGTGGTAGGTCCTTCAAAATAAACAAGTGAGTATGCTTTCACGTGCGTGAGTCTCAGTAGCGCATTTTCTCAAAGAGGCATACTGTGAACGTAAAGAAATTTGGTTGAAGGAGAAACACCATTCCTTGCCCACTTTCTTCATTCGAAACTCATTGTGATATTTTGTTATCAGAATGGGGTACTTGCCAATGAAATAGATTTGAATGAAAATTCTTTCACTCATCAATATTTTTTTGTTTGAGGGCGGGAGCTGGGAGCGGCGACTAATCAACAGTAGTCTATTCTTTCCCATTTTTAGTCGGCTATCCATATAGCAAAAGAATTAGATCGCTATGTCTTCGGGTTTATGTTTTCCATTTATCTCTTACTTTGAGGGCAGCGTGTGGGGGTGGCAGCAATCGGCAAAGTAACTGTTGCACAGTTTGAGTTAGGAGTTTCTAAATGTTCAAGGAAATATAACAATCAGTGAAAATTGTGAAAGTTGCATTTTTTGTTTGGGGGCGGGAGCTGGAGGCGGCGACTAATCAAAAGTGGCCTATCTCTTCCCATTTTCGGAGCGTGTCGAGTTCTTTCCGTGTCGGAGCGGCAGAGTTTGGCAAAGAAATGCTTCCACAGTTTGAGTTGGGAGTCTCTGAATGTTTGAGGTAACATTAAAATGTAAATCAGTGGAAATTATTGAAAGTTGCTTTTTTTTTCTTTTGGGGGTGGAAGTTGGAGGCGGCGTCATATCAAAAGTAGCCTATTCTTTCCAATTTTTAGTGAGCTATCTATATAGCGAAAGAATTAGATCGTTATGTCTTCGGGTTTATGCTTAGCATTCGGTAAAGTAACTGTTGCACAGTTTGAGTTGGAAGTTACCAAATGTAAGGAAAATATGACAATCAGTGAAAATTGTGAAAGTTGCATTTTTTTTGTTTGGAGGCGGCGGCTAACTAAAAGTGGCCTATCTTTTTCCAATTTCAGTCAGCTATCAATATAGTGAAAGAATTAGATCGCTATGTCTTCAGGTTCATGTTTTACATTTATCTCTCACTTTGGGGGCGGCGTGTGGGAGCGGCAGAGTTTGGCAAAGTAATTCTTGCACAGTTTGAATCAAGAGTTTCTGAATGTTCGAGGTAACATTATCAACTAAATCAGTGAAAATTGTTGAAAGTTGCATTTTTTTCTTTTGGGGGCGGAAGCTGGAGGCGGCGCCATATCAAAAGTAGCCTATCCTTTTCCATTTTTCGTCAGCTTTCCATATAGCGAAAATTTCAGATCGGTATGTCTTCGGGTTCATGTTTTTCATTTATCTCTTACTTAGGGGGCGGCGTGTGGGAGCGGCAGCGTTCGGCTGAGCAAATGTTGCACAATTTGAGTTGGCAGCTCCTAAATGTTAAAGGGAACATCTGAATCAGTAACATTTGTGGAAGTTACACTTTTTTCCGTTTGGGGGCGGAATCTGGGGGCGGCGACTAACCAAAAGTAGCCTATCCTTTCCCATTTTCAGTCAGCTATTTATATACCGAAAGAATCAGATCGCTATGTCTTCGGGTTTATGTTTTTCATTTTAAAGTGATTGGGGGCGGTTTTTAGCAGTTTTTTTCATGTTGGCGGCGCATATTGAAGACGGAATGTTTCTTGTCTTACGTTTATAAGTGGCAACTATGTATTACTCAAAAAATGAGAACACCAGAGCATCAGGTCTGGTAGAAAGTGCAATATTATGTTATTTCAAGTTTATCGGGGGCGGTTTTCTCTATGTTGGCGGCGCAATATGGACATCCAATATAGCCTAGCCCTCCTTTGGGAGTGGCAGCTATGTAACAGCGAAAAAATTAGAAAGCTAGGTCGTCTAGTTTGGGAGGAGTTCGAGGAACGGATGGACGGACGGACGGACGGACGGACGGACGGACGGACAAAGCGGTTGCAATAGCGATTTTCATCAAGATGGAAAATGCGCTAAAAATATTTAAAAAATTTACCCTATAAGAAATGTTACTACACGAAATGTTGTTCAAATCAAACCGTTCTTCTCGAACTTATGACAAAAGAATTTTTTTTCAACTTTAGCACCCCGTATCTTTCTTAGGAAGTGAGTTATGTCGATTTCCCTGAATGGAGAGGTTCAGGAGAATCTATCATTGAAGTGTGATCAATTAAAACTTGAGCACCCTGTATTGTACACTTGCTGCCTATGGAGGATGGGCGGCTGGCTGAGAAGAGTGGACTGAGATGTTCTTTGTACTGGAAAAGGATAATGCAGGCCGAGCTCAACTGGAAAGGTGTAGGATGCCCTACCCTGCAATGCCTACATCTCATAAATAACCACGTGCGTATCTGCGTCATGCCACGCTGTATATATACCGTGCTAGTTAAATAAGAAAATGCGATCCTATCCCGGATCAGAGCAGAGAATGTCGATCGGATCGAAGTTTATTGGTCTGCCGCGGCCGAGAAGGTTCTATTTATAAAACGCGCAAATATTTGATTCCCGGAGCAATTCTGTATAATGGCGTATAGTTTCCATGTTATACCTACTATACTAAACCGATGGCTAAGGCCAGACAATATCAACACCCAACCTCGCGCCAATGACCACGGTTTTTGCATCAAGAGCAACGAGGGGAAAAGAGTTGATAGATAAATTAGTTCGTTGGACATCGCAGAGAATCCAAGAGCGGTAATTAACACTAATTGGGTGGCTGCATAAGGATGGTCAGTTTACACCAGAGTATATTTGGTTTCGACTTTTTATTTGTCTTGAGACTCGTAGAGTTTGGCTTCAAATGACACTGACTTCACTCGGATCCAACAAATGGGTCAGGTTAGGAATCAGGCGGATGGGTCTCGACCGTAACTTGTAACGTACTTGTAACGTGGTCATCCCATGAACACTTTAGATGTTTCAAGAAGAACCTACTGGATCTAGGAGAGAGTGGCGCCATCGATTGCTTTGACTCTCAAATGAAGGAGATGGAGCTATCATTTTATTATGGGTGCGACATCCACTTGAGAGAGAGATCCGATTTATTTGCCATCAAACTGTCACCGTGACGCCACTCTATCCTATCCAATACACTCTGACCGAGAAGACACCTAGCGGGCATGCTTAGCACCAGCGCGTTGAGATAATCTGGTTGACAGATAGCCTGTACACAAGCAATCCATTTTCAGTTGTTGTAAATGTAGGAAATAAATATGTTGTATATGTGGAAAAGTTTCTGGGTACCCAGATACGACCGGACCGCCGCGGCGGCTGGTTTTCAAGTGGTGGTTTGTTTTCACGATTCATTTCTGATAAAAAAAAAGTTGAGTTCATTCGTTGTAATGTTATAGAAGTTTGATGAAACAAAACGACGGAGCCTAAAACCCCCGAACATGCGGGTGGTACTTGGATCGTTTCTCAGCTGTGGTTCTTGCCCTCGAAGGACTCTTCAAGAAGATTTCCGCGTCATATCGCGGCTTTCATGAACTTTTTTTTACATCTCATCAACTTCAAGCAAAATATTCTTAAAATTAGGGCTCTTATCAATGGTTTCGGAAATGTGAGTTGAGGTTTACTTGATGACTTTCTGGAGTCCCTAAAATAAACATAGAACTGGTTTCATCGAGTAGACTTACTAAGTACAAAAGGCCTACTAAAGAACTCAATAAAAATCTCACCAAAATAAACTGCAAGTCTAATTTCTTGATCAATTGATTGATGCCGCCATCCTTACCTGAAACAAAAATCAAACATTAGCATGCTCATCTTTTAAATGCAATGTAGATAAGTAACAGTGGTTCGAACGAGACTTTGGCGCAGTGTTGGCGTTACGCCGAAGTTGAATTCGGTCAAACTGAGCGCAGCGTCAACGTTCTCAGCGTGCTGATGAACGGCTCCACAGGCTTACATTCTGACCGCCAGCGCGGGCGCAAGCGTAATTGATAAACCAGTGTTTACGGCTCGGTATCACGTTTGATCTTAGACCGCTGAAGTATCACCGTAGCAACGGCTTAAAACAAGCTGTATCAACCGATGAGACTGCTGCAATTAGAGAGTTCCGCCGTCCTAACTTTGCGCCTCCAGCATAATGACAATCGTTAGGATGGTTCTTATGTACGAGTAAAAGCTGATAATCGAGCATCCCGGAATCCTAGATCTGGCTTGAACAAAAGACTAGGCGAGAGACTGCGAGTACTAGCATTAAGCTTTATTAGTGTTCTTACATCCATGATTGCAACGCCGATGATGAGACTGACAATAAAAAAAATCTAAATCTGGTGTCTTCATCAACTCCAAAAGAATGGCATGATAAATAAAACAAGATCAAGTACAAAACTCCGGTGCAATAAAAGTGGAGTTTAACATTGCATAAAATACTGACAGACACTCAGCCAGGGTTTTCATTTACACAACACGCTCGACATCAGGACCATCTCGTCGAGTAATAATGCAAGCGAATAACTACGATTCTCTTTGTGAATACATTGAGTGTCTCACACAATCGCAATAGATTTCAATGACATTTCATTTCAATAAATCGTATAAATAAAATAACACTTTTCACGTGTCTATGCGTGTACATTTGCATAATATTAAAGGTGAACTGCCATCTCGATAAACGGTACACGATCAGCTATAGAGTATACTACCTCTGCATTATTCAATGCGCATACAAGGTGTATCGAATTTTAATCCCAAAAATGTAAGGTTTGATACAAAGGGTGATGGGGTGACCTTACATCATAGACCAATGGCAGATACCGAATTTCAAGGCGAGTCAAGATGCACAAGAGATTTTTTGTCTACTGCATTCGGAAAAAAAAATTTGGGAAATCACAGCTCACTAGAAACAACGGGGTTGAACGACTATAAACTGAAACATTAATCGGAAATGTATTCTAACGGAAGTCCGTAATGGGACCTTGCCAATCGATTTTTTGCTCAACTTTTGGACATTTCGCGACCTCAATATACATTTCAAAACACCCAGTGCGTACAGCACAAATACCACAAGAAAAACAAACATGATTTGTGGAATTGATGTTGAATTAGTCAGAAATTGAAATGCTGTTACGTGGGTGACTAAATTTGCGATTTTCGCCGATAATAGTGGTTGGTGTCGGTATATGGAATAACATCCAATGGTATAACATAACATGCACCAGGACCCGCTTGTTGTATAGTTCGGGTATACATGTTTAGTTTGGAGTTAATTATATTAGCAGTTTCGTTGGTTCGCGTCTGCAAACATTATTTTACGGTTAATGGTCGGTTAATGCTTTATGTTGACACTTGCATTACATCATTCGTTTAAAGTTGTATAATGGTCGTAAAGCGAGAGCGCCGGAATTTTTATTATTGCAATTTCACCTAGGCCACAGTTTCGTCAATATTGCAAGTCGTCCCTTGTGTATTGAAGGCAAAAAGTTGTCGAAAATATTTACCATGTCTGTGCAAATGTGCAATGATTGACCGTTCGAAGCAACGCACACAGGCGGAATTTCAAAAAATCGTGGACAAAAACCAAAAATAAAAATATTGGGTTGATCAGGAACTATCCACTTTAAAATATTCTTGGATAATCTAGCTATAATTATCAGGTACCCTCAGCTTAACAGGTGCAAGGATAAAAAAGATACAGCGATATGAAGTTCATGCTGAAAAAAAGCTGTCCGAACACCCCAATTCTGTAAAATGATATCTATAATCCGAACCCCTGTATCCTGTAATCCGAACTGTTACTTATTTTTCTTTGTGCTGCCTTTCGAAAGAATACCGAACATTTTATGCGAGCTTGTAAGTCTCAGCTTTCATTGTAAGCTGTATTTGAACCATGTCTCCAACGGAAGCATGTCACCTTGATCTTCAACAAAAAGCTGATATTTTGCGTCAATTGGAGTCTGGATGTTCATACGCTACCCTGGCAGTACGCTTCAATTAAATACTATGAAATAATTTGAAATAAACCTCTCATGGATAATTTGCATATTTTTTATTGCATATTCGCAGCATTTTGATGGTTGAACAAGGTATCTATAAACTGAACACGTTCGGATTATAGATATAATTTAGTGTGAATTCTATAATCCGAACGTTTTGGTAATCCGAACGGGGTCTGCAAACTTTCTGTTCGGATTATCCAGACATTGCTGTATATGGAGTCTATAGCAGGAGGTCTGTATTACATTTACATATAAATATTTCATTGGAAAATATCCACTGGTCATCCCCAAAAAATAATATTTGAAGTAGAGTTTTCAATCTTCGAAAAAAGTGAATTTTTGTTTACCTGTAGACAAAAAGTATCCTATCGAGCACGATCGAGCAGCGATTTTTATATTTTTATAAGCCAAAAGGTATACTGTACATGTTCCAGGCAACATATTTTGCTATAACTTGCTATATTACGAGAAACTAATTTTTTTGTTGACTTTGGAGTACATAAAATCGCAAAATAACGCACCACTCGAATTTTAACCAAATTTGAAAACTTGGCTCTATTGAACCGCTTCTCCTATACAGAGTGTTCCACTTTTTTTTCAATATTTGAGAATATGGTAGAGCATCGAAAAATAAGTAGTTTCGCAAATGAAAGAAAAATAATAAAAAATAAAAAGTTACAATTTTCGAGATGTGACAAAAACCAATATGACCATCTTGTATGCATACATCAACTTATGATGTGTACCAAATTTTATCAAAAATTCATTGATTGAACTCGAAGTAATAAAAAAAAATCCTTTCCAAAACTCAACTTTGAAAACCTCTATCTCCGATATAATGCGTTTCCGATGTTTTTTTTTTCGAGAAAGTCCACATATTTTTTGATACTCTACTATCTCCTGAAATATTGACAAAAAAAGTGTAACACCCTGTATGTGTACCTTAATTCTTAATTATCAAGACAAAAATTTAGTTTTTTTCAACCAATACTTTAATTTTAGATTCCCGATCAGAGTTTATTACCGTAGGCGTAGCAAAAAAATAAGCTAGTTCGTATCTTACAATTTTGTCAAGCTCCTAACTTCATGGATAAGTGCAAGCCATTTGCTAAGCCAAATCAAACAAGTTACCGGATGTGACGACCAGGACTTGTCATCGAAAACCAAAAAAATGAATGATTCTCAAAAGTAGTGAAACTTGTCCAATACAAGCTGTGAAGGAGGTATAGGAAAGATAGTGAGAAAATCTTTTAATAATTTTGACAGAGCTGTTTTGGAGAATGTAAAGTCAATAAATTTTGAAACCCCACTAACTACCCTCATCAACCCAAGGAGACTTTTTTCCACTATTTTTCCTGTAATCTGGAGCTTGGTATTGGACCAGTTACGTACATTACAAAATTTTCGCCGAATAACTGGAAATACACCTTCTCTCCGCCCTACTCGCTAAACTCGGAGTCAATTAAATGGAATTTAGCTATAGGATCATCTGATACTTTATTGAATATCTACAATATACTGGATTTTCAACCAAATCTACGTGTCAAAAAAACATTTTATACGAAATAATTTTTCCATGAGGTCTACGCGACGTTCTAAAACATTTATTTTGTTTCTGTTCGCAAAAAAAAGTTTTTTTGGTGATTTTTGGAGAATTACATTCAATCTAGCTATTTTAAGCGAATTCCTGCAAAAAAAAGTCAAAAAAAATTAAAATTTAATTTTGTCCACGATTTTTTTAAATTCCGCCTGTGTGCGACGCATCAAAACCGATTAGAAGAATCGCATGACTGGTATCACGAGCAAGCGTCACTGAATTGTTCATGTCTAATTCACGTCATGATAACGATGCTTCATACCATGGGCGCCCGCAGGATTTTTGTCAGGGGGGGGCAAATAGCTTCAGTTAGAGAACGTCACATACCTACCTGGCCTAATTTGCGAAGTCCTTTAGATTAGCGCCGCAGGTGAAAATTTTTTCGAATAATAATAATAATAATGGTGATAATAATTATTGTGCGAAAAATAAGGAAATATATTTGAAAATTGAACTTAACTTTAGAGAAATTTATTAAAATTTGTAATTTTGTACAAAATGTATAAAAATTTACTTCAAAATAGCCAGGTCAATAGTTACACTCGTTCATTATCTTGAAAAAACCCCTAGTGTTTTAAACCAGAGGTTTAGAAAATTTCAATTATTGCCATGATTGATATAGAGGTCAATTGTTACACTCGTTCATTATGTTAAAAGAAACCCCTTGTGTTTTAAACCAGAGGCAGAGGTTCAGAAAATTTCAAGTATTGCTATGATTGATATAGGTAGGTCAATTGTTACACTCGTTCATTATGTTGAAAAAACCCCTGGTGCTTTAAACCAGAGGTTCAGAAAATTTCAAGTATTGCTTTGTTTTGCTGTCTTTAACGATTACCTATTAGGTTTAGGAAAACGCGAATTGAAGTCTTCTAGGGTCCTTTCCAAACGGAAAATAGTAGTTTACGATACGAGTTGGCTGTTACATAAGTGGTTTTCAGACACGAAGCCGAAATTTGCAGAACGAGGGCGCAGCCCGAGTTCTGTAAGAGGCTGAGTGTCGGAAAGTATCTTGTGTAACAAGCCACGAGTGTTGTACAACATTTTACGTGTTTGTTTCAGTGCAAATTGTGAAAATGTTGTAGTTTTTGAGGTTATTTTGACAAGTGTCAAATTAAGTACATAAACTGTAAAATCCATATACAGCTTATATAAAAGTCTTTATATCTTATGTATCAACACAACAAACACGTAAAATAACATAATTATTTCACCCTATATTGGGCAGTGGAGCTGGTAGCTGGAATGCACAAATTGCAGATCGTTACCTACCTACCTACCTATCTACCTATTTTATGACTTTACGGGTAGCTATCTAATTTAGGTAGAAGCCTAATGAAATTTCAAATTGCTCTAACAATTCAAAAAAATGTAAATTACCTTCTCAAAGTTTTTTCTTTCGAATATGAATTTTTTTTTCCTTTCTCGAAAAAATTTTTTTTTTCGTAAGGAAGAATTTATTCAGCTGCTCCGGAGCCAGGGGGGGGCAAGTGCCCCCCCTTGCCCCCCCCTCCGGGCGCCCATGCTTCATACACACAGTGAGTCAAGGTTCGATGATCGATACTTCGAGGGAAGCTCCTCTCGTGATTCCAATTCGAATTGATTTGATACATGGTGAGGCAAAAAAATGGAACTTTACAGGACGAAGAGGCGTTTCAAGTTAGCGATGCGCCATCCAGCGGCCACTTCGAGTACCAACAGAGTTGGGATAGTTTGGTAGAGACAGAGACCGATGACATGTAGTTACACAAGAAACCAACATTTGGAGGTTTGTGAATGTGCGATGTGCGAAGATAAATATGTCGCTACATGTGGGAAGGATGGCTTTCGGGGCCAACGGGAATTTTTTCATGAACAAATAGGCAAATCAAGAACTAACCTGTGATCCTGTGAACAAAACAGCGATCATCAAAATTAATCAAAGGCAGTAACGTCAATGAACAGTGATTTGATTTGTTACCCGAAATGGTAAAAGTCATGCAGGTTCTTCTGTGTTCTGTGGTTTTATTTGAACTAAATTTGCAACCAAAGCCTGGTCGCCCCAAGTGCAAATTCCAACAACACGAACGCCACTTGGCGAGGGATCGCCGGCCGATTTTAGTCGTAACATCCCCCCTCCCAAAAAAAAACCGCAGCTACAAGTTACATTTTGCAGGGTCTCTGAGGTGACTGCATTCGAAATACTATACTCTACTTTACGAAATTTGCTTAAAAAACCACTCACTTGAGAGTATCCCAAGTTCAGTACATGAGTTTTTTGCTTACTGTCAACGGCATACTCTCGGTTGCCGGACCGACAAAATTTGAATCTATCTTTTTTGATGTCATCCCGTGTTGGTTCGCCTCGTAAACTCATTGAAACGTTACAAAAACCGAGAATGACGAGAACAGTCCCAAGTCGCTTTGCCTCCTCTCGATCTGTCAATAATATTTTCCCAACACCTTCAGTTTAAAATGTGGCCATGAATGGCGCTGCGATCTTAAATTGAAACGCCGGTAGGCAGGTTCCGGGTACATACTCGTAATTTGCAATGTCGGTCAAATTTTACAAGCGCGATTCTGACATAGGTTGGTGAGATGTAGTTTTAAAGCCCCACATGTCATTTATAACCAAATGCCTTGGAACAGTTGGAACACAATACTAGCGGTTGTTGTAATAAATAATTCTAAATAGCTATATTTGCAAGAATTAGATAAAAACCAGAGAACCGAGAGCTCAAATTTTAATTCATCACCTGCTCGCTACGCTTCCCGTTTAATCACATCAGCTGTTGAGAGCATCTGTGTTTGTCTTTTATAAACGTATAAATGCGTCCTGATGATCACGGTATTCTACAGTTTCTCTCTAGCCTAAATAGCAAGAGCTTTTCCAGAGTTATACATATTATAACAAACAGTGTGCTACGCTCTTGGGCCCCCTCACAGTGTCACGGTCGAGTAACTTGCTTGAAATTTCACAAATAAATATGACGAAAAAAAAAGATCTCCACAATGCCAAGTGGACGACAACCGCACCGGAAAACCGGAATTGGAAACGGCACGCAGACGAGACGAAGAGAATATAGTGGCAAAAAAAAAGTTAACACAATTCGAAGCCCATGACCATGGCCGAGAGGGTATGGTGCTGCAGCAGTAATGTTCCTTGAGCGCCTTACGTGAATTACGATATAATCCTTTCCGGTGAAGATGTAGCAGCTGAGCACCGTCGCGACGGCAGTCATCCAGACGCCACATGCGTCGAGATTTATTCCTTTGCTTGTTCTTCATCAACGATACACTTTTCAGATTTCCTTTCCGAAGTGTATACTTCTTAAATTTGTGGGACAGAAAACGAGCATGGCCCTACCAGAAGTGTCTAGGCCTTGGAAAAACAGAAGGATGCGAGTCGTGCCGGGATCGATTCTCGCTGTAGTTTCTCCGCTCGAAATTTGTCGAGATTGGTAAGGAGCATTGACTCCAATTGCGATGATGAATAGTATAGTAATTTCTGAAAATCAAGTTAGGTTTTCTGTTATTACAAATCCCAATAACATAGCTGCAGCCTAAATAGTTCAAGAAAAAAATTGAATCTGAAATTACACCAATTTTATTACAAAAAAAAACTGAAGTGAGTAGCCTAATATGATGGGCAACACTGTTTTTGCGATTGCGTAAATGTTCAATCCACTGGAACCTCAAAATCCATAGAAACATAAACTCAGATACATATGAAACGGGACCCAAATTTCTTCTTCCCGCTAGCGAGATATGAGGCCCCGCAGCCCCATTCGGGATAGAAGGGGCTGAGTATTCGGTATTAACTAACCGGAACGCAAATACAGAGCAGAACAAGACGTTGCATAACCTTCTACACTGCTTGTAGCTTTCTTTTTCTTTTACAATTTTTTAACCTGTCAATTGAATCGGAAATGTCATGCTGCCATTGCCGAACCCTGACGGGTAAAATTGAAATGGTCTATAGGCTACTGACCACTAGAGCCATTTTGAGATTTTACCATAATCGGTCTAACAAGTACACATCAGTAAACCCATTTAAAAAAAAACAACTTTTTCCATGCGTCAGCGCTGCGCGTGGAACGAACACAGCATGCGAGTGTCGCAGTGAGAGAAGGAGGGATAGAGATATGAGGCAGTAACGTCACCAGCGTTCTATTTTAATTTTTTTAAGGCACTTAGAATTGAGATATCGCGCTGCGGTTTTCACCATAAATCATATAAAAAATTGAAGTTTTATTCAAAGTAATTGAAACAAGTGAGTATGCCTTCACGTGCGTGAGTCTCAGTAGCGCATTTTCTTAAAGAGGCATATTGTGAATGTAAGGAAATTTGGTTGAAGGAAAAACACCATTCTTTGCGAACTCTCTTTAATCGAAACTCATTGTGATATTCTGTTATCAGTACTTGCAAATAAAATAGATTTGGATAAAAATTCTTTCAATCATCAATATTTTTAGTTTGGGGGCGGGAGCTGGGGGCGGCGACTAATCAACAGTAACCTATTCTTTCTCATTTTCAGTCGGCTATCCATATAGCGAAAGAATTAGATCGTTATGTCTTCGGGTTTATGTTTTACATTTATCTCTTACTTTGGGGGCGGCTTGTGGGAGCGGCAGAGTTTGGCAAAGAAATTCTTGCATAGTTCAAGTTGGGAGTTTCTAAATGTTTGAGGTAACATCAACATCTAAATCAGTGAAAATTGTTGAAAGTTGCACTTTTTTCTTTTGGAGGCGGCGTGTGGGAGCGGCAGCGTTCGGCTAAGCAAATAATGTTGCACAGTTTGAGTTGGCAGTTTCTAAATGTTTGAGGGAACATCTCAATCAGTAACAATTGTGAAAGTTGCACTTTTTGTCGTTTGGAGGCGGAATCTGGGAGCGGCGACTATACAAAGGTAGCCTATTTTTTCCCATTTTTAGTCAGCTATTCATATACCGAAAGAATTAGATCGCTATGTCTTCGAGTTTATGTTTTTCATTTTAAAGTGATTGGAGGCGGTTTTTAGCGATTTTTTCATGTCGGCGGCGCATACTGAAGATGGAATGTTTCTGGGCTTACGTTTACAAGTAGCAACTATGTATAGTATAATTCATAAAATAAGAACACCAGATCGTTATGTCTGGGAGAAATTGCAATTATGTTATTTCAAGTTGATCGGGGGTGGTTTTCTCTATATTGGCGGCGCAATATAGACATTCAATATAGCCTAGCCCAGCTTTGGGAGTGGCAGCTATGTAACAGCGAAAAAATTAGAAAGCTAGGGCGTCTACTTTGCGGGGAGTTCGAGGAACGGTTTCATCAAGATGGAAAATGCGCTAAAAATCGAGGTTACTAGCCTATTGATGTTGCTATCATTCGATTAATTTTGATGCTCTCTGTCTACAGTAATAGATTGATTCTCAAGTTCTCCATTTGACCATTTGTTGATGGAAAATGCTTTTTGAGAGTACATCGCAAAAACCGTGAACAACAGGCCTTTCGTACTTTTGATGCCGAAATGTCTGTAGGTTATCAATCTTGTGCAACTGTCCGCTGTTTTCTTTTTATAATAGGTAAGCAAGGAGTACTTCGGCTGCGCCAGAAATTCAAAATTGCCGAAGCATGCTGGGCTGTGGAAAAAAACACTAATTTTACACTGTTTATTCATTAAATTTCCGTGAAACCGAAACCGCGCGAATTTATAAGCGCAAAATTTTCAATTAGCTCTTACTACGTTTTCGCTATACACCTACCGCGTATACCGTGATGGCAAAAAGAGCCAGGCACCATTCCCCCGTCCCGTTTTTCGGCCTAATAATATTTCTCCGGCGTTCTGTTTGCTTCCACGTGAAACAAAACGCTGTCATATCGGAGGTGGCTCACGCGTCATTCCATTTCGTGGGACCATTTTCGTCGGGATTATTAATCTGAATGCCGGGGATTTACCGACGACAAAAACGCAAATGGCGGCTGCATAATCCACCCGCGCATTTTAGGTTATAGAGAGACAGAAAGAGAGATATATACCCAACCACCTCTCTGCCCATACCCGGCTTCACATAATTACCATCTGATTTATTCACCATGGATGATGGGGAACAGCAGAAGAGAAACAGAGAGAAGCTTTTGGACCACAAATCGGACGACAGTGACCATTAATCATGACGCATACAAACACACACAGACACACGCATACTAACACAAAACTCGATAATGTAAGTGGGATTATACGCCGGGATAAAAATCCATTTTATCGTCGTTAATAATTTGGTAATTACTTCTTATCCATTAATTGGAAAAATGAGAAGTATGGTAATCGCGAAAAAAAATAATAGTATATTACATACCGAGACGGGAAATACATCATTACTGCTGAGGGCACAGAGAGCCTCCAGGCTTTGCCCTGGAGCCCGAAGCTGGAATGATGTATTTACAGTCGAGAGTATGTATACTATTTTACTCACAACCATGTACTCAGCTTGCAGGATTACAGGCGTTCAAAAGTTGAAATCTGAAAATTAACTTTTTGTCATAACTTCCAGATAGGCCGATTAATTTTGCTGAAACGTGGTTCAGGAAATACTGATTAACACACTTATTGTTTGGTTGGATGCATATTTTGAAATTTCCCTTCTAAAGCTACCATTTCTTCACTTTCCCGGGAGGTCGGCAATGGGTCACTTCCCGACCTCCTACTAGGTATGTAATGAGTCAATTACCATAGTGGTTGTGAGTGAAAGAATTCATTCGTTTTTTTGAACTTCCCGTATGCTAAAACGTCGAGATCTGATGTCAGAAAAAAAATTCCGTATCGGTCGGTCTGTATGTGTGTGTATTCGTCAAGTTTTTTTTGACCCCCCCCCCCCCCCGATTCATTTTTAAACCGTTTGACCGATTTCGACCAAATTTGGTATGCACGTATGGTTTATGGTAGAAAAAAGAATATACCGAGAGTTCATGAATTAAATCGGTCAAGGGTACCTGTGAGTTTGAAAACGTCTATGGAAATAGCATCGTTTATTTTATGTCTGTAATTTATTGGTTAACGTAATTTGTCAAACCAATCGCAGTTTTCGGAGCATTCAAAATATGGTTTTCACGGTAGGGCACAAAACCTACATGATCGAGGCATATTTTCGAACTTGTGTGCGAAGAAATGAAGTTTGCGAATGCAGCCAGCGTCCATGTTTAGAAGACTTCCAGTAGCATTTTCCAAATTTTGCGGTAGTACCAAGTAAGTTTCATACGTGTCTTGCACATTGCGTCAGTCTGTTTTGTGAAACTGGCTTTGTGACACACAAAAAAGCCAAGATGGCGGCCAAGATGACAGTAGAATTATGAAATTTAGTTTAAAATAAGAATGTTCGTACGAGACAAGAATAAGTTCCAAGTGTCATGACAATCGTTCCACTAATAAGAGATTTCAATAAGGCGGCCAAAATGGCGGTGGAATCATGAAATTTAGCTTGTAAATAAGAATAATCACACGTGACAAGGATAAGTTCCAAGTTTCATGAAAATCGTTCCACTAATAAGAAATTTCAATATGGCGGCCAAGATGGCGGTGCAACCATGAAATCCAATCTGCCCACTGGCCACCCTTGAAAACCTAAGCTATCCATCGGAAAAAGTTCCAGGGGCTCTAGGTTCATTTCCCGAGGAGGAGTTCAATTTCTTAGAAGGGCACAGGAAATCTTTGTTTTTTGATAATAATAATGATAACTATGTATGGATAAAAAAATAATGCCAATTCGCTACCCTTGGGGACATCAGCTATTATTCAAAAAAAGTTCCAAGGCTCTAACTTCATTCCCCGAGGAGGAGTACAACTTTCTAATTTCTACACGAACAGACAGACAGACAGACGGACGGACAGACACACAGACAAACCGGCCATATAAGCGTCATTTTCTCAAGAAAATGCACTAAAAATAGTTCTGGAAGATAATTACATAATTCCATTTGACAATTTGAGTTTTTTTTGTCGCGCTATTCCTGAACCATCAGACCAATTGTGATAAAATTTGATGGTCGATGGTGGAAAGTTAAGAATTAAATTTTCACTGTGATCTGTCAGACGAAAATGTCACTGTTAAAGTGACAGGAGATTTAGCTGTAACAATATTGACATTTGACAGTTCTTTTTAAAGCTCTTTAAAAACTTTACTCATAACATGCATAAATTATGATATATCTGTGATCTGTCAAAAGCTATAAGCTGTCAAAGCCGAAACTTGATGATGTTCGTCAATAGCTCGAGAAGTACTGAACGGATTTCAATCAAATTTGATATGCACGTAGGGTTTATGGTAGAAAAGAGGAAATTTTTACCGAATGATTTTGATTTTTGATAGCTCATTTCGAAGCCTTTGGAAAACTCTATTCAAAACGTGTGAAAGTTATGACATATTATTTAAATTATCTTCAAAGACGTTTCAGGAAAGATGCTACGATGAGAAGTTCGGCGGCAGACATGACGACGATTTTCTTTATTGGCGAGCGGTGTATCAGCCATTGATTGGGTATAGATTAGGAATTATTTCAATTCTCCTGTTATTCCTAGAATGTTGCATATGGATGGATATCAATCGGAAGAATCGCTTGAACAAAAAATAGGCTATAAAATCGACGCTCGGCTCTTTTTTGCTGCCAAGTAAAAACCGATAGCGCATTGTTTTGTCAGTGAATGATCATGGTATCGGAGGTGTTCGGGAATCCATGTGAAATAAATACGTGTCTGAAGTGATGTGGCCAATATAAAACTCAAAATCTAGATACTGTTATGAACTTGTCGGATACTGTGCGACATTACAAGAGAATAACAAACAGATCTTTCGACCCAAGGACTTATGCCAGGTTGGATCCGTATTAGTATATTGGAAATAGAATATCTGCTGGAATTAATTCAAACAAAAACGATTTTTTTACCATGGCTAGCTTTCAGTTCCCCCTTCAACATATCAAAAGTCCTCAACTCTAGGACTGCTACAAATTAGTATACAGGGTGAAAGTTTATTATTTTTCTTTATTTCCTTTCTTTCTCAAAAAACTGATTACTGAAAAAAAACGGTTTTAGGCTAGTTTGATAGGCCATAGTCTTCCAATAAACATATAAGAAATATACCACTCAGCAACTGCTGTGTATCAAGTTACAGGGTGAAAACTATTTTTCATCTTCAATTTTTTTTCTTAGTGGAACTGATCTAGATTGAAGCCGGTTCCAGTTCTTTTACAAGCTTATAATGTCATACTGAACATATAAAAAGGATACATTTCTGCAACTGCTGCTTTTCAATTTACAGGGTGAAAAGTCATTTTCACGTTTCAATTTTTTTCTTGGTGAAATTGGCTCACACATCAATTTCGACTGATTCTTCTGTAAACTTGAAGTTTCTAGTCAAACATATCAAAATAATACATCTCTGCTACAGCTATGTTTTTTTTCTTACAAATTTAAATGTTTGGGTATATTCGGGTATATTGCATCAAAAATTCAAAAAATCTTGGAACGCAACCAAACATTCAAATTTGTAAATAAAAACGTAGCTGTAGCAGAAATGTATTATTTTGATATGATTGACAAGAAACCCCAAATTTACAGAAAAACCAGTCGCAATTGTTGTGTGAGCCGATGTCATCAAGAAAAAAATTGAAACGTGAAAATGACTTTCCACCCTGTAAATTGAAAAGCAGCAAATGCAAAGATGTGTCCTTTTTATATTTTTAGTACGACATTATAAGCTTGCAAAAGAACTGGAACCGGCTTCAATCTAGATCAGTTCCACCAAGAAAAAAAATTGAAGATGAAAAATAGTTTTCACCCTCTAACTTGATACGCAGCAGTTGCTGGGTGGTATGTTTTTTATATGTCTATTGGAAGACTATGGCCTATCAAACTACCCTAAAACCGTTTTTTTTTTTGGTCATCAGTTTTTCAAGAAAAAAAGAAAGTAAATAAAAATAATAAACTTTCACCCTGTATACTGATTTGTAGCAGTCCTAGAGTTAAGGACTTTTGATATGTTGAAGAAGGGACTGTAAGCTTGCCATGGTAAAAAAATCGTTTTTGTTTGAATTAATTCCAGCAAAGCACCTATTTTTTTCTATTTCCAATATACTATATGGAACAGACGTGTGCTTCGTTATCTCATCATGTCCTAGTGCGTTAATATTCTATATTTATGTTCCCATTTTTACAAGTAAGTACATACTGTTTCTTTTTCTAATCAGTTTTTTACATTTTTGTGGGGTAGTAGTCTGACCCATGTAGTCAGTAGCTGTACTGGGTGGCCCCTGTAGGCAGGAAGCTCAAACTTATCTTTTTGAGGACGCATTCGCTGCGTGATTACTGATGCACTCTTCTTTCAGTAGTCGACTTAGCTGTTCCCCCTTTACCCCTTGGCGTTATACCGGGTGTTCCAGAAAAAATGGGAACACCTCCATATTTCTTCCCTGGTACTTTTTAGAACAATTCCATCAAGGTGTATAACGATTTGAACTGCTGTGGATCTGTCAGTGTCAACAGTTTCTTTGATCTAATTTTTGGATAAATACCAGGTTTTTGACAACTTTTTTATTTCAACTCACGGAAATGGAAGCATCATATTTTTTCCGTGTAGTAACATACGCTTTTTGTTTCTGTCATTGTCATTTTCCCAGAAAATTCCTTCAAGAGGTGTGAAGAAGATTTTGACTATTGCGGATTTGTTAGAATCAACATTTTTCTATTCCCATAATTTTTTGACACATGAAAATGATGGTGACAAAAAACATGTCACACTGAGAAAAATCGAAGTTTTCATCATATTAGAAAAAAACCTTGAGAAGAAAATGTCAAAACTTGTTATTTATCAAAAGATTAGGGGAATAAAGAAAATACTGACACTGACAGATCTTCAACAGTCGGAATCACTATAACCTTTGGAGGAATTTACAAAAAAAAATGCAATAGGAAAAATATGGCATAAATTTTTATTCCATTTTGTATCACACCACGGAGACAAAAAGGTGATGACAGAAACAAAAATCGTATGTTAGCATGGCATGCGGAGAAACACAGGCACGTAGACTTCAGTGTCGTGAATTGAGAATCAAGTTGTCAAAATGTCAAAAACTTGTCACTTATCAAAAAATTCGAAGGGCAAAAAAGTTACTGACACTGGCAGATCTGCAATGCTCAAAACCGTTATACCTTTTGTAGGAATTTTCGGAAAAAGTGCAAGGGAGAAAATATGGAGTTGTTTCCACTTCTCTGGGACAGCCTTTATTCTTATGACTATAAGCAAAATTGGTGGAACGATTTCAGCAGTCTACTATCTAATCCATTGACTCTTTTTTCCTTGGCGTAATACAGAATGATGAGTCATTGATATGGGGAAGATCGATTGTACCTACGCCGTTGATAAAACCGAAATAAACCAAATGTCATTGCAGTTGCAAACTGGAGGCCAAAGTGAAGTATGTGAAATTATTTTGTTCCAACAGGTGTAATCGCAGGACAGCATCCAGTTCAATTTGTTCAAATGACACCCCCTATATATTTTTACATATTTGGATTTGCCCTTTAGGGCTTTATAAATCCGTTGAGTGTGAGCGTCAGTCGTACGTAAGTTTTGAATTTTTTTTCCTGAGAAAAATGCGTTGGCGGAGATCAAAAAAAAAACGCAGGGCACTTGATTTTTGGGGTATAAAATTAAGATTTTTCCCTGTGTCTCATTGATTGCCTAGGGTACTTTTTGGCGGTAAAATCGTCTATTTGCTGTGACACATCAATTTTAGGAAACTCTGAAGAAGCAAAACTAGGTTTTTTTAAATGGCACCCTTTGTATTTTTATTCATTCGTATTCATCATTTCATTTTACGTCTTTTTCAACCCTAATGGTTTTTTTTTCAAAAGCTAATAGTTTGGGAGATGATCCGAATTTTCTGAAAAATGCATAAATGCATACAATCTCATCGACATTAACTTAGCGTGCCATGAAAAACAACAGCGTCCAATGAATTCTGACATACCAAACCAATGTCGAAGTTGCATCGCAACTGCATAAAATAACGTCGTTGACGTCAGGTCAGTGATGCTTAAAATGTGCGGAATGACGAACGCTTTTTATCGTTGAGTGAAAAAATACAAGGGGCGCCATGGCAACCTTCTGTCATAGGCCGACAGATGACGCCAGGCCACAAGCAACATCTGGAATCAGCTTTGCAGTAGATCGTTTTCTAATATACAGTGTGATTCAAAAGTGTTGGCCCAGCTTGAAGGTGTGTTAAATAGAGATGTATACAGTGTGATTCAAAAGTGTTGGTCCAGCTTGAAGGTGTGTTAAATAGAGATGTAGCAGAGCGCCGGAAATTTGTTGAAAAAATTTATATCTTCCAATTTTGAAGTTATGGAAGGAGAAAGGTTGGTCTTTCGAGCCCTTTTATTTTCGTCAATTCAAAAGATTTTAGTGAACGGCTTATGGCAAAATAATGAGTACAAAATATCAACCACTAAATGTGTGGTTGAATGAATGATTGAATTTTTCCAAGGAAATTCTGTTTTCTATACAGGGTGAGCCGTAAACTACAAAAATTCAGTTTTCCTAAAAAACAGGAGTAAAATAGTTCTATGAAAATGAATTGTGTTTCATAGTGCTCTAACATTCTAAAATGCAACTGCTATCATGTTCTTAAAATTCTTCCGTTTTCATATTCAGGCCGATCGCTTCCCACTTCCACAACCTGTAAAACGAATACCTGAACGCGAAACGATTTCAATAAGAGCTGAACGGAACAGGTCGAGGCTATGTGTATCTAAAGCCGAAAGATAAACCAGGTGAACATCACGAATTAGTCACTGGCTACGGTTGATATTTTAAATTGATCAACTTCGCGTTTTATCGCACACCAAATCAATTATTATACACCACCGCCATACACAAACTCACCTTTAATTTATTAATATACACAAAGTCATGGAAAACGGCCATGTTATTCAAATTCATGTCATCATTTATTTATTTATTTATTTTTCAATTACCATCGCTGAACCGCAACGCACAAAATGTGGCGTGGCACCAGACCAAGAAGACCATATAAATATACATGAAATATATAACCCATTTTCGATCAATGTTATCTATTCATCTCGAAATATTCGGTAGTCACCACAAACAATAATGTCATCGCTTATAATAATTACTCCTACAACAGAAACAATTAACATCTAACTGCTTTGTATAATGTGCTATCTATACACACAGTGATTTGAATAGAATGGGAAAGCTGTGAAGCACGATATAGGAAATTGAATGGAGAGGCCGAAACGTATATACACACACACATACAGTCAAAAATTTCCTGCCAGATACGAATCGCAGGAATTTGGGCTATAGGAAATGGGATAAGCTTTCGCCATCATCGCGGGGCGTTTTGTCGTGCATTTCGAATGTATGCCGGTATTATAAATACGGCACGATACGGGGCTTTGAATGGTTTGTTTCCTTTGTTTCCGCCTTGATGCTGTTTGTTACCATTTTTCGGCGTGTCGTGCCGGATGATGATGATGATGGCGGCGGACCCCCCGCCTGACGCGCCGTACTGTCGTCCCATGAGAGGTCACACATTCAAGAGTATCCAAATATTCAGCCACTGAACAATGAACATCTAGGTCGACCGTTCCGGCAACTGTCAGTTTTAATGGTTGTTGTAGCTGGGCCCACGCGCGCGTCTCGTTGGAAATTGCACCGGGCGCGCGTGGAGCGGTATAGTATGATGCGTTTGCGTCTTCCCTGATGATGTTGTTGCTCTTTTGCGTTTTGAATCCCCCATCGTACCCCTTTAGCTTTATGCCTACCCTTTTAGCGTATGCAATAAAAGGTAAAGCTCTGAAAAAGACCGAAGTTTCACGTCAAGTCAATTTTGTCGGAGTAGGTTGCGCTTTTCCCCAAGGTGGTTTTTTCTTTTGACGCTGCACGCCTAGCCTGAAACGAATTCAACCCAAAAGTACGTGCACCTCCTAGATTTTTATATTTATTTTCCCTACACTATCTTGGGACTATTTTAACACAAAAATGAAAAAAATCGGTAGAGCCGTTTTCCAATAATCATTGTTTTTATCATTTTTTGACAAAATGACCTAGATGTTAGTTGCTAAAAAAATGTTTGCACTCAAAAATTTTATGATGCCAAGACGCTACTCAACAGATGTGTTGATTGAGCCATTCCGATTAGATTCAGACTAGCCATTAGTTCTAAACAGTCCCGTGGTATATACAGGGTGGAAAAAAAAGTCGAAAACTATCATTTTATGAACAAAGCAAGTGAAGTCTTGTAAATCGCCTCAACTTATCTACATTTATGCTTGAATGGAGTTGGATTGGTGAAATAAGATGTTGCCGAATCAATTCTAGCGGTCTTATTCCTTAAGAAAAATTAAACATTCAAATCTATTTCTAGAGCTATAAGTACCTACTCTTTGTTATATGTTTGCTTCTTGTTGCTCATAATCATAATTCATGTTATTTGTATTTATCATCTCGTAATATATTTCATGCATTATGTCAGTAGGTATGCCATATGTATCTTCACCAGTGACTATCTCCTAGGCTTGTAATATGGTCTCAATGGGGAATGAAGATTCCTCATATACATATTCATTTGCTACGAATTGAAGGTGTTTTTGTTTTAAAAATTTCAAATTTTGAAAAAATGTTCTTGAATTTAGAAAATATTTTAAGATCAACCATAGTACTTCCCTGTAGCTTTCAAAAACAGCCTGATTGATAAATTTCTGTCACGGGATTAGCCCACTGGAATAATTGATCCGCCTTTGTTCACCAATCCAACTCCGTTTTGAAACTGGTCTTTCTTGGTTTCACACATTTTTAGAGCTTATGATGGGTCAATTTGGATTTTATTTCACCACAGCACTAGACATATTCTTAGGAACAAACCTGTTCAGGAATGATATTGAATTTTATTTAGTGATTTACAAAAAAGTTTGGGTTGATAGGTAATATAGACAAAACCTAATTCTATAATATTCAAACCATTACAAAAACCATCATGGGAACTACAAAGGTGTTGAACCAAAAGAGACCATATTGACAATGGCAACAATTGTTTTTCAGAATGAGGGGATTATTTTATGCTAGAATTAATGTTTGTTACAATTTTGAGAATTATTACTTACAAGTCTTAGAATTACTTCAAAAAAATTTATTAGTGAAAATAGTTGACCCAAAGGTCAACTGCCCATCTTATTTCATTTTTCAAGCTGTTTATTATAGAAATAGCAAGTTCCACCACAATGTCTTGGAGAGTCACGGATTGGAAAAAAAATATTTTTTATGTATAAAAACTTGAAAACTTCTGGTTTTTTCGATATTCCAGAAACGGTTAAACACATTCAAGAACCGTTTGTTGGGACTTTTTAAGGATGAATGTAGATAATTTGTGACGATTTCCCATCTTCCACTCCATAAAATATTAATGAAATAATAATTTTTGCCTTCTTTCTTTTTCCACCCTGTATACACCCCCGGTATGGTTGGCACCAATGCTACTAGTTTGAATCGAAAGAGAATGGCTCAATTGACACCTCTGTTGAGTGGCATCTTGGCATCATAAAATTTAAGGTGCAAACATTTTTTCAGCAACTAGCATCTAGGCCATTGTGTCAAAAAATGATATTATTGAAAAACGGCTCTACCGATTTTTTTCATTTTTGTGTTGAAATAGTCCCAAGATAACGTAGAATAAGAAAATAGAATAATCTAGGAGGTGCACGTACTTTTGGGTTGAAGTCATTTCAGGCTAGGCGTGGCTGTGCTGTATCCGTCGTCGGTCTAGTTCTAAAAGTTGAGTTGATGGAGCTGACAGTTCTGACAACACTGTTGCGAAGTTGCCCGTCTCGCATATTGAGATTGTTTTAAAATAAACGAAATGGTTACCCGACGTCGTCAATATTCTAAGTCGTCAATGCACAAGAAACGAGACCTTTTCGATTCTTGTAGTTTCATCTCAGCTATTACCGCGTTTCATATTGCTTTCTATTGGTCTTTTGGACAACCGATCTTAAAGCTCTGTTCTTGCTATGCTAACCGCTGAACTCGTGGCTCCCTTTACCTATATCCCTGAATATTCGCCGGCAGTAATGCCGCCAGGCGAGGATGATGGGGCCCAGACCCCCCCCCCCCACTGAATAAAATAATCTTAGGGTGGGCCACGTCGTAAACACTTCTACAGGTGTCCCGGAATAAGTGTTAATAGCTATTTACGATACAAGTGTTAAAAGTGACAGGTATTATTTTGTGAGCGGGGACGCTTGCAAAACGAGCGTAAGCGAGTAGAGCAACCCCGCGAACAAAATAAGACACTTTTAACGCGTGCATCGTACAAGATTTTATCTACAATGGTCTTTGAAATATTTGGTAAATGTCAGAATTTATTGAAAATATGACAGGAACGCGCAGAATCATCATTTTTTCACGTCGCCCCTGACGACGTGTTAAAAGTGACGGGTATTATTCAACGCTTGTAGATAAAAGTTGTTTTTAAAAACAGTTTTTATTGCATAACTTTTGAACAGTTCAACCGATTTCATTCAAATTCAAACCAAAGTTTACTAAAAAACGTCTCTATTGGAGGAGCATGTGGTGTGGGGTGGTCAGCACGGTCGACTACCACTCCAGAGGTCGCGGCTTCGATCCCCGCCGGGGACGGATTTTCGCCTCGAAAACAAGCTTCTTGGTGTGTGTCGCATAGCACGTAAAATACGAACGATGGTGCCGACCCCCTGCGATGTTCGTGGTCGTTAAAAATCCCTACTCCGTGTTGGAGCACACAGGGGTTCGGCAAAATTTCCGGTATAGTGGAGGAAAGCATTCACCGGCGTCGGTGTTAGGCCTCGTTGCGGAAATAGGCCGACGTTGAATCAACAAATAAAAAAAAGGTCTCTATTGAACAATAAGAACGCATTTCATGAACCACTTTTAGGGGCGAAGATAATAGGGGGTACCCTCCCCCTTTTCTCCCAATTTTTATCTCTCCGAATATTTTTGGAAAGGGTTTGAGTTTTTTAAACCTACGTTCAATTGCAAGAAAAAGTTACTCTTCCAAATTTTGATTGAAGGCTTCACTTTCGAGATTAACTGCTCGTCAAAAGTTAAGCACAGACCAAAATTTGCTTTCAATACAAGCAAGGATTTCTTCGGGAAAGGATATCCCATTTGGAAAAAGTATACGGTACCTGGTAGAACTTTTCTTCAGCTACAAGACACTTTGTCGAGTTACGTCACCATTGACTTTGTCCCATTTTATTTTATATTTCTGTTGGTTCAACTGTTTGTTATAGATTTCGTTTAGTTTATTGATATACAGGATGCCAAAGAAAAGTGTGTCAAAAGTGGTTATTTTTGAAGGCGTGGAACTTTTTTAGGATAAACACTGATTTTCTTCTGAAAACATGCGGCCATTATATTACATCCCTCGTCAAGAAACCGTCTTTTATACAGAGGGAGGTGATGTATCTTAAAATTATCATATTGAATGGTTCACTCCGAAGAAAATTGATTTCCGACTAGTTCAATCTCCAGATCTGATTTCGGGGGTTATTCAGATCTGCGTCACTTTTGATGCAAACTCTCAATTTCGAGTATTTCTTCTGGATCAATTTCGAAGACATATTCTTGTACTCTGAAGCGTTAGCTTCAACATGAGCTATAAAATGATTATAAAAATTTATTATAAAAATCATATCAAAATATATTATAAAAATCGGTCAGCAAGGAATAAAAAAATTATTCTTTTGTTTTTAACATTGCTCTACTCGGCTCGAGTATACATGTGTACAGGATGTTCACGATGAAATTCACCCCCCTCTCGGAGATTCCCCTTTGAGATATTTTGAAAAACTGAAAACTTTTTCTCAACGATTTTTCCCAGGGATCTTGAACCGATCGTCTAAAAGTTTCTAATTGGTAGGTACCGTATACAGGGTGTGACATGTAACTTTCTTATTTTAAATGCAACATCCCATATTTTATTACGTCATTTGATGAAGTCTTTCTTTCTGATTACAAAAATATATAACACTTATTATTTATTGTGACAAGGAATCTCGAAAAAAAAATTTTTTTAGGTGAAATGTGGAAACCAAAGTCATCTTACCGCGAAACAAAATCGGTTTATCACCTATTTCATTATTTTTCCGACAGCTTACATGTCAAAATAAATCATTAGTGTTATATATATATTTGTAATCAGAAAAAAGGCTTCACCAAATAGCGAAATAAAATATAGCGTGTTGTATTTAAAATAAAAAAGTTACATATCACACCCTGTATACGGTACCAACTAGAACCTTTAGAGGATCGATTTAAGGTCCCTGGGAGATATCGCGAAGAAAAAGTTTTCAGTTCTTCAAAATATCTCAAAGGGGAATATACCAGAGAGGAGTGAGTTTTACCGTGAACACCGTACACCTACCATCGATGCTCTTGGCGACGGCGACGGTTGGCTTTACGTTGAATTGTGTTCAATTCCCTCGCCTGCCTGATGCCTTGTTGAAATATAGCATCTGCGGAATGCCTTTGATAGATGGCGCCGCTTGGAGGACTCACATATTAGGAGTTCTCCTGGGTGTATATTACCATGAGATCTCTGGCTGCCGCAGCATCGGATGGTTGCACCGGATGCCTGCGGACTGATGAGCCCCCAATAGCTGCGTGTCTGTGCAGCTTTGGTTCGACCGTCTGATGTTGTGGTAGTCGGAGAGCTTCGTTTCAGAAAAAAAGCTATGACCAAAAAACCAAAAAATTGTTTCTTTCGAATCACCCTGTGGTTGAGAAAAATAATCGGAAAATTGAAAAAACAGTTTCGAGATATGGTTGTATGTACCAACCTCCCTGGAGCAGGTGAAAATATTTAAAAACATGTTTTCTGGAATTTGGAGTTACTCAAACTTTTAAGTTTTTTTAGGGATTCACGCGACGCGTCGCGACGCCCTGTATAACCAAACAAGGAAGATCTGAACTCAATTTTGTTTTCATCCTGTGATAGACAAAGAGCGCAGATATTTGGGGAGAAAAAACTTTCAGATTAGTCCTATTTTTCCAAGAGCTAGGGTACACTGAACTTTATTCAGCTGCCACAGGGATTTCTCTCCACTTCGCGGCTAGAGCATCAATAAGTTCTTGTCTTGTAGTGAGTTGTACTGGTAGTGCTGACAGTCTTTTTTGGAGAGCATCCCATATCATTGCGTTTATTTAATTATGCACGTAAAAATTGATTCCTAATATTGCCATGTTACATTAATCGATATTGTTAATGTTACAACTTTCAAAGTCATTTTTGCTAAACTCAGAGAAAAACTGTTCATAGCAACAAACAACTGTCAAATTGATAGACTCAACTTGAGTACCTACTTGATCAAATATTTAAAGCCACCTGTGAAAATTAGTAGCAGTGCAGCGCGAAAAATGAACTCACGAAAAAAAAATCATATTTCTGTAACTATGCAACCTGGAGCATCAAGCTAAGAAACAGTGAGTTCCTCATATCATACTATTGGTTATCAAATACTGCAGAATCCAAAATTACAGGGTGGCCACGAAAGTTCCTGTGCCATTGCAAAAAAGTACAAAATTACAAGGCATTCTTCATCACCATGTATTAAACATATTGCTGTCACGAGCCAACAAGCACTTGCAGATGGTAAAAGTAGAAGGATCTATCTTGAAGTTGGTGTAAGTTATATCAAAATCCGATGATTTTCAAGAGATTGGCAGAGATTAAAGCCCGAACAATTTTTTGGGTGTCCCACTTTAAATTGTGACCAGTATATTTTTATATTTTATTTTTATGTGACAGGAGGTTAATAATAGTGATAGGCGGTTGATAATGTGACAGTCAGCCTACTGGTTGTGAAAAATCACTTCACGACCTCTAAGCAGGTTAATAAGGGCCTACTTCATAGCTAGTAGTGGAAAAAATAAAGTTGACACATGGAGCAAAATCAGGCAGGCCCAAAGACTCCTTGGTGTTGCATTCATGGGAACTTGCGATTTTGTGATTGGTTCCAGTTTGTGGCTTAGCAGTTATCACTCACGGGGCGGGACCCCAACCGATGGAGTAATGATGACCGTTAATCAATGAAAACGTATATTCAACATGTGTATAATTTATTAGGAGTAAACAGAGTGAAAGATTCAATTGATAGGCTAGGCGGTATGTCGGTAAAATCACTACAATCTGGAAAAACTCCGACCAAAGCTTTTATGGTGTCAAACTCTTCGTAAGGTCAGTAGTTATCTACCACTGAGTTTCCGCCCAAAAACGAGTTGTGCTGATTCCTCCACATCTGCGCGAAGGTAAAGGATGCCTCGAAATTGCAAAAAGACCTGTTAAACCTCCGTACTTTTTCGTTATATTTGCCTAAATGCAAACGTACAACTCTTACGCAAACATTGAAAGCATCTGTCATCATCTCTGTGCCAGTCTTACTGTTGAAAAAAAAGATTTCTTCGTGCGGGTCAGATAAATTACATTAATTCGTTTTTCCACACAAGAAAACGATGGAGCAACATGTATTTTATATGTTTTCTAATAACTCGTATCCATTGAACCCATGTATGGCATTAAAGTTTCGATAACAGCATTTTTAAAGATGTTGCCAGCAAAAAAGTGAATAATTTTTACCCGCCTGTTCAGCAGCAATTTTTTCAATTCTACCAAACACCGTTTGCGAAAATTTCATAAGGAATGAAAAGCTCAAACTCTTCTCTAACGATATCGTGCCTGGCTTAACCGCGGCACGCACTTGAAAGTCTAAAAAAACTGATTTCGTTCCGAAAGGTCCTGTTTCACCCGCGTGCGGCCGTGCCTACTTGACATAGACCGGACTGATTACGCGAGCTTGGAAATGTACTCTTTTCCAGATTTAAAATGCAACCATTATCAATAAGACTTTGTACATTGATTAATGAAGAAATTATATATTATTTTATCATTATTGATCGTGTTTTAGAGCTGAAAAAGAGTACATTTCCAAGCTTGTGTAATCAGTCCGGTCTATGTCAAGTAGGCACGGCCGCACGCGTGTAAAATATAACCGTTCGAGAAGAAATCAGTTTCCTACACTTTCAAAAAGCGTGCCACGGTTAAGCCAGATATAATATCATTAGAAAACAGTTCCAGCTTGTCATTCCCTATAAAATTTTCGAGAACGGTGTTTGGTAAAATTGAAAAAACTGCTGCTGGACAGGTGGGTGAAAATTATTCACTTCTTAGCGGGCAACATCTTCAAAAATGCTGTTATTGAAATTTTAACGCCATAAATGAGTTAAATGAGTACAAGTTATTAGAAAACATCCGAAATACATGTTGCTCCATCGTTTCCTTGTGTGGAAAAACAATCAAATGTGATTTATCTGACCTGCACAAAGGAATCTTTTTTTTCAACAGTAAGAGTGGCACAGAGATGATGACAAATGCTTCCAATGTTTGCGTTAGAGTTGTAAGTTTCCATTGAGGCAAATAAAATGAAAAAGTACGGGGGTTTAACAGGTCTTCTTGGACTTTCAAGACATCTTTTACCTTTGGGCAGATGTGGAGGAATCAGCACAACTCGTTTTTGGGCGGAAACTCAGTGGTAGATACCTACTGACTTTACGAAGAGTTTGACACCATAAAAGCTCTGGTCGGAATTTTTTCTATCCAGAATGACCTACCGCCTGGCCTATGATTAGAACTTTTTCAGAAAATCGTGTCTTTCGGGTGCCTAACGAATGCGGTCGTGTGTCGTGTGTGTGAGAGTTTTGGTGGTGACAAAATATCTGTCAGTGACTGAGATCTTGTCAATTGAAGTCTATGCAGAGCATATAATATTATCAGTCTGATAATGAAGAAATCTGAATGATCACGTGTGTTTTCGAAAATATTGTCGATGTCGCCGTGTATGTTTTTATACTGATGCATCATTGATTTTGAATTCAGTAAAAAAGCTATGAAATAAACGAAATGAGTCTACCAATGCATGGATAATCCCTAGTGTGTGGGCGGATAATCCAAATAAAAGGAGGATAAGTGATTTTTCAAGTGGAGTTCCGTTGATTTTAAAACATCCTCAGAGATGAAAACAAACACGTCAATTACCTACAGAGTTTCGGCAATGGGATGAACTCCCAATACACATTTTCAATAAGTTAATATTGGACATGAGCAAGACAACACGTAAAATCACGACATGGATCCCTTTCCAACCCATACCCTGCTTGGGAACAGCCATTCTTCTGGCGCAAAATAAATCAAAATAATGTTGGGCCTAAATTTCGTTGCATACGCTCGGTGGAACCGGCCGTAAGTTTGGCGACCACGCCAGAATATGCACGCATCTCAAAATGTCACACACACACACACAGGTTTACACACACACACACACTACAAACCCGTTTTCCGATACGTTCGTGCTGTTGCACTATTAACTAAAATTTCGGTCGTGTATAGTCGTAAAGTCACCATAAATAATAATCCGGGTTCGGTTTTGTTGCTCTTGGTCTCTGTCTCTTCCAGTCTTTATGCGAGTATATCAGACGGTACGCCCGTATAAAGGTAAATTGCGCTTCGAAAAGATGATAACGATAATGGAACTGGAACCTCGCGTAATAATAACGATAATAACAACTAAAATGCGAAGCCTAATTTACGTGTAGGTACATTTGATGCTTCATAAAGTAGACTTTTAATCACACGGTTCGTGTTAATTAACTCTCATACTGGGGTACCTAATTAATTTATCGAGTATAGAATTTCGCTTGTCACAGAATATATAATTTGCATATTTTATGCCACTTGATATAAACTTTATTTGTATATTTTCTTTCGAAACGCGTATTAATTTTATATTTACACGGTAGTTGCCTATACAATGTAAGAAATTCTACTTGCATAAAATCAAGAAATGATGATTTCTAGCACCCCGTCTCCTCCCGCCTGTGCATGCTCCTTGTGCAAAAGTGCACTCAACTTCAATGCGAGCTTAAAATAAGATGTTGTAAAACTCATAATACGGCGAGTGTTTGCAGCGAGCTCTAGTCATGCCTCACCACTGACTCGCGGCGAAAACATTAAAATCTTCCAGGAACGATGCATCGCTCTCGTAAAAATATAAATATAAATTTGCGGACGTAAATTATGCCGCAGTCATGTTACAACGTAACAGCACGATTTTTCAAACATCACAACAATGTTACTGACCTTTCGCTATTCAGCCTAAATCTTTCATAAGTCGTCGATACACACCGTGAAAGTTGGTCTACTCGCACACCAGCTTCGGCAGCAGCGGCAAGAAGATGCATCATCGTCACAAATAAAGGTTACCGCAACATAACTTTACTGTAAAATGTAAGGCACAGGCCGTACCTTTACTGGCAATTAATTGAGATGTAATTAATTGGAAAACTAACACGATTTCGAAAAGTAGAACTTTGGAACGCAGGTGGTCCACATCCAACTTTATAGTCTTGATATAAATGCAGTTCATGATTTATTTTTACGATCAAAGTGGTTAAAACCATATTTTGCCCACTAAAATCGTAGGTGATCCCGCGGACGGTATGACATATTTACCGAGGTACCGATTCTTGGTAATTTGCTGCAAGTTCTGTAAGTCATACTTTCATCCACACAAATAATGACGCTAGGACAATAGTTTTGAAAGTATCACAATCAATTTCATTAATTTACTGCGGGCACGTTTAGCCGTTCATGCAATCAAGTTTTGAAGTTTCAGTAACTTCCGCGTTGTCGACAGTTTCAGTAACATGACTTAACCAAGAATTAATTTTGACACTATTATTATTTTCGTGAGTATGGATCAAGTCACGGGCATACGTTTCATTTCCACAGCCGCCCCTTACGCATGCTTCTAATGAGGTAGATCAAAATTTACAAAATTGTCTAGCCGATTATAAACAGCTAATGAAACAAAACAACATAACAATACACATTATCAGGTGTTGAGTCCCACGAGAAGCACTTCCACAGCCAAGACAATACATCACAAAAAACACTAACGACCCTAAAACGAATATGCGAACAACTAGGCGTAGCAGTCGTCGAAATGTTAACTGATTAAAATTAATAACTCCACCTCGCGTTGCGAATGGCATGTCTAATGCGAAAAATCGCTCATTCAAAAAGTTGAAATGTCAAATTGAAATTTGCCGTTAAAATACAACAAGATTAATCGCATTTGCATTATATGGTATACAGCATACCATTCATTATTGCACGACCGATTTTAATTTTCCTAAATTCGAACTCGAGGCGAGTAAAAGGGAGGAACATGGGGGGGGGCAGGCAAGAGGGATTCTCGCAGAGCACAACGACGTTTTACGCCCGCAGCCACGGCCATCTTGACGTTTATAAATATACCTTAAAATATGCCCGAAATTAAATCTTCCAACACGCAACAGTAATTTCGTAAGAGCCTTATTACTATAGTAGAACGTTTATGGTTCCCCAAAATTTATTTTTAGTACGCCGGAGCAATGAAAACATTTGTCATGTGACTCCCTTGAAAATCGAAAGCTACAATTTTTTTAACAACATGCATGACTGTTGATTTAGCACATAATTTTACGTTACAAAAACCGAGTGAGTCCTTTGATCTTTCACTCGGTGCGATTTACAGCTGGGTGCATATGATTCAGATTTATTTCTCCAGAAATCGAGAGTTTTGGGTCTTATTTGGAGGCGATCGCTTTTCACGATTCAAATTAATTTTCATGCCACAGGATGGCTGCCAAAGCAAATCATAATGACAACTGACACTTGACAATTGACAATTGACACGCAATAAAATACCATGATTTCACTTTATCGCCTTTCAATTCAATCCAATAGCAACAGTATTCGGATGATTTTTCGAGAATGATAAATTCTTGAAAACTTGGCTAATGTCACTTGAATGTAATTGTCAGCTGTCACTACAATCCGCTGTGACATCCACCTTGTGGCGGGAAAATTAACTTGAATCACGAATAACATAACAGTCTGAAATAAAAGTTGAAAATCTTCTGAATTTGTCACTCAATTACATGAAGTGATTCGGTTTTAGCTGTATTTGCATTGTTCCTCTATTTTACGACTGAAAGCTCTTTGTAATTAGCACCCTGTGATTAAAGCAGATAGGCAAAAAAAAATTCAAAAGGATTCGAGTTATGGTTATAATAACTCCCCTGAAAGACTTCGAGAAAACCAAAAACTATTTTTTGTGAAATGGGACCTGTTCAAACTTTTCCATTTTTGCGGTACCTGATTGAGGGCTCTGTATAATTAATACGAAACACCTGTACCAAAAATAGTCCATGACATGTTGTAGTCCAATACGTGAACTAATTAGAAAACATAAAACGATTCAAAATAGTTTATTTATTCAAAAGTTATGACACTTTGAATGTGACTGTATTTTTTGGGTGGACCATTTCAATTGGCGAGCACTTTAGTAGGTTCACTTGTACACTGTGACTCTAGTTGGCTGGGCAAATTTTCTACTTTAGCATTGTAGGCTTGCCGCCTTTTTACCTGGTGTGAAATTGACTTCTCTAGAAGTGGTGATATTTCTTATCAAATTGATATTGAAATCTTGGAAAACTGACCTTGTCATAGGTGAAAATGCGACTAGAGGGTCGCAGAGCTGTATTACCGTCATTTAGACACACCAGAACCCTACGGGGCCGCCTTTAATTCAAGTCATTTTGACGGCGGCCATTCAAGGCCGTAAGGCCGACAAAAACTTGTTCCACCACAGTGGAGGACTAGGCGGTGGGGGCGATCCGCCCCGGGCCTCAGGGCCTCAATCATCGGAAGGGGCCCCCAATTTCTTTTGTTTGTAAAAAATACAGCAAAAAAAAATCGAATGAAATCCAAAAATTACAATTTTTTTTTATAGTGGTAATATTTTGCATTATTTAGGTAACCACTCAACTAACTTTTTTCCATTTTAAAGTAACCTCGGGAGACCCCATGACAACAGGGTTTGGGGGCACACATAGACAGGCAATAACGTGTCTGTAATCACGAAACCTTTTGGAAATATTTTTACTTTAGGCAAGGGGCCCCGGCACCGGATATCAAAGTGCCAGGAGCCTCCACCCTTTGAAATTTTGTATTCTATTATCCCTTCTCAAAAGAGAGATTTGAGTCTCTACTCACCACAGATAGGTGGATGATGCACGAAACTTGTGGGAAATGATCATCACGTAATTTTGGTAAAAACGTCAAAAACTGAAACCGCAAAACACATGAAATATACCGATTATTATCAGCATTATTATTATGTCAAAAAAATTTCGTCTGCGGCGCTACCTCTCGTCAATTCGCGCTCTCGTCGTTGCTTTACCCCCTCCAACCTCATATTTTGGCTACGCCACTATGTAGTACATCTAACTGACTGATATGAAAAGGTTGGAATAACACATTTTTGAATATATCAATTAACGGTTTTAGTTTTGGTTTTAGTAGTCAACATCTAATTTTTTTGTTTCTTAGGCTTTTGCACAATCACGGCGGAACAGGGCGGGCCAAAAGGTCTGCCGGCCCCCTTTCAAATTCCCAACTTTCGCGCTTTAGGGCCCACATCTCGTAAATCTGCCCAGGGCCCCCAATTCCTCTAGTCCGCCACTTTTCCGCCAAGGTTCAAAACGAAAGCAATTCGAAAACTGAATTTGGTCGCATGAATTTTGGTCCAATACGCAACTTTGAGCGGCTGGGTTTTTTTAAATTCGGTTTAATAAACTTTTTACACGTAAATCCTGCTGCAACAGCAGGCCTGCTGGGATGTTCCCTGTCTTACCAATAGTTCTTCATGATTCGGCGTGTCTTTTTGACTGGAAGAGGTGGAAGGATTGATGATCCCATGGGATCCCTTTTTTTTGGACGACGGACTAGTATTTTTTAAGTTTGAATCACGTAAAGTTGAACCGGCTTCGAGACGTTAGTAATATTTTTGACACCTGTCAAATGTCAAAGCTGCTTTGATTTATTTGTTCATTGGCGAAAATAAAAAACAGGTCGAAAAATTACTACATTTTCCAATAAAATGGAAAAAAGCGCCAGACATCACGTCCCGCAAAAATGTTCCGTCTATCTGCAGAGAAAATGCAGCCAGAGTAGCCAACCGCAAAGTTTTGGGGATTTTTCTATATTGCAGATTTGTAAACTTACAAACAAAATCTCACAGCCGACTAGAATCACGGTACAAGTGAACATACTATAGTTATACCTCTAACTTCTGTTCTAAAAGTTTTATTATTTTAGAATTCGGAGAAAAGCAGAGCGAAATTCATTAGTTTATCAATGCAGCAAGTAATATTATTGATTCACAGCTGCTAGTGAAGGTCTTCGTCGGAAGTATACTTCCAAATTATAATTAAACCCCGCTAATGATAACAAATGTTCGCAAATTTCAAAAAATTGGACGCATAACTGCCGGTAATTAGACAGGTAGGTACAGCGCGACTATATTTTCGTGCCAAAGTATCAAATTAAACCACACTGTGCTTGCGTTGTGTATTGTTCGCAGTTTCGTGCCATCTGATGCTTCCAATTTTATTTTTGGTCACCTTTCGGTACTCACAGTGTTACGAAAAAAAACAACTGTTGTTTATCAACGAGAAAAAATCAGAATCGGAAAATAAAACAAATAGTTTGCAGGTTTAAGCCAGTGTTTAAAATTCTGAAAATAATGGTGTTTATACAACGCTGGAAATAATGGGCTGATCTGTCCCGATTTCGAATGCACGCCATCACAGTGGTATATAAGTGATGGTTCAAAAATACACCATCTGTGCGCCAAAGACTATTCCCTGAAACATTTCCATTGTCACTTAATTAACTTTTTTCAATTTCAAATCATGCCTAACCGTAAAATATCGAGTTTATTTTTATTTTTGGATCATAATTTATTGCTGCAACATCAAAGTTGTCAATTATACTGCAAACATGCCCCCCTCCTTTCGGTAAAGCTATCACCAAGTGTATTTTTTATCTTATCACGTTCGTTTACATACATGTTTTGATATGAATTCACCAGGACCAAGTTTTGCACAATAATGTCTCGATTCAATTACGTACGATTTGAACGATTGCGTTATCTTGTTATAGGTTGTAAGTATGAATCAAAAATGCAATCGTACATTTCTATGGCATTATTGGTGAAGGTATGGAAAAAAATAATCGCTTTGATACAAAATTAACAGTTTGCGTTGATGCGGAAAAGGAGTGTTTGGCTATTTTTACTGGAATAAGAAAATTGCTAAATACTAATAAGTGATTATCGGAGATCACTGACCTGGCTTTTGAGAAGTTTTTTAATACCAAGGACGTTAGAAAACTTGCAATTGATCGCGCGCGAACAATCTACAATTTCATCACGGCAATAAAGTGAAGGTTCAAAGCAACGAGTTGGTGTGCAACTAAAAATATTACGATGATTACCTAATTAAAATTTTGTTTTTTCCATCAGGCACGTGTCTATAAAAGCGACTTAGTATAAAAGCGATGACAGGATAATCCCATCGATAGTCTACCACACCACTACCACCATTCATTCAACCCGCAAAACCCAAAAGCTGTGGAGGGTATATTATTATCCAGGGTGTAGGTAGCACCTTGTAAATAACGTGCACAATAGAAATGTTTTGACTGGTCATTAGTAGGTCTGACACCGCATCGATTTGTGACCGAAAAGTTGTAAATCCCAACATAATGATCTCCGTGAGGTACCTGCTCCTGCAGGCTGATGCTACCCTTCAAGAATGGAAGTGACAACCCTCCCACCGAGCCAACTAACACACTAAGCCAAGCACTATTGTTGTGGTTTTCACACCCTCCGCCTTGGAAAATCCAAAGAAACTGAAAGCGAATTATACACAAGCACGACGACAAAGTGCAGTCAGAGCTAATAGTCGTGATTAATTGCGCAACACTTAATTAAGTTGTGATTATTATAAGAAGCACGTATATCGCTATTATCAAAGCTGGGAACCCGACGAGGAGTATGAACAATGACTAATTTCAATATTACACTCAACGTTTTCTTTCGAACCTCGCTACCTATTATTGAAGTACTAATAGTAATGGCAGTTCTGAAACATACCACAATTATGATCACATTGGTCACATATTTCGCATGTAATTTTTTTGTTTTAAAACACAGACGAAGTCAAAGGATCGGGATTAAATTATTGTGGTTTTGTGATGGTGACATTCTTTTCAACTTGTTCAACTCATTCGAGAACAAACGAGTTACTTCATCATACCACAAGAATTCTTCTATACAAACTTGACGTTGGAAATCGAAACTCAAATTCTCCAGCTTAGGTTACTGTGGCTCCATCTCTGCTGAACCCAAAAAAATATATTATCTAAATACACCACAACCACATCCATATTTTCTGCATTCCAGCATTTCATATGCCACAATTTTCATTATAAGTTTTGTATGCGTGTACTATCAGTTTTGTTGTTAAGCAAACCAAATTTTCTTTTTTTTTTGTCGATTAAAAAGTTATCATGCAAACTTCCTATTATCTGTGTTATGTTTCGACTGGAAAACTCCGTAAAATGTCCCTTTGCAGGCAACAACATTCAATACAATCAAGTCTGTTAAATTTTGAATCAAACAATAATTTGATTGGTGTGCTCTCCCTATAGGCCGACACTATAGCGTGTTTTGTGTCCTATTTTAAACTGTGGTGGTTGTAAGCCAACTCTTTCAGTTTTTACGACAAGAAATTGAGCTAATAATGTCGTAATAATAACGCTAATAACTAATAAATAATACAGTAAACCTATAAAATTCTACCTATTTTTGACACGATTTCATAAAATAATATAAATTTAGACGCTACTAGCATTGAGTACTCTAGCAGTTATATTACAACAAGTGAAGTGTTAACGTAATTTAAAATATTATAGTCCGTCAATTTTTCATTTTTCTATACATAACACTTCCTGCTCAGGTTTGGTAAAACAAATGTCTAGCTGGCGGCTCGAAACTCCTAGTTCGTTTATCTACCATTCCAGTTGCACATTTACTAGTTGTGCCATGACAACGCTGACATTGTGACTTGTGACAGTTGACATTTGCTTGATTGCTTGATGGATACCCAAAGCGAAGAGTGGTTCCGCTTGACTTCAATTTCTGCAAAATACCATTCCTGGTGAAACCTAAGTTTGGGTTACTTTTATTTAAATAATGCTATTGTCAGAGGCTTATGTTAAAAACCTGCATAATTCGTTCGCATATAACTTACCTAAAATCGAGCCTAAAATTTTCAAGCATCGGGAGTTTTATTTAGAATCAGTAAAAAGCATGACGAATCAGAATAAATACACAAACGACTAATAGCCAACATGGCCACTGGATTTTGCAACCATGTTTTCCTTATTAAAGATTTTTGATAACACGTACACTATTACCAATTTTCCGCTTGGAGAACTACTAAAACCCTCGCATATACTCATGGTGTGGCCTTCGCCTATTCAATAAAGTTCTTTTGCTATTCAAAGCAATGTCGGTGCGACAATTGATGGCAATAACATTTATAATAAAGGGGTTTGCATACTCGTGTTCACTGAATTGATGAATCAGTTATAGGAGGTCTAGTTAAATACCTCATACATATCTCCATATTCATACTTCTGAATAACAGAACAAGAGAAGATTAACTGTGTTATACATTTCAAACGGGTATGGGTACAATTATTATTATTATTATTATTATTATTGTAGTTAGACTACTTACATACGTTATGTTTGCCTAATATGAAGGCATAAAACCGCTTGTTGGAATAAACTGCGCCCTATAACAGTCGATAGTTTGGTTTCAATATTATAATTGCTTCAGGTTAGGTACCCCGCATTTAGAAACAATGGTAACCGTTGGTATGTGGTAAATCAATGTCAATTTTGCATTTCGTAGTATCTGTATCTGAAGTATGGTTTCATTCCGTTATTTCCATTATCGACTTATCGTCTGAAATATGCACCGTACTTACTTATATTACAGGTCTCAAAAAGACTCAAAAAAACAACTTCCGTAATCAGCTGGATTTTTTGGAAAGAGGTGATCCCAGAGCAGGAAAGAACGTCTGAAATTCGTCCAGCACCAAACGCGCGTTGTCTTGGTCAAAACCCGGGTTAGCGACCATTTCGGGTGGTAACGGAACGGCAAGGAGAAAATTTTAAATTAGCAGCGCCCGACTGGGAAATGTTGGAAAACTTCAACGGCAGATTCCTTTGTTATGCAAATTTGGTTCCAATCCAACGATTCAATCATATACAGGGTGGTCCATCCTAGCGTAATTATCCCATAGCGGTCTTACCGTTCAAGATAGAGAAAAAGATGTAAGAGAAAAGTTATATGGTTTGATGAGACCTATAACCTGAAGTTATTTTCAGCTATACAGGTGTCCCATTTTGACGGGATTAACGAAGCGTCGATTTTTTTAAAAGGAAGACCCTATATATTTTTGCATTTTCATGTTCAACTTTTTCAACTGTCTTATGCCTGTATTCTTGTTTTTCAATTGTGTGGCAGTGCTACCAACTAAAAATTGAAAACTAAAAAAAAAACGCATTTTCACAGTTTTCTTAAAAAAGTCGTAGCGGCCTCGCTTTTCGAAACGAAGAGATGAAACTTGACATGGTTGATAGTCAAGTCAAAGACCAATATTTCTATGTCAAAAAATAGGATTTCTTGATACAGGGCGTGCAGAAAAAAACATCAAACTCCATAATTTTCAAAGTATCAATACTCATTTTTTTCAAATGGCATGCCCCGAATTTTATAACCCTACCTGATAGCTTGTTTTATCCTCTTTCATTTTTACTAGCGGTACCCTACCCTTAAACTTCATTATTTTCGAGATGATCGAAAATTCTTACAAAATTTGCAATTTTTTTTGGTTTCTTTCATAATTTGAGTTGGTCGTGATGAGTGACAGGCAAGCCAAATAGTACGCAGCTGTCAGTTAGTCAGTCTGAAAACTGTCGAACAAAAAAAAAATTGGCTCCAACGCAAAAAGAAAACAAAGTGGAGTCCTGGATATCTGGATTATTACCATCAGAATATCATGTCAATCATTTCCTCTCGCGTAAAGTCATTTTTCTTTTTTCGACAATATTCAGACTGACTAACTGAGAGTTGCGTACTATTTGGCTTGTCTGTCATTCATCACGGCCAACTCAATTTTTGAAAAAAAAAGCAAATTTTGTGAAAATTTTCGATTATTTCGAAAAAATGAAGTTTAAGGGTAGGGTACCCCTAGTAAAAATTTAAGGGGATAAAAAAGCTATCAGATAAGGTTATAAAATTAGGGGCATACCATTTGAAAAAAATGAGTTATGATACTTTGAAAATTGTGAAGTTTGATGTTTCTTTGTGAAGGCCCTGTATCAAGAAATCCTAATTTTTCGACATTGAAATATTGGTCCTTGACTTGACTATCACCATGTCAAGTTTCATCTTTTAGTTTTGAAAAGCAAGGCCGCTACGATTTTTGCAAAAAAAACTGAAAATGCAATTTTTATAGTTTTTAATTTTTAGTTGGTAGCACTGCCACACAATTGAAAAACAAAAATACAGGCATAAGACAGTTCAAAAAGTTGAACATGAGAATGCAAAAAAATATAGGGTGTTCCACTTAAAAAAATTGACGTTTCGTTAATCCCGTCAAAATGGGACACCTGTATGGCTAAAAATAATTTTAGGTTATAGGTCTCATCAAACCATACAACTTTTTTCTGACATCTTTTTCTCTATCTTGAACGGTAAGACCGTTATGGGATAATTACGCTAGGATGGACCAGCCTGTACAGGTTAACAGGGTGTTTCTCAGTTACGGTAACAAACTTCTAGAGGATATTCCTATTCCCCATCAAAAATGTACAAAAAAAAACTTTGGTGTTCTGAAATACTTCGTTGAAAAGTTCAAGGTGAATTTTTAAAATCGATTTTTTGACATAACTTTTCAACCGTTCAACCGATTTTGTTTGAACCAAAGTTTACTGAAATAAGTCTCTATCGAACAATTATAACTTGTTTCGAAAAAAGTTTGTCCTTATTCCCCCCCATTTTCACCCTTTAAGAATGAATCTAATTCTTGAATTTTACGTCGAATAAGACCAGAGTTATATTTGAATAATTTTGATTAGAGGCTCAATTTTCGAGATATTTGGATTTTCAACTTCGGAAAATATCTCGAAGCCGCCATTTTCCTCAGCCCAATTTTTTTTGTTCTGAGAACTCCTCGTTTCTCTGCAAAAATGACGGTCCATCAACTAGAAACACCTAGAAAACTCATTTTTTAGTTGAGGAATCATGATTCCTGAGTTTCCTTGGATTTTAATATTTAGGCCTTCAAGTGGCGATTTCGAGATGTTTTTCAAAGTTCCAAACCCACGTACCAAGAAAAAGAAAAAAACCTCTAATCAAAAAATTTTGCCGAGATAACTTTTTTCTAAATTGAACTAGAATCCAAAAATTAGAATAATTTGGAAAAATAACTACAGCGGTAAAAAATTGGGGGGGGGGAATGAGGACGCGACAAATTCTCTAGGCCCTTGATTTTTTTTCAAGCATGTTATTGTTCGATGGAGTCCTGTTTAAGTAAACTTTGATTTCAATTTGAACAAAATTGATTGAACCGTTCAAGAGTTATGTTAAATCAATTTCAAAAATTCATCTCAACACCCTGTAACTTTTGAACGAAGCATTTTAGGACATCGAAGTTATATTTTTCTCTGGTCCATTTTTGATGAGAAATCTGCCCTAGAAGTTTGTAACAGTAACTGCGAAACACCCTGGTAAAGGCGGTTCCGTTTGAAAATTAAAAGGTCATGTTATTTCCGGATGTTTCCGCAACAAGTGCCATCAGTTTTATGACCGACCTAAAAAGGATCGGTTAACTTCCCCCCCCCACACTATTCTAGTTTCAGTTTAGTTCACAATCATGTCAATCGATTGCACCACTACTGCACATTGCACCTCATTGCACCACTGATCATTTCTATTGCACCACCATCCCCGAGAGGCTAAAGCGGCCCAAAACTTCAGGGTGAAATAGAAATCCCCCCCCCCCCCTTATTTAACCGATTTTTCCTCAAACACATTCCATTCCATTGACTTTGCATTCCAGCACCACCAACTTTTTTTTTATTGCACCACCTCGATGGCACATTTTTTTCCAGAGCCCCCGCAGTTGATCGATATTCTTGCTAAACAATTCCGAATATCAATTTTGCTTGTACCATGTACCTGCCGTACGATCAAAAACTTTTCTACTTGCGGTAAGCTGTGGCCTGGCCAAAATCAGCCTCGTTTGCCTGCCAATGACCAGGCCACAGCCTCAGCCTACCGCAAGTAGAGAAGTTTTTGATCATACGGTGTATATGCCGTTCGGGTTTTGAATTCAGTAGAATGACTTTTTGGAGAAAAAATAAAGTGACAAGCTGGGCCCCTACGGCTACGGCTGATGGCACCTGCAAAGTTTCGTAGCGAAACTATCAGCGGCTATCAGCCCTATCCTCCCAGCGCTCCAGCTTGTCACTTTATTTTTGCTTCGAAAAGTTATTCTACTGAAAATAAAAAGTGAACGGGATATTACAGGGTGATACACCATCAAATGGACATAGCTCACACCATCAAATGGACATAGCTCAAGGGTAGGTCCAGTTTTTCCAGGCAAACTCCTCCTAGAGGCAAACAAGGATCCAGTTTTGAAATTTTTCTGACGCTGTTCGTTTCGAAGCTACAGGGTGATTCATGTATTTCATAGAATTTATTGACAAGCCATTTTCAGAACGACTGAATGGATTGGATTGAATTTTTGTGGATTGATTATCTGACACCTCGCATCGCTTTATCAAACAGTTTGAAATTCCTAGGACCGGCCTTGAAGAAAAACTTCAAAGCTTTTTTCAAAAAAAGACATTCTGTATGCATATTTTTCAAAATTAATTTTCATATTCAAAGACTACATAAAACATGCTATAATTATCGCAAAAAAATTGCTTGGCGCCATTGAGCTTTCATTAAAATTTTGATAATCCAGAAGATTTTTGAGGTTAGAATTCATTGTAAATGATTAATTTTGAATATTCGCAAATAATCTATTATGTATAGCCTTAAATTTCAGCCGTTTCGTCAAGAAAAAAAAATTATCGCGTTTCCTCAGTAACAAAAAGTTTCATTAGAATTTTCAACATTTGTAACGTCCCTCAACTTCACTTCTATCCCAAATCGAGCTGAAATTGACGGACGTGACAAAACAAAATTGAAAATTCTTTGGGGTTATAATAGATCATTTGCAAATATTTGAAAATATTATTTTACAAAAAATCCTAACCTCAAAATCATTAGGATTAATTAAATGTTCTTGACAGCTGAATGGTGCCAAGAAATTTTTTTGCGATATTATTAGTATGTTTCTGTAGGTTTTGAATTTGAAAATGAATTCGGAAAAATATGCATACAGAATGTCTTTTTTTGAAAAAAGCTTTGAAGTTTGTTTTCCAAGGCCGACTCTGAAAATTTCAAACTGCTCGATGATGCAGTGTGTCAGCTATCAATATCAATAAAAGAATTAACACTCAAAATTTCAATCGAATCCATTGGATCGTTCTAAAGAAACGGCTTAACAGAAAATTCGACGAAATACATGAATCACCCTGTAACTTCGAAATCGAAACGAACAGCGTTAGAAAATTTTCAAATCCAGATCCTGCTTCGCCTGGAAAAACTGGACCTACCCTTAGGCTATGCCCATTTGATGGTGAATCACCCTGTATGTACAGGGTATAATACTAAATATTTCAAACAAATTTTTGCGGTCAAAGGGTGAGGTGTAATAAAAAATGTTGGTGGTGCAATGAGATACAATGCGAAAACAATCGATTAGCATGTGTTTGAGAAAATCGGATTTTTTGCGGTCGAAGGGGATGGTGCAATAAAAAATGATGGTGGTGCAATAAGGTGCAATGCGAAGTCAATCCATTGGCACGTGTTTGAGAAAAATTGGTTGAGTGCGACAGATTGTCATGTGTTTGGGGAGACGGAGAATCGATGGTGTGGGTGTGTGGGGGGGTTAACCGACCCCAGCAAAATTACTCTAAGTACGCCATGAGAAATTCAACATTGTTGCAAATCAACACGAAAAATTTAAAATTCAATAACCACACACACCTCAGGTTCCACCAAACTTTTATCAGCGTGATAACTTTATCACTCTGATAGTAACTTAGCAACTGGCCATCCTATTGGCTGGTGCATAGCAACTATCAGCGTGATAGATTTAATCTGCTCTTAAAATTTTGGTGGAACCCGAGGACACTCACACAGTACGAAATCCCAATACAAACCGCCGAGTACCTTTTCGATTAAATTGTAAAATATAATAAATCATATGACAATGTCTTTTCAGACGAATCTGAAATCGTAATATAGATTCAGGCAATTTTGGCAATAATTTTGACTTTGCCCCCCGTTTTACATTGTATACGTATCGTGTGCGCCTCTGACTTTTATAAACAAATGACGGACCACTGACATCTGTGACAGTTGACGTTTGTATATCTGGGGTACCTCAACTACTAGATTTGATCTGATAAGGTTTATTACGAGGTGCTGAGCTTATTAGGGTACGGTTCAGTTGAGCCGGAAAGCACAAAGCCAAAGCTAATTTTCCGTCGAAGAACAGCGACAAAAACCCTATAGTTTTCTAATGGTACGCGCGCTATTGGAAGGCATAATAGCACCATCGAAATGTCAGTGTGGCGCGCATACACACACACACATGCACAAGGCAGACGCACAATCGGCGGTAATAATGACAAAGGGGTTTATTCCCGCATTGAGTGGATGTATGAGTGACAACACGGCACAGGGGCCCCGGAGGCGGCGACGGCGCGCGCCGTCGCGTCGTGACGTCTCCCGTGTGCCATCGCCGGAAACATGTTTCCCGAGTTCGTGTGTCGGTGGCAGGCATATTTCTGCAAAAATCCCTGCGCTTCTCGAATTTGGCGCGACCGCTGGCGGTCAACCGCCAAATTCCGGGCAGCGCGACACAAAAGGCACCTTCGCGAATCACCAAATGGGCGTGACACACATGGGGTGTTTAACCTCGTGCCCTTCTCTAACCTACAACACCCGGAATTCTTCACGGAAACGGGGGCTTGAATTGTGTATTGTGTTGCGGCCTGGCCGGCTTGTTACCTGCGAAAGCGTGCGGATCCGGGTAGTCCTGGGGCGGCTCGGGGGTCGGGTCTTTCGGGCGACGCAGATTTCACACAGCACACGGTTAGCAGGACACATAAACAAATAAAATTCGAAAAACTAAAGTGTACTAAGCAAGCAAACGTCGCACCGCCGTGGAAGCAAGCAGCTGACAGAAAGTGCGATGTGCACGCGTTGCGGCTTCGTGCGGTTCCGATGCCGGTCGGGCGTGGGCGGCGGGGCCGCGGAAAGAGCAGTGGCGCCCGAGGCGCGCAATTCAAACAGGCTGAATTATTGATCAACGGGTACAATTCGGTCCGTGTCGCGGCCATCGGGCAAGAAGTGGTTAATTGTTTGGGGGCAGATTGCATTTTGGATTGTCGGTTTGGTCGGGTCGCGCGTCGATCCGAGTGTCCACTTGTCGGCGGACCGGGCCTTTGTGTTTGTGGGCAGCAAGTAGCCAGGGGTCGCCCTTTGAAGTGCCCGCATGGGTTTCGGTTAGGCGCCGGCACTGGAAGAAGGAAGAAGGGATGCGAGCCCCATCCGCAGGACGGTATCGGGCCTGATGGATGGTGTGCCTCCCCGGGTTCTCCCCCGGCTTGTCGGCCTGCATTGTGCCAATTAGTCACTGTTGCATAAAACATAAAACAGATATACAGATATCTGCAAGAGTACTTATTAGCTTATTACCTAAGTACCCATCATAGTTATTCTAAAATACAAAATTCGGTTCGTAGTATATTGGAAATAGAATATCTGCTGGAATTAATTCGAACAAAAACGATTTTTTCACCATGGCTAGCTTTCAGTTCCCTCTTCAACATCTCCCTCTCAACTCTGGGACTGCTACAAATTAGTATACAGGGTGAAAGTTTATTATTTTTCTTTATTTCCTTTCTTTCTCAAAAAACTGATGACTGAAATAAACGGTTTTAGGCTAGTTTGATAAGCCATAGTCTTCCAATAAACATAATTATAAGAAATATACCACTCAGCAACTGCTGTGTGTCAAAGTTACAGGGTGAAAACTATTTTTCATCTTCAATTTTTTTTCTTAGTGGAACTGATCTAGATTGGAGCCGGTTCCAGTTTTTTTGCAATAAGCTTATAATGTCATACTGAACATATAAAAAGGATACATTTCTGCAACTGCTGCTGTTCAATTTACAGGGTGAAAAGTCATTTTCACGTTTCAATTTTTTTCTTGGTGAAATCGGCTCACGCAACAATTGCGACTGGTTTTTCTGTAAATCTGAGGCTTCTAGTCAAACATATCAAAATAATACATTTCTGCTACAGCTACGTTTTTTTTTACAAATTTGAATGTTTGGGTATATTCGGGTATATTGCATCATAAATTAAAAAAAATCTTGGAACGCAACCAAACATTTAAATTTCTAAATAAAAACGTAGCTGTAGCAGAAATGTATTATTTTGATATGTTTGACTAGAAGCCTCAGATTTACAGAAAAACCAGTCGCAATTGTTGTGTGAGCCGATTTCATCAAGAAAAAAATTGAAACGTGAAAATGACTTTTCACCCTGCACGGAGAAAAATGCTTTAGCGGAAATCTGTAGGCGTTACAAGCTCAGGTCATTAAATATCTGAACTGCTACCAACCATTTCAATACGTGAATATCCAGGTGGTCAATATTTATCAACCTTGGTAGTGAAGATTGAGTTTTTGGTGGTAATCCAAGAAACTACTGCCTTTAGCATCATCCAGTATCACCCCAGGATAGCAAATATTACAGTTCACTGTTTTCCGAACCGGCAGGTAGTGACCATCACTGACTCAAGTAGGTAAAATGTGTATAGACAGATCAGCGACAAATGCAGACAACAGTTGGCTTCAATCAGTGCTGCACCAAAGCTGCAAGTATTACATACCTGAAGTCTGTAACTAAGATTACTCCTTGCCATCAATAATACAGTGCGATGAATGGCTGCGACGCTCACACTCCTGGTAGCATGAGAAATTACATACCCAGACTTGCAATTCTGTCTGCGATGAATGACTGCGACGTACACAGTCCTGGGACCATTAGAAATTACATACCTCAACTTGCAATTCTCTCTGTTGATGACCGGGATATGTAATGACCACATTTTGGTAGATACTCTTTCTACCAATCACGTATTCGACTGGGGAGCAAAAGCCAGACTGATGCCGACGCCACAGTCAGTCCGGTACCTATTGTCTTCGAGTAAAGATGCAATGACCCAGTGGAGTCAAATACTGTGCCAGTGGGCACTTCCAGAACAAACACTGAAGCATTTGTCATACCATAGCTTTAGTGTGAAAGCTCGCAACGAATTTCTCATTGCATTTTAATATGAGTTGGCTTGAAGCCGGTATTTTCATATTCTCATCAAGCTGGTGCCTTACAACATTATTCGTCAAATAAGTTTCAAGAAGACCATGTGCATGGGGCATGTAGGTTCCTACTTTTGAATGTATATCAGCAAATCTGCGAAACATGCGCCACTATCTAGTCGTCGCTCTGGATCATCAGATATTACATACCTGGCTCTAACTTATGCGGTTACATACTTGCGCCGTTATCTAGTCTTCCCTGGGTCATTAAATATTACATATCTGGCTCTTTACTCGATAACATGCCTGCGCCCTTCTTTGCTGCTCTCTGGATCGTCAGATATTACATACCTGAGCCATCAGCGTTATTACCTACCTGGGTCATTGATTTCTACAACCTTCATTTTTCCGAAAACGAGGTATGTAATCATTACAAACCCACATACGTTGTCACCAAAATGTTTTCTGGACCACTAGGAATTACATACTTGAGCTTTTAAAAATTGCAGTCCTACTTTTTTCCGTGTGTAAATTGAAAATCAGCAGATGCAGAGATGTGTCCTTCTCATATGTTCATAATGACATTATCAGCTTGCAAAAGAACTGAAACCGGCTTCAATCTAGATCAGTTCCACCAAGAAAAAAAAAATTGAAGTTGAAAAATAGTTTTCACCCTGTAACTTGATACGCAGCAGTTGCTGGGTGGTATATTTTTTATATGTTTATTGGAAGACTAGCCTGAAACCGTATTTTTCGGTCATCAGTTTTTCAAGAAAAAAAGAAAGTAAAGAAAAATAATAAACTTTCACCCTGTATACTGAATTGTAGCAGTTCCAGAGTTGAGGACTTTTGATATGTTGAAGAAGGGACTGTAAGCTTGCCATGGTGAAAAAATCGTTTTTGTTTGAATTAATTCCAGCAAAGCACCTATTTTTTTCTATTTCCAATATAGGTACTATCGTTACGACATATCATTATGTCGTATATGTCCCTAATAGGTATTTTTGTATGCGCACTGCACATAGATTTTTATCTTCAACCCCTTCGCCACCCAACCCTACCCTGCTTGAGAATTTCAAATAGCACTACCTATGTTGTGATACATCAAATCCAAGGTAATAAAATTTCTGTCAAACATATCTCAATATTTTTCAAGTCACCCTTCAGCTTTTCTCAAAATTATCTCATTGTTGATTAAAAGAGAAAGCTTTCCCCCTATTAACTCCCGATTCTGGGAAAATAGATTTTCCAGCGAAAACAGCTGGTCGATTTTAATTTCGAAGGAGGCATTTAAGACACGTATCGCCTTTGACGTATTGCCAAGTTTTTACATTCAATCTCTTCGCCCCCACCCTACCCTACTTGAAGATTTCAAATAGCAACATCTACCTTGCGATACATCAGACTGAAGGTTATAAAATTTTCATTCTGGAAAAAAATAATTCCAAGTTTTCTAAACCTCTCCCTAAACTCTTTTTAAAAATTCTCTTAAATGGGAGGCGAAGAAGTTGAAGATAAAAATATGGCAATAGGTACATGGTACATTACATGTCTTAGATGTCCCCTTTGAAATAAAAATCGACCTGTTCTTGCTGGAAAATTAATTTCTCAAGGATCGGCAGTTAATAGGGCAAAAAGTTCCCTTTATTTGACGATGAAAAAATTTTGTGAAGGGTTTGGGATGATGGGATGGTTAAACAAATTTCAAAATATGTTTGACAGAAAGAGAATTTTATTACCTTTAATTGGATGTATCATGTATCACAACATAGGTAAAGCTATTTGAAATTCTAAAGTAGGGTAGGGCGGAGGCCAAGGGGTTTAAGATGAAAATTTCGCAATGTGTGTCGTGTGTCCTAGATGGTCCGCCTCAAAATAAAAATAGACCTGTTTCGGCGTTTTCCTGGAAAAAAATTTGGCAGCGAAATATCTGGGGTGGGTCCTTAAAAAAAAACATCCTTTATAGGTATAATGATAATAAATAAATAAATAAATAAATAAATAAATATCGTTTATTTCTCTTCAGACCGGTGTCACAGCATGAGAAATTGTCACAAAATATCACAGAAACATTTCAATCAATAAATGAATCACAGTCTAAGTATTCTTGGATAGAATAGAAATTATGAGCTAAAAGCATTGATTTAACATGTCTTTTGAAAGAGAGATGACTTACAATTTTCTTATACGGTAATGGTAACTTGTTAAATATTTTAATAGCCATTATAAATGGCCCCTTGGCGGAGCTGCTCAAACGGTGGTGAGGTATATCAATTTTAAAATTCTGTCTAAACTCATAATTATCATTTGTACATCTTAGTGAAGTAAAACTATTTTTGTTTTTGTGAATATATAAAACACAGCTTAAAATGTATATGGACGGTACAGTTAAAATTTTAAGTTCCTTAAATAAGGGTCTACAAGTGCTTCTCTGACTTTTGAAGCATATAGTTCTTATGATTCTTTTTTGTGCTATGAACAGATCAACAACACGGCAGCTGTGACCCCAGCAAAGTATTCCATAGTTTAGAATTGAATGTACATATGCAAAGTAATAGGTTTTTAAAATGTCACTATCAACCCTGTCACGTAACTGCCACAAGACAAACTGTGAGACTTTCAGTTTTTTCACCACGTTTTCGACATGTCCCGTCCAAGATAGCTTGTAATCCAGGGTGAAGCCCAAAAACTTTACTGATTGATTTTGTACTACGCTCTTACCATCAACGCGCACCAAGAGACTAGAATCAACCGTTTTATTGGAAAAAACAATAAAATTGACCTTGTCCCTGTTCAGCTTCAAACCGTTCAAAGTGCAGTACATTTGCATCGTTTTAACCATCCCGGCCGCCCCTGAACTGAGGGCGACTACACTGTCAGCCGTCACAGCAGCAGACGCGTCATCGGCAAACAAAGTCACGTGAGCTTCGGCAACCACAACGTCATTCACAAAAATCAGAAAAAGGAGAGGGCCCAAGATACAAACATGAAAGTACTCACCTAAGTTATTACTTATACCTACCTACCTACCCACCTAAGTACTTACCTACCTACCTTCTTCTTATCCAGCTCAGGATTGAGGGCCGGGGGCTTTGAGAGCTATAGCCTTGGGCCTCCCAAATTGGATGGCCCCCCAAAATTTATTTTTATTTTTTTCACTGAATAATGAACAGATGGAAAAAAATTTGATTAAATTATGTACACAGAAGGGTTCAGATTAATCATTGAATATTTTGACAAGATATTCTCCTCATTTGATTCGTGAAATGACAATATGCCCCTCGTTCGCTTTCTGAAGTGTTGAAAGTGTTAAAAACAAGAAGGTTAAAATGATTTTTTTTGTTTTTTTTTTAATATTGATAGCTCATGAGAAGGGTTCGATGGAATCAGCCCCAATTTAGCCCAGGTTAGTTTGCAGACACTGCCTACATGCCTGTCAAGTTTCAATTAAATTAAATTCAACCAATGACATCGGAGTTATCAGGGCTGCGGCAGAAAAATGAAGTCACTAAAAATTCACTAATCCTGGTATAAAATTAGGGTGAAATTCATTGAACGGTTCATGAGCTATTATAATTGAAAAAAAAATACGAAAAAACTGAGTACTCATAGTTGTAAAAATCTTGTCTCTCTACTTTCATATATTTATGTCGCTCGACGCGTTTCGAAGCTTTACGTTATTAATGGATACCATGGGCATAAAGTGCCACTTTTTTGTAACAAGTAGCTAAGTCCTCACGGGGGTGAGTCTCACTCAAAACTACCATACCACAAGAAATCTTCAATCTTTATGAACACGAGTAGTCAATAGTAAATTAAAACAACAGAATGACATCAACCAAAACTAGAAAATATCCTGAATGAGTGAGAATTATACCTACATCGATCACAAGCACAAAGCCAGAAGCAGCTTGTTGAACCACAGTGCCGCGACTTAGAAATCGCATCCGCATATAAGTACATGCATAATAGTCTAGGCCACTTTTCTCAAAAGGCGTCTAGAAACCGGTCCTAGAAGCAAATCATATAACATTTTGGCAACAAGCGGTTTTTCACTAAATGAACCCTGCTGAATCTGAAAATCCATGTTGCCACCCCGAAATTTGGACCGTTAGGCCCCCAGGGCCCCATTTTCGACATTTCGGGGCATTTTGGTTTTCTCCGGTTTTTTCAGTTCAACAGGTCATATCTCGGAGACCGTAACAGATAAAATAAAAATTCTTCCACTGTTGCCTTGCCTTATGATTACTGAAAGCCTCCTATGCACTTTCCGTTCTTAATTTCTGTCAATTACATCTACAGATCATCAAGATCAGAAGAAATGCAAAAACACAACACAAAAACTTCGACCTATGGGGAGCTATGTGAAATGTTGGAAATAAGTCCATATATATGCGAGACCATATGTAGAGAAAGCTTCGAATAAGTTTTTGGCAAAGTTACGTTACAACAGGCCTTTTGGTTCAGCAGTTATGATTTTTTGAAAATCGATGTGGGGAAAGTGCGCGCTGTTTTGGGGGAGTGTCGGTCATTTGACCGAATAAGCTGACATCGGCCCGCAGTACAGTGGCGAGGCTGGCAGTTCGTTCTCTTACTCTTACTCTCAAAATTTGCTCTGTATAGATATTACTGATCATTTCACTATGTTTGATCACGAATATGAATATGTACCTACCTATATGTATGCGAACCAAAGCACAAAGATCCATGGCCCATAATCTATTGCTGGTTTAGGTACTCTCATGACCGGGCCGGGCTGAATGGCACATCGCACTATTTTGAGCAATAAGCGGTCTTCGGGTAGGTAGTTTTATTGATATTATCGCGGCATCTACAAGAACGGTTGATTCAGCCGGTTTTACATCCACAAGACAAGATGTTGATCTATACTTCCGGTAAGGGGTCTAGCGTCGTCAATAAAGATCAAGTTCCGTGCTCCGTTTTTTTCCAGCCACAGTTTTCAGTAAGTAGTGAGACTGAGTCGCAGATATTCGCGTTGTACCACACTGCTGCCTGCCAGTGACTCCGCTGGATATGAAGTCGGGCTGCATAACTTGTTGGGATAGAGCTTCAGGCTTTTTGACTGTTCCAGAAAGGACATGCCTGGCGATATCAGTCCTTATTTCAACTGAATCTTTTAACCACAAAAAGATTTCCAGTCAGTAATTTAGAATGATGTTTTGGTAATTCAAGACCTTTTGAATTTAGTTTCACTTTATAATGCTTTGTGAGGAATCTCTCTGCATCAAAGATGTCATCTTTCGTTCGTGGCATAGCCCCCAAGTTCGAAAGTAACGTGCGTGATAGGTACTTTGCAAATATTTTCAGGGCTGCTGTCTCCGTAATCATTGCCGTAATAAATGATGTCACATCACATCTCGTGAGTGCGTGCGAAGCAAGTAGATATACTTTGTTTTTCTTCCAGCGATAAAGTTTTCCGGTCATTCCTGCCAAAGATATTGGCACAAGTAACAGGCTCATGTTTTGAAATCTGCGATAGATAAATTTCTCTGCCTGCTTTGTATGCCATCCGAAGCGCCGCTGTAAGATATTTCTATGGCCTTGCTGAACTATTTTGTTAGTATTTTTCGATGCAACAACTTTTCGTCAGTCGCCGAGGATGAATGTATGATTCTTTTGCAAAGGTTGATGGTGGCTACTGTTGGGCTTTTGAGTTCAGTTATCCGATATCTGTGCAAGACGATCTTTAACTAACCTCTTCACTTGCTCTAGTTCTTGTCGGTGTGCTTCCAACATGAGCCTGTTACTTGTTCCAATATCTTTGGCAGAAATCACCGGAAAACTTTATCGCTGGAAGAAAAACAAAGTATATCTACTTGCTTCGCACGCATTCACGAGGTGTGATGTGACATCATTTATTACGACAATCACGGAGACAAGTGCCCTTAAAATATTTGCTAAGTATCACGGACGTTATTTTCGAACTCGGGGGCTATGCCACTAACGGAAGATGACATCTCTGAGGCATAGAGATTCATCACAAAGCTTTATAAAGTAAAACTGAATTCAAAAGGTCTTCCAAATTACTGACTGGAAATCTTTTTTAGGTAAAAGATTCAGTTGAAATAAGGACTGATATCGCCAGGCATGTCCTTTCTGGACAGTCAAAAAGCCTGAAGCTCTATCCCAACAAGTTATGCAGCCCGACTTCATATCCAGCGGAGTCACTGGCAGGCAGCAGTGTGGTACAACGCGAATATCTGCGACTCAGTCTTACTACTTCCTGAAAACTGTGGCTGGAAAAAAACGGAGCACGGAACTTGATCCTTATTGACGACGCTAGACCCCTAACCGAAAGTATAGATCAACATCTTGTCTTGTGGATGTAAAACCGGCTGAATCAACCGTTCTTGTAGATGCCGCAATAATATCAATAAAACTACTCCCGAAGACCGCATATTGCTCAAAATAGTGCGATGTGCCATTCAGCCCGGCCCGGTCATGAGAGTACCTAAACCAGCGATAGATTATGGGCCATGGATCTTTGTGCTTTGGTTCGCATACATATAGGTAGGTACATAGTCATATTCGTGATCAAACATAGTGAAATGATCAGTAATATCCATACAGAGCAAATTTTGAGAGTAAGAGAACGAACTGCCAGCCTCGCCGCTGTACTGCGGGCCGATGTCAGCTTATTCGGTCAAATGACCGACACTCCCCCAAAACAGCGCGCACTTTCCCTACATCGATTTTCAAAAAATCATAACTGCTGAACCAAAAGGCCTGTTGTAACGTAACTTTGCCAAAAACTTATTCGAAGCTTTCTCTACATATGGTCTCGCATATATATGGACTTATTTTCAACATTTCACATAGCTCCCCATAGGTCGAAGTTTTTGTGTTGTGTTTTTGCATCTCTTCTGATCTTGATGATCTGTAGATGTAATGGACAAAAATTAAGAACGGAAAGTGCATGGGAGGCTTCCAGTAATCATAAGGCAAGGCAACAGTGGGAGAATTTTTATTTTATCTGTTACGGTCTTCGAGATATGACCTGTTGAACTGAAAAAAACGGAGAAAACCAAAATGCCCCGAAATGTCGAAAATGGGGCCCTGGGGGCCTAACGGTTCAAATTTCGGGGTGGCAACATGGATTTTTAGATTCAGCAGGGTCCATTTAGTGAAAATCCGCTTGTTGCCAAAATGTTATATGATTTGGAGCGGTGGTGGCCGAGTGGTACAGGTAATGGCAAGCCAAACCACTCGCGCTGCCCTGTGTGGGTTCGAATCCTACTTCATCCATGGATATTTTGTGCTGTCCCCGAGGTTGCATGGTAGAGCAGCTTATAGCTGAATGCCGCCTCGTAAAATAAGACAATTAAATAAATAAATAAATAAATAAATTTGCTTCTAGGCCCAGAAAAAACTGGAAAGTGTCCTAGTCTATAAGTATAGATTCCGCATAAAAATAGATATATCTTTCTTGAGAATGAATCAATCAGGTTGATTTTTTCACGGAAAATTTCTTCATTTCTTTTTGCATCTTTCGTTCGCTCAATGTATGCATGTATCTAGAACTAGAACAGTTTGCAAGATTCCTTGATGTAGAAGAAGTTCACACTGTAACGTTAAAAACCGACAAATGTGGAATCGCGGGGCGAAACCTTTTCTTAAAAAAATATATTTTCTATTGCAATGAAGGAATCAAAATGATCCTTCCACTAAAAATGTATCCATCAATTTCCGCATATTTTCTTCGCTGCATGTATGCATCTATCTAGAACCGTTCGCAAGATTCCTCGATGTAGAAGTTCACACCGTAGCGTTGAATATACCGACTTTTTAAACATTTCAATTTTTTCTTGCAATCGTGCGGTCTGATCAAATATTTTTCGTGTCTATTCCCATCCGCAGACAATCAGCATTAATTTGCAAAAAACCCGATACCGCCACGACTTTTCGTTTAGGAGGAGTTTAACTACAAGACGGACAGACGAACAGACGGACGGACATCAAAGCGCGGCTAATAGCGTATTTCCTACGAAAATGCTCTAAAAACGCATCACTTTAGCCCGAGGTGCATATAATGTTTTCTGCACTGGCTAGCCACTAAAGGCACTAGCATCACAAATTTAGTTTCCAAGGAACTGGGGAATGGGGATGAAAATGTAATTGATGCTTTATAACGGCCGCATTGAAATTGCGCCCCTACATTTAAAACCTAATCCACATTGGCCTGAACCCCCAAACTCTTGGTTAATAGCCTTGGAGGCGCAGTTTGTGGAAAACAGGCTTTCTTCAGATGCTACGCAGTTCTACTTTGACCCTACAGCACAGATCCCTACAGTCTCTCGACGAAAAGACAACGCGGGCCTGTCTTGCAAAGCACAAGACTTGGAAACAGGACTCCAAACTTTCACGAGTTTTGTACTACTTGCCCCTGAGAAATGAGAAACCATCCGAATTATTCCGCGAAATGCAGAATTTATCAGACGATAACCAATTCTGAAGAAACTGATGATGCAGCGACTACCCGCAAATATACAAGAAATTTTTACAGTCTCAACGGAAATGTTGATGTTTTAGCAACGGATGTTTTAACCAAATTAGCGGGCAAAATTGACGCCAATCTCAAACTGGTAGCCTGTGCCGCCATCACAACATTCACAACCATCTCTTCAACATGTCTTCAACACAATCGTCAACGTACGTTATTGTCCGACGCTCAAGTCAAGTACAGCACTTATGACCGGGAGCTGTTGGCAACTTATTCATCAATCAAGCAGTTTAGATATCTCTTGGAAGGTCGAGACTTAAACCTTTCCACGGATCACAAGCCGCTGATCTTCGTCTTCGTCTTCGTGGAGCAATTGACTGCGAACATACGCCACGTGTCTGGGAATGATAACATCTCGGCCATAATCACTCACCATCTTCGATAGCGCTTTCTCCTTGTCTTTGACAAATTCTCAGAAAGAATACGCCGAATCAGATCATGTTCGGAAAAACACTTTATTGAAACTCAGACATTTTTACTTTCAGGCGCTTCATCTAGCATCCTCTTCCTCTGTGATGTTTCCACAGAAAAGCCACAGCCTCACGTTCCTTCAACTTTTCGAAAAATTCTGTTCTCGCTCATTCCGGCCCGAAGTAACACCCAGTGAAATGCTTTTCGGCGGAGTCTCTGCAATCTGCATGTCTAGCAGTGGCGCCGAATAGACCTTTTTTTGTGGCGCTCGCCATACCTCAAAACGAGGGGGGGGGTCTGGAGAAGGAAGAAAGGAAAAAAGGAAAAGAAGAAAAAAAAAGGAGAAGAGGAAAGAGGAAGGAAAAGAAGAGGAAGAGAGATTTACCCAGCAAATCATTAGATATTAGTATTATTAGGTACACTTAATCTGAATGAATGTTTATGGGTAGGCATCAACTTACTTTGTGTAGTAAATTTGGCCAAAATCCAGTGTTTAAAAGTGGAGTTTAACCAAAAAACCATTTCCAAAACTCAACTTTGGAAGCCCCTATCTCCGTTTTAATGCGTTTCCGATATTAATTTTCTTAAGAAAGTCGACTTATTTTTCGATGCTCTACAATCTCCTTCCCCTAGAATATTGACAAAAAAAGTGTAGCAGCCTGTCAGACTCGGGTCGAATCCCGAAAAAAAGTATTCGAATACGAATCCCGAATCCCGATGCAAAAACAGGATTCGATTCCCGAAGATTCGGATACTGACTTTCAAAAATATTCGAATACTGAGTATTCGAATCCATGTATTCGTAAAAATGAATACCGTTTTTGAATACACACGTAGATCTATCTGTTTACGTACTTAATTGAGCTGTATAGGTCGCGGGAATAAATCGTACCCTTGGTACCCGCTATGGCAACGTTGCAAGTACGCTTGACATGGCAACAGCGCAATGCTCATTCCTTATTTCGACATAAGACGCTCGCGCCAGCACATAATAGGGTGCCAAGGTACCGCCGCTGTAGAGATTAGTTTGTTTTTGACATTGTTCATTTAAATCTTGAGTTTAGCACTGTTATTTTTTTGATAAAGCGACAATTGTTCAATAAATTATCTATAAAATTTATTACAACTAAAGAAAATTGTATCAACAGGTACACTAGTGAAAATAACATTATACCATATACTCATCTTTAGGACGCCATTTTTGCTCCCGCGGCCTATTAGCTTGAAAGTACTTATTCCGCAAACAAAAATATCAATAAACATAATTCCATTGGAATAGGTCGGTATAAAAATCTAAAAAAATTCTGGGTTCCAGTACTCTTGACGGCTACATTTGAAACACTTTTTACAACCACGATATAAATTCTGTTGCCTTCTACTCACGATGATTAGTCTCCACCGAGGGGGAAATTACGATCACACTTATATTATTTTCATTGCAGTTGAATAGTTCACGTCGTACCACTCTTTTTTGCGAACACTGTGACGTACCTGCTTTAATTTTCCACTGAAGTGATGTAGGCAACCAACAATACAAACAACAACATCCAGAACCTTAAACTGTTCTTTTAACGCGTTGTTTCTCCTTTTTTTTCGCAAAAATTTATGGATAATCCGAAAATTTTATTTCAGATTATCATTCCACACGCCATTCTGAGTGATTTGCCTATTTTTTCGTTTGGATTTGTCTGTGGCCGCTTTCTGTACTGGACCCAAAATATGATTTGGAAAAAAGTTTATTCCAATGAAAATTTGAATAAAAACACAATAAAAATTAAAGAAAAAGAAACTCAGGCCTCAAGGAATAAAAAAAATCTATTCTAATTAACTGTTAAACATGAACAAAATAAAAAACTCAGAAAAGAAAAAAATCAGGCTTGGATGTCATTAGCTTTAAAGATTAAAGATAACGAGAATCTGAAGTAAACCGTCGCTCACATTTTGCATTTTTGGCGAATTGATCATTCAATCGCTTATGCGCGAAAGGTCGATGGGTGTGGGTGCAAACGGGAAGCGAGCAATAGAAGAAACTCCTGCTATTGTGTTTCAAATACAAATCTTCAAAGTTGCGCAGTTCTGGCAAATTGTTACTTTGAAATTCACCCTACTATTGTTATTGTAGGTAGGTATGAACTCACTTTTCCTAAATTATCAGAACCCATGGATTCGAAGTCAGAATCCAGGGATTCGAAACAAGAATCCATGGATTCGAAATCAGAATCCATGGATTCAAAATCAGAATCCTTCGAATCCATGGATTATTTTCCAACCTGGGATTCGAATACTAATACTCTTTTCTTTCCCGTAGAATCCAGGGATTCTATTATAGTATTCGAATACTTGGGTAGGTATTCGAATACTAGAATACCGCAGAATAGTAACTTGAATCCAGAATCCCGAATATCGGCCAAGAAAAAGTAGCTGCATGAATACGAATACAGAATTCATGACTGTATTCGAATACGAATACGAATACCGTAGAAAGTAGCTTGAGTAGGATTCAAGTTACTGGGTATTCGAATACTACCCATGTATCTGCACCCTGTATAAAATGAAAATTCCTTAGCGCTCTAGACTAGAGGCAAAAAGGTTTTGCATGATCATACGGACTTCAACAGCCACTAACTGGGACTAGGAAAATCTTACGATCTCACAAAAAACTTTAGATTCTTGTGCCTAGCTACATTGCGCTGCACTGTACACTACACACTATTTATTACTTTTGATAGAACTGGGTCCAATTTAACAAGAGGATCTTACCTATTTCTTCCCACAAACTACGCAGCAATATTCTCTGCCATAGTTCACAGTTCCTAAACTTGAAATTTACCACATGTCATCTAGGTAGGTACATTTGGGAGCGAAATAATTCATACGGCTCCGCTAGGAAATCAACTGGATTTCAGAATTGTTAGCTGCTTGGTTCGTCTTGGAAACCAGTTTTGATTAGAGATTGATCATAATCAAAACTGGCGTTCAAGAATGATCCAAGCAGCTAACATTTTTGAAATCCAGCCGACTTCCTAGCGGAGACGAATGAATTATTTCACTCTCAACTGTACCTACCTAAAAGGGGTAGATATTTTTAAGAATTTTCGAAAATTCCTAAATTTGAAAAGATAATGAAATCTATGGACAATTTGGTCAGCAGCTTCCCTTTTTTTAGCTTATTATTCTTAATATTATTATAATTATTATTCCGAAAAAAAATTGCCTGCGGCGCTAACTGTATAAAGGGCTCTTAGGCCTGCCGGCCCGACCGTATCGTTGCAATAGGGGGGGGGGGGTCTAAAATTTTCTTCGCCATAGTAACTTTTTATGAGTTCGGCGCCACTGATGTCTAGCGAATACTTCGGCCATCACTCAGAAGGGTGTAGTGTGGCAAACCGCACAACCCGCCTCCGCCGTCCATATTGTTACGATATTTCGCGTACGGGTTCGAATATAATTGAGACGTTTGATTTAGAACACACACTGTTTATTTCGGCGTACTACTACAATAAATGCCAACAATTATCGCTTGGAATTATGTCGCAGGTACTTCGCTCGTTATCGCTCGCTATAACTCTTCGCCTTCTTATTCAATACTGCCGCGAGCTCCCGGCTGACGCCTTATATAAGGCCTCCGAATAATGTTCCCGAAGTTTCTGTCTGCTTCCAGCAAATTCCATGAGGGTCTGGCATATGCGGTTTCTAGATCATTCCTGAATAATCGCACACGTTACCCGTATGCTTTCCATGTGTTCTGGAATCTGCGCCTCCGCCAAAGTGGACTGATGTGCCTTGATTGAACGTTCAAGTCTCCATTGGGTTCACATACAAGAACGCTCTGGAATGCACGAGATCGCTCCAGACTTCTACACTGCGACCTAATGGTGTAAAGATCGAGAAACATCGAGTGTTTACCTATATGTGCAAGATCGCCGCTCGTAACAATATAATCGAGCTGGTTAAAAAATGTTTTGTCAGACATATACTGACGGACAAAATTAGCGTTACACTTTTTTAAAATATTGGCACAGACGAACCCGTCAACAGATTTTTTCAAAATTTTTCGAGGAGCATGCTTGAAGTGTTTTCTTCAAGTTAACAAACGCGCACAGACGTGGTCCGGAAGATGACTGAGTTGTACGGTCTGAAAGGTAGAAATTATCAGAAACCATTTTCGTAGAATTTTCCAACACATTCAAGAGATCTTTCTAAGGCTGCAGAAAAGGTGGTTCTCACTTAAAATCGTGTCGGTAGGTGGTTCATACCCTCTGTAGTCCTCCGGCATGATTTAAACCGTACAAAATGTTCACCCACTCAGTGTTAGTTTTTTGTTCAATGAAATGAGAAAATTTCCATATACCTAATATGATTTCCAAAAACTCTTTGTGTGATTGGAAAATCTGTTTTTCACGTACTTGAGAAGGTAATGCAACAGAAAATGATTTAAAACATCTCTTGTCTCCTTCACAACCTCTTCATGTGGGAAGTCATTTCCTTACCATTAGCTGATAAACCGTTGTCGAAAGAATCAAAACATTCCCGGTGATTCCTCAAGGTTCATCGGAACCTCAGAGGGTCATCGGCTTGGTATCCGACCCTCGAGATTCTCGATTAACCATAATTTAACACCTTGTTAGTACCCTCTACAAGAATGGTAAAGAAGGCAGATTTTTTCGAACTCGCTCGAATAAATGCTTTTTCATTGGCCACTTATCCGATATGTACAGTCAAATGCACAAAAAATCCTCATCTTATGTTTTGAAGTCAATTTTTGTGACTTTCGTGCATAGACTTGCACCCAGTACAACTTTTAGTATTTTTATCACATTTTATTCATCGTTTGTCAAGAGAAACCTCGATGCCTTCATTCATCAACGTTATCACGAAAATGCACATACAGTTCCTCAGAGTCACGTAATTAGCTTTTATTTCGGATGTTGCAATGAGTTTTCCCAGGTGCGACCAGCCGGTCGGGTTGGCGGGTTGCTATGCTAGAGTACGTGGCTTATACCCGGAAGTTTTTTGAAGTTTATTCGTCATTCTGCGCAACCAAAGGAGCCTTTCGAGGACTGGTGGTAACTCGTATTTCGAAAACAAAAGTCTGCCTGAAGATTTCCAATCCTTGCAATCCTGTCGTTGATAATTTTGCGAAATGTAAATCATACCTTTCATTATTGTAAATTAACAACAATTAATAAGGTACTGCTGCCTGATCCTGACGTTGACGCTTGTCAGAAAAAAAAATCGGTATGATCATGAAAAATTAACATGTTATCTGTAATCATACAAAGTATTCTGATTCCGCCACGTTTTAACAATCGCTATCGCAAGCCAGATTTAATCTTAAGACAAAGGGTCACAGAGGCATATGTATGTACCAGGCAATAAGATGGGTAAACCTTTGAAGATGAATGATGAATGCTACAATTGTGAACAGAAGGGACATTTCGCATCCAGTTGCGCCCAACCTCATAAAATATGGTGGCATCTGCAAAAGAGCAGGCCAACATCAAAATGCATCTCGGAAATCTACCGATTCAACAGATCAGATTTAAAATTTTGATGCTTTCAACTATTTAGTATTTGATATAGTAGAAGTTGTGACTTTGAAAAAAAAACTTTACCGTCTGAAACTCTGCTGGACTGGAAGAGAACGCCGCTTTGGGAATAGTTCAGTGATCCGAGAAGACAAACACAGCGAGATGAAGAGAAGAAGAAAAGCACATAAACGCACACACGTCGCAATCAATTTGAGAGAAAAAAAAACTAACGACACTGTTTGGGCGAGAAAAGCAATTAAGGAAAGTTGTTTGCAGGTCGCTATGATACGCCATTCGTCGTCGTCCGGGGGGGGGGGGGGAGACCAAAAGCGATGCAGGTGGTAATAAACTCAATAGTTTTCGAGTGGATAGGTTTGAGGAATAAGCCGAATCGACTTTTCCATCAGCGGATTTAACAGCCGTATTTCTCGGGCTGCTGGAAGCAAAAGCAAGAAACACATTCATTCGCAAGGTGGAGGAATAAGAATGGGCCAAGGGCGAGGAAGGTGGAGGAGGAGGGGTGAATTTTTGGTGTGTGTTCGTCGGGAGAACACGCGGTAATGAATCTTTATCGCCTACGAAAAACGTAACTATTCCCGTTCCGGCCCCGAAATTGCTTTCTGAGAAGATTTGTGCAGAGAACTGAAAACAAAGCTATGTGTAATTTACGGAAATTGGTGCTCCGTGGCGTCGGGTATTAAGGGTGCACGGTGGCGTCTCGCCCCCGCTCCGCTGCCCCCCCGACCCTCTCGCGGCTCCACTTATTCTCACTATGATATGCCTTATTAGTGAGCTGTGCACACTAAATTATTCAGACGAGCTCAGGCCCGGCACAGTAGTCGAGGATAACAGGAATTCATTATTTAATTTATAGCTGCAACGTCGCAGATTTTTCAAGGAAACACTATTTTATTTCTTGTTGCTCTTGCAGAGCAAATCCTGATTGCACTTTTGGGATTAGCCTAATTGAGTTTTCAGTTTTCTACCTAAACAGATTATGCCCTGAGTTATACAGTAGTTTGTCTTTAATAGCCTTTTTATCGCGAGGTTCGTTATCCGAGATTTCACATCGCTTCAGATCCAGATTTAATTTAGACTTTCTATTTTCTATACAGCAGCGACTCTCGCTCGTCCACATAAGTTTTGCAAAACTCTTCCTGAAAATCGCGCGAGCTTTTCTTAAGATGCATAATTAATTTATTCACTTGAGAAAGTGATATTGGAAATTCGCCTCGCCTCCTTGACGCCGCTCATCTATTCGCACGACATCCTCGACCTGGAATAAGTAAATTTCCAGGTTGCAGGTGTCATTTGTAGTTAGAGTGTGAGCCAATATGTTTTCAGGTAAAATGCGGTGGCATTAATATATTGATCCTTATTAAATTATTACAGGAAACAACCACTCAAGTTTTATGGGTTATTAAGGGCGCGTTTGAGCTGAGTTTGAGGGAGAAGTTAATATGATTCTCTCTGCCTCTGCGCAAAACTAAATTACTTGCTAAATATAGGCACCTACTCGCTACATTTTCAACAATTTTTTCAGCTCTCGACTTCTTTCATCCTCGAGCTAAGTAAAATCACTGCCATTCAGCTATAGAGCTTCGTAACTGAAGGAATGCGAAGCTCCGACAGTAGCGACTTAGCGAAAATTCTTCGTAAATAGATAACCTTCCTATCGTAAAGGCTGGGAGGTAGAGGATCGACCCAGTCAATTTTAGCCAACCACAGGAGTTGTATAAGGTGTTTGAAGTTACAGAATACTGGACCCAACATAGAAAACAACTATGGCTAGAATAAAGAATTATATCTATCTATATAATAATAATACCTAGTTTGAACGATCAATTTCAAATTGTGGTAACAAAATTTCGTTACAAATGTGTTGAAAGTTCCTGATCGATGCAAAAGGAAAACTGTAGCTCTGCTGTGGTAGCTATAGAAAAACAACGCTAAATCAAAATCAGATAACTGGACGTGACCGACAACGTTACGAGGTACCTACTAGAATTATTGTTCTTGAGATACCTACTCGAAAGATTTTGAGTTCATTGCGGTCATTTTTTCTGGAAGGCGTTTTTTCCCGGGGGCGTTTTTTCCAGGGGGTGTTTTTGCTCGGGGGTGTTTATTCCGGGGACTTTTTTCCAAGAGTGTTTTGCTGGGGGCGTTTTTTTCGGATACCGTACCGGACCACCTCCCCTGTCGTTAAAATACCGTCAGCGAGGAACTCGAGAAATTCTTTCTTGTTTTCTGCATCTTTCAGAAAGTCTTGCCACTTCTTGGGAAGTTTAGAGTCGTGAGCATGGATGGTCGTGAGCGACACGCATACCAATGCCCACAACCCTTCTATCACTTGTCATCTTTTTAAGACCGTTCTTTGAGTATCTAAATAAATAAATAAATAAATAAATAATTTAATTGAATCATCTACAGGAAATATCCTATTTACAAGATGATAAACAAAAAATAGTGAACAACATAATTATGTATAAAGCAATGAAACAATACAAAACTGGAAGACTTCACAATTAAAAACACAAAGATCTATGAGCTATCGATAGAGACAGTTAAAAATTTCTCGGATAGATGGTATAGTCGCGTTGAAAATGTCACATCCGTCCTCGATGTCGGAGTAGCTGCGGATCATCTTATAGAGAGGGGAGGACATCAGCACATTCGTTCTCGCGTATGGCAGGTGGAACAGTTGACGACAGCGAGAGCCCTGCCTAGGAACACGCAGGTTCAAGCTGGACAGTATCTCTGGACAGTCGATGATGGAATTGACGACCTTGAACAGAAATATAACAGAGTGCATATCACGCCTGTCGCGCAAGGACTGCATGCCGAACTGCTGCAAAAGGTGATGCTGCGGAGTGCCCTGTCGAGGATAGGAACCTGTCAACATAAATGCAGAGGTCTTAAGAAATCGTTTTTGAACTTTTTCGAGAGATGCGATGTGAACATCATACTTTGGTAGGGTTACCATACGTCCGGATTTACCCGGACATGTTTGGGTTTTTGAGGCGTCCGGGGAAGTCCGGCCGGAAAAGTTGATAGCGTCCGGGAAAATAAAATTATCACGCACGCATCAAGTTATCGCCTATCGGACAACGCATGCCGCATACCGTGTTGCGCCCAATGACTTTCAGCAATCGTACCACCATAACCGATAATGATCAAGTCGGCAAGTCCTCAATTTATTTCTTATTTTGATCTTCTGATCCTTGTGGCACGATTTCTCTTGCTAACCTTGCAGTTTGTCCCATAATTTCATGAAAAAAATGAAAATAAAATAAAATAAAAATAAAAAAGGTCATGCTCAAAGTCATGCTATGTGCACCTACCTAAGAATGTCCGGATTTTGTCCGGATTTTGAGGATTTATTGTCCTAGTAACTGAGAAGGGCTTATGGTAACCCTATACTTTGGAGACCACACGACCGAGGCATACTCAAGGCGCGATCGTACAAACGATGTGTAGAGCGTCCTGAAAGTCATAATAAATATTAGTCATGTACCTACATCCACGCAATACAAATCCCAGAGTCTTCAGCGCATCAGGAATAACGGACTCGACGTGAGGAACAAATGTTAGTTTAGAGTCAAATAAGACACCCAGATCCTTCACGGTGTTTGGCCGACTTAAACAACCAGTATCTGAAAACAACCAGAAAATTGGAGGTCGTAGCTGACTCCATACTTATGAGTCCCACACGATGTTCATTCGGGATACAGGCTAAGACTATTTTTTCAAGTGGAAATAAAAGACGTTGACTCAAAAATTAGAAAATAATTCACAGGTTGGCACTTGGTTTCAACTTTCAACAGGTACATGAGTACCGCACCGTCGAAAATCTTGGCGTCTACTTGCGGGGCTATGTCTGGCCTAGTTGTCAGAAGGGGCGTGTAAGACACTCATTCATGAGGTCTGCCTTGTTTTTGACCCTAATTTCACCATTGCTGAGAGTCAAGGCTGGTGGAAACTCTGAAAGCTCACGGGCGACAAACTCCTCGGGATTTTCTTGGTCGTTTGCTAGAGTACGCACCCCACACACCAAAAGGAGGGCGGGTGGCAACCCTAAGAGCGGCGTGCTCTCATATGACAGACATACACACAAACACAGGGACGCGCCGAGTGCTAAAAACGCACTAACCCCCCAGTCCGCACGACCGTTTCCCGCCCCCTAGCGCGCATAAGTGGGGAGGGGGGGGGAGGGGTTAAACAACAATATACTCCTATGCGACCCCCCTCCCCAGCCCTCGAACAGTGCTGCAACCGTGGCAACACTTCTCAAATGTTACCTTAGGTCATGTACAGTCATGTACCATCACCATGCAAGAGCTCAACCTGTCAGAAATGCAAGGTTTGTCCTGATATCGTGCACTAACGTCCTCACTAAAGGAGGTGCTCATCAATCCTCTAATTTTGAAAGTTCTCGATTTATTCGTAAAAGTCTGTAGCATCCAGATTCACCAAGAACACGAATGAATATGTCAGTAATAATTTATTACTTAGACACAACTCAAGAATTATCCTTACTCTAGAAAGGAGATGTCCACTTCAAGGCCATGGACGCGATTGCGCTGTTCGAACTTCGAACTTGATCACGTGGTCAAGTAGGTAGTTTGAAACGAACTGATAGGGGGGCATTGAGGTGACTGTGAACACTGAGTGTATCACAAGAAGTAATAAACGTGAAAACGAACATGATCATCATAGGATATCTGGTCACAATTTTCAGAATGAATTTTTTAATGTTGGTGTTCTGCCGAAAGTTCGGTCCTCTCTATAAAATGATCCATATTTGATTGCGTTAGCTTAGACACTGTTCCCCTACATCAGTTTAAGTATGTTTGGTTGTCTACATCTGAGTGTGGTTGTGTTGTACGTACAACAGCGAAGGTTACTGTTGTATGTTGTGTTGCCTATTAGTATGATAATTCCAGGCTTAATGAAAGTAAAATAAGTAGGTAGGGGAAGGTTACTTAAAATGGGATACTCAGCTGAAACGGGATACCAAAGGTTCTGACAAAACCAAGTATCGCCATCTAACCCAATATTCACCGAACTCAAGCTCTAGTCTAATGCAACGGTCAAACGTACTTTCAAGTTGACAGCTGAAGCGCGAGCCGTACCAGGTAGGTTTTATGGTTTTCAGATTTTCTGATCTAATATCAAGGGTTCATATTAGTAAGAATTGCGTGCGAAGTGAAAGGGAGAACATGTTCATTATTTATTTACCTCAAGCCAAGATATGAACTATTGATTTGACCAACAAGTTTTTTTGATTTATTTTGGGGTTACGTGAAAAAAAATTTCGAATGTCAAATATGAGTGTTCGGGTAAAACTGGATTTTTGTCATCCCGTAAAACGGGATATCCCAGATGCGTGGGGTGCAGAAGGTGGGTTCATGATGCCTGCGCCAGGGCAGATGAAGAAGGAGAAGATTTTCTTTGTGACTTCTGCCTCGAAGTCTGATTTTTTTTCTTTTTTTTCTTTCTTCTTGTCTTATGCATAATTTAAGAATTTAGTCAAATAATATACTCTGTAGTCAAATTTTTGCGGTCCTCTGAGTTTGCTAAAACTGACAACGCCACACTTGTTCGGGTTCATCTGCATACCGTTGACGACACACCAATCCACGATCGCGTCCAGGTCACTCTGAAGCATCCGGCAATCCCCCTCGGAACTGACTCGTCTGTAAATCTTCAAGTCGTCGGCAAAAATGAGAATGTTTCCATCGAGGTTTCCATTAATCCTCTCAACGATGTCGTCGATAAAAATAAGGAAGAGCTCCGAGGCGAGGTTTGCGCCCTGCGGAACCCCACTGGTCGCGATGTAAGGAAGCGAAACCGCACGCCTATACTCGACAAATTGTTTCCTGTCGGTGAGGTAGTCTCTTATGAGATTCGTTAGGTTGTCATGGAAACCGTAATTCGAGAGCTTGGACACCAACACTTCGTGATTTACCCTGTCGAAAGCTTTCGCAATATCCGCATACACTACATCCACTTGCCCCCCGCCGTCAACTTCTCGGCATAGGTAGTGGCTAAGAGTTGCAAGGTTGGAAGTAGTTGAGCGCTTGTCAAAAAAACCATGCTGCTTAGTGGAAAGCAGATTACGGACACCGGCGAAGATACGGTCGTAGAGACACATCTCAAAGATTTTGGCGAAACCACATATTAGGGCTATCGGGCGGTAATTCGTGATGTCACTCTCAGCTCCAGCCTTGAATACAGGGGTGATCCTTGGCATCCTTCCATCTCGATGGAAAGGTCGACGATCGCAAAGACAGGTTAAAAATGTGTCGCAATGGCTTGATCCAAACCGCCGCGCAGTCTCTGACAAGAAAACTCGGAATCTGGTCGGGGCCCGCCGTCCGCTTGGGTTTGATTTTTTGGAGCGCATGTCGAATTTCTTCTTCGGAGATCTCATTGATTGTCAGACAGCTGCTGATGTTGTGTTTTGCGTCTGGAACGGGGACGACGCCTGCTGAAGTGAATACACTCCCGAAGAAGCGCGCAAACGCATCGACAATCTGCTGCGGTTCCATCAGATCTTCACCCTCGTAGTGCATTAATCCTGGTATACGCGTCCTGTTTTTCTTCTTTTGGACAAAGTTCCAAAATTGTTTTGGATCTTCCGTGATGGAGCTTTCGATAGACACGAGGTATTCCTTGTAGGCTTCTCTTATTTCTTTTTTGATGGTGGTTCTGAGCTCGCTGAATCTTTTTAAGAGAGTAGTGTCGTTCCCTTTTCTCAATTTCATGTGGAGTGCTTTCTTTTTCTTGAGATTCTTGATTATTTTTTGAGTGAACCACTCAGGATAGACTCGTTTCCTGATCTTGGAGCGGAACTTGGGCACAAACTTCTCTACGACTGAGTAGATCATCTTATAGAAGAGTTCACATGCTTGGTTCGAGTCTGTCTCGAGAGAGACTGAGCACCAATCGGTCTCTAAAGTTGTTATTAGATATTTAGTTAGTTGATATTTTATATGTCTGTTATACCTATACCTAGTAGTTTCCATAATAAAAACTTGGAATTTGGATGTCTGGTTATCATATTCCTAATAGACTAGTCAAATCTATCAATTTCAATTACTATCCCATTTTAAGGATATGAGGTATCCCGTTTTACCGTATGGGTTCCCTAAAATGGGATACTTGCACATTTCTTGGAAAAGTAGTTATATTTCGGAAAATACATTTTCGTTCCAAAAACTCTTTGGGGTTATGATATAAAACAGAGCAAGGAATAATTAGACATAATTAGATGAGGTTTGCTTTATCCAGCTATTATTTCTAAGGGTTCAAACCTTAAGTATCCCATTTTAAGTAACCTTCCTCTACCTAGGTGCATCTCATTAGATTACGTTGTTATCTAAACAAAATTGCAATAGTGACTTTGTGAATATCTGGAATAGCGTTTGACTGATCCAAATTGAAATTTTTGAAAATATTCCTGAAACATTTCGGTTACTTATATATTTTTTCTTCGAATCAGCCAAAATGTGCCAAACAATTAAGGAATCGCATTTCATAGCATGTTTCATGGTGGCCTCCGAATCTTATACATATCAGATTTTGGAAAGAAGAAATTTAGAGCTATGAAATGTTAATGGCCTCAGAAATTGATTTCTTTTTCATTGTGTGTTCTACAATAACGGATGAAAAAGTAATGTTGAGCAGAAATTATAATTCGATTAATTTCATGGGTGGGTTCTTTGAGATTATTCAATTTTCAAGATTGTTCAGTTTTCGAGATTATTCAATTTTCGAGATTATTTAATCTTCAAGTTTATCCAATGTTCAGGACCACCTGACTTTTTAGTTGAAGGCTTCAAGCGCGCCTTCATGACCTGGTATGAAAGAAAAATCAGATGGGAGTAAAATATTAATCGTTTAACTGGCAGTGACACCTACCAAAAAGGCGGAAATGATTCGCGGTATGACTTGTTGATGTCGAAGCTGGATGTTGCAAAGTGAGGCAAAGTTTTCCATCTCTGGTTAACTTAAACCAAAAGGTCAATGTCATTATTGCTGTAACATTGGTATCTTTGGCATTCAACCTCAAGCTAACCTCTGGATAGAGTTATCCTGGGATGGAAATACCGAGTCTAAAAATAATTTTGCGATCGTAAGATCTGCGGAAACCTTAAGAGACTTCACCTTTGGAAGAACATTAACATTTTACTGATTTTGAATATCATTGGCTACTTCCTAAGACATTTCTTCTAAATATGGATCAACATCCGTGATTACTTTCGAGGCAAAGACTGAGTTATATTTTCACGGGTAAATAATCGATACTGCCGAAAGGGGTGTCCAGTTGTTCGAGAAGTACAACTAACTAGGTACTCTGCCACTGACCAAGAACAAAAATTGGACAAAACTCACCTCAATTTGTTTCAGATTTTTGGTTGGTACTTAATTAACGAAATTTTATATGAAACAACCAGTTCTAGCTCCTCCGATTTCTCAGAACTCAACTTTATGTGACTGCAGGAAAAATATGTAGATGAAATCCTTTTCACGGCAGTATGTATATGTAGATAGATTGGCTTTTATTCCCTATAATAACGATTACCGGGAAACGTCGAACATTTCAAAGGTAATGAATGTATCATTAAAACAAAAGATGTATAAATATAAGACTAATGTAAATGACAAAACACAACATATCAAAATCGTCCGTTAGAACGCAAGATGAATAAAAAATTCCTCGACAGTGTACAAGGTATTTTCGAGAAGGTGGAGTTTAATTTTTTTGTTGGAGAGGTTCTCGGGCAATAACCGAAACTCATCGGGCAGCTCATTGTACAGCCTGGGACCCCAATAACGCAGCCCTCTCGTATTGTTTGTGCGGCAGAACGGTGTAGCGATACTGTATAATGTATATTAGTAGGTATTATTACTAATTTTTGCAAAACTTTATGTGTTAGGTCGTGTAGGCTACATAATTTAATTCTGATATAGGGCACTTCTATACAGGGCGAATTTATCATAAGTAAATTACCTACTATAAATATTCTACCTACTTTGAAGTTGAATTTATTGCATCGTGCCCTTTGGAAATGCGACATAAATTTGCACTAAAGCCTCTTTGCGGTAAAGTACGACAAACATTTGCGAAACAAGTTGTCTATTTTCCCCTTCATTCAGTCACTTGAAAATGTATTTATATTTAGATCGCAATCTATGCTAATTGAGGTTAAAGAGAGTGGCAAAGCCACTTTTCTTGGATGGGGCGACTGAAATGGATCATGTTGTAATTTGAGGAATGCATTTCGGTATGAGCATAAGTAATTTGCAGTTAGTCGCATTACTGTTTAGCTCCCGGTGCGGTCCAGATTTAGATTCTTCAGAGATTCAAAGCTTTGAGCAATTTATCGATCTACCGCACTACTTAGTGCAGAGTGCACCACTGCTATTTTGCTATATTTCTAGAAAATCACTGCATATACTTAAATTGTAACAGTTTTATGGCGTCGTATCAGGTTCACTTTGCTGTGATTTGCTCACATTTCTGCAAGGAATACAATATCATGATAGAGAATTGGAACTTTGTATGTTACGTTCGTGGAGGTCTGTGTCTTTGTCTGTTGATTTATTTTTGTACTCACAAGAATGTATTTTCAGGCCATACAACCAATAAAATAGGGCCCATGCCATGTAGTGCAAGCGGTACACACCTAAAAACACATCGATACTGCATTTTGGAGTGCAGTAACGAGATTTGGTATGGGCATACTTTATACCAAGACAAGCGATTTGACCCGCAGCACTCGATATTTTGTCCCTTAGGGGGCCAATGGGGGCCCTCCAAATTTTCAAGATACAAGAACTTTCACATGACGATCATTGAGTATAGTCATGTATGTCATAAGTGAAGCTTACGGGTCTATTGAAAATATTTTCATCAATTGTCGTTGTGTCCGATTCATTCTTCACACTTGAAAAAAAAATTCTTTGGCAGAGGTCAAAAAAACTGTTTTTATTTTTTCTTCTATGCAAGGAGACGATAAATTCATATGTTCTGTTGCGTTCCCAACTAAATCGCATTCCCTAAACCTAATTATAAAGAAATTTTTCTTGTAATGGTATTTTTCAAAGAAGTGGTGACCTCTTCAGTACCTCTTTTCCAAAAGCATTTCTTTCTATGTCCCCACTGGATATCACTTGTAATTTTTGCAGAAATGGAGACCTCGAACTCTTTTCCTGGTGGTTGCGAAGCAACATGACTCTAAAACGCCCAAGGGAGCCTAAAAAAAAAAAATTCTGCTGGGCCGTCCAATTTACGATATTTTGATTTTATAGTAGGAGAGACGCGGACCAGTATTCAATCCAGGCTGCAGGCACAGGCGATTTGGTTTCAACAGAAAATATTCTTCCATGTCGTGTTTTATTGCAGTACAACAAAACGCAGAGTCGTTAGATGTGAGTAGGTATATTTTCCGGTAGAACTTATTCGCCTAGACTAGATCTTATTTATTTGCGAGTCTCCCCTATTACAAAATCAACATGCCAAAAATTTGACGGCCCAGCAGAAAAAAAAAGTTTTAGGGCTCTCTTGTATGTTTTGAAGCCATGTTGCATGGAAATTACTGAGAAAAGAGTTCAAGCTTCTCATATCAGCGAAAATTGACAGTCTTATCCACTAGGAACATTGAAAAAAATGCTGTTGAAAAAAGTGTACTGAAGGGGTCACCTCTTCTTGGGAAAATGATATTGCGAAAAAATTGTCTTCATATTTGGGCTTACGGAACGCGATTTAGTTGGGAACGCAACAAAACATATGAATTTATCGTTTCCTTGCACAGCAGAAAAAATAAAGACAGTTTTTTTGTCCTCTGCGAAAGAATTTTTTTTTCAAATGTGACGAATGAATCGGACACGACGACATTTGATGAAAACATTTTCAATAGACCCGTAAGCTTCACTTATGACATACATGACGATACTCGATGATCATTTTGTGAAAGTTCTTGCATCTTGAAAATTTGGAGGGGCCCCATTGGCCCCCTAAGGGACAAAATATCGAGTGCTGCGGGTCAAATCGCTTGTCTTGGTATAAAGTACGCCCATGCAAAATCTCGTTACAGCACTCCAAAATGCGGTATGCTTTTGCGTACCGCTCCCACTAATGCCCTTGCATGATATTTACTTTCAGAACATTACTTACTTCATCTTCATAATGTAATGTATCATAAAAATGATGTTCAAAATAATACCGATCTAAAAAAATTTAAAAAAAGTCTGGAAGTCATAACTCAAGAGCCACTTGTAGAACGTAGATGAGTGAGATATAAAATTGCAGAACAATGAATGGGCTTTCATTCGCTCCTTAACCTTAAGGACGGCATTTCCTGGTGTTTTTTCTCTAAACGTCAGTTCCATGAAAACCAGTGGGATGGAAGAATTGAAAAATAGAAGGATAATCTAAAATCAACTATGAAAATGTATAAGTAATCAAAAATTAGAAAATTCGACAAACTCGAATTTTTTGTTTCAAAATTTTAATATAGTTTTCAAAAAAAGATCATCGTCCTCTTGCCAGCCCAGATTTGGATAGCTCATTTTTTTTGTTACATTCTCAGCTGCACATATCTGGCAGAAACTCACACCACAATAATCTATCTGTTTCTCTTTCGCTCTGCAGCTAATCCGCAGTCTGATTAATACCGACTTGACGTTGTCAATCACTAGTCCGGTGGACTAGCGCCAAATATTGCCCAAACTATATGCATATAATGACTACGGAACAATTTTTTGCAGGCATGTTCAGAAACCCTTCCTCTATCATTTGAGAAGTGCTGCCAAGCAATTTTTCAATGTGGGGGGCCAGGGGGGCCCTTTTTTTGACAACTTGAATCGTTTTTGTCGATAAAATCCGTGATAAAAATGCTATAAAAAAAACTTCAACGGATAATTGAAAAGCAACTCAAAATGTCACTTATATGTGTGATGAGACTTATTACAGGGTGAATAGATTCCGAGAAAGATGACTTTCCGTCAACATGCAATATGATGAAGAAAAAATTGCGCCAAAGACCTTAAGTTTTGTCATTGAAAGATGCCGATTGGCATATTTGTTGATCATACGCACCTGAACTGGTTGAGAACCGTACCCAACTGCGTCATTGGTGCCGGAGCTATATACAGGGTGGAAGAGAAAATATTTTTGTTATTATTTATTTCAAAAACCAAGATAGATAAAGTGATCGAAATTTAGGAATTGATGCTTCATTCAATGCGTGTAAAGACACAACAAACCGTTTTGAAATATCTTGAAGCGTTCCTGAAATATTTAAAAAAAACTGAAGAATATCATAAAAGTTTTACTTTCTACTTTGATTCCGTATTTTCCATTATACAGGGTGATTCATGAGTGACCTTACATAGGCTAATGGGAGATAGAGGACTTTGAGGCGAGTCAGGATCCACTGAAGAAATTTTGTTTTCTCCATTGGTTACGAAGATACAGGGTGTTTTGTGTGTTTCGTATGAAACTTTGATAAGCGATATTTCTGAAACGGCTAGAGATATTTCCTTGAAATTCACCAGTAATATTCCTCTATTGGAACTCACCCTGAAGCCATACTGGGTAAGTCGAAATCCAGGGCCGGGATTGAAAAAATGTGCCCCTTTTTTATTTGATCAAAAAGTACATTTTCTGACAGCTTTTCTAAAAAACTGCTATCGGATTCGAGAAGCTAAGGAAAAATGCTTCAAGAATAACTCTTCAATTTAGATGGCACACCTTAACCGTTTTGACATAAAAATTGAAAGTAAAATTTATGGGTAAGTTTCCATTTTTGACCGGACATAATCGACTCATTGTTTGATTGAATTTATTCAAATTCATTTTTTAACTTGTCTCTGTGGAATAGAAGGGCTTGGTAGGTAGAAAAATTCCATAGCCGAAGATTTTTTTTGACGACCAAATCGAGTCTAATTTTGGTTTCACTCTCGATTTGGTCATTAAAAAAATTGTCAGCTCTGGAATTTTTCTTTCAACCAAGCTCTTCTATTCAACAGAGACAAGCGATGAATTTTGATGAATTCAATCAAACAATGAGTCGATTATGTCCGGTCGAAAATGGGAACTCACCCACAAATTTTACTTTTTAATTTTATTGTCGAAACGGTTCAGGTGTGCCATCTAAATTGAAGAGTGATTCTTAAAGCATTCTTCTTTAGCTTTTTGAATCCGGTAGCAGTTTTTTAGAAAAGCGGTCAGAAAATGTACTTTTTGATGAAACAAAAAAAGGGCATCTTTTTTCTAGCCCGGCCCTGGATTTTGACTTACCCGGTATGGCTTCGGAATAAGTTCCAACAGAGAAATATTACTGGCGAATTTCAACAAAATACCTCTGGCCGTTTCAGAAATATCGCTTATCAAAGTTTCATACGAAACACACAAAACACCCTGTATCTTCGTAACCATTGGACAAAAAAAAGTTTCTCCAGTGAATCCTGACTCGCCTCGAAGTCCTCTATCTCCCATTGGCCTATGTAAGGTCACTCATGAATCACCCTGTATAGAGGTATATACTATAATTCAACAACAAATTAGGGTGGAAACTAAACAGCCACATCACTCACCGGCATCAATCATGTATGCGTCAATGCGTCATATACAGGGTGTAAGAAAAAATGGTTGTTTTTCTTGCTGTTATAGAAAAATCGAGACATAAAAGGTGAAAAATTAGGGAGGTTAGAAGTTTCCCGGGAAACAAACCAAGCCAAGACGCCTGATAAAGTAAATTACTGACGTGAATGTGTAATCCACGCGGTTTTTTTCCTTGTTTTTTATATACAGCAAAAAAAAACCATTTTTTCTTACACCCTGTATACAACGCATACATGATTGATGCCGGTGATGGTGCTGTTTAGTTTTAACCATAATTTATTGTATATTTGTGTATGTTGTGAAATTTGTTGCATAACTTAAGGATATACATCTGTATAATGGGAAATACGAAATCAAAGTAGAAAGTAAAATTTTTATGATATTCTCCAGTTTTTTTAAAATATTTCAGGAACGCTTCAAGATATTTTAAAACGGTTTGTTGTGTCTTCACATGCATTGAATGAAACATCAATTCCTTAATTTTGTTCCCTTTATCTATCTTGGTTTTTGAAATAAATGAAAACAAAAATATTTTCCTCTTCCACCCTGTATATAGCTCCGGCACTGTTGACGCTGTTGGGTGCCGTTCTCAACCAGTTCAGGTGGATATGATCAACAAATATGACAATCGGCATTTTCCAATGATGAAGCTGAAGGTCTTTGGCACAATATTTTCTTTATTATATTGCATGTTGACGGAAAGTCATTTTTTTCAGAACCTGTTCACCCTGTAATGGTTTTTATCACACATTAGTGACCTTTCGAGTTGCTTGTCAATAATCCGTTGGAATTTTTTATTTAGCATTTTTATTTCGGATTTTATCTCGGATTTTATAGACAAAGAACGATTTAAGTTGTCAAAAAGGGCCCCCCTGACCCCCCACATCGAAAAATTGCTTGGCAGCACTTCTCAAAAGATAGATGAAGGCTTTCTGAACATGCCTGCAAAAAATTGTTCCGTAGTCATAAAATGCATAGTTATAACCCTAGTCCACCGGGCTACACTAGATTCAGGACATTAGCAACGGCGTGAACAGGGACGTCTTCATCGTCCTATGTAGCCCAGTCATCCTAGCTCATTTCAGGGCTTGAGGTCGGAATCTCTCCCATAAAGCTGGATTTTTGCATACATGTCCAGAAAACAGCCCTCTTTCTATTAGTGATGAAAAAAATTTCTGAGACCCGGAGCGTTTTCCGCCATTTTGGAAAATCTGTCAATTTTTTCAGTTTTTCTTGAATAACTCTGTCAATATTCAACTTATTGGCATAAAACTTTTTGCAGTGATTAGAGCTTGAGATTCTGCAACCAACGTTGCCAAAAATATTTCTCTAGATTTCATGTTTTCTGAGAAATGTCAAATGAGTTAAGCGACTTCATTCACTTCCATCATTTCATTTGACCAATTGAAAAAAAATTATCGGGCTTTCAACAGATCTGCCCTCTTTTGCATTCGAGTATACATAAAAAAGGCTCCCAAAAAATATTCATAAGTCGGTCGGTCTGCAGGTCTAACGGTCAGTCTGGTGGTCGGTCTGTTGAATTTTGTGCCCAGATTTATTCCCAAGCCGTTGAACCAGTCCCAACCAAATTTGGTAGATACGTAAGTGACAAGGTTTCAACGACAAAATCCAAATGTCATCTTGATCTGTCACTTGGAAGTGTCACTACAAAAGAATGACAGATGGTCCATCTCACCGAATGCAACTTGTGACACATCATTCTAAAGCCCTCAAATAAATGCATACAAAATGGTCAGTGGGAACTTTCAATGTTGCATCTGTCAAAAAATCACAAGCTGTCAAACTTTGAATTTCAACTTTTCATAACTCTTGAAGACGGAACGGAATTGAACCAAATTTTGTTCCCAACAAGAGTGTCTCGCAATAATTTGATGGATCTTAAAATATACCGGCAGCAGACAGGAATGCAACCTGAAAAAAAATTGCCTAGTCATCCGAGCCTGTAGTGTACCTACTACAGTCAAAAAATCATCCCTTGCTTGAAAAAAGTAGTTCTCAAACGGTTTTTTTGCTATATGGTTAGCTCTTCCACACCTCTTCAACATGGTGGAAGCAGACATTTCTGTGACGTGTAGTATTCAGTATACAGGGTGAACATTGAAAAATGAATATTTAAAAATGTTTCTTCCTCGGTTTTTTCCGTTGGAATGATCCTCAAGAAAAACAGTCTTTCATCATTAAGAAACTTTATAGTCTCTTGCTTAACATGTGGAAGATGTATCACTCCATAGCCGCTGGTATTCTACGTACAGGGTGCAATCGATTTTTTCCAATATTTCTATCGTTATCGAATAAATCAAAACAAAAACCATTTTCAGCTCTGTTACAAGCCTATAATCTCTTATTCAATATACAAAAATGTCAGATTTCTGAAACTGCAGGAGCACAACATACAGGGTGAGACAAAAAATTGATTTCACCCTGGTACGTAGAATACCAGCGGCTATAGAGGGGTATGTTCGATAGGGGATCATAAGGTTGCTGACCAATGAATGACTGTCTTTTTCGAGAATTATTTGACCTTGAATAAAAAAGTTAAAAGATTTATTTTATTATTTTCACCCTGTATACCTACTAAGTAGACGCGTCACAGGGATGTATGCTTTTGACATGTTAAACAGGTAGGTATAAGCTAACCATATAGCAGCAAACCGTTTGAACTAGTCATCTGAGCCTAGCTGTGAAACAGAAATTTCTAAATCGCACTTGGATCGAGCTCAACATCTGTACATATCGTCCGTCATCACACGTAGTGTCGTAACTGATTTTTGATATTTTTTGCATGTCCTTTTTGAAAAATTCTCCATGCTCAACTGATAATATCATCTGGCCAACCTAGACTGAAAATCAATGATCTTCATTCTTCTCATCATTTTCGATACACATTTGTAAGATAAAATCGCCAGTTTTGCATGAAGAATTTTCAGAAGAGGACATAAGAAAAAATACCAAAACTCGGTTACAACACTACGTGAGATGACGGAAGATATGTGTAAATAAGACCCCCTCTCACTATGAACATCTAGGGCCCGAAGGATACAACACCATCTTCGAGACAAGAGCCATGTTTTCACAGTTGCTTGTAGTTACATTTTCATCGAAAATGCTGCCTACGTACCTACAGTTTTCAGGAGATTTGCGACAAAAGATTTTATGAGGCAGGGGCCTCGGTCATTGCGATATGTTGAATACCATGGGGTGTATAGCTTTTCATCCCTAATCCAGAAACTTGTTCTTCACATCATGTCCATCACGCCATGTTTGTACCTGATGGTACACTTGAAAAGAATGCTGTGTGTTTGAGGATTAGAGAGTATTCAAGTCCACTTTTTCGCATGTATTGATTTTGATAAGTTCTTACATCTACGTCGAGATCTACGTACACAGGTAGGAACCTTGCTTGAACAAGTGAGATCCCATCGGATAGATGTTGAAAAATCAATAATAAATATGAAACCACCATCAATAGTTAAAGTCGCTTGCTATCATAGACTAGGATCAGTTTTGAAAAAGTGGCCTGGAAAGTGGTTCTAGAGGCAAGTCATGTTAAAGTTTGGCAACATATGTTTTAAGGGTATTTGGACCTCGCTAAATACGAAAACCATTGTTGCCAAGCCGAATTTTGCACCGGAAGCCCGCAATGGGGGGGTAAAGGGGAGGTAAGACCAAAAATCACCATTTTCCACCATTTTTGATACCGGGACTGAGACCTGTCATCAATGTGCGGTGAATTACATCGTGTCTTGATTAACTTAGGTCTTATACTATCATCTTGACATGATTACTGTCAAAATTTCCATAGGGGGGCGACTGGTGGGGGGAATGTTGACTGTGAAGATGATTCTTCTTTTCTCTTGATTTTGAGCGAATATATACATGTTTGGTATCTTTTCCCATCAAGTTTCATATTCTCAGTTCAATTATGGTGTCAAAATTACAATAGGAGCAAGTTTGAACAAGTTTTAGATAATAAAACATGTTTTTTTGTCAATATTTTTTTACCACTTTGAACTGTGTTATTTATTGCAAATCGGCATTTTTTTTTCAAATTTTTGCGTAGTTCGTTAGTCTGGTATATTTCACACAATACAGTCATGTAACTGATGTGCCTTCAACTTTTAAAATATGAAAAAAATATTTTTTTGTGAAAACTGTTTGGCGCTACTTTTCAACTTTATTTTTTGCTATTATTTTATTGTATGATGAAAAACTGTGGTCTTCCACCTCATAATTATGAAGAAAACCTTAGCTGAGATATTCTGGAATGTACTTTTTTCCAAAAAAAGAGTTTTCATATCAGAACCTGATGCACAGTGGACAAGAGTCCTCTCAGAGAGGCCTGAGAAGTTCTATTGAGCTCGAGAAACGGTTACCTCTTCCAAACGGCTTTGATATGTCCTATTAAGATACAGAGAGGTTACCTTATTCCAACTTTTTTGTGATGTTCTCTTGAGCTCCAAAAATTTTACCACTTTTGCACTTCTTTGAGATGTTCTATTAAGCTTCAAAGAGGCTACCTTTTTCCAACTTCTCTATGATATTCTCTCAAGCTCCAAAGAAGGTTACCTTTTCAGAACTTATTCTAAATATTTTATAAAATAACAAAGCTCCAAAGGTAACCCTTGAGGTTACCTTTCTTCAACTCCTCTAAGAAGTTCTATTTCAGCTAAAAAAAAAAATAATTTTCTTTGGTATGTTTGATTATGCTCTAAGGAAGGTTACCTCTTTTGGATTTCCGTGAGATGATCTATCAAACCTCCAAAAAAGTTACCTTTTTCGAACGTCTTAGGCAGGTGTTCTCTACCATCAACCTCTAAAAAAGAACAACTCCTCAAATCTACGTTCATGAGAATAGATATACCTATATTCGAAAAAGCCGCATTCCTCTAATAATACCCAGGGAAGACGTTGATAAAGAGATTTTGAAATCGAATGTAATAAATGTGAATGATAAAACCTATAATTGTATTATTCAACTTAAGGTTTAGGGTAATGTACGTATCTGCCTTCGGTTGCACCAAGTTCTCTTCAGTTTCATTAGCGTATTTTTTTTAATTCTATAAATTATGATATCTCAATGCAAATCGGAGTTTTTTTCGACAATTCTTGCGTAATTTGTCAGTCTGGAGTATTTTACACAATACGTCCACATACTAAGTGTGTCTTCACTTTCTAAAATATGAAAAACTTGAGTTTTGATCATACATACATCATACAGCAAAAAATAAAGTTGAAAAGTAGGGCCAAACAATTTCCACAAATTTTTTTTTTCTTCATATTTAAAAAAATAGAGGCAAATCAATTGGATGCCTATATCATGGTAAATACATGAGACTAACGAACTACGCAAGAATTTTCAGAAAAAATGCCGATTTGCAGTAAAATAACACAGTTGAAAGACGTGAAAAAATATTGACAAAAAACATGTTTTATCATGTGAAACTTGTTCAAACTCGCTCTTATTGCAATTTGAACACCATAGTTGAATAGGGAATATGGAATTTAGTCGGAAACGATACCAAAAATGTTTATATTTACTCAAAATCGAGAGAAATGAAGAATCATCTACACAGTCAACATTCCCCCCACCAGTCTTCCCCATCTGGAAATTTTGACAGTAATCATGTCAATATGGTAGTATAAGACCTCAGTGAATCAAGATATGATGTAATTCACTTCACGTTGATGACAGGTCGCAGTCCCGACATCAAAAATGGTGAAAAATAGTGATTTTTGGTCTTCCCACCCCTTTACCCCCCCATTGCGGGCTTTTGGTGCAAAATTCGGCTTGGCAACAATGGTTTTTGTATTCAGCGGGGTCCAAATACCCTTAAAACGTATGTTGCCAAACTTTAACATGACTTGCCTCTAGCATTGCTTTTTATCCGAAAAGATCCTAGACTATCAAGGCGGTTGTTCTGAATGATTTATTTTTGTTTCTGCATGTCACCTTGGATATGAACTTTTTATGGTTATTATTTGCCGTCAAAAAACTGCAAAAAAGGCCTTTTTCTATCTGGAAGCCGTTTCTACGCCAGAAATGAGCCAGATTATAAAGTCGATTTTCAGCCGTACTTCTTATACGTTCCCTTATTTACTGATAAAGCTTCTAGTCTTATATTTTTTTGTATAAGTAGATATACTTATACTTACTTATAGTATACAGTCTATACTTAATAGTCTCCTATTGAATATGTCAAAAATGTACGCCTCTAGGTACAGCCGCTGGTATTATACGTACACGGTGAATGTGAAATCAATTATTTGTTTCACCCTGTATGTTGTGTTTCTGAAGTTTGAGGAATCTGACATTTTTGTATCTTGAATTAGAGACTAATGGCTTGTAACAGAGCTGGAAATGGTTTTTGTCTTGATTTATTCGATAAAGATAGAAATATTGGGACAAATCGATTGCACCCTGTACGTAGAATACCAGCGGCTATAGAGTGGTACATTTTTCACATGTTCAACAGGAAACTATTAAGTTGCTAAATAATGAAAGCCTGTTTTTCTCGAGGATTATTTCAACAAAATAAACATTTATAAATATTCATTTTTCAATCTTCACCCTGTATACTAAATAGTACACGTCAGAGGGATGTCTGCTTTCACCATGTTGAAGAGATTGAGGAGAGCTAACCATATAGCAAGAAAACCGTTTGGGAACTACTTTCTTCAAGCAAGAAATCATTTTTTGACTATTTCAAGTAGGTTCACTACTGGCTCGGATGACTAGGCAAATTTTTTTTCTCAGGTTGCATTCCTGTCTGCTGCCGGTACATTTTATGATCCATCAAATTATTGTGAGGCACTATTGTAGGGAACAAAATTTGGTTCAATTCCGTTCCGTACTTCAAGAGTTATGAGAAATTGAAATTTAAAGTTTGACAGCTTGTGATTTTTTGACAGACGCAACATTAGAGGTTCTCATTGGCTATTCTGTATGCATTTTTTTGAGAGCTTTGAAATGATGTATCACAAGTTGCATTCGGTGAGATAGACCTTCTGTCATTTTTTTGTAGTGACATTTCCAAGTGACAGATCAGGATGACAATTGGATTTTGTCGTTCAAACCTTGTCACTTATGAATCTACCAAATTTGGTCGGGATTGGTTCAACAGCTTGGGAATAAATCTGGGCAAAAAATTCAACAGACCGACCACCAGACTGACCGTTAGACCTGCAGACCGACCGATATATGAATATTTTTTGGAAGCCTTTTCTATGTTTATTCGAATGCAAGAGAGTGCAGATCTGTTGAAAGCTCGATAATTTTTTGTCAATTGGTCAAATGGAATGATGGAAGTGAATAAAGTCACTTAACTCATTTGACATTTCTCAGAAACCATGGATCCTAAAAAAAATGTTTTAGGCAGCATTGGATGGAGAATTTCAAGCTCTAATCACTGCAAAAACTTTCATGCCAATAAGTTGAATATTTACAGAGTTATTCAAAAAAAACTGAAAAAATTGACAGTTTTTTCAAAATGGTGGAAAACGCTCCGGGTCTCAGAAATTTTTTTTATCACTAATAGAAAGAGAGCTGTTTTCTGGACATGTATGCAAAAATCCAGCTTTATGGGAGAGATTCCGACCTCGAATGCTAGGATGACTGGGCTATATGTTGGTTTTGGCAGTTATGTCAAATTTTGAATTCGAGGGCTGTGATTGGCCAATGTGAGGACTTTGACATAAAATTTCGCTTATTTTGTCCGAATATTTGCATCTGGGAACCCAGCTTAAGACGCCAACAGTTCCGAATGAGCGTAGTGGTAACTGCTTCCATCTTATGAATGCGGCCAATGTACCTATACCTACTGTCGGTACTGTCACTTGTCACTTTGTTCCAACAGACCGTTAAGATATGCGAAAAAGGTCCAGCTGCTCTTATACTTTAGTATAAGTATAATAGTATAATATACTTGAATACAAATTTACTCATCCTGTAGACTGAACGAGTAGAAGTGACTAGACTGAAGTGAAGATTTTCGCTTCAGCCGAGGCTTCAGCTACACGAAATTATTACTTATCCAAAATGTCGATGGCACAGCCTGCAGTGTTACAGAGGCACATTATAGAGAGACTCCGCATCTCTCTGTCTCTGTCTCTCTCTCTCTCTCTCCTACTTGGCAAACATTAATGATCTCGAACAAGCCGAATTGAAGTGCTCTTCTTCGACATCAAACTTACATAATTATTATTTCATGTAGGAGAGCCCGGCGTGACTATACTCGAGGCGTCCTGTCCCAGACCTCTGGAGAGGCCTTTAAGGGTCATCCAAAGTAAAGTTGTCCCCTTGACCATCGCTCGATTTTGTATTCATATTCCGCACGGACTTTACTTACGATATTAAATGATAATTTAAAGGGGCAGTGCCGGCCGGAATTTATGTGGATGCTCCGCATTTTTCATTTCGCTCAATGAGAAAAGTTTGCCTTGGCGGATGGCGACGCAGAAGAGGAGAATGGAAATGCCGGGATGCCGATGGAGCCTACAAAGCCCTCTCTCTCTCTGCAGCCTTATCAAAATTTCAAATGAGTGCCGAACACAACGAATTTTTGCTATGACTGCGGAGGACAAATTAACGCAAGCAGAGTCACCACCCCTGGCGTAATAATGTAGAGAGGAGGAAACTATGCTGCTGGTGTTCTTCACCCACATTATTAGGGTGTGTGGGTAGTGTGAGACGTTCATATTCATAATAACATCATTAGATCTAATATTGTCGTTTAAGAACCTACTCGTGTTTAAATTACATAGTCAAGTGTGCTCCATATTGTGTTTTATGGGAGCAGTTTTCGGTAAAGTAATGTCCGTTTATTATAATGCTCTTCTCGTGTTTATGTTTGTCGCCTCAAAAATGTTGGGAATTGGAACATGTGTGGATGAAATGTGCGTAACCACTTTGTTGTGTCTATTGATGGATGGCGTACTAAGTAATTTGAATTTTTAAACTACTCATTTGTGAGGGACCAATTTCTATATTTCAAAATTCATCACTTGTAGGCCAGGTAGTGGGAGCGGTACGCAAAAAGATACCGCATTTTAGAATAGAGTAACAAGATTTTGCATGGGTGTACTATACAGGATGGCCCAACGGAAACACAACAGAGCGGATTTTTGGGCATTTCACCTTTTTTTTTGGAAAAAGCTAAGGCAGGTCGATTTTTATATCGAGGGGGACATCTGAAACGTACATTGACGAATTTATATCTTCAGCCCCCTCATCATTTAGGGGGCTGAAGATAGATCATTTGCGAATATTTTGAATTATCAATTTACAAAAAATGCCCACCTCAAAAATCTTCAGGATCACCAAAATTTTATTGACAGCTCAATGGTGCCAAGCAATTTTTTTTGCGATATTATAAGCATGTTTCATGTGGTTTATGAATATGAGAATGAATTTTGAAAAATATGCATACAGAATGTCTTTTTTTGAAAAAAACCTCTGTGACAAAATTTCACCTAACGCGTAATCGCTACTATCGGTTGTCAAAATTATTTCCAAATTTGGATCAAAATGAGCCAACACCTGATCTGAGCACATGAGCTCGCGTATTTTATTGAACGCCCTATCACAATCCTCAGTCCACATCCAGCCGGATTCTTTCTTCAGAAGTTCATGAAAGGGATGTAAAACATTAGACAAATTTGGAATAAACCGATGATAATAGTTAACAGACCCCAAAAATGACCTCAACAGAGTAACATTCTCCGGAATAGGGGCCTCTTGAACTGCGCGTATTTTCTCAGGGCATTTATGCAACCCATTTTTGTCAATAATGTGACCCAAATACTTGACTGAATTTACAAAAAATGAACATTTCTCCTTCTTTATAGTTAGGCCACTATCTTTCAGAATTTTTAGAACTCATCGTAAGCGTTCTAAATGTTCCCTCTTGTTTTTACCGGTGACCAATATGTCATCAAGAAATACCACGACTCCCTCAACGTTTCATAATAGGTTTTCCATGATACGTTGAAAAATTGACGTCGCCGACTTTATTCCGTATGGTAAACGCGTATACTGAAACAAACCACGGTGCGTAGTGATCATAGTCAACTCCCTCGAATCTCCTTCCAGCAATAATTGAGCGTACGCGTTTTGCAAATCGAGTTTTGAAAATTCCTCACCGTCTCGTAATGTTTCAAAATAATCGTCGATTCGCGGCAGGGGATAAATGTCATTTTCGATCTCCGGGTTTAATGTTGTTTTGTAATCGCCGCAAATTCTAATGCTTTTATCTTTTTTGACAATCGGGACAATTGGAGTTGCCTAATTTGAGTTTTCTACGGGAACCAATACTCCCACCCTGATCAACCGGTCAAGTTCCGTCTCTACGCGTTCTTTAATGGCGTAGGGTAAAGGTCTGAATTTGTGAAATTTCGAAACCGCGTCTTTTTTTAGCTTGATCGATACTTGGTGGTGCTTAAACGTCCCCAACTTGTCCAAGAAAACCTCTGAAAATTCACACATCAAAGAATTGAGTGACACGTTCAAAAAATTCAGTTCCTGAAAACCAATCTTGAACTTTTCCAAAAAATGACGCCTCAACTGCGTAGGACCGCCGTTTTCAATTACGTAAAAATCGCTACAATGGCTTTTGTTGTTGAAGTTGACAGTCAAACTAATCTTACCAACAGGAACGATTTGGTCTCCAATAAAGCTTACAAAATTCAAATTTGAATCTGACAACATGATGTTCGGGAAATTTTGCGACCAAACCTCCCTCGAAATCACTGACAAGCTCGCCCCTGAATCGATTTCGGCTTTGAACTTTACATTGTTCAACAAAACGTCAAAAATAACAGGTTTAGATCCAACCTTAGAACCTAAGTGAAACAGATTATCATGTTCGACATCTAAAAAATTCACATCAAGCCGTTTTTTGCACATTTTCCGTAAATGACCCTTGATCTTGCACCGGTGACACCATGAAGTTTTGGTAAAAACATCTTTTTCAACGTGCGTGTTCGACCCACAACGCCAACAGTTCCTGGTGTTACCAAACTTCTGACTGTTTTCTCTGTTACCATCGTTGTTGTATCTTGGGTGGTGCTGCTGTTGACCTCGACTTTTCCCAGCCGCCGCCGCTAGCCTGTGAATGTCTGCAGGCTCGGTTTTGATTGCCACAGGCAGTGGTTCTTGGACACCGAAACCGGAAGTCGCAGTTTCGGTCTGCATGGCTAGTTCCACAACCTTCGTCAAAACCGTTTTCTCGTCCATGGTACACATTTTGTCCAGCACTGGTCCTGGCTCCAGACCAGCCAAGAACCTATCCAACAAGATCTTCTCCAAGTCTCCTGATACGAAAATGCAGTGAACGGCATGACTCTTGATTCTTGCTAAATACTCTGGAATTGTTTCATCGTGAAGTTCTTTTATTTGGTAGAATTTATACCCTTCGGCCCATTTCAGCCGTATGGTGCCAAAATGGGCGTCCAACTTCGCGATGATGACGTCATATGTGGTAGTATCGGCTGTTAGGGGTAAAGTTAGATGGTCCACCAACTCGTACGTCTCCTCTGACAGCCCAGCCAAGAGACAAGCCCTCTTCTTAGCGGCATCGGTCACGTCCTTGGAAATAAAGGTTTGTTCAAGTCGCTTCTTGTGAACATGCCAGTTATTTTTCTTGAAGTCGAAAGATAAATGTTCGCTCATCTTCGTCGCCAGTTGTGGTGTCCCTTAACCAGGACCTTCAGGATTACTTGGTTCAGGAAACATTCATTTACTTCAACTCAAGTTTTCTTGCACGTCTTCTCTAGTACAAAAGCTGAACGAAAAGTAAAATGTTTTACTAAGACGATAATGTTATCAACCTTTTTTATTGCTATCGCCTTTTTCTCGACGGCACTTCTTAATACTATTTACATCAAAATTATTATTATACAATACATTACAAGTGGGCAGGTAGGTGAAATAAATAGAATGGTTGAATGGTACCTACTTCCGCAAGTAGTTTGTTATTTTTTATTCAAACTTAAATCGACTCGTTGCAGTTCTACCTACTGCTCACAAGAAGTTCATCACAGCACATAGTTTTTAATGAGCCTTCAAATATGTAACAGTAGTAGGTATGTATAATTACAACTTTACGGTGTGCTTTATGCAAGGATAATGTCATTTTTTATTTTATTATTCAATTGAATAACTGCAAGTTGGCTTCAATTAGTATAAAATCTAAAAAACATAAGCTGAGAGTTGTATCTTAGGCGAACAAAATATTACCAAAGCCTTTCTCAAGTGAAACTAGAAAATGCTTTCTGGGATGGGTCTAGATTCGTTTATTGCCTATGAAACGTTTTTCGTGCTGAAACGTGAGATTTGGTCCCCATTGTTTAGGCGATGCGTCCTCGAAACTAGCTGGAGACCACGCTGCGCGTAGAAGACACACACCTGCACAATTGGCGGAGAAACCGGGCAAACTCTCAATAATTAGGTATCCGCTGACAGGCTAGACTGCAGTAACTCCGACAGTGCAGCAGGGTGGTTAACTGTAATGCCAGCTTGTTGGATTTGATGTTGACTGATCTTGATTGTTCCGTTGTGCATTCGAATCGTGTTCTGTTTTCTGTTTCCCGAGGACGGCCATCTGTTGCCCGAGGACGGCCATCATTCTGCACTCGAGATTGATTTGCATGCTGTCTCAGATAATAGGCCTCTTCCCGTTACTTGTTGCAGTGAGTACAACTTTAGAAAGGCAGATTTTTCCGAGTTATATGATAGACTTGCTGGCTTCGACTGGCAACTGCAAGAGTTACGTAACCACGAGTCGAGGATGTCGTGGATAAATTTTATGATTTCCTAGCTCGGGTGTTCGACTCGTGTGTGCCTTGTAAAAAATAAAACTTTCCGTACATATTTCTCCCGGTTCACTGGACAAATTATACGAGATATTGGGAAGAAGAAGCGGCTTAGAGTCAAGTACAATAGAACCAGATGTGTTGAGAGTTGAGACATTTAATGAATATAAATGGTTGAGATCTCAAATTAAAGTGGACATTGCTAGTTCGTTCGCTTCTTATATCAGACAGACAGAGTCCAACATTTCTAATGATCCCAACAAGTTTTGGTCCTATGTAAGGTCAAAAAATGAATGGGGGAGCATACCATACCTCTACGACTTATGCAGGCAATGATATTGGGGGACCGTCGAATATAGTTGATTTCTTTGCCAATTATTTCAGCAAGTCCTTCTCTGCACTGATGCTTCGCTTTAGCCCGATCTCTCGAGTTTTTCACGCCGTGGTGAGGTGATGTCCTTAATTTTCATATGGTCTCCGAGACTAAGGTCCTTGAGGTTATTAGTGGTCTCCCATCTAAATCTACTGCAGGACCTGACTTGATTTCTTCTTATCTTGTACGAGATTGCGGCTTAGTCCTCCCAGCGCCTCTATCGTTGAAAGAGAGAGCCTATCCGCAGAGGTGGAAGGAGACTCGAGTGTGTCGGGTTTTCAAGAAGGGTAGAAGGACTGTTGTTGAAAACTATAGATACCCATTGCCATAGGATATAATTTCAGTAAGGTGTTTGAGATCCTTATGCGCCGTAAGATTCTATGTCATGTAGGCCCTATGCTGTCTGACAGGCAACATGGTTTCATACCACGACGTTCCACCGTAACTAACCTTATGGAGATCACCCAGTTTTTGTCGCAGAGGTTCGATAGAAGAGCACAACTGGATGTTGCCTACACTGATTTTTCCAAGACATTCGATAGAATAGGTCACTCGATACTGATGACGAAACTGGTTTGGTACGGTCTGTCTCCCAAGTTCCTGGCTCTGATACAGTCGTTCTTGACGGGTAAGTTTCAGTATGTGCAGTGCAATGGTTTCCGTTCTCGCATGTTCGCTCAGACTTCTGGTGTACCACAGAGGAATAAGATTGGACCATTGTTTTTTGACATATATGTGGATGCTATATGTATATAGCATCCACATGCTATATATTCGGTGACTGTGTTGAGGTTGGATTTCTGATGTACGCTGACGATTTAAAGTTGTAGGCTGACTGCGAGAAACTTACAGTTTGACTACGCTATTGATGAGGTTTTGGTGCCAAGGGTGGATGATGTGCGTGACCTAGGGGTTCACTTTGATTCTTATCTTACTTTTGTTCAACACATCACTGCACTGGTATGACTGCTGCTGGCTTCAGGAGTTTGGGTTTTATCTTAAGAAATATCAAGCCCTTTTGCGAATCTTCAAACTGCCTGTCTCCTTTATTCGAGATTTGTTAGACCACGTCTTGAATATGCCTCTACCATTTGGAGTCCTTTATATTCGGTGAATCTTTCTGCTACCGAGATCGAGAGAGTCCAGCGTCGATTCTTGAAGTTTTTGCATTTTAGAGCTTGGGGTGCTTATCCGCCTGGGGGATGTTTCCAGGACATGGTTGTTGCTGGCACAGACGCAGTTCGTCAGCCTACAGTCGAGACGATGTTCACATTCCATTGTTTTTCTTTTCAGACTTATCAATGGTTTACTAGATTCCAAGAATTTGGTGCAGAAATTGATGTTCAGGGTTCCACGCGTAAATTCAAAATACACCGAGTCGTTTTATCTGCCTACTACCAATATTAATGTTCCTAGGGCTTCTCTCATGTATCAAATGTACTTTAATTGAACAAGTATCTAGGATCGAATTGACATATTCTCTCGTTCTGTTGGCCAGATCAGATCTTGCTTTGACGGGTCTGCTTCCAGCGGTGTTGAGTGATCGCGGTTTTTTCCTGTTGTCTTTTTTTCTCTTTGAGCCCGATGTGCGCCTCACTCTGTAAAGAGGCATCTACCCGTTAAGTGGGAATCTCAATAATAATAATAATAATAATATGTCCCTCTCAAAAAAAAAATCGTTTTTTAGATAAAAATTGTGCAGTGAAAAATTGGATGTGGGCTTTTCAAAAAAGCACCGGCAACGAGAGCAAAACGTGCACAGTAAGATGACCCAGTGGAGCGGCTACACCTTAGTAGCTTATTATACTGTGACCTGTATGTAAGTATAGGTACTTATTTTTTTTCCGCAACGTAGATAGGTATCTTGAACTCAAAATGATCAGCATTAAAATCATGTTCAGGTTAAATTAGTCGAAGTATCTATTAGTAATAAGTTTTTACGACCTATAAATCTGTAGTCACAAGACCTTTATTGTTTATAGCCGTCTGCTTTTCACCACCACTTCTCTAATAGTCATAACAAATACACCCACGGAAATTAAACAATAATAATTTTTCGAATAAAACACAAAGGACCCCGCACGTTTTCTATGAAAAAGTGGTTTCGGTGAATTTGGCTAAATTTTTTATATGTTGTAGATCTTGATTCAAGAAATAGATTTCTGAAAAATTGGACCCCCCCTATGAACAGTTTTTCCCCTACACCCCTAATAAGGCCAAAATTAGGAATAGTCTCAAATTTTTTGAAATTCATGAAACTGGTTCGAATCAACCTCGTGATCATGGGAAAAATAATTCAAAAAATCCAAGTTGTGAATTGGGGTAGTTATCAAGGGGGTTGGGGGGTCGAAATTGAGGAAATAAATTGAAATTCCGAATTTTTTTATTCTTATAAAATCTAAACAGAATAATAATCGAGAAAAAATTTGGAAAATCTAAATCAATTAATTGGGGGTTATTCTAAAGGGGGCTGGGGGTCAAAATCAAGGGAACGGAGTAACATTCCATTACTTGTGATTCCCGTTATTGGGAAAATAATTCAAAAAAATCTGAACCAATGAATTCTGGTGTTATTGAGGAAGTAGAGGGTCGAAATCAAGACAATAATGAAATTCTGGACCCTACAGTTCATCTAGAAATTGATCTGGGTGAATGACAAAACGATAATAAAACCAATCTGCATAAGGATTCTCGACCATCCCTTTTACCATCCACCATAATAACTGCCTTCAACCATGTCCTAGTTAGTCCAAATAAAAATTTGTCTCAAGCATTTTAAAATTCATGAAACTGGCTCAAATTAAGTTGAAGAATAAAAAATATAAGTTGTGAATTGAAGTGATTACCGAGGGGGCGGGGGTCGAAATCGAGTGAAGGAATTTGCATTCCAGAAAAAGGGTGATGGAGAAATAATTTAAAAAAATCTGAATCAATAAATTGAAATGGTTACCTACTGAGGGGACAGTGGTCAAAATCTAGAAAAAGGAAGAAATTCCAAAACTTCAAATTCATATATAGGGTCTTTCAATAAGAGTGATAGAACTTCAAACTGGAATTGAACAAATTATGTCGGGGTTAACGATATCTAATTGACTCTATGTGAAGGAACAGTTTTTAACATTATGTGTAGAAAATAACATCTGGTAAATGGCCTCCTCGACTTTGTCTGACGGCGTGCAGACGGGAAGTCCAATTTGTAATAACTTTCTGGCAGATATCGGGCTATATTTCAGTGATTACACGCACAATATTGTCCCTCAGGGCTTCAATGGTATCAGGCTTGTTCTTGTATACCATCAGGGACTTCCCTTACCCCCACAGAAAAAAATCGAGGGACGTTATATCGCAAGATCTCGCTGGTCAATTGAAATCGCCGTTCCGCGAAATTGTTCTTCCTTGGAAGTTTTCGCCCAACAGGTCCCAAAGTTTTTCCTGCTGTGTGGCACGCAGCCCCGTCTTGTTGAAACAAGATGATTTTGTTATCTTCTGTTTGTATATTATACTGAGTATTCATGTCAAAAAATGATAGTCAAATCTTATCAAAGTTCTACCACCCTTATTGAAAGACCCCGAGAAAGACCCTTTAGAGAACTGAAAATCCAGATTTAAAAAATTGAGCCTAACTTCCAATATCGATCTATTTTTGAAATCCCATTAAATCAACCAATGACCAAAAGCAGGATTTATGTCTATTTAAAAAAAGATAGACCAGTCAATTTTTTTTTGACACAAGTTATATGATGGACAGCACACAGAACCGTGGAGAGCTTCTCGAAAACTAATTAATAATGCTGTTGCAAGTCTCGATTGACTCAGTCCTTATTCACATTGGTTGTATTATCATTTTGAATCCGCCCAGAGCTTTCTAGATAAACTGGAAGTTCCAGAACTCCACTGTTTTCTCAATTTCGACCCTCTACTCCCTCAACAACACCCGAATTCGTTGGTTCAGATTTTTTTGAGCAATTTCCCCATTGCTTGTAAAATCATATACATATTATGGGAACCGCAAATTCCGGAATTTCACTGCGTTTTCTTGATTTCGACCCCCATCCCCCTTTAGAATAACCCCCAATCAATTGATTTAGATTTTCCAAAATTATTTCTCGATTATTATTCTGTTCAGATTATATAAGAATAAAAAAAATCGGAATTTTAATTTATTTTTTCAATTTCGACCCCCAACCCCCTTGATAACTACCCCAATTCACAACTTGGATTTTTTTAAATATTTTTCCCATGATCACGAGCTTGATTTGAACCAGTTTCATGAATTTCAAACAATTTGAGACTATTCCTAATTTTGGCCTTATTAGGGGTGTAGGGGAAAAACTGTTCATAGGAGGGGTCCAATTTTTCAGGAATATATTTCTTGAATCAAGATCTACAACATATAAAAAATTTAGCCAAATTCACCGAAACCACTTTTTCATAGAAAACGTGCGGGGTCCTTTAAATATGAATGTTTTTGCTTTTTTCTCGCGTAAACATGTTAGATGACTGCATTTTAATCTCGGCATAAAACTGTAGGTATAGTTTAAAAAAAGTTAAAAACGCCGTAGTATAGGTACTGCTTGCATAAATACCTAGTGACAACTTAACGATGTATGTCAGTCACATCACTGCTGATAAATCCATGCAAATAAATGTTGATACCTACTTCGGTAGTAAAATAAATAATATTATTACGATGGTAATTATTAACAAGCAATAAAACTTTCCCCTTTTTTGTGTCTTTGTAGATAAGACGTTATTTCCAAGACATGTTCAAATTTTTTTTTGCTTCATTGTTTCGTTTAAGAGGGCCGATTCTTTTGATTGATTATGACATACCCATAGATTTCAGCCACTCACATCTATATTCGAACTACAATCATGTAATTACAGAGGCTGGAGATGAGATAGTACCTACCTGCTTTTTTTCTTTTTGAAACACTCAAGCCTACAGTTAGGACTGCACAATAATGGAGTGTGGGTGCTCATGAATGGACGCCATTAATTAATCATATTTTTCTCCATCTGACGTAATGCTATTTTCGTTATTAGGACGTACTTTCATCCCACTGGCTTTATTACAATCACTTTATTTTTAAACGTGCTCAAATCCAGTGGCGCAGCCAAGGGGGGGGCTAGGGGGCTATAGCCCCCCCCAGACAGTCTCGCTTTTTCACCAAAGCAATGAAAAATTTTGATTCAAATAAAAAATTTATTGTGCTCGACTCTTACCTTCTTTATCTTTTAGAGAATGGATCATTAGTCTCTCTGTGTGAGAGTTGCACTGCGATTGAATTGCGCGTTCAATCCAGTCGCAGTGAAATGTTCTATTTCGCGCTATTTTTTGAAAATTCCAGACAATTTACCTGCTCTTCTTTGGAGTAGTTACACCTATTACTTCCTACCTGAGTTAACAAGCTATGTGTTTGTGTGCCTGAAATTTCCGCTTAATATACGCATATGTGCCCGGTTCACACCTTATAATACAATGCTCTATTCGCGTTAATTGAAATTGACTTCGTTCCTCCACGAAAAAAAAACCGCAAGACGTTTCGGCCTGAGCTATTTCGAAAATGCCGTCCTTTAATGCCTACTTCAATTTAAGGTAGGTAAAATTGGTAACACAATAATCACACTCGAAAATAGGATAACCACGCCCGTTTTCTCGGGGGGGGGGGGGGGGTTCACCTTCGGCGCAGCTCACTTCGCTCGCGCTCCTTAGCCCCCCCCATGGCTAAATCCTGGCTGCGCCACTGCTCAAATCATATTATGCTTGCACTTGTCATACCTACATTTTGTCACGTATGTTTACTATGTACCCATTCATGAGGATCTTGTTAGCAGCCAAGTAGGTAGCAGGCACAATCGATTGCATTTTATGGCATAATACAATACAGAAACGATTTTATCGAAGCTGAGCCATTCCACGCCAAAACGATCACTTTTTGCAGCCATGTTGTCGGATCATGACAAATTTTTTATATGTTGTGGAGAATTGAAAATGAATCTACCCGTATTTGGCCGTATTTTTTTATTTTGGAAATTTTTGGATTCACGATTCTCCAAGATTTTCATTCATGACGTGCATCCCCTCACAAAAAAAATTATAACTTTGGAGTCTACATTCCAATTTTGACGATTCTTGTTTTGATTCAATGTGAAAAAACGACGATTTTGAACATTGTAGAATAATGTCATTTGATAGATAGTGAGAAGAAGTATGGAAAATCTCATCTCTTTCTAAAAAACTGCATACTGAAAATCGGCATCTCTCCATTTTTCTCAAAAAATTATGTATTGTTCTTTGAAGTTTTCTTTTCTGAATCGACTTCCTATAGTGCCCAGATTGGACAAAGCCGAAAACCCGACAAAAAGAATTTTTAAAGTCGGCTGCGCACGCCGAGAAAGCCACGCAGACCTGGCGCTCTTCAACTTTGCATTATCTACCCAATGACTTCAAAGTTCAAGGGCTGAGACCTAAGCGTTGGTGCGTTAGTGCCATAAGAGCTATTCTTGTTTGATTCACGCATCTAACATCCAGTATTCCATTAGGTATTTTATATTTTTCATAGATAATCCCTCCTAGGCCAGTCAAATGAGAACAAATTTTTCCGTTTGAGGGAAAAAACTGTTGGAGTTTTGGAAATTTGACAGTAATAATGTCCGGTAAGGTGTACTGATAAACATACTAAGAGTCCCCAACTCTACCTATTGAGCTTGAGCCGCCATCTTGGAAAAATGGTCCTTTGATCCAGTTTTCTGCTTATATTGCGCTGATCATCAGAGATATTTGATTAAGTTTGATAAAAAATCAAGGTCCTTCGATCAAGTTTATACACATTTTTTCAAGATGGCGGCTCGAGCGCAACTGGTAGAGGCGGGGACTTTTAGTATGTTTATTAGTATACCATAGCGAGCATCTCTGTGAAATTTCTAAAACTTCGACAGTTACTTTTCTCTACTTTTCCCCATTTGACTGGCTAAAATTTGTAAAGTCAAGTTTGAGGACTTGAGGACTTTTAAATAAATCAATAATTCTTGTTTTTTTTTCCAGAAATGTAAAGGCCGTATCTTGAGCATCAGGTATGTATCACTACTTTCATTTTGTATAGTTACTTTTTGTTATACAGGGTGGATTTCAACATTTTGATTGATTCTTTTGCACTATTTTGGATAAGGCACATCACGATGGGGCTCATTATACTGTTGGATAACCTTTGGACCTCCTGTATATCCTTTGCTGATGTCTTTTGTTTCGGAATGTTTCCTTCAGAACCAATCGACAACACTTTTTGGAATTAGCTATTATTCTTTCAGTTTAATTCATATCGAGCATTCCAGAAGCTCGTGAAGGCACAATACTGATGAAATCTTGTCTTACAATATGTAAGAATCAAAACTGATATATTAAGAAACCTGACATTACAACCTGATATTTAATTGAAACCTTTACTCCGCCATATTAGAAATGTCAAACTCGAAAACTGAATTTTCGACTGGACTTTCTTGTAAATTTAGCAAAGGGCGCAGTACCAGGCACCATGAAGCCAACAACATTATCAAGCGAGCTTTAACAACGATTGGTCTTCATCCTGTCCTTGAACCACCTGGTCTGATGGCTCGCACTGATGGCAAACGTCCCGATGGAATGTCCTTAATTCCATATAAATAGTCATGGGAAATGTCTTGTCTGGGACTTGACAATAGGCGATTGACCTTATTGGGGGAAATGGCTGATTCATTGAGGACGATTTAGGGAGTTAATTTTTAGAAGAGGTGTAAGTTGCCGCCCGGCAACGTCGGCTGTTGCGTCAATTGGAGGCACGTCAAAACTGTCATTTTGCTGTCTTGGCAATGCACTGCCGCAAATTTTTTGTTCCTGTGAACCCTTGGGGCCCCGCAGGCTCCTTTATTGGGCCTTACATCGATGACCAGCGTCGTCGCCGTCGTCGCAGACAGACCTTTCTCTGCATCATCCCTAGCTTTCACCCAAGGAACAGCAACAACGACTGTGGATCGAGTCCTCCGCACACACCAACTGTTGGCATGCCGGCACGCCAGAAAAGGTCACCGCTTGGGCTGGATGAGTCGTCAGTCTCCTTTTTCTCAAGATTTTCTGCTTAGACCCCACATGGAGATCCGCATTCTATATTTTACAGTTCGCTACCATTGTAATTGGGACGCAAAAGTGTGCTGTGTCCCCGCACTGACATGATCAAGGTTTAGGCTCGCTTTGTGACCCATTTGAGATTGGGGGATCAATCAGCAGGCAATAAATGGCAGGAATGGCAGGAGCGAGAGCTCCTGCGCTACTGGCAAAGCAGCATACCATGCTTGCATCTGCCTGCGGAAGGTGTAATGTAACAGTCATCAATCGCAATTTTTCCACCGAACCTGCCATGTATGTAATGCATTGCTGGTAGCGCAATCTTCCAGCCTCTCATCTCTGGAACTAGATCTACTACTATCCTGCTAAATACGCCAACCACAAGATCAAATACGGGACACAACAGCAAATCCCCTTTCAAATCATTCCTACTTGTCAAATTTCATGTCATTGATGTGGGTATTGTGGGTATTGCAGGCATCTACTAGTGCCCACCTAGGCTACTAGACTTCCGAGTGTGTGTTCCTCGCAAAAACTGTCAAAAACGTCCTCTACGATCAAGTACCGAGCTCTACACCAGGTGGCGTTTTTTAAATGTAAATCGCCTATAGTCGACACGGTGGCTCCATCATACTTATCCAGCACTGCCATAATTATGCCCAGGCGCGGCGGCTGAAAAGGCTGAGGCCAAAAAAAGGATTGAATACAGCGTCCTGTCAAACGAGTATTTATCCATCCCAATCGCCATCGAGACTTTTGGCTCTTTTGGTCCAAGTGCGCGAGCGTTTATTCGAGACATCAGCCTCAAGTTGGTAGAAGCCACCGGAAATCACAAAGAGGGCTCCTGGTTTAGAGAAAGACTATCACTCGCGATTCAACGGGGAAATGCCATCAGTGTGATGGGAACTATTTGCACTGATGTCACTTCCTCGTTGAATTTTTCAAACTATTTTTAGTTACGGTTATAGATCTACAATAATAGGTATGTTGTACTTGTAGTTGAATAAATAATTATTAACTCAATTTTTGCCTGATTAAAAAAATGAAAAACATATTTTCGCAATTTTTTTTATCTCAACTGTCACGTTTAGCTTTGATGTAGACTGCCAACATCTTCACAAATTTTGAAGATAATATCTCTAGCCATAGCTTTGATTTTTTTTGTTAAGTCAATTTTATTATTATCAACAGATACCAGAAAAAAAATCGGTATGAAACAGTTTTTTGTAGACAATTTTAAAACCTCAATTTTTTATCAAACTTGATTGAATATCTGTGATGATTAGCGTAATACATATAAGCAGAAAACTGGATCGAAGGACCATTTTTCCAAGATGGCGGCTCGAGCTCAATAGGTAAAGTTGGGGACTTTTAGTGTGTTTATCAGTACACCTCACCGGACATTACTGTCAAATTTCCAAAACTCCAACAGTTTTTCCCTCTAGCTTTCCTTTTTTGACTGGCACATCCGTTGCAATGGTTATAGTGCTGGTAGCAGGTACTTTATCAAGTTGCGCAAATTGCAGATTTGAAAATCCCAGCGGAGGGTTTTTGGCTAGAGCTGTCAGAATAAATCCATTCTATTCTATTCTATTCTATTCTACAAAAAGTCTAAAAACTGATAATTTTGTATAACTTCAAACAGGGCTTCAATTTTCTTGGGATTCCAAGTACACACAGTTATTTGGCGATTGCAAAAATGTTGAGAATGAACAAAATAGCTGGTACTATGGATGCTGAGTAGGTACTCAGTTTTAAGGTAGGTACATAAGTCATGCCTGGGAGTGCAATGCACTCTTCGAGTTTTGCAAACAACTCGCACAACATTTTAGTTTTGTTTACTCTAAAAACAATCATCAGAGGTGCAGTGTGATGCGATGTTCGTACACTTATTTATACAGTGATTTGAACAACACGCTTTTATAATCTGCAATCTGCACTAGGCTTGCCATTAATGAAATATAAACACAGTCAAGTCAAGACCTGGGTTGCAGAATCCTGAAATTTGAAATAATGCTCGCGTTCATTTATTTACGCAAACACTATTAAGTTCTTTGAAGGTAATAATGGAAGATTTCCATATATTTACATGTCTAACAACACAGTAGCGCGCTTCAAAGTTATATTAAAGTGTAGGTAAGAGTTAATCTTTGTGCACGTCATTCCAGGTCCTCTAGCTGCGGCATAGTGCTGTTGGATTTACTTCATAGTTTTGCAGAATTCGACAAAACTTTTGCAGTTACCTACACATTATGCACGCATGCCGTGTTTAAATTTGTGCGTGTTAAATAATATAGCTGCTGAAGTTGTTTGAGAATTGGATAACTCTTTTAAACTCTTCATATTATCAAAACTCTCATAATACATTAGTTATAACTTATTGCTCAGCATGCTAGCATCATAACTATTTTTGATGAACTTTATTAAACTTAAGCCGCAGTTGACCAAGTGGATCCTCTCGCGTACATTCGCCGAAGTCTTGTTGCCATCGTGCATCTGCCTCAGCCAGGACTTCCTCCACTAGTTTCTGTCGTGGCACCCATTATTGCGAAACTCCTTGCTGTATGTTGGATTTTGAAGTCGTACTTGCTGCAGTTTCTCTGTCCATTTCACAAGTTTTCCCTCCGGATTCTCTTCTTGAAGCAACTACATCAGTGAAGCATGATCCGTTCTCACCAAAAATCTTCGGTCGTACAGGTACTGTTGAGAGTGATCGATGGTAATCGCCAGTAGTTCCCTACGAGTCACTAAGTATTTATTTCCGTCTGGTACAAAACCTTGCTGTGTAGTAATCCACTACCCGTTCTTATCCATCCTGAAGATGCCACAAATTCGCTCCAGTGTCAGTATAACTGGCGTCGATATCCACAACAGTAACTATTCCTGTGGCCAAGAATATGCTATTGGATTTCAACCGAAGGCTGATGGATATCTGACTCAATGACAGCGTTCAAATTTGCTCTCAACTCAGCCGAAGATGGAAACTCAACTGGAAATTTAAATCCATTATACCATTGAACCTTAGTCTCTTGTCCTGGGTTAATTTGTGTAACAGTTTGCCAATGTCAGCAAACTTCTAAACAAATCGTTTGTAGTAAGTGCATGACCCAAGGAAACTTCTAAAATCATGTTGATTCTCGGGTCGTGGCCAGTCCCCGACAGCATCCAACTTTCCAGGATCGGTTTTGATTCTTTCCGAAGAAACCACTTGTCCCAAAACATGATGTGTTTCTGAAACAGTATGCACTTTTGCGGGTTGCGCTTGAGATAGATTCTCAGATGTTCCTCAAATGTTGGACCAATGACTGATCAGTTATCACGTCGTATAGGTAAACTAGGCAAGTTTGTGAGGTCTGGCAGGATCCACTCATCAAGCACTCGAACGTAGCCGGTGCACTACAGAGCCCAAAAGGCGTAACACTGCTGAACTGGTACAATAATGAATAAAGAAATAAATAGGTTTATTTCTGAACAGGCTATAAGTCCATCTACACAGAAAAAGGTACGAAACATATATACGATCGCACGCAAAATAAACGGAGACAGTGTTTCGCGCGGAGTGTACCGATTTACTGAATTTTGGCTTGGTGTCACAGTGACAAGAAGGCTAAAATTCATTAAATCAGTACACTCCGCGCGAAACACTGTCTCCGTTTATTTTGCGCGCGATCGTACGTTGTTTCAAGAATATTGCTATCCCAGTAGGTCATGAAAATCTAAATGCAGCTTTAGATTTAGTTACAAAAACCGTCGAATCAAAAGTGTCAATCTCATGGAAACTTCATTATTTATTTTCAGGTTATAAGTCAGATCTTCCACTCCTTTCAGTCAGAAAGTATTTCTTCAGTTTTTTATCAAGTATCACGTGCAGCACCTTATTCAAGGTGCACTTGAAGAAAGATACATGCAGTTTTGATGTCAAACCGTTAGTTTTCCGATCTCAGGACAAAAAAAGGGTACCTGGGGAGTCAGCAGATTTCCTTCTTGCCACAGTCTCAATCAACATTGTGCACATATCACACAGGTGGATAGTGAAGCAGTGAAGCAAACTCCATGGCCTTGAGAGGGATCAGATATCAAGAATCTAAAACCGAGTTACGCTGTTCTTTCTCAACTGAGCCTTTTAGTGTTACTGTGGTCCAGAGGTTAGTGACATGGACCTTGCACATAGTGACAGAAGCACGAAATTTAGTAGGATGGCACAACAGACTGTACTATACCTACTCTTTTGATTGAGAACGGGCGCCTGGCAGCTTTTTTTCTCGACTGGGCTCAGGGATCCACGGCCACTTTTTTGTTGTAATGACACACCTTGGATTCTTTTTACCGGTATATGGTTTGACCCAAGGATGTTTGATCCTTGGTTTGACCGTGCAGTACGTTACTAAAGATCAAAGCAACGCGCTGAATGCTGGCAGCTGCATTGTTGGAATCTTTGAAGTATTCTTCGTAACAGCGGCAAAGATTTCACGTCCTCTTGCAGATTAACGAGCTGGATCCCCACACATGGCGTGAAAATTAGCAGGTAATCAAAACCAATGAAGGAACAACACAACAGTAACAGTAGGTATAACGTAACAGGAACAACAGTAGGTAACTGTATAAGTAACACGTACAGATTCATAAAACTTGCGTTGATAGGTGCTTATTACGATTTTCTTTCCAAAAGCTATCCCAGGTGGACAGAAACATGACAGTTTGGACGACAGTAAAAAACTTCCCAGTTGATTTTGATTGACATGTCGCACTGACTTGGGACTAAAACAATAAACGTTTTAGAACTAGACAAAGCTAAAGCGACTTTCACTATATACTTCCATTGCCTACTGAGATAGCAATCAATCTGAAGCAACGTTTTTTTCAGCTTCAACAATCTTCAACAGTTCAACAACTCATACATATGATTTTTAAATTTTTTCTTGCTGCTGAAGTTGATGTCTAGCGTTGCATCCTTTATCAAAAGCGAGTTGTAGAAGGCGCATGACCCTGTAGAGGGAGGACACCGTATTTGTCACTCTTCTTGGAGTATAAAATGTTGCTGGAAGCCTGGCAAGGCGCTTCGGAACATGAAACGGAATCTCCCACAGCAGATCAGGGGAATCCAAATAGCTGTTGCAAAGATCGAAGAGAAAGACCAAGGATGTCAGGTCTCGACGTGTTTGCAACGGTGGACATCCAAACATTTCGCATTGGGATTGCGGAAACCTCTGCTCCGGATATTGGCCTGTTGTCTGGTAACGAAGAAGCTTGAGAAGCAGCAGAAGCAGCAATTTGCGTTGAACAGCTTCAAGTTGCTGGATGTATATATTTGCTCTAGAAGGGAGACCATAGTATTTCGCAGTATTTTCGGGCGAACTAGGGTCTGGTATAGAGTCATCAGGGTTGAAGTTCCAGGAAACTCTCTGCACGTTCTATAGATGAAATCCAAGGTCCTCCTAGCTGAAGCAGTAACCATATTGATGTGTTGAACAAATGAAAGATGTTCGTCGAAATGCACTCCCACATCCTTTACTATACTGTGGAACAACGTGATAGTCTGGTGTTGTCCATTTTATAGTTGAAGCTTCGCGGATTTTTCAGCCTGCCAAAACTAACAACGTTACATTTTCTTGTATTCATATAGAGCCCATTCATGCGACACCACTCCATGATAGAGTACAGGTCTCTCTGAGCAATCGGCAGTCCTCATCTGAATCAATCGTTCTGTACACTTCCATGTCGTCAGCTAAAATAAGGATATTGGCTTGAACTTTTTCCGTGGTATCGTTAATAAACATTATAAACATGAGAGACACAAGACTGGCTTTCTGAGGAACACCACTCGATGGGATATATGGAGCCGAAACTACACGCTTGTATTCCACATACTGGTACCTCCCGTCAAGATGGTCTCTCATCAGGCTTGTCAATCTGTCGTGGAAACCAAAATGTGACAGTTTTGCCAGAAGGACCTTATGGCTTACTCTATCAAATGCTTCTGCGATGTCTGTGTATATCACATCGACCTATTTTACAGAATCCACTTCACAAGACAGATTATGGGTGAGTGGTAAGGTTGTTAACTGTGGTAAGGTTGGTAACTGTGGAACGTCGGTCGATGAATCCATGTTGCTGGGTATTGATGGAAGCTCTGATACCGAAGTATCTAAATACGATTATATTAGGCACATTTCGTATATCTTCCCAAAGCCACAAACTAAAGCTATAGGACGGTGATTCATCACATTGCTCATGTCTCCAGCTTTGTGAACTGGAACAATCTTGGCAGTCTTCCATCTAGCAGGGAATATTGACGATTTTAGAGAAAAGCCGAATATATGTGTCGCAGAGTTTCGATCCAGACCGATGAGCAATCCTTCACAACGAAGCTCGAAACATTGTCAGGACCTGAAGTTTGTTTGGCCTTGATCTTTTTCAAGTACTGTCGGATTTAATCTTCAGAAAACTCATTTATATTACAACTATGCATCCCTTATCGATGCCGCGCAGGGGATCGGGAATGAAGTTGGGGGTCTGTTGTGGAGAAGACATTTTGAAGAAGTCAGCAAAACCATCAACGATCGGCTGGGGCCCCTGTAGTTTCATTCCTCCATAATGCATCAGGCCAGGTATTCGAGTTTGTTTTTTCTCTTCGTGAACAATGTTCCAGAAATTATTTGGATCGGTTGTAATCGAATGCTCCACGGATGCTAGGTGATTCCTGTGTGCATCGATTATTCCCTTATTGGTTCTTGACCTTAGTTCCTTAGTTTTTCAAATTCTTCTAGGTAGATGACATCGTCGGTTTTCTTGAAGTTTCTATGGTACAGTTCCTTTTTCTTGAAGTCTTTTATAAGACTTTGCGGAAACCATTCGGGATAGGTCGACCTCCTGACGCTAGTGTGACATCTTGGTCCAAAAACATTGATGACTGAGAAGAGAATGTCATAGAATACAATGCTGAGAATGCGGTTTTTTCCTCGAGATGAAGTTTAGCTTACCAATAGTCACTCCCAGGCTCCCAGGCATCAGTTCGTGGCGGATGATAGCTGTCTTTCTTGTTATCTTGATGACATCGTTGGTTTTCGGTTGTCCACTTAGGAACGCGTACTGCCATTTCTTTTGGTAATAAACGAGCGGTGATGAACACGGGCTCGTGGATTCCTCTACGACAAACGACATCGTCGTCCAACATTCTCCTTAAAAGTTGAAAAGCATCTCTTTGCTTCGCGAGTAGTAGACATCTTGGAGATTTTTGAATCAGAGCGGCATTTTCAGTGTCGATGCGGTGTTGTATCACACTGATTTGACCGGGAGGATTTCTCTCGGTAACGAAGGAGGCACTCTCTTCCCTGATGAAACGTGTCGCAAGTTCTCTCTCCTCATTTGTCAGATGTTTCCACGGCACAGCACATCGCCATTACGCTTCTTCCAAATGCGTCAGGCATGGGGCCCCCGCGGTTTCTTCTCCTCACCGTGAGATACACAATATCAGTTCACTTACCCAGAACCACTCCTCGTATTATCTTGGCTGTATTGTCACGATAAGGGTTTGCCCTTATCGCGGGGTTGAAGATCTACAAGGTTGGGGGCGTATGTAGCTCTAGATGAAGAGGCAAAGATCTATATCACATGGTTTATTCACATAATATGTACACTTCCTTAATACTAGTTCTATACTTACACATACACATGGTCTGACATTCGTACTATAGGGTGCTAGGCCAGGGCTAGGCCCTGGGCCTTAGCCCCTCACTCCACACTCGGTGATGACCACTCACTGTCTCTCGAATACTCGACTGCTACTCTCTCCCTGGTCGGGGTTCTCCTCCGTCCACTTATACCTACAACTCTGCTCGACCTACTTACGTTGCACTGCACGTGACAGTATCATTTGGGTTCATACTCTCATGTATCACAGGATCATGCTCTCCTGTAGCTGTAGTCAAGTGGGTGTGTCATTTACTACAGGAGTAATACGCTGACTTATAGGAGAGCTTCACGATGCTCAAGATCAAGAAGGAGTATATAAGCGAATCTTCTCAGCGATGAAACGATGTAGCTCTTGAGGCATTGAGCATTGAGCACTAGTAAGCCCCTTCGTGTACTTTTGTATTAATTGAAGCCCTACGCCTGCCAACCTCTGGTCTCTTCATATCGATGTATTCCGTTCCGCCGATTGACTTCCGGCGATGTCTGGAAGCCATTATGAACCGCAGATCCACAAAAAAAAATCGTTTCCGCCTAGATAGAGCGAACGAGGATCAGAACCATACACCACGTTGTCATTTTAGATATCTAGCCCAGAGTAAACGCCAAACTCATGGAGCGTTCGAGATCCGAAACACTCTTTCTCTTTCGTATTTCACCACAAATTTGTGTTGCGCATTAACAACGCCGGCGGAGCTCCAGCGACGCTGGCTGTCAAGTATTTCGCATGCGACATTATGGCAGAAGGCATAAATTGTCCTTTGCAGTCGGAATTATTCGAACATCCCATCTTATTCCTCTGCGCGCCTGCAACTTCCAGTAAATTCGTTGGATTAGGAGACGAAAAGGAGATTTGGGCTAGAGCTGTCGTAAGTTTTAACAAACCACGTGTTGCAATTTCCTGGGCGGCGAGACACTACAAGACATGACAACACTTGACAGACTTCCCTAACGACTCTCTCCTACAATACATCGTCCTTCTCTCCCTCGCACTGACGGAAGACTGAAGAGTTAACTACATTCCAGATAATGCAGTATCTGTTTTCCGTCCAGTTTGCGTTTGTCCGGACATTTTTATTATGTGGATGTCCCTGTCCCATTTTATTCGGATTTTTGTCGCATTGTTGTAATATGTCCAACGTGTCTAATGGAATTGTAAAGTTCAGCTACCATATAGAGGTATATAGCTAGATTTAATAAAGACGACGCGACTGGAGCATTAGATCGTAATAAATTAGGATTTTATGTTACGCAAGACCTTTCTAGTTTATGTCCTGGCGTAGGTGGCTCTAACACCTAAACGGAAGACGCCAGTAAAACGTACCTAATCCCATACCGGCGTTCTTTAAAGTTTTCTTCTCTTGATTATAAGACAGGTCGATATTTTCGCAATCTTTTCAAGGTAGATTACATCGGTAGATAACAAAAAAAAAGTTTCTTCCCAATAATGATCAAGTATCAAAGTCGAAGCTTTTAATATCTTCAATTTTTACGCCGCGTCCTCTGTTGAAATTTCCATGGAAACATTTTTCACCGGTATGTGCTCTTTCTTTCGAACTAAATTCTCAAGTGTGAAAAGTGACTTTCCGTTTATTTTTTGAGATGTTTACCGTGCCTTACATTCTATCATAATTTTCGTCTCGCGCCCGCACGAGTTTCATCTGGCTTTCATAACTTCGGTCGTTTGCGTGCGAGATTTATACGAAATTCTTCGGTTTTTGAGGTGTGTTCATGAATATATCTCTCTCTTTGCCGAATGAATCGATACCCAAACCCAAAGTACCTCTCAGGGATTTACTCCATCAAGCGGGGCGTTCATTTTTGAGTGCGGGCGGCAAACTGCCTACATATATAACTATAATCCGTCCGCCGTGCCATAATTCGCATGAGCAGTTTAATTCCAAAAATGCGTGATATATCTGGTCGTTTTCGTTGTACTTTCCAGCAAAATCATTAAACAGGCCCGTTTTTGGCTCGATTATCTCGGTCGTATATTGGTTATTAAATTAAAAAGAGCTCCGTAAAATAGTTCAGAGTTGCGTAAAAGAGCCTGCAGCCCACATGAGTAAAGCTCATTTTTGCTCTTTGCATCATTTTAATAATTCTGCATGCTTTTTATCTAGAGTGAAACAAAGAGGTGGGCATGGAGGTTTTTGCTTTCATAGATCGCGCAAAAAATACGCCGACAAAGGGATGTTTCGTAACAACGCTGTCATGTCTATTTTTACATCCAGCAAGTTGTTGAATTTCATCCCCAGGATAGTAAAAGACCACATCGTCTAATTAGTTCCCAGCAAAAAAATGCTTCACTTCATCACTTAGCACTCGACAAAGCCTCCGAGAGTAGGTACGTAGGTACCCAACTACTCAACAGAAAACGACGGTAACCAACCACCCCAGATTTATTCTTGTCATTTTTGAGGACTCAGAGGTCATTTGATTAGTGTATGTGCAAAAAAACAACCCTTGAATTTCATCGATGATAATGTATACAGGGTGTCCCACGAAGTAACCGACATAGCTTAAGGGCATATCCAGTTTTTTAAGGCGAATCTGAATCTGGCTTTGAAATTTCTTAAAGTCTTTTCGTTTGCGAGTTACAGGGTGATTTATACTCTTGGGTCGAAAATTCGACAGGCTGTATCTTTCGAATGGACCAATAGAATCTACTGAAATTTGGTATGTAAATTTCACTACTGAGAGTCCTTATAGCGCCATATCGTTTTGTCAAAAAAATCCAGGTCCGGACTAATATTTTTTGTTTCTCAAGTTTTTGCCAAAAAAGTCACCCTGTATAAATTTTTTTCCAAAAATTGATGCAAGATTCAAATTCTGCATGAAAATACCTACAAGTAGCGCCACTTCACTTGTTTGGCACTAATTCGCTCTTCTGATGACGAATTTTTTAACTTGACATTCCCATCTTCACTCAGACATTATTTAATTTTTTCTTTGGGATGATTGTTTAAAATCTACCTTTCAGATTTTTACACTATAATTATACAACCCTTGATCAAATTGGATAAAAAAATTCATAATCGAAGAAAAATTTTGCCTTGAGCCTGTTGAAAAAATCACCATGTATTTTCTTCCAAAATCTGATGTCATCTTCGGGAATTACAATAAAAAGATACAAAAATGCTTCTTGAATTGTTCCACACGACACGGCTTCACTTGATTCCAAGAAAAAAATCAACTAGGTGCTCCAAGAATTTTCAAATTGAAGAAAAAATGAGAAGAGCAAAGAGAAGTGAAAAACATTAAGATGAGGAAGAACTTTTATCTAAAAGATTTTCAAAGTGGCCGCCGTTTAGCTCAATACATTTCGTAGATCTTTTTCTCAAACTATTCACTGCGTCACGTATTATTTCAGGTCTATTTTTGACGTGATTGGCAGCCGCGATTATTCTTCGACGAAGCTCTTCAACGGTGTCCACTTCTTCCTCATAGACTATAGCCTTCATATACCCCCAAAGAAAATAATCCAATGGGGTGAGGTCGGGGGATCTCAGTGGCCACGCGTGGGGACCCCCTCGACCTATCCACCGGTTTGGGTATGTTGCATCTAGATGCCGACGCACTGTCACGGAAAAATGTGGTGGCGCTCCATCATGTTGAAAAAACATCCCACGCTGGTCAACGTTCTCTTGTTCCATCAGCATGGGGAAGATCATTTCGTAGGAAATTTTGATACAGTTGCCCAGTTAATCGTTCATTGAAAAAGTGAAGTCCTACGACATGATTATCAATAATTCCACACCAAACATTTACAGAGAACTTGTGTTGAGAGTGTGTCTGTCTGGTGGAGTGAGGATTCTCATGTGACCACACATGCGAGTTGTGCATGTTGAAAACTCCATCTCTTGTGAATTGCGCTTCATCAGTGAACATGATCCGGTTGATATCCCTCGGATGTTCCAGAATCCACTGACAAAACGCTATTCGTGGAAGTGAATCACCTGGCAGGAGCCGCTGGACACCTTGTATGTGAAAAGGGTGAAGGCGCTCTCTTTTCAATTGTCTCCAAACGTTCGAACGAGGAATGGGCAGTCTGGTGCTCAATCTTCTGATGCTTGTTTTTGGATTTTCTTCAACACGGGCGACAATGTTTTCCGCCTAAAAATACATTATTTGATGTTACAGAAGCACATTGGTGACAAAAAAAACACTTATTGACCTGATCTGGCTGCAGAACTATTGGCCGTTCCCTGTTTCCTGCCGTGGGAAATTTCCCGTGCTCCCTGGTGAACCGGAACACTGTCGAAAAAGTCTCATGGTGCGGCACCCGACGCTGAGGAAAGCGTCTCCGATATTCTCTTTCAGAATCTCTACCATTGCCGTCGCAGAAGCCGTAGTCAAACAACATATCAGCGTACTCTGCGTTAGAGTATTGGTAAGGCATTTTTAAACTTGTGTCGATTAATGTTGACAAGAAACAATCATTTATTTATTTATTTATTTATTTCTTCCATAGTTACTCTGTGCTCCATAGTTACGAACAAAAACTAATTAAACATATCTCTTGATTTTTGGAACTCTTGATTTTTTTTTTAATTGAAGTATACACTCACATACACTTTCTATTTTCAGTAGGATGACTTTTTGGAGCAAGAATAGAGTGACAAGCTGGGGAGCTACGGCTACGGCTGATGGCACCTGCAAAGTTTTGGAGCTCTTCTTACATTTTCCGGCATTCCTCAGTTAACTTCAACCAGAAGAAGAAATCTGGAGCTCCAGCTATGCAAGCAAAATGTTTGACTAGTTTTTGCTCGTAACAATTAAATTAGTAAATTATTGATTGTGTCTTGTTAACACTAGTAGAAAGAATTAAAAAAAAAAATACCTCGCCAATATTCTAAAGCGGAGTACGCTGATCCGTTTGTCTACGGCTTCTGCATTGGCAGTGGTAAAAATAAGGAGATTTTGGAAGAAAATATTAAAGTCGGTTTCCTTTTCCTCAGCGTCCACGAATAGCGTTTTGTCAAAGGATTCTGGAACATCCGATCCAAGGGATATCAACCGGATCATGTTCACTGATGAAGCGCAGTTCACAAGAAATGGAGTTTCCAACATGCACAAATCGCATGTGTGGTCACGAAAGAATCCTCACTCCACCAGACAGACACACTCTCAACATAAGTTCTCTGTGAATGTTTGATGTAGAATTATTGATAATCATGTCGTAGGACCTCACTTTTTCAATGAACGACTAACTGGGCAACTGTATAAAAATTTCCTATGAAATGTTCTTCCTATGCTGATGGAACAAGAGAACGTTGACCAGCGCATCTGGATGCAACATACCCAAACCGGTGGATAGGTCGAGGGGGTCCCCACGCGTGGCCACTGAGATCCCCCGACCTCACCCCATTGGATTATTTTCTTTGGGGGTATATAAAGGCTATAGTCTATGAGGAAGAAGTGGACACCGTTGAAGAGCTTCGTCGAAGAATAATCGCGGCTGCCAATCATGTCAAGAATAGACCTGAAACAATACCTACGTGACGCAGTAAATAGTTTGAGAAAGAAATCTACGAACTGTATTGAGCTCAACGGCGGCCACATTGAAAATCTTTTAGATTAAAGTTCTTCCTAATCTTATTGTTTTTTACTTCTCTTCGCTCTTCTCATTTTTTATTCAATTTGAAAATTCTTGGAAAACCTAGTTGATTTTTTTCTTGGAATCAAGTGAAACCGTGTCGTGTGGAACAATTCAAGAAGCATTTTTGTATTATTTTAATGTAATTCCCGAAGATGACATCAGATTTTGGAAGAAAATACAAGGTGATTTTGCCAACAAGCTCATGGCAAAATTTCCCTTCGATTATGATTTTTCTTAACCAATTTGATTAAGGGTTGTATAATTACAGTGTGAAAATCTGAAGGGTAAATTTGAAACAATCATCCCAAAGAAAAAATTAAATAATGTCTCAGTGAAGATGGGAATGAAAGTTAAAAAATTCGTCATCAGAAGAGCGAATTAGTGCCAAACACGTTAAGTGGCGCTACTTGTAGGTATTTTCATGTAGAATTTGAATCTTGTAACAATTTTAAAAAAAAATTATACAGGGTGACTTTTTTGGCAAAAACTTGAGAAACAAAAAATATCAGTCCGGACCTGGAGTTTTTTGACAAATCGATATGGTGCTATAAAGAGTCTCAGTATTGGAATTCACATACCAAATTTCAGTAGATTCTATTGGTCCATCCGAAAGATACAGCTTGTCGAATTTTCGACCCAAGAGTATAAATCACCCTGTAACTCGGAAACGAAAAGACTTGAAGAAATTTCAAAGCCAGATTCAGATTCACCTAAAAAAACCGGATATGCTCTTAAGCTATGTCGGTTACTTCGTGGGACACCCTGTATAATAATGATGTTCATGATGTGAAGGAGACAAATTGTATTTCTCCTGATAAAATTGATTCCTTTAATCTGTGGTCCTTGAATGGAAAACCAATTTTGATCGAGGCTTTGTTGAATAACGTCACTTTAAAGCTTGACATCGATTCGGGGGGTGCGCATCAGTTACTTCAGAAATAGTGTTACGGGCGGCGATCCCGTGCATTCTGGTAAACACGCGATCTTTCTAGATTCTTCCATCTATTATGTCGCGGTGTAGATACAAGTGCGGAGCTCTGGACATTTCCAGAAGTATACGCGATGGCTTGGCATTGAGAACCTTCAACGCTCGATCAAGACACATCTGCTCATTTTGGCGGGGGCGCCGGTTCTAGAGCACGGCAGAATTATACGGGTAATGTGCAAGATTTTTTGGGAGTTGTATGGAAACCGTATGTCGGCTCACTGTGGAAACTACTGGAGAATGCATGGAAGATTCGAGATGATCTAGTCGGGCCTATATAAGGCATCAATTGTCGCCTCACGAGCAGTATTGAATCGGAAGAGACAGCGAGCGGATTAAAAGCGAAGTAGTACCTGCGATATTTTCCAAGCGTATCTAATAATTGTTGGCGGGTATTTATTGTAGTACGCAGTAATAAACAGTGTGTTACAAAACGATCGTCTCAATTATAATCGAACCCGTTGTGACCCTAATATTAGTTTTCTGTAAAATTTAATCTAAAGTTGAAGTTACTGCAGAGGCCGGCCAGCTGCAATGGAGAAGGGCTGGGTTAAGATTCTTTTTATAGGCGCCACGTGATTTTACTCTGCAGTAAGTCAGATTTTTAAAGATGGAATTACTTCTACAAAACAAAAAAAAAACAAAAAAAACAAAAGTTAAGCAGCTCAGTTCAAAGTTTCAGCACCAAAATCACGAAATAAACCAAAAATACTTACGCTGACTTAACTCACTTTAATCTCAGTAACTGCTGGCAGACTGACTAACCAAAAGTTCTTATTTGCTCTTCTCTGGCCTGACCGAAATAATTTGCAAACAGTTTTACCCCAAAATTAGATTTGTTTATTTCACCAAAAAAAAATTTACACGAGTGAAATGATTTACACGGAAAGAAATTTATAACAACTGTTAATTACTTTAAAAGAGTAAAAGAGTACTAAGCAAAGCACTGAAAGACTAATTTATGCAAAACTACCCAATAGAGATAAGAAAAATTAACGCTTCAATATATATATATTACAATAGTTACCATTGACAGAAAATTTAAAATGAAACAAATTGTATTAAGGTCAAAGGTCGAAAATTCAACTGTAGTTACAGCTGTGATTATATGTCAAATTCAAAATTTTAAAATTTAGGATAATTGGTTATCTACTTTATTTACTAAAATGTACGCTTAAAATCAAGCAAGTTACCGTGTTTGTTCCTGCCCTTTTTAGAAAGATAAGCTTAGACAAGAAGTGCAAAAAAAAAACCTAACGTGCCACGCTGAGTTTATCTAATATAAAACTGTAATTTTTCGATTTGACTTTTAGCAAATTAACAACCAATTATCATTAAAATCTTTACAAAAATAATCAACCGTACCCAAAAGTCACTCTTATGTTAATTAAACACTCTGACCAGACCTTAATAAGATCTCTGTCTCTCTCTCGCTAAGAATTTAGCAGCAAATCGAAATAAATATATATGTATAATATCTTAATTGAAAAGGTAGGTAGTCAATTTTTATTAAATAGTGCTCAAAAATTTTTCATGCAACTCAGCTTGACGATGCTCAGACGACTCGACGGCGGCGAAGCCAGAGGTAGGTACACAGTCCAGTTCTCTTTAGCTCTGACCGTTCCAAAGAAAAGAAGGTGCCCAGATGTTTAAAATCCAACACAATTCCACCGGTAGCTCCGAAATCACAACGAAGCCAATCAGACGGCAGCACAACGATTGTCAAAACAACACAAAGACAAAACCCAAAAAGAAAACCCTAAAAATAAATAAAATTGTAGTAACTCCAAAGGAGAAGCTATTTCCCATTACCTCTCGCAGGGGTTTATCAAGACGCAGGTAAGTAAACGAGATATTTGATGAAAGAAAGCCTCCAGATCTTGAAAACTCTAAAAATAACAAAAAAATTCACTGCAGCAACTTCCAGAGAAATATAATTTGCACACATTACCTTCACAAGAGGGTTTTTTTCATAGTGAAAACGAGATCGACACGTAGAAAAGCCTCTAGGTTTTAAATGAAGCCAAATTCTTGCAGGCAGGTTTCGTCAAATCTGATCCTTAATCCCCGGAGGAAGGCACTTTCCACAAAACCAGCAAATTCAAAACAGCGGACTGAAAATTTTGCCAAACGGTCTTCTTGATTTATTCCCAGTAATTCCTGGATCCTTTTAACACGCAAAGGATAATTTTCAAGAACACCTGACCAGAAATACCGACGAAACTAGCGATTTGGTCTACGCTCGAACTCGATCTGAACTCCACAAAAAAACGCAATGAAACTTGCGGTCGTTCTTCAGCTGCCTTTTTGCGCTGATAAGAAAATATCGCAGCGATTTCTTTTTGGAATCGAATAAAATAGGAAAACAACACTCTAAGCACGGCTACAATGAAATTCAGAAATTAAAGAATAAAAAAAAAGAGGAAAGAAAAGCAACACCACAAAATGAAGCATACAAATCGTAGGTAAAATTCGATCGTAACAATTCCCCCCTTTCTACAAGACGATTAACCTCATAGGTTAATCCTGTTCAGAAGGTCCTGACTTCAGGTCCTTCGCATGCCATGTACCTTTCGAATTTCCGTCTTTGTCTGCGAGCTCATAGGTCCATGGTGATACTCTACGATGTATCTGAAAAGGTCCCACGAATTTTGGAGCTAATTTCTTGGAGAAGTATTTGGCAGCATCTGACAGCACATAGTTTTTACGCCACACCAACTGGTTCGGAAGGTACTCTTCATGTCTTCTTCTAAAATTGTAACGCTGGACACTCTTCTTGGCTGCCGTTTCAAGTCTCTTCTTAACCACATCATACAGTTTCCTGAACGCTTCGTTTCTGCTGACCTCTGTCGTTTGAGTTCCATCCTCGTTCTTCAAAAGACTTTCATTTTTATAATCCTCGCCTGACAAACACATATTTCTTCCAAAATTTACGAAGTATGGCGTAACACGAGTTGTTTCTTGTCTGGCGGTTCGCAGAGCACAGGCCAACTTATCTATCTGCGAATCCCAGTTACGATGATTCTCGTGGACGTAGGTAGCGAGCATAGTCTTAAGCGTTCGATTCTGTCTCTCCGTAGGGTTCGCCCTCGGGTGATAATTGGCATTATACTTAACATTGCACTTATATTCGTTCATAAACCTCTGAAAGTCCCTGCTTCGATACTGTGGCCCGTTATCGCATAATAGTAGTCTGGGAACACCGAACGTCAGAAAGGTTTCTTCCAATTTACAAATTATCTGTTTCGTTGTTCCCTTTCGCAGCGGAAAGACCAAGGAGAACTTGCTAAGATAATCTGTGATGACAAGAATGACTGTATTGCCCTTCAGCGATCTCGGCAGCGGCCCCATCAGATCTGTAGAAACCATCTCCCAAGGACGACTAGGTTTATTATGTGACAACATGTGATCCTTCGCTCCTTGAGGGTCGTTTTTATATTGGGCACAAATCTGACATTTTCCAACATAGGATGATACATCTTGACGCATCTTAGGCCAAAAGTATTTCTCACCAAGTCTTGAATAGGTTTTGTACACACCCAGGTGACCTGACGTCGGCGGGTCATGAGCTGATACGATAAGCTTGCGTCGGTCTTCCTTTGGGACGACAATCTTCCACCAATCACCACTCGAGGAGATCAAATCCGGGTAGTCCTGTTTGACGTATTTAAAAAGCCTTCCATCAGCAATTCGCCATTTCATATATTTCAATGGAAACTTCGCAACATCATCGAGCATCTTCGCGTACCATTTATCATGCACTACATCGGGCGTTTTCGCAACCTCTACGGCATCTACTATGGGAACAGCCCTCGAAAGCAAATCTGGAACAACCAAGTCTTTCCCTTTCCGGTGAATAATATTGAAGCGATGTTGTTGCAACTTTACCGCCCACCTGGCGAGTCTCCCACTAGGGTCCTGCAAATTATTCAACCATTTCAGACTGTAATGGTCTGTCACCACCGTGAATGGAACCCCTTCGATGTAAGGTCGAAGCTTTTGGACTGCCCATACCACGGCTAGGCATTCACGCTCAGTGGTTGTGAAGTTTCTCTCGGCTCGAGTAAGAGATCTGCTGAGATAAGAGATTACCTTTTCACCTTCCGGGTGAGGCTGGGTAAGGACGGCGCCAATGCCGAAGCCGGATGCGTCCGTTTGAATGTGAAATTCTTTGGTATAGTCGGGACAACTGAGAATTGGGGCAGCGACCAACAGTTCTTTTATCTTCGCAAACGATCCTTCACAGTCGGAGGTCCAGACAAACTTTTTATTTTTCTTGGTGAGAGCAGTGATCGGAGCGACTATTGATGCAAATTCCGGAACGAATCGTCGGTACCAAGAAAAACTCCCCACTACTCGTCGAACCTCGGTGACCGATCGTGGCCTTGGCAATTCCAGCATTGATTTGACTTTGTCAGGGTCAACCCGCAATCCTCTTCTGTCAACCACATAGCCAAGATATTTCATCTCGGGCCTGCAAAATTGGCATTTATCCCAGCTGACTGTCACGTTTGCTTTCCTCAACCTGTTAAAAACCATTTCCAAAACTTCAAGGTGCTGTTCAAATGTCTGAGTGATAATTACAACATCGTCAAGATACACAAAGACATGTGGCTCAAGTTCCGGGCCCAAAACTGTGTCCATCAAACGTTGCCAGGTCGCTGGTGCATTATGAAGCCCGAAGGGCATTCTTCTGAATTGGAACAAACCACGGTTGGGTACTATAAAAGCTGTTAATGGCCGGGATTTCTCTTCAATTGGCACCTGCCAATATGCACTTTTTATGTCCAGGCTTGACAAGTATTTCGCGTCTTTAAGTTTGTCCAAGGTATCCGATACCAAGGGGAGGGGGTAGCTGTCTCGGTCTGTCACCGCATTAAGCTTCCTATAATCGACGCAGAATCGTAGCTTGTCTGTATTTTTCTTCTTCACGAGCACGATTGGCGAAGCCCACGGACTGCTACTAGGCTCGATAACGCCCATTTTCAACATTTCTCCCAATTCTGCGTCAATATATTCTTGCATTACCGGTGACACCCGGTAGTACCTCTGTCGGATAGGTTCCGATTTGGTCACAATCCTGTGCTCCGTCAATACTGTACATCCAAGATTTTCGCCCATCAGATTTTTGTTCCTGGAGACAAGTTCGGCAAGGCGTTCTGTTTCCGTAGGGGAAAGTATGGTCTGTGACGGTTCGTCTTCCAAGGAGCAAATCGAAGCTTCAGTAGCAAAATGCCATTCATTATTGCGCAAGTCCGGCACAACACCCATAACAACCCAAAAGTCGTAACCCAAAATCAAAAAATGCGGCAACTCTGGCAATACTACGACGCTTACAATCTTCAATCGACCCCTCAGACGAATCGGCAACTCCATTACACCAATACTCTGAGCCTTCTCTCCATTGGCCATGGTACAAACTGATTTCTTAGTGACGTCCAACGGGATTCCAATGTTTTTAAGCAAATTCCAGCCTTTTCGTCCCAAAAAGGTCCTTGAAGCGCCGGAATCCAATAATCCCAATAACTTGTGGCCAAAAATATTCACTTCGAGGTACGGTCGTTCATCCTGTCCAGCATGGTCCAAAATAAAATTTAAAATAGGTCTATATTGGTCTGTCGGGTTTGAAAGCGTTTGTCTTTTAGGCCGACTTCCTAAAAGTGCTGCTCGCCGTTTCCCTGGTTGCAAGATGGACAAGTCCGAACCGTAAATCCTTCCTTCTTACATTTAAAGCAAATCTTCCGCTTCGGTAAGGCACAGCCAATCGCTCGATGTCCGGGCAGATTGCATCGGAAACAAACTACATCCTGATTTCCTTGTGGCGTCCTATTCTGTATACCGCTAGTGGCAGGTTGTGATGGAGGGGAGAGACGAAGTGCGTCAACAGATTCTTCCAATCCGACGTAGGCTAGATCTGGTTCAATGGACTGTCCTCTTCTGGGTGCAGGGGCATAATCAACAGACTGCATCCTTTCCTCAATCCGGCGGCACAGCGTTTTCAACTGAGCGATGCTTGAAATTTCCAGCGCTCCCAACTGAGTCCGATATCCTGGAGAAATATTTCGTAAAAGGATGGTCAGCCTAGCCTCTTCCGTAATAGGACACTGAAGTCTCTCGAAATATCTTGACATCACAGCGAAGTACGTCCCTATGGTCTCGTCGGGTCCTTGAGTTCTTCTTTTTATTTCTTCAAGTAATTTCTCGCTGTAAAAAGCAGGCTGGTATTCTTCTTTAAACAACTGTACAAGTTGATCCCAGGAATTGACCTCGCTTCTGCAATCTCGATAAAATTCATAAGCCCTACCCTCAAAAAGATCTATCCCAGATTCCAAAAGTACATCTTGCGTGACATTTCTCGCTTTTCGCAACTCTTCCACTCTTTCGAAAAATGCAGTGACGGACATGCTTTTCTTACTTCCGCAAAACTTTATATTCCACTTGTGGGGAAGGATTGGCTTCATCATCTGTGCTTGAGACTGATTTGTGACAGACGTGTTAGGCGAGGAGGTTGACAATGGTCTACCAATTGCTGAGGTTCCCTGCTGCAACACGTTCAAATTCGGAGGAGGAGCTTGGACTTGGGTAGCATTTCCCTTGGAGTTTAATCTGTCAATGAAAGTCAAGGCTTTTCCCAGAAGATCTCCTCGTGTCTTTTTTTCTTCTTCACTCGTTGCCACAATGTTGTCTATTCTATTCAAAACATGACTAAGCTTGCTCTGCAATTTCAAAAACGGTCCACTTTTGCTGTCTCCTCCAAAATCTTCTACAGCAGTAGAAATGAAATCCAACTTCTTAGTCACTTCCTCTAAATCCACTTTAACAGTAAACGGGTAAGTCGGATAATGTAAGCTATCTCCAGCTTTTTCAAATTGTTTTGCCAAGACTAAGCGGGGTCGCATTTCATCAACTGTACCGGTGGCTATACCTCGAACCGTCAATTCGTAGATTAACTCATCTTTGTCTAAGCGGTATATGTCTACACGTCGAGCCATGTTGTCAAAAAAAACACGAAAAATTCACCAGTAGGTAAACAAGCTTTACAAAAAAAAACGATTGAAAAACACGAGATAAATCAATCACAACTTTGCCAAAATAAACAATGACAATCACTAATAACAGGTACGTCCGATGAAACGTTTAAATATTTCACACTTTCACAACTACACTGAAACAAATTCACCGTGAGAGAACTGTTAAGGCGTCACAGTACAAAACCACTAGCGTTGTGATCTATCTTCAACCCAGTGTTTAAATTTAAAAAAACGAAACAACAATTGGAAATCTTAAATTTTGGGACAAAATTCTGCGTGACCACAGAATAATCACTTCAAACCTGAGGAAAAAAAACAAAAACTGTCACCACGTGCCTACCAATTTCACGAAAGGACGAAGTGGAGAAGCTAAGCTGCAATTCAGTTTTTTCCTTTTTTTTTCCCTTTTGAGTACCCGATGTCTGTGTCTGTAATCTGGGGAAGACTGTTTGCAATCTAATTTAAATCAAATTACATCAACAAAAATTCACAAACAAATTCGATCAAGACCAAGAGCAAAAATATAAAAAAAAGAGGAGAAAAAAAAAACACAACAAACGGCCTACCACGTTGGGTGCCAAAAATTGTGACCCTAATATTAGTTTTCTGTAAAATTTAATCTAAAGTTGAAGTTACTGCAGAGGCCGGCCAGCTGCAATGGAGAAGGGCTGGGTTAAGATTCTTTTTATAGGCGCCACGTGATTTTACTCTGCAGTAAGTCAGATTTTTAAAGATGGAATTACTTCTACAAAACAAAAAAAAACAAAAAAAAACAAAAGTTAAGCAGCTCAGTTCAAAGTTTCAGCACCAAAATCACGAAATAAACCAAAAATACTTACGCTGACTTAACTCACTTTAATCTCAGTAACTGCTGGCAGACTGACTAACCAAAAGTTCTTATTTGCTCTTCTCTGGCCTGACCGAAATAATTTGCAAACAGTTTTACCCCAAAATTAGATTTGTTTATTTCACCAAAAAAAAATTTACACGAGTGAAATGATTTACACGGAAAGAAATTTATAACAACTGTTAATTACTTTAAAAGAGTAAAAGAGTACTAAGCAAAGCACTGAAAGACTAATTTATGCAAAACTACCCAATAGAGATAAGAAAAATTAACGCTTCAATATATATATATTACAATAGTTACCATTGACAGAAAATTTAAAATGAAACAAATTGTATTAAGGTCAAAGGTCGAAAATTCAACTGTAGTTACAGCTGTGATTATATGTCAAATTCAAAATTTTAAAATTTAGGATAATTGGTTATCTACTTTATTTACTAAAATGTACGCTTAAAATCAAGCAAGTTACCGTGTTTGTTCCTGCCCTTTTTAGAAAGATAAGCTTAGACAAGAAGTGCAAAAAAAAAAACCTAACGTGCCACGCTGAGTTTATCTAATATAAAACTGTAATTTTTCGATTTGACTTTTAGCAAATTAACAACCAATTATCATTAAAATCTTTACAAAAATAATCAACCGTACCCAAAAGTCACTCTTATGTTAATTAAACACTCTGACCAGACCTTAATAAGATCTCTGTCTCTCTCTCGCTAAGAATTTAGCAGCAAATCGAAATAAATATATATGTATAATATCTTAATTGAAAAGGTAGGTAGTCAATTTTTATTAAATAGTGCTCAAAAATTTTTCATGCAACTCAGCTTGACGATGCTCAGACGACTCGACGGCGGCGAAGCCAGAGGTAGGTACACAGTCCAGTTCTCTTTAGCTCTGACCGTTCCAAAGAAAAGAAGGTGCCCAGATGTTTAAAATCCAACACAATTCCACCGGTAGCTCCGAAATCACAACGAAGCCAATCAGACGGCAGCACAACGATTGTCAAAACAACACAAAGACAAAACCCAAAAAGAAAACCCTAAAAATAAATAAAATTGTAGTAACTCCAAAGGAGAAGCTATTTCCCATTACCTCTCGCAGGGGTTTATCAAGACGCAGGTAAGTAAACGAGATATTTGATGAAAGAAAGCCTCCAGATCTTGAAAACTCTAAAAATAACAAAAAAATTCACTGCAGCAACTTCCAGAGAAATATAATTTGCACACATTACCTTCACAAGAGGGTTTTTTTCATAGTGAAAACGAGATCGACACGTAGAAAAGCCTCTAGGTTTTAAATGAAGCCAAATTCTTGCAGGCAGGTTTCGTCAAATCTGATCCTTAATCCCCGGAGGAAGGCACTTTCCACAAAACCAGCAAATTCAAAACAGCGGACTGAAAATTTTGCCAAACGGTCTTCTTGATTTATTCCCAGTAATTCCTGGATCCTTTTAACACGCAAAGGATAATTTTCAAGAACACCTGACCAGAAATACCGACGAAACTAGCGATTTGGTCTACGCTCGAACTCGATCTGAACTCCACAAAAAAACGCAATGAAACTTGCGGTCGTTCTTCAGCTGCCTTTTTGCGCTGATAAGAAAATATCGCAGCGATTTCTTTTTGGAATCGAATAAAATAGGAAAACAACACTCTAAGCACGGCTACAATGAAATTCAGAAATTAAAGAATAAAAAAAAAGAGGAAAGAAAAGCAACACCACAAAATGAAGCATACAAATCGTAGGTAAAATTCGATCGTAACACCGTACGCGAAATACGTAACAATAGATTAGCTGAAACATTTTGAAAACGTCAAATTGCAAGAAACGAATTCCGAATTTTTCAGTTACGTGGGTCAGAAAATTACACCTTTGGGGAAAATCGAGCTGAAATTATAGTCCAGAAATTTTAGCTGTTTTAATCGCAAATAGCAAACAAAAAAGATAACTAGCCGGATTTTTGTATATAAGCTCAGTTAAGCATGTAGTTCAACATAGTAAAAGTCCTCAAGAATCCGGTGTGAGCTTCGGCCGTTGTGGCCTCGAGAAGAACTTGAGGGTCAGTTTTTCGCGTATATCTCATGAAAAATAGTACGTAGGAAAAAAGTTCGCGAAAAGAAATTGTTGGAAATTTTATTGTCTACAAGAAAGGTCCTTACATTTTCATCGTCAGTCATCTCCTTCTTCGTCAAAACACAAGAAAATAAAAATAGTCCAGATGCTCGATGCTGAAGACTGGTATGGACCTTGAGTTTTATGATGGCGGAGTGCCACTTTGTAGAGGTGTTGTTTGGTCCACTCTCTTTTGGTTGAAACTTGAAGCCATCAAGACGAACTATGCCGGCGGCATATACAGGGTGAATTAAAAATAAAAAGTTGAACATTTGTACCTCGAGAACCAAAATAGGTGAAGACATGTAAATCGCCATAAATAATTCTGATTTCATGGTCATGAAGCCGTCGTGAACTTGAATTGAATATCTTGAGTCGTTCTTGAAATATCTTCAAAAGACTGAAGTTGTTACAAAAAAAAAATATTTTCGTCTACTTATCAGAAAAAAAGTTGACTGTGCTTTTTCTAAAATTAGTTAACCTAGAGAGGGCTTCTCGCTGTAATTTCATTTAAAATGTAATTTATCATTGTTTCGATTCAAGATCTGAAGAATTACTGATATACGGAAAACCATTTTTTTCTCGTAACGACTTCAGTCTTCTGAAGATATTTCAGAAACGGCTTATCATATTTGATTCAAGTTCACGACGACTTCATGGTCATGAAATTAGAAATATTTTTGGCGATTTACATGTCTTCACCTATTTTGGTTCTTGGAGTACATTTTTTGTTCAACTTTTAATTTTTATGTCACCCTGTATATGCCGCCGGCATAGTTGGTATTGATGACATTAAGTTTCAATCAAAAGGGAATGGATCGAACAACACCTCTACCAAGTGGCACCCTGCCATCATAAAAATCAAGGTCCGTACAGTCTTCGGCATCGAGCATCTGGACTATTTAGCTTTTCTTGTGTTTTGACGAAGAAGAAGTGGACTGATGATGAAATATGTGAGGACCTTTCTTGTAGACAACACAATTTCCAACAATTTTGCTCCAAGTGCCATCGTTTACGAGATAAACACGAAAAACTGATCCTCAAGTTCTTCTCGAGGCCACAACGGCCGAAGCTCACAACGGATTCTTGAGGACTTTCACTATGTTGAACTACATGCTTAACTGAGCTTATATACAAAAATCCGGCTAGTTATCATTTTTGTTCGCTATTTTTTCTTCAATTGGAAGCTTGCCGCTTCATTGTTTTTTGGCGGCAAATGGATGTAATTGACATTGTTTTGGAAACTATTTAATCAAACACGCGATCAAGTTCCAATACAGCTGAAAGTTGCTGAAAATGGTCCCCTTGGTCAGTTGAATAACATATTGGAAGTCCTAAAAAATCCTATGCTCGCTTCATTGGTTTTGGGCGGCAAATGGATGTAAGTGACACTATTTTAGAAATTATTTATTAGAATACGCGTTAATTCCAATATGTTATTCAGCTGACCAAGGAGACCATTTTCAGCAACTTTCAGCTGTATTTAAACTTCAACGCGTATTCTAATGAATAGTTTCTAAAATAATGTCACTTACGCTTTTTTGCCGCCAAAAACCGATGAAGCGGACATAGGATATTTTAGGACTTTCGGTATAAGGTTAAGGGGTTGAAATGGAAGCGTTCCACCAATTTTCAGACTTACGTTATTTTTTTCCAGGTTTTGGTTAATTTTGATCTAAAATGCCTGGGCTATAGAGTCCGGAGGGGGAAATGGGAGGTTGGAATTTTATGTAGTCAAAGAAGGAAAAATACCTCTCTTGGGAAGAGATTTTTTGTCAAAATTCAATTTGGGTTTTGCAGAGACCAACTATGTTGTTCCAGCAGCTCCAAAGAGAAAGCTGAAGTCAAACTGGATAAGTTGATGAAGTTTGGAGTTTTGGAAACAGTTGAATACAGCGATTGGGGTACGCCTATTGTTCCAGTTTTGGGGAAAAATAAGGTCTGAACTTGTGGGGATTATAAAGTCACACTGAATCCGATAACTTTTGAATGGTCTATCCAATTGAACTGAAATTTGGTATGTATAGATTTTTTGATCACCGGAAGTACCAATTGCATTTCAGTCTTAATTTATCAACCAGAAGGCGCGCGATCATGTATCGATTTTGAACTAGAATTCACTAAATTTAGGTCTAGTTGGTTTAAAATGAACTCAAACATTTTATTAGGAACAATCCTCAGGGGCAAAGAAATGGAAAAAAACAGTCATTTAACACCGATCTCCTCCTCCTCCACCTCCACAGCATGCGTTGAACCATAAGTTCATCTTGAAGCTAGACTCATAACAAAAAACAATATGGAAATCCAAAATTATCAAATTTATTTTTACGAAAAATAATCATATTGCCCAAAAAAATTAACAATAACAAAAAGAAAGAAGAAAAAGTAAACCTCAATATTTTGTTGGCCCTCCTCTACCTCGTATTACAGCCAAGAGTCTTTTCAGGATTCTCTCCACCAAACTGCGAATAAACTCCTGGGGAATAGCTTCCCACTCTTCCTGAACAGCATTTATCAAATCGTTGAAATTTTCCAGTCGTCTTTTCTTTTCCTTCAATTCCATTTTCATTCTACTCCAGACATGCTCAAGGGTAGCCAATCCATTATCTCGATATTGTGGTGCCTCAATAAATCGATGACGATTCTAGCGAGATGAGGGCGAGCCCATCGCAGTCGAGTTAGCTCGATGGTGGGGCTTCAGAAGAAGGGACTTGCAGCTGTTCTTCTTGCTCTAAGTTCAGCTTCATAGAGCCGTCTTCTCACAGTCTGGTTGGAAATTCGAACTCCGGTCAAATTCCGGCAGGACCAAAAGATCCAGACATATTGCATACATACCAGATTTCTGTTTTATTGGATGCACCATTCAAAAGTTAGCATTGAAGATTATAGACAGACAGACAAACAGGAGGACTGTTCTTACCGACGGAATCTCATTTAGCCGCCAACATTTCAAGAAATGTTACCAAACATGCTCATGTATTTGATTTGAAGGCAATTTGATGAGAATTAAAAATGGCGGTAATGTAGTCAATCCAATTCTATTGTCGTAGTCGCGTGTTGACTGAGGAAAAAAAAGGCTTTTTTTCAATGCTAAAAACATGGAATATAGCAGTACCCAAAATAACGCTGCCAATTGGGCTTTGCTTTGTTCCCACAATGAACAATAGTACCTTACTTGTTGCGAATCAAATTGTTCAGAATTGTTCAGTGAACAAGCCCATCAAGTGAATTCCAAAGTGAAAATAAAATTCTCGATGTTGATGCAGCTATCACACTATTTTTATGTGGCACATTTCCCTTGGAAATATCAGATTTTTGGCCATTCTTGCTTATTCTTCACTAACCAAGCTGGTCCGTTCCACCACATTTCATTGGTTTGAAGTTGTTTAGCAAACAAGCCGCGCGATATAAAATCAGCTGGATTTTCTTCGATACGAACGTACAACCATTGACTCGTTTCTGTTTTTTCTTGCATTTCCTCAATTCTAATGGCCACGTAAATTTTTCACTAATTGGCGGGACTGGCAAGCCAGTGTAAAACAATAGTCGAGTCAACACAGAAATGCTGTTCCCTTATCAGGACCTTCAATGCCTCGCGTACCACTTGTTTTAAATGAACCGCTAGCAAGCTACCGCATAACTCCATATGGGGTAGCGATATCGTTTTATGGGGGGCTGACCGTGATTTTGAGCTATCAGATGAATACTATTAATTGAATAGCACAATTGCCCAGTGCATCAGTTGACTTCAAGTAAACTTGCTTCAAGTAAGCTTCAATAGATGCGTCAGAGAATGTGCAAAGATCAAATGTAACGGCGTTTGCAATAGGCGATTTACATTTAAAAAACGCCACCTGGTGTAGAGCTTGGTACTTGATCGTGAAAGAACTTTTTGAGAGGAACACATGCTCCGACGTCTAGTAGCCTAGGTGGGCACTAGTAGATACCTGCAATACCCACATCATTGACATGGAAATTTGACAAGTAGAAATAATGTCAAAAGGGGTTTGTATTTGTGTCTCTTATTTCATGTTATGATTAGCGTATTTAGCAGGCTTGTAGTAGATCTAGCTCCAGAGGTGCGTATCTGAAAGACTACGTCCCCAGCAATGCACTACATTGCGATTGCAGTAAAAAAGGCAAAGTTTGCGTCCCGAACACAAATGTAGCTACGGCGAGCTTATTAGAATGAAAAATGCGGATCTCCAGCTCAAGTCCAAGCAGAAGATCTTTAGAAAAAGCGAGGAAAAAAGGTAGGTGGTGGTTGACTCTACATGGCCAGCCCGAGGTTACGTTTTCTTGGCTGACAGGCTGACTTGTTGTGTTTCCCTCCATGCGGATGTCACAGTCTGTTACTCTTCCTTGAGCGGAAGCTATGGATGATTTAGAGAAAGGTCTGCGACGACGCTGGTCATCAACATGGGGTCCAATAAAGAGCCCACGGGGTCCCAAGGGTTCACAGGAACAAAAGTTTGACCTAACAGCCGACGTTGCCTGTTGGGCCTCCTCGAATAATTAATTCCCCAAAACTTCCTCCACGAAGAGGCCATTTTCCCCAATGAGATCAATCGTCTATAGCCTCACGATCCTGCTTTTTTGGCCGATTTATGCAAAAACACCCATTTAATGTTCAAGACTGAAGGAGTTCATGATGGCTGAAAAAGTGACGAAAGAACAGCGGCGATCTAGCCATGGTATGTCCCGGCCCGGATTGGGAGAATTTTCTGGCCCGGGTTATGACTATAAACCGGGGCCCTTATCCTTAACTGAAATCAGTGGCGGCTCTGGTAGATTAGTATTGGCGGGGTACAGTAACAAAGTTGGAGGACAAGGCGGATGCAGGGAATGTGGAGGGGTGGTCCGGGGGGCGGGGTCCGCAATTTGCGCCGCTGGCGGAATTTTTTCCGAATTTTGGGTGGACTGCCCGATTTTTTGATCCCCCCAACACTTGCCGACTGGAAACTTTAAGGAGAGGAATTTTTTAGCAAATTAGAGAGGTTGAATATTTATAAAAATACTTACGTCTTTATTTTGAAATGGATACAAAAATTTCCACAGAAATATGTTAAACTAAGAAGTATACAATATTTTTTTTACCTATTAATTTGGTGAATCAATATTCATGAAATTTTATTTTGCTAAATCGGTATGTGGCCCAGCTCACCCATCTGGGCAGCGACCCATCCCATCGGGTTTTGCCCGCGACCCCGTCGGCCCAATCCGGGCCTGGGTATGTCTGGGAGCCAACCTCTGCACTCACGTCCTTGTTCTCTTGGCCGAATTAGGTAAAAATACATCTTTAAATGGAGACTGACAAACTTCGGAACAGTAGTTGAAGAGGATCCAGCAATGGTGGGTATCCTCTACTATTGAACTCGGTGCCAGTTACCTCCACTCCATCTCTAAAATTTTGTCGAACAAAATCATAAACCACTCAAATTAGTGTCTAAAATAGGAATTCTTAGAAAAATGCGGAATATCCATGCAGTTTCTTGTTTCCCCCCCTTTACTGTGACGGTAATAGTAATAAACCGTCTAGGTGGAAGGGAGCAACTAGGGAAAAGGACCATGCACAGCTTAATCGTACTGTATGCATGGCGTGCGCTCAAGAAAATAGTGCGAAGCAATTAAATTATTATCTTGGGATCGGGACGTTTTCCATCAACTTAGTTGAGTGAGTAATTTTGTGCAGATGCTATTGTGCTGTGTTTCGTACTAGTAAAAGTCTAGTAAAATGAAGATTTATTTCTAAACCATCCATGTTTCTAACTGACGATTTGAAACACAAAATGCTAGCTAGAAAGTGGGCGAAGTATCCAAGTGGACTTGCAACTCGTGGCTCCATCTGTTAAAAACGATATCTTGACTTGACCTAACTATTCTAAACTAACTATTTCTAAATATTTTTAGTAGAATGACTTTTTGGAGCAAAAATTAAGTGGCAAGTTAGGGGCGCTGGGAAAATACGGTCGATGGCCGTTGATAGTGTTACGAGCGGCGATCTCGTACATATAGGTAAACACTCGATGTTTCTGGATCTTTCCACCATTAGATCGCAGTGTAAAAGTCTGGAGCGATCTCGTGCATTCCAGAGCGTTCGTGTATGTGAAACCCAATGGAGACTCGAACGTTCGATCAAGGCACATCAGTCTACTTTGGCGGAGGCGCAGATTCCAGAACACATGGAAAGCATACGGGTAACGTGTGCGATTATTCAGGAATGATCTAGAAACCACATATGCCAGACCACCATGGAATTTGCTGGAAGCAGACAGAGGGTTCGGGAACACCATTCGGAGGCCTTATATAAGGCATCAGCCGGCAGCTCGCGGCAGTATTGAATAAGAAGGCGAAGTGAATAGCGAGTGACAACAAGCGAAATACCTGCGATATACTTCCAAGCGTGAATAATTGTTGGCGTTATTTATTGTAGTAGTACGCAGAAATAAACAGTGTTTGTTTAAAAACAATCGTCTCAATTATATTCGAACCCGTACGCAAAATATCGTAACAATAGTTTCGCTCCAAAACTTTGCAGGTGCTATCAGCCGTAGCTGTAGCTGTAGCCCCACAACTTGTCACTTTATTTTTGCCCCACAAAGTCATTCTACTGAAAATAGAAAGTGTATGGGATATAGATGAGTAGATGGTTAGTTTTATGGTTTTTAAAGTAAAGAGTCATCGAATAAATAAATGTCTCCTCAAAGTGCGCCTCGGTCTCCTTGTAGTTTTTCCGCCAGATTTTCAGGAATCATAGGCGACTTGAGGAGAAATTTTTTGAATCACTTGTTATGACGCCTTTCTATCATTAAATACTTGATTGATTCTTCTATAATTCAATAAGTTTCAATGCCTCTATATCGGAAGTCCATATCGATATGAAGAGCAGGGAAGTCAAAGTTCACCTACATCAAATTCGTCAATATATATATATATATATATATATATATATATATATATATATATAAAGAATTTATTCAAATAAAATAAATTAACACCTTTCTATATAAAATAGATTACCCAAGACAAAGGATACCGCATCATAGTGAATTTTCTAATTAAGTTAAATAAGTAATTTGATGAGTTGGAATTTATACATAGAGTTAAATTTTAAATTGAGAACACATGGTGTTTGAAAGTTCTGATGGAATCCTTGAGTGCGGATAATGCGATATCCTTTGCCCATCTGGTCGATACATCAAATAACTGACAGAAATTTGTGATAAAAAATTTGGGAATGGTTCCCCGAGCTCCTATAAGGTACCCGAACACCTGAATACTATCTATATTGTACCCTATAATTTGCAAAAAGAGTTCACCTGCTCCGGCAACTCTTTTAGTCGGTGAGCGCTAATTTTTTAAAAGGGGGTTCGGAGATGGAATACTCACAAACTTCAACTTATACAGGCGCCAACCGCTTCCAGCACATCACAGTCAAGAAGAAACAGCAGAAAAACGGTATTCCGATATTTTGACTATAGTTATTACAGATTTTAAATTGAAGTGAAAGAAAGAAAGAAAAGTTAATTTAAAACGAATAAAAATGTCTATTGTTCTCTAAACGAATATGTACAGATGAAATGTGTGAATGTTTTAGGAAAGATAGTAATTAAAAGAGTGATTAAATATTCAAGTTATGTGGTTTGAGAAAAAAAAAAAAAAGAGAAAGATATGTTTTGAAAGTACAGGTAAAATATGCAAGAAAGACAAAGAATTGAAATGTACCAATTCTCTTCTCAATACTGGTGGTAAGTTCGACGTTCAAACGCTAATAATCAAGGTACCCTTTATACAACAAATACAAAATGAAAAAACGGTGTGTCGTGGGGGAGCTACCTAAATTCTGCAGAATTTATTGTATACCAGCGACTCTGGTTCACGAAGTTCAACCGAATAATACGAGGAAATGGGCACGCTTAATTGATAGGTCTTACTCATATCTCCCTGTTGACCAGGATCGAAGAAGGGATGTACATTTGTCCTGAAGAAATATTCGCATCAAGGTGAGTAGAGATGATCGGCATCGGCATCAGCAATGAAGTTCTTGGATGGTATTTCACGGGTAGATCCCGTTGTACATGGCAATGACACTAATGACAGCATAAAGTTGAGATAAAGATGAGTAGAGATGAATAAAGTTGGTTTAAAGTTGACTAAAGTTGGTTTGAGTTGAATAAAGATGAGGAAAGTTGAATAAAGTTGGTTAAAGTTGAATAGAGATGAGCATCGTTGAATAAAGTTGACTAAAGTTGAATAGAGATGAGCAGGGATGATGATTCAGGTTGCAGAAGAAGTTATCTGTGATTTTTGCAGATGATTAACGCCGGAAAAATACATGATGGAGCGTAGATATAAGTCGTAAAGAAATGGTACGTAGTAAAACGAATCGTAGATACGATCGCACGCAAAATAAACGGAGACAGGGTTTCGCGCGGAGTGTACCGATTTACTGAATTTTGGCTTGGTGTCACAGTGACAAGAAGGCTAAAATTCATTAAATCAGTACACTCCGCGCGAAACACTGTCTCCGTTTATTTTGCGTGCGATCGTACGTCCAAAAATAAAGGTAAAGGGTCTATAAAAAATGTGAAAACGAATAAGTTACCGGTTCTCTAGATTGAAAATTCCTACTCACCAGCTAAGAGTACTTCTTCCTGATTTTCACAAAATAATTCTTCAGCCTTTCTAGCAACCTTAGGTTGTATTAAAAAAAATGGCTATCAGGATTTTAGCTTTCAGATCCTCTTTACATGCTGACCCTTTGACGGTTCGAAACGGAAAAGACGGAATTTTTAAACAAACTATCCGAGGAAAAAGAAAGACCTGATAACTTTTTGTTCAAAGCGATAAACGCGGCTGAGGAATTAAATTGTGCGCGTGCATACACATGCTGCCGCTCTATTAACTTTACCTACATTTCCTTAAAACTGTTTGAATTGAAAGATTGAATAATGAGAAATTTGAATGAATGAATGAATTAATGAATCAATGTAAATTATGCAAGTGATTTAAACTAAATAAAAAAATAAATTGAGAGACTTGACACAAACTTGAATATTATTATCACCTTAACAAAAATATTGACTGGAGAAATTCGAAAATGGTACAATATCATATTTTGTTTTAAAATAAGATATAGTCGGTTCATAAATGGTTCGCTTTTCAACATGGACAGCTTCAGGATGGAATATCGTTTTTTTTTTAGCAGAACAATTTACAAAAAAAATCGTCTTCCTGTTCTGTTTATGCATCAGCAAAACTTTGGTTTAATTAATTACCCGTCAATTACAGCGGCGAAGCAAATGACACCCTCTGACATAATACGTAAAGTGGTAGGCAAAAAGGAAGTTGACTGAATCAATAACTTTCCCTTTATTTACCGTCCCCTGGAACTTTCCTCTGAATTAACACGGTATTTTTTTGCCCGGCGAGAGGCGTATAAATTTGCATCGTGAAACCAAAAGCCATGAGCAGGAGGAAAACAAATTCTGCGGGACTAATTACGGTAATTGTTTGTGCTTGTGTGCGAGATTTCATCGGTAGGTGGGCAATTTGAAAGAGGGAAGTAATAAAGTCGGTGTATTCGGACGCGGGGCCCAGTGAGTCACCGTCGCGGAATCGATGTTTTACGGGCTCTTATAACAGCAAAATAAAACCAGACAGGCAGACATTCTGGATGGGTGGAAAGTAAAATTGCGTTTTACTGATTGTATAAAACTTGCGCGCGGATCTTACAATCAAGTTCAGGATATTTTTAGAAACTATGTAACTATGTAGCACTTTTATTATTAGTTTTAAGTGAATCCGACTGGGGGGAATAAATAGCGCGTTATTCTATTTATTGCTTCACGGCTTCGGATGCCTACATTTCAAATAGATAATGAGAATGGAGGAGAGAACAAACAGGCGGTAAAAATACCGGAGAGATAAAAATTTCAGAGTGAGGACAGAAATGAACCGATTTGTTTTGATATTATGCAACACTGGTTCAGCTCCAAGTACCAGAGGATGGATGAGATGCAATGAGAAGTCTTATTGACAATTTTTATTATAGCCAAAGCCAAGTAGCTAATTATGCAATAAAAATATTATGAAAGAAATTATTGGTGGCTCGTGAGTTCATTGAACTTCTCTGGGCGAGTCGTTAATTCCTTGTTATGTACCATCCACAAAATTTGTAATCATGAGTGGCTTTGAGAACGGAAGAGAAAATGTCTTCGCTTAATTCCGCTAATTTTCAACTGCCATCATTGCGATATGGTTTTTGACGTTCGTAATCCAATCACGAGTCCAATCATATCGAAAAGACCTAATGCCATCGCCACAAATGTTTGAAAATGGAAGCACCTTTCTGCCTGATCCAGCCAAAAAGCCGCTCAAAGGTCAGTTGAATTTATGGGTGAACAGAGGAAAAGCGAACGTACCAAAACCTCTGCAGTCGCACCCATTGATTTTGGCCCTCTATGACCTTGTGCGACTTCAAAGTTCCATTCGATTCGATATTTTCCATTATTATCCCTTGTATTTGAAGTCTACAGCTCGTATCGTCTGTTGTAAGTGTGATCCTTCTTGAGGGTGATACTAGTATCCCTGATTCCGTAGTAAGGTCACAGTCACGACATAATGAGACAAACAAGGCGTACAAACTGGTGTGCGACACAAACAGTTTGACGTGAGTGCGAGCGAGAAGAAAAATCCCCATCTCGCTCGCACTCACGTCAAACTGTTTCTGTCGCACACCAGTTTGTACATATTTTTTGCCCCATTATGTCGTAACACTCGCAACCTTACTAAGGATCTAGTGTCTTAGTCTTAAGGTGCCCATTCACTAAGGAACCCGGTTGGCCAACCCGGTTGGTCCGTGTTGGCTGTCAGGTTGACGCGTTTTATTGCTTTGCCCACACACTGGCGAACCGTGTTGGCGAACTGGGTTGGCGAGCGCAGTTCTTTGGATAGTTGATGAAGACGAAGTCATGAACGGATCAAAAAGAAAATTACTGGCGCTATGTGTTGTACAGCAAACCATTGAACAAAACAAAAGTGGGTAAAAAAAGTCTACACGCAAAATTGTATTTCTTCAAGAAACGCAACATCGGTCTAACGACTCAAAAATTAGTCGAAAAAAGGTAATTTATTTTCAACTTTGAAGAGCTATATCCTTAAGTAGTAACGTATAGACAATACAAATAGAGAAGACCATATGTTATCACCACCGTCGTCACGGATATTGGGGCATCAAAAATCAGCCAACCTTTTTTTGAATGATGGACTCACCTGGTTCCTACGCAACCGTAAAAATCCGTGACGAGATGTGTCTTTTCTATTTGTATTGTCTATACTTACGTTCGTTACTTTTACAAATATGGTTCCCAGAGTGAATCTTCACCTTCTTAGATCCTCTATCGACCCTTGAATTTAGGCGGTTAAATCTTAAACGTCCTGTATACACCTATAGGTAGGTACCAGAAATAAGTTCAAAAACGGTTTATGACCGTTAGGTACCTACTTCGGCGTCTGCCTACTTACCTACCTGCCTGCCTGTGTCCACTTACCTACTCACGTATCTACCTACCCACCCCCACCCAACTACTCACCTCCACCTACGCACCTACCTACCCACCCCCACCCAACTACCCACCTCCACCTACGCACCTACCTAATTACCTACCTACTTACCTACCTACATCGACGTAAAAATGCATCTGAATACAGATTACAAATCAGGCGTAGAATCGTGAATTTTTGAGGGTTTTCTCTTTTCTCATACATAGCTTTTCATCCTGAATCCACAAGACGCGAGAAACTATCAGTGCTGCAAAAAGGAAATGGTTCCTAACTCTACACATTATTTCTTGATGAATTATTGAGCCTTGCGTTTGCCCCCGCCCCCCGCCCCTCTCCCCGCATCTTGCCGCCTTGATGTGTAACGCGACTGTAATGTAGTAAAAACAAAGGAAATCAAGTAGGTACCTACCTACTGTGAATTTCTGATTTCTTGGATTGAATCAAGGTATCCTGTATCACATGTACCTACCTATATATCATACACTGACATGAATAAAATGTCATTCCCTCGCAGATATTCTTTTTCATAACCGTATCAAAAAGACAAAGTATCTAATCTACTTCGATGATAATTGATCACTTATGTCTAATTAATATCAATATTCCATCAAATAATTCAAATACCGTGATTAGCCGTAGTAACTATCCCTGATGTTGGTGGTTATGTTGGCCAACTTACCCATTCACTGACGAACCCAACAACGAACCCAACCGCGTTTTCAAGCTCGCTGGAAAACCGGCCAACTTGGTTGGGTTGGTGTTGGCGCCAACCACACACTAGCCAACATCCGGCGAACCCAACCGGGTTGGCCAACCGGGTTCCCTAGTGAATGGGCACCTTTAGGTAATACAATATGGAACCGCCATCTAGATCAATTACTGCCCTGTCAAAACAATGTTAGTGTTATGGTGATGTTGATGTCGATGTTGGGATGTTACATGTGAGATGTGTGATGGTGATGTTATGGCAATGTTAGGCAACCGAAGCGTTTGGATTTCGGGCAAAAAAGTGGGTGGTCCATCACATTCCACTCCACAACTATTGAGACTAACACTGGCAGATGATTAACATAACCTAGATTATATGGCAGTATTCGCACTTCACTCCCAAGTGTTGTTTTTCTTTCTGTTGTTTTTGAAATTCTTATTATTATTATCATTATTATTGTACTGCACCCAACAGGCAGAAGAGCCCAGTTAAAGGGTGAGGGATAGCAGAGAGAAATCCGGGGGGGGGGTACATACTCGGGTGTAAAAAAAACCTTCGTCTTCTTTATGTCGGATAGAGAACAGTTGAAGAGATCAATGATGCTCTCATAAGGATTTGACAATCATCTGATAGAGAGGAGATGCCACTAGGATGTTGGTTCTAGCCGTGGGAAGGTGGAATAAACAGATTGGCCACAGTGGAACGAGCCCTCATGAAACCATGCTGGTGAACAGTGATGGAGTGAGATAGAGACCATGCAAAATCGCTTCAAACACCTTGGAAAAATGGTTCAAAAGAGCAATGGGTCTGTGATTCGTGACCTCCGCCCTGTTACCCTTCTTGAATATGGTACACAGACAAGAAGTTGTCCACATTGAAGACTTTGACAAGACATTGAAGATTGAAGGAGAAATTGAGAGGGACGTTTCGAGAATCAAATTGAAATTCAAATTGAGAATCCTTTGAAGAGAATGGTCTTAAAAGGACCGGCAAGAATCCAGCGGCAATCTCTGGTTAAAAAAGCGGGTATCTGATCCGGACCTGCTGTGCAACTACATTTCAATTTCGCAGTAGCACGCATTATGTCATCTTGGTCGATTCGGTACTGGAGGCAGCGAAAGACTCAGAGAAGCAGTCAGCAAACGAATCGACTACCTGCTGCAAAATAGAAGTTGAACCGAGAGTTGAGCCCTCCCCAAACTTCATGACTGTTGGAATGCCATGACCCCCTTTCTTGGATTTCACAAATGACTAGAATTGTTTCGGATCCTGCCCGATGTTAGTCTCAACATTCCTTGAGTAAAGTTTTTTTTATTCAGATTTTTTTACCACAACTATGTAGTCTTTACAGACTAACCTATTAGTGGACAACGTCCCTTTAAAGGGACAGCGCCATTTGTTTTGATAACTTCAATAAATGGGGGCATATCAGAGCGCACGCCTCCGAATACCATTGTCCAGACTTGTCTAAAGTGTTTTCAGGGGTTGTTTGTTGTAAACAAGTGTATCTGGTGTTTCAGCAATAAAATGGATTCTGAACTTCATTCCTCGCAACGTGGAGGCTAAGTATCTTGCTTTATAGGATAATTGCATGCTATTTTTGGTGGTGTTTTCACATAAATTACTTGAAAATAACTATAGTGGATAGATTCGATTGATTGGACGGTTATTCAGACGTTCATTTTTCACAAAATATTAGGAATAATGTGATGTCCCTTATAAGGGACGCCGCCCACTGTGACTACTATTCGAAGTCTACATTTTTGCAGGTTGACACTCGCATAACTGTTGGACATTATATATGATGACGATGTGGTACCTCCTGATCAAGTTTTTATTCTGCCACCTATTGATAGTGGTCATTTCGACGATGAACATGTTTGAAATATCAACCACTTACCCGCGGTATTTTGAATCAGCCTTGTGAAATTGATGAACAAAGAAGAAGAAAAAGATGATTATGACGATGACTATGGCAATGAAGACTTATTGCCATAATCTGAGCTACAAGGGCGCCTAGAAGCTAGCCTAACAATAGAATCGGAATACATATTTTTCCTATCGTCCCCTGGTTTTTCTTTTTGTAACTTTGGAAGTCCCAGATAATGACATACGCATAGAGTGTGATCCCAAACTACCATCTTTGGACCAGCTCTGATGCCTCTACTCTAGTCTCCAGTTGAATATTTCAAACTTTTCTTGATGAAGAGCTGCTCAGCTTGATTATTGAGAGAATAACAGATATGCTCAATAAAGAAACGTCAACTAGGACTTGACTCTAAATGAGTTATATGTATTTTAGGAATTTTCCTGTATGGAAAATATCCAAACAGAAGGCTGTTTTGGTCCAGCGAAGATGACGTCCAGAAAATAGTGCAAAACAGCATGTGGCTAGAAAAATTTGATTTTTTTTTAATATATTCATTTCAATTCAGAGAGGATTGGCTTTACAAAACTAGGCCCCTCATTGAGAAGCTCAACAAGAATTTTAAAGAACATGGAGGTTGGAGCGGTTGCACCCCAAGCAGTGCTTCAAGGATAATTATTGAGGGCCAAATAAATTATTGCTGTTACCCCGTATATTATAACTGATATTATTCAATAAATATTCTGCTTCATTCTACAGTTGTATATTTATTTTACTTGCCACTAACTTGATCCACAATGAGCAGCGCCCCTTATAAGGGACGCCCAAAATACAAAAAACCTATGACTTGATTTTCAAAATTTTGCCTCTGCTTTGTTTCTTCAAGACTCTCTCACCTAAATATGATAGAAAAACATATATTTTTTGAAAAAAATAACTTTGCTCACTAATAGGCTAACTAGCAGTTTCATTATAATAAGTTGAAAAGTCATTTTCAGGAATCGTCACCCACTGGTTCTGTATCTCTCAACTCTCAACTCTTAGCCCAGGCGCCAGGGAAAACAATAAGGAAATAATTGTTTCCTGGCTGGAAACTAGCTTAAAACGATCTGTGTAGCTTAAGTTTTGACATACTAGTTTCCCCCCTTTCGGAAATGTCGGCGTCATGTCGCCATCATCAACAAAAGTGCACCGGCGTGGTTTTTGCCGAATATCTTAATTTTGGGTCATCTGACAGCAAAAGATGTGAGGGGTCATTTTGAAGCCTATGAAATTCCCTACAGTTTGGTTTTTCAATCAATTTTTTGCAACCTATGGTCTTTGAGATAGAGCTTCTGGAAGCGAGAGTCATTGTCGTGAAAGCTCCATGGCCACTTGACTCGAAAAACTGAAATGTCGATGTGACAAAAAAATTCAAAATGAGATTTCTTGAGAATCCTTCATGCTATATGAATTTCTTATCTTCTGATTCTCTACAGTAACATTACCATGTGTTGTCATCAACACTAACACTAACAATGGCCGCTTTCATAAGACGGGAGCAGCTACCGCTACGCTCCTTCGGAACTGTTGGCGTCTTACGAACGCATTGTTGGAAGTAGCGGTGACTGGCGGTGACACATCCAGCGCCGCGTCAAGAATAGCCAAAAATATAATCTGGTCTTGGAGAACTTCACCCAGTGCTATAGCTCGATGGTCTATATTTAACAAGCGATTCACATTAGCTGAGAAAAAACTTATAATCTTCAAAAATTCAAAACAGCACGCAAGGTAAACAGCACCGAGCAACACTCTTGAACCCATAAAATGTCAGAATGGCACTTGCGAACATCAAAATTTAACGTTTCTCTCATTCTTCCACCTCCCACTCCTATCGCTCACTATGCTACCAAAATGTAGCGAACTTCCGAGCCGCTACAAAACATGGCCGTCCGCTCCGAGCGGAGCGGAAAAGTAGCGCACCGTTCACAGGACAAATCGGTAACAGTTCCACAACTGTTGTGACTTATGAATGCGGCCATTATTTTGAAAGGTCGGCTAGGCATTTCCATTGACGTCACGTCACAGCAGTGATGCCAGTTGTTCAGAATTGTCCGCCAAATTTGAACCAAATAGTGTTAGGGGGACAACCGAACTACTGGGTTTCTGTTTCTGTTCTATAGTTCCAGTTTCTGCAACATTTTCTTCGGCTAACTTTTTGAGTTTGAGTTTGAAACTTTTGTATCAAGTTCAAAACAATGTCATTAATGCGCATGCAAAATAAGTTCTTGTGGAAAAGTGTTCTTTTTGTGATAAAGCAAGCCAAACATGTTAGGTTGCCTGCACAGGGTATTGGTGGAAATTTATATTTTCCAACAAAATAAGGCATGGACAACGCCACCAAATTTCACCTGAAACTTGAGGGTTTTCATTTCTGACATTGCTGGAGTGATATGTTTTGTGAGGAGCTAGGTATCTACCTACTTCTTGGAGTATGGGTTCAGGGCCGGCGTTACAGTTTTTGGTGCCCAAGGCAAAGTTCTCTATTGCGCCCCTTTTATGAATAAAAAAAATAGCATCTCAAGCGATTTTTTTTTAAATTATAACAGTAGTTGTTGATACTAATTGAAAATTGCACAAATTGTGAGTGAAAAGGCGCCGCAGCCAAATTTTTTTCGAGATATTCGAGAGATAAAGGGCGCTCAGGCGCCCCCTCAAAGTTTAGCGCCTGAGACGGTCGCCTCGCTCGCCACACCCTAACGCCGGGCCTGGTTTTTCGATCATTCAAATACTTGAGGCCCCTATTATTATTCATCAAGGTTTTATTGTCTTTAGGAAAAAATATTTCCTCTACAACGAGCTTATCCGTACAATAATAAATATAAAACATTCCAAAAAGAGACAGCATACTGCTAAATTCAATACATGTCAGATCACAAAGAAAAACAGCGTTAGTGCCTAATGCAACAAAATAACAATTACCAATCTCGAACAACTATTACATAAGCAAAATAAACAATTATTAGTTTCCAATCCCACAATAACCACAAGACCCTCGATTACAACATGTTACTCATTCAAAGCAAATGCTCTAAGTTTGATTGAACCCACTAAAAAGTTATAAAGAGATTTTTTTTTTGAATGGAAGTCGAATTCAAAATAGTTTTTTAACTAGTTTTTTTAGTTAGTTTTTTTTTTAGTTCAAACTAATAGTTTTCCTTTATGTTTTATATTTCAAAAGTGCAAGAATGTCTTCACTTTGGTTGTAGCATATGGACTGACGCAAAATATGGCAGTTTTACTAAAACGTTCGGCTACCGAATATGTCTTTGGCCACCGAAGCCCTCCTTGCTCCATGAGAGAAATTGTACCCCTGATTCAATGACGTTGAATTTTCCGCTACAACTCGATCGTGTCAAGATCTATTTCTCAAAAATAGAAAGATTTCTTGTTTCATTCAGGATTCTGGCTGCCAAATGCAGCAAGAAATGCAGTTCTAACTGCGGCATTTACTAAAGCTAGATACAGACTATGCGTGATTCGTGATTCGCGATGCGTCAGTTCGTACTGATTCGTTGATGCAACGCACGGACTGTCCACACTATGCGACGGCTCGCGATTCGCAATCGCAAGTATGGTTCCAGGTTTGTCGCCGACTGGCGAGTAGAGGTGATAGCTTGCCAGTAGTAGCGTAGTGGCTCGAAGCAGTCGTGGGTTGACGGTTTAAAGACGACACGTGGTGCAAAATATCGTCCCTTGCCAGGCAAAGCAACGTAAGCGCCATTTTGGTAAAAATGAGTTTTTGATCTTGTTGGAAAGGTCTCACTGAGCCGCGTCGAATAAGTGAACCATCACTAGCACTAAAATATACTTAATTAGTCATTGCATAACATGAAACATGCAAAAATATCAACACGATTTTTTGTCTCTCCTGCAAAGTTGCTAAAATGTCGCTAACGTTGCTTTGCCTGGCAAGGGACGATATGAACTCTGAGTCTTTGGATTTGCTATACTAAGCAATGGCTACGTATAGCTTCATAGTGATTGCCTCTGGTAATAAGAAAAGGCGTCAAACTAGACGATGGTGCTCAACTTCTTTTTATAAAAGTCGCCAAAGGTACCTATGTGCATTATCATGATAGTTTATGTTCAAAAGTTGTTGACTGCTGTATCGCCTTTATGTACCTATACAGATACAGCGGTTCGGACATGATGGCAGAAATGTTGAAAGAGCCATCTGGGAACTTTGAGAACTAATGTCGCATGAGCTGTGAAGATTTCGAGTTTCTTTTGAACAGCACAAATCGCTACATAGCAAGACAAAATACTCACCTGGGACCCCCTATACCAGCTAAGGAGAGATCGGCTGTAACTTTGAGATTTTTGGTCACAGGGGATTCTCACCAAAGTTTGAGCTTCGTCTTCAAGATTTCTCCGCAAATGAAATCAGAAATAATATTGGAGGTGTGCCAAGCACCTGTGTACTGAAGGAATATGTAAAGATATGTATAGCGATACAAAGCTTCATTATTATTGGTGCCTTAAAACTTACGTCATAAAGTACATGATCTTAACCCCGTAGGTCTAATGTGCGTTGATAAGGTTGTTAAAAATTTCTTTGTCTTACATGTCAGACCGGGGGCTTTAGGCTGGTATAGGCTTGTCAATTTTCGAAAAATGTCAAAAATTTATGTCATAAGGTACATGAATCAAACCAACAGGCTTTTGTGTGGGAACATCCCCTTAATCAAAAATCGGGTCATAAGACAAAATTTTTGGGGGCTCTCGGTCCATGAGACAAGTTTGAAATTTTCAAAAAAGGCCAAAATTCTCCTCCTCCTGGAGACTTCTTCTTTGGCATAATTTTAGGAATGAAAAACGATTCTCACATGATTTTTTACGCGGGTTTCGAATCTGTCCACAAAAATTTTTAATGCTACATCGCTCACAGGGTGCAACATCGATTTTTTTTTTCACAAATCGTACACCTTGTATTTCAACATGGAATCGATTCCGTTTTTCATCCTGATTACAAATATATCACACTGGGTGGGTTAGTCAACAAAACGCCTGTGAAAAAATTGATGAATTTTGGTCCTTTTTTGAAAATTTCAAACTTGTCATATGGACCGAAATATATTCTTTAAGACATCAACAGAAGGTGGGTACGTATTCTAGTGAAAAGTTTCAAGAAGTAGGTGTGTAGGACGTAGGTATAACGTCGGAAAATCGAATCAGTTCAAAGATCGTGTTGCCAATCTTCAGTCGTATGTTCCATCTGGCCCCGAGGAGTACCGTCAGAGGAATTATCAGATGCCTGAAATGCATTCGAGAATATATTGTTGCGGAACGTTGAAATACAGTATTGGAGGAGTAGGCCATACTTGATGTTGCTGACTTTAAGGAATAAGCCACACTTGATCTTGCATAGTTATTATCTTGATACGATAATTGTTATTGTTGTGGATTAATTATTATATCAAAGAGAACTCCATTTATTTCATGCCTCTGCCTCTTGTTCATCTTCCTGATCTTTGTAACCACTAACTCGCCATAAATGGTACATTCATCTCTGATAGTTGACGAACTTCTCTGTGAAATATCTTTCCTGATAGATATCCGCCAACCGATGGTACGCTGCGATGATATATTTATTATTATCATCTGAAGGATGTCTCTCTATTTTTTTGAATCTTGACGGATTTTGTTTTAGGATCGCTGCTCCGGAGCACGTGGTTGTGTGGCTGGAATGCTTTCTGTTTCTTCTGCATTACTTCCTGAGATTTCTTCGACGATATCTGGCGTTTCTGAAAAAAAGTGATTTTTTTTTATTGATAGTAACAGTTTAACGTAACAGTAACAGTAATTTTATTGTCTTTGAGAAGCATACAACATGTGTGAAACAGGGTCAAAATGTCAAAACCTTAGGAAAGAACCTATTTCTGTGCACAGAGATACTCTTGTCTCTCCTAACGTATCCTGGCAAAACTCTGTTTGCCTCAATTAATTTCCGCGATAAAAGAAAACAACAAATGGGGCACCTCAAAAAACTTGATTCCGTAAAGGTTATACTCGAGGATATACGTCACCAAATACAGGAAATACGCTAGAGTCGCAGACGTTCCGGGCCAGGACAGTGGTTGCACGGTGAAACGCCGCTTGAAGAGAAGAAGAGGACGGTGGAAATTGATGTAAGTTGGCGGGTTGCAGTGCAGAAATCACCATCATGTGCAACGTACGGCACCTATGATAAGTATTAGGTATTTTGAAATTACTGGTGAGGATTGCCGTATGCTCGGCCGTATGTGTCAAATTATTTATTTCAAGTAAGCATTTTTTTTTATTGTGGCAATGCGGCATTTTACGAAGTGGTTGACTAACCATCAAACAATACCATTGAGGAAAAAAAGTGCTGTGAAATATCAATATTTAACTAGAATGTGACGGTTCAAAGAACTCCAAATTTCAAATGGCTCTCCTGTAAAATCGGTTTCACTGCACGTATGTTATTCTTATTCTGCCTGACGGAAGTATATGAAAGTATCTACTTATGATCCTTTTTGTTTGAATAATAAGATATTGACATTTGTTTTGAAAATAAAAACAATGCTCATTACTTGAATCAAAGATTCGGTTTGTCACAGCTCAGCTAGTATAGGTAGGTAGATATGTAATATTATTATCTGTGTGGTATTGAGAAATACGTATTTTGTTTCCCCCTTTTGCACAATCTCTTTTACATGATCTAATAATCCGCGAAAGTAATTAATCAACCATTTATACTCTCTGTTTGTCGAAACACACAGCGACGAAACATCCCATTTTGCTCACACGGAGGCCGAGGCGGGTTGGTGGAAGCAGTGTAAATTTGCAAGTGAAAATAACAAGTCGGCGGCAAGTTTTGGGCAGGGCGCAGGGCGGCAGGGAGACGGTAGGTAAATTTGGATTCGGCGTCGCCGGCGCCGGGCTGCTGGTGTCATTTCGTATTCCATGCATAGGTGTATCATCATCATAATTCACAAGATGATCAAAGTTCTGAGAGAATTTCCGTATCCTTAAGATGAGATTATCAACCCCCACACAGGTTGAATATAATCCACAATGTCAACACGCCTCAAATTTGATGAGTTTTGTTACAATACCACGTGAAGCCGCCTCTGGAATACCCGATGAGAGCGCATCGTCGCGGTGGCTATGGCCAATTCTGAGGCGTAACTGCGACAGCTAATTTGACTCCGGGAATTTACCAAACACAATTTAATAAGGGCACGAAATACATGGGAAGTATACCGTAGCGCGCCATGTCATCGAAATATGGCAAAGACGACGCTCCGACAATTTCCAGACGCTGAAGGACTTTGCGCAAAAAGCAGACGACTTTTAGATTTCACCGTTCATCGCAGATGAAAGGTAACTATGGCACCTAGTTATCAAACAAATAAATCCATTTTTTACATTCTCGGATTCCTCGTATGCTGAAACGTGGAGATCCGTTCAAAATAAAATATTTAGCATATGTATTTACATAGGGAGGCGAAAAACGAAAAATGCTTAATTACTACCAAGGAGAGTTGGCTCAGTAATGGCCCCCGGACTTTTGAGGCCCTGGTTAAGAAAAATTATGACAAACAAACAGTATAATAAAAATCCTTCACTGAGTAGGTTATAAGACAAAGAAAAAGGACAAACAAAAGGGAAAATCTGATGAAATTGATAATACAGTTTCAAAATACAAGTTTAAAGTTCTGTACGCTTTTACTTGCTCAAAACTCGGTAACGGTACTCGACGTTCCGACGTCGTAGATTATAGACGTTCACGTTCGCACTGCGGTATTGTGCCGCTTCTAGCTTCTCACGGACCTCACGGTAGATGTCCGCCGTCTTACCAAGAAATTTGGTCCCAACTCAACGTTTCGACCGTAGAAATCTCCTCTGCACGGAGTTTCTCGCCCGAAATTGAAGTACGCTGGAGTATACCCGGTGCTCTCGTTTACGGCAGTCCGCATGGCGTGAAGAATTGGGCAGATGCTCGTCCCACTTTTTGTGGTCGTCCTTCATGTACGAGCGGATTGCAGTACCATCAATCGTCCGATTATATCGCTCGACGGGATTGACCTGCGGGTGGTATCGAGCGGTGTACCAAAGCTTCTGGACGCAAAAGTCGTCGCACATCTTCTTAAAGTTTTTCCTGATAAACTGTACGCCATTGTCGCAGATAACGTACTGAGGAGTACCATAGAGCAAGAAGACCTCGTTCTTTGCTATTTCCGCCACCGTGGAGGGAATTGCTTGGCGCATAGAATTGCTTGGCAACCACGTATTTGGTAAACAAATCTGTCACCACCAACAGGTAACAGAAGCCGCGTTACGATCTGGACAGAGGACCCACAATGTCCACGGATACAACCTGCCAAGGCCACATCACCTTTCCACCGCAACCCGTAAGGCCCGCTGCGCTCTGGTTGATTGCCTTTTGCACTCCGCAAACTTTGCACTTCCGGACGAAGTATTTCACGTTGGTTCGCATTTTCGGCCAATAATGATTGACGGCAATCCTAGCGTAAGTCTTGAAAAAATTAAAGTGGGCACTAGTTGGCTCGTCATGCGCCGCAGAAAGTACTGTCTCTCGTCTCTCCTTCGGGACCAAGACTTTCCCATCAGGGATGTTGCTGCTCGACGGGAGTCTCGTCGGTACGAGTTTGTACACTCACTCGTTGCGAACCATCCATTAAGGGTAGTCGTCGGGACTCGCGAGTATATCTTTCTTCGTAGGTTCAGGTAGAAAAGATCGGCGACATCTTCGGCATCCACATGTAGCGAGATCTGGGCTACTTCCGAGTCGGGAACACAACGGGATAACGCATCAGGGACGACGTTCAACCGGCCCTTTCGATGTTCCAAGGTAAAGTCGAACTGTGAAAGGCGAACGCTCCATCTTGCGAGTCTTCCCGTTGGATCCTTCATCTGGAAGAGCCACAGAAGATATGCATGGTCTGTGATGACCTTGAATGAGGTGCCTTCGATGTACGACCTGAACTTGTCCACCGCGTGAAGAACGGCGAGGCACTCTCGTTCCGTTACGCTGTAGTTGGGCCGGAGCGGCAACTTTGGCCAACGTTCGGCTGGCGTACGCTTTTTCCCGTTCATCGCCATCTACCGTTTGAGTAAGTACGGCATCCAGTTCAGTGTTGGAAGCATCGCACTGCACTACAAACGGCAGGGCAAAGTCCGGATCCGACAAGATCGGCGTCGATATCAAGGCCTCCTTGATGCCCACGAGTGCCCTCTCTGCATTGTCGCTCCATGTGACGCCTTGGGCTTTCTTCCTCCCCTTGGTGAGGTCGTTGATTGGTGAAATCAGCGAGGAAAAATAGGGGATGAAGCGACGATACCAGGAGCACATTCCCTGGAAGCGCCTCAGTGGCGTTCCTGGGTCTAGGTTGGTTGACCATAGCCTGGATCTTTTGTGGGTCGGTCCGAAGTCCTTGGGAATCGACAACGAAACCCAAATAGTTAAGGTTCTGTCGGAAGAACTGGCACTTTTCAAAGTTAACGGTAAGGTTTGCCTTCTGGAGACGGTCGGCGACCTCGCGAAGAAGACCTACGTGCTCCTCAAAAGATGAGGAGGTGATGATGATATTATCAAGGTAGACGAAAATGTGTGGCTCAAGATCGGGATCAAAGACGGCGTCCATTAATGATTGTTGCGCCTGCGCTGCATTTACTAGCCCGAATGGGCGAACTCGGAAATGAAACAACCCTCTTCCCGGCAGGACGATAGCCGTTTTTCTTTCAAACCAGGGTCTAGTGGGATCTGCCAGAACGCGCTTCGCAAGTCGACAGAAGATAGAAACTTTGCGCTCCGCAGCATGGTCTAAATGCGGTCGACTCGAGGCAACTAAAAGCAATCGCGTTTGGCGACAGCGTTTAATTATCTACCGTCAAAGCAGAAACGAAATTGGCCACTTTTCTTTTTTACTTCAAGCACGGGTGAGGTCCACGAGCTATGGCTGACATCGACGACTCCAAGTTCGATCATTTTGTCAAGTTCTTTGTGCAAATGTTGGAGGACATAGGGAGGCATGAGATACTGGCGTTGGCGGATTAGTTGAAGATCACCAGTGTCGATACTGTAGACCAGCTTACTGGTTTGAGGAAGCTTTCCCTCTTGGTTGAGTATCTTATACAGTTGGATCTCTGATTTCGACTTCTACTGCTCTCAGTCAGATTGGCAAGGTTTTCTGTGAGTGGAGCTCTGGAACACTCGTTCAGACGGAAACTCGTCATAGAGAACGAGCAACTGGTTGATTTCGTCACAAGCTTTCCATTGGCCCTCCTCAAAGTTCAAACTCGTGCCTTTAATGCAGAAATTGCTGCCGAATATGAATGGTTGCTTGATCTTTGAAGAGACCAACGCTTTCAAAGCTCTGCAAATACTGTTAGCGCACAAGGGAAGGTGCTACATCTTGATTTTCAACTCTATTTTTAACTTGTTTGAGGTTTATCTTTCAACGAATTTTATTTGCATGTTAGGGTTTTGTTTAAGAATGTTTTAAGTGGCTCTACACCATGCCCAGTTGTGCTAGCTGCCGAATCAGCCGTAGTGAAGGTGTTATGCTACTGTGTGAATGTGTTTGCGGAGATTCTTACCACTGTGGCTGCGTAGATATTATAGATGCAGAGTATAAATTGTTGAGTAGTAAGAAAAACCAAGAATAAAATATCAAATTATAGACCAATCTCCCTCTTGAGTAACTTCATAAAGTTCTTCAAGACAGTGCTGCATTCCTTTCTCCATTCTCAAATCAGATTTGTTAGAGGACACGAAGTGAAGCCCTTGGAGCGCCGAGCGTCGATCGAGGAAAGGGAACGAGGTCCTTTCTCCACAGATGTTGGTGGGTTCGTGCCCTCGGATTGTGGTCACTTCGTCGGCGATGGTGTTGCTGGAGGTGCCACTCGGGTACCGAAGATGCCGCCTGGCGATCTTATGGCACGGCCTGTGGAGGGGACCAACGACCGGAAAGCCTCCAACAGTGATGCACGAACGTGTGTAGTTGGAAGATCTAACCTCAATCCGAGGAATTCCTTATGCAAGGTATGGTGTCAGGTGGAGTGGGTCTTGCTCCGATATGCGTGAGCGTAGAAGGGAGGTGACGGACTTTTTCGTCCTGAGTTGGCCCGTGCTCTTCGACCAGTCTCATCCAAGACTTACGGCGGTCTTGAAGGTGTCAGAAAGGCGTCGAACTGCAACTTAGGCTGCCTTTCTCTTAAATCCAGGACCCACACTTCAAGAATTGTCACCACTTACTCAATAGATAAGATTTCAAGTGAAGTATAATCTTATCAGTGCTCACAAAAAACTTTTCTTAACGTGTCAGGTAGGTAATGTCAAATCTACCTTTTGGAAGGAAAATGTACACAAAAAGGAAAACGACAGGATTTGTGAAATAAAATGACAAACAACTCAAAACAAAGAAAATTTTTGTGTAACATGCTGATGACATGGTAGCTAATTTAATGACATTTGTCACATGCCAAAAAAGCCTCGTGCCTTTTCGGGGCCACTTACAATTGGTCTGTCTTATTTATAAACACGGCCCGCCAGCTGATCAGAGGAGATAGGCCGGGGTTCTTTTTGGATGTTCGGGGGCGCCACAGTGTTGTGACCGTATTCTCAAAAAACAAATCTTAAGCACCAAGCAATGACTAATACAATACTGAAGATAGAGCAATGACTGAATTTTAAATACAAAGTTTATATACAAAAGGTAACGAAGATGAACAGGTGCCGGTTGGCTAATTCTACAACAAAGGAAATGGAAGAGATTGATTTGTCGAATAATATTGTCGAATAATACTGTCGAACAATGCCACAACAAAGTTTATGTCACGTTCGGAAAAGAAGCTCGGCTTCAGCACGAGCCGGAATTAAAGTGAACGTTATCTGTTCCAAAGCGTAGGTACCTGTCGTCCGGTTTTCAACAATACCAGATAACAATTCAAGCCGAGGTGAATCTAAAACGGCACGGTAGGTACCTAAGTTGAAAAGCCACCTCAGAGAGTGTTATCGGCTTCTTTTTCTTACGTTAACAATGTTACAGAAACAATAATAATTTTATGCATGAAACTTTGTGAATTTAATTCCGATATTTTCTAATCGCAATATTGATTACTGATTTTCAAGTCAAACTAGGACCTTTCGCTCTATAACATCTCCGTTAATTTCAAAGTCACCAACAACAAGGTACCACGAGACTGTCGGAGGCAAAACTACAGAATTTGTGTACGGATTTTGAAAGATAAAGAGTGATGTTAATTAAAACAAAGCGCATATACTATTGGCGAATGGTCGGAAATCGCAACAATTCAATTGCGAGCAGGCTGAATCTTTAATTTTACCTTTATTGTCCCCTGAAAACTGTTAATCTATTTTTATTCCGTCTCTCTCTAGAACGGTACTCGAGTAGTGTTCAGCCGAAATATCAACGTGAAAAAATTATTATCATTTACCTTCGCATTTTTCAATGAAACACATAGAGGGAAGATGAAGTAACACAATAGGCGAAATTTCGCCGCTTACTTGACTAAAACGCAAAGCTGTAAACACGGTGACGGCTTTCTGACGGCCGCGATCGACAATAATCTGTCTTACGCTGAGATTTCCAGAGTGCGAGCGATGGCTAGACTCGGTGTCGTAGAAGAGGGGGTCCACGCTAGTGCGACAGGATTCCCCGGGCGGTTTGAAAAATCTTGCACTCAAACCAAGACGGGTTCCTCGTTGGATCGTTCCCTTTCCAGGGAAGGAGTCGTTCGGGAAATTCCCTGTTGCGTAAATGCGACGATGTCGATGACGGTGACGTTGACGGCTTGCTGACAAAATCTCCAGACTTTGAAACGGGATGACAGGAAAATAGAGATGTCGGGAACTTGATCGTAGAAAACTCGTTATGTAGCAGAAAAACTGAGTGGTGGGTAAAAGAAGAAACCTCCAGGAGACAGACAGTTTTGTTTGATGCGCCAGGTGTGGTTGTACTTCTTTAGACGGCGAAACAATGCCTACCTCGGGTTCAATGCCCTAATGATCCAACGTTCGCCAAATAAACCCGCAAAACAGGCGGTTTCTGGCTTCGAATTGACACAATTTCGAAGACCACTCGAGAGGCAAAACGTGGATGTACAGCACACAACTAGGCGATAGGCGACAGCTTCGATGCGAGTTTTAAACTAAAAAAGGAAGAAGTAGCTACGTCGCTTCGTTTTATCAGATTCTCCCTACCGGCGCGCGGGGCTAGTTTCCATCTAAAGCCAATTGGAGAAAGGCACGCAGAACTCGCTTGCCGGAACGGCCACCGCAAGATGACGAAATTCCCCAAACTACCAGAAAACAAACGGCAGGACAGAATTGGACTGGCCCAATCGGTCCAGGTACCAAAAACAAACAGAAGCAGAAAACGACGCAACACATTTAAGTGACATCTTTGGTATCTCCAGTCTTGTACACTTCCACATGTTACCTTCGCGTTTTTCCAGTCCCTGATTACGGAGCCTGGGATATGCTCAGGACCTGTTGTTTGCTTGGCTGTTCTCTTCAGCAGAGCTCGCTGGATTTCTTCCTTAGTAAACTCGCCAATTGTTACGCGTCTATTCGAGTTTAGGGCAGGATCCGGACAGAAAGTTCCGCCCACATCCGTCGTGGTAAACACACAACTGAAGAAGTTCGCAAATGCATTGACGATCAACTGAGGCTCTGACAAATCTTCTTCCGCCTAGTGCATCATTCCGGGAATTCGGCCTCTTTGTTTTTTTTTTATTAAGCTTTCGATAGTTTTCAAATACTCATTGTAAGCGTCATAAACTTTAGATTTGCTCTAATGATTTTGAATCTTTTCCTGTGAAAAGGATTTCAGGTTTTCTTGAGTTTTTTTATGGTAGCCATGCTTCCTTGTCAGATTCTTCATGATTTTCTAAGAGAACCATTCAGGCTTTAGAGGGCATCAGGTGCCCAAAGGGCTGTTCCGATGATCTGAGTTGTTTTCTTATATCTGCATGGAGAGGAGAGCCTCTGTAAGTCCAGCAAGGCGAAAATTCCGGCAAGCTCTCGATAAATACGGCTCCTCCTCCAATTGTGCAGGTTTGTAGCTTATCCTCGCGTCGGAATCGTCAGAGGAACATTGTGTAAAAGTGGGTGATAATAAAAGCTGCCGGCTGCCGCTGCCTACAAGAGTAGTATTCTGTACATCCGTGATCTGAACGCAACACTTAAAAATAAAAATATGATACTAATGATTGTCTAGTTCTTCTGTTATGAGTGATGACCATTTAAATGAGATTATTTTTCTTGAACCACACAGCGCTGTCAGTCAGACGCACCTTAGAAATCACTCACTTGTCACTCCTGAAATAATAATAAATGCGTGCACTGCCATTTTCGGCAGTTTACACGGCCGAAAATAACATACTGGTACATTTCTACAATGCAAGGGCCAAGGAACACCCAGATAAAGGATTTGATTGGAAAAATTATTATTATAGCACATTGTTTTTTCACCATGCAACACGCGCTTGCACAACATAAAAGAAACCATCTCCGAATAAGGAGTGACCCGATGATCCTTGATTTATCCAGTCACCTATACCTTCTTGGCGAAACATATTATTCGTAATAGCTAGCTAATTTAGGTCTATTATGTTCTCGTTGAGATGCTTATCGGACTTTTTTTGCTTTTATTTATACAAAAGTGAAGTGCTTAAGCGCGGGTTTCAAAATTATTCGCTTCCGTAGGTAGGTATCTATATTGTCTTTGAAGATTTGCCATCAACTCATCAAACTACGAACTAGCACTCAGGTTTTTGACAGTCTAAAAAAAAAGTCGCATCTTGTTTCTTTTCCCGTAAATAAAAGACAACAGTTTTGTATAATTAAACACTTCGTTACTGACTGAGATCTGTGTCAGTTAAAATAAGCAGCATTTCGTTGTTGTTGAAGCATCTAAGTGATTGTTGACTGACATCTTGGATTGTTGACAATTGCATTTATGGTGGTATTATGTACGGGGGCGCCTTCAAGACGTCTGGCGACAATAATTCCAGCGATTCGAAACCCATTAAGTCTCTCAAATTCGTGTTGGGTAAAATTAATCCAATTGTCTACGTAATGCGATACAAAAGAAATTTAATTTGTGTTTCTTTGTCTTCGGCGCTGCTGCTGCTGTTCGGCTGGCCTGGCTGGCGCTCTGCGCCGGCGGAACAACATTTTATTATTGCACCAAAACCCGTAAAAGAACACAAGAAATGAACTCATGAAAGAATAAATAGTATTTCATGGCCATTTTCCGCCCAGCGTTCATTATGTTTTCTCGTGCAATTCACTTCCCAACAAAGTTAAATATTTTATTGAAGCAAAGCAATTCCATAATTGCCGAGGAATGGGCGAGATGCAAAGAGAGAAACACTTTATTTACCACTGGAACAGATATAAACAGAAACTTACGATTCGACTTTATTTGAATTTGTACTTAATTAGCTAATTGAATGGTTAGGAAGGAGCGGGCCTGGATGTACACGAAACTTGCAGGGAATTTTCTAATTAAAGATCCTCGCGCTTTTATTGCTTGCCGGTTCGTTCCGCAACGATCAAATTTCCAAAGCCGAAGAAGTGCAAGGCAAATCCGTGAACATTCATTTCGCGGAGGAAAAGGTTATTGCTGAATTTCTTGCTATACCTTACCTATACCTCTACACTCTACACGTATTTATATACCAACTTATACCTACCTATTCTGTAGCCCGCATTTTCTTTCAACTATAGATACCTACCTAGCTAACCGAGTTTTGTATGAAACAAGAATTGGTGTAGCCATCAGCAAATTGTGCATTTTCAGTATTTCCACCATTTTATTTCCTTTTTCGAAAACAAAATCGAAGCCGTCAACTCCTCAGATGCGACCCCTTAATGAAGCTTTAAGTTTCCTGATCGAACGCCACATCAAAGCTCGCTCTAACGCGGATACTAATTATGCCGTTACCCAGCGAGTACCGCATCCTTCCTTCCCATCATCATCATCATCATCACCATCATCAGTTTTCGGTCGAACACCAAGAAACGATTTAAGTTTGTCCAAGTCATCTTGTATTCCAAACATGTGTTGGAGTACGTAGAATCCAAAATAAATTATCGCGACCCGCACACTCTTTCGAACGCCGGGGTAGCCTAGCCAGCAGCAACTTTTCGCAATTATTTCCCTCCTCAACCTTGCGCTTGATTATAACAAACTGGAAGCTCTTCCACCGACCGACCTATGCATATTAATTTTGCCCGGTGCTCGTATCAACACTGTGAAATATCTGGGCGACGGCATTAGCGCGGAAGATGCAAAATTTGTAACGTTTCAGAAGTCTGAGGTACCTAATTCGTAGACTTTTTTTTTGTACCATATGGGGTTGTTCTCATACTGTTTATTCCGGCTAAAATCAAGGAACAAGATAACTATCGTGCACTAAAACATTGATTCATTAAGTGCAATGTGTCCCAGTACGAATTGGCGGATGAGCCGTCAGGGTAGGAGGTATAAACTATAAAGAGAAGCTTACCGGAACATTCGCGAAGCCGACGGACTCTTTGGACTTTTTAGACAACTGGCCGCCAATGTTGGAATATAATGAAACGACAATGAAAGCGACGAGAACCTTCGAATCCATCCCGGAACATGCTTCCAAGACGCGAATATATCGACGTTGATAAGGTAAAACGACGTAAGCGACCGAGTAAGCGACATTTACTAAAATTTGCAGGAAGCAGAGAAAACTGAATTGACAGAAATTTGTTTCTTCTCAATACTTAATGGAAAACATTGGAGGATGGATGGATGTTTTTCATCGCAATTTCAGATACAAAAATAACTGTTATTTAGTAAATTGAACAAGAAGTAAATTAATGAACCAAAATGGTGGCGCTATTGTGACCTGAGGAGGGCGTAGCGTGTAGTAGGCCGCTCCAGTCGGGTGATAACTCGACGTTGGCCGCTGCCAAGAGTTGGATGGGTGACTGGGTGTCTTTCATCTGATTCGAAGCCGGTCTGAAACTCCTCCTCAGGTAGTCTCAGGCAAACCCCCCGAGTATACATGCCTCCAGCCGGCGGTATGGCAATGTGTAGAGGATAACCGGCAGCGTGGTCGGGAGGCAGACGAAGTCAGGAACACCGGCGCGGGGAGCGAAGATGTATGGGACATCCGCACCTGCGGTCCGGGGATGAAAGACGGAGTCAAGGTCAACCGTGCGCTTGTCGGCCCCAGTGCTTGGATGGACCGACCATCAAACATCCAGGCACCACATTGCGGCTCGGTGAGTCCGGCTGGTCTGGGAGAAGGGTACAATGGGTCCAAAAATGAGGCCCACGTGCCAAGTGAAACTGTGTTCCACCGACTCCCCAAAATGGAATCCAGATCCAGAAGGGTGGCGCTTACGCCAGAAGTTTGATTTCATTGATGCTTACGCCATTTAACGTAACTTTCAACGTGAAAATAGACGAGGTTGTTATTCACAATTCTTTAGCTACAGGAGAATTTTCACGTTCTACGTTGCGTTACGTCGCACGTTCCATTGGGGAGTTTGCGAGCACACGTACGTACGACGTGACGGAACTATCAACGTGAAAATTGACGAGGTTGTTATTTGCAGTTCCTTAGTTACAAGAGAATTTTCACGTTCTACGTTGCGTTACGTCGTACGTTCCTTGAAATCGCAAACTCCCTATTATAAAGCTCGTCGCTTATGCCAATCGGACATAACTAACATCGTGACGTTTGGCGCTTACGTCAACCGTAGCAGCACTATTATAATGATGATAAACAATAATTGGCGTTTATGCCAGTTAAATCAAAATAAATCAAAATCTTTGTTCACTTGTCAAATTTTATTGATCTTCAAGAGGCAAAGAAAATACAACATAATAAATATTAAAAAACAGAAGCACTCAACCCTTAACTGGTCGCATCAATTAATGTAACAAGTGGTCACGCGGAGCACCCTCCTAAAAAATGGCTGTATTACCGAATGTTTTATATGAAATAATTTTTTATCATTATTTATTTAGCAAGATAAATGATAATAAGAATTAAAAAACTCAAAAGCTTTCCTCTGAATTCTGGATTCTGTCCAGTTCCGTGTATTAAGCACAAGTATGCGAGATTTTGACAGGTGTTTTGCAAATATGCTCATTGAATTTCGTCCATATCTTTGAAAACCGTTGTGCAAACAGAAAATGCCGTTAAGAGCGCATGGTAGACACAACAGTCGTGTTACATGGAGAGGCATTCAGTTCCAGGAAAATTTAAAGAAGTTATAGTCCAGGAGCATATGTAAATAAAAATTATTCCGTGGGATTTTGAATGAAAGAGCATAGCGACCATGTGGAATACATTCCTTGAATGGGCAGCAATCACACCTCACCGGGTGTTTTGCTTGAATTTTTTGCAGGGGATTTATACAGGGTGAAACAGGAGAAAAAAAGAAAAAAATTATATTCCGTGAACTATAAAAGGTGGAGGCGGTACAAATCACCAGGAGAATGCCCGAATTGATGCTTTTGAAGGTTTTGCTTGAAAAATTGACATTCGTGGTAAATAGAGTGAAAAACAAAAAAACTAGGAAATTAAATTTATTATTTTGAAAAAATCATCGTCGGAAAACTGAAACCGTGTCAAATTTGAAAATGGACCTACACGACGCCCAATGCAATCTACTTCCGATATCAGTTGGAATTTTTCGGAAAAAGTCAATCCCCCACCAGAGAAGGACAGATGAGCTGAGTCCTGCACCAAACACGGGTCGTCCTGGTCAAAATCCAAACGAGCGGCCGTCTTCGGTGGTAACGGCCAGGAGAAAATTTAAAAACCCGTAACGTCCAACTGGAGAATTGGTAGAAAGCTGCAACTGCGAGCTTGGTTTGATTCTTTTGTTTTGTTGCTTCCTATCAAATTTGGTTCCAATCCATCGGATAGATACTGGATAATTAAATGGCAAAGTTTTTTAGAGAAGATTACGGAGCAGTGTCTGTAATCTTCCACGATAACAGCCGCAACGTCAATTCGGTCGACTTGAAATTTGGTATGCGGACATGATTTTGCCGTCGAATGAGTCTGTTACATTTTGGTTGTCATCTGTCAAACGGAAATGTCACAATAAAAAATGACAGAAAGCATATGTCACAAAATTTGACTCGCAAGATGTCTTTTGAAAGCCCTTAAAAAACTGTATTCAAAATTGTCTCCAAAATCCCTCTCTTGTTGAGAGTATTGCTCCGCATGGCATCTGTCAAATATTAAAAAATGTCAAAGTTCAAAGCTTTGTTATTTGATTTTTCAAAATTTATCCGATGGATTGGGACCAAATTCGGCAGAAATCAACACAACAACAGAATCGAATCACGTATGTAGTTTAGGCTTTCCATCTTTTTCCAGTCTGGAGCTACGAATTTTTATTCATTATTTCTGTTTCACCCTGTATAAATTTCCTGCAATATATTCAAGCAAAACACCCGGTGAGGTGTGATTGCTGGTCATCTGAGGAATGTATTCCACATAGTCGCTATCCTCTTTCATTCAAAATCCCACGGGATTACATAAGCTCCTGGACTATTACAGAGCTTTTAATACGAACTGAGCACCGCAGTGCTACCGTGCGACCGGTTAAGGGTTAACATTGTCTCCTAAAATTTTGTAGGTTTTTTCATTACATAAAACATTCCACCTACTGAAAGAATAAGACAATACTCAGAATCGAAAAATGAAAAAATTGAAAAATGTATTTTTATGATTCAACGAAGTATGAGAATTGAAAATTATACAGGGTGCTTCCAAAATGGTGATACAAACTTCTAGGGGAGAGTCCCCATCAAAAATGGACCAGGAAAAAATATACCTTTGATGTCCTATGTAAAATGCTCCGTTGAAAAGTTACAAGGTGTTCAAGTTGAATCTTCAAAATCAATTTTTTGACATAACTTTTGAACCGTTTGACTGATTTTGTTGAAATTTGAAACAAAATCAACAAGAATAGGTTGATAATTTTGGATTCTACGTCCAATTTAGAACAAAGTTACTCTTGCAAAATTTTGATTAGAGGCTTCATTTTCGAGATATTTGGGATTTAAACCCAAATGTGTTATTTGGAAAACATCTCGGAATCGCCACTTTCAATGAGCCCAATTTTCTCTCCCTGAAAACTTTCGTTTCTCAGAGAAAATTGTGGTTTATCAACTTAGAAATTCTAGAGAACCTATTTCTGCTGAGGAATCGTGAGTTTCTTTTAGATTCTAATTCTTAGGCTTTTGAAAGTGGCCTTTTCGAGATGTTTTCCAAAGTTTAAAACATAGATATCTCAAAAACGAAGCCTCTAATCAAAATTTTGTAGGTGTAACTTTTTCCTTTAAATTGAACTTAGAATCCAAAAATAAAAACAATTTGGAAAAATAGCTTGGAATGTAAAAATATGGGGGTAAAAATGAGGACAACCTCCATTATCTACGTAGAATCAGTATGTTTCAGTATATTGAAAATCGAGGTAAAAATCGTGAAAATAAAATTATAAAATATAGAAAATTTCAGCTAATCCCACGTCAGAATGAGGCATGGTGCCAAGAATTGAAGCAGCATTGCCACGTTGAACTGCTAGGCTTATTCTTTGTGTCAAGTATGCGGTTGATTTAGCTTCATTTTTGACTCCTCTGATCTTCATGCCAATTTCGCTTATCAACTTCTTTGCTTCCTCTCCCCAAGGACCAAGGGTTTCTATGGCGATTGGTACGAAATGGAGCAAAGTGTCTGCCGTTATATACTTGGATTTTTTTGAATTTTCTCGAAGGCGTGCTGCTTCTCCAGCTTTTTTGGTAGACAGACGAATGTAGGACTGAGCCAGTGTATCGGTGCATGTAACGTCCCAAAGAAGAGATTTGCCACGTGACCACGGTATTAAAGTAATACCGTCCGGTCTCTTGTTGTCCTTTGTGTAGCAACCGGTGGGCTCTCGGAAGGAAGGGATCTCGGCAGATGTTAATGCTCGTTTGATGAGATCGTTGATCATCTCGTGTCTGGCTCTTCTTCCAGCGCTCTTTTTGCACGATAAGCCGTGATGGCCAAGAGGGTCAACAATCTCACCACAGGTGCAAGAGTGGGGAGTGCACATCGAACTGCCTAGCCGAAGGCATATGGAAACTCTAAAAGTTGGGTTATCCAAGAGAGTTCCTAAACTGGCAGAAGGAAGTGCATCCAACCATGCTCCAGATTCCTTCTCTTGTAAAGCCAGAAGACGAGCATGGTCCTTTTCGGAAGGTAACATGTCAAATAAATTTTGAAGAGCAATGTTGTTGATTTCTTTGTCCCAGAGTTTTTGATGGCAAGCTGCTGGAGTTAGCAGTGGTGCTAAATGTGTTAGTGTGGTCCAATTTAGCATTGCTTCTTCGTAAGCTGGGTCCTCAATTGTGGAAATAGAATTTGGCAGAACGAGTGGAAATAGTTCGTTGCAAGAATTCCAGGACCCTAGAAACGTTGGGAAGCAGAGTTTGGTCACGTTTCTAAGGCCGAGTCCTCCTTGTTTTACTGGTAAAGTGGCTTGAGTCCAAATTTTTTCGTTGTTCAAATCCAGGTTACAAATGAGCGAAACTGATTGTCGGAATACATTATCGTACTGTTGGAGTTTCTCCTGCGAATGTTATAATAATTTCTCCATTATCTACACTCCTGAACTTTTTTTTCTCAACAAGTTACTATAATTCGATAGAGACTTATTTCAGCTAACTTTGTTGAAAATTTGAACAAAATCGGTTGAACGGTTCAAAACTTATGTCAAAAAATCAGTTTCAAAAAGTCAACTTGAACACTCTGTAACTTTTCAACGGAGCATTTTAGGACATCAAAGGTATATTCTTTCCTGGTCCATTTTTGATGGGGAATTTCCCCTAGAAGTTTGTATCACCATTTTGAAAACACCCTGTACAGGGTGTCCCTAAATTAATGCAACAAAATTTACAGGGAGGTAGAAAATTGAAAAATAAGGGTACTTCCTCAATAAAAATACCCTCGCAAACGTTATAGCGGAGATACAGGCCTTCAAAGTTCGTTTTTTAAATCAGTTTTTTCTGCATAACTTTTGAACCGTTGAACCGTTGCACCGTTGCACATATTTTCTCGATACATAGATGATAGTCTCTACACATAACTCGATAGGGGTATACTAAACATGCGTCCGTCTCCCGGACTATTACGTTTGCTAGAGTATTTTTATCTAGAAATAAGTCCCCTTATTTTTCAATTGTCTACCTCCCTGTGAATTTTGTTGCATTAATTTGGGGACACCTGTATAAACAAACAAAAAATAAATTTTAAATTAAACAAAATAACAGATAGGTCTGATTTCCAAATGATTCGAGTGGGCTGTGTTTCTGGTCGCCGTCAGCCGATCGCCTTAATCGCAACCCACTAGAATCATGTAGAAATCAGACAGCCTATAGGTAACTCAATTTTCCGGGTCATCCACGTCTGACTCGTCCAATACATCAGCTGGCTGGTTAGAACAAGTCTTAAAAGTTAGATTCTCTCGATGAAACTGAGGCTGTATTATATTGTAACGTGTTGAAAAAAAAAATCAGAGGCGTAGATAATAGGACAATGTTCTCATTTTCTCCCCTTATTTTCTACACCCATAATTATTTTCGAATCGTATTGAAAGAAAACGCCTCGAAATCGACACTTTCAAATGCCTAAAAATTAAAATCCATGAAAACACATAATTCTTCAACTGAAATGAGTTTTCTAGGTATTCTAAGTTGATTTACTGCCATTTTTTGCTAAGAAACGAGAAGTTTTCAGAGAAAAACAAACAATTCGGGCTCTGGAAAGTGATGATTTTGAGATGTTTTCTAAACTTCAGAACCCAAATATCTCGAGAATAAAGACTTGAAATTTCAAAAAAGTCACAAAATTATGCAAGGGTAACTTTTTTCTCTAAATAGAATATAGAATTCATAACCGAATGCGAAACCGGTAGGTAGCATTTAATCCTATTAAATAATCGAGGAAGAAGGACCCGGTTTTGATTTTTAACAATAAATGGATAAATGAATAAATAAATAAATAAAATAAAAGTAAAATAAAATCATTTTTCTTTGGAGAGTGAAAAATATCTTCCTAAGTCGGGGCCCAACAAGGCGATCCAGCTGGGTGTTTAGCATTTATAGTCTTGTCATACATCCTGTGATTGAATTATTATCATCTCACTGATGAATAGGGATCGGATTTATATGCGGTAAAAAAGCTCAAAATATGCAGTTTATATGCGCTTAAAATCTATCAAAATATGCGGTAAAAATGTTCAAATAAAGCAATATATGCGAGTAAATATGTGATATAAGCTGCAAAAATAGTGAAAATTCCCGCATTTATAAAGTGAAAAAAAATTTCTTCTTCGAAAATTTCGATTATTTTTTTCTTGAAATGAAAAAATCGTGGTTTTCTAGCATATATAGATAACATTTACAAAATATTGACAAATATTCAGTTATATGCAAAAATATGGACTAAATATGCGGCTATATGCTATTATATGGACTATCAATTTGTATGCGGTAAAAAGTCAAAATAATAAATTATATGCGAAATAAAACTTGGTATTTAGGCTCCCTATCGATGAAAACGTCAAGCTGCAAGTCGACAGTTGCATCAGCTTAGCGAATAGAACATGAAAAAATTATAAATCCGCTCTCTACTGATGAAGCATTCAATGAATCTTTAGAATAAAAATATAAAGAAGTGCTTCCTTTATTTGAATGACTAAAAGATCTGAAAAGTCACATGTCAATCAATCAATCAATATTTCATTTGTTCCGTACAAGAAGTACATTGATACCTTTAAGACGTAGGACGTGTCATAATATAATAAATGATAAAATACATAGAACATGAAACAAGACAAAACACAGTTAAAATATGTACAAAAATGAGAATATACATCAAAGCAAATATTGGTACCAAAACCATTACAGCAACAGTTTTTTGTAGAAAAGAGCGATTATATGTATTTTATCACACGATAAATTGTGTTTTCCTACGACCACCTACGAAAGTGACTCCTTTCACACGCTATAGTAGACCCGAAAGTTGTCAATTACTTCAACCTACCCAACCTGTGCGTTATGAGCCGTGCGTTAGTAATAGTAGTTTACAATACGAGTTGGCTGTTACATAAGTGGTTTTCAGACACGAAGCCGAAATTTGCAGAACGAGGGCGCAGCCCGAGTTCTGTGAGAGGCTGAGTGTCGGAAAGCATCTTGTGTAACAAGCCACGAGTGTTGTACAACATTTTACGTGTTTGTTCTATTAAAAATTGTAAAAATTTTGTAATTTTTGAGATTATTTTGACAAGTGTCAACCACATACTTAAATAGCTATACCGCGCAAGAGAGACGTCCGACACTTGTAATAATGGGCGCCGCCATCTTGATGGTTATTTGGGGACTTTGGGTGCTGTGAACTGGCACCACTTCGCTACTTGGCCACTTGACTAAGCACGACATTATTTTGCTTCTCCCTCAAAGTACGTGGAATCAACACTAATAACATCAACTGGTAATCAACAGGTGAAGGAAAGGTGTGCGATCATTCCAGCGTCCAAAAGTTCGGTTAACTACGTGATGTTTATTTACACTGTCAAAAAGCTGTCACTTGACGTTTCGTTTACTCAGAGTACAGTGGCTCCCAACCATCAAACTTGATATGATTATTTCGTAATTTCAAGAAAACTAAATACACTTACGTGATGGTGCTTGAGAAAACTGGATCGCTATTGTGAAATTGCAGAAGGTTTGATCAGTTTCACGGCCCTTAAGATATTTTTTGGTAGTCATACAGCCCGGTATTTTGAGATACACTGGAAATTAACCATCAAGATGGCGTCATTCTCTAACTCCTTCTGTTGCGCGACGCGGCAGAATGCGCAATAGGTTCATGAGCGGTATAGCTATTTAAGTATGTGGTGTCAACTTAAATACATAAACTGTAATATCCATATACAACTTATACAGGGTGTTTCATGACTTATACGACATAGCTTAAGGATAGATCCAGTTTTTTGAGGCGGATCCGGATCTGGCTTCGAAATTTTTCTAAGATCCTGCGTTTCAAAGTTACAGGGTGATTTATGTATTTTGGTCAAAACTTTCATAGGTCATAACTTTGGAGCAAATGAATGGAATCGAATGAAATTTGACAGGAAATGTCTCTTACCACGAACAATCACAATGACCAACAAGGCATGAAAAAATCCAGGGCCGGACTAAAAAAAATGGCCGCCATCAATTCTTGGGGCAAAAAAGCCATTTTCGCATCAGATTCCTAAAAAAATGCCATTGTATTTGGAAAGTTGAGAAAAAATGCTACAGAATCAGCTATCCAATACGAGCGGCACACCTCAGTAGGTTTGGTGAAAAAATAAAATAAAAAAATTGAAAATTTTAATAGCGATATTTCCTGAATGATTTGTGATAATTCATCGCAATTACTACTTTCCTAACAGGAAACGAGCAACATTAAAAAAAAATCAAAACTCCCAACAATAGGTGATAAATACATTACATGTTATTAACAAATGGTTTTCAAAATACCCTCCCCCAACTTCGACGCATTTTCCACATCTCGCCACTAAGTGTCTAGTGGCTTTTCGAATGGTTGGTGTATTGTTCCGCGTTTCATTAGCAGCTGCAATGATCTCTTCTCTACAATCCTTCCTGGTATTCATTTCCGTCTTGTAGACCTCTAGATCTTCCATGCGGCCCCATACATAGTAATCTAGGACTGTGAGATCAGGAGATCTGGGAGCCAGGAATGAGGACCCCCGCGACCAATTCAGCCATGGGGGTACTCTGCGTACAAGTAGTGTTCTCTGACGTTTAATGAAAAATGAGGCGGTGCCCCATTTTGTTGAAAATAGGCAAAACATTTTGGAGGAAGTTTAGATAGCCTTCCCCCGTCAGCCGTTCCTCAAAGAAATGTAGGGGAGACCGGGGCACAGTGGTCACATTTTTCGAAAAACCCCCGTAAAAACAAAATTTTCGTGCATATGGAAAAGATGAATAGTGCATTCAAAAATTTGACATTTTATTCATACTATTACATTTTTAGGGTAGTAAAAATGTTGAAAACTGAAAAGTTATTCCAATTTAGAAAAAAAAATCAAAAATGGCCACTGTGCCCCCTATGCGGGGTACAGTGGCCACGTAACAGGGGCACTGCGGACACAGCTCAGCATACATTGAGTGAGTCCAGATTGATGCTGAATTTCAATGAGCGATTCAATCTCTGGCAGTGCTGCCAGTAGTAACCGGATCACTCTCATTAGAGAGCTTGCACAATTTGTTCTGGGGCACAATGGCCACCGCTTTCTATTGGTAGGATTAGAAAAAACAGTGGTCATACTGCCCCAGAAGTAAGGTGTCCTTTGTGCCCCAACTGTAACCTCAACCAAGTTTTAACAGGTAGAATGAGCACTTATTACAGGAATCAATAATTTCAAGTGTATCGTCTCAACAAAACTATAGAGATTGTGACGAGGTAAATCACATTGATGAATATTATGAAATGATAATTATAAGAGCAAATTTGTCGCTTACCAGTTTTTTACTTAGACCACCATAATCAGAATATATAGAATTTGAGAAAAACGGTTTGACTGAGAAAAAGCCGATGATGTAGGAACCTGTAGACGGTTATTATCTATATGCTCAGTGGATGGCGTTACAATCCTCATAATTCAATTGGAAATATCAAGCCAAGACCACTGTGCCCCTATGGCCACTGAGCCCCGGTCTCCCCTAGCCCAATTAAAGTGTCGTCAACCACTCCGCACCACAAATTCAGTGAAAACCTCCGCTGAGAGTTCTTTTGTACCGTGGCATGAGGGTTTCCGTGTGCCCATAAGTGGGAATTTTTTAGTTTCAGTTTTGAAGGTTCTCTTCATTTTTTTCGTTTCTCCTTAGTTCCGTTTCGCCACCCGCGTTGTGCGAGGGCGATTTCGGACTTCTCATTATTGTTATTGTGTATCACTCCATTTTTCAACCCACAACCTACCCTACCGTGACGCGCTGGACATCAGCGGACCATGCACAGAGAGCGCTCTTTCCATATCACGGCGCTGGACGTCACAAGGTAGGTCCTTTTTCATTTTTTACTTTAATACCCAAGACAGTGCATCCCAGCTAAAACATCTCGGCGTGATTTTCTCAGAAACCGTTGAACCAATACAATTCTTCTTTTTTTGTGGAAATAAGCCCTAAATCTAAGCTTCAATTAGAGAGGTGCCGGTGTCTGCAGCTGCTCTACTTCCCAAAATATGGCAATTTGAACAGGCCCCGAAACAACAGGCACATAATTATGGAGATTTATGATTAGGAAGAAGAACAATTCTACATCAGAATGCAATTGGAGCACTGTCTTAATTTTCCATCAAACGCCAAAGAATACTTGGATGCAGAATACCCCCATCGCTGGATTGGTCGCGGGGGTCCTCATTCCTGGCTCCCAGATCTCCTGATCTCACAGTCCTAGATTACTATGTATGGGGCCGCATGAAAGATTTAGAGGTCTACAAGACGGAAATGAATACCAGGAAGGATTGTAGAGAGAAGATCATTGCAGCTGCTAATGAAACGCGGAACAATACACCAACCATTCGAAAAGCCACTAGACATTTAGTGACGAGATGTGGAAAATGCGTCGAAGTTGGGGGAGGGTATTTTGAAAACCATTTGTTAATAACATGTAATGTATTTATCACCTATTGTTAGGAGTTTTGATTTTTTTTTCAAATGTTGCTCGTTTACTGTTTGAAAAGTAGTAATTGCGATGAATTATCTCAAATCATTCAGGAAATATCGCTATTAAAATTTTCAATTTTTTTTATTTTATTTTTTCACTAAACCTACTGAGGTGTGCCGTTCGTATTGGATAGCTGATTCTGTAGCATTTTTTCTCAACTTTCCAAATACAATGGCATTTTTTTAGGAATCCGATGCGAAAATGGCTTTTTTGTCCCAAGAATTGATGGGGGCCATTTTTTTTAGTCCGGCCCTGGATTTTTTCATGCCTTGTTGGTCATTGTGATTGTTCGTGGTAAGAGACATTTCCTGTCAAATTTCATTCGATTCCATTCATTTGCTCCAAAGTTATGACCTATGAAAGTTTTGACCAAAATACATAAATCACCCTGTAACTTTGAAACGCAGGATCTTAAAAAAATTTCGAAGCCAGATCCGGATCCGCCTCAAAAAACTGAATCTATCGCTAAGCTATGTCGTATAAGTCATGAAACACCCTGTATAAAAGTCATTACATCACATGTATTAACACAACAAACACGTAAAGATCAACTTACTAGGATTGTTAATCATGTGCTATTGGCAACTTACGATAGTGTTCGTAGTTAAAGGAAAGTATTGTGAAGGCGCTAAAAAACATTTTTCGAGATGAACCCGGAAATATCCATTTTGAGCACCCCTAAGACTATCAGAACCATTTCCAGATAAAAGTTTGTCTGTCTGTGTGTCTGACTTTGTGTGTGCCTGGCTGTGTGTGCCTGTCTGTAATATTTCACGATAACTACCAAACGGTTGATTTGATCGAATTGGAAATTGATATGCCATATTTATTACAGGGTTTGACCAAAATTTCACCTAAAATTCCTGGGCAATAACCTTTGGTTCAAATTCAAACAAAATCGGTTGAACGGTTGAAAACTTATGTTTAAAAATCGATTAAAAAAATTTAACTTGAGCACTCTGTAACTTTTCAACGAAGCATTTTAGGACATCAAAGTTATTTTTTTCCTGGTCCATTTATAATGTAAATATCCCCTAGAAGTTTGCAACCGTAATTGCAAAGCACCCTGTACTTATATGGAGAGATGTTCAACTTTTTAAATCACTTGTTTATAAAACTGAAAACATGACTCGATGGATAACACGCCGTATAAAGCTTCGTAGTCCGGGTACCAAGTGGAAAAAAACTCTGCACTTGGTGATAAAGTTTTAAAACTTGGCACACATATTCTTTACATTATTTTCAAGGACGGATCGCAGGATCACAGGTACGAGTTCCTACGAGAGATATTTTACTTCTTTCATCACGCGCTGTCAAAAAAAAAACATTGAAGGGGAGGGGCGTACGATCAGCTCTAAAAATTACGTAATTGAATAAACGTCGTTAATGGGATATGAGTACAATATTTTCTCCCAAAAAAAGTGATTAGTTTTGCAAATTCATCGGGCCTCCGAGGCCCTCAAAAAAGCCAGGGGTTAATATGAAATTTGTCTGGTATTGCTTTCGCCGAATCTGGACACTTTTCTTTGAGCTCTTTAGCATTCCTTTCCATAATGTACAGTAAGCAACTCGGGCTGCATACTGTGCCAAACATCATTTCTCCATTCTGTACGTGTCCGGCTCTTTCACCTAATTCATACCTCACCTCTCCAAAGGATCCGCTGAGAATCTCTGTCGTCCAGTCGTATCAAGACTTGGTGGTACATCTCCTTGACATCAGCGACGACCGCAATGGATCTTTGTCTAAACTTGAATAGCACACCAGGTAAATTATTCAGAAAAGCAGGTCCTGTCATGATTGTTAAATTTAGACCTTTATCTTACCTTTTCACAATAAACCAATCTTCCATCTTCCGTTCTTCTTTTATACCGGTTCTTTTCATAATTTTCAATGCTTCCTCATCTTCATTGCTTCTGTCCTTGTCTTCTCCATGGGATTTTCCAAAATCTTGCAGCGAAAATCTGCTTTTCACCAGTCGCTCTAATTACTCCGAGCTCTCTTCATGTGAGTGTTCTTCTTCAGCAATACCAATTTTCATATTTCTCTGGCAGAAATATGTTTTTTTTTGCAACAGTTTTCCCGTGTAGAATTTAAATTTGGCATCAAAATTTTCTATATCTTCTTGCTATATCATTATACAGAGTGTTGAAAAAACTTTCAAATTTTTTTGACACTCTGTATTTAAATATAAAAAATGATACGGTTTTTCTTTAGAATTCGAATATATTTTGTTCGATATTAGATTATGAAGCTGTCACCGGCGCCGGCAAGCCGTCGCCTGGGTGACAGCTATGGTTGAAAAGTAGCCAGGGAATTTGTTCCACTGACACCGGACAAGTGGAAAAAGGATTGTATACATGATGTTGATTTTCGGTTGTTTTAGGCAGATGTCAGGTGTTCCCTTAACGAGTTTAGTAATTTTTTGCATGTCCGTCGATAGTGTTTTGGTCAGATGAAGTTTTCCAAGAGGCGTAAGCAACTGACTGTGTATTAGTAACATGAAATCGAAAAGATGTTTGTTTTTCGCGTGCTTTGAAATTTCTACCTCGACTTGTAGGGTTCTATTGTGAACGGAACGCATATCAGTGGGTAGTGTCTGGTCAGTGAAGAGTTGTCGGGAAAAATCGATACACCATTATTATGTTTATTAATATGTATTTCTACTTTTGTTGAAGGTAACTACCAAAAATACTGGAAACATATGATGGAGTACACAATTTTGAGAACGAAAGCAACGATGTGTGTTATGAAAACCTGAACCGTGAAAAAGGTTATGCCGTGGAGGACACTGTGTAGTGGAAAGCAAAAAAGAACCGTGTATTTGTATTATTTAGGAGTCTTTTTAAATATGTACCTATAGGAAAAATTGAGATAGAATGAAAGTATGTGCAAAATTCAAAATTTGACAGTTACGTTCCAGTTGTTCATCTGAACCAAGTATAGGTTGGAAAACCCGATGTAATCGATTGAAAAAAGCAAGAATTCAATACGGCGCTTTGAACTGCCAGAATGTCGAGTTCGAAAATGCACTTTAATCGTTCATCTTGACTAAGTATATGTTCAAAATCTCAATCTAATCTGTTAAAATGAACAAAAGTTCAAAATGGCAGCCTTTGAAATGTCAAAATGGCGAATTTGACGAATGCATTTCGATTGTCAACTTCAAGTGGGTATAGGTTTAAAATCTCAATCCGATTGCTTGAAAAATGCAAAAGTTCAATATGCTGGCCTATTGAAACGTGAAAATCAAATATTCACAGATGCATTTTAATCGCCAATCTCAAGTAGGTATAGGTACAAAATTCCAATCAGATCGGTTGAAAAATGCTAAAGTTCAATATGGCGACCTCTAGAAAAGTTGAAAATTAGAATTTGACAGATGCATCTCGACTGCCGGACTGCCTAACCAAAGCAAGTAGAGGTTCAAAATCTTGAAAAATGCTTGGTTGGAAAATGCAGAAGTTCAAGATGGCGGCCTCTTGAAACGTCAATAATCAGATTTTGACAGATGTATTTTGGTTGTCCGCCTCAAGTGGTTATAGGTTTTGAATCCCAATCGGATCGGTTAAAAAATGCAAAAGTTCGATATGGCGGCCTCGGAACTGTCAAAACATCCAATTTGATAGATACACCTCGATTGTTCACCTCAAGTGGGTATAGGTTCTAATTTCTAAATCCCAATCATCAGATAGGTCGAAAATGCAAAAGTTCAATATGGCGGCCTTTTGAAACGTCAAAAATCGAAGGTTGACAAATGCATCTCGATTGCCTACCTAAAACAAGTACAGGTTGAAAATCCCAATCGGATCAATATGGCGGCCTTTTGAAACTTCATAAATCGAAATCTGCTAGATGCATCTCGATTGCCTATCCAAAACAGGTTTAAGTTGGAAATCTACATCGGATCGGCTGAAAATCGCAAAAGTTCAATATGGCGATCTTTTAAAACGTCAAAAATCGAAGGTTGACAGATGCTGCATCTTGATTGCCTACCTTGAACAAGTAGTATGAGTTGAAAATCTCAATCGTATCGGTTGAAAAATGCAAAAGTTCAATATGGCGGCCTTTTGAAATGTCAAAAATCAAAAAATGTGACAGAGGACAGAGGCATCTCGAATGCCCACCCAATGCAAGTACAGGTTGAAAAATCCAATCCGATCGGTTGAGAAATGGAAAAGTTCAATATGGTGGCCTCTGGAGACGTCAAAAATCAAAATCTGACAAAGGAAAACTCGTTGTGTTTGAAATTAGGTTTGTTTCATCAGCAGTCCCTGACTGTTCGTGGACGTCAGCAGCCTGTTACTTCATAAATCGTAATGCGCAGGCTGCTGACGTCCAGGGACAGTCAGGGACTGCTGATGGAACAAACCTATCGAAACAATTAAATAGCGAACGGTCACAAAACGGGAAATACCATGAAATTTCGAATAAAAAAGCAACAAATTGGATCTGGTCGTCGTCTATGTTTTTGGTTCAGATCACGCAAAAAAAAAACACCGCAAACACGACAATGAATGTGACTTGAGAATTCGGCGAACGGTGGCGCGAGTTTGACAGATTCGCGTTAACATCTAGTGAACGGAGGCGCGCGGTGCTGTTGGCAAAAGTGACAGTGGCAGTCCGACGCTAGGTCGACCGTATCGATGCGAAAAGTTGCACACAGATTTCGATAAAATGGACTACAAAGACGTAATAGAACGCATATGGATCGAAGCATGGACCCTTTCTAAAGATCTGACCAGAAGGTCCGATGAAATTATTTGGGATTTCGTAGAGAACAAGACGTGACAACAAGACATTGACGCCACCACGAGATGTGTCTGGAAATGGAAAAAAGGGGCTTTTCTCGAAATGTGAAGCCGGTAAAAATCGGGCTCTAGTGCAAATATACTGTGAGTACCTACCAGACGTGTTTTGCCCCATCAATCGCCTGTTTTTGTAAAATATTACGCCGCCAACGTCTGTCCCGGTCTGGGACATTTTATCAAAGTGCCGTCGAATTTGAAGAATTTTTTGGTTTTTGGTGTCCGATAAACGCTGAAAAGCCCCCTCTAAACCACGGTTCAATGTCGCACGCTGTCACGGTACGTTTTTTTCAAAAACACTGTTCAAATGCCCCGAGGTGTTGTCGAGTTTTTCCCAAAACCGACAGCGTCAATAATGACGTTTCTGTCAGATTTGGCCGGGCCGTGTACCTGTACCGTTTTCAACTTTTTTCGGCAAAATTCCAAGAAAAGCCACTCCGAATGGCTCGCACCAGACGATAGTGAGTTCTCGAAACCCCCCGGTCGGCATTTTACACCAAATTTCTCGAAATTCTGCCCAAAAATCCGAGTTTTCGCCGCCAAAATGTGTCAAGAAATCTCGGACGAATTATTTGAAATGACGATTCCCTGTAAAAAATTAGAATGAATTATGAGTTTTCGAAAAATTCCCTCAAATTTGGCAGAAATTTTGGAAATTTCGTTCGTTACGTATACGTCGTCGAATTTTCGGACGTCGTTAAGTTCTCTCACGGGTTGGTTTAGAGTGATATACAGGGGAGACATCTGGACACGTATTGCTCATATTGCTGAATTTTCATCTTCAACCTCTTCGCTCCCATCTTACCTTACTTTAAAATTCCATATAGCATTAGTAACTGATGTAAATTTCATGTTCACATAGCTTGAAATTTTCTTGCACCAGTACTTTTTTATATCGGCCATACACTAAACTTAAAAGGCTAATGAGTGACAATGGCGTTCACTTCGATTCCTCCCCTCTTGAAAATATACTTTTATTGGAACACCTTGTATATATAAGAACATGATAGATGGACCACGTTACCGTCAATATACTAGGTAGTTTTAAAAGGCGCTGAAGTGTTAGGATTCCATTTATCGTACACCAATGGCTTCTCTCGTGAGTAAAAGTGAGTATTAGGTACACGTTGATGTAGTTTTTAAAGTTCACCAAAGGGAGCTCCAACACAGCTATTAGCGAGGCACGTACTTCTCGTTTGTCAGAAAGTAGTTGCACGGTTAGTTGTATTTATCTTGAAGTTTTCGTGATGGTCCTGCTGAGATGCTTTTGATTTACGTGATCGGAGATTAAATCATAGACGCTTTTTTCATTACTCGAGAGCGGTTCTCATCATCATGAGGCATAAATTATCGCGCGACAGATGGCGCGGGGGTCTTTTTTACTGTGTATGTTCCGGGGCTTTTGAACCCGCATTTACCTTCCCTGGAATGTCAAAATACAACTGGGACTAGGAGAGAGGGCTCATTTGAGTAAGTATTCTTTTTTTTTTTTTTTTTTTAATTTGTTTATTTAACGTCGGCCTATTTCCGCAACGAGGCCTAACACCGACGCCGGTGAATGCTTTCCTCCACTATACCGGAAATTTTGCCGAATCCCTGTGTGTTCCAACACAGGGTAGGGATTTTTAACGACCACCAACATCGCATGGGGTCGGCACCATCGTTCGTATTTTACGTGCTATGCGACACACGGCGCGTCTTGCATTTAGCAAGCATTCCAACTAAACCAAGGAGCTTGTTTTCGAGGCCGAAAATCCGTCCCCGGCGGAGATCGAACCCGCGACCTCTGGAGTGGTAGTCGAACGCGCTAACTAACCACACCACAAGCTCCTCAAGAGTAAGTATTCTAATTTAATCGAATACGTCAGTTACTGTGCGCGCTAATGCTGAATGCGAGTATCACGAATGCTCTGCTCTGCTGTAATATTAAACAATGACATGTTCATGATACTGATGTAAATTAAAGTCCTTGTACGATGATGCTTTTGGCCTAAATCCAGCTGGCGCGGCGGCAAGTCTTACTGTATGAAAATGTGGGTGGAAATCTATGGCTAAGATTTTACAACACTCTGCACTTGTCATATATTTAAAGAAAATACCAAATTTATATTCCGCATTGATATCAACTTTTGACTGATGTTATGCCTCATTAAAATTGATCTTGTACATTTTCTTTGCATCATATTCTTAGCGTTTATCCGTTAACATTGTATGTCAAACTTTAATGTCAAGAGCTCAAAAACAAAAAATGACCTGGCGCAAAATCACTAGAAAACGATGTAAGCAGCCCATTTGAAAAGTTTATGTGACTTTTGTCGGTGATAAACATTTCATTATTGTTTTTCTCGATCCGCAACGAATTTATTTTTGCAATTTGTCCAGTTTCATGCACGCACGACATGAAATAGTAGAGGCTAAGGCTCGGCGCATTTCTCATAAAGAAAGTATTTTAATTTTAGCGCAGCGAAAGGGTTGGTACTCCTACAAATATTCCGCTTAAGGCTTCCGGTGACAGTTTTATAAACAAAACATGTGGCTAGATTAGATGTGGAAGGTTGGAATATAAACGGGTGTACAGCTCAGTCGGTAAATAACCGGCGCGTTTCCACAGAAGCCTTAAGATAAACTGCATTCTTCTGCAGCGAAAATAATCTTAAGTAGCACACAAGCGTGTAAAAATAGGATAAACATTACCAGTGAAATTTATAAACCTCCTACTGATACGTCCGAATGCCTAACTGTTTTTATGATTTGTAGATAAAAGTTCTCGTTCCTTGCCAGAAGTTTCGGGACGAGAGAGAGGCACCATCGCCATCTACAACCAGAGAGGTCTGGTGCGCGCGCGATTTTTCATTTAATATTCAAGTCAAGTCCTTCACATTTTAATTAACTAGCGTAAATCACATTGTATTTAAATGCAAATACTGGACGCGAATTCTTTGCGAGTAGTCATGTCATTTAATGTACTTCTGAAAGCTCGCTGTACCGCGGGCTTTTTTTGCCGCAATCATTCATGGAAAGTTGAAAATCTGAACTGGAGGACGACCATTTGAAGTTCTGCCCTGCTGTTCTTAAATAAAGTTATTCTAATTAAGTGGCCTTTTTTCAACTTTTTCGTGCGCCAACTTAGCAGACTCGCTAGACGCCGGCCGCAAATTGTGGAGTTTTAATAGTCCTCATAAGCACAAAAGAAGAAATAACCAAGGAGGGAGGTCTTTGAGTAGAATAAGGTCCCTATTTTTTCACATGGACATGTTCATAAACGGCACAAACACTCTCTCGTTAGTCTCGTTAGCTCCAGGTACCTACTCCCGTACTTAAAACACAAACCTCGGGTTCAACCAAAATTTTACATGCAGACTAAATCTATCACGCTGATAGTTGCTATATGCTTGCTATGCACCAGCCAATAGAATGGCCAGTTGCTTAGTAACTATGAGAGTGATAAAGTTATCGTGTTGATAAAAGTTTGGTGCGAATCTAAGAACATCCTCGATTTTTGGCAATTTTGAGTTTCATAAAATTTCTGCTGTAAAAGTCTGCTCTTTCGAATAGTGCAATCAGAACTTCAATCAAAAATTTAATAGCAAAGTTATGAACAAAAATAGTGTTACGAGCGGCGATCCCGTGCATTCTGGTAAACACGCGATTTTTCTAGATTCTTCCATCCATTATGTCGCGGTGTAGATACAAGTGCGGAGCTCTGGACATTTCCAGAAGTATACGTGATGGCTTGGCATTGAGAACCTTCAACGCTCGATCAAGACACATCTGCTCATTTTGGCGGAGGCGCCGGCTCTAGAGCACGGCAGAATTATACGCGAAAGGTGTGTGATTATTCGGGAGTCGTCTGGAAAGTATTGCCAGGCCAATATGGAATTTGCTGGATGACCCATGGAACATTCGAGATAATTAGTCGGGACCTATATAAGCACTATGAATCGCCCACAGCACCAGTGATGAATTGGAATGCGAGTTGGTAGCTAGCGGATTAAAAGCGAGTAGTAATCACAGCGATATTCCCAAGTAAATAATTGTTGACGTGCATTCATTGTAGTATGCAGTAATAAACAGTGTGTATTTGTGTATTTCAAAACGATCGTCTCAATTATATTCGAACCTGTACGCGAAATACATAACAATATTAACATCCTAACTCGGTTTTGGCGGAATTCTAGAACTGCATCATTCTAACTTAGGATCATATCTAGCGTCGAGTAACATTCTAACTCACGCTCCACAACAAAAGCAGACTGCGTATTAGTGGCAGACCCAAGAAGTCAATTACTTTGGAGGACTATCCATTCAGGCACCAAGCATTTTGGTATTGGAACGTTTTAAGGGCCCGTTTTAGCAGAATTAAGCGATGCTTTGTCATATCTTCCTTAATGTGAATGCTGCATTAGCGTCAACGCGCTCAACAGCTGATTAATAAATGTTAAGTAGACGTTGTGGTTTTCAGTAGTAAAATAGTGTACTTCCGTATTTTCGTGTTTTCCGTACTTTCGCATTTTTCTGCCTCGTCTTGTTTTGCTTGAATTATGTAGCGAGCAAAAATTAGGTTATGTTAGCAAATGTCAACATTCAACAGCAAAGTGACAGTGACACACAGCATTTACCTAGGCAACGGAGGTGGAGTCTCCTCACATCTGTCGAAAGAATAATACGTCACAGCCCGCCTAAAGAAGGTGAGCCCTGAAGTGTTTCAAAGACTAAATAAAAAAATTTTCAGTGATTTAAATATTTGGATTTATTTTGATGATTGTATAAGTGACTAGAGTTGATGATGAATAAGAACATGATGGAGTAATGAAAAAAGTGTAAACAAGAGCAAGAGAAATTGGAATCAAGTTCAATGAAGATAAGCTTCAATATAAAGTGAAAGAGATTGAGTATGTGGGACATGTTTAGTGTTTAATGGGAAAGGTGTGAAGCCTGATCCACAGTACGTTGAGGCTGTTTTTGCTTTGGAAAATCCTAAAATTAAGAAAGAATCATTGACATTGTAATCATATCTTTGTATTTGTATATCCCAAACATGTCAAAACTGAGTGCTCCACTCAAGAGGTTTGATAAAAACCAATGTTGAATAGGTGCGTGGACTCAGGAGCAAGATGAAACAGTCAAGAAGATCAAGTCTGTCACTGCCAGTATTCAGTCTTTGAGGATCTTCAATCCAAAGAAAAACATTGTGATACAGAATGATGTGAATCAGTTGGTATTGGGGGTTTTTTGCTTGCTTGTTTGCAAAGGTATGCCGGTGGCATTTTGTTCAAGGAGTTTAACTCCGGCAGAAGTTAAATACGCCCAAATAGAAAAAGTATATTTGGCAATCGCATCCAGTTTGAATGAATTCCATCAGTTTATTTATGGTTGTGAATTCAAAGTTGAATCGGATCACAAACCATTGGCCAGCATTATAAAAAAGGGATCAATTAAATTAGTTCGCGTTTGCAAAGATTAAAGTTGGAGTTGATGAATTACGATTTTGAAGTCGAATACTTGCCCGGAAAATTTATGTACATTGCCGATTTGCTTTTGAGTCGTTTACAAAAACACCCAATGATGTTGGTCATGTTGAGGATGAAAAAGTAGGTAGTATACATAGCTTGGACTTAGGAATACCGATTAGGGAAGAAAGGTTGTTAGAAATCAAAGCGGAAAGCAAGAACGACGGAAATTTGAAGATGGTCAACAACTATTGTGAAAGGGTGGCCTCAAGTTAAAGATGGAACTGCAGATTTTGAAATAAAGGTTCACTTCAAACTAAAAAATGATCCAATAACCAAAGTTGACCTTATCTTTTTGGGTGAAAAGATTGTTATACCAAAGTCAATGAGAATCAAGTTACAAGTTACTGGGTAAAGTTCATTCGGGACATTTCAGAAAAGAGAAGAGCAAAGCTCGTGCTAGGAAAATTTTGTACTAGCCATGTCTGCTGACATTGATTACTTTGTGTCGGATTGCAAAATTTGTGAAAATTTTTCAAGAAGTAACATGAACGAGTCGTTGATTCAGCATGAGAAACCAAGTTTGCCATTTAACAAGGTTGGCAAAGATATACTTGAGTTTGAGATTCATTTTTGGTTGTGGTAAATTACTTCACAAATGACTAGAACTGAAAAATTGAATAATAAGACAGATGAGACCTGCATCAAGATTTTGAGAAAGATTTTTGGGACATTTGGTATTCCTGTCATATTGATCTCCGACAATATGCCGTAGTGCAAGAATTTTTAAAATTTTCTAGGGATTGGTAGATAATTACATCAAGTCCTCACTACCCAAAGTCTAATGGACTTGCAGAAAAGGAAAAGGCTGTGGAAATATCTGAATCTATGTTGAAAAACCAAAAGAATCAAAAACTGATATCAATTTAGTATTGCTTGAATGCAGAACTACCCCTGTAAAAGGGTTCAACATTTCACCGTCACAACTTTCAAGTTCTCGACCTCTCCGGACAACATTGCCTACTACTAAAGCTGCTTTGGCTCCTAAAGTTCTCGAGGAAGCTAGTAGATTGGTAGAGAAGAAACAACAGAAACAAAGAGAGTGTTATATCAAGACAGCTAGAAGGAAAGAAGTAAGTTTTGCAAAGGATGAAATTGTATTGCTGAAAAATGATAAAGATCAGTGGAAATTTGTAAAGATTGTTGATAAAGGTTCTACGCCGAGGTCCTATTGGATAAGAAATGAGAAAGGTAAGATTTACAGAAAGCACACAGCACTTTTGAAGAAGACGAGAAATGAAACTTTTGGAACGAATACTCCAGTTTTTCGAACTGTCAGTCATAATCCTGTCATTTCTGTCTGTGGTGAAGATGCAATGGTTGATAATGGAAGTCAGGCTAGAGTTGAAAAAGAAGCTAACATTGTAATTCAGGATAGATTTGACGATCGGTATAGAGTTGAATATCAGGATGGAATTGAAAATGAGGATAGAGCTGTCAGTAGGTATGGAAGAAATATCAAGGCGCCAGCCAAATTTAGAGATTTCGAAATGTGTAACGTTCAATTTTCACACCAGGAACTTGAAATAAATAGATAGGACAAAAAGGAGAGAACCGGCCTTATCGCGCCACTTCTTAGTGAATTTCGGCGAGCTCAAAAAAAAGTTAGATAGTGGAAGCTAGTTTTAAAGTCGTGCTGAGAGCGTTGAAAAATTTCCGAAGCCAAAAGGATTTGTTATTTTCCTACTAGAGAGGTCTTCTGGGATTCCACGGCTACGAAATTTTATTATTGGAACGGTACCTGGCAAAAGGTCCGATTTTCTACGCAAGTATTGCGGATTTTTACGCTCGAGCACCGACGTTTTCCATCTTGTAGCTACCGCTTCTCGTTATCTTCGAAACCGAAAATTGAAAGCAAAATTACAGGCTCTTCTGGTAAGCTATTTTGCGTCCACTATTTTCTTCGCCACCTACAATTTCTTTTATTACCTACAGTCTCCAGAGTGGGTGTTTTACCTCCCGATTTTCCTGAAGAAAAGTGAGTCGTGTGAGCCGATTTTCACACCACCTTCGAGGCTCCCATTTATGTGATTCACGCCGTTCTACTTCATCCGCTTTGTCTATTTCTTCATCTGACTGGGATAAATCGTCTTTCCTGTGGAAGTTGAGTGACCGGTGACGTCAGCAACTCACCACCCTGTGTTTTTCCGAGGGTCAAGTCAACATCAACACCACGTGTCAATTCGTGACGTCAACGCCGTGTTTTCTCGTGCGAGAAATCTGCAGCTTGGATAACCAGCAAGAAGAAGTGTTGAGTACCTCATGCTAAAATTTATTGTTTTATTGTGTATTTCACCGATTTAATTTGGAAAATCATTAAGTAATTAATACTCGTCGTGTAGTTACAGTGCTTTCGTAGTGAAAATCTCATTTAATTTGTCGTTCTATTAATAATAATATTTAATTATCACTTGCCTACGTTAGGGTCAGGTATCTCTTTTATCTTCGCTAGTCCATAGGAGTTTGTGACTCAAGAGTAGTCATTGCGCAAATTTCAGGTGAAGAACGTGACGTCACGGGGTTCAGTTAGTTTGCAAGGTAAACCTTTTGACTTTCAGTTTTGGAAGTAGGTAACTACGTTAAGATAAAATAAAAGAGTACCCTTCTCCCTTGTGTATTAGGATTGACAATTAGTGTGCCTTTTTTTTAAATTATTTTAATAAACATCACTTGTGTATAAATAATTACTTAACTTCGACTTACACTTATCAAATTTCCCTCGAATTACAAACTGTTATTTTTCTTTATTTACTGTGCCGGTCTGAAATATCTGCGGGAATAAATCCATAATTGGGAACTCAAGTTTTATTGAACAACCCCTTTGCAACCCCGAAATAGTGAGTATTCTTCTAATCGAGTAAGTTTTAAATCCTGAATTTGGTCGGTACGGTGCGAGGTTCGGTCACAGGTCTCACTCTTGACCGATCGACGGGTGCAACTAAGAGTGTGGCGCCCCCTTGAATTTTAATTTCGAACAATACCCACCCCTCCAGCCTTCTGAGTAGCGGGACACCCTCGATCATAGTGATCCACCCTCGTAGCTGACCAAAAGGATAATTGTAGGTGTTACAAATGGCTTCACCCAACGTGGGGCTAGATTGAATGCTCACATTAAGGGTTGCAGGGTTGGAAAGTTAGGGTTTTGAACCGGGATTTTTTTTTTTTTGAGTAACTTTTCATATTTGAGGTTGAACTTTTCAGGAATTTTCACTGCAGAAATTTGTGATTTTTCACAGGTTAAATCGTTTTTTTTTTTAAATTACTTCTTGCTGATTCCTATCTGCTGTTGTGCGCCAAAGTTTTGGAAATTTTTACGCGTGAGTCTGAAAGCCAAGAGCAGTAAAAGCTGCAACAGTAACAATAGCTGTTGATTTTTATTATATGTGTGTTGACCTTCGGTTATAAACAGGGTGTCTGGGTATACAGGGTGGCTCAGATAGATTGCAGAACAACTCGTGTTTTTTTTCAGATTTGTTGTACGGTGACTTACGAATATACAGGGTATTAACTTACAGGGTGTTTCGCGAAGCCGGAGGATAATTGTTTTGTCAACGATTTTGTTTTTGACAGGAGGCGTTTCGCGAAAAGCCTTTGAGGGGTTACAGTACATCGTATTTTTTTTTTCCTGCTTTTCGTTTTTTTTTTTCTTTCCTCAATTTTTTTTTGTTTTTTTTTTCTGCATCATGTCTCTTAAGATTGATGTGAATCGGCTGTCGCGAGAGCAACTCGTGTACGAATTGAGTGTGAGAGGTGGCAGCGACGTTGCGGCTATGACAGTTGAAGACATGCGCAGAGCGGTGCGTTCGGCAATGCGTTTGCAGGCTGATGGCAGTCTTTCTGAGGCCGACGAATATCCATTCACGTTTGCAGAGGACGTTGCCGGGGTTAAAGCAACACACGATTGGTTAGTCTCGGAGATTGACACTGTCACTCCGGAAACGGAAAAGAATGTCATCACCAAAGTCAACACAAATTTCGCTCACGTATTGGGACGACTTGACCGATGCCCTGTGGATAATGATGAAGAGCGAAAAACAGTGGCTACGTGGAGAACCAAGATTTTGGTGCTGGTGGAGACTTTGCAGGACAAAATAAAGGTGACACCTGTTGAACCTCCACCTAGACAGCGTTCAGTGATTTTGAATGTCACTTCACAACCACCTGCACCCCAGGCGAATAGCTCTACTTTGTCTCAGGCAAGTTCCGGTTCGGACTCGGATTTTCCTTTGACGGCGAAGTCTGTTCCTGTTAGAAACTGGGGTCTACAGTTTTCGGGAGAGAAAACCTCTATGTCTCTGCAAGCATTCTTGGTTCGGATCGAGGAACTGCGCATTCCAAGACGAGTGTCTAGGAGGGAATTGTTTGATTCGGCCGTAGATTTCTTTTCGGGGAAGGCTTTGCACTGGTATCGGGCAAATCGATCGTCATTCAGAGATTGGAAATCGTTGGTGGCTGGACTAAAAGCAACTTTCTTACCCTGGGACTACAATCACAAGTTGTTTGAGGAAATTAAAAGGAGGACTCAGGGTGAAGATGAATCAGTTGCCAACTATTTTGCTGCCATGATTAACTTGTTTAGCCGACTAGATGAACCAGTTTCAGAAGAATTCAAACTTCAAATTTTGAACAACAATATTCACCCTTACTTCCAGCCATATTTGACTTTCGTGTCAATCGCATCTGTTTCGGAGCTGCAATCCAAGTGTCGCGAGATAGAGGCAAGGCGAGCGATAGCGCGCTCCTTTGTACCTCCTCCACGGAGAAACGCTGCACTAGAACCGGACTTGGCTTACGTCAGTGAAGGACAGGGAGCCGAAGGCGTCATGGATATTGCGGCGGGGACAAGTGAAGCTAAATGTTGGAAATGTGGCCGAACAGGACATTACAAAAGGGATTGTCGAGCTGGAAACTTCGTTCCAACTTGCTGGCGTTGTGGACGAAAGGGCGAGACCGTACGCACATGTGATTGCCAACAACAGAGTCCAGGTCAAAGACCAGCCAACTCAAGAAATGAGGAGGTCCGTTCCTCAAGACAAGCGCCAAATTCCGACCGTAATGTTCCGGGAAACGGTACCGGGGGTCGTCAATAAGCGACGAGAAGACGTTACTCCCACCACCACCATCACCTAATCTCGTCATTCCATCATCAGATGACAACAACTTCACGCCAGTTCTGGATTATATTATGTCACATGTCGCCGGAGATGAGAGACCTTACCTTACCGTGCGCATTTTTGGTGCTCAGATCACCGGACTGTTGGACAGTGGAGCAAGTCGTACCGTTGTGGGTCGATGTGGCTGGGACTTCTTGCAGCACCTAGGAGTGAGGTCACTGCTGAGCACTTCGGCTCACTCCGTTCGGGTTGCGGATGGTAAAACAGTCAAATGTATAGGTTCCGCGCAGGTTTTGATTGATCTCTGTGGCAAAGAGAAGTTTCTTGAGGTGCTAGTCGTGCCTGATCTGCCACACAAGTTGATACTTGGAATAGATTTTTGGCGAGTGATGGGTATCATTCCGGATCTGCGTTCAGGAGAGTGGACCTTCGCATCTGAAGAGCCAAAGGAAATTTTTGAGTTGTTGACTACACGCGACACTTTAACTTCGGAACAACGTGAACGTTTGGATCGACTGACCGAGAACAAGTTTGAGAAGATGGGAGACAAGCTGGGATGTACGACGTTGATACAGCACGAGCTGCGCACCAATTCGCGTCCCATCAAGCAACGCTTTTACCCGGTGTCTCCTCTTCGACAACAGTTGTTTGACGACCAAATCAAGGAAATGTTGGACCTTGGAGTCATCGAACCGTCAAGAAGTGCATGGTCGTCTCCAGCGCTCCTTGTGCGTAAGAAGGATGGTAGTTGGAGGTTCTGCGTGGACTATCGTCAGCTGAACGGGGTCACAGACAAAGATGCTTATCCGATGCCCAACGTTTCTGCGATACTGGACAAGCTGAAGGATGCACGATTCCTGTCGTCACTGGATGTGAGATCCGCCTACTGGCAGGTTCCAGTGGAAGTACAGTCCAGACCTTTGACAGCATTTACGGTTCCGGGGCGGGGCTTATATCACTTCAAGCGCATGCCTTTCGGTCTTCATTCGGCACCTGCAACTTGGATGCGTCTGATTGACCAGATAATCACGCCGGATCTTGAGCCGTACGCTTTTGCGTACCTGGACGATATTGTCATCGTCACTCAGTCGTTTGACCATCACTTACAGATCCTGGATAAAGTTTTTGACAGACTCACCGAAGCAGGGCTGACACTTGGCCGAGGGAAGTGCCACTTTTGCCGAGACGAATTGCAGTACCTTGGTTATGTGGTGGACCGGTTCGGGCTACACGTGGATCCGGCCAAAGTGAACGCAATTTTGCAGATTCCCACCCCGTCTAAGGTAGCGGACGTCAGGAGCTTGATAGGCGTAGCGAGCTGGTATAGACGCTTTATTCCGGATTTTTCGACCCTGATCGCCCCCTTGACTCAACTGCTCCGGAAGAAATCCAAGTTTGTGTGGGGACAGGAACAGGACAATGCATTTCGAGCCGTCAAGGATTGCCTGGTTTCCGCTCCAGTTCTCTCGTGTCCTGATTTCAATCTCCCTTTTATTGTGCAGACGGATGCCAGCGCTTATGGTTTAGGGGCGGTGTTGTCGCAGAGTTTCCCGGATGGCGAACGTGTTATTTGTTATTTAAGCCGCTCGCTGACTAAGGCGGAAAGAAACTTTTCAACTACGGAGCGTGAGTGCTTGGGAGTGCTGTGGGCGGTGGAGCGACTGAGACCGTATGTAGAAGGAGTTCGTTTTACGGTCATAACCGACCACCACTCGCTGGTGTGGCTTAACTCGCTAAAGGACCCAACAGGACGTTTGGCGCGCTGGGCAGTGCGGCTGCAGCAGTATGATTTTAACATCATTCACCGGAAGGGAAAACTACACGTGGTCCCTGACATGCTTTCACGTTCGGTATCGGAGGCGGTCGACCTCGTGGATGAAGTCGGTCCTGATGAAGTCGGTCCTGATGACAAGGTACCGGACAAGGTCGATCGTTGGTATAACGGTATGATCGAGAAAGTACAGCGTGACCCATTGAGGTACCCGGCATGGCGTGTGGCTGGAGACAAGCTGTACAAGTACGTGAGGCCGTCACATTCATTCCCAGGGTTGCTACAGGACAGTGAACGTTGGAAAGTAGTGGTGCCAAAGACACAGCGCCGACGGCTACTTCGTGAATTCCATGATGAGCTTCGAGCAGGTCATGCAGGAGTTTTCAAGACATTTTCGCGGCTGTCTGCAAAATACTTTTGGCCCAAAATGCGAAGCGACGTCCAAACTTACGTTCGCCAATGTCGAGTGTGCGGTAGTAACAAACCGGAGCAACGGACACGAGCGGGACTAATGGTTGCGAATCGGATAGCTGAGCGACCATGGCAAATTGTGTCATGTGACCTGATGGGACCCTTTCCAAGATCCAGCAAGGGAAACAAATATATCTTGGTGTTGATGGATTGCTTTAGTAAATACCCAATTATTGTGCCCATTCGTGAAGCGACTGCCAAAGTGGTTTGTGCCAACGTCGAGGAACTCCTGTTATTGACTTTCGGGGTGCCACAGATCCTGATCACAGATAATGGTGTTCAATTTCGCAGCAAACTTTTCAGCGATCTAGCGGAAAGATACAGATTCAAGATCTCGTTCACTGCTAATTACCACGCCCAAGCCAACCCTACAGAGCGTCTCAATAAGATTATCGGCACAATGTTGCGGTGTTACGTTGGTGAGAATCAAAAGCTATGGGATCGAAATCTGCCTGGAATCGCTTGCGCTATTCGAACTCAGGTACAGGAGACTACTCGACTTACCCCATACTTTATTAACCACGGACGTGAAATGAAAATGACGGGAGACGTAGATCCGGTCGGATTGCCCATGGAAGAAGATAATGCAGGACCCAGTCGTGGTGAGGTCTTCAAAAGGTTATTTTTGGAGGTGAAAGCACGGTTGAAAAGAGCGGCAATTCAACAGAAAGGTCGGTATGATCTAAGGCGACGGCCCGCAACTATCCAGTTGGGTGAAAAGGTATGGAGGCGGAACTATGTCTTATCGGACAAAGCCAAGGATTTTACATCGAAATTGGCACCTAAGTTTATTGGTCCATTTGTTGCGCGGAAAAAGGTTTCACCATGGACTTGGGAGCTAGAAGATGAGTCTGGGCGCTTGAAGGGCACCTGGCATGTCAAGGACTTAAAGCCATACTCGGAGACAGAAGAAGCCTAAGTGAGGAGATATTCTGTTTACTTGCCGCCAGTGTTTTCTTTATTCTTTTTAATTTTCTTTCCATTCTTTTCGTGTTCTTTCTTTTGGTTTTTATTTGCTTTGGTTTCCAAATTGAGTTTAGTTTGACGGGACGTTGACGAAAACCTGGTGAGGTTCACGTCTTCCAACAAAGGGGGGAGTTGTAACGTTCAATTTTCACACCAGGAACTTGAAATAAATAGATAGGACAAAAAGGAGAGAACCGGCCTTATCGCGCCACTTCTTAGTGAATTTCGGCGAGCTCAAAAAAAAGTTAGATAGTGGAAGCTAGTTTTAAAGTCGTGCTGAGAGCGTTGAAAAATTTCCGAAGCCAAAAGGATTTGTTATTTTCCTACTAGAGAGGTCTTCTGGGATTCCACGGCTACGAAATTTTATTATTGGAACGGTACCTGGCAAAAGGTCCGATTTTCTACGCAAGTATTGCGGATTTTTACGCTCGAGCACCGACGTTTTCCATCTTGTAGCTACCGCTTCTCGTTATCTTCGAAACCGAAAATTGAAAGCAAAATTACAGGCTCTTCTGGTAAGCTATTTTGCGTCCACTATTTTCTTCGCCACCTACAATTTCTTTTATTACCTACAGTCTCCAGAGTGGGTGTTTTACCTCCCGATTTTCCTGAAGAAAAGTGAGTCGTGTGAGCCGATTTTCACACCACCTTCGAGGCTCCCATTTATGTGATTCACGCCGTTCTACTTCATCCGCTTTGTCTATTTCTTCATCTGACTGGGATAAATCGTCTTTCCTGTGGAAGTTGAGTGACCGGTGACGTCAGCAACTCACCACCCTGTGTTTTTCCGAGGGTCAAGTCAACATCAACACCACGTGTCAATTCGTGACGTCAACGCCGTGTTTTCTCGTGCGAGAAATCTGCAGCTTGGATAACCAGCAAGAAGAAGTGTTGAGTACCTCATGCTAAAATTTATTGTTTTATTGTGTATTTCACCGATTTAATTTGGAAAATCATTAAGTAATTAATACTCGTCGTGTAGTTACAGTGCTTTCGTAGTGAAAATCTCATTTAATTTGTCGTTCTATTAATAATAATATTTAATTATCACTTGCCTACGTTAGGGTCAGGTATCTCTTTTATCTTCGCTAGTCCATAGGAGTTTGTGACTCAAGAGTAGTCATTGCGCAAATTTCAGGTGAAGAACGTGACGTCACGGGGTTCAGTTAGTTTGCAAGGTAAACCTTTTGACTTTCAGTTTTGGAAGTAGGTAACTACGTTAAGATAAAATAAAAGAGTACCCTTCTCCCTTGTGTATTAGGATTGACAATTAGTGTGCCTTTTTTTTAAATTATTTTAATAAACATCACTTGTGTATAAATAATTACTTAACTTCGACTTACACTTATCAAATTTCCCTCGAATTACAAACTGTTATTTTTCTTTATTTACTGTGCCGGTCTGAAATATCTGCGGGAATAAATCCATAATTGGGAACTCAAGTTTTATTGAACAACCCCTTTGCAACCCCGAAATAGTGAGTATTCTTCTAATCGAGTAAGTTTTAAATCCTGAATTTGGTCGGTACGGTGCGAGGTTCGGTCACAGGTCTCACTCTTGACCGATCGACGGGTGCAACTAAGAGTGTGGCGCCCCCTTGAATTTTAATTTCGAACAATACCCACCCCTCCAGCCTTCTGAGTAGCGGGACACCCTCGATCATAGTGATCCACCCTCGTAGCTGACCAAAAGGATAATTGTAGGTGTTACAAATGTTTTGAAATTTTGGTTTATTTCAAGTACAATATCTGTTGTTTTTCTTTGTTGTATTTTGATTTTTCTAAAACTATATAAAAAATGAGATGCGGAGATGTTATGATCAATCTTAATCATAAGTTGTGAAGCCCCTCATGTGGATTGTGGACTCATTAATAAAACCTGCATTGATTCTAAAAACTACATAAATAACAATTACAGTATATACGGCCCTATTTAAGTCAACAATTTCATGAAAATATCTGGTGTGAGAACTTCACGCTACTTCTCAAAGTTGATAAATAAAATTGTTATTTATCATGAAATACAGCAAGGGAAATTTGAGAAATCAACGCTATTGTTTTCATTATGTACAAAAAAAAGAAAAAATACTTTTGCCAGGTTTTTTCGAATCTAAACCACTCTGCAAAGAGACAATGGCGTTTTCTGCTGGAAGCAGTCTTTATCAGTTTACTGTGATGCCTTTTGGACTTTGCAACTCACCGGCCACGTTTGAAAGTCTGAAGGAATGCGTCTTGCGAAGTCTCACAAGAAAAATTTGCTTAGTCTACCTTGACGACGTGATGGTCATCGATCGGACGTTCGAAGAACATCTGAAGAACTTCCGAGTAGCATTTCGAGGTCTTCGAGGTGCCCATCTGAAACTCATTTCAAAGAAATGCGTTGGTGGTTTCGTCTGCCGATGCACATAGCCTACAAATGAGTGTTTTCCTTGCCTATTTTCTGCAGGTGCTATGTCACTTTGCAATGACCAGTGAGTAGACCCGTGAGTAGTTTTATTTTGTTCTTGCTAGCTATTTGGCTTGTCGTTGACCTGGAATGCTATTCCAGTAGGCATTTTCTTTGCCTATTTTCCCATTTGTCGACTTCTTCCCTTATTAAACATGGCGACATACCACATGTGAGCCCCGGCTCAATAAATGTTGTTGGAGCGCCTTTTTTTTCGAGGGCATTCGCTTCTTCTTTTCCCTCCATACCCTGGTGAGCAGGTATCCATATTAAAGTGAGTTTTTTGCTCTCAGCCAACTATGTTCGACGTTCGACGAGTGATTTTTTGCATACTTCCAGGTTCCAGGTGGCTTTTGACTTGAAGTCGTAAGCCTCCAAGTGCCTTAAAGCCACCTGGCTGTCTGTGGCAATGCAAATTTTAGATCTTTTGTACTGTCTGGATAGACATATAGGTATCTAGGCACACCTTTTCACTGCCAGTATTTCGGTTTGTAGAGTGGAAAGAAAGCTTCCCCTACAGGCAGCGATTCCCGTACTTCGGCCGTATATGACTATCCCGGCTCCTTCCTCTCTTGCGGATCCACCTGTGTAACAGAACCAGATCATGTTGTTCTCCTGCAGCTGGGCCATTCTGCGGGCGCTTTCCTGGCGGTCATTTATGACCACCTAATAGGTAGCCCCGAAGTCATACTCAACTGGCATGAAATCCCTTGGGATGGTGAGAAACTGCTCCCTTATTGAGTTCAATATTTGTGAGTGTCCTCTTCTTAGGTTTTTGAGTCCTATTCTGAGAGCACTCACTAGTCCTACTTCTTCTACTTGTTTCTGCAGTAGGAGTAGGTCCAGCAAAACCTTCACTGCTTATGGGTAGATATAGGGTCTCATTCACGTGATACAATTTCACGTCAAGTAACCCCTGGGAATGAAGACGTCGTCGGCTGGACTGAGATGTTTCTGAAACAGGCGATTGCCGGCCAAAGTAACAGTAGGTTCAAAATAATGCAATCTAAGCCCTACGTTTTAATGAGCTCGCCTGCTTCAACGTGAAATTCTATTGAGCGTTCAGTACAAAAACGTGTCCGTTGCAGGGACAGGATGCCCGCGATGGAAGATTATTTTTTTCGAACGTTTACGACCTCAAGGAAACCAGCACTTAATAATTATATCACGACACGACAAGCTCGGTGGTACCTCCAAGCTCACCGCTGAGCTAATGAGGGATTATTATGAAAGCTAATTTCACACAAAGGAACTGGGTATATGTTTCAAATAAAATTTATCCGCGGGGCGCCATTAAAAGCAGATATAATTTTATTTTAATCATATGGAAGTACCGCGGATTTTATGTAGGAGTGTTTCATGATCATACGGCTTTACATATCGAGTTTCCATTTTCATTTTACATGCCAATTATTATCTCGTCACAACTATCGTAAATTCCTCCTTTATTTCGCCTATAACTACATTTTGGCATCGAATAGGTAATGCAGAAAGTTAACGATGGGAGATTCAACAATCTTCGAGTAGGACTGAAGTGCCTACTTCAATTCAGAAATCTGCACCGAAACTGAATATACCTACTACTCGACCTACTACCTACGACATCAATGCAAGGTAGTACAACAATTAAATAGCGCCGATAAGTGAATTTTACTGCCGTTCATGAATACGAGTAGGTTTAGTGTTATTTTAAGTAAGTTATTTTATTCCCAAAGTTTTATGCTGCATGAATACAGGTGTCTCAGAAGTGTCGCATTCTAGGTACAGAGCGATATTTTATGGAATTCATTCAAAAATACGAGAAGAATATTTAAAAAAATTATTGTCGTGTATTTTTGGAATGAGGGTTCAATCGGCGGTGTGAGGTCAGGTGATTTGGCTGGCCATGGAATGGGACCGTCTCTTCCAATCCACCTCTTCGTCGAATAACCCTGGCAGAGTCTCTTGTAAAAACTGAAGATAATTGTCTCTATTCAATCGGGGTGAAAAAAAGTGTGGCCCGAGGTGTGGCCCTAGTAAATGATCACCGAGAATTCCAACCCAGACGTTTAGTGAAAAGCGATGTTGGGAGCTTCTAATAAATGCACCATGATGATTTTCGTGGGACCACAAGTGATTGTTATGAGAATTGAACAAACCTTCTCTTGGTAAACAACTTTCATCGGAAAATAGGGTGCTTTCCGAGAAAAGGTTGTCCTCCCCATTGTCCTCATTACATTTCCTAATGTACCATATGCAGAAATTGAGTCGACTCACAAAATCAGCAGCGCTGATGTCTTGCACCTTCTGTCTACGGAAAAAATTGGGCCGGTATTTGTGCAAAATTCGCCATACACTCGTAGAAAAACCGTGTACTTGATGTGAAATGCTGCGACAACTTATGCCCAGATTTTCGTTGACCATCTCCAAGACAACTTCTTCGAAATTACCGACTCGCACTATCCGCGGCCTTCTTGCAAGAATGAGACAACAAACATTATTGGTCTTAGCATGCCAGTTTCCCGTAAACGTCGATCAACTTTTGCAAACAATATTTATGATGGATGTTGTCTGTTGGGGTTGGGGAATCTTTGAACATAAATACGCTGGACCTCTCTACCATTATGGTGTACTCAGGGGCGGACTTGGCTTTCGTGGCGCCCTAGGCATGACTGAATTGGCCGCCCCTTCCCCTTTATAGAGAGGTGTGTTCAGAGAACTAGTTTGTGTTTATATTCTTAGAGCACTTACTGCTGTTAATGATAATAAGTGGTTTTTCATTATTAGTTGACACAAATTAACAAAAATTGAACAGAAAAAAATTATGCGAACGCGATTTCCGTGGAATAAAAATAAAGCCACGCATTTTATTCCAAGAAAACGATGTCGATGCCGCCCCCTTGGATTTTCCGCCCTAGGCACGTGCCTACTTTGCCTATTGCCAAATCCACCCCTGGGTGTACTTCAACGTAGCTCGCATGAATATCAGCAAGGCAAGTTATTGCAATGTGTAATAATTATAATTATCCTCCTTTTTTCTTAGGATGATACACAAATTCAGTGCTGAATAATTGTATGATGATGGTGGCTGCGATGATTTGAATACTGTTGGCATGTCATTTAGCTATTTCATGGCAAACTATGAAATTTTTCTAAAACTTTAACCTCCTCGAAACAAAAATTGACAGGTCTCGGGAAATTTTCTAAATTTCACCTGACAAAAATTTATTCAGGGTGGTTCGTTTTCATTGAGATACCCTGTATATTATAAATATTATATATTTTACATATACAAGGTGATTCGAAAGTGTCGGACGGTAGTAGAGTGCTAAAAAATTGTTAAAAAAATGTATGTTTCCTAATTTTGGTTATAAACTACAAAACTTGTATTTGCCCCTTTGTATGTTTATTTTCTACATTTTATAGAACTAGCTCTTCTCTTCTCTTTTATATTCAAAATGAAAAGCAAAGACAACCCAGATCAGAACTCATCACGAAGAGGTGGCTATTTTTTCGAAATCCACCACCCTGCCTCCCCCTCTCCCTTTATAACGTTTGTGTTTTGTTTTAGTTACTCCATGCTTCATCACTAGAAGTAATGTTGTCAACGGCGTAGTCTTGTTTAGTGTTCAAATGGGGCATTTGTTTCCGTAGGTGCGACTCTATTCTTGAGCGAATGGAACTGTCTCTATTATTCTCTCCACAAACTGCCAATGAGGCTTCAGTCACTAGTTTCACGAATCTTTCAACGACTTGCTTGTGACAAGAAAATAATTTGTTTCCAGCATAGTCGGATTTTGTATCCCAGTCAAAAGACCTCTATCAGAAATGTTAGCGAGCACAGGAGGCTTTGTTAGTTTGCAAGACTGCCAGTGAGCAAGCTCAACAAAATCGGTACCTGCTATGCCTTCAGCTTTAATTTTTTACACAGCAGGTGAGCATGGTGTGACAGAATCCACCCTGTAATTCAACAAGCCAACTCAAAATGCTAAGAGTCTAGGTAATGGTAATGCATATTCTTTTGAAATTTTCGACTTCTAGAAAACCTCTCAGGTCCTCTAGAACAGCAGAGGCTATGGTTGCTGCAGACGGTCAGAGCTAAATTTAGCAAAAAAATCTGTTTTTTTTTTCAGATGGTTTTTGGTAGTTGTGTCTTTGAAGTTAAAGACCTAGAATTTAGACGTCATCAGCTGTATCAGAGGAAGTTGCAGAAATGTGGAGTCATGTGGGTCATCTATAAGTGAAGTAGATACGACGGTGACGGATCTTGCGGCTGTTGCTCTTGACAATCTGCAAACGGCTTAAATTTTGAGATTTATTTTTTCGATCTTCACACTTATTTGGCATCAACTGAGGTCATCGTCATTTTTCGCTCATTTTGCTTGTATGAAAGAAATGTCCTGCCTTTCATAGGTACTTCGAGCATACAATTACATAAGGAAAGATCAGAACAATAATTATGTACGAGCAGATAATATATCAAAAATCGTACGACTCGCGTGTTCTTGGAGACTTTCAATGTCCTCAGTCATAGCCTTAGTTTTTCTTCTTTTCATGGGTTTCTTCTTCTTGTGAAACCCCGCTTCCATCATATCTGCAAGTAACCTTGTTATGTGACATAGCAGGCATTAAACAAAACTTTTGACGACGGATCTACTAGCTCTTTGGCAATAATTCTTCTTTACCTCAGAAGCATTTGGTCTTTTTTTTTTTGGCTGCTAAAGTGATAACGGTCCACAAGAAATGTTCTTTAACATCACGATAGGTCGGTGAGGCATTGTTTTTTTTTCAATTTCTCAGCGGCACCAAAAACGGCACAAGTACCCCTCTTCTTGTCTTACCAGAACACGACAACATGCACCTTTTAATAAAAGTAGCACAAACTATTGGAAAACTAATGACTTATCTTTGAAAATTCGAGGATTTCTGCAGAACTGAATTCTTTATAACATTAACAAAATCGCCGTGAATCGCACTGCAGGATTTTCAGTTATTTGAGGAGGAGGATAACATTTTGTCAAGATTTGTACTCTATGAACTGTTACCTCCCCCCTCAAATAACTCAAAACCCTCCAGTCCGATTCATGACGGTTTTGTTTATCTTATAGGGAATTCAATTCTGCACAGAACATCAAATTTTCAAAGATGAGTTGTTATTTCTTTAATAGTTCGAGCTATTTTCATTGAAAAATGCATGCTGTAGTGTTCTGGTCAGTAGTACTGCCGTCATAAGAAAGAAGGCAGTAACTACATATTTTTATGAAATTGACTTTTTAGCATTTTTAAAATCTACACAAAATTCTACATCGATTTTCACACCTAGATTCCAAAAAGAAAAATTCCAAAGCCACCAAATTCGATTTTGAAAATAGCAGTAACTACAATACGTCATCGTTCCATTTAGTAAAAAGGCAGTATCTAACACGTACAACGTAAGAAAGCAGTAACTCTTATGCAAGCAAGCAGCGACGCGCAGTTACTGCCTTTTTAGATTGGATCGGTAGAAACAACGACAAAACGGTTTATTGCGTTTTTCTCGTAATCTTCTGAAATGCGTTTTTCCTTATGACGGCAGAGTAGACGACGCGCCGGGCCGGCTCAGGTTCAAATCGATTTTTCAAACTCGAGAAACAAAGTCAAACATCAAGTAGATGATTTTCGTGAAGAATACACTTCAAGTCAATGGCCCCTGAAATTTTTTAAAAGATGAACACCTCTAACAGTGGAAAAAAAAATCGTCAAAATTGTCAAAGAAAAAACAAGTTTTTTCAAGTTAACTTGTTCAAACTTGTTTTCATCCAAATTAACACATCGGATTCGAGCTGAGGAAATTAAATATGGTCGGAAAAGATACCAAACTTATCGTGATCGGTTCTACATGGCCAGAAAAACAAAATGGACCACCTAGCAGGGCTTCGCCCTCCCACGACCCCCCTTCAACAGTGATCGACATTTTTTGTGCCGAAATGGTATCAACGGGATATGATGCGTCGAATTAAAACGTATTTGCTTCCAATGGATTGACGGGTTTCATCCCCTCCATTTTGAGTTGCAATTTTTTACCCCCCTTTCAATAACTCAAAACCCCCGGGTGCGATTTTTGGCGATTTTGGATATATTGTAGAGCACTCAATTCTGAACAGAATATCAAATTTTCAGGATGTCCATATTTTTTCTGAGGTTTGGCCGATTTTTTTACTATTTTTCCTGTACTACAAGCCCTTCTATTCAACAGAAAAGCCAAAAAACGAATTTTAATGAATTCAATCAAACAATGAGTCGATTATGTCCGCTCGAAAATGGGAACTCACCCACAAATTTTACTTTTAATTTAATTGTCGAAACGGTTTAGGTGTGTCATCTAAATTGAAGAGTGATTCTTAGAGCATTTTTCCTTAGCTTTTTGAATCCTACAGCAGTTTTTTAGAAAAGCGGTCAGAAAATGTACTTTTTGATAAAACAAAAAAGGGGCACCTTTTTCCTAGCCCGGCCCTGGATTTTGACTTACCCGGTATGGCTTCGGGATGAGTTCCAACAGAGAAATATTACTGGTAAATTTCAACAAAATACCTCTGGCCGTTTCAGGAATATCATTTATCAAAGTTTCATACGAAACACACAAAACACCCTGTATTTTCGTAACCATTGGAGAAAATAAAATTTCTTCAGTGGATCCTGACTCGCCTCGAAGTCCTCTATCTTCCATTAGCCTATGTAAGGTCACTCATGAATCACCCTGTACCTATACAGATTTCACCAAAGCCTTCGACCATTTAGACCATGACATCCTCTTGTGCAAGCTGGACGCTTTCGGGTTCTCAGCTCCATTGTTGGCCCTCTTCAAATCCGTATCTGGGACGGCGCAAGCAATCTGTTCGTGTTGCTGATCATGACTCTAAAAATTTTAATGCTTCCTGTGGAGTGTTTCATGGCACTTTTTTAGCCGTTTCTTGTGTAACATCTTCATCAACGACATCAGTGTGCTCTTCGACAACCCCTTTCTTTCTTATGCTGACGACCTTGAGCTCTTCGCTAAGATAAGACCAATCAAATTGCTTGAGCCTACACAGGGAGATCTCGATAGGTTGAACGCATGGTGTTCTGGCGATGACCTCGTTTTGAACTTGGATAAATGCACCTTTGAAACATCTACCAGGCAAAAGGCGCCGATCAAATTCGCGTACACCATCCAGGAGTACGTCATTGAACGACCCGATCGCGATCAGTGATTTGAGCCGGCTATCCAACTATTCCAACTCAATTTTCTCATTCTCTCAGCATATAGACTTATAGAGAATACCTGTAGTAATACAAACGAGATCCTGGGCTTAATTGTCAAGAATTCACGCTTGTGCTGTTGTTCAGATCCCTGGTACTGTCCCGCCTGGATTTTGCCTCCTGTATTTGGTCTCCTTATCATGCCAAGTATAAGTATCAATTAGATGAAGGGTATCCAGAAGGTTCCTGATCCTGAAACGTCTGGCCCTTGCTGCTGACGGAGCTTATCCCGAACGTGACTACCCCCAAGAGTTACTCCTGAAAAGGTTTGGTTTTATTAGCCTTGAACGGCGCAGAGAGTTGTAATCCATCCAGGTTCTACATAGTACATAGTCTCACTAATAGCTACTTATATCTGCCAAATTGTTCAGCCAAGATAGCCTTGAATATTTCTTAACCAGGGCTGAGAAGTTCTGATACTTTCTATGTTGACACATTCCGAACATCTTCTAATTAGAACTCTCCTTTCACCCGGGCTTGCTAAGCTACAACAGGGGACAGAGCTCAGGAATCAGGATTGCTTCGATATATTTCACGATGATTGAATTGATTGAAATGATTGATGATTGAATGTGATCATGATTGAAAACTAAATATTTTCTCTGTGAATACGCGATTTTGATGCCACGCAGGATCTGTTGGCCTGTTGGTCAATGAAATAATAATGATAATAATAATCCGGAAGTTTAGGTAATCCGAACGGGGTCTGGCAACTGTCGGTTCTGATTATCCAGACATTCGGTAGGTACTGTAATACTAAATCTGGAATAAAATATTGATGACAGAAAGTTAGACTTACCTACGCCTTACGTAAGAGCTTCCCTTGCCCAACTTGACTTTATTTTGATGGCGCAGTTAGGTACTCTCACCTGCAATTGCAACTTGATGATAAAAAAGCGCATAAACCTGATTGAGTAGGTACCTATTTACTGAAGTCATCAAAATGACTTCAGTGGTTTCTATCAATGCCCAGCATGTTAAGAGTCCTCTGTACGCTCAGAGTGGCTCCAACTAAAATGCTTCTAAATCGAAGCCGGTGATTTTCTTTGAACTGGCATTTGGAGATTTCACTTCATATATCTATTTTAACATGTCAACGGAAAAAAATCCGAGAAAAACCGATCACAGCCGAAGATAGTCAAATCTTACGCGCGCCACCCTAGGGCCTTCATTTGACTTGGAACAAGAATCCTTTTTTCAGGGTGAACTCTCAACAGTATTTTGCACAATCGTACCGGGTGGTTTTTCAGTAAAAAAATTTCAGCTGAAGATATGAAACTCTAAATTTTTGAGTATTTTTTTGATAATTTTCACAGCCAAATAACTTTGGCTCCAGATATTTTATAAAAAAACCACCCGGTACGATGGTGCAGAATACTGTAGAGAGTCCTCCTTGGAAAAAAGAATTTTCTTTCAAGTCAAATAAAGGCCCTAGGATGGCGCTCGTGTAATTTCACTATCTTCGGCTGTGATCGGTTTTCCTCGGATTTTTTTCCTCTCACATGTTTTTATGGAGATATGAAGTGTAATCACCAAATACCAGTTGAAAAAAAATCACCGCCTTCGATTTAGAGGCCTTTTAGTCGGAGCTGCTTCGAGCGTACAGAGGACTCTTAACCTGAGCTATTACAGAGTGAAGGATTTGCATGCATAACGCTGATGTATATTTTCGCTTTTGTCACGGCTCTTCTGGTTAAGTTGCAAGTGAAATAACAAACCGCCGCGCGGTGGCAGATTCGTGTCCAATTACCGCACTAGTTGTTAAAAATGGCATTGTTAGTATTCGTCGGTTAGACAAACAACATTTTGTTCGCCGCTAACTGCGAATTTGTTCGGCACAGTCGGTAGGGGAGACCGGGGATGGTTGGCACACTTTTCAGATTCGATTTTTTTCCCGACAAAATATGCCATATCAAGTTCCTGTTATGATGTTGGAGTTGAGAATCATGCTTTGGCTAAAAATTGTTGAAGTCAAATTAGACATATTTTTTTGCGTTTTGGTTTTATGATTTTTTTTTCAAACCAATGTAAGCGTGCCAACTGACCCCGATTCAGGGGCAGGTTGGCACACATGCAGGGGCAAATTGGCACATGAAAAATATAGAATCAGAAAAAAGAACAAAATAAAACATGTACCTTCTAACTGAAATACATTGAGTTTAGAACATGTCCCACTCACTACACAAAAATACAAGAACTGAAATGAACAATAAAAAATATTTTAGAAATATCAAAACATAATAAAATACTATTATGAAAAAATGCAGGAAAATACATACTTTATAATAACTAATACGCATATTTGTATCGTAGTACTGTGTAAATAAGAATATATATAATAAATTAACAATCATACCCATGATCATATAATTCATATATCATGAACAAAATACCCACTGAAATACACGGTGCCAACATACCCCGTCAAAGAGTGCCAACTAGCCCCAGTGTGAAATATTAGGTTAAATATTTTTTTTTATAAAAACCACTCATTATTATTGAATACAAAGACTGGAATATCAAAAAGAATAGGCATGCATTAAGTGAAACAAAAAAATATACATCAGGATATCATTTTATGCAAAAAATGTGATATTTTCAGAGAAGTTGAAAATTTACTCACTTAGCGCGAAAAATGTAAATTGTCAATAGTTTCAAATTAACAGACGTCATAACGTTCTAACTTCCGCAGAGTATTCCAGTAGATGACAGCACACTCCACTTCTAATTTAATGGAGTTCCGGCGGTAATTTTTTGAAATTTTGACCCTGTGTCAACCCACCCCTGGTATCAACTCGCCCCGGTCTCCCCTACAGTTAGTTAGGCAGGCAGGCACCTACTTCAACTATGTATGCAGAAATATATGATGCATATAATGGGTTAACTGCGGGTAGGTTTATAACCAACTAATTAAGATAATTTTACGAGTGGCGCTTCAGTGCTTATTAATTATTTGCAGATTTCGGCATTACAGTACATTAATAGTTTAGCCATTAAAACGAATTTGTAATTGCACCTGGCTCTTATTAGATTATTTAACTGGGACACACAACACAATTCCTGCTGCGCTCGCCCACAAAGTACGCGGAATTACTGGCAGAATTCGGGAGAAGCGCGCGGTGGCAATTTCGCAAATGATTGCATCCGTGGGTAATTTACGAGGTCATATCCAACAAGGATCTAATGCCGTTTGTAGTTGTCGATGTTTATTGTGGAACTCAGACTGTTTACCTGCTTTGGCCTGGTGCACCGATGATCTAAGTCACTCATGAATTTAATTAGACATCAAATTTTCACTACTCCAGTAGTTAGGTACCAGCAAAGCAACTTTGTATACCTACCTAGTACCTACCTATCCTGATTTTGTAAAAATATAAGATTTCTAGGAGATTTTATTTGAAAAGCCCTTTAATTGTCATCAAACTCGGAATCAAAGAATCAGTTTATATTAGTATGTTATTCGAAGGTTGATATCCACAACTACGACTGTTATTTATTTCCAACTAAACAGAAACTTCACTTTCTAAGGTTATTACTTTGGAAACGAGTTAGAATAGTTATCATTCCGGCATATTCCAGCATCGGTTGCTGGTCCATTTGTCAGTTTAAAAAGGCTCCCGAATATTCCGGCCAGCCCTTTATGCACGGCTCCTCCGCCAATTGTGGAGGCGTGTGTCTTATTCGCGCGTCGTGGTTTCCAATAAGTTTTACCATGCGAGTCGTTTCAGGTGCAGATGGGCTACTACTCAAAACCTACTAGAAAATCACTGGCCCACGGCACAGAATTTTGAAGATCACGGCTCAAAGTGAGTGGCCATCAGTCGCGTTCCCATAGACTCATGAACAGGGGGGAGATCGTGGATAATAGGTTCAATGCATATTTTGAGGAATCTGAACTAGGTGTCCAGCATGTAAAACCATTTTGATTTTTTTTTTAATGATCCTATTCGAGTGGAATTTGCAGGCGATGTGGTCTTCATTGAGGTTATCTGATTTTTGGAAATTGATACTTCGCCACCATCTTTTATTCGACATATTGAACAGGTTTTAGAGTGATACAATTAGGAGAATTATGTCTCAATGAAAAGAGATATCGATGTGATGCAAACGCTAATCTTCTTACTTACTATAAGTTTATTCGTATTGTAATGGGTAGCTTAAAATAATAAAAAAGGGAAATTATAATTTGGGACAAATTAGTCTTGGTTCAGGAATGCGAGAATATCGATTTTTGCCGCCTGGTGTCGGGAGTGACACCGCACACCGGCATCGGTTTTGTAGGAAAGGGGTTTTGGACGGGAGACGGGGGTGGAGAGAGAATCGGTCCGAGAATAGGGACGGGGGTGAAGGGTTCGCGTCGTAGGTAGTCGAGGGGACTGTTAGGTGTGAGGTCGAGGGGAACGGATGTGTTCGGCTAGAAGAAAAACTAATATTCATGAAGAGGAAAGTGACGAGAGTACTAAGATCATCGGTAATAGTTGTAGTGCATCAGTTACGAGGAAAGAAAACTATTGAGGCAAGTCTGATTTCCATTGTAATCGATTGATAATTGTTTAAATGGGGTTGACAAAATTGTTTTGTTTAAAAATGATAGTATCTACCTACTTCAAGACGCCAGAAAATGGTGAAAACTTTAGTAACCCTTGTAGATTGTAGATTAGAGGTGGTCATTTGGTCTCGGAGGATCTTTTGTGCGTGACCATGCTTCTATTCAATGTCCCAGGAAATCTACCTCCTCACCGAATCGGATGATTTCTTTGGGAGACTTACCTCTGATGTCTGCGGGTGTCAGTTTCACTTCAGTAACCCTTTAGAAAGATCTCGTTTCCGGCAGGTTGATTCCATAGGTTAGTTCTGCTGAAAATCCAGCGCTCTTGACATATATTTGAATCAAATGTAGGCGAAAATCTCACGTGTTATATCTCTTACCCCATAGAATGGAAGATTCAATCCTTTTCGCACGACAAGGAGTTTACAAGCATTGAGGTTGAGTTCCCAAAGAGGACCTCTTGAACTGTGCCAAGAAAATTCAGTGTCAGTTTCGAAAACACTTCAAGACAGAAAGGAGCATAACATAATTTTTGCAGGCTGCTTAATTAGAGGCTCACCGCAATAAATGGTACACCTGATTGCAGATTTGCGTGAAGTTACTTAACCCAGCGTCAAATAGAGCTGCTGGATAAGTCTGTAAGTTCAAACTACAGCACTAGCCGAATAATAAATTCATGGAATGTAAACACTCAACTCTAATGTGAATTATTTAATCGATAATTAAAATAATGGCTATAATTTCGAATTACCAAGACAAAACTTAGTAAACAACCATCTCTCTCTAAGTACAATTGAATAATCGAAATTTTTCTTCGTATAAAATGAAAAGTGGGTAAGAAGGAAGAAAGGGTTGAAATTGAAATTCGACGAAGTCTCAATTGATTAAGCGGGGAATTAAAACTCGAGTGCGTTAGAAAACGAGTTCACTAATAGTTCTAAAAATTAGGAAGAACGCGAAACGAGAACGCGACTTTGTTTGTTTTTCAACATTTATTCAACTCATCCTTTTTCAAAGGACTGAGGTTACTCGCATGACAGGAGTATTAGGGCATAGCTGGGAAATCGAAGTAGGTGTAATTGATTTGAATGACTTAGGTAGAATAAGTAATTAAAATCTACGGCACAAGTGCACAACAAGAAAACATAACGTAGGGTCAATGAAAATAAGTATCACAGCTAATTAATTTAAATATAGAGAAAATGGTTTTCTCACAGTATACATTCCGGTGCAAACGCTAATCAATAGCATTTGTGTCCAGCTCCAGCATGTATAACTGACTAATAGTTTTGTCACTTGGACGCCATTTTTAATCCGCCATTTTGAATTTCTTTTGGAAGTGGTCTGATGTGAGTGAAATTTTCAGGCGATGTGAACTTCTGGCGGGAAACTACAAGAAGTGGCCACTTGGAACAAAACTCAAAACTCTACGTGCTCATGCAAATCGGAAACTGGTACTGTGATAAGAACCCCTTCCCCTAGTTAATTGGACCTAAAACAATTGACCCTTCCGTTGTGTATTTTGTGCCGTAGGCTAATAACCCTTCTTATCTGAAGAGAAAGAGAGAGAAAACTATTTAAACATAAAGTGGGATACCCGTTTGCTCCGGGTAGATTATTTTTGAAGAGGACAATTTAATAAATATTGAGAATAAACAAATTCTTTGGAACCACACACCTTCATTTACCGATTAATCAATGATCGCTAGTTTAATTTAGTGAACCTCAATTATTTTATTTGCATCAATTATTCATTACATAGGTACGTGCTGACTCCAGCTAACGATAAGGAATTATTTGATTCAATTTACATTCGGTTTCTGAAATTAAAATAACATCCTAATTACTTGCGAACACCCGCGCCCAATTTATTCCACTCGCTAAATTAATGATGCGATTATCTAAAAAATTACATTCCATAAACGCTCTGTTACGCTGTTATCACCTAGACAACAGCCAATGGCCGAATTTTTTACATAACAGAGCGTTTATGGAATGATTGGAATGTTATTTTTTACAGAATCGCACTAGTCCCGTTTCCGTATTCCTACTGGCTTAAAGGAGAGACCTAGATGAGTTAAGTTTCGGAACACACTTGAGTATTGACTCCTCGCATAAATAATTGATCCCTCGTTAATTTGAACCAACCTTTCCTTTTCGAGCCCATATTTATTTGTACGAAGAGAGATATCGATTATTTAGTTGTACTTAGAAAGAGATTATTATCATCATCATGAACCCCTTGAGTATGGTCTTTGTATTTCGAAAATTATAGCCATTATTTCAATCACCGATCAAATAATTTACATAAACGTTGGGTGTTTTAGTTTGATCAATTTACGTCCAGCTGGTGATGGATTTCAGCTCACAGACTTGTCACTGAGCTCAGTATCACTTTTTGTTACATAACTCCACTCAGATATGTAATCAAGTATGAGCCTTTAAATAATTGACCTGGAAAATCATATTACTTTTCGAGGTCTCGTAGATTTTTCGCAGCGATACTGGATTTCTGGGCATGTGTGAAGCGGTACTCTTTCTAGGAGCTCTAATTTGGATGCTCGTGAAACCTCCTGTCGTTGCGAAGGTGTTAAATCTCTTCTATTCTATGGGGAGATATTACGCGTTAGATTTCCGCCCAGGTTATGTTGCATATATGCTGCATATATGTTGCTAGTGCTTTGTCTCAAGCGAATAGAACCTACAATCACCTGTCGAAGACTAGATCTATTTATAGACGGGTTATTGCGGCCTCCATCATTTGCCTGGTGGCTTGAGAGAAGCTGAAAACAAGGTATCTAAAAGCTCACAGCTATTTGAACACTATCGACTTGGTTTCTACCTGTGACTGTTTAAAATACACAGAACCAACTCAATGAATAAAGTTTATGAACAAAACAGTTACTTTCACCCCTTTGAATAATTACCATTTGATTACATAGAAGGTAACTTGCATTGATGTAGGCTGCCACTAGAAGATGATGCACATCAACTATTAACAGTTTGTTTAGCACTCTTGTTGATTCATTCTTCACGATTACAAAAATCTTCTCCGGCTACAAACCCGTTCGTGTCGAGCGTCCCTAAACCAGTCTTCTCTCATCCCCGTTTTCTCTTTCCGAACCGATTCTATCTACCCCCTCTCAAGTGTAACCAACCCTGGTCTACAATCCCCGCTTCATTCCTTGTGCAATTTCTTTGTATCCCAATATCGCCCATAATGCTAATTTTTCTTGAAAGTTCAATTCCCCTTCATGATTTTAAGCTGGCTATCACAGTACCTACTATTAATCTGGCTACCACAATAGCATTGCTAGGTGGTGATTATCAAACTTGTTATCCTACCCACATCATAAACCTCTTTGACCATCAAAGGCTTGTAACGTCCAAAAAACAGATCGCTTGCCAACATTTGAAATTTAGTCCCTACTCGGGCTCCAGTTTATAATGTCAGTTCTGTAACAGGGAACTTTTTTCTGGCTTTCTACTCGAATGAGCTCACGGGTTCTTACTCTCTCCACATGAATTGAAGCGTTTCTCTTTATTGGGTTTGCTCGGGCGCCACCTTGCTCCACCGCAAAAAATTGAACAAGATTCGGGTTTGACTTTAGTATTTGCGATTTTCACTACCGATGGCGGCGCTGTAAACAAGATTGAGGATTGTAAGTTTTTCTGTCACCTGTCATCGTGCGTTGTATAACTGTTGTATTTGTATTGAACATGACACATTTTTGTAGTATGTTTGTTGTAATGATGTTTCATTCCCCTCGGTTTTCCGATCAAGTTCCTCCCAAGGGAAAGCGACAACCCCCTGAGTGGGAGGCATTTAAAGGATGATTTTATTTGAGTGAGTGTCTCTTTAAGAGACACAGTCTAGTGAGTTTCACAAGATTTTTTTTATACACTGGTGGCTCCCAGAACAATTTAGAGTTTTTTTTTTTAAACTTGCATTTCTGTTTACTCTGCTTTCCTCGGCAAATACGGAATATTGGATATCAGTCAATGTTGAAAATACTTTTGTTTGTAATCTTTTTCACATTTTTTCAAATCCAAATTTTCCTGGATTTTTGTTTTCCAATTTTTCCTCAATTATTATGAAGATGTTGCAAATTTGTTTCAATTTTCTTTCAAATTCCAAATTTCCACCCGAAGGTACTTACTCGAATAAAAATTTCCATAGCTTCCTGGATACTATAAGTATAGTGATTAAAAATGTATTGTGGTGCAACAACAGATTTTTTTAATTTATAAGTCATCACTGCGGGTTCCACCAAAAGCTTTATGATCGATGAGATACAGGTAAATTTAAAACCAAGAGGACTTTTTTGAGAAACACCCTAGCAAATGTATAACAACAAAAATACAGTCCTTCGAAGTGAAAATTTTGACCAAATTTTGTACACAAAGTAAGTTGATGCACACCTACAAGCTGGTCACATCGACTTCTGTCAAATGTGTGAAAAAATTATTTATTTTTTATGTATGTATGTATGTATATTTAATCATTCCTCATTTACAATGTAAATATTATATTGCACTATAATAGCCCTGGGCCATGGAATACGTCAAAACTTAAAAAGCAAAGTGTAGATAACAAAACAGAAAAAGAAACAAAACAAAACAAAAACGCAAACACAAACAAAAACCGGCCGGCAAAAACACCGCACCACAAGGAACTCGTACTCAGATGGACATCTCCTCGCCCAGGAACTGTTGGAATGAGTAGTGTGCCCTTCCAGTCAGGTAAGTCTTCAACATTAACCTCATTTGTCTCGTTGGGAGGCTCTTGACGGATTCAGGTACTTTGTTGTAGCATTTTATCACGTTGCAAACCACATTTCTTCGTTCCATTTCAAGGCGAGGTCTCGGGATACGTAAGTCCTGCCTACCCCTGGTGAAGTGACCATGCTGGCAGCCATGGTGAGCAAACAGGTCATAGTTTTCCCTTGCAAATGTTACGCACTCCAATATGTACATATCAACAACCGTGAGTATGTCGTGTTCTTTAAAAATTGGCACGCATGAGTCCGTTTGCTTCAAGTTGAATATACTCCGTAGGCATCGCTTTTGGATTTTTAGGATTTCGACGGTTTTCGTGGAGTCGCCCCAGAAGATAATTCCATACCGCAGTCTCGACGCCACATAGGAGTTATATGCAATCTTTGCCCAGGCAGAACAGAAGAACCCCCAAGGCATAGCAGAAATGTGACGTCTGCAACACCAACCGCCGTATATGATCCCTCCATTTAAGACTAGGATCCAAGTCAAGGCCAAGAAATCTGACACAGGATTCCGCCGTCAAGGAAACGTCTCCCCCGAGATCCACCCTCCATGGAGTTTCAACGTCGTAAGTAGGTGAAAACTTCATCAGTTTTGTCTTCGCAGTGTTCATTTTCAGATTATTCGATGAGAACCATTCCTTCACGGACGCAAAGGACTGCCTCATGTCCGACACCATGTCCTGCGCGTTCCTTTGACGAAAAATGATGGATGTATCGTCCGCATACATGATGGTAGGTTGCTTCATAATGGCGGGCAGATCGTTTGTATATATTATATACAATAATGGGCCTAGTATTGAGCCTTGTGGCACGCCCCTCTCGATGGTTTCCATATTCGAAGTAATCTCTTCTCCGGTGATGTCGTCATAGATTCTGACCCGCTGTGTTCGGCCCTTCAGATACGATTCGAATAGCTTGTAAGGCGTGCCCCGAACACCATACCTCTCCATTTTCCGCAGCAACCTTGTGTGACAGACAGAGTCGAACGCCTTAGTGAGATCAATAAAAGTAGCCGCCGCCTCTTCACCCAGGCTTATTGATGCCAAAATCTCCGTGAGTGCCATGTATATAGCCCTTATCGTTGACTTTCCCTTGCGAAAACCACTCTGCATCTCAGTCAGCATCTTGTACCTCTCCAGAAAGTCGACGAGTCTGGTATAGATGACTCTTTCAAAGATCTTTGATACGTTTGACAAGATAGCTATCGGTCTATAATTTGTTAATGTCTTTTTATCTCCCTTTTTGAAAATCGGTGTTATGTTGCTCACTTTTAGCTTTTCTGGAAATTTTCCAGTCAGCAAAGATTGATTTATTATATGGGACAACGGCAGGGAAAGAACATCAGCACTGGCCTTGAGAACATTAGTTGAAATTCCATCTTGTCCCGTGGAACTCGTGTTCTTTAGCGATTTTATTATTTCGAATACTTCTTCTGGACTTGTCGGGTTTAGAAAGAGCGTCTTTGAGTTTATCTCGATGTTAGAGTAGTCGTCACTTTTGTTATTCATATCTGTGCAAGCATTAATAAAATACTTGTTTGTTTCATTGAGAAGAGCCTCCGCCTGTGTCACCGTCTCGACCTCAAAATTTTGTGCTATATTCGTTCTTGTACTGGGTCTGCCAGTTAGATCTTTAATGACATCCCAGGTAGCTTTGATCTTATTTTCGGAGTTTTGAATTCTTGCAGCATTTGTCAAGCGTTTTGAGGCAGAAATTACATTCTTTAGAATTCTTTTATAAGTGCTGTACATTGCTTGAGTTACGTTGCCCTGTCTCATCCGTCGGTATAAGTCTTGTTTGGTTCTGCAGGATATCCTGATTCCCTTCGTCAGCCAGCCTTTAGATTTTTTCCCCTGTGTACATTTTTTTAGCGGAAATACTTGATTGATAAGGGTTTGAAGCTTGTTCTCAAAAATACCATATGACTTGTCAACGTCGTTTTCCCGTAAGACTTGTTGCCAATCGTCTTCTCTCAACTTTGCATTGAGTTGTTCCATTCCATTTTTAGAAAATATTCGCCTTTTTCGAATGGGTGTCGCCGCCTCAGGTATTTTCCTGGTTTTTATAGAAATACTTGCCAGTTGGGCTTCATGGTCAGATAATGCCGAACAAATGACTTCGCTTTCTTCCGGATGTTGCTGGTTGATGAAGACATGGTCAATCGTAGTTGCAGAAGTTCTTGTTATTCGCGTTGGTTTGAAAACCGTTTGTGCCAATCCATATGTTCGCATGATGTTGAGAAATTCTCGTGAGATTGCTGTGTCTGTCGACGAGTCGATGTTAAAATCTCCGCAAACAACGACAGTGTATTTCAACATTTCCACCCTCAAGCTTATTAACATGTCAGTTAGTGCTTGCATAAAGCCATTTGAAGGTCCCAAAGGTGTTCTATGTGTATAAATACATATTATAATTGAATTGAATTTACTTATTTTCACGGCAGATATTTCAAACTCTAATTCCTTTCCAAACTGTTTCAGATTTTGCACATCTTCGGCCACGATGCTCTCCTGAACGAAGATACAGGATCCCCCTCCACGGCTCCTCTCTCGATAAAAGCACGACGCCATGTCATACCCATCCAGACGAGCATTCTCATTCGGATGTAGCCAGTGCTCAGTCAAACAGATGACATGAGGCAACCTCGTCAGATCCTCAACAAAAACCCCAATATGATCCTCTTTGCCATGCAGAGACTGTATATTTTGATGCAATAAAATTAACCTGTCACTAGTTTTTATTTCAGTCCTCATGTTTTTGGAGTTGTCCAGATATTCAGCATCTTTGCTAATTGTTACAGGTCTATGCTGTCTATCCCCAGCTGTGAAAGGCGAGGGTATAAAAAATTTGAGTTGGAGGTTGAGGTACAGGCATGATTAGCTGATTTCAAACCAGAAGCAAGGCCCCCGATTTTCTCGTCGGTCGTCGGTTTCCTTGCATTAGTGGAGTGCTGTGTTGTGAGTCCCCCAGCAAATTGACCACTACCGAGGAGGTTTCTTGTAATGTACTCCACCAGTGTACGCTTTCCACTGTATTTCAGTTCGCCCCGATCATCAATCTGATATGGTTTAACGACTGTATTTATGTTTATGTACCTGATGTTATGCTCCTTGTGACAGGCATTCTTAATGATTTCAGAGATCGATGTATTTGCTCTATAAATGTAGTCATTCAAGATCGGTCGATCTCTTATCAGCGGCTGCCCAACGATGATGACATTTGTTGACTTGGACCTATCTATCAAGTTTTTGACAATCTTACCAGATGGTAACTTCCCCCTTCTTGACTCTCCAGCTCCACAGATTATGATCTCACAGTCGAGACTGCCGAAGTTTTCCGATAGCTTCTCGTGCAAAGAAGTAATACTTCCGAGGTCGTCTCTACTTGAATTTTGGTTGTTAACGTCAAATTTACATCACTAGGAGTCTCGGTTTGCTGATGTATGACTTATTTTCCACGTTACTTGATTGTTTTATTCCACTGCCCATCAATTCGTCGTTAATGTCCCCGCTAGGATCTTCAAGTTTAGTGCTCATTTGGAGGCTGTCGACCCTATTTTGCAGGCAGTTGTTATTGTCTTCAAGCGTACGAATTAAGATTTTTTGTTCATCATTTATTTCGGTTAACTTTCTTATTCTTTGTTCGTACTCTCCGCCTCTTTTCTCAAGTTCATGTACTGTATTCCTTATCCTTCCAAGCTCCTCCCGATAAGATTCCATTTCTTTTGCCCTTCTTTGGATCTCAATTGAGAGTTTTTCTTCCAGCGATTTAATTTTCTCCATTTGCGAACTCAATTCTTTGTTGTAATTGTTCTCAATTTCTATGACGTCCTCCTGAAAGGCTAAAGAGGTTCGACTCTGTTTTGCCAATGCGCTGTCTCTGTCCTCTAATTCAGATTGCAATCTCTCAATTTCGGCCCTCAGCAGATCCTTCTCATCCTTGTCTTCGTCATACATCTCCCCGCATTTCTTCGAGCATACAATCCTACTGCTTCCGTCTGTCATTAAATTTTTATTCTTCTCAATGCAACTCTTGTGATAGATCCCATTACATTGTCCACATACATACACTGATAGTTCTCGGTTCTTGCAACATTTGAAATTTCCCAATGCCATATCAATATCATGCAAAATTCAGTCTGTTCTATGAGTTATTGAGATTGTCGAGATTATACCGTCCGAGCAATATCGTCCAGTTCAACACTTCGGAGACGTTAAGCCCTTTATCTCTCAAAATTGTCTTACTTATTTTCGGCGTTTGCTGTGCGGAAGTCCTTCACAATCCGGCAACACCGCGTCGTCAGCTGACAGCCGCCGTGCACATACCTTATCTTATCAGCTGAAATTCTGTTGTTTACATTAGAATTCTTACGAATTTCGGGTCGATCTCCAATGATCCAAGCCTTCACTTTACTCCCAATTGGTGCGATCACGGCAATATCGATGGTCACCAGCTTTGCAAGAATTTTGTAGTGTCCCTTCACCCCGTTTTGTGATTTTTCAATAGCCCCACGATTGACACTCCCAGTCTCAACGTTGCAGGTAACCTCCTTTTTTATTATTCTTTTGAAAAAACTTTTTTTTTTGACGAAAGTACTTATTTTTCGATGTTCTACCATCTCCTAAAATATTGACAAAAAAAAAGTGAATTGAATGGTATAAAAGTAAATTCCAAAAAAAAAATTACGAGAGATAAGACTACATATTTATTATTGTATAAATGGTTGCGCAAAATGCGAATAGAGCTTTTCAGCGCAGCTATTGATATGATTTCCAATAATTTTGATGGCAAACCGAATGATTGACAGAACTCTTTGAAAAAAGAAGTGATTGTTCCTCGGACGCCGACAGTACAGCAACAACTTTGACATCCTTTCAAGCTATACGATTTTTTTAAAAACGTAAGTCAATTGAACTTTTGGTGGAACCCGCAGTTAGTTGCTCGATTTTTTACAGGTCATTGGATCATACTGTTTTTAGTGATGTTTGTTTCTTTTTGTTTCCAAACTCAACGTCATCAACATCCACTTCCGTCAAGCCCCAACCTTCGACGTCTGATTTGACGGCAGTTTCTACTGATCCCATTCCCTCTACTTCCTCTACATCTCCTAGGTCTTCTTCTATGCCACCCCCATCTGCTTTCCCCTCTTCTACTCCTCTCACTTCTACCCAGCGAAGGTCTCGTCGGTCTCTGTTTAAAGACATTCCTGGTCTTTCTGTGGGGGTAACTCCACGGAAAAAAAAGTTAATGTCTTCAGTACGTAGAAAAGAGGATCATCTGAGAAAGGTCAAGAAACTTGCTAAAGCGAGAGCACATGACTTGAAAAGTCTTTCAGATGTGGGAACTTCTCCACTTTTGAAAGATCTTTTCAAGGACATGTCTCCTGCTGCAATTACCTTGATGATTTCTCAGTTGAAAAACTCGAAGAGAGCCAAGCGAGGTAGAAGATGGACGTTGGAAGAAAAATCCCTTGCCCTTGCCATCTACAAAACCAGCTCACGCAGCTACCGTCTTCTGAGAAAGATGATAGCGTTGCCATCTCCTCGCACTTTACAAACCCTGCTTTCCCAGATTCCATTCCTGTCCGGTCTTGACAGACATTTATTTCAACACTTGAACCAATGCCTCAGCAAATCTAATGATGGTGACCGCATGTGTACTCTGATGTTTGACGAAATGTCAATAAGGGCACACATGCAGTACAATCGATCAACAGATCTGAAGGAGGGATTGGTTGACTATGGAAATGAGCGCAGATTTGATTTACCTGCTAAATCTGCGTTGGTTTTCATGACCCAAGGAATCTGGCAAAAATGGAAGCAACCACTTGCGTACTATTTCACTAATATAAAAGTGTCTGCTGCTGACTTAGAAGGCATGATTAGGGATGTCCTTAATGCCATGGAGGAAGCTGACCTGCGGGTGGTTGCTACCGTATGCGATATGGGTACTTGAGTACTTCCAATTTAAGGGCATTGCTAAACATGGGTTCTAGTCATCAAACCCCTTATTTCTTTCTCAACGGAAGAAAAATTTTCACCGTTTGCGACCCTCCTCATCTCCTGAAATGCACCCGAAACCTATTCCAAAAGTACAACGTCCAACTTCCAGTAGAAATTGCCGGTCAAACTCAGATGATGACAGCCAAGTGGGCATACGTGAGGGAGGCGCATGAAGTGGATAAGAGAATCGTGATTTTTCGTCAACTGCCAAATATTCGAGATGTTCATCTTCAAACAGATCAACAGTCTGCAATGAAAGTCAAGTACGCAGCTCAGGTGATGAGCTACACGATGGCAGCTAGCATTTTCACGCTAGTTGCTCAGCGTGATATTTCATCACCCGCTGTTGGTACCGCCAAGTTCATTGAAGAAGTTGATGAATTGTTTGATAGTTTTAATGGAACCTCACGCTTAAGTCCAGAAGGCAAAAACGTGATGTGCTTCATTACTGATGAATCTCCACACATCAATTTTTGGGATGTAGCATTCAAAAAAATTGTTCAGTGGAAATTTGTCAGTGGTACCAAAAACCGGGTACAGAGGGCAAAATCCCCTTCTCAGCTTGGTTGGATGCATTCTATTAAAGCTATGAAGGGCATCTGGAATTATTTGAGGAATCAGGGATTCTCTTATCTTCGTCCTCGCTCCTTCAACCAAGACCCCTTGGAAAATCTGTTTGGGATGATCCGTTCTGAATGTGGAGCCAATGAGAACCCCACGGTAACACAGTTTGTAAGTTCCTTAAAATCTCAAATCATCAACAACCTCACACGTCAAGACTTGCAAGGTTTGAACTGTGAGGAGTATGATTTGGAAGTTTCAAGCAACTTGCGAGCTTTAATCTCAAATGTACCTGAAATTTGTGAGACAATTGAACCAAGCAGGGCAAGTACATCTGCTGATGAATCCTCTCACATTGAGTCAACGGATGAAATATCCAAAGTGGCCGAAGATATAGCCAAGGCTGTATCCGAGGGCCAAACAGAAATTTTATGTGTTGCTTATGTGAGTGGATTTGTCTCCAAACGACTTCTCACTTCTCATGATTGTGATGACTGCAAAAATTGCATGATTTCTGAACCAACCAGCTTGCATAATAGGTTTATCGAAAATGGAGAATTTGCGGACCACCGTAACAATCTAATTTATCCTTCAGAGGAATTAGTTCGTACGGTTGGTGTTGCTATCACTTTATTGGAGACAAATCTGAAGAAGGCACGTTCTGGTAGGCTTCAGGATGAAGCAATCAATTACTTAGGTGATAAAGTTGACTTTTCTTGATTCAATTGTGTTCCACATTTCGAGCACATGAAAAAAATGATTATCGTGGCCGTTTGTCAGATTGGTATTCCTTGGTATTGTACCCGTACAGTCCGCGAATGGAAATCCCAGCAGCGTTTCAAAGGGGTTAAACGAAAATTGGCTAAATTGCAAAATAGGTAGCTCAATAAGTCCTTGGGACAGCCATGAGTTCCAATTTACGGAGGAAGTTCGCAGCAAAGTACCCATTTTTTTCACTGTTTTTATCATTCATTTTTCTTCGGAGATTTCTTTACAATTCTGAAAACTTTTGGTTCGATACTGAGTAGTTGCTTACGGTATTTCCATACTTATAGTTTCTACTACGAATTCCATCACTAGTGGACTTGTCAGAATAATGAAACGAAAACTTCCGAAACGCAATTATGTGATGGAAATAGTGGAAGATGGCCGTTTTGCCACGAACTCCTCCAGTAATGTGGCCAATTTTCCTTGGCTTCCTGAAAGTAACTTTGATATCTCCATCCGTATCTTCCTTTATTCTCCTCCCCTCTATAAAATCTCTCCCAATACTGTCGTCTTTGATGTCCATATAATACACGACAATAGAGTATTATACAAAAAAATTTTTTTGATTGAAATGAAAACTACATTGAAAAATAATTGACCCGTGTTTTTTATTCAGTCAAAAACCGTATCGTTTGGGCGCAATAAATAAATAACATCAACTATTTCTGACGTCACAGCCAGTCACCGCCTATACCGCCTGTGTAAATGACGTCAGAAATAGGCATAATATAGGATATTCGTTTATTTATTGCGGCCAAACGATACGATTTTTGGCTGAATAAAAAAATACGGGTCAGTTATTTTCCAATATAGTTTCTGATTCCATCGAAAAAAAATTTTTCCTTCAAAAGTATAATACTCCATTACTGCAGCAGGGCCCTTACATTGTCGTCTTCGATGTCCACAATATACGACAACTACTGCAGCAGAGCCCTTACACTGTCGTCTTCGATGTCTACAATACACGACAACTACTGCAGCAGAGCCCTGGGGCACTGTCGGCTTTCATTTCCACAAGCCAGGACCACTACTGCAGCGGAGCCCTTGCACTGTCGCCTTTGACTTCCACAACTCAAGACACCAAGTGCAGCAGAGCCCTTACATTGTCGTCTTCGATGTCCACAATATACGACAACTACTGCAGCAGAGCCCTTACACTGTCGTCTTCGATGTCCACAATATACGACAATTACTGCAGCAGAGCCCTTACACTGTCGTCTTCGATGTCCACAATACACAACTACTGCAGCAGAGCCCTGGGGCACTGTCGGCTTTGATTTCCACAAGCCAGGACCACTACTGCAGCAGAGCCTTTGCACTGTCGCCTTTGACTTCCACAACTCAATACAACAAGTGCAGCAGAGCCCTTACATTGTCGTCTTTGATTTCCACAATACAAGACAACTACTGCAGCAGAATACTCAAGCATCCTTTATTTCGACCATAGCATAATTTTTGTTATATAGTGAAAAGCAACAAATCTCATTTTAGTGATGATTTCCTAGAGCTGAATATTCATTATTGTTATTATCAATGGGACCTCTATTCTAGTAGCAGGTGTTTTTATGACATTTGTGATATTTGACTTCATGATGTTTATCTCAAAAATTTACCCAAATTCTATGAAAATATTTTACTATCTGGTACATACCTACTTTCAATTTTGCATAATTGATAATTAATCATTATACGTTATTCTTGTCACTACTAAATAAGTTACAAAAACTAAAGTAAAAACATGGTGTACAATAGGCCAAACGCAAACCACAAAATAGATTTTCGGATTTTCCGTAGGCATTTGTGAAAAATAGTTCCCGATTGAATAATCATTAATAACTCTTTGCCTTCTTGTCTTTCAATGCGGCCATAGTTAGAGGTTTTTTCAAAATCAACTCAATTGTAATAATGTATTAAAATTGTCCTGTTTTTCACTTCTTGATGTCTTCGGCTCTTGTAATATATTTTTTTTTGAGGTGTTAATATTTCTCTTCTTTTCTAAAAAAAACCAGTTGAATAAATTTCAAAAAATTATTATGATTGCCGAAATGCGTCAAGAAGTGAAAAAATGGATAATTTTAATTATTATTTTGAATATTCAGGTACTTCCAATTTTCAAGTTTCGCGGGTTTTTGATTGCTGGCGCCATCTCTGAGACAGTCCGAGCAACTTTGCGGGGGGTGCGAGGCAAGGGGATCTTTCGGGAGTCGTGTAGGCAGATATTTTTTCCTTAAGCATCCGCCCGAGTTCTCCTGCCTTACCGAGTGCTCGCTATACCAAGTCCTCCGCCTTACCAAGTCCTCATTGGGGACGCGCTGTGCGCCAGGCTGCGCCACATACTTAAATAGCTATACCGCGCAAGAGAGACGTCCGACACCTGTAATTATGGGCGCCGCCATCTTGATGGTTATTTAGGGACTTTGGGTGGTGTGGACTGGCACCACTTCGCTAGTTGGCCACTTGACTAAGCACGACATTATTTTATTTCTCCCTCAAAGTACGTGGAATCAACACTAATAACATCAAGTGAGAATCAACAGGTGAAGAAAAGGTGTGCGATCATTCCAGCATCCAAAAGTTCGGTTAACTACGTGATGTTTATTTACACTGTCAAAAAGCTCTCACTTGACGTTTCGTTTACTCAGAGTACAGTGACTCCCAACCATCCAACTCGATGTGAGTATTTCGTAATTTCAAGAAAACTAAATACACTTACGTGATGGTACTTGAGAAAACTGGATCGCTATTGTAAAATTGCAGAAGGTTTGATCAGTTTCACGGGCCTTAGGATATTTTGTGGTAGCTATATAGCTCGGTATTTTGAGATACACTGGAAATTAACCATCAAGATGGCGTCATTCTCTAACTCCTTTTATTACTCGGCGCAGCAGAATGCGCAATAGGTTCATGAGCGGTATAGCTATTTAAGTATGTGGGCTGCGCGTGCCGGCACCATGCAGTTTCATACCTATCGCAAGTTTGCGCGCCAAATCAAACAGGTAGAGTGTTGTAGGTAATAGATATAGCCCAGGAATTTAAGGTTTCAAACCTCAATAAAACTGGAAAGAAGCTGGATTTTTGCCGTGGTGCCGCGGTGCGGTGGTTGGCCGCACGGCGCCCTCTCTTGGCCACCGTTAGGACCTCCTACTCGCAGCTGATGGGTGAGTGTGTGCTTGCTACCTATTTTCTTTTGCGCTACCTAGACGCTTTATTAGACGCTTTATCGCAGGCTATTGTATAATACATTACATACCGGGTGATCATTTGAAAACTATCCACCTGCAATAACTCCCGATTCCTAGTGAATATTTTTCCGAGCAAAAACAGGTCGATTTTTATATCGGGGGGGACATCTAAAACATACATTGGCAAATTTCTATATTCACCCTTCTCGCCCCCACTCACCCCAACTTTGAAATTTCAAATGACACTACCTACCTTGCGATACATCAAATTGAAGAGAATTAAATTTTGTTTCTAAAAAAGATATTCCCAAAATTTTTAACCTCACCCCCTTTTCCCTGAAAATTCTCTGACTGTCCTATTTTATATCCTGGATCCCTCATTTTTTTCTCAATTTAGTCGGCGTCATCATAGATAGCATCGAAGAAGAAAATTTTGGGCGGAAAAAGTGCTACCCAAATTCACCCCTTTGCTCCCCCCCACCTCAACTCCCAAATTCAACAAAGCACCACCTACTTTGTGATACATCAAATTGAAGAGAATTGAATTCTCTTTCCGAAAAGAATTTTTCCCAAATTTTCTACCCCTCCCCCAATTAATTGACCCTTTGGAGTATTCTAGGGGGGAAATGGAGCACTTTAAAAATTGTGAAAAAATCTTTTTCAGAAAGAGAATTCAATTTTCTTCAATTTGATGTATTACAAAGTGGGTATTGATATTTTAGATTTTTGAGGTCAAGTGGGGGGAACGAAGGGGTGAATTTGGGTGGCACTTTTTCATAGAAAACTTTCTCTTTCGATGCTGTGCAGGATGACGTTGACTATATTGAAGGGGAATGGAGGTCAAGAATATCAACTTGGACACTCAGAGAATTTTAGGAAGAACGGGGGGTGGGGTTGAAAAATTTCAAAATATTTTTTTAGAAAGAGAATTTAATTCTCTTCAATTTGATGTATCGCAAGGTAGGTAGTGTCATTTGAAATTTCAAAGTTAGGGAAAATGGGGGCGAGGGGGCTCAAGATATAAATTCTCCAATGTATGTTTTAGATGTCCCCCTCGATATAAAAATCGACCTGTTTTTGCTCAAAGACATTTGCACTAGGAATCGGGAGATATTGCAGGTGGATAGTTTTCAAATGATCACCCGGTATTTTATTTGATGTAGGTGTAAGTAATAACTAACAAACACAAACAAACACGCGAATATAAATAAATATTGCGCCTCTTAGGGCCATATAGCGGCACCTCGCAGTTTCATGAAACAAAGCTCTCCGACCAACCACAACACCAGACGAACGTGTTGGTGTACGTCTGGTGTTGTGGTTGGTCGGAGAGCTTTGTTCTGATGAGCCCCCAGTAGGGGCGAAACACGTGTCTGTGCAGTTGTTCGGTTCGATCGTCTGGTGTTGTGGTTGGTCGGAGAGCTTTGTTTCATAATAACTAACAATAAAATAATTCACTTTAAAAATGTGCGGTTTAAAAGGACAAGCGTAATGTGCACAACTTCACGGCTGTAAAGATAGCAATAAAACTGATGGAGGGTTTTCAATTTCGCTCTTGGTGGCGGCGCCGACAAAGTGTATCACTTTGCTTATATTATTACGCGCCGAGCAGAGGAGCGGCTTATTGGAATCTGTCTTTGCGTTTGATTTCAGGAAGCCATAAAAAATAACAATGAAGTGCGCTCGCTTCTTAAGGCGTGTGTGTGCGAGCGGAAACTCCCGTATTTTTTCGGGCATCATCAGAAACTCCGTCCCCAACTCCGTTAAATATTTGAACATGTGAAGAAAACGCGCCGCCGGTCGAAGAAGCCGCAGTAAAGAATGTATTATTTGCAATAAGTTAATATTGGAGTTGAAAGAAAGAACATACAGCAGAGCGCCCTCGGTATGCTTATCACGAGCCATCGTGTCATGCATTATAAAGTTGAAACTAAAACCACCAGAAAGAACCACATAAATGTCAAGTCTGATTCGTATAAAATCTGGGAGGCCGCGGCAGCAGCAGAGACGGGAGGCTTGCTGCTGCTAGCCGCTCCTGCTATGGTATGCATAAAAGGAGTGCAATTTCACAATGCCCTGGTGGTGCAATTCCAGAATTTTGTTTAAAAATATGCTTTGTCATGGAACCTGCCACGCTTTCGCACGTTGGATACGTATATTTCATAAATATAAATACGTTCTTCCTCTGCTCTCTGCTAAGAGCCAAGTGTTGGTGGTTGTAAAATGGGGTGTCCCGCGGGAAATTTCACTTTCTGAGAAATCAGTGACATGTAGATAGGTATGCGATGTTTAAAAAACCTAAAAAATAAAACAACATTGAGCAAGACCTTTCGGCTTCGTTTGACACTGACACTATTGACAGTTGGAACGTAAGTCGTCAGCTATACAAATATTAGAAATAGAGCTATATAAATAATCTGTCTCTCCACGTAAATGGGGCCTTGCACTGCCGCTTTTACACACCGAGGGCGCCACGACCATTGGGGGCAAATTCGACGATTTTGACGGCGTTGACGCTTCAGCGACCGACGTCCGTCATTTTATGTCTTGATTCGAAAATTTGGATAACCTCTGTTTCTTGCTTGACCTCTCCAGTCACTGTCAGTTACTGGTCAAACTACTCAAACTCCCCTGTTTTTCGCGTCGTTACGGCCGCTTTATCGAAGTAGGCGCCCCCTACAGTAGTGGCGACCTCACGTTGAGTTTTTCAATTGCAAGGCCCCATTGTATAAATATATTTTGCTGACGCGTTTCGGCCTTACAATTGGGGGTAAAGGGTCATCTTCGAAGCAGTAAAAGTGTAAAATGTATAAAGTGTCAAAGTCAGAGGCGTATCTACGGGGGGGCAAATGGGGCACGTGCCATGGGCGCATTTTGATCCTCAGGGCGCAAATGAGAGGGAAAAATGAAAATGTGAAAAATGTAGAATGAAAAAATGGAAAAATGTAGATATTTGAACTGTTGAGCACGAGGTTGGGCATAATTCGTGTGTTGACGAGCGAAATGGGAAAGAGAGTAAGGGAAAAAACCAAAACCAATACATCCAAACAGACGACCAACTTTCGACTTTTTCATCTGAATCAGATAAAGCTTAATAGGAGGGCCTAATTTGTCGTTGGCCCGCCTGAATTCTGGAAAAGAAGCCTAATTCAGGGGCGCAATTCTCGGTTTTGCCCTGGGCGCAATTTACCCCAGATACGCCACTGCTCAAAGTCAAAGTAAACAATTAAATAATAATAACAATCAAAACGAAGTTGGATAGAGACAAGGTTATGTATCATTTTGGTTTACTGAATTTTTGTAGGAGGATAAAGAAAAGGGAGTAAAATTAATGAATTAAAATGGATTTGGTCGTTCAAACAAAGATTAGGGAATTTTGAATATAACCTCCTTATTTTTAAATCCTCGAGATAGTTACATAAAATTTTATCGTCTGTTGTATGTAATACTTTTTTGAAAAGGGTGAGATCACACCCTTTTCAAACATAGATCAATATGTGATGGGGTGAGAGTGATGAATGAGAAGTGAATGCTGAATTATTGTCAAAATTGAAAGTATTTGGAAGTCGCAGGTGTTCTTTAATTCGTACATTGAAATTTCGATAAGTTCGGCCAACATAGAATCCCTCAACTTTTACGATATTGTCAACGCCTGTCGAAGCTGGAAAATGAGGAAATATACAGAAATACACATCTACATCAAGAAATGCAGCCTCAACATATGGTTTTGTGAAATATTGCCTGAAACACGGAGTCACACCGAACTTTATAAGCGTGAAAATCAGTACCGAATTCACTGCTGCCAGAAAAGCTAAAGCGTCGGCCGAAAAAACATGGCTCAAAAACGAAATGAAGCACTGGTACCAAAAACGAGATCAACAACCGACATTTTTACGGATCATCCACAAAGATATATCTTCCTTTTTACACCCTGCTATTTTTGATTCTTTTGATTGTAAGGTAAGAGACAAGGTTGAATATTTTGGGGACTCAAATTTCAAAACACTCAACAACAAATTTGACAATTTGATTTCAAAAAGTTTATCGAACAATCACTTCACACCAAATTATTTTTCCGATTTCAAATTTCACCAAAGAGTTCTAAACTTATCATCAAAAAATTTCACACATTCTCAGTTAAAACTATTAGATTTTGGTTTGAAATATAATCCTTCTGTTCCACTAACTCAGTCAGTCACTTTCTCTCATCCTATTCACCACCATCAATTCCAAATAATGTTAAAAAAATTATTTCAGAAATCAAGCCAATACAAAACTCTATTTTGAATGATAACATCATAATTAGTAAAGCAGAAAAAGGAAATTGTGTTGTTATTTTAGATAAAAATACGAGTAAAAATACTTACATTGAAAAAACAGAAACTTTTTCAAATTCTCTGGATTTTGAAATTTTGAAAAAGAATCCAATCAATAAATTCATTACTTCAATTAGAAACAATATCAAAATCAATTCAGAAGTTATTGAACATTTTAATTATTCTTCATATTCATTGATGAAAGGTTAACTAATCCTCGAATTTCTCAATTATATGCTCTTCCAAAAATTCACAAATCATCAAACAATCCGATAAGACCCGTTGTTTCTTTTATAAATTCTCCTGCCTATAAATTATCAAAATTCCTTAGTAAAAAATTTCAACAGATATTTTGAATTTTAAACCGAATTTTAGTGTCAAAAACATAACCGAGTTGATCAACAAAATTGAAAACATTGTTCCACCACCAAATTCATTTTTGATTTCCTTTCATGTCACAAATTTATTCCCATCGGTTCCAATTGCAGAATGTCTACTTTTAATAGAAAATATGCTATTCACTTCCTCTCTTTCAGACAATTACTCAAATAGCTTGTTTTCTTTTTTAGAAACGGCTGTTGAACAAAATTTCTTCAATTTTAAGAATACAATTTATAGACAAAAAACTGGACTAGGTATGAGATCCCCACTTGCTGGGGATCCCCATCTTTAGCTTGAAGCTTGAAGCCCATTTTTAGCTGAAGTTTTTCTAAATTCTCTAGAAAAGGAAAAGATCTCAACAAATATTTCATTTTCACGTCATATACTCAACTAGTTTCGCTATGTTGATGACATCTTAGTTTTATTCAATGGAACTGAAGATGAAGTTAGAATGTTCCTAGATTTCTTGAATAATGTTCATCCAAATTTAAAATTTACAGTTGAATTCAGCATAGACAACAAAATTTCTTATCTTGATCTATCTATTTCCATTATAAACAATAAATTTTCTTTCGAAATTTATCATAAACCAACTTCCACAGATTCTATTATTCTATCTTTTTTATCTCATCCCATGTCGCACAAACTAGCATTTTTCCATCAAGTTTCCATCGTTTATTTTCTATTCCAATGGATATAAAATCAAATCTGATCAAACAAATCGCAGTAAACAATTACTATCCCCTGAAGTTATACAATTATTTATATCAGAAAAAATAATACTCCACAAATTCCAAAAATAATCAAGTCACTCCATTGAATTCTTCTCAAAAAGATTCGACAATTACATATATTTCTTCACCATATTTATCAAATATTTCCGAAAAAATCTCGAAACTATTAAAAAGTCAAAATATCAAAATTTCTTTTTCGATACCTCATCCTTTGAAATCATCAATTATAAAAAACAAAACATTTATTCCGACTTTTGAAAAAAGTGGCGTTTACAAATTGACATGTAGCTGTGGAAAATTCTATGTTGGCCGAACTTATCGAAATTTTAATGTACGAATTAAAGAACACCTGCGACCTCTGAATACTTTGAATTTTGACACTTATCACTCTCATCCCATCACATAAACTACTCAACAATTGAAGTGGCTCACCCAAAAATTTTAATAAAGTTCAAAGTGCCCTAGCTCCCGAAAAAATAGGACTAATTTCAATTTTTTTTCTTCTCTTACATAGCTGCGCTCTTTGTTTATAAGAACATGGATACAGAATAAAGTTTAAATTTTCCGTGTTGGTTATACAGGGCATCGCGTAAAACCCTGCAAAAACTAAAAAGTTTGAGTAACTCCCAGTTTGGAAAAACAAGTTATTGAATATTTTAAACTGGTCCAGGGAGGTTGCTACACCCATATCTCGAAACGGTTCTTAAATTTTCCGATTATCTTTCTTCACTACGAGGTGATTTGAAAACTTTTTGCTATTTTGGTCATAGCTTTTTTCCTTATTGACCGATTTTTATAATCTGTAGCTCATCTTAAAGCTAAAGCTTCAGAGAACAAGAATATGTCTTCCAAACTGATGCAGAAGGAAACTTGAAATTAAGACTCTGCATCAAAAATGACGCAGATCTGAATAACCCCCGAAATCAGATCTGCGGGGATGGAACTCGTCGGAAATCAATTTGCTTTAAAGAGAACCATCCAAAATGATCAATTCAAGATATACCTCTTTCTGTATAAAAGAAGATTTCTTGACGAGGGAATTTCATTATGGCTGCATGTTTTCAGGAGAAAATCAGTGTCCCTCTTACCTGAAAAGTAATGTTGCCTACGTTACGAATATCAAAGCTGGTAATTATTAGAATTATTTTTGACCGACTATTTTTTTTTGACGTTTCAAACCAATAGCGAAGCTGTATTTAGTACCACGTGTTACCATTACAACCAATGTCAACAGTTTTGCAATGGCAAATTTATGGTGGGGCGACAAAACTTCTACTGCTACTGAATAAACCTCTGCAGGGTGACAAAACTGCTTGTTGATACACTCACCATAACAACGATAACGTGAATGTCAAATTGTAAAATTTTATATTTATTGATTGATTGTCTGTCAGTGTTTGTGAGTAGAAAATACAAAACAGTTTCTAATGATGAGTGGCGAATTTGCCACGTTCGAAAAAGGAGAGACTGATCGTCCCGAAAAACACGAAAAACACGCGGAATGGGACTATGTTTCGTCGGAGATACAGCAGTGCCACAGATTGCCGATATTTTGAGAGATTGGGCATTTTAACATGAGTGTTGATATAAAAATGCAGCGCTTGGGACAGGAAAGCAAATGGACCTGCAAAAGCCAGTGCGGAAAAATTGTATTGACTGAAATGAAAATAACCAACCATTCTCATAGAAGCAGCGTCGTTGTACTCTGACAGAAGCCTTTCCAAATCTTTGAATAACAACAACTGTACCTTTATTATCTATAGCAAGTGATTTGAGATAAACGTTTAAAAAAAAATAGTCCATTAAATACCATTCGAAGAATCCATTTATGCCTACAAAATTGAATTTATTCTCTCAAACTGGTCTTGGCATTTCTCTCAAACCAGCTGTCACAGAAAAACGACTCGTGCTGTGCACTCGTCGTTTTTTTCTGTGGCAGCTGGTTTTCGAAAAATGCCTAGCGACCAGTTATCGAGAAATTCAATTTTGTCGACAAAATAGATCCTTCTTATGGTATTGTTGTTGAGAAAAATCCAACAATGTTTCCAAATTCAATTACCAGCTTTGTTGTTCGTAACCTAGGTTACATTAGTTTTCAGGTAAGAGAGACACTGATTTTCTTCTGAAAACATGCAGCCATAATTTAATTCCCTCGTCAAGAAATCTTCTTATATACAGGAAGAGGTATATCTTGAAATGATCATTTTGAATGGTTGACTTCAAAGCAAATTGATTTCGGATGAGTTCCATCTCCAGATCTGATTTTGAGGGTTTTTCAGATCTGTGTCATCTTCGGTGCAGAGTCTCAATTTCAAGTTTTCTTCTGCATCAATTTCGAAAACATATTCTTGTTCCCTGAAGCTTCAGCTTTAACATGAGCTCCAGGTTATGAAAATCGGTCAACAAGGAAAAAAGCTATGACCAAGAAACCAAGAAGTTGTTTCTCTCGAATCACCCTGTAGTGAAGAGGGATAATCGGAAAATTGAAAAACCGTTTCGAGATATGGGTGTATCATCTTCCCTGGACCAGTTGAAAATATCCAAAAACATGTTTATTCGAATTGGGAGTTGCTCAAACTTTTTAATTTTGGAAGGGTTTTAGGCGGCGCCCTGTATAACCAACACGAAGATTTGAACTTCATTCTGTATCCGTCCTCTGATAGACAAAGAGCGCAGGTATGTGGGGAAAGAAAAAATTTGGGAGTTATCCTATTTTGTCGAGAGCTAGGGCACTTTGAACTTCATTAAAAATTTTGGGTGGGCCACTTCAATTGTTAAGTAGTTTAGATCAAACCCTTTTCAAAAAAGTATTACATGCAACAGACGATAAAATTTTATGTAACTGAGTTAGAAATAATGAGGTTATATTCAAAATTCCCTAATTCCCTAATCTTTGTTTGAACGACCAAATCCATCTTAATTCATCAATTTTACTCCCTTTTCTTTATCCTCCTACAAAAATTCAAAATTCTCAACAATAAACCAAAATAATACGTACCTTGTCTCTAACCAACTTCGTTTTGATTTCTATTATTATTTAATTGTTTACTTTGACTTTGACAGTTTATACATTTTACACCTTTACTGCTTTGAAGATGGCTCTTTACCCCCAAATTTATACAATTTACGTGGAGAGACAGATTATTTATACAACTTTATTTCTACAAGACGCCTCCATTAAGAGAATCTCTCAACTTTCACGATATATACAAATATTCGAGCAATGAATGTGATGGTACAAGTTTTTTTTTGCTCTGCATCAACTACTAGGTTATTAGCAGGTTTTTCTGTGTGGGTTTTTCAGTAACGATAATAGTATTGACGATAACAAAGGAGACATTTTTGGAACAGTGGGGATTAATCAGTGTGGTTTTTTTCGATGGCTTTTTCGATTCATCCCTTTTCCCGGGTCATCACCGCACGATAGTAGATGCTCCAGTACTAGGAAACGCGTGAAAAAGTCCATCTGGCCCAGTGCGGATTTGAACCCGGGACCTTCGCCTTTGAAAGCGGGGCCGAGCTCACCGTGCTACCGACTGGGTTAAGTACAGGTATTTTTGATATGGAACGATTGGTACGTGTTCCATCCAGATTATCAGCCTCGGTGTTTATTCCCTCAGATACGTATTTCACGCTAAATGGGAATATCCAATTCATTATCCTCGAATTGCAACTATTTAGATTCGTAGCCGGTACAGAGTCGGGGGATGAGTACAGTAAATGTTTCGCTGACCTCTGATAAAGATATTCATGGAATAGCTAAATGAAATATGTTGTATGGTAATAGTTTGCGGATTCATTACGTAGTATTATTATGCAAATGATTATCGACATGGCAGGAATCGGAGAACAAAACAAATCCAGCCCGGCAAGGACGACGATGTCGATGGTTCTGCTCCAGTAAGGAACCTACACAGTTAGTTTTAATATACGAGTTCTGTTTTTGAAAGTTGGAGTAGATGGGAGATGGCAAAAAAAACAATAACAACAAAAACAATAAATCACTACGCGCGGAGCTGCAAAATCGTCGGGCCAGACTAATTGAAGTCCCGTGCCAAAATATTAAATTACGTGATGAATGTTTTATATTCCGTTGGACATGGATGTTGCAACCCAATTTTAAGACAAATTACGGAAAGCCCTGCCAAATGCCGTCGCCCGCCGGGCTCTTTGCGAGGACATTGATGGGGCTGTCGTAACGTTTGTGTCGGAAGAGTCGCGTTTTTGGTGCATTTCCATGATAATGTGATGGGCGCACATCGAATTTATTAATCCCATTCGTTCGGCGCAAACGAAGAGCCAAAGTGAGTCGAAGAATGCTCGTGGCGGAGGAACAACCGCGATAAAGCCCTTCAGTATTATGTTATGAATGTCGGAATTATGAAGGGATGAAACACTTTGAAAATTCAATTTCGCGCGGTTTTTCTTACTGTTTGTCGTGTAGGGGCGTCAGTTTCAAAGCTTTTATAATAATTGATCTGTATCATCCAAGGTAACGGAGTCGGGTACAATCACAGGTTAGTGTTTACATTCTCTTCTTTTCGACCTCCAAATTCTCACACAGCACTTTTGTACATATTCTTTCCCAACTTCATTTACTTGTGCAAGTTTGTGAGTGTCCCACACAAAAGGAAAACTGTGGTGTGATAAAACGACATACTGAGACACTAGTTGTGGTGGAAAAAGAAAAACCTGTAAGCAGGGCTGGGCAAAATACTTCGAAAAATGTATTTAAATACAAAATACAAAATACACGATCCAAGATAGTCGAAATACAAAATACAAACTACTTCTTGAAATGTCTTTGAAATACAAAATACAAAATACGTATTTTGGAAAACTAAGAAATTCCAAAATACAAAATACAACCTAGAGTATTTCAAATACAAAATACAAAATACATTCTTATTGCGTATTTCAAGCATTTTATTGGGAAAACCGTAAAATGCAAGTATTTCAATGGGAACACTTCATTGATTCAGTCGCAACAATAAGTAAATTATTATGAAGTATGAAAAGATAAATAAAATAAACATAAAGTAAAGAAAACTTCATATTCAAACTTATTCCTTATCCTCACTTCATTCATCAATTATTCAAAATAACAAATGTTGATTTCCTTTGAGGACAACCAGCTTTTCGAAAATATTGTCCGACATCCGACATGGAACCTCTCGTGGCCAGGACTGGGCGGTATTTCAAATACAAGTATTTGAAATACGTATTTGAAATACATTTAAGTATTTTGTATTTTGTATTTAAATACATTTGATTGAGAAGTATTTGTATTTTGTATTTTGGAATAATTCAGGCAGCTAGTATTCCGTATTTTGTATTTTAAATACATTTTTCGGAAAAGTATTTTGATTTTCAAAATACAAAATACAAAATACATTTGTTTCCCATGCTCTTTAGTCTATTCGGGCCGAAATTGTTCTGGTAATACTATATTCAGCCCATTGACATTTCTTGCTTTTGCACACTATCTGGGATCGATAATGAGTTCGATTACATCTTTTACGTTTTACTGGTGAGTGCATCCTACTGTCAGCTACGAAAGGTTCCATGTCGGATGTCGACAATATTTTCGAAAAGCTGGTTGTCCCCAAAGGAAATCGACATTTGTTATTTTGAAGAATTGATGAATGAAGTAAGGAATATGTTTGAATATGAAGTTTTCTTCACTTTATGTTTATTTTAATTGTCTTTTCATAGTTCATAATATTTTACTTATTGTTGCGACTGAATCAATGAAGTGTTCCCGTTGAAATACTTGCATTTTACGGTCTTTCCAGTAAAATAGTTGAAATACGCAATAAGAATGTATTTTGTATTTTGTATTTGGAATACTCTAGGTTGTATTTTGTATTTTGGAATTTCTTCGTTTTCCAAAATACGTATTTTGTATTTTGTATTTCAAAGACATTTCAAGAAGTAGTTTGTATTTTGTATTTCGACTATCTTGGATCGTGTATTTTGTATTTTGTATTTAAATACATTTTTCGAAGTATTTTGCCCAGCCCTGCTCGTGGCTGACAGTAGGATGCACTTACCAGTAAAACGTAAAACGTAAAAGATGCAATCGAACTCATTATCGATCCCAGATAATGTGCAAAAGCAAGAAATGTCAATGGGGTGAATATAGTATTACCAGAACAATTTCGGCCCGAACAGACTAAAGAGCATGGGAAACAAATGTATTTTGTATTTTGTATTTTGAAAATCAAAATACTTTTCCGAAAAATGTATTTAAAATACAAAATACAAAATACTAGCTGCCTGAACTATTCCAAAATACAAAATACAAATACTTCTCCATCAAATGTATTTAAATACAAAATACAAAATACTTGAATGTATTTCAAATACGTATTTCAAATACTTGTATTTGAAATACCGCCCAGCCCTGCCTGTTAGTCTGTCTGTGCCTATAACCTTGTCTCTAACGCATGTTTTCAATATGACAAGAGGCGGCTCACGGGCTTGAAACAGGCGTTTTTCATCCATTGCCAGCGCTGAGTGTCTCTCAAACTCTACATATCTAATAGTAATTTGTATCATCAGGCCAGACACTGCACATTTGCGAGTGCGAGTTGATTTTGTAGTCCGATTCGTCACTGAAACAAATGCTTTTCACGAGTTGAGGTTATGCGGTGATTCGTGGCATCATACATTCACAAAACTCAATCCGTCTATCAGGATCGTCATCCCCAAGTTCTTAATAGCTCAGGAATCAGAAAATCAGATGGACCTGGATGGAAACCCTAATTTCACCAAGGACTCACTCCATTCCCAATAAGATGGAGCTCTCCCTCATCATAATATGTCTAGTTAGTCAACGGTTAGATGATTATATTATACAGATCGATGGACTGGCAGAAAAAGACTCATTGAATGGCCTCCCAGATCACTGGACTTGGCTCCCCCAGACTTCTTTCCAATTCAATTCAATTTCAATTTCAATTTCAAGCCCTTTCGAGCACATTTATTCGGGACTTTTTGGAAGTTAACAAAATGTGGAGAGGTACCGATGACCCTCTCAGACCACGAAAAGAGACTTAAGATATGATGTAACATAAGATGGCTTCTTCTTGATATAACACATATGGACGGCACAGGTTTGACTCTGGATTCGATTCAGCGGCGGTCGAGACTTTTCTTGCTTCTCGCCCCAGGTGTAACAACCTGAGGCTGGTAGGTTACGTCGGAGTGGCGGCGAGCATCCCAGGTTCCAGATGGTGATTTCCTCGAAGTGGATTGTTGTCAGGAGTGTTGCGTGTAACAGAAATTCAGAGACAAAAGAGAATTAGTAAGTGGCAGACCCAAGAGGAACTGCCACTGCAAGGAGACATGGGAGTGCAGCACCACCACTTTCATCGTTTCTTTTTGGTGACTCAACATAACTTTTGGACATAATTGGTATTTAATGACATAATCGGGTTTGACATAACAGGTTATTTTCCAAAACCACACCAGTTCGCCTGACTGGCTCTGCTGAAACAGCAGAAGTGGAGTTGGACGTAAACTCCAAGAGTTTAAATGTCTTAGACATATTTGGAGATTTAGATGTATAGAGTGGACATTGTAGAGTTTATAAATTAGGTTTAGACATTGCAGAGATATATGTGTACGCTAAGCCGTCAGACACGTGCCACTGCGAAGGCCGCAAGGAGGCGCAGAGAATCAGAGTTTCGGAGGAGATTGAAGATGTCACTTAGCGGCAAGACAAGACGGCGCTGTCCAAGTTCTGCACACAGTTCGGCTCGTTCGTCATCGTAGAGGGGACAGCTGGTTATGCGGTGTGAAGGATCGTCGGAGACCCGACAGAGGAGACACATGCCATCGTGTTGGCCGATGCGCGTCTTATGCGCGAGAAAGTCGCCATGCCCTGTAAGAATTTGGACAATCCTCCGATCCCCAGAGTAAACACTGCCGTCGCTGACGTTCGGGATGAAGTCGAAAGTTGTGCGTCCCTTAGACGAAGTGGCCCATTCCACCTGCCATGCAACCTCGGTGATTCGCCTCAGTTCCGCTACGCTCTCAGACCTGGAAAGAATAGACGTATCGACCTCGACACCCAGGTGCAACACCGTCGGAGATCTCTTCATCTGCCTGATGCAGATTGATTCTGGTAGAAGAAGATGGAGTGGAGGAATTCCAGCGATGACAGCTGCTGCCTCGGCGGAAGTGGACATGTAGCTACCCACTGCACATCTGCAGTACAGACCGTGAAGAGAACGTGGTTTTCTCTTAACCAACGACATGCCTATTGCATGTTTCCAGATGTCTATGGCGTACGAGATTATTGGAATTATTGCGTGTTCGTAAATGGTTAGGATAGACTTGGCGACCTGTCCCCAGCTGGATCTTACGTATCTAATAAGCATCGAAAAAATCTGTCTTGCCTTATCAACCACTTTGGCTACATGCTGGGAGAAACCCAGACCTTCGGAAAGGTACACCCCTAGATATTTAACTGTCGACAGTCTGCTCAACAAGACGCCATCGATCCTTATGATCGGACCTCTCTTGAGTTTACCTTTTAGAAGTATGAAATTTGTCTTAGATGTAGAGATGGAGAGTTTGGACGCACTGACCCAGTCAGTCATCACCCTGAGCGAGGTTTCGGATTTTTGTTCTAACTCATTGCGCGATAAGGCACTTATAAGAAGCGCAATGTCATCGGCATACGCCACAAATTTCCCACCCACAGGGAGCTCCCTTTCTAGTAATCCGTCCATTACAGTGTTCCAAAAGAACGGTCCTAATTTTGAGCCTTGCGGGCTGCCCTTGGTTAAGACTTTCTCAGCTTTAGAGTGGATGGTAGAAAGTTCAACAACTCGGTCATGGAGATAACTCTTTATAATTTGGACTATGTTAGAGGGGAAGCGCTGCTGCGCCAGCCGCACATCCCAACGCAGATTATCGAACGCACCCGCAATGTCGATCATTATCGCCAACACATACTTTTGAGGACTCTCTCGCACAAAGGAAGTAACAGCCTGAAGGGCATCAACCGTGGATTTATTTTTGCGGAAGCCAAATTGGTTTTCGTTGTGGAGAACACTCTCATCTCGGAAAGCGTGTATCTTGGACAGAATTATACCTTCGAGTGTCTTACCCAGGACAGAGAGAAGAGTTATGGGTCTGTAGTCTTTAGGATTTGTGGGATTTGGATTGATTCCCTTTGGAATAATCACAAGACGACCTTTTTTCCAGACATTTGGGAAGTAACCTTGAGTGAGACAATCAGAGAGAAGACGTAGAAGGTAATCCGCGATTGCGGGAAAAGAAATTTGTAGAATGAGACCCGGAAGACCATCCGGTCCCGGAGCTTTTCTGCCGTTCATGCGGAAAAGAACCGCTTCAACCTCGCTCAATGCAACAGCCCACAAGGTGAAACTCCAGCTAAATCGACATCATCAGCATGCTGATCAGGGTCGTCGGGGAGAAGAGTGTGGAGAATCGCGTCAAGAGTGGAAGATGTGTCACAAGAGTACTCATCGTTGCCCAGACTCACAGTGGACAACGTGAGAGGAACCTTAGACTTCTTGGCTGCCATCTTGTAGACTGCGCATTGTTGTTTTTATGGCAGGGTTCTATGACCTTGAAACTGCCAGGTGTTTTGGGAGTAGTATGCTTGTCAAGAGATTCAAAATGTTTCCGAAAAAAATAGACCAACTACCCACTTGATATATGGCGAGAAAGTTTTCCGTCAGTGGAATTTATAGTCAGGAGTGCCAGACTTACCATCCCGAGTATCATCCTTTTCTTTGGAATTCTGGTAATGTTAATTCCTTTTTTGGCGCATGCGGAAATATTTCAGGGACAGAGTTTGAACAAAGCCTGTTCTTTTCATAATTTGAAAACATACTAAGTACTGTGGGAAAACCGCTTTCCCTAAATTAATTGATCAACTGTAATGCCATGATCGACCCTACGTTGTGTTTTAACTTTCTTGTGCCGCAGATTTTTGATTACCTTTTACCTAAGTCATTTAAATCAATTACTAACTTCCCCAATTCTTCCCCAGTCATGCCCTAGTACCCCTGTCATGCGAGTTACCTCACTTCTTTGAAGAGGATGATTGAAATAAATGTTGAAAAATAAACAAAGTCATTTAACCACACCTCACGTTTATTACAAGTTAATCAATCATCGCCAATTTGATTAAGTTTATCTTAATTATTCATTACATAATTTCCAGGCGTGCTGAAACCAGCTAACGATAGGAATTAGTTAATTCCAGTTTACAGTCGGTTCCTGAAAGAAAAGTACACACTAATTACGTGCAAAACCCTGCGACTAATTAACTCAACCTCTTCAATTTCATTCCGTTACGCATTCTTCATAATTTTCAGAACTATGTACAATTGTACATATATTGGTGAGCCCGTTTCCTAACACACTTGAGCGAGAAATCAAATGCGTGAAAGTGAGACACCACTAACAACTTAGGTCAAAATACTTAGTTCAGGTTGTAAAAGGAAAGCACCTAATGTTAAGTTTCTTTCTCTCTTGGGGCGTTTTCGAAGCGACATTGAATTTTCTTGGCATTGCTCAAAGGGGTTCTCTTTCTGGATCTCAACTTTAATGCTCATAGATAGATGGATAGATGTACTTTATTAGTTCACAGTGCCCGTGAGCGTTGAACGTGTCAAACACAATAGAAAATATAAAATATGAGAAACATAAAAACTAAATACAGATAAATAAATAAATGGATAAATAAATATAGTATATATCGATGGCGAAGAACACAAACCTTCTATGTCACCATTTGCAGAAAACCAACAACCTCCTATGTCAATTTCAGCAAAAATGAAAATAGTGAATCAAACGATTGACACTCCAGCCTTTAATCGACTGACAAAACCTCCGATTCCAATTAAAACAAATTCGTATGTCAAGTGCAAAAAATCAACCTTCTATGTCAGACAAAGAAGGTTTTTGCAGAAAATGCGATGACAAGGCAGAAGATAATAACCTTCTATGTCAAAGATGGAAGGTTGTGGCACAAAATTTCAACGACAAGATGGAAAATAGCCTTCTATGTCAGACAAAAAAGCTGCTTCATAGCTTCTATTCTGCAAAATTATCAATATATTGCTGACAAAACCGTCTGTCACGTTTTATAGCCAAATCTAGTGAATAATATCAAATTTCTTATCCCATTATGTCACCTTAATTCATAGTGAATATTATTCCAACCTAAAATGGAAGAAAATATAGTACATCACGTTTAAAGTATAATTTTGTTCCTCCTGAAAAATACCCCTTTTTGACATAGGAGCTTGCTGAATTTCTGCAAACGGTGACATAGAAGGTTGCTGTTCTTCGCCATCGATATGTAGAATGTGACAAAACTACAAATTAAAATCCGTGTCGACCAGAAACTCCCCCACACTGTAGTACGCCTTTTTTCCAAGAATTTCAACCAGCAACCTCTGCATTCCGTTCAGGGGCAGGTCTCGGAGTTCCGGAGGTACATGATTGTATATTTTCACCGCCATAAACTCACAGTTTTTTTGAAGGAAGCTGAAGTTGTACTTACAGCACAGTAAATCCGTTCTCTTCCGAGTCTCATATTCGTGTGATGGAATGGTAAATAAATCCAGGATCTTCTTGACGAATATGAGACATTCATATACAAGCAGGTAAGATTGTTCAAATTAATTCAATTAAGTATCCTTCCACGGAACTACGAAAAACTGTCTGCAGCTTTCCTTTGTTTCTAATTTTAGCATGCCTCTAAGGCATCTCTTCTGCAAACGGAATACTCGAATAGCATCGCTCGATGCACCCCAGAACATTATGCCGCAGCTTATTCGCGATTTGACATAAGCGTAGTATGCATGCATCCCCACCAACAGGCTCATCATTCCAAGTGCATAGGCGTATCGTCCCAATCCGTTCACGAGGCAATCAATGTGGTAGGTCCAGTCCAATCTGGAATTGATGCCGATGCCAAGGAATTTCACTCTATTGGCAGAATTAAGGCAAGTATCACCACACTCAACACTGAGGCTCTCATTTGAGTGATGAAACCTGAAGTTCATAATTTGTGTTTTTGAAACGTTCAACAGCAAATTGTTCTCTTTAAACCATTCCTGGAGCTTCTCAAGGAAGTACACAATCCTCTGTTTCAGCACGAAGTCTCCACTCTCCTCACAACTTAATACGACCGATGTGTCGTCAGCGAACTGTAGGATTCTTTCAGGCAGGACTGATGGTAGGTCATTGGTGTACATGATATAGAGCAGCGGCCCAAGGATTGATCCCTGTGGCACACCTCTTGTCACTTTTTGGATTTTGGATTTTATGTAGCAGCCCTTGGCATCTTGTTCCGCGACATATTGTGTTCGATCTGATAGATAGTCCTTGATCAAATCAAGTGCATCACCTCTAACTCCATATCTTTCTAATTTTCTAAGCAACAAATCATGTTCGACACTATCAAAAGCTTTTGATAAGTCCAGACAGAGAGCGGCTGTGTTTTTTTTTTCGAGTTGAGGGAATGCATTACATCAGTCAGAGCCATGTATACAGCTCTGACTGTTGATTTTCCTCGTCTGAATCCGTTCTGGTTGTCATTTATAATATTGTTTGTTGATTGTTGTTCATTATTTATTGTTGATGCACCGGCATGCGTTTCCTGACTCTACCATCATCCCGTGTGCAATTTCGTCACTTCCCAATATCGCCCGTAATTTTGATTTAAGTCTTTCTAAATATTCAATTCCCCTTTTGTGAATTCAAGCTGTACGGCGGGGCCGAGCTCACCGTGTTACCGACTGGGTTAACTCATTTTTTGTTGTTCAAAACCTAGTCTTTGGCATTGACAGAAACCGTCCAAGATTACTTATTATTTTGATGTTGATGGAGATACTAATTTTGGTCTAGGGGATTGGATGAAACCGATTTTTGTAGTCAGTGTCGCTTCTACTAATAGGTCCAGTTTTGTCATAATAATGCGAGTACGGGCCTGGTCCTGAAATGTAAAACAGTATAAAATGGTTCAATGTTTTTATACAGTTTAAGAGTTCATTGGACTCGGTGGTGTCTACAAGTAGTTAATCCACTCAATATCAAATGTTCAATGATGTTAAGGGAGGAACGTCCGGGATAGCCGCTTGACAAAAGTCATCGGTATCAAGGAAGAAAAGCGCAGTACCATTATGATTATCATAATTTGGCTTCACAGCCACCCGGTTACGTTATAATGGAGTATTATACTTTAAAAAAAATATTTGGTTTTCGATGGAAACAGAAACTAAAGTGCTCAACAAAATAAGTGTCGCAACAGAAATTTTCTCCCAAATTTCAGTCAACATAACTTTTGACTGTCACAGACGATTTCAATTCGGTTTTCACTCCTCGATTGCCCAATCTTTTGGCTATCTACCATGTTCAAAGATCACCTGAAAAGCTACACATAAAGTTTCTACAGGGTGGAAAATGAAGCAGTTCATAATTGTTGAAATTTGAATGAACCCCCGTTTGAGCTAAAAAATTTTTTGTCAACAACCGATAACAAAATAATGGAGAATGATGACTCACCTCGGAACGGTTTTCGAATTTCCCGGATTAGAAGTGAAATAACCAAGATACGATTTTTTTACTGGGAATGATGCTTTTCATCTCTTCTCCTTCATGAAAAATCAACGGACTCTCGATGTGAGAGGATATCTCTTAGCAGGCTTGCTCATTAGACGATTCTAAGCAATTTGTTGCCTAGCGCACCCCCTGTTGTGTCTTTTGGGGCTGAAATAGGACGTACTTTTTTGTGAATTCGCCACCAATTTCACAACCTAGGCTTGTTTGGTATCAATTCTTTTGATTGAGGTTCGCTGAACAATATTATCTTGGTGAAAACATTCTTCTGTCTGTCTGTCTGTCAGTCATCTGTTTCTATAACTCCCGAACGGTTCATCGAATTAAACTGAAATTTGGTGAATAAGAAAATACTTTTTTTGTCATATCACATTCAATTACGTGTGCAATTTGACTTCAAAAATTGACAGTTTTCAAAAGTGTTTCCAAAGCTTAGTCAGTGTACATATGCGGGCATAATTTGAATGTTCGAGTAAGTTGATGAGATTTTAGCTCAAGTCGGTGCACTAGAGGGCGCATCATCCCGTAGTTAGCTACCAGCTTTTTCTCAAGCATTTGCAAGATGGACCTCCAACTTACCAGGTTTGTAGGTAGGTACTAGGTAAGTAACATTTTCCTTCCAGTTCATGATTTTCAGTTTAAGATGCTTGAATAATCAATATTTTGTCGGTCCTCTCTTGCCTGGATCAGATCGAGCCATTACTTATCTTGACATGCTCTCCACTAAAGCCCGCAAAAAAATCCGAGGAATGGCCTTCCATTCTTCCTGAACTGCAATCGCTAAATCAATCAAATTGTCCGATTGTGCTTCTTTTTTTTCAATTTCAACTTTATCCTACTCCATACATGCTCGATAGGATTCATATCTGGAGACAAGGGTAGCCAATCCATTCTTCCAATATTGTGATCCCCTAAAAATTCATTGACAATTCTAGCCCGATGAGGTCGGACGTTGTCGTCGACCAACATGAAATTATCATCAAAATTTTGAGCAAAGGGGACCACAATATCCTTTATACACAAATCCCTGTATCTTTCACCATTCATACACTCTCCTCTCAGTATCATCAAATCACTTATTCTTCCAGTCCTCATTTCTCCCCAAACAGTCACTCCTCCACCTCCAAAAACCACCCTTGCCTCTATGTGTTCTTCCAGAAGTTTTTTGTTCCTCTGTCGCCATACCAAAACCCGTCCATCCGACCTGAACAAATTGAACTTACTTTCATCTGAAAAGAAGAACCTACTCCTTTCTGCTATTCCCCAGTGCTAATATGGTTTTGTGCCCATCTTAGGCTAGTAGCACGATGCTGCGGCTTCAGCAGAGAGCATGCCGCTCTTCTGTTTTTACTTAATTTTTCCAAGTCCAGAACAACTACACATGTACCTACCTTGATCGACAATTGGAGACAAAAAATACCAAGTGTTAAATTTGATAGAAATGAGAAGAAATGTTCATGTATTCAAAATTGACCTTGCGAAAGCAAAAGAAAAGGAACTGATAAGTAAGTAGGTGTGGTGCGGTCTCTTAAGACCTTTCAAGATATTGTGGGGTCTCTGGATCAATTTGAATTTCAACCTTCATAAATCATGTCTATACTAAATTTTAGTTAAATTCGATGAACTGGTTTGGAAGTTATCGCAACATAATCACAGACAGACAGACAGACAGACAGACAGACAAAAAACCATTTTTATCAAGATAATCTTGTGCAGTGAGCCTTGATCAAAAGAACTGATATCAAACCAGCCTGGGTTCACTAGGTTGTGAAATTGGAGCATATCGTAACATGCTACAGACAGACAGACGGACAGATAGACAGACAGACAGAAGACTGTTCTTATCAAGATAATCTTGTTAAGCGAGTCTTAATCAAAAGAATTGATATCAAACAAGCCTAAGTTGTGAAATTGGAGCATATCGTAACATATTACAGACAGACAGACAGACAGAAGACTGTTAATATCAAGATAATTTTGTTCAGCGAGTCTTAATCGGGAGAATTGATTTCAAACAAGCCTAGGTTGTAAAATTGAAGCATATCGTAACATGTTACAGACAGACCGACGGACAGACAGACAGACAGACAGTCAGACAGACAGAAGACTGTTCTTATCAAGATAATCTTGTTTAGCGAGCCTTAATCAAAAGAATTGATATCAAACAAGCCTAGGTTGTGAAATTGGTGGCAAATTCATTAAAAAATATACCCAATTTCAGCCCCAAACAACAAAATAGGGGGTGCGCTAGACAACAAATTGCTTAGAATCATCTAATGAGCAAGCTTGCTAAGAGATATCTTCTTACATCGAGAATCCGTTGATTTTTCATGGAGGAGAAGAGATGAAAAGCATCATTCCCAGCAAAAAAATCGTATCTTGGCTATTTAACTTCTAATCCGGGAAATTCGAAAACCGTTCCGATGTAAGTCATCATTCTCCATTATTTTGTTATCGGTTGTTGACAAAAAATTCTTTAGCTCAAACGGGGGTTCATTAAAATTTCAACAATTATGATCTGCTTTATTTACCACCCTGTAGAAACTTTATGTGCAGCTTTTCAGGTAATCTTTGAACATGGTAGATAGCCAAAAGATTAGGCAATCGAGGAGTGAAAACCGAATTGCAATCGTTTGTGACAATCAAAAGTTATTGTCTCGGCCCCGTTCATTGAACACTGCATTCGTGTGCACTGAGGGTATGCAACCCAAAATATCCCTGTGTCGTCCAAGTCCTCACCCCTCGACCCCTGTTCGGTGTGCCTGGCACTTGGCTGTCAGGCGCAAGCGTAAACGAGCTCCAGCACTTTCTTCGGCCGTCTTCGGCATTCTTCGGCTTTCTTTCCGCTCGTGCCTTTGCCGCTTCGTTCGAAGCGGCGTTGATCTCCGTACGTCGAGCGGGAAGCCACGCCGTCTTTTTTTTGGTCATCGTTCTCGCGGCCATCTTGTCGTGCCATCGGCGTACATTCGTACTCGACCAGAAGCCCATCCAAGGCCCATCGCGTCCGATAGTGACTCCTGGAGGAGCTCTGCAGCATCTCCAAGTCCAGAAAGCGGCAGTTTTCACCGCTTTCACCGGGGAGCGGCTTGGATCAGCCAGCCGCACACAAAGCTCCAGTTTCGGACGGGATCGAGTCGTTCGTCCGCCATTTTGGTGACGAACACGGGCACTCGTGCATTTCACCAGGAAATCCACCACCAGAACGGCCATCCACCACGACGCCGCCTTCGGACTCCGCCAGGACGACGCCGCCACCGAATAAGATCCCGTAAGTTCCATATTTTCCATTGTTTTTACCATTTACCGTTTATTCCTGTTTGCCGGGGTGTATACCTTCAGTGCAGTTCGTCTCGTTTTCAGGACGCCACTCGGCGCCAGCGAATCTGCCCCCGATCAGAACCACTCGGATTTTTCATTTCATTTAATTCACATTGTTTTTTTTTTATTGTTTTGTAATTCTGTCTGTTTGTGTTTTTTTCTTTGTTTTGCATTAAAGTTTTTGATTGTTGTTGTGAATTTTATTTCTGACTGTCGATTGCTGCTTTCCTAATCCAAGAGTTATTGTTTTAATGCAGCCTTCATCGGAAAGCTGCCGTCTTTATGTGTACCGCGCTAACATATAAATTGGTCCTTCGAGCCGGATACAGGCTAAGCATGGTACAGTCAGGAATTTAATTCACCTCACTATTGAAACTTTAAAGTCACGGGTCAAACCCACGTGACACTTGTGCGTTGGTCCAGCGTGTTGATCAATTCGTTTTTCGCCCGTCTCATTCGCACTTTTTCACCTGGGTTGGGTTCGCCATTCAGGTACGCCAACCTAAGGGTCAGTTGCTTTGTTTTCATTTTTCTTTGTGTCGTACACAATGGACGCAACTCTATCGTCCATCGCGATAGCTATTGCGCGCCTTGAGCCCCTTCTGGAACAAGGCGTCACAGCTACCACCGAGCCAAGCCTCCAACCGGCATTTTTAGCCACGTTTGACATTGCGGCGGAAATTTACAACGGTTTCAAGAGCACGGTCAACACTGCCCCTCTCCCCAGTGCCTCCGAGGAGCAGAAGGCTACATTTCTTGAACGTACACTCCGGGCAGACAGCTTGTATGGCAAACTTGCTGCGGTAAAAGCCTCGTTTGCGAATTCAGAGCCGACTTCCTCGCTCTCTCGCCAAGCCTCGCAAACTTGGTTCGAGACAGGCCGGAGCAATGTCCGATTGCCAAAAATCGCGTTGCCGTTGTTCGACGGAAAGTTAAAATCATGGCCACCATACTATGATCTATTCACGGCGTTAATACACAGAAACCAGTCTCTCTCAGATATTGAACGGTTCCAGTATCTGATCTCGTCTTTGTCTGGTGAACCTCTCTCAATGGTTAAACACCTGCCATTGACGGGAGATAATTACATAATTGCGTTCGACTCGTTGGTTGAGAGATACCAGAACGACCGCGTGCTAGTCACTTTTTACTGGCAGTCGATGATGAACGCCTCCTCCGTCACATCTGACTCCGCGCAAGCGCTTCGCCATCTTGTGAACACGTTCAACGAAAATTTAGTGGCGCTCGAGCAGTATCCGCATATCGACCTGTGGGATTTCACCCTGTCTAGCATGCTGCTCCAGAAACTCGATGAGTCGACGCGAAAACGTTTCGAGGTGCAGTCAGCTGGCACCCCCTTCCCCAAATACGAAGACGTCAAGTCTTTCGTGCTCGACCAATGCAAGGCTTTCGAGGCAACTGCCTTAAATTCTAAAACGCAATCGAACTCCCGCTCCACACGGGCAAACACCGTTACCGTGAAGCCCGAGGTCAGCCGCAAGTCGTGGGCCTCACATACGTTGGTGTCTCAGACTTCATCTGCCCCAGCGACGTCGCATGAGTCAGCATGTTCTCATTGTGGGGCGAGAAGTCATAGAGTCACCGCGTGCAAGACTTTTCTGTCAATGTCCCCAAATGACAGATATTTGGCGGTCAAACAGAAAAGGCTCTGTCTCAACTGCTTGAGCACCAATCACGGCGCTCCAAAATGTCCATCGTCGTATTCGTGTCGGCAGTGCCACGCAAGGCATCACACCTTGCTGCACTTCCCCAAGCCACATAGAACTGCAGGTCATGAGTCACCCAGTTCTTTATCGAATCCAGTTGAATTACCGCAAATCGTTTCCCCTGGTCTCCCAGAAAATGTCGCGAATTCGGTGACGAATCTCGCCTCAAGCCTCAAGGCAGCTCATGTTTTGTTGGCCACGGCAATCGTTCACGTTCGTGACCGGTGGGGAGGCTACCAAAGCCTCCGTGCGCTCATAGACCCTGCCAGTCAGGCATCGTTTATTTTGGACTCCTGCGTGCGCAAATTGGGTCTATCCCCATCAAATCACAATGTGCCCGTTTTTGGCTTGGGTCTCACCCCCGCCAATTCGACGTGTGGCACAGTCACTTGCCAGGTCAAGGCTGATGATGAGTCTCTCCCAATCCCTGAATTGGAGTTAATTGTCCTGCGCAGGATTTGTGGTAACCTGCCAGACACCGCTTTGAACCCGGATCAATTCCACTTGAACTTATCGAATCTGGCGGATCCCACATGGTTCAAGCCAGGCCCCATTCAAGTGTTGTTGGGCGCCGACGTTTATCCGTCAGTCGTGAAAGAGGGAATCGTCTCGTCAGGTCCGTCACAGCCTGTTGCCATAAACACCATTTTTGGCTGGGCTCTTCTCGGTCCCTTTCAAACCCCGTCAAAACCTCTGCATTCCTTTTTGGTTTGCACTCCAACTGGAATCGACGAGTCTCTGCACAAATTTTGGGAAGTAGAGGAAATCTCGTCACCATCGTCCAAAACACGTTTGTCCCCAGATGATGAACGTGCAGAAATTGGTTTCCGGGACTCTGTCTACCGTTGTCCGTCAGGTCGTTTTGGGGTTTCGCTTCCCTTCAAAAGGGAGTCCCCCACCTTTGAACATTGCAGGTCTATGGCTGACCGCCATTGGTTAGCTATCGAACGTCGCCTGGTCCGTCAGGACACACTCCGTGATCTGTACATAGCATTCATGCGCGACTACCTCGACCTAGGTCACATGACCTTGCTGGACGCAGAACCTCCAGATTCTGAGGCGTATTACATCCCTCATCATCCGATCGTCAAGATCGAAGACGACAAGCCGAAAATTCGCGTCGTTTTTGATGCTTCGGCGCAAGCGCCGAATCATTTATCTCTCAACGAGACGCTTCTCGTCGGTCCTAAGTTACAACAGGACATAGCAGCTTTGCTACTGCAGTTTCGGTGTGAGCCGATCGTTTTTACTTGTGACATCCGTCAGATGTATCGGCAGATACTTATCTCGCCCGAACATCGCAAGTATCAACTCATTCGCTTTCGTTTCTCCCCTGATCGACCCATTGAAACGTACCAATTGAACACCATTACATATGGTGTTTCTTCGGCACCGTTTCTAGCGGTTCGCACGTTGCTTCACTTGGCAGAACAAAGCGCCTCGAAGTTTCCATTGGCTTCGCAGGCAATTCGCCGTAATTTGTATGTAGACGATCTACTTTGCGGTGCGAACTCCGTGGAATCAGCACGGGAATTACAAACGCAGCTAATCAACCTGCTCCAATCGGGTTGCTTTGAATTGCGCAAGTGGGCAAGCAATCACCCTGATGTGCTGCAAGACATACCACTTGATCACGTTCGAACTCAGCCGTCCACTTTCAGTGACGTTGCTGACAATACTGTAAAAATTCTTGGCCTCCAGTGGCAAGCGGCAACAGACACCTTTTCATTCACGGTTCATCCAAATGAACTACCGTGCACAAAACGGTCCATCTTGTCGGAGGTGGCTCGGATTTACGATCCGCTCGGCTTTCTGTGCCCTGTTGCATTTTTCGCCAAACATTTAATCCAACGGTTATGGAAACTTGGCCTTGATTGGGACGACACCCCTCCAGACATCGTATGTCAGCAGTGGTTGCGTTTTCAATCCGAGCTATCGCAACTTTCGCGGTTGCAAATTCCACGGCATACTTTTCCGTCGCCTGCAGACAGGTGCCAGTTGCACGCCTTTTGCGACGCATCTGAATCTGGGTACGCGAGCGTGTTGTACGTTCGTTACCTTCGAAATGGTGTTCCCACCATTCGTCTCCTAACCGCCAAATCAAAGGTGGCTCCAGTCAAATTGCTGACCGTACCCCGTCTCGAATTGTGTGCAGCGGTCCTACTTTCCAATCTCGTTGCCTTCACCGTTGCAGCGCTCGCAGGAACCGTACAGTTCGATGCCATATTTGCGTGGACCGATTCTACGGTTGTTCTCAGCTGGCTGCGTTCCTCTTCGCACCGCTGGAAAACATTTGTTGCTCACCGTGTTGAGCATATTCAACAGCGTGTCCCGCCTCAGTGTTGGAGACATGTCTCAACATCGGACAATCCCGCCGACCCAGCTTCGCGCGGATTGTTTCCCGAAGACATGCTTTCGTGCTCCCTCTGGTGGTCTGGCCCACCTTTTCTGTCATCAGCGGATGACACATGGCCGGATGACAAATTCTCCGTGTCCTCCCCAGACATTGCGTCTGAAGAGCGAAAGCTCGCTTTGGTCGTGCGTGTGCCGCAGCCGCCGCCGATTGACATCGACGACCTCTTTTTGCGCATATCCTCCTTACGGAAGATTCAGGGCGCTGTCGCCTATTTCTATCGGTTCTGCAAATGCAAGTCCGATGAGAAGTTCACAGGACCTCTCTCGGATACAGAACTCCATTTTGCCTTGTTGTACATTGTCAAACATGTACAGCAGAAGGTATTTGCCGTCGAAATCGCGTCGTTACGCAACGGCAAACCCTGTTCAAGACCCTTTCGAAAACTTTCACCCTTTCTCGATCGTGACGATGTTCTCCGCGTCGGCGGACGTTTGAAGCATTGTCATGAGTTGCCATTTGCAACCAGACACCCTGCTCTTCTTCCATCTCGTCACGTCTTGACAGGACTCGTCATTCGACAAGTTCATTCCCGACATTGCCACCCGGGACTCAACAATACCTGCTATCTCCTGCAGCAAAATTTTTGGATATTGTCCACGCGACGCGCGGTACGGCACTATCTTGCATCGTGTTACCGGTGCTTCCGGACTAAGCCGCAAACTTTTTCTCCCACCATGGGCGACCTCCCCTCGGCGCGAATTTCTCAGCTAAAACCTTTTAGCTGCGTCGGGCTCGACTATGGTGGCCCTTTTCCAATCCTCATGTCACGCGCTCGCGGTGTCAGAACTACGAAGGCGTACATCTGTCTTTTCGTGTGCTTCGCCACCAAGGCATTGCACGTCGAGGTTGCCTCCGATCTCTCAACAGATGCTTTCCTCGCTGCCTTGCGCAGATTCATTGCCCGGCGCGGTCGTTGCTCTACCATCTATAGCGACAATGGCACAAACTTTGTCGGAGCTCATAGGCAATTGACGACGTCAATGCAACTCGCCGCGGAATCCGAAGCCATCACTTGGCGCTTCATTCCTCCCTCCAGTCCCCACTTTGGCGGGCTGTGGGAAAGCGGCATAAAAGTTGTCAAAACTCATCTATCTCGCGTGATAGGTGATCAAATACTCACCTTTGAAGAGCTGACCACGTTGGTCACCCAAGTTGAAGCGTTGCTCAACTCACGGCCACTTTCGGAGCTGGGCTCGGATCCAAATGATCTGTGCCCATTGACGCCTGGTCATTTTTTGACGCTCGAGCCGTTAACGGCCCCACCTGACCCAGATTTGTCCCACCTCAAGATCAGCAGGTTGTCGCGATGGCAGTTGGTCCAATCCATGCAACAGCGTTTCTGGGCGCGTTGGCGCGACGAATATCTACACACGCTGTACCAACGCGGCAAGTGGCACAAGTCACGTCACCTTGAATCCGCAGATGTGGGGTCTTTAGTCCTCATCAAGGACGAAAACGCTCCCCCTCTGAAGTGGAGGTTAGGCAGAATTTCAAAACTCTTCCCCGGCAAAGATGGCATTTGTCGTGTCGCAGATGTCCGTACTCAACGCGACGTTCTGCGACGCCCAATGGTCAAACTTTGTCCCCTCCCTTCAGGACAGTGAGCATTCTGTGTTTTCACTTCCGTCATTGTTTTCACTATGCTCTTTCTTTTTGTATCATGTTTGAATTCATTAATTTTTGAACTTTGAAAATACCCCGAGTGGTATTTTGGTGGGGAGTATGTCTCGGCCCCGTTCATTGAACACTGCATTCGTGTGCACTGAGGGTATGCAACCCAAAATATCCCTGTGTCGTCCAAGTCCTCACCCCTCACCCCCTGTTCGGTGTGCCTGGCACTTGGCTGTCAGGCGCAAGCGTAAACGAGCTCCAGCACTTTCTTCGGCCGTCTTCGGCATTCTTCGGCTTTCTTTCCGCTCGTGCCTTTGCCGCTTCGTTCGAAGCGGCGTTGATCTCCGTACGTCGAGCGGGAAGCCACGCCGTCTTTTTTTTGGTCATCGTTCTCGCGGCCATCTTGTCGTGCCATCGGCGTACATTCGTACTCGACCAGAGGCCCATCCAAGGCCCATCGCGTCCGATAGTGACTCCTGGAGGAGCTCTGCAGCTCCTCTGCAAGTCCAGAAAGCGGCAGTTTTCACCGCTTTCACCGGGGAGCGGCTTGGATCAGCCAGCCGCACACAAAGCTCCAGTTTCGGACGGGATCGAGTCGTTCGTCCGCCATTTTGGTGACGAACACGGGCACTCGTGCATTTCACCAGGAAATCCACCACCAGAACGGCCATCCACCACGACGCCGCCTTCGGACTCCGCCAGGACGACGCCGCCACCGAATAAGATCCCGTAAGTTCCATATTTTCCATTGTTTTTACCATTTACCGTTTATTCCCGTTTGCCGGGGTGTATACCTTCAGTGCAGTTCGTCTCGTTTTCAGGACGCCAATCGGCGCCAGCGAATCTGCCCCCGATCAGAACCACTCGGATTTTTCATTTCATTTAATTCACATTGTTTTTTTTTTATTGTTTTGTAATTCTGTCTGTTTGTGTTTTTTTTCTTTGTTCTGCATTAAAGTTTTTGATTGTTGTTGTGAATTTTATTTCTGACTGTCGCTTGCTGCTTTCCTAATCCAAGAGTTATTGTTTTAATGCAGCCTTCATCGGAAGGCTGCCGTCTTTATGTGTACCGCGCTAACAGTTATGTTGACTCAAATTTGGGGGAAAATTTCTGTTGCGACACTTATTTTGTTGAGCACTTTATATTGAAAAATAACTGACCCGTATTTTTTTTATTTAGCCAAAAATCGTATCGTTTGGCCGCAATAAATAAACGAAATTCCTATACTCTGCCTATTTCTGACGTCATTCACACAGGCAGTATAGGCGGTGACTCCTGTGACGTCAGAACTAGTTGATGTTATTTATTTATTACGTCCAAACGATACGGTTTCTGACTGAATAAAAAAACACGGGTCAATTATTTTTCAATGTAGTTTCCATTTCGATCAAAAATTTTGTTTAGTATAATACTCTATTACTTGGATACGCACCACTTGCCACATTTTCAAGCTCAGTATTCACAAAATGGAATTTTGAGGCCTTTCCGAAGGATGCGTATTGTATGACGGTGCAGGACTTTTATTTTGAAATGCCCCTCTCAGAAAACTGCAGCGTGGGCCCAATAATGACTAAGACATTCACGAAACGATTCACAAAGGAACCGGAGGGGACTCTGGCCAAAATTATCAACTCATCGTCTATTTGCGATGTAAATTTACCTCTGTGCGTAGGTAATTATTAATCTTAAACCCAACCCCATAGGTCCAGTACCTGCACCCTGCACATAACCGTAGGTAGTATGTACTCAGTGCAATTGAAAAAAAAATAGCAAAGGTGATATTCGAATGAATAAACAAACATTTCGATGTTTAATGTCACGTTATGCGTCTCTCGTTCGAATCGAATTTGGTTTCGATTCGACTGGCGGCGCGGCGGCGCGGCCCGGGCTCTCTCTCCCGGCTCTCCGAATGTAACAAGCCTTTTCATCATAATTTATTGGCCACCGGAGGATAACATTTTTATTTGTAGAGGCGCTTCATTCCGTAAATGGCTACCATATATTCCCTTGGTCGCTCTCATGACTGCGGCGAAATTCGCAAATAGTCGAAGAGATACCGTATCGTTGACAGGATATAGCAGGGCAACAGCGGGTCGGCCGTTGCAAATCGTCAGTGGTAACCGCGTACTGCAGCTCAGCAAACGGTGAAATGGTGAAAATAAAAATGTTGAAAAATCATAATAACCATAAAAGCACATGGTTCACTCTGACTCTGCCCACTCTAACGTCAACGTCAAAAAAGGAGCGTATCCCTATCGTGGTGTGTACCTATTGTGTAGATATGTTCCAAAGCAATGCGAATTCTTTTTCGGAAATAGTAATTGTTGCATCATCCGCGGCTACACTAGTGTAAGTAGTCTTTTGTGAATATTCCAAAGCCGAACTTTCCTATGTGGCAGTGAAAAATATAGGGGGAAAAGCACGTGAAAAAAAAACGCCAAACATATTGGATGCCGTCGACCTGATCTGATTAAGTTGTGCCGGCAGAGCTAATAATATTCTCTCAAGGGACCTTCCCGGAACGGACATTACTGATAAATGAATGAAATTCGGGATTCCGCCGCTGCACACACTCACGGCAAATAAATTTATGTCCATTCACGAGAGGAAAATATTTTTGCACAAACATCTGCATTTTTCCCAACATATGGACGGGATGGAGCCTCAAAACATGTTTTGCCAAATTCTGCGTAATTCTCTGTTTGTGAATTAAGGAAAAAGTCATTTGAATTTCAGTAGATAGCAAGCCGTAAATTTCAAATCTATGACATTCTTTAGTACATCATAATATTTTTATTAAAATGTCTCCATCGAGGTCTATTACTCCACAGATAGCGGCAATACCAACGTTCACATACCCGAGAAGTTTTGGCCTCAAAAGGGGTCAAACAAATAGGAAGCGCAACATCAGGAGAACGTGGGACCAACGTGACTTTCATAGCATGTGCCAATGCTTTGGAAAATAGTGTTCCACCTTTGTACGTCTTTCCTAGGGTCAACTTTAAAGATTTTACGTTGAAGGGAGCGCCAGCTGGATCAATAGGTGACGCTCATCCCCGCGGCTGTTCTAATGCAGCTATATTCGTGAAGTATTTGTAGCATTCATTGATCATGTCAAATGTTCACCAGATCAGACAGTGCTTCTCGTACTCGACATTCGCGGGAGCCACATCACAGTTGATTGTTTGAACCTTGCCAAAAGAAAATGGGATCATCATTCTTACTCTATACCTCCACACACAAGCCATAAGCTCCAGCCTCTTGAGAGAAGTGTATTTGGCCTTTACATGCCATACAAAACGTATTATAACGGCTATTGCTGCAACTGGATGAAAGAACATCCGGGCAAAACTATTTTCATCTACGATGTAGCTGAGTTGTCGGCAAAAGCATACATCGAAGCATTTGTTCCAGGGAATATTCAGTCAGGGTTTTGGGTGTCAGGCATTTGTCCTTTGAATGGGAACATATTTCAAGATTTTGAATTATTGGGATCTGCGGTAACAAATCGATCTATTGGAACAACAGCACCCCCGAGCCCGAATTCGAGTACGAACCTCTTTAACTGGATCCCGAGAACAGAGCCAAAGACGATTCATATAACTCACCTGACATGGTTCGCTTCTTTCCGAAGGCTGCTCCTGGGGCCTCTACGTCGAAAAAGCGCAAGAAAGGAGCGTGCAGTATCCTAACAGATACACCTGAAAAAGAGGAAGTGGAAAGATGTCAAGCAGAAAGGCTGAGTAAGAAACGGAAAAATGATACAAAGAAGGAAACCGTTAAGGGACCGGTGCTACAAGAAACTTCCTCAGACGAGAGTAGTTCTGAAAGCATTATGTATTGTTTGTGACGATGACTCAGATTTAGATGCGACGGACGATTTTGTTGTTGATTAAGACAGTGAGACGGAACGTGACAGTGTTTTGACCAAGATTTCTGACGTCAGTGCTGCAGATCTATGGAGGTTGGTTGATTCTACCTGACAAGGCTGGAAGCTGGAAGAAAAGAAGCACAGCACTTTTACGTGAATGACGTCACAAAAGTACCTCAAGAAATCAATCTTTATGAAAATACGAGTACCTAGTCAATCATAAATGAAAACAACATATCAACCAAAACTGGGAAATGCCCTATAACTTAGAATTATACCTATATCGGTCCCAAGCACAGAGCCAGGACCAGCTTGCTGAACCGCAGCGCCGCGACTTGAAAATCGCATTCGCATTTAAGTGCATAAGTATAAATGCCGCGGTATCTTCCTTGACAATAAATCCAAGTTAATTCTTTCACTAGAAATTTCTTCATTTGTTGCTGCACATTTCATTCACTGGATGTATGCATCTATCTGTAAGGGGACGCAAATTGTCTCGATGTCGAAATTCATACTGCAGTCAAGACACATAATTCATTTCACTTTGTGTAGAATCGTGAGGCGCAACCCGCTTCTTGAAAAATTGTATCTTCTATAATAATAAAGGAATCAAAATGATTTTTGCACTGAAAATTTTTCCATTTATTTCTGCGTATTTCGATCTATGGATGTATGCATGTATCTAGAACGGTTCGCAAGATTCCTCGATGTACAAGTTCACACGGTAGCATTGAATACCGACTTTTTAAACATTTCAATTTTTTTTCTTGCAATCGCGCGGCCGGACCAAATATGTTTGTGTCTATTCCCATCCGCAGACAATTAGCAATCATTCCCAAGAAACCCGATACTGCTACCACTTTTCGTTTAGAAGGAGTTCAACTACAGACGGAGTGACGGACAGAAGGACGGACCTCGAAGTGTGAAGCCTTCGGGAGATCATACAATCAGCAAGGGAGGTGCTGAAGAGATCATTTTAGAAAAATGGAGTGGATTGGCGAGGTTTTACCAGAAGGACAACAGCGTCCATGGTGAAAAGTTTTGTCTGCACACCTTTAAAAAGGAGCTACCGCAACAAAGGAAGATTTGTATGTCACTTCTGCATGAGAGCTTCATCTGGTAGCTCCAGCTCAAAAAAAGAACGACAAATTGCGACTTTCCAAAACAAGCACACAGAGGGCGCCTGGGTCATATATCACCCAGTCAAGTAATCGTACTGTGCACAAAAAGAAAGCCATAACTTCATTTAAGTAAGAGAACAAAGTGTCGGAAGTATTCGCATACCATGGTGTTGGGCGAAATCCTCGCAAGTGATTCTCATTCAGTGGTATCCCACGCTGGACAGACGGCAGACGCGATCTCTGGCGTAGGTTGTACTGAATTTTGTTGCAATCGTGTGCTGGTTGCAGCTCTTTTCGGACTATGGTGAAGATGTTTCGGGAAATTTTCTCAGGAGAAACTAGATTTCTAGCGCATATTCGTGTGAAATCCGGTTTTAGCCGCGCTTTAAAGTCCGTTCGCGTCCGTCTTGTATTTGAATTCCTTCTAAACGAAAAGTTGTAGCGGTATCGGGTCTCTACTTCAAACTAAATTTCCACGCCACAAATTGTTCACCATTGTCGCAAATGGCCGTTTGGGTACTTCAAAAAGCAGGAAGACGTTGTTCTCTGATAACCGGACGATTATCTTGCTGATCACTGTGGTAGTGTGGTAGAAAGAAGAAACAGAATTTTGCTGAAATGGTTCAAAATTGACAGGATACTAAGGTTTCCTGCATGAAATTTTGGCAACGGTCCAAGCAAATTCACATAGATTAGTTCCTAGGGCAAGCAAATGTCAACCCGGCTATGCTACACATTAGGTCAACTAGAACTTTTCGCTCAACATTTTGCGCTCAACAAAGCGTACACTTTTTGACAAACTGGGGGCATGCCTAGCCATCGATGACCAAAAGTACTTCCGGGCCACCCGATGGTTAGTTTTTGAAATACCTCCATGTCCAAAAGTTAGCGACTCGTGACACGATTCCAGTACCTGTTGACAGTGGTTCGTAGGGGCAAGAATTTTCCAACTTTGACTGTAACTGATACACAAATCGGGATTCTTGAAATTCTTGTAGACTGCACCGTTCTCCACCCACCACAGCGGAAACTTGATAGGATCGTCCAATATTCAGGTCATCATCGCAGTGTGCAGGGGTTACAACGGCTCAGCTTCGACCACCAGGAACCACATTGTCGTTTCCTTCACGGTGCGAAATAGTGAAGTCAAACTGTTGCAACTGAACGCTCCTGAGCAAAGCGGCCACTGGAGTCTTTCAAAGAGTTGAGCCATTTGAGAGCAGAGTGATGCGTCACTACAAAGAAGTGAGGTCTTGTGGTATTCGCCTTTTGTTTTGTTTGTACGTTGGTACCTGAAGTAGGTACGGTCGTTGACGTTCGTAGCGTTGGCCGATGGGAGAGGGAGATGGCGCTGCGCTAGGCGAGCGGCAGCCGCGGGCAGACAGAGAAGAGAATCAGCTGTGGTGCGGAACACGTGATTTCAACCAGGCAACGAGAGTGCGTCGTTTTTACAATTTTAAGGTCGGTCTTTCTTTGATTATTGTACCGTAATTTTGGTTTCCACCCACTCACCAAATCACGCATTTCGATACCTATTTTGTCCGCAAAATTATTGAACATAACAAAACTCTTTGTTCTCTTTGTTCTCAACGGGCTTGCATAACTCGCAGTTTTTCCCTTTTTGAAATCAAGGTGCTTCGCACTGCTTTGAATTTTGTGTAATTTATCTACTCCTAAATGATCTCAATGTTGATGGCAAATTCCGTAAATCTAGTGGGTGTGCACTTGGCATACTCATGACGTGACCTCAGAATTCCGAGGTCGCGCGTATTTCGTGGTTTCATTGAATGTTTCTTTTCCACAAGTTACGTCACAAACAGTAAGACGACAAAAAGAAACTCTGCTACGCCAAAATCAGCCGCTAAGTGGAAAACAGTAATTTTTATGATTTATTAACATTTCATTGTTCATTGTCGGGTTATACATGAAAGTAAACGAAAGAGAGAAGACTTGTACGCTTCTCCGTGTCCTGGGGGGGGGTCCATCACTTGTATGAATCTGCCTTGTTGAGTCTACTAACCTTTCCTTATTTGGGGGGAGGGGGGAATTATGTAATACGACGAAGAGAGAGCCACAGGTTAGTTCGAGTCGATTTTCTTGTACTTACTGTTATTTCTTGTATGTGATTACTGTTTACTAACCATTGTGTCCTATGGACTGATCTTCTGGGGGAGCGCCCACCACAGTCAAAAAGTCTTTATCGCGCAAAAAAAAATCGTCAGGATAATGAAGGGGGCGGACGCCCGACAACACTGCAGGCCCTTCTTTATTTTCAAGTATTCAATTCAATTTATTAATTCCTGCTTTACAGCTTTGAATGGCTGCCGCCATAACACAACTATTATCCTTATTACAATTCAAAAAACAATCTTACAACTCATTGAAAACTTAACAGCTCGTATTTTTCTTCTTTTTTCTTTCTTCCTCCACTCTTCTCATCCATGCCAGACCTCTTCCGTCCTCTTTTAGTATCTCCTTTTCCGTTCTTCCGTCTCTCAAAATTTCTTCACAGGTTCCTTTTAGGTGGGTTATTGTTTCTTCTTCAATTTCGCATATTCTGCACTTCCTGTCCTCTTCCTTTCTCCAAAATTGACTGTCCAAAGTACCGTTTCCACATCTGTATCTTGCAATAATCTTCATTCCTGCTCTACATGTTGTACTTGTAAAGTATTTGGGTGTATCTGTCGCCATAATATTCTTATATACTGCGCAGTATCTCGTGCTGTCTATTCTTGACCTCTGCAGTTGCTTTTGCACTTCCATATCCCTGCCCTTCAATTCCTCCATCATACTTTCTCCTATCCCAACCTTCATGTCTGTCCATTCCAGACTTGTTCCATTCCTCTCATAATATTGCCTTCTATCCTTTATCCATGTTGCTGTCTTGACCCTACTTTCTCTTGACTCGCGCGCTGCCTCCTTCAGTATCGCACACTCGCTCAATTGCCATATTTTCTCTTCAAACTTCACTGCTCTTTTTCCCATCTCTATTCTCATTAGTTTTGCAGTCCCAAAATCCATTTCAAGTACTTGATCTGCAGCCCTTCCACTTTTTCTCGTTCTTTCCATCCCCAGATTTCTACTCCATACAGCATAATGCTTTTAACAAGTTAGTCGAACATCATCAATCTCAATCGGTATTGTAAAATTCTGCGTCACCGACAACCATTTGTAACATCCTGGTCATCACGGTAACATTTTGTGATAATCCTCGTCACCGGCCCCTTTTTTGTGATACCCCCCCTTCCCTACATTAATTTAATTAAGCTGTGATGCGTCTAATTACCCTAAGTCGTATTTCGTTGTGCCGTAGATTTTATTTTACCTTTACCTAAGTTATTTAAATCAATTACACCTACCTCAACTTCACGTCGTACTAATACCTCAAGCCTACTCTAGTAGTAACCTCACGTTCTTTTAAAGGGAATGAACGGAATAAATATTGAAAAATAAACAAAGTCATTTAACCACACCTCAATTTTATTACAAATTAATCAATCATCGCCAACTTAATTAAATTCACCATAATTATTCATTTTATAATTTCCTGACGTGCTGACATTCAGCTAGCGTTCGGAATTATTTTATTCAGTTTACATTCGGTTTCTGAACGAAAAGTACATCCTAATACCGTGTGCAATCCTACGACGAATTTGTTCAACCCTTGCAAATTAATTCTGTTCTCATTCTTCCTAATTTTCAGAATTATGGGTGAAGCCATTTCCTAGTACACTTGAGTTTAATCCCCTGCCTGATTTAATAATCTTTTGTCCAGTTTTCAATTCCACCCTTTCTTCCCTTTCGCCTATTCACCCTGGTACGAAGAGAAATCTTCACTGTTTAATTGTACTTAGAGAAAGATTGTTGTTCACTGAGTTTTGTCTTGATCTTTCGAATTTATAGCCATTATTTTTAATTATTGATCAAATAATTTACATAAAATTTGAGTGTTGACATTCCATAGATTTTTATATACAGCTGGTGCTCTAGTTTATAATTTAAAGACTTATCCAGCAGCTCTGTTTCACGCTAGGTTCAATGCCATTACACAAAATTACAATACGGAGTACAAGTCATCGCAATGAGCCTCTAATTAATTAGCCTGCAAAATTTTATGTCTCGTTCATTTCTTATCTTGAAGTGTTTCGACACGACACTGAATTTTCTGGCATTGTCCTTAAGAGGTTCTCTTTGTTTGGAACGCTAGCTTAGCTTGAATGTCCAAAACTCCTTGTCGTGCGAAAGGGTTGAATAAATATCTTATTCTATGGGGGAAGTTTCGCGTAATCAAGATTTTGCCCAGATTTGATTTGCATAAATACTGCTAGTGCTTGTCTCAGCGAATAGAGCCTACAAAATCATGCTCTGTCGGAAGCCAAATCTCTTAAAAGGGTTGCTGAGGTTTTCACCCTTTTTCTTGCGTCTAGAGGGTAGTTATCTGAAAACAAGTGGCCGCATTTAAAAGCTCAAAGCTACTACGCAGTGAATTGAAATCGGCTTGACGATTCTCATGGGTGTTCAAAAGATTAAACAAAACCTACTATCATTTTCCAAACCAAACAATTACCTCTAACTTATTTAAACCATAAGCATTTGATTACAATAGAAATCAGACTTGCCTTAATGTTTGTTTTCCTTTCACGTCACTGATTTACTACAAATCTATCACAGTGTTTTAGCACTTTTCTTAATTCATTCTTCTTCAAAAATATCAGTTTTCTTCCCGCAAAATACACCCGTCGTGCTCGACTCTTACCACTCGAATCTCCTCCCAGCGTCACTGTTCTTGGACCTATCCTTATTTTCCCACACCCCGTCTCCCGTCACAACCCTCTCCGGCCTACAAACGTCGATGCCTGCATGCTTTCTTGCATCCGGTGTCACTCCGATGCTGGCCGGCAAAAATCGATATATTTCGCATTCCTCAACCAAATTTTTTTCCTTTCCTTCACCGCCCGTAATCCTAATTTTATTCCCAAATATTTCATTCCCCTTTATTTTATAATTCTAAGGCGTTCTGCCACAGTATGCATATTTGAATTTTCTTTCACTTATCCCCCATACTTGACACATGGCTTTGTTTGCTTTCTTGCATGTTTCTCTGATATGCGCTTCGGTTCCGTTATTTTTCTGCAAGTTGTATCCCAGATATTTGAACTCTTTCACTTCTTCAACTATATCTTCATTCCATTTCCAAACTTCTTTATTCTTCTTTCCACGTCCTTTTTTGAATATCATAATTTTTGATTTTTCCACGTTGAGTTCAAGTTTTCTTTTGTTCAAATATTTCCTCAATCTCTCCATCATCTGCCTCATCTCTTCTTCTTTGGTAGCTAAGAGAACTATGTCGTCTGCATATGTCAATGACCATATTTTTCTACTTCCCACCAGCACTCCTCCATCCTGTCCCATTCGTAACACTTCCTCCAGATCAGCAATATAAACCAAAAACAGAGTCGGGCTCAATGGGCATCCCTGTCTCAGTCCTTTTTCTGTCCAGAATTGAGTCGTTTCCTCTTCTCCCGCTCTCACTATGTTCACTGTTTCCTGGTGAATTTCTTCTATTCTGTCAACCAGCTTACTTTCTATTCCAATCTTTCTCATCTGTTTCCATAGTTTCGTCCACGTTGTCGAATGCCGCTTTAAGATCTGCAAAAAACGCTATCACCCTTCCCCCTGGCTTCAACAGCTCCTTCTCGTTGACGTAGTTTAGCACATAGATATTATTCATCGTACACCTTCCCCTTCTGAACCCCGCCTGTCCATCTGGTAAGATCTTTTTTTTGTCTAGTTCTTCCTTCAGTCTCTGGTTTAGTGCCATAGCGTAAATCTTATATGCTGTGTTGAGAAGGGTTATTCCTCTGTAGTTTTTCATTTGTAGCGTATCTCCTCTCTTGAAAATCGGACATATCACTCCTTCTCTCCAGCTCTTTGGTATCCCTGCTCCATTCCACACTCTGTTCAGTAGTTTTGTCAATTGATTAGTTATCTCTTCCGTTCCGTACAACCATGCCTCATTTTTCATTCCATCTGATCCTGGTGCTTTTTTTCTCTTTAGTCTTGATATCTGAACTTCCACTTCTTCCCTGCTCATTACCTCAATATCTTCCACTCTTTCTATCTGCTGATCTCGGATATCCTGACTTCGTGTTTCTTTTCCTTCCAACAAGTTCATGAAGTGTCGTCTCCAGTCTTCTATTTTTATTTCTTCGTTAATTCTCTGTCTGGTTTTACGTTCTTTGTTGATGAATTTCCACGCTTCTTCTTCAGTTTTTATATTTTTGAGGTTTTCTTCTGTCCTTTTCTCGTTGGCCGATTTTTTATCTTTGCACATTTTTTTGTATAAATTCAGTTCTTGTAAATTATTTTCTTTTGTTATAGTTGCCTTTTTCCACTTTCTCAATAGTTTTCTCACTTCGATTTTCTTTGTTCTGCATTCCTTATCCCACCATTCATTCCTTCCCACATTCCATTCCGCGGTTTGTTTTGTCTCCCTCATTATTGCTTTATCCATTATCCCTATTAGCTCGTTCCATTCATCTTGTATATCTTTCTTATTTTCAAATTTGGCTCTAGACAATCTTTCCTTATACTTCATTATACCAATCTCATTCCAATTCTCTATTATTCTTGTTTTCATCTTCCTCGCCTCTCTGGTATTTTTTATTTCCACTTTGAGTGTGACATTCAATGGTTGATGGTCTGATTCGATTCTGTCAACCTTGAAATTTGTCACTTTTGTTACAGCTTCGGCATTTACTATAGCATAATCTATAACTGATTCTCCCCTGGTTCCAATATATGTATGTTCCCCCTCAGCATCACCTTCCACGTTGCCGTTCAACATATTCCAGCCTCTATCCTCCGTGAACTCTACCAGTGCTTTTCCTTCAATGTTGATTATCCGATCTTTCGACTTCCTTTCTTTCTTCTCTTCCTCGCTATATTCGTACCATCCGCCCCAACTTGCTGTTCGGGCATTGAAATCTCCACCGATTATCAAATTCTCTTCTTGTAGCTCTTCCACGTATTTTTCCAAGTTTTCTCTACATTCCTTCATGTTTGTTCTATTATAGACTGTAACTATCCTAAAGATTTCGCATCCTACTATAATTCTTCTTTCCTGTATGCCATCCGCATAGTCATCGCTCCACTCAATTCCACCTCATTTAAGTTTTTTCTGATTCCCGTCGATATTCCTCCCATTGCTCTTCCCATGCTCCTTTCTCTCTTTGCGTATTGGTGCTTCCAGACATATTCCTTTGGCAGTCTATTTTCTATCTTTGCAACTTTAAATTCCTCTATCCAGGTTTCCGTCAGACATATGACATCAAAGCTTTTCAAATACTTCCAAAATTCTTCATCTTTATTACTAAACATTCCCGCTACATTCCAAAATATAATTTCCATATTATTGATGACTTCTTCTTTCTAGTTGTTATGTTTTTCCGTGTTTCGTCCTTTGTTCCTTGTTTCTCTTGTCCCATTTCTTTGCCTGGTCGTCATTGATATTTGTTCACCCGTAGCTACTGTCCGTTTTTTGAGCTTCTAATACCATTGGTTGCCTCTATAAGCCGTTGCTCTTTGCGGTCCCATTTCATCATCTTCTCATTCATTTCCAGCTTCTGAAAACCAACCCTGACTTTTGCTCCGTTTCTCTTGGCCTCTCTTGCTATATCTCTGATCTTTTTCTGTATTTCTCTCTCTCTGATTGTCAATTCAGATTCGATATATATGTCTTTTCCTTCAAGTTTCACTTTTTCTTTAAGGACTTTGAGTTTGTCTGTCCAATCGTTCATTTCAATAACACATCTATCCTCACCTATCTTATACGCGTTTTTTACTGTAACATTTACTTGTAACTCCGTTCCGATCATTTCATTCATTCTCTCCTTCAGCACTTGTTCGTTATAGTTTCGGGAATTTATCCTAATTCCTGTTACCACCAAGTTGTTGCGTATTTCGTTTTTTTCCGTCCTCTCTATCCTATCTTCCGCTTTCTGCATCCTGTTCATTAATTCCCCTCTTTCAATTTCCCATTCTACTTCTAATCCATTGAGTTCTTCTCTGACACGTTCGACTTTTTCATTATTCCGCTCGATTTCCGCCTTAATATCTTTCACATCCCTTTTAATTTCTCTCATTTCTTCCCTGATCTCTTCTTTGATTCCAGTTATCTCCTCTTTTATCTTTCTTTCAAGTGCTATTATCATGTTTTTAATTTCCTCCATATCCGGTATCACTTTGCTTTCCTCTTTATGCGTTTCTACGGGCGAACTTGTAACCTTTTTGTGCTTCTGAGATTCTTTCTGTTGTTCTTCCAGTGAGGTGTCGTGCTCTGGTTTATTTCTCTTCTGGTCTTTGCCTCCTTTTTCCAGTTTTTCTCTGTCACTCATTAAGGAGCCAAAACACGATACCCGTCTTTTTATTGCGAAGTACGGTCCTGTCTTGTTATTGTCTATTGCCGTTATCAGCGCCGCGATAAGAGTTTCACCCACCTCAGCGGTTCGGAGGTTAGTTCTTCTCGACGCTATATTATTATGATTTGACTTTCCAATTTCCTACGTTCCAGTGTTATTTCTTGTTACCTGCTTCAATTTGTGATTCCCGCCGTGGATTGCTCGGAGTGACCGCAAACTGATTTCTTCAACCACGTGTATTTTGTGAATTGTACGGGAACATACATTTGCACGCCTTATCACTAGTTGTGCCAGGACCGGCCCTTCTTTATTGAATTACGAATTCTGACATTGCAGTCACTATATATCTACCTCCTAATACTGCAGATAAAAACTGATGAAGGAAAATATCCAAAGAACAAAGACTTACATCAGCATGCCACAAGAACTGCTGATAGTATACACATTCCCTTCTCGAGACTTTCTGTATCACAAACATCTCCAATATACAAGGGAATCAAATACTTCAATAAGATTGTAACAGTTGTCGAATATCACCCCATCACTCACATTTTCAAGAAAAGAGTTTTCAACTTTTTGTGCAGTCAGGCTTTTTATACTGAGGAAGAGTTTATGAATTTTTAATGTGTTGTAACATGTCATCCATACTGTACTTATATTTATACCAGATTTTATATTTATTTATTTATTTTCATACGACGATGTACTATAGGAATGTTATTGCCTGATGTATAATAAAGATATGTTCTATGTTCTATGTTCTATGTTATTGTTCTGTTTTGTATGTGAGTATGTATCTGTGGGGTTTGTGATGGGTAACTTCTGGGGAATTTCGGACGAATGCGTTATAGATACTTCTTCCTTCCAATTGCTTACAAAAGTATGACCAAATTCAACTTCTCTACTTATTTATCTCTCACCTGTTTCTTGTTTATTTATCTACCTATTTATCTCGCATTTGTTTTTTGTTGATTTACCTACACCATTACTATTCATTTGTTTCTTGCTGATTTATCCACTTGTTTACTTATCATTTATTTTGTTTCTTGCTGATTTATTACTTTTCTACCGATCATTTACAAATTGTTTATTCATCTACCAATTTGACTTCTTGTGTTTGTAAAGCGTAAAATTAATTGCTGAGCGTGAAGTTCTCTCCAAAGCGTAAGCGAGCGAGTTTTCTTCTGTTGTTACGTAAATAACTTGTAAACAAAACAACCTTTCAAAGGGGTTCGGGCACCGATTCGCGCTGACTTGATCGGTGCATTACTGGGGTCACTTCTCTGTCATTTCATCGTGACTCATTCACACTCGACTTTTGTTCAGATCATGTGGGAAGGGATTTTTCAGCAATCAACCAGGCGATACGCATGGGTTTCTTTGACGTGTTCTTCCCATGTGTGCCTGTCAGCGAATACGTCACTTTTCCTTTGCGATCAAATTGACAGTTAGACATGTTTCATGATTTCTTGTTTTGTTTTGTTAATCTGATTTTGTGTTCATTTTATTGTTGTAAATTCCTGCATTGTCTAAATAATTTGTAATGATTTCTTTTGTTTCATTTGTTTGTGTTTTGTTGATCTTCATTCTTGTTTTGTCATTTTATCACTGTCAATTCTTGTTGTGAGGTGTTTTGAGAAAAGAAACAAATTCATTCAAAACTTTGCTAATTGATTTTCAATAAACATTCATTTTGCTTGCATTTCATTCGCGTTTCATTCAAGAATCGAACCTCATCCCCAACGACACATTCTCATCTCGAGTAAGAACTCAACACAACGTAGGTAAAAAGTAAACGACGTGGGGAAGGAAAGGAACAACGACGATCACTGCCAACATCGAAAACGGGGTTACACTACAGAAGTGGTGCCGTGACCAGGATATACTACAAAAATGGTCCCGAAAACCAGGATACACTACAGTCTCTTCAAAGGGAGTCTGATTTTTGAATTGCCCAGATCACCACCAGGCACTCCTTCTCGGTTACGCTGGAATTTCGTTAGAATTGCCTTAGTGACCTTGCGATGTACCACAAAAAATATGCTTTTCGCCGTCTGAAGACTGCGTCAGGACTGTTCCCAATTTATAGTCACTGGATCTGTTTGAACAGTGGATGGCTTGAAGAAATCGGACTGGTCGGGGATGAGATGTTGTTTTGGGCTTTGAAATGCCCGATCGCAGTTCAAGTTCCAATCGAACGGAATACCCATCTACGGAGTTTAGTAAGGGGAACGACAAGAGTGGAAAAACTGGAGACGAAGCGTTTGATACCATTTTGCCACAGCAAAAACCCGATTAATCTCTTTGACCTTCATAAGTACTGGGATATCTAGACTTGTTCGAAGTTTATCAAGGTCAACTCGGAGTCTTCCACCATCCACCAACGACGTATCTTAGGTAAAAATGGCGAAAATGGTACTGCTAATCTCTTTCTCGGCCCACATCTAATCTCCCTTATGAAGTATCGGTGGGTATTGGTTTTTACATTCGTTAAGTAGAAAATCCAAAGGAGCAACCCTGTCCGCGGATTACCAAAATAGTATTTCTCCTGGTGTGTGCAAAGACTGCGAAGACACAAAAAAAAAGAGCACACGGTTGCAGTAATGGCAAATTGAAGAGGCCGCGCGCGCTGCAAAATGGTGAATTTATAGATCACAAATCGGAACATAATTCGCCACTGTTGATTTCGGCGGAACTCCCATACATCATTCGGCATATGCAAATGCCGGCTACATTCATCATTCCGGCCCCGATACAGCTTTGGGGCTCGCTTTTGGTTCGGAATCGAGCGCGCCCGCCCGGCCATGCCCCGATGTCTGCCTCTGCACACGGATTAACTCGCTAAGCGATATTTTATTGTCATCATCGTTTATTTTTGACGATGGGGGCTTTACAGTTTATTTCGGTCAGGACTATCACACACGCTAATTCCTGATGAGTAAATCGTGTAACACCTGAACTGTCCCCCATCGTCCCGTCAGTCCTGCACAACGCTGACGTTGACATGATAGTAGTCGAAAGCCCGCGAAAAAAAATTGCTTCGGCCAGAACGCAGGTAGCTGCGAATCGATCGTGCATATTTTATGGTGCAGTCAAGTTTTTCATGCAAATTTGGTAAAAAAGCCGCGGCGATTCCAAACAGCACATTCGTCCCATCTTTTCTTTCATTTGCCTTCAATACAGGTAATGGGTAATGATGAGAAGTTTGGAAATGGAACCAACTGGAAAACCTTGGTGTAAACTGTAAAGTAATACGGATTCCTCTTATAGCAGAAAAAATAAAGCTCAGCAGCCTTGAAGCTGTTTTGTTCAACAAAACTCTAAAGGTACAAAGAGTTGCAGGCTCCTTATCCTCAACAAACTGACCTCTCCCTTGGCAACCACTTCAAGTTCCCTTCAGTCTTTAACAATATATGTATTATCTTTCACCGCATCTTTCCAACGAATACTTGTTTTTCCTTCACATCTAGTTCTATCTAACGTTCTATCCACAATCCTCTCCATCAAGATAGCTTTTCTCTACTCTAATTCTGGTTGTTGAACTCTGTAGTAAGTTCACTAGGATCCAAAATTTGAAACCCAATTGACTTGATTATTGAATCGCTCCCACCCTGTCAATCTCCAAACATAACTTCCAACTCACAATTTCCAGAATCCGTAGTTGACCATTCGGCAACTTTTTGGAAGATGATCTCTGTTGCAGAATTACGAAAATAAAATTGAATCCCTAATTTTCTGAACGCTGAACATGGTGAGCGGTTGACTAGCTGGAAGAGAGAGCCTAATCAAATTTTAAACACAAACATCTCTAACTGAAACTTAGTTACGAGGGTTCAGAATTAATGTCTAGATTTCTATCTAACCTAGCTTAATTCTGACCTAGGTCACAAAACTGGCACTGCGAGAGTACCTGAGTATTACATAGTGGTGAACCTCAGGGGTCGTAGGTCCGAGTCCCACTGTGGCGCTCGGATTCTCGTACCCAAAACAAGCTCTTTGATTTAGTTGGAATGCACATAAAATACGAACGATGGTGCCGACTGCATGCCATGTTTGTCGTTAAAAAGCCCTACTCTGTGTTGGAACACACAGAAGATCGGCAGAATTTCCGGTAAAGTGGAGGAAAGCATTCACCGGCGTCGGTGTTAGGCCTCGTTGCGGAAATGGGCCGACGTTAAATAAACGAATAAGAAAATAAAACAAGTGAGTATGCCTTCACGTGCGTGAGTCTCAGTAGCGCATTTTCTCAAAGAGGCATATTGTGAACGTAAAGAAATTTGGTTGAAGGAGAAACACCATTCCTTGCCCACTTTCTACATTCGAAACTCATTGTGATATTGTGTTATCAGAATGGGGTACTTGCCAATGCAATAGATTTAAATGAAAATTCTTTCACTCATCAATATTATATTTTTTTGTTTGAGGGCGGGAGCTGGGAGCGGCGACTAATCAACAGTAGTCTATTCCTTCCCATTTTTAGTCGGCTATCCATATAGCGAAAGAATTAGATCGCTATGTCTTCGGGTTCATGTTTTTCATTTATCTCTTACTTTGAGGGCAGCGTGTGGGGGTGACAGCATTCGGCAAAGTAACTGTTGCACAGTTTGAGTTAAGAGTTTCTAAATGTTTAAGGAAATATGACAATCAGTGAAAATTGTGGAAGTTGCATTTTTTTTGTTTGGGGGCGGGAGCTGGAGGCGGCGACTAATTAAAAGTGGCCTATCTCTTCCCATTTTTAGTCAGCTATCTATACAGCGGAACAATTTGATCGCTATGTCTTCAGGGTTATGTTCTACATTCATCTCTTACTTTAGGGGCGGCGTGTGGGAGCGGCGGAGTTTGGCAAAGAAATTCTTCCACAGTTTGAGTTGGGAGTTTCTGAATGTTTGAGGTAACATTAAAATGTAATTCAGTGGAAATTATTGAAAGTTGCACTTTTTTCTTTTGGGGGTGGAAATTGGAGGCGGCGCCATGCCAAAGGTAGCCTATTCTTTCCCATTTTCAGTTAGCTATCCATAAAGCGCAAGAATTAGATCGTTATGTTTTCGGGTTTATGTTTTTCATTCATCTCTCACTTTGAGGGCAGCGTGTGGGGGCGGCAGCATTCGGCAAGGTAACTGAGGCACAGTTTGAGTTGGGAGTTTCTAAATGTGAGGGAAATATGACAATCAGTGAAAGTTGTGGAAGTTGCATTTTTTTGTTCGGAGGCGGCAGCTGGAGGCGGCGGCTAATTAAAAGTGGCCTATATTTTTCTAATTTCAGTCAGCTATCAATAAAGTGAAAGAATTAGATCGCTATGTCTACAGGTTCATGTTTTACATTTATCTCTCACTTTGGGGGCGGCGTGTGGGAGCGGCGGAGTTTGGCAAAGAAATTTTTGCACAGTTTGAGTCAAGAGTTTTTAAATGTTCGAGGTAACAGTATCAGCAAAATCAGTGAAAATTGTTGAAAGTTGCACTTTTTTCTTTTGGGGGCGGAAGCTGGAGGCGGCGCCATATCAAAAGTAGCCTATCCTTTTCCATTTTTAGTCAGCTATCCATATAGCGAAAAACTTAGATCGCTATGTCTTTGGGTTCATGTTTTTCATTTATCTCTTACTCTGGGGGCGGCGTGTGGGAGCGGCAGCGTTCGGCTGAGCAAATGTTGCACAATTTGAGTTGGCAGTTCCTAAATGTTTAAGGGAACATCTCAATCAGTAACATTTGTGAAAGTTGCACTTTTTATCGTTTGGGGGCGGAATCTGGGGGCGGCGACTAACCAAAAGTAGCCTATTCTTTCCCATTTTTAGTCAGCTATTTATATACCGAAAGAATCAGATCGCTATGTCTTCGGGTTTATGTTTTTTATTTTAAAGTGATTGGGGGCGGTTTTTAGCAGTTCTTTCATGTCGGCGGCGCATATTGATGACGAAATGTTTCTTGGCTTACGTTAATAAGTGACAACTATGTATTATTCAAAAAATGAGAACACCAGAGCATCAGGTCTGGTAGAAATCACAATATTATGTTATTTCAAGTTTATCGGGGGCGGTTTTCTCTATGTTGGCGGCGCAATATAGACATCCAATATAGCCTAGGCCTCCTTTGGGAGTGGCAGCTATGTAACAGCGAAAAAATTAAAAAGCTAGGTCGTCTAGTTTGGGAGGAGTTCGAGGAACGGACGGACGGACGGACGGACAGACGGACGGACGGACGGAAGGACGGACGGACGGACGGACAAAGCGGTTGCAATAGCGATTTTCATCAAGATGGAAAATGCGCTAAAAAACATAGTGGTGATTGGAAAATCATTTCAAAAGAAGAGTTGAAAATCGTTGGCGTGTTTTATTTCTCAGGGCTCTGCCTGACGGTATACCTCGCGCGGGGCCTTGACGCCCTAGTCCGGCGTGTGAGGTTTCGCTTAATTTTAACATTTCAGCATGTATTAAATAAGCGCGCCGTCTATAGGTTGTCACAAAAATCCACTGAAAACGGAAAAAGATAAACAAAAAGGAGTTGGTCCACGAAGTTCGGACAAATAGCCAGCTAGCTCCGGGATGGGTTCGAGAAATAGTTCTCGAAGTGGACTTCAGTCGAGAACTAAAAGGGCGCCAGGGTCCTTGGCCACGATGTAAGGGTTGCCGACCAACCCAATTCGGCAAACGTGACAACCCGTCAAAATAGAAAATAAATAAGTAAGTCAATACACTGATATTGAACGTGGCGACCAGTGTATTTGTAGTAAAGAAATAACTAGCAGAAAATTTCGCTTGACACCTGAATTTAAGAAATGCAAAAAATGATGATTACTAGATATTAAAACAAGTGAGTATGCCTTCACGTGCGTGAGTCTCAGTAGCGCATTTTCTCAAAGAGGCATATTGTGAACGTAAAGAAATTTGGTTGAAGGAGAAACACCATTCCTTGTCCACTTTCTTCATTCGAAACTCATTGTGATATTGTGTTATCAGAATGGGGTACTTGCCAATGAAATAGATTTGAATGAAAATTCTTTCACTCATCAATATATTTTTTTGTTTGAGGGCGGGAGCTGGGAGCGGAGACTAATTAACAGTAGTCTATTCTTTTCCATTTTTAGTCGGCTATCCATATAGCGAAAGAATTAGATCGCTATGTCTTCGGGTTTGTTTTCCATTTATCTCATACTTTGAGGGCAGCGTGGGGGGGTTGGCAGCATTCGGCAAAGTAACTGTTGCACAGTTTGGGTTAAGAGTTTCTGAATGTTTAAGGAAATATGACAATCAGTGAAAATTGTGAAAGTTGCATTTTTTTTTTGTTTGGGGGCGGGAGCTAGAGGCAGCGACTTATCAAAAGTGGCCTATCTCTTCCCATTTTTAGTCAGCTATCTATATGGCGGAACAATTAGATCGCGATGTCTTCAGGGTTATGTTTTACATTTATCTCTTACTTTGGGGGCGGCGTGTGGGAGCGGCAGAGATTGGCAAAGAAATTCTTCCACAGTTTGAGTTGGGAGTTTCTGAATGTTTGAGGTGACATTAAAATGTAATTCAGTGGAAATTATTGAAAGTTGCACTTTTTTCTTTTGGGGGTGGAAGTTGGAGGCGGCGCCATATCAAAAGTAGCCTATTCTTCCCCATTTTCAGTTAGCTATCCATATAGCGAAAGAATTAGATCGTTATGTCTTCGGGTTTATGTTTTTCATTCATCTCTCACTTTGAGGGCAGCGTGTGGGGGCGGCAGCATTCGGCAAAGTAACTGTTGCACAGTTTGAGTTGGGAGTTTCTAAATGTAAGGGAAATATGACAATCAGTAAAAATTGTGAAAGTTGCATTTTTTTTTTGTTCGGAGGTGGCAGCTGGAGGCGGCGGCTAATTAAAAGTGGCCTATATTTTTTCCAATTTCAGTCAGCTATCAATATAGTGAAAGAATTAGATCGCTATGTCTTTGGGTTCATGTTTTTCATTTATCTCTTAGGTACTTTGGGGGCGGCGTGTGGGAGCGGCAGCGTTCGGCTGAGCAAATGTTGCACAATTTGAGTTGGCAGTCCCTAAATGTTTAAGGGAACATCTCAATCAGTAACATTTGTGGAAGTTGCACTTTTTATCGTTTGGGGGCGGAATCTGGGGGCGGCGACAAACCAAAAGTAGCCTATCCTTTCCAATTTTTAATCAGCTATTTATATACCGAAAGAATCAGATCGCTATGTCTTCGGGTTTATGTTTTTCATTTTAAAGTGATTTGGGGCGGTTTTTAGCAGTTTTTCCATGTCGGCGGCGCATATTGAAGACGGAATGTTTCTTGGCTTACGTTTATAAGTGGCAACTATGTATTATTAAAAAAATGAGAACACCAGAGCATCAGGTCTGGTTGAAAGTGCAATATTATGTTATTTCAAGTTTATCGGAGGCGGTTTTCTCTATGTTGGCGGCGCAATATAGACATCCAATATAGCCTAGCCCTTCTTTGGGAGTGGCAGCTATGTAACAGTGAAAAAATTAGAAAGCTAGGTCGTCTAGTTTGGGAGGAGTTCGAGGAACGGACGGACGGACGGACGGACGGACGGACGGACGGACGGACAAAGCGGTTGCAATAGCGATTCTCATCAAGAGGGAAAATGCGCTAAAAAAAACAAGCAAAATACTAACTATTATTCAGAGTAAACAAGTAAGAAGTGAAAATTAAGAATTAAGTTCGAGGGTCAGCGTGAGTAGTTCTCGCTTGGGTGAATTAGACGTGAATAGAATGAAACATTAAGCTCGATCGAGAATCATCGGCATGAAAAACAATAAAAAAGCTAGATTAGGAAGCCGTGCCGCGGGATAATAATATCCATACATAGAAAACACTACTTTTTAGCGCACTTTCCCAAAAAATGGGAAAAAGACGCTTTTAATTTCACTTTGTCCGTCCGTCCGTCCGTTCGTCCGTCTGTCCGTCCGTCCGTACCCGGGATAACTCCTCAGGGAAGGAAGATATCGATGTGTTGTAAACGCTGATCAATATTACATAATGTCCAGGATGTAAAGTTGACTTTTGGTTTCTCGTTATTCTGCCGCCATCTTTGATCCGCCATTTTGAATTTCTCTAAAAGTGATCCGATTGAAATGAAATTGGCAGGCAATGTTAACCACATCAAGATCTATCCAATTTTCGACAATTGATGCCCCGCCGCCATCTTGTATTCTCACTATTGAACATGTTTCGAAGTGATAGAACTAGGAGAATTATGCCTCAACGAAAAGAGATATCGATGTGGTGCAAATGCCAATCGAATGCGTACGTGACCACTACATAAAGTTGACCAATAATTTTTGTCACTTGGCCGCCATCTTTGATCCGCCATTTTGAGTTTCTCTGAAAGTGGTCCGATTTGAGTGAAATTTGCAGGTGATGCGAACTTCAATTAGATACATCCAATTTTTGACAATTGATGCCCCGCCGTCATCTTGTATTCTCCACAATGAACAAGTTTCAAAGTGATAGAACTAGGAGAATTATGCCTCAACGAGAAAAGATATCGATACGGTACAAACGCCAATCGAATGCGTACGTGACCACCACATAAAGTTGACCAATATTTTTTGTCACTTGGCCGTCATCTTTGATCCGCCATTTTGAATTTCTCTGAAAGTGATCCAATTTGAGTGAAATTTTCAGGCGATGTGAACTTCATCAGGATACATCCAATTTTTGACAATTGATGCCCCGCCGCCATCTTGTATTCTCACTATTGAACATGTTTCGGCGCACTTTCCCAAAAAATGGGAAAAAGGCGCTTTTAGCTTCACTTTGTCCGTCCGTCCGTCTGTCCGTCTGTCCGTCCGTCTGTCCGTCCGTCTGTCCGTCCGTCTGTCCGTCCGTACCCGGGATAACATCTCAGGGAAGAAATATATCGATGTGTTGTAAACGCTGATCAATATTACATATATCCAGGATGTCAAGTTAACTTTTGGTTTTTGGTTATTCTGCCGCCATCTTTGATCCGCCATTTTGAATTTCTCTAAAAGTGATCCGATTGAAATGAAATTAGCAGGCAATGTTAACCACATCAAGATCTATCCAATTTTCGACAATTGATGCCCCGCCGCCATTTTGTATTCTCACTATTGAACATGTTTCGAAGTGATAGAACTAGGAGAATTATGCCTCAACAAAAAGTGATATTGATGTGGTGCAAACGCCAACCGAATGCATACGTGTACACGATATAAAGTTGACCAATTATTTTTGTCATTTGGCCGCCATCTTTGGTCCGCCATTTTGAATTTCTCTGAAAGTGGTCCGATTTGAGTGAAATTCACAGGCAATGTGAACTTAATCAAAATACATCCGGTTTTGGACAAATATGATGCTCTGCCGCAATCTTGGCCGCCATATTGAAATTTCTTATCACTTAACGATTTTCATGGAGCTTGGGACTCACCTTTGTTTCGTATAGTCATTCTTATTCTCCAGCCAAATTCCAACATTCTGCCGCCATCTTGAAATCTCTTATTAGTGGAACGATTTTCATGGAACTTGGAACTTACCCTTGTCTATAGTAGGTACGATCATTTTGATTTTTAAGCCAATTCTATGATTCTGACGCTATTTTGACGCCATACTGAAATTTCTGCCCAAGTAACGGTTGAACCCTATAACTAACATCTTGCGTTCACTAATCCTTCAAAAAGGAAGTGCGCTACTGAGCCTCATGCCCATGAGATATATTCGATTGTTTACACTTTTTTTGGAACAACGTCTGGTGCACTGTCATTCCCTTGAGAACTGCAGCCCATTCTTATTCCACAGTCGCACTACTTCTGCGTCTTGATTGAAATTGTGATTGGAGTGGTTTACGGAGGTGATTCAAAATTTCATCCATATGTTGAAATTCATCAACATGGGCAGCAACTCTTCGATGATGAGGCTGAAGGCCTCGAGGTGGTGCCCATGGTTGTGCCCAAGGTTGTGCCATCGGGTACGGTTGTGCCCAAGCAGGATTGTTCCGAATATGTTCCGGAGCAATAACGTATTCTGACTTGCCGTTTTCAAATAATATGACAGGTCTCGGAAGACGATGATGTGGACACCTGATCTATTGATATTTGCCATTATCTTCGATCCTTTTAAACAGTTTCCGGTATTTGCAGGTAGCGTTATCTCAGAAACGAAACAAACACACAACTGGTACTTTCACCTTGTTGGGAAATAATGGCCAGAAAAAAAAACAAGCAAAATACCAGCTATTATTCAGAGTGAACAAGTGAAAATTGAGAATCAAGTTCGAGGATCAGCGTGAGTAGTTTTCGCTTGGGTGAATTAGGCGTGAATAGAATAAAACGTGGCTAACGCTAAGATTGCCCGAATGCAAAATCGAGACCGCGGCAAGCAAGACGGACTGTCTAAAATAGCTACTAAACCTACTGTCTGTGCATAGAAAATGGGCCCGCTACCATGGGCACACTGCCCTGAAACCGGTCCTGTCGCCTAGCCCTAACCTACCCGGTACACTCCCGCGTGAGATGTGATGAATCTTGCCCTATGCACATGAGCTCGACGGCACTTAACTACTGACAAAGTGACAGTATCTCAACTTCAATAATTAATAATAACACTGCAAAATTACTTAGTCACTGGTAACGCCGGTCTTCAAAAAAAGGTACAGTCCACGACGTTGGCTACTGTTGCGGTGGATATCTCGGTCTGGACTTGAGGTCTAGTCTTAACTTGGCTCGGGTTCCCTTCGAGACAGAACTCCCAGGGGACTCGGGTTCATTTGGTCTTCTCCAGCAGGAACCACTTGAAAGAATGTGGATGGGAAACGACACCACAAAGTCCCAAGAACGATGACAATGAACGCTATCACCACGACGGCAGGCGGGCGGACGAAACGCAGAAATAGCTCCAGGAACAATGGATCGTTGAATTGAGAGTAGCGAAAAAAAAAGAGACCCTAGAAAACAGTGAACCATTGAAAGATGAGGAATGAAATGAGAGGAAAAACTTACGAGTTGTTGTGTGGCCTCAAAGTAAAGATCTACTTTTAGTGAATAAAATATTCCAGCAAAGGCTGATAATGCAAAACGATTGCAATTATTGGTCAGTTTTGGCGTTGGATCCTCACGGAGAGATTTTGCAAATCCAGCTAATTTAAACACCAAAAGGTCCATTTCACTCGTAATCTGTCAATAATAATGGCTATTTTCCAATCGATTCCTCCCTACCTATCGCTAGTCCAGTGTCCAAAAGAAAAAGGAAAGAGAAAAATACCTACAAGGCGAAATTGGACAGAAAATATGCACAAATTCCAGAACAGAAATAACCATAGGAATGAAGTTTCAAAGTTTTAGAAGTTACTGATGTTTTTACATTTGTCTACTGATGTTTCTTCGATTTTGTTTCACTAATAATTACTTACATTCAATACCGGAAACTATCAGTGGGTCGCTTGTCATTTTGTCACATTTTTCAGAGTCCTCTCTTTTGAGCATAACTCAGGGGTTTGTTTGGCGAATTCTTCCACTGAGTGCCTTTTTCCAAATCTGTCACTCTCCTTTTTCTTTGACTGACAGTTTGACTGTTCATTTTGGCCATTGTGTGTCATTTTGGCAATTCTGTCAGTCCTGTGCTAGGTGTTTTGTGAAGAGAACCATGCAATAATAATTCTGCACTCATTTTGCTTTGAGTACATGTATGTTACTTTTTTGTGCACAGAGCGTGTTTCATTGAACTCCTTCTTCTTACCCCGCGAGTTGTTTCACTAACGAACAAAAGCGGACCGAAGGGTTAAGACGATCACAGACAGGCCAAATAAACGTAATGTCAGGGGGAAGGGGGGAGGGGGCGTAATATAACAGGCGTTTGGAGTTGTTAAGCCTACCAAAATAAACTTTTTCGAAATGTTTGTCCAAAAACACAATGCGAACCGAGTCTTTCATAGCGAGATGTGTTCTTCCAATTGGAAAGTTTGAATGGTGATGTGCGGCCCTTCCTAATAATTCACTTTCATAGGAATTTTCAGAAATCTAAAAAACTATTCCGTGACTTGAGTGAGAAAAAATTGGACAGACGACTAGGCAGATTACATAAGAAACTTCAGACCCTTCAACACCCACTTCTGTTACAGCTGTTCATTGCGTTACCATCCAAGGTCGAAAGCGTTCTCGAAAAAACAGGAAAGGAGGTGGATGTAATAAAAGCGGCAATCAGTTTGGGCCGTGCATAAAAGAAATACAGTGAGCGACGGTCGTCGCGTCGCCCCCGCCAGATGGAGTGCCGCCGATTTTCCACCGTCTCTCCGCGTTACTCCGGAACAATGCGCAATTCCGCTCGGCTCACTCTTCTAAAGAAAGAAAAGCACACCAACACCACTGTACAAACAAGGGGTAATAAAAGTCAAGATATTTTGTGGTGTTTACGTCCAAGCCGGCAAACCCAAATCTAATTAGAATAACTAACCTTCGCGACGGACTCTCGTTCCCGAGTTTCTCTCCAACCAGGCCCCGAGCAGACCTGAGAGAGCCGAGCCAACGTGTCGTAAAACTCTCTTGCGCTAATTTATAGATAGGATGGCCGTGCCTATTAGATGCACGTGATGCCACCTTAACCGCAAATAAGAATTTTTAGGATTAAAAGCGGCCATTGCGCCATCGGATCGGATTAAGTGTCTGACGTGATGCAGCTGATGAACAGAATTATTTTTTAATTAAAGTAAATCGAGTAGGTAGGTGCGTTCAACATTATTTGCGGAACTGCCGGTTTGCACTTGATTACGACGCCGACGATTGATTAACCAGGAGGACGAGAGTCGTCCGCCCCCGCTGCCCGACAGCCCGAAACTCGGTCCTCCGTCCAGCACTAAAAATCTCTAGTTTTTACTACGGCCCGCAAAATAATTTCCAATTTATTGATTCTGGCTTAGAGATGGGAAAGGAGTGATAGGACCGGTACTTGAACCTCAGTTTTAGGCCCGTTGTACCACCTCTCTTCTGGTTGGCCAGGTTGGCCTTCACTTCCGGTCAGTGATCAAGCTAGCCAATTCGATTTAGAACTCAAGGACGCACGACGGAGACGGGTAGGGTCCCAATGCAAGCCATACTAGGAAACTTCGCAATCTCGACATGATGGGGGGTCGTTCTTGGCCCCCGTTTTATGCACTTGGTAGCTTGATATGCGATGCCCAGTCAAAATTCCCAGAGTTTTAACCAGGACAGTGTGCAGTAGCCGGCTACCTTTTTGAAAGGTTTGGCAATTGCCGCTCTACCTTGCCTGCGACCTTAATCACGTTCAAAAACGTGTCTGTCTGTATGAATGACATTTAAGGGTATCCGTTTCCATAAGATCATTGACAAAGGTGCACTCCGCGGTCTGATATGCCAGCCTCGTCATTTTTTTGATCTCATCAGCTGGGTCCTTCAGTCCATGAGTTAAGCTACATTTGCATAATTGTGCTATTCTTGCCTACTGGCACTCCCATACTACCCTGGAAATGATTCTGACTCTTACCAGAGTCCAGAGAATCGCCCACGCCGATTCACATCATCGACCAGGACGTCTACTCGGAGCGTGGTGGCGCCCCAATATCCTGAGGGCATCAGCGCACAGTGCCTTAGTCGTTTTTCCAGCTCTAACTCAAGCTTGCCTCGACGGCTTTCGTGAAAACGAGCGAAGTATCTAGTGTCACTCCAAGCCGAGGTATTTCACGAACGCGGCCGGCTTCACTTCGACGCCTCGGATTACCTAGGCCTCCCTCCCGAGGGCGTCTTCATATTTTACCACTACCTCCAGAGCTGAGTCGTCGGCACATGCCACGACAGGACGCCGTCATTATACAGGGTGTTAGGTACTAGTTATTACAAACTTTGAGGAATGATTCCCCATCAAAAATAAGCAGGACGTTCTAGGGGTACTGACCACGCGTCGTCCTACGCGAGTAGGTTCTTCTTCCCGGAGTTGATACCAGGAGGAGGGGTCGAAAACGGTTGACCTTTCGGTCCTAGCCGTTCAAATCGCCATCAAGTTCTAGAGGCACCAGAGAGGGTTCCGCCACTTTCCCAGGTAGCATTCCTGGGTATCTCGGCCCCTCCGGTGATGAAAGAGGATACCGGAGTAGCAGCAGGGGCACCTTGTGCCGCCATCTCAGCTTTTAGACGCCCTTTTAAAGCCTTTTAATTTACAGCATCACCGAATTCTGCATCCACGTCGACCAGCACGCTCGTAACATCCCGGCAAAAGATTATCGGGCATAATACCACGAGTGCAATGAAAATTACCGATAATTCTGAAAAATGCGTGTTGCCTGAAAACTGCATGAGTTTGTTTTCTCTGTTTCGCATTCGTTTGTTTTCTTCTGTTGTTCGAAAGAAGAGCCCTCCCCCTGCGGGGTCGGGCTCTTTTAGCTTTCGAACAACAGAAGAAAACAAACGAATGCGGTTTTCTTATGGCAACACGCATTTTCAGAATTATCTGGTTCATTTTCATTGCAAGAGTGGTATTCGGAAGAATATTTCCCGAATAATTCTACAAATTATTCACGTATTATTTCACACGACAATAAAATTCATTATACATGAATAGCCACCTAACTGTACTGAGCCGCAGAACAGAAAAGAGAATCAGAGGCTGACGTAAAAAGTGTGAAATCATTATGACTGCTCAATCCCAAATCGTTTCAATTTCTTGCACATTCCTCTTGGTCCCTGAGTTCTCGCTTGATCATAAGCATCCCCATACAGTGTCCAGACTCCAACGCTGACACTGGACACGCATCATGTTTGTTTGACAGTAGGTGTTAAAACAATGACAGATCGATTGAATTATCGATATGGTCTTTCGGATTATCGCTTATTAATCCTCAAAATTTGTGTCCGAATTATCGCGTTTTTGACGTATGAGTGAAATATTCGACGTATTATTGATTGATTATTCTGATGGTCTTGGAAAGTTTTGATGAAAGTTGTGCGGCAGATACTATGGCACATAGGACATTTTACACAACTTGAAACATGCACAATTGATTTCTTGCATTTTTTTGCAACAAGCCATTGGCGGAGCGACCTGTTCGTAAGCACCATCTTGGAACAACCTCGCAAGTCACTTCTGGGAGAACGGGCTAGAGCATACTCGCAATACCACGAGCCGTGGTTTCCGGTTGCAGCCTCTTCACAAACAGGAGAGGTACGCCTTCTTCCCAGCTGCTTTCAGTTTGGAGCTCACACCATCTGTTCCGACAAGAGCGGGCCTTCCATTGGCTACGTGGCGATGTATAGCATATCTCCATAATTAAGAATTCACGTGATATACAGGGTGTCAAAAGGAGGCGTGTCCAAGGGGTCAATTTTCAACGTTGTGCCAGTTTTCGAAAAAAAATGGTAGATTTTTTCTAATGTTGTTATTGGAAAGGTAGCATTGATGTCTCGAAACGGTTTTTGAGTTTCACAAATATTTCTTCAATTTCAAAGGCTATATGATGTTTTCTAAAATTTAGAGTTTTTTATTGCGATTCTCTTATTGGCCATTTTATTGACATGAATTTGGCAGATATGCATGAATTCACTTCATATACCTTCCCACGACAAAATTTAACCTCAACAACCACCAAGGAGGCAACCCGCGGTGAACGCCAGCAACCTCTTCAGGGGAGGGTTGAAATGAAGCATGTAGTGGCGGTTACTATCCGTTTACCAAATCAGGGTTCTTGAGGTACCATCAGTACCTTTATATCACATCATAATAATTACCATGGTTACCATATCAGCCCCCTTTTGGTTAAAAATTCAGAAAGTTGAAAATCGATAATAATTCAAGAACGAATAGGAGTAAAATCAATTATTTTTTTGTATTTTATTGGAATAAGTAGCGCACGTTTTGGTATGTTGGGAATATTTTTTCAGGTATCCCTTAAGTTACTAGTGAGAGGATAATTTTCTCATGTTCCATGTTTTAAATTAATGTTTCACCAATTTCTTGTCAACATAAGCATAGGTACACTGCCATTTTCAAAATTTTATTTAAAATGAGAGGAGTCATTTCATTTTAATGAAATGGAGTATGAAAGATCACCATGGACACCATGTGAAATAAACCTAATTGTGCTACTTCAACTCGGCTTGGGCAGGTATAAAAACACTAAGAACGACACTAAGAATAAGAACAAGAACACTAAGAATAGCACTTTCCATCTGTATGCCTTTAATATCGAGTTCCATGTCCTCTCGAACCAATAACCGCCTGGCACCTTCTGGCCATGCTCAAAATACAGTTGTCTATGTGTTGTTGCGGTATCTCTTGCCATAAAACTGGCAGTGTTCCTCGAAGCTGCAGTACAGTTATTGGCCTAGGTACGTGACAATCGAGTTTTCTTTGTAGGAAATCCCATGCATGTTCGATTGGGTTTAAATCCGGTGAACAGGGGAGAAGCGGCAACCTATCCATCTCTAACTCTTGGAGGGCTACAATCACAACACGTGCTCTATGGGGACGAGCATTATCATCTAAGAAAATCATATTTCCACCAACTTCGTTGTGTCGGTTCAAAACCGGACCCATAATGATTTCATCCCTATAAATCTGCCCCGTTACCGATCTGTCGAAAATGTGGAGTGGTGTTCTCCATCCTAGAGAAATACCAGCCCACACCATTACACCACCTCCTCCAAATGCTAGGAGGATAGAATATTAGGGAGGGAAGGTTAGCCAGCTTGTGGACGGACAAAGCTGTCGCCGGGAGACGAAAGGGGATTGCATGAAGTACGCCCAGTAACCGTATCAAGTCACCAGTGCAACTTGACTTTTGTGATTGCGATTTGATGGAAATGACATTTGTAAATAAACATAATTTGAGGTTATGAAATGTGACTACTGTGCAGTGCTGTGCTTCTTCGGATTTTTGGCTGTTATTCTACCTAAAAGACCGACAGGATCAGTTTTAGAAGACGTGTTGAAAGACATGCTGCGGCATACAACGTGTAAAAGTCATGATCTCCGCATTGGAGGCATTGAAATGGACGTCATTTTGCAAGGTATGTTGATGGGTGTCATGAGGTCGTAATTTTTGAGCTTGTGAAACATTTTTCATTCCCTATAGACCATGTCATATCCTACGGGATGCAGGGAGCAGGGATCGCAGGAAGTTCCTATGCGCCAACTCAATAATCACGCATCAATGCAGATATTGGCCAACACACTTCAAAAATTACGTCCATTTCAATGCTTCCAATGCGGGGATCATCACTTTTACACGTCGTATGCCGCAGCATGTCTTTCAACACGTCTTTTAAAACTGATCCTGTCGGTCTTTTAGGTAGAATAACAGCCAAAAATCCGAAGAAGCACAGCAGTCATATTTCATAACCCCAAATTATGTTTATTTACAAATGTCATTTCCATCCAATCGCAGTCACTAATGTCAAGTTGCACTGGTGACTTGATACGGTTACTGGGCGTAGTTGATTACCCCGCATGGCTACACTTTCATTGGCGTATGTTCCCTCCTTACTATTCTATCCTCCTAGTCCAAATGTAACAACTGGTCTAATGTACTGTGGCAATGTACCTACGTGTTCCTGGTTCTCTGTATACACGTGGAACGTGGACGTCTGCTATCGGTATGTAAACAATATCTTGACTCGTCGGCAAAGAGAACTTCATTCCATGGGGTTTCTTCCAAAAGTCTACGTTGTGCCCAGTCCACCCTATTTCTTCGATTTTGAGCAGACAATGCTGGACGCCTTAATGGACGGTAGGATTTTAACCCAAATTCTTTTATCCTATTTCTTATTGTTTGGTCAGAAACTGCAGTACCTGTGGCATTTAGAAGTCCAGTTTGTAGATGACGAGCCGTGTTGAACTGTCTCACATGAATGGCAAGGGAGTTGTCTTCCCGCTCAGTTGTCTTCCGTTGAGACCCGCTCCCAGGTCTCCTTGACGTTGTGCCCGTTTGCCCAAATTTCAGTTAAAGTCTTGAAACAGCACTTTGAGATGATTGTAAAACATTTGCTACCTCGGCCTGACTACCTCCCCGTTGGAGCAAACGGATAGCCAAATTAGCCTGTTCTTCGGTTAAATGATTCCGGAGCATTATTGGTTAGCAGTGAATTGAAGTAAACCTAGTATTATTATAGAATTGTACCAATAGGTATACGTTTTTTCTCGCGTTTTTTAATCAACTTAACGTTTCTCAAAAACTGACTATCAACAAAAATTATTGTTGTTGTCATAGCTACTTTATAAATTTGTCAACAACGAATTATGCTCTGTAATAATAATAATAATAATAATATAATAATAATAATAATAATAATAATAATAATAATAATAATAGCCTGCTTTAATTTGACTGTCCGTTCACTTATTTTTCCTGAGATTCTGCTTTACAGAAGATTCACTTCTGAGAACAATGACTTTCCTGAATAGCCACAGTACATTCAAAGAGTAGTTCGAGTTGGAGGAGGCGGTGTAATGGGTTTAAAAATTAATTCAATCTTTTCTTCAACTTTCATTCCCAGCATGTCTGCACCTAAAGTGGATATTTCGTGAAACTCACCGCATGTCGAAGTTTACACTGCAGTTTTTTCAAATTAAGGTAATGTGCAAATTTCATTTTGAAAAAGTTACCGTCGGAAGACCGGAACTGTTTCAATTTTGAAAATAGGTCTACATGACGCCCAATCCAATCTGCTTTCGACATCAGTTAGAATTTTTTGAAAAAAGTCGATCCCTGAGTAGAAATGAATGTTTGAGTGGAGTACTGCATCAATAGCGACTCGTCCTGGTCAAAGCACGGACGAGAAGCCCTCTTTGGTGGCAACGGCTAGGAGAAATTTTGAAAATTCATAACGCCTGACTGGACAATCGTGGAAAACTGCAACCGCTCACTTAATTTGACTCTTTGGTTGTGTTGCTTCCTGTCAAGTTTGGTTCCAATCAGTCGGATAGATTTTGGATAATTATATGGAAAAGTTTTGAACTTTGACAGTTCTTATTATTTGCAGCTTCTGACATTTGTTGATAGTAACACTTTTGTTTGACAGATGACAGTCGAAAAACTAATGATCTCATTCCACAAAAAAGCCATGTCCGCATATCAAATTTCAAGTCTATCAGGTCAACGGTTCGGCAGTTCGGCAGCTATCGTGTCAGAACGGTTTTCCTGCATCATCATCACACGTTCCCTTCCGAGTGAGGGGACGGGTCGGGAAAGAAAAATGACCAAAAGGGGGCTTATATGGTAACAATGATGGTAATTAGGATATAAAATAAAGTGACTGATGTTAAGTGAGGAATTCTGATTTTGAAAACGCATGGTAACCGCCAAAACATGCTAAATTTCAACTCCTCCCTAAAGAAGTCGCTCGCGTTCACCGGTGGTGCCCCCTTGAGGATCGTTGAGGTGAAATTTTGTCGTGGGAAGGTATATTAAGTGAATTCATGCGTATCTGTCAAACTGATGTCAAAAATATTGCCAATGAGAGAGACGCAATGAAAAACTCTAGATTTTAGAAAAAATCACATAGCCTTTGAAATGAAAGAAATATTTGTAAAACTAAAACACCGTTTCGAGATATTAATGCTACTTTTCCAAAAACGACATTAGAAATGATGTAAATTTTTTTTTAGAAAAGTGACAACGTTGAAAATTGACCCTTTGGACACTCCTCCTTTTCACACCCTGTATATCACGTACAATTTTAATTATGAAATTATCCTGTACATCACCATGTAGCTGAAACAAGGCCCTATCTGGCTTCACTTTCAATTTTGTAATCGGGCAATTCTTTCCTGGGATATTCCCAATTTGAAAAATGCGAAATTTTTCATTACCCTAATTCATTTTTGAGCAGTTTATATCCATCGACATAATTGCGGGCTTTGTAACGCAGATGCCTTCGACATGTCAGTATGACTTTCTGTCTGACAGATCCACTGTCACGAATCTTACTATGATTTCTCAGCTCACCGCCAAGTCCCTTGGCACCGGACACCAACTTCAGCAAAGTCTTCGACTGCAAAGACCATGACCTTCTCACCGCTAAACTTCATCGTTTTAGCGTCTGGCGGGTGTCACGCAGGATTGAGGCCTTGGACCTCTCCTATTTATATTTTCATCGATGACATCGGAAGTTTATGTAACGGCCGGTGCCTTCTTTATGCTGATGATAATATGACGATTATTGCGCAGATCACATCTGAGCCTGATGGTGATGCAAAAGAACTTGGATCTGCTTACCCAGTTCTGGTGTTGTTCGAGGAACACACTGTATCTCAACATCTCCAAGTGCTGCGTGGTATCCTGTTCCTGATGCACTGAGCAATTTCGTCCATAGTTATATTATTTCCAGTGAAGAACGAGCATGATCGTATAATACCTACAGAAATGGGGTAGGGTCGGGGTAACCTTCGACCCTACATTGTCCTTCGTACCACGAACGTCATTTCAGGAGCAATGTGCAAAGATTTCAACTCCCTGCAGGACCCCACTGATTTGCCTCACGACTCGACGATTCGGCTGTGGAGACGTACTGCTGTTAATGCTACTATAAAACATCACTGAGTCCCTACTCTTTACGCTATGGCTTCTCATGTCTTGGATGCCCTTGTTCTCTTGCTTTGTGTATTACTCCCACCCCATCAATAGCATTTTGGTGTCGGGTGACGTACACTGAATAAATGAATGAACAAATGAATTATTGACTTGTTCAATGTTCATACAAAATCCAGTGCCGATCTGACCAATTTTCAAATCGTGTCAAAACTTTGAATTAGAAACAACTTCTTATCAAGTACCTTTTGGTAACTGTAGTTTTCCTACGACCATCCACGAAAACGTTACTTTCTGTACGGTATAGTAGGCGCGAAACTTGCCAATGGCAAACACTGTGCGCGAAAGTCAAAATATCGTCACTAGTGCCTTTTGCTTTCGCTTTTCAATGCCAAACATAGTTCCGTGGCAAACGACGTTCCATTATTCAGCATTTTGGGGGCGACTCTGGGCCACAATCATACTACCCTGAGCATCCCACTGATTCTTCTTCGCCCTCAGTAGGTGGTCGTTGTTCAAAGTCGAGAACTTCCGATAATCAATAATCATAGAAATAAAACAGATCGCGTGAGGATGTTGGCTGAATCCGTGACATTGACATAAAAAAGGATTGGAATAATTTAGTTTTAGTAGCTAGTTTTAGTAGTTTTAGGTAAATCTGAACAAAATAGCTGAAAATCCCTAGCAACTATCAATGTCGAGCAGCGTTGCCAGTTATGAAATTTCTCAAAATTGGAGGAGCTTCATCTGGTTTTCGGTAATTTTATTTGATTTACATAAAAATAGAAAAGTGGCAATACAACATTCCAAAATATACATTAGAAAATAGGATATCAGTACGTGGTATCGGTGAGTGACGCCTTCTGACATAAGTATTTTGATATTTCGGTCGTCAATGAGCAGACGTCGGACAGAGAAAATAGGCCGGTCGAAGGAAAAATGAAAAATAGTGTACATAACTCGCAAGAAAGTGTCTTTTCTTGCATTCGTGTGATTACCACACTCTCTTGCGCTCGTGCGCAATTTTTCACACTCATGCGAAAAGTATCACTTTCGTTGCTTGTTATGTAATATACTATTACATTGAAGTAAGCATATGTAGTACAGTTGAATGACATAAATAAAACCGCTTAACTAATGAATAAAATTACGTTATAAAATTTCGCTAATCGCTGGATCACTACCACACGACAAATTTGTGCCGTAACAAGTTGCGTGTGACCCGGAGGCTTTTCGCACCCTCAAAGTTTGTTAAACAGCATATTGGAGGAGGCGCAAATTATCCCCGGCCGCCCTTTATGAGATCGCTGTGGAGCCTCCTCGGAGCCTCCGAATGTTCGACCAAAAATTTGTCGATAAGCCTCTGCAGTCTGCTCCCCCTTCGCCGCCGCGATGGCAATCTTAAGTGGCGATAGGTAAATAAGTTTGTTCCGTCAGGGTCGAACGTGCGTCTGTGCATCATCCCCAGGATGCCCTCGACGGAAGGGCCGCGCACTCCAGTAATATCGTATCAAACTGTGACTGAATCTAATATTGCCAAGCTGTAGTGTATCTCTAATGTCCGCTCGGACCCAAACTCGAGCTTACTATCCCGCTGTGTAACAGAACTCCAGCAGGCCATTCCCGTCCTCAGATAACTTTTACTTACATTGGATTAAATCTGTATTGATCCTTTTTCTAGCTCCGGACTCTTCGCTCTGTCTCGCTCGGCTCGCCGGGTGGGTGGTGGCGCGCGGAGGTCGGGTGATAAATTCCTGGGGAAAAAACCCAGACATTACGGGTTTATTTGTCCCTTAAGCGGCTGTTAATTATTGTGTTTGAACACTTTTTTCGGGTGCGTCTCCGGAGCCGCCAACAGTAAAGCATAAAAATGGGCGGACCGGGCGCTGGACCGGAACTTTTCCTTTCGGAATTAACCGCTGAACTTTGTATACCGCTATAAAGTTGCGAGACTGGCCAAAGACTAGAGCTCTTTTAAAGTTTCCATGTGCCCTTGTACTCGATGCTGTTAAGCTCTCAACTAACACCCACATAGAATTCGAACTACAAAGTTCGACTTGATAAAGCTAACAGTAAATTAGGTAATATCTACATTCGTTGTTATCCTGCATAATTATCAACGTTTACCGTAGAGTATCGTAAAGAGGTACTGTGAGACTGAAACGACAGTCCAATTAGTTTGTTTTGAAACACTACAAAGTGATTATATCTAGCAGCTTTGGCGCAAGCTAAAACACTTTTCAAGGTTCTTCGAGTTGGTCATCGCCAAAGACCGGATTTTAGGCAAAATGCCTTTTTGTTTCTGTTTTAGGCATTTGCATAAGACCATACAGTATAAGACCTTGAAATAAAAATGTTAGTGTTGAAAAAACATTGCTTTCGACACCCCTTTGTTTTTGCCAAAATGCCTAAAATTGGCAAAAATCGGATTTACTGTCCTAAATAGTATTTTATGTTACTAGCGCCGAAAACCGGGCATAGCATAACGAACGTGAATGCAGCTCGAGGCCCTAGGCCGAGAGCTGCATGTAAGAGAGTTATGCTATGCCGTTTTCAGCGCGAGTAGCATACATCGTTTTTCGTGCTGCTTTCAATAAAATTACAAATAAATAAGATCATATCGCAATAATCATTTCAAGTTGGTACTTCTGCCATTCATCACCAAGGCACGAGGCATAGGTATACCTACTACCGGGTGTTTATAAACGTCTGTGATCGCGGCAGGCTTTGGTCAGGCCAAAAGTCGCAGTAGAAGGCACGATTTGAATAAGTTATAGGAGATTCCAAAGGCGATATGATAACAAACGTTTATAAACACCCGGTAGATGCAGATTTTTGTGTGTCAAATGTCGATTTGAAAAATTGCGTCCTATGATTGAATTTTCTTGCTTAAAACCGCCCTTCCCCTCCCCAATTAGAAGGGTCATCCCCCAAAAATCCCGAAATCACTGAGCTCTAGTGTCTTGTGTGACGACGAAACACAGGAAATGGCATAAATTAATCACTTTTAAACCTTCGCGCCACAAAACGTCAAAAATCATTCTGCAATTGTACCAACAGATATTAGAAAAATTACCCTAAATTGTCAATTTTCAAAGTAATTATTTATAATTTTAACTGATTTAAACCAAAAAATTCAAGCTATAACATTGGAAACGTGATCTCTCTTGAATTGTGAATGATTTTGCGAGGTTAGTTTACTTTTTACGTGTACTTTTTACTTTGCCGCTCTAGATCTTTTTCTGAATATTACAGTGCAGGACACCGAGCGTATATTGTCATTTTCGGTTATGGCAGCACGAAAAAGATCTTTTCACAGAGTACTGTGTCAAATCGGTCCATCCACTGCGGAAATACAGTGGACGGAAAATAGGCCTTCTCCCCAATTTTTTATCGGAAACCTATAGCCACCGAACCGTTAATCCGATCGACTTGAAATCTAGTATACACTTATACAGACAAGGTCTTGCTGTCAAATAAGCTGATTAGGTTTTGGCTGTTATCTGTTGAACTCAACTGTCACTATCAAAACTTGACAGAAGTTATATCTCACAAAACTTGATTTGCAAAACGTCATTTAGAAGCCCTTGAAAAGCTGTATTCAGAACGGTTTAAAGCATCTCTTCAACTATCACCTTGTCGAGACATTTATTTATTCAAATTATAGATAGATAGATAGATAGATTGGCTTTATTCCCTATAATAACAATTACAGAGAAACGTCGAACATTTCGAAGATAGTGATATGGTGTATAAATAAACTATGTATGAATAAAATACTGATGTAAATCACAAAACACAACATATTAAAATTGTACATCAAACTCAAGATGACTGAAAAATTCCTCGACAGAGTATAAGCTTTTTTTTTAGAAGGTGTAGTTTCATTTTTTTGATGAAGAGGTTCTCAGGCAGCAAGCGAAACTCCTCGGGCAGCTCATTGTACAGCCTGGGACCCCAGTAGCGCAGTCCTCTCGTATTATTTGTGCGGCAGAACGGTGTAGCGAAGTTTTCTCTTCCCCTGGTCTCGTATCCATGCCGGTCGCCATTTTTTGCAAAAAGAAGTCGGTTTTGGTGGACGTATCTGAGCGTATTGAGAATGAAGAGACTACTCAGGGTGAGTATTCTGTGCTCTTTGAAGAGTTCCCTGCAACTTGTTCTGCTCTTCACTCCTACCAACGCTCTGGCCGCTTGTTTTTGTAGACCGGAGACTCTTCCGACCTCCGCCGATGTACCCCAGAAAAGCACGCCATACTGGAGGACGGACTGTACTCTAGCAAAGTACAGCGATCTTGCGGCCTGGTAAGTACTTATTTGCTTAATTCTTCTGAGGCAGTAAACCTGTGAAGGCAGTCTTGTACACAGCTCATCCACATGTGCCCTCCACTTCAGCCGATCATCCATCAGCATGCCCAGGAAACGAATGACGCCGACTTCCTGTCCACCATTTCCAAAGAACATTCTCTGGGTTTTTTCTTCATTGAGAGCCAACTTGTTGCTGTTCATCCAATTTTTCGCATCCTGGAGAGTCACCATCATTTTTTCCTCTACCTCGCCTTTTGTTGAACCGGAAACCACGAAACTGGTATCATCAGCGAAGATCCCAGGGATTGGAACCAAACTCAGCAGAAACAAACACAACAAAGGAATTAAATTGAGTCTGAAGTTGGAGTTTTCCACCATTCTCCAGTCGAATTTTTCAATTTTATCCTGGGGGTTATCACCCGAGAGGGCCGCAAACCTGGTTTTTGACCGGGACGCCCCGCTTTTGGTGCAGGAACCAACTCAGATGCTGTTCCCTGTTCGGGGATCGACTTTTTCCAAAAAATTCTGATTGATATCATAAGTATTTAGATTGCACTTGGCTTCGTGTAGGCCCGTTTTTAAATGAGATGTGATTCCAGTTTTCCGACGAATTTTTTTTTTTTAATGGAAACTTCACATCTCGTGATTTCGGAAAAAATGCAGATCAAATTTCGACATGCGGTAAGCCCCACGAAATGTTCATTTCAGGTGCAGACTTCCAGCGAGCCATAATTAGAGGAAAGATCAGATTAATTCTTGTGAAGAAAATTTTTTGAATTGGATCAATGATTCTCGAATTTTCAACCCTGAAAAAACTGGAGATTTCCAACTATTCATTTCTGGTTCTTAACATTGTCTAACAATTTTTTTTCAAAGATTTCAACAATTGATCAGTTGAAAATACTGTTACGTATTTCGCTTACGGGTTCGAATATAATTGAGGCGATCGTTTCCAAACACACACTGTTTATCACTGCGTATTACAAGAAATACACGCCAACAATTATTTACTTAGGAATATCCCTGTGATTACTACTCGCTTTTAATCCGGTCGCTACCACTTCGCATTCCAATTCATAACTGACTGTCGCGCTGAGGACGGTGCTTATATATGCCTCGAACTTTTCATCGTCCTCTATGAATTTCCATAGTGACCCGGCATATGGTCTCTGAACAACTCCCGAATAATCACACCTTTCGCGTGCTTCCCGTGTGTTCTGGTATGTGGCACCGCCGGCAAAATGGACAGATGTAGCTTGACCCACTGCTCAAGTCTCCATACAGTTGTACAGGAAAAAGCCTACACGCACGCTTTGGAACACACCAGAACGCCCCGCACTAGTACACTGCGATCTAACGGGAAGAGTCTAGAAAGATCGCGTGTTATCCAGAATCGCCGCTCGTAACAATACTAAACTTGCTTATTGAGAGCGGACTCAAATGAAGCCTTAACCGACGATTTTTACCATGAGATGATTTTTGGGAAAGGCCTAGTTTTCTCTGAAAAATTCACGTTTTCTTGAAAATTTCCCGAATCTCCTGCAAATTTGTTCCAATTTTTCGCTCACCCTCCAACTTCTCACACAAAGAGGTGTCTTGAACAAATTTTTCCATAGGTTCCTGGATACTAGTCGGAAAAGTTTTGTGTCTGTGTAGAAAGAATCCAACGGAAAACAAGACCTGTTTTCAATTCTCTCCTCCATTTTGAGTTTTCACATATTTTATGACAGTTGACATTTGCTCTTTACAGCCTGTTCCATCAGTTAGTTATTAATGTTTTGTTCGATTAAATCGTCCGAAAAACAAAAATTTTACAGTGACTACCCAATTTTGATGAAAAATTGGCAAGAGCACCTGCTTTCCGTCCACTCTGTATCTCCACGGTGGATGGACCGATCTGACTCATAGTACTCTGTGAACTAAGAGTGAGGTTTTTCAAGAAAATGTGAATTTTCTGGAGAAAATTCAAAGGATTTTTCCAAAATCATCTCGTTGTGAAAATGGTCGAATCATGTTTGAACTTTGACATTCTTCAATTATTATCGACAAGTGACAGTTGGAGAAATGCTTTCAACGCTTCTGAATAAAGTTCTTCAAGGATTTCTGAATGACATATTGCGAGTCAAGTTTTGTGAGATATAACTTCTGTCATTTGTTGATAGTGAGAGTTGCGTTTGACAGATGACAGCCAGAAACTAATCAGCTCATTTGACAACAAGACCTTGTCTCTAAACCGGATTTCAAGTCGATTGGATCAACGGTACGGCAGCTAGGTTCCCGAAAAAAATGAACAAGAAGGCCTGTTTTCCGTCCACTGTATTTCCGCAGTGGATGGACCGATTTTACACATAGTACTCTGTGAAGTAAGAGGAAAGTTCATTCGTCCCATATCAGTCATAAAATTTGTGAATATGATGATTTTCAATAATAAAAAAACGGGGTCAGAAAATGCTTACCTTGAATTTTTGACAATTTGGCTGTCTTCGTATTTGGTCTTGTAGCCTATTTCCTTGGCTATCCGCTCATACAAAGTTTGTAAAAATCGGTTGAGGTACAAATATTTTAAATGGAAAATAAAACATGTTTTTTTTAACCACCTGGTATAGTTTTTTACTACTTACTTAGTTTAATTATTATTGTAAGCGCCAGTGTAGCCAATGTTAAGTATTATGCTGCTTCACCTCCCTGCAGGTAGCAAACCCCCAATTTCACCCAGTATTAACTCAACATTTTAATGGGGTCATGCACTGCACTGCCGCTTTATCCCGGCGAAGGCGCCACAGTAGACAGAGACGAAATGTGACAACTAACAGCGCTGACAGTCTATGCCGTCTGTCTGAGTGTCAAACAGAGTAGATGTAACCTCTAAAGTTTTGTTTGAGATGAAGAAATTTGAATGTTGTGTGCAAAACTGTGTCGCGAAGGGGGACATATTTATAAAACTGGACCAAGGGGAAACTTGGTTAATAATATGAGGTTAGGTGAACAATTGTCAATTAAATGTCAAAAGGAGGTCAAATGTCACAGATGTCAGAGGCATGTCGAACGTCTCTAACAGAGATGGCGCCTCTGCACTGACCTTCCTGAGCTTAGACCTTCCCAAATGCATGGCCCCATTTATATTATTATTTGAATCTAACATACCTTTTTTAGTCGCAAGAGAACTGTAGGTACCTTTTCCATTCGTACTTTCACTGCCACGACTGCAATTTCCACTTCCACTTTTGAACTGGAAATTGCCAGTTGATAATTGGAAGTTTCAAAAAAAGTAATTCACAGTGGCCTCTCTATGCTTCCGTACAATTGAGACGGAATGTATGTTCCTTTTTCGCGGGGCAGCTCGCTTCCTCTTCCGTTTTTCTTTCGCCCCCCAAATATCAGACCCACGCGCCGCCATTGATTACGGCAATTGAGACAAAATGTATGCTCCTTTTTTCGCGGGGCAGCTCGCTTCGCTCGCGTTCCTCTTCCGTTTTTCTTTTGCCCCCCAAATTTCAGACCCACGCGCCTCCTCTGATCGTCTGATCAACTGTTACGTACGTTCACAATGTCAATGTCGAGGAGTCCTTTAAAAAAAAAGTTCGCATCAGGTCGCAATTCCGAGATGAGTAGGCACCTCGGTAGGCACTCACCTCTGCCCAGTGGCGGACTAAGGGAATTGGGGGCCCGGGGCGGAATTGTGAGATGGGGCCCCTAAGAAGTGAAAGTTGAGAATATGAAGGGGGGCCGGCAGACTTTTTGGCCCGCCCTGCCCCGCCGTAATTGAGCAAAAGCCTAAGAAACAAAAAATGTGTTGTTAACTTGACTATAAAACACACAGTAGCGCAGTCAGAATTTGAGGGCGTAGAGGGCAAAGGCAACGATGAGGGTGCAAGTCAGGGAAAAGTAGCGCCGGAGGCGAAATTTTTTGAGCATGATAATAATAATGATGCTGATGATAATCGGTATATTTCGTGCGTGTTGCGATTTCGGTATTCGACATTTTCACCAAAATTACTTGATAATCAAACTTCTTTTCAGGAAATTTTTGCGCTTCTTGAAAATTTTCGCCAGAATTTTTTCTGTATCGGTTTAGTGTGGAATGAAGTGCCATGGGCGCTTGGGAGGTAGGGAGGTGGTCTCATTCGCCCACTTTCGCCCCCCTTGGCTATGCCACTGACCACCAGACCTACAAGAAGTTTTCGGTTCCAGCTTTGGATGTTGAATTGGATTTGGACTGTTGACTCAATGCTAAAACCTAGTCGTATATAGGAAGTCGCAGAAAGGATCTTCCGAGACCAAACGACCACTTCTGATCTACAATCTACAATCTAGTCGTATATACAAAATTAGGAATAATATGAATTTCTACTACCTGCAGCGCGCAGACAAGATAATTTTGTTGTTTTGTCTTTCCCTTCTTTTGAAAAGGAATAATAGAACACAAAATTTCAAAAGGCTTGAGGCCCCTGGCACTGTGATATCCGGAGCCAGGGCCCCTAAAGTCTAAAGTGAAAATAATCCGCAGAGACTCCGTGATACAGACACACCTCTATTGCCTGTGTGTAGGCCCTCAAACCTGTTGTCATGGGGCCTGCCAAGGTAACTTTGAAATGGAAAAAATAGGAAAATAATGTTTCTCACCAAAGTAATATGCGAAAAAAAAAGATCATTGAGGGAAAAAATTGAAATTTTTGGATTTTATCCCAATTTTTTACAGTATTTTTCACAAACAAGAGGAATTGGGGGCCCCATCAGATGATTGAGGCCCCGAGGCCCGGGGCGGACCGCCCCCGCCGCCCTCCCCTTAGTCCGCCACTGCCTCTGCCTGCCTACCTACAGATTGTTTGTGCTTCACAACAACTTTCCCCGTTTCGGAGTTTAGTAAACATTTTTTTTCCGCCGGGCTAATTTAAAGTCTTAATTAACCTATTCCAGAAATAAGAAAAGCACCCCCGCCATCGAACAAAGGGACGCAATCCGGCGATTTGTAATTCAAATTTTGCACAAGAAACACACACTAACTGTACATTAGCATGCAAGCAGTATCTTTGGCGTCTTTTAGAAAAGCGTCGTTCTCTCTCTCCGCTGGTGCTCAATGATATGTTTCGGGATTAATTAAGATTTATAGGGTTTTATAATTAAATTTAGAGGCTAGCAGCACACAACAACGCCGGTCGGTATGGTGTAGTAGTTGGCAATTCACGATAAATCAGTCATATTTATAGTGCGGAATTAGAAATTTATAAACAAAGTACAAGTATGCAGGCCATAGACGGTCGGAGGTTGACCACAAACCACGAGTTGCTCGCACTACATCCAGTGATAAATCACCGGTGTTTCCAAATCCAACCGCCGACTATACGAATGGCCCCTGCTACTTTAATTCTCTCCCTCTTTGTTCGTAATTGTTGCAGCTTATTCAGTATGTATGTCCAAGCAGTATTATTTTCCAAGTTTATTCATTACAAATAATCGAGTATCAAAACAAGTAGTAAATAAATAAATAAGAAATTGTATAAACAATCTAAATTTCTAAACTAAACAGATCAATTTCCAAGCGGATTTCCTTTCCACGGATAATGCTTTGGACATGTAACACATGACCTCATGTACCGCACTGTTCCATCATATGGCAGTTCACAGGTCACCGGTTTACAAGTCGATGTTCTGCTTGGAGTGGCCGTTCGGAAATCCTCTACCGAAACGGGATGTTTGATCCAGTCCAAAACCTCCCCGACTGACACCATAAATACGTCATCGAGCTCTTGGATAGCATCTAAAAACTTTGTGAATCCTTCTAAACTGTTTACTGTGAACTGGAACCAATACGAATCCAAACGTAGAACCAAGGGCGCCCGATTTCCGTTACGAACCCTGTTCAATTCTCCAAGCAGCCAATTCGAAATCACTGTCGAGTTGCCACTGTTGAAGGAAGAAATTAGAATTCAACAATAGAATGCTGGAGAATGGACAGCTTACTTGACCAAACAAGTTACCAGCGAGTTACACTCAATCCCATTAGCCCCTCTAATGTTAGTGATGGGCGCTATCCAGAATCCTGGATGGGGTTGAATGGGACAAGACATCGTGACTGTGCATTCTTGAGGCGATTTATAATCAAGCGTGTAAGGGAAAACTGGGTAGTTGCTGGTAGCAGGCCAGGAATTATCGTAGGCCAAACCAGACTGCTCGTAAGCAATGATCGATACGTCGTCTTCTAACTGGAGCTGAGGCGTCCTTGCTCCCACAATATCTTTCTCAGGTATGCTGGCAAAAGTCGTTAGGATTTGACGCTGCCCATCAAATTCCTCAACAAGATCCTGGAGCGTTGCATTCCTCCAGTATTCTTGCGATGAATTCTTCCTGTGGCATGAATATAGTATTGACTTGTTATTTATTGAATAACTTGAAGAACTGGAGGAGAAACTTACGTTACGGAATGCACGCCGATTTCGTTGCCTCGCAAATACAAATTGTGCACCAGCTCGTAATCCGTGTACTCGTGGTTGACGAAGTAAGTCATTGTGACTGGATTGCCATCTGGGTTCGTCCTTTTGAAGAAAAGTGGATCGAGGTAGTCGCTGTACAGTGTAGTGACTACAGATTCGCTCACGGTGATGGCTAAAAGCTACGTTACCCGTGAAATTTTCCAGTTCAGAGGAAGACTATGAAATGCAATTACCTGAGGTGGCACTTTATCTGAACCGAGTGGATTTAACTGGTTCGCACAACGGCAATTGTTTTCTATAAGGCATTTGTCTGGATCACAGACAGCGGCCCTGCTTGGAGAGGGATGTGCCCGGCAGGTGAACACTAGAAATGCGGTGAGCAGTATCACTTTCATGGTCGATTAATATCAAAAACTGAGCCTTGAGTTTTATTTTCGCGTTTTTATACTACCTTACTCACTGATTATTTCGTCTATACATGATAAAATCAATGATGTTATCTAATTCGAATAAGGTAGGTAGCTATTCAAAAATTAAAATATCGGGAACATTTTCACGGATATCAAAATGAACTCCAGTGCACTCAAGTTTTTAATAATTTCAAGAAAAACGCAACATAGGAAGGACGTGAGCATTATTGGTTTCATTTAAAAAGGTAGGTAATCTCAGACGTAGCGCGTAAGTTGTACTTATAAGGACCAAAGATTATTAACAAGATATTATTCAAGAATTCGAGAATAAATGTGCAAACCATCAATGAACATTGTTTTGATCAACAAAAGGAAATGCCCACTTGAAACAAAACTGATACAGTTATGGACTATGAAAGTTGAATGAATTGGTTTTGATTTTGATAATTGATTACTGATTAAGTTCAATCCCACGTTCTCAAAGATAATCAGAACACGAGTGATGTGTTCAAAGTGATGTTCAGCAACGTTATGATTCATTAAAAGTTGGCTTGAAGTTGAAGTGGCTGAATTTAAGTGCAAATAAATTATTGAGATTTTGCCATGAGATTCACCTCATTTATTATTATTCCTATGACCCATGAATTTCCTCTGAAGCAGAACATCATACACTGCTTCAATGTTATTATCTTCAACTACGTTGTCTGAAAAAAGCTTAATGACTCCCGTCCCGTAGTTACAAAAAAGTCACCGTGTGTTACCCAGCAGTCAATTTCAATTCTTGGAGGATACCTCAAAATATTTCTAGGCTTTTGTGGTCTCTAGAAAGCTTTGCAGAGTGATTTAAAATGCCCTAACGCGTCCCCTCCTGAAAAATTTTCGAGACTTGTCCACAGAAACAAAGACAAAACAGGCACTATAATATTCTTCAAAGAAACCAAGGATGCATCACCAGGATGCAATAAATATTTATTGTATTAGGAGTATAAGTGACACTTTATGTGACGGAGTATGGATGTTTGAGCGCCGAGCGCAGCGAGGAGAATTAAATCCATACGAGTCACATAAAGCCACTTATACTCCGAATACAATACAATGTTTTATTTTCAAACAATCATTTTGTCCACAGAATATTGAAAAAAAAAAATGAAAAAAGACTGAGTTACCTAGCGTCGATCACGATGGTTTCTATAGGCGACAACCACGCTGCAATCAGCCCACTTTTACGCCGGCGGAGGTATAAGTAATTTTTCTCACTACTAGCTGTGAAGTAGGCCGTTATTGACCTGTTTAGAGGTCGTGAAGTTATTTTTCACAACCAGTAGGCTGACTGTCACATTATTAACCGCCTGTCACTATTATTAACCTCCTGTCACATTTTTAACCTCCTGTCAGTCCTGTAACATTCCATATTCCTAAAAAATCTTTACAAATCAGGATTTAATGTTTGCTAGTAGTGAGAAAAATAGTATATAAACCACGGTTGTGAACGCTGTTATAGCTTTGGCGCCTTATATCCCTCAGCTGCGCTTCGGGATTTAAACAGGCGCCGCAGCTATAGCAGCGTCCTTCACAACCTTGGTATATAATATACTATTTCGCACTACCTATTTTAAATGCGTTATTTTACTACCTCAAAATAACAGGGCCTAAAGTGACTCTTTTTCGCCCTTGGGCAAAAAAGTTGTCATGGCAACGAGCGCTCTTGATCCGTCAGAGAAGACGTCACCTTCAATTTTGACGTAACTACTTGATGCGATGCAAAATGGACTTCAATTTGTAGGGAACACGAAAAACTACTAGAACAACAAAATAGCACGTTTACATACCAAAACCAATAAATACCTGTTTTATGCTAGTAAGCGATGGGGCCCCGGCAGCTACGTGTTCAAGATAGGTGATAAGTAGTAACCTGCCACTCGTCCATGCGATCTGGTAGGCTATGACCTGGTTAAATTTCAGGATGACAAGCTGCTTTCTTGGGGCACAGCCTACGCCAATTCAGAATTTTGTTGATCGCATGGTAGATCGTGCGACGTACAACCAAGTAATCAGCGCTGCCATGACAATTTTTCAACGACTGAATAACTCGAAATTTCCAGTCTTGCACTAGCCAGTGCAAAAAACATTGTATGCACCTTGGGCTAAAGTGCGTTTTTTCCCCTTGTGCTTGCTTCCCTCGACCTACGGCCTCGGTCGCAATCTCGCACAGCGGGGAAAAAAAGTGGCACTTTATTCCCATGGTACATAAATAACTATTTTGCCGCCGCCAGCGGAGTATAAGTACTTTTACGCCGCTCAATGCCGGTGTCACAGAAATGCCCCTTATAGTACAAGAAAGATAGATTTCAACCTCGGAAAAAACATGGACGTCCTGAAAATTTTATATATTGTTCAGAATTAAGTGCTCTACAACATATCCAAAATCGCCAAAAATCGCACCCGGGGGTTTTGAGTTATTGGAGGGGGGGTAAAAAATTGGAGGTAAAAATGGAGGGGATGGAACCCGTCAATCCATTGGATGCGAATACATTATAGTTCGACGTATCATATCCCCTTGATATTATTTTGGCACAAAAAGTGTCCATCATTGTTGAAGGGGAGTAGTGGGGGGGCGAAGCTCTGCTAGGTGGTCCATTTTGTTTTTCTGGCCATGTAGAACCGATCACGACAAGTTTGTTATCTTTTCCGACTGAATTCAATCTCCTGAACTCATATTCGATGTGTAAATTCTTATGAAAACAAGTTTGAACAAGTTAACTTGAGAGAACTTGTTTTTTCTTTGACAATTTTGACGAATTTTTGTTCTACTGTTGAAGGCGTTCATTTTCAGAAAATTTTCAGGGACCATTAAATTGAAGTGTATTCTCCACAAAAATCATCCACTCGATGTAAAATTTTGTTTCTCAAGTTTAAAAAATCGATTTGAACTTGAGCCGGCACGGCGCGTCGTCTACTACTAACCAGAACACTACAGCATGCACCTTTAAATGAAAACACCTCAAACTATTGAAGAAATAACAACTCACCTTTGAAAATTGGAGGATTTGTGCAGAGCTGAATTCCCTATAACATGAACAAAATCGCCATGAATCGCAATGCAGGATTTTGAGTTATTCGAGGAGGAAGATAACACTTTGACAGGATTCATACTCTATGAACTGTTACCTCTCCACTTAAATAACTCCAAACCCTGCAGTGCGATTCATGGCGATTTTGTTAGGTCCTCAAGGACCAAATAGGCAGGTTGGCTTTCATAATTCGGCCACCATCTTGGCTGCCATATTGAAATTTCTTATTAGTGGAACGATTGTCATGAAACTTGAAACTTACCCTTGTCTAGTACGATCATTCTTATTTTCAAGCCAAATTTCATGATTGCCCCACCATCTTGGCCGCCATATTGAAATCTCTTATAAGTGGAAGGATTTTCATGAAACTTGAGAGTTACGCTTGTCTCGTACGATCATTCCTATTTTCAAGCTGAGTTTCACAATTCTGCCGCCATCTTGGCCGCCATATTGAAATCTCTTGTTAGTGGAACGATTTTCATGAAACTTGGAACTTACCCTTGTTTAGTTGTTGTTGCTATTGATAATATTTCAATTGTTTTCCAAAGCATCCCCGATTTCATCAATAATTTACGAAAATTTCAAAATTTGACGCTAAAAATGTCATAAAAAGAACATGTTGGTTACTAATTCGGTAAGCTTTTTTTTTTCTCTATCTATCAATGCAAAAATCCAATATGGCGGCCATAAGAAAAACAAAAGTCGACTATCATAATTTGACATCTAGAAGGTCTGGAAAATTTCTGTCAACGTTGATCGACTCGGAGTGATCAAAAACATAAAACTACCAAGTTTGATTGAAATAGCTTAAATGGTTGGAAAGATAAAAAATAATTTCTAAAATCAAAATTTTCAGTTTTTTCGTGATAAATCGTAAACCAATCTAAATATTCAAAATTTCTTTTCAGATTCTCAATCGCCACAAAAATGCGCAACTTTTTTCTAATTTAATCGACCTCGTATCTCTTACCGTTCCCAAGATACCAATGGTGAGCATCGAAATTTTCACCACCCTGTATTGAGTGATACCCTGTTTCATTTTAAGCCAAGTATACTTCTCCGAAATTTGCACGACGGTCTTCAAAACCCCTGCTAGTCCTGACGTAGGATCATCGAGGTAACTCCATAATTTTCAAGCGTCGCTCCGTGGGAAAAAATTTCTAACTTTCAAACTCTTTCCTTAACTCGGCATGCGAATGAATTTTGTACTTGTAGACAATACAATCCTTGAGTCCTTGCCACGGAACAGTGTAAATTTTTCTGGGTGCACCTGAACTCTCCACAACAGACCATCTACCAACCATGAACAGATTTCTCCAGGATCGCAGCGTCTATCATCGGAACCGAGTGAGATGGTAAATCTGGAACAACATCCTCTTTTCCCTTTCGATGCCGTCAGTGCTTTCTTCGAGTTTTCTTAACGGGAAATTGGGATTCTCCAACTGCGGAACCCACTAAACCCACAAAAACATGAACAATTGAGTTTTAAAATCTAGTTTAAAAAATATATACACTGACAGATGACTGAAATACTTGAAGTCGTAGGATTGCAGTCGCAAGGCTCGTCTCGTCAGTCTACCCTGTGGGTCATTCAAATTGCGAAGCCACAATAGACTGTGATGGTTTGTCACAACTTTGAGCCGCGATCTCTCCAGATAGTGACGTAACGATTCAACCGCCCATATGACCACCAAGCATTCTCTCTCCGTCGTGAAAAAATTTCTTTGTTGCCGGGTCAAAAATCGTGGAAGAAAGCAGATGACGTGTTCTCGATCATCATAGTTCTGGGAAAGTACTGTACCAATTCCAAACCTGAAAGCGTCCGCCTGGTAAGTAGAAGGTTTCTGGAAGTTTGTTCAACTCAGTAGCAAGTCTCAACTACTGCAAGTAGCAGTGGGAATTCATCTGATCACACGATAGTAACACTAGTAACACATTCTTATGCAAAATTAGTCTAGTGGACCTGTAGGAATTCAAGAGGCATTTGATGGGTATTTACAACAAATAATCTTGTTGAAAGTAGCCTTGAAGAATATTGTTTCCGTAGGTACATCAAAAGTTAATTTCACAAATTCACGACTCCCCAAATGCGGCTCCATGCTCTGAATAGGAGGGTATAAATCAGCAATCAATGGTATGTGAGTAAGTTCTAAACTTTATGGAATTTCCAGAGTTGGCCGGGAATTCCTGGAACCATATCAATGAAACTTCGCAAACTTAGCCTGTCCAAAAAATAGCTTTGTTATTACTTCTGATAAACAATCGCAAGATAAAAATAATAAACCCACGCAAAAAAAACAGTTCTTCTCCAACAGCAAGCGAGAAACATACTTATGACCAACAATATAGACACTATGGCACAAATTAACTCTTAAAAGTACGCGAAACACTTAAAGGAACATTCCCCGGGGATTAAACTATACAGGGGCAGTGTTCTAAGATTAGTTGGCTCTATAAAAACTTTGGTAATATGGTAGTTCCGAGCCATTCTACAGAGATCAGGCGATAAAATAAAGCCGGGAGCAAATACTGCACCATTACGTAGGCAATAAAATGTTAAATAAGTAATTAAGGCCCCGACAAGAAATACTTTGAAGTTTTCGACGACTTTCTGCCCGCGCGCAACACTGTTAATGTACAATCGCACTGTTTCGCGCCCCTAATTATTTTCCAATGTGGATGATAACGCAGCCGAAAGAGGAGAGAAAGTGGCAGCAGTAGGCGGCGGGCGAGCAGAGAAACTGCGCTACTGTGACGCCGGGGAAATGTACAAAGTATTTAATTAAACCACCCTTGAGTAATTTCTCCAAGTGTGATTTCTGCTGGAAACATGGGCGCCCGCAAGATTTTTGTTAGGGGGGGGCAAATAGTTTTAATTAGAGAACGTCACATACCTACCTGGCCTAACTTGCGAAGTCCTTTAGATTAGCGCCGCAGGCGAAAATTTTTTTGAATAATAATAATAGTGATAATAATGATTGAAAATTAAACTCAACTTTAGAGAAATTTATTGAAATTTGAAATTTTGTACAAAATGTATAAAAATTTACTTCAAAAATAGCCAGGTCAATAGTTACACTCGTTCATTATCTTGAAAAAACCCCTAGTGTTTTAAACCAGAGGTTTAGAAAATTGCAGATCGTTACCTACCTACCTACCTATCTACCTATTTTATGACTTTACGGGTAGCTATCTAATTTAGGTAGAAGCCTAATGAAATTTCAAATTGCTCTAACAATTCAAGAAAATGTAAATTACCTTCTCAAAGTTTTTTCTTTCGAAAATTAATTTTTTTTTTCCTTTCTCGTGAAATTTTTTTTTTTTCGTAAGGAAGAATTTATTCAGCTGCTCTGGAGCCAGGGGGGGGCAAGTGCCCCCCCTTGCCCCCCCCTCCGGGCGCCCATGGCTGGAAATACCTTTCGCAGAGAAAAATCACAAAATTAACGGCGGAATAAAACTGTCAGGAGGTCATTCGTAACGTTCTTTTCTGGAAAGCGACGTCTCCTGAAAATAACACCAACACCGAGATTGTGCGAGCGATCGCACTGTTTTTTGAGTGAAGTGAGCGAAAGCTTGTAATGGATTACGGCCTTGCAAATGTTGGGTTTTTCTAAACATACCTACTGAATGCACTTGCTATTTTGTATGCTGAGTTTGGTTTTGACACAACCACCAATAGCGATGTCGTGTGATTACCAGTTACTCTCCACGCAACTCTACATGGTAACCGAAAGAAATGCCTAATCTCTTCTGTTATCTTCACCATTCTGAATCAGTCAAGTTTAGCAAGGTACCTATCGACCTGTCGTCACACTTGACATCAAAAGTATCTACTGAAACGTCCCGACGGAGGAAGGGTCTGAAGAGGCCACCGCCTTCACTGTTCTAGTTTCTAGTGCGGGGGCTCTTCCAGTTCAACAGAATGCCGCTCGGGCTTTATATTGCGCCAGCAAGGTTACGACCATATGGCATAGGCTGATTGACAAGTTTCTGGGGGTTGGGATGCAGGATGCAGCCCACATCTACAGGGACGACATGATCGTTACCACGTCCGATTTTGACCATCACTTCCTACGTGTTCTGGGAAAGATGTTCCGGCGATTACGGGATGCAGTGCTGGTTGTTGGCCGGAACAAGTGTCAGTTCTGCCATGATGGACGTGCCAAATGTGGTTGGGCATGGCAGGCTGGTACCACTGATTCGCTACGAACTTCTTGACGCTGGTCATCCCGACTAAAAATCTACGACAGAACATACCAGCAGTTACACACATCAAAAGAATCTAGGGGACAAGCAAATTCAGACGACTTCTAATATCATCATAACTTTTGATTGCTATCAGCGATTTCATATGTTTACAGTGTTCAATAGCCCAATCCTTCGTTTTCATGTCTTGATCACGTCGAATACGAACAATGTTTTACAAAGTTTCTACAGGGTGGTCAATGGAACAGTGTAAAATTGCCAAAAGTTCAGTACGAGCGCGATTTCATAAAACAAATTTTTTATGCATTCAAATAGCACAGTTGTAAAGACTGGTGTTTCAGCTTGAGTAACGTTTTTGAATTTTGGAAATCGAAGGTGAATTGCCAAAGATATTGATCATTTTGTGCCGCCATGTTGAACTTCCAAGAAAGTGATCCGATTTCATTAAAACTCGGATCACACTCATGTCTGGTTCAAGTAATTGGAATTTCAAGGTCAAATATCTTTTTCGGTCACTTTCCAGCCGCCACATTGAAGTTTTATGTAAATGATTCGATTCTAGTGTGTTTCAAAGTTTCATTCAAATCGAATCATTCATGTAAAAAGTTGATATAGCGGCTCGAAAGTGATCGAAAGTGACATTTGACCTTGAAATTCCAATCACTTGAACCGGACATGAGTGTGTTCCAAGTTTCAATAAAATCGGATCACTTTTTTCTTTCTTGGAAGTTCAACACGGCGGCATAAAATGATCAATATCTTTGGCAATTCACCTTCGATTTTTAAAATTCAAAAACGTCACTGAAGCTGAAACACTGGTCTTCATAACTGTGCTATTAAAATGCATGCATTTTCTTTTTTAGAAAATCGCGCTCGTACTGAACTTTCGGCAATTTTACACTGTTCCATTAATCACCCTGTAGCAACCTTATAAAACATTGTTCGTATTTGACATGATCAATTGATCAAGGCATGAAGAAGAAAAATTGAGCTATCGAACACTGAAAACCGATATGAAATCGCTGACGGGAATCAAAAGTTATGATGGTTTTAGAAATCGTCTGAATTTGCTTGTCCCCTAGATTCTTTTGATGTGTGTATATCAGCAGGTCACTGAGGGATGGCGAGCGGAAGTTCAGCGCAATTGAGAAGGAGTGCCTCGGGGTATTGTGGGCGATTGAAAAATTCCGGCCCAAGTATATGATCCCTTTCAAGCTTGAAAAAACCACAGCTTGCCATGAAAAATTCGAGTTTTGTTGGTGTCTCTGATTTTCGATGCTTTATGTCATCTTGATACAAAGGAGGTTACGTTGAAATTTGTGTCCGTATGACATGAAACCTTTACATGAACTACGCTGTGTTGTCGAATTGTCATACAGGGTATGTGTCGCCGGCAGGTCGCAGGTTTGCTTACTGACCTCAGCCGCTTTCTTTCGGCCAGGATCACAGATCATGATCCTTGAACATAGGGGGAATTAACGTACCTAGTTCTTACAGGGTGCGACGAGCTCATCCCGGCGCTAAAACTCTGTGTTCTCCTCGATAATTTTTCAACTGTATATTCTTCCTATTGCAGCTCTCAACACTCCTCACTATCAAAATAGCTTGCCTAACGGCATTTTCAATACGAAAAAAAATGAGAATAATGTGTCAGTCTCAAAATCTGACCTAACAAATAAATTAAAACGGCAATCTAGCAGAGTAAACATCACTTTGACAAAATTGATTAATATCATCTTGACTTTTTCAATCTATCTCACCAGGTTGTCCAACTGGAAGAAAAAATGCGATAGGCCACTGTGATTTTCTTTAGGCTTGAAATGGATAATATGGAAATGTATTTGTGGTACTCACGGATCACTTCGCCTTGATGGAATAACTCCACAATATAAGTGACCCAAATGATTGGTTGACGCGCTGGAGTTTGAGATTGCAACAATATAGCTTGAGTGTGGTCCACTGGCGTGGTACAGAATTTTTAAGTAGGTCTGTTCCCAAAGTTGCTTCAGTTCGAATTTGACCAGTGCTGTTCGACCCGGAAGAGATGGAAGACCGTTGGTAAATGGATTTTTCGACAGGTCTCCTCCGCTACTCTCTCTGGCGAATCAGCGAGGTTATTTATTCACATGTTCAACATTAACATGTTGAACCGCCACATGCCAAAAGGCGAGCCACTACAAAAAGTTTGGCAAATGATGCTGATAAATAATGCTTCATTGAGTACGTTACCTTAAAAAAGGCTTCAATGACCGCTCCCGTGTCAACAACCACCAATCCCGATCTTGAATTTTTCCGGAGTCTGCTTCCTGACGTAGCAAAAATGAACGACTTCCAAAAAAAGATGTCCATCTACTCTGGCCAGTCATATTACACGTCGGATTCATCCTCAACTCATCCACCAACACGAAGTAGTCCAACAGATTTCTTAGTGCTCGGCGAGTGTCACAGAATCTTGAGATGTTACTTCAGTGCAGATTTTTTTAATTCTCTACTCAAGATATCGATGTCCCTGAATATGTCTGTGGATACCTGGTCGGTGATAATGCCCACTGAGAAAAAACAAAGCGACTTTTCAACACTGCTTCCTGCTATGGCCAAGCACAACTTTTTGTTCTGTCGCACCGTGCAGATAAAGTTGAAGGCTCACAACTGTGGTTGTAGTGTCAAACAAGACTTGAAACTGTGAGCTACAAGGTGCCGCCATGCTCATATTGATAAGGTGCGAAGTTGGCTTGCCAGAGGCGATTCAAATTGTGACATTACTAAAAAAACGCCCACAATCTATCAGCGACAAGTTTCGAAAGTTCTGTAACGAGCCCAAAACATCTGGTTCACGGCCAAGTATCACTCGCAAGCAAATTTCGCGGAGCGTTACAACCGTACGATTGGTATTCCGTGAGCCAGGACACAGGTTACTCGTCAGCCTTCTTAAATTTCAGGAATGGGGTACCGTGTCGAGGCGATTTACAGTACAATCATTCTAGCACGTTGGCAACCAACGATCTAGTTCTCCGAATGAAAAACTGAGTGCCGTTTGCGCAGCTTGAACGCAACAGAGCACAAGGCGCTACAACAACCCAATAAAGCTCTTTTGCCTAGGGGTAGGTAACTGGTATATCTGGGATTTCTAGAACCATATAAACTGCTCAACAATGAAAGTGTTACAAAGCAAAAATTCACTCAATCTTGAACCGCTATAACTTTTGATTGGCACATATGATTTTGATTTTGTTTTAAGTACTGAATAGCCCAATCTTTTGGCCATCTTCCTTGTTAATATGAAATGCTTAGAGCTTTTCATGAATTCTCTACAGGGTGATGAACAGAGCAGTGCAAAATTGATGAAAGTTCAACATACCCCCGTTTTCGCAAAAAAGTCTTTTTGGGAGTATTAACACCAAATTTATGAAGAATGGTGTGTTCCCTCGAAACTGTTTTTGAATTTTCGGGATTCCAGTCGAAACAGCCAAAATGTGATTTTTTATTGTGAATACTGCACCGGGTGACCATTTGAAAACTATCCACCTGCAATAACTCCCGATTCCTAGTGAATATTTCTTCGAGCAAAAACAGGTCGATTTTCATATCAAAGGAGACATCTAAAACATAAATTGGCAAATTTCTATTTCAAGCCCCCTCGCCCCCACTTACCCCAACTTTGAAATTTCAAATAAGATGACCTACCTTGCGATACATCAAATTGAAGTGATTTAAATTTTCTTTCTTGTCATATACCCCCCCTACCCCCCTGACATGACATTAATTTGGCCTATTTGTGATTGTCCGAAATCTGAAAGGACACTATCGGGTTTGGGCGGATTTTGGGCCACGAGGGACCAGTTTTTTGCCGAATTTTGCCACTGCTTTCTCGATTGGTGGAAATCGATCATGTGATATGTATGAGTGTGTAATTTCTCATATTCATGCAAATATCTGTACTGATTGCTTGTCTTCTTGATGATTTATGTGAAGATAATTTTGATCGACCATTGGGCCCAGCCTGATTTCTATGATTTTAGTGAATCTTTCAACTATTTCTCCTGAACCATAAAACATAGGATTCTAATTCTTTCGCTGATGAATAGCTGACTTAAAACAGGACGAGATAGGATACTTTTTGTTTGTCACCGCCCAGCACCCAGCCGCCGATCCCGGCCGCCGCCTCTCAACGAAAAAAAAATAAGAAATCCGATTTCCGAATTTTTGCAGACTCATGCTTCCTCTAGCACTCTAGATCACCTAATCACAAACGATGTGACATTTACTTTCTACCGCCTTCTGTGTGAACAACTGAACAATTGTAGTTGAGGCATTTTATTCTTCAACCAAAAGATTTCAACTGACACAACAACTGAACAAAACTTTGTTCTTTCGCTTATGAGTAACTGACATAATGCGGTGCGTAAAGGCTTGAAGGCTATGTTGAGTTTCTTCGCTGCTCCCTCAAGCCATTCTCAAACGAAAAACTTCTCAACCAACCAATTCTCAACCTATCGACTCGATGCGTTCTCTAGTGTAGAATTTACATGAGCATTGTACTGAAGCAGTATTCGCGATTCAAATAATTTATCCCGCCACAAGTTCTTCCATTTTTAGCTAAGCTGCTTCAGCTTTCCCTCCGTCGAAGATCTAATGAGGATTTGTAACTCTAGAATCGGATCAGCTCTGCAAAATCAAAAAACTAATTTCCATTTTTATTCCGTTGTCAAACAATGCAAATTCCACTGCTCAATTTGAAGAGGATCTCCGATTTCAAAGTCCGCCACTGTATCCAAAACAAATTGAAGAAACAAGAGTCATTGACATGAGGTCCAAACCACCGTCAACATAATACTGTTACGAGCAGCGATTCTGGAGAACACGCAATCTTTCTAGACTCTTCCCATTAGGTCGCAGTGTACAAGTGCGGAGCTCTAATGCATTCCAGAACATGCGTGTAGGCTATGGATCGCGGAACTGAATGGAGACTTCAACAGCGAGTTGAGATACTCCCGTCCATTTTGGCGGAGGTGCCGGCTTAACCGCACGTTGGTAATGCCGTAAAATGTATAAGATTTTTCGGAAGTCGCCTAGAAATTGTATGCTGGGTCACTAAGGAATATTAAAAAATACTAAGGGAGACGAATTTGGAGCTGATGTTCAAAGGCTGGCTCTTCTAGCGTACCCAATGAGCCTTATGAATAAAGATTAAGCAATTGCTTTTTCTTGATTTCTTCTTTCAAGGAAATTCTCAAAAAAACTCGGAAACTTCATGTAATTCATCAACTTAGGTTTTACTGAGCATTTGAGTAACAGATTGAAATAATAATAATGGTTTAAAGTCTCCTGTCCAAATGTTTCTCCGTTTTTTGCTGCAAGAATTCAAGCAAAAGCAATTGCTCCATCTTTATTCATAAGGCCCAATGTACCCAGCGCACCACTTGACAGACATCATAAGAGATAACTTCGTCTATGAAATTCGAGACCAAGATCTGTGTGAGATGATGATGATCAAAAACCCAGTCGATCAGCGACGCACTGACTCAGGCGATCTTCATTGAGGGAGTCAAAAAGGTTTGCAGTTGTCAAGTCAAGGCGGTGGGCGTTGAGGAGTCTGGAGGTACTGCCGAGAAATCGATCGAGGAAATGTATGAGGAAATCCTTAACTCATTATTGTCTCGGAACAATTCCCAAGACTAGCCAAAACCTGGAGAAAGGTCGCGTTGCTTCGGATGTGAAAAATTAGGACATCTTCGTCGAGACTGCAGGAAATGGTCGAGTTTAGCAGACCATTCCATGGTGGAAGGGGAAGCCGCTGATCGAGGAGGTCATCAATCAAAAGAAAGCAATCGCACAAGAGGAAGACCGCGTTGCTTCAACTGTGGAAAGGATGACCACCTGCAGCGTGACTGCTGGCAACAGTACCGTTCAGCAGACTGTTCCATGCTAGAACGGGGAGGTGCTGATCGATGAAGTCAACATCGTCCTGGAAAGAGTCATGGCAATGGCAACACGGATGATCTTTCTCGAAGACCACGCAACAAGGACTACAGGTACGGCAAGAGTGTGAACCAGCAGATTGGCAGCAGCGCGAGGACCCAGCCATCGGTTCACTTGCTGGAAGAAAGTAACTTGGCCAGGACAGAGTAACAGTGGAATTCGAGAATGAGCTGCTGAAGAGAGTCTGGAAGAGTCCTGATGAGAAGAAGGAGAGGGTCCAGTTGGTGCTTCCCAAGAAGAGAGTGAAAGAAGTGCCGAAGGAGATGCACGATGGCGTCACTGGAGGGCACCTTGGGGGTGAACAAGACGTTGGCCAAGGTGCGCGAGCGGTTCTACTGGGTGAACTGCCGGAACGACGTGGAAACATTGTGTCACCAGTGCGAGATTTGTGCGGCCAGCAAAGGACCAAGAACTCGCAGCCGAGGGGAGCTGAAGACTCACAATGTAGGAGCGTCTTTTGAACGCATCGCGATCGATGTGGCTGGCCCGTTCCCGACAACGGAAGATGGCAACAAATACATCCTGGTTGTCATGGACTACTTTAGCAAGTGGCCGGAAGCGTACGCTCTACCCAACCGATAGTTTCTACAGTGGCGAAGGTGCTGGTGGATGATTTGATTAGCCGTTTCGGAGTACCTCTGGAATCACACTCAGACCAGGAACGAAACTTTGAATCCAACACGTGTTCCAAGGTGTCTGTACTCTACTTGGGATACAGAAGACTAGGACGACACCCCTCCACCCACGGTCCGACGAAATGATTAAACGGTTCAACAGGACGATAAAATAGCACCTGTCGAAGGTCGTTGACGAGCATCAGCGAAACTGGGGTCGTGATCTGCTAATATTTTTAATGGCGTATCACGCTGCCATTCACGACACCACGGGAGAAACACCCACACGTGTCCATTTTGGCCCAGAGCTTCGCCTCCCCTGCGATTTACAATTTGGCACGCCAGAGAATGATCCTGAAGACATCCTTGAATACGTCGACGACCTGAGGCAAAGAATGTGCGACATCCACGAGTTGGTTCAGAAACAGATCTGAGTCGCCACCGATAGAATGAAGACGCGCTACGACTTGGAGGCTAACTCCACGGAATTTCAAGCAGGAGACCTGGTCTGGTTGTACCTCGGGTTGTACAATCCTCAGCGCCAAAAAGGAAGGTCTCCGAAGTTTCATCCGTCGAGGGAAGGACCGTACACGGTGGTCAAGAGGAATGATGACGTCGTGTATAGAATCCAGCGAGCCCCGAGAGCCAAGAACAAAGTTGCCCACCTTGATCGCCTTGCACGTTACTCGGAAAGTAACTGTGAGGCTATTCGGGACGAACAGGCTTAAAAGGGGGGCAATGTTACGAGCAGCGATACTAGAGAACACGAGATCTTTCTCTTTCCATTAGGTCGCAGTGTGAGAGTTTGGAGCTCTAGTGCATTCCAGAACATGCTTATAGGCTTTGGCCCATGAAACTGAATGAAAACTTCAACAGTGAGTTCAGATACATGTGTTCATTTTGGCGGAGGTGCCGTTCACCGCACGTTGGTAATGCTCGCGAAATGTGTAGAATTTTTCGGGAGTCGCCTAGAAATCGCATGCCGGGTCACTGTGGAATTTGCTGGAGAACCTATGAAACATTCGAGATCAATAGCCGCAGATATATAAAGCACCGATAATCAGCCTATGGAGTAGTATTGAACTGGAAGTGATCGAGAACGATGGAAGCGAGAGTACCAGCGATATTCCCAAGCGCAATAATTATCGCTAAAGTATATTTATTGTAGTACGCAGAAAGAAACAGTGTATGTTTTGAAGCGAACGTCTACGTTCAGTACGAACCCGTACGTAACAATACCTACGTCTCAATCCGACAGCCCAATTTAAGCTCCTTGAAGGCGCGCGGCGGTACTTGGGTGACCACTCCTGAAACAGGCTATCCAACCAAAATATCTAGAGATCTGCCCAATCGAGACAAGGCAGAAGGTTAGAATGAGTCACGTCCGCCCAGGAAGACTGACGGAACGTGCTGGATTTGTGAAAGAGTGGGACATAACGCGGGATCTTGCATCTTGTCGACAGAGCTAAGTCAACACCAAAACAGAGTCTCATTTCTGACTTTTCCTTGGAAGTTTCTCACGAATACTTGACAAGGGGATTCAACAAAAAGGCCTGAAATGAGTCGAAGTCAGTATTAAGCTAAGAGGTTGATTTTCTTTTTCACAAACTTTGACGAAGAAACCAAATTGATTTTGGTTGATTTGGATCCGGACGGACAACCGACCGTATGTGAAACTTCACGGAGTTGGAACGAGGCTATCAGGCTCTGTCACTCTTGAATTATCTTCCTCAACTTACTGTCCTGGGTTTTTTACGGTCGATTCGGAACAATCTGTGTAGTGCTAAGGAAAAAGAGTGCTTTGGAGCTGTGTGGATTGTGTAGAAGTTTTGTGCTCGCGTCAGGGAAGTCAATCCAACGTAGTCACGGACCCTTTCGTTTCAAAATGGCCACACAAACTCAACGATTCTAGCCTTCGCCTCCAGCTGTACCAAGCCTATCTGAATCTGGATTCCATGTGGGGAGTTAGTGGAACATAGTTTCACCTCACGTAGGCCTTATTATTCGGCCCATTGTACCCCTCTTTCGAACCAGACGGACTTACCGGGCTGCAATGTGGTGCCTGGATGTTTGATATGGTCGGTCCATCCAAGCACTGGGGCCGACAAGCGCACGGTTGGCCTAGACTCCGTCTGCCACCCCTAAACCGCAGGTGCGGATGTCCGATACATTCACGCTCCCTGCGCCGGTACGTTTCCGACTTCATCAGCCTCTCGACCACGCTGCCGGTTTTCCTCTACACATCGCCGTGCCGTCGGCTGGAAGCATATATACTCGGGGGGTTTGCCTAAGACCACCCGAGGAGGAGTTTCAGACCGGCTTCAAATCAGATTAAAAACGCCTTGTCTCCCATCCAACCCTTGGTAGCGGCCAGCTTCGCTACAGTCAAGTTATCACCCGACTGGAGCGGCCTACTACACGCTTCGTCCTTCTCGTACCAAGCCCATTTCACTGAACTGAATGAAACGCCATTATTTTTCTCCTCGCTCATGTAACCAAGAACGCAAGGCAAGTTGAATGACGGTCCATCGTTGATGATCATTGAGCTTTATAATGTGTCTAGGGACTCAAGGGTATCGGATAGAATCTGGATTTAGGATTTATTTGGTCGAGGGTTAATGAAACATTGTTCCACCTGGCACGTAGGCCCCGCTATTGGGCCCACTGTATTCTTTCCCAGACCAGCCATACTCACTGAGTCACAATGTGGTGCCTGGATGTTTGCTGGCAAGTCCATCCAAGCACTGGGACCAAGACGCGCACGGTTGACCTGATTTCTGTCTTCAACCTCCGGCGTAGGTGAGGATGTCCGACATTCCGTCGATTTTCCTCTACACATTGCTGTACTGCCAGTTGCAAGCGTGATGTACTCGGAGGGTTTGCCCATGACCACCATAGTCGTCTTCGTCATACATCAAGTGGGCGCTATTTTTGCTGCCTAGTGTAATATAGTGTTATCCTCCGTGTTATCCAGAAATGTCACTTTTCGATTGTGAAGCACATTATAGAATAGAGGGCAGAAACTTCTATGGTGCATCAAAGCCGGTAAGGAGAAAAACATCAATTCATTATTCGAATAATAATTATCTCGAAATTATTCTTTCATTCATTTGGTTTCTCATCGCAAGAGTTTCTAGGTATTGAAAAAAAAAGAGACGAGTTCAATACATGGTATTATTCCACTTGCCTCCGCCATCTTGAATCTTGACAGTTCTCTCATCTTGAGGTTTGGATTTTGTTGTCTATTTATTTAGCTAACCAGTGATACCAAGTTTGTTGCAATCGGATAAAAAACAAATATTTGACGAGAAAAATAAAACAGTTCTTTTTTTTTCACTTACCCGAACGTCCGACATACATCATGTTGAAAAAAAAATTTTTTCGCTATGATGTCCGCATTACCACTTCATCAAATTTTGTCCAGTGTAAGATGATGATATTACTAGTGTGTATACAAAAAATCATGGAGTGGTAATGCGGACATCATGCCAAGCCCAAAATCCGCCCAAACCCGATAGTGTTCTTTGGAACCCTTCGTCGTGTCCGTTTTTGTTTTCGTTGCGCCCGCGTTGAAACCCGCGGTTCAAAACCCTTCGATTCGCTTTTGCTCAGAGACAAGACGACCCGGAGGGAGAGAAGAAGGAGGTTAATGAAACACGCTCATTGCACTGAAATTTACATTTACTCAAACAAAATAAGTGCAAAAATAGTCCTTTTATGGTTCTTTTCTCAAAACACCTGACACCGGACTGACAGAGTGCAAAATGACACAAAACGAGCAACATTAATAAAAACAATTAAAACACAACAAAATATTATGTCAAACTGTCAGTCAAAGAAAAAGGGAGAGTGACGAATTCGGAAAAGGCAACCCTCTGGAAGAATTCGCCGAACAAACCAGTGAGTTAGGCCCAAGAAAGAAGACTCGCAAATATTAGACAAAATGTCTCACTGATAATTTCAGGTATTCAATGTACGTAAAATTAGTAAAACAAAATCACGGAAACATCAGTAGATAAATGCAAAAACATCGGAGATAAAATGTATAAAAAAATCAATAAGGAATAAAATCCACAAGGTGTATAATAAAATCAGCAATAATAAATATCAATGGGGATCGTGGAAAATACATAGGTACATCAAATAGCTGACAAAGTTAGCAGTGAGCATCGCAATGACATGAAAAATTATCGAGTCACAAAAACAGACGGAGGACAATTGACATCAAATTTACATGAAAATCAAATCATGACACAGACCAAAATACGGCGTACAAAAACAGTACAGTCAAGTAAGTAGGTACGTAACAAACAAATTTTACACAAAACATGATTGACATGATTTTACATGATTATCATCATAAAAGGTACAGACAAGGTAAAATATTCTAGCCCGACACGGCTTCAAGACAAAGACTTTTAGAGCTTGTTTGTGTTATAAATAGCCACCAGCAAATAATACGTGCGTTTAAAAATTTATTAGACAAAAATGTAAACTACCCCAAGAAATGATAATTTAGGTACATTCAAAATCCATTGCAATGTTCAAAAACGAGACGAAATTAAGACAGACATAAAAAATAAATAACAGTACGTACCATGGATATACACAAACAAAAACACAACTCTTCCGGCCAGCAGGAGCCGAGAGAGTCCCTGCACTACTTTCGTGAAGTGTTTAGCTCTCCGGCAACCGACACCCTCTTGTCCCCGCTGTCCACCAGCGGTCGACAGAAAAACACGGACCCCAAAGTCGTAAAATCACACATTCCAAGAATTTGAACATATACAAATTTCAAAGCTATCGACGGCGCGCTTATAGCTAAAATACATGCCTAAAATATGACAATCGAAATAGGGCGAACCCCCACATTCTGAAAAAAATATTTTCAAAAATAATAACCCCACCTTTTTTCGCCCTAAAAATTCTCTGACTGTCTTATTTTTAATTCTGGACCTCTCAATTGTTTTTAATTCAGTCAGTGTCATCATAGAAAACATCGAATAAAAGAATTTTCGGTGGAAAAACTGCTACCCAAATTGATCCTTTTGCTCTCCCCCACCTCAGCTTCAAAATTTTACGAAACACTACCTACTTTGTGATACATCAAATTGAAAGGAATTGAATTCTCCTTCCAAAAACAATTTTTTTGAAATTTTCAACCCCTCTCCAAATAAATTAGACATTTGGGGTGTTTTGTGAGGAAAATGGGGGTTTTAAAAAGTTTGAAAAAATTTTGTTCATGGAGAGAATTTAATTTCCTTCAATTTGATGTATCACAAAGTAGGTATTGCCATTTTAGATTTTTGAGATGAGGTGGGGGGAGCGAAAGGGTGAAATTTGGGTGGCATTTTTTCCACAGAAAATTATCTCTCCCGATGCTATGCAGGATGACGTTGACTGCATTGCAAAGAATTGAGAGCTCAAGAATATCAAATTGGACACTCAGAGAATTTCAGGAAGAAGGGGGGTGGGGTTAAAAATTCTATCAATATTTTTTCGGAAAGAGATAGACAGATAAACAAACAGATAGACAGATCTTATTGACAGAATCCCATTTAGGGGACCAACATTTCAAGAAATGATGCCAAACATGCCTATGTTTTGAAATTTGAGGTAAAGGCAAAAAATTCCAAAATGGCGGAAATGTTGTTAATCCAATTCCAATGACGTAGTCCCATGTTGACTAAAGAGAGTAGAAATTAACCTTTTTTCAATGCTAAAAACTCGAATTTTAGGAGTAGTACCAAAAAGTACACTGCCAATTGGGCTTTTCTTCACCCCTACACTAGACAATAGGAACGTTTTGCAAGTCAAATTGCTCAGAATTGTTCAGTGAACAAGCCTACCAAGTGGCGTCATCTTGATATGAAAAGTTCTAATGTTTTTGCGTTGCTACAGGAATAATATACAGTATTCACAATAAAAAATCACATTTTGGCTGTTTTGACTGGAATCCCGAAAATTCAAAAACCGTTTCGAGGGAACACATCATTCTTCATAAATTTGGTGATGATACTCCCGAAAAAAATTTTTAACGAAAACGGGGGTATGTTGAACTTTCATCAATTTTGCACTGGTCTGTTCATCACCCTGTAGAAATTTTATGAGGGGCTCTATGGATTCTATATTGACAAGAAAGATTGCCAAAAGATTGGGCTCTTCAGTACTTGAAACAGAATCAGAATCGTTTGTGCCAATCAAAAGTTACAGCGGTTCAAAATTGGGTGAATTTTTGCTTTGTAACACTTTCATTGTTGAGCACTTTATTTTCATTCTCTCATGTTTATTTATCTAGATAAGTCACTTTTTGAAATGATCTGCGCTCTTACGTGGAGGGATGCGTCCGGCCACACCCTGTTTTCCTGATAATTCAGTCAAATATTTATCAGAAGAAAGCTGATCCTCTCAAGATTGCAGGATCAATTTAAGAATTGAGAAAACTGAATGAGCATCGTGAGCGGAACAAAAAATAATTTTGTAAATTTTAAGGGTTGCTCAGGGCAGGGAAACTGGGAAATGGGCCAGGCGGTGTTTCTACTTTCTAGTTCCAAAAACTCACGAGGACTGTGTAAGCCGGAAGAACAACAGAGATAAATATTTAATACCGTTAAGGTCTAAGAGTGGGTACGTAATAATAAATTACCTACTTCACCTCACCCTACGATGACCTAGATTTTGCTAAAACCAAGCAATTGTCGGTGGTTTGCGTTGCCAACTCCTTTATCGCCATTAGGATTCAACGTAGGTATAATAATTTATATTTTTAGACTGAAAACCAAAAGGGTCCCCCAGCATTAAACTTTATCGGTTTGCCGTATAAGAAATTGCCTTTAATTAAATTCGCATATTCATGCTCCATATTGATTCCATCTTTATTAGTTAGTGCTTCGCCGTAAATCTCAGCAGCAGTCAATTTTTTTTACGTTCACGTAAGTGGTAAGTAAGCAAAGTGTATGCGGCTTTTGATCGATACACGAACTTTTCTCGTAATTACAGCCTTGTACAGCCAGTCGTTAAATTGTTACCGACCCAAGAACAAAGCGCAGGCAAATATCAATTTGTTGATTAGTCTTATTGTCGACGCTCTAGCACTTTGCATGTTTTCTAATTTTCCAGGGCCGTTTTTACATATACAATGAAGCGGAAAGCTCGCGTATATAGCAAGATGTCCTGAGAAATAAGAGGTGTGCGATAATTGCGCGATTACGAACCACACGCGGAAAGTTTGCAACACAACAAAAGTTTCGTTGCGAAGCCATTTAAACTCTCATAGATCACGACGCTCATTTCCTTCCTTCAGCGGAATAATAATATTCTTTTAATAATTCTAAACATTCGTGTGCGCGCTTTCTCGCGTCCATGGAGAGCTTAAAGCAATAGTCGTCCACGCAGCACCAGCGGTAGCAGCACAGCAGCAGCGGTCCCTTATCTTTATTATAATGTGCCAACTGAAAAGTGGTTGCTCCACCACACCGAAAATGGTAATTCCAGCCAGGAGATATGCGGAACATTACGGACGTATGTATTCATTGCGTTCACTCGAACTCGCATTGTTAGACGGGCGAGAAGTTGAAAGGAAAATACGTTTTGCAGCGACGGCATGTACGAAATGCCATCTCGCACCCCTCAAATTCAAAGACTTTTGTGTGCCATTGCATGCACAGCTACTTATTTATATTATAAAGAACTGGGGCCTTGGAAATATCGCACACAGAAAAGTTCGAGCAAGTCGAGGAAGGCAAAGCGTTTCGAGTTTTTTTTAATGCGCCATGCTTAAACGGCATTAAATTCGGCTTTATCTGGTTTTTCAGCGGCACGTTAAATGGAACTGAAACCAATTAAAGAAGCTCGCGCGAGTCGGGGAAAGGCCGGGCTATCAGCAGTCAGCGTTTTTGCGATTTTAGTAAACTGGCCTAGTGCATTGCCTGCTTTATGATGCATTAAATTGGGCGAATACAACTTTGTTCATTGCAGTGCAGAAACTGACTGGCGCCACTAACCGGCTCGGCTGTAGGAATAATGAAATGACCTCTCTGTTGCTCTCAGCGTTGCATAACAACAACATTTCATCTTCCAAAGACCTGAGCTCAAGTTGAATAGCTATCGAAGGTGAACCGACCTTCGTGGCGTGGTTTGTAATGTGCGCCAAATCTTAGTTTTTCATAGATTGTTGTAACTAGTGATGGGCAAAACTGTTATTTTTACGTAACAGATACAACCTGTTACTGTTATTTTCAAATAACAGTTGAAAATAACAGATACTGTTAATCTGTTATTTTACAAATTAACCAGGGGCCCGTTTCTTAAAACTACAAATGACACATTACAAGTGTGTGTCTAGTCTTGGTAACCCATTGTTGCAACAATCGGTCGTCAAGGTTATACATTTGTGATTTGTCGTTTGTAGTTTTATGAAACGGGCCCCAGGATTCTCAATATCACAAGGCAAAAGTAACAGAGCTAACTAACAACTAACGCCGGGCGTCGACGATCAGGGTTAAACTGTTATTAGTGTTATTTTGAATCTGTTTAGTCAGTCTATGGTTCAGTCGTTCACCGTTGATCGCACCGAGCGTCGAAGAACCGGGGAAACTGTCATTCTGTATCTGTTATATTTCAACCGAGATAACAGGTTGTTATTGTTATTTTCAAATAACAGTCGAAAAATAACAGATAGTTAAATAACAACCCATCGCTAGTTGTAACACGGAGGAAGTCACATACCTCATCGACGCAGAAATAGCTCTGGATCGTGCGATGGACGAAAGAAGACAACAAGACGTTCGTCCTTGCGAAAGGGAGGTGGAACAATCGGGGGCTTTGCGAACAATGCCCGGGCACACGCAAACCACAACGATAGAGCAACTGTGGACAGTCAATGTCACTGTTGATCAATTTAAAGAGAAACATAACGGAATGGGTATCACGTGTGAAGAGCAGTACCTAATTGCATGTTGAAATGTTGCAAGAGATGCTGCTGTAGGGTGCCTCGCTCAGCGTTATGCGCCCTTTAACATTACTGAGGTCATCTTCAAGAAACTCTGAACCTTCTTGGGCTATACTAAACACATCAATAGATGAAGTGATCCACCTCAAAATTTCGTCTCACTTTGAGTGGGTGCATCTCGGAGAAGAAAGAACCGATTTTGAAAAACTAAATCATATCTGAAAGGGCATTTATTTGACTACAGGGCGCTATGTCAGGCCGGGTGATTATTGACTGGATACTGTATATACAGGCTGACAACGGAAGGTGTGTCAAAGTGGTCACTTCCCTGGTCGAAAAGTCCCCTGGGGTATATGCCCAAAGGGGAGATCCCCAGGGACAGAAATGGGCCACACCAATGGGATATACCCCGGGGAATATCCCCCTGGGTATATACCCCGGGGCATCTACCTCAAAGGATACATAGACCAAGAGCTAGCAACGTTTTATTTACCTCATAAGCAAAATGCGGTTTGACTTCTGGGGCATGAAGAGATCATGATGGGCTTCCATAAAATCTTTGTCTTATGAAAAACACCCCTTGCTTTCTCACAAGACAAGCAAAGAAATGTGCCATTTGACAGCAGTATTCAACAGCGGATTTTCTGGAGTTCTCAATCAATATAAATATCAATTTTATCAGGAATGGATAGGTTGAACTATCTTTCAACTAAATTGAATGAAAACGGACACCGAAATGTATTAGAAACTACCAAAAACCAGATTTCCAAGCGGACGGAAGTTGGCACCGGTTTTTCTAGTAGGCGTGATTCGAGAATCGGCCATCAAATGCGATCCAAACAGCTCGGCCTAGCCTACTAGCTTGAACATGTCATTTGAGAAAGTCTAGTTTTTGGTAGTTTCTAATACATTACGAGATTCGGTCCTATTCACTGCCTAGGATGCATGGTAACATCCTGTACACATTTGGGAGTATGAGGGATTGAAAAAAAATCCACTTACTCAAGTTACATTTTTTGGAACATTCGTATCAAGTATCAAAACTCACTTTCCTGGACGTGAAGTAGAAATAAGTTAGAAATCTGTAAAAATCAATGGCAACAATAAAAATCAGAAGGAAACAGTGGACAAGTACTCAAGCTGATAATATTGTGTTTCGGGGGGATCTGAACTACGATCTGCTCGCAGTCGGGAGTGGTCATGGTGTTCAGCTCGGTCAGTTTTTGCACAGGTATGATTTTACCCAGGTAATTTGGGGCCCTACGCGGGTGACGGTGACGTCGCAGCCATTGCTCGACGTTAATAAAAATAATAATAATGTTTTTCTCTTTATCGCTTTTTTCTCGCCATAGGAGTTTGCCTGTTTATTTACCAAGTTTACATATTCAGAAAAGTGCAAATTTCGGAAAACACAGCACCCAGACTTTTCACCGGGAATCAAACCCGGGACTTCCGCGTCGCAGGCAGTCACTCGACCGCCTGCGCCACGGGGCCGACGTTATTGCGACTTCCAACCCAGACGTAATCTTGGAGCCCGAAGTCATCAGTATGGAGGCCATTTCAGATCACCACTTGGTCGCCTGTAAAGTTGGACTACTGAGGGAAAGGGCTACTCCTAGGTTTCATAATCACCGCGACTTTAGGCATTTTAATCGGGACGCGTTTTATAGAGACTTATCTTGCTTTGTCTGGGATGACTTGATGTCCCAGTCGGATGTGGATGACAATGATGACATGGTCGAGTTTTTCACCCGGGGCGTTCTTGAGGTTTTCGACAAACATGCGCCAACTAGAACTGTACGCATAACTAAACGAAAGGCACCGTGGTTGACTGACAATTTGAGGCTCCTCGTCAAGCTCAAGAAGCGGGCATATCTCTTGTACAGAAATAAAAAGAGTGACATCACTTGGGCGGAATTCAAAAGCTTAAGAAATCACGTGTGCTGTGCTGTGAAAACTAAAAAATGAGCGTATCTGCGATCACAATTCCGAACAGATTCTCGAACTTTCTGGTGCACTCTCAAGTCTTTAAACGTTGTCTCTGGCGCGAAAGGTGGACAGCTTCCAGACTGTCTGGATCTTGAGGGTATCAATGATTTCTTCGTAGGATGAGGTGAAGTAGGAAATTTATTATTACGTACCCACCCTTAGACCTTAACGGTATTAAATATTTATCTCTGTTGTTCTTCCGGCTAACACTACACAGTCCTCGTGAGTTTTTGGAACTAGAAAGTAGAAACACCGCCTGGCCCATTTCCCAGTTTCCCTGCCCTGAGCAACCCTCAAAATTTACATTATTATTTTTTGTTCCGCTCACGATGCTCATTCAGTTTTATCAATTCTTAAATTGATCCTGCAATCTTGAGAGGATCAAATTTATTCTGATAAATATTTGACTGAATTATCAGGAATACAGGGTGTGGTCGACGCATCCCTCTACGTAAGAGCGCAGATCATTTTGAAAAGTGACTTATCTAGATGAAGATAGCCCAGTTACCAACCCCTAGACAAAAGAGCTTTATTGGGTCGTTGTAGCGCCTTGTGCTCTGTTGCGTTCAAGCTGTGCAAACAACGGCACTCGGTTTTTTATTCGGAGAGCTAGGTCGTTGGTTGCCAACGTGCTAGAATGATTGTACTGAACATCGCCTCGGCACGGTACCTCATTCCTGAAATTTAAGAAGGCTGACGAGTAACCTGTGTCCTCGCTCACGGAATACCAATCGTACGGTTGTAACACTCCGCGAGATTTGCTTGCGAGTGATACTTGGCCGTGAACCAGATGTTTTGGGCTCGTTACAGAACTTTCGAAACTTGTCGCTGATAAATTGTGGGCGTTTTTTTAGTAATGTCGCAATTTGAATCGCCTCTGGCAAGCCAACTTCGCAACTTATCAATATGAGCATGGCGGCACCTTGTAGGTCACAGCTTCAAGTCTTGTTTGACACTACAACCACAGTTGTGAGCCATCAACTTTGTCTGCACGGTGCGACAGAACAAAAAGTTGTGCTTGGTCATAGCAGGAAACAGTGTTAAAAAGTCGCTTTGTTTTCTCTCAGTGGACATTAGCACAGACCAGGTATCCACAGACATATTCTGGGACATCGATATCTTGAGTAGAGAATAAGAAAAATCTGCACTGAAGTAACGTCTCAAGATTCTGTGACACCCGCCGAGCACTAAGAAATCTGTTGGACTACTTCGTGTTGGTGGATGAGTTGTAGTGGGAGCGGTACGCAAAAGCATACCGCATTTTGGAGTGCAGTAACGAGATTTTGCATGGGCGCACTTTATACCAAGACAAGCGATTTGACCCGCAGCACTCCATATTTTGTCCCTTAGGGGGCCAATGGGGGCCCTCCAAATTTTCAAGATACAAGAACTTTCACAAAATGATCATTGAGTATCGTCATGTATGTCATAAGTGAAGCTTACGGGTCTATTGAAAATGTTTTCATCAAATGTCGTCGTGTCCAATTCATTCTTCACATCTGAAAAAAAAATTCTTTCGCAGAGGTCAAAAAAACTGTTTTTATTTTTTCTGCTGTGCAAGGAAACAATAAATTCATATGTTTTGTTGCGTTCCCAACTAAATCGCGTTCCGTGAGCCCAAATATGAAGACAATTTTTTCGCAATATCATTTTCTCAAGAAGAGGTGACCTCTTCAGTACACTTTTTTCAATAGCATTTTTTTCAATGTTCCTAGTAGATAAGACTGTCAATTTTTGCAGATATGAGAAGCTTGAACTCTTTTCTTAGTAATTTCCATGCAACGTGGCTTCAAAACACACAAGAGAGCCCTAAAACTTTTTTTTTCTGCTGGGCCGTCAAATTTTTGGCATGTTGATTTTGTAGTAGGGGAGACGCGCAAATAAATAAGATCTAGTCTAGGCGAATAAAATCTACCGGAAAATATACCTACTTACACCTAACGACTCTGCGTTTTGTTGTACTGCAATAAAACACGGCATGGAAGAATATTTTCTGTTGAAACCAAATCGCCTGCGCCTGCAGCCTGGATTGAATACTGGTCCGCGTCTCTCCTACTATAAAATCAAAATATCGTAAGTTGGACGGCCCAGCAGAAAAAAAATAATTTTGGGCTCCCTTGGGCGTTTTAGAGTCCTGTTGGTTCGCAACTACCAGGAAAAGAGTTCGAGGTCTCCATTCCTGCAAAAATTACGAGTGATATCCAGTGGGGACATAGAAAGAAATGCTCTTGGAAAAGAGGTACTGAAGAGGTCACCGCTTCTTTGGAAAATACCATTACAAGAAAAATTTCTTTATAATTAGTTTTAGGGAATGCGATTTAGTTGGGAACGCAACAGAACATATGAATTTATCGTCTCCTTGCATAGAAGAAAAAATAAAAACAGTTTTTTTGACCTCTGCCAAAGAAATTTTTTTTCAAGTGTGAAGAATGAATCGGACACAACGACAATTGATGAAAATATTTTCAATAGACCCGTAAGCTTCACTTCTGACATACATGACGATACTCAATGATCGTCATGTGGAAGTTCTTGCATCTTGAAAATTTGGAGGGCCCCCATTGGCCCCCTAAGGGACAAAATATTGAGTGCTGCGGGTCAAATCGCTTGTCTTGGTATAAAGTATGCCCATACCAAATCTCGTTACTGCACTCCAAAATGCAGTATCGATGTGTTTTTAGGTGTGTACCGCTTGCACTATTGAGGATGAATCCGACGTGTAATATGACTGGCCAGAGTAGATGGACACAGCAGGGCTTTGCGATGTAAACGGATTTGAGCCCTCACACAAAACTAAGTCGATAACATCAAGTTTACGTTTTTTAATAGCCTTTTTTGGAAATCGTTCATTTTTGTTACGTCAAGAAGCAGACTCCGAAAAAAGTCAAGATCGGAATTGATAGTTGTTGAGACCGGAGCGGTCATTGGAGCCTTTTTTGAGGTAACGTAGTTAATGAAGCATTTGTCAGCATCATTTACCAAACTTTTTGTAGTGACTCGCCTTTTGGCATGTGGCGGTTCAACATGTTCAACTTGTTGACCATATTCAATATGTTGAGCCTGGTCGCCTTTTTCAAGTAAATCCTCCGTATGATTTGAATCTGCATTTGATCCAGCACTATTGTTGCCTCGATCGTTACTGTTGTCATTCAAGAACTCTGACGTAGTTTCTTCAACAGATGCTAAATTTCCTGCCCGAGGTTTTGACTTCATGAAAGGTAAAATATATTGCATAGCGTCTATAGAAAATAGTATTTTTTCTTTGAGGCACCACTTCCGGAAGCTGGTTTCTTCATGCTCCGGGAGCTGTGGATAAATATTTTCACTTCTCCTTGCCTTGCGGTACTATAAGGAAAAACTATAAGCCTTCCAGGCTCTTCAGAGGTACTCTCTCTAGTGTGCTTTTTTCTAGCCAAGTTATTAATACGGGAGTGCTTCTCCACCACCCGAACAGATTAGCTGTTGAATGCCTGATCGTCTGGCATATTTTTTAAATTGGTGGGTACTAGAAATAACTTCACTACCCTGTCACCCTGCTCGTATGGCTCAACTAGTGGCACGATATATCGGTTTTCAACAAGCAGGAATATTGCCGGCAATGAACAGTTGCAGCAACGGGCAATAATTTCTTGAAAGCGATATCGTACTGCTTCAGTTTGACTCTCCATTCGATTTCATTCGTTCAGCAATGATATTACCTGTTGCTTATTGCTACTTTCTGGTTGCTGATTGCTCCAATGGGAGACCCGCCTAACCGCTCTAGAGAGAAAATATGCTGTGTCGGAGATCTAGCCCATCGCACTTCTGTTCGCGGTAGAGAAATTTCAGCCTTACAGGTGCCTTTCACTGTCGTGACAGATCATAGTGCTTTGTTTTAGCTGGGTAGCCTCAATAATGACCCCTGCGGTAGGTTTGGTCGCGAAGCTATGAAGTTGCAGCAGCACGATATCATATCATGTCCAGAGTGCCGCTCGCCATCGTGCTTACGATTGAGGGATCCGGGATCATACCGGAGACCACTGGTGCCAGAGCTTGCGGCAAGTGGTGCTGCGATATCTTGATAGGTATAGAGACTGAAAGCTGAAGGATGTTCAGCTGTACCGACATATTCCCAAAACGACCGGGGAAAAAAACAACTTCATAGCGGAAAGCTGTCCTCCGAGAATACCACGACAATCCTACTGCGGCGCACCTGGAAATCTTCAAGCCCGATGCGTCAGGAGACTTCTGCGACAATCAATGAATTCTTGAAAAAAAAAACAGGTGTTTTGGTTTATGGAGCGCCCCATCAGGTTGTGACGTGCGATAACGCCACAGTTTTCACCTCAACGTCTTTCGAGGATCTTCTGAGCAGCTACAGCGCGAGGATATAGCACAACGCCCGATACCACTCTCAGGTTAACCGGGTCGAGCGTATGAAACGTGTCATTGGCGCGGCCATACGTTCGTATATTAGAAGAAATAACCACAGAGACTGGGACCGGGAGATCCAGAAAATCGCTTTCGCCCTGAGGCTGCCGTAGCAAACATGATTTGGATGAGCGGCAACGGGGTGCAAGCATGCAATAATTATTTCAAGCACTCCAAAAGTTGTGACGTCGCATGTGTCACGTTCGCGGCTTTGGAGCGCCTCCAAAATAGTGGAAATGCTGAAGCACATACCTACAGAACCACTGCAAGAGTACGAACGCTCCCGATCGTACCTCGCAAAAAGTGCAAAGCGCGATGCATCACGGAAATTTTCCGTCCAATAAAAGAACCCCCGCCGCGGATTTCCTCACGAGTTACCTCCCTCTAGGTACGTCAACAATGCAATTATCTGCGGGCGAGAGTGAGAGAAGAGGACTGTGTGCAGCAGGGAGAGATGTCCAGCAGCAGCAGCGGCAGCATTTCATCTCAGCAGGACGAAATCGGATTTAACAGCAATGCTAGCCCAGTAAATACAGTAGATTAGCTTGATTAGTTCTGGAGTTCGCCGCGAATGGCGCTTTATTCTCGCCACAGGCAGAAACACAATTTGAATGTCGACGCATCCGATGAGGGACAGACCCGCAACTTTCCAGAGAAACAACGACAGCACACAAAATAGGTTATTGTACTCGGCGTACGTATAGAACAACTGTAATAGCGGATACCGGAGAGGATCCCGGTCGTTGCAGCGCCATGCAACTATTAATTGCGTAATTAGCTGAACAATCACGTTAGTTTTTGAAACAATAATATGGATTTGAATGATTTGATGGGCGTTTGTTTTGAAGTGTTCAACAGAGTAGAGCCAAATTACGAACGAAAACAAACAAAACCGTAGCGCGGTGAAACCGGTGATGAAATTGAAAATTACGCGGAATCTTTTGAACTTTGATGCTCGTAGTGTTTGAAAATAATTAGCACAAGTTTCGTTCGAAAAACGATGCAAGTGCTTCTCTTGCTCATCCAACAAGCTTTCATTCAGCAAAAAGAAAATGATTTCGGCGAGTTTACGTAAACTTAATTAAGATAGATACGTATACTTTGAACTTTGTACATGTTTTATGACATAATAACTTAGTTTATAACATAATAGGTAGAAGAGTATGAGTTCTAGTTGATAGTTACAGAGAATACAGAGATAGGTATTTAACGAAGTTTAAAGCCTAACTAATTAGGTCAAAGATTTCTGGAATAGACATGATGGTGAATGTTTTTTGCTACCTACAGTTAGTAATAGTTCAGTCGACCGATACTTTAAAACGGGATTTACCTTGCGAAAGGTCGCGAAGAGTCAAAAATTTGCATTCTGGTGATGTTATGTGGTGAGAAAGTGAAGTGAAGAAAAGATGATCCTGGGAACGTTCTGATGTGTTTCGTGATCCGGTCACTCATAATTCAGTTAGGAAACACTTTGAGCCATTTATTTTTGCCAAAGATAGGTACGATCCATATCGATTGGAAACATTGAGAAAGTGATTCGACAACCGAAGCGCTGCAAAAACAGGTTAGTGATGGTGTTCTACTGAAAATACATTCTTACCTAATTCTAACACACTTCCTATGCCTTATGACGTTACAAAGAAAAATTCGTCTGTCTATGAACTTTCGTTCTTGACCCATGTGCATTCCACGAAATTCCAGTAATATTTCAGGCGAATTCCACCTGCAATAGCAGGCTTGTTTGTGATTTCCAGTATGTTGTTTAGGATGGATCTATAAACATACCTATTCACCAAGTGGCTTTCCAGATTCCAGCAAAATATTGCTCCTGTCAGTGGCGTAACTAGAAGTGTCCAATGCCCCCCCATTGGACTGAACCCCCCCCGGTCACGACTGAAAAATATGCAATAATGCGAGCAAAGCGAGCAAAAAAGCGCCGCATTAGAAATTTTTTCAGGAAAATCGATGGCTGAGGGGGGGGGTTTTGATCCCGAAACCCCCCCTCTAGTTACGCCACTGGCTCCTGTGCCTTCTGATCGATATTGATTCGCCAGTATCATGGTTTTAACATTGAATGATAAGACCACATGGTCAAAGATCTCACGATCTTCGATTTCTCGAGGAAGTAAGCAAGCAAAATAGTTTCAGTGCATTTTTGAGTTCATTTCGAGTTACACCATTTTCGAGGATCATCATACTGCTTTTCTTACAGCTTTCTGGACTTCCTCGGTAACCACTCATACGTGGCCTCTCTTGCCGTTTCTTCTGAAGCAAGAGGAGTTGAACAACCAGCGTCTGCTGAATCGCTCAAATCAAATAATTCACCAGAAAATGTCAATTTGACAATGGTAGTAATTATTATTTTCTAGAAAGCCAAAGCAACGCGACACTTCGGCACTCTTTATAGTCCCGCAAAAGTGGGAGTAGAATTGTTCTTCAGGGTTAGGTATTGCGGAATAAAACAGCACAATTAAACAACGCGTGCCTTGTGTGGAATAACATCTTTTCAGTTTTTATATTTTTGCTCTCATGTTTGCATTCCAATACACATTGTTCAATTGTGCTGTTTTATTTTGTTTATTTGATCGAATCCTCTCAGTGGCGTACCAACTGGGGGGCGGTCCGCACCGGGTACCAACAGTAAGGGGGTGTCAGTGTCGGATTATTCGCGGTGCAAAACGGGTCTACAAAACTGGGGGGCAAGGGCTTGGAGGGTACAAAACAAGCTGGCGAAGACCCGTCTTCCGAAAAAAATTCGTCTGTGGACTCTGCGGCGCTTTTTTCTCACCTGAGTCACTATTCGTCGTATTTTCCGCTTTGTCGAGAAATCATTTTTCTATGTCCAAGAATACCATGTCACCAATTGGGCGCGATTTTTTTATCCAAAAAATCTCAGACCGCAAAATTTCTTAATTCGGCACAAGGGGTGTCACTATGCCGTCTGCACCTCATTCTCTAGGTAGGTTTGAGGGAAAGGTGTGTCACAGGATAGTCCGCCCCGGGTGCCAAATATGCTAGGTACGCCACTGAATCCCCCCCCCCCCAAATATCAATAATTTGATGTGTATTTGATCCACATCAAAGGATGTCAGGAAGGATAACCTTTTTTTATAAGGTAGACAGTTTCGTAATAAACATTATTTTAATAATTTCCATTTGGGGGTAGAGACTCAAGGGTTGGGCATATCAATTTGAAAATGTCATTTTACACTCATATTGCCATTCAGATGAACAAGATATCCATAAAAAAACACTTTTCTAAAATGGCATGGTCACCTTCAACCCCTAGTTAGGGGCTGTTTTGAAAAAAAAATCTACACTATGCTGAAATGTGCACCGCTGTGTCAGATTGAAACAAAACAAAAATTTTTTATTCTACCTTCTTCTGTTCTCGAGATATAGTCTTGTAACTTTTCGTATAAATCACCCTTTACAAAAGTAACCAAAATAGGGCTGATATGGTAACTATGGGACTTGTCATGCAACGAATGGTTACTGAATCTATATTTGAGCCACACTGTGCTCCATAAACATGAAATGTATGGTCCCCCTATGACCCTAAGCAGGTACCAGGTGACCACAGGGGTAGCACCATTAGGTGTCCGTGAGGTAACGAATTTTCATGGGACAGTTTCTTACAGCAAATTATGCATTTGTGCCAAATTACAGCCAACTGCATGACCAATGACGGAAGCAGCATCAGAAAATTCAAATTTCACATGAAGCGACACATTTTTTTTTTAAATCAAAATACGGAGACAAGTCAAAAACCGTTTCGAGATTTTGATTAGTGCTCTCCAAAAATGGCACCAGAAAAAGTCTGGAGTTTTTTTAGCAAAAGTTACTCAGTGTTGAAAATGGACCACTCCGGCACTCTTTCCGTTGTCACCCTGTATATCAAGTACAATGTCATTGAACACCGGACACGCTGTGATACCTTGTAGCCAAAAGGACCCTCTTTCAGGCATCAGCAGGCTTTTAATAATCGGTAACGTATTTTGCGAGATATCTCCCCTCAAAATGAGGCGAAATTTTGGGGTGGACCACTTCATGTGTTGACCTGTTTATTTAATCAAGAAATTCTCGATTACCTTACTTGGGAAAAAAATCTGGACGATTTTGTTCTTGATACATCTCACTTCTATGGCTATGTCTTTCCCACGAATATATACAATCAGCGTCCCATATGCTTTCGGTGTGAAAGGTATTACCGAGGCACGCGTCAGCTTTCTGTAAAATGCTCCAACTTTTTAATGTGAATTGTGTGAAAACGTCTTTCGCTCAAAATTCCCCCAACATCCGAAACATAAATACCCTGACTGTGCGATTTACTTTACAGAATGCGTCACGCTGTGCGCAAGGAAAGACTCACTTACTTGGATTCTGAGTTGTACGGTATTCGGAACTTACGGTAGTGGTCGTAGGTAAAACAACAGGTGTCGTTTATTACTTACGCTACCATCGTCTTTCTTTTTGCGTATCATACAAGGTGATATTACATTACAGATGCTTGTAGTATTCAATATACCCGATGCTCGACTCCACCTCGAACTGATAAACTCAATACTTGCCGCGACCAGTGGAAAATGAAAATTCCTCCCAGTCGCGAAATTTAAATAAAAACGCGATATAATATTCCCGCCGTGGAAAGGATCTCTAATAATATCATCTAGACAGCGGTCACGGCCGCGCCGAATTGTTTCCTGGCGGAATTCTCCGTTCCCAATCCTGATTTATGGTCTCGCAGAGGATGCTGCGACGTCTTGGGTCTTAGGTAAAACAGGAATAGGTAGGAGAGAGCATCAGCAGCAGCAGAGTACATAGAAAAGGGGTGAGAGATGCGACGCGCACCTAGGCCGGGCCTCGCATTCCAAAAGGCTGTGCGGTGGTGCGATGGGGGAGGAGGCAGCCAGCCAGGGGCGGACTGGCCAAAATCGCTAGGCCGCAATCCCGGTCTAGATTTTTGGCGAAGGGCCCTCAAAACTTCGGTCGATTAGGGGCCCCCGCAGACCAAAAGTAATTGGGTTAAAAATACAAAAAAATACACGAAAACGAAATGGGCCCCGAGGCCCCCTTCCTGTTGTTTTTTCTTCAATAAAGGGCAGTTATATTATAGCGCAATAGATAGGTGTAGTTCAGCAGTAAGAATTTATAGTTTGTGACAATGAATTTGGTTACAGTAGGCAGTTGCGCTTTCAAGCTTCCTTGAGCTCCTCCTTGCGCTTCTAAGAGTTCCTCCTAGAAGATGCTTTAATTGTTTTTTATTTCCTACGACCACTTACGAAAACGTTACTTTCTGTACAGTATAGTCGGCGCGAAACTTGCCAATCGCAAACACTGTGCGCGAAAGTAAAAATATCGTCACTAGTGCCTTTTGCTTTCGCTATTCAATGTCAAACATAGTTCCATGGCAAACGATCTTCGATGGCAACGATCCAGCACTTGGGGGGCGTCCCTGGGCCACATACTTTCCTGGGCATGCCACTGATGCTTCTTTGCTCTCAGTAGATGGTCGTTGTTCAAAGTCGAGAACTTCCAGTAATCAATAATAATAGAAATAAAGCCAATCGCGTGAGAATGTTGGCTGAATCTGTGACATTGAAATCAAGAGGAATTGAAATAATTTAGTTATAGTGACTAGGTAAATCTGAACAAAATATCTAAAAATCCCTAGCAAAACTTTCAATGTCGAGCAGCGTTGCCGGTTGTTGTGAAATTTCAAAAAAAATTGGAGGAACTTCGTCTGGTTTTCGATAATTTTATTTATTTTGCATGAAAATGGAAAAGTGGCAATACAACATTCGAAAATATACATTAGAAAATAGGATATCAGTAAGTAGTATCGGTAAGTGACGCCTTCTGACATAAGAATTTTGATATTTCGATCGTTAATGAGCTCGTGCGCAATTTTTCACACTCATGCGAAAAGTATCACTTTCGATGCTTGTTATGTAATATACTATTTTTTATAAGGCCACACGTCGCGAGCCCGCCAGCACGCGTCACATAAAACGCTAATTTAACGTCCCAAGAATTCATGAATACACTTCATCCTGCACCTCCCCATCACTCTAATTTGTCCGATTTCCATTAAATAATAATGTGGTATGTGGCGTGGATTGTGGCTGTAATAAACCGATAATAAACAATAAACAATTTAAATTTTCAACGTGATTTCTATTCTTATCCATTCCCGCGGGTTTTATTTATACTACGTTTCCATGGAGAATTGAAATCGATTTGAAAACGGTATCGGGATTGAAAACTGCATGTAAACGCTTGCAACACCGTATTCAAATCGATTTGAGTCTCAAGGTCGATTCGGCAAATTCTGGGATTGTATCGGGATCGGATCGAAATAATACTCATGGAAACCCAATCGGATTGGATCGAAACATCAACAAACAGAAAGTGATACATAGCAATGAGTAAAACCGCTGTTCTGGTCGCATCGAGGGTCGCATTCATACTTGCACCTGTTGTCTGCACTTCTGCCTTCTGCACACTTGCAGTTTGCAGAGTACTCGCACTTTCTTTGATACGTTTAGATTGGGATAGTTTTAGGTTAGGGTTAGACTTACATGACAGATATGTAAACAGAATTCAAATCGATTTGAATACAGAGTTCGAACCACTCATGTGAACACTTCCGTATTCAATCCTGTTACCGTTTTCAAATCGATTTCAATTCTCCATGGAAACGTAGTATTAGTTTCGTCTCGCATCTCATAACAACCGGCACCCACCCCACCACTTTCAGTTTTTCTGTTTTCACACCACCGACTCTTGCACTAGGGCACTAGTCGCACTTGAAGTCACAAATAAAATCATATCGCAATACTCGCAATCACGGACCTACAAAAGTGGTTCGTCAAAAAACAAACTGAAAAAATCAAAAGAAGAATTCGTGAGAAAGTTGCCAAAAATGACTGAGTTTTTCAAAAACTTAGACGATTCATCGCCCTTGTCTTCGACCAGTGCAACTATTGCAACTACAACTTCACCAACAGTTGATAATGCAGCTGCAACTGCCTCAAGCAGTAGTGTTCACGCCGTGAAACTCGTGAAAGTGAAGAGAAAGTACAATTGGACGTAGCTTCAGGTAAGTGCCTAAACCTTTTTCTACATTATGTCAATTATGTTTGGTTGAAAAGATGGTTATGAATGTTGGAAAGTCAGAAAGCAGTTTCGTATAATGCTAAACAATTACACCCTTTCTCCAGATACAGTGACTTGGATTGAAAACTTGGACATCGGGATTTGATTAATTATTTCTTTTTATCTATTTTTTTTTTTATTTATATACTCGTTATATTAAGTATTTTTCATTACTATTATAGTACCTCTTGTCTGTAGCATGTATGCCATACGCTAAATAAATAACGCTAATACGAGATTAATTCAATCTGGCCAATCCTAGTAGGTTGACCATGCGAAATGCATAAAATCTTTCGCTAATCAATCATCGGATCATTCTCTTTTGTGAAACCAGAATTTCTATTATCCCCGAACGAGTACTGACAAAAAGAAATTTCACTAATCTCGTGTCATATTGATTGAGCGTTGGTGCAACCCACGATAAAACCAATCTCAGGCCTGAGCAGCTCTTGCATCTTATTGTAATCAAAAGCCCACCAGTGTGGTCATTGAAATAATCTCTTTGAAATTAACGTCTCATGATCACTTTATCAGATAGGTGATAGGTAATAGGTATCATACGATTTTTCATGTTTCCTTTTTTTTCACATTTTGGAACATCCCTAGGTAGGAACATTGCAAAATAAATAAATGTCTTCGTTTGGTTTTCAGAAGGCAACGAGGGAGACGAGAACAGTTCAGAATCAGAAGGAAGTCTTACCCCCCCTTAAATGTTGGAGAAGAACGATTTCATGAATCGGAAGAAAATCTCGACTTTGAAGTTGCAGAAGAAGAATGATTGCGTGAATTAGAGAATTAGAGAGAAGCGAAGAAAAATAATATGTTCTAGGAGGGGAAAAAGATGATGGCGCAACAGATAAAGAAAAGGAAGAAGATAAAGCTGATGACTCGGGCGACGAAGATGAAGGTGAAAAAGAGGAAGGAGACAGTGGAACGGATGAAGATGTGAGTGATTTTTCTCCGGTGACTAACGACCTTCGGTATTTCATACCTCCTCAAGACAATGATCTACTGAATGTGAGAAAATCATTTTGGAAACTCCATCGAATTCAAGCTACCGATTTTAAAGGTGAAAGCAAGCCCTTTGACACCAAGAAAATGTACTACAAAACAGTCTCAAACAGTCAAAAAATTTAGAGGAAGTGGCTTTCCTATTCAGAGGACTTGGAGAACATTTTTTGCGCCAATTGTATGGTGTTCGGAAACGCGTCATCAGAATCTATGTTTCGTTTTGGTAGTCCAATCAATTTAAAAAATACCAACAACAATAACAATCTGTGATCGCGGCAGGCATGGGTCAGGCCGAAAAACGCAGTAACAGGCTAAATTGTAGTGATCGAAAGCGGATTCCAAGGCGATGCGATCACAGACATTCATAAACACCCGGTATTTACAAAATTTTGTAAAGGCATGAAAACTCGAAAGCTCACTCATTGGCAACATCAGCTGCTCTGTTTCATCAAGAAGATCGCAGTATTGAAAATCTGATCAATCGGGAACTTGTTGATACACGTAACAAGGAAATCGAAATGCGCAGAAATGTAATATCTAGGCTCATCGACATCACTTTGTTCATAGCTAGGCAGGGATTGCCTTTCAGAGGTAGCAAACTGGAGAGCGCTTACTCGTTGGAAACCAAAGGAAATCACGGGAATAAAATCAAAAAAGAAAAGGCGCGGGTCTTTGATAACTTTTCTATCGAAAACATTTATTAACAAGCTGATTACTACCATTGGGTCTAGCCTTCAAAAGCAAATTTATGATGGTGTGTTAGGTATGTGAAAGATGACACTGTTTACGGAAGACTTCTAAATTTGATCGTTGTTCACGATTCCACTGGCCAGACTATTTTTGACCTTTTGAAAGCCGAATTTGGATATGGACTGTCCTCATTTGACATAGAGGCTTGTTCTTTCGATGGCGCCAGCAATATGAGTGGCAGCTAGAAAGGTTTGCAGGCAAAATTGGAAGAAATAAATCCATGATTGATTTATACCCATTGCATGGATCACGTCCTTAACTAAGTTATGTCGGACTGCACCACTGTCAACATTCTTTCACAGAATTTATTTGGACTTGTGCAAGAATCTGCTGTTTTTTTCAAATCAAAATCTCATAAAAGAATGGATTTGTGGGAAGATCATCAGAAGATCATGTTAATCCCTGGTTGGGATTAACAACAGCCGTCGGCCGACACCCCGCCAGGTAAAATAAAGGCTCAATTATTATTATTATCACACCGGTAAAAGACATTCACGTCATGACAAACTGTATGTACTTCAAAAAATAGGTTTAACTCGTTGGTGGAGAAAGCATAAAGCCCTGAAAGCAATAGACCCATTCAGTTTTACCTGGTCTGCGCGCGCATCTGCACGACTCGGTGCCATGATAACAGTGCAGGTGAAATGGTGAAAAATGACATCCTTTGAAAAATCAAAGTCAAAGTGTCAAACAGTTGAAATGATAGGTGTACGGTACATACGCGTGATCCCTGGTACATACCATATATGCTCCCTGCAAACATCACCTTGAAAGAAGAGTGGTTATAAGCAACAAGATGTGGTGAGAAGTCCCCGATCGCGGAAAACACGGACCGTAGCTAGTAACTAGCTCCCAGACCCCCAGTTCCTTTGAGTGTTTCTGTCCGCGATAATGTGACAAATTCATACAGGTCGGCCTGTCTTTGGCTACTTTCACCTTCTGGGAGCATTTATAGGTCACAGTCGTAGTTCTCTAGGCCCTCGAAGAGTTGTTGTCGGTGACAAAGGATGCAAAGCTTCTTCCATGAGGTTGACCCGGAATACATGTTCTGTAATAGGTGGGAATGCTGCTGACCTGTATGTTTTCGGTTACACGGTCTCTGCCTCTTTTTCCTCTAGAGGGGTAGCCCTGGCACACATCTTGTTCCATGTTGAGTGGAGGTCACCTCATCATTCAGCAGTGAATTCTCACTAGCGTAAATGTCAAAATGACGGCAGTTGAAGTCTTAATCCACATGCTCCGTCAAAAATGAAACATACAGGGAATATCAGGAGCGCAAACCTCATGCTGAATTTCCCTACATGGTCGTTCAGATGCGCGCGCAACTCACTTTGTGTCTCTTTTCTCACACAGATTTCTGTATAAGTCTGTTTCTCTCGTTTTCGCCGAATAGGTCTATTGTCGATTTGAATGAAAATAAGCCAGAACTTCAAAATTCGTTTTTATCATTTCTGTCAGCTGTGGCGGAAGGTGATTTTGATTGCAGTGCAAAATTCACAACTCGAACATTGATTCAACAATGGTGTAAATTTAAAAATCTGTTCACAGCGATTGTTCTTTTAGATCTGTTCGACAAAACGTCACCTGTATCAATTTTTCTGCAAACAAAAGAGCTAGACTATCTTAAAGCTTGGAATGTCGTTGAATCAATGATGAAACAAATTGACAGCATAATAGTCGTCGCGGTACGGGCCTAAAATCGTCCAAGTTCTGCACTTCTAACGATTTCGATAATTTTCGGCACAGATGATCATTGGACCATTCAAGCGTTTTGACCCGCAGCACCACCAAATTTGCCCCTTAGGAACGGAGGGGTGGAGGACTCTTCAGAATTTGAAGCTCCAGGTCTGGTATGGTCCAATGAAGACCCACAAAGGCAAGTGAGTAGTCATTTCCGAATGATTTTCATCCGCTGATGTCGATTCTCACGTGAAAAATGAGTTGCGCAGTCATTTGACAAAGATAATTGGTAATAGTAAGAGATAAAGATGAAATCAAGTGGTCATTTACTGAACTCTGTAGGAACTTGTTTTTTTGTGATAAATACATGAAACTTGGTAGGGCTGTTCATTATTACTTACTTCCCAAATATGGAGGGAGCACTACGCGTTCCGACGCATGACGTCGCGACGCAATGTCAAAAAACATAGTGGTCGTCATTTCCAAAATAGTCGATATATTATCATAGTTCATTTGATTTCTTTCATCCAACCATATGCTTTCGAGATTCAATAACATATTTCTGTCGACTTGGGGAAACGGTGGGCTACCAGTGGTGAGTCAGGTGTCTGCTAGAGGGAACTGTGAGGTTTCTTTACCCCCAAATTTCCACGGTCAACATCTTTGGATAAAACTATTTTTAAGTTAGTCGATACAAATAATTATGTCATCTGGTCAACATTCTCCATGTTTCGTCCTTCTAAGGACTCCTCAGTATGGTTTATACAGATTTCGCAACCGCGCGAGATCATTCAGACTACCTAGTGAAGTGACCGATTCTGGGATACCGTTTTGTTTGAAATGGGTAAAAAAGGAATAAATGCAATTTCTGTGATTCTAGTGTTAGGGTATGAATAAAGTCTCGGATATGAATGAAGTAAAAACGTCTGAAAAAAGCACCAATGTCAAAACCTTGAATTCTTGAATTCGATTCCCGGCACAGTGCTTTGTGCTATAGAAACAAAGTTTCTCAGCTTGTGATATTTGAGAATCAAATTCAGCAAACTCCTATGACATAAGAAATGCCGATAAGGATAAAAACAAACAGTAATGGTTCAATCATTTTATACGGTCTCATACAAAGCGGTTTCTTTCTTTCAGTACGGTGGCATCGATATTAACAGGCGATTGATCGTTGTAATAATTTATAGTTTAGTTTGTAAGAGTTGTGTAACCAAGTATGTACCTAATATGGTACAACATTAAAGATCACTTTTTTCCAGTAATCAAAAGTACCTTTCTGTGCGCCTTTCATTTGATCGCTAGATCTGTATAAACATACTGAGGAGTCCCTAGAAGGACGAAACACAAGAAATGTTGACCAGATAACATATTCGTATGCACAGACTCCAAAATAGTTAATTTTATCCTCGGTTTTATCCGAAGATGTTGACCGCGGTGATTTGGGGGCGAAGAAACCTCACTGTTTCCCTTACAGGCACCTGGTTCACCACTGGTAGCCCACCGTTTCCCCAAATCGACAAAAATATGTTACTGAATCTTGAAAGCATGTGGCTTGTTGGAAGAAATCAAAGAAATTATAATATTCCTATTGACTGTTCTGGAAATGGCGACCACTATTTTTTGATATTGCGTCGCGACGTCATCCGTCGGAACGCATGGTGCTCCCTCCATATTTGGGAAGTAAGTAATAATGAACAGTCACACCAAGTGTCATGTATTTATCACAAAAAACAAGTTCCTACAGAGCTCAATAGATGACCACTTGATTTCATCTTAGGGCTCGATACCAAGTTCCAGGCGCAAAAGTTAGGACGCCGTAACTTGCCAAATAGAGCGGTCTGATTGGCCGTTGCTATAGTAACCGCCACTGTAACCGCACTTACGGCGGTCTCAGCCCCAACTTGGTATCGAGCCGTTAATCTCTTATTATTACCAATTATCTTTGTCAAATGATTGCGCAGCTCATTTTTCACATCAGAATCGACATCAGCGGATGAAAATCATTCGAAAATGACTAATCACTTGCCTTTGTGGATCTTCATTGGACCATACTAGACTTGGAGCTTCAAATTCTGAAGATACCCCCACCCCTCCATTCCTGAGGGGCAAATTTGGTGGTGCTGCGGGTCAAAACGCTTGAATAGGTCCAATGATCATCTGTGCCAAAAATAATCGAAATCGTTAGAAGTGCAGAATCATTTGGTGTACCGCTACGACTATAAGAAACTCTGACCAGTTCATAATATTGCACAAAAAGGCAATTTTTTTTGCAAAAAGGATGAACAAAGCATTTGATAAAAATTAACACATTGAAATCGGGAAAGACGTTCCACAGAAACGAATCTCTAGAAAAAAAAAACAAATTTTTTATGAAGAAGTTCACGACGAAGCTTCAAACTTGAGCCCTTCTCAGCATCACCGAAAGTTTTTTTTTTTTTTTAAATAATTGACACTATTGACAGTGCCTCAACCAGTATGAAAGAAAGATTTGTTCCCAACCAGGACTTGTTGAATGATATTTCTTGGCTAATTTAATATGATGCAATTGAATAAAAAAGCGGTGGACGAGTTTCCTTCTGCGGCGTTGAACACTCTTTCGAAGTTTGCTGGTGTTGGAAAAAAATAATTGATCAGCGAGTTGAAGCAATTCGTTTCTCTTTATGATGCTCTAAGTTCATAGACCATTACGAAGCCTAAACAAATTGTTAAGCCGCGGCAAGAAATGACGGTTTTGGCTCAAGTTCAGAGTCAGAAGAGTCAAAAAATGAGTATGAACAAAATGGAAGTACATATTTCTGTTGGAAGTAATTGTCATCGAAGCACACAAAGACGAATAAAGTGTTTGTACTGTACTTTTGAAGTCCTATTTGAGCTGTCAGCTCAATCAGAACTTTTCAACAATTTGTATTTGGCTTTTAAATACGTCCTTACTTTACCCTGCACGCAAGTAACTTGCGAAAGAGTTTTTTTTTAAATTAAATTCAAGACTCGACTGCGGTCACAGCTGGGGCAAGACCATTTGGCTCCACTGGTAGTTTTATCAGTGGAGAAAGATTTGTCGGACAATGTCAACAAAAGTGCAATTATTGATTTGGTGGCGCATACTTCGAAAGAGATAAAATGCTTACTTTTAATGAAATAAAGCTCTCCGACTACCACAACATCAGACGGTCGGACCAGCTTACTTTTACATTAGTTTTTTTAAACATTGAATCATGTTTCCTGAGTGCTACATTTTAAGTACTTCAACTACACATGTACTGACCAGCCAATATTCTTTATTTTGTAAAATTTGTTCGTTGTTAACTTTTTTTGTTAGTTATTCGTCCTTGTTCTTATGAGGAGAAATTGGAAAGTAAAATTAAATGCTGCTGAGTACAAATTAACTTAGTAGGATTACGTATAGTAAGTATACCTAATAGTATAGTAGTAAGTAGCGAAAGCAAGTGGATACAATTATCCTAATAAAAATTTTAGAACTGAGTACCTAACCTAGCTTTTTTTCCTCGATAGGTAGTTTTCCTCGAACAAATAGTTTTACCAATAATTATAATTTCAATTTAAAATTAAAAAAAAAGTTTTAACCTGTGACCCCCCCCTCCAAGTCACAGGGGGGCCTCCAAATCACGAGGCCTAACTTTCAGAACCCCAGTCCGCCCCTGCAGCCAGCAGCAGGAGCAGGGCATCAGGCGCGCACCTTCCTCTTTCTTATATGCATGCATGTTTTATATTGAACAGATTTATCCGGAGTGGATCTGGCGCAAACAACTTGAAAGTCTAAGTGTGTGTTTGTGCGCCGGGACCCCGGGGGACGGCACTGTTCACAGATAATACCGCTAACTTTGGACCGAGTTCTGGATTTTTGTTGTTCTTTTCGATTTCGGGAAAAGGTATGGTTGAGTTCCCGAAGCCAGTGTGTGACTAGACTCGGATGCCTTTGCTTCAGCTACGCCTTGTGTCTTTTTCTGTTTAAGTTTTAAATTTGAAAGTTTCGCTTGTCGGTTATGGCTCTTCTCTGATATGCCGTCCGCCGCGCACACCAAACTCGCCGAATTGAATCCCGTCGTCGCGCACGTGCGGTCACTCATGCGTCGCACACGCACACGTTGTCCCTCGCGAAAAATTTACGCCGCAATTCCGTGGAATTTATTAAAATGCTATAAGAGGTGATTGATGCGCGCTTCCATTCTTTGAGAGGCCGTGATGTATCGTCAATATTAACATTCTGATACATTCAAATTACAAATACGGCTATTATCTATTCACTAGCTGTTCGAGCACGAACTTCTATCTCAGACGGACGTGTTCCTTGGTGTGAAAGATTTTATTATAAGAGGTGAATCAAATGAGGGTTATCGAAACAAGCAGCAAAAGCAGCAACAGTCAATGAAGTCGGGTGCATACAACTGTTTCAAGAGCAATACAGTTAGTACACGTAAGAGGCAGTTGCTCAGCGTTTGTGAAAATTTGCAATTTTCATAAAGGTGTTCATCACTATGCAGTATGATGCGCGATGAACAAGACTTTGTAATTGAAAGCATTATTATTGTTGCTGATATATGTATATGATACAAATTCTGATGAGAAGGTTTGGAGTGGAAAAGAATAACAATAATTGGTTCACAAAATGTAAACTTTAAATTGGACACAGGTGCACAATGTAACGTCCTGCCCTTGAAAGTTGCTGCTGAGGCTGAAGGAACTGTTGTTTTGAAGTGTTTTGTAAAAAGAGTTCCATACAAAGTTGAAATTGTAGTCATTGATGTTGACAGTCATTTAATTCTTGGTTTAAATGCATTTTGTAAAATGAATCTGATTGAAAAATTCACTATGATCACATATAGGAAGATCTCTATCTCTCAAATGAATTTGTGGAGAAAAACGAGGCTTAGTCTCAGAGGACGGGCGAAGTTCCAAATTTCAAGTACAAAATAGTGCTGAAACAAGATTGTGTTCATGTCTGTAGCAATCTTCGCCAAAGTGTTCCGAACAAACATGCTGTACACTACAGGCTTCCTCCTCTATCCTATGAATAGCGGATAGCCAGTGGCCTCTATTGTTGCTTATACCTAGGAATTCGGGAAAAATATCGCATAAGTTAGATACACCCGAATAGAAAAAGAATATTTGGCAATAGCATCCGGTTTGAATAAATTTCATCAGTTCATTTATGGTTGTTTTGAAGTTATAAAAGCCTGATGATGCTGGTCATGTTGAGGATGGATGGTGCATAGCCTATAGACTTGAAAATACCGATTAGGGAAGAAAGGTTGTCCTCTTAGAAATCAAAGCCGAAAGCAAGGAAGATGAAAATTTAGGAAGGGTTAAAAACTTTTGTGAAAAACGGTATTCAACAAGGTTGGCACAGATATACTTAAGGGTTGAACATTTCACGTCAAAACTCTTGAATTCTCGACCTCTCCGGGCAACATTGCCTAGACTAAAGCTGCTTTGACCCCTAAAGTTTTTGAGAAAGCTGGCAGATGAATAGATAAGCAACAACAGAAACAAGAAGCGTGTTATAATAGGACTGCTAGAAGTAAAGCAGTAAGTTTCAAAAAGGATGAAATTGTAACGGGTGCTGAGGGAAACCAACGCAAGGGTAGACCCCATCAATTCCGAAGGCCAACAATCTCGATGTTGAACAAGTCCTTAGAGCTCCGTACCATGAAACTCAATGTAGTGTAGGCGGCGCTGGTGCACGTAACCAATGTGCTCGGAACAAGAAAGCTTTGGGTCAAAGTGAACGCCAAGGTTTTAATGACCGGGTCTGGCCAGAATGTAATCGCTAATCTTGTATGGGAACTCCAAGGGCCCACAGGACTTCGAAAAGGACATGATCAAGCACTTCGTGACGTGACGAATCAAGAGCGTTTTCAGTGCCCTCTTCTTCCCAACGAATCGATGTCCCCCTGAAGGCGAGAGCAGTCCCCAGAATAATCTACAGGTAAAAAGATCTTCAAATCGTGAGCATGGAGAAGGAACGAGCTCTTGAGGCTCAACCCAATGTCCTTTATGAAAATGTGTGACGGCTTCAATTTGGCCGAGCCCAGTCTGGCCATGCCTGTGTAGAGTGCGCAGGCCAGTGACTTTTTGTGCTGTGGTAGTGGTGGCTCTGTCATACTTCTCCGGTGACGCCGTACCAAAGCTGAGCGTTTACCTTGCTCGAGTGTGCTAAACGTGTCGCTGTCGGCCTCAGCTACTTCGCCATTCTCGTAATTTTATCATTTTGGTAGAGTCGTAAATCCCCGTAGTCGAGTTTTCACCCTGACAGCCCTCAGCATCCGGTCAGCTTATGTTTTGTATTTTTGTGCCTTCAGCCTTTCATCGTGGTACTGCCTGCCACTGAAACTGATCAACGCCCGTGTGCGAACAGCTGATCTGAGATCGTTGACCCCGTCGTAAATTTGTTCTTTCCTTTTTATATCTTGCCGAGGCCTAATAATCTGCCCCCCTCCCTCCTGCCTTCTTCACTTCAGTGTTCGCTGCACTGCATGAAGTCACCAGGTGCAACGCAAGCCCTTCTCAGCGGTGGCGCCACGACGGCATGAAGTGAGCTAGTCGGCAACATCATTTTGGGCCACCTGGATGCCGCATCGCTATGCCAGGGGTGGGACCCGGCCGCCGACGATCCTGCAAGGACACAGAAACCAGACCGGAGCAGATTTTCATCTCGAAAAGGACCTCAGTAACGTACACTTTTGTTTAGATTTCATTTCCGTATCTACTTAGCTTTTAAAGGCTTTCTGCAGTCATTATTGTAGCTAGGTTGCTGGCCTAGCATTAAATTGTATCATAGACAGCTTGAATATACCCCGATCTACCGGAACGGGTTTTGTTTGACTCCCTCTACCGTCCGCATTCCCAGCGCTGCCCTAGAAGAAGACGCGAACGACGACACTGCTTTTATTTTGTGAGGCTCTTTCCTATGCCGGCGTTGTCCTTCCTGAGCGTCGGCATAGCCATCTCCCAGCTGCGCTGAGAGAAACTGCTCTTCTGGCCCTAGACCGGAAAGATAGACGGTAATAAATGATGAAAAGGAGGAGACCCAGCATAGATCCCTGCGAAACCCCCGACCAAACTTCAAAAGAAACTTCGACCCGACATTTTGAGAGAATTCCTGATAAACTAACGCCGTCTTCGATGGCGGGAGAAAACTCTTATCGATGGGGGAACACCACTTCTACGCGTTGCGTAGCAGCTTGTCGTCGAGCATTCTCAAAAGCTGATCCGGTCGTATTTCTAGGTCGTAAAACCATCAAAAATCCAACAAAAATAAAAACTAGCAGCAGAGAACTTTACAAACATAGCCTACAAAATTTCAACTGACATGTATCAATTCAAGGCGCAGGAACAATTGTCAAAAAACCATTGGCGACTAGATCCAGTAATTGAGCGTAGTCTGAGCACCTCACTTATCCCGCGCTTGACTTCACTTTTCCCTTAGTACAAGCTGGCTTGGCTTCTCTCCCTATCCTTCAATACTCCTAGGGTAAAACCGACAACGAACTCATCCTTTCAAATCCTCTCACTGTCAGTACTGGTGAAACGGCTAGAATGAACTTTGGAACTAAACAGATGGAACTTTTTTTCTTTTATCCATTTATAAACTGAACTATGTCACATGAATAAAACTTTGTTCTTTAACTTGACTAATTAACCTTTCAATAGGAATGGTAGATACAGATTCCAACTTCAAAAACTTGAAAACGAAGTATAGCTTATAGTTCCACAACCTTGGTACGGAAATGCTTAACCACAATTGTGTGTATATACGTATTTGTGTCGCCATTATAGGAGCAATGCGCAATATGGTTTCGCTATACCTATTCTCTCTATCAATCCTCCATGGTCGTATTCATTCTCTATGTTGTAACTTGTACAGGGATTTGACAAATGTACACCACACAGGTACTCATACCAAAGTCGATGCAATGCCTATAGCAATCCCATAACTATAATAGAACATACCTATAAGGCGATATGCGATATGATGGATGCTTCAATTAGGACCGTGTACATCCCGGAAACAAATGCAAACCTAATTGGGGATAATAGTGCAATGTGTGTTGCAGATGCTATACACGTCCTCTTCGTATCAAGACTAAGTCCCCCCAGCCTGCCTGCGCGTCTTTGCTCCCTCCTCCCTGCTGCTCGTGCGTTCGGGAGGTCGGAGCTTCTCTCTCCTCTAATAACATTATGATTAACCGTATTCGAAAATTATTGCGATCTCCTACAATTTATTACGGGCCAACCGACGCAAGATCTAAGAACTTGGAGCAAAATTAATTTGCATGATCCCTACCGGGAGAGTCTCCGCAACACAAGGAACGATTATTCATCTTTGTCCTGACCTCAAAACGGCAAACCTTTATAAACGGAGTTTGCATACGTGAATAGCCTTCGGTTGGGCCGCGCACGATGGTGACTTGTGTCAAAACAAAGCAAACAATACGGCAATTTGCATTAGGCAGGTCTCGCCGTAATGAGTTTTCTCGCCGAGTAGGTAGGTACACATGAAGGCGACATCTGCTCACGGGCGTTATGCCGAATCAGCTGCAATAATAGGTTAAGTCCAGATCCTCAGGAAAATGCTTGAGATTTGATTCAAACTTGAACGAAACCGAGAACAAAACAATATTTGAGCACGAAGGAGCTATATCTTGACTAATTAACCCAGATTTTTCATGCCTTTATGACGATTGCATATTTTCGAGTTTCCGTGCCTATTTTTAAATAATTATACCCATTTTTTGCCAAAAATCATTTTGTGCTCTAAGGCCCATGGTCTAGAAATTATAAATAAGATATAAACTGCGCAACAAATATGTTGTCGCGAGGGAAAAATTGGGCCGAGTTTGGACCCCAATAACTTTTGAATGACACAAACCATTTTGATTCTGTTTTGACAGTTAATGAGATCAGTTTTTCCGTTATCCACCTTCAGGGGGTGAAGATCTGGAAGCTCCATGTAAAATATCTACAGGGTGAAATGTAAAACAGTACAAAATTTTATCAAATTAAACGGATCCCCATTTTCAGAATAACTTTTTTTCTCAAATGCAAATAAAAGGATTATAAAGCGTCATGTTTTAGCTTGCGCCCGGTTTCAAAATTTTTGAAATCGGAAGTCTGGTTCTGACTTTATGATTTTTTTCTCTTGGAAAATGCTGATTTATCCTATCGGTACAAAGGAGACTATGTTACTCTGATGATGGGAGGTTGCAATTCACGAATATTGTAGCCTCAACGGTTTCCAGCAACTCAACTTGCAGACCATCTGAAATATCTTGATCAAGGCTTCAAAAAAGGGGCTCATTCAAAATGGGCGATACAGCTGTTTTTCTTGACAATTGAATTTGATCAGATTTTCACAACTGAAACAAACTTTCTTTGTGATTCTGACCTCCTGAACTTGATGCTGATGGTCAATTTTAGTTTTGGATGATGACAGGCTCCCTAGGCTAACATAGTCTTTCTTGTAGTGATAGGATAAATCAGCATCCTCCAAGAGAAAAAAAATCATAAAGTCAGAACCAGAGTTCCGATTCCAAAAATTCCAAAACTGGGCGCAAGCCAACACATCACGCTTTATGATCCTTTCATTTGCATTTGTGAAAAAAAATTATTCTGAAAATGGGAGTCCGGTTAATTTGCTAAAATTTTGCACTGTTTTACATTTCACCCTGTAAATATTTTACATAAAGCTTCCTGATCTTCACCTCCTTAAAGTGAATAACGGAAAGACTGATCTCACTAACCGTGAAAACAAAATTGACATGGTTTGTGTCATTCAAAAGTTATTGTGGTCCAAAGTCGGACCAATTTTTCCCTTGCGACAACATATTTGTTGCGCAGTTTATATATTTTATCTTTTTAAAGATTATGCTATTCGTGAATTCGATTACCCAGAGATATCATAGCGCCACATGCGCAGGTAGCCATGAATGTAGGAATGGCTTGATGGAGCATTCAGTCGAATATTTGATAATAATCATTGAAAAAAGGAGTACTTAACATAAACGTAACATAATATTCCATGACTATTCCACACAACATACTTCTGACCAATCAATGCGCGTGAAACCTTCGAGTTGAACGTTGAACCAGTGAAGTTTGGGTTTGAAACGTTTTTATATAGCTTACTAAATTTTACGTTTTGTGGAATATTTTCTATTTCTATTTGGCGTGCAAAATTAACGCAGCACTAAAATTTAGCCATAACTTTGAAGTCGGATTTTTTCAAAACCATCCGTCTGATTTGAGAAATTCTTCTTTTGGGTAAAAGGTTGATTCCTCAAGAATAACACTGTGTAAGAAATAATCGAAAAAAATCAATATTGGCTTTATACCGGGTGTGACATTGGTGTTGTGTTTTTTCCCATATTTTTGGAGCCTTACATGGAGAGTACCAGCGACAGTAAAAGATCACGATTCATGGCCAACTGTACCCTGGTCTTTTCTTAACATTCCTGTTTTTGTTTCATTTCATTATGTCAATGAAAGAAGAAAGATACAATTTTTTTCTTCCCACATAATGCTTTTTCTCATCTTGAGGGTTAGTCACTATTCGAAAGGAGAAATAGGAATGTGTCCATTGCTCTTATAATTCTTGTCACAAAGTTGCACCGGATGGTGCCCGCCTACAAAAATCTTCATCCCCTCAATTTTAGACTATGTACCGGGTGTGGCATCATTAGTGTGGATGCACAGCTACCCACTATGAAATACGCCATACGAGAAAATTCTTAAAATTCAGAAATACCTCTTTATATTCCCCAAAACATGGATATTTGGACAAAACAAAAAAATATCAATAAAGGATAACGGTAGGTACAGTTTGCCATTTGATACTTTAACCGGTACTCTCTACAGAGGGCTTCTAAGGACACTAATAATGCCACACCCAATACATAGCCTAAAAATGAAGGGATGAAGATTTTTGTGAGCGGGCACCATCCGGTGCAACTTTGTGACTAGAATTACAAGAGCAATGGACACAATCATTCCTCCTCTTGAATAGTGACTAACCCTCAAAAAAAAGCATGATGTGGAAAGGAAAAAATTGTATCTTCCTTAAAAATTGACATAATGAAATGAAACAAAAACAGGAATGTTGATAAAAAAACCAGGGTACAGTTGGCCATGAACCGTGATCTTTTGCTATGGATGATACTCTCCATGTGGGGCTTCAAAGATGAGGGAAAAAACACAACACCGATGTCACACCCGGTATATAACCAAAAGTGGGGAGGTACAGATTTTTGTGAGCGGGTACCATCCGGTGCAATTTTGTAACGAGAATCACATGTGCAATGGACACAATACTCCTCTTGAATAGTGACTAACCCTCAAAATAAGAAAAAGCATGATGTGGAAAGAAAAAAATTGTATCTTCCTTAAAAATTGACATAATGAAATGAAACAAAAACAGGAATGTGAATAAGAGACCAGGGTACAGTTGGTCATGAATCGTGATCTTCTACTGTCGCTGGTACTCTCTATGCGAGGCTCCAAAAATATGGGGAAAAACACAACACCAATGTCACACCCGGTATATAGCCATTATTGACTTTTTCGATTATTTCTTACACACCGTTATTCTTGAGGAATCAACCTTTCATCCGAAAGAAGAATTTCTCAAATCAGACAAATGGTTTAGAAGAAAACCACTCGAGCTAACAGGGTTTTATCAAAATTTTCGAACTGTTTCTCAAGTTTAGTTTTCATGAAGCAATTCAACTTACGTTAGGCATTCTTATGTCTTACATTTTGTCAAGTCAGTCACAAAAATTTATCAACATCAGTGTGTAGGACGTTTTTCTCAGACAGCTGATCCAACAAAAGATGTACCATTTTTGTGTGAATATTGCAAAAATAAAGGTTTCGTCGTCATCGAATGCATCTTGAGGAAAATCTATGCCGCAGAGGTACGAATTAGCATGCAAATAATTTGATGCAATCTGGTGTGAACAGTAATGCTAAGAGAAATTGGTCAGATGTGTCTGGCTTTCCCATAAAAGACGAGGAAGACGTGGAAAGCGTGGAAAAATGCAATATCAACTATATTTGGACCTCGACCTGAACAGTAGGCAAAAGCACCCGGCACTGTATGGTTAGAATATGCTATTTGGCACAGTGACTGTTTGAACCACTGACGTATAATACTAGACGGAGCTTTCCTATCCCCATTACACACTGTGTTGATGCGCGAGAACCGCTAAGACTATAGCTACTGCTAAGACCAGGGGAGAGTGGAGGGGCGCGGGAGTTTGTTATTCGGACGACACATAGGCGTGCTTGCAGCGTTTTCTTTATGTTTAGGGGGCAAAACAAATTAAGGTAAAAAATAACGTCAATGTATGCTCCCGGTATGCCGAAGCTTTGCACACCTGGCACTGCTGCACCATTATTACCTCGCGAAATAAGCAAAATATCGAACGAAACAACAAATAATAATGAGCAAGAAAGAAATGGGCCCGCTATGGTGTGACGTGTGACAGCATGCAACGCGATCAGCTGACCGCAGCGCGCGACCCACATCAAGGTGCTACAATACGAGGTGTGATCACTTGGAATTTAATCCCTACTCTCTACCTCTACTCCTACTTTACTTCTTCATTTTTAATCAGACATGGAAAATCTTCCCAAGAAATAGTACAGAATTGAATATCTTGACGATTTGGAGTAAAAATCCACATATTGGCCCTGCATTCATTAAGCGGGCTCACCTCAGTTGATATATTACTTGCATATTGTTATTTTCCTGACGTCAGCCATACTGGATTCAGGTCTTGGCCGCATGCACGGAGGTAAACAACTCGGTCTAGTATTATACGTCGGTGGTTTGAACCATACTCTTTCAACTAAGAAGTGTAGCCATCGGCGCCAACCCTGCAGTCCCTGTATATGGGGAGAAGAAGTGAAAAAACCACAAAAAGTTGTACAAAAACAAAAACAAAAAAACTGAGCTGATCGTCTTTTCTGCGTCGTTTGGAAACATCTTACCAAACTTGCGTAGCATTGCAGTTAACAACGTCAACACCAAATCCTATAAGGTTATTTCCAGGTGAAATCGAACATTTTGCGGCAATATACTCTCTCCAAAAAGCATTCGATGGCAACGTAACCCTTGTAATTTTTGCAATTTTTACACAAAAATGGTACATTTTTTGTTTGATCAGCTGCCAGAGACAAACGTCTTCACTGATGATGATAAATTTTTGTGAATGACTTGACAAAATATGAGGCATCAATTTTAATGCATTCGCCTTACGTAGTTCTTCCTTTCAATAACCACATTAGCCATCATCAGCAAAGAAAGTCTATAAAACTAAGAACAACTCGAATGACAATGGTTATTTAACAAGAAGGCAGTTCTTAATGTTGAGATTACATGTTTGGTGGTAAAATGGTTGTACATCACCAACTTTATGATGATTCTAGTCATTTCCCTAATTATTATGTAAATAGTTAAAGTAAGATGGTTGCCGGAAGGAGAAATAGTTGAATGTCTTTTTTCTGGAAATAGTAGACCTAGGAACTGACAACCGATCCTTTTCAATTTATTACATCACTGAATGACACCACTGAATGAAGAACTAGAGTTGACGACACACCACAGGGACCTATGGGCGGGGCTGAACAGAAAAGAAAAACTCGTTTTTAACGAGTCCGTGTGTTGAAATAAGGGAAGCAACACCGTCAGCTGGTGTGGTGGACCATTACCAGGTCACAGGCAAACCTAAAATCCCACTGCAAATCTAGGTGCACCACTAGATGAACTCAGTTCGCGTAGTCAGGCTCCGTCTACAGGTCCTTCTGGTATTCCGAGTACTCCACCAAGTTTCACTCTTATACTCGGAAAATTCACTGATTTACTTGAAAATACAATTTTTATGAAAAAAAAGTTTTTTTTTATGATATTTCAGGAATACTTCAGGATATTTGAAAATGGTTTGATGGAATTTCATAAGCATGAGCAGCGGGTGCCGATCGAGGTGCCGATTTACACGACTTTACCTCTTTTGGTTTATGACTCGGTTTATGAGTTACCACTTTTTCGTTCTTCTTTTTCCTTTTTCAGCCCCTGTACAGAGACCCTGCACGTCTGCCGCTAATGTCTACACTTCTGAATCGGAAGATTATGGTTCATGCTCGGGTTCATGCAACATATCAAGTGACATGTTTTATGTTTCAACCCTAAAATGCAGAGTCCACCCATGTTTTAGCGCCTAACGTAACGCCTTGCTAACTGATTTGGGCGCCTCTCATTGCCTCTGACTAGTTCCAGATTTCTGATGAAACAAACCTATAGTATCTAAGCAGTAAGGTGTGATTCATAATGTACCAAACTGTGAGATGAATAATTAATGTGATCAAATTCAACAAAAAACCCACTTTGTCAAATACAGTTTTTTACCGACTTCACATTCTTGTGTTTCCGATTATCATTAGCTGGTCATTGATTGTGGGTAAAATCGTATAAATGTACCTTTGCGGTAAATGCGTTATTTCGGCTATCATCGCTCTTGGCGGTAGGTACTAACGCATTTAATTTCCCGCATAGGTCCGTATGTAATATAGGTACCTACTATTCTCGGCGAAAACATCTAAACGTTGAATAAGTACTACGTATGAAGTATTGTTCATTTGAAATTTCCACCTAACTGAATGATTGAAGACTATGGGAAACTGAGTCACCTGTGGATACAACAGAATTCTAAGCTGCTAGACACTTCGTTGCTTCTTGAATGTTTCTCAATCTTACATCCCCACAGCAGGTAGCTCGGGAGTTCCCCACCTGTGTTCCGCGTCTTCCAGAGGGGCTTACGCCGGAGCGTTGTTCCTTGGATTAGTTAGTGGTGCAGCAGAGGTGCATTTTGGTCGATGGCGTCGGTTGCGTCGGTAGTGATGGTGGCGGCGGCGGCGGCGGCGGCGGCAGTCGAGGCGGAAGAGCCGCGTATTGTTGAGGATCGATGTCGGTGGGCGACGGTGATGAGGCATGAAGAGGGCCGCACAGGTTGCTCATTCTCATTCCAGTCAAGTAGGCGGCGAGCGAGTCGCAGATGCGATGCCCAATAACAAGACGGAGACGCTAGCGCCTTGTCGTCATGCATTTTTATTCCCCTCCGCGAATGTTTTAAGAAGGAGCAAGGTATTAAGGAACCGGCCGACAAAGCTGAAAAGAATAATGATTCTTAATTTTCATTTCGTTCCTATACTCGACGACGTGACCAGAAATCCAAACTAAAATATGTCATGGGGAATTTTTTAGCCAACTTTCCCAACTCGGGCCATTTGTTAAGAAATTCAATAATGCTGTACTAAGTTGTCATCCTGCTGAACATCATCGGTCACCGTGAAATATGGCATTGTTGCCGCTGCAGTTGTGTGTATGCCCCAGGTCTGCTCTGCTGCCACGCCATGCCGCCCCCATGAAATCCGCCCCCTTCCCTTTTAACTCGTCCCCCATCCATCCGGCCCGTGACGCCGCCGGGGGGCGATCCGCCCCGATGCCACCCTCCGCAGGCGACAATCGCTGACCATGATCAATTGAGCGCCCGAACGGTTCGGCCGGAATACAAATCGACTGACAATCATTTGTTAAACTGCTAATATGATCCTTCAGGACTCTATCTATTAACATTTCCGCTGATCCTTAATCATTGCTTGTATATCTCCATTACCATGTTTTACCGCAGCGAAACCTCCATCATACGAATCTATCACTTTGTGCGAACCGAGGAAACCAAAGCTCGCACCATTGAGGACGTTGAACGATAAATTACGTAGATATTTCGTGGATTGATGATTTACTTACTCATTTGCTTATTACACAGCCTTACTATAATAACAAATATAATAATAAATAAAGTTTTCATGTTCTTACCATATGGAACTCTTTGTGTAAGTACCTTAACTGGACTGCGGTTCGCGATACCAGGTCTAACAATAAATGCCTCCACCTCCAGCATGGGCGTGTTCCCGTTTAGTGAAACGACAGCAGTTCTCAGAAGCCTATTGATATCATCAACTCAAAGTTTGTGCGCCCCAAAACTCAAAATACGTGAACGATGGCGCCAAGTCGCGTTTTTTTTTTTTTTTTTTTTTTTTTTTTTTTTTTTTTTTTTTTCGTCGTCGGCCTATTTCCGCAACGAGGCCTAACACCTACGCCGGTGAATGCTTTCCTCCACTATACCGGAAATTTTGTGTGTTCCAACACGAGGTAGGGATTTTTAACGACCACCAACATCGCATGGGGTCGGCACCATCGTTCGTATTTTACGTGCTATGCGACACACGGCGCGTCTTGCATTTAGCAAGCATTCCAACTAAACCAAGGAGCTTGTTTTCGAGGCCGAAAATCTGTCCCCGGCGGAGATCGAACCCGCGACCTCTGGAGTGGTAGTCGAACGGCCAAGTCGCGTTGATACTCAAAAATTGTCGAGAGCATTGTCGAATTCCGGTAACCGGAACAAAGGGTTCCGGAAACAGAGAAGCGTGAAACTGAAAGATAGAAGACTGAAGACTTTCCCGCTCATAGTCAAATGGCATAGGAAAGAATAAGTGCTGGGTCTGTGTACTATATATTACGGATAAAAAAAGTAGGACAGAGACCGACACAGTGACAGGCATCTGTTCTACTTTTTTTTTGTCCGTAATGGTAACTTGGTGCCAGTACTCCAGGGTTAAGAAACAATTCGAAATTTTTTTTATCATCTTATTGATAAAATTGCTTATTCTATGGGGTTCCACCAAAAGTTTTATGAACAAGTTAACTTTGATCTGAGTTAGCTGCTAACGAGGGGTAAACCACTGACGGAATTTTTGTACACCGATTTACAATGATGTTTCAAGTGATTTCCAAATGATTTTATCATGATTTCCAATGATTTCCATGGAAGTGTACCTACACCAGATTTCCAAGGTGGTTTACCCCTCGGCTGCTAAGCAACTGGCCTTTCTATTAGCTGTGTCATAGCAACTTCCTTAGATTAAAGTCAATTCGCTCATAAAACTTTTGGTGGAACCCGCAGCTCTAATCATCCAGCCAATGGAAATGTCTCGTGGAAAATCATAGAATATTGAACTAGTAGGTACCTATTATCATTATTATTTAAAAATATGAGAATTGAAAGCGAACTGGGTATTTTAATTATGCATCCTCGGTTTTGCTGCATTTTATTTTGAAATAAATAGATACCATGTCGATTTAATTGAACTAGAAAAATAACATTATGTGCCAATTTCAGTTGTTGTGCTCTGTTGTTGGGTAGAATTATAGCAATTCTAAAAGCTCACTATTTTGCGCTTGTTGTGAATAAATGATATTTTTATATAAATATAAAACAAACCGGAACTGATGCGTGATGGCAAATCGGCCAAGGCTAACAATGCGGTTAAATGGATCAATCCAGCAATACGAGCCTATGTATACCTCTACTCTTCAATTGACAATGGAATTAATTGTTACAATCGAATAATAATCGATACCATCCCATCAAATCTATTCCATTTGGCCAAGTCTTGAGGTTAATCATGAAAATTCAGCAAACGAGTACGAACATTAAGCATGGAAAGAATGCTAATCTAGATATAGACTTTTTACGTTATGCATGCAGCATTACTGGCATTAGTATCGGTCGTTATACCTCCTTTTATATTGCCGATAAATATTGATGGCTTCTTCGAATGTAAAACCTGGAATGTCAATGAAAAACTTACGACTTTTGTCTTTATATACGAGACTTTTATTAGGCAAATGCGAATACATTATTATTATACTCGTTATTATATGTGCAGTTCGAATTCTTTTCGGACAACCAAACTTGAACTTTTTTCGCTTCAATAATAATTTTAATCATTAACGGAGATGCAAGGTCTTTGACGTGGGTGTGAGTAAGTGTAATTGAATTCGTCTCGTCAAGTTGATTTGATTGAACTTCCGAAAATCATGACCGTCCGCTGCTTGTTTGTGCTTGTCTCTTGTCATGGTTCACTCACAGCCACAGCAGTTAGTAGTTCGCACGAGAGTTAGTACAGCTACGGTCACTTTGACTAATGACAGGGTGCAGGGGCGGCGACTTATAGGGTGCATCGGGGCACATGCACCCATGTAAAGTGATAATACGGGTGCATTGCACCCATGCATGCAAGCTTAAGAAATTGAAATATACGTTCTTTAAGCCTAAATTTTCAGTAGTAATACAATGAGTAGTACGATTATTGTCGATAATTTTTTAGTAATATTATGAGTTATAATCACAAAGCAGAAAATACAACGAGCCCAAGGGCGAGTTGTATTTTCTTGCATTGGGATTATAACGAAATGATATTATTAAAAAATTATCTGACGATTAAGCGTACAACGCATTGTATTTGATAAGACTATATAATGAATTGACAGAGCGCTACCCAAGGTTCTGGGTTCTACCAGTGTTGTTCAAATGGTTGAAATTCTACAAAGAACTTTGTGGTGTACACTGATTAATCAGGGTAATCTTATTCTTTACTCAAAATGGTTTTTAATATTCACTTCATCATCATAATAAACTGCGTTCTTATTGGCGCAATGGCGCTTTTTTCTTAACGTTGGCAACGGAAGATCTCGAGATGCTGCGTCGGTAAATAAGTCAAAAGTTGGAAACGTCATTGTTTGACGTTCGAGTTTGTAGGTTAGTTGCAGTTGGAAATCGGAAGATTAAAAACGCTTTCAAACAAAAAGTGCAGTAGACCTATTCAGAATCAGAAGTGGCTTTCATGCCATATATCCAGCTACACTGGAATTTCACACAAAATTCAGGGTGCTACTGCGAAATGGACAAATCAGAGGATATTATACCAGAGAATGGACAAGACGGCGTAGGTTATACAAAGTTATGATTGATTTTATTGAAATACTTGAAGGTTTTTTCTCCTTCAGCATAAAGGAAACCTTAGACTGATCTTGGAAAGTGCAGAAGCTTCAAGAAATTCTCTAAATGAAGCAATGGAGATGGAACGTTTTGATCGATTGACACTTTGTAGCATACAAATTTTCCCAATACAAATTATTTGCAAAAGACAATTGAGTGAAATGCGTTATATTTGTACTGAATTTGTTTTAATAATTTATTGAAACAATACAGAAGTAAGACACAGTTGAGAGTCGAGGAACATACCTAAAAAACATGATTATTGCATGAACGGTAAGTAAGTGACACGAAGTTGAGATTCAAGACACGCATACTCCAGTAAAGCATGCATGGATAGATGAAAAAACTATTGCCTACACTTTATGTGATCACAATTCACTCAAATATTGTAACAGGCTGGGGAGAGTCTTCACATGCAAAGTTGTATCTTGATTCAATGTTTTTAATAAAACCGAAGGACATTTTTCTTTGATGTAGCAGAAGCGTCTGCTTGTAAATTTGAAAGCCGTTGTATAAGCCATTTTTGGTGAAGGCCGTGAGTAGATGAAATTGAGATTCCTCTTGGAAAATCAAACAGCGTGTGTCCTGTTCCCAGTTCAACAAAACTTGGGCTCCTTTTTTTCTTCTCCTATAAATCAAAAAGCAAAACTTGGGCTCCTTTTTTTCTTCTCCTATAAATCAAAAAGCACAAAATTCAACAACTAACGGTGTGGAATGAAAATTTACTAGGAAAGTGGGAATACTTATACCTTTAAATGGTAGAAAATGATCTATAATGCATGGAAAACGTTCTTGCAATGTTCAGTTTCATACATTTTGATTGTGACAACCAGTGACAACTGACAGTACTGACATTGCGTAAATGCGCTCTGAATGACAGTCACTGCCCTGGTCTGGGAGAGGGGGAAGGACCACGGTACCACAGCGATAATATTTACGTCAAGGAGGGCGCCTGTATTGCCGGGGTGGTACGCGTACAGACGTGCTGATTGGCTGCCTATTCGCATTTTAAGAGTTTTGATTGGTTCTTCATCAATCATATATCATCATCATATTCATTTATTGTTTCTGTTGGGCATCAAGCCCAAATAACAATGAGTGGGAAAATAATACAGAATCCTATAAAATAGTACAATGACATACAACAACAACAGTAAGATAATAAAATGCTACGATGAATTGTACGGAAAAACTGAAACAGAGTAATCTTAAATTAAAGTAGTAAATTACCTACACTGAAAGAAAAATAAGGGATAAAAAACCGTCTACAATGACAAAAGAAAAAAAACCTTGATAGTAGGTGAGTACATGCGATGCGAAAATTGTTATCTAGGTACCTATCTTAAAAAAGTCGATCAAAATAAACGTATCGAATGTTTCACTAGCACAAGAATTTCTTGCTTCCAACGATGATGTTATTCTAGCGTCTGGAATTTCGTCGATTGCCTCTGATTTGCTAATTCTTGCGTTTTCATATCCACATTCCAAAAAGTTCGAGAAGGTACAACTTGGTTTGAAGAATACGTCGTAAATTGTAGAGTGTTATTGTTGATTTTCTTTTAGTTTTCTATTTTCACGTAGAGCCTCTGGTGAATTGGATTCTTCGCGGGCTCGCTTATTGTTCATAGGTTCATCGGCCACAGAAAGACTGACAATTTTAGGTTCGCCTTGGTAATACCTTATTGTGATGTTTTCACCCGTTTCCTTTCTTGAATATAGTTCTTTTTGCAAGAGGGCCAAGTGATTTTGCTGGTACGGTGTCAAATCTGATTTGATTGCGATATTTTGATCTCTTGGCAGCCTTCGATGAGATTTTAACACAGAAATGGCCGTCTTCTTGGAGGTAAGCTTCACTTTCAGAGGTCTGGGTCGAGTTGAACTTCGGTTTTGATGAGGAGGCTGTAGTCTACCTAATCTTGTGACTTCCATGATGTTTGTTGGATCCAGAGTTGGGCATGATTTACGTAGGTACTGTACGGCAGCATCCAGTTCGTCATCTTCGGCTGAGAGCGGTTCAGGCAGCCCAAAGATTATCACGTTGCTTTCTCTCTCCAAGCGCTGACGGATCTCAAAGAAGATGTTTTGTACGCTAAGCTTGCCCTGCTCATCCTCGACAGCAGCAAGCCTTTCCTTTAGTTTGATGTTTTCCTCCGTGAGTATCTGCAAGTCCTCCCGGCATTGCTTCAGCTCGGTGGCGTGAACAAGAAGGACCTTGTTAGTCTCTGATATGGACTTGTCACATTTTAAAATCGTCGCGTTAAGTGCCGACAGCTGCTGCATTATTAAATTAAAGTGCCCGATGTTGAGTGGAGCATTTCCATCATGATGAGGAACCGTGTGTAAAGTTGCACTTGAAGACTGGACCACTGTCAAGCGACAGCGCTCGCATGTCCACGGTTCTCCCTGTTTGTGTTCATGGGCGCACGCTAAGTGAAATGTTTGTTTACATTTCAAGCAATGGACATCATCTTCATATTTGATATTCTTCGCGCAGGAAGAGCAGGTGGGGAACGGCATTTTGTATCTGGTGCGAAGTGGGAGTAGCAAAGATAACGATTCACGAAAGAAAAAAATCGCCAAGAGCACAACAGAACTGGATCATTTGCCTCAAAGGCCATAAAATTCACTTCTACTGTCTTCAATGTGTAGAGCTTTTAGCTTACTAGCTCAACTGACACGGTTGAGGAAAACTTTTCACTTTTGAGGGCCAAGATTCAGTTGAAGTCTCACTTCTTTCACTAGAGCCTTATTGAAACGCGTGTGTACTGTGCGGCGTCTTGAACCCCACTGGTTCTTCATCAATGTATTATATAGTCAGTGTTATACTATAAAATTTCCAGGCGGTTTATTTCATTAACCTACTGTTACAATAACTCGCGTACAGGTTCGAATATAATTGAGACGATTGTTTTAAAACAAACACTGTTTATTTCTGCGTACTACTACAATAAATAACGCCAACACTTATTCACGCTTGGAATTATATCGCAGGTACTTCGCTTGTTATCACTCGCTATCTAATTCAATACTACCGCGAGCTGCCGGCTGATGCCTTATATAAGGCCTCCGAATAATGTTCTCGAGCTTTCTGTCTACTTACAGCAAATTCCATGGTGGTCTGGCATATGCGGTTTCTAGATCATTCCTGAATAATCGTACACATTACCCGTATAATTCTGCCGGGCTACGAGCGGCGCCTCCGCCAAAATGGACAGATCTTTCTTGATCTAGCATTGAAGTCTACCTTCAGTTTCACATACACGAACGCTCTGGAATGCACCAGATCGCTCCAGACTTCTACACTACGATCTAATGATGGAAAGATCCAGAAACATCGAGTGTTTACCAATATGTACGAGATCGCAGCTCGTAACACTGCCCCCCTCTTGAGCCTGTTCGTCCCGAATAGGCTTATCGTTACTCCCGGAGTAACGTGCAAGGCAATCAAGGTGGACAACTTTCATCTTGACTCTCGGGGCTCGCTGGATTCTGTACACGACGTCATTGATCCTCTTGACTACCGTGTACGGTCCTTCCCACGACGGATGCAACTTCGGAGACCTTCCCTTCTTGCGTTGAGGATTGTACAACCAGACCAGGTCACCAGCCTGGAATCCCGTGGAGTTCGCCTTCAAGTCGTAACGGGTCTTCATTCGGTCGGTCGCGATTCGAATCCGGTTTCGAACCAACTCGTGGATGTCACACATTCTTTGCCTCAGGTCGTCGACGTATTCGGGGATGTCTTTCAGATCATTCTCCGGCGTGCCAAATTGCAAATCGCAGGGGAGGCGAAGCTCTCGGCCAAAAAGAACACGTGCTGGTATTTCCCCTGTGGTGTCGTGAATGGCAGCGCGATACGCCATCAGGAAAATCGGCAGATGACGATCCCAGTTTCGCTGATGCTCGTCGACGACCTTTGACAGGTGTTGCTCCATCGTCCGGTTGAACCGTTCAACCATTCCGTCGGACCGTGGGTGAAAGGGCGTCGTCCTGGTCTTCTGTATTCCGAGTAGAGTACAGATGCCTTGGAACACATTGGACTCGAAGTTTCGTCCCTGGTCTGAGTGTAGCTCCAGAGGTACTCCGAAACGGCTTATCAGATTGTCCACCAGCACCCTTGCCACTGTAGAAGCCTCTTGGTTGGGTGGGGCGTACGCTTCCGGCCACTTGCTGAAGTAGTCCATGACAACCAGGATGTATTTGTTGCCATCTTCCGTTGTCGGGAACGGGCCAGCCACATCTATCGCGATGCGTTCAAAAGGCGCTCCAACATTGTAAGTCTTCAGCTCCCCTCGGCTGCGAGTTCTTGGTTCTTTGCTAGCCGCACAAACCTCGCACTGGCGACACCATGTTTCCACGTCGTTGCGGCAGTTCACCCAGTAGAACCGCTCGCGCACCTTGGCCAACGTCTTGTTCACCCCAAGGTGCCCTCCAGTGACGCCATCGTGCATCTCCTTCAGGACCTCTCTCACTCTCTTCTTGGGAAGCACCAGTTGAACCATCTCCTTCTTTCCATCAGGACTCTCCCAGACTCTCTTCAGCAGCCCATTCTCTATCCTCAGAGAATTCCACTGAGCCCAAAGAGCCTTGAATTCGGGCCCTTCACCAGATATCTCGGCCCACTCCGGTCTGTCCTGGCCAAGTTCTTTCCTTTCAGCAAGCGTACCGATGGCTGAGTCCTCACGCTGCTCCTTCTTGAGCTCAGCCGTAGTCCAATTTCTCGGGGTGTCGAAAACGATTGCCTTGACTTCGACGTTCCCATTCTGCTGGTCTACCCTCTTGCAGTGCTTACAGTCTTCGTTGCATGGTCTTCGAGAAAGAGCATCCGCGTTGCCATGACTTCTTCCAGGGCGGTGTTGGACCTTGAAGTCATATTGTTGCAGTTTCTCGATCCACCTTGCCAACTGTCCCTCGGGATTCTTCAACTGCAGTAGCCATTTCAGGGCAGCGTGGTCAGTCCCCACCAAAAATTTCCGGCCATAAAGGTAGTGGTGAAAGTGATCGACAGCTTTCACTATGACCAGTAGCTCCCTACGCGTCACGCAGTAGTTCCTTTCAGGCTTGGACAACACCTTACTGTAGTACTCCACTACTCGTTCTTGGCCCTGCTGGTGTTGTGACAGCACTGCTCCAATTCCGCTGTTGCTGGCATCAGTGTCCAGGATGTACTGTCCTTGAGGAAGAGGGTATGCCAGAATAGGACTCGAGCACAATGCAATCTTCAAAGTTTTGAATAAGTTTTCACATTCCTTGGTCCACAGGAATGGCGCACGGTCTTCAGTCAGTTTGTGCAAGAGCTTAGAAATGTCAGCGAACTTCTCCACAAATCGCCTGTAGTATGTGCATAAGCCCAAGAAACTTCTGACTTCATGCTGATTTCTTGGTCGCGGCCATTCTCGGACAGCATCCAATTTCGCTGGATCGGTTTCGATTCCCTCAGACGACACAACGTGCCCCAAAAATTTGACTTGCTTCTGGAAGAGCACGCATTTCTTTGGGTTGAGCTTGAGATGTGCACCTCGAAGACGTCGAATTCCCTCCCGGAGGTTCTTCAGGTGCTCCTCGAAGGTTCGACCGATGACCATCACGTCGTCGAGGTAGACTAGGCAAGTTTCCCATGTAAGACCTCGCAAGACGCACTCCATTAGACGTTCAAACGTGGCAGGTGCGTTGCAAAGTCCAAACGGCGTCACAGTAAACTGGTAAAGGCCGCTACCGGCGGAAAACGCCGTCTTTTCTTTGTCGTCGTTGTGGAGTCCTACTTGCCAGTAACCACTATTCAGGTCAAGCGTCGAAGACCATCTCGATCCAGACAGCGTGCTCAAAGTGTCGTCAATCCGAGGAAGTGGATAGCTGTCTTTCTTCGTCACATCATTGAGTTTGCGGTAGTCTAGGTAAAATCGTACTACCGCTTGATATGACTCGATCATGAATGTTTAGAGTTCGTGAGTAAAAGCCATATTTTTTTAACTGACACAAATTGGAAACTCGATGACATTCTGTTCGAATTTTATGAGTATGAATCAAGTCGCGGACATACGTTTTACTCTCCACAGCCACCCCTTATTGAATTTTTAATGAACATACGGTAGGTATCATCTGTTTCACCCTTATTTGCCACACAGCAAGCTATGATATTGTTTTGCTAGGTTTAGCACACTGGCGAAACTTTATCAGTTTATTGACAAATTTTGACAACGTCAGGTCAAATCAGTTTTCAAGATGCCATAAATCATCCTGTATCAAACGAAAATGCAAGTTTGCGGCATATTCAGCACGTTGAGCGCCGTCTGACTGAGACATGGGCCGAAAACATGACGGTGGATGGGCCGCTTTAGTGACGTATCTCTGAATACGTTACTCTGTACGTATATAGTACGTACGAATACGTCACACGTATCTCTGTATACGCATACGTTCACAGTAAACAGTGAAGATTTATTTGTCGTTGAAGGTACACAAATCATGAATAAAAATAAAAAATATCCATAGGTTATGCTACTTATAAGACAAGTCAATTAAATTATCATAAAAACAATATCACAGTCAAAAATCAATCACAGAGGAACTCCTGCACAGAGTAAAAGGCTCTCCGACTCAAGTAGTCATAAAGATGGTTTTTGAAATTTTTTCCGCAGCTGAGGGATGCTCCAAACCTCGAGACGTATTTGTTGTAGAGCCTAATTCCCTGATAAGTGTGACTTTGCTGAGCAACTCCAAGGCGCGAGAAAGGCTGCACAAGGAGGGATGAACTCCTGGTGCCATGATCATGAGTCTCACTTCTACAGGCAAAAGAGCTCAAATTACTTTTCACGTATTGAATCAAGAGATAGATGTAAAGCGAAGGCAGAGTTAAAATGTTGTATTCAATGAAAAGCGGCCTACAGGAAGCGGAGGGGCGGACACCCCGCATGCACCTCAGAACTTACTATCGCTTTATACTTTGCTTTTGCTTCTTACAGTGACATGGGTAATGAAAGCCGGCGACTCAAACTTAACGATTGTATATTACATTATTACTCCTGGGCTGCTGAAGACAAAGTAAAGATAAACTGCCGTTTTTTTTTTGCCCTGGATCAACTACTAGGTTATTAGCAGGTTTTTCTGTGGGGGTTTTTCAGTAACGATAACAGTACTGACGATAACAACGAAGACATTCTTGGAACAGTGGGTATAATTCAGTGTGGTTTTGTTTCGATGGCTTTCTCGTTTCATCCCTTTTCCCGGGGCATCACCGCACGATAGTAGATGCCCCAGTACTAGGAAACGCGTGAGAAAGTCCATCTGGCCCAGTGCGGATTTGAACCCGGGACCTTCGCCTTTGAAAGCGGGGCCGAGCTCACCGTGCTACCGACTGGGTTGAACTGCCGTTCAACCCGTTTGTTTGCTCCCCAACAAGGAGCAAGAAATACATAAAGATAACGTTGTGCGCGGGAGCCTATTTCAATCATTCTATCGCACACAACAGTTTTTGAGGCAAGTAAAAACTTACGGTTCCTTTACTCTCAGCAAGTTTGACTTGGAGTCAAGCAATTCATGTTTTAGTTTTAAATAATGACCTGTGCCATTCTCTCTCGCTTTCCTTGGGCTAGACCCCTGGACCTGATTTTTATCCGCGGTGCAGAGTCATCACGGTATCATCGTGGTGATATTAGTGACAATTCACCTCACTCCTAAAATAGTAGGCCGTATAAGTGTATTACCACCAAGGTCATTGGTGAAAACACCCCTCCAGAATGGCCAACCTTGAACATTCGAGTGGTTTTCACTTTTTTTAGGAAGATTTCCAGTGTTGTTCGGTTAATTGTCTTAACAAATACACCTCTAGGTTCGATATATTATCGCTTTACATCTCGATTTACACTCGGATCCCCTCATGAAAATCCTCGATGTAGCGATAATACACCTCACCTATAGGTGTATTACATACGACAATTCACCTCACTCCTTGAAATAGTAGGCCGTATAAGTGTATTACCACCAAGGTCATTGGTGAAAACACCCCTCCAGAATGACCAACCTTGAACATTCAGGTAGTTTTCACTTTTTCAAGGAGATTTTCAGTGTTGTTTGGTTAATTGTCTTAACAAATACACCTCTAGGTTCGATATATTATCGCTTACATCTCGATTTACACTCGGATCTCCTCGTGAAAATCCTCGATGTAGCGATAATACACCTCACCTATCAGTGTATTACATACGAGAAGTTGGTTTGACAGCTTTGGAAGAATCAATGGGGTGTTTTCTCTGCAGTCGTCAAGGTATCAAGTAGATGGCAGTCGGGGCCAACCCGAGTTATTTTCCCGCTACTTTTTGAACGGTGCTCACATGGAGAGGGTCTTCCTTTTGACTTTGGTGTCTGCCTGCCAGGTGGGCTGCCATGTCAAGTGGAGTGTGAATGTCGTCAACAAAGAATATAATTATCACAGAATTAACAATCGTCAATGCTGGCCATCGTGAGTGACCACTAGGCACCTATGACTGCTTTTTTATTGGTTTAGTACACTGTCGCCGACGACACGACGAAGTTCTGTGAAGGCGCGTAAAGAGATACGAGATACCATGTGACCGGCCCGGTAACCGACAAACCGTCCGCCGAACATTCTGCTCCGGTTCGCTCTTGATGTCGGTTGCTGGGTCGTGGGTCGGGTTCGATGGTGAAAGAATTTATTTTTAAAGGGCGCCAATCAGGAAATTAGGCGAATTTCTAATTCCGATCCCTGATTAATCGGAACGCATCCCGCACGCCCATGGACCCGCTGCCATTGAAAGCCGCTTGACAACTATGACGTGACAATGACGTTCACCGAGAGTGACAGTTGAAAGTAAACAACAATTTATAGGTTATAACATGATCGAGGTTTATTTACAAAGGGTAAGTGATTTCAGATATGTTTCGACGTTGGATTAGTAAAATCGTGAATTGCAGATTATCTGCGATGTCGTTCGACGGTGTCCGCCCTGTACTGGACTATTACGGTGAGTATTATAACGACTCGAAGAATTTGTGTTGTCGATGACCTGTTGCATAGGTGCTCCTGCTCCCGTTGGCTTCCACCAAAGGCAAGGCCCCAACAAGACGCGACTACGGCTGGACTGACAGTTTCGATCCGGCGAAGCGGCTACGCGAAACCAATTTACCCGAGACAGTCCTCCAACACAACTCGACTCCTCAAGAATATTACTGGCTCGGCCAGAACTCTTAACGCAAAACGCAAGGGACCTAAACTGCCTAAATGTGCACATTCAAGGGTCAGGGCTTACGTGTACCAAACCTTGAACAAATTTCCTTGAGAAGTCTACCGTCCGGACAGACCACACCGCAGCAAACTGGTCCACAGCCCCCGCTGCCAGCTGTGCCGAGTCCGTTGAAACCTCACGTCACGGTGGTGCTGGGATCACACAAGGAACATCTAGGCAGTCCTCACGCCCTCTGGACGTCCTGCAGTGGATAGGCAGCAACTACTTGTTCTGGATATCGGCCTCCGATCCCGGCAGTCCTTCTTGACTCGAAGCTCACGTGGATCAGGCGGCTCTCGCCCACTTCTTGGCCCGACGTGGCCCTACTTCAGTCCGGAAACACTCTCGGCAGCCTCAGCCGTTGGCATGGAATAACTCGGCGAAAGTTCAGACTACCTTCCAAGCCGTAACTCGAAAACCTCAACGTGAAACCTAAGCAAAGCTAATTAATTTGGGGGTTTGGGGTTGGAGGATTGAATATTACCTCGGCGGAGATGACAACCTGTGACCAAACCCCCACGGGGTGGCACGACACCGAGGCTTCAAGAACGTTTTAGCAAATGGCGGAATTTCTTTACCTTTTTTGTAATAAAAATTTATCAAACCTTATCTTGGTGTGTTTTTGGTTTACGCGGGTATTTCGACCCGTTACAACCAACATGGAGCAGGTAGGTTTACCAACCAGCAGTAACCTAGTAACAAACCCGGGTTGGCCCCTGCTACCATCTATCGACTTCGTAAGCGGCAAAACACCCCATTTTCGGATTATCAATGGCACAGTTACATAACCTTCATTGCCTGAACCCACCTGTGTGTATCAGGTTTTCCAACGTAACTGAATTTTTCCATAGCTTGCTGTGTGGCAAATGAGGGTGTAACGGATGATACATAAGCCATCGGGAACATGATAGGAAGCTCAAGCGCCAATTCTTAGAACCTCTGCTTTGTTATTGGTATACTCAGTTGTGAGATACTGCTGCCCACTTCGGACAAAACGTTCACATACCAACAAAGTTGACACCCAGCTAAATGACACAATGAGAACCATAAACTCTACACTTTTCAAGCTATCTTAATAAACGAGTGGTTCAAATGCTGCAAAGATCTAACTGCAAATTCTAGGATAATGCCAGTAGGTTACCTACACAGAGACTAAAATCCAGAGAACCTCCATGCGGCTCAGAGAAATGCTCGTCCGAGGGAACTACAACCGAAGACAAGACAACCTGAACCGATACATTTCTGCCGGCCTCCGTATTTGTATTTATGTTGTTTTACGTCACTGATCTGTGAGTATTCTGATCTCGTTTCGTGTTTCAGCGGCACCCCCATCCGGACGTGGTGATCCTCTCGAGTAGTTGTCAAGCTTGGAGGCACCAGGAAAACTAGATTCCCCGCGACCCCAATCTGAACATAAGTGCTCTTCGACAAAAGGAAGTCGGTTTTTGCTCCCAGCAAGAGGCCTACCACGTACGGCCTGAGCGGTGTCGCTGACACCGCCGCAGATCAGGAGGCCAGGAGCCTTCGACTTAGAGGCACCGCACCTCAAGGAGACCCCGGAACTGCACTAGCGCCTCAGTCGGACAGGAAAGTCCCGTTTACTTTTTTAGTCTCAAGTAAATAGATTAGCTAGCTCCGTTCTTTTACTGACATTAAATGTCGAGGGGTGCGGCCTTCTGCCAAACTCTCCATGTGGTTGTTAACTTTTACCTTTTAATTGGCTTCTTGAGTCACCTAGTTGTAATATCCTTGACATTGTAATTGACTGTTTCCTTTTTTTAAATTGTGATTTAACCAGAATCAGTCGAATTGTGCTGTTTGTTTCCGTCCTGTTCTTCACAACAGATCTGGAGTTGATGCTTCCACCTTTTTGAGGGCCCACTTAGGGCTGGCTCAGCTAGCCCGTAGCAGCATTAAATCTCAGGAAACATCCATTGCTGGACACTGAGTAGAGAATGATCAGGAAGGCCGTTTACGCAACGACCTTTTCGTACATTACTACATTACAACACTTTAAATATCTGCTGATAAAACAGTATATTATTCAACAAGCGAGTGATCGTCTATACACGAGGGTAGAACACCATGCTTTATCTGATTGATAAAGTCTCTTGAAACTGTCAGAATTGGATAAAGAAAATGGTTCAATAGGCACGTTGAGTGGTGGAATAAAAATAGAATAGGAAAAAAGAGAAAGAGCCACTTTCGGCACAGGAAACGCTCGCAAGTAACTACCCACCTATCGTGTTCCATGTAGAAAATTACAAGGCTGACTAGCAACATTAGGTAGGTACCTACGTACAACTTCCCGCCATCATCGAAAACTCAGATATGTTACGGTAACTTTTCTAATTCAATAAAGACGGCGCAAGTTGTTGGACTTTTCCGATTTAAAAAGTGAGGCGATTTTCTCCCGAAAGGCGAGAGCACTGCTTTTGAATTGCAGCACCAGCAGCAGCAGCAGCACCACGACCACCACCATATTTACGGAAATTTATTTTCGTCACATGGCGGCGCGCCACTGCAGATTGTCATCCCGTAAAGAAAGCAACGAAAAATGCATCGGCGAGCGCTGTGCCAAGTGGGTAAGCAAGTGGCACGGATGATTTATTTCAATACTTGTTACTGCTGCTCATTTTATTTTGAAATGCCGTGTGCATACTTCTCATTCTTATTTCCTCTCCTTCTCTGCTACTTCTTCTCAAATCACACAGTAATCCTGTTTGCAATTCGAAACTCGTAAAATTGAGAAGTTATTTAAATCCATTCGGCTCTGCCGGAGTACCAGTAGGGTTGACAATGCAGGCATTCCCATCCCATGCCGCGAAATAACGACTTTCATAGTGCAAGAATGTTCCTCACGTTTACAATTGATCTGCCTTCGTCAATCTCTCGGTTTCATTGAATCATTCTTCGCATCTTCCTTTTCTTTATTAATTCGTGGATTTCCATTTCGCCTGATACTTCCTCGCTTTCAGTGGGTGCCCGTGAACTCAACATTCGTATGGGCTTCATCGCAGGACGACTCATTGTTTCACCGATCGTTACCTTAAACTACCTAATATAATAATACACGTTTCAATTCAAGACCGCAGTGCCATTAGCGATCAAATTTTGAACCAACGAAGCGTTACACTCCCCCTCTTCCTGGAGAAGCGTTAAAACTTCACCTAGGAGAACAGAAAGCGCACCTGACATCAAAGAACTACACGGCGACTTAGCAGAATAAAATTTGAAGATGGAAGTTTTACGCCTAGTCAAATCACAGCTCATCATCTAACGGTCCATGGAAGGGTTTCAGATCCTGGACGTGCCAAATCCGAGAGGCTTTTCTCGATTCGTCCACTAAATCGTAAGTCCAACCATCCACCTTCCGAGCAACTGTGAAAGGTCCCACAAACTATGGACAAAGTTTGGCGTTTATGTGCTTAACTGCATCAGACAACATCTTATTCTTCCGCCAGACCAGATCGCCAACTTGAAATTGGACATTTCGTCTACGCAGATTATAGACTTTTCTATTTTGCTCCTGAGCAGACAATATTTTCTTCTTGACAATATCGAACATTTTCTTAAAGCTGGCCAACCTTGTTTCAGCATTATTGTCCCTGCGACCAGCATCACCAGGGTCGTCCAACCCTAAACGGTGACGGTAATCATCGCCATCAGCGATGTATTCTCGTCCAACATTGACGAAAAATGGGGTAAAGCTAGTCGTTTCACTTTTCGAAGTGCGAATGGCGCAAGAAATGGCAGATATGTTTCTGTCCCAATCTCGATGATCTTTTTTCAGATACGAAGCCATCATAGTTTTGACAATCCGATTGTAGCGTTCAACAGGGTCAGCGTTTGGATGGTATTTTGCTGTATAAGAAAGCTTGGTGTTGTACTGCTTACATAACGCCTGGAACTCTTTACTTCGCATCTGGACCCCATTGTCACAGATTAGATACTGAGGCACGCCATACACACGGAAAATCTGATCCTTGACGAACTGAGACAAGGCAGTCGCCGTAGCTGTGCGCAAAGGATGCAGAACGGCATACTTGCTGAAATAGTCACATATGGATAAAATACACACATCAAAAGAATCTAGGGGACAAGCAAATTCAGACGATTTCTAAAATCATCATAACTTTTGATTGCCGTCAGCAATTTCATATCGGTTTTCAGTGTTCGATAGCTCAATTTTTTTTTTCATGCATTGATCACGTCAAATACTAACAATGTTTTACAAGGTCACTACAGGGTGATCAATGGAACAGTGTAAAATTGCCAAAAGTTCAGTACGAGCGCGATTTTCCAAAAAAGAAAATCCATCCATTGCAATAGCACAGTTATGAAGATCAGTGTTTCAGCTTCACTGACGTTTTTGAATTTTGAAAATCGATGGTGAGTTGCCAAAGATATTGATCATTTTATGCCGCCATATTGATTTTCCAAGAGAGAAGAAAGTGATCCGATTTCATTGAAACTTGGAACACACGCATGTCTGGTTCAAGTAATTGGAATTTCAAGGTCAAATGTCACTCTTGATCACTTTCGAGCCGCTATATTTAACTTTTTACATGAATGAGTCGATGTGAATAAAACTTTGAAACACACTAGAATCGAATCATTTACATAAAAGTTCAGTGTGACGCACAGTGGAACGACCGTGGCCAAGTGGTCGGACATCGGTCTCTCATGCCGGATTGACACGCTTGACATTTTATAAGTCGATCATTTTGTCAAGCTCTCTCTAAAATAAGCGTTCAAAGAATAAAACACCAGCTTCACCGCTTTACACCGGCACCAACACAAGCAGTAGGCGATACGTCGTTTGAAGATTTGAAGAGACCAGCGGCCAAGGCGGCACGAGCGGCCAAGGCGGCACGAGCGGCCAAGGCGGCACGAGCCGCCCGCTCAGGAAATCATCAAAAATTAGGCTCACGTCAGAGCTGAAGAGAAAAAGAATTATCGGCATAACTAAAAAGGAAGTAGACGAACGAGCTGTTATCCCTTCAGCAGAAAACGTAAGGAACAAGCAGCCATTGAGCGACGAGGAATCGATGAAGAGCGCTAGCCAAGGAACAAGCATTTCATCGGCGCAGCAGTGCTCCCGAGAAAACATTGACATGATGATTGATAGAAATGACGCAGTCGAAGATTTCGATGACACGTTTACGTTAAGCACCCCAGCTAAAAAAGGGAAGGTAACAAAAACGCAAGCGAAGACAGCACTGCTGTCATCGTCCCGAAACCGCTTTGGGCCCCTCGCGAGCCATGTAGACAGTGATCTGTCCGATGATCGAGACAGCACTGTAAATGACGAGAGAAGCACTGACCAAAGTAAGCAATCAAAGAAAACGCCTTTATCTCCCAAACTACCGCCAATTGTACTTCACGGAAAACCAACGGATCACAAGAAACTGAGGCAAGTCCTGCTGAAAGTAGCTGTGAGCGGCTTTCAGCTGAACTACACACGTAACAATACCAACGTGACGGTTCACAATAAAACAGAATGGACTGCAGTAAAGGAGTACCTTAATGGGAAACAAGTCGAGTACCATACGTTTACGCCGAGCGATGAAAGAAAACATGCTTTCGTACTCAAAGGGTTAGAGCAGGGGCCCGAGTGCCAAGAAATCGAAGACGCACTGCAAGCTGCACATTCACTGCAGGTGTCGGCTAGAAAGTTAAATACACGAAATGACAACAAGTATTACATGATCAACACCAATAACAAAACAACATTAAGCTTCCTACAGCAGAATATAAAACATGTGTTGAATACAAGAGTCACCTGGGAAAGGGTGAAAAATGTGCGCGAGGTGGTACAGTGCCACAGATGCCAACAGTGGCTTCACACATCCAATAACTGCAAAGCAGAACCAAAATGTCTGAAATGCGGTCTTGGGCATTGGACGTACTTATGCAGTAAACCACGGGATACGCCAGCCAGTTGCGCAAACTGCGAGGGCGACCACACTGCCAACAATATTGAATGCCCAATCTACCAAGGCATACTGAAGAAAAGAAACGCCGGAACCCAACAACAAAAGAAGCCAGCCTTCTCACCAAACGAAGCCACACAGCGCAAATATATACCAGCACCGACTCCAAAAACAAATGTATGGAAAAGCAACGAACCAGTGGCAGCGCACCTCTTCACTCCACAACAGAGTTTGCCAGCAGCTGAAGAAACTCCGCTAAGTTCATTTCAAGAACTTCAAAATGAAATCAAACTTCTCAATTCAGTTGTGAATATCAAGAGCCTCATTGAAGAAGTAAGAAAGCTTACTAGACTGCTGATGGCGTGTAAAACACAGGAGGAACAAGTGATGGCCGTCCTGCAATACACCTCGTCGTTGAAATAATGCCAGTACACCCTAACCTCACACACCTACACATAACGCAATGGAATGCCAATGGCATCACCGGCAAAATTCCACAACTCAAACACTACATCACACAACACCAGACGGACATATTGCTCTTAAATGAAACCAAAATTAGGCCACATTTCAAACTGAAAATTCGAGGCTTTGTGATTTACAGAAGCGACAGAATAGATGCTGTGCAAGCGGCTGGAGGTGTGGCCGTTGCTGTCAGAAACAACATTCCCCACATCCGGCTGCCGCAAGTGGCAAACTGCTCTCTCGAGCATTTGCCTATACAGTTAGCCAACGGGACGGTGATAATAGCAGCTTACAACCGGCCGCTGAATCCAATTGATGGTGCTTCGCTAGACGGGTTATTCAGTCTTGCCAGGAGGGTATTCTTGATTGGAGACCTAAACTGCAGACATCGCACTTGGAACGACGTTAGCCCCAACAATGCCAATGGCAATGTTCTTAATCAGTATGCCATTGATAACAATCTCCAGGTGTACCACACGGACACACCCACGCACTTTCCCTACAACAACATGACGCCCTCTACCATAGACTTGATTGTAGCCAAGAACACCACCCAGCACATACACCCAATTTCGGTACCCGAGCTGGACTCGGATCACAATCCAATAAACTTTGAATTAGACCCTGTGCCAAAACACGCTGATCGACTGATCACCTCTTATAAAAAGACGAACTGGAATGACTACAGACAGACACTTGACCGACTGATTGACATCAACCCCAAAATTGATACTGTCGATAAGCTAGAGGTAGAGGTCCATAAGCTCACAGGAGCAATCTTAAGAGCCAAAGACGAACACACCATCTTGGTCAACGTGACCAAGTGCCAGAACCGCACAAATGTGGCGAGCCTCCCTCAAAACTTGATTGACAGTATCAAAAACAAGAACAAGACGAGACGCCAGTGGCAGACGTACAGAACCCCTCAACTTCGACAGGAACTGACAGACATGACGCGACAGGTCAGATCTGACTTACAAAACTTTGTTAATGCCACGTGGAACGAGAAACTGACAAAACTCAATGTTGACAACAGTCTCTGGAAAATGGTCAAAAATCTGAAGAAAGAGCTCCACCCAATGCCCACACTGACGTACACTGCGTCAGCTAATGGAGTAGTCCATCAGGCCTTGACCGACGGACACAAAGCTGAAGTGTTAGCTAAAGAGTTCGCGAAGGTCCATGATCTTGACTTGTCGCGCCTGACACCCGACCAACAAACAATAACAGACGAATACAAGGACATTCCCAAAGACCCGTTCACGGACAAAAAACAGCTGGCTAAGGTTCTTGCTACACCGGCTGAGGTGAGAAAACTCATCCGGCTGCTGAAAAAGAAAACACCTGGACCAGACAAAGTTGATGTCATGCTGATTAAGAACATTTCCAGAAAGGCGTTGGTCCAGCTGACGTACGTCTTGAATGCGATGATCGCACTGCAGCATTACCCAGAATCGTGGAAGGAAGCGGTGATCGTACCGATCCATAAGAAGGGGAAGCCGCCCGGTCAACCCCTCTCTTACCGGCCGATCTCGCTCCTAAACATTCTGGGTAAGCTAGGCGAAAAAATTATCCTGACAAGACTGCTCAAGTTAGAAAGAAAGCTCAAATTCCTAATCCCCGAACAATTTGGATTTCGCTCACACCACAGCACTGCGCTCCAGGTGTCCAGGATTGTCAACACAGCTGTCTCCGGCTTCAATACCCAGAAGACCACCGCAATGGCACTTCTGGATATTGAGAAAGCGTTTGACCGGGTTTGGATACCTGGACTGCTACACAAACTGCATAGGTACGGATTTCCCACCTACATGGTTGCTCTATTGAAATCCTGCCTTGAAAACCGATGGTTCAGGGTGAAGGTTAATGAAAGCTTTTCCAACCCACAACGCATCAAAGCGGGCGTACCGCAAGGGTCGGTATTGAGCCCTAAACTCTTCATTTACTATATCAATGATATCCCCAAGTCTGACCGTACTGAGCTGGCACTCTTTGCAGACGACACTGCCATCATGGCGCAGTCCTATTGGGCAGCGGTGGCCAACAAGCAGATCCAGTTGCACTTGGACGTCCTGTCCAAATGGTTTGCTTGTTGGTTCATCAACATCAATCCGACAAAGTCGGAAAACATCGTCTTTTCTCGTAAGTACACAAACGTTGCAGTACACCAGCCCCTGCTTATAGCAGGACAAGCAGTGGCGGTCCAGGAAACGGTCAGATACTTGGGGGTACAACTTGACAGGCGGCTCAATTTTCGTGAACATATCCGAAAAACGTTATCAGCTGCCTTTGCAGCTAGGAAAGCACTATACCCATTGGCCAACCCTAAAAGTCACTTGTCGAACTGTAATAAACTTTTACTTTACAAAACCATGGTACGACCTATACTCACATACGCTGCCCCGATTTGGTGCAGTATATCTGACACGGCCTTGAAGCCACTGCAGATTTTTCAAAATGCATTCTTTAGACTCATTACGAACTCAAGCAGATACACAAAAATTGACGATTTACACGACATGACGGAGATGCCACGCATCAAAGACTACGTACATCAACTTTCGGACAAATACTATAGAACAAGCATTAAAAATTCAACTTTGACCAGACACATCACAGACAAACGAGCTCACAACACACTACACATTAAACACACACTACCATATCAAAAACTGCCATTATTCAACGAGAGGGTATCTTCTGGGGACGATGATTCCGACCCCCCTGACGCTTACGACGCAGAAAGCATCACTAGTGAAAGCAGCGCTCACTCCACTGTCACCAACAGCAGTTCTACCAACTCCAATGACTACAGATGGGGTCCTGCATCTTCAAGCGAAGACAACTAAACAAGCTTACTTCATCTCATAATCGACATAGCGTTCAGCTTTAATCACACACAGTACAGTGCTTTAAATGCAGACATTTTTGTTCTCCGAGCAGGTTTTTTCCCATCTTTTCCTGACAAGCATAATCATCGCACATTTCGCACATTCATATTTCAACCATTAACGTCCTCCGATTGCAAATCGCATATTTTACACACTCATTATCATGTGAGACCTTATGGTCAGGAAATGTATAGTTAACTAAATTATTCTTTAACTTTTTGAAATGTAAACATAACTCGAATAAAATATTATAATGGTAATGGTAATGGTCTCTCATGCCAAACGTCCCGGGCTCGAATCCGGTCGTCGGCAACTTTTTTTTTCTTCATTTTCTCTGTAATGCAAATATCAATTCCACATTTTGTTGCACTTCTTTAAATAGTTTAATTTGACCAATGCTCACGTCAAATGACATGCGTTTGTGGTCAAGTACAAAAAAGTTACAGAACGATTTATAGCCGATACAAGGTATCAGGAAAATACTCATAACTTCCGAAGTGGCACGTATAAGCAGGCGTTTTTACATTCATTTTGAAGAGGAAGATCTCCTCTTCAAACTGATACAGATCACCAATTGGATCCCGTTGGAGACTTTCCGCAATTGACCATATAAGTGAAGTTAGTGTCACAAATCAAGATTTGCGGGATTCACCTCCATTTTGAAACAAGATTACTTGAGATTTCCAGGGACGATTTCAATTCTGTTTGAATTGTTTGTTGGACCAATGTATCAGCCATCTGGCTTGGCTTTCGTAAATCACAAGAAACTCCATATACACCTTTTATATACATATTACATGACGGTGATAAATTAAACAGTGATGAAGTTCTGAAACTAAACTTTTCCGTAGGCCTTTGTATGGATTTAAACGACCAAGCTATGTAGATTCACATTCGATACATACGCCAATACATTGAATCAACGAACAATTCGAACAGAATCTAAATCGTCCCTGGAAATCTCAAGTAATCTTGTTCCAAAATGGAGGCAAATCCCGCAAATCTTGATTTAAGACACTCACTTCACTTAGATGGTCAATTGCGGAAAGTCTCCAACGGGATCCAATTGATGATCTATATCAGTTTGAAGAGGAAGTTTGAAGAGGAGATCTTCCTCTTCAAAATGAGCGAAAAAACGCCTGCTTATACGTGCCACTTTGGAAGTTATGAGTATTTTCCTGATACCTTGTATCGGCTATAAATCGTTCTGTAACTTTTTTGTACTTGACCACAAACGCATGTCATTTGACGTGAGCATTGGTCAAATTAAAGTATTTAAAGAAGTGCAACAAAATGTGGAATTGATATTTGCATTACCGAGAAAATGGAGGAAAAAAAAGTTGCCGACGACCGGATTCGAACCCGGGATGTTTGGCATGAGAGACCGATGTCCGACCACTTGGCCACGGTCGTTCCACTGTGTGACGGCCTGAAAGTGACCGAAAAAGACATTTGACCTTGAAATTCTAATTACTGGGACCAGGCATGAGTGTGATCCAAGTATTAATGAAGTCGGATCACTTTCTTGGAAGTTCAACATGACGGCACAAAATGATCAATGTCTTTGGCAATTCACCTTCGATTTCCAAAATTCAAAAAATTTACTGAAGCTAAAACACCATTCTTCATAATTGTGCAATTGGAAAGCATAAAAAAATATTTTTGGGAAATCGCGCTCGTACTGAACTTTTGGTCATTTTACACTGTTCCATTGATCACCCTGTAGAGACTTTATGGAACATTGTTCGTATTCGACGTGATCAAGGCATGAAAACGAAGGATTGGGCTATCGAACACTGAAAACCGATATGAAATCGCTGACGGTAATCAAAAGTTATGATGATTTTAGAAATCGTCTGAATTTGCTTGTCCCCTAGATTCTTTTGATGTGTGTATATACGTAGCCCTTCTTGCTTCTAGGGTAAGGTCCCATGAAATCCAGACTGATCATTTGCCATGGCCTGTCAATCTTAGGCCTCGTACCCATCAGACCAGCTGCCGCCCTCTGCTCTGGCTTGTGCTGGGCAGATACTCGACAAGATACTCGAAGTTGACGTATCGGGTGATATCAGCAATCATTTTTGGCCAAGTAAACCTATTGTGGATCTTCCAGTAGGTCTTATAGATACCCACATGTCCGGCAGTGACATCGTCATGGTGTTTTTCCATTACCGCTTTCCAGTGATCCTTCGGCACTACAATTTTCCAGTAGTCAGAAACTCGAGACAGTTCTGGAAGGACACATTTTACGTATTTATAGACCATGTTGTTATTCACACGCCACTGAGGAAACTTCTCTGGTCTAGCAGTAATCTTCTCAATCATCCCGAGGTACCACCGATCTGAGGTGTTTGCGAAGAGACCATCATCACCGACGGGCGGAGCCACATCAACCGCCTCCACAGATACCGGTACACTTCTGGACAGGAAATCAGGTTCCACGTGCTCCTTACCTTTCTTGTGCACGATCCGATAATCGTATGACTGCAGACCTTATGCCCATCGTGCCAATCGACTCGCTGGATCTTTCAACCTATCCAGCCAAGTCAGCGATGAATGGTCGGTAATGATCGTAAGCGCCTTCTTTCTTCAACTGTCTGATAATAACCGTCATTTGATAGCACTGCTATCCGGAACCAGACATAGTGAGGTGTATTAACAGAAGTCTAACTTTCGCATCAAGAAATGAAGTTAAATAGAGAATGAAGAAATAAATAATAGAGTAGAGAATAAATAGAGAAATAAAGCCTTCCAGATGGCTTTTCCCAATAAATTAGTTAAAAAGAACACTACAAAGCAGGCCAATAAATTTGTTGGGTCTATACAACTTAAAGCTTTATCTCAAAAACTGCGGGATCTTGAACTCATAAAAAAAGTTTTCCGGAATGACCACCTGCTCCAGGAATTTAAGAATCTTAAGTCCAGATACAAAACGCAATTAAATGCAGAAAAGAGAGAACACGCAAGAAAAATTATTGAAAATTCTAACAATAAAACTAAAACATTGTGGAAAATGGTAAATAGCCAGATAAATAGGAACATAGGTAGCAACGTTGCAATTACTCTGAGGGTGGAGGATCGGACTTTGACCGATCCTAAGAGAGTTGTGGAGGCATTTGCTCAGTACTTCTCCACAGCTGTGAGTAACAAGCTGGCCAGTCACTTCGGTGGGATGACGGGAAGTTGTACCTCCACCCGACGGGTTTGCAAAACTATGTTCTTTTCCCCAGTCACCAAAGGGGAAGTCAGGGGGATAATCTTGAATATGGCCAACAAGGGTTCTACCGGGATGGATGAGGTTCCTGTGTCATTGCTTAAAAACTGTGTGGATGATTTTGCAGACTGTTTAGAGGTAATTATCAATGACTCGATTGTTGCTGGGAAGTTCCCGGATCAGTTAAAAACAGCGGTGACTATACCGATCCACAAAAAAGGTGGAGAAGACGATGTCCAGAATTACCGGCCGGTATCATTGCTGAGCGTTTTTTCGAAGGTCATCGAGAAGGCTGTGGTTAACAAAATAATGTTATTTCTGGAAAGTCAAAATATAATTGCTGATGAGCAGCATGGCTTCCGCAAGGGTCGATCAACGGCGACTGCTGCCGTTCAAATGGTGCAATACGTCTATGAAGGCCTTGATGCAGGCAATTTCGTGGCCGGGATCTTCTTCGACCTCACAGCGGCTTTTGATACGCTAGAGAGAAAGTATGTGGGTGAAAAGTTGAATAATATGGGAATTCGTGGAAGTGTGAATGAATGGGTAATGTCATATCTGGATGGTAGAAAATTTAAGGTGAAAGTGGGAGAAGCGTGGTCAGGAGTGCATGGGGCTGACACTGGCACCCCTCAGGGGGGAGTTGCGGGGCCTAGTGTATTTCTGCTGTATGTGAATGACCTCCCCGACCATATCAGCCATGGCAAAGTAATAATGTACGCTGACGACACCACTATTCTGTTGTCAGCAAGAACAATGGATGAACTGCACGATCAGTTATCATTGACGATAAAGGAATTCAATGACTGGTGTACCTCAAATCGACTAATGTTAAATTATGACAAGACAGTTTTATTGAATTTCAAAACCAAGCAGAATAAATCAAATACGAATACCAGTATCCCGTGCGGCAATGTAACCCTTAAAAATTCTAGCTCGACCAGATTTCTGGGCATCGTTGTGGACGAGAATGTAGACTGGGGCCGTCACATTGATGGTGTGTGCAAGAGGGTAGCTCAGCTTAATTTTGCTATAACAATACTCAAGAATCACCTGGACCGGAACTATGTACTTAATGTGTATTTCGCGATGGTGTATCCGGTGATTTCATACAATATAATTGTGTGGGGATGCGGTGGTACTATTGAGAGACTTTTTGTACTACAAAAAAGAGTAGTGCGCAACATCTTCGGCATGAGGCCTAGGGAGACCTGTCGGGGGGTTTTCAGAGACAGTGGCATACTGACGGTGACTTGTATTTACCTGTATAAATTATTGACTCATATATACCAGAACAGAAAAGGGCTGACGTTGCATAGTGACAAGCATGAGTATCTGACAAGAAACAGGGCTAAGATATGTGTCGACAAAGTAAATAGGGCACTAACAAAGAGATCACCCAAATATGCTGGAAGCGCATATTTCAATAAGCTGCCTTCGCACATAGCCAACGTTGCAACGTTAACAGAATTTAAAACAAACCTTAAAGTATACCTTACCAAGAACTGTTTTTATACTCTCAATGAGTACATGGCAACCTAAGACCAGGCTTGATATTAATATGTATTCGTGGAGTCAGTCCACTGCTGTGATATGCTTGTTATTGTTGATGTTAATGTTTTTGTCCATATTCTGTCTATTTCTTCGTGTATCTATTTATTATTTATTGTAGACCTATGTATATACTATTTACCTTGAAAACTGACGTGGCTGTGATTTCAATGAAGTAATCTTTGAGCTGAATAAATTATTTATTTATTTATTTATTTATAATGAAGGAATGGAATAAAACAATGAAAGATGAAATAATGAAAAAAAAATAACGAAAATGGAAACAACAGTAACGCAAGCGTCACAAGAGGCACTTCCGCGCCTACGATCTTCCATTTGTGGAAATCGGCCGGCGGTTCCTCGCTAAGTGGCGTTTGTGTCGCTGAAAGCACAATTCCCAGCTGCGCTTCCTCCCTGGAAACTGCTTACTTTCAGTGAACTGACATTACCCCTCACGCTTCACCCGTTATAATAATTATTGTTATCAAGTTATTGTTTCCGTCGGACTTAAGGACCTCTAACTTGAGCTCATCAGACAGATAGCATGCCTACCTTCTAGACCAGGGATCACGTTCTAGACCTCTTGATAAAGTAGAAATGAAGACTTGGTCTGGAGTCATGGTAATCATGGTATCATAAAATTATGCTGTCTTGACATTCAATCATCTGTTATGTTCCTTACTCCTGGAAAGCCCAGCCATTAAAATAAAGTTTCATCCTTGCCGTCAAAAATATCTCGTTCGTTCCAACTTCAGAGTTGGATAGTTTTCACATGAGGAATGCACTGCATAAATTTTTCACTTCTTTAATCTCCACCCCCATGCTCAGTTCAGTCAGTCACTTCTTCCTTTTTAATGACGTTGTAAATTTGAAACAGTGGAATTATCTACATCAGCAGGAATAAAATGATGGTCGTACGGAAATGAGCAGCTGCAGAAAATAAATTCGTCTTTCGATAAAGCAAAGGAGTTAGTAGAGTAGTTACGTACGTCCAGCAGAAGCACGTGTATATGGTGGTGTTATATTCGCAGGCTCCATACCGTTACATAGATATATATTTAATGCACTCAAGAAGGAACAGAATAGGTATAATAGCAGTGTGTACTGTGTATATACCAGCCGACTCTTTGCGGAGAGATCCCGCGCGCTGTTTATGTCTTCTCGGCTGTTGGATTTGTATGAATATTGCAAGTTTTAATTTACCTTTTAGTCCTGTTTGCAGATAAATTCGCCGTTCTCTCATGTGATAGATAATAGGCAGTAAAAAGACACCACACACATACACACTCAGGAGATGTTTGAGAATTTGCCGTCCAATTTAATTCCCATAAAACGCCGAGCGCGCCCTCTTTAATTTATAAAGACGCACCACGTCGTTCGCAAACGTCCTGTAAATAACGCAGAGACGGTTGACTTACAAGAAAAGTTTTATTGGATGAAAAGCGAGACAGACTCAAGGCATCCATGAAATTATATCCGAGTGCCAAAGCTGTTACATTTGCATACAAGGAGTTAGCTATACTTCTACAAATCTTGAGTCCCGCAAAATAAAAATTCAATTTTAGTCCCGCAAAAGTGGGAAAAAATTGTTCTTCAGGGTTTGGTATTGCAAAAAAAAATTTTAAATAACCATTTATAGCAAATTGCCATAGCTACAAATTACCTCTGTGCATTTTTTCGATAAAGGTTTTTGTTCTCGAAATAATATACAAGCTATCCGTTTTTCGAGTCTAAGCATGGGTGGTATCTCGCTTATCTTTAGAGATATTGTCAAGAATATGACAGAAGAGCTATAGGGGAAAGGCTCATCCCTTGAGTACGACTTATTTTATTAGGCATAAATTATAATAAATCATTAATCGTCTTCAGCAAAAAGAACGAGGTGCCACAGGAAATGCTGATACTGCAAACGATGCGCTTTGCAGTTTATGTCTCGTGTGGTACTAAGTTCACCAGCACCAGGTAACGGGCATCAATCTGATTGGTCTACGATGTCTCCCGTTGCCTATAAATCTAGAAGAATCCGTAGCTCTTCATCGAATTCATTTTTGTAATTGTGGCGAGCCGCTATGCCCGTCGGCGTCTAAATTATTAATTAATTGTTCATTTTATTATTACTTTATTTTTATACGGATTGTGTTCGAGCTTATCTTCATGTCGTCTCGGGTGTCGGTGTGAAATTAAAATGTGTGTTAATAAAACGATGTAAAACTTTACCGTGTTCTCTTCTAAACCTTCCACCCTGCTTGCAATCACCAGCCCCCAAGAAAGTCAGGAAGGGTCAACCTAAACCATTCCCGACAATATAAAACCGGTTGAATAAAAAAAAGTTGCGCATTTTCTTGAAGATCAATGATCCAAAAAGATATTTGACCTATCAGTTTTAGTTTTCGAGATATCGTGAAAAAACAGAAATTTGTAATTTTTGATTTAATTTTCTATTTAAAAAACGGTTGAAGGTGGCCTTTTCTAATTAAGACATTGTCGGGGCACTTTTCCAAAGAGAATTCAAAGCTGCCAAAATTATTATTCTAGCTTTGCTTTCAAAACAACCAAGATACGACAATCAACTTCTTTTCTCTTATGGGCACCATATTGGATTTTGAAATTTTTAAATATAGTATTTTTTCCTGGTTACAAAGATGTGTCACATGTCACTTGAGTAAAAGTTTTTTGGGAAACATTTTCTTTCAATTTTTCAAAGAGTGCTTTGGAAACATAATCAACACCGACAATAAAAAGCCGTAAATGTTGAACATTCATCCAACAGTTACATGTGACACATCGTTGTAACCAGAAAAGAATATGTATTGTATTAAAAATGTCAAAATCCAATATGGCGCCCATAAGAGAAAAAAGTTGAATGTCGTATCTCGCTTGTTCTGAAAGCTAGAATAAAGATTTTAGCGGCTTTAAATTTCCCTTGGGAGTGCCTTAACAATGTTTTGATTAGTAAAGGCCACTGTCAACCATTTTTGAAATAAAAAATAAAAATAAAAATTCAAATTTCTGTTCTTCCACGATATCACGAAAACTTAGAGTGTTTTAAATTTTTCTTCCAACCAATCCAATTTTTGTTGTCTATTTTTTCTGGACTAAACAACGTGCATCGGTTCTGGTGATGAAATACAAGGTGTTTCGAAAAAATGCAAAAAAATTTGAGACACCCTGTATATGGCACGGAATGGAAAATTATACTTGAAATAATATTCAGAAACTACGGAAAAAAATACTCCAGGAAGATTTTTTCTTTTTTGAATTATCGTGAAGGGGCAGCCAAGGGGCAGTTCTTTCTGGGGGAGAATCCGTCTTGCGTGAACACCTGTACTTATCTCTAGTACCTATGACGTCACAATCAAAATCACAAAATTCCAATCTGTTACCTAGGTTTAGGTATGTATTGTATAGTCAGTCTCAGTACTCATACTCAACCCACTTTTTAAATCTAATGGTCAATATCATTATCATAAAAACTGACACTCACCACCAGTGTTTGGTCCCACTTAAGGAATTCCTGTTCCCTGATGCGGGAATGAAAAGCATCAACACAAAAAAGCGTCTCGAGTTTCAACCGTGGGACCGTCGGTCGGCCTCGCCAATAATTTATTCTGACACAGCGTTGAACACGACACTGGATTTTCCGTACAACAAAGGTGAGAACCACTAAACTATTCAATTTGGTTTTTCGTGGCTTTGATTGACTTGTTTACTTTTCGGATGGCCACGGACCGCGGACCACAGTTGGCTGTTGATGTTGACGTTGACGGACTGTCATACTGTCAAGTTTCTGGCGTCAGTGCCGTCAGTTTTCAGGGGCCTTATTTCTAGAATGGAGCGATGAGCGATCACCGGGCGATCGCGGTGTAGTCAATCACAGCCCTGGTTGCCTAGCAACTTCGTATGTGAACGGATCACTTCAGTTTGTCCTGTCAGTGCCACGTCAGCGCCAAGGGAATTTCTAATTTGCAGGTCATCTGAACGTTGGAAGCGGTTTCCCTGAGCAGGAGAACAGGTCACCACAAAACAGCCCTCACCCTGACTCAAATGAAATGGCGGTTCCGGAGTTGAGATAGGCAACATACAGTGGCGGACTTTAAAATCGGTCTACCTTTACAAAAGTACAGAATCACAGACACAGAGGTGTATTATTGGTTGCCTGGACATAGACCCACAGCTCAGACTAGAACATTCAGAACTTCATATTTCAGTCATGGATGTTGGAATGGTTAGATGGAGCATGAAGCCAAAAAGCAATTGAATTTTTCGTTATGTCTAAATCGGAATTCGGAAGTGAGATAGTAGGTACGCGCTTTGCTTCGCTTTGGCTTTCAATCTGCAGACAGCCTGCAAATTAGGGACACCCTACCACAAAGATTGTGAGGTGGTAGTAGCGTCTGATGCTTAGCGCTAGTGCCTTGCCTAGCTGTTGACACTGTTGACAGTAATGACAGTTGAAGTGGTCGCTCGAAGGTGATTTGACTGATTTGAGTACAACGAAGTGTTTTCGGATTTACGCGCAAAGGCCAGAGGCACACGGCATAAGGCATAGTCAAGAATTGTCTTGGTCGGTCAGGTTTCGGGTTTTTCTGTGCAAGTTCTGTGGTGGTTGCTGTGGTTCAATTTCAAATCCGTTTCTGTTAGGTATGCGAGAAGTGAAATTATAAAAACGTGTGCCTAGAACCTTGTGATGATGCTTGTGACAATGGTGAGGTCGTTCTCTGTGGCTGAGGTATGCCAAGATTGCCAAGTAAGTACCTAGTGTGCAAAGTCGAGTTCCTGAATTTCTAGCCGTTTTTCTAGCCGGTAAGTAAACAAGTAGTAAATAGTGTTGTAGGTTGTAGAAGTAAGGGTGTGAAGTTGACGGCACACCACAGGCACAGGGACCTGTCCTGTAGGCGGGGCCTAACAGAAAAACAAAAATCGTTTGGACGCACTAGCGGCTCCACGGGGGGTACGACGGTACGGCTGTACCCCTGTCGCAATTCAGGGACGCCAGACGTCAAGCTCATAATTTTGAAAAAAATCCAATAAGTAAGTACCGATATTACTCTTAGTAACAAGTAATTAACGTGATAAAAGCTCATTTGCTTTGTAGTCCAGTCAAAATAGGTTTTAACCGGAAAGAAATTCGGAAGTTGACGAAATTTGGTGGATCGATGCAGAATTTAACGTGGAATAACATACTGAAATTCCCGAAAATTCCAATGCTTGGCTTTTTTCTAGGACCAATAAAAGAGCGCCATCCTTGTAAATTTTCGATTTTTTCTGAATAACTTGTAAACTATCACCTTTAGAACACAATAACCAGCGAAGCAAATGTAGCGCGTTAAATTATCAAGAGATCAGTATCAAATTCATCACTTTGTGGTTAATAGTCTCCGAGATACAGCGTCTGCTAGAACGCAGTGAAAATGACTCAAAATTTATTTCCGGATTTTACGTAACAATTTGCATAGTGTCAGTTCAAGGGCTGTAACGTGGACAGTAAATGTGCGGATTTCAGTGTGTTTCACAATCTTGGAAAGCCAATTCAACATTTGGTATAACACTTTTGTCTAGAAGTCGCCAACTTCAAAATGGTACTTTTCCTCGACCTTTCAAATTTATACTTGAAGTTCCGAAGAATCCCCAAAAATCGATTATTTCCATACCATACCATCTGCTTCATTTTCCAAGTATGGAAAAACCATCTGGAGAATATGTGAAGGATTGAATCCCAAAAAAATAACATGTTTCAGAATCTTTTTCCTAGTGATGGTTCCTGACGTATATGGGTTAAAAGACTAAAACGACATACTTGGAAAAAAAAAATTGGTAGTTCGGACACTAACTGCTGAATACTGTACGGACCTTGCATTTTAGGTGTAAAATGCCACTTTGCAGACGTGGAAAGTACATAAATATATTCACTACGTGTGCTGAGTGGCATTTTGTATCATCAAATGCAAGGTCCGTACAGTATTCAGCAGTTAGTGTCCGGACTACCTATCTTTTTCTCCAATAGGTCGTTTTAGTCTTTCAACCCATATAACTCAGGAACCATCACTGGGAAAAACATTCTGAAACATCCTATTTTTTTGGTATCCAATTCTTCACATATTTCCTGGATGGTTTTGCTCTACTTGAAAAAGTAAGCAAATGGCATGGTATCAAAATAATCGATCTTTGGGGATTCTTCGGGACTTCAAGTATCGATTTCAAGGGTTGAGGAAAAGTACCATTTTGAAGTTGGCGACTTCTAGACAAAAGTGTGATAGCGAATGTTGAATTGGCTTTCCAAAAATGTGAAACACGTTGAAATTCGCACATTTTCTGTCCACGTTACAGCCCCTGAACTGACACTATGCAAATTGTTACGTAAAATCCGGAAATAAATTTTGAGTCATTTTCACTGCGTCCTAGCAGACGCTGTATCTCAGAGACTATAAACCACAAAGTGATGAATTTAATACTGATCTCTTGAGAATTTAACGGGCTACATTTGCTTCGCTGGTTTTTGTGTTCTTAATGTGATAATTTACAAGTTATTCAGAAAAAATCGAAAATTTACAAGGATTGCGCTCTTTTATTGGTCCTAGAAAAAAAGCCAAGCGTTGGAATTTTCGGGAATTTTAGTATGTTATTCCGCGTTGAATTCTGCATCGATCCACCAAATTTCGTCAACTTCCGAATTTATTCCCGGTTTGGCCAGATTTTTGCTTAATTTGACTGGACTATTGGGCGTCGCGCGATAAAATCTTGAAATTATTCTCATAACATCTGTGGACTCGTGGAGATGGAATGAACTTCTACTCACAACCACCATAATGATTGATCATTACCGAGATCATTACTGACTTTTGAAAAGTTGGAAAATAAACCATTACGATTTACGAACTATCGGCCCACGGCGCGCTCTGCAGCTACCTTGGCCCTTGGCTGTAATGAACCTCTTTCCGTCTCGGTATGTAATGTACTATTACTCAAAACCACTAGGGTAATTGATTCATCACATACTATGTAAGAGGGCGAGAAGTGATTATACCGAGGATTATACCTATACCTCCTCCGCGGGAAAATGAAGGAATGGTAGTTTCAGAAGATAAACTCCAGAATAATGCATCCAACTAAACAATGACTGGGGAAATCTGTATTACCTGAGCCAAGTTTAAGAAAAATTGATTCGCCGATCAGGAAGTTATGCCAAAAAATTGATTTTCTAATTTCAACTTTTTAGGAAGTCGACTGGATTCCAGAAATGTTGGATGTTTGGATAGTTCTTGAATGCCAGTTTTGATTAGAGATTGGTCGTAATCAAAACTGGCATTCAAGAACGATCCAAGCACCTAACATTTCTGAAATCCAGCCGACTTCCCAGCGGTGCCCTATGAATCATTTTGCTCCCAACCAAGACGCAACTTCCTCCAGCTCTGCGGAGACTCTTGAAGATAGTGTCTTGCAACTGCAAAAAGAACTGCGGTCTAAAATGTAGACGCAGGCGATCTTCCTTGTCTTGTTTGCAGATGTGTAGGTGCTGTAGGGGCACAACAGGTGAGAATCTACCCCACCTTGTTGAGTATGACCCTGAGGATGATCTGTTATTTGTATCAACTTATGAATTTAGTACCTTTAGGTGCTAGATAACTTTGCTATTATTTTGGATGAGTATAGATACTATCGGCAGGTATTCGAGGTAACTATCGATTTATTGTTTGGAAATCAATAGACGAGTTTTTAGCGAAGCTAATATTGGACCAAATAAGCTTTAAGCACGGATGGTAAGCGAGATGCGATTTTCAGCGCACTTCTCCAAACGGGAAGGCGCTTTTGTCCTCGCTTTGTCCGTCCGTCCGTCCGTCCGTCCGTCCGTCCGTCACAGCATCTAGTCCTAGACGAAAAGGTTTTTGCGAAAAAATTTTACTCCATTGGGTAGCTCATGACCTTGTATCCCGAACCAAGAAAAATCTCGACGAAATAATAATAATCAATGACAATAATAACAATTTAGTGTGACGCGGCATCGCCGTTGAATGCTGCATTTCAGAAGCCGGCCTGATCTCGAAAGTTATCACATGCGAGGAAGTACCCGATCTTATCATTTTACCATAATACATATGCGGAGTTATATTTAGAGGATGATTTGAACTTCATTTTAATGAAAATTTCACATCGGTGCGAGGTGCAGGCCAATAGTTATTAATTTTTGAAAATGACTCCTAAACTACGGCTCGGCGGCAAATGATTTATTCGTTGCTTACTGGTGCTTGATATCCTTTCCTCCGAACAAAACGAAATTCAATACAGAAAATATTTCAACACGAATGGGTAGCTCATGGCCTTGGTACGCGAATCAAGGAAAATTTTGCCGAAATAATCATGAACAATTACAAAAATAACATTTTGGTGTAGGGCGGCTTCGCCGATCAAGTGCTGGCATTCGCGGTAAGATGTAGAAAGTTGCGATATGCAGGCAACTACAATTTCTTAATGAAATACATCACTGCATGTACGGCATTATATTTAGAGAACAATTTGAACTTTCTTTTGACAAAAACCCCACTTCGATCCGACCGTCGGGTCAATTGTTATCAATTTTTGAAAACGACCGCAAAGCCACGGCTCGGCGCATATTACACGACCCTACAAATTGAAAATCAGACGTGCCGAAATAGTAATTGACCATTTTGAAGTAGCCAATACTAGGTACCTAAAGGATAATGGCACTCAAATTACGAAACATGTTCGCTCAATAACAAAAAAAAGTAGGTAGGTATCACTAAAAATCATGTGACAGGCCACCATTTTTCGGTCTTTCGATAAAAAAGAAATGTTCCAATTCAAAACTGAACCCGATATTCGTGTTCAGGAGGTCGAAATCAGTTGGAGAACATTTTTTTATGTAAGTAACAGAATGACGCTTATGTGGCCGGTTTGTCCTCGGGTTTGTCTGTCTGTCTGTCTGTCCGAGTCCGTGCAGAAATTAAGACGCTGTACTCCTTCTCGAGAATTGAAACAAGAGTCTTGGAACTTTTTTCCGATTAATAGCCGATGTCCCCAAGGGTGGCCAATGGGCACTATTTTTGTTATCCATACATCGTTATCATTATTCTCAAAAAACAGAGATCTCCTGTGCACTTCGATGAAGTTGAACTTCTTCTCGGGAACTAGAGCTACAGCCCTTGAAGATTGAACTTTATCCGGTGGATAGCTTAGGTTCTCAAGGACCAAATAGGCAGAATGGCTTTCATAATTCGGCCGCATTCTTGGCTGCCATATTGAAATTTCTTATTAGTGGAACGATTGTCATGAAACTTGAAACTTACCCTTGTCTAGTACGATCATTCTTATTTTCCAGCCAAATTTCATGATTGCCCCACCATCTTGGCCGCCATATTGAAATCTCTTATAAGTGGGAGGATTTTCATGAAACTTGAGAGTTACGCTTGTCTCGTACGATCATTCCTATTTTCAAGCTGAGTTCCATAATTCTGCCGCAATCTTGGCCGCCATATTGGAATCTCTTATTAGTGGAACGATTTTCATGAAACTTGGAACTTACCCTTGTCTAGTACAATCATTCTGATTTTCAAGCCAGATTTCATGATTCTGTCGATATTTTGGCCGCCATATTGGAATTTTTTGCCCAAGACGGTAGAACCTTAATTACTTAACATCTTGCGTTCACTAATCCTCCAAAAAGGAAGTGCGCTACTGAGCCTCATGCCCATGAGGCGTATTCGCTTGTTTTGACTGCTAGTGAACTTGAAATTATAATTATTATTATTTGATATTTTTTGCAGGGCATGGTTATAAAAACCTTCCTATACTGTGCTTGACTTTGAATACATTATTCTAATGTGAATACAATGTTGAAGCTCTGTTTTAAAAAGATTGTGAGCAATTGAAAAAAAAATTGCTCCTCAAAATTGGGGATTTTCAATTCACGATATTTTCACGTTGAATACATCAATTTTCGAAATTTCGAATAGGATCGATAACTGTAACTATTTCACGCATTTAAATCAGGCATTCGACATAATTATCTTTTCTTGAACACTATAAAATCGAGTTGGTTTGACGTTCGGTGTAAGCCAGCTTGAAACTGAAAAATAAGGCTATACCCACGGGAAAGTTGCTGTTGCTATATTATCATTAATTTAATGAAGTGTTTTTTTTCCGGAAGCTAGAGAATTGTTTTGGCTACAAGAAGAAACCTTTAAAGATAAAATCAAAGCGATATTACGGCTACAATACAACTTTTACTTTCCCGGCCCCACCAACATGGAGGGAAAGTATTGTAATCGTGCAGAAAAAAAGTTTTGAGATTTCACCGGATATATCCATTTTGAGGTCCCCCAAGTCGATTAAGACCATTTCCAGAATGATGTCTGTCTGTGGGTGTGTATGTGTGTATGTATGTGTGTGATCTTCCACGATAACTGCCGAACCGTTTATCCGATCGATTTGAAATTTGATATGCAGACATGGTTTCGCCCTGGAATGACCGGATTAGTTTTTGGCTGACATCTGTCAAACATAAGTGTCACTATCAGAAAATGACAAAAGCTACATCTCACGGAACTTGACTTGCAATATGTCATTTGAAAGCCCTTGAAGAACTGTATTCAGAACAGTTGAAAGTATTTTCCTACCTGTTGTCAGTCAAATTATAAAAAATATCAAAGTCTGGAACTTTGCCATTTAATTATTCAAAATCTATACGACAGATGTGAACCAAACACGGCAGGAAGCAACATTACTAAAGAATCAAACTAATGCTGAAGTTGGAGTTTCCCACCGTTTTCCGGACAAGCGCTATGGATTGTTAGAAATTTTCCTAGCCGATTCCAGCCTCGCTTGCCTGTTCCTCGATTTTTGGCCTATTTAATTTTTTTAGCAACATAGCAACCAAACCGGTAGGTAACTACGTTTTTGTCAGGGATCGTTTTTGTCACGAATCGTATGAATGTCAAAGTGACAACATGAACGCTGTTCTCGGCAGGTTCTCGGTGTTTTCTTTTGTATCTTCTTGCATCATTTGGGGCAACAGTGCGAACCGATCCTTTGTGTTGTTTGGGGCTCCGTAAACCCCCTTGTGTTTTCTGTAGCTTTAGCAACTCTAGTATGCTCATGCCATTGACGTATATGTACAAACTGTAATGTGTGCAGTTCCCTTATTTGATTCGGTACCAGGGCCCCATCCCCATGGTGCCTGCTGTTCAAGGCCCTGATGGGGCCCCCATCTGTGTCTATCAGATTTTGCCGTTTTAGGCCAAAACTGCGGCCTTGTGTCTTCTTGGGTTCGTTGAAGCCCTCTAGGCTCCTGGTGTCAACGGGTGTCTCTTGAAGCCCCACTGAGCCCCCTTTTTTTTAGTATTCAGAACTATCGTGCCTTCAGGTGTGGTTCGGACCTAACTTATTGATGGGCTCGAAGTCTCATTTCAGAGGTCACCACTTGGGGGCCCTGAATTGCAATTGATTAGAACTCTGCCCCAGGTTTTCAATCCGCGACTGATTTTCACCGGTTATTTTTCAAACAATAATTTAGGTTGCATCATTAAAGGCAACAATGCGCCCCGATTAATTGTGTCTTCAGGTGTTGTTTGGGGCTGCGTAAACCCCCTTGTGTGGAACTAGCATTGCATTCTTGAGATATCACAACAGTTAACTACCTCTAGTTCTACCTTTTGAATTATATCATCACCTTGTACCTACCTACTTCATAATGCGATCGCGCAAATTAAACGGTTCTGCCATGATAACTACCGAATTGTTGATCCGATCAAATCGAAATCAGGTACGAAAGCAGAAGTTCAGCCTGGAATGACCTGATTAGACTTTGGGTAGATGATTTAGTTTGGAAGCCCTCCGATGGCACATTGGGTCTGGGCTTGTCTGCCCAAGCTCTAAATTGAAGATATAGAGTTGAAATTTGACACACAGATGCAGAAAGTTCTCAGTCAAGTTTGTGTAATCTCATCATCATGTCTAAAGTAGGAACAAAAATTTCAATATGGAACTAGCATTGCATTCTTGAGATATCACAACAGTTAGCTTCCTAGTTCTACCTTTCGAAATATTTTATCACCGTGAAAACCTAAGAGCCTGTTATGTTGTGAATGTTTTCAATCAAGTTTGTGTAATTTCGTCATCATGTCTGAAGTAGAAACAAAAATTTTGATGAGGAACCTGCACTGCATTCTTCAGATTCCGCAACAATTAGCTTCCTTGTTCTTTATACATTACGAAATATTTTATCACCTTGGAAACCTAAGAACCCGTCACTTGTTCTGTCGGCCCGACAATGGATGCAGGATGCTCGCCAAACGCTCAACTCACTAGAACTTTTTCAATCAACTTCTCAATTGAATCCCACTTTCCCGAAGGGACGCTCAGATCAAAATCATTACTGACGTCCCTGGATACCGCCGGGAAAGTTTTGTGTCGCTCCACAACAGATTTTTCAAGTGCGCGGAGATATTTTTGAGTGAAATTTAGGACTTCGACATTTTTTCAATAATTTTTTTTTTTACCTTGTAACCACTTTCCTCGCGTTTGTGATATGATAGTCTTGTGCAGAACGGTCCATATTATTCAATCAATGTTAAATTCAAATGAATAATGCATCAAACAAAAAAATAACCCAAATTGAAATACCGCTTTATTTTGGTCCCAAAATCACGTTTTTTCTGCCGAAAATTGCTCGAAACATTGTTTAATCAGAATCTAAAGGTCATAATCGGATTTGCAAGGTCAGATTTAGTGTGAAACGATACCCAACATTCCAGTATTGTCTCAATATCAATGAAAACCAAATCTCTTGCACAGGACACCAATTGCCCCCCTCCCGAGCTCCCCTCACGGGGACCATGGACGTCTGGTTTGTCATTAAGTTCCACTTAAGTGGCCCATACACACGCATGCAAGCACGCGAGCAAGCACGTTCAGGTAAGTCCGCGCGCAGGTTCGAAACGTGTTTTTCACCACACACTATTCAGGCCGAGATTCAGGCAAGTGCGTCAAGATTTGTCAGTTCAGTCAAAAACGAGGTTAAAAAGCTGTCAAATTGAACGAAAAATAATTTTATTTACATAATTCAATCAACTCCCTCAGGACGGTTTCTTGCTTCCTGGACCATCTTGCCATTTTTGGGGATCCTGCCGCTGAGTGATACGAAAATATGTAGAATATGTCCAGCTGGGCTTGGCGCGAAGGGAAATCTGAACATACACACACACACACACACACACTCACCTTCGCACTTGCTCTAAAAATCAGTCGTTGACAGATTCGCTTCGAGCCGTGCCTAGAACTGAACGCGCCGTCAGTTTTGACACATACACACTGATACTTGCATGCGAGCCTAGACCTGTGCAGGTAAGTCTTAGCACTTGCATGCGTGTGTATGGGCCACTTTATACTCCAATGTATCCAAATATAATAAATTTTAAGCCACTGACTAGATTACTTTTGTTCTAGAATTTTTTTAATGAAATTTTTGTCCCCCCCCTCTCGAAAATTATGACGCATACGGAGGAAAGTTGGGGACTTTTAGTATGTTGTTTAGTGAGAAGTGGATACGATACCGTGAAGATTGCACGTGGATTAATTTGTTTCATGTTGAATGCTAAAAAGCCTGGGCTAACGGACGGACGGACGAATAATGAAATAAAATATCTTTAATGTTTGTACATCTAGAGTACCTAAGCTATCATCTAGCAAAAACCCAAGCGCAATCCGAAGTTTAGTAGCGAAGATATTGCCGGACACTGCAGACGGCAATAACAAGAACAAACTATAAGCGAGTAGCGCTAAAACCATAGAGGAAAATTGCGAAACTGTACCTAGTACCTACTCATACGAGTACTACCAGACCAGATTTAGTCAGTACGATGCTGTGCATATTGAACGTAGGATCAATTATTACAGATCAAAGTCTAGGTTAATAATGTTGAAGTGATCTTCCCCATATAATGCGTTTGACGTAACTTCATAGAATCCTTATTGGAATTGCTGGACAATTCACAATGGAGCTGAAAGATACGTCATTTTGAAGCTAAAACTGTAGGGAATCTAGTGCATATAATAATACCAAGTGATATTCAGTGGTCGATGCAAAAGTAAAATGTTAACTGAAGTATAAGAAAAAAACACGAAAAAAGCGTCATTATCAAGAAATTAAGTCTGTAAGTGTCAAATTTTGGACAAAAGCTATCCCATATCATCCACTTTGATTCATTATCTTTCATTTAAAACCAAAACACGTCAAACTGAAGAGATTGACCGTGTTTTAATTTATTTCATGTTTTGCCATTTTTTCGACTAAAACGCCTGGGCTATAGGTGCGACCTTGGGTTGCAGGATTTTTTTGTGAAAAATCGCATGAGGCGTTTTGATGGGAAATTGTGAAAATTGCTAAAACCCAGGCTAAAACCTCTACCATTGCCAATATTCACCATTCACCAGTCATCAATGTTGTACTTTCAATATTTCGACAGCACAAAAAAAGCTGATTTATAGAAATATTCGTACCAAAATGGGCTTTTGGAATATACAGAGTGTTCACCTGTAAATTATATTCGCCTCGCCTTGAAGACTTCTCCTTGAACATGATTCCCAAAACAAAAAACGGTTGCTATATGATTTTTTCCCTAGGTTTCGAATCTGTACACAAAAATTTTCTGTGGCATATCGCTTATCGCAACATCGAAAACTTGCCTCAAATTGGACACCCTGTATTTTAATGAAGGAATCAATTCAGATTTTCATCCTGAATATAAAAATATATATCACACTTGATAGGTTGATAGGTCAGTCAACAAAACTTATATGGAAAAATTGATGAAGTTGAAAACACCTAAAAATGATTTTGTTTTTGAAGTAACTCACTGAATTTTCTATCACTTTGGGGACATGGATTTGATTATAGTTTGAGACTATTACTTCACTTGACCCCACAAACGTGAACTATCGAAAGAAAAAAGATTTTTCGATATTTCTTGAAACTTCAACAATTTTTTAACATGTGTTTTGTTGCATAACCTATCAAGTGTGATATATGCTCGGATATATGTCTATAATCAGGATAAAAATCGGAACCGATTTTCATGTTGAAATACAGGGTGTCCAATTTGAGACAAATTTTCGATGTTTGATCCTGTAAGCGATATACCACAAATAATGTTAGTGGGCAGATCCGACACCTACGGAAAAAATTATGTAGGGATCGTTTTTCATTTTTGAAATTATATTCAAGGGGGAGTCTCCAGCGGGGGAGGGGAGTATTATTTATACGTGAACACCCTATATCAAGCGATACGGTCCTAGGCTGGGTCCAAAACAAGTTTGTAACATTTATTCTGTTTTTCATGCATTCACCATGCCAAAAAAAGTATATTATGAATTATCATTTTTTCCGTCAACTTTTACCAGCCGAAAAGTGACTGGTAAGGAATGATTTCATAATATGGAAACTGGATCTAATATTAGGTAGAGGTGCGATTCTTGATGCGGAAGCTGAAACAGGGTTGAAAATGGATTCATTGTTTACGCTTCGACGTTGTCATTAACGTCCAAAGCGAATTTTCTCTAATTAAATTCGAAAGGCGGCGCGCAACTTACGGCAGGAATAAGGTACTACCGGCACCTATACCTATAGGCAAGGTACATCTAGGTAAGGTATTGTAGAAGGAAGGTAATAATATACCGATAGCGCCAGACTAAAGTCAAACAAAATTAGGCTAGCGAGTAAGTGTTGGAAAACACAATAATTCGCCAGCGTAAACACGTCTCCAGTTACCTGTCAGGTGATACTGACTACATCTCTCCCCGTTCGCTAATTACGAAAACAAACACCATATCTTCTCCGCGCCGGAACGTTAATTATTCTTCTTACAGAAACGCTATTTGATTAGACGCGTCAGTAGGTGGGTATACGGTCGCGAAGGACTCTGAGTAGTCGGAGTAAGGAATTGTGACGACTCGGAACGTCAGTACACTCATCAGGACCTGCGAAGAACTCAACGCCATCAAATGGTAATTAGTTAATTGAACTCTTGAGCTGCGTGTGTCTCTGCCCTCCACGCGAACTATGCGGACCTCGATGCGGACGCGAATAGTGCAGAATTGAGCTCAAGATTGCGCTTTTCGCACTAGGTATAGCGGGTACAAGTAGAGAAGAACTAACTTCAACTTTTACACTTTTTTTCGATAATCTTTTTTTTTCACTAAGTGAATTCAGTAGAGTATGAACATAGAAGTCATAGGTGTAGGTGCCGATGCAGTTTTAAAACCAAGTAGTTATTCCAGTTTTTAGACGAGTAACTAGTTTTGTGCAGGTTGAAGAATAGCTTGGTAATGGTAGTTTACACTTGAACGCTAGTTGAAACACTTCCCCACCGGAAACGGTCTCTACCAGTTTGCTGTGATATCTTTTGGATTGTGTATGACGTTTGCTTCCTATCAACGTCCTGCTCCGGCTGGCTATATTTGTCGTGGCTGGGTCGTGGGTCGAGGAAGCTAATGTTTTTAATGTTTGTTTGTTTATGCAATCGTGCACGGGCGCCAATCAGGTGGAGTAGTAATATTTATTCCCGACCCCTGATCAGTCGGGACTCCAGCTTCCGCACGCCACTGGAAGTTCGTTGACGTTCGCGACTTTGACAGTGAAAGGTGACGTATGGGTGACGTTTCGACAAGTAAACACGTGGTTGTGAGGTTAGGATCTTTAATCGGGGCCAAAATAAGAAAAATATGTACAAAATGGGGCTCAAAGCCCGCTCTGAGGCATTCGACGGTGCTTTGTGGCACGTTTCCGCAGTGGTAAGTCCGTCCCAAGACGACTCGTACAAATTATTTCGACCTTCTCGTTTCCAGCGTATCGGACATCAGCGGATCGGATAATGGCAACGACACCTGAGGCTCGCCAAGGTCTAGACGACTACCGCGGCGCTCCAAGACTTCACCCGGTGAAGCTGTCCTTGAGGCCAAATCGCCAAACACCGGACAACCACCGACCGTACAATTTCTCAGGATACAGCCGGTTACGGCTTAGATCTCTGACACACACCGCAAGGAGCCCCACCTACCTAATGTGCACATTAAGGGGAAAAGACTTACGTGTTGAGAGTTGAACGCAACTCCTGAGAAATCCCCCGTCCGCAGAAGACCCGATGGAGGCTAATCTGGCACTCGGCACAGACTAAGTTCGCTTCGTTCGGGAAGCGCCAGACCCCAGCTGCACCACGGTGATGCCGACAGCTCTCGGTGATGGCTATTCTAGTGGCCGTCCCGCCCGTTGCGCCGTGAGCCGATTGGTGGATGTATAACGGCAGTAGAGCCCAAACGTACGACATGGGCCAGCTCCTAAGCGTGCGGCTTCCCAAACTCGGCTCCTCTTTGATGAGCATCCACGCTTGCTGACGGGTCTCGGCACCCCTTACTGGCGCTTCCGTTGACTCAAACGGGACCAGAACCCGTCTTGTTTTTGGCTTGAAGGTAATAAATCGAACCTCAACGTCAAACTTGAAACCTAATGTGAAACATGAATTTTCCTATTTTAGGGAGAGGAGACCAAAATGACATTTTCGCTTTACCTCGGTGGAGATGTGGACCCTTTCGTGCAAGCCTTTACTGGCTTCGCTACCGAGGTTTCTGATTAATTTTAAATAAATTATAAAGTGGCTGAATTCTTTGTTTATCACTTTTTGAGCCTTATCAACCTCCCTTTTTGTTCGACTTCCTATCAATCCTAAAGCGCGCTTTTCAAACCGTCACATGTGTAACGCACCGGCCACGTTTGAACGTCTAATGGAGTGCGTCTTGCGAAGTCTCACATGCAAAACTTGCCTGGTCTGCCTCGACGACGTAATGGTCATCAGTTAGACGTTCGAAGAACAGTTCGGAGAAACTTGAAAGCAAGTGTTTTTCTCCTTATCGGCTTTCTTGCCATAGAAGTTTGCCTTTTTATTTGTTCAAGAATTATTTACATAGAAAAGTGCGATATCAGACAACACAACGCTCGGACTTTTCACCGGGATCGAACCCGGGACTTCTGCACCGCAGGCAGTCACAGAACCGCCTGCGCCACGGGGCCTTCCTGAAGAAATTTGTGAACCAAGCAATATGAAAACTCATTCAAGACCTTGAAAATTGCACTGTGTTCGAGTCCTGTCCTGGCATACCCCCCACCACAAGGACAGCACGTGTTGTACACTGATGCCAACAATACCGAAATTGGAGCGGTGCTGCTCCCAACACCACGGATTTGTGAGAGAAAAATCAACGAATTAGTGATTGAGCAAACGCAGACAGGGCGATTTTGTCTATATCGACTTCTCAAAAGTCTCTCATTGGTTAGGCTATTCACATCGAGGTTCAGATCTGACTTGGTGAGTCGAAAACAATTCGTCAGGGTGTCCGGTCCGCCGGTCACGACCCAATAAGTTTTGAAGTCCTGTTTGGAGTTCCACAGGGATCTGTCCCGAGCCCTCGACTTTTTAACATCTTCCTAAATGACCTCGATCTGAAACTTGGAAACAACAGGCATGAGCAGGGGTTTAGTGGGTATGGATTGCGAAAGACGCGGCGAGTCCCACACTCCCCTGTTGCTGTTCAACCGGGACGTACGGAAAGAGCATTTCCCCACTCGAATTCACGGATATTTTCAAACTCACCAACGTCTGTTCAGGCATGGGTCAATGAGGATAGGGTTAATATTATGATGCCCTGACGGGTATAGATTGCTTTGATAGTCTTTTGAATAAGAGGAAAATATAATAATCTTATGAACTTGATATCCATTTAAAAGATCGCGAAATTTCTACAATTTTTTTTTAAACATAGCAAGATAGAAAAAATCGAAAAATTATGCGTCATGTCATGCCATGCCAAAGTAGCCTGTCCACTCCACGATTTCAGGTGTTAGTCTGTGGACTGACGAAATAAGTGTTGCTGACTTCTTCTAGAGAAAAAAATTAAGCACTAACGAAGCACTAGCTAACAAGACTAATCAGAACATTTAGTGCTTCAAAATTGCAGAAGTTGGCTACTCACTTCACGATTTTTGAGGTTTTGGCCTGTAAAATAGCCAAATTTGGTGCTGCTGACTTCCTCAAGAATAAACATGTAGCACTAACGAAGCACCAATCCAGAACATTAGTGGTTAAAAATTGCAAAAGTTGGCTGCTCACTTCACGATTTTTGAGGTTTTGGTCTGTAAATTGGTTAAATTTGGTGCCACTGACTTATTTTTGAAAAAAAAACTTGAAGCACTAAATAAATAACAAAAATAAATGAAATAAATGTTTACTTCCTTATCAGCCTGTACCATAGGAGTTTTTGCCCTTGATTATCACTTTTACATAGCCAGAAAAATTACAAATTGGACAACACAAACAATCAGACACTTCCGGGAATTGAACCCAGAGCCCCCATGGACGCAGGCAGCCACTCAACCACCTGCGCCACGGGGTCGTCACCTTGAACACTAACGGAGCACTTACCACCCAGGACCAACCAGAACATTGATTCTTCATTAGTGCCGGCTAGGGTTTTCAAGCTGGACCTCGAGTATTTATTCTCGAAAAAGATGACCGAAGCACTATGAAGCACTAACGGAGCACTAACGAAACGACCCAACTTTGATGAAAATTGCGGTATGTTACCTGCTGGCGTGAAATTAGCAGACACTATCGATATCTCAACTCAATTCTGACCAAAACGGCCGCTGCTGCTGGTGTAAGGGATGAAGCACTAAGAAGCACTAAGAAGCACTAATGAACCACTAACGATCCTATAAATTCCAAGAATAGTGCTCCCAGCCCTGCCTACTGCACGCCGCCGCTGCATATTATACTATTAAATACACATTAACTATTATTCGCGCTTGAGTTTATCGCTTTAGTTAGATTCGCCGAACATTCGCTGTTGTCGCTCTGGTGTGTCGGTCGGCTCGTCTGTGCTTATATACTCCGACTGTTACCTTCGGTAACATTCCACCGGTTCTCTGTCAAATTCCACATTGACCGCCGCTACTACACTGATCGTTTTTTGAAGTGGTTCGCCTAAAAAATTGTCCTATTTTGATAGATTGTAACTTTTGAATGGATGGATGTATCTTGTTGAGTTTTTTTTGTCAAAAAGGGCGTTTCTTCGGCAACTAGTGTGCCTAAGGCTTCATTCTCAGTAGGTTAAAACTATCTATAAAGGATTTCTCCCTCAAAAATGATAAAAACTCAATTTTTTTTATACGGTGTACTGAGTGTATTACAAAATAGAGTACAGAGCGTTTTTTCAAATATGTGAAAAAAAAACTGTCACTTGTTGACAACTTTTCTCAAAAAACGGCTCTGTACTCAATTTTCTACGTCTCTCAAAATTATAATACAGTTGAGAATTTTTTTTTGTCAAAAAGTGCCCCAGTAATCTTTCAGAAACTTTTCTAGTGTTTTAGGGCTATTGCACTCCTAAAAAAATATGGGGTACTCCAAACGGAAGCAAGGTGGACAAACATTTGATGGAATCCCATCAAAATTTCTATATGTCTTCACTTTTATTTTTGAGAGAGAAATATTGATACCCTGCGTATGCAGATTAACTGAATTCATTTAAATTAATTGATAGTTATTTTACAGGGTAATTTGTGAAGATATGATTTTTATATCAAATTAATTGATGTATTTACATGAAGTAAATGGGTCACCGTGTATATTTCATTTCAAGGTCATCATAGAGCCTTATGTCTTGCCGCGGGTTTCACCAAACTTTTATCAACGCGATAACTTAATCACTCTCATAGTAACTAAGCAACTGGCCATCCTATTGGCTGGTGCATAGCAACTATCAGCGTGATAGATTTAATCTGCTCGTAAAATTATGGTGGAACTCGAGGTTGGTGCTGCATGTTTTTTTTTGCGTAAAAAAATCGAGATATCTTTGGGAGTAATAATATTCTGACGTTTATGTATGAATATGATATTCATGTGAATCATCGAATCTGGGCTAAAAATGACTGGGCCCAATGTCATTTTACAGATGAATCACGGTTTTCCGAAAGTCCCGATACCAACCGCCTGCGTGTGTGGTGAAGAATGAAAAGGTCTCTTCAAAATTATTTTATGTTTCGGTGGGCATGCCCAAGATTTGACAGTTCGAGTAGGCAAGCACGCGAAGCTCTGTTAATTCACGGCATTGGAGCCAGCGTTTCAAAGGTAAGACCCGTTGTTTGCCGACCGGTAAGGAACGTGAGCATGAGAGCATGCGCTCTTGACCTCATGAAAAGACCTGTTACGTTATACTTTTGGCGGTAGCTCAACTTACCCCATAAATCAAGAGAGTGATCCCAAAATCGGTCATCTCGCCTCTTTCGATACCCCCTCGTATACTTCCAGAAGGTAAACAAACATTGACAGGTATGTCAATGGACCAGGCCATTAATTTGCTTTACCCTGAGAGGAACGTTTTTATCAAAGGTGATAAGGAACAATTTATGGAAAAGTCCATTCTTTGGCATTTTACCTGGCTTGACTGAGCATCAATTTATAACGGACCTTTCGCTGGGGGCTTAGAGGAGGAAACGAGGAGTTTCCAGGTTTTGGATTTGTTCCTCGAGAACCCTCACGTCCGACAGTCGCCGCCGTCTGAAAATAAGCCCCACTCGGGAAGCCCGCCAACATCTGGGTATGTCGAGGTTTCCTTTCTTTTTCATCTCCATCTTATTGGGTAACTATCCACTAGGCTTTTTCCGTACACCACCTTGTTGGACTCAAGTCCAGCCCTTAGTCTAGTCCTCTATTCGTGGCACAGCAAGATATCCGTCGAGGAGCATCCCACGCATCACGGATATCGATACGAAAGTTTGAGGCAACGGCCAACACAATTAGACACACCAGCGATTGCAGTGTGACACCAGCCCGGACCCACCCCCCTTGGCCGTTCTGGTCCCACCGTACAGCGACAGCACGGACAACAGCACCGAGAACTCTGACAACTCGACATCGGCTTCGCTTCTCCAGCAAAGGTCGAGGCCGGCTCTTCTGTCATTTGCCACTGGAGGCCGAGGGCTTTTCTTGTATTCGTACGGTAGGTTGCAGTGGTACATCCAGCGGCAATACGCGGCACACAACTGAGGTAAGTCGTTCCCGAAACTTAAAGTGAGCTCACAGTAGGTTAGGTTCGATACGCGCTCAGTTCAGGTGCAAGTCTCGGAGACTTTGGTACCCTGCAGCATTGCGGTGCGCCGGCAGGAGGGTCTGAGGACCATTCGGTGTTTCTTTCAGCACTACGCCCGATCTCGACTTGCTCCGGAGGCGTGGACGGTGTCGAAGTGGGTCTTGAAAGAGAACGGAACAAGCCTCTTTCAGGTGACGCAATTCCATCCGGCGTTACTCACCCCACTTACGAGCCACTCTTTTCGCAATTAATAGTGTATCGATCTCAACGCCTTCAAGTAAATCACACCAGGAGCAATTGCATTGAGTTTCATTCCTTTTTTCTAACTTCACATCGATGACAGGTGACATTGACAGGTGCTGGTTTCCGCTTCGCTGACGTGGGGACTTTTGGTCTATTCAAGGATTGGTAAGACTGGGAAACGTTTCAGACCTATGAACGTTACGAAGACGATTGTACGGTTGGCGTTACACCTTTCGGTGGTCGTTCACTTCTAGTTTGTGGGGGGAGGGGGAGATTTCAATGGACCGTCGCACTGAACTTGTACTTTTTTGCCCATGAGACAATTGATGCGTTTGCGACACCTGGAAAGAATTCTGGAACCTATAGTCCTTTCTCTGTCTCATCAAATATGTAAACAATTTGTGTAGATGGACGATAGCGCAAGACCACATCGAGCCAACGTGATGAATGAATTTTTTCAACGTGAGAATACACCAAAATGGAATGGCCGGCGCTTCCACCGGACCTTAATCCAGTAGAAAACGTGTGGCATTCCTCCAAAGAAGGATATTAGACCTCGAAATTGAACTTCATGGAATTGAAGAGCTGGGAAATGTCCTTCAACAAGATTGGGGAAACATTCTGGGTGACCTTATCAATAATGTTATCAGAAGTATGCCATGGAGATGTCAGGAGGTCATGAGATGTAGAGGTGGTCCTACCCGTTATTGATTATTTTTCATTCACAATTATTGCTTATTTATTGTTATGCGTTGAAAAATTAGAATACAACTTTTGACGTTTTCGTATTTTTCTGTATTTATTATGATTGAAAAATTATCTTTTGATTAAAATCATCTTTTGACAAAAATGACGTAAGACCAAAATCCAAAAAAGTATGCAGTACTAAGACATGCGACTCTACGATGACCTTGAAATGAAATATACAGGATGACCCATTTATCTCATGCACAAAAAATTTTATATAAAAATCATAGCTTTTTAAATCACCTTGTAAAATCACTATCGATGACGACAAATGATTGCAATTATGCACACTTGCTGCCGAAGAAATGCCCTTTGTGACAAAAAAAAACTCGACACGATACATCCATCCATTCAAATGTTCCTGTCAAAGTGGGACAATTTTTTGGGCGAACCCACTTCAAAAAACGATCAGTGTAGATTCGCGGAAGCTCTCGAAACGTCCATTAGATTCGCGAGCATACCGACACGCTGCGGTACCGGCAGTCCCGCCAATTAGACAGATGATTGTGCTCTACTCGCCTATTGGCGTCTTCAGTTTAATCGAACATCCTGAAGCAATCATCGCGTGTGCTCTCGAATGTACTCTAGAATCGCACGAGAGCCTCGCAACTGGTAACATTACCAATATCGCTTTCAAATCGCTTTCGATGCTTCAAGGAAACGCAGTAGTTATTAATTATTGAGGCTTGCACAATTTTTGAACCAACCCTCGACACATCCTAAGTCAGAAAAGTAATGGAGCCAGTTTTACAACGAAGCTCAGCTATGTTTGTGCACGGTCCTTGAATTGCAACGCATATCCCTGTTGATCCTTGATCGATCCTGACCGTATCCCATACCCGTGTGATAAACGCTGGGGGTAATTCAAATTGCAGACCCATATTTCAGAGAGGACATACCGCTGCAGGTGGATATATCCATAAATGATGGAATATGTGGGGTCCGGCCATAAATTCGGTAATGTTCCAGTAGGTACACCGCATAAAAGTCTCCAAAGCCACTTGATCTTTATAAAGTTATAAAACCAACGTGTGTTCAATATATAATAGATAAGTCGTATAAAAGGTTACAACCTGATTCGCCTCTGTGAAATATTGGGAAGGGACACTCCGTGCGTATTAGAAGAATCGCAGAATATGGGAATAATATATATTATTTGGCGCGGTTGCGAAGTTGGAAGGCCTTTATGGGGTTCATTTGATATAATAAACCTTCATTTTATTATGGTTATTGTGATGTAAGCTCGAAGAGTATCTGTAACTGAGATGACACGAATCCAAAATCGGATTAGATTAACATAATAAATTATTCATACGGTATGACAAGTAACATAAATCAACGATTTGTGGATGTCGTGACATAAAACTCTGTACCTAGCTACCCACATAAAAGTTTATGGTTTGGTTGACAAATCTGTTTTTGAGAGATTTGTGGGCACAAAGTACTATCTCCACTAGTATAATGACGTGAGCTGTTCTCCTTGTACAATGTAACTGGCGGTTCTTTTAGAAATTACTTGATTGTTTTTGTTTTCAGGAACGCAGTAGTTATGAATTGGGTTCATTCAAACAGCTCGGAAAACAACGTCGGGAGTCTGGGAGTCAGGACCCGTGGATTCGCCGAGCCAGCACCTGAGCGATAAACAATGAGCAACTTATAAGCTCGACAGGTACGTACTTTACTACCACTTAAAAAGTTGAACTTTCACAGAAGTGTACCCAACTAACACTGCGAAAGCACAACGCAAGTTCCTTGTCAAGGTAAAGCTAAAGAACGATAATTTAAAATTATTGAGCTAGATAAGTAGTTTTCAACCGGCAAGCCAAAACTTTGTGAGTTTGCAAGGTGATCTTATTATAGTCGGGGATGGCGGTAGAGTTGTGTGTGCAAGCACTACCCAAGACACGGCTTTGGGTAGAGTATACAGGCACTTAAATCGATTCAGTGCGCGCAATCTGACCCAGCCGTTTAAATGTAGTGGAAACATGGAGCATCGATGCTTCAAATTATGCCGAACATAGGGACTCGGGGCAGGAGAGAAAGGCACTCGGAGAAACTTTTCGCCAAGTATAGAGGGTTGTTCTCCGCGCTCGGCCTAATGAAATAGTATCATTAATTATTTCTAAATTTCACGATGATGCTTGTTCGGAGCGCAGCTCGCAGCCCTTAGGAAAATAATAAAAGTACGCCCCTTTCCTAGAAATCGATTAGGTATATTTAGAAATGGAGGTAATAAAACTGACAAGGTTCCAATTAATTGAATATAAGGGCTTGCCGACCCCGCGTAGCGATAAATTACATTTAGCAATCAGTAATTTTAAGTCTCTTTTCACTGAATTTATCTGATTCGCACTCGAAGTTCACAGAGTCTTATGTCAATTGACCTTTCCAATTTTAGGAGATAGAAAACACGTTGGTTTTTCAAGGTCATCTTCCGGCGTTTTGACGTTAATGACGTTTCGTTCTGAGAAAGTGGTGGAATTTTGCCGGAGAAGTATAGCAGCAGAAAGTCACTGCAGCCACCGAAACCATTTTCAACGGACAAAGCATTTTTATGCATGGAAGTTAATTTTAATGTACGTAGGCTCAGCACCACCGCATGTGACGAGCCTTCAGGCACCCCTTTGACAGAAATGACAGGTTGTCGTCTAGTCGTCAGTGAAAAGGTGAAAACACACTTGAACTTGGTTTTCCACCGCATAACACAGTAAAGTGATACCAGAAACGCAATAACACCTACAAAATAGGTTATTGATGGTCCTTTTTCCTTCTTTGGGTAGTGTTGTTATCGGTCAAAAACGAGACGTCGTGTGTCATTACCATGATCTCGATAAACCAACGTTGTGCATGACGTCACGGTAGAAAAAGACAACGAATATTTGGAAACCCTAATTGGCATGGCGCGTTATGACTAATAATGGGGTGCTCCACGGATTTTGGGAAAAAATGAATTCAAATACTAGAGCCTTCGTAGAGCTCACTTGTTTTTTATTTGATTTTTTTGCGTTCATTTAGGCCCCAAAAAAAATTTCCGTGTGACGTCACGCGCTTACTGGTACCAGAGTGCGTAACAGATGCCGCCAAATGACGCGGTACAATTTCTCGCTAGATATCGTACGGAATAAGGAACGCAGTGAACTCCGAACATCCCATCGTGTCAGCCTGTCAACTTGACAAACAGCTGATCCCAAGAAAAAAGTGAAGTGTTACCGCAAGCAAGCATCAGCAGCATTCAGCAACACTAGCCACGCTGGGGCTAGAGTTAGCCCGTCACAAATGGTGATAATAAATATAAAATTTGCGAAAATGAGGGAACTTCTGTATCAATTTTGTAGTGTTTTGTGTTGGAATGTGAGTGCAATTTTCTGATTGCCCCCATTGGCCCCCTAACGGAAAAAAAATATTGAGTGCTGCGGGTCAAATTTACGAAGGCGCAGAGCGGACATGGAAGATATTTATTTGTAATTTCGACTTTTTTCTGTCAATTGCCACTTTACTCTGGCAATTGCGACTTTTTTCTGTCAATTGACACTTTATTCTGGCAATTGCGTTTTTTTTCTGTCAATTGCCACTTTATTCTGGCAATTGCGACTTTTTTCTGTCAATTGCGACTTTTTTCTGTCAATTGCCACTTTAATCTGGCATTGCGACTTTTTTCTGTCAATTAACACTTTATTCTGGCAATTGCGACTTTTTCTGTCAATTGCCACTTTATTCTGGCAATTGCGACTTTTTTCTGTCAATTGACACTTTATACTGGCAATAGGGTCCTTGCACGATTTTTTTTTATTGCCTCCAATGATGCTTTGGTAGCCAAATAGCACCATAGACTGAACGGTTTTTCGAAATTCTTGATAGTTTATTTTATTTTGTAAATTTAAAACACAAAAACTGTTAGGTATGCAACTTCCATGCACCCATCTGTCACCTGCGTTACAGCTACTATAAAAGGGTAGCTGACTCGTCAGCCATTTTGGTGCAGATGTCAGTCCGACGTTCCGATGTCAAGCGTCTTTTTGCGTCACTTTTGCGTTTAGTAAACCTAGTTTTTCGAAGACAACGTTAGCTATGGACGTCAAGTTGCCGTAAATGCGTCGTTGCTGACGTTTCAGAGAAAAACTGACAGATATGGTAAGTGTGTACAATTCAACTGCTCTTATCGTGATTTTTCTGGTATTTAGTTAGTATACATGAAAAACAGAATAATTTGGGACATGTAGTTCCTCATTCGTCGTGGGAGGGACCATACCTACACCGTGGTGGTGAAGAGGATATCAACGACGTCGTGAACGCCGGACCATCAAAGAGCCCCTACAACCGAGATGAGTTATTCACCTGGATCGACTCGCACAATACTGAGGGAATAATGAAGTGCCTGATGCCTGCATGCTCGCGAGCTTGCGAAGAACAAATAGTGCAATACTTACCTCGTACGACAATTCATGTGACTTGTAAATTAACAGTACCTACCTATATGCAGCAATAAAACAGTGAAACAATATGTGTTTGAACGTTCCTCCTAATTTTTAAAGTAGGTAGGTACCTAGAAATTCGTAACACTATTTTGAATCCTCTTCAGCCAGTGTGGTGTACCAAGGGGAGGGCGGGGAGTGCGGTTCGCTCCGGGTACCAGCAGTAAGAGCAGTCAGTGTTGTTGGATTATTCGGGGTAGATATCGGGGTGCAAAAAGGATATACAGATATGGGGCGCAAGGTCTTGGAGGGTACAAAACAAACTGGAAAAGCTCAGTTTTCTAGGGCGTGATTTTTGTTACCAGAATTCCCGGGGCGCAAAACTGCCGAATCCGACACGGTTTGGGGGGGTTCCACTACAGTCTGCAGTTCATTCTCTAGGTAGGTGGAATTAGGTGAGAGGTCACGCCGCTGTCGGCATTCATTCATGGACAAGGCAAAGCTCATCATAGTTGAAAACTGATACCTCGTACGACGAGGTTGACGATTCATTTTCAAAATTCCCGCTATTAATTATCCACGCACCACAACGCGTGACAGAGTGCGCAAATGTGACATCTGCACCAAAATGGCTGACGAGTCAGCTGTCCTATATAGAGTAGCTATAACCTGCGTGATGACGTCATTATGCACCGGACGGGGCTACTTGATTTTACACTAACAGATTGCGACTACGAATTTTAAATGTTTGACATAATCCAACTGTCACCGTCTCAGACGTCTGTGAGGTTGAAACTCAGTTCAGGTTGAAAAGCGCGCAGCACGAGCTTGGGGATCGCCTTGACACGTGAGGAAAGGCGACGGCGCATTTTCGCGGCTTTCATACTTCCATTAACTATGGCGCGGCGGCTTTCCGTGAGGTCAGTTTTTTGTAAGATGTAACAGTAAAAGTGGGTGTATTCCAGTGGTGTATTCTGGTGTCCTGTGTACGGAAATAAGTGCAATATTAACAGGTAAAGGTTGGCTGACACAGGCGCTACATCCCAAAATTGAAATAGGTCTGTTTTGTTTAGCTATAGGGCTACATGGAGGACAAGAGAAGAGTTCCCCGGAAGGAACAGCTATGCTATGGAGGCAACGAACAAAACTTTCTTTCGCTCCGCCAGGGACCCCCAATTGCGACGGAAATGGAAGAATATTTGCCAGACAAGTGACGCTACGTAGTAAATGGTAGTAGATACTAACCGTCCTTCGTTGTTTGTGGAGACATAGAGTGTGGAGATCATTTTTCACAAAGTGATTTTTTGAACAAGAACAAGGTGAGACAGCGTCATTCCTATGAACTTGGACAATCTGCCGGAGTCTTGAAGAGAGGTGATCGAGTCATTATTTTATGTATGTTGTGGCGTGCCGTTTGATTGGTTTGAACGTTGATGGGTTGGCCGGTTCGAACATCCACGGTTGAAGAGGTAAAGACGAGGAATTGTTTTAAATAATAGCACAATCATTACTGATCTTTTGCAGGGATGAAATCTGCGAGAAGTTATGGAGTATGGACCCTTGCTTTCAACACGATTAAGCCTTGGAATGCACAGAGAAAAACGAAAAAGGTGAAGGTCGTTTATTCTCTTTCTTGTGAATTGAACCTAGCTTAATGACTTAGCCTGAACCGCTTCATGTGATAAATAGGAGCAGACGATGGGAAATAGATTGTAGCCATATTACTCTGGCTATGACATATGGTGGCATTCCAGACATGACTCCGTTGAGGGATAAATCCAATGCTAAATTGCTAGGGACCCCTTCTGTACAAGTTGAAAGATCTCAAGGAGAACTCTTCTATTGGCACTCGCCAGGTGAACTGCTTGGAACTCGGAGGGTCTATGAAAAAAAACTGAAAGAGCCTGGGGAAACTGTGAAGAAACTCAGCAGGGAAACTAGGGGCTGACCTCTTTCGTACAAATTTTTTCAGCAATTTACCCATTAGACTGCACAGAGAACACGAAATGGGGAAACGCAAAGTTCAAGGTCCAACTTAATATTTAGATTAATAATATGGAAAACATCTGAAGTCTGCCTCTGTTGTGGGTTGGCTACAAGTGAATTAGCAGTTTATAAAATAACGCAGTTAGTTTTCCATATGGCGGGTACATAGCACTTGTCATGGCATAATCCTGTGTTTTCTAATGTACTCAACTGAAACAATTTTTTTTGTAGCCATCCACGAGGATGCTGGGAGGCTGCGGTTGGTGGCGTCTGAAATTCCTCTGTGCTATCTTCACATGAAATCAATGGTACTCTCCCAACACCATGCTCGCCCCCATGTCCCCAGAAGATTTCGAAGTTTTATCCAGGTTATCTCAGAAAAATGCAAGATTTATCTGCATTACTGCAGGGAAGTGCAGCCAAACGTGGATGCAGGAATGAAGAGAGATTTTTGGAGCCACTGTTACCTTTGAGGTGTCTGTGCGGTGCCCGGAAATCGCAATTTAAAGTATGTTTGGGTCAGTATTTCATCAGGATCTTGTATCACATGCCGAAAGAATCTGCAGTTTTTTTGCACTCGCCTCCTGGGCAGATTTTTTCTCGGAAACTGATATCAAGCACTTTTTCAAAATTGATAGAAAATTTTTTTGAAATCCATTCAACTACTTGCGAAATTGGTCACTTCTACTGTTACTGAAATTTGACAAAGGCTAAAAATGAGCTTCATGGTGAAATTGTTTGTTTTACGTAAGAACTCAATAATAAAATATTTCTATTTTTTTTTCACAGGTACTTTGAAGAGAAGTCGTCTCCTTCTGTTGCAAAAGCTATATCTGATGTGTCCATTAGAACGACTGCATTGATCTGGAAATATGTGGAGGAAAATGGGGCCACTACTTATCCACAGCTAGGGCGCTAAATGAAGATTGTCTTTGTTAAATACCTTAGGATCGAGGACCGTACCTACAGATACATCTAGTGGCAAATCAATCGCAGCTGTTACAAGTTCAACGAATGAAATTTTGATTGAGCTCACCCTCGAGCTCAGCAAACCAATTTTTTTATGAAATTATGAGAAGAAAGAACACACCAGCTTGTTCTAGCGATCTTGTCATCAATCATCATTCATAAAAACGGATGTTATACCAGGCCGACGATATACCAGACCTGCAACAGCAATCTGAATACCCTGGCATCATACATACCAAGCAGAGCATACCTATAATAACGTCACTACTATTTTCGATTCCCAGTTCTGATGCACATCCTTTCTTAACATGAAAAAGGAATGGACCAGATGACCAGTTTGAAGTGTCCGATGATCGCGTTGCTATAAAATAGTTATTGTTCTGGTCCAGCATCTTGCAATTTTTTGAAGTGATTCCGTACCAGAAGGTATACCTATGTGACGTTAGAGCAGAACTAGAAAAAAAATGCAAGATTCTACTTCTACATGAGAGCAAAAGAAGATTTCTCTTGGTTTATCTGCAAAAACCGTGAAACAAATTGTATAATAGAAGATCCGTCATTGCTATGTTTGGTATTCTTTGGTAGTGCAGAAGGCGGAATGATAATCACACAAGCAAGATAAGAAAAATGGCCGTAAGACAAAAGGGAAGTTCAACATTCTGTTGATACATAATTATTTATTTATTTGATTGTTTCGTTAATGGACAATTTGTTATAATTTAATCAGGTACTGTGGTAATAAAAATATAGAATGAAAATGCAATGCTTTTGAATTTTTCGGGACTGATTTAGGTTAATAGCAAGTTAATAGCTGAATAGTCTCCTTGGGTAAAATAATGACGATTTGAAATTTCGCGGGGTTTCAGGGCGCAAGGCTGCAACCTCGAAAAGAAAAAAAACTTGCAAACAAAAAATAGAACTCTCGGGATGACGTCATTGTGAGCATTCAAGGTCATTGTAGAAGCGACCGCGTTTTTGGCGCGAAAAAAAAAATTCAAACTTTGATCTTCATTTGAAGGATGGGGAAATTTTTAAAATTTTTTTTTTTGGGCGGAAATTATTGTGGATGACGTTTTTAATGATTTTATGAGGTAATCGTCTCAAAATAAAATTCATGCAAGGACCCTATTGCGACTTTTTTCTGTCAATTGCGACTTTTTAGCACATTTCGGAAGAAAATGATGTTTGTATGGCCGGCTTGTCCGTCTGTCTCTCCGTCCGTTATTTGTCTGTTCGTCCGTATGTCTGTCTGTCCGTGTAAAAGTTGAGAAGTTGTACTCCTTCTCGCAAAATGAAGCTAGAGCCTTAGAACTTTTTCCGATTAATAGCTTAGGCCCTCAAGAGTGGCCTATGGGCAGACTGTATTTAATGGTGGCGCTGCCATCTTGGTAGCCATATTGAAATTTCTCATCAGTGGAATGGAACCTCGAACGGAACTTACTCTGATCTCGTATGAACATTCTTACTTTCAAGCTCAGTTTCATGATTACGCCGCCATCTTGGTAACCATATTCAAATTTCTTATTAGTGGAACGATTTTCCTGAAACTTGCAACTTACCCTTGGTTCGTATGATCACTCTTATTTTCAAGCTGAGTTTCATGATCCGCTAGAGCGGATTCAGAGCGAATGAATCTGAAGCGGATTCATACGAGACAAGAGTACCTACGTTTCACGTTTCATGACAATCGTTCCAATAATAAAAAATTTCGATGTGGCGGCCAAGATGGCGGCGTAATCATGAAACTGAGCTTGAAATTAAGAATGATCATACGAGATCAGAGTAAGTTCCGTTGGAGGTTCCGTTTCTCAGTTTATGGTGAGTTTGGTGAAAGTTTCAAACTTTAAACAAATTTATTCACCCAAATTAATAGAGAAATGATTAAAAATTCAGTGAGTCACTTTTGAAAAAAATCTTTTTCCGAAATTTTTCAAAACTTCATCAATTTTTTCACACGTGTTTTGTTGACTAACCTATCAAGTGTGATACATATTTATAATCACGATGGAAAGCAAAATCGATTCCCATATCAAAATAGAGGCTGTCCAATTGAAGAAAAATTTTCGATGTTGCACCCTGTGATGTTCTGTGATATACCACAGAAAATGTTTGTCAACGGATTGAAATCCCACGGAAAAATTTGTATCAGAATCGTTTTCAATTTTCGAAATTATGTTTGAGGGGATGTCTTCAAGGAGCAGTGTATACTTCATACGCGAACACCCTGTACAAGAAATAGAAGGCGGTAAAATGTCAGAAACCGTTTCAAGATATTGATGCGAGGTTCTCAAAAATATAATTGGGAAAAATCTAACATTGTTTTTAAAAAAGTTACACACGCTTAAAAATGGATCACTTTTCACTCCCACTTTTGTCACCCTGTATATCATACAGTATATTAAGCAAACACGAGATTCAAATATGAAACTTGCAGTCAGAAGAACGCTTGAATAATTAACATCATCTTTTTTCAAATCGGTTCATTTTTCGTCACGATATCCTCATTTGAACCTGAGCGAGTTTTTGGGGTGGACCACTTCAATCTTTGACCGGTTTAAATCGTATTCCGTAAGCCCAATTTTATTATGAAGACAAATTTTTTGCAGTGCCATTTTTCCAAGAAGTGGTGACCTCTGCAGTACACCTTTTTCAACGGCATTTTTTTCAATGTTCCTACTGAATAAGACTGTTAATTTTTGCAGATATGAGAAGCTTGAATTCTCTTCTTAGTAATTTCTGTGCAACATGGCTTCAAAACGCACAAGAGAGCTCTAAAAAATTTTTTTTTATGGGCCCTCAAATTTTTGGCGTGTTGATTTTGTAGTAGGTAAGACGCGCAAATAAATTAGATATTGGCCATACCCCTGTATTTCAGAGAGATTTAAACTAAGCATATTCTGTATCGGGTTCCCGCACCCTTGTAAATTTGCCTCTGGACCTATCGAGTCTGCTTTCAGCCTCCCATAAAAACTAGGTACCGCTGCCGCAGATCAGATAAAGTCTTGTGATTTATTAAAAAGCTGAATTATCAAGAACGCGCAACCCTTTTTCCGGAAACTAGCGGGACAAAAATGGATTACTTCCAGCACGAGTTGTAAATAAATTCTGAAAAAGAGAGATCCGCCCCCTGGGCCGCGATTATCGATCAAAAGACCCAGCGAAATAATTCATGCGAAAGGTCCGCCAGGCCCATCTCATATAGGTATCCCTTTCGAGCCCAAATCTCGCGAAATCTTCCAACTCCCCGTAAACATTCCGTAACGTTCGAACTTCAAAAAATGTTCTCGGCTAAGGTATAACCAATCACTAGTGGTGTAATAACTACAATGATAAAGCTTGAAAATAGACCTGCATCAAAACAAATAGGTAATAAAATATTATTTCGACGGAATTTACACCTCGAACTGATACTTATTTGGGCATAATAGGATTAAAGGGTCCATGGGGGTGGGTTTCCTTGATATTTTTGAGGTGCTTCATCGTCAAAGGTTTCAAATTATAAGAAGCCGTCTAGTTAATTCCGTGAAAAGCTCCCAAGTCATTTCGCTTGCTGCTGCTTTATGATGAACTTGAATTTCAACCGAACTACCGTGCAATCTACAGAATTTCAATGTGGAGTGGGCTCTCATCAGTCTCATCCTTGGGGCTCTCACAATGGATCAAATTCATAAATCCGGAATGAGTTCTATGTCAAAATGACAAAGTGCAAGTCATTACTTGTGTTGTTAACAGGGTTAAAAAGTTGTGAAAGAGTTGAAAAGCTGGAAAAACATGCGCCGCGGTCCTTTTTCTGAAACGGTGAGATAACAGTGAGAGATGTGTGAAAGCTGTCAAAGACAAAGCTGTAGACAGTTCAATAATCTATAGAAAAAGTCTACGCAGGCATGGGATGTTTTGTGTTTAACTTCTTCCGTTAATCGCGGTCAAAGTTGCGCGCTGGACCAGTGAAGTGGAAAAACTGCCCGCGTGACATTCCTCTTTGAATGTTGCGAGAACGGCAAGAGATATCTGAAAATTATAAGCGACAAGGTTGTAGAGAATTCAATGTTCCACTAAAAAGTCTTCGAGGCCAATAATTTATTAGCTCTAGCTAATTAGCTATTAGCAACTTCGAACGTGGTTCACCGCTAAACTAGAAGAGCTGATAATTGGCCTCGACAATTTTTTAGTGTAACATTCAATTCTCTACAACTTTGTCGCTCACAATTTCCGGATGTCTCTTGCCGTTCTCGCAGCATTCATTCAAGGAGGAATGTCATGCGGACAGTTTTTCCCTCGGTTTTTCCACTCTACTGGACCGGCGCGTAACTTTGAGCGCGATGGCCGGCTCAACTAAGGAAGTTAGACACATGTCCATGTGGACTTTGTGGCAGATTATCAAATTTTCTACAACTGTGACCTTAACAGTTTTCACACATCTCTGACTTTGGTTTTCCTAATTGGGAAGCAAGTCAAAAGTGAAAAATTGAAAAAAAATGTAATCCCCAAAAAAATATAAAAAAACTAGCGAATACGGGTCGACTTATTTTCATGTCTCTGCAACATATCGGAAATTTATGAAAATCCGTCACCATGAATGCAGAAAATGATCGTTTTGGCGCTCTCAGTATTATTGATTTTCACACCAACGCTAAGATCGTCTTCGTCAGGGTCGGCTTCATCATCTGGTAATTGATCTGCAATGAAATACAAATTAGTTCATGAGAGATTTGATGAGAAACTGGTAAAAACATACAAGCATTACCAGAATTAGAATTTGCTGGATGGGCTGTTGCGGTAGTACACCTCTCTCCGACTGTAGACAGTTTGAAAATCTGTATCAGTTTTTATCGTAGTATGATTTCACGGGTCTCCAGACAGCAAAACAAATTGTAAATCCAAAAAAAGATATATTGTGCCAACGTTTCAACCCCCTCAGTGGGGTGTTTCTCAAGGCAGTATAAAATATATAATAAAAGGTGTAGAAAAGCTCTAAAATAGGAGATGTCAATGTCTCAAAACTTTTTTTAAGGCACAATATAGCTTTTATCGTATCATCACATATTATGATTGCCTAATGTTGAACCTTTATCAATAATAATTATTAGGATCATAATATTACAGAAACTCATAATATGTTAGTTACTCATAATACGTTAGATGCAATAGTTTTCCCCTTCACCTTGCACGCTTGTTCTCGCACTCGTCACTCGCAACACAGCCGATATTCTTTTTGATAATATACTTTTGACTTCTCTGGCAGCAAATCTATTCTTGCACTATCTGCTACCTCCAAAATATTTGCGGGAACATCAAAATTTCCCATGATAAATCCCAAAAATGCACAAACTGACTTTTCTCTTGAAAACCGTAGAATTTTTGTTATGACAGAAAATAATGAATACCTGCATGATTGTTGATTTCTTTTTACATCGCCATCGCCACTCATGATGATGATGCAGCTTTTTACTACACTGAAATACAATTTGAATCTAATTCGGTGATGATACGATAAAGCTTTGAGTATAACTCGAATATTGGCGATTTAAACACACTCGGACGTTGTCCAGGTGACTCGGCTATCGCCTCGTCACCTGACAACGTCCTCGTTTATTATATATCGCAAAATATTCTTGTTATATTAATAGCTATTTTTGGATTTACAATTTGTTTCGCTGTCTGAAAACCCGTGAGGTCATACTACGAAGCACAACATACAGACGAGAATACATTAAGAATCTGTATCAGTGGTATGTACATGCGTGCATTGTCGTTTTTGACGTTTCTTCCACTTCTGATCTTTTGAATTCAATTCAGAGTAACTAAGTATGGCCACAAAGGTACAACTTTACAGGGGTGAAAGGAATACCTTCTGAGTAAAATCCTGAGTTCGCTTGACTTGGTCGCTGACAAAAGAAACGTTCTCTCAACTCACCAAAAGCTAGTCAAACTCAGATTTTGTCAGATTATGGTAATTGGATTATGGTAAAAGAAACGCGGTTACGGAATATTATTTTTTACTTCACGGCGCAAAGCTCATCATGGACAACACGTTTTCCCCTTGCGTTTTTTTTGACCCAACTGTGATACTACGAACAAAAAAAAAAGCGTACCTAAATGCTGATGTCTGATTTCTACATGATTTATTTATTCTACATACATGATTACATAATATACAACAATCTCATGAATTCAATTGAAAATTTTGCAGAAACGATTTTGGCACATTGCTACAATCCCAGTCAGGTCACCCTGTAATGTTGAGGTCCACAAACTCGTGAGTTTGAGGGCTTGTAGAATACCCTTCCAGCTTCCCTCATGAAAAATTTGGAAGAAATCTGCCAGATGGTTTCCCTGTAGAAACTCCGAAAAAGTGTCCCTATAATTTTGGGCATCAGTATATTTAAAATAATCATAAAATAGCGCAACTTTTCTGTGATTCAACCGGCTTTGTATCTCCCACCGTGTCCGAGATCCCAATAGTGAGCGTTGAAAAACGGGACACCTGTATAACCTGTATGTGCCTTTCGATTAGAGACACATGACATCAGCAACTGAACCCAGAGAATCGAATCCGAAATGCAAGCTAACATTCATGACATATTCCGGCGTGAGTTGTGACAATCGATGTCCCGGAGCGTGATGATTGTGCCATTGATGCTAATGTCAATTCAGTTCACACACAGTACGTAGGTATATAATTATTTGCAGCAATTATTCCAAGTTTATTTATATTTAATGGTGATCGGACACATTTTGGTCCAGGCGACTAGGAACACATCAATTAAGTCAATTGCGGAATCGGCGGTTAATTAACAATAACCAGTGACAATGCAATTGCACATACTGCCGTAACTATGGCGACGGTAGTCGGCGATGCAGTTCATGTGAGATGCATAATAGAACCGGTATGGTGCGTGCTCTTCGCCTGATTGATAACCCAAACGTATAAAATTCCTGTCCGCCCGGCCCTTTGCCCTCTGGTGGCGTTTGCATATAGGCACTGAATATGCGATAACCTGCACCAAATGTGAATTTGTTACACGTGTGCGATCACAATAATGCTATATTGTATGTTTCTGGCTTCTATCCCAATTTTGGTAGAGGATTTTGCTAAGGCACCCAATGTCTGGACCGGAAAATCATGGGTCCCTGTGTATACAGGGTGTTAGGCACTGGTTGTTACAAACTTTGAGATATGATTCTCCAATTGTAATGCAGAAAAAAAATTAAGAAAGTCATGGTCCTAAAATGCATCGTAGGCTCGGTGAGTTCGGCCCCGCTTTCAAATGTGGAGGTTCCGGGTTCAAATCCGCACTGGGCCATATAAACTTTTTCACGCGTTCCCTAGTACTGCCCTTGTAGACGATACTAGTATGTGACGTAGACTAGCGTTTTGGGTCACGTGACAAGATCCCGTTATTTTAAAAATTGATCTTTCCAATAACTGGATTGAAACTGTATTTTTTTGAGTACCAACATAGATTGCGTGTTATTTGTTGTCGATTAATATTATTTTGATGCAATTTTAAAATCAATGCAAGGATCCCATTTTGAAAAGTCTTGTAAAATAGCAATTAAACGAAGCCAGTGTTGTGCTTGGTGCATGGTTGGATGAAAAAGGAATAATTCTGTCAGTAGTTTTTGGTTTTCCATAAATACTGAATTATACCGTTATTTTAGAGTCAAGAAATGGCAATGACTTACACTTTCCAACTTCGTACGTGAACTTGAAAGTTTGGATGAACATTGGTCAAATATGTCGTGAAACTACCTAATTATTCATCAGGGGAAAACTCAACTGTAGCAATAATGTCATCTGCATATCTTACCCAGAAATGTATCGTCCGAATTAAAAAATCTTGGGCTCATATTGAAGCTAAAACCGCATGCGATAATTTTACGGTGTCAAAGTTTACCAGTGACAGACTCATTATCTTTATCAGGGGGCGCATAAACATACCACATTGGAGAGTGCATTGGGAAGATTTCGAGGAAGATTCACTAATTTCGACCATTTCAAATTGTTTTACTGATCAATTGGCGAAGAAATGTAGGTGGTAGATCCAAAATTCGATTGAGAGTTTTTTTTGTTGTCACCGCCGTTACACTCATTTGTGGATAGTTGTAGTAACCTATGTTACCAAAATCATAACTGGTGCTAGAGTTTCATCGTCAAAGAGACTTCGGTAATGGATTTGTCACCACAAAGCAAGCACTCTAATCCTATAGGCGATGGACTTAGAGATCGCAGCTCCCATCAAGAGTCTGAGAAAGGTTTACTGACCGGCCGCGGACGGACGCCTTATATTCCATTGCCTATACGGAGACAGTCTAAAAGCGAGACGACAAGCGGTTTGTCCTTCGCTGTTGATGCAACAGAGCATTAATGCTCAAAGAAAAAAGAGATAGTCAAACTCTCTCAGGCATACTGGTAATAACATCATCAACAAATTCTTCATGAAGTGCCAGTTCTAGCTGCTGAAATGTTTCTGGCTGAAACTCCCTTGCACCCAATCTTCGAAGCAGCTCGGCCTACATGTGCTCAATGGTGTTCATGTCGGAGGAGCGGGCCGGCCAATCTATTCTCTATAAATTATGTATCTGGTAGAACTCAATGATTCTTCTGGATCCGCCGGATCTGGAAGCCTGTTTGCCCTAGCAATTTCATCGTAAGCGCACGGTGATTACTTTCTTTTATAGAATCAGGCCGAAGTATCTATATAATTTATTTTTTGTTGATTGTGGGTGGAAGTATTAAATTGATTTCTTGACAATCGGCCTTAGAATAAAGATTAAGCAATTGCTTTCGCTTGATTTTTCTTCCTAGAAAATTCTCAAAAAATTCAGAAACTTCAAGGAACTCATTAATTTAGGTTTCACTGAGCATTTGAGTAACTGATTGAAATAATAACATTGGTTTAAGGTCTCATTTCCAAATGTCTCTCCGTTTTTGCTGATAGATTTCAAGCAAAAGCAATTGCCTTATCCTTATTTATAAGGCCCAATGTATTTACATTTATTTGCCATGAAATCTGTGAAAATAAAATGCGCAGAGCCAAGGACAAACACAATTCCGGTAAGGCTTCAGGTTCACATTTTTTTCTTAAACTAGGAATGTGAGGGTTTGATTGACCTTTCCAATTTTAGAAGATGGTTTTTCAGGGTCATCTTTTGACGTTTTGACGTTAATGAGGCTTCGTTCTGGACGTTAATGAACCTCGTGGTGGAATTTTGCCGGATAAGTACAGCAGCAGCAATTTTAATATCACTGGCGAAACTTAATCCGAAAGCAGATAAAGTCATCCCAACCGTCACACACAGGCGGAATTTCAAAAAATCGTGGACAAAATTAAATTTTATTTTCTTTTGACTTTTTTTGCAGGAATTCGCTTTAAAATAGCTAGATTGAATGTAATTCTTCAAAAATCACCAAAAAAAACTTTTTTTTGTGAACAGAAACAAAATAAATGTTTTAGAACGTCGCGTAGACCTCATGGAAAAATTATTTCGTATAAAATGTTTTTTTGACACGTAGATTTGGTTGAAAATCCAGTATATTGTAGATATTCAATAAAGTATCAGATGATCCTATAGCTAAATTCCATTTAATTGATTCCGAGTTTAGCGAGTAGGGCGGAGAGAAGGTGTATTTCCAGTTATTCGGCGAAAATTTTGTAATTTACGTAACTGGTCCAATACCAAGCTCCAGATTACAGGAAAAATAGTGGAAAAAAGTCTCCTTGGGAGGGTAGTTAGTGAGGTTTCAAAATTTATTGACTTTACATCCTCCAAAACAGCTCTGTCACAATTATTAAAAGATTTTCTCACTATCTTTTCTATACCTCCTTTACAGCTTGTATTGGACAAGTTTTACTACTTTTGAGAATCATTCATTTTTTTGGTTTTCGATGACAAGTCCTGGTCGTCACATCCGGTAACTTGTTTGATTTGGCTTAGCAAATGGCTTGCACTTATCCATGAAGTTAGGAGCTTGACAAAATTGTAAGATAGGAACTAGCTTATTTTTTTGCTACGCCTACGGTAATAAACTCTGATCGGGAATCTAAAATTAAAGTATTGGTTGAAAAAAACTAAATTTTTGTCTTGATAATTAAAAATTAAGGTACACATACAGGGTGTTACACTTTTTTTTGTCAATATTTCAGGAGATAGTAGAGTATCAAAAATTATGTGGACTTCCTCGAAAAAAAAAAACATCGGAAACGCATTATAACGGAGATAGAGGTTTTCAAAGTTGAGTTTTGCAAATGATTTTTTTTATTACTTCGAGTTCAATCAATGAATTTTTGATAAAATTTGGTACACATCATAAGTTGATGTATGCATACAAGATGGTCATATTGGTTTTTGTCACATCTCGAAAATTGTAACTTTTTATTTTTTATCATTTTTCTTTTATTTGCGAAACTACTTATTTTTCGATGCTCTACCATATTCTCAAACATTGAAAAAAAAGTGGAACACTCTGTATAGGAGAAGCGGTTCAATAGAACCAAGTTTTCAAATTTGGTTAAAATTCGAGTGGTGCGTTATTTTGCGATTTTATGTACTCCAAAGTCAACAAAAAAAATAGTTTCTCGTAATATAGCAAGTTATAGCAAAAGATGTTGCCTGGAACATGTACAGTATACCTTTTGGCTTATAAAAATATAAAAAACGCTGCTCGATCGTGCTCGATAGGATACTTTTTGTCTACAGGTAAACAAAAATTCACTTTTTTCGAAGATTGAAAACTCTACTTCAAATATTATTTTTTGGGGATGACCAGCGGATATTTTCCAATGAAATATCTATATGTAAATGTAATACAGACCTCCTGCTATAGACTCCATATATTTGGATTGAATAAATTCACATGGCAATGTGTCAAGGGCCATTCGAAACGAGTAAGAAAAAGTCCAAAACTGATAACTGGTGACAGCTTTTTTTCAGCATGAACTTCATATCGCTGTATCTTTTTTATCCTTGCACCTGTCAAGCTGAGGGTACCTGATAATTATAGCTAGATTATCTAAGAATATTTTAAAGTGGATAGTTCCTGATCAACTCAATATTTTTATTTTTGGTTTTTGTCCACGATTTTTTGAAATTCCGCCTGTGTGCGTCATGTCGAAAGTTAATCCCGAATACGATTCGTGGTCACGAAAAGAAATGATCGAAAGGGATTCTAGATACAATCAAAGCAAGGAGGAGCAGTACAACGATTCCGACGGTGACATGGACGGAACGGGAAGCGACGATAGTTGCAATGAATTTGAGGATGATGATGATACCTCCTTCAACGAAGGAATGAATGGTCATGCGGGTGACGAGGACGAAGCATCGGTGGAAGGAGACGACTTCGACAGTACCTCCTACATGTCTGACAGTGACATAGTATTCCTCTTTTTGCTTTTATCGGATGGTTCTTCTAGTGACTTTGATAACTTAACGGGTGTGATGTTCCATATTATAGGATATCGTCGGTCTGGTTTTTCCTGGTTTCCACTCATTTATCATGTGTGGAAAGTCACTGCAGCCACAGAAACCATTTTCAACGGACAAAGCATTTTTTTATAATTATGTGGAAGTTGATTTTAATGTACGTAGGCTTAGTCACCACCGCATGTGGCGTGCCCTTCAGCACCACTGTGACAGGACTGACAGGTTGTCGTCTGGTTGTCAGTGAAAAGATGAAAAGACAAGACTTGAACTTGGTTCCCCACTGCATAAAACACAATGAAGTGAAACCAGAAACACGCTAACACCTACAAAATAGGTTATTGATGGTTTTTTTCCTTCTTTGGGCAGTGTTGTTATCGGTCAGAAACTAAACAATCGTGTGTCAATACCATGACCTCGATGAACCCTCGTTATGCATGACGTCACGGTTTCATCTCCATCTGCTCCATGGCTCCATCTGATGATTTTACAAAATGGCGTACATTGCGATTCTTCAACGATTTGATTTCAATACTGATTTATTTTTTTAATAAAAAAAATCTGCATGTCATCAAAATTTCATATCTATTCTGTCGTTTGCTATTTTGTTGGGGCTATTCATTCGACAATATTGATCCTGAATATCAAACGCGTTGAATAATTGAAATTAAACAAATCATATTTCGAAATTATCTCTGGATCCCATATGAACCAGCCCATTATGGATGGCCGAACAAACAGTTTCAGCGATTTCGACCGAGATCCGCATAACGTTATGGCACACTGATCCTTTTTTTCTACAACGTATAATTTTAATAGGATATTTTAATCCGGCAATTTTGCGATCCGGGAGAGAGAAACATGGGAATAAATGTAGCAGACTTCGGATTAATCTAGTTTTAATTATTATCGGAGTCCATATACCTACCTAACCCGAAAACCCCAAAGTTCCAATTTGTCGGTGTCTATGCGGGCACTCTACTGCATGCCTGGCAGAAGTTACATGGCGAATTGCGTCTGGACGTGAATTTATCTGGGCACGCTCGGTGGGATTGCCACCCTTAAAGCTCGACGCACGTGTCAGATGCAGCCCTCTATGTAAACAGGGCCCTATTGTCCGCTTTTCTAACACTAATTATCCCTCAATCAACCAATATAACGGGCCGTGGAGAGCGTCGGGAGGTGCGCTTCCAGTTGGCAAGATTGGTCTAAAAGGGACAAATTAAGTTATAAATGGCTAATTTTCCATTGCGATAGAGTTGCCAACTGCACCTAGAAAAGCAAGTCGCTTGTCCGATAAGTATAGTAAGCTCGCTTTTCCGGTAATTTTCGTTTAGGTAATAAATCATCCATAGCCTCTGACGGATTAATGATAAATATTACATATTATATCACATCTATTGCTGTTCTCCTTCGGCAGTTCTGTACCAGTCTTGGTTTGATGTTCTATTTACAACAATGTTGCGTTGCTTCCGCACGTTTCTCTGACTTCTCTGACCAATACCATTGAGCTAGATCTACCCTTCTGCCCTTCTCGACGTCAAAAAGTTTGTGCTAAGCTGCAAAGCAAGGCCGAGTAAAATATATAAACTTGTGTATCTTGGATGTGGGCGCACTTTTATGACCTTTCCAGGTGGAGAGCAAGAAGAACAATAATTTTAAAATTTGAAGCAAATAGATTGGATCCAGATAATTCGCAATCCAAATCAATTTTCCCGCCACAAGATGGCTGCCAGAAGCGAACTGTGGTAACAACTATTGACGGATCTCTTGATGACCAACAAAAAAGTTTGTCGCTTGCTGTAAAAGATGATGCATTCCTACTGATCCAAGATGTTTTCTGGTTCTGGTTCTGGTTGGTTGGTTCCGCTATTATGCTATTACAAATGTCTCTACAGGGTGTCGAAAAAGTATCGCATTCCGAGTCCAGAGCGATAATAGTACAAGAAAGATACAGGACCATAGCGAGGGCTTTCGGAGCTTCCTCCATTCCAGCTCACGATCAAACTGAGGCTAACTTTTATCAATCACAACAATTTGACAATAGGAATTTTTCATTTACGTTCGTTGCGTGGTGCGGGCCACCGAATCGTTCGGCATTTTCGGATCACCTCCAACAACGCTAAAACCACGTGACCAAAATATACATCTGCTCGTTTCTATCCGTTTTTACATTTGCCGAACGCAGTAAATATGGCTCCCAAGAATTGGCCTTAGGAACATTGCGATCCTAGCGGAGCGCGGAAAAACCCTTAATTTGCTTACACAATTTCATACAGCCAGAGTGTTGACCGATAGAGGCGCCACTGAACCTAAGGCCAAAAGTTGGGTTGGAGCGTTGAGTTGGAGGCACTTTCAGTATACGCCGATTATTGACCTTAAGCTATATCGTTGAGTAAAAATATACTGAAACCAGCTTCCCACCAGATCGTTTTCTAATATAAATAGTGAAGCACTGGAGGGATTTTTTTCTGGTGTTAGTTTGCGCTTCATTTCTGAAAAATTCTTCAGGATAAAGTCGCAGTTCTCACCTCACCATGTAGGTCGCAGTAAGCGAGTGTCATGCAAAAACCATAATCAGTAACAGAAATTCACCGGTGGCGACTATAATTTCTCACTTGATGGTTATAGCCACTATATAATTGGGCTGTCACTTGGTTGTAATTATCAGCGGTTTTTGTTACAGCCATCTTGTGACGAAAAAATAAATTTGAATTGCGAATAGAACACCGTTAAGATCAAGTTGGTCGTAACGGTCGTAACCTTGGGTCGAAAGGTGCGCACTGGAGACAAAACTGGATCCTTTAGTTTATTGGCATCCACAAAGATATTATTTTCTAATGTTGGCCACAAATTGGCGACCTTCATTCGTTCCAAACGCTCAAAATGTAATAAAGCATTCAAAGCTCCCCTAAATCCTGATAGATAAGGCGATCATATTTTGTGAAGGTAAGACTTCGGAACTGATGCTGAACAAAGATGATTCAGATGATTTCCTGAATAATTTCCCCCGGATTTTGCATTCATCAATAATTATTTTCAATCCAATTCTTTCGGTTCTTTGAGCGGCTTCATTAGCAGAGACTTTTTTTCCGGTGTTTCGTGTGATGAAATCTTTCCTCGGCGCGATTCTGCCTAGAAGATGTTCTCATAATGGATGAGCAAAAAAAAAAATGAAAAGGCGAAACTTTCGAACTCTGCCGGGAGGGCTGGAAGTGAGCGCAACAGCATTAAACAGCACGTGTGCCCGCTCTCCTCTTTCCCAAAGATTTCCCGTCCGAAATGATATTAAAACCAATAAATCACTCAATGAGGCAAAACAAATAAAATTAAGTTAGACTTTGCCGCAGAGTCAAGAAGCGCGCAAGGTTATACCCGGAGAGTAATTAATTCGTTGACAGGGAATAAATCAAAAGTTGAAATGTACTAATTTAATTAATTAATATCTCGCCATAGGGCCTGCGGCTATGTAGATTATAAATAACCCGGTGGTGGTGTGCGCGCGAGATCTTTTTGTGGGCAAGAAAGATGTAGAGGGAGGAAAGAATAAGGAAGAAGAACTTCTGTTCGGTCCTTGATGATGATGGGAACAAAGATTCGTCTGATTGTGGCCACTTGGCGAGCATAATTAAATTTAAGTGCTTGATGCTAGATAAGAAAATATACCATCAGCGAAGCTTTCGTAAATATTTTCGCTGATGACGCGGTCGCTTGTAGCTTTTGTTAATAATTAATTAAAATAAATAAAGCATTGTCGGCGGCCACGATTCAAACCAATTAAATGAAAACTTGACTTATTGTTGAAGGCTATAATGACGAGTCTGAAATTGAAAAACTTTCAAAGTACACACCGTGTGACAGTGACCGATATCACAATAGTCAACAGAGACGCGACATCAAAAGCACAAAGGGTTTCCTTTATTTACATTCATTTTGTAGATGCACGAATCACGAATAGTCATCCATTAGCACACATACACAAAAAAAAAACAAATTCCAAGCGGCATTTTGTGCAACAATGGCCAATGCATTTACACTGCACCGCAACGCCAGGTATGGCATAAATCAGATTATCAAAGTTGAATTGCTGTATCACCGGCGTGAATTATATAATTGAGTTTCGGGTCAAACTAGTACAATTCACGGTGTATGTGTGTGTGTGCTATTACCTCAGCATGCAACTCACCCACCTTTGCTTTATTGTCTCGTGGATGCAATAATTTGAATTTTACTACTGCAAAGTGACTCAGTTTCAGGAGCCACGTTCGGCGTGATTCTCCAATAAAACCGCAACATCGGCAACAATAGTTTCTCGACATAACACGGATTAAAACAAGAGCTAGGCATTCGCGGAACAATGGCGAATGGGCTTTTAATTTGCTAAAGGCCGTGTTATTACAGCGCAAAAAAGTCTGTAGGTATACCTGTATATACTGTAGGTAGTTTCACCAGTGTACCTAGCGTATAGGCATAGCGTGTTTCGCTATACGGTATGTACCGACCTATGGTACGGTTTTTAATTTTTTAATCTCGTTACACGACGGCACGATTAATTCCTGAAATATTTTCAGGCCAGATCAGCGGTGCACGCGAGAATTTTGCTATTTATCCCCGCGCACATTGCGCGGTTTTGTTTCATAATTATTATTCATAGCTCTTGCGAGCTGCGATTCACCGCGACTCAAAAAAAAACTGCTTTTTGAAGCATGTTGTACAATATCCATACATACTTTCTCAAGTCTCAAGAGAACGATCTGCAAATCATTTAGAAAATACGAAACGTAGGCGTTTATGAGTTCAGATTTGAGATCTCCTAGAAGTGAGGCTTGGGAGGCTTGGGAGGAGGAGGGGAGGAGGAGGGGAGGAGGAGGAGGAGGAAGAAGAAGAGGATAAAGGTACCCATTCAATTGCTCCCAAACCCACCTGGTTGGACAACATGGTTGGCGCGTTTCATTGCTTCGCTAGTTTTATTGCTATCGATATTCAGTCATCATTCTAGTCAAATAACGGCGTTTGCCATACTAACTAACCCTGTTGATCGTTGTTATGTCGGGTTGCTGACTATTCATTAACGCACCCACCGCCGATCCGAACCGCGTTTTCAATCTTGTTAGAAAACCGGCCAACTTGGTTGAGCTCATGTTGACACCAACCACATCTCAACGAACATTTTGCGAACCCAACCACATTGACTGATGGGTTTCACCAGTGAAAGAATAATTGTTTCTCTGTGAACTCGGAAGAGCAAGAGCATGAAAAGAGCAAGCTCCGTGAATTCCCACCTCACATATTGTCTACCATTGTCGCAGATCGATGTTTTGGGTACTCCAAAAAAAATCCCTTTATGAATCTTTGGTAGCGAACCAACACAATCCACAAAGAGTGCGGCGCGGCAGACTGGACGTTTTTAAGTCGCTATAACTTTCGCGTGGAGGTGATTGGTGGACATAACAGAAACCGCCGCCCCTGAATCCATCTCGAATTTAAACATTTGTCCTTCGAGGTGGATGTCAATGTGAATAGGCTTATTACTCAGTCTCTCTGTGTATTCAATAAATCGGCTCAACTGCTTCTTTGAACGCATTCATATAGCTGACTTTTTAACAAGTGGCACTCAAATGACCTCTACCGTGACAAGCATGGCAAAAATATAGTCTTTATAGAGGCACCTGTTCTCGAAGTGGTTTTTCCTGCACCTATAACATTGCACACTTGCGTGGCTGCTTTTTTTCTGATTGTGGCTTGTGTTGTGCAGCTGTAAACCCTTTCTGCCGCCGGCGCCGGTTCCAGAAGACTCATCCTTGCTCTCCGCTTCTGGATATGTCCGGCTGATGTTGTTATACTTGCTGCTTATAGTGCGCACTTGAGATTTTCCCAATTCGATTGACTTGCTTTTCTCTCTCTCTCTCTTTGCCTTGATTTGGCACTTTGGAGGAACTCATCTCTTGGATATCTGCGATTGCTGCTCTTTGAACCTCGGTGGCTTCCAATGCTTGCTTGAAAGTACTTCCAACTTTTAAACTGAGCGAGTCATTTTTCACTTTACCTTCATTGTATACTTTATAACAAACATATCCAATAATCTGTCGTCCAGCTGTGTTCCAAATTTCAAGCGCTTGCCGGTCTTTTAGCCCAACGCTTTGTAGGGTTTTGCCTTATTTTATTTTCAAAATTTAGCATGTAGGTATTTGTTATAAGCGCGCCGTCTGTAAGTTTAAAAATTTGTATATGTTCACATTCTCTGCACGTTTGGTCAAGTTTCACCTGGGATCATATGAAGCTACCTTGACAGCAACAAGAAGACCAACAATAAGAAAAAAAGAACAGCCAGATGAAGAAAAACTTCACCACATAACCTGACTTGGGTTTGTGAAGAACCGCCGTCATCGTCCTCTGTTCTCGTCCGGCGTTTCCTCAAGAGGCGTTCTGTAGGGTTTTGCCTTATTTTATTTTAAAAATTCAGCTATGAGCGCGGCGCGTCTGTAGGTTTAAAACTTTGTATATGTTCGAATTCGTGGAATGTGACCAGGATGATTTGATTCTCACGTAAATGTGACAATTGTCCTACGTCTGTTTTTGTGCTCTGTATTTTTTTTTCATGTCATTTTTGATGCTCAGTGGTATTTTTGTCAGGTATTTCATGTATGTATTTCTCACGATCCCCGATTAACACCATTTTGGGTTTTTGAATCGATGTGTTATTATTGCTGATTTTATTATACCTTGTTGATTTTATTTTATGCACTATCTACTGATGTGTTTGAGGTTTGTTTACTGATGTTTCTGAGATTTTCTTTGAATAATAATTACATACATTGAATACCTGAAATTATCAGTGAGTCGCTTGTCATTTTGTCACATATTTCAGTGTCCTTCTTACTTTAGGCTTGACTCAGTGGTTTCTTTGACCGGGTTCTTCCATTAAGGTGCCATTTTCCGAATCCGTCACTCTCCTTTCTCGTTGACTGACAGTTTGACATAATATTTTGTGCTATATTTTAATTGTTTTTGTTCATTTTGCTCATTTTGTGTCATTTTGCAATTCTGTCAGTCCTGTGCTGGGTGTTTTGAGAAAACAACCGTAAAAGAATTATTTTGCACTTATAAATTCAGTGCAATGAGCGTTTTTTATCCGAAGGGTTTCTTTCATAAGCGGGCACAACGAAGGGTTGATCATAGGCCAAAGAAATGTAATGGGGGGGAGGGGGGGGGGGTATATAACAGCTTCATTTCTGGCACGAATAATTTACCGCAATTTCCTTGAACGATTTCGCCTGAATCATAGCATTTTCCATGTACCTAGTTTGCTAATATGGAGCAGTATTTTGAAAAAAATGCATACAGAAGGCTTTTGTAACAAAAGCTTGGGAATCAAAAATTTTATTCAAACCCTGCAGTCTTTGCAGTTGACAAATAGATCGATGACGCGGTGTATCAAGGGTCAACACTAGAATATGCCCGCCTAGATTCTATTACTCCGTTCAAAAGTTACGGCGAATAAGAATTTTACAAAGCGAAATATTTAGTCATTAATTTTTCCTTGACACAGTTCAATGGCGCCAAAAAAATGTTTCAGCCGGAATCATAGCCTTTTTTGTCTAGTTTTCGAATGTATAACTGAATTTTGAAAAACATGCACACAGGGTGAAATTTTTGACAGAAACATGAAATAAATAAGTCGAAGTCCGACCCTGAAATTTTTGAATTGATCGATAGTGCAATATATCAAGTGTCGGTAGGTTTTTATTGTCCTCTGGGTGGTTATCGCAGTATAATTTTGCTGTCGGGATCGGCTAATAGGAGAATTATTGGGAAGGTGGTTCTGTCGTCATTATTTAGTTTACCTACTACTAGGTACTACTTGTTCTTGATGGTGTAAACTTGAAGCATCCGCTTCCCGTGCAGTCAGTGCACCTATTGGAAAAACGTCGCATTTCGTGTTATCTCATTCTCTCTTTCAAGCGCTTTGCTGGTTCCTGGTTATCACAGAATGCCTCCCAGAAGATTTTGATCAGTTGATAAACCTTTTCGGTTCTAGGTTATCAAAGTTGTATCACAGCTGTGACCCCATTTTTCTACTGGGACTTGTTCTGGAATAAACGCCTTGGAGCACCCTGGACAGATCTGGAGATCCCACGATACCTGAAAGATCTTTATGTGAACAACTCTGACATCCACCCAAATCACACTCTACCCAACACACTGCTTTCTGAACACGCTCTAGGGGACAGGCTAGAGTAGTTAGGTTTCACCATAATGATGACGAATCGCGAGAGACGTGACGATGTTTCCAGCAAAAAAAAAATAGACAGCACACATTTTTCTTTTTCCGTGACAAAGGTGAAATCTTGTCTATGGGTGAAATGACAAAATTGTGACAGTATGTTTGCAATCCGCGAATCTTCCTGTCAAATCAAATTCAAATATTGCGGAATCCGCTATACCGCGCAAGACAGACGTCCGACACCTGCAATAATGGGCGCCGCCATCTTGATGGTTATTGAGGGATTTTGGGTGGTGTGGAGTGGCACCACTTCGCTACTTGGCCACTTGACTAAGCACGACATTATTTTACTTCACCCTCAAAGTACGTGGAATCAACACTAATAACAATAAGTGGAAATTACCAGGTGAAGAGATGGTGTGCGATTATTCCAGCATCCAAAAGTTTCGTTAACTATTATCCGTTTCACCCTTATTTGCCACTCAGCAAGCTATGGAAGATTTCAGTTACGTTGGTATCCTTGAGACAGACATGTGGTTTCACGCAGTGGAGGTTATATAGCTCTGACATTGAGAATCCGAAGATCGATTTTTTCAAAGTTGTCAAACCGACTTCTCACTAATATCACCACAATGATACCGTAATGACGCCGCGCCGTGAAGAAGAATTTGGGCCAGGGGTCTAGGCCCAAGGAAAGCGCGAAAAATGCACAGGTAAATTATTATTTGAAACTAAAACATGAATTGCTCGACTCCAAGTCAAACTTGAGCTGATAGTAAAAGAACCGGAGGTTTTTACTTACCCCAAGAACTAAAAGCAATCCCATTCACCATCATGTTTTCGGCCATGTCTGACTGTAGGCGCTCAACGTGCTTAATATACCGCAAACTTGTATTTTCGTTTGATGCGAGATGATTTGGCATCTTGAACAATGATTTGACCTGACATTGTCAAAATTTGTCAATAAACTGATAGTTTCGTCGGTATGCTAAACCTAACAAAACAATATGATGGCTTGCTGGGTGGCAAAAAGGGTGAAACGGATAATACGTGATGTTTAGTTACACTGTCAAAAAGCTGTCACTTGACGTTTTGTTAACTTTAAGTACAGTGGCTCCCAACCATCCAGATCGATGTGATTATTTCGTAATTTCAAGAAAACTAAATACACTTATGACTTATGTAATGGTACTTGAGAAAACTGGATCGCTATTGTGAAATTGCGGAATAGCCCAGTAAACGTAGGTTTCTACCTGGCACAAATTCGCCCAAAGCTGATTTTTGGTACAGTGAGTCCTAAGAACATGAGAACTCAACAGTCAATTTCCTCGGTATTTCTCGCGTGTGCTTCATGGCCTTCCAGGTATTCGGATGTTTTAAGTCACTGTAAATTGCAGTTCTCGCCTGAAATTCGCACCACGGCCGCAAAAATGATCCGATTAACTTGTAGTTCTACGCATCATATCCCGTTTATACCATTTTAGCACAAAAAGTCTCGATCATTGTTGAAGGGGGGTCGTGGGAGGGCGGAGCTCGGCTAGGGGGCTCTTTTTTGTTCGCCTGGTCATGTAGAACCGATCCTGATAAGTTTGGTATCTTTTCCGAATAAATTCAATCTCCTGAACTCGAATCCGATGCGTAAATTTAGATTAAAACAAGTTCGAACACGTTAATTTGGGAAAACTTGTGTTTTCATGAACAATTTTGTCAATTTTTTTTTCAACTGTTGAAGGTGTTCATCTTTAAAATTGTTTCAGGGGGGCTTACATTGAAGTGTATTCTTTGCAAAAATCATCCACTCGATGTGTGATTTTGTTTTCCGGGATTAAAAACTCGATTTGAACCTAAGCCGGTCTAGCGACCTACTGACCAGACCACTACAGCGTGCAACTTCAGATGAAAGTAGCTCAAACTATTGGAAAAATATCAACTCATCTTTGAAAGTTCGAAGATATGTGAATAATTGAACTCCCTATAACACAAACAAAATCGCCATGAATCGCACTGCAGGGTTTTGAGTTATTTGAGGAGGGGGAGGACTGTAGCGTTCTGGCCATTAGCAGATGCCGTGCCGAGCCGGCTCATGTTCAAATCGATTCTTCAATCTCGGAAAACAAAACTATACATCGAGCTGATGATTTTCGTAAAGAATACACTTCAATATGATGGCCCCTGAAACATTTTCAAAAATGAACATCCTAAACAGTTGAAGATAAATTGTCAAAATTGTCAATAAAAAAACAAGTTTTTTCAAGTCAACTTGTTCGAACTTGTTTTTATCTAAATTTACGCATCGGATTCGAGTTCAGGAGATTGAATTTATTTGGAAAAGGTACCAAACTTGTCAGGATCGGTTCTACATGACCAGGCGAACAAAAAGAACCCCCTAGCCGAGCTTCGCCCCTCTCCACGACCCCCCTCAACAATGATCGATACTTTTTGTGCTAAAATGGTATCAACGGGATATGATGCGTAGAATTACGACTTAATCGGATCATTTTTGCGCCCGCGTGGTGCGAATTCCAGGCGAGTACTGTAACTTATAGCAACTCAAAACATCCGAAGACCTGGAAGACCATGAAGCACACACGAGAAAGTCCGAGAAAGTTGACTAGTGAGTTCTCATGGTCTAAGGACTCACTGAACCAAAAATCAGCTTTGGGTAAATTTGTTCCCGGTATTAATGACATAAAGTCTAGATTGATCGGGCTAGAAGGTTTGATCAGTTTCACGGCCCTTAAGACATTTTGTGGTAGCTATATAGCTCGGTATTTTGAGATACACTGGAAATTAACCATCAAGATGGCGTCATTCTCTAACTCCTTCTGTTGCGCGGCGCGGCAGAATGGGCAATAGGTTCATGAGCGGTATAGCTATTTAAGTATGTGGAATTCGCCAAGAATTCCCGCCAAAACTTTGGACCAATCAGAATGAATCCGCAAAAGAAAAATCCGCATTCCACCGCTGCGCTGGCGCTGTGGGGATTCACCTCTATGATGATAACTCGTACTTTGAAATTTTCTGAAAACACAACATGCTCCCTTTTGTTGGAAAAAATCCTATCGGGATCAACGAAGTAGGCTGTCTTTGTTGGCAAGTTATTCGGTCTCAGTTTTGATTCAGTTGCATTTCTGACCACACGGTTGGAAGAAGAGTTAATTTTCAGCTGCCTGGCATGACAAACATTTTACTGGGAGCTGAAACGAATCCTGGCTTTACACAGACTCGTTTTTTCTTCCTTTTTCTTTCTGATGACGGAGATGCGCATCTCAAAGTGTCGCTTCTACAAATTAGCCGTGCGGGTAATCATGATTCTGCGAGATCATATTTTCACAAGACAAAGTAATGACGTCCTCTCCTTCCGTGAGTTGCTGCTGCTGCTAGCTGCTGTGCTGCTGCACTAAAATTACGCCTTCCTCATATTACCTGTTATTATAATAAGCATTAATAACATGCTTACACTCTGCCACCTACCGAGGAAAATTGCCCTCCATCCTCCCCCAGCTCATTTGAGCGTCCCACGTGATTATACGCGGGTGATGTAGGTTGGTGTGTGTGTGTGTGGAACGCTGCTGGAACGGGTACGGAGGAGGATGTTCCAGGGACCCATTTCGATGATGACTCGGAAATAATAATAATTGGATTGGCTCTAATGTCGATTATAAATCATTATCGCATTGTTTGATCGTGTTTTGAATCGTAATCGCCTTTGTGCCGATATACTACAACTTTGGCAAGATTGCTTCATTAAAGCAGGTTCAATTATTGCGTTACGCCAGTGCGCTGTTTATACCTATTATGTGTGTGTATGTTTGAATGGCAATTTTACTATAGGTAGAGTCGTAGAGTTACGGCAGAGGAGGTATTAACGGTTAGAATTATTTACAGCGTGAACGTAACATACTGTGAGCTGTGAGTCGATTGATGCATTCTAATTCCGATGTTCTGGTAAGGGAAGGTGCCAAAGGTAAGCCTGTGCTCGACTCTGAAAAAATAAATAAAAAAAAGCAGGTGCAAAGATCGAATTACTACTAGCTTGAACCTGTAGGCAAGAGGAGCTTGTGGTTTGTGGTGTGGTGGTCAGCGTGTTCGACTACCACCTCAGGGGTTGTGGGTTTGTGTCCCACTGTGGGCGCTCGGATTCTCGTCCCCAAAACAAGCTCTTTGATTTGTTGGAATGCTTGCTAAATGCAAGACGTGCCGTGTGTCGCATAGCACGTAAAATACGAACGATGGTGCCGATCCCATGCGATGTTGGTGGTCGTTAAAAATCCCTACCCTGTGTTGGAACACACAGGGGTTCGGAAACATTTTCGGTATAGTTAAGGAAAGTTTATTCATTTTTATTTTTATTTTTATGAAGTTTAGTTAGTTTAGTTAAGTTAAGGAGCGGTGGTAGCCGAGTGGTACAGGTGATGGCAAGCCAAACCATTCGCGCTGCCCTGTGTGGGTTCGAATCCTACTTCATCCATGGATATTTTGTGCTGTCCCCGAGGTTGCATGGTAGAGCAGCTTATAGCTGAATGCCGCCTCGTAAAATAAGACAATTAAATAAAGAAAGCATTCACCGGCGTCGGTGTTGGGCCTCGTTGCGGAAATTTGCCGACGTTAAATGAACGAATAAAAAAAAGTAAATGAACAAATACATTGCTACTGAAAACTTGGTGAAAAAGGAAATATTTTAGAAATGGATACAGCTAAAAAGATACCTACTAGAACAATATTTATCCAGTGAAAGATCCTGAGTAAAACACATGTCGTCAGGGGAGCTAGCCCCCCCCCCCCCCGTAAAATAAACAAAGGGACGCAGGGAGATGTTCTCTATTTGAATCACCTTTGATGATTTTGTGGTAGTTTTGCAAACTTCCGAACGAAGAGCTGTCATGTCACAGTGAGTGATGATATCAGCCACAATTCATTACAAAGCAACTGTAGGAAGTTTGACTCAATCATTCGAATCTGTTGAAGCATGATTGAGCTTCTGATAGTCATAGGGAGAATCTCAAAAGTTCAACAATAAATCGTGCTAAGTAGATTTTGGTACATGGGTGCATTCAAAGTCATGTAACTTTGTAATGCAGAAATTCAGGAATGGAAGAGTTAGTGGACCTCCAGAATACCCTTTCTTCTTGTTTCATAAGAATCTTGTAAAATCTTGATAAAATCTGCTCGCCGGTTTTTTGATGAGAAAACTCCAAAAAAGTGTCCCCTTATTCTACTTTATTCATCCATTTTGGATTGTTTTTTGTTGACATCTCAAGAGACAACAACTGTGGTACAGTATAATGATCAGTCATAAGTTCGTCAAGCTCATCCATTCTATCCGTCTTCACAAGACGCAGTTGCTCTTTTATTTTGTCTTTTTGGCAGAAAATGCATTTCTTCTGGTCCATTTTTGCAACTCTAGATCGACATTATTTCTGCGAACGACCTTCTCTTGCATTGCCGTTTCATGAAACTCTTTTTGTCCTTGCACAAATTTCCTATTTTCACCTGGTTTTTGCATTAAGTGGACACGACTGATCTTTATCATGTTGTCAACATCATGTGCATTGGACCTGGCATTCGGTGAATTACAAGGGGCCCGTTTCATAAAACTACAAACGGCAAATTACAAATTTATAATTTTAACGATCCATTGTGGCAATAATGGGCTACGGCAATCCGGCACAAATCCGGCAAATTAATCAGTTATACCCGATGAATCCCACAGTCCAAGAAATCCAACAACACATCACGACGCTGCAGAACACTGGCACAGAAATTACCCTCTTTTGGACACCATCCCATGTCGGAATAATTGGAAACGAGACTGCGGACCATGAAGCATCCATTGCAGCAAACACCCCTCTGGCTCCGATAGAAAATAGAGCCATCGGTCAAGACATTGTAAGATACTTGAGAACACTCGTTGGTGCACAATGGGAGCAGAGTTGGCAAAGGCAGCACACAAAGTTGAACATTGTCAAATCCACAGTAAAGACATGGATCTCAAGACTACCATCCAGAAAATGCCAAATGGTCCTTACTCGACTCAAGTTAGGACATACCCGACTCACACACCAACACCTTCTTTGCCGATCAGACCCACCGGTATGTGAGAGCTGCCAGGGACCGTTGTCGGTGGCGCACATCCTGGTAGGATGTATACACGAGGACCAAATTAGTGCCGAAGATCTCAAGGTAGCATTGGGTGGAAGCCTCGAAGAAGATGAAGAGCTTATTACACTACTACAGCAAAAAGGACTGTTTGACCTGATCTAGTTTAGCTATCGAATGTAATTTTTTGTTGAATGCTAATAGCCTTCTAGGCTGATGCAAAATAAAGTAAAAAAAAAGACTACACACTTGATAGGCCAGGCGGTAGGTCATTCTAGATGGAAAAAATTCCGACCAAAGCTTTTATGGTGTCAAACTCTTCGTAAGGTCAGTAGGCATCTACCACTGAGTTTCCGCCCAAAAATGAGTTGTGCTAATTCCTCCACATCTGCCCAAAGGTAAAAGATGTCTTGAAGGTGCAAAAAGACCTGTTAAACCCCAGTACGTTTTCATTTTATTTGCCTAAATGCAAACATACAACTCTAACGCAAACAGTGGAAGCATTTGTCATCATCTCTGTGCCAGTCTTACTGTTGAAAAAAAAGATTTCTTTGTGCGGGTCAGATAAATCACATTTAATTGTTTTTCCACACAAGAAAACGATGGAGCAACATGTATTTTGGATGTTTCTTAATAACTTGTACTCACTGAGCCCATTTATGGCGTTAAAAATTCAATAACAGCATTTTGGAAGATGTTGCCCGCTAAGAAGAGAATACTTTTTACCCGTCTGTTCATCAGGAGTTTTTTCAATTTTACCAAACACCGTTCACGAAAATTTTATAGGAAATGATAAGCTGGAACTGTTTTCTGATGATATTATATCTAGCTTAACCGCGGCACGCTTTTTGGGAGTGTAGGAAACTGATTTCTTTCGAGCGGTTCTACTTTACCCGCGTGCGGCCATGCCTACTTGACATAGACCGGACTGATTACACAAGCTTGGAAATGTACTCTCTTCCAGCTTTGAAACACGACCAATAATGATAAAATAATGTATGATTTCTTCATGAATCAATGTACAAAGTCGCAATAATAATGGTCGCGTTTTAAAGCTGGAAAAGAGTACATTTCCAAGCTCGTGTAATCAGTCCGGTCTATGTCAAGTAGGCACGGCCGCACACGGGTGAAACAGGACCTCTCGAAAAGAAAATAGTTTTTTTAGACTTTCAAGTACGTGCCGCGGTTAAGCAAGGCACAATATCGTTAGAGAAGAGTTTGAGCTTTCCATTCCTTATAAAATTTTCGCAAACGGTGTTTGGTAAAATTGAAAAAATTGCTGCTGAACAGGCGGGTGAAAGTTATTCATTTTTTTGCTGGCAACATCTTCAAAAATACTGTTATTGAAATTTTAATGCCATAGATGGGCTCAGTGAGTACAAGGCATTAGAAAACATCCAAAATACATGTTGCTCCATCGTTTTCTTGTGTGGAAAAACAATAAAATGTGATTTATCTGATCCGCACAAAGAAATCTTTTTTTTCAACAGTAAGACTGGCACAAAGATGATGACAGATGCTTCCAATGTTTGCGTAAGAGTTGTACGTTTGCATTTGGGCAAATATAACAAAAAAGTACGGAGGTGTAACAGCTCTTTTTGCACTTTCGAGGCATCCTTTACCTTCGCGCAGATGTGGAGGAATCAGCACAACTCGTTTTTGGGCGGAAACTCAGTGGTAGATAACTACTGACCTTAGGAAGAGTTTGACACCATAAAAGCTTTGGTCGGAGTTTTTTCCAGATTGTAGTGATTTTACCGACATACCGCCTGGCCTATGAATTGTTGTTTGTACTTTTATGAAACGGGCCCCTGATAGTCCGGATGCTAGTTGCATAAAATGGAATGAACCTTGCATTTTTTGATGAGAAGATGCTACTTGGTGAAAATGTTCTTTGCATCATACTCTTCCGATCCAGAAAGGTAGCCATCAGCGCCATCGATGCCGGCAGCGTATACAGGGTGATACAGAAAAAAAAGTTGGAAAATTATATTCAAGTAACCGAAGCATGTGGAGACGTGTAATGTACCACATACATTAACTGTTTTATGCTCATGAAGTCACAGCAAACCGTTCTTGATTACCTTGAACCGTCTTTGAAATGTAGAGGAAAAGCAGAAAAAAAGCAAAAAACACTCTTTTTCCCATAAATGAGTGATTCTTATAGAGATATTGACACAATACTTGGTATTTCTACAAAAAGTGATGTTAGAAATGATATGAGCTGGGTAGCCAATTCCTAAGCCAACTATTTCCAGAAATACGATTGTCAACTTTTTTATCCCTCTTGAGCACCATCTTGAATCTGCCCTGTGATGCGTCGTTGAAAAAGTGATTGGTTATCATAATAATGGTAATTATGTAATCATTGCATCGTAAAAACAACCTCCTCATCATAATTTAGTGACCTCTTCGGCGAGAAAGAATTGGCATTCACGTATTTTCTGGCTCTTCAAAGCTTTAGTGCCCATGATGGCATTTGCAACATCTGGAATGGTAAAATATGTTACGCATTATGAACCTTGATGTACTTTGAGATAGCCTACCAAGTTTTGCAAACATCAATTGAAAGGTTTGTTCTTAAAAACTGTTTGAACAAAATTTGTTTAATTTTTTTATGGAAAATGCAAAATATTGGATCTCTTATAGTCGTAGCGGTACACCAAATTATTCTGCACTTCTAACGATTTCGATTATTTTCGGCACAGATGATCATTGAACCTATTCAAGCGTTTTGACCTGCAGCACCACCAAATTTGCCCCTCAGGAACGGAGGGGTGGGGGTATCTTCAGAATTTGAAGCTCCAGGTCTAGTATGGTCCAATAATGACCCACAAAGGCAAGTGAGTAGTCATTTTCGAATGATTTTCATCTGCTGAAGTCGATTCTGACGTGAAAAATGAGTTGCGAAATCATTTGACAAAGATAATTGGTAATAATAAGAGATGAAGGTGAAATCAAGTGATCATCTATTGAGCTCTGTAGGAACTTGTTTTTTGTGATAAATACATGAAACTTGGTGTGACTGTTCATTATTACTTACTTCCCAAATATGGAGGGAGCACCACGCGTTCCGACGGATGACGTCGCGACGCAATATCAAAAAACAGTGGTCGCCATTTCCAGAACAGTCGATAGGAATATTATAATTTCTTTGATTTCTTCCATCAAGCCATATGCTTTCAAGATTCAATAACATATTTCTGTCGATTTGGGGAAACGGTGGGCTACCAGGGGTAAACCATGTGCCTGTAAGGGGAACTGTGAGGTTTCTCGACCCCCAAATTTCCGCGGTCAACATCTTCGGATAAAACTAACTATTTTGAAGTCTGTCCATACGAATATGTTATCTGACTCCTCAGTATGTTTATGCAAATCTAGCGATCAAATGAAAGGATCTCAGAAAGGTACTTTTGATTACTGGAAAAAAGTGATCTTTAATGTTGTAGGTACCATATTAGGTGCATACTCGGTTACACAACTCTTACAAACTAAACTATAAATTATAATAACGATTAATCGCCTGTTAATATCGATGTCACCGTACTGGAAGAAAGAAATCGCTTCGTATGAGACCGTATCAAATGATTGAACCATTATTGCTTCTTTATTTGTTTGTTTTTATCCTTATCGGCATTTCTTATGTCATAGGAGTTTGCTGAATTTGATTCCCAAACATCACAAGCTGAGAAACTTTGTTGCTATAGCACAAAGCACTGTGCCGGGAATCGAACCCGGGAGCTCCATTTGCCGAGTGCTCACGCATTCCACTCGACTAGCGGGCTTCGTTGATTTTATTATTATTGTGGAATATCGGACCAAATGTGGAACACCCTTTTCTTTTTCGCAGAGAATGCAGTTGTCCACATTCGGATATAGGGGTATTCCACATTACCGAACCATCTTTTCGGCTAAGTGGAATTCAAGATTTTTATATTGATGCTTTTTTCAGACATATTTACTTCATTCATATTCGGCTGACTTTATTCATACCCTAACACTAGAATCGCAGAAATTGCATATACTCCTTTTTTACTCATTTCAAACAAAGTCTGAATGATCTCGCGCGGTTGCGAAATCTGTATAAACCATACTGAGGAGTTCTTAAAAGGACGAAACATGGAGAATGTTGACCAGATGACTTAATTAACCGTATGGACAAACTTGAAAATAGTTTTATCCGAAGGTGTTGACCGTGGAAATTTGGGGGTAAAGAAACCTCACAGTTCCCTCTAGCAGACACCTGACTCACCACTGGTAGCCCACCGTTTCCCCAAGTCGACAGAAATATGTTATTGAATCTCGAAAGCATATGGTTTGATGAAAGAAATCAAATAAATCATGATAATATATCGACTATTTTGGAAATGACGACCACTATGTTTTTTGATATTGCGTCGCGACGTCATGCGTCGGAACACGTGGTGCTCTCTTCATATTTGAAAAGTAAGTAATAATGAATAGCCCTACCAAGTTTCATGTATTTATCACAAAAAAAACAAGTTCCTACAGAGTTCAGTAGATGACCACTTGATTTCATCTTTATCTCTTATTATTACCAATTATCTTTGTCAAATGATTGCGCAGCTCATTTTTCACGTGAGAATCGATATCGGCGGATGAAAATCATTCGAAAATGACTGCTCACTTGCCTTTGTGGGTCTTCATTGGACCATACTAGACCTGGAGCTTCAAATTCTGAAGATACCCCCACCCCTCCCTTCCTGAGGGGCAAATTTGGTGGTGCTGCGGGTCAAAACGCTTGAATAGGTCCAATGACCATCTGTGCCAAAAATAATCGAAATCGTTAGAAGTGCAGAACTTGGACGATTTTAGGCCCGTACCGCGACGACTATTACCCTTATTCGATCCCTCGTTGAGAAAAGCCTGAAACCGAAAGTCTTCCAAAATTTTTATGCTAATGGTTCACTGAGAACTGCTCTCCAATGTGTAGTTGTCAAAATCTGCATAGTTGCATTCATATTCCAGACAGAGAGCGACAAAGAAGTTCATGCAGTGAAAAAAGACACAACTTTCAATACAACGGAGAAATCCCGGAAATGTCCCTTTTAGATAGGCTTCCCGCAATACACAGGTTCTGTAAGACTCTCAAGCGTGGGTGAAAGGCTTGAAACACTACTAACTTAAGGCTCTAACAGTGGACCAAATTGCACATTTATGTTATAAAAAGCAAGGTCTCCAGACAGCTTTCAGTCTAGCTCTGGACTAGTTTTTTCTCGACTGTAATTTATGTCTTCTTTTACTGCATGAACTTCTTTGTCGCTCTCTGTCTAGAATTTAAACACAACTATGCAATTTTCGACAACTGAACATTGAAGAGCACTTCCCACTGAACCATTATCATAAAAAATTCGAAGACTTTCGGTTTCAGGCTATCCTCAGTGACGGATCAAGTAAGGGTGAGAGACCCAATATTTTGTATTTTTCATAAAAAAACGACACTAATTTTGTTCAAACAGCTTTTAAGAACAAACCTTCCAATCGATGATTGCAAAACTTGGTAGGCTGCCTCGAAGTACATCAAGGTTCATAATGCGTTACATATTTTACCATCCCAGATGTTGCAAATGCCATCATGGGCATTAAGCTTTGAAGAGCCAAAAAATACGTGAATGTCAATTCTTTCCCGCCGAAGAGGTCACTGAATTATGATGAGGAGGTTGTTTTTGCGATGCAATGATTTCTTGTTACCATTATTATAATAACCAATCACTTTTTCAACGATGCCTCACAGGGCAGATTCAAGATGGTGTTCAAGAGGAAAAAAAGTTGACAATCGTATTTCTGGATATAGTTGGCTTAGAAATTGGCTACCCAGCTCATATCATTTCTAACATTACTTTTTGTAGAAATACCAAGTATTGTGTCAATATCTCGGAGAATTACTAATTTGTGGAAAAAAGAGTGTTCTTGTTTTTTTTTCTGGTTTTCCCCTACATTTCAAAGACGGTTCAAGGTAATCAAGAGCAGTTTGCTGTAACTTCATGAGCATAAAATAGTTGACGGATGTGGTGAGTTACACGTCTCCACATGTTTCGGTTAATTAAATATAATTTTCCAACTTTTGTTTTCTGTATCACCCTGTATACGCCGCCGGCATGGATTGCGCTGATGGCTACCTTCCTGGATCGGAAGAGTACGATGCAAAGAACATTTCCACCAAGTAGCATCTTCTCATTCAACAATGCAAGGTACTTTCAACTAGCATCCGTACTATGAGTAGTCTTCCCAGCGTCACCAACTAGCGACAATATTTCCCCCCGATTTTGTCGGTTTTGACATGATCAACATAGATTCGATTTTATTGCTATCTCATATTCCTCAAGCTGGAAGTAACTCAAAAAAGTAGCTTAAAAACTGGAACACGAAGAGTCGACCAACCAGTTTTCGCCTAATAGGACGCCATTTTCATCTCAACTACGCAACGAAATTCTTGTCGTACTCCAAATTTCACCTTTTTTCAAAACAAGAAAACTCCTGACCGGTTTGAACAATTTTAATTCTGTTCAAAGCATTTGAGAGCTTGATTCTCTAGGTATAGAGAGGTAGGTTTTCAATGAAGTACTCGGTACTCATACCCGTAACATATTTGGTGAAAGTACCCGGTACCCGGTACTCGTATCTCCCGTGCGAATACATTTTCCGAATACTTTACACAAGTCTGGAATTGTTATTGTCTATGTATGTGCGAGTGCGTTTGTTTTTTTTTACAGGGTGCAAAAGTAGTGAAGGTAGAATGCAACAGATTAGCTAATGTTAGATATAAAATGTGAAATAATCAACTATTTTCATGTCTGATATCCAGAAAATCCAACAGGTCCTATATTCTTTATTTGATCTACTTGTTTTTGAAAAGAGCATTAGTAATTTTTTTGCGATTTTGCCCTCCGAGTTAACACTGGCTTGTTAACCCTTTGCCTCAATACAAATTAGAATATGTATTACAATGTTCCTGTAGTGATGAAGAAAAGAATCATCACAAAATCGATCATAACCGTTGTAAATCTGTGAAATATCTAATAGGAACGTTTTTTTGTGTTTTTCTCAATATTTGGTAAATGCACTCATGATATTTCTTCAAAACATGTGCTTACACCTTACACATTGTTTTTGTACTTGCTTTATACAATTTGGTGTGAAAGTGGGGGTGGAAAATATGTACTCGGAAAAAGTACTCGTGAAATTCGAGTACTTGTACTCGGAGTACTGTACTCGACAGGATGTGCAATGAGTAAAGTACTTGGTACTCTGTACTCTCTCTTCAATTATGGCAAGTACCCGGTACCCGGTACTCGAGTACAATTCATCAGTACCCGGCCCAGCTCTGACCCTAGGCATGTTTTTCGTAAATAACTTTTGGGATAAATTTTTTAACGATCGGAAATTTCATGTATTCGCTCAAAACATAACAATGTATCAAATTCCAAAAGCATCCAAAAAAAAGAATCCAGATTTTTGAAAATGTTTGGCCTGGGTTTGAGATACACCTCCCATAGCCTAATAGTACAGGCCAGTTAGAATAAAAATTGGCTTAACCTGGAAATTTCAAATAAAAAGCTGAAATTTTGAGAATATTGTCAGAAAGCTACTGTGAACAAACCCTGAAAAGTCCCAAAAAATCCCACTTGGGCAAACGCCGCCATCTTGATTTCCAACATGATCTCAACTTTTTCTCAGTTTTTACAGTTTTATTTTAATTTTTCGTCACAACTGAACTAAGTACCTATACATATTATCATTAAATAGGGTATGAAGATTCCTCTATATCCCATCCACATTCTATTTTCAGTAGAATTACTTTTTGGAGCAAAACTAGAGTGATAAGTTGGAGCGCTGGGAAAATACGGCCCAAATACGCCAAACTTTGCAGATGCCATCAGCCCCCAAGCTTGTCACTTTATTTCTGCTCCAAAAAGTCATTCTACAGAAAATAGAAAGTGTATATGGGATATAGCTGATGCGCCGGCACCTCGTAACGGGAGGAGATGCGTATACTCCTCTCCATCTTCAGCACATAGGTGAATTTCGTCATCTTCATCTACCTCCACCGACCTATTGCTGCAGCCATAGCCAGTGCAGAAACCACACTCATTATGAAAGTGCTATTTTCATGGCCCTGGTTCTTGATTCGATGTTTTGGGCTTGTATTTCCCTTGGTATTTCCCATTCGAGTTGTTATTGGTCTTACAGAGTTTCTTTGCTCATGATGGCTGATGCGGTTTTCAAAGGAATGCATTACATCAGGCATTCTTGTGCCCCAAATTTTATCAAGTCAGTCCACCAAAATTATCATCAGCAATGAATAAGAGGTTCGTTCCTGGCAACTGGCCAAACTAAGTTTGTACCATTTCAAAAATTATAAGGTGTTCGTTGCCATCGAGGTTGCCGTCAAATGCTTGGAAAGAGTATGTGGCCACAAGATTCACCTGGAAGTAATTTGATAGGATTTGGTGTTGACACTAATGTTTAATAGTTTCTGATAGTTCGACGCAGAAAGAACGATGAAGGCTCAAAAAACTTTGGGTTGAAATATGGCTACACTTGGAGAAACTTCGATGGCTCTCGGGAGGAGAAGAAAAAGGAGAATGTCTTTTTTCTGAGAATAGGCCTAGGCACTGGCTACCCATCGTCTTCAGTTTATTACATTGCTGAATGAAGAATTATGAAGTTTCACTCTTGTGCTTTGATAATTCACTGATTTACTTGAAAATTAAGTTTTTAGGGAAAAGACCAGTTTTTTCAGAATATTTCAGGAACGCTTCAGTACATATGAAATGGTTTGATGGAGCTTCATGAGCATGAACAGAAGGCTATGTATGCCCGTTTACGTAACTCTACCTCTTGTGGTTCATGAATTAATTTTTTTTTCTTCTTCCTTTTTCTCTTCCACCCTGTATACAGAGCTGTATGTCAACAACTACATGCCAAGCGGCATGTTTTAACGATAAAATACAGGGTGCTTTCGCCTAACATTTCAACTATTATAAGAAGATCTCAAATTTTTATATTTTGTAATTTTTTTGTGTTGACATTGTGATTTTGAGTTGAATAAATTATTTATGGATTTTAAGTTACGCTTATCCACCCTTACAAACCTCTGGAGAAGCAAAAAATCATAAAAAGCGGGTCGCTGTGATGTTTTGTTGATGAATGGGCGACTAAAAAGAAAACAAAAATGAAAGTAGGATGAAAAATCAAGTTATCGGCGTTTGCCCAAATGGGATTTCTGGGGACTTTTGAGGGCTTATTTCAACTGAGTCTATGAAGATACTCTCCAAATTCCAGCTCGTTATTTGAAATTTCCGGGTAGATATCTTATTGGCCTGTACTATAAGTTTTTGCCCCAGAAGTCAGGACAAGAAATCAATTTTTTTCTGCAAAAGTTGCGAAAAATTTGTTCGCAAAACACATAGGATTGCTTCCTCAACAATTTACTGCGTGAATTGCCGTAGTATTGAGAATTAATTAATATAATAAAGTGTTTCAGAATTGATTTCATTTATGCTGATTTTTGTATTTTTTGTTCGTGTTTTCGTGTTTATTGGAATTTTATTAATAAAAATTTGAGTTAATGTATCCTTTTAGCCTCTCTAAATCCCTCGGTACCCAATTCGACAAAGAAATAAATATAAAGCATGATGCATACCGAACTTTTCTGTGGGGTATCTTTCATACCCCCCACCGGCGAAAACGTGCATCAATTCCCACCGTACCGGGAAGGTTAAACAGAAAATCAGTCTGCAAGAGACTGTTGAGTGAACTATTGAAAATTTTAGGTCCCGACTTCAAGACTAATATCTCACACCCTTACTGATTGCGTGTAAAAGCGAGGCAACTTTTTGGACACCCTGTATTATCATCACGTTCTATCGAACCCGGTTTTGAAGATTCCGCCTGCCCTTCTATCAGAAGCTCACGTGCTGAGACGAGCTTTGCACAAAAATTATCCCGCATGCATTCAATTTTCCGCTTTATATCCCCCTTCTGATATTGAGTGGAAACAATGCGATTTCGGCATTTATTATTCAGATAAGAATGGCATAATATTATTAAATGTACTATCTAGTGCGACGATCCGCTTCGAGGGTGGATCGCAGCTAGGAACATTTTCCGGTTATAAGGAAACTTCGACCGAACTTATCTGGCTAAGTTGTGTGCAAAAAAGCCCTGTGAGTTTACAAATTTCACCTGGAATGCGTAGTAACCACTTTACTAATGAATCTCAGTGGTAAATAAGAGGATGGAGAGAGTTGCTCGCTTTTTATCCAGAACAGTGCGGGGCGCGTCCGAGCTCGCTGAAAACTGCTGCTGCTGGCTGGCTGTGATTGGGCTGTCTGGGCTGGAAACCAGAAAATATCACCGACGGCCAGTGCACGTTACGCAGTTTACTTTCTTATACGGACGATAGATGGCAGAGGTTTGGGATTCGCATTTCGGAGAAAAATGTATCTGCCAGACTATATCGTGATTTTCTCGATGAGCCTCGATTGCAGCGCGGTGGAGAACTGCGCCTCCCGTGTAATAATAGATCGCGGCTATATAGATTTTCCAATATTGAATTTGGTTGATCAGTACCTACTTGGCTCGCCTAAAAAATTGAACCATGAAACTTTGAAACACTGCAAGCTAGCTGATGAAAATGGTCGACCAGTTGTCAGACGGCCGGTTTTTTAGGCCGTTAAGCATAGTCAACAACTGTCATTCTTGTCACTTTTAGACTTAGTCACGCCAAACCCACGAAGCACATAAAGTGGAGGAAATGAAATAAAAAGTAACAGAGCAAGCAGTGATTTGACCTCCTATACATATAGAAGGTGGTTCAGATTTAACATTGAATATTTGGAAAAGATATTCTCCTCATCATTCTGATTCGAAAAATGTGTGACAATATGCCCCTCACTCGCCTTAGGGTGTGAAATTTTTTGTTTTTTGTTTGTTTTTTGAATAATAATAGCCTAGGTTGAATGCTTTAGCCTAGGTTAGTTTGCAGATACTGCCTACCTGTCTGTCAAGTTTCAATTAAATTCAACCCGTGGCATCTAAGTTACGAGGGTTCGCAAATTAAGTGACCTCATTTTTTTCAGCATCCCTGGTCAATTTAAGGTCAATGAATGGTTGGATTGGCAGGCAAGTAGACAGTGTTTGCAAACTGACCTAGGCTGAATTACAGTGAATTTCATTAAACGGTTTATGAGCTAATAATGTTCAAAAAACAAAAAAATCAACTTTGACATCCTGTATCTTTCTTATTAGGTGAATAAGGGGCGTATTATTGTCATCCCTGTTGCAAATGACCTGTATAGACCTGTAAAAAAGAGATATAGGTCTCTACAGGTCGAGCTACAGGTTTAAATATGTGCATTTTGCGCAGGAATTTTTTTCAAGATCTCATATGGAATTGTATGGGACTGTAGAGGGAATTTGTCATACATTCCACATTAACAATCCATAATCTTTATTAATGTTTTACACACAAGTATGTTTACACACGTCAAATTGTAAGTACATATAAGTATAAGATAAAATATTCAAATCTAGAAACATATTAACAGACATCATTACAAACAACTAAGTACCTAAACGAAAAACAACATTACACGACATCACTGTCGTGGGGTGAAACTACATGTCATGAATTCATTTATTGAATAAAATGCACCATCGATGAGGTACTCTCTTATAATTTTTTTAAACGTTTGACGTTCTTGTGTCCTGACTGTGGATGGAATAGAATTAAAGAACTTTACTCCATAATAGCTGATACCATCGCGGGTTTTGCTCAACCTCAGAAATTTTAGGTGGATGTCTTCCCTGTTCCTGGATTTCGTTGCGGTGGGTCTCACCCCTGGACACGCTACTCTCGAGTTGATGGTCCCTCACGTAGAGCAAGCATTCCAAGATATACATAGACGGTAATGTCAAAATACGCAGCGACCTGAAGGCCTCCCTGCAGTCGTCACGATATCCCAGCCCTGCAACCACACGAACGGCTCTCCGTTGTACGCAAATACAGAAGAGGCGTGGGGGGAGTGGCCCCAGATCAGGAGCGCATATGACAGAATAGGGTGTACTGAGCCGAAGTATGCCGTTCTCAAAGTCTGTCTAGATACCCTACACGCCAGACCCCTCAGAAGAAAGATCCTCCTTGAGGCTGTCGAGTAGACCGACCCCGTGTGGGTCTCCCAGCCAAGCCGCGGGCATATAGTGATTCCCAGGAACTTCACAGACGCAGCAGCATCCGGAGTCTCCTCGACCCCTTTCGCAGTCCAAAAACCATGAGTTCTGTCTTAGCAGCATTCAGACATAATCTGTTTGCAAGACACCATCCGGTCATGGCAAACTTGACGCTATCCGCCCCGGACACAAGGCGACTTAAGTTGCGATCACTCTGCACAAGTGTCGTGTCATCCGCGTACAGGATAAACCTCGACTCGGAATCAACACTCGCACAGGGAAGATCATTCACATAGATAAGAAAGAGGCTGGGGCCCAAGATGGACCCCTGCCGAACGCCGTCGTGTAGCGTGGGTATGTCGTGGGTAACACCTATAAAAACCCATAGAAATCCGATTTCGTTGCGTTGTATGGGTGTATGGGGCTGCACAGGGAATTCACCTTACATTTCCCATTAGAAACCTATAGAACCTATATATATATATATATCCCATTTCCCACCTATAGAAATCCTCTATCCATTCCGTACAAATCGTATAAATAGATTTGTACGGAATTACGTGGTGTGGTTCACGTCAACGCGTCTGCGCGCCATGCACGTCCACTTTGAGATTAACAAATAAATAAATGTAAAACGTACAGTTATTGAGAGAAGTTGAAAATGAAGCCCGCGGCCCGTTCTAGTGGAAAGTGTGCAAAAAGGAAGAGAACAAACAAACGTTATCTTTACCAAGTCGGCAACAATGCAGATGTTGCGAAAACACTTCAGCATTTGGAACAAAAAATGCGACTTGACGTGACTGAAAATAATAGTTCCGACACTGAAAATAATAAGAGGTAATAACCGTAGGTAGGTACATAAATAGTATATTATATACCAAGGTTGAGAAAGTATTATTATAGCTGAAGCGCCAGTTTAGATCCCGAAGCGCAGCTGAGGGATATAAGGCGCTGAAGCTATAATAATTTTCTCGACCGTGGTTTATATAGAATTTTTTTTACTACTTCAAAATAGCAATCCAATTTGAGGAACAGGTTAATCATGATGTACTTTACGGCTAGTAGTAAAAAAAAGGTTATGTTACAATATCTATGGTCAAGATGAGATATTTTATTTTTTATAGTTAAGACTAACATAAGTTTAAGCTGGATCCTCATCTGAACTTGGCGGTGTGGTTTCTTGAAAGTTACTTTCGTCGTCGGTGTCAACGTCGCCGATAGCAGCCAAGAAATTCTTCTCCTCAGTGGCATTTCTAAACGTGAAGCAAACAAAGGTGCCTATACCCCAGAAGGGCTCTTTGAATTTTATCATAACCTTGTTGCTCTCACTATTTGTTTCCAATCTGGCTATCAGATATTTTGCCACAGATATTTTGTCGTTAATTAAAATAGTAGCATGTGCTACTGATACTGGCTGGAGTGTGGCTATTGGTTCTTTTTCACTATGAACTTGGACATAATCCAGAAAATCCACCATTTTGTCACATATGCCAAATTTTCGTTTCTTTAACAAAAACTGGAACTGAAATAGTTTTTGTAGGGCCTCCATATCTACAACTTTGGTCGTCATTTTAAGCTAACTGTTCCAATCAGTTCAATGAATATTCGCTAAGCTGTTTACACAGCCACAGAACACGTTTAGACTGTTTAGCTGTTTGTTTACCATCAGAGATAAACAGAGAAGAAAATCTTGCGACAGTAAAAGATATAGTATATTATTCAACAAGCGGGTAATGATTGCTTCTTACTCATGAGGATGCAGTTTGCCGACACGAGCCTTGGCGAGTGTCGTAAAGCATCCGAATGAGTAATAGCCATTACCCGCGAGTAGAATACTATGCTTTATCTAGTCTCATTGAAAAATGCAGGCATGTATGCGCGTGATAATGCGTGCATTATTCAATAGGATTGGATAAAGATATTTATTATTCACAAAGATGTACACACTGCAAGGAAACCAATGAAGCAACTTCCCATAGCTGTATCACTGTCAATACTGACACTAAAAGTCATGTCGACGCAACTGTGATTTCCCTTAATTATATCCAGGTAATGTAACAAAAAATGGTTCATATTTAAGGGGCCACGATAGTACCTACACCAAAAGTCCTGTAGTAGGCTGCCACAAGTGCTTTCCACAGCCCCTTCTATCTGTGCGCTTCATCCAAGGTGTACCCAGGACGGGCAAAGGCGAGGGTAAAGGTAAAGCAGGTACCTTTACTTCTGAGTCTATCCATTGGGATTTAATGAGTAGAACTTGAGGAATGAAAACTAACTGACTGACAACTGATATTTGGTTGACTTATCCATATGACATCCTTATGGCACCTATTTACCTGTTTTACCAACTGAGCGGTACTGATTACCCATAATGCATTTCACCGTATTATTAAGGTTGTTGGGCCTTTTCAGAGCTAGAACACGAGTAGAAGTAAATTTAGCAAAAAGAACGAAAAATATGAATATTATTTCTGAAATGATTTCAAAGTGGAACATTTGGAGGCAGCAGTTCGCAGTCGAGTACAGTTCACGTGTGCCGTGAAATTACCGACGCGCAAGAGTTTTTCGAAAGTGCAAAATCAATGGAACGCGCGCGGTTCGAACTCAATAAACTTGGAATTTTATGTTGGTTTTGTTTCCATTTTCGCGAAATGTAAACAAGGGTGGCAGGCACAGGGAGGCAGGCAAGCGGGCAGGCAGATAGGAGGGAGATATTTCAACCCCTTCCTAACGAGACGTCTACCAGTCTGTACGGCACCATTACTGATGCCATAACTTCCTATACTTTATGGGGCTTTTAATCGTAACACGCGTCTGGATATTTGCGAGCATTAAATAACACTTTATAAAGCATTTTGCAAATGAAATGAAAATGCGTTTACAGGGGTGGGGGGCTGTGTTCTGCTACGTAGCCCTAGCAGCTAGTCCGCCTTTGCAACTTTCAACGGAATTGTCGTTATGGCCGTTAATGAATTTTCAACAGTGTCGCCGAATTTATTACCCGCTTGAAATCACACGGCACATAAATGTAACATCTAATTATTACTCCCCGTAGGGTTGATATGCAGGAATATATCTGCTTTAACGACTAGTTTCAGCACTCTTAACGTTTCATTTAGATGAGCAATTTTCCGGCGTCATGTAAATTGAGAAAGTCGCAAGCTACTCAGCTTGCTGTTTCGCCGTTTTGATTTATGTGCAGTTCCTTTTGTTGTGATTCCATTTAATTATTCGGACTCGGAGCACTCATGGGAATTTTCAGTTTTTGTCCAAGGAAGTGTCTCGAAAGGAAACTCTAAAGTACATTATCATCTACTACCATGAAGTAGTAGTACCTATCTAGACTCGTCGCTGTCATTAGATAATTGAGTTTCACACTGTTGAAATTAGCAAGAACTTTGTAAGCAGTCAACTTTTGATTTGCTTGTCGGCATAACTGAACCTATCCGATCGTAGCACACAAAACAAAACAACCACCCCAAGCTACTTTGATTTGCTACTGATGCTTGTGTTTTCCGCACTTCTTGAAATATAGCTTATTGTTACGAGTTGCGAGGCTCTCGCGCGATTTCAATACATTCGAGAGCATACGCAGAGCATGCCGGTATACATGCTGATCTGATGGACTTTTCGAGAGCCGTCGCGAATCTACTGGCGGCGGTCAATGTGGAATTTGCCGGGGAACGTGTGGAATGTTTCCGAAGGCAACAGTCGGAGTATATAAGCACAGACGAGCCGACCGACACATTTAAATTCACGGCGACAAGAGAGAGTGGACCGGCTCCAGTCGGGTGATAAGACTGATAAGTTATCCCGCTAACATCAGAATTGATATGTTTCGAAGACTAATAAGTTAATGTGGGTAAATGTAGGGCGTTCCATTTGAAAAAAGAAAACTGCTATACGTACCTGAGTTACGCTCACCCTATACAGGGTGTTTCAGGGATGATAGCAAAAAACTGTGGGTAGATCTCGTCAAAATATGAAGAAAACCTATATACCATTTTGCAAAGTTCAGCCTAATGACGGAGATACAGCCCTCTAAAGTTCACTTTTTTCGGATTTGAAAAATTTGTAACTCAGGAACGTTTTGACAAATTCAGCTTTAATTCAGCAAAAGCTAGTTTGTCATAATTATCTATCAACCTGCCAATTTTGGAAAGAATCTAACCAGTGGTGTAGGAGTTATGAGGGTCAATAATTTAGAAGCATCCGAAGAAAACTTGACTTAAGCTGACCCCTCATAATTTCTACGCCACTGATTGGATTCTTTGCAAATTTGGCAGCTTGATAGATTATTATGACAAACTAACTTATGCTAAATTAAAGCTGAATTTGTCCAAACGTTCCTAAGTTACAAATTTTTGAAATCCGAAAAAAGTGAAATTTGGAGGGCTGTATCTTCGTCATTAGGCCGAACTTTACAAAATGGTATTAGGTTTTCATCATATTTTGACAAGATCTACTCACAGTTGAATGTTTTGCTATCATCCCTGAAACACCCTGTATAATCAAAATATAATATTATGTTTAGGTGATGCCGAGGGTAATGCAAAATGTGATGATGATGATGATGCTGATAATGATGATGAATGAAGGTGATGTATGTGAAATTCATTTGAGTCGTGGAATTCGTGCCGGAGACTGTCGGATTGAAGGTTGAATGGATGGGTGGAAGAATCCAGAAGGTGGGGCCCACCGTTGTTGGTTGACTGTACGCCTTGTACTCGTTACTCGGTATGCTTCACGACCTGGATAGCAACTTATCTTAGCTTTTCGCAGAACCGAATAACTGGGAAGAAAGCGTTTACCACTTTTTCTTATGATGTTGTATTGCGTTCTGGTTGGATCAGCTTCTGCAAACATCGACAACGCTTCCATTACAGAAATTTGGTGCTAACGCGGTTTTTTATTTCATAGATAATTGCAATTTTGAAGCTCTTGTGGGTGACTGAGTAAGGCTCTTAACGATTTGAAGCATCAACGTTTCCTGAGGCCAGCAAACTCATTTGCGCGGCAAATGTCAATGATTCGTAAGAGAAATGTCTCAAATTGCATGTTACTCTCCTTTTACTACACTCAGATAACTCTTCAAATGGCTTTTTTTTTATCGACCAGGTAAATTAGAAATGGAATTGACTGGTAATGGAATTCTCATTGTACCTCTCAGCCACATTTGATTCTTCACTAAAAACGAATCCGTGTATCTAGAAGCTGGAGTCCACTTTGCATTAAATTGTGATGTAAAGTATGACAGAACCTTTCCTAGCATTGCTATAGTTCACATTTTATTAAAGTAGATTCACAAACGGTAAAAAACATTTTTTAATAGCACACAAAATATTCGTCAGTATCCCGAAACTCGGTCAAAAATCTGCTAACCACGGTCTTCAGTCTTGTGTTGAGCCCTTTGAATCTCTTGTTTCGTGGTGGCTCTGCCAGCCCAGCATTACCTTGTGTAAGTCTGAACTCTGTAAATGCCTGTTCTCTCTTGAGACCTTCCATAAAGTTCCAACTGAAGGTTTTTTAGCGTGAAATTGGTTTTGAAGCCCTCTATGCCAAGACCTTACAGCTTTGTTTGTGTTTGCTAGGTCTTCATTTATTGTAGCACGGTGGAAATTCCTTGCAGCCAACCCATGTGTTTTCGAAATAAACTGCGCACCAATTGAAATGGGCCACCCAAAAATTTCAGTCGAATTCAAAATGTCGTAGCTTCAAAGGAGGTTGACTAATTTTAAAACTTTTCAATTCTTTGGATATATCATTTATTGTGCTATAAGATGCTACATTCCATTTTTGGTTAAATATTTTGTTATCATTTATACAGGGTGTTACATTGAGGTACTGCAACATTGTAAAAGTTTGGATCCCTCCCAATCGACGGATTTTTTTTAAAATTTTTTCTTACCTGTTCTGGGGAACTGGTATACCTGTGTCTCGGAATGGTTTTCCAAGTTTACCTTCAGCTCCTCTAATTACAGGGAAAACGGGAAAAAGTAGTGTTTCAGGCTTTCGGTGATAACTTTTCTCAATGTTGATCGATCTCCAACCTATGGGGCTTGTGTTGAAGCCAGAACTTCAAGCCAGGACGATACAGGATGAAAATTTGTTCAAGATCAAAACTTAGAATAGGAGGCTCTACCAAAAGTTACCAAAAAATGGCCAGTATTCTGAAATCTGTTTGTGGGAACCAGCATAATTATGTTGACAGCTGTTTTTGAGAGAGCAACTCATTGTGACCAATTTGCAACAGCTTCCAGTCCATTTGGCTAGAAACTTTTGGCGTCAAAATCAATAGTCCTCCTGCATGTTTGAATGAAGAAAATCGCCCCCATTCACCTGAGAAGTTATCGTCACTTAGGTTACGAAAAAATCCGTTAGTAACAGCACGTGACAGTTTGAATGCCCTGTTTGTATTCATTATTGGATTTTTTCAGGTGAATGGGGGCGATTTTCTTCATTCAAACATGCAGGAGGACTATTGATTTTGACGCCAAGTTTTTAGCCAAATGAACTGAAAACCGTTGCAAATTGGTCACAATGAGTTGCTCTCTCAAAAACAGCTGTCAACTTGATTTCTGGTTTCCACAAACAGATTTCAGAATACTGGCCATTTTTGGGTAACTTTTGGTAGAGCCCCCAATTTTAAGTTTTGATCTTGAACAAATTTTCATTCTGTATCGTCCCGACTTGAAGTTTTGGCTTCAACATAAGCCCCATAGGTTGGAGATCGATCAACATTGAGAAAAGTTATTACCGAAAGCCTGAAACACTACTTTCTCCTGTTTTCTCTGTAATTAGGGGAGATGGGGGTAAACTTGTAAACCCGTTCGGAGACACAGATATACCAGTTCCCCAGAACAGGTTGAAAAAAAATTTAAAATTTTTTTCCGTCGATTGGGAGGGATCCAAACTTTTACAATTTTGCAGTACCTCAGTGTAACACCCTGTATAAATGATAACAAAATATTGTACCAAAAATGGAATGTAGCATCTTATAGCACAATAAATGAACAAGAAATATAAATGTTTTCAAATTAGTCAACCTCCTTTGAAGCTACGACATTTTGAAATCGACTGAAATTTTTGGGTGGCCCATTTCAATTGGTGCGCAGTTTATGTGATTATATGTTGAGCATCCTCTGGTATTCCTTGAGAGCAAAGGGCTTCGAATCGAATGCTCTGATGACGTACTGCTCCGGCACAAAAGCAACTGCCATCAAGGATTCCACAAATTGTTGGAATTCAAATCAGAATCATACCTCTGCATGGCTAATTCCTCCGGTTCTTAAGTGGCGCCGAATGCATCGCCGGAAGTGGGAATAACAGCCGCGGTTCGTGGCTCTCGGAAACACCAAAGAGAATGCGTTTACTGCCGCTTTCTCAAAATCGGTGATAACTGCTTCTACCCTCGGATATTCTGAAAATTCCCTGATTTATTCAAACAATTCAACATACACACCTTCTGTCTTTTTGGGAAGAAGGGCGAAAACAAGGCGATGATTTTTCCCTCGATCTTACTTCTCCATCGATGGTGTACAATTGATAAAACAAAGGTGGAACAACCTGGAACGTCCTGTCCATTTGCCACACTGTGCAATCACCCAGAAGGGGACACGTTCCTCTCTGTTCCAAAAATAATTATTCTATCTGCGTCCTCGGAATTGTAGAGAAAAAATTTGTCGTTTTTTTTTGGTTTTTTCAAATCAACTGGGATGACCAAATCTTCCGAACTCAGAGGCACTGACGAAGTACTTACTCCAGCTTCCCTTTGTCTAATTTGTCGGATTGTGCGGCTCAGACTGCTGATTGACGGTAGCACCGAGGTGGTTAGGGGAGGTACGGACAAAATGATCCCGCGCGCAAAATGATCCCTTTCGAGTTTCCACGCTATTACATAGATGTCAGCTTGAGCAATGAAATTACCTTAAAGAGCTTGATATTTGACAACGCTGATGTATGATTGGCGGTATTTTTCGTGTACTGGTTTTCTGCAATTAGGCAAAGTTGGTGTGGCGCGTTGCCGTTCTAAGAAGAATCCTGTGGAACTTTTATGTTTAGCACCAGGTAAATGCATTTTTGGAAAGTAGTTGCATCTTACGATAAAGTAGACCTCTTTATGTACCTCCCACAGTCCTTGTTTCTATTCGGTTAGAATGTTTACAGTTTTGAGGTTACAATATTTGTGATTATTCGCCTTTGGACAAAATGATCCCAAATCAAATTTGCAAAATGATCCCGGAATCATTTTGCAAATACTTGAGGGATCGTTTTGTGCTAATGCATTTTTTTATGCGCCCATTTTATTGAGTGAAAAACAGTTCCAGAATGTCGAAGTACAAGCGAAAAACAGAGCGTCAATCGTGGTCCGAAGAAGCTATGACCACAGGCTATGACTGAGGCAATACGATTAGTGCGAGATGGAGGTACTTTGAAGGGAGCAGCAAGACAGTGCAATGTTCCAGTTATGTCTCTGAAGAGGCGGATAAGAGGGACCAACAAGTATGCCAAGGAGGGGTCCAAAGGTCTTGGACGGTTCCGTCCTAGTCTCCCAAAAGATTTTGAAGAGTCACTTACTCAGCATATCCTAGCTATGGAACAACGCTTTTTTGGTTTCACTAAGCAAGAAGTTTGCAAACTCGCCTATGAACTTGCAGCTAGGAATAATCTTGAGCACCAATTCAATCAAGAAAAGAGAAAAGCGGGTAATACCTGGTTCAGGTCTTTCTTGGACAGAAATCCAATGGTTTCTTTGCGTGCACCAGAAGCCACGTCGGCAGCCAGGGCTCAGTCTTTTAACAGAGTCAACGTTGAAAAGTTTTTCTCTCTGCTTAGATCGGAAATGGAAAAAAACGAATATCGAGCAGCCAATATATATAACATGGATGAGACAGGTGTACAAACCTGTCACAAGCCTCCCAGAGTTTTGGCTCAAAAAGGAAAAAAACAAGTGGGCTCTATTACCAGCGCTGAAAGGGGAGAAAATGTAACGGCAGTCGTTTGCTGCAATGCAGCTGGTAACTTCATCCCGCCGATGCTCATCTACCCCAGAGTAAGAATGAAACCAGAATTCCAAGATGGAGCTCCTGCTGATTCCCTTATTGTCGGGCAACAAAAAGGGTGGATGAATTCAGATCTGTTCGTCAAGTTCCTGCGACATTTTCAGTCACACACACAAAGCTCCGAATCCAACAAAGTTCTACTCATTCTAGACGGTCATGGATCCCACAAAACGATTGCGGCAATAGAGTTTTGCAGAGATCATCACATTACTATGATATGTTTACCGCCGCACTGCACACATCGGATGCAGCCGTTAGACGTAGCTGTTTTTGGGCCGCTGATGACTTATTACAACGCAGAATGTAGACGATGGCTAGCTGCACATCCAGGCAGAGTGATTAAGCTCGATCAAATTTCACATTTATTTTGCTCTGCATACAGAAAAGCCGCGACCCAAGAAAATGCCATAAAGGGCTTTGAAAAAACTGGAGTGTATCCCCTCAATGAAGATGTCTTTCCTGAGTGGATGTTTCTTGCAGCATCTGTGACGGATCGGCCTCTAATGATGCCTGACCTTTTCCAAGATGAATACGAACCAAATTCATCAAGAATCAGCACTGAAGATGATATTCCAGGATCAAGCGGAGCGAACTCTGTTCCCAAGAGGCTTCCCACTGAATCAATTGCTGGGCCAACCGGAGAAAATATTCTTTCTCAAAGACTTTCGATTGAGTCAGTTGCCGGACCAAGCAGTGGAAGCTGCTCCACTGAGCGCCCTTCGTTTCAACCACTGGGTGGCCCAAATAGAGTGAAGATTTCCTTCAATCAGTTGTCGAAAAAACAAAGAGGCAAGCTTGACCCACTAGACACATCAGACAGTGATGAATCCTTGGAGTCCTGGCATGCCAGTGGGAGAAGTTCCGATGAAGTATCGATCGTTCATATGTCAGAGTCAGACATGGATTCACTATCTCAAAGTTCCCCTAAGGTAAAGAATGGAAATACTATCGTCAGCCCTGTTGATATAATTCCTCTTCCAAAAATGGAGACAACCATCATTAATCGACGAACAGGAAGGAAATCTACAACTTCAGTTCTAACCTCGTCGCCATTTTTGAACGAATTGAAAGCTAAAGAAAGTTGTAAAGGAAGAAAACCAACAGGACCGGTCAAAAGAAAAGTTGGATTTGATGGAGAAACAAACGGAAAGTCCAAAGAAAAGTCAGGAAAGCTAAAAGGCACGCAAGAAAAGAACAAGAAAAGTGATGATGCTGAATGCATGTTTTGTGGGGAGAAGTTTTCAAAATCCAGGCCAAAAGAAATCTGGAGAAAATGTGTGTTGTGTGAAAGTTGGGCTCACGAGCTTTGTGCGGGGATAAATAAAATGTGCAAGAATTATTTTTGTGATCATTGTATCTGAATTGGCTTTTTGTCAATTATTTCTTCTTTATTTAATTTTTTACTTACGTTTATTGAGAATGTTCATTTCAAGAATCAAATTTTTTGTTTTTTGCTTACTCCAGAATTTTATATTTATGTTGAATGTTTTGTGTTATACATTTTTTTGGAAAATATAAATTTCAAAAAATAGTTTGCAAGAAATATCATTCAGGGATCATTTTGCTGACACCACTGGGATCATTTTAGACACTCCTGTTGACAAAATGATCCTCTCCGGCATTTTCACGTTTTGCATTATATTCTGCTTATAATGAATTTTCAGTAGTTCAGCTGTATGTATGTTATAAATAAGTAAGCACATAGTGACTAGCAAGCAAGAAACGGTGAAAAATGTCTAAATTTGAGTTAAAAATCGGTGAGTTTGCTTAGGGGGATCATTTTGTCCGTACCTCCCCTATGTCGTTTACGGTAGTGGCCATATTTGAAATAATGGCACGTGGGGCATCTCTTCCGTCAACGGCCATGCGTCCAACGAAGTAAGGTTGACTGCCTGGACGACTTGGAGCTTCGCCTGTTTTCTTCGTGGTTGTGTTCGCCTCTGAAGGTTAATCACGTTTTCTTAGCGGACCCCTGATGCCCCTGCCCGGCCCTTGCAACTTTTTTTATATTCCTTGCAGCGCCAATATACTGCAGAGTCTGTAGATACATTGTTCAAATACGTGAAGGCTCCCCAGTAAATTTTTTTCGTTTTTTTTTCTAGGTCTTGAATGTATTTCAGTCAATCAATCAATCTCAATTAACTTTATTGCCTTTGAGTTTCACAACTATGGCTGGCGTCTTCATATAAAGTTCAGCACTAAATATTTGACTATATTATATAACTATATTTGAAATCCATAACGAATAATATCAGCACTTTTACAGTTTTTTTGTTATGACTGTTAGGTCCGTTACCCCTAGTTCTGCCATAAGTCGACAATGGTTCTGTGGTGGAAGCACGCCGTCAATCGGCTACGAAATTCGTCTTAGTATACGAATTTTGCTAGGAATTCTAGGACGCCACTTTCATGTTTCGTGAATATTGAACATCGCCCAATCCCTTGCGTCGTCTACTCCGTGCAGAGCATGCGTTCAATCGGCTACGAAGTTCGTTTTCGTATCCGACGTCACTTTCGTATTTTGAACTTTGAAGGGCTGTATCTTTGTCATTAGGCCGAACTTCCCAAAATGGTGTATATATAGGTTTTCGTTCTCGTTTCATAGATACATAACGCCCAAAGTAATACATAATCAAAAATAAAAGTTTTGCAGTTTATGTATCTAGCTTGACATTTGTCAAAGTAGTGTCAAAATTTACAAGAAATTCGAGTTTTCTCTTAATTTAAGCAACGATTACGAAAAACGTTGTTCGACACACGAGCGCTGAGCTTTTTCAGGCCCTCAGCCTCTTTTGCAGCATGCGGCTACGCCTCATGATGGCAAACAAGGCTTCGGGCCTGAAAACGCGCTCTTGTATCGAAAATAGTTATTTATGTACCATGGGCATAAAGTGCCACTTTTTTTCCCCGCTGTGCGAGATTGCGACCGAGGCCGTAGGCCGAGGGAAGCAAGCACAAGGGGAAAAAACGCACTTCAGCCCAAGGTGCATACAATGTTTTTTGCACTGGCTAGTGCAAGACTGGAAATTTCGAGTTATTCAGCCGTTGAAAAATTGTCATGGCAGCGCTGATTACTTGGTTGTACCTCGCACGATTTACCATGCGATCAACAAAATTCGGAATTGGGGTAGGCTGTCCCCCAAGAAAACAGCTTGACATCCTGAAATTTAACCAGGTCATAGCCTACCAGATCGCATGGACGAGTGGCAGGTTATTACTTATCACCTATCTTGAACACGTAGCTGCCGGGGCCCCATCGCTTACTAGCATAAAACAGGTATTTATTGGTTTTGGTATGTAAACGTGCTAATTTTGTTGTTCTTGTGGTCTTTCGTGTTCCCTACAAATTGAAGTCCATTTTGCATCGCATCAAGTAGTTACGTCAAAATTGAAAGTGACGTCTCCTCTGACGGATCAAGAGCGCTCGTTGCTATGACGACTTTTTTGCCCAAGGGCTAAAAAGAGTCACTTTAGGCCCTGTTTTGAGGTTGTAAAATAACGCATTTAATATAGGTAGTGCAAAATAGTTATTTATGTACCATGGGCATAAAGTGCCACTTTTTTTCCCCGCTGTGCGAGATTGCGACCGAGGCCGTAGGCCGAGGGAAGCAAGCACAAGGGGAAAAAACGCACTTCAGCCCAAGGTGCATACAATGTTTTTTGCACTGGCTAGTGCAAGACTGAAAATTTCGAGTTATTGAGTCGTTGAAAAATTGTCATGGCAGCGCTGATTACTTGGTTGTACGTCGCACGATCTACAATGCGATCAACAAAATTCGGAATTGGGGTAGGCTGTGCCTTAAGAAAGCAGCTTGACATCCTGAAATTTAACCAGGTCATAGCCTACCAGATCGCATGGACGAGTGGCAGGTTACCTATCACCTATCTTGAACACGTACCTAGCTGCCGAGGCCCCATCGCTTACTAGCATAAAACAGGTATTTATTGGTTTTGGTATGTAAACGTGCTAATTTTGTTGTTCTTGTAGTCTTTCGTGTTCCCTACAAATCAAAGTCCATTTTGCATCGCATCAAGTAGTTACGTCAAAATAGAAGGTGACGTCTCCTCTAACGGATCAAGAGCGCTCGTTGCCATGACGACTTTTTTGCCCAAGGGCTAAAAAGAGTCACTTTAGGCCCTGTTTTGAGGTCGTAAAATAACGCATTTGATATAGGTAGTGCAAAAATACTATTTCGTCATATTTTGACGAGGTCTACTCACAGTTGAATTTTTTGCCATCATCGCTGAAACACACTGTATTACACTTGTTTAATAAAACGTATTGTCACACTTTTCCCTTTGGAACACGCCTCGCAAGCTCGTCGTGCCCCAAAACCAGTCTGTCTTGTGAAACTCGTATAGTAATCATAGTACAGATACTATTAAAAACAAGAAGCACGGTGAAGCACCTAATCGCCAAATAATCGATGCATTGGAACTGGAGCGTGTTTCATCATCGCATCCCTCACAATCCTGCCGATTCGAACGGCCATTAAAATGATAGGTAGTCGGTTGGCTAAGCACCGACACAATACACAAAAACCATTCTGCTGGGATGTAAATATATACCTGCGTATAAATGCGAGTGCATTCTCGGTAATTTATTTCAAACGCATCGAAACTATTAAGGATTCTAAACAACGTGGAACCTCGCGCTCGCGTATCTTGAAGTAGACGTTCGTTTAATTCGCTTTGAAGCGAAGGCTTTGCCAATCCGCCAACCCTCCGCGCGTTTCCTCCAATTGAACGCTTCTTTGTTCCTTCCCAGATTCACATGCGAAGACCAAAATAAAATTTGCATACTTAATTACGCAGCTAGAGGTCCCGCAGCAGCAGCACCAGCGACAGACAGAATGTGGCTGTGGTATTCTTGCGCGTCCCCGCACGTCGTCATTGTGTTCAACCACCCCCGTCACTTTAGAAATGTGCCCCGGACTTCACCACCACCACCACCACCATCGGCGAAAACAATAAAAATGTGCGGGGCTCTCCCATATAAATTCATTCAGTCTTTTAATTGTTGTCGACTTTTTAATAGCTTGGGTGCTTCCGACGTTTTCTTTTCGAATTGCCAGCTGTCAGGTGATATTCAGAGACACCCTTATCAGGTCAGCACCTCCGCCGACGTCGACGTCGCGTCTCGTGCAGAGCAATACATATTAATTTCATCGGTAGCGAAACTGTTATGAGCTTTTATGTTCATGTCTAAAACAACCACAGTATAAGGCACGTTACCCTCACGCCTCACGGTATGTACCTAGTTCAATTAGTACGTAGCGTCCGTGGTATACATAGGTATGCATCATCGTATTTCGTACACCAACCTTTATTTCATTATCAAACTCAGTAATAGCGCGCCAAGCCTGGGCTAGTAGGGTGGTGGTGTTGCCGCGTGACAAGACGAGACGAGAATTTGGGGTTGCTCTTGGTCTCATCTCATCTCATGATTTCTAGTCTTGGCTAGACGAGATGGAAAATCTATTTTTTTGGCCTTCATTCCCCTAGGATCTATTCCAGATTTTTGTTTATTCTGAAGCAAGCAGAGTGTATATGCAATATGATTGTAGAGGTCATATTTCTTGTGGAAGAAAGCAAAGCATTGAACCATTTCGGTCCCAAATAGGTAAAGCACCGCTGCCCCGTGGAAGTACTCCTGAAGGAGACAGTTAAGTAGCCAACACCTCTCGTACCTTGGTCTTAATTTACTCGGGGTCAAGTTTTCTTCCTGGAGAATGTTGCCAGTAAAGATGACACGTAAAACAGTTGACGAACATCCATAATCTCCGCTTCCTGGTACAGGTCATTACAGGTCATCTGTTGAGTACGTTCTTTCTCTCCTCAATGTCAACTTCAAAGCTCTCCTTTGCGAAATTGCGATGGGTTGCAAATTGCTGGAAAAACCCTTCCCCATCTAAATACACCATATCTCAGATGTGACTCAAACAGGGCCGTATACACCATCTTCAACAGTTGCACATTCAGGAATCCACGCAGTACTCTCAGTTTGTGTGAAACAAATCTTAGTTTCTTCGATACAAAATCTATATGATGGGTCCACTTCATCTTCTGATCTGTTAACACGCCGAGGTATCTTACGAATTTTTTTTCTTCAATCATATTATCTTCATCGATTGGAATGTAAATTAATAATGTGTGGGACCCATCTTTATAAATGCTGAACGAAGTATTCTTTTTTATGCAGATTCATTGTTGAACACTCGGAATCGAACCAATCTTTATTATTGTTGTTATTATTGTTTAAGGAAGCCTCCGCTCTGATCTTCAGGTCAAGCCATGTGGAGTCACTGAAGAAAACGGCAGTATCATCGGCATAACTAATCACCGTCCCATCCACAAGCAATAAGAAGATGTCATTCAGGTATACTATAAAAAGAAGAGGTCCCAATATTGTGCCTTGGGGAACACCACACTCAACTTTCTCAAAATGACTTTTCACTCCACCCACATCCGTGCACTGCTTCATGTCTGCAAGGTAGCTTTTAAACAACCTCAGTGCTACACCTCTGTTGGCTCCCGTGCTTCTTTGTTGCTTTGCCGGGAGCTGATTTCTCGTGTTGTGATTCCTTGATACGCTGGATGGAGCTATGAGTTGTTCCGTGGTGGTTGTAGATAGAGACTCTGACATCACTCCTCCTTTCAAGTACTCAAGTGGGTAATCACCAGTCAAGTTTGCCAACCCATGAAGTTTCGACTTTCGCTTCCTTTTTCAAAGTGTTTCAACAACAGTACCCTTGGAAGAGATAAGCCTTGCCAAACCCGAGATATTCCAAAGAGTAGTAAGTCTCTTGAAGTTTCAAAATTGAAACCAAACTGACGATATTGGGACTCGAAGTTGCTTGCTAGAGAGGACAACTTCCCCTTAACCCTATTCTGGAGCTCGTTCTCTGGAATAATTAAAATTACTCTCAAATCATCTCCGTTGACCATGATAAAATATTGGTATCCAGTTAACTCTGCAACTCGATTGGCAACAGTCTCATAAGTCCAAGTCCAAAATTTTTGGAATAAACCAAGGAATAAACCCTCAATTCCACCGTACTGTCCGTTGCAGCTATATCCAAATACCCCATCAGAAATCATAAAAAAGCTGTTCTCAAACGTATCCATCACATGTCTATAATAATTTATCCCAAATATTTCATCGAAAAATTCTCGTCTAATTGGTTCACAAACTGGTCTTCGAAAGTTATTATTGAACGCTTCCACATCAATGCTTATTGAGATTGCTCTTACATTTGGTTTCGTTATTTATTTATTTATCGCATGGCAGGATAAGACATATCTGGTGTAGGATCTTTAATAATGTTCAAGGAAGCCTCCGCTCTGATCTTCAGGTCAAGCCATGTGGAGCACTGAAGAAAACGGCAGTATCATCGGCCTAACTAATCACCATCCCATCCACAAGCAATAAGAAAATGTCATTCAGGTATACTATAAAAAGAAGAGGTCCCAATATTGTGCCTTGGGGAACACCACACTCAACTTTCTCAAAATGACTTTTCACTCCACCCACATCTGTTCACTGCTTTCTGTCTGCAAAGTAGCTTTTAAACAACCTCATGCTACACCTCTGTTGGCTCCCGTGCTTCTTTGCTGCTTTGACGGGAGCTGATTTCGCGTGTCGTTATTCCTTGATACGCTGGATGGAGCTATGAGCTGTTTCGTGGTGGTTGCAGATAGAGACTCAAACATCACTCCTTTCAAGTACTCAAGTGGGTAATCACCAGTCAAGTTTGCCATCCCATGGAGTTTTGCTCCCTTTTTTAAAGTGTTTGAACAAAAGTACCCTTGGAAGAGATAAACCTTACCAAACCCAAGATATTCCGAAGAGTAGTAAGTCTCTTGAAGTTTCAAATTGAAACCAAACTGGCGATATTGGGACTCAAAGTTGCTTGCTAGAGAGGACAACTTCTCCTTAACCGTATCCTGGAGCTCGTTCTCGGGAATTACTGTCCGTTCCAACTATATTCAAATACCTCATCAGAAATCATAATAAAGCTGTTCTCAAACGTATCCATCTCATGTCTATAATAATTTACCCCAAATATTTTATCAAAAAATTCTTGTCCAATTGGTTCACAAACTGGTCTTCGAAAGTTATTATTGAACGCTTCCACATCAATGCTTATCGAGATTGCTCTAACATTAAGTTTCGTTATTTATTTATTTATTTATCGCATGGCAGGATGAGACATATCTGGTGTAGGTATACAGCTAGGTATAAAGTATTGTATAGAAATAGCGTAAAATTATAAAATAAGAATAAAGTGTCATATATCTAGGTCCAGTTGTTCGATCCGTTGGATGCAGCAGGCGGCAGGTTATAAAATTCCGACCGTTCTCCTGCATATAATGCCCTGTAGTGGCGGGGTTAACGGCCAAAAATGGAATGATCTGTGCATTTTGTGATCAAAGCATGAAATTTGGCATACGTGTTCAGAAGACCCTCCTTTGCAAATTCAGATGTGGCGCCACGCAAGATTTTGCACCAGAGGCACTGTATTGCGGTTAATATACCTACCTGCTAGGGGTGAATTCTGCAAAAATGGTTCCTGACCGGTCTCTGGTACCGCAGTCGGCATTTTTTAGTTCTGTTTAGCTAAAACTACATGTAGAAATGAGTGAGGAGTGCATTTTCACAAGCAAAGTTCCAAATGCTGCCTTTATACGTTGTTTTAATACATTTTAAGGCCAACTTTATTTTAGTACAGGAAACATGGTAAAAAAATTACCAAAACCTCGGCAAAGATATGAACGTCCAGAAAATTTGATATTCTGTTCAGAATTAAGTGCCCTACTACATATCTAAAATTGCCAAAAATCGCACCCCGAGGCTTCGAGTTATTGGAGGGGGGGTGAAAAATTGCAACTCAAAATTAAAGGTATAGAACCCGATGGAACCCGTCAATCCAATGGATGCAAATACTTCGTAGTTCGACGCATCACATCCCGTTGATACAATTTTGTCACAAAAAGTGTCGATCATTGTTGTAGGGGGGTCGCGGGGGAGGGCGAAACTCGGCTGGGTGGCTCTTTTTCTTCCTGGGCCATGAAGAATCGATCACGACAAGATTGTTATCTTTTCCGACTAAATTCAATGTCCTGAACTTGAATCCGATGTATGAATTTGGACAAAAACAAGTTCAAACCAGTCAACTTGAGAAAACCTGTTTTTTCTTTGACAATTTCCACAAAACTTTTTTTTACTGTTAGAGGCATTCATCTTTGAAAATATTTTAGAGGCCATCAGATTGAACTGTATTCTTCGCGAAAATCGTCTATTCGATCTGTAACTTTGTTTTTCGAGATAGAAAAAATCGATTTGAACTTTAGTCGGCACAGCCCGTCGTCTACTACTGACCAAAACACTACACCATGCATCTTTAAATGAGAATAGCCCAAACTATTTGAAAAATTATAACTCATCTTTGAAAGTTCGAGGATCTGCGCAGAACTGAATTCCCTATAACATAAACAAAATCGTCATGAATGGCAATGCAGGGTATTGAGTTATTACTTGAAGGTGCATGCTGTAGTGTTCTGGTCATTAGTAGACGCCGGGCAGTGCCGACTAAAGTTCAAATCGGTTTTTTCTATGTCGGAAAACAAAATTACAGATCGAATGGATGATTTTCGTTAAGAATACAGTTCAATCTAATGGCCTCTGAAATATTCTCATAGATGAATACCTCTAACAGTAAAAAAAAGTTTCGTGAAAATTGTCGAAGAAAAAACAGGTTTTCTCAAGTTAACTTGTTTGAACTTGTTTTTATCCAAATTTACACATCGGATTCAAGTTCAGGACATTGAATTTAGTCGGAAAAGATACCAATCTTGTCGTGATCGATTCTTCATGGCCCAGGAAGAAAAGGAGCCACCCAGCCGAGTCTCGCCCTTCCCCACGACCTCCCTTCAACAATGATCGACACTTTTTGTGCCAAAATCGTATCAACTGGTTGTGATGCGTCGAACTACGACGTATTTGCATCCATTGGATTGACGGGTTCCATCGGATTCTATACATTTCATTTTGAGTTGCAATTTTTTACCCCCTCTCCAATAACTCGAAGCCTCGGGGTGCGATTTTTGGCAATTTCAGATATGTGGTAGGGCACATAAATCTGGACAGAATATCAAATTTCCAGGACGTTCATATCTTTGCCGAGGTATTGGCAATTTTTTTACCAAGTTTCCTGTACTAAAACAGTTGGCCTTAAAATGTATTGAAACAACGTATAAAGGCAGCATTTGGAACTTTCCTTGTGAAAATGTACTCCTCACTCATTTCTACATGTAGTTTTAACTGAACAGAACTAAAAAATACCGACTGCGGTACCAGAGACCGGTCAGGAACCATTTTTGCAGAATTTACCCCTAGCAGGTATATTAACCGCAATACAGTGTTTCTGGCGCAAAATCTCGCGTGGCGCCTCATCTGCAATTGTGAAGGAGGGTCTTCTGATCAAGTATGCCAAATTTCATGCTTTGATCACAAAATGCACAGACCATTCCGCTAACCCCCCCACTACTGCGTTCACAATCTTGGACGATGTGGGCAATTGTCTGTTGACGAAAACCACAGTCGCACATTGGTGAAGGAATTACACCACACTTGAACAGTAAATCTGCGGTTCGGCCGTGACCAGTTCGGATTCTGTTCGCTGTTTTCCAAATTTTGCGAGGCATTTCGAAACCACTGGGCTTGTCTTCAACACCAATGTCTTGAATTTTTGGAGGTAGCGATCGTGTCCAGGATGTTTCCACATTGTAGTTCTCAGCGTACAATTCTTTCGCTGTTCTTACTGCTGGCCTTCGGGATCGTAACCGGTGTGATAAAGCGCTTTCGAGGTCTTGGTGTATCGGCATTTCTAGATTATTCAATATGGCATTATATTGGCGAACTACGAAGTAGAGCTGCTTGTCTACGAAGGTGTGGCGGAGGAATATGGCTGAGGGCAGGAAACCAGTAAGTAGGGGTAGACTTGATACATCCCGTGATGATCCGCATAGTTCTGTTCAGCATGGTTTCGTTGATGAGATTCGACTCAGAGTATAAAGCTTCTTGAACTTTTGTAATTCAGATAGAGTCATTGCTTGGGATTGATTGTATTTTTCTAAAAGTTTTGTCACATTATGCTCGAGAATACATCTTCTCGCTCGTTCCACGTAGGGTGACTGTCCGAAGAATCTCCCTTCTTCTTTTAATTCCCGTTCCTTCTGCGTCAGTTTGATAACAAGGTATTCCTTGGCTAAATCAGGAGTTTCACTCACTGATGTTAGGTGGTTTAGAACCGAGAGGTGTGGATTTTTGGTCAGCAAAAAGTAAAGAAGCGTGCGTCGGATCTCTATATCTTCAATATTATGCAAAACTGGACTCGCAATCTCACTCCTTAAAGCGGCTAATGAAGTGTCTTTTAGAATCGAAAACTGGGATTCGATGTAGTCTTTGGCAACTGCGCCGATGTCGACCTCCTTGAAATCGTCAATTGTATAACAGGCGGAAGATGAGATGGAATACTCGAATCATGGATCCAAATGTTGTTGAGAGAGCAATAGTAGAGTATTCGCGGATTGACATTCTTACTGAGGTGAAGAATCGGCCACTTTTCATGTTTCAAGTAGTACTGCTGTTTAAAGTTTTTTTTCATAGAACTTGATAGATACTGAACTTCCGTTCGGCCAACTAAGTTAGGCTGCAGGGTTCGAGCTCTGAGCTTATTAATTCTCTTTCTTGTATTGATATCTGGGTGACCGACCAGTTTGCTCATGGTGGATAGATCAATTGATTCTTCTGGGAGGACATCGAAAATCTCAGTTAAAGCATCTACGTCATGTTGTGTGATCAGTCGGTCGTCTATGAGATCTGTCAATATGAATCGCAATTGGTCAGAATTGTCAAATAAAAGTTCCCGCTTTTATATTAAAACAGAGCTCTAGTAATGTTCTTAGTTGAAAATTTGATTGAAAGTGTGAAAATTTGACATTTGAATTATGGTCGGAGTTATGTTTGTTTAGCTAAAATAATATGGCTTGCTAAATGCGATTAATCTACTGTCTATAATATAACCTATTCTTTTTGATTTTATGTTTTTGTTATGCTCATGATCACGTACAGAAAACTTTCTTTCTGTATGGCCCACGTATTTTGTGTCGCAAGTACCACAACTAAGCTCGTAAACACATGATTTTTCTCCTATTGAAAGAAAATCTTTGGGATGGCTGAGAATTTGTTGTAGTTTTAATAAGCTGTTCACGAGTTTTACAGCAAAAAAAACTTTGGTCGGAATTTTTTCCGGTGTTGTACGGATTTTTACGGAATATCGCCTAGTCTGACAACCGTTTAATCAACATTATCGTAGATTTCAGGAACTATCAAACCATAGGGCTCTCTTCTGGCCTCGACCACTTTTGTTTTTGCTCGATCGAAGTTGACCGCTGATCATCCAAAATCCAGATTTATCATTTCTGTTCCTGCTTCAGTTGGTAATGATATTGAAAGATTGTCGAAAGTTCTCAGAACTTTTCATTTTCAGAAACATACCGAAACAATAAAAACATTATAGGGAACGGGAGCTATGCTAGCAGCAAAAAAGTTCTCCGAATAAAACGAACGTCATTTCAAAAACACACCGTATAATCACCCAGTCACAAATACTCCGGGTCCAGGTGATTAACGACTCGACCTGCAGAGTTCAGTGTGATGACAGAATCCTCTCAGTTGTCTTGATTTAGTGCGACGCTAACTCACCCGCCGCGTATTCTGTTATCTCCTCCAAAAGCGTGTGGAATAGAAGAGACTTTCCCGCGTGATGCCAGTAGATGGACTTGATGAGTTCAGTTCAGGAGGCGATAAGCTCGCACGGGGATCACATCGGCTGATATTAGCTTTACATTATTTGTTAGGACGGTTCCTTTCAGACACTTCATCACTCTAGGTTTTTTTTAAAGGTCGTTCTCGTCCGGCGGGATTTAATTACGTTTTGGCCATTTTAGTTTATTTCGAAAGGCCAGGTTTTAATATCCTGTTATGTGCACGGGGGTTCTGATGCGAATAGCTCGAGAAAAACAAAACGAAAGCAAAACATTATTGGCCGGATGATTTCAAAGGGAATCAAGCTCATCAATACTTGATTTCGAACTCTTAAGTCATTGGATACAACGTCCTTTCTGGTGAGGTTCAATTTTCTGATTACGGCAGTTGTGGACGGCCTCATGTTTGCTTTGTGCATCAAGATGAATCTAGTTCTAGCCTTGAGACTTATTCAGATTCGAACGGAATCAATACCAACCACTTACGAGTATGAGTACCGACATAATAAAAAGAAAGAAAAGAAAAAAAATTGTGATGCATAATGCGAAATAAAGTATAAATCGATATTTGGATGGTCAAGTCTATATAAGTAGAAGTGATAGATGTCCGGTGCTTTTTTCGGTGGGCTGCATGTAAGATTTGCTCGCTATAAATCAAACAATGACGTGATGAGTTCACGAGCATTTGAAGCCTGAAGGATATGCAAACTGAAAGTTGGGTCGCAGGTAGGGCGTCTCGACGCCAGTCCGACCGGCGCCTGCTTTGGCTGATGGCGCGGGTCGATTGGGGGGCTTTGTGGCTATCTCTGCTGCGTGTCTGCGTTGTTGCTAGCGGCACAATATTATTACTTCTTGCTCGGCATAGGAGGCCCAGGAATCAACATACCCTCCTAATAGTAATCATTATTATGATTGTTTATGTGTACCACTCAGGTGTGCCACTTCAAATATCACTGTGTACATTTTCATGCCTTCAATAAGTGAATTAAGGTAAGGTGTTCAAGAAGGTAATGCGAAAGAAAATCTGCGGATTATCCACTGGTTCTTCAGAAAAAAATTACTGAAATTTGGAAACCACACATGATACATTTTCTACGCCGGGCGGGTATGCAACTCAACAAACAATCAAAGAAAGCGGGCTAGGAGGGTGGTAGTCATCCCGACGAGGAACAATCCTATCTACGTGAAAACGCGAAGCTCAAGTAGCTAAACTCAATAGTTATTGTAAGTAAATCGTAGTCGTCCGTACCTAAATCGTCTCGAAATTGCACAAGGAAGGGAATGGTGGTAGAAATGTTACTAAAAAATGTGCGGTTTCCGTTGCCCTTTATGACACAAGCGCCGGTTTTTGGTACCTACATTTCGTGGTCCAACGAAAACAGAGCAAAGGGGTTTTCGGGCATTTCACCTCATTTTTTTGAAAAAAGCTCCTGGCGAATTTCCATCTTCAGCCCCCTCACCCCCACCCACCCCAACTTTGAAGTTCCAAATGACACCACCCACCTTGCGATACATCAAATTGAAGAGAAAGAAATTCTCTTTCTGCAAAAATATTTTTTAAAATTTTCAACCCCACTCCCCTTCATCCTGAAATTGTCTGACTTTCCAATGTACCTAATATTCTTGACCTCTTAATTCTCTTTAGTACAGTCAACGTCATCCTGCGCAGCATCGAGGGAGAAAGTTTTCTGTGTAAAAAGTTCCACCCAAATTTACCCCTTCACTCCCCCACCCCAACTTCAAAATCTAAAATGACACTACCTACTTTGTGATACATCAAATTGAAGGGAACTAAATTCTCTTCCTGTATAAAATAATTCCAGAATCTTCAAAAAGCCTTAAAATACTCCGAATGTTCAATTTATTAGGGAAGGGGCTGAAAAAATCGTTTTCTGAAAGAGAAATCAATTCCTTTTAATTCGATGTATCACAAAGTAGGTATTGTCTGTTAAATTTTGAAATTGGGGTGGGGGAGAGGAAAGGGTTGAATTTGAGTAGCACTTTTCTCCACCGAAAATTTTCTCCTTAGATGCTATTTAGGATGACGCTGAATAAATTGAAGAGAATTGGAGGGTCGAGAATATAAAATGGGATAGTCAGAGAATTTTAGGAAGACGGAGTGTGGGGTTAAAAAATTTTGAGATTTTTTTTTCAGAAAGAGAATTTGATTCTTTCTGAAGTATCGCAAAGTAGGTGGTGTCATTTAATATTCTGAAGTTGGGGTGGGTAGGGGTGAGAGGGCTGAAGATAGAAATTTGCCAATGCATGTTTCAGATGTCCCCCTCGATATAAAAATCGACCTGTCTGAGCTTTTTACACAAAAATGAGGTGAAATGCCCGAAAACCCCTCTGTTCTGTTTTCGTTGGGCCACCCTGTATAATGACACATGCACGCATACAATAAATACCATTATTGTTTTGTTGTTATCCTGGAAACTCCTAGAAAGCTGGTTGGCAAAAAATTATTTGCTCTAAAACTACGATGAAACCTACTAGCCAAATGTCACCTGAGATGAAATGGCCATTAATGCAGAAAGTAAGGAAATGAAAGTAGAAGAAAAATTGTATATAACACGTAAGAAATACGGATGATTGACTAATTTTAAACTTTGAGAGACATAATGAACAAAGCATGTCCGAAATAGGACATTAGCGGTGAATAGTTCCATCTCCATGCATCATACCTATTTTACGTTAACACCACTGCACCGCTGAGGGTGGTTTTCCCCTCATAGCTCGGCTAGCCTAAACGGGTGCCTTGTTTTTTTTTGTGAAGAGCAAATATCTGATTATTTCTGTAAAAGCTTAGCTTTATGCGAAAAACACCCATCTCAGTAGTTAATGTAGTGCATTTTGCACAGTGAATATAAGTGGCATGCGCGCTCCACTTCTTTGTAGTTGTTGGTTGCATCAGAAAAAAATCATCTCTAAAAAACTATAAGTCCTAAATAAAAAATTTTTGTTTAAAAAAATTCTCCAATACTTTGGTCTCATTTGCGTTGCTGGTTGCATATAGAAAATAATGAAAACAAAAAAAAGTCTCTCGCTGGCTGAAAATCATGATGCATTCATAGCCAATGAAAATGTTGATGAACCAAATAAATAAATAATTTACCATTGTTTCTCAATCACTGTCACACTGTAACAAAGGTCTGGGTATGTTATTCTATTTAAAAAAAAATAAGAACATAGCTTCATTTAATCGAAAGATATGATGATGTAAACGTTGTAAAGATGCGTTTTCTCTATTTCAGATGAGTTTCGCGAGCTGTGCATTCTTTAGTGTTGTTAAAGATGTTTGATCGATCATCTTTAAACGTCGTCGGTATCAACCTGCAATAGTTAAGATTCGATTAATGAAAGAATGAACTGTATATGTTCAACCGTTCGGAAGATACGGAAGATTTAGGTGAATTTTGTTAGGGAACGAGGAAAAAAATCACGAAAAAAAAAAAAGCGGCCACAAATAACCTCTGCCACTACGTCTGGCGAGGCCTCAAAACGTGTATTGCAACAATCATGTGTGTTACAATTCTTTCTTGTAACACTCGTACATTGCCTCACTCACCGTTTATTACAACTAGGTCATGAAGGCGCGCGCCTGAAGATGCAGGTACACATCTTGTAGTTTAGATCATAAAAAATGTATCAAGAGGTCCTAAAAATTAGTTATAATTTTTGTGTTTTTTTGGTCAAATTGAAATGATCATTAATATTTTTTCCATTTGAAAAAACGAATTATATCCATCTAATTTTCACATCTTTATGAAAATGGTGGTCATTGACAACATCTTTATTAAATTTCTACATTACTATACACTGCTGGAAGGTGTTGAACTGCTGAATACACTGTTGAAAGATGTTGAATTTCCTCAATTGGGGTACATGCCCAATTTTTATTATTGGCTTATTCGATAGTATGATTGAAAATAATGTACCTACCCTGTATTTTTCTTTTTCCTAAATTTCCAAAATTGCTGCCGTGAAACTAAACAGCACTGTTCGGTTAAAAATTCAAAAAGTTATTAGAGTGGTGTCACTACATTTGAAAAATGCAGACATGGAAACCCCAGTGAAGTTTCCCTACTGTCATCAACCTTTTGCCTTTTGAAAAAAAAATCGAAAAATGTTTTTTCCAACTAATACGGATATATTTTCCGGAAATTTTCAGGAAATGTTCTTCACTCTTGTTGATGATTGAAAGTATTTGCAGTAAAATCGATTCCATTGGCAAGTAGATAAACTAAGTAAAGGGTGTTTTTTTTAGAGGTGAGAACTTCAATCAGCGTTAGCGTTGGTGCTTGGGAAGATTTTGTCGTAATTTTTTCATATAAATACTCATAAAGGCTTGCCCTTTGCTCATACTCCCGCAAAATCGCACGGCAGCTCGAAATTATCATTTTAAATTCCAATTTAGATAGGTTCAACTTCGGGTAGCTTCTTGGCAAGGATCAGGCTCTATCTAACTAATACGGCTAACGATATTGTCCCCAAGACCCTGGACAGTTCGGGACTCATTCAGGAAAGCCAGAGACTACGCAAGCCCCAAATGAAAGAAGTCTAAGGAAGTTGAAATACAAAATCTTATTGGTCGGTAATTGGAAATTGCAAAAAAAAAAACACAAAAAGCACGAAAATTCCGTATAAAAAACCAAGTTTTATGATCATTTTTGAAAAACTGTCTGGAGTTGTGCGATTGTGCATGTGCATGATCAAATGGCAGCCTTAATTAATATTTAGATGAAAAAATGACGGCAAAATCTTCCCAAGCACCAACGCTATCGCTGATTGAAGTTCTTACCTCTTAAAAAAAACACCCGTTACATACTATGTATTTTAGTAGTTCTTAAGTGTGGATCCTGAAGTTTTTCATTTCATGTTGAATATCGTTTTGGAATATCCGGAAATTAAAGTCAAACTAAGATAAGTAAGCATAAGCAAAGATATTAATTCGTTTCCAAAGCCTACTTCAATTCCGAATTTTCTTAACCATAATAATTATTATTATGGTACGTAAATCAGAATAAACAAAAAGGAGGCAATATTTGAGAAAAAGTTTATTATGTCAGAATAAGAAATAATACTCTACCTGCTCTCGCAAACTAAATTATTGTTTTTTTGCTCAAATAACAATAAAATAAAAATGTTTCTCTGGAAATGTTGAAGCGGAATTATTATTTCAATTTTAATAATACTATAATAAATACTATTTACCTGTCAGTGAAAATTGCAATAGTCGTCATAATGATTCATAATCATTTTCACTAAAGTATGCAAGCTGTACCAGCGTAATGCCCCTGGTCGAATAGAAGTTTTGAATAACCTTATCGGCCCACATTGGAGCCCATAGTTAAAAATCATGTACCTTATGACGTAAGCTTTGAGGCACTACCTAAATTATAGGCAAATTTTCAACTTCAAACAATGAATTAATAATTACCTATGATCTGTGTATATCTATCTAATTTCTATTTTTAAGGGAAAACACTCACCTTCACGTCAAAAACAATAACAAAAAGAGCACGCCGCAGTGCTGCAGTGCTTTCTAGAGAACGTGCTCCCTTTTAGCCTCAACCAGCAGCGGCAACCCGAAAGATGCAATTTTTCAGTGAATTTTTCCCAATACATAACCTTAAAATGGAATCATTAAACATAATAACATTATCTCACGAAATCTATATACCTCAACCAATGAATCAATAATTATTACGGCCTGTGAATGAAACACTCACCTTTTCGCTAATTTTACAACAGCTGAACCACAGAATAATGCTGAACTCTGAACTGTGACCTGCAACTACACGAACACGCCGTAAACACAGAATCACAGAAATGAAATGCGTTATTGCGTTCTAGCATTGAATGTTCTAGTAAATTCCAAAACAAATTTGGAAACCACACTCAGATGTAGACAAGCAAACATACTTCAACTGATGTAGGGGAACAGTGTCTAAGCTAACGCAATCAAATATGGATTATTTTATAAAAAAGCACCAAACTTTCGGCAGAACACCAACATTAAAAAGTCCTTTCTAAAAATTGTGACCGAATATCATAAGATGATCATGTTTATTTTCACGTTTATTACTTCTTGTGATACATTCACTGTTCACATGTTACGTCGTTTTCTGCTTCTGTTTGTTTTTGGTACTTGGACCGATTGGGCCAGTCCAGTTCTGTCCTGCCGTTTATTTCCTATAGCCCAGGAATAATAGACATTGACCCGGAACAAAATCCGAACCGATTTTTTTTTGTTTTATATCATTCTATGATATGTCCTGAACATGCCATGTAAAATCCCGCACTGTAACCCATCTGCGTTACAAGATATTGGCGAAAGAGGGCGCACCACACCATTTTTATGGTTTTTATCGATTCTAACCCAAAAAATGCAAGAATCATGAAGATTTTTTTATTCAGTGTCACTCTATGGCATGCCCTGAATATATCCTAGAAAATTCATCCAACTACCTCTTGTGGTCTCGGAGATATAGGTTACTTTTTGTCGACATACTCACTTTTTCTCGGTTTTCACCATATTATTATTTGACATTATCCAAAAAAATGCATGAATTATGGGGATTCTTCTATCTAGCAGAACTGTCAGCTCAAGTACAGACCTAATGAACATATTGTCATAAATATGTGCCACAGTTGTATTCAGAGGAAGAAGAGTATAACATGTACAATTATTAAATTTTTACACTTTCTACACTCGAAAATTATGCAAATTTCATTTTTTGCGTTCCATATCACTTTACCATATGGTCATTGAAGCTGGGTTAATCAACCAAATGCTATTTATCCACAGCACATCCACACAAAATGGACAAAAGTTCACAATAAATGAATCTGTTAGATCCAGAGTTGACTGATTAACGTTCCGAATTGTAATTGCACACACACGCATAAAAACGTAATTTCAATCCAATAGTATCATATTTACTTGATTCATTGACTTGGTTTGATGATTCAATACATTTAAATTGAAATAATTTTTTCAGTTCAATACGGAGCCAGTATTTGTTCGAAAAATTTAATAGTTTTGTCAGACATTCTCAAAATGAGACTATTCTTTTGCACTGATATTATCGAATATCTTAGGTATGATAAACTTTGTTTTTGAAACAAATTTTTAGGTAAACTTGTTCAGAACAAATGAAAATTTCCTCTCAAGCATTTCAAGATCTCCAACTGAGAATATTGAAAACTTCACAGTTTAGAACATAATTGTGATTTCAATCTAAAAATGCAATCTTTGAAACAACATTCTAACTTACTGAACTCAAATGCCATAATGCTTGAACTAAGACGATGATCAGTTCCCCCAAATATTCAATTATTCTTGAAATTATTGTATATTTTTGGTCTGAGAACTCAGACTCTTGGATCAAGAATATATATTATCAATCCGCTCGAAGAAGTTTCATTGTATTGCGTCATTTTCCGGCAACAACACTAGCACGCGCACAAACACGCCAATGTGAGCTACTTCTGCTCCTGCAAAAAAAATTATACCTACCGCGTGTGCAACATGGAGCCGTATCTCCAACTTTGGGGTTGCAATCCAGAAATTATCGAAGAATTCAGAGGTAAGTTTCTTTTACTCACTTGTTCAAACCGTGCGATCCACAAAATTCGACATCGGAGGTGGCTTTGAAGTCAAGAAATTCGGCCATTCAGCCAATTCAGTCTATCCATGGCTCCAATCCATCAATATTTTGTTTCCAAAGCCAACCCCAACTCCGAATTTTGTGGATTACATGGTATCATTTGATAAAGGAGTTCAAGATGATCAGTGTTTTCCCATCATTACTACATAAAATTTTGTGTATGTATACCTAAATAATTATGCGAGATTCTCTTTTCGTGTAAATTTCAGTTGAATTCACGCAAGTTGTCCACATAGTGATGTTGCAGTGCCGGTTGGGTGCTGCGGCACCCGGCGCGACAGTAAAATGACGCCTTTTTGTTTTTGAATAAGAAGAAAAAAGAAGAATAAGAAGAATACAAAGAATTCGTTTTTGTTTGAAATGTATACCCATCTGGATTTGGATTTCTATCGATGTTTGTATTTGAACTTCTGCGAAATACATTTTTTTTTAATATACTATACTTAATTGTTGTAATTTCAGCCTTTATCCATAAGCTTGTTTAGGTATACAGAGTGTCCCAGGACTCGTGCCTCAGAGTCAAAGCCAGTTTAGGGAAATGCTACAAATGTGTCAGAAAAATGTTTAAATAAATTGGATTTTCATTTTTGGAGATATGGGGCGTCGAACGGTGAGACTTTGCCCCCTCTTAGTTTATTATCTGATGAGATTTCAAAAAAATTGAACTTTTCAGTGTGTGTGCAACAAATTTATTCACTTACTGTACAGGGCGGCGCCCGCCGGCGACTCAAAAATTTAAAAAATACAGATTTTATAAAATGGCCTGTAAAAGAATTCTATGGAAACGAATTATTTTACTTTCTGTCTTACATCGCATTGGGGACGTCTGGAACTTTTTGCAATTGTTTTTAGAAAGACAAAAATTTACTGAAAGTTCTTCAGATAATAAAAATTGGAAGGGGCAAAGTGACCCCTTTGACGCCCCATATAAAAAAAAACATCAATTTTTAACATTTTTCTGACACATTTGAAGCATTTCCCTAAACTGCTTTTGACTCTGGGGCGCCAGTACTGGGACATCCTGTATGCTCTTGATAAACAGAATCAAGATTCCAATATTTTCGATATAAGATAATCCTATAGTTGAACTGAAACCATTAATTTATTTATATGAAAGCAACGAACTCTTCCTGTAAACATTCAATATATTTGCTTCAACCAGGAGCAGTATTAGTCCAATTTAGTTATAATTTTATCTCAAGAATAATTTTCTTCTACCAAAAAGCTAATATGCGGTAGTCAAGCTGATTGTTCTCATAACAAAATTACTTGCTGTATTGTTGCAAGACTTATCTAATCTAATTGCAAGACTATCGTATACTTTCTGTGAAACACTGGAAATACTCCGTTTAATAAGTATTATATTCAAATTCAACGTGCTACAGCTTTCAGTTGACACTATGACAGTCTTCTTTTGGAAAAACTAAAACTCTTGGAGTGAGAATATAATCTCTTTGCGTATATACAAACTTAACATATACTTGACATTAAACGCTTTGTCTTAACTCAAGATTACCTTTTTATGCGTGCAGGCCGTCGAATGGTGGTTTTTCATACTGCAGAAAAGGAATATCATGTTCAGCCTCCAACATGGTATCCCAATCAGAATCCTACTTGAATCTAGACGAGGCACTCCCTTGGTTACTTGAGCCCCAAATTACACAATTATACACACCAGAACGCTCCGCACTTGTACACTGCGATCTAACAGGAAGAGCCTAGAAAGATCGCGTGTTATCCAGAATCGCTGCTCGTAACAGTATTTTTGTCGCAGTAGTGTAGTATCGATGAGCCCGATTTTCTCATTCCATTCCTCCCTCTTTTCCATGAAATTTCAAACCTGGAGGAAAGCTTCCTGCTTCACCAGATCAGCTGGTTTGCCTTTGTCGCGAACAATTATTATGGTTGATGGTGAACAAAGTCAAGGCAGTCAAGCGTCCATCATCCATCAGTTGCAGGCGAAGCCGAGTTATCCCCTAGGCGGACCACGACTCTGCTGCTTAACTAATCCATCCTTTCTAGTGCAACTTGTTTGACAAGGTTGACATAGTCCAGTTCTTTATCTTTTTACTGATTGATATTTTTGCCTTCTGGACTTCTTCGCTTGTTTGAGCACCTTATCGGGATTGGCTTCTTCTTCGCATATGTAACAGTCGCTTCCGGCCTCGTATTTAGATACCTACTTGAGACCGAAGTATTATACGAGCTCGTATATGTCGCTTTAAGTCGTTTACAGGCCTTATTTTCTTATACATCCCGACTTGATTGAAGAGGCCAAAAACACAAGAGCCCAAATCTCCCACATATTTTTATCTTTGAAATATTTCTTTTTTACAGCAAACTCAGTTTCTACCGATTTATGGTCCATTTTTCAAGGCGCGATGGTAGATATTAATGACTGGGGAGAGGAGATTATGACAGTCGAAACAAATGGGCTAAATTATTCCAAAATGTGGGAATACATCATGCAGATCAAGGGTTTTGTGGTTAGTTACGAGTGTAAAGATGTCACACATGTTTAAAAATTACTATTTTGCTTCTCATTGGCCACCATTTTTTATGACTATAACTATGACTTTTATGTTTTATGAAATAAGATGCCTCGTGTAGTGGCAGTGGAGGTGCCAGTGCTATTGGTTGAAGAAATCTTCATAATTTTTGCCTTTATTGGGATACTATTGAGAAAACCAGGAAAAAGTGAGTATATCAACAAAAATTGGCCTTTATCTCCAAGAGTGCAAAAGGTGGTTCGATGAAATTCTCAGAATATGTTCATGGCATGTTACAGTGTAGCACTGATTGCAAAAATCTGTATGGCTTTCGCATTTTCTGGGTTATAATTGAAAAAACCCATAAAAACGGTGTGGTGCGCCCTCTTTCGCCAATATCTTGTAACGCAGATGGGCTACAGTGCGGGATTTTCTACGGTATGTTCAGGACATGTTACAGAATGATATAAAACAAAAAAAAATCGGTTCGGATTTTGTTCCGGGTTTGGTGCTATTTTTGTCTAATATTCCTGGGCTACTAGTAGTTTGAGGAATTTCGTTATCTTGCGGTGGCCGTTCCGGCGAGCGAGTTTCGCGTGCCTTTCTCCAATTGGCTATAGATAGGAACTAGCCCAGCGCGCCGGTGGGAAGAATCTGATGAAACGAAGCGACGTAGTTACTTCTTCCTTTTCAATTTGAAACTCGTATCGGAGCTGTCGTCTAGATAGTTACTATCACCTCGGGTTCCACCAAACTTTTATCAGCGCGATAACTTTATCACTCTGATAGTAACTAAGCAACTGGCCATCCTATTGGCTGGTGCATAGCAACTGTCAACGTGATAGATTTAATCTGCTCTTGAAAGTTGGTGATGGAACCCGAGGTCAGAGTGATGAGTTATCGAGTTGATAAAAGTTTGGTGGAACCCGAGGATAGACAGGTTTATTGCGAGTTCTCTCAAATTGCGCGCCTTCGCCAGGAATGAATGAGGTCTCCATTTGAGTTTTTCTTTTTTCATTCATTATATTGCACGAAATAATGTTTTTTTCCCCTGTTACTAAATATTTCTGTTTTTTTTTCTCCAATCACTGGGAGCGTTCCATTCCACTTTGCTTATTTGTTAATAAGAAGATTTGTTCATCATTATTTTCAAAGTTGTTGCATTTAATTTAATTTCTTTTTTTTTCCACTCATTGTTATTCGGGCTTAGCCTATAAGAAACAATAAAGTTTCTTATTTATTACTCATTTGTTTTTTCACATGGCAATAAGTCGTATGTCACAAAACTTTTTTTTTTAAGAGGGCCAAAAACTTTGCTTATACCTATCAGACGCTTGTAGAAAATCACCCTTCGATATTTTGCACCTCTAAACTTATGTGATAAGATGACGATGAGTAACAGAGGTTTTCTTCAAGCGTCCGATAAGTAGTATGAGTGACGGTTCTTTGGCTCTTTCAAAAACATTTTTTGTGACATACGACCCATGGCCATATCCACGACGATGTACTTATTTGTTCTCAAGTAAAAACGTAGTAGAGTACTTGGAATACCAGAGGGACCTGTGGGCAGAACCTAACTGCGCGAACTGAGTTCATCTAGTGGTGCACCTAGTGTTTTTTTTTCAATCTGGCGTCCAAGCATATTGTGTTCTGGTCGAATAAGGCTCTTTTCGGGTAGAGCGCAGCATACTTGGACGCCAGATTTAAAAAAAAAACACCCGTTTTATACAAACGCCTCACATATCCTCTCGGTGTGGAAGGTGCTACCAAGGCACTTGAGTGATTTTCGTGAGCGAAGAAAGTGTCAGAAGTCGCTATATAAAACTTGCTGCACAAGCTTCAATCATTTTTGATGACAGTCATTTTTTGCTTCGTTTTATCAACGTTGCCTTTTGAAATGGTATTGAATCTCCGTATTGAATAGAGCAAATTTTTTAGTTAAATTGTGTCTGTCGAACTTTTTCTTTTCATGTGTAGTCTTTCATCAGCAAACTGCATATTCATTGGGCTACTCCGTAATAGTCAATTCCCCACACCGTATTGACCACATCGGAGGTAGCGACTTGTTTGGAATGGATGTTGTATAAATCCTTTGATTTCTCCAAAAAAGGATTGCTCAAATTTCTGATGGTTGATCCAAGAGACTTGACATTCCGCAAAAAAATTTCCTGTGTCGAAGTGGTGTCTGAACTGAATGGTGAATTCAATCATCACAATTGATGTTTCTTTGAAAGTGAAGTACGTCTCGCTCGAAATCACCATTAGTGCAAGCGGTACACACCTAAAAACACATCGATACTGCATTTTGGAGTGCAGTAACGAGATTTGGTATGGGCATACTTTATACCAAGACAAGCGATTTGACCCGCAGCACTCGATATTTTGTCCCTTAGGGGGCCGATGGGGGCCCTCCAAATTTTCAAGATGCAAGAACTTTCACATGAGGATCATTGAGTATCGTCATGTATGTCATAAGTGAAGCTTACGGGTCTATTGAAAATATTTTCATCAATTGTCGTTGTGTCCGATTCATTCTTCACACTTGAAAAAAAATTCTTTGGCAGAGGTCAAAAAAACTGTTTTAATTTTTTCTTTTATGCAAGGAGACGATAAATTCATATGTTCTGTTGCGTTCCCAACTAAATCGCATTCCCTGAACCTAATTATGAAGAAATTTTTCTTGTAATGGTATTTTTCAAAGAAGTGGTAACCTCTTCAGTACCTCTTTTCCAAGAGCATTTCTTTCTATGTTCCCACTGGATATCACTTGTAATTTTTGCAGGAATGGAGACCTCGAACTCTTTTCCTGGTGGTTGCGAAGCAATATGACTCTAAAACGCCCAAGGGAGCCCAAAAAAAAATTTGATTTTATAGTAGGAGAGACGCGGACCAGTATTCAATCCAGGCTGCAGGCGCAGGCGATTTGGTTTCAACAGAAAACATTTTTCCATGACGTGTTTTATTGCAGTACAACAAAACGCAGAGTCGTTAGGTGTAAGTAGGTATATTTTCGGTAGAACTTATTCGCCTAGACTAGATCTTATTTATTTGCGCGTCTCCCCTACTACAAAATCAACGTGCCAAAAATTTGACGGCCCAGCAGAAAAAAAAAGTTTCAGGGCTCTCTTGTATGTTTTGAAGCCATGTTGCATTGAAATTACGAAGAAAAGAGTTCAACCTTCTCATATCAGCGAAAATTGACAGTCTTATCCACTAGGAACATTGAAAAAAATGCTGTTGAAAAAAGTGTACTGAAGAGGTCACCTCTTCTTGGGAAAATGATATTGCGAAAAAATTGTCTTCATATTTGGGTTTACGGAACGCGATTTAGTTGGGAACGCAACAAAACATATGAATTTATCGTTTCCTTGCACAGCAGAAAAAATAAAAACAGTTTTTTTGACCTCTGCGGAAGAATTTTTTTTTCAAATGTGAAGAATGAATCGGACACGACGACATTTGATAAAAACATTTCCAATAGACCCGTAAGCTTCACTTATGACATACATGACGATACTCAATGATCATCTTGTGAAAGTTCTTGCATCTTGAAAATTTGGAGGGCCCCCATTGGCCCCCTAAGGGACGAAATATCGAGTGCTGCGGGTCAAATCGCTTGTCTTGGTAGAAAGTACGCCCATGCAAAATTTCGTTACTGCACTCCAAAATGCGGTATGCTTCTGCGTACCGCTCCCACTACATAGACAATGGCCGCTAGTTCCGGTCCTGCTAGAAGCCACTTTCTCAGGGCATCCGAATTCTTCGTTTATCCAACCGTGCTTATTTTGGACAAACATTTTTGGTTCACGACCATAAATAACCGAATGATTTCCACTTCCATCTCCTTTTGTGAGGGCGTTCATTTGTTCATGCGCCTGATCTCAGGCCATTGTATAGAATAATTAGTAGTTATCCCAGCGACAAGGAAACCGTTCTGAAAATGTTTTAGCAAATCTGGGTGTATTATTTCGAGATTAAACTAATTTCTTAGTCAGACGGACATCCGTCATAATGAGCGTAGTTCACATGGTCAAGTGAAAACAAACACGGTGAAAGTCTTCTCATTGAGTCGACGTGGAGTTGGGAGTTTCCGGCTCTCGCGGACCTGATAAACTGCAACTCCATCAACTCTATAGGCTTGAACCATGTTCCAGTATTTGAATTCAGAAATCGTATGACTTTTAATCCTTTGCCAGTCGTCAAAAAATTGTTCTGTTTGTTTTCAACGCAGTCATCTCTATGTGAAGACCTTAGACCACTCATAATAATTATAAACGTCTTGTCCCCGCCATTAGCAGCTGGATTCAAATATTCCAATTGTTTCAAGAGAGCCTATGGTTGCAGGGTGAGCTTTTCCCTGAAAATTGGCAACAGAGCTATGTCTGTAACATGACGATCAACAAAATCTCGATCGCTTGTAGCGTAGTACGCAGCCCACGATTTGCATTCTTTGTCAGGATTAATCCAGCCACTCAACTTCTCCTTGGCAAAGGAATGGTGTATGAATGTCTGTATGTACATATCGATGGCTTATTTGCAATAGGACGTAACCCTCAATTTTTCCGAAATTGCGTTTTTTTGTTTCAATGGACGCAAAATAATATTGGGCATCCATCAAAACCAAAAAAACGCAATTTCGGAAAAATTGAGGGCTACGTCCCATTGCAAAAAAGCCATCGATATATTTGAGGCTACAGTAAGGCTGGACAATTCGACAAGAAGGTCCATAACCGGTACCCTCTTGCCTTCGGCTGGATTAGCCGATGTTCCCGTTGTAGACAGGCAAACCTGCCGTATATAACACTTTTATGATCTCACATACAGTAACTATCTATACAGGGTGTTTCGGTGACCTTGCATAATACTTTGGGAGGTGATTCCTCTCAAGAAAATAAGTCGAAAAGTGGGAGTAACATTTTACCCTGAAATGCTTCCTAAGGGAGTTACAGCCCCTCAAAGGTACGAAGTTGAACAAAGTTTCTAATTATTTGCTGAAAAACCGTCAAAGGTGGGAACTTCAAATTTGGTAGAGAAGTTTCTCAACAGTGCAAATGTACATGTGAAGTTCTAAACAAATCTAACCAGTGGCAGCGAAATTAGAGGGGATTGGGATTATGTTGAAATTTATTCATGACACGTCCGTGCTTTTTTCACTTTTACTTCAGAACGATGCATCCTACGGGAAAAATGCAAAAGGAATAAAAGTTTTGTATTGAACGAATCTATCGAAAACATTGAATTTAAAGCTTCAACTTTTGACAGTTCTTGAGCAAATAATTGAAAACTTTGTTCCATTTTGTACCTTTGAGTAGCTGTAACTCCCCCAGGGAGCACTGCGTAGGAAAAAAATGTACTCTTCTTTTTCGACTTTTTTTTTGAGAGGAATCACCTTCCGAAGTATTATCCAAGGTTACTGAAACACCCTGTATACCTACAATTGAAAAAACTTGTGAATTTACCTTATTCTTCTGGAAGTTTGTGCTGCATGAGAGTAATAGCAGTCCCGTGAAACACAGTCATTATAGCCCGTGAGCTAGCGGCCTTTGAGAGCTTGTCATTTTTGACCGCAACAAATTTTTTGTGGTGATAGCTACCCACATGGTACATAATTGCTGAAACGCCAGTCTGCCTCCCCAAAGCGAGTCGTCTTGGGGTCTGCCAGTTGTCAAAAATCCCCGTTAATCCCCGTTTTGCACCGTTAATCCGATCGACTTGAAATTTGGTATACGGACAGGGTCTTGCTGTCAAATGAGCTGATTAGTTTTTGGCTGTCATTTGTCAAGTGGAAATGTCACTTTCAGAAAATGACAGAAGCTTCATTCCACGGAACTTGACTTACAACATATCATTTGAAAGTCTCCAAAAAACTGTATTCAGAACTGTTAAAATTACCCCCTTCCCAACTGTCATTTGTCAGTGAAAAAAAAATTAAAGTTCAAAATTTTGACATTTAATTCTTCAAAATCTATTCAATGAACTGGGATCAAACTCGGTAGGAAGCAACAGACCAAAATAGTCTAATTGAATCTGCAGTTGGAGTTTCCCACCATTTCCCGACAAGGCGTTACGAATTTTCAAATTTTCTCTTGGCTGTTGCCACCCGAGAGGGCCGCTCACCCGAGCTTTGGCCATAACGACACGCGTTTAGTGCAGAACTCAATTCAGATGCTGTTTTCGGGAATCGACTTTTTTCGAAAAAAATTCAACTAATATCAAAAGTAGATTTCATTGGGCGTCATGTAGGCCTATTTTTGAGTGCAACGCGTCTTCGGTTTTCCGGCGGATATTAATTACGGAACGTGCAATCGCCATTTTGAAAAAATATACACCGGAAGACCGCGACGCATCCGAAAATAGGCCTACATGACGCTCAATGCAATATACTATTGATATTAGTTGAAATTTTTAGAAAAAAAGTCGATTCCCGAATAGAAAAGAGCATCTGAGTTGAGTCCGGCACTAAACGCGTGTCGTCCTGGCCAAAGCCCGGGTGAGCGGCCTTGTCGGGTGGCAACGGTCAAGAGAAAATTCAAAAATTCGTAACGCCTTGTCGGGAGATGTTGAAAAACTTCAAATTGCAGATTCATGCAGACTATTTTGGTCTGTTGATTCCTACCGAGTTTGATCTCAGTCCATCGAATAGATTTTGAATAATTAATTGTCAAAGTTTTGAACTTTGATAACTTTTGTTCACTGACAAATGCCCATTGAAGGGGTAGACTAGGACACTTTCCAGTTTTTTCTGAGCCTAGAAGCAAATCATATAACATTTTGGCAACAAGCGGTTTTTTACTAAATGGACCCTGCTGAATCTGAAAATCCATGTTGCCACCCCGAAATTTGGACCGTTAGGCCCCCAGGGCCTCATTTTCGATATTTCGGGGCATTTTGGTTTTCTCCGGTTTTTTCAGTTCAACAGGTTATATCTTGGAGACCGTAACAGATAAAATGAAAATTCTTTCACTGTGGCCTTGCCTTATGATTACTGAAAGCCTCCCATGCACTTTCCGTTCCTTATTTTTGACAATTACACCTACAGATCATCAAGATCAGAACAGATGCAAAAACTCAACACAAAAACTTCGACCTATGGAGAGCTATGTGAAATGTTGAAAATAATTCCATATATATGCGAGACCATATGTAGAGGAAGCTTCGAATAAGTTTTTGACAAAGTTACGTTACAACAGGCCTTTTGGTTCAGGAGTTATGATTTTTTGAAAATCAATTTAGCGAAAGTGCGCGCTGTTTTGGGGGAGTGCCGGTCATTTGACCGAATAAGCTGACATCGGCCCGCAGTACAGCGGCGACGCTAGCGGTTCGTTCTCTTACTCTCAAAATTTGCTCTGTATGGATATCACCGATCATTCCACTATGTTTGATTACGAATATGAATATGTACCTACCTATATGTATGCGAATCAAAGCACAAAGATCCATGGCCCATAATCTATCGCTGGTTTAGGTACTCTCATAACCGGGCCGGGCTGAATCCATCACATCGCACTATTTTGAGCAATAAGCGGTCTTCGGGTAGGTAGTCTTATTGATATTATTGCGGCATCTACAAAAACGGCTGATTCAGCCGGTTTTACATCCACAAGTCCAGATGTTGATCTATACTTTCGGTTAGGGGTCAAGCGTCGTCAATAAGGATCAAGTTCCATGTTACGTTTTTTTTCCAGCCACAGTTTTCAGGAAGTAGTAAGACTGAGTCACAAATATTCGCGTTGTACCACACTGCTGCCTGACAGTGACTTCGCTGGATATGAACTCGGGCTGCATAACTTGTTGGGATAGAGCTTCAGGCTTTTTGACTGTCCCAGAAAGGACATGCCTGAATCTTTTACCTAAAAAAGATTTCCAGTCGGAAGACCTTTTGTATTTAGTTTCACTCTATAAAGCTTTGTAAAGAATCTCTCTGCATCAAAGGTGTCATCTTCCGTTAGTGGCCCAAGTTCGAAAGTAACGTGCGTGATAGGTACTTTGCAAATATTTTTAGGGCTGCTGTCTCCGTAATTATTGTCGTAATAAATGATGTCACATCACATCTCGTGAGTGCGTGCGAAGCAAGTAGATATACTTTGTTTTTCTTCCAACGATAAAGTTTTCCGGTCATTTCTGCCAAAAATATTGGCACAGGTAACAGGCTCATGTTTTGAAATCTGCGATAGATAAATTTCTCTGCCTGCTTTGTATGCCATCCGAAGCGCCGCTGTAAGATATTTCTATGGCCTTGCTGAACTATTTTGTTGGTATTTTTCGATGCAACAACTTTTCGTCAGTCGCCGAGGATGGATGTATGATTCTTTTGCAAAGGTTGATGATGGCTACTGTTAAGCTTTTGAGTTTAGTTATCCGATATCTGTGCAAGACGATCTTCAACTAAGCTCTTCACTTGCTCTAGTCCTTGTCGGTGTGCTTCCAACATGAGCCTGTTACTTGTTCCAATATTTTTGGCAGAAATCACCGGAAAACTTTATCGCTGGGAGAAAAACGAAGTATGTACCTATATTCACTTGCTTCGCACGCATCCACGAGATGTGATGTGACATCATTTATTACGACAATTACGGAGATAAGAACCCTTGAAATATTTGCTAAGTATCACGCACGTTACCTTCGAATTTGGGGGCTATGCCACTAACGGAAGATGACATCTCTGAGGCAGAGAGATTTATCATAAAGCTTTATAAAGTAAAACTAAATACAAAAGGTCTTTCAAATTGCTGACTGGTGATATTTTATGGTGAAAGATTCAGTTGAAAGGACTGATGTCGCCAGGCTTGTCCTTTCTGGGACAGTCAAAAGTCCTGAAGCTCTATCCCCAACAAGTGATGCAGCCCGACTTCATATCCAGCGAAGTCACTGTCAGGCAGCAGTGTGGTACAACGCAAATATCTGCGACTCAGTCTTACTACTTCCTGAAAACTGTGGCTGGAAAAAAAACGGAGCACGCAACTTGATCCTTATTGACGACGCTAGACCCCTAGCCGAAAGTATAATATATAACCATCTTGACTTGTGGATGTAAAACCGGCTGAATCAACCATTCTTGTAGATGCCGCAATAATATCAATGAAACTACCTACCCAAGACCGCTTATTGCTCAAAATAGTGCGATGTGATGGATTCAGCCCGGCCCAGTCATGAGAGTACCTAAACCAGCGATAGATTATGGTACATGGATCTTTGTGCTTTGGTTCGCAGACATATTCATATTCGTAATCAAACATAGTGGAATGATCAGTAACATCCATACAGAGCAAATTTTGAGAGTAAGAGAACGAACCGCTAGCGTCGTCGCTGTACTGCGGGCCGATGTCAGCTTATTCGGTCAAATGACCGACACTTCCCCAAAACAGCGCGCACTTTCGCTACATCAATTTTCAAAAAATCATAACTCCTGAACCAAAAGACTTGTTGTAACGTAACTTTGCCAAAAACTTATTCGAAGCTTCCTCTACATATGGTCTCGCATATATATGGACTTATTTTCAACATTTCACATAGCTCTCCTTAGGTCGAAGTTTTTGTGTTGTGTTTTTGCATCTCTTCTGATCTTGATGGTCTGTAGATGTAATTGTCAGAAATTAAGAACGGAAAGTACATGGGAGGCTTCCAGTAATCATAAGGCAAGGCAACAGTGGAAGAATTTTTATTTTATCTGTTACGGTCTCCGGGATATGACCTGTTGAACTGAAAAAACCGGAGAAAACCAAAATGCCCCGAAATGTCGAAAATGGGGCCCTGGGGGCCTAACGGTCCAAATTTCGGGGTGGCAACATGGATTTTCAGATTCAGCAGGGTCTATTTAGTAAAAAACCGCTTGTTGCCAAAATGTTATATGATTTGCTTCTAGGACCGGTTTCTAGACGCCTTTTGAGAAAAGTGGCCTAGACTAGTAGGCGAGCGGCCGTTCCCTATTTTTCGAGCTATAGTGACCACGGGCGTACAACAACGATTTTTGATTTTCAATAGTAAGTACTAGATAGGGGTGTGCCGCTTGTGAATTTTTTTCGAAATCGCCTCATGGGAACTCTCGTCAGGGCCCCATTTCCATCTTTTTTCAAAGTCATCTTTTCTTCATTTTTTGCATTCAGCAGCTCATAACTCAGCGACTATTGATGATAAAGCAAAGATTCTTTCACCAATACGATGTCTGGATAATTCTAATACCCTCCACATCACTTTTGTGTTGCATTTCGTGATAATAACCTTCCAGGACGATAAAAACATAAGAGGTGCAGAAATACGTCACAAGAACTTTGATATGCGGAAAGCTATACCAATTTCTCAAAATATGTGCACATATATGCGAAAACATATGTAGAGAATACTGCAAAGATGTTTTTGGGAAAAGGGCGTTGCAGCAGGATTCTTGGTTTTTGAATTATGATTTTTTCAAAATCCGACACTGATATATGCGAGCGCCCGAGCGCGCCAAATTGGCGCGAAACGAGGATTTTCATCAATGTCGTTGAAAAAACATCACAGTATGAGCCACAACAGCGGTCTTTTTTGTGCTTCACCTGGTAGTAGGTAGCTCAAGGTTCAACTAGACTTCAACCAAAGGGTCAACCTGAACTACCGTTTCCGTTAAACCGTTCTAAGGAGTCGTCTACTCCACTGCAACATTTTGGAACAAAAACTTGTATTGCAGTGATATTGATGTGGATTTTTTATGGATAAACTTCGATTCCTTTTTGAAACTCAATGTCAGTTACCTTCTACCTCTTCATAACCTTCCATAGGTAGGCACCCCTATCACACTTTGTGTCTTTTTAATGATTATTATTATTACCTACATAAATTACGAGCAGCACAGGACCGCAGACTTCAGAGCATAACATTCCAATTACCTCGCATGGGCAAAGGGAGATGGCTTTACAAGGTTTCTTCCCATGGAAATTGCAAAGATAATCAATTCTTAAGAAACTCCAACTCTATGCTGGTTTGACCTTTGAAATTTTGATCATCTAACCGCAGTTTTTCACTGGTTAGGAGGGTTCCATACTACTTTCGGGTGACGAAGCTTTTCCTTCATCGAGTCCTTCATGCATGATTGTGCTTGTCATGAAGCTCATATGCCACATGTTGCTTAAATTTAATGCAGGTTCCGAGAGTGGCACTCTGTCATTGCTGACACTGTATTGCACTCTGTTGAAGGATAAAACCACCTGAAATCCTGCAAAGCTTCCCAAAAGTTTTCTCCAAGGTGGCAGAAGTGGAGTGTTTCTACCCACAAACTAGGTCTATTGCACATTGTTTGGCAATACATCAGTAAGAGCACAAGAACGTTGGTGTCGGGCGATTCAACAAAAATCCGATGTGAGGAGCTTGTGGTGTGGTGGTCAGCACGTTCGACTGCTATGCCAGAGGTCGCGGGTTCTATCTTCGCCGAGGACGGTCGGATTTTTGTCTCGAGAAAAAGCTTCTCGATTTAGTTGAAATGTCTTGCTAAGTGCAAATGTGTGTCGCATAGCACGTGAACTACGTACGATGGTGCGACCCCATGCGATGTTGGTGGTCGTTGAAAATTTCTACCATGTGTTGGAATACACATTACACAGGGAAAAGTTCGGAAAAAATTCCGGTATAGTGGAGGAAAGCATTCACCGGCGTCGGAACACGATTCCGTTTCATTTGTACCTGAACCAGGAACCTTGATTGTTTTTGTAAGAGTTCTTTTGTTGTAACCAACAGCCAAAATAATTGATTCATTTGTTTTCCATATCTGCCGAGATGTCTGCTAACTGTTTTTGGCGCATGATCCTACTCTATTCATTGAGACAAGAAGTCACACGAATCGCTCTTGTTCTTTCTCACGACAAAAAGTAATCTCCAGTTTGGTGTTGACTGAATTCTCTGGATTTCATAGACCTGCTTTTCTTTGGTAGCATAGCAGAGTATTTGTTCTAGAAACTTGCGAATTTTATGTCGCGAATCGTCGCCGTCGTACCGATCAAAAATTAAGTGAACTTATAGCTGGCATTAAGAAACCTTGTTATTTTTCCAAGACAGTGTCGACTTCAGTCGTCAAATGTCTGCAACGCTTTTTAGTAATAATTATTTTGAGGCATTTCAGCCATCCACTAAACACACATATACACACGGTCGTTGTATGTACCTATCTCAGACAAAGAGCCTGGCCAGGCACGACTTCACTCGCTCCAAAACAATTTGGATTTTGCGGCTGTTATTGGACGCTTTCCATTTACCGACACAAGTCGACTTGTGTCGACACAAATCGGCACAAATGCGTTCCATTTGATTTGTGTTGCTGTGTGTTATCGACACAAGCTATCACAAGCCGACTTCAGTTGACACAAACCGACACAAAGTGTCCTAAATGGAACGGATGTGGTTGGAAAACTAAATTTTTTTTTTAAATCGACATCATTTTGATTTTTTGACAAAGCCAGCGCTCACCGATGAAATAGGACTTCGAGACAATTTTCTGAACATTTAATCCACCTTGGCGAATGGTAATTAGTAATCTCCTCATCCATCATGTCGGCAAAAACGTCTTCGGGCTTGAGTTTCTTATAGTATAGGTGCATAGAAGTTTCGATCATTATTTCTCGATTCAAGGCGATCTATTATGAAGCTTTGAAGCTGTTATTGACCTTTGTGTGTAGTGTCTAGCCATTTTATTTGACAAGTACGGCCAGCATTCGGAAGAGAGGTCACCATGTTGAAATAGGTACACAATAGAATAATAATCGAAAGCTGAGGTTTACATAAAATCCATACAGAAATCACTGCAATACAAGTTTTTGTTCCAAAATGTTGCAGTGGAGTAGACGACTCCTTAGAACGGTTTAACGGAAACGGTAGTTCAGGTTGACCCTTTGGTTGAAGTCTAGTTGAACCTTGAGCTACCTACTACCAGGTGAAGCACAAAAAAGACCGCTGTTGTGGCTCATACTGTGATGTTTTTTCAACGACATTGATAAAAATCCTCGTTTCGCGCCAATTTGGCGCGCTCGGGCGCTCGCATATATCAGTGTCGGATTTTGAAAAAATCATAATTCCAAAACCAAGAATCCTGCTGCAACGCCCTTTCCCCAAAAACATCTTTGGAGTATTCTCTACATATGTTCTCGCATATATGTGCACATATTTTGAGAAATTGATATAGCTTCCCGCATATCAAAGTTCTTGTGACGTATTTCTGCACCTCTCATGTTTTTATGGTCCAGGAAGGTTATTATCACGAAATGCAACACAAAAGTAATATGGAGGGTATTAGTAATATCCAGACATCGTATTGGTGAAAGAATCTCCGCTTTATCATCAATAGTCGCTGAGTTATGAGCTGCCGAATGCAAAAAATGAAGAAAAGATGACTTTGAGAAAAAGATGGAAATGGGGCCCTGACGAGAGTTCCCATGGGGCGATTTCGAAAAAAATTCACAAGCGGCACACCCCCATCTAGTACTTACTATTGAAAATCAAAAATCGTTGTTGTACGCCCGTGGTCACTCAACCCCTTAAAATGCACGTTTTTCGCTAACGGCCGCTCGCCTATAGGGTACTTTCAACGGTTCTAAATACAGTTTTTTTTTAGAACTCTCATATAATATATTGCAAGTCAAGTTCTGTAGAATGAAGCTTCTGTCATTATCTGATAGTGACATTTCCACTTGACAAATGACAGCCAAAAACTAATCAACTCATTTGACAGCAAGACCCTTTCCGTATATCAAATTTCAATTCGATCGGATTAACGGTGCAAAATTGTGTGTTTTTGATGGATTTTTGACAAATGTCGGGGGCTATCACCACAAAAAACTTGGTACGGTCAGAAATGACAAGCTCTCAAAGGCCGCTAGCTCAAGGTCTATTACATTTGTCAGTGTTGTTGTCTAGTATTGTGATCTGTATTGTCAACCGCATCAGTTATGAATGTACTTTTGCTCATTTTGGGAGGACATTATACTCCATCTCTATGGTAGGTATTGCAGTCTTCGTTAGCTCTTTCTGTTGAAATCGTCTGCAGCCTATCGTACGATATGCTCGCACCTAGTCTTGTACACACTTTTGGATCATTCCCTTCTTCCGCGTCTCTGCGAAAATTTCTGTGGCCAAGTTAGCAAGAGCCGCCGTTTCTTGGCTGTTATTGTCATTCAAGTTTCCTGGATTTGATGTTTTCTTTTGGCTTTAATCAGCATGGCATTGCAGGAGTTGGGCTTTGCGCACGCCGTCATTATTATTCTCGTCTTTGCATGGTTTTGAAGGCCCATAAAGAATCAATCGGTATATCGTCACGAGTTTGTGTGACTTGCATCGTCCTTCAAATATAACGTATGGTCCGAAGGTTTTGGCAATTTTTTCAAAAGCCAATAACTTGTTTTGAATGTAACCAACTCAAAATTAACATATTGATGACGAACTATTATCTTTGATGACTCTCAGTCTTCTGCCGTGTTCCATCATTTTCTGTACAACAGCAGGATCAGTTTCTCTAAGCTCCTCTCTCCCAATGTACCGCAAGCTCGACCAATAAAAGATTTTTGGTCAGTATTGTGCAGAAAAGTATAGTTACGACAAAAGATGGGAAGTTGCAAATGAAAAACAATTACGTCGTCGCATTTTTAAAAGCATTAGAGCATTTCTCATTAGAGAAATTGATTCTATTGTTGTCCAGAGAGTGATGGAACATGGCAGAAGAAAATTGAGATCCATCGAAGATAATGGTCCATTATCAATATGTCAAATATGAATTTGTTATTGTTATATACCTTTATACCTATGATGTGATTTTTGCAATATTAAGTTGAAAAATAAAAACTTTAAAAAAAGTTATTATAGCTTTCAAAACATTTTTCAAAATTTTCGGACCATACGTTATTACATCTTATTAGTTTCACTGCTTCAGACAAAAACATCACCTTAGTGCAGCAGACGAACGCACTGCGAATGTTCCTTGAATATGATGAGGGTGTTACAAGAAAATGGCTATCTTCAAAGAATTATTGCTTCAACCTTGTTGAATGCATGCTACGTTCGATGCCATCTTGTTTCAAATTATCTGTATACATTTTTGTCAGATCGCTCAATTTGAATGTTATTGGAAGTTCATTCTCTGCGGTGACGATTCTTTGGTCTCGATAATAAATTAAATCAAATTTGAAAGTGCAATTCTGTCTTCTTGAAGTTCAGTTTGGTCACTGCTTTCATTAATTTTTAATGACCTCATCTCGTTCTTGTACTTGTTCGAGCATTTTATGTGGTACGTCAGCTTCATTGTCAGTGCACTAGATCGCTCTGAAAGCTTGGCCAACATACATAGTCGAGTCTTGAAGGGTATTTGCGCATTCTTTAACTGCATCGTAGCATGAGTTGTTAGTAACTTTACTCAACTGATTGTGTCTTGAAGTCAGCAATGAGCAGAACCAGCGCTTGCTGGGTTCATCTGATTCCTCCTTCCTAATTGTCCTCCTCGAAGAAGCAATAGACGGCTCATGGCTTCTCTTCCTTGCTTCCTTTTCAGCCATGTGTAGCTTCGTACTGTTGAAATCCAGGTAACATGATCTATGCCAGGAAACCCTTTTTTTGGCAAAGAGACTTTTTAGGTCGTGCCTGTTGTTGACAAGTCGGTCAGGACTGGGATTCGCTTATTGATTTTAGATTGTGTACAATTTTAGAAAACTCCTTGAGGTTTCCAGCACGTGTGCTGTGTAACGAGCAGGAGCATCATTCAAGCGGCCTTTTTCGACTTATTTCGGCAACATAAACAATCTTTTGATTTTTCAGGCTGATAGCATAGCCTTGAGATTTTCGTTTCAGAAAATTATGCAACCGTGGAAATTTTCAAATGTTGTAGTTCCCATAGACATTCAGGGCTATTCTGTGTGGACATTGAAGTCAGTATTGATATTGTGACACTAAATTGTCATTCTAATTATGAAACACAATGAAGAATGTCAATTTAGTGTCACAACGTCATTGTTGAGTCAAGTCAGTATCCATACAGAATAGCGCTGATTGATGCAGCATACTATAACGTGGTATAAAGTGTAGAAGATTTCTTCGTTTTGCTTTTTCTTCTTTAACATAAACAAGAACGGCGTTCTCCGTAACACTCACGGCACCTTCTTCACGGCGCCATTCCATGAAAAGCGAGATACTCGTTGTCATAAACTGGCTCAGATTTTGCTGGCAACAAGTTCTCGATAGCTTCCTCTGAAGGCTAATAACTTTTGTGAGCCTTGGGCGATTCCAATTCTGATCGCTGCGTTGATTAGCTCAATCTTTGCCTTGTCTATAGTACAAGAGGAAATATCAAGAATCTTGAGATACAATTTCTACAGGGTGATACAGAAACCAATGCAAAATTGCAAAAATTTAAACGTATCTCGCTATAATTTTCAAAAACAAATAATAATTCCGGAATTTCTTGAATCGGAAGTCTAACGAATGAAGATGTGAATTTTTATGCTGAGTGATGCAGATTTGGATACAAGTCAACTGGAATTTTTTTATGAATTTTGAATTTTCACGTGGTTTTGAAAATGTCATGAAGAAAACATTGAGAAAACGGGCGTGAGCGTAACGCTACGCTCATGAATTGACTCCAGGTCAGTTCAGTGTTGAATTCAACTTCGACTCAGTCTTGAATCAATGTGATTCTAAAACCATTCCACCCAGCCTTACTAAATACGCGACTTGGCATTCCATAGGCATTATGGAAACATCACATAAATACGAGCCAGAGTCTTAGTAAACACGGTGATAATGAAACGTGCAATGGTACCCTCAACGAACACCTGTTTCCAATACCACATCACGTGTATCAAGCGTGATTATAACTCATTTTCGGTTTGTCTAGCCGGGTAACCACTTCCGATACAAATAACCTTACCCTCTGTCGATTCGTGCAATGAAGCCAGGGGATACTTGCACAAGGCTCCTGAATCCAGCTAGACAGGGCCATTCGCTTATCCCGCATCGTGCAATGAGGCCAGGGGATACTCGCACATGGCCCCTGTAGCGTATTAGTTCAGACAAAACTTCAACCGTCTACTCTGTATAAGCAATGCTGAGATTCTCATGTTGAATTATTTACACAAACATAATCAATTACAGTAAATAAATGGGTATATGCCCTGCAAGAAGAGCTCACCGTTCAGATGCTGACAGCTTCGTAATTTGTCACAAAGAGAAATGCACCTTGTCAGTAACTATGAATAATAATTTTACACACAAAGGTAAACAAAACACAAGCAACTGTTGTGGTCAATTGTTATATAAAAAAAGGTGTCTTACACAAGTGGAGTTTGTGTCCACGCCAAACAGCTACTTGGTTGTCTGGCAAAATGACTAATATGTAGTGGTTTTCAAAGTGACTATCGAATTGGTAACATAAACCACTGTGCATTCAGTTACTTCAATCACTAATTCAATTAGTTAGCAGGATTTGATTAATGTTTCGTAGAAATCACATAAAAGTGACGATTTCATTAGTCACTATATTTGACCAATTCAGTAATTAGCTGTATTACATTACACAATTTCTTTTACAATTTTCGGAACAATTTGCCAAAATAGTGTCGAAAAACAATCAACTTGATCGTTTAATTGACAGATTGTTCAAAAAATTCGGAATAAGTATATTAATTCAACTACAAGTACAACATATTATTGTATAACTATAACTATAACCAAAACTAAAAATAGTTTGAAAAGTTCAACGAGGAAGTGACATCAGTGCAAAGAGATCCCATCACACTGATGGCATTTCCCCGTTGGATCGCGAGTGACAGTCTTTCTCTAAACCAGGAGCCCTCTTTATGATTTCCGGTGGCTTCTACCAACTTGAGGCTGATGTCTCGAATAAACGCTCGCGCACTTGGACCAAAAGAGCCAAAAGTCTTGATGGCAATTGGGATGAACAAATACTCGTTTGACAGGACGCTGTATTTAATCCTTTTTTGGCCTCAGCCTTTTCAGCCGCCGCGCCTGGGCATATGGCAGTGCTGGATAAGTATGATGGAGCCACCGTGTCGACTATTGTCAAGTCCCAGACAAGACATTTTCCATGACTATATGGAATTAAGGACATCCCATCGGGACGTTTGCCATCAGTGCGAGCCATCAGACCAGGTGGTTCAAGGACAGGATGAAGACCAACGTTGCTAAAGCTCTTTTGATAATGTTGTTGGCTTCCTGGTGCCTGGTACTGCGCCCTTTGCTAAATTTACAAGAAAGTCCATGAGTTCCTGTCGCGTCGACGAGAGACCCGCATCGACAAATGTGTGGTTCCACCGTTTTACACCCAAGTCTTAGACCTGACGAGATGCGAATAATATGTCTGTCCAACAGTGTTCCTATAGTGGACGATGGTAAGGCATGCAACCAGGAGCTGGATTCTTTCCGTGATACTGCTAACAAACGGGCTTGGTCCCTCACGTCAATGGCGGTTTCAAAAAGATGGGTTTTGGCCACATTGATGATGGGATCGTCCCAGTCGCGTTGTTTTGCAGACATTGGTAAAGTGGAGCCAGTGACCTGTTGCCAGATGATTATGGCTTCTGCTCTTCCGTGTAAATCAATTTGTAAAAAGTTGGATGATAAAATATGAAAAAGGTCTTTACAAAATGTTGTAGAAAAAATAAAACTTGGTAAAGCCACGTCGACAGCAGATCTTCCAAAAATTGTACAAGAAATTGTGTGGTGTAATACAAAATAATGGAATGACTATTTCAATTTTAGAGTAGGTATCAAAATCGTGATTTTTGGATCCCGGTTCACTGACTAATGAAGTTTAGCTGTACAGAATCAGAACGGCTTCCATTGTATGTTTCATAATGCGGAATGTCCGATAATAAAGCCAATACGACGTCGGGCGGTCAACTAATCACAATTTGACGGACGCACCGTCATAATTGCAGTGCAGCATGCAGAGGCAGGTATTATAGGTAGGATATGGTGTACCCATAGCCTGTAGCCTTTCGGTGCTGTTTGTAGAATTTCATACTAATTGATGGGTGTTAACAGTGTTTCCTAATAAGTCTATGTTGTATTCCGCATTGGATTGAGCGTATTGTAGTGTAATTCACACATGATTGGGGCCCTCTCTCCATGCTGCTATATCCCTTTGGCGCGCCCTCCTAATCTGTTTTGGCAGTTCACTGCACCGTCGGCTGAGATATGATCATTGGCGAATGAGGCTTAGGAATTATCCCTCTTCAGACCTCTCGATTGTTGTGTTATGGTGCATCATTCATTACGTGAATTATGGAGGTCTGTTATCAGTGCTTGTCATCGGGGCATAGCAGCGCCCTGTGCGCTCGCTTTCGCCGTCGTCCTGGGTGGTGATAAAATTTAGTCAACTGTTTCGCATTAAATGCGCGCGGAATGCATGGGGTCATAAACTGTTTGATTGCATTACAGCCCCAGATAATCAGTGCTGATGATCCTGCGGATGAGATGATGAGGGGCGGCATGGGCAACACGGGATGGTATTTTGATCGGTTCTGTAGTGTGCCAGATTAGAGCAAGGAGGCGAGGCACTCGACCAGTTCTAAGCACAAAACATCCATTGTCGGCTTCGCATCAATTAATGTTGCCATTTACACAACTCAGACTCAGAATACTTCCACGGATTCTGTTCTGGTAACTCAGAACTCACTGTTCGTTGCTTTACTGGTTGAAGTTATTTTTTTGATACAGTTCACTGTTTTGTAGTGAAAAATGCATTGTTTAGTTCAAATTCACATGTAAATGTAAATATTGGAATACTTGCAGAATTTACGCCTTAAAAACTACATTTTGTCAGGCCTGGGGTCTGGCTTTTTTTGTTTTTGTAGTTCTGTTAAACTACATATTCCACATTGTAGTTTATCTAGTTGGCAACGGATTGTTTTTGTTTTTAATTCGGTTGGCAAGAAAACAGAGTTGAAAAAACACACGCTAGAAACCGTCGGGTTTTCCTTTTTGGTTGCATAATATACTGCCTTCCAAAAAAAGTGCAACACCATGAAGCCGTGGATCAATTTTATTCAAATTTTCGCAAAACATGTGTTTTAACAATAGAAACAAACGATTAGATGCTGGAAATCGTAATACAAGGAACTTCAGAAAAAATTAATAATGTGTCGCTCCTCCACGATTTGCCCGACACTCATTAACCCTACGAGGCATGCTTTCAATCAAGTGGTCGATTGCCGCTTGTGACAAGCCATCCTATGCCTCTTGCAAGGCCATACGGAGATCTTCCAAGTTGTTGGGAGGATGGCGTAATTGCCCCACCTTTCTTCCCATCATATCCCACACGTGTTCGATGGGCGACAAATCAGGAGAGCAAGCAGGCCATGGAAGCACGTCAACGTGTGCATCTTCCAGGAACTGCATTGAAGCTCTTGCCGTATGAGGACGTGCATTGTCTTGCTGGAAAATAGGGTTGTTGAGCCCCTGAAGGTATGGAAGGCAAACGGGTTCCAGCACACTCGCGATGTAAGATGCAGCTGTCATAGTGCCCTCAATCAACACCAATGGTGACCTGCTTCCATGGCATATTGCTCCCCAAACCATCAATCCGGGTGTACGGGCAGTGTGTCGCTCGGCAAAAAATTCGGGATTATGCCGTTCCCCACGAAAGCGCCTCACCCTCCCCCGGCCGTCATGAGCCCAAAGACAAAAGCGGGACTCGTCACTGAAGACCACCCGATGCCATTCTTGGACCCAGTTTCTGCGCTCATTGCACCACTCCAATCTTCTGGCCCGGTGAACAGGAGTGAGGGGAAGGGTTAACAGCGGACGATAAGAACTTAGCCCAAAAGACCTAATTCTTCTATAGACCGTGCTCATTGAGATTGGGCGTCCTATAGCTGCAACCCACTCGTTTCCGACTGCTCGGGTTGTCGTAAATCGGTCTCTTACAGCCGCTACTCGAAGACGTTGATCTTGACGTACCGTGGAGGCTCTACGACGACCAGATCCATTCCGTCGCCGATAATTGGCCTCCTCGTTCCATCTCCGCCACCATCTCATCACAGTCGAAGCATTGCAACCAACAAGTCTCGCAATTCTTCGATACGAAATCCCCTCATTTTTTAAGCCAATAATCTGTCCCTTCTGGAACTCGGTTAAATGATGGTACTGCCGAGGTTGACGGGCTCTTGGCATTTCAGGACTCTTGGGGTTCACTATTGAAACTTATTGCAAAAAATGTGGTTTGTAACAACCAGGAAAAACGAAAAACAATTTCTTGTGTTTTACGGTTACCAAGGGGAAAAACAGAACAACTACAGCGCCTAGATATCCAGAATGTTAATCATTTGTTAGTGTAGATGAAATACTTGTTTTGTGAAAATTTGATCAAAATCAGCCAACGGCATCGAGGTGTTGCACTTTTTTTGGAAGGCAGTATATGTTTTGAATTTTGTGACGTCCGCACAAAAATCAAATCAAATGAGGTCTGCTAGAACCCCACAACAGGAGTCGACTCCCTTCGCGAACAGCTTGATGTAAGTACCCTCAATTTTATTTCCTGGTCAAACTCAGCGTATATCCCTCATGTTATGGTCCTTCGAGTCGGATCAGTGACGTACTATGTACAGATCCGCTTCTCGGTGTTCGTAAATCAATATTTCCTTCGCGTTTACTTCGTAGTGCCTTGTTTTTCCCCACTCGCTTTGTGTGCAAAATGATTCTTTGTCTAATCTGCGTGTTATGCTCGATGATGTCAGTTCCAATATCACGTCATTGAAGGCCCTCAATTCAACCGATTTGTCTGATTTTATGCTTTTGACGTTGACTTAGAGATTGTTGGACGTTAAATTTACGTTTGGACGTGTAAGACGATTTGGTTTTTGTCACCCAACCGTCGTCTCCGCTCAGTTGGCCGCTTGAGAAGAGTGGTACGAATTTTCCCTGGTGATGACAATGTCGTGCGGGTAGCTACAGTTCGACTTGGCAAAGCAGCTTTGACGCGCCCGGTGAACAAGCAATTGCCTTACCCCGTAGATTGAGGGACTAATTTTTTTGTTTGTTTTAGTTTCCTCAATTTTACTTATATTTTATTACAAAATGTCTCAATTTTAGGTTAGAGGTTTATGTTCAGTTCAAATTCACATATTTCACATTGTAGTTTATCTAGTTGGCAACGGATTGTTTTTGTTTTCAATTCGGTTGTCAAGTAAACAGAGTTGATAAAACAAACGCTAGGAACTGTCGGGTTTTTCTTTTTGATTGCATAATATGTTCTAAATTGATTCATTTTACTTTTTTATGTGATATCCTGAGTTTACCTGTGATTTGCCCCTTTGTATCCTATATTACCTACATGACGTCTGCTAGAACCCCACAACAGGAGTCGACTCCCTCCAAGATCTTGAACAGCGTTATGTAAGTACCCTCAAATTTATTTCCTGGTCAAACTTAGCGTATATCCCTCATGATGCACTATAAAGGGAACACCCCCGTGAAAGCTATGGTAGTTGTTTCGGATGATTACCATTCCTTCATCTGCGACACGAGAGATGTATAAACCAACACAAAGAAATGATGTGCCATATGATAGCACAGGAGCTTTTTTATGAAAAAAGCTCGCGCGGGATAAACTGCCGGAAGATTTCATTATCGAAACTTCTAAAGTCCGAACAGTCTGACCCAGGCAATCGGACGAGGCTATAACTTTCTGATTGAACCATCAAGCAAACTGTGGCAATATTTCTGGCTTGCCCCATCACCAGGTTATTACTACAGGAATTGGGAATCAATCAAGATCTAGATACACAAAGTTTATCTTCGCCCGTATAAGATGGCTTCAATTTCAACCTAATACTGTGGCTTTAGATTTAGATACATCGGGTGATATCAGTAATGTGTGCCTCACTTCCACTTTATGTGTCAGGAATACGGATACGTCACCGGGATATTCACTTCAGGACGCGACGGGAAAATATTAGCGACATTTCCAAAAGTTCCCATTTACCGCTATAAAGCTATGGCAGAGGTCAAGTTGGATTAAATGTGTTTAACGATCTAACGATCTTACGCATTTACTTAGACCATCTCTTCGCTAACTACTGCAACAAGAAAAGTAAAGAGATAAATTAACATTATTGGCTCTAACTTCTAAACATCTATGACATACACGGCGATTTATGTCGGTAATAAAATTAGTTCCAAGGGAAACTAATTTGCTCCACTAATAAGACTTATATTGCAAACTAAAAGAAACCAGGAAAGTGATTGCTTCATCCCAATAGCAGCTCGATTTGTGGTCGACGCACAGAGCCGTACCTACAGCAAATCTCCAATTCCAACTCGATGCTCCGTTTAACAATACAAAGCATTTTTATTGCACCAGCAGAGGACTGGTTGAATGGAGCAATTATTGCAATTTCTTTTCAGACAATTAACATGGAACGTGGTCGGAACGTGTAATTCCCAATCGCGCAAAAGATTAAAGGCCCGTTTATCACGTCGGGGCCGTTCCTCCGGCCGAAACGTCCTTTTTCGAGCGCCGGCACACGACCCTAAAAAAAAAGAGACATCGCGGGGGGATATCTGCAGATTGTTTCCAATAAAAGGAAGTTTTTATCGCAGTTTTATATTCAATCCGGCCCTGCGTTGACCCGGCAGATCAAATTGCCTTGTTTGTGTACTCTATGTCGTGGTGTCCCTCACAATATCAGCGCGGCTTGTTTCTTTGTCCAATCGATTGTGTGACATCTTGTCTTTATGGACCAGATACGTACGCTTGGCCCGAATTTCTTACCATATTGCGGAGATGTGTTCTTCCTCTCCTCTCGGACTCACTTTCCGGCCATGCTCCTACCCTGCCAGACTACTTATGTCTTGATTGGAATGTTATGATTCCCCGAGTAACATCTCGGACTACACTCGACCCCCGGCTTTGCGGTTTTATGTTCCTGCTTACCCTCTACCTAGCTCTCTCTATAGGTAATACGTATATAACTTCATTTACCTCAAGTTCTTTCAAAAGGCAGTGCAATGCTTTCCAGGGCTTTGTTCGGTTGGCTCACTGAAACTTATGTTCCTTATAGGTATATAGTAGTTTTGTATGTACCACCATGAAAATCTGCGTTACGGGATTCTGACGTTGCATCAAACTGATCGTGTCCTGCATTTATGCCCGGTTGAAGAACGAGGAAGTTAGGTTTGCTGCGGAGCAAATGTACTCCGGTTGCAAGAACAGGGTGGCAAACACGGTACCAAACAGGCTGTGGATGAAGTTACATACATTCTGCCACACATTTGAATTACTTGTGTCGTTTTATGCGTAGGTAGGTAGCTAAAATGTCTGATTCGACACTTTATTTTGAATTTTCTAACGTCTCCGATTTTTATCCTTATGAAGAAGAACAAGAAGTAGCAAATGCAATTCGTCGTGTCATTGCCGATAGAAAACGCCTTCTCGTAAATAAAATGAACCTCGCGAATTTGAGCTGTCAAAGAAGCGTCAGGAATTTTAAGGTCAACAGCATGCTTTATTTCTGCAAGTTTTGAACAATAATAGGCAAATAATTGCACCGAATTAAAGCATAAATCCATGCAGAGGCTTTCGATCAGGTGAATATGACAAACTGCCTCTGTAAATGTTGTTGACGAATAACAATTACAGGTACGTATTGGCGATGGGAGTTATCCACTGAAATAACGCTTGTTAGTGTCTCCACGAGCCCTGTACGGCGGAAACAAAGATGTTGTTTACACTCAAAACGCGGAGCCCTTTACTGCATCGTGCAACTTGCTTCCAAGGGCTACAACAGACAGGATTAACCTTCCGTCAAAGTATGAAGGCAATACAGATCCAGAACCTTCACGAGAGCAACCGAGTGCTTCGCTGACAAAGATGTGTTGTGGGACAACTGGGACGGTGATCGTTGTGACGTTGTGACGAAACTTGTATAATCCTAGGCCACTAGTGACGTTGTGTCAAGGTTGTATCAGTGCCGATTTATCCAGTGACACTGCACTATAACTTTTCTGCCTCGACAGGCGGTCGAATAGCTTCTGACGGCAGAAAATACCGCAAGAGTCGTCGACCACCACGGGACGGACAACAAAATGTACATAAAAATAATAAATATGGAAAACCTGTCGGAGATGTCGGCATGAGCAAGAGCGAGAGAAATTGGGAGGGAGTAAGCTGAATGCCGGATTTGTCGAGATTTTTCTTTGGCACACAAAAGTAAATCTCACACACTAACGCCGAGTTGCTTACTTCAAGTTTAACTTTAAACCCGGTGTGGTTACTGTGGAAATAATTGTTGCAAAAACTAAATCCATGGCAACCGAACCAAGTTGGAAGTTGAACTCGAAGTGAGTATAACTGGGCCTAAAAATGTATGTCTGTCTCTTTTCTTTTTTTTTGGTCCCATTTCAAATCCTACTCAAAAACACGACCGTTGTAGCCTGTATAACCGGCTGCCTCCATCCACTAGACAAACCTCTCAACTTCCGAGCATGAAATCCACGTTTACCATCACGTACATCACTTCAGCGCATACATGAAAACGCATACCTGCAGAGCGCGGTAATTTCAGTTTTGACGCACGAAGTGTGGCACTGTCAATGACAACTGTCAATCAATAATCGAAATGTAAACAAACATAACCTCCTAACCATTCAACATTTAATATTGTTCAGAATGAAATGTTACGTGCCGTATGACAAAAAGACGCAGAAAAGATTCAGGTGATACGAAATAACGAGCTGCAAGGCGATCACCGAAACAAAAGCAATCGTCAAAAGTCAAACCGACATCAAGCGCTGTCAGCTGCCATTTGCGTGACATCAAAATTTTAATCTTTCAATGTTCTTCATATTTGAGGGTTCGGTCAAACACTACTATATTTTCTTTTTGTTCTCCAATATACAGGGTGGTCCAGGTTTTAGTCGGCAAACTTTGCAGGCTGATAGAGGATGAAAAAAGAAGTCGACTCACCCCTAAAAGTACCTATCTAAAATGCATATCAACAAAGTTACGGGGCTTCAAAGTTGCAGACAGAAATTTTTTTTTCTTGATAACTCTTGAACAGCTTGACCGATTCCGCTCAAATTTTGCAAATTCCACCCCCCCCCCCCCCCCCCCAATATTTTGAATAACCGATAGAAGTATTGAATTTCGCTTCAATTCTGAAGGGAAAATTGGCGTGCCGTTCCTATGTTTGGAGCGTTTCGGAGATATAATATTTGTGTTTGAAGGTTCAAAAACAGCAATTCACGCAAATGTTCCAAAATTCGAAAAAGCGATCCATCCAATTTGAACTTTTGTTCTCAATTCAACGTTTATTGGTCCATAATTTGTCTCATAAGAAATTGAATATTGGTTATAAAACTTCATAATTTCAGTAATATAACCAATTACTCCTAATTAAATACTCAGTACTACAACTATGAGTGAGTAGGTGTAGGAACTAATTGAACATTTATTCTCGAGTAAGTGGTAATGTTACTGAAATTCTGAACTTTTACAACCAATTTTCAATTCAATATGAGCCAAATTATGGATCAATAAACTTTGAATTAAAAACAAAAGTTTAGATTGAATGTATCAAAGCTTGCTCGAATTTTGAAACATTTGTGTAATTCGGTGTTTCTGAACCTTTAAACACAAATATCTCCGAAACCGCTGCTTCAAACATGGCAATGGTACGCCAATTTTCCCTTTAAAATTGAACACGGAATTCAATACTTTCACTTTTACTTTTTTCATTAGTTTTCCAAAATATCCAGTGACGTAGAAAGCAGAGCAGTAAGAGGGTGAGTACCCCCCATATCTACGGCACTCCGTCATTAATAATAATAACGTTATCGGGTTGTTGAAAAAAGATAGGTAGGTATCGCTGCTGAGGATCTGTTTGACTACAAGAATTGAAAACAAATCAATGAAACAGCGTTTAAGACTTTATTGAGACTCCCAAAGATACATATCGCCAAAAAAAAAACACATCGCTACGGGAAACTATCCAAGCATCAGATTGACCTAATTAACTATTTAACCGGGACGCACGTCAACAATTTCGGCTACACTTTCCTTTTGGACAGATCTTCGCGCCGATTTATTGTGGTATAGGGGATCTTTCACCCTGTACAATACCTTTTTGGCTTGGTACAATTCAATTACCTAGTTGAGATGACTGCGTTGTAGTCCAAGCCATTATTTCGCTTAAAGAAAAATACCTGTAATTCACACAGTCGTAAAATTTACAATAGTGGGTCCTACGTACCTACCTGATTCAACACAACACGCACAGAAATAGTCTGAACTGAAGTGACCAACACGAGGCATTCTGCGACCAGATTGACGACAGCTGAATGAAAAATTCTGACATGATTCTGACGTACCGAAATCAAAAATCAAAACAAACAAAAATCCAGAAGACAAAGGCGTCTAATCAAACTATTAGACGAGAAGCTAGCGACGGATTTTTCATATCATTTCAACAAAGCTACAATGTTGATTTAAACATCCCCCTACACCTCCTGATGACCAGAACGAACCTTTCCCAGCTGGCAGCCGAGGCCTTTGGATGTTATAGCTCTTTAAAGAAAATGATAAATTGTATGTGTCCTTTATAACGGGCTATTTTGAGACGTCGAACGATTACCCTGATAGCTCGATTAAAGAAGTGCGAGCGAAATGTTCGCAGCATCTAGAATGGGCGCGAGGTCTAACGAGCCATGTCCAAAACGGGCCCAGGTTCGAGACCCACCAAGTCCGATTTTTTTTGAAAGAAAATCGTTTATTTTTAATTTTTTAAGCAATTTAAATTTTAAATACTGATTCCTTACTGGATTCTTGACTTTTTTCCGATAATTCAGTATAGCGTTCGCTTGTTAAGTACCTAGTTAGTGTGAAAAGTAGAAAGAAAAATTCGAAAAGGCGTTACTGAATAATTGGAGAAAAGTCAAGTATCTAGTAAAGAATCAGTATTTTGAATTTAAATTGCTTTAAAAATTAAGAGGAACGATTTTCTTTAAAAAAAAGATCCAACTTGGTGGGCCTCGAACCCGGGTCCGTTTGGGACATGGCTCGCTGAACTTCGCGCCCATCCTAGCTGCTGCGGACATTCTGCTCGCACTTATTTCATCGAGATATCAGGGTAATCGTTTGACGTCTCAAAATAGCCCTATATAAAGGACACGTAAAATTTGTTTTTTTTTTCCTTTAAAGAGCTATAACGGCCAAAGGCTACCAGCCGGGAAAGGCTTGTTCTGGTCATCAGAAGATGTAGGGGGATGTTAAAATTAACATTGTAGCTTTGTTGAAATGATATTAAAAATCCGTCGCTAGCTCCTAGACTATATGTCCAACCGAGTTTGATGCGATTCGTTTGATCAAAATTGGATGGTGTGACAGCCCACACTCACCCACAATCAAACTGATGATGTCATCGTTTCAGTTTGATCTTATTTGATCAAACCAGTTTGATACAAATGGGACAGTGTGACACGGCGCTTACACATACTCTTGAACAGTTCTCAGACCAGGCTTTGGAGCAAGCATATTCACGAGAGCAGCACCGTCGATGAATTTTCCTCACATCTGTAAAATAGAGGTGTTTCACAGGAACAAATTGAAGTATTTTTGTGTAACGGGGTGGGAAGAAAAGATTTTACCTCAGGTTGAATTGAGTTGAACATGTCTAGGTCTTAGATTTGGTACAGCACCGCGCTCCACCAAAATCATCCGACGGAGCGGGTGGATAGGGCTGATTCTCATGTGAGAAAAATTTCTGTATATTACCTTGTTTGGTCTGGCACGCAAAATGTACAGTCGACTAAAGAGACTGCTTTTATTATTTAGTCCTGCGAGCTTGACCTTGTTTTCCTCGACATGTCGAAATGATTTTGTGCTTGAACTTTAGCTGACATTTGTTCTTAACTACAGGTGTCCCAGCTAGAACAATCCAGCGCAATTTTCTCAGAAAATATCAAGGCAACAAAAAAAAATTCAATTGGGGGGAAGCCTGATCTTTTAGCTTTTAGCTCCTTCTTTTGAGGGGGCGCCAACGCTTGTAGGCGCTCTGGTTTCCAAGAAAATGCAATTTGAATCGGGCGAGATACAAGAATTCGAAAATTCATGACCGACAAAACAGAATACTTCAAATGAAAAAAAATCTTTTTTCTCTTTCCATTGATGTGTCGCCGATGTCTGTACCTAAGCCAGCAATTCTGCCTCAAAGTCCAACAGACACAATAATGGGAATCCGTGACGTCACCGATCACACACTTGTTGATTTTAACACCAGTCATTACTAAGACTTTTCCATTCAATATACCATACCTGGATTCTCCGCAGCAATGAATACTGGCTGATGTGAATATCAACAAGTGTGTGATCGGTGACGTCGTTATGAATTCCGATTATTGTGTTTGTTGGATTTTGAGGCCGAATTTCTGGCTTATTGGGCCAGGTACAGACATCGGCGACACATCAATGGAAAGCCCAGATAAAGAGGATTCTTTTCATCTGAAGTATTTTGTTTTGTCGGTCAGGAATTTCCGAATTCTTATGGCTCGCCAGATTCAAATTGCATTTTCTTGGAAACTAGAACACCTACAAAAATCGGCGCCCCCTCAAAAGAAAGGTAAAAGATCAAGCTTCCCCCCAATTGATTTTTTTTTTGTTATTTTGATATTTTCTGAGAAAATCGTGCTGGATTCTTTTAGCTGGGACACCTTGTATGTAGTCTATAATGCCAATACTACGTCCAACTAGACATTTTGGACAAAGTTATGGTACTGTGTGAGTGTGTGCGCTCCAACTTTTCAATTTGGAACATTCAGGATGTGATCACATCAATGCATACTTTCTTTGGTAAGATGCAGTAGAGGTCATCCCTTTCTTCCAAAAATAGATTTTCTAGCTCTTGGAAGGTGTCCAGTGTCCATTAAGGATGAGATATCCTTTCTAAATCGCTTTTTTCTTAGAAGCAATTTTTCTGTGGTGTAACGTATCCTAATTGTGAACTATACACACCCAAATGGTCTAGGGATCACCTCGGAATTTTGTTTCGGCTGAAATGACAATTTCTTGACAAAACATTGCCCGATTTTGGAAATTTTTGTGGTGCTCGATAGAGTAATCTTTTGACTTCAAGGTGCCACCTTAGGTCACCTTATTGTTGACCTGAGTAGATAATTTTTGGGCGTGCAACGGTGGAGGGGGGTACGACCTTGACAAGTCATTGACCTGGACCTTGACTTGACCTTGACCCTGATTGGTCATTGACCCTTGATTTGGACCTTGATTTGGACCTTGACTTGACCTTGAGAGTCCATTGACCAATCAGGGTCAAGGTCAATCACTTGTCAAGGTCGTACCCCCCACCACCGTTGCACGCCCAAAAATTTTCTACTCTGTATACGTCTTGACTGGCTGTGCTGTGCCTGGTTGGTTCGTGTGACGAGTTACTCTGGAACGCCACTGCTGTAGATCGGTGGAGCCCAGGTCTCATCCGGCTCGAAGGACCATTTTGTTTCCGCTTCTTCTTCGTCTCGATCTGATGCTCGGCTTGTCGGCTTCGGCTTACAAGCGCAATTTTGTTTTCGATATTTTTCAAGGTGAAGAAAATTCGTGACTGTGTTTTTCGTATTTTTCTCGGTATTTTTGTTTATTATTCCAACTTGTCAACTCTCATTTGTTTTGACGCCTTGTACAAAAAATTCAGCAGTCCCCTTAGACAGTTTTGTTATTGACTGAGGGTGAGGGTTCGATACCAAGTTGCAGGCGCAAAGTTTGGGACGGCGTAACTCGCCAAATACAGCGGTCTGATTGGTTGCTATCCGCCGTTGCTATGGTAACTGCACTTACGGCGGTCTCAGCTCCAACTTGGTATCGAGCCGTGAGAAAGTAGCTTATTCCTCATCAGATAAACAATCATGTCGAGTCAGTTGTCGACGATAAACTTCGGCTCCGTGACGAGACTGTTGGTTAAACTCAGTTCCCCCCAGTAATTTACACGCACCGGAGTTACTTTTTTGTCGAATTTCCCTGACCCAAAACTCTGCTCCGGCTGACTCAGCCCCATCGTGCGGGGGATGAGCGAGCGAGCGAGCGTCCGGATCTCCATCGGTCCCCAGAGCTGCAGCTGCAAGACCTTTCGGTTTCGGTTAGATGAGGAAACTGCCGGAGAAACGACACAAGAGCAGCAAGCAGGCGCTCGCGATTAAGCAGACGGACCTGGCTGGTTAATAATGCATGGATTCGTAAATAGGTAGTGAAGATGTCTGAATTGTCAGCAGTAAGAAGTCGTCCTCTTGGCGGTCTGGTGGTGGCGGCAGCAGTGGGCGAAGACGGCAGGGCCTAGGAGGGGGCGAATCAATTGCGGACACATAGCGGGTCGAGCACTCACGCAAACACATAAAGCACACGTCGTGCGTCACATGGGAGGAATTAGAGGTCGCAAGGGCCGTAAGAAAGACCGAATTTACGAGCGGCTATGCCGCCGCGTCTGTTTGAGCGCTCCGCTAACCGCACCGCTGCCTGCCTGCCTTATCCCTCACCACCGCTTCCTTGTTTATTACGCCAGGCCTGTCTATCCAAAAACTCTTCTCTCTATCTGTCTCTCTACCTCTATACACTTTCGCTCTATACGGCCCTCTGCCCACGCATACTTTTCGCTAAATACATTGCCGCAAACACGTATATGAGAGAAAGAGCGAGGGAGGGTCGAGGAAGAAGAAACCCGGCAAAAGGGATAATTCATCCGGTAAGCCGGCAGCGCGCGTACACCATCCGTTCGTCCATCGACCGACTGAGCTGTCTTAAATCATAAACTTAAAAAAATATGAAAAAATCCATCCGAATACTGCGGCTGTCAGACCAAAGAGGGCCACACTAACGTCGTTACGTTCCAGAGCTTCGCAAGGCAAAATTGAAAAAAGCACGTGGTTCTGCATCACCGACGTCGCATCCATCCCTCTGAGATACTTTCATGTGTTTGCGTACCAATAGGCGGTGTGGCTTTCACATCAAAGATTTGTTATTGAAATTTTAGCGCGCGCGGCTTCCTGATGGTCTAAAGAAAAATATTGAATATTTTGCGTGAGATTGGAATCTCAAAGGTCAAATTCCGCTTTGAGCATACGGCGGTTATCGGGACCGGTCACTGTCCCTGTGTGCCTGGAATTGAATAAGAACTCATCATCTGAGGCTGCCCATTTTTTCTCGGCAATTCAGTTCATATCTGTATAACCAATCTCAGACTCTGTAAAAACCCCAATTAAAATAATTCGTCAGTACATCATCATCTCTAAAATGCTACTCAAGCCCTAGGAAAACTCGGAAGGCAGCGGTCAGAATTTGGATAGTCGGACGTTATTACGCCCAGGCCAATCCAGTTCTGGACAAATCTAAAAAGTGCCTGTCCGAGTACTCCGAGTTTCAAGTACGCCTACAATAAAGATTTGCTGCGGTCGACAAGAGGCATAGTCGTTATTGGTTGGCGGCTCCGCACCATTAAATGCTACAGGTGAGCGGTGGTCACTGAAGAGAATGGTCTCCAAGCGGTCAAGCGCGGCAGTACTGAAGAAAATTAAATGAAAATGCCCATTGTTCAGTGTCCATTTAGTACAGGCCAGTTAGAATAAAAATTGGCTGAATCGGGAAATTTCAAAGAACAAGCTGAAATTCTGGGGATATGTCCAGGGAGCTACTAGAAACAAACCCTGAAAAGTCCCAAAAAATCCCACTTGGGCAAACGCCGACATCTTGATTTTTAACATGACCTCAACTTTTTATCAGTTTTTACAGTTTTATTTTTATTTTTCGTTACAACCAAGTATAAATAGGGCAAAAAAGTTTCCTCTGGTTGATGCGCCGGCGCCACCAAAATTATCATCATCAATGAAGAGGTTCGCTCCTGGCAGCTGCAGCTGGCCAAACTAAATTTCTACCATTTCTGTACAAAAATTGCAAAAATTAAAAGGAGTTTGCTACCATCGAATGTTTGGAAAAAGTATATTACCACAAGATGTGCGATTTCACCTGGAAATAATTTGAGGAGATTTGGTGTTGGCAATGTTAACTGCAATGCTGCGCAATTTTGGTAAGAAGTATACAATCGACGCACAAAGAACGATAAAGACTTGAAACATTCTAAGTTGAACTTTTCGTGGTTGTTACATTTCTTCTTCCTATACAGGGGCTGCAGGGTTGACACCGATGGCTACACTATGAACGAAAAGAGTGTATTTCAAACAACCACTGTGCCAAGTGTCATGTTCTAACCATAAAGTGTAGGATGCTTGGCATGCTAGGGTGTAGGACCGTTGATCATTTGAACAACAGAAGCCTTGGCATGCACTTGAGTCCACAACTCTTCAAGCCCACTACCGTCTGAAAATGATACACAAGAACACGAATTATGAGGTGCTTCCACTCTATGCGGAACAAATAGAAAGAAAGTCATTTAATGGGCAATAATAAACTAGATACTTACCCATTATGTATCCAACGGCGCCCATAAATGTCATAATTGTATGAAATCCACCTAGATGGGGGATGATGTTATTCTCCCATCTGAGACACAGCTACAACGTCTGCCGCTTTCACAAACAGAGGTTGATCAAAGGTCACAAAGCAAGTCTCCTGGCCTGTCGTTTTACACGCCTCTGACGCGAATTGTAGAGCGGAGTTAATAGTCGATGGATCACTGGGTGATAGATTGATGAAAGGTAACGGCTGAATTTCACTTTGGCTGCAAGCAGTCTCCGTTTTCATCGAGGACTTCATTTACCCATTCCAACCGGGTAGATTTTTAATACCTACAATTCAACATGATTGGAATTTTTCCTGGCTTTTTCGATTTTGCTTGCATTGTGGCTCTTTATCTCACCAACCCAAATTGCGAAGAGCCAAAGATTGTCAATTGCACGGATAGATCTCAAGTCAGCCAGAGTTCCAGTGGGAGTAGGCAACGGCTGCTTCACAACTATTTTGTTCAAACCTGACTCTGCTGTTTTCCTGTACCACGAGATGTTCATGTTTCTCTTTCCAGCGGTCACCTCAGTTACTGGCGCATGCTTGATACGGCGAATGGCCTGTGGAGTCTCCACTGGAGCTGGAATAGAAACTCGGATACCTCCCATACTGTGGAATGTATTGTGGCCAGTCAGTGTTCTAATGTTGAAGTCCGCGTTATCGAATGCATACTGAACAAAGACCTCTTCACTGTTCACTTCGCTGCTGGTCTGTTCAGTTATCACTGACTTCTCGTACCGCAACACTTCTGTGTATGGAGGTGAGAATCCAAGTGAGCTAAGCAAATCAATCAGCTGCTTGGAGCCGTAATGTCTATGAGCGTAAACTCCTACACCTTACAACACTGGTGGTGGTAAAAATGACTGTGGTCGACAAGCGGACACTATGTCTTCGGCTATTGCTTGCCGTTTCTTAGTTATAGGCTGTCTGATTTCTACATGATTCTAGTGGGCTGTGTTTCTGGTCGCCATCCGCCGATCGCGGCCTGAATCGCAGCCCACTAGAATCATGTTGAAATCAGACAGCCTATAGTATAGAACTCTAGAATCATATGGATTCTTTGCGGTGATTATCATTCCGAGGAGGCGAGTCAATGTGTCAGGCACAATTTCTTCGCATTTGGTGAAATCTTCCGCGCCGGGCTATACGTCACAGTCGTAGACTTTACCATGCAAATCCTCCAAAATTATCTCAGCTGCCTTGTCCACATCGATGCGATTTCGTTCATCTGTTTCACTGACCTTCCTGTCATTGTATACCACTTTTAGTACAATATGTTGTCCCTCACACCCTTGAGGTTCAAAACTGCATCCCTGCCCGGAATATCAGTGATGCAAATACGTTGAACGTGACCGTAGTATGCAGCTAGCTTTTCTCGGAGATATTTCCGCTTATGAAGCTCCCACCCCAAGTTTTGACAAACACTCTCTTTTGACTTTGAGAGAGAACTGGCACTCTTCATGGTCATCAAGAAACGCACAGGTGTGAAAAAGCTTCCTCTCTTTCGCTGTCATTGAGCCTTCCTCGTTGACAATCTGTTGACAGTTTGCAAAAAAATAACACCCTGCAGCTGCTGTGGTACTTGGCGTCTGCTGCAACAAGGTTGACTGCACTGTTCGACTGCACTGTGCCACAAAACACGATTTATGCTGGATGGTTGCAATGTAGGCTGCAAAACTGATGTTTCTGGTCATCAACTGCCGCATTTTCATCGCATTTTTTTGTACTTTCTACTTTTCTTATTGTTGTTGGACGTATGTAATCATTCCTAAAACATTAAGCATCTATGTTTCTTCTAGGCCAGGGGTAGGTCATTCTGGATAGAAAAAATTCCGACCGAAGCTTTTATGGTGTCAAACTCTTCGTAAGGTCAGTAGGTATCTACCACTGAGTTTCCGCCCAAAAAAGAGTTGTGCGGATTCCTCCACATCTGTCCAAAGGTAAAAGATGTCTTGAAGGTGCAAAAAGACCTGTTAAACCACCGTACTTTTCCATTTTATTTGCCTCAATGCAAACGTACAACTCTAACGCAAACATTGGAAGCATTTGTCATCATCTCTGTGCCAGTCTTACAGTTGAAAAAAAAAAGATTTCTTTGTACGGGTCAGATAATTCACATTTGATTGTTTTTCCACACAAGAAAACGATGGAGCACCATGTATTTTGGATGTTTTCTACTAACTTGTACCCACTGAACCCATTTATGGTGTTAAAATTTCAATAACAGCATTTTTTAAGATGTTGCCCGCTAAGAAGTGGATAATTTTTACCCGCCTGTTCAGCAGCAATTTTTTCAATTTTACCAAACACCGTTTTCGAAAATTTTAGAAGGAATGACAATCTGGAACTCTTTTCTAATGATATCATGTCTGGCTTAACCGCGGCACGCTTTTTGAAAGTGTGTAACTGTTGCTGTTCCACCCTGTTGGTGTTACCCAAATTATTCCAATGAAAATGAATTAGCCGCGTGGGTTCGGCTGTGCCTGGTTGTTCTGCTTTCCCCTATCCGGCGGTTGCCCCACTCTCCCCTACTAAGCGGTGATAGCGCCGGCCATCAGTGTCACGGGTGACAGGTGACGGATCCAAAGCGAAGGCTGTCAACGAAAAGTAAACAACCCAAGTATTCGAGACAAATAATGTTACTTTATTGAGTTAATTATTGCTTTGAACAGGGCTGGTACGTATACCATTGATGCGCGTTCACAAGGCGTGACGCCGGATCTCTTTGGCTTCTTTGTAGTTGGCACCAGACCGACGAGAGGCGTACCACCCGAGTTCGACGTGGGGTTCCGATGGGTGATGGGTATCAAACACGTGCCCGCCACAATAAAACCTGCAGAACGCGATCCAGAAAGTACCCGCACCCTTCGGAAGGTCTACCCGCCTACTACCCCTACCTGAGCTCAAGTACTGGTCCTTAACGGTTTCCTATCCTACTGGAGTGGTTAATGACACAAGATCTTAATCGCTACGATCAGTGGATGGTAAAAATGAAACGACCTCACGCCAAATCCGAGCAGTCGCAACGTCCTGGGGGAATGATGGTGGCCGCCGAGGTGGATCGAGTTGTGTGCCTGTGTGGCCGCTGGGCGTCGAGCCGGTGGACGTCGTGCCAATCGAGTGGCGTAGGGGCGCAGTCCTGGGAGAGGTACACGGCTTCACTGGGCACGCTCTAGCCCCCGAAAAGGTCTCAACAGCCCTCGGGAGCCCGGTACTGACAGAAATGATGCCGATGGCACCGTACCACAAAATGTCAACGCACCGGACTATCTCCGCCTTCTTCCAAGGAGCCAAGGAACTGGATGATGTCAGTGGGTGGCGTTTGGGCCCGGGATTAGCACCTGAGTTGGACAGAATAGAACTTCACGGCTCCGCGCTGGAGGACATCAGTCGGAGAAACACCTTACCTCGACTTCGCCGTGGACAATGCTCCAAAAATGCACAACATGCACCAGCCTGCACTGCTGGATTTTTCCAAAAGAAATCCACTCTTTCAAGTCGAGGTGACCGGTATAAAAATAAATCGTCTTTTTCTTTTTCGACAGTCAGATCTCTTATCTCCCAGACGTCTGGAGCCGCAAAAACAACCCATCTCGTCCAAATGCGCCAACCGATAACGCGCCAATATTTGAAATTGTGATCACAGCCCCACATCCGAAATTGTGCCCGTAACAAGTGTAGGAAACGGTTTTCTTTTCGAGCGGTTCTATTTTATCCGCGTGCGGCCGTGCCTACTTGACATAGACCGAACTGATTACAAAAGCTTGGAAATGTAGTCTCTTCCAGCTTTAAAACACGACCATTATTGATAAAATAATGTATAATTTCTTCATAAATCAATGTACAAAGTCCTTATAATAATGGTCGTGTTTCAAAGCTGGAAAAGAGTACATTTCTAAGCTCGTGTAAACAGTCCGGTCTATGTCAAGTAGGCACGGCCGCACGCGGGTGAAATTGAACCGCTCGAAAAGAAAACCGTTTCCTACACTTTCAAAAAGCGTGCCGCGGTTAAGCCAGACATGATATCATTAGAAAAGAGTTCCAGCTTGTCATTCCTTCTGAAATTTTCGACAACGGTGTTAGGTAAAATTGAAAAAATTGCTGCTGAACAGGCGGGTAGAAATTATCCACTTCTTAGCGGGCAACATCTTCAAAAATGCTGTTATTGAAATTTTAACACCATAAATGGGCTCAGTGGGTACGAGTAGTAGAAAACATCCAAAATAGATGTTGCTCCATCGTTTTCTTGTGTGGAAAAACAATCAAATGTGATTTATCTGACCCGCACAAAGAAATCCTTTTTTTTCACCAGTAAGACTGGCACAGAGATGATGACAAATACTTCCAATGTTTGCGTTGTAGAGAGTTGTACGTTTGCATTGAGGCAAATAAAATGAAAAAGTACGGGGGTTTAACAGGTCTTTTTGCACCTTCAAGACATCTTTTACCTTTGGGCAGATGTGGAGGAATCAGCACAACTCGTTTTTGGGCGGAAACTCAGTGGTAGATACCTGCTGACCTTACGAAGAGTTTGACACCATAAAAGCTTTGGTCGGAGCTTTTTCCAGATTGTAGTGATTTTACCGACATACCGCCTAGCCTATTCCTATACAAGATGTTTCGGAAGTTCTTTCTCATACAACGCACACACTGCTTACCTGCAGTTCAAGTGAACAACAAGTGAAAAATGTCCCGGAAACGAGGCGGCCTAAACCTTGAATAAACTCAAACTCTCAAGAAACCATCTTCTGCAATGAGCTATTGATGCCAGTTTCCTCTTCTCCATCTCGTAGAAGCTTGTCCTGTATGTTTGCTCTAGCATTTGTTTGGCCATATTCTCGCTGTTTTAGCCTGAATTGCAATGGTTTGATGATACCGGTTGGCGGTTGATGAAAGATGAGGTACATGATCAATGGAGACCATATTAGCAAAGAATTTGAGAATCGATTCGATGTGGTCATTTCTTGCTTCTGCGATCCATGTTTTCCACCAAACGATATTTATTGGCTTCTTCTTAGTCAGTGGCCGGTATCCGTGAGGCAAAAGAGCCGGAATTTCACATTGGATCCCTAAATCTCCCAAGCATTCGCTTAGCATCCCTATACCTACGATCTACTATCACAATGTCCCGGCCTTGAATCCATCCGTAAAATCCAATCATATCTTGATCAAATTCATGATCGGAGCGTAACTTGCGTCAGTATTTTCCAAATTGGAAAATATCACCCCTGAATTGCGAGAATGTCTCCATTCAGTGCCACGATTAGTGCAGATTTCGAAAGGTGGCCTCCTATGTGGACGCAGAAAGACGACGCAAAACTCAAAGATTGCTGCATTTTGGTATATGGCTACATGTATCGTCAATATAAATTATTGCTTTTGCAGCATCCGGTTAAGAATTGTTTAAAATAATTGCGAAGTCTGGAACATGTCTTTCTATGAAGGTTTCCTTTGTTATGGCATCAAATCCAATATTTCGACGAACAAAACGTTGAACCAGTCAGAGTCCTTGCTCCCTTAAGTAAGACTTGGTGGTGAAGGTCGCGTCGTCTCCTAGACCGCGAAGCGACCTGGGTCCCATCATAATACAGTGTACCCGATAAATTATTTCCCTCGAAGGACATCGTTATTTTCTTCGCAACAACAGGCTACTGTTTAAAATGTTTCGGAAACTTATTACAAGTTGCACTTGCGAAACGAAATTCAAAGCAAAACAACTTGAGCACTCCCCCAGAGTATGGCAGTCTGGAGCGAGGTCTGGAGCTGCTCGAAATGAATAACGTCCGGAAATGCCGGTAAGATACCGAACGAGATAGGATGTTGTTCTCCCTAATACGTGACTGATAACAATAGTACGTAATTTAGATGTGTTAAGCTGGAATAATTCACGTAATGCCCCCTTACTACACTCTCTGTTGGCATTAGGGCTTGCGCGTCGTGCACGAGACTCCGACCCGACGTAAACTTTTGCGATTTTACACAATTTCGTGTTGCACTTTTTTAGCGCACTTCTCCAAACGGGAAGGCGCTTTTGCCCTCGCTTTGTCCGTCCGTCCGTCCGTCCGTCCGTCCGTCCGTCCGTCCGTCCGTCCGTCCGTCCGTCACAGCATCTAGTCCTAGACGAAAAGGTTTTTGCGAAAATTTTTTACTCCATTGGGTAGCTCATGACCTTGTATCCCGAACCAAGAAAAATCTCGACGAAATAATAATAAACAATGACAATAATAACAATTTAGTGTGACGCGGCATCGCCGTTGAATGCTGCATTTCAGAAGCCGGCCTGATCTCGAAAGTTATCACATGCGAGGAAGTACCCGATCTTATCATTTTACCATAATACATATGCGGAGTTATATTTAGAGGATGATTTGAACTTCATTTTAATGAAAATTTCACATCGGTGCGGGGTGCAGGCCAATAGTTATTAATTTTTGAAAATGACTCCGAAACTACAGCTCGGCCGCAAATGATTTATTCGTTGCTTGCTGGTGCTTGATATCCTTTCCTCCGAATAAAACGAAATTCAATACAGAAACTATTTCAACTCGAATGAGTAGCTCATGGACTTGGAACGCGAATCAAGAAAAATTTCTCGAATCAATCATGAACAATTACAATAATAACATTTTGGTGTAGGGCGGCTTCGCCGATCAAGTGCTGGCATTCGCGGTAAGATGTAGAAAGTTGCGATATGCAGGCAACTACAATTTCTTAATGAAATACATCACTGTATGTACGGCATTATATTTAGAGAACAATTTGAACTTTCTTTTGACAAAAACCCCACTTCGATCCGACCGTCGGGTCAATTGTTATCCATTTTTGAAAACGACCGCAAAGCCACGGCTCGGCGCATATTACACGACCCTACAAATTTAAAATCAGACGTGCCGAAATAGTAATTGAACATTTTGAAATAGCCAATACTAGGTACCTGAAGGATAATGGCACTCAAATTACGAAACATGTTCGCTCAATAACAAAAAAAAAAGTAGGTAGGTATCACTAAAAATCATGTGACAAGGCTACCATTTTTTCGGTTTTTCGATAAAAAAGAAATGTTCCAATTCAAAAGTGAACCCGATATTAGTGTTCAGGAGGTCGAAATCAGTTGGAGAACATTTTTTTATATAAGTAACAGAATGACGCTAATGTGGCCGGTTTGTCTGTCTGTCTGTCTGTCTGTCTGTCTGTCTGTCCGAGTCCGTGCAGAAATTAAGACGCTGTACTCCTTCTCGAGAATTGAAACAAGAGTCTTGGAACTTTTTTCCGATTAATAGCTGATGTCCCCAAGGGTGGCCAATGGGCACTATTTTTGTTATCCATACATCGTTATCATTATTCTCAAAAAACAGAGATCTCCTGTGCACTTCGATGAAGTTGAACTTCTCCTCGGGAAATAAAACTACAGCCCTTGAAGATTGAACTTTATCCGGTGGATAGCTTAGGTCCTCAAGGACCAAATAGGCAGGTTGGCTTTCATAATTCGGCCGCCATCTTGGCTGCCATATTGAAATTTATTATTAGTGGAACGATTGTCATGAAACTTGAAACTTACCCTTGTCTAGTACGATCATTCTTATTTTCAAGCCAAATTTCATGATTGCCCCACCATCTTGGCCGCCATATTGGAATCTCTTATAAGTGGAAGGATTTTCATGAAACTTGAGAGTTACGCTTGTCTCGTACGATCATTCCTATTTTCAAGCTGAGTTTCATAATTCTGCCGCCATCTTGGCCGCCATATTGAAATCTGTTGTTAGTGGAACGATTTTCATGAAACTTGGAGCTTACCCTTGTCTAGTACGATCATTTTGATTTTCAAGCCGAATTTCATGATTCTGTCGATATTTTGGCCGCCATAGTGGAATTTTTTGCCCAAGACGGTAGAACCCTAATCACTTAACATCTTGCGTTCACTAATCCTCCAAAAAGGAAGTGCGCTACTGAGCCTCATGCCCATGAGGCATATTCGCTTGTCTCATTCTCCTGAAGCAAAAGTGTGCTGTGCGAAGAGCAATAAATTATAATTAATTCGCTCGAGTTGCTGCTACTACTCTACTACTTCTTGCCAACGACCTCATTATTATCGACTTTAGTTGCGCCTCATCGCCAAATGGCGGAGAGCGATTCCGAAATCAATTTGTCATTAGATATCATCTCCATGATTCATCAAAATACTGGAAAGTAATGAATCATTGTAACCCTATCCCAAGCACGGCACAGTCTCGAGGGTTGTTCCACCACTACTACGAGGGTTCGCCGAGCTCTTTTTTTTGCAAATTGAATGTGCTGTTTTGTTCGATTGTATCTTTTATACGGCCATCCATCGTTACTTTTCGTTCTGCTGATTTTATCATATAACTTTGATATTTTTATAGGCTAGTAAACATGTTTTTATATTGGGTTGTTAAGGCATTCTTTTTGTTGGCGGCGGCGGTCGTGGTGGTGGTTTGGTTTGGTTACGTCTGGTAGACATGATGTGAGAAATTATGCGAGTTTTACGGTTGCGTAAAGCCAAGCTTTATGAATTGTGGTAAAACATAAATTGAAATATTGCTTAATTACTTCCGACATCTCTTGTCGTGGCAGGGGCGGTAAATTGAGCATGCTACGAGAATAAATCATCGGGTATAAAATATAGAATGACAGTTTTTTTTCTTAATTTAATGTACAAAGTGAGTGTATCTTGCTCTAGACGTAGCGTGGTCTATGAGGTTCAAAATTGGCGAACACGGACTACGTTAAGGTAGGTTGTGGGTTGTGCGTGTCCGTGAGAAGGTTTGAAAGTTATGATATCAGGAAGTCAGATTAAAATCCATATAGTAATATAGTAATGGGTTAGTGATTTCCTACATTAATAAACAGAAGGACAAGGTCTTGAGGGTCTGTGCTTGAAGTTATACGGAAGGGGCGGGTACCTACAACACGAATTTGGTTCGCTTTCGGAAACTGCATGCGCTTCTGATCGAGAGATCAGTAAAGATTGTAAAGTAAAGAGTTAAGATTGTTTCAATCTTTGTTTTTTTTTTTGCTTTGAAGTTTTCTCTTACCTATAGAAATGGGAAAGTGGAAAGTTTTGGTTCATGTATGCTTACTTTATTTATTTATTTATTTTAGTTTGTATCTGGCTTACTTTTTCTGACATTGAGTTTTGTTTCTTATTGAACTCGTGTCTTTATTATCCATCTACACTTCTCAAAACAATTAGAGGATCAGTTGGTTTTTTTCAGTTTAATTTTTTGTTGAACAAAGTAGAGCGATGTAACTTTCAGGATATCTTTATTTAACTGTTTCACACACAATTATGCAGCAATTTAACCACTGTCGTAGTGAAATTTCACAAAAAATCCATTAATGAACAAGAATGTAAGATGAAAAATATTACGAAAGGGAAAAAAATTGTTTGTGGCTTAACGAGGTTACGCTAAATTGTCTCAATATCGAGTATTGCCACCCCCAGCTTGAATTACAGCCGCACATCGTCGCGGCATGCTCAAAATCATGTTGCGGATGTTTTCTTGGGGAATATCTTGCCATTCCTCTAGTAGAGCAATTTCAAGTTCTTCGAGAGTTTGGGGAGGGTTTTGGCGGTTCCTGATTCGTCTTTTTAACTGATCCCACATGTGTTCGATCGGATTGAGATCCGGACTGCAAGCGGGCCAAGCCATTTTTCGTATGTTCTGCTCATTTAAGTAATCAGTGACAATCCTTGCGACGTGCGGACGGGCATTGTCGTGCATTAAAATGAATTCTTGACCTTCTGCATGAGCTAATGGTACCACTTGTGTGGCTAGCACCTCATGGATGTAACGCTCTGCGTTTATTGTACCGTTACGAATGATAAGGAGGTCGGTTCGTCCTTCAATGGAAATGCCTCCCCAGATCATCAGCGAACCACCACCAAATGCTATCATTTCAGTAACCGTGTCAGGGTGGAATCGTTCGCCAAGCCTTCTATACACTCTTACTCGTCCGTCGTTTGAATGCAAGGCCACTCTGGACTCATCAGTAAACAGAACTTTTCTCCATAGTGGTAGATTCTATCTCAAATGTTCTCTAGCAAACATGTTGCGTGCTACGCGATGGTTTCAGGTTAATTTAGGCACTTTTGCGGGTCGTCTCGAGTTCAGGCCGACTTCTCGCAATCGATTTCGTACGGTCTGGTCCGAAATCTGCACCCCCGTTGCCCTTGTCAGACCATTTCGTAGAGATCTTGCTGTACTTGTACGATTTCTCAGTACTTGGAGGCGAAGATATTGGTCATTTCTGATTTATGTAGACCTTCGTCTACCTTGGCCTGGTCTTCTTGTGACAATTCCTGTCTCTAGAAAGCGATTCCATAATCGTGATATCACACTCTGGGTAACATTGCAGTCTCTTGCAACAGCGCGCTGAGAATGGCCCTCTTGTAACAAGGTAATGGCTCTTGTGGCTTCTATCGCTGTTAAGTATCTCATTTTGTGAATTTACACTTGTCAGACTGACAATCATAGCGCCCTTCACTTTAGTTATAGAGAACAATGGAAAATATTGTTGATAAGAATAATACTCATTTTGCTCTTTGTCCATTATTGGATTTTTTTGTAAAATTGCATTACGATAGTGGTTAAATTGCTGCAAAATTTTGTGTCAAACAGTTGAATGAAGATATCCTGGGAGTTACATCGCTCTACTTTATTCAACAAAAAAATTAAAGTAAAAAAACCAACTGATCCTCTATTTGTTTTGAGAAGTGTATATAATACGAACAATAAACCTTTATTTATTATTATTTATTTACTTATTCTGATCGAGAGATCAACATCAGCTATGAGATAAGAGCTACCTAATCGATAATAATCGAGGGAAATATCACTCATAATCTTTCAGCTTTCTTGAAAAATACCTATAATGGTGCATGGTGGTATCGAGTACTTAAACTTAGCACCCGTCAGGACATCAGGGACCGTCAGGGATAGGCTCACTCTTTTGCAGAGCCGTGTTCACCGCTTTTGTGAGTGCCGTTAGTAAATTGAAGAGATAAACCGGAAATTCAAGAGCCGTCCCGAGTTATGAGTTTTACCTTCTTGTCGATGAGCTTGTTTACGCGAGGCTTAGCAGAGATTTTAATGCCCGCTCTATGGAAATTCGCAACGCAACCGCAACGCAGCCGCAGCCGCATTGCAGGTTTCTGATTGGCTCGCAAGGTATCCGCAAAGCCATCGCAACGACGCGAAAGGCTTGCGAGCCAATCAGAAACCTGCGTTGCGGCTGCGGCTGCGGCTGCGTTGCGTAATTTCATAGAGCGGCCTTAACAGTGGTTAGTTAGGAGTGTTTACGCGAGCCGACCAAAATGAAAGCCGACAGCCCCTTAATGTTGCCTAAAATCGTGGTTTTTAGGCAACTTCCGCTACAGAAGTGTACTGCGGAATGGATTTTACTCCCAGGGACTTTTCTCACACGATTCAAGAATAGCGGCCCAGGGACACATCTTTCAAAGAAGTGTCAAAACGAAATTTAACCATAACCACATTTTCTAGATATCATAACAAAAGGTTGTTAGTCATCAATTATCAATTTTAATAAACTGGTGCTCACAGGTCATCCAACATCCAACCCAACCCATAAATCTGCTATAAATCCAACCGATTTCTGGTTTGCACATGCGTCGTAATGTGCATGGGCGTTTACGTGCGATTGCCAACACTTGTTTGCTTACTAAATACAATTTAAAATCATATTTAGCTAAGCTTAACAGCTGTTGCGAAACTTGCGTTTAGAGGTGTTCATGCGGACGATAACATTGATGTTACGGACCTTAACACCAGTTTTAAACCTCGCGTAAACAAGGCCAGAGATACCTTTTCGTATTCTTACGAGCGGCGATTCTTGTGCATTCTGAAGAACACCTGGTCTTTCCAGAATATTCCGAGGGGTGAACAACTGACGGAATTTTTGTACACCGATTTCCAATGATTTCCAATGATTTCCATAGAAGTGTACACCAGATTTCCAAGGTGGTTTACCCCTTGGAATATTCCAGTTTTAAACCTCGCGTAAACAAGGCCGATGATGTTGAAATCCAAGAAAACAATTTTTTGCTCAAGAGGGAGTATGTCAAACTTCCAGTAATTTTGCACCTGTCTATTGAACACCCTGTAGTATTATGTGGAATATTTCATGTATTCGAAAAATACGGACTAATAGCTGAAGAACTGGGCTAGCGAACGTTCTGAAAATCGATTGAATCGCTTGTAGCATTCCAAAGTTGTCTAGGTTCAAAGTCAATATCAAATTTTGCAGGGTGACACTTATTTTGTTGGGTAGGTACTTTATATCAAAGATAATTATGAAAAAGCTGCCCAGAGCACAAATAGTTTCAATATTCTTAGGTGAAAAACGACGTAACTTCATGTAGAACGTAAAAATGAAAAAGCTTAGACCCTCATAATACGCTTCGTTAAAAGGAAAACTTTTGATCTGTATACGTTACGTTTCGCCTTATATACATACAATAGCATTGCTTTCGGAGAATCACAAACCGCCTGCCTGTTCATACAGGGAGGTCCAAAATGCACTGACGATTTCCAAAACTTGATGGCTTTTGAAACATTTTGAAATTTTCAAATGAGTTTTTAACAAGTGAGTGAGTGAGTTTGGCATCTATCCTGACCGTCATCTGAATTATTCCGCAGTGCAGAGAATTTTTCGCTACACATAATTTGCGACCAATTCAAATATTGCGACCCAAGATGTCCCCAGAGATGAATCCAATCGTCGGGAAGAGCTTTACCTCGAGCTTTACCAAGCAATCTTAGCCTGGGATCGGAAATTGCGTACTTGCTGCAATACTCAGGACAAAACAAAAATTCGATATAACATGGCCAGCGAAATCGCTCTATTTTACCCCGTCTGATTTTTTTACAGAGAATATTGAAATGTTTCTCAACTAGCCTTGTAGCATCAATAACTTGAGCAAAACACTGTCGGTTTTTTTTTGTCCCCAGCTTGTAGCACCTTCAATCTTCATTATGGGTTTCACACCCAACATATTATACAGGGTGGTCCAGGTTTTAGTCGACAAACTTTGCAGGCTGATGAAGGATAAAAAAAGAAGTCTACTCACCCCAAAAAGTACATATCTAAAATGCATATTAAAAAAGTTACAGGCCTTCAAAGTTGCAGAAAAAAATAGTTTTTTTCTTGATAACTTTTGAACAGCTCCACCGATTTTGTTCAAATTTTGCACATATGGTTGACAAATACGTCCCCAGTGATTTCTTAAAAAAAATTCTGTCAGAGTGACGCAGTGCTATAGATATGAGAGGGTACTAACACTCTCACCCTCCTATTTTCTACGCCACTGGATATTTTGGAAAACCATTAAAAGTATTGAATTCCACGTTCAATTCTGAAGAGAAAATTGGCGTGTCACTGCTACATTTGGAGCAGCGGTTTCGGAGATATTCGTGTTTGAAGGTTCAAAAACACCGAATTACGCAAATGTTTAAAAAATCGAGCAATCTTTGATCCATTGACTTTCAACTTTTTTTTCAAATAAAAGTTTATTGATCCATAATTGACCTCATAAGAAATTGAGAATTGGCTGTGAAAATTCATAATTTCAGAAACAAAATGAATATTCAATAGGTACCTATTCACTTACTGATGGTTGGGAAGTTTAGTAAGTACAAGAACCAAGGGCCCTTTGTTTCTTATTGGTCATGTTACTGAAATTATAAATTTTCACAACCAATTTTCAGTTTCTTATGAGCTAAATCATGGATCAATAAACTTAAAATTGAAAAAAAAGAGTTGAAAGTGATGGATCAAAGCTTGCTCGAATTTTTAAACATTTGTGTAATTCGGTGTTTTTGAACCTTCAAACACAAATATCTCCGAAACCGCTGCTCCAAATGTAGCAATGATACGCCAATTTTCTCTTCAGAATTAAACGCGGAATTCAATACTTTTAACGGTTTTCCAAAATATCCAGTGGCGTAGAAAGTAGGAGAGTAAGAGGGTTAGTATCCCCCCAAATCTAAGGCACTGCGTCATTCTGACAGAATTTTTTTCAAGAAATCACTGGGAACGTGTTTGTTAACCATATGTGCAAAATTTGAGCAAAATCGGTCAAGCTGTTAAAAAGTTATCATGGAAAAAATAATTTTTTTATGCAACTTTGAAGGCTTGTAACTTTTTTAATATGCATTTCATATATGTACTTCTTGGGGTGAGTCAACTTCTTTTTTTATCCTCTATCAGCCTGCAAAGTTTGTCGACTAAAACCTGGACCACCCTGTATATTTTTTAAATCAGAAAAAAATGATCTTTCGATTGATGGTATGTCAAATTATTTTTGACAGATGCAAGTTTTTGACAATTGACAGAATAGTACTTGTGATACATAATTCTAAAGTTCATAAAATTCTAAGGAGAACTGTGTACTCACTTTTTTTTTATTCGACTTATTTAACGAGGCGACATTCAGCTATTAGCTGCTCTACCATGCAACCTCGGGGACAGCACAAAACAACCATGGATGTAGCGGGATTCGAACCCACACAGCGCAGCGTGAGTGGCTCAGCTTGCCATCACCTATACCACTCGGCCACGACCGCTCCTTTTGGAATAGGGTGTCCTCCAGCTTTTAGAGGTCTTCAAGTAGAAAAAATTGTTCAATTTCGCTTGCGTGGCGCGAGACTCAGCCAACTAGAATCACAAGTAAATATAACATAATTCAATAAAAGGTAGCTTTTGCTTTCACTTTGATTTTCCTAGGAGTTGCTAAGCACATTCTCCTTAGCAACTCCTAGCTAAAGCTAGTTAAAAGCAAAAGCTACTTTTTATTCATACGGCCCAAATTATAAACTCCAAACCTAAAATTATCCACAAATATATACATTATAAATAAAGTTTTATGAAGAATGAAAAGAAAACACCTTTCTTCTAGACCTTCTAGGAAACACAACTTCTTTCTCGGACCTTTCTAGAAAACACAGTATAATAGGTTCTTATTATCAACTAATGATGACAGTTTATGATTAATCACAATTGAACGAAAAATGATCCTAAGTTGATGAAAATGACCGCCTCTTTGTTCCAAACACAACTGGCACCTCCTTCAAACTGCCCTTTTGGAGCTTCTGATTTTGTCCGCCGTCACTTGGGCGCAGGCATTCCGTGTTCTGACTTTTGAATCGTCCAAGTTATTGGACAATTCTAAGCACCTTGTCTTTCAGGTAAGCCCATAAAAAAATCGAGGGGGGTCATATCTGGCGATCTCGGAGGCCATCGCGTTGGGCCGGTAGTTTCAATCCACTGATCGTTGAATTCCTTATTCAAGTTATCTTGATTTATCCTCGCGCTATGAAGGGGCGCGGCGCCGTCTTGCTGAAAAATGATTAAATTATTGAAATGGATTGGCAGTTCGTCCAAAAACTTGACGAGCTATGGACGATTCTATTCGACGTCTCCAAGAATGCAGAGTGGAAAACCGGAGGCCACTTCTTGCAATCAATTTTTGCTGTTGAAAATTAACTTAATTTTGAAACCCGTCAGTGCATTTTGGGCCTCTCTGTACAAGTATATCTAAATATATTAGATATATGAAATAAGAAAGAAAAAAGTCTATCACGCAAAACATCAAAGTGTAGGTAGGTATAGGTATGGTAGAATAAATTCCGATTTAAGACAAAAAAAACTGGCATAGTATGTAACCCCCAGCTTGTTTACGTATAGGATAGCCTGTGTAGGCGTATATGAAAGGTAGGAAAAAAAACTTTATCCCAGAAGCCATCAGAGACGAACACATCCCCAGTTTTGATACTTTAATAAGAACGTAATAAAGAAGACCTGTGCAGCAATATTATTAGATGTTTCGTATGGAAGGAAGAAAATTGCACCAATCCCTTGGATGGGCAAACTTTCCGTGTGAACTGGGGATGGCGAGGGCAGGCAGACAGACGCGAGATATGTGGGTGCCAGATAGTTCTGTATGTATGGTGTGTGTGTGCGCGCCCTCGGTTGGGTTCAAGAAAGAGTGTAGCGTAGCGCCAAATGGATTTCACTGGAGCTCAACGAGTCTCACAAATTCCCAAAGTTTGCGGGAAACCGAGCAATCCAGAGATAATTTGCCAATCCTGCAATAATTTTACTTCAGAACAATTTGGCTCTCTCTCCATATTATAGAAAGCGGGATCTTATATGATAGCCGGTCTGTGATAACGCTTTGTTGTTTGACTCTCCAGTCCTCCACCAGTCTGTGCCTCTCGCATCGCGTCGCCGTACACTCTCTTCTCTGGAAAGTTTCGTCGGTTGCACACCACCACCACCAGCACCCGGCAGAGCATCAGTTTCTTAATAAATACCGGATAAACTCTGGAAATGAAGCGGCAGCGCGCTTCGATATTATATTAACGAATTTAAAGAGTGCTTTGGAAGTTTCTGCTGGGAGAGGAGAGAAAGCGGGTCATGAAGCGCGACAGAGGAAGAGGAATAGACGAGAGCTTTCCCATTGACGTCATTTAACCGAAAGTTCGAATTATGAACAACAACTAAAAGTGGATTTACGATACAATCCGGCATTTCGTCTTGAAGAAGCTTCCGTGAAGAGTATTTTTTTTTTCAAATTATTTAACCACTCGCAATGACACAAGTCTCGTCTCGTTATCACACGTCGTACCGAGTACTAGGTACACTTTTTCCAAATGTATTTCAGAAAACATCAGCTCACTTTGAGAAATATTCAAATGTATTTCGGATTAGTAAATTGTATCTTATAAAGTGTCAATTATTGTGTTTGAAAAAATATGATTTGAACAAAGAAAAAGCTGTTCCCTTGGCGAGATTGACTTCCTCATTTTGGTGTCAGCTTTCCGCAGATCCGGCTCAATGTTTAATAGTACTTCTTCAAAGCTCTTCAGGTCCATTCTTACGTAACTTATCATCTTTTCTTTGTCCTGGTGGAGATATTTGTACATGAAAAATTCCCACTTCCTCATCTCATCGACATCTTTTTGGAAATGTTGCTGCAACGTTTTCGTCTTCATCGAGAAGAGAAATCCATATGTCTCCCGTGGACAACAACGTTTCGTCATTGCTGTGAAATAATAAAAAAAAAAACATCCATGGATATAAAGAATAATAATGATCTATTCACACTCCAAACGCGCGTATCCACAACGACCGGTGGTGGAATTATACCGTATGATCAAACACTTTCTACCTCAAGGCAGTCTGTGGTTTGGTCGTTAGCAGGCAAACGAGGCTGATTTTGGCCAGGCCACAGCCTGCCTTGAGGTAGAAGGTTTTTGATCATACGGTTTATACCGCGATATCTTCGATGTTTCATGCCCATCCTTCATTCATTATAAAAATGCAATATTGTCTGGCGAATTAGTGGATGGATCTTTTTTTTTTTCTTTTTTTTCTCTTTTGGTTGAAGGGTGAATAAGCTATTTTCAATTTTTATTAGGGGGCGGGGGAGGGAGTTGCTTCAGCCTTTGGGATCTTTTTTGCATTAATTTGATGTTACAAGCGGAAGCAAACTGTTTTCGCGGTCTGTGATATTAATTATTGGATACAAAGACAGGGGGAGATCGAACCGAACCTCGGGTGGTGGTTAGTGTGGTCCAAAAAAAAAACTGTTTTTCTATTTTTGATCGGGCCACCCTTTACTTTTGTTACACATACCCATAGTAATTTCCTCGTGAAATTTCAATTCTCTACCATGGCAGAAAGGGGGTGCTCATCAACCCTCTAATTTTGAAAATTCTAGATTTATTCGTAAAATTCTGTGGCATCCAGATTTACCAAAAACACGAAGGAATATGTCAGTAATAATTTATTTAGCACAATTCGAGAATTATATAAAAGAAAAATCAGATGAGAGTGGAATATTGATCGTTGAACTAATAGTGACACCTACCAAAAAAGCGGAGATGTTTCGCGGTATGACTTGTTGATGTTGAAGCTAGATGTCACAAAGTAAGGCCCAGTGTTTTCATCTCTGGTTAACTCTAACCAAAAGGTCAATGTCATAATTGCCATATCAACATTGCTGGAACATTGGTATCTTTGGCAATTAACCCCAAGTTGACCTCTGGATAGAGTTATCCTGGGACGGAAATACTGAGTCTAAAAATAATTTTGCAATCCTAAGGACTGCGGAAACTTCAAGATATTTCACCTTTGGAAGAACATTAAACATGTTACTGATTTTTAATATCAGTGTCTACTTCCTAAGACATTTCTTCTAGATATGAATCAACATCTATGATCACCTCCAAGGCAAAGACTGAGTTAGGTATAAATTTACGGGTGGGAAAGGATACTGGCTAAAAGGGGTGTCCAATTGTTCGAGAAATACAACTAACTACTGACCAATGACAAGAATGAAAAGATGGTTTTGTTGCAAATGGTAGACCAATTGGAACATGGTGCCTATTTGGACGACCAAAAATTGTTGATCAACGTAGTCTGAAGTAAAATCATACCATGTTAGTTGAACATTATAATTCCGCCTCATTTGATTTTTCTTTTACATAATTCTCCACTTAGGTACACCAAATGAACAATAGTTCATATATTACTTCGTATTTTGTTGAATCTGGATGCTACAAACTCCTACGGATAAATCTGATATATTCAAATTTTGAGGGTTGATGAGCACCCCCTTCCTGCCATGGTAGAGAATTGAAATTTTACCAGGAAATCACTATGGGTATGTGTAACAAAAATGGAGGGTGGCCCCATCAAAAATTGAAAATAAATTTTTTTTGGACCACACTAGTGGTGGTGCATGTCCGTCGTAGAAATCCACGGTGTTTTGATGTGCCTGTAATTTGTGTAATAATAAGGCAAGTTTGTTTTATTTATTGTTATATTCATTTATTCATTTCCCAGATATTCTCAGCTTTGTACAAGGTTCTCTGGTTACCATTTTGTTTGAATTTGCGGTGTTTTTACAAGACGGAGATATTCTCATGTTTTTGGAATTGTTTGTACTATGTTGATAACTATTTGCAATTTGGGTTACTTTATCGTCCCGTCATTGTTTTGTTTGTATTGTTACTTGGGATTATCTGTTTTATTTGAGATTTTATGTCATTATTTTAATCCGCTTGATTCAATAATTTATATCCTTGTCACTTTGTGCCTGTCATGCCTCATTATTAAAAATCGGAACACCAGACCGCATTTTATTTTGTTGATGCTCATTGTAAATAATTGGGCTAGCGAGAATGGAAGGGCCTTGGTGAATTTTGTGACACCAAATAACATTTTCGTAGTTTGTATATTTTTGTATACAGAGTGTTTCAATGGAAACGAGTCACCCTGAATAAATTTTTGCCTGGTGAAAAGAAATTTTCCCGAGACTTGTCGATTTTTGTTTAGAGGGGGACATCTAAAGCATATATTGGCAAACTTCTATCCTCAACCCCATCACCTCCACCCACCCCAACTTCAAAATTTCAAATGACACCACCTATATTGCGATACATCAAATTGAAGAGAATGAAATTTTCTTCTGAAAAAAAAATTCTCAAGATTCTCAATCCCACCCCTTCTTTTCCTAAAATTCTTTTGAGGTTCCAATTTAATATTCTCGACCCCTAAATTCTCTGTAATTTAGTCAGTTTTATCCTAAATAGCATTGAAAAAAATTTTTTTTTCTGAAAAAGCTACCCACATCCACCATTTTGCTCTCTCCCGACCCAACTTCAAAATTCACCAAGACACCACCTACCTTGTGAAACATCGAACTGAAGGGAATTCCATTCTTTCTCTCTCTCTCTCTCTCTCTCTCTCTCTCTCTCTCTCTCTCTCTGAAAACATTTTTTTTTAATTTTCAACCCCCCCCTCCTAAAATTTGGTATTCGGAGTATTTCAGAAAGAAAAGAGGGTTCTTGATAATTTTGAAAATATTTTTTTCGGAAAGAGAATTCAATTCTCTCCAATTCGATGTATCACAAAGTAGGTAGTGTCGTTTTAGTTTTAGAGTTGAGGTGAGGGGAGCGAAGGGGTGAGTTTGGTTGGCACTTTTTCCAGAGAAAATGTTCTCCCCCTTGATGCTGTACAGGATGACGTTGACTGCATCAAACAGAACTGAGAGGTGGGAATGTCAAATTGGACATTCAAAGAATTCCAGGGAAAGTGGGGTGGGGTTAAAAAATTAAAGTTCACTTTTTCAGTAACACATTTAAATTTTCTTCAATTTGATGTATCGCAAAGTAGGTATTGTCATTTGAAATTTCGAAGTTGGGGTGAGTGGGGGTGAAGATCGACGGGTCTCGGGAAATTTTCTAAATTTCACCTGGCAAAAATTTATTCAAGGTGGCTTGTTTCCATTGAAACACCCTGTATGTATGTGAAAGTCGAACCCAAGGGACATCATCCCTCTCGTCCAAAGTGGGTGTATCTATGTATTTTGTGGACTCCTGGGAAATTTCTAGAGAAGATGGGACCGGGAATCAAGAATGGCGAGGACGGTGATTCGATCAATGAAATGAGGTGACAGGTCGACAGGTGAAATTTGGTACTACAAAATACCGCAAGACCAAATCAGCTTCAAACCCCTTGTCACTTTAGTGTCCTCTAAAGTCGTTCAGAAACTCTCAAACCATCTGCCATTATTTCCAATCTTCCTCATTTCCTTCGAAACTCTCAAATCATCTGCCAGCCAACCATTACTCGAAAAAACTTCCGACTAGAACCAATACTGTAATCAATTATTTTTGCCCTCAAACTCAACTCAACAAGTAACATCTTGTTGTGTACTGTGTAGTGTTGTAATAAGTTTGGTTTCGGCAGCACGGATTGAAGTTTCAAATTCGTTAATTATTTCTGTCTCCATAATGAAGTCGCTGCAAATAAATGAGACGCAAATTGTTAGCAATGCAAGATAGGAGCATAACAAATATGTAAACTTTGGCTATATTTCGGTTTTAATACAATTTACAGAAACAGTTAACATAAGTCTGCATAAAGTTGCAGACTCGTGTTGTGCACGAAGTTGGCGACGGATAGCCGACTTCTGTGCACTTAGCAACAACAACGCAACTACCGCCTGACTATGCGGCTCTAATGCATTCATATTATTATGTATGCTGATGCTCAGACTGGATTTGTGTGTACAGTACACCATTCGAGTTGATTTTCGCGGTATACCCACCTATACCACTATTACGACCGTATCTAGTATCTACCTCGGACCTCACCTGATGGAATAATTGCAGTTTATGATTATCATCATCTGATATTCCGGTGCATACCTTCTCTTGCGCTATCTTGATTGTGGCAGGCTTCGATACAATGCGCAGCTTGTCTAATTTATTTCGCTTTGTTTCGGTTAAACACCATCAGAGAGCGGTTGTTGGTTAAGTTATATTCACTTCAAAGTGCACACCTACAAAATATACCAAAGAGCTTTCGAGCCGCGGTAATGAACAATGGAGAATTCAAATCTGCTTTGCGGTGTTTTCTTTGCGTCGAGTAATAATAAAAACATTATTATTACAAATGTGCACAATGGGCGAAAAAAACCGCTGTCTGCCATCAGGTCTATGAATTCCTGGCAGCAGGAGTAACAATCAATTATTAATATGAACACATCAAACGACCTTACCGAGTGAAGTTCGACCTAAAGTTGGGCTGTGATCTAACTCTTTAGTAAATAGAAGCGTTCTACTGAGAAAAAACTCTAGGCAACCAACGATATGTTCAAACTTCAACTTAACGTTACACTATGCCAACCATTTCCACAAATTAAAATTTAAATGGCAGAGATCACCTGAAAAAATTCTATGACTTCATAGAAGCTACCAGTGATCAAAATTTTTCTGACCTGTCTGCTAAATGACGCAGCAGTGGGTGCTTGTCTGATACTAAGAGGTAACGCGTTGAACAATTTACTTCCTGCATAATTTGATGCCTTTCATGTATCCCCACAAGAAAAATCTAGTAGCGTTGGGTCAGACGAGCTGGGGGGGGGGGGGGCAAACACAGGGACCTCCATGACCTGTTTCGGACAGCTAAGGACAAATGGGGATTCAGTTGGAAGAGAACATAGTCAATACAGGGTGATTCATGAGTGACCTTACATAGGCTAATGGGAGATAGAGGACCTCGAGCCGAATCAGGATATACAGAAGAAATTTTGTTTTCTCCATTGGTTACGAAGATACAGGGTGTTTTGTGTGTTTCGTATGAAACTCATATGATAAGCGATATTTCTGAAACGGCTATAACGACCCCATTATAATATGTATGAGAGACATCACATGATACCCATCGACTTTACTTACTGAGGCGTCGTGTGGAGACGGCGTCACTTGAATCTATTTTTCCTGTAATGGCAAAGAGACAGGAAACACGATGATTTTGGTCCCGTGTTTGTACTGTGTCTTTTACGTCGGGGGCGGCGTATGGGGGCGGTGGCAGGAACTATGTTTTTCTGTGATGTCGAATGGACAGGGAACATGATGGTTTGTATTCCGTGTCTGAACCTTCTTTGGATCTATGTTTTTTCGTCGGGGGCGGCCAGTGGAAACGACGTCGCTTGAAACTATTTTTCCTGTAATGGCAAAGGGGCAAGAAACACGATGATTTTTGTCCCGTGTCTGTAACTTCTGTGGTAGTTTTTCCCTCGGGGCCGCGTATGGGGGCGGCAGCGGCTGAAATTATTTTTTCAGTAATGGTAAAGGGGCAGAAAACACGATGATATTGTTTGTCACGTATCTGCAACTTCTGTGGTTCTGATTTTTCTTCGGGGGTGGCGTATGGGGGCGGCGGAGGTTGAAACTATTTTTCCTGTGATGTCGAATGGAATGGACCGAGAGCGCGATGGTTTTCGTCATGTGTCTGTAACTTCTCCGTTACAGACACAAACGTCTCCGGTTTTTTTTGGTCGAGGGTGGCGTGTGGGAACGGCGGCGGCTGAAAATATTTTCCCTGTGATGTCGAATGGACGCAAACAATGATTTTTGTCTCGTCTCTGTAACTTGCTTGCTTCCCTTTTTTGCCACTCCACTTCAAGTAACCCTAACAGTAGCCCAGCGTAAATGACAGGTGGCGTATTATTTGTCCGAGGCCGGAGCAAATTGGAGCACATGCGTTGCCAAGGCGATTCGAGTTTCGACGAATGCACAAGAAAGTATGACACCGAAAACGTTGACGGGCAGAGAAATTAGGGCAATTCTTATATACAGGGTGTCCGTTTTTCGAGGCTAAGCATGGGTATCTCGCTTATCTTGAGAGATACAAAGTCGGTTGAATGAGGAAAAAGTTGTGAATTTTCATGACGATCAATGATCCAAAAAGAAATTTGACGTATCGATTTCAGTTTTTGAGATATCGTGAGAAAACAGGAATTTGAATTTTTGTTTTTATTTTTATTCAAGAAACAAATAAAGGTGGCCTTTTCTAATCTAGACATTGTCAGGGCACTTTTTCAAGGGGAATTCAAAGCTGCCAAAATCTTTATTTTAGCTTTCAAAACAACCGAGATACGACATTCAACTTTTTGCTCTGATGGGCGTCATATTGGATTTTGGTATTTTTGAATACGGTATTCTTTTCTGGTTACAACGATGTGCCACATGTCACTGTTGAATAAATGTTCAACATTTACGTTTTTTTCATTGTCGGTGCTGTTTTTGTTTCCAAAGCACTCTTTGAAAAATAAAAAAATAATTTTTTGCTCAAAAGCATGAATTCAACAGTGGCATGTGACACATCGTTGTAACCAGAAAAAAATATTGTATTAAAAAATGTCAAAATCCAATATGGCGCCCATAAGAGAAAAAAAAGTTGAATGTCATATCTCGGTTGTTTTGAAAGCTAGAATGAAGATTTTGGAAACAATGAATTTTCCTTGGAAAAGTGCCTCCACAATGTCTTAATTAGAAAAGGCTTCCTTCAACCGTTTTTCAAATAAAAAATAAAAACAAAAATTACAAATTTCTGTTTTTTTCCGATATCTCAAAAACTAAAACTCACAGGTCAAATATCTATTTGGATCATTAATCGTCATAAAAATTCGCAACTTTTTTCTAATTTAACCGACTCTGTATCTCTAAAGATAAGCGAGATACCCATGCTTAGCCTCGAAAAACGGACACCCTGTATAGTGGTAGGTAGAGGTGATTGATACAAGTATTCAGTTAACAAATACATAGTATCATTTCAAATTCGAAATAAACATTTTTCACAACACAACTTTAAAACTTCAAAATCAAAATTAAAATAAAAGAATAAACAAATATACAGGCTGTGTCTGATGTAATCGTGTGAACTTTGAGGGTAGTTTCTTCTAGACGCCCTGATTCGGAAAAACGTATATTGTATGCCTCTATCTCGCTTCCTAATAAAGATACAGGGTGTCAAAGTTCACTTTTTCCGTTTTTCAAAACTTTGTAACTTGCGAACTATTCAACCAAATTAGCTTGAATTCAGCATAGGCTGGTTAAAAATTTGAAAAAGGAGAATTTTTTTAGCTATCTATACGACAGAGCATAACGGGTTGTCGCGTCGTGCGTGGTGTCACCCCATCAGGGTTGCTCTGGCCTTGTTTACGCGAGGTTTAAAACTGGTGTTAAGGTCCTTAACATCAATGTTATCGTCCGCATAAACACCTCTAAACGCAAGTTTCGCAACAGCTGTTAAGCTTAGCTAAATGTGAATTCAAATTGCATTTAGTAAGCAAACAAGTGTTGGCAATCGCACGTAGACGCCCATGCACATTACGATGCATGTGGAAACCAGAAATCGGTTGGATTTATAGCAGATTTATGGGTTGAGTTGGATGTTGGATGACCTGTGACCCAGTGCACCAGTTTATTAAAATTGATAATTGACGATTAACCATCTTTTGTTATGATCTCTAGAAAATGTGGTTATGGCGAGGGTTATGGTTAAATTTCGTTTTGACACTTCTTTGAAAGATGTCTCCCAGGGCCGCTATTCTTGAATCGTGTGAGAAAAGTCCCTGGTAGTAAAATCCATTCCGCAGTACACTTCTGTAGCGAAAGTTGCCTAAAAACCACGATGTTTGATCCTAAAATCATGATTTTAGGCAATATTCGCTACATCAGTGTACTGCGGAATGTATTTTACTCCTAGGGACTTTTTTCACACGATTCAAGAATAGCGGCCCAGGTTAAAGGGCTGTCGGCTGTAATTTTGGTCGGCGCGCGTAAACACTCCTAACTAACCACTGTTAAAATCTCTGCTAAGCCTCGCGTAAACAAGCTCTCTGACTGCTAGGTAATCTGTTTACTTTTGGTTTTACCTAGTTACCATGGTGTCTTTGTGTCAGAAAATTTATAGCTGTCAGTTTTGACTCAACGCCTTTCCTTTTCAAATTTTCATGTTCTGCTCTGAAACGCCTCCGTTTTTCGCTTTTATCATTGGGACCACCGCCTGCGATATTGTGTTGAGTCCTCAAGAAGTAATACCTAAGCACAACGCAGAATTTTCGATATTTCAGGCTATAGAAATGTCAAAGTGTCGGATATAATTTTAGTGACAAATAAAAAAAATAACTATATTTTGGTGATTTTATTATTTAACGCCGTGCTAAAAGTGACGTTGATGACATATATTATTTAACGCTCCGAGATAATTTGACGTTTCTAACACGGCAAGCTAACGTCAAAAGTGCTACTTTTAGTAGGCGTCGTAGATAAACATAATTTATGCATTTGTGTTCAAGACCTTGCCAGATTCTCTTCTTGCCAGAAGACATGCACCCAGTGGCGACGCTAGAATAGGGTAGGGGGGGCCGAGATGGGGCCAGAGAGATCCAGGGGGGTTCGGAGGGGATGCCTCCTAGTTCCTTCTAAAACACTCTCATAGGTTTTTTTAAGTTAATTGCAATTTTGATTTTTGTATTTCAGAGTTTTGAATCCAGAAATTGGAGAAACTTTTGAAGTTTACACATAGAATAGATTTGAGTTACCTACTACTCTTTCAGTTCTGTAATTATTCTCCAAACACGCAATTCAAAGTTTTATTCTTTGTGGATTCGTGGAACTGAAATAAGTGAATGCTTGTGTCATTTCAACCATCTCTAGCGCAAGCTGTAGCGGTAAAATATATAGGCAACCAAGAATACACGAGTCACGAATTCAAATATTGGTATAAAAAGTCATTTTATTCTTTTAAAATTTAAATAGTTGATTGTCGACTTCTGAAACAACCTCAGGCCAATGTTTTACGAAACCGTGAGGTTGTTCTAAAGCGTGGCTGGTGTTTCAAGGAGTCGAAGCCAAACTACCCTCCGTTTCAATATAAACAACTTTCCGACCGTTCCTGGTACTTGCCGCCGCCAAGTATTGTTGTAATAAAAAGTAGTTCTGCCTTCCTACCCGTCGAGTTCTACTTGTCGTACCCTACCCCGAAAAGGACTCCAACGACCCTACGCTCCGTTACAAAGCTTTTTTCTCCTACAAAATTTACGACTGAAATACTTTTTCTTCAGAGAAAATTTAATGAAATGGATGTAAACAAGATTAATGATTTATGAACATGAAAATAAACGGCTCACCCTACCATTTCCTTCAGTGGGGGCCGAGGGTCTCTCAGTGGTTGAGGGATGGAGAAAGAAGTTGAAGGACCATCCCGTCCCGTTAGGATCCGATCTGCTACAATGAGAGTCTTGCTTGTCATCGAGTCCTCAATATAACCCTCGGCCACAGTTGATGATTTCCAACCACCATGGCGTTTCAACATAAGAATGTCAGCCCCAGCTTCGACTAACAGTTAGGCCGAACTCCTCCTGAAACAGTGTCCAGTGAAACTGTTTGGGTTTGGCTGTTGCGGATACTGTGCGATTTGGGGAGGAATTTTGCCAAATGTGTGCACTCTCAGCACTTGTGTACTGCATTTTCCATTTCGATACGCCACAAAAAACGTATTGTGATTGACGTGAGGGGTGAGGGGGGCGTAATGCTATGTATAATTCCAATTGTATATCTTCCAATTGTTTGTATAATTGGAGGGCACTCACGCCTTCAACAATCTCACCGCTAATTGTAAAAACCCTTTTTTCCAATTTTTGTTTCTGGAACTGTTATAACAAATTGTCTTTATCTTGGATGTCTTTATTTGCCATTTTTCTGAGCTCTTCGCGTCTACACGCTCCGGCTAAGGCAATTATCAAACAAACCTGTAAGTTAGGAAGGTGAGTAGCAAGTATAAATACGTAGAGTAGTAGAATACGAGAATAGTACATCAAAGTATGTTACCTTCCACATTAAATAAGAGTCATTTGGAGCCTCCAACAAAAATCGGTTTATATCCTCTCTTGCAAAAACCGACGACTTTCTTGCTCTGTAGCCCCTATTTTGTTGCTTCAAGTAAGCAACAACTTTATGGAACTTCCCGATGTCAATATCATTTTTTACAATGATGGCTGATTTCAACAATGAGAACAGTGACCGTAGCGAAGATGCCTTATGCGTGTCGTAGATTTCTCTGAGAAAAGGCGAGAAAAACAGGTTCGGTCCATTTGGTGACTTTCTTTGTTCTGGCTCATTCCACGAAGAGTTCGTACTTTCTTAAATTAATTTGACGAGATTTCTCCGGCAGCTGATAAGTTGCGGCTTCGCCGATTTCCGGCGGAGTTGAAGGATATCCGAATCACTCATTTTTCAAAGGAAAGTGACAAAAAATTGATAGGATTGTTTTTTGTTTGTTTGTCATTGGTTACTATGTTTTTATAAAAATGCAAAGTATAAAATAAACGATAAACGGATTTTTTCATTATTTCTTCTTCTGCGAATCGCCTAAGAAATGTTGTATGGACCTCGGCCAAAGGTCCTTTTTTGACCTCACCTGATTCGCAGCCTCGGCTGTAAAACTTCAGATTTGGTCAAAAAAGAACACCTTCACGGCCTTGGTACATAAATAACTATTAAAGGCCCTTCTGAAATCATGAAAATATTCAGTTGCGGTTTTTTGAGGTCTCCGCTGTTACTTTTTTCAAAATCGAAATTTCATCACAGGAACGCCCCCGCCGATTGAAAAAAAAACCGTGTCAATCGAGACGTTCAGAATTGAGCCAGATTATGTATTGATGTTGGGCATTTTTGCCGTAGGCAAAACTTAATTCCCAATCGTAAGTTGGTAGATTCGGCTCGTTTATCCGGGGTTGCAACATGATCGTCCAAAAAGCCACAGGGGCACAAGTACTCGCCAAAATATCACCTTCTTTCACTTGGTGGGAGCTCCAATTCAGGTTCCGTGAGAAGAATCTGAACTCAACCTCAAGGGGTCTCAACTCAGCCTACAGATGGGGCCCAAACCCAACAATGGACAGCAAACGATGTCCTTACTGAACTAGCAACGGATGAGGCGGCCACAACCGCAATCCAGTATTTGAACAGACGCCAGCACACGTGGGCAGATTTCGATTAAGGTTTTATGCAACAATTGCATTGACCATGCCATGAATCGTTTAGTCGATTTCTTCATCGTCAGCATTGTATTGTATGGAACTGCCTGCCCGTACATATTACAAATATACCACCGCAATACACAAACCGTTTAATTACGCCAATGCTTGCTGTACAGCTCTCTCGATAATAACAGTAAAATCTAATGCAGGGCGGAAGCGGGCCGTGGACACGTTATTGCCTTATTGTAGTTATTGACAAGCCAGCGAAATGATGACAAGTCCGATAAAGAAACATGCGTGCAAAAATATACACTACACCATACAACATCCCCATTGCGTGCACCCTCCGGCTGTCCGGCACCATACATACACAAATTGTCATGACCATTGAGAAAATACGGGGGATTAATGATGGTGATAGGGTGAATATGTAATTTGGAAAATTGACGGTTTGTTTGTCCGCATGAATGCAAATTTTCGATCATTGCAACGCTAAAATTTATCTCATTATTGCACCCGTGTACGTGATGAATAATTCAAGAAAATCGTCATCGTGCTTAGAAACACTTATTTCGTGGCTGCATGTATGCATTCGATTCTATAAGAGGTGAAAAGATCCTCATTCCCAATAGATATAAGTCGAGTGTTATAATACTATAATTACTATAAGAGAATTTGCGCTGGGAATTTTATAATTGAGAAACGAACGTTCGAACACAAGTTCGAATACACTGATTATCTCTGCGTACTACGAAATACACGTCAATTATCATTCGCACTTGGGTATATCTCTTTGGTTAACTTCGTCAACCACTCGCTGTTGTCGCTGTGAATTGAAATCTGGTGTCGGTCGGCTCATCTCCGCTTATATAATATACAGGGTGTTACAGAAGTCCCGTACAATATGTATAGCACGTTGTTGCTGACATGTCAAGGGATCAGGGAAAAATGCTGAAAAAAGCTGCATAAAGAAGTTGGTGCAATTTGGCAACATAGCATACCTATCTAATTTGCCGGTGGCCGGCTTTAGGCATGGTAAATAAAATATCCACGTTCACTGTTGTTATGGAAACTTTCACCTTTAGACAATTTATTACCTAAGGACATATTGACATTTCCTGAAAATAAGGTGTATATGCCGATCACGTTTTAAATTCAGTAGAAATTAAAACGCGGTTGGCCATGTTCCCTAGGGTGTAACGGACGCTGACAGACCAAGTTACGTGAAAACAGGCTTTTTGTGGCGAAGTCCAGTGAGGTTACGAAATTTTGACATGAAATGCCAATTCTGGCGTCTCTTTGCATCATATTCCGCTACAGTGTTGCCTTGGCTGTTATGACTGTTATCTTGTCAGAATGGCAGGTAAGTGACAGAGTGCCGAGCCGTTCTAGGTTTTAGACACTAAGCCTTCATTTTTGACCATACATTAGAACAGTTTTCTCAACCTAGTATATAATATGAGGGTATATTATGATTCACTATTTTATTCAAAAAAAACTGTTCACCAGTCGCCCATTTAAACTGGAGAAAGTCTACCAAAATCAAGACGTCTTGAGGGTTCATACAATCTTGCAACAGCGCTATTTTCAATTGACAATACGAATTCAAGGTCATCTGAGGAAATATTGATCCAACATTACAAATTTGAGCATCCTTAAATATCGCAGAATTGCCAACTTGGCGTGCAAAAATTACCGTTCTAGTGCTGAATTTAAAAGCTGATCGGCATATAGGTACGATCTTGTCGTGAGTCATGGCGAAGAGTACGTGGTTTTGTGATTCTGAAACAAGAGAAAACTCATAAGTGAAGAAAGAACTTTTATTATTTTACAGTTCAAAGAAGTTGTTCAAAATTTTCTCCTTGTGCCATTATGCACGACTGTGCCCTTTTCAAGATATTCTCTCTGACCCGTTGCAACATTTCAACACTGATCATTTGGGCAGCATTCTGTATGCGGTTTCTTAAGTCTTGTTCATTTTCCACTGGCGTTCTGTAAACAACAGCTTTAATATGTCCCCAGAAGAAAAAGTCCAGGAAACGTTGAATCCGGTGATCGTGGAGGCCACAGTACCGGTCCATTTCGGCCTATCCATCCGTTCGGAAACTCTTCATCTAGCCAAGCTCTCATGGGTGCTGCAAAATGAGCGGGTGCACCATCTAACTGGAACCACATCTGCCGAACCACTGCTAAAGGAAGCTCCATCAAACTATCCTGAACTTGGTTACGTAGATAATGTAAAAAATTGTCCCCATTCAGGCGATTTGGAATTAAGAAGGGTCCTAGCACATGGTTACCTATGATCCCAACCCAAACGTTTACACTAAAACGGTGCTGGTGGTGATGCTGGTGGAATACATGGGGATTTTCCAATGAATAGTAATGAGAGTTACGTGAATTTAAGTAACCGTCTCTACTGAAATTTGCTTCATCTGTCCAGAGGACTCGCTGGAGAAATGTTGCATCATTTTCCGCTTGTGCCAACAGCCAGTTACAGTACCGAGTTCTGAGTGCAAAATCATTTGGTAGCAACGCTTGGACTTTGGTGTTATGGTACGGATGATATCCCTCTTCTTTTATGACCCTGTGTATAGACAATACAAATAGAGAAGACCATATGTTATCACCACCGTCGTCACGGATATTGGGGCATCAAAAATCAGCCAACCTTTTTTTGAATGATAGACTCGCCTGGTTCCTACGCAACCGTAAAAATCCGTTACGACCATATACCTACTAAGAGTAATTAAGATTTATTAAGTATATGGTTACGACTGTGGTCTTTTCTATTTGTATTGTCTATACCATCACATTCGACACTCCCAACTTTTGTCCAATGGAACGAGTACTTCTCGTTGGGTCTTCTTTCACTGCCTCCAGTATTTCTTCTTCCATTTCTGGAATTCTAACGCGCGGACGGCCTCGACCGGGTATTTGTAATGGCAAAACATTGCCATGCTCCCGTAATCGGTGTTCCAGGCGATTGAAAACTTGGATGGATGGATGCCTCCTATTGAGATACCGCTGTTGATACAGCAATGCGGCTGCGTTTCTGTTTCGATGACATTCTCCTAATTTGAGTAACATGTCTACATATTCATCGTTTGTGAACATTTTGCACGCAAACTGCCAAACTGAGTGCCAAACTGACTTATGGCAACAGAAGTACAAGAATGTGATTCAAGCTGTCGTCATCGTGATTGCTGAGAACCAGTCATTGACAATAATCAATTTCTAGCGCTGCCAGCTTCTCGTTCACCGCACCTAGATAGAAAATTATGAACTTTGTTTTGCAAATTTCACGTAAAATGTTGCTCTAATACATGAATTTCTATTTGAAGTTGAAAATATAAATCGTTCATTGTATCCCCGAAGCTCCATTTCACAAATATCATTGGAGATGCAAATGTTGAAAATCAGACTTCAAGTTTTCGTAGTTCGAGGAATATGGCACCGGTATTTTTTTCAGCATTTTTCCCTGATCCCTTGACATGTCAGCAACAACATGTTATACATATTGTACCGGACTTCTGTAATACCCTGTATACTCCGACCATCACCTTCGGGGACATTCCACACGTTTCCCGGCGTATTCCAGCATAACTCGCCAGTAGATTCGCCGCGGCTCCCAAAAACTTTCATCAGATTTGCGTACACACCCTGCATGCTCTGGAATGCCTACGCCTCCGCCAATTGTGCAAATGTGTTCTACTCGCTTACTGTGATCTCCAGCTTACGCGAACGATCTAAAAGCACCACGTGAGCTCTCGAATGTGCTGAAATCTCACGAGAGCCTTGAAACTCGTAACACTGCCCCTTTCTTAGGCCTGTAAGTCCACGAATAGGCAATTCGTAACTCCCCGAGTAACGTGTGAGGCGATCGAGGTGGACAGCTTTCATCCTGGCTCTAGGAGCTCGCTGGATTCTGTAGGACGACGTCATCAATCCTCTTGGCTACCGTGTAGGGTACTTCCCATCCCACGAAGGATGCAACTTCGGAGACCTTTCTTTCTTGCGTCAGGGTTGATGAGTCACTGCACCGGTTTAACAAACTGCACTGAGTTGCGGTCTCAATTAAATAACAAATAATCCATAACTATAACCTGAACATTGAATGGCAAATTTATGTGAAAGTTGGCAACAGTGATTGTACCTTTGAACTGATATACATTAAAAATAAAGACTGAAAGTTGAAAACATCCTCGTGTGGTGTAGGGGCTATTGAGTAGATATAGCGCATAGACATCAATCAAATTTTTTCCAGCGTTGCCAATTGAAAGCTCCGGCATATCATGTTCGGCTGCAATAACCGCTTTTTGCGTCGGTTCTGTGTGCGGGCGGGGGTGATGTTACAACGAAAAAGGAACAAGAGTCACATCAGATAATATTGCAACCGAAAATGCAATATGCGACATAACATACCATTCGGCCAGGCCTCACGTGAGAATATGCATTTCGTGTGGCGGCTATATGAAAATAATAAGGGGAAACTGCAACGTGGTGCGGTGTGTGTGGCTGTTATTCGCAGCCATTTGTGAATTTTAATGTGAGTCTGAACACATAAACTTAATTGTCTACCTCCACGAGCGCCAGCTCTGCCTCCACCTTAACTTTTATAAGCCGCCGAACATATTTATGTCACTCACACTCGCAAGCACACCCTCGCTCACCCTCTCCCTCCCCCTGTTTGAACATGAAATTTAGTGAAATTCGAGTGGAATGGGATAAGGAGTGATAATGGATGGCCTTGATTCCGCATAAAAATAAAGATTGAAATCTCACAAACACTCGAGATATTGCGGCGCACACGTTTTTCGTTTCATCTGATGATGTTTTGCGGCGGAGGAGGAGAAAATCGCACTTTTTAGCGGCACTTTTCCAACAGATAAGAATTTTTTAATGCGTCTTTTTCATCATAGCTTCTGGCATTTTAGGTTTTATCCTATTGAAAAAGTATATAAATACTAATAATGCCTTTCCAAAATTTGCATAGAGCGCCACATAGATCTCATATAAGCGAACCGCAAGATCCTTATGAAAAATGACTCCCGGTTAAATTCTCTTGATCTTTGATATGTTGCACTCATGAGATATGGTATGGTGCACCCCAAATTTGAATAATGGACAGTTTTTGACCCACAGGGGATTGAAGTTGGAGGTTCTGACGGCTTAGAAATGATATTATGACGAAAATAGAAGTTTTTCATTTGTTTTTCATTTGGTTTCTCTTCAAGTTGTGTTTCATGCCAATTGTATTCATTTGAGAGTTATATAAGAATATCCACCCCCTTCTTCACCCCCCACCCCTATCTATTATCATATGATTAGAGATTACCCTCAAAAGTCATGCAGATGGGTTTTGTGATTTAAATTATGAATTTTGACACACAAAAAATATTTTCCACCCCTAATGTTGACGCTGTCCTATAAAAAGGACGCTGGGGCACAAACGGGTTGAACAAAGAAAAAGTTGTTCCCTTGGCGAGATTGACTTGCGCATTTTGGTGTCAGCCTTGCGCAAATCCGTTTTGATGTTCGATAATACTTTCTCAAATGTCTTTCGGTCCATTCTTAGATATCCCATCATTTTCTTTTCATCCTAGATAAGGTGTTTGTATAATGTGAAGAATTCCCCCTCTCTTTAACGATTTTTCAACATTGGGTAGACCCAGTATCGTCGACATCTATTCGGAGATAGTGCAACGTCGTTCTCATCCTCATCGAGAAGAAGAGAGATCCATATTAGGTCCCTCGTTGAAAGTTGACAATTTGTCATTGCTGCAAAATAACAAAAAAAAAGCGTACATGGATAAACAAGGGTAATAATGATTTGATTACACTCCAAACGCGCGTATCCACAACGACTGGTGGTGAAATTATACCAGGCATCTTCAATTTTTCACGCCCATGCTTCACATTTTATAAGAATGCAACATAGTCTGTCGGATTAGTAGGTGGATCATGAATTTCTCTGTGAAATATGCGGTGATTTATGAAGTTCTTGAGAGAAGGGGCCATTTTTTTAATTTTTTCCGATGTTTTCGTGATCTGTGATAGGAAGTAATGAACTGATTTTTTTTAGGTGGTCAAGGTATAAGTACTCCATCTCCTCTTGGAGGGAGAGGGAGCTCAAATTGACACATGTGGCCTAGGTATACAAACCTCTTGCCTTCCATGTCGATATCAGTTGCAACAAAGGTAGCTATCAAGCCCGAAATTGAAAAATCCTTTTACACTCTCTCCTCCCTACTCCCGAACAAGATTAAACAGTGCGTCCACCGCTCAACATTTTTCCTGGATTATACAGGGTGGTGAAAATTTCGATGCTAACCATTGGTATCTTGGAAACGGTAAGAGATACGAGGTCGGTTAAATTAGAAAAAAATTGCGCATTTTTGTGACGATTGAGAATCTGAAAAGAAACTTTGAAGACTGAAAATTCTGATTTCAGAAATTATTTTTCATCATTCCAACCATTCAAGCTATTTCAATCAAACTTGGTAGTTTCATGTTTTTGATCACTTCGAGTCGATCAACGTTGACAGACATTTTCCAGGCCTTCTAGATGTCAAATTATGATAGTCAACTTTTTTTTTCTTACGGCCGCCATATTGGATTTTTGCACTGATAGATAGAGAAAAAGATTAGCTTTCCGAATTAGTAACCAATATGTTCTTTTTTAGGCGACCAACACACAAAAGCTTTCTTTACGTCCTTTTTGACGTCCCAAAAGTGTCTTTTTTTTGTACGCTAATGTCAATATTTCCCTTTTCGGCCGCTAAACCTCAATTGTTTTATTTTGTTGGGACGCTAATGTCATTCTGCTTTTTTCACGTTACATGATTTTAGACCGATTTAGCTGTTGAATATTTACATCACGAAGTAGTCGGCGGTATACCTGATTAATAAAGAGCAATTAATCATTCAATGATGACCCAAAATCAGATGTAATAATTACATAAATTTGAAAATACAGTTATTTTCTCCGTAAGGTTGGTGCCACTGCAGTGATTTCCGAGAGTTGCAAGATTGCTACGCTACTCATCATTGGTCAATTCATGTGAATGCTGTCAAAGTCAATTTCATTATTTTGTTTTGTTGGTTATGGGTTATGCTATGCTTATTGTCGTGAAAATTGGCCCAACTAGGTCCGAAACTCGCGTGTCTGTTGGATTTCGATGTATACCGCAGCCCTCACCATGGAATAAATAGACCACCAACGTTGATGACTTGTACGATAGTGATTTTCCCGAAAGGTAGGCCAGAGAAAAAGACCCTGTCCAGATTTTTGCCTTGTTTTACAGGCACCACCTCATCACAAAATGTTCATACCTACTGCTGCAGGTAAGTACCTATACAGCTTGTAATTTCAGCGGAAGCAAATTCAAAGCTGCCGCATTTGAGCTTCAGCCTATGTGGTGCCAGCGGGGTTTGAGAAAAATCGCTTTCACTATACCTCGTTCATCATTGACTTGTCTAAACTACCTACTGTCATAATAATACACTTACAAATTTTGTTTTCTAGTGTCACAGGTAACTATGTTTTATAAAGAAAAGCACTTTTGCGATTGCGAGTAAGAAATCAAACAATTCAAACATCAGTATTTTGCTCAATTTTTTGTGATAGTCGCCTAAAAAATGTCGTGTGCACCTCGGCCAAAAGGTTCTTCTTTGGCCTCACCTGTTTTGCAGCCTCGGCTACGCCTCGGCTACAAAATTTCAGATTCGGCCAAAAAACATTACCTTTATGGCCTTGATACACAAAGTACTATTTATGAAATTTTTTTTTCTAAGTTCAACAAATTTATCACAAGAGGAGTAAGGATTACCCTGGTTTCGACAGACGTTTTTGAATTCACAAGCACCCTTGACTCATTTAATTTATGAACTCTCGGTACAAACAAGCCCAAAACACGATCAAGAAGTTAGATACGTCAATTGCACATAATCTGTCACTTGTTTGTTGTTGCTATTGATAATATTTCAATTGTTTTTTGAAGCATTCCCGATTTTGTCAATAATTCACGGATATTTCGGAATTTGCCGCTAAAAATGTCATAAAAGACCATGTTGGTTACTAATTCGGAAAGTTATTTTTTTTCTCTATCTATTAGTGCAAAAATCAAATATGGCGGCCATAAGAAAAAAAAGTTGACTATCATAATTTGAAATCTAGAAGGCATGGAAAATTTCTGTCAACGTTATATACCAAGTTTGATTGGAATAGCTTGAATAGTTGAAAAGATAAAAAATAATTTCTGAATCCAGAGTTTTTAGTCTTTTCGTGATAAATCGGGAACCAATCAAAATATTCAAAGTTTCTTTTCAGATTCTCAATCGCCACAAAAATGCACAACTTTTTTCTAATTGAACCGACCTCGTATCTCTTACCGTTTCCAAGATACCAATGGTGAGCATCGAAATTTTCACCACCCTGTTTTACTGCTGACTATTTTGATATGATTTTAATTATTTGTAATCCCATGAAAAGCAGTACAAAAACCGATGTATGTTACTTGCGCTGAAAATGGCATACTATAACTCTCTCACATGCAGCATCCCCTGTGGATCAAAAACTGTCCATTATTTCAATTTGGGGTGCACCATACTTGATTTGTATCTCATGAGTACAACATATCAAAGATTAGGAGAATTTAACAGGGAGCTGCATTTTCCATAAGAATCTTGCGGTCCTTCGCTAAAACTTTTAAAAATATCGAAAAAAATATTTTTTTCGAGTTTGTGTTGTTGAGTTAGGTGGAAGTTTCACACTATAGTCATATACATTTTACCAAAATTATGAAAAATCCTCTGGGTTGCTTTAAAAAAATAGTAGGCCTCGAGCTGCATTCACGTTCGTTATGCTGTGCCCGGTTTTCGGCGCTAGTAACATAAAATCGAGCATAAAATACTATTTTCTCAAGCAACTCAGTGAATTTTCCATCATTTTGATAAAATGTATATTTTTATAGTTTGAAACTTTTACCTAACTCAACAGCACAAACTCAAAAAAATATCTTTTGTTCTTTTTTTTAAATTTTAGCATAAAAGTCATGCAGATGGGTTTTGTGATTTATATTATGAATTTTGACACACAAATTATTTTCCACCCCTAATGTTGACGCTCTGTTCTATAAAAAGGACACTGGGCGCAAACGGGTTAAACAAAGGAAAAGTTGTTCCCTTGGCGAGATTGACTTGCGCATTTTAGTGTCAGCCTTGCGCAAATCCGTTTCGATGTCCTATAATTCTTTCTCAAATGTCTTCCTGTCCATTCTTAGGTATCTCATCATTTTCTCTTCATCCTAGATAAGGTGTTTGTATAATGTGAAAAATTCCCCCTCTCTTTAACGATTTTCTAACATTGGGTGGACCCAGTATCGTCGACATCTTTTCGGAGATAGTGCAACGTCGTTCTCATCCTCATCGAGAAGAGAGATCCATATTACGTCCCTCGTTGAAAGTTGACAATTCGTCATTTCTGCAAAATAACAAGAAAAAAAGCGTACATGGATAAACAAGGGTAATAATGATTTAATTACACTCCAAACGCGCGTATCCACAACGACTGGTGGTGAAATTATACCAGGCATCTTCAATTTTTCGCGCCCATGCTTCACATTTTATAAGAATGCAACATAGTCTTGTCGGATAAGTAGGTGGATCATGAATTTTTTTGTGAAATATGCGGTGATTTATGAAGTTCTTGAGGGAAGGGGCCATTTTTCATTTTTTCCGATGTGTTCGTGATCTGTGATAGGAAGTAATGAACTGATTTTTCTTAGGTGGTCAAGGTATAAGTACTCCATCTCCTCTTGGAGGGAGAGGGAGCTCAAATTGACACATGTGGCCAAGGTATACAAACCTCTTGCCTCCCATGTCGATATCAGTTGCAACAAAGGTAGCTATCAAGCCCGAAATTGAAATAGTATATTATATACCAAGGTTGAGAAAGTATTATTATAGCTGAAGCGCCAGTTTAGATCCCGAAGCGCAGCTGAGGGATTTAAGGCGCTGAAGCTATAATAATTTTCTCGACCGTGGTTTATATAGAATTTTTTTTACTACTTGAAAATCGCCATCCTAGTCGAGGAACAGGTTAATAATGTTGTACTTCACGGCTAGTAGTGAAAAATAGTATATTATATACCAAGGTTGAGGAAGTATTATTATAGCTGAAGCGCCAGTTTAGATCCCGAAGCGCAGCTGAGGGATATAAGGCGCTGAAGCTATAATAATTTTCTCAACCGTGGTTTATATAGTATTTTTTTTACTACTAGAAAATCGCCATCCTAATTCAGGGAGAGGTTAATAATGATGCACTTCACAGCTAGTAGTGAAAAAAATCTTTTTACACTCTCTCTTCCCTACTCCCTAACAAGATTAAACAGTGCCTCCACCGCTCAACATTTTCCCTGGATTATACAGGGTGGTGAAAATTTCGATGCTAACCATTGGTATCTTGGAAACGGTAAGAGATACGAGGTCGGTTAAATTAGAGAAAAATTGCGCATTCTTGTGGCGATTGAGAATCTGAAAAGAAACTTCGAAGACTGAAAATTTTGATATCAGAAATTATTTTTTATCATTCCAACCATTCAAGCTATTTCAATCAAACTTGGTAGTTTTATGTTTTTGATCACTTCGAGTCGATGAACGTTGATAGACATTTTCCAGGCCTTCTAGATGTCAAATTATGATAGTCAACTTTTTTTTTCTTACGGCCGCCATATTGGATTTTTGCACTAATAGATAGAGAAAAAAATTAGCTTTCCGAATTAGTAACCAATATGTTCTTTTCATGATTTTTTTTTTAAGTTCAACAAATTTATCACAAAAGGAGTAAGGATTACTCTGGTTTCGACAGACGTTTTTGAATTTACAGGCACCCTTGACTTATTTAATTTATAAACTCTCGGTATAAACAAGCACAAAACACGATCAAGAAGTTAGATACGTCAACTGCACACAATCTGTCACTTGTTTGTTGTTGCTATTGATAATATTTCAATTGTTTTTTTAAGCATTTCCGATTTTGTCAATTATTCACGGAAATTTCGAAATTTGACGCTAAAAATGTCATAAAAAAACATGTTGGTTACTAATTCGGAAAGTTTTTTTTTTCTCTATCTATTGCAAAAATCGAATATGGTGGCCATAAGAAAAAAAAGTTCACTATCATAATTTGAAATCTAGAAGGCCTGGAAAATTTCTGTCAACGTTATTCGACTCGGAGTGATCAAAACAAAAACATAAAAGTACCAAGTTTGATTGGAATAGCTTGAATAGTTGAAAAGATAAAAAATAATTTCTGAATTCAGAGTTTTCAGTCTTTTCGTGATAAATCGGGAACCAATCAAAATATTCAAAGTTTCTTTTCAGATTCTCAATCGCCACAAAAATGCACAACTTTTTTCTAATTTAACCGACCTCGTATCTCTTACCGTTTCCAAGATACCAATGGTGAGCATCGAAATTTTCACCACCCTGTATTACTGCTGACTATTTTGATATGATTTTAATTATTTGTAATTCCATGAAAAGCAGTACAAAAACCGATGTATGTTACTTGCGCTGAAAATGGCATACCATAACTCTCTCACATGCAGCACCCCCTGTGGGTCAAAAACTGTCCATTATTTTAATTTGGGGTGCACCATACTTGATTTGTATCTCATGAGTACAACATATCAAAGATTAAGAGAATTTAACCGGGAGCCGCATTTTCCGTAAAAATCTTGCGGTCCTTTGCTAAAACTTTTGAAAATATCTAATAAAAATATTGTTTTCGAGTTTGTGCTGTTGAGTTAGGTGAAAGTTTCACACTATAGTCATATACATTTTACCAAAATGATGAAAAATCCACTGGGTTGCTTTAAAAAAATAGTAGGCCTCGAGCTGCATTCACGTTCGTTATGCTGTGCCCGGTTTTCGGCGCTAGTAACACAAAATCGAGCATGAAATACTATTTTCTCAAAGCAACTCAGTGAATTTTTCATCATTTTGGTAAAATGTATATTTTTATAGTTTGGAACGTCTACCTAACTCAACAGCACAAACTCGAAAAAAATATTCTTTTGTTTTTTTTTTTAATTTTAGCATAAAAGTCATGCAGATGGGTTTTGTGATTTAAATTATGAATTTGGACACACAAATTATTTTCCACCCCTAATGTTGACGCTCTGTTCTATAAAAAGGACACTGGGCGCAAACGGGTTAAACAAAGGAAAAGTTGTTCCCTTGGCGAGATTGACTTGCGCATTTTAGTGTCAGCCTTGCGCAGATCCGTTTCGGTGTTCGATAATACTTTCTCAAATGTCTTCCTTTCCATTCTTAGGTATCCCATCATTTTCTCTTCATCCTAGATAAGGTGTTTGTATAATGTGAAAAATTCCCCCTCTCTTTAACGATTTTCTAACATTGGGTGGACCCAGTATCGTCGACATCTCTTCGGAGATAGTGCAACGTCGTTCTCATCCTCATCGAGAAGAAGAGAGATCCATATTAGGTCCCTCGTTGAAAGTTGACAATTTGTCATTGCTGCAAAATAACAAAAAAAAGCGTACATGGATAAACAAGGGTAATAATGATTTAATTACACTCCAAACGCGCGTATCCACAACAACTGGTGGTGAAATTATACCAGGCATCTTCAATTTTTCACGCCCATACTTCACATTTTATAAGAATGCAACATAGTCTGTCGGATTAGTAGGTGGATCATAAATTTTTTTGTGAAATATGCGGTGATTAATGAAGTTCTTGAGGGAAGGGGCCATTTTTAATTTTTACTAGGGGAGCAGCGAGGGGGGCAGGGTGTGGGAGTTGCTCTAGCTTTTCAGACCTTTTTTTTGTACTTTATGTTATAAACGGACGCAAGATGTTTTCGTGATCTGTGATGGGAAGTAATGAGATGAGTTTTTTTAGGTGGTCAAGGTATAAGTACTCCGTCTCCTCTTGGAGGGAGAGGGAGCTCAAATTGACACATGTGGCCAAGGTATACAAACCTCTTGCCTCCCATGTCGATATAAGTTGCAGCAAAGGTAGCTATCAAGCCCGAAATTGAAAAATTCTTTTACACTCTCTTTTCCCTACTCCCTAACAAGATTAAACAGTGCCTCCACCGCTCAACATTTTTCCTGGATTATTCAGGGTGGTGAAAATTTCTATGCTAACCATTGGTATCTTGGAAACGGTAAGAGATACGAGGTCGGTTAAATTAGAGAAAAATTGCGCATTTTTGTGGCGATTGAGAATCTGAAAAGAAACTTTGAAGACCGAAAATTCTGATTTCAGAAATTATTTTTTATCTTTCCAACCATTCAAGCTATTTCAATCAAACTTGGTAGTTTTATGTTTTTGATCACTCCGAGTCGATCAACGTTGACAGACATTTTCCAGGCCTTCTTGATGGTCAATTATGATAGTCAACTTTTTTTTCTTACGGCCGCCATATTGGACTTTTGCACTAATAGATAGAGAAAAAATTAGCTTTCCGAATTAGTAACCAACATGTTCTTTTTATGACATTTTTTTTTGAAGTTCAACAAATTTATCACAAAAGGAGTAAGGATTACCCTGGTTTCGACAGACGTTTTTGAATTCACAGGCATCCTTGACTCATTTAATTTACGAACTCTCGGTACAAACAAGCACAAAACACGATCAAGAAGTTAGATACATCAACTGCACACAATCTGTCACTTGTTTGTTGTTGCTATTGATAATATTTCAATTGTTTTTTGAAGCATTCCCGTTTTTGCCAATAATTTACGGAATTTCGAAATTTGACGCTAAAAATGTCACAAAAAAAACATGTTGGTTACTAATTCGGAAAGTTATCTATTAGTGCAAAAATCAAATATGGCGGCCATAAGAAAAAAAAAGTTGACTATCATAATTTGAAATCTAGAAGGCCTGGAAAATTTCTGTCAACGTTATTCGACTCGGAGTGATCAAAACAAAAACATAAAAGTGCCAAGTTTGATTGGAATAGCTTGAATAGTTGAAAAGATGAAAAATAATTTCTGAATTCAGAGTTTTTAGTTTTTTCGTGATAAATCGGGAACCAATCAAAATATTCAAAGTTTCTTTCCAGATTCTCAATCGCCACAAAAATGCACAACTTTTTTCTAATTCAACCGACCTCGTATCTCTTACCGTTTCCAAGATACCAATGATGAGCATCGAAATTTTCACCACCCTGTATTACTGCTGACTATTTTGATATGATTTTAATTATTTGTAATTCCATGAAAAGCAGTACAAAAACCGACGTATGTTACTCGCGCTGAAAATGGCATAGCATAACTCTTACATGCAGCACCCCCTGTGGGTCAAAAACTGTCCACTATTCGAATTTGGGGTGCACCATACTTGATTTGTATCTCATAAGTACAACTTATCAAAGATTGAGAAAATTGAACCGGGAGCCGCATTTTCCATAAGAATCTTGCGGTCCTTTGCTAAAATTTTTAAAAATATCGAATTTTTTTCAAGTTTGGTTTGTTGAGTTAAGTGAAAGTTCCAAACTATAATCATGCTACCAAAATTATGAAGAATTCACTGAGTTGCTTTAAAAAAACAGTAGGCCTTGAGCTGCATTCCGTTCATTATGCTATGCCCGGTTTTCGGCGCGAGTAACATAGAATACAATTTTTTTAAAGCAACTTAGTGAGTTTTTCATCATTTTGGTAAAATGTATATGATTATAGTTTGAAACTTTCACCTAACTCAACAGCACAAACTCGAAAAAAAAAATTCATCGATGTTTTTATCTCCAATCAAATCATAACATCAGAAACAGTGAAAATGTGTCTGTTGTTTTTTGCCCGTTCATGAATTATGAGTAAAATATTTTGCCCTCCAAACTCTCCACCGGATACTCCCTTCAAGACCCCCCTCTGAGATAATGATTTCACACCACTCCGCAAAATTTTCAAAAATTTTAGCAAAGGACCGCAAGATTCTTATGGAAAATAGCTCCCGGTTAAATTCTCTTTATCTTTGATATGTTGTACTCATGAGATATGGTATGGTGCACCCAAAATTCGAATAATGGACAGTTCTTGACCCACAGAGGATTGAAGTTGGATGCTCTGACGGCTTAAAAATGATATTATGACAAAAATAGAAGTTTTCATTTGTTTTTTAGTTGGTTTCTCTTCAAGTTGTGTTTCATGCCAATTGTAGTTATTTGAGAGTTATATAAGAATATTAACCCCCTCCTTCACCCCCAACCCCTATCTATCATCATATAACTCAACATCACCCTCAAAAGTCATGCAGATGGGTTTTGTAATTTAAATTATGAATTTTGACACAAATTATTTTCCACCCCTAATGTTGACGCTGTCCTATCACAATAACGCTGGGGCACAAACGGGTTAAACAAAGAAAAAGTTGTTCCCTTGGCGAGATTGACTTGCGCATTTTAGTGTCAGCCTTGCGCAGATCCGTTTCGATGTTCGATAGTACTTTCTCAAATGTCTTCCGGTCCATTCTTAGGTATCCCATCATTTTCTCTTCATCCTGGATAAGGTGTTTGTATAACGTGAAAAATTCCTCCTCCCTTTGACGATTCTCTAACATTGGATGAACCCAGTATCGTCGACAATTCGACATCTCTTCGGAGATGTTGCAACGTCGTTCTTATTCTCATCGAGAAGAAGAAAGATCCATATTAGGTCCCTCGTTAAAAGTCAACGTTTTGTTATTGTTGCAAAATAACAAAAAAAAGCATACATACATGAATAGCATAAATAAGAAAGGGTAATAATGATCTATTAACACTCCAAACGCGCGTATCCACAACGACTGGTGGTGATTGATTGTGATTGATGGTGATTGAATAATTATGGTGATTGATACAATTTTTGAGGGAGGGAGTCATTTTTATTTTTTTCTAGGGGGGCAGGTGTTGGAGTTGCTCTAGCTTTTCGGACCTTTTTTTTTAGTACTTTATGTTATAAGCGGAAGCAAGATGTTTTCGCGATCTGTGATAGGTATTAATGAACTGATCTTTCTAGGTGGTCAAGGTATAGGTACTCCATCTCCTCTTGGAGGGAGAGGGAGCTCAAATTGACACATGTGGCCAAGGCATACAAACCTCTTGCCTCCCATATCGATATCAGTTGCAGCAAAGGTAGCTATCAAGCCCGAAATTGAAAAATCCTTCAACACTCTCTCTCACCTGCTCCCTAACAAGATTAAAGAGTGCCTCCACCGCTCAAAATTCTTCCTGGATTATACAGGGTTGTAAAAATTTCGGTGCTTACCATTGGTATCTTGGAAACGGTAAGAGATACAAGGTCGGTTAAACTAGAAAAAAGTTGCGCATTCTTGTGGCGATTGAGTGGTTCACGATTTATCACGAAAAGACTGAAAATTCTGATTTCAGAAATTATTTTTCATCTTTCCAACCATTCAAGCTATCTCAATCAAACTTGGTAGTTTTATGTTTTTGATCACTCCGAGTCGATTAGGGCTTTATTCTCAGTAGGTAAAAACTATCTGAAGGATTTCTCTCTCAAAAATGGAGATAAAAACCAAATTTTTTTATACGGTGTACTGAGTGTATTACAAAATTGAGTACAGAGCGTTTTTCCAAAAACGTGAAAACTTTTTTTTTTGTTGACAACTTTTCTCAAAAAACGGCTCTGTACTCAATTTTCTACGTCTCTCAAAATTACAAAAAAGTTGATAATTTTTTTGTTTGGCAAAAAATGACCCAGTAATCCTTCAGAAACTTTTTTAGTGTCTTAGGGCTATTAGGGTCCTAAAAAAATTTGGGGTAATCCAGATGGAAACAAGGTGGACAAACATTTGATTGAATCCTCTAAAAATTTCTATATCTCTTCAGCTTTATTTTTGAGAGAGAAATGTTGATACCCTGCGTATAAAGCCTTAACGTTGAGACATTTTCCAGGCCTTCCAGATGTCAAATTATGAAAGTCAACTGTTTTTCTCTTATGGCTGCCATATTGGATTTTTGCACTAATAGATAGAGAAAAAAAATCAGCTTTCCGAATTAGTAACCGACATTTTTTTTTATGACATTTTTAGCGTCAATTTTCGAAATTTTAGTGAATTATCGACAAAATCGGGAATGCTTCAAAAAACAATTGAAATATTATCAATAGCAACAACAAAAAAGTGACAGATGGTGTGCAATTGACGTATCTAAGTTCTTAATCGTGTTTTGTAAGCACCTTTTGCTTGTTTGTACCTAGAGTTCATAAATTAAATGGGTCAAGGGTGTCTGTGAGCTCATAAACATCTGTCGGAACTAGCATCGTTCTTGTTAAAGTTCGACAAATCTATTACAAAAGGAGTAAGGATTACCCTAGTTTCGACAGACGTTTTTGAATTCACAGGCACCCTTGACTCATTTAATTTATGAACTCTCGGTACAAACAAGCACAAAACACGATTAACAAGTTAGATACGTCAATTGCACACAATCTGTCACTATTTTGTTGTTGCCAATGATAATATTTCAATTAATTTTTGAAGCATTTCCGATTTTGTCAACAATTTACAAAAATTTCGAAATTTGACGCTAAAAATGTCATGAAAAGAACATGTTGGTTACTAATTCGGAAAGTCAATTTTTTGCTCTATCTATTAGTGCAAAAATGCAATATGGCGGCCATAAGAAAAAACAAGTGAGTATGCCTTCCCGTGCGTAAGTCTCAGTAGCGCATTTTCTTAAAGAGGCATATTATGAATGTAAAGAATTTGGTTGAAGAAGAAACATTATTCTTTGCTCACTCTCTTCAGTCAAAACTCATTGTGATTTTTTGTTATCAGAATGGGGTACTTGTCAATGAAACAGATTTGAATGAAAATTCTTTCAATCATCAATATTTTTTTGTTTGGAGGCGGAATCTGGGAGCAGCCACTAATCAACAGTAGCCTATTCTTTCCCATATTAAGTCGGCTATCCATATAGCGAAAGAATTAGATCGTTATGTCTTCGGGTTTATGTTTTTCATTCATCTCTTACTTTGAGGGCAGCTTGTGGGGGCGGCAGCATTCGGGAAAGTAACTGTCGCACAGTTTGAGTTGGGGTTTCCAAATGTGTAAGGAAATATGACAAATCAGTGAAAATTATGAAAGTTGCATTTTTTGTTTGGGGGCGGGAGCTGGAGGCGGCGACTAATCAAAAGTGACCTATCTCTTCCCATTTTTAGTCATCTATACATATAGCGAAAGAATCAGATCGTTAATCTTCAGGTTTATGTTTTACATTCATCTCTTATTTTGGGGGCGGCGTGTGGGAGCGGCAGAGTTTGGCAAAGAAATACTTGCACAGTTTGAGCTGTGAGTTTATCTATAGTCGTAGCGGTACACCAAATTATTCTGCACTTCTAACGATTTCGATTATTTTTGGCACAGATGATCATTGGACCTATTCAAGCGTTTTGACCTGCAGCACCACCAAATTTGCCCCTCAGGAACGGAGGGGTGGGGGGTATCTTCAGAATTTGAAGCTCCAGGTCTGGTATGGTCCAATGAAGACCCACAAAGGCAAGTGAGTAGTCATTTCCGAATGATTTTCATCCGCTGATGTCGATTCTCACGTAAAAAATGAGTTGCGCAGTCATTTGACAAAGATAATTGGTAATAATAAGAGATAAAGATGGAATCAAGTGGTCATTTACTGAACTCTGTAGGAACTTGATTTTTTGTGATAAATACATGAAACTTGGTAGGGCTGTTCATTATTACTTACTTCTCAAATATGGAGGGAGTACCACCCGTTCCGACGGATGACGTCGCGACGGAACTCGCGACGGAATATCAAAAAACAGTGGTCGCCATTTCCAGAACAGTCGATAGGAATAATATAATTTCTTTGATTTTCTTCCATCAAGCCATATGCTTTCAAGATTCAATAACATATTTCTGTCGATTTGGGGAAACGGTGGGCTACGCTACCAGTGGTAAACCAGGTGCCTGTAAGGGGAACTTTGAGGTTTCTTCACCCCCAAATTTCCGCGGTCAACATCTTCGGATAAAACCGAGGATAAAACTAACTATTTTGAAGTCTGTGCATACGAATATGTTATCTGGTTAACATTTCTCGTGTTTCGTCCTTCTAGGGACTCCTCAGTATGTTTATACAGATCTAGCGATCAAATGAAAGGCACTTAGAAAGGTACTCTTGATCACTGGAAAAAAGTGATCTTTAATGTTGTACCATATTAGGTACATTACTCGGTTACAGAACTCTTACAAACTAAACTATAAATTATTATCACGATGAATCGCCTGTTGATATCGATGCCACCGTACTGAAAAAAAAATCGCTTTGTATGAGACCGTATCAAATGATTGAACCGTTTTTGTTTGTTTATTTGTTGTTTTTATCCTTATCGGCATCTCTTATGTCATAGGAGTTTGCTGAATTTGATTCCCAAATATCACAAGCTGAGAAACTTTGTTTCTATAGCACAAAGCACTGTGCTGGGAATCGAATTCAAGAATTCAAGTTTTTGATATTAGTGCTTTTTGCAGACGTATTTACTTCATTCATATCCGAGACTTCATTCATACCCTAACACTATAATCACAGAAATTGCACCTACTTCTTTTTTACCCATTTCAAACAAAACGGTATTCCAGAATCAGTTACTTTACTAGGTAGGTAGTCTGAATGATCTCGCGCGGTTGCGAAATCTGTATAAACCATACTGAGGAGTCCCTAGAAGGACGAAACATGAAGAATGTTGACCAAATGACATAATTATTCGTATGGACAAACTTAAAAATAGTTTTATTTGAAGATGTTGACCGTGAAAATTTGGGGGTAAAGAAACCTCACAGCTCCCTCTAGCAGACACCTGACTCACCACTGGTAGCCCACCGTTTCCCCAAGTCCACAGAAATATGTTATTGAATCTCGAAAGCATATGGTTTGATGAAAGAAATCAAATAAACTATGATAATATATCGACTATTTTGAAAATGACGTCCACTATGTTTTTTGACATTGCGTCGCGACGTCATGCGTCGGAACGCGTGGTGCTTCCTCCATATTTGGAAAGTAAGTAATAATGAACAGCTCTACCAAGTTTCATGTATTTATCACAAAAAATCAAGTTCCTACAGAGTTCAGTGAATGACCACTTGATTTCATCTTTATCTCTTATTATTACCAATTATCTTTGTCAAATGACTGCGCAACTCATTTTTTACGTGAGAATCGACATCAGCGGATGAAAATCATTCGGAAATGACTACTCACTTGCCTTTGTGGGTCTTCATTGGACCATACCAGACCTGGAGCTTCAAATTCTGAAGATACCCCCACCCCTCCGTTCCTGAGGGGCAAATTTGGTGGTGCTGCGGGTCAAAACGCTTGAATAGGTCCAATGATCATCTGTGCCGAAAATAACCAAAATCGTTAGAAGTGCAGAACTTGGACGATTTTAGGCCCGTACCGCGACGACTACTATGTTTGAAGTAACAATAACATCCAAATTGGTGAAAATTGTTGGAAGTTGCACTTTTTTCTTTTGGGGGCGAAAGCTGGAGGCGGCGCCATCACAAGTAGCCTATACTTTCCCATTTTCAGCCAGCTATCCATATAGCGGAAGAATCAAATCGTCACGTCTTTGGGTTTGTGTTTTTTATTTATATCTTACTTTAAGGGCAGCGTTTGGGGGCGGCAGCATTCGGCAAAGTAACTGTTGCACAGTTTGAGTTGGGAGTTTCTAAATGTTCAAGGAAATATGACAATCAGTGAAAATTGTGAAAGTTGTTCTTTTTGTTTGGGGGGCGGGAGCTGGAGGCGGCGGTTAATCGAAAGTGGCTCTCTTTTCCCATTTTAAGTAAGCTATCTGTATAGCGAAAGAATTAGATCGCTATGTCTTCATGTTTATGTTTTACATTTATCTCTTGCTTTGGGGGCGGCGTGTGGGAGCGGCAGAGTTTGGCAAAGAAATTCTTGCAGTTTACAGTTTAAGTTGACAGTTTCTGAATGTTTCTGTTTTTTTTCTTCGCACTGAAAAAATCTTCCGACCTGCTATGACAAATTAAATTGATCTATTGTTCACAACTTTCCAAGATGAACATTTCAGTTGTCCATATTTCAGCATCACTATAGAAAAATTGTGTTTTTCCTTTGTAAACGTGTTTTCCTTGATTCATGCAATACAATACAATGCAATACAACCTTATTATACAACGGCATTGAGGTGCTCCTCCCCAATTTACGAACAGAACCAAACTGAACGGAGTTGGTTCTTCTTATGGTTCGAAATTCTTTCGGGATGTTTACTTCTCCGTAAATGCAAATCCATATGACTGTTTCAAGAAGGAGAAGAGAAGGAGACAGACAGACAAGCTTGATGGTTGAGGGATAAAAACGAAAATTGCTTTCTTAGTTTTTCGACCAACTCATCCTCTAAAAGAAGCGTCGGTTCAGAGTTCATTTTATATTATGGCGTTTTCGACTGGGACTGCTCTGGAACTGTTCCAGTTCCGAACTTGCTTGATACCGAGCTGCTCTTAAACCGAATTGCATTCGTTCCATTCTGTCCCCGTCGGCTCGGCTTCATCACAGACGGCTCCATTCCGTTTCTCTTCCCTCTCCCTCTCATTAATTTCAAAGCATTCATACCTTCCATCACTGCTTGATTCGAATAGGAATTCATGAGAAAATTGTGAAAAGGAATGCACCGCCACAAATTCATCCCTTTTGGTATTACCACAACTCATATTTAGCACCAAAATCGACACTGATACATCAAGTTGACAGTAGAACTGACTACCAAGACAGTTCTAAAATTCGGAGCTGGTTCCGTGCAAATGACGTAGAAATATTCCCAGTCGAACACAGCAAAAGTAGCACGGGAGCAATGCCACTTCCAGTCGAACACGCCGAAAAGTTGCTCTGATGAACTGCGCATGCTCCGTCGGAATGGAACCGGCTCGGTTCTAGCCAGTCGAAAACGCCATTAGTTTCAGAATTTAGAACCTAGGTAGGTAACCACGAACTGAAAGGAAAAAAAATTGCTTAGTCGTCATCTGACTAGCTGTGTGAAATAACGCTTTCGAGGATTAGTCTCGAACTGAGTTGCGAAATCATAAATAACTAAAGCCGTGCATAATTCATCCGTACGTGTAGTTTTTAGTGCTCGTCTGAGGCAAAGGGCGACGTTTCGTGTAGAACTAATGCCACATTATGCAATGTCGCCTGCTGATGCATATTTCATACTACATACAACCTGAAATTATAAGAGAGTTTGTAAGAGTTGAGTCACCAAAGACCTAATAAAAGCAGACGTAAGGGTAGGTGTAGGGTAAGGGCACTGTAAAGCGCCTCGGTGTAGGTATCCATCGGGAGAGTAAAGGACATTACGTAACTTTTATAAGATAGAGTCACTCGCTCATGTTTTTTTCATGGCTCCGGTGTACTACGGTCGCATAACAGCCTCGTAAAAAATAGAGGTGTTATAAATTTGGCAATAGCATTGAACTAACGCTGCTCCGGCCACTTGAAGCATAAGAAAAGTTGTTTAGCTTACATGACCCATTCGTATTCATTTATTTCCTCGGGGCTGCGGCCCGATATCAAATTCACTTTATTTTTTGGTCGGGGATATTTTATTATTTTCCTACTACGCTCGTTTTGACGCAGGATACGATTATTTTAGCACCGGCCATTCGTCTTTTCGCACTAAGCCAACTCTTTTACACACGCCAATGGAGAGCGGATGGGCTAACAGAGCCCCGGCACCAAAAAATGCTTTTAGTCGGAAATTGGACACGCGGGACTAGGGCCAAACAAATCCTTTGTGGAAAATACCATCAAAGATGCCAATCAAACCTTTGATTGGTACCTATTGATTCGGCCTCCCGTGTGGCACACGTCTGTGCTAGAAATTCAATTAATTCTCTACAGGCCCATGGGAATTCTATATTTACATTGAAATGAAAACTATGAAACAAAGGACTTTGAGGAACGTTAAATCTGGGGCGGCTTTCGCAATGGAAACATCGGTTTATATCGATTCGATTACGCGGAAACGACGATTAACGCGCTAATTTACTAGCGGGCGGGTTAACGACAATGGGCACACACGACCATAGTGTCTGCTCTAAACAAAAGAACATATTGCAAGCGAGTGAGATGAAGTAGGGAGGTACTTTGAATCACACAATCGATATTACTAAAAAAAGGGTAGAGTGGTGAAGTAAATTGGGGGAAAAGCTTTGCATTGTTAGAAAAAATTCAGTTGTATCTACTTTTACCTATTTCTACTCCTATATAAATGAAGTGTCTTATGGTAATGCCAAGTTTCCTTTGTGCTGTCGCCCCTGCGGCCTCAAGCGCTCGATTTCGATGTTTTTTTTTTATGAAAGCTCCACAAATTGGTGTGGATTTGTCAGTTTCACTTTTCATTGTTTTGCAAGCATTCATTGATTTATCATACATACTTATTAAGAAATAGATCATGCATAAAATACGTTTCCGTAACTTTTCTTTACTAGCAGCCAGTGACGGATTAACCAATAGGCTAAGTAGGCTGCAGCCTAGGACGCCTTGATAAAAGGGGGCGCCGACCGAGGCGAAATTGAAAAAAACATGAATTCACGAAAAATGTTGTAGTTTCATGTTCCATATTGTTGCAATAATTTTAGGCCAGCTAGAAATGTTGGTAAGGTACTTTCCGGCATCCACTCCCAAGTGAAGAAATTCTATGGAAAGAATGAATCGAAATGCTGGTAACTGAAAAATTATGAATAAAATAATTGAATCTCATAATAGGGTAAGTACCTACCTACGCACCTTTTCTTATAAAAAACTGGTAACTTACTGTACTCGAAAGTGAACCATTGAAAAGCTGGAAGGTCTTTACTCCACGGCGCCGGTGTAAGACACCGGCAAAAAAGGTTGAATTTTTGTTTATAGCTCAAGCGACGAAGCGAATGAATGTCACCATCTTTGAAATAACATAAAATGACTTTTCAAGGAGACAGACCTCTACCAATATATAGAAATGAAAATCATCTGCCCACAGGTTGAAAGGGTCTATTCAGTCACTAGTGGTCACTAGTGTTCAACACTTTACATACCTACTTACAGTGTGCTACTCTATGATTGTATTAGTTTTGTTCTGTTTTTAAACAGCCTATACATTTTTTATTCAATCCTTAAAAATTGTAGAAAAAACCATCGTGGATTTTTATCATTAATTGTTGTAGTTCCAAAAATAAAAGGGGGGGAGGCGCCGAAATGAATCAGCCTAGGGCGCCACTGCTTTCTAATCCGTCACTGCTAGCAGCGCCCGCCATCTGCTGATCACCAGCATCGTTTGTGAGTAAAGATGCGAAGGGTAACACCCTGTGCGGTCCCGAAAATGAACCGCAATACTTGACCAGCTTATTCTACGTCAAAAATCGGGAGAAAAGTTCATACTCCATAATCATACTTGTCATAGAAAATCTAGGACGAGATCTATGATGGAAACAAGTATACTCGCAAGTTTTCTTGCAAGTATGCCAGAAAACTATAATGAAACACGTTGTTTCAAATCTTTGACTTCATCTTGATCCAGTCAGATTAAGCCTCTGTCACAGTGTGTCAGAAATCTGGAATAAAAGTTTTTAAAAAGTTATCAATCCTGTACAGGATGAAAGGACTGGTCTGACTGGATCAAGATGAAGACAAATATTTGAAACAGAACGCGTTTCATCATAGTTTTCTGGCACACTTGCAAGTATACTTGCGAGTATACTTATAATCAATTTCACGGCTTTCTGCACTAGAGCAAGCTATGGAAAAAAATGGATTGCGTTGGTACGAATGACACGTTGACGAACTTGTTGGCAGCTAGCTATCTTCATGTGCAATTTTCAGTGTGACATTCTCACCGTCTCAGGGAGTCATGTACGCGAAAGTGAAAATTTTTTAGAAAATGCAAGGAATAGTTAGTTTCCTTTGAGTGATTTGCAGTGTGGACGATAGGGGACATTGTCTTCACTGATTGGTGGATCTTCGCCAAAGCTATCAGGTTTTTGCCGGCCACTGCGAAAATTATGCTGAAGGTCCGTGATGTCGTGAAGAAATAGAATGTAAAAAGTAAAAACCCACTGCCCAAGAGGAAACTTATTCTTTAGATGGACATATTGGATAGTAGGGCAGTAATTTATTAAGTTGAACTGTACGGAGACGAGACAATTTGGGCGTGAGTAGGTAGGTATAGACAATACAAATAGAGAAGACCATATGTTATCACCACCGTCGCGTCGTCACGGATATTGGGGCATCAAAAATCAGCCAACCTTTTTTTTGAATGATGGACTCGCCTGGTTCCTACGCAACCGTGAAAATCCATGACGACATATGGTCTTTTCTATTTGTATTGTCCATACACTGTGTTGTCTGCCAGCATGTGTCTTCATACCTTGCTTGCTGTTGCAGCAGGTATAATAGGTAGAGATAGAGGTAGAGTAGGTACCTAGTACTCACTATTGCAGTGCTCGGTGGGCCTTTTCATCCGAGTAGTATCCTGCCGATCTTCGACATCATTCATTAGTAGCCGCCAAAAACCTAACAACCTTGGCGAAGACCCACCAACCAGTTAAGACAATGTCCCTTATCGTGCACACTGCAAAGCACTCCAAAGAAACTCACGATTCCTGGCGTATGCTCAAAAATTTCCACTTTGCGTACATGACACGGTGACAAGGTGTCACATTGAAAATTGTACGTGTAGACAACTGGCTGGCCTCCTCTTGTCATCGTATCATTCGTACCAACGCAACACAATTTTTCCATAACTTGCTCTAATGCAGAAAGCCGTGAAATTGATTACAGGTACTTGTTTTCATCATTGATTTCTCTCCTAGATTTTCTATGACAAGTATGATTTCAAACACCGTGTGACCAAGGTTTTACTCCTTTCACCCTGTACAGGATTGATGACCGTGTGAAAACTTTTATTCCAAATTTCTGACATACCTACTCGCAAGTATACTCGTTTTCATCACTGATCTCGTCCTAGATTTTCAATGGCAAGTATGATTTCAATGACCGTGACTGTGAGAGAGGTTTAAGGGAGCTAGAGCCCCCTTAAAGGAGAAAACTTGACGATGGATTTTTGCAAACATTTCCGAAACTTCTCAATATAGAATAACGAAATTTAGTTTGATGTTCTAAAGCCTCTCTCACACGGTCATTCAAATCATACTTGTCACTGAAAATCTGGGACAGAACCAATGATGAAAGAAAGTAGATATATTGCACGTATACTAGAAATCTGAGATAAAAGCTTTTACACGATTATTGTTGATTCTGTACAGGGTACTCGACAACAGTTGTCAGCAAAATCTCCAATTGACTGCTAGGAGCATTTGAAATTGTTGATTGTCTTTTACTCGCTATTTCGAGCAGACATCATTTCTGTACATTGGTGAAGACATCAGTCAAATGTGCGGCCGTATGGCGGACTAGACTACTATCGATCGTCGACGTCAGTATTTATTGGGCGCAGCCTTGCTTATTGGGGACAAAAAACAGAAGACAAACCGAGAGAAAAGAAAGAAGCGAGGAAAGAAGCGTAGGATTTGGACCAGAAAATGGATCAAGGAGCGTGAGCAGAGTCGTGGTGTTTCGGACATGCTGCACTCTGAGTTCACTCTGAATCTGCTTGAGTTCTGCAGTAATAATCTGCAGTGCCTTCAGGCGCGAGTATTTGTTATGATGATTGGGCAGCTTGGTATTATATAGAACCGGATGCTGCTCGTACTTCTCGATTAAGGTCTGTACCTCGGTCTGTACACTTCTACTGCACCACCGACTCCCCTGCTAAAAATCCTCATGGATTCTTATAGGGAAATCTGGATTTCATGAAGATCTATGTGAGTATTGGATCCGGCATTGCCGCAATGATTCTCATAGGAATCCTGCTGCGTTTTTTCCTCATTGAATCTCATAGATTTCCATATGAATCCACATAAATGCTCATGGATTCTCATTGATTTTCAAATGAATCTCCATTAATTATCATAAACTCATACAATCCAGATGGATGCCGCAGTGAATACTATAAATTCTTATACAAACCAAGATGGATTTTTAGCTGAATTTTATTAGATTTTATCACTAATTTTGGACAAACAAATTCGTGAAATACATCAATGTCGCACAGGCACACAGGGGATACTATTGTTTTAGTTCAGTGTTCCAATGACTCTAGACCTGGAATTGAAGATCATAATTAGTTAGGTATTTTACTACAGGTACAAATACGTAAAAGTCTTAACATCTTATATTAACACAACAAACACATTAATACACTCACCTACGTTTTCGATCCGGAAGGAATCAAACTCTTTTTCAGCGTCCTGTCAGCATTTCGTATTTTCACTGTCACGAAAAGATAACACACTAGATCGGTTGCGCCAGTCGCGCAAGAACTTCCAACGATTCATGACGACAGATCAGGCGAGCGCGCAACCATGGAATGGCAATCCTGCAGGAAATGCAATTAATTAAATAATTTAAAAATTGTAGATTACAACCTTCAAAATTTTTGTCAACAAATGTCAGTCACATTGTTGATGGAACACAACAATCACCCTTTTCACGGGCCACTGCCAGAAACTCATCCAGTTTTGCGTATGCGTAACGATAGTTGCTTAGCAGCACCATGTAAGTTCTGGCAGTGAAGCGTGAAAGGGGTGATTTTTGTGTGCCATCAATAATGTGACTGACATTTGTTGAAAAAAATTTTGAAGGTTGTAATCTACAATTTTTAAATTATTTAATTGATTGCATTTCCGGCAGGATTTACTTAGGCAGGATTGCCATTCCATGGTTGCACATATTTTCTCGATACATTGATGATAGTCTCAAAACATAACTCGATCGGGGTACTAAACATTAGTGCAGTAAAGATAGGTTTTGGTGTTGAAAAAATTAATTCATGAAATTTTAAAGCTGCTATCGATTCAGAATTTCATCCTCTACCATGGACTTAAAATCCCCGAAAATCCCATTTGAGCATTTTTCTTGCGGCGCTGTCAAAGTATATCATGTTTGCTGCAACAAGTCCGAAAATTGTATCCTCGCTTTTGTCACGTTAGAGCTATATTGTTAGTTCAGAGCTGTTGGTATATTCTCCAGGGCATGACCAGAACGTCATCTGAACCGCTGAAATCCTATTTCCCGCAAAAGAAAACACGTAACTCGATTTAATCTGCAATTACCAGTGATAATCAAGTGTAGTTCGGGGATTAGTGACCAAATTTAATAAAATCGGTTCTTTTTGTGATGAAGGCATGAAATTTGGTATGAGAGGTCTTCATGGTCCCCTTTTCAAATGTAGACATAGCGTCTCGCCATATTTTGGTTAGGGGGGCTTAGGGACCCCCTTGAAAATTGAAGTTGCAGAAGCTCATGCAAACCACCATTAACATAATTGTCACGCATCTCAAAAAGTAATCATTTGACTCTACGTTGAATCTCAACAAGAAACACCCAGTTGTCACCATGAACGCACTGTTCTTCATAATGAAAAAAAATTCTTTGGAATGTCAAAAAAAAATCGGGTTTTTAAAAATTTTTCATGTAATAGAGGAATAAATTTATCTTCCGCATATCATTATCCACTAATTCGTATCTGCCGAAGCCATTGATGAAGCCCATTTCTTCATATTGACATCTAGAAGCAACAATTCCAGATGAAACCACCCAATTCAAGTGCTCACTTCAGCAGCGTTTTTTTCAATATTACCAATTGACATGAATGACAATTTATTCTTGGGTGGATAGCTTCAACTGTTTTATAATTTTATTGAGTATAACTAGATGAGGAATGATGCGCGAAAGCCCCGAAGAAATTTTTTTAACCGTCACCTGTCACTGTTAGAATTGCACCAAATTTCATGCTACTTTGGCGAAACAACAGCAAATACAGACAAACGTCAATACGATCTGCAGTTGTCAAGTAGAAGGCACGAAGAATGAGGATTGAGGCGTGGAATACTTCAAAGCACTCGGTTCGTGTGAATACACAGTATAGAAATATTTTCAACACACCCTAGGGGCACAAATTGTATGATGGTGAGCGACGCGAAAAAAAAATTTCTCATGCTTTTGCGCTTGGTTCCGCGTGTAGTCATATAAAATTAGGTCACAGAACAGTTCCAGCTATCCATCCATTTATAAATTGCCGATCATATTGATTGGTAACAATTAAAAAACGCTGTTGAACTTCACACTTGAATTGGCTCATTTCTTCGGGAGGTGTCATCCCTAGAATGACAATATCAAAAAAAAGACTTTATGAATAGCTTCTGCAAATACAAATTAGTGAATAATGATACACAGCAGATCAACTCACCGTTTCTTAGAATTAAAAATCATTAAAGACTGTGTTTTTTTTTTGACACTTCGAAGAATTTTTTTTCAACACGAAGAACAATGCGTACATGGCGACAACTGTTGTGTCTCTTGTCAAGATTTGGTGTAGAGTCAAATGATCACTTTTTGAAATGTGTGAAGATATTTACCGGTGGTTTGTGAGAGTTCCTGAGACTTCAAATTTTTAAGGGGGTCCTTAGGCCCCCCTAACCAAAATATGGCGAGGCGTCATGTTTACATTTGGAGAGAAGACCATGAGGACCACTCATACCAAATTTCATGTCTCTATCACAACTCAAACAGATTGTATTAAACTTGGTTACTAACCCTCGGATTATACTCAATCAACACTGTTAACTGGAAGTTAAAGCGACTTCCGTGTCTTTTTTTTCGGGAAATACGAGTTAGAGGTTCAAACGACGGTCTGGTCATGCCCTGCAGTATATATCAACAGCTCTAAGCCAACAATGTAGCTCTAGTGTGACAAAAACAAGAATACCATTTTCGGACTAGTTGCAGCAAACATGATATACTTTGACAGCGCCGCAAGAAGAATGCTCAACTGGGATTTTCGGGGATTTTGAGTATGTGGTAGAGAATGAAATTCTGAATCGATATCTGCTATAAAATTTCATGAATTAATTTTTTCAAGGTTTGGGGTCTTTTTTGACTATTTTTACTGCACTACATGCGTCCGTACGCCGAACGCATAGCCTCCCGCATTAATAGGGAGTTCGCGATCTCACTGAACGTACGACGTAACGCAACGTAGAACGTGAAAACTCCCCTGTAACTAAAGAATTGCAAATAACAAACTCGTCAATATTCACGTTGAAAGTTACGTTACGTCGTACGTACGTGAGCACGCAAACTCCCTATTGGGGAGTTTGTTATTGGGAGTTCCTCAGTTACAGGGGAATTTTCAAGTACGTACGACGTAACATAACTTTCAACGTGGAAATTGACGAGTTTGTTTTTTGGAATTCCTTAGTTACAGGGGAATTTTCACGTTCTACGTTGCGTTGTGTCGTACGTTGCGTGAAATCGCAAACTCCCTTATCTGCCAAAGCCGCGTATATACAGGATTCACATGTCAATAAGTCAAATAATCGATGTGTATAAAGATTTATCAGGATTGAATGAGCATTTGCTGTTGATTTCTGCCAATGACTGATTCTCATAGGGATCCCAATGAGGATCCATGAGGATTTTCAGCAGCGTCATACTGAATTTGTGAAATGTTTGAACGTAATGTCAAATGGAAAATAAATGAAAGTTCTCACTTTCACTGAAAGGAGCAATCCATATCAAGTATGGAATCAGAGACGAAAAATAGGACGCGTTTTCGTCGTGGTTTTCTAGCATACTTGCAAATATACTTGCTATCATCATTGCCCCTGTCCCAGATTTTCAAGTACAAGTATGATTTCAATGACCGTGTGACAGAGGCTTTAGCCTGAGGTAATGCTGTGAAGAGGATTTCCACATTTCATCAGAGACGTCCAACAAAGGGGGGACGGAGGATGAATTCAATCACATTATGGACAAATTTCGTTTGCAGCCTTGGTGACTCCCTTCTGACATCTCAAAGGTTCTGGAACTTCAACAAGCTCTCTTGTGCCTTCTCAGAGCTCTAATAGGCATCCTGTGCTACATGTGTCATTTGCAGACCCGTCGAGTCTTTGTACCTTGTCTTAATTTTCAGAACTCTAGTATGGCCCTTTGTGTCTTCATGTTGTGTCTCTAAAAGTTTCTGGAATTCTGAAAAGTTCTTTGTGCGTTCTTAGCTTTTTCACACCCGCAACAAGCGGTGCGAATCTCAGATCTTTGCATCTTCAGATGTCTTTCGTTTCGCTAGATTTTTCTAGGTAATAGATGTAGCCTTCATAACTCAGACTCCGCTTCCCTTTTTCACTTTGGAGTAACTCCATTATTGGGATTGCGTTTATCGGATTTCATTTTTAGTGGGGTTGGTAGCCATTGCTATACGGCATTTAATGATGCAGAAAATTCCTTTTGCATGAGTGTTCTATCGTGTACAAGGCCAACATCGGGTGGGGGGGGGGGGGTCCGAAGACTCATCTGACGCTGGCTGAAGACGAGCTATTCCCAATCTCACTTTCTGGAACGACTTTAAATGTGGGATTTTTCTAGAGAGACATAACTTTCGGTGGCAGTTTTTCCCGGATTTCAAGTTTTTTGCTATATAACCATTGATGACTGGATCAGAAGAGAATAGAAGAGCTTGAAGGAGGTCTTCCATCCTTGCTTCCATCCCTCCAGAATTTTTATTTTGGCTGATCCAAATTTCAAAAAATACTTTTCGTGAAATTACATACATTATCTGAAAATTGAAATATAAAAGTCAGCTGCAAATCGTTGCATTCAAATCTCACGTAATTCGATAGAGATTGATTCGAGCTACATAATAGTAAAAAAATTATAACGGAGACCCACAGCGTTCGAGCTGTAGGTCCCAATCTTGCACGGTTGAATTGAAACTACTGCTGAGTCTGAACTAACGTCAATTAAACCAAAACAAAGTATATAAACAGAGGAACATACCTCTATTCAAGTACTAGTGAATTTATAGAACTTTTTGACATCTGTCGATAACTATTTTCTATCACTGAAGGAAAGTAACGCGAGAAGGATTTCTTCTTACATGTACAGAGTGTCCCATCTAAAACAACCCAGCGCATATTTCTTAGAAAATATCAAGACAACAACAAAAATCAATTAGAGGGGAGCCTGACCTTTTAGCTTTCTTTTGAGGGGGTGCCGATGCTTGTAGGTGCTCTAATTTTGAAGGAAATGCAATTTTAATCGGGCGAGTCACAAGAATTCGAAAATTCATGACCGACAAAACAAACTTCTTCAGATGAAAAAAATCCTCTTTCTATGAAGTTTCCATAAATGTGTCGCTGGTGTCTGTACCTGGCCCAGTAAGCCAGATATGCTGTCTTACAGTCCAGCAAACACAATAATCGGAATTCATGACGTCACCGATCACACACTTAACTAGATCTCCTCCTCTCCGATCGCCTAACTTAAGTGTGTGATCGGTGACTTTATGCATTTCGATTATTGTGCTTGCTGGACAGTAAGACAAGAGTGTTTGGATTACTGGACCAGGTCCAGACATCCGCCACACATCAGTGAAAAGCCCAGAGCAAGAGAATTTTTTCCATCTGGAGTATTTTGTTTTGTCGGTCATGAATTTTCGAATTCTTGTGACTCGCCCCATTAAAATTGCATTTGCTTGAAAACTAGAGCACCTACAAGCATCGGTGCCCCCTCAAAAAAAAAGCAAAAAGGTCAGGCTCCCCCCCAATTGATTTTTTTTTTGTTGCCTTGATATTTTCTGAGAAAATCGCGCAACAAAACTTCTATAAAGTCACTAATACTTGAATGGAGGTATGTGCATTTGTTCCAGTTCTTCTGAAGATCCCGCCTTCACACACGTTTTTGTCAAGTAGGTACGTGGCGGCTAGGGTATCTAGGTACACATGTCGCATCTCACACCAAAGTCTGGCCTCTGAACCAGGGGACCAATGTGAGTCCATCCGGTCGTTTTCTGTCATCGCAGCTTAGTCCGGTAGGCTCCAGGATGTAAAATTTATAGATGTTAGTGGCCTTCGGTCGCCGGTCGGATGATTTGGTTGCGCTCGCAATGACGGGAAATTCTTCCTTAATTGATGGTGCAGCTCAGAGTAACAGAGTGTGATGGCCTAATTCATCTGGAGTTTTGGCGCAATGGCATGTGTGTTGTTTGTATATTGGACAGCCTAACCGGAGAGCTACGCAGGTACGGAAGGTGAAGTTAATAACAAATGTGCCAATGGTATAGGCCGGGAAGGCATGGAGCTCAGCTCCTGCTTCTCTTTGTTGTATATAGCCAGAAGTCGAGCTGGGTCAATTTGATTCGACGATTGAAGAATTCCACGCATTATTCTGTCAAAGTTGGTAGTATCCCAATTTTTCTGTATGTACAGGGTGTTCACGATAAAATTCACCCCCCCTCTAGGAGGTTCCCCTTTGAGATATTTTGGAAAACTAAAAACTTTTTCCCAACGATTTTACCCAGGGATCTTGAGTCAATCGTCTAAAAGTTTCTAATTGGTACCGTATACAGGGTGTGATATGTAACTTTTTTATTTTAAATGCAACACCCTATATTTTATTCCGTGATTTGGTGGAGCCTTTTTTTCTGGTTACAAATATATATGACACTTATGATTTATTTTGACAAGTAATTTGTCAAAAAAATGATAAAATAGGTAGTCGAATAATTTTGTTTCGCGGCAAGATGGCTTTGATTTCTACAGTTCCCTGAAAAAAAAGTTATTCTCGCAGCATTTTGTCCGCAGAATTCAACTCTGCATGGATAAATGGTCTAATTCGTCCCTAATACAGGGTGTCGCGTAATTTTTAATTTTCAACTCATTTGACTACCTATTTTATTATTTTTTGACAGCTTCCTTGTCAAAACAAATCATCAATGTTATATATCTTTGTAATCAGAAAGAAAGGCTTCATCGAATGACGTAATAAAATATAGGGTGTCGTATTTGAAATAAAAAAGTTACATGTCACACCCTGTATACGGTACCAATTGAAAACTTTAACGGCCAGTTGCTCAGTTCAAGTTTAAACTTCGCTTAACGTTAAACCAAGTTTAGCGAATATTTTGCGTTGCTCAGGGCTAGTTTAACAGATAAACTTGGTTTAAACCGAGTTTACGTTGAACGGTGGAGCACCCCTCGTTTAAACCTAGTTTAGCATCTGATCCATACGTCAAAGTTGAAGTATTACGACGTGTCCAAAACTGAGGGTATTAAAAAGTGTTTCGTGCCTCCATTGCTTTGCTTGGCCCCCTGATTCCTGTGATAGCAAATTATCGCTTAGTTCGGGATCCCAACAATCACGATCGATTTCCTGCAAAGTGATCGTTCTTCACTGGTTGATATTCTGCGTTTCCGAACAACCCCAACAATTCTTTGTCCATTTTCCGTTTAGGCGCTTGGTCAAGACCTCCACCTGTTATTGTTGTCTTGCATCTTGCTGCTGGCATCAGGAACTACCCACTTCTTTATTCTCATACCTCGCCCGGGATCAGATGATTTTGAGTCTCTGTTAGGTATTGCAATGAGAAGAATTGCAGTTTATCAGAAGAAAGGTCGGTACCAAGAGCTTATTTTTATTGCCTTGTAAGCACCAATTTACACATATATGTAGATACATTTATGATTATAAGATATCAATAAAGAATATGACATTGTGTGAAAAACTGGGATGTGATTATTTTATGTCGGTTGAAGAGCCGCCTTGAAGGAACTCATTGGGGTAGGTGAGAACCAATAGTCAAAGCAGAAACCACGCACTCTTGAAGGTCATTCGCCATTTCCGGAAAACTAGACCGCACCAAAAGTTTGGCCTAGTTGTGGATTTGAAACTCTTGATCTGGAGTTTAGCACTGTCCGCGCAGATGCTGGGAAAGTCATTGTTGGGATATGATCCGGTTAGATCAAATATAGGCTATAGAGAGCTCCATGCATTGCCCACGTTGAAGTGATGCGGTTCTTCACATGAGATACTGAAAGTTGTTGCTCTTTCTGTGAAAAGTTTGCATCTTTTTTTATCCCTCCTAGATTTGGACTATTCAATATCAGTTGATTTCCAAAGCTCATGCTGTGCCTAAAAAGTTATTATTTCGATAACAAAACCTACAACGTATTATGTAACAGCAGTTTACGTACCTTCTGACTTCGTTTGATTTCAAAATGACACCTAACAACAGAAAATTGACAACGGTCTGCCAACAACACTCACAGTGGCAGCTGTTGAAGTTAGCTGTTTTCAGTGGTTTCCACCAAATAAGTATTACCAACAAGAATTAAACTGAGTTTTACAAAACTACAGTTTAAGAGGAACTGAGAAACGCTCAAAAAAGTAAACCAAGTTTAAGTCCTAAACCAAGTTTACCTAAACGCGAGTTTAAACTCGAAGTGAGCAACTGGGCGTTAGACGATTGATTCAAGATCCCTGGGAAAAATTGTTGGGAAAAAGTTGTTGGTTTTCCAAAATATCTCAAAGAGGAACCTCCTAGAGGGGGGGTGAATTTTATCGTGAACACCCGGTATGTACATGTGGCATTGCTGGACTGTTATCGCCATTGGTAGTCCTCCTATTGCTTCAGTTTCTACATGGGTAGAGATCTCACAGTCAATGAATTGGAGAATCTGGAAGACCAGATCTCTGCATCCGTATGAATTGAGTTATGAGAACATTATCCAATACTCCATCGAATAAAATATTGATATCGATCGAAAATGTTTGACGTTCGTGGAATCTTGAAAGAATGTGAATTTAAATGGTGGTAAGATATGATAGAGAGAGCGCCCTCAAAGGTGAACTGTTGGCAAGTGACAGCATTACTTTCAACAAGACCTAAATAAGTCTCACGGCAAGGGTAATTTTGTAACCGGACTTTTCTCCATCAAAGAACCGGCGTCATATACTTTACACACTATGAAAGTTACAATTTCTATTCGAGTAAACACAGGGATGACTAGTCATCTTTCAACTCTTGCTCTGATGGCGTCACGTCCTACAAGTTACAAGTTCAAACGCGTTGCATCAAGATTAAATTCCATGTTTATCCAGCAGCAGCAGCAGCAGCAGAGAGCAGGATTTCTGATTTCAGTAGAGCAACGCAAAAAGCACAAAAGAAAGACCGGCACATCTTGTTAATCCCATCGTTCGCAGGTCCAAAAGTTTTATCATCTCAGAAAATTAGGTGTTGCCGGTCTCTCTTTGCTTATTAATTCGCAAGGGTCTAAGAACCTGGTATTCCTGCCTGCACACACATTTTCGGCGTTTAATTTCGAACGAAGTACAGCCCGAAACAGTGCTGCTTTCTACAACAGCGCCTACTACATGCAGCCGGAGCACAGCAAATGGCCAAAGCTCATTTTGGGGATTACGACATGCATGCACAACACCGCAGAAAATTAGACCAATTGGAGTTCTGGGTAATCCAGCAGAATCTCCGCTCGCGTTGCAAGAGGATCGTGCACTGTTCAAAAAGATGTACAGATTGCATGTGGAGTTCTGATTCTGTTCTGAGTTCTGCATACAAAAGTATTCCTTTGCTGATTCCGGCTTTCACATGATTTTTAGCTGCGAGTATTAAATAAATGGCACATTCTTTACATGCAATTTTTAGAAAGCACGGGCGCGGGCGGTTGGAGAATAACAGATTTTGTTGCTTATTTCACTTCACAAAAGAGCAAAAGTAAGTAGGTAGATTAGTTACTGGAAAATCCCACATACAATCATCAAGCTGAAGTTTGCATAAAACTCCTTTATAGCTCTGGCTAGTTCTACTTTTCAAGTTTCTTAACTGATAGATAGAGTGAAATGGCGCCGTCTCTGCGAGATATGTCAAAACCTCCTTGGTCGATACCCTACAATCTAGAATTAGGGAGTACCCTGGCGAATTTTACAAATTCATAAGGAGCAAGAAGGCCATCAGCGGTAGGTATCCTAGTGAGTTTTCGATATTCGAATCTGTGAGCTACAGGAGATCGTTGATGCATTCGCGGAGTGCTTCGCTGGGTCTTCCATCACATCGACATAATTCTGCCGAGAGTTCTTTGGTGGACTTTGAAGGACAAACGGCCTTTTCCGTGAAGCCAGGCGATATCAGTTGCAGATGGTACAATGTCATCTTGAGGGTTGCTGTCTATGTCAATCATTTTGACAGTCTTCACGCCGGCATTTGGTGGACGGTGAAACTCTTTGCCTTCGATGGCGCCAGCTTTGCCAATTGCACGGGATGACGATGTGACATTCATGCGAAGAACATCTTGCTCACTGGTCACAGCATTTCGGGGGGTGACAGCCATTATTCCTCCCATTGCATGGAACGTCGCATGTTCATCCAGTGTATTTACGTTGAAGTCCGCGTTGTCAAATATGAACTGGCTGAATGGATTGACTGAGACGTCAACTACGGCTTCCTTTGCTTGCATAACATACGATCCTTCAAGCCTAGAAGCTTCGTCATAGCTGGCTGAAAATCCCAAGGTAGCAAGGAGGTTCAAAAGAAGCTTGGATCCAAAGTTTTTGTAACAATATGTTGCAACCCCAATCATAATGGATAACAAGAATGATTTTGGTCGAACAGCGCAAGACACTCCTTCTTCCAAGGCTCCAATGAACCCTGTTTGTTCGTCAAAATGATCGTGTGTAACAGGAGAAGCAACGTCGCCGGGACGACATGATGGGCACCAGCATGAAAATTATCAATCGGAGGGTAGGAAGCAGTGTTGCAAATTTTTGAGCGGATACCTGTAAAATAATTTTCCCAGCAGTTTCCAAAATTCGAGCGCGTTCTTCTTACGGGTCCGACATCTTCTCATTAGAGTACCAGTTGTCCGCCAAGATTTTGAGGCCAATAATCTTGAAACATACAACACTCCCTCTGTTGGCCGACTGAGAAATGATAATGTCATCTCCATACTTCTCCTCCAGACGCTTCTTCACTGTTTTTATATGAGGACGGAATCCTCAGGAATCTCATCTATCAACTGTCCAAGAGAAAACTGGCATTCCTCCCTGTTTTCCTCGAGAAACTTGTACACGATTTCCATTGCTTAGTCAATGTTGGGAGTAGGTTGTCCTCTCTTCTGAAGACGACCAGGTAATTTGTAAAAATTTTGAATGCATTTTTGATAGTATTCTGCGTTTACCGCAACTAAATCGGTGTTCATACCTTCCAAAATGCCGATACGATCTCCGATTTTTTTCTCCACTCATCTGCACGCTGCCTTGCGTACGACAAAATCATACTGGCCACCTCAGGTAGCGTCACTTCGATCATAGGATTGCGCCTTTCGGGTAATTTGTTCTGCCTGTTAGTGTGTTTAGTCCCGTTGTGTTGCCTTACTTGCACCGGCCTAGTGCCGCGGGTTCGGCGAAATCTGTCACTGCTGTCAAGTGACAGAATAACCAAATAAATAAATAGACAAACGACACTTTACAGATTTTATCCTTTATTACTGGGTAAGTTCAGCTGCGTTAATTATAGCTCGTATTTGGTGTTCACGACACTTGCTTCCAGCCCTCTTGACCGCCGCCTTGACCGCCTGCGGCACCACCACCACCCCCAAGAGGTGAAGTGAGGTTATGTTCCTGATCGCAGGGCCCCCTAAATCCGCTCTGAAAACGCAAAACACGGCCGAAAGCTTCACGTAACGCACCTCTCGGAAGGGTATCACGCAAAATTCGATCTAATGAGCGAATTCTACGCGACACCAAACTGTGCCCGTAGCTCGTCGGAGATTGGGGGACGTTTTAATTGATGCAAAAGATTTTTTTTTTAAGTTAGGCGCCACCTACAAAATCGTAAGTATTAGATGGCACTGTTGCAGGCCAATGCCACACGATCTATACTATTGAACTGGCTAACACTTGAGGACAATCACAAACACAGATAAAGAAAATGCAGACAATTAATTTAACAAATTTAATAAAAGAAAATTAAATGAATGTGACGAATCACGAGCAACAATAATTTTGTAAAATAATAACTTTAGAATCGAATAGAAAATTATAACCAAAATTCAGGAATAGAATTAGAAATAAATCATTGCTTTTGCATGTAACATAATTAATTTAAATATTTACACGATCCAGAAATCAAGTATTTGCGCAATCACACACAACAATAATACGGTGTAATCATCACAATCACGTTGGAGAATTTAGAATATATACCTGTATACCTACTATAAGTTCGAACCTGCATCAAATAATACGGCGACAATTCTGATATTAAATAACGAATATTGACGGTAATGATGGATGAATATACATACGACACAATAACAAAAAGGATATACGCAACACTTAATTCCAGGGAATTGCGGACGCAGATGGTTGATTACTCGTCCTCGAGAACGTTGAATTCATCGATACGTGTCAGCTGATTGTGAGATATTCGTCAGCGACTAGGGAATCGCCGTAAAATCTTCGATATTGTCGGCAATTTGATATGACCGCACCAGACGTGATATTCAGATTGCGACGGATGTCGAGTAAGCCTCGTGGAAGTTGAATCCAACGCCGACGTGACGTAATACCTCAATTCCACGCTGACTCGAATCTCAATAGCGGTCCAGGAGTGGTCGACAAATCCCGAGTGTTTGATCGAATGTACTTGATCGTATCGAGATTAGCGGGTGAACGGAGTACGCAGAGTGCACAAAGTACGCAGGGTACGACGAGTATGACGAGTATTGCGAGGACTCTGATGGCCAAAATAGCGCAGTTCTCCGAAATCTAAATTTTGTCCACGGACGGCAAACGGCAACGTCACGTGCGGTACAATATTTTGGCAACTTGTATATTTGATTCGAATTAATTTGGAAATCGCCCAATACAGCACACAGCCGTGTTCTTCGTATCAAATTCGCTACTATACTCCCGTAAAAACGCTACGTAAAAATTATCGCAAGCCAAAAGAAGTTCCGATAACTTATTTTATTCAGCACACCTATTTGGTTTTGCGGTGAAATCCAGGACCCGACTATAAAAATTTTCACTTGGGCCAGTCCGTGCCGATTCAGAATTTTAACCCGTGATACACCCCCTCCGACTCCAAAAGAAATCCCATTTCTTAAAAAAAACGATCTAACTGTACGGTAACGACAACATGAAATTTCAACCGCAAAGAGTCATGCAACACGACGATAAATTTTAATGCAAGACAACGTAACATTCCCGAAGCCCATGTAAATTTTATCGTACACCAAAAGAATTTAAATTCTATATTGGAACCCTAAAATAATTAAGTATAAATATTATACAAAATAACTGTTCGTCATCAACTCCAAACCGTAATCATTATCCTAGAGATTGCCTTTATTCTTTACTAAAATTGATACATTTTCCCCGAATTTTAATTGCTTTCCGAAATTTACGTATCATTCACGTCGAAATCCCCAGTAACAGGTTTCAAATCTTTCGCGTGCCAAATTCCTTGCGATTTACCGGAACTGCTACTCAATTGATAAGTCCACGGAGATACTTTACTGAATATCTTAAATGGACCGACATATTTCGCGGCTAATTTGGCAGCATAACCCTTTGATTGGTCCGATAGCGTATAATTTTTCCGCCAAACTAGATCACCGACATTATAGGTAATGTCCCTCCGTCGGAGATCATATCGCGGCTTAGATTTGGCCGATGCCTTTTTTAAACGTTCGCGGACGTTATCGTACAACAATCGAAATGCATCTTGTCTTTTACGTAAACGAACATCGAGATTATCGTTTTCATCACTGCCAACATTTGTATCACCCGGTGTGGTCTGTCCTCTACCATTCAAAACCATTTCGCGACCGAAATTAATTTTATACGGAGTATAACCGGTACTCTCGTTAATTTGGATGCGTAAGGCGCAAGTGATATGCGGCAATTTTTTATCCCACGTCTTATGTTCATCCTGTATGTAACACCGTAACATTATTCCGATGTTCCTATTCATGCGTTCACACGGGTTGCTCTGCGGATTATATAATGGAGTATACAGGACTTTTACATCATAACTTTTCATGAGATCTGAAAATTGATTCGCGCGAAACTGAACGCCGTTATCTGTTATCAGATAAGACGGTACCCCAAAAATTAAAAAGACTTGTTCTTCGATTGCCTGGCAAACCAGCTTCGCCGTGGCTTCGCGTAACGGAATGATGACCGGAAATTTACTTAGGAAATCAACCACAACCAAGAGATATTTATACCCTTTTGTGGATCTCGGGAACGGCCCCATGAGATCGCACGAGATCTTCTCCCATGGCCTGGTCGGCAAGCTATGAGGAATCATTAAGCCCCCGGGCTTGTTTTGATCTGGTTTATTTGTTGCGCAAACATGACAATTTTTCACATACTTGGTTACGTAGGTTTTCATCTTTGGAAAGTAGTTTTCCCGAGACAACCTATAGAACGTTCGAAATATGCCTGGATGTCCGGCCGTCGCTTCGTTATGGTGTTTTTCTACCAACTTGCGTCGTTCTTCACGCGGTACGACATACTTCCACTCGACATCATCATCCGAAAATCCGGGAATTCTATTTTTACAGCGTACGAATTTGAACAATTTTTTTCCCGCGACACGATAATTGGGATAATCAAGAGGGTTTTCCGACACTTTCTTCCGTAAATCGATATACCAAGGATCAATGATCTCGTCAACTGGCGATTCGATATTATCATCCCGGGATACAGAAACTTCATTTAACTCCAGAACTGTTCTAGAAAGCATGTCTGGCACTATGTTAAATTTACCCGCGCGATGTGTGATCGTGTAATCGAATTGCTGTAATCGTAATCCCCATCTAGCCAATCTTCCCTTAGGTTCTTTCAGGTTGTTTAGCCAAACCAACGAATACGAATCGGTTATCACCGTGAAATGATACCCCTCTACGTATGCACGAAAAGCCTCGATACTATTTAGGACCGCTAAGCATTCTAATTCAACCGCGGAATAATTTTTTTCGGCCGAATTTAGGGACCTACTCCAAAAACTGATTACGCGCTCTCCATCGCCATGATCTTGTGTCAAAACACCGGAGATCCCGTAATTACTCGCATCGGTTTGTATACAAAATGGAAATTCAAATTTCGGACAAGTTAATATCGGTGCCGAAATTAATCGTTCTTTAATTTCTCTGAAGGAGTTTTCTTGTTCTTCACCCCAATTGAATCTCACTGATTTTTTCAAAAGCTTTGTCAACGGTGCAACGAGATCAGCAAAATTTGGTATAAACCTGCGATACCATGACGCGGTGCCTATTATTTGACGAACATGTCTTACTTTTGTCGGTGTCGGTATTTGCAAAATTGCGGAAACTTTATCGGGATCCACGTGTAATCCATCTTGATCTACCACGTAGCCTAGATATTTTATTTTTTGTCGGCAAAATTCACATTTTTTCCGCGAGAGAGTTATACCCGCGTCAGAGATACGTTTGAGGACGTCAGTCAATACTGCGATGTGTTTTTCGAACGTGGCGGTAATGATAATAATATCATCGAGATATTTAAAAACGAATGGTTCAAGATTTGGCGGAATTATCGCGTCGACAAATCTTTGGAATGTACTCCCGGAATTATGCAATCCGAATGGCAAAACTTTAAAATGAAAGAGTCCTCTTTGAGGAACTGTGAAAGCGGTATATTTTCGCGAACTCTCCGAAAGTGGTATTTGCCAATACGCGGATTTTATGTCAAGGGTTGTCAGGTATTTCGCGTCGCGCAGTTTATCCAAAATGGTGTTCATTTTCGGTAACGGATACGCATCACGCTCGGTAACTTTGTTCAGCGATCTAAAGTCTACGCAAAATCTATACGATTTATCTTTTTTCGGGACCATTACGACCGGTGAACTCCATCCGCTATCTGATGGTTCAATCACGTCGTCAGCTAGCATAATATCGACTTCTCTGTTGATGTAGTTCTGAATTACCGGAGAAACCGAGTAATATCTTTGCTTTATTGGCTCAGATTTTGTTTTGATTTGATGTTCGACCAAGTGAGTACGCCCGAGTGTTTTGCGATATGTTGAAAAATGATTTTCGACCACGTTTTGCAAAATTTCTCTTTCGCCATCCGATAAATTCTCACACGACACGACCGCATCGTTAACGTTACAATTTTCTACCGTCGAAAATGACCAAATTCCTTCGCGGAGGTTCGGGACGATACCCATTCTAGACCAAAAGTCAATACCGAGAATCATGGTATGCGGAACGTCAGGGACAACTAAAATTTCGAAAATTCTTTCGCGATCTTTCACGCAAATTGGTACTCGGACAATTCCCAAGCATTCGCAAGTGCTTCCGTTTGCAATCTTGACCTTTACGTTAGATTGCGACTCCAAATCTACAATTCCGCATCGTTCAATTTTTTCCCAGCCTTTCGCGCCGACTATTGTCCTACTTGCGCCAGAATCCATCAAAGCCAAAAAATTTATTCCGAAAATAGTAACGTTCAGGTATGGTCGTTCATCGCCTTGCGCATGAGCAAGTATAAAATCAAGAACCGGACTAAAAGGAACTGAATTGACGACCCCGTGATCGAAAATGGAAGACTGATTTGGGCCGATATTTATCGCCTTCCTCTGGAGTTTTCCGAACTCCTGCACTTAGGGCATGACTTCACGGTTACGTCTTTTTTTCCGCAACGAAAACAATACTTATGCGTCAACGGTTTTCTACAAGAACTAGCGCGGTGACCTTGACCCTCACATTGCCAACAGCGAATATCGCTCGACCCGTTATTTTCGTGACCTCGCCTATTATCACCTTCGCGGTCCACCCTATTGCTGATTTTACGACTTGACCGATGATTATTCCCGAAATCTGACTTACCCGTTTCAGTCGCATCTACTACGTCGTCCTGAAAAGATGTCGAAACATACGCCAAATCTGGCTCGAGAGCTAACGATCGCGGAGGTGGTCTTGCAAAATTTTTAGCCAACGATTTCTTCTCGTCCAATTTCCTACAAAACTTTAACAGTTCGACCTGACTTTTCACGTCTATCATCGCCAAATACGGTTGGTAGTATGGATCAATGTTAGGAAGTAAAATTTCGAGTTTAGTTCGTTCGGGTACGACCTTTTCGAGACGATCAAACATGCCTGACATAATCGCGAGATAGGTTCCGATTGACTCCTTTTCACCTTGCGTGCGTTTCTTTATTTCTTCAAACAATTTTCGATCGTAATCGTGCGGCAAAAATTCTTGTTTCAACACGACAACTAAACCTTCCCAATCCGAAACATATTTGCGCTGCGCCCTGTACCAAATCAAAGCCCGACCTCGAAATAAATCCATTGCCGATTCAAAAAGTTCAGCCTTAGAAACCTGACGAGAACCTCTTAACTCTTCAACTCGCAATAAAAATGACTTTAATGACATTTTGTCTTTATCCCCTGAGAATGTCAAGTTCCAGTCTCTCACCGGTACTGGTTTCATCGTACGTTTCGTCGGACTAACCTTGGATCCGCCGCGATTAACAATTTCTGTCGCGTCTGAATCGGATGACACGTCGTCGGAATCAACTTGGTGTACTGACCTATCGATCTCGTTTTTGGAAACCTCGCCCTCGGTCGCGTTATCGTGTATCAAAGATAAATCTAGGATATTCAAATCGTGATCTCGTTCGGTTTTTTTCATCGCTTCGACAGCATCGGCATAGTACATTGTCAGAGTTACACGTGTTTTGTTACAAAATGACTTTTCTGCTTCCGTAGAAGGCTTACAACGTTTTATTCTTTCCAAACCGTGTCTAACCGCAGTGCTTATACGTTTGAATTCCCCCACTGTATCTTCAAAATTATCGATTCTATCTCCTACATCAGCTAATAATACCTTAAGCCCATCAGAATCCTCCTCAAACGTGAAGGGGTGCGCGATTTGTGGTACACTTACTCCTGTTTGAGTCAACTGCAGCGTAGACCTCAAACATTTCCGCAGCCTATCCACGCTCGCGTCGTCTGGTGGCGGACAACCTCTTACCTTCAACTCGTAGACGAGTTCCTCTTTCAAAAGACGATTGATTTCCATTCCTTTCATTACCGACATTTTCAATATCTGCGAAATTCCCCTCAATGCATAAACCAAGTTCAACCGAAAATAATTAAACAAAATTTAATAGACAAAACAGAAAACAGCCCCCAAGTTGGTCGCCACAATTCTATCACGCAAAATTCGATCTAATGAGCGAATTCTACGCGACACCAAACTGTGCCCGTAGCTCGTCGGAGATTGGGGGGGGTTTTAATTAATGCAAAAGATTTTTTTTTTAAGTTAGGCGCCACCTACAAAATCGTAAGTATTAGATGGCACTGTTGCAGGCCAATGCCACACGATCTATACTATTGAACTGGCTAACACTTGAGGACAATCACAAACACAGATAAAGAAAATGCAGACAATTAATTTAACAAATTTAATAAAAGAAAATTAAATGAATGTGACGAATCACGAGCAACAATAATTTTGTAAAATAATAACTTTAGAATCGAATAGAAAATTATAACCAAAATTCAGAAATAGAATTAGAAATAAATCATTGCTTTTGCATGTAACATAATTAATTTAAATATTTACACGATCCAGAAATCAAGTATTTGCGCAATCACACACAACAATAATACGGTGTAATCATCACAATCACGTTGGAGAATTTAGAATATATACCTGTATACCTACTATAAGTTCGAACCTGCATCAAATAATACGGCGACAATTCTGATATTAAATAACGAATATTGACGGTAATGATGGATGAATATACATACGACACAATAACAAAAAGGATATACGCAACACTTAATTCCAGGGAATTGCGGACGCAGATGGTTGATTACTCGTCCTCGAGAACGTTGAATTCATCGATACGTGTCAGCTGATTGTGAGATATTCGTCAGCGACTAGGGAATCGCCGTAAAATCTTCGATATTGTCGGCAATTTGATATGACCGCACCAGACGTGATATTCAGATTGCGACGGATGTCGAGTAAGCCTCGTGGAAGTTGAATCCAACGCCGACGTGACGTAATACCTCAATTCCACGCTGACTCGAATCTCAATAGCGGTCCAGGAGTGGTCGACAAATCCCGAGTGTTTGATCGAATGTACTTGATCGTATCGAGATTAGCGGGTGAACGGAGTACGCAGAGTGCACAAAGTACGCAGGGTACGACGAGTATGACGAGTATTGCGAGGACTCTGATGGCCAAAATAGCGCAGTTCTCCGAAATCTAAATTTTGTCCACGGACGGCAAACGGCAACGTCACGTGCGGTACAATATTTTGGCAACTTGTATATTTGATTCGAATTAATTTGGAAATCGCCCAATACAGCACACAGCCGTGTTCTTCGTATCAAATTCGCTACTATACTCCCGTAAAAACGCTACGTAAAAATTATCGCAAGCCAAAAGAAGTTCCGATAACTTATTTTATTCAGCACACCTATTTGGTTTTGCGGTGAAATCCAGGACCCGACTATAAAAATTTTCACTTGGGCCAGTCCGTGCCGATTCAGAATTTTAACCCGTGATAAGGGTGTCCCGTCCGCGACCTAGTGAGCTCACCCGGCGACGAAATTGGATAACCCGAACCTACGCAGTGGTTATTGTGCAAACGTGCACCGAACGAAATGCCGCGCTCTACGCCTTCTTACAGAATCAGAGGGTTAGTGAAAAGAAACGGGAGAAATCCTCACGACAGTCCAGGAGCAGCAGCAGTAGCCAGGAAGGTCTCCACGACGGTCCGGTGTCACCGATGTCTGGAGGACCACGAAGTAGCTGCAGCACAGGCGAACGAGTAACTGGGGGTAGTTGACGACCTTGCTGGTACCAGTAGTCGGCCTCGGAAGTGTGTTGGTCGTCGCAAGACGGGGACTGAAGTCCCACGATGGAAAATGGCTCGCCTTAGGTGAAACACCTGATGGTCGACGTGGTATGTGTTACTTTCCGAGTCTGGCTGGGGTGACGGCCATGATTTTTCCTTTTTGGGAAACCCCACGGGCCTTCGTGGCTGCCACTGCCAAATTGGATGGCTTCGCTGGCCTGTACCCTGGCACCTGACGGAGCGCAAAACATATTACGGCTCTGGACCGAATTCAAACTCAAGTACTCACCTTGACTTGCAACGAGATCGTTCCCAGAGTCCTCAACTCACGATCTCTTCCCTTACAGCGCACGGGGCACTTTTAATATCGCAGAACTGTTACAAGCAAGGTGCCGTACAAAAGGAATCTGACAGGTGTCAAGTATTTAAATTCCTTATCAGTCCAGAGCCGCAAAAACGAAGTTGCAACTATCCGCCTGATAAGGCGCGAACCATTTGAATCTTTGTATCCATTTGGGAATAAATGAAATCTTGCCCGTAACATGCCTTTGCCTGTACTCTTAAGTAACCGACTCTTCGCAAAAGAAGCACTTGTTGTTAAAAATCAAATGAAAATGAGGCTGTTCTTGAGCGGGTCGGCTTGGGGAGAGGTGTAGGAGTTTCACTTTCACGACGCAAAGAAGCCACAATTAATTTCTCGTCATATTTTTGTTGGCAAGCTGTGTGAATTGTAATTTCTTCCACTCCTTCCAGCAAACGTTGATGTTCGCGCTGTCTTCGTTTTCCAGCGGAAGCAAGAAACGTCACAACTCCTCTCTTTTTCACTACAGACACTTCACCACCTTCCAAACTTTCCTCACAATCACAAATAAAACACCGACCTGTCTCTGACGTTGAAGTAGATGCCATGTCAACTGGTGAGTTGCCTACCAGACGAAAAACACTCGATAAATAAAACGATAAGAAAAATACGCGGTCGAAAATCACTTCGAGTTATGAAAAAGAGAATATCACCTGGAACGGCCAACACGAAACTGAGCTGTACAGAACTGATAGACAGAGGCTGGGGCCAGTTTCACAGAAGCTTGGAGACTTTTATTGATAGTGCGTATCCTTGGTAACCTTTTGTTGCAATAATCGTAACCAAAGCTTCACACTAAGGCCAGAACTATAGCTATTATCCGTTTCACCCTTATTTGCCACCCAGCAAGCTATGAAAAATTTCAGTTGTATTGGTACGCCTGAGACTTACAGGTGGTTTCACGCAGTGGAGGTTATGTAGCTCTGTCAGTCTGACACGTGGATGATGCCGCACCGTGGAAGAAAATTCGGACCGGGAGCCTAGCCCGGAAAAAGCGAGGAAAAAATGGCGCGGCAGGTGCGGGGGAATGGCTTTTAAAGATTCGGGGGCGAAATCTTGACCCCCTAAACATCCAAGCCCGGGGGGAAGAGGAAACTTCTTGCATCTGCAGCAAATACCACTGTAATTATTCGCAGTACTACCAGGTGTTGGATGCATAATAATTGGGAACAAAACTATGTGCTTTTATAGAGGTGATGGACAGGAAGCAAGTATGGACTATGTTTTAAGGCACCAGCTCCCTGTCCATGAAGCAGAACGTAAATTGCTTAGCTTATCCAAGTCAAACTTGAGCTGAGAGTGAAGGAACCGTCGGTTTTGAGGTAGGTTTGTACTTACCCCCTAACGCGGCTCCAACCACTGCCATGTTTTGGGCCATGTCTGGTTGCAGGCGTTTAATATACTGGATATGCCGCAGAACTTGCATTTTTGTCTTGTGCGGAATAATTTTTGGCATCTTGTGATTTGACGTTGTCAAAATTTGTCAATCAATTTCTGAGCTGTCGTCAGTAGGTATGCTAAACCTAACAAAACAATATCATGGCTTGCTGCGTGGCAAATAAGGGTGAAACGGATAATACTCTATATATAGGACAGCTGACTCGTCAGCCATTTTGGTGCAGATGTCACAATTGCGCACTCTGTCACGCGTTGTGGTGCGTGGATAATTAATAGCGGGAAATTTGAATATGAATCGTCAACCTCGTCATACGAGGTATCAGTTTTCAACTATGATGAGCTTCGCCTTGTCCATGAATGAATGCCGACAGCGGCGTGACCCCTCACCTGATTCCAACTACCTAGAGAATGAACTGCAGACCTGCAGACTGTAGTAAAACCCCCCCAACCCGTGTCGGATTCGGCAGTTTTGCACCCCGGGAATTCTGGGACTAAAAATCACGCCCCAGAAAACTGAGCTTTTCCAGTTTGTTTTGCACCCTCCAAGACCTTGCGCCCCAGATCTGTATATCCTTTTTGCACCCCGATACCCCGAATAATCCAACAACACTGACACACCCCCTTACTGCTGGTACCCGGAGCGAACCGCACTCCCCACCCTCCTCTTGGTACACCACACTGGCTGAAGAGGATTCAAAGTAGTGTTACGAATTTGCTTTGGGTACCTAGGTACCTACCTACTTTAATAATTGGGAGGAACGTTCAAACACATATTGTTTCACTGTTTTATTGCTGTATATAGGTACTGCTAATTTACAAGTCACATGAATTGTACGAGGTAAGTATTGCACTATTTGTTCTTCGCGAGCTCGCGAACATGAAGGCATCAGGCACTTTATTATTCCCTCAGTATTGTGCGAGTCGATCCAGGTCAATAACTCATCTCGGTTGTAGGGGCTCTTTGGTCCGGCGTTCACGACGTCGTTGATATCCTCTTCACCACCACGGTGTAGGTATGGTCCCTCCCACGACGGATGAGGAACTACATGTCCCAAATTATTCTGTTTCTCATGTATACTAACTAAGTACCAGAAAAATCACGATAAGAGCAGTTGAATTGTGCACACTTACCATATCTGTCAGTTTTTCTCTAAAACGTCAACAACGACGCATTTACGGCAAACTTGACGTCCATAGCTAACGTTGTCTTCGAAAAACTAGGTTTACTAAACGCAAAAGTGACGCAAAAAGACGCTTGACATCGGAACGTCGGACTGACATCTGCACCAAAATGGCTGACGAGTCAGCTACCCTTTTATAGTAGCTGTAGCCAGAACCTTCGTTTTTCGGCTATTTTTTTTTACATTTGGAGAAACTTTGTCTAACTTTGATCGGCTGTATCTCGGTTAATATTGGGTCTAAAAATTCGTTCCACCAACCAAATTTCAGCAAATTTATTGCTCTACAACTTTGTAATGCTATGGTACACAAAATATGCTTAGTTTACTAGATATAAGCAAAAAACTGAAGAAAAAAACGAAAATTTTGAGATCTTTGCCCCCCCCCCCCTTCCAAGTTAGCACAGAGTCCTCCAGGTCGAAAACTTAGGATAGACATCCTAGAGTACCCCCAAACAACCTGTCAAAATTCTATTAACTTCGGAATACTTTCCAGCTACCCTCCCTGTTTTTCATTATATCGATCGACTGGACTAGATCTGATGTCTGCCTTTTTTTGTCGAGGACTGCACCTGTGAACTGACTGAACCGTTGGTCTTGATCCCTATTCTGTCCCTCAAGTCCTCCACATTTCCTTATTTGTGGAAGAAGAGCAGAATTATATCAGTTCGTATGAAGATTCATTTGAGCGCATCGAGAATTTTAGACTTAAGAGCCATTTTTCTGATGTCAAACTTTGCGAAGGTATTCGAAGCTGTGTGGCAGAACTTCTTTTGTAAGCCATCCGGGTTGTTTTCATCACAGTTTTGCACAATCTTGCTAATTTCCTCAGTTGTGATAGCTGCAGCACTGAATGTTCTTTTCTCTGGAACTGCGTGTAGCTCTCTTCTTTTGGCCGTACGTGCTTTTCTGGCATCCTCAAACACCATGTCTTTGAATGGGTCTAATTTTCGCTTGACATCTTCAAAATACTTTTTCTGGAGAAGCTTTGCGGAAATGTTCCATAGTGTCTTAACAACTTCCTCCTTATAGTCGGTGCCATATTAGCTCACTTCATATTGAAAGCCCAGTTTTTGAGAATGTCTGCCAAGTGTTCGTCCGAGGTCTGCTCAAGAAGTTCATATATTTGGTCCTCACTGAACTCCATAAACTGCTTCCAAACGTATCTTTGTGTTGTCACCATGTTCACAGGGGTGAAATTTTCTATTGCTCCGCTGATTTTTGTACCAAAAGCTTCACCGAATCGATTCATTGCGGTTTTTCAATTATTGTTATTGATAAATAAAAAATATCATATCATGGTTACTATAACACTTTTTTAAAACCATGGCTCTAGATTTCTTCATTGTTTTTGTGTTGTTGGACCTAGCCGAAACACCGAGGTAATTATACCACGTCGTCAAGGGTATATTCACGTATCTAGGCGTTGTAACTACTTACGTAAAATTCTGAGTTACTATTGGTTTAGCTTATATTAGTAATTATAATTATATAATCAAAATTATCAACTTCCGCTTGTATTTTAGTTGGTGGCTTACGATGAAGTAGAGTTACCAGAAGCTTTATTCCGCTTCAACTGAAAAATCACGGAGTCACACTTCTGCCTGAACAATGGTCTTCACAGAGTGGTGTGATGCTTGCACTGGCTTCCTAAGATACGCGATTGAGCAACTGAAATCCCGAAAGCATTTTCGACCACCCTACGTGGTCGTGACAGACGATAATTGAACATAATGTATTCATCAGGTAGGAATGTTTCAGGAATAGGACGTAAAAGGTTCGTTTCCAGTGAGATCGCCTCGTCCTCATCAGTAAACACATAATGGCACTTTTTCGCCTATCCCAAGCATTTACGGGGTTGTGGAAGTCCAAGCTCGTGTGTGCCTAGACCTGTGCCAAAATCGCTGTTCCTCAGAACGTTTCCACGCTGCACCGTCCTCTTGCGCCATCATGCTGTAGGTTCCTTGATAGTTGAACCGCTATGAACCGGAATTTGGGAAAGCCTGTAACAATTGTCTATGTTCAATGCATGTTACATTGGAAGACCCCATCGTCTATCAAGACAGAAAACACAATAGTTAGGAATTAGCAAAATTCTACACTGTGGATAAAATACCTAGGCCCGTATTCATAGTCGGATCTTATATACAGGTGGTCCAGGTTTCAGTCGACAAACTTTGCAGGCTGATAGAGGATGAGAAAAGAAGTCGACTACCCCAAAAAGTACATATCTAAAATGCATATTAAAAAAGTTACAGGCCTTCAAAGTTGCAGAAAACAAATGTTTTTTTCTTGATAACTTTTGAACAGCTTGACCGATTTCGCTCAAATTGTGCACATATGGTTAACAAACACGTCCCCAGTGATTTCTTGAAAAAAATTCTGTCAGAATGACGCAGTGCCGTAGATATGGGGGGGTACTAACCCTCTCACCCCCCTACGTTCTACGCCACTGGATATTTTGAAAAACCGTTAAAAGTATTGAATTTGGCGTTCAATTCTGAAGAGAAAATTGGCGTGTCATTACCACATTTGGAGCAGCGGTTTCGGAGATATTTGTGTTTAAAGGTTCAAAAACACCGAATCACGCAAATGTTTCAAAATTCGAGCAAGTTTATTAAGTTTATTAATCCATGATTTAGCTGATGAGAAATTGAAAATTTGCTGTGAAAATTCATAATTTCAGTAACCATTAAATATTCAATAGGTACCTATTCACTTACTGATAGTTGGGAAGTTTAGTAAGAAGAAAAACCAAGAGTCCTTTGTTTCTCATTGGTCACATAACTCGGAGCGGTGGTAGCCGAGTGGTACAGGTGATGGCAAGCCAAACCATTCGCGCTGCCCTGTGTGGGTTCGAATCCTACTTCATCCATGGATATTTTGTGCTGTCCCCGAGGTTGCATGGTAGAGCAGCTTATAGCTGAATGCCGCCTCGTAAAATAAGACAATTAAATAAAATAAAACTGAAATTAGGAATTTTCACAACCAATTTTCAATTTCTCATGAGCTAAATTATGGATCAATGAACTTTAAATTGAGAAAAAAGTTGAAAGTTAATGGATCAAAGCTTGCTCGAATTTTGAAACATTTGCGTGATTCGGTGTTTTTGAACCTTTAAACACAAATATCTCTGAAACCGCTGCTCCAAATGTAGCAATGATACGCCAATTTTCTCTTCAGAATTGAACGCCGAATTCAATGCTTTTAACGGTTTTCCAAAATATCCAGTGGCGTAAAAAGTAGGGGGGGTAAGAGGGTTAGTATCCCCCATATCTATGGCACTGCGTCATTCTGACAGAATTTTTTTTCAAGAAATCACTGGGGACTTGTTTGTTGGCCATATGTGCAGAATCTGAGCGAAATCGGTCAAGCTGTTCAAAAGTTATCAAGAAAGAAACAATTTTTTTCTGCTACTTTGAAAGCCTGTAACTTTTTTAATATGCATTTTAGATATGTACTTTTTGGGGTGAGTCGACTTCTTTTTTTATCCTCTATCAGCCTGCAAAGTTTGTCGACTAAAACCTGGACCACCCTGCATAAGGTGGTCTCAAGACCATGTTTATTTAGACACAGGCTTGAACCAAGATGGTTTTATACATACAGTTATCATCTTGTGAACATTTTATAACACAATAAAATACCCCTACATCTTCTCAAGGTTGTGTTCGGGAAAAATCAGCGTATCAAAATTGAATAAGGTCGTCTTAAGACATAAGATCTGACTATGAATACGGGCCCTATAGACACAGCTGTGTTTTCCGTCTATGGCACCAACGCAGTTTGGAAAATTCTATTCGCTTTTGAAGTCGCTTGCTACACTTTGCCATAATTCGGTTGTTGAAAGGCTTGAACACTTCCGGTCCAAGAACTTTCCATATTTCCGTACAAGTTTCTCGAACTATTGGTGATACCGTGGGTGGTGCAATCCGAAACGCAAAACAAACGGAGCGCCTCATATCTCCAGATGCTAAAAACCTAAAAAAAAAAAATGAAGTAGTGAAAACCAAGTTAGTATTTTCTAGGGATCAGGAGAATTCTAATTAGTAGGCCAGTCATTTTAGTAGGTTAGAATAGATCAGTTCTTGGGAGTCAGCCGATCTGCGTATGATTTCATTTTTTTAATGCTCGATTGCACAAACGTGGTATCGAATTTTAGTTCGGTACCAAACAGACGGTACCACGCAAATGTTTAAAAGTGGAACAAAATGCAAATCCGATTACTTCAAGGAAAGGACATGATGGGAATAAAAAGCTGGGTTTTGGTATCCGAATAATCGCTTGGAGCTATATTTTGTATTCCCATCATAATCTCTTCTTGAAGTAACTGGGTTTGCATTTTATTCCACTTCAAAAATTTGATCCCGTATTTGGTATCGAACTAAAATTTGATACCACCTTTGTGCAATCGGGCATGAGCATCTCAAATACCGGTATTTTCATTCCCAGATAACTTCACTGGGGAGTTAAATACCACAGAGATACCTGCTATTGTTACAACAACTGTCTCCATAGGGTTTGTCTCCCAGTTTAGGGATAACAAGTTATCGATCGGGTTTGAAACTATCGACCGGTGAACTCGAGAACAGCCATTACGCGCTCACCCAGAGAATTCAGCATAATCTACATAAGGATCTCCACCGTATATATTGACTAGGATTTTGAAGCCTGTCATCAAGATGACATCCAATGGCATAACTTGTTTACCAAAGATACAGCTCCATTTATGCAAATCATTGTAGTACAGGAAAGATAGATTTCAACCTCGTAAAAAATATGGACGTCCTGAAAATTTGATATTTTGTTCAGAATTGAGTGCTCTACAACATATCCAAAATCGCCAAAAATCGCACCCGGGGGTTTTGAGTTATTGGAGGGGGGGTAAAAAATTGCAGGTAAAAATGGAGGGGATGGAACCCGTCAATCCATTGGATGCGAATACATTATAGTTTGACGTATCATATCCCATTGATACCATTTTGGCACAAAAAGTGTCCATCATTGTTGAAGGGGAGTAGTGGGGGGGCGAAGCTCTGCTAGGTGGTCCATTTTGTTTTTCTGGACATGTAGAACCGATCACGACAAGTCTGGTATTTTTTCCGACTAAATTCAATCTCCTGAACTCGTATCCGATGTGAAAATTTGGATGAAAACATGTTTGAACAAGTTAACTTGAGAAAACTTGTTTTTTCTTTGACAATTTTGACGAATTTTTGTTCTACTGTTGGAGGCGTTCATTTTTAGAAAATTTTCAGGGACCATTGAATTGAAGTGTATTCTCCATAAAATTCATACACTCGATGTATAATTTTGTTTCTCGAGTTTAAAGAATCGATTTGAACTTGAGCCGGCGCGGCGGGTCGTCTACTACTGACCAGAACACTACAGCATGCATCTTCAAATGAAAACACTTCAAACTAGTGAAGAAATAACAACTTATCTTTGGAAATTGGAGGATCTGTGGAGAAATTAATTTCCTATAACATGAACAAAATCGTCATGAATTGCACTGCAGGGTTTTGAGTTATTAGGGTGGAGAGGTAACAGTTCATGGTGTATGAATCCTGTCAAAGTGTTATCCTCCTCCTCGAATAACTCAAAATCCTGCATTGCGGTTCATGGCGATTTTGTTCATGTTATAGGGAATTCAGTTCTGCACAAATCCTCCAATTTTCAAAGATGAGTTGTTATTTCTTCAATAGTTTGAGGTGTTCTCATTTAAAGGGGCATGCTGTAGTGTTCTGGTCAGTAGTAGACGACGTGCCGCTCCGGCTCAAGTTCAAATCGATTTTTTTAAGTCGAGAAACAAAATTATACATCGAGTGGATGATTTTTGTGGAGAATACACTTCAATTTAATGGTCTCTGAATTTTTTCAAAAATGAGCACCTCCAACAGTAAAAAAAAAATTCGTCAAAATTGTCAAAGAAAAAACAAGTTTTCTCAAGTTAACTTGTTCAAACTTGTTTTCATTCAAATTGACACATCGGATACGAGTTCAGGAGATTGAATTTAGTCGGAAAAGATACCAAACTTCTCGTGATCGGTTCTACATGGCCAGAAAAACAAAATGAACCACCTAGTAGAGCTTCGCCCCCCCACTACTCCCATTCAACAATGATGGACACTTTTTGTGCCAAAATGGTATCAAGGGGATATGATACGTCGAACTATAATGTATTCGCATCCAATGGATTGACGGGTTCTATCCCCTCTATTTTTACCTGCAATTTTTTACCCCCTCTCCAATAACTCAAAACCCCCGAGTGCGATTTTTGGCGATTTTGGATATGTTGTAGAGCACTCAATTCTGAACAGAATACCAAATTTTCATGACGTCCATATTTATTCCGAGGTTTTGCCGATTTTTTTGCTATTTTTCCTGCACTATTGGGGGACTCTATTTTTCGAAAAACTGCCACTTTGCTTTTCTCAAATAGGGAACTTGTAGAATCGCAACCTGTTGTAGAATGAACCAGAAACAACATCTTGCAAATTCTCCAACGAAGGCGCTTTTTCATGTCCATAATGTTTCTTGTTTTTTATTTGGACTGCATTCTGATATTTTGCTTTGCATGTGGTCTTCCTTCAGACAAATCTAAACCTGTTTTTACAATATTTGCGTCTGCATCTCCTGTATACTGTATCGTATCAAACACTGTGCCCACCACTTTCTAGTTCACTGCCCAGCATATTTATGGAATTGTGTGTTATTTCCAAATAAATACAGGTGTCTCAAAAGTATCGCATTCCGAGTCCAGAGCGGTATACGAAATCCACTCAAGAACACGAGAAAAATATTGAAAAAAATGAATGACGTTCATCTATTTCTAAAGATAAGGGCCGTCAGCCTCCTGATGCTGTCTGATTTTGCGGAGCATACTACTTCTTCGAAAACTGTTAGGCCTTTCTCTCTCAGAGCATCAGCAGTCATCGATCTTATGATATGGTGAAGCTGGTTGCGCAAGAGCTCACCAAATGGGCAAGATCCAAGGACATGAGGCAGGGTTTCAGTTTTGAAATTCTCAGTGTTGGAACAGTACCTACATTGGGTGCCGCCCTTGGACCTACCACGGATAGCTCTTACGAGAGTCCTTCGCAATTCCTCTTTATATTTAGAAATTGAAGAAAATGGAAATCTCAATAATTATTTTTACGATGAGAATTCTTATATTGTCGGGAATTCCGCATACCCTGTAAAAAACTGGCTAATGATACCTTATAGGTAGATATACATAAAGTATAAGACTTATTATACATACTATCGTTCCAATTAAATTCACAATTTTCAGAGATAACGGCCATTTGACTGATCTGCAGCGACGTCATAACTACATTCTTAGCAGAACAAGAATGGCTGTGGAGATGGCATTCGGGATATTGAAAAGTAGATGGGGGTGAATAACGTCATTAAAGCCGTAAGGATTACAACGGCTTGTTGTATTTTACATAACTTTTGTTATGTGAAGTTGGATTTTTGTGAAAATTATGATTATGAAGATATAGAAAATGTTCCAGAAGCTGACGATCATGTCGTCAATGATTTTGCAAACGTGAAAAGAGATGACATTGCCAATAATTTATAAAACTCTTACCGTAATTCGTTCTTCTTTCTTAATTCGTAATTCTTATTGTATAAAAGTCCACACAAAATAAAAAATCAAAACTTTTGATGATTTGTAATTATTGTCACGAGCGGCGATTCTCGCGTGCATCCTCTAGCACACGCGGTCTTTGTAGACTGTTAGCATCAGATCCAAGTGGTTCTGATGGTTTATCCGATGGTTTGGCCATCTAAATAACATAGGAGACTCCAATAGCCGAGTAGGAAAGATCAGCCAAAATGGAATGCACGCAAAAGGTGTAGGATTTTTCCGGAGTCGCCTCGACACCATATGCCGGGTCATTGTGGAATTTTCTGGAAGACCGGTGGAAGATTTCAGAACAATAGTCGGAGCTATATAAAGCACCGATCCGCAGCCTACGGACTAGTTAGTTATTTATCAATAGCTAACACATAGCTGATGATTTACACTCGGATTTACAAGTTAGCTTTTAAATGGAACAAATATTCTTCTAACGTTTGTCTTTATTGAAGTAAATACGTCAAGGAACTGGAACCATACATCCAATCTTGATCGCAAAGAAATTCAACATAGAACTTTTTTCATGTGGAAAATGTTTGAATGTGAATTACATGATCTAACCTGAAAAGTGCTCCAGTTTCAACTGATTAAACTTTGGGATAAGATTCTCGTCATCCTCTTGATTCAGAAAAATATAACATAAGTGCCCTCACTCGCTTCCCAAGAAAGATACAGGATGCCAAAGTTCACTTTCTTCGGTTTAAAAAAAAATTGTAACTTGAGAACCATATTACCAAATTAACCTAAGCGAAATGACCTTCTACCTGCCAAATTTTGAAAGAATCCAATCGGTGGTATATGAGTTCGGGGGAGAACAATTATTTGAAAGATGCTCCAGATACTTCCAAATCAATGACCCCCATAACTCCCACGCCACTGATTGAATTCTTTCGAAATTTGGCAGGTAGGTAGATAGTTTTGGCGGACAGGATATGCTGAATTGGAACTAATTTGGTTGAATGATTCGCAAGTTACAAATTTTTTAAAATCGAAAAACCGTATCTCTCTCAGGAAGCAAGTGGGAGGCACAACTATAAAAGACAACAAACACGCAAATATAAATAAATATTGCGCCTCTTAGGGCCATATAGCGGACACCTCGCATTTTTATGAAACAAAGCTCTCCGGCTACCACAACATCAGACGGTCGAACCGAAACTGCACAGACACGTGTTTCGCCCCTACTGGAGGCTCATCAGTGCGCAGGCGTTCAGCTCGACCATCCGATGCTGTGGCAGTCAGAGAACTCATGGTAATGTACACCCACGAGGACTCCTAATATGTGAGTCCTCCAAGCGGCGCCATCTATCAAAGCATTTCGCAGATGCTATATTTCAAGGCATCAGGCATGCGAGGGAATCAACAGCATTCCACGTAAAGCAACACCATCGCCAAGAGCATCGATGGTAGGTGTACATATTAAAGGAAGGTCATCCAAAGTTTGGTAATTGATTTGATGAATGCTTTCAAATGCTCTGTTAAGAATTCCGTATGCTTCCTCTTTTCTTCAGACTGGCTTGTAGATGCTCTTGGCAGTCCTGAAAACCAAAAATTACGTAAAACGGAAAAGGTGGCAAACTATCTCAATCACTGCACCTCCGGCTATTCTGTGACTTCGGTTTTTCCAACGTTGGTCGTCAGAATGGCGGTCCCGCTGCCTGGAAGACCTTGGGAAGACCCAACATCTTAGAGACTCAACATAGCTACAAGAGCTGTTTTTGCTTAACGTCAGCCTCAGTTTTCTTCTAAATCTTGATTCTTGAGGTGTGGGAGTTATAATAGAGAATGTTTAGGACCACCGTATGTAGGTATATTCTCGAATAAGTACATGGTGCAGATACGTCTCCCGAATATGACATTTTTCAACTTTTCCAACCAAGGATGTCTATACATAAACTGGATAGGAAGCTTGGCCGCTTTTGACGTAAATAGGTGGAGCCGGGATTTGACACTAATGCAGGGCATTAGGTTTGTTCGCGTCGCATGAACTTTTTGCACTTTCTGCACCCTAGCCAATAGCGTGGGGTCTCTGGCAGCAGCTGACCAATCACAGCAGTTTGAGTGCAGAAAGTGCAGAAAGTTCATGCGACGCGAACAAACCTTTTGTGTAGGACTGGAAACTGACCTTGAGAACTGAGGACTGTCGATTAAAACTTTGGCTGTCGTCATTTTGACGTTTTCGGGTTCCGCTGGTGAAAATTCACTGTTGAGTATTGAAGTGACGTCCACTTAACATGGAACAAAACGTGTACCAGGGCTACCCCTCTGAATCAAGAAGAGACAGAGGCTGTGGCCACATGAAGTGGATGGATGGTGGGTGAACTTCGTGAAGTGAGAAGTTACTGGGAACGGGAATGAACGGAGGCAACTCTTTAGAGCAGGCCAAGATTCACAAAGGATCCTGTTGGATGATCACCAATAGGTTGAATTAAACGTTACTTTTCTTTCAACATCGACCACAGCAAGTGCTTCGCAGGACTCGCCTGACGATTGAAAATATTTTCAATAAATTGAATTCAATATTGAAAAATTTGTCATACAGAAAAGGTCTCATTGAAAATTAGTTCAATATTGAATTTTTTTTACCATTCTGTGTCATAGAGAATACGTCTGATTGAAAATCTTTCAAGATCCAATTTTCAATATTGAAAATTTTCAATGGCATAGAGAATAAGAGTGAATATCAATGATGATGCCGTCAATGTCAGTTCAAACAGCATGTCTGAGTTTTTGAACTGTCCCTAGATGATGCTCATAAACTTCAGCTTTGAGATATCCGCCGAAGAAAATCTGTAGTAGTTAGGTCCGTGGATTTTGAGGGCCAGGGAATGTGTCCAAAACGTGGAATCAACCACACAGAAAGCATGTCCATCAGAATAACCATTATTTGCTGCCGTACCGTGTGTGTTGTATCCTTGTATCCCGCTGAAAGGTCACTATTTTTCCCTAATCTGGGAAGCCTTGCAGTTGAAAAAGAACGGCAACATGTCCGTAAAGGACTTGAAATCCATTCCGGAACAGTGTCGCGCTCGGCGCGAAATGTTTCTGATCTCGAAGAACTTTTCCAATTCCTACTGTGAGAATCTGTTGATTTGGCAGAAACTGAGCTATGGTTCTTCAAATGGCAAAGATGAGGGACGAAAATGAGGTACAACTGGCAACCAACTGTCAAATATTTTCCATTACACGGTCTTCTAAAAACCAGTATTGATCGCCGTGGTGACGAAACAAATAAAAAGGTGAAAAGTCACAATTACTTTGTTACAACAAAGTAACCATAGAAATTTGATTGCAATGCAATAATTCACGAGTGGCCAACCTGATCAAACTATAATTGCCCACGGCTGGGGGTAGGAGATGGGAGGGTAGTATAGGTAGTCATTCGCCTGATGCTCCGCGAGCCGCACAAAATCTGATTTGGGAAATTGAGCAGTTTAGATATTGACGTTGGCAAAGCGGTTCTCCGTAAATGCACACAAATAGTGGCGGAGGGAGATAGGTGTATTTGTGTTACAAACTATTACAATCGGAATATTGCGAGTCGCTGCGGCGCCATCAGCGCCATCTCCCGGAATGCCCCGGTCTTTATGACGAGTCTGCGAGCCGAGCAGCAGCAGGCGGTCGGTGACGCGCTGTGACACACTCATTTGCATCGAAATGGTCCCCAATTCATGCAGTCTGCTCCCGGTGTCCCGGGGCCCGCTGAGAACTTATGTTACTGCCATTTCTGCAACCGCACTATAAAGCCATCCCTGCCCCTGCGCTACCTACCTTCCTTACTATCTACCATCCAGTACCAGCATCAGTGTTGCCCTTGCTTTCGCTCGCCGGCGCTTTGCCTCTATACTCTCACTCGTCTCTTCACCGTGTCCTTTCGCACCGTCCTTCCTCCGCTCTCCGCAAATGAGAAATTACACAATTATCAACGCGACGTTAACGACTCGTCGGCTTTATTGTTCGTTATTTTAATTTTAATCGGCACTTTGAAGGGTGCTTTGTTTTTATTTTATCTGTGCCGAAACTCGACAGAGTCCTGCGGCACAGTCCTCTTCCACGGCTCAGCTCAAATTATAACCTAATTTGTTTAAGCATACAGCAGACTTTTCTTATCTCTTTCCTTGGGTTTTCTTCATGTTTTTATGGTTTGTTATACTTACGAGTACTACTTAGTGAGTGTAATTTGGGCGTCACTGGAGGTCTGCTTTTGTTACCGACACCAGGAGAACCAACCAAGCATCAAGCACCGGCGGTCAGTGTAATACATATAGGTATATAATCGTAACCTCTTTTACCCATCTGGGTGTCGAGGTGTCGGACGCACCGAGCCGCACTATGGATCTATGCCACTATCTACAATCATAACATACAGTGTAATACATAATAATATGTACGCAAACTGATAAAACAATAAAAAGATTGCTGGACTTCTGGAATTCATTATTGAAAAAATGACATGAGCTGTTTCACCCTTTTTGACCCTTGGCTGTGATCGTCGTCAGCTCCCCCCCCCCCCCCCTTCATTACATTGTAGACCTCTCACCTATGTTTTGCTTACGTTGCCGTTTCACTCAGGATCTTACCCTAAACGAGAACGAAACTTTGAGGATGAGGATTGAATTGAAAAGTTGAACAGAAACACGAATTGACAGCAAACGGAATGAACTTTTATTGAAATCGTCAACAAAATTTAAATAACTCAGGTTTTTTCCGTACAACACCTAACACAGGACTGACAGGATAGACAAAATGACATACAATGGTCAAAATGAACAAAAAACGGTCAAAGAACTATTACGGGTTGAAATCGTAATTGAAAGTGATTGATTCCGAGGTGGAGATAGTTGGGATTGGGAGAAATTGAAATACAGAATAAACCACAAAAAATCAGGTCTATGATCGGGAAGAAAAGGTTCAAGAATATTTACAGTTCAACTTGACATGGCGTGTTAGCAAAAATAAAGTGGCGTTGCGCAGAGGACGCCAATAGAAAGGGTGAGCAATACCGCGAGAGTTGGCTTACAAACTATAACGTAGGTACCTACCTTTTCGATGACGCTGCGAGAACTCGAAGGGCCCAACGAAGCTCCAGCGATGACACTGAAACAGAGTACCTACACGAAAAACAACATCCTGCCGTCCTACCCCAAGGGAAATTGGTGTAGTAAACCGGTATAGCTACCCCCTAATAACGTCTCTTACTTCACGCAGAGACAATAATAATACATAATATAACAACAACACGCTGAATGTCAAATAGGTGACTTATTCTAAAACAGTAAAATAAAAGATAAAAAAGCATCACTTGGTTTGCCCATCAACGAGTCTTGAACGCATGAGCTTCGGGACAACCGCAACGATTAGCAGGATCTTGATAATGTGGACCAACTGACAACGTTGGTGAAGACGCCGATTGGACGGTAAGGTAGAGAACTGATTTGGTACCTTTGAACATTCCAGAAGCTCACCATACGCTGTGGCATCTGGACAGACGAGAGAAATAGGACCGAGATGGTCACTTTAAGGACGGTGTTGAATTGGTAAAATAAGCGTTGCGAAATCAATCCGTGTGGGTTTATTCCTTGACGGATTCTTACCATTTTGGTCTTTTTCGAAAGCTACAAGGATGTACTTTGGTTTGAGCCCATTGGCATTTCCAAAATCCAAAAATAGTTTTTCCAAATGTCAAAATTGAAATATTTTTTTTGGATTTTGGAAATGCCATTGGGCTCAAACCAAGTACATCCTTGTGGCTTTCGAAAGAGGCCAAAATGGTAAGAATCCGTCAAGGAATAAACCCACACGGATTGATTTCGCAACGCTTATTTCACCAATATGACTCCGTCCTTAACGAAGTTGGCGATTACTGACAGTTGCTGTCAACCAAAGGCGGCGTGGCGTTCTAGGAGTGGCATTCAGCGCCGCTTTTCTTAATTTTGGTTCTAGAGGCACATCACATGACTGGTGGTACTGCTTGCCATCAACAGGAACAGCAGAGGAACACTGAATCGCTACTCGGCCGATTGTTATTGGATCTTTCTTTGCAGAATCCGCCGGAACCCGAAAAATAATAACCAACTCTCTTTTGTTTTTTTGGTTCCCCCGGTTTCATTATTTTGTATCGCCAAGTCAATTTTGAAACCGTAACAGAACAAGGAGAGTGACGGATTCGGAAAAAGGCACTCAGTGGTAGAATTTGCCAAACAAACCCCTGAGTTGAGCCCAAAGAAGAAAACTCTCAAATAGGTGACAAATTAATAACAAGACACTCACTGATATTTTCCGGTATTCAGTGTAAGTGAAATTAGTGAAACAAAATCGCAGAAACATCAGGTGACAAATGTAAAAACATCAATAAACAGTGCATGATAATAAAACAATGCAAACAAAATCATCAACAATGCATAAAAACCCAAAACAAGACAAAACAGGGATTGTGTTAGTAGGATCCTGAAAAAATACCTACACCGAATATGGGACAAACATAACAGTGAAAACAAAAACATGGCATAAAAATATGAGAGTCACAAAAAACGGTGAACAATGACATTTACGCGAGAAAAAATCATGAAAGACAAAAATACAAGTGAGTACATAACAAGTGATTACATGACAAGCAAACCACACACAAAATTAACCCTTTCACTGCGCATTGCTGTTTCGCCGGCTCCTGCTGTGTGCGGCTTATTTTCAGCCGATACGTCCATATACGTCTTTAGCAAGATGTTGCAGATAACTTTGTAAAAAAACATGACATAATGCGGTAAAATCATGAGAAGTTGTTGTACCTACCTTTATTTAGACATACTAGGTCGAATAACACCAAAAAAAACGTCCATCAAGTATAAAAAAGGGAAGAAAAAAAAAGAACAAAAAAGTTTGTCAATACATTTTTCAAAAAATTCAAATACAAGCTTCAAAGAAGTGAATATGAGAAAATGCCTATCAGAATCACAATTGAAAACAAAGATAAATAAAGCAAAACATAAATAATCATAAAATAAATCAGAATAGTGGGTAAGTACTCACAAAAAGTGAAAAACATTGAAAAGGAAACAAAAATGTTCAAACATTAGTAATGCTTCAGAGTGTGATATCTTTCAAAACAATCTTTGAGGCAAAGTGGTACATTACATTTGATACACATGTATCTTGTGTCACGTCGTGTGTCATGCGTTTTTTTGCGTTTTTTTGCAATATGGGAAGGACCAGCTCTTTGAGAATCGCTATCAGCTGCAGATTCTGCCTCGGAATCGGAAACGGAGGCATTGCCGTCGAAATCTGAATTGTAATCATCATTACCTTGGTTTGCAGAAGGTAGGGGCTCATTTTCGCTGCTTTGCCAACCGTCGTCTTCATCATTCAGCGGTAAATCGTCCTCGTCATTGTCACTTTCTGCCAGCAGGTTGTAAAGCTCTTCATCGGTGAGTGGACGTTTACCTGCCATTTCTATTTCTGGGCGCAAACAGTGAAAGATGATTCTGATAATACAGATATCGAAATTGCACCACGTTCTGACCTGTTTTAGCATGAAAACAAAGTCGTACAGTGGGGGGACCGCGTGCGATCCGCCCAAAGACAAGCAACGGTTAGACGTATTTAAACTGCAGGAGCAGTTTACCGCTATAAACATTTTTCCTGGCAAAAACGTATATATACGTTTAGAGCAGTGATTTAAGGGAACGTTCATATAAGTCTTTAGCAGTTAAAGGGTTAATGAAATGGTCATAAAAACATTGACATAAAATACAGTAAGTTTACAAATATCGTGAGATGACAAAAATAATTTTGAAAATCCTGACGTGAAACGGACCCAACAGAAAAATTAATTATTCATGTTTGAATAGAAAATTCAATGATTAATGAAAAATATTCAAATAATCAATCGGATAATAAGTCAAGCCCAGACCTGTAACATAAAACAATTCCCGGATGCGCACTCAAGCTCGGACTTGAAACAAAGAATCCCATACGCGCTATTTCCAGAATCTCCAATCTGTTCTTCGCGCGAGGCACATCAATGATGTTACCGTCCGCAGTACCGCCAAGTAGGTACATACTTAAGTTACAGTTAAACTCCGTAAACTCTTCTTGTAACCTCCAGTCAGGCCGTTTGTCATCACAACCGTACAAGAACAGATGAAATGCAACAAATTCTACGCGTAATATCAAACTAATGCTGAAACTTGCGAAAATCTCTTTCACAGTCCGTCCCTCCCTTGTTCTCAATTCCCGGAAACACGCAAGGTGAGGCCCGACGCAAGTTCAGATTCATAGTTTGGTTCGACATGCGTATAAAAAGTCGAAAAAATTAATGCAAACAAACCAAAGGGGATGTGGATTAAATCTTGAGCGAATAATTAAAAAACCACCCACCTGTAATGAGAATATTTCAGCACCGCATTTCGTACCTGTCGCTTCAACGACGCACCAACAACCAGTCCCGCTCGACCCAAGTTCCCTCAAATTCCTGTCATGTACGCACAGTTAGTTCCCAATATAGGCCTTGTTTTTCTCGCGAGGAATTATTAGATTGAGTTTTGAAAATTTGCTGAAAAAAATGCGTTCTACCACAGACAGCAAAAATGTTTCATAGGGCAAGTTTTCCGAATTTTTCGAATTTGTCGATCGCCCATTACCAAAGATCACAACGGCACTCGCACTGGCATGTTTTTTTTTGGTCGGACTCATCAGTGCAAATTATCCAGTTGTAGGGTTTGCATGAATGATGAAAAAGCTTGAAATCATGATTTCCATGTTCCCATTTTTTAAATAAAAATTCGGCCAGGTCACTGAATGGGCCTTTCTCCGATCATACTTTGGGATGACTTCTCGAACGTTCCTTCATGTTCTTTCTCTGTTTTGTGTATGTACACGAGGATCTTCAAGGTCGACATACTCTAGACCTTGCTCTAGATTATAATCGATTTTCAGGTGTTCAAACCCCTCATCATTCAGCGAAGCATAATATGCTTTCCAGCAATCTGAGTTGATCAGAGATCCGGGAAGAATGTTGCAATGACTGCCACGACCTTTCCCGATCACACTTAGGTAGATCACACTTAGGTACTGTAACTAGGAAACTTTCTTGGTGTCCCTTCCAAATCCACCGAAGACCTACCGTCCCTCTATTATTCTACCTCTGTTCTACTTTCGCTTCCCAAATTTTCCCCTTATCAATTTCCATGATGACTCAAGGTCCATCTACGGGCTGTGAATTTTGGAGGACCCAATTTAGAGCGACTTTGTGGCAAAAAGACGACCAGTCAACCACCGTTGAACGGGAACACTTCAACTCGGACAACATGATCTCCTGGCGAGGAAAGCGAAGGAGGCACCGCACCACAGCAGTCAGCACCCCCAAGTAGCCAATGTCTTCTACAAATGAGAAAGAGGTTCAGCTGCACTCATTAAGACATAGTTCTTCAGATTGGTCGCGTCAAGGTCTCAGTTTGGTATTTTTCGGAAAAATACCGGTACACCCAAGTCGAGAAGTCCAGGCACAAAACCCTATGCACGCCTTGAAATGCATTGCAAGATAAACTCACCTAGCGGAATACTGATCCTTAGAATATCACGCCATTAAAATTCTTCATCTGGTAACATTATGAAATCGGTGTCTGTTGTTTCTTCCGGGAATACTTATTGAAGTTATTCCGTGTTTATACTTGCCAAGTTTTAATCAAGATAATAGCTATTTACGATACGAGTGTTAAAAGTGACAGGTATTATTTTGTGAGCGGGGACGCTTGCGAAACGAGCATTAGCGAGTAGAGCAACCCCGCGAACAAAATAAGACACTTTTAACCCGTGTATCGTACAGGATTCTATCTACAATGGTCTTTGAAATGTTTGGTAAATGTCAGAATTTATTGAAAATATGACAGGAATGCGCAGAATCATCATTTTTTCACGTCGCCCATGACGACGTGCTAAAAGTGACGGGTATTATTTAACGCTTGTAGATAAATATAATTATGTAGTATGATCCGCTATCGTAGGTTCAGGCACTTCACGCTACTTTTTCAAAGCCGTGAAATCATTATCTAACATTATCAGGTTAGAGGTATTGTAATAGTATATTATTCAACAAGCGGGTAATGATTGCTTCTTACTCATGAGGATGCAGTTTGCCGACACGAGCCTTGGCGAGTGTCGTTAAGTATCCGAATGAGTAATAGCCATTACACGCGAGCAGAATACTATGCTTTATCCTTATTTGCTTTAATGTCTTATTGGAAAATGCAGGCATGTATGCGCGTGATAATGTGTGCATTATTCAATAGAATTGGATAAAAAAGATTTTATTTGGTTTCAATACTGATTGTTTATTATTGATTTGAAACACATGAATGAAATTTGCTCATGCGGATTGTCTTCCTTTGAGTACTGCCAAGTCGGGACTATTGAAATCAATTTCCCAGTGGGTTTCCTTTCCAAGGATACTGATGTGGACAACTACTGGCACATGAGTTCATGTATCTTTCACCACCATTGAATGGAAAAGAACAGAGTCTTGGGCGGCAGTTCGACGCCCTGTTGGGTGCGGCCGTTCGAAAATCTTCGACTGGAACTGGGTTCTTGACCCAATCCACAACTTCTTTCACCGACACCATGAATACGTCATCGAGCTCTTCGACGGCGCCCAAGAACTTGTTGAATCCTTCGAAACTATTGGCAATAAAATTGAACCAGTACGAGTCCAAACGCAACACCAGAGGCGCTCGTCTCTGTTTACGATTCCAGTTGAGTTCACCGAGCAACCAATTTGAAATCTGGGTCGCGTTTCCTCTGTAAACAATTCAAGATAGAGTACTTTACCTCACGACAAAAAAAAAGAGGACACTTACGAAACTGAGCACGCCGCAAGTGAGTCACACTCCATACCATTGGCTCCTCTGATGTTAGTGATGGGTGCGACCCAGAATCCAGGGTGGGACTGAACCGGGCAAGTCATCATAGATGCGCACGCTTGATGAGATGGGAAGTCGAGAGTATAAGGGATGTATCTCTCAAATAATGTTTCGCTAAGTGTTGGCCACGAATTATCGTAGAGTAAGCCGGCTTGCTGGTAAGCATAGATTGAGACGTCGCCTTCCAGTTGAAGTTGAGGAGTTCGTGCCCCAACTATATCCTCTCGGGGAACATTCGCGAAAGCTGTTAGAATTTGCCGTTGTCCGTCGAATTCTTCCACGAGGTCTTCAAGAGATGCGTACCTCCAGTACTCTTGTGAATAGTTTTTGCTGTAAAGAAAGCACCACGTTTACAAGGAGAGTCTGGAGCATGAATCGAAATGCCTTACGTTATGGAATGCACACCAATTTCGTTGCCTCTCACGTACAAGTCATGGACCAAGGTGTAGTCCGTGTACTCGTGATTTACAAAATACGTCATCGTAATTGGATTACCATCTGGGTTTTTTCTCAGTGCTTTACTTTTACAACCTGAACTAAGTATTCTGACCTGAGTTGTTAGTGGTATCTTACTTTCGCGCATGTGATTTCTCGCTCCTTCTCTCTCTAGCTTAGATCAGATCAGTGAGTTTTGTTGTAAAAGGAAAGCACCTATTCTCTTGTACAATTTCTTGAACAATCTGTCAATCAAACAATCAAGTTCATTGTTTTTTGATACTGTTTTGGCAGATTGTTCAAGAAATTGTATAAAAAATTGTGTAGTGTAATACAGGTATTAGTTATCATGCGATACAAGAAAGGGCAAGTCCATGTCAAGCTTGGCGGTAACTCAAAATTTAGCTAACATTTGTCCTCATTACGAACATTAGTCCTCATGTCTTCCGCTGACTGAAAACGCTGGACAAAGGTTTCATGGGAAACCCTCATTGATAATTGAGAGACTGACCGAAGAAGCAAACCAAATCAATTACCTGAGGTGAGCTGCGCCAGCCACTATAGCCCAAAGGATTGTCATTTGAGGAACATCGGCAATTGTTCTCTATAAGACATTTGGATGGATCGCACCAAGGTGTTTCCCTTGACGAAGGGTGTGCCCTACAGGCGACGAACAGGAATGCTGCGAGCACTGGAATGATTTTCATGGTTGAATTGTTGCGATGAAACTGATGAATTCCATTCTCAGTTCCACACTTATATACTTTGGCAGGTACTTAGGGAGTGCCATTTCTTCAATGTTGCAACTTGACGTTTAAAAAAAACATCAAAAGATCAGATGTAGATTGTAGATTGTTAAAATGATTGTTGATCTGATAGTGAGTATTTTCTGATTTTATCGAGCGTTTTCAGACGGAAAAGCGCTATCAAACCGACAATCAATAATCCATATTTCTCCATGGCCTGGTACAGGTACGGACTGGCCAGATTAGTAGCTTCTTCCGACTATTCCGATAATTAAGACAATTTGAATTTTGCCAAAGGTACGGTTTCACCAGTCCAGATCAAATAGCTTCAACTCAGCATGTGCTTCAGGTTGACAAGAACATCTCTATTCAAATAATCATGCAAAACGCTTCAAGTAGTCTTGCTGAAGTTATTTTTATTCAAAGAGATTCACCACACCGACCAAGGCCTGCTCAATGCATTTTCCACAGAATCTGCAGATATCAATCACATCTCTGGGACGATAAATCAATCCGTCGTCATCTTTAACTGCTGTTGATAATGGGGCCTTGAAACTGAAGAACTCAACGTGAGGTCGCCACTACCGTATGGGGCGCCTACTTCGATGAAGCGGCCCTAACGACGGGAAAAACACGGAAGTTTGGGTAGTTTGGCTAATAACTGACAGTGACTTGAAACGTCAGGCAAGAAACAGAGATTATCCAATTTTCAAATCAAGACATGAAATGACGGACGCCGGTCGTTGAAGCATCAACGCCGTCAAAATTGTCGAATTTGCCCCCAACGGTTGTGGCGCCCTCGGTGTGTAAAAGTGGCAGTGCTTGACCTTATCTTATCGGAAAGTCGCGAAGTATGCCCCAACTGTAGAAATCCCTGTTTCATCAACCTTGTGTTACTAAGGTTACCGACTCTCCAAAATATCAACGTCAAAACAATTTCCAAATTTGAAATTTGCAATTATCAAGCAGTGTCAATCATGTCTCAGTGGACAACAGATCTATTAACGTTGAAGGAGCTTAATTTCAGCGAAAACAATATCGAGTCCTGCAATGGTAGTAGTCCGGATGCTAGTTGAAAGTACCTTGCATTTTTTGATGAGAAGATGCCACTTGGTGGAAATGTTCTTTGCATCGTACTCTTCCGATCTAGAAAGGTAACCATCAGCGCCATCCATGCTGCCGGCGTATACAGGGTGATACAGAAAAAAAAAGTTGAAAAATTATATTTAATTAACCGAAACATGTGAAGACGTGTAACTCACCACATACATCAACTATTTCATGTTCATGAAGTCACAGCAAACTGTTCTTGATTACCTTGAACCGTCTTTAAAATGTAGGGGAAAACCAGAAAAAATAACAAAAACACTCTTTTTTCCATAAATAAGTAATTCTTCGAGATATTGACACAATACTTGGTATTTCCAGAAAAAAGTAATGTTGGAAATGATATGAGCTGAGTAGCCAATTTCTAAGCCAACCATTTCCAGAAATACGATTGTCAACTTTTTTTTCCTCTTGAGCACCATCTTGAATCTGCCCTGTGAGGCATCATTGAAAAAGTGATAGGGTATTATAATAATGGTAACATGAAATCATTGCATCGCAAATATTAACCTTCTCATCATAATCTGGTGACCTCTTCGGCGGGAAAGAATTGTCATTGACGTATTTTTTGGCTCTTCAAAGCTTTAGTGCCCATGATGGCTTTTGCAACATCTGGAATGGTAAAATATGTTACGCATTATGAACCTTGATGTACGGGGTGTTTATAAGAAACTGTGATCGCGGCAGGCAGGGGTCGGGCCGAAAAACGCAGTAACAGGCGTAATTGTAGTGATCGAAAGCGGATTCCAAAGGTGATGCGATCACAAACGTTTATAAACACCCGGTACTTTGAGGTAGCCTACTAAGTTTCACCATCTTCAATTGAGAGGTTTGTTCTTAAAAGCTGTTTGAACGAAATTTGTGTAGTTTTTTTATGAAAAATACAAAATTTTGGGTCTCTCACCCTTACTTGATCCCTCACTGAGGATAGCCTGAAACCGAAAGTCTCCGATTTTTTTTATGATAATGGTTCAGTGGGAAGTGCTCTTCAATGTTTAGTTGTCAAAAATCGCATAGTTGCATTCAGATTCTAGACAGAGAGCGACAAAGAAGTTGATGCGGTAAAAAAAGACAAACAATATAGTCTAGAAGAAACTCACTCTTGTGATACTCAAAACTTGCCTGAGTTGGATGGAAAAATTACTTTGCATGAACTGTAGTCGCTATCCGCTTATATGTTTCAAGCGTTTGATTCAGATAGATTCAAGAGAAACCAAATACAGTTGGGCCAGTCAAATGGGAGTGTTTTTTACGGATGCTGGGTTTGGGCGCCTCTGGCCGTGCTTGGATCTGCAGACTTTAGTCAGGTATAAAGGAGAAATTCTCGATCAATATGAACAACGATTGCGCAACATTGATCTAAACAGGTTCCAGTCCTCCACTTTTTCCTCCTTGTACAGATTTTTTAACTTTGACATTGACAGCGGATCCTACCTGCAGTTGAGGTTGCCTATTGCCAAGTTGAAAATAGTAGCCCAACTGAAATTAGGCAGTGATCGCTACCTAAAATTCACGTGTAAGGGTTCATGTTACCGAATTATAACTGAGGAGCTTTGTACTATATGTAATTTGCACAGACAGGAGACGTTGGAGCATATACTTTTCGAGTGTCCAATTTATAACCCTGTAAGATTTCACTACATACATGACCTCATCAATCTGAGAGATGTCTTGCATTTTATTGAGGTAAATAATACTTCTGTTATTGTTAGAATTGTCAATTTCATTGTGGGAGCTCTCAGGCTGAGGGCGTTCAGCAGGAACGAGTACTGACTTGTGTGTTAACTTATCTTACCCTGTTTTTTTTTTTCTTGTTCATGGTGTATTACCGAAGGAACAATAAATATATTGAATTGAATTGAATTGAACTAGTCCAGAGCCAGACTGAAAACTGTCTGGAGACCTTGCTTTTTATAACATGAATGTGCAATTTGGGACACTGTTGGAGCCTTAAGTTAGTGATGTTTCAAGCCTTCCATTCACGCTTGCGAGTCTTACAGAACCTGTGTATTGCGGGAAGCTTATCTAAAAGGGACATTTCCGGGATTTCTCCATTGCATTGCAAGTTGTGTCTTTTTTCACTGCATAAACTTCTTTGCCGCTCTCTCTCTCTGGAATCTGAACGCAACTATGCAGATTTTGACAACTACACATTAAAGAGCAGTTCTCAGTGAACCATTAGCATAAAATTTTTGGAGACTTTCGGTTTCAGGCTTTCCTCAACGAGGGATCAAATGAGGGTGAAAGATCCAATATTTTGCATTTTCCATAAAAAAATCAAACAAATTTTGTTCAAACAGCTTTTAAGAACAAACCTTTCAATTGATGATTGCAAAACTTGGTAGGCTACCTCAAAGTACATCAAAGTTCATAATGCGTAACATATTTTACCATTCCAGATGTTGCAAATGTCATCATGGGCACTAAAGCTTTGAAGAGCCAGAAAATACGTGTATGGCAATTCTTTCCCGCCGAAGAGGTCACTAAATTATGATGAGGAGTTTGTTTTTACGATGCAATGATCACATGTTACCATTATTATGATAACCAATCACTTTTTCAACGATGCCTCACAGGGCAGATTCAAGATGGTGCTCAAGACGAGAAAAAAGTTGACAATCGTATTTCTGGAAATAGTTGGCTTAGGAATTGGCTACCCAGCTCATATCATTTCTAGCATTACTTTTTGTAGAAGTATCAAGTATTATGTCAATATTTTTAAGAATCACTTATTTATAGAAAAAATAGTGTTCTTGTTTTTTTTTCTGTTTTTCCCCTACATTTCAAAGATGGTTCAAGGTAATCAAGAACGGTTTGCTGTGGCTTCATGAGCATAAATCAGTTAATGTATGTGGTAAATTACACGTCTCCACATGCTTTAGTTATTTAAATATATTTCTCCAACTTTTTTTTTCTGTTCCACCCTGTACACGCTGCCGGCATGGATGGCGCTGATGGCTACCTTTCTGGATCGGAAGAATATGATGCAAAGAACATTTCCACCAAGTAGCATCTTCTCATCAAAAAATGCAAGGTTCATTCCATTTTATGCAACTAGCATCCGGACTATAGCCACAAGGCTTTCTCGTCAGGCTACAGTATGTTTAAAAGTGGAAAAGTTTTTGATGTATTTTTGTTGCACCAAGAAAAATTTACCAAAGGAACCGTGGGAGCTACCACGTCCATCAAGGTAAAATATAAGACTAGTGTCTGTATTGATCGGGATGGGACTGTGATCAGTGGAGATTGGAGAATGTCAGTGTCGTGCTGGAGATGGGGGCAGATGTCTTCACATTCACTCCCTGTTGTGGTACTTATTTGACATGGTAAAGTCGAAAAAACTTTATGTTGAAGAAGATGTTGCCTGCACTTCTCAAGAAAGAACTTGGGGAAGAGGTGCAGAGAGAGGACAAGGTGGTCATCAAATAGAAGACGTGTGTTTTGTTAAACACGATCCCTGTAAAACACAGGTGAACTTATTAAGTACCTACATTCTTGAGTTATAACATTAGTCTATTGTTTTACAGAAAAAAACACTGCAGAATAAAAAGCAGAGGAACACTAACTATAACTTGAAAAAGCAAAAGTGTATTGTGAAAGAACAGTATGTCTCGGAATTATGCTCCGAGTACAAGGAATCAAAGGTGTGCAGTTTTCTTATGGATACTTTGAATAAAAATCTGGAGAACAACTGCGTAATAGTAGCTCTATTGCCAACAAATTGTGGCATTATCGATACTGAGCAGGATCAACAACGACACCACTTCTTGCTTCCACAAATTATCTTGTGGCAAGACGAATGCAGAACCTTAATCGAGATGGGGACCTACAAAAATGGGTTGGAGGAAAAATGTCATGTCACCCTAGAAGCTGCCCAAGATTTATTTTCAACAACTTATGGTCAGAGTCAGTCAGAATTGTGGACATTTCAGACATCGTATTGCTTGACAGCCTCAACCTTTAAGGAACTTTGTTCCCAAGGAAAAGGCAAGAAGCCACCATCAGAGGCATTCATTAATAGGATTTTCAAAAGAGGGAAAAAGGTTACTACATCATATATGTCAGCGGGTCTGGAGATTGAAAACGCTGCATTTGAAAAATATTTACTATCGAAAGAGTGTACAGGTGATGGAAAAATTACTGACACCTGTGGCAGACCAGGATTAGTGGTTAACCCTGGATATCCCTATCTGAGAGCCACGCTAGACAAAATTGTCCAACTCGAGAATGGACCACTAATGCTGATAGAAATCAAAACTGAAGCCAAAGCTATGGAACTAGGTGAATCGATAGCAGATGCAATGAGAAATAAGCATTTTGAGGAATTTATCCGCCATCCTCTCAGTGGGTAATGATGGTAAATGAAATTATTGGTTGTCTCGTCTTCCCACAAGTATATTTATTATAAATGATCTGACCGGTTTCGGGAACCTCTGGTTTCCCGTCGTCAGAGTCTACAAGTAAATGTAAAGAAAAATTAGAAGGAATATAAATCAATTACCTAATTACATACCTTAAAAATATAGTAAAATTATTATAATATCGTGTAAAGTATCAAAAATCGAGTAAAGCAGGGAATTTGACAAAGATTGACATTAGAAAGTCAAACATTTTACCTTTGCCTTTTACTCCCTGCTTTACTCGATTTTTGATACTTTACACGATATTATAATAATTTTACTATATTTTTAAGGTATGTAATTAGGTAATTGATTTATATTCCTTCTAATTTTTCTTTACATTTACTTGTAGACGCTGACGACGGGAAACCAGAGGTTCCCGAAACCGGTCAGAACATTTATAATAAATATACTTGTGGGAAGACGAGACAACCAATAATTTCAAGAAATAAGCATATCGACTTTTTAAAATTCAACGAAAACAATAAAATCCAGTATTTTGATCAGTGAATTAATGATATAAAATAGTATATTATTATACGAGTTTCATAAGACATAGTTCTCCAGGTTGGTCGCGTCAAGCCGTCAAGGTCTCAGTTTGGTTATTTCTCGGAAAAATACTGGTATACCCAAGTCGAAAAGTCCAAGCACAAAACCCTATGCACGCGTAAAAATGCATTGCAAGATAAATTCACCTAGCGAAATACTGATATCACGCCATTAAAAATCTTCATCTGGTAACATTATGAAATCGGTGTCTGTTGTTTCTTCCGGGAACACTTATTCAAGTTATTTCGTGTTTATCCTTGCCAAGTTTCAATCAAGATAAATATAATTATGTAAGTATGATCCGCTATCATAGGTTCAGGCATTTCACGCTACTTTTTCAAAGCCGTAAAATCATTGTCTAATATTATCAGGTTAGAGGTATATTGTAAAAAAGATTTCATTTGGTTCCAATATTAATTGTTTATTATAAATTTACGTGTTTGTTGTAATGATACATAAGATATAAAGACTTTTATATAAGCTGTATATGGATTTTACAGTTTATGTACTTAATTTGACACTTGTCAAAATAACCTCAAAAACTACAACATTTTCACAATTTGCACTGAAACAAACACGTAAAATGTTGTACAACACTCGTGGCTTGTTACACAAGATATTTTCCGACACTCAGCCTCTTACAGAACTCGGGCTGCGCCCTCGTTCTGCAAATTTCGGCTTCGTCTCTGAAAACCACTTATGTAACAGCCAACTCGTATTGTAAACTACTATTAAAACACATGAATGAAATTTGCTGATGCCAATTGTCTTTCTTTAAGTACTGCCAAGTCGAGACTATTCAAATCAATTTCCCAATGGATTTCCTTTCCAGGGATAGTGACGTGGACAACTTTTAGCACATGAGTTCATGTACCTTTCACCACCATTGAACGGAAACGAACAGCTCCTTGGGCGGCAGTTCGACGTTCTGTTGGGCGTGGCCGTTCGAAAATCTTCGACCGGAACTGGGTTCTTGACCCAATCCACAACTTCTTTCACCGACACCATGAATACGTCATCGAGCTCTTCGACAGCGTCCAGAAACTTGCTGAATCCTTCAAAACTATTGGCAGTGAAATCGAACCAGTACGAGTCCAAACGCAACACCAGAGGCGCTCGCCTTTCTTGACGATTATAGTTGAGTTCACCGAGCAACCAATTCGAAATCTGAGTTGAGTTTTCCCTGTAAACAATCGAAGGTCAAGTATTTCACCTTTCAACTCATAAAGAACACTTACGAAACTAGGCACGCCGCAAGTGAGTCACACTCAACCCCATTGGCTCCCTTGATATTAGTGATGGGTGCAATCCAGAATCCAGGGTGGGATTGAACCGGGCAAGTCATCATAGGCGCGCACGGTTGAGATGATGGGTAGTCGAGCGTGTAAGGGATGTATCTCTGAAATATTGTTTCGCTAAGTGTTGGCCAAGAGTTATCGTAAAGTAAGCCGGCTTGCTGGTAGGCATAGATTGAGACGTCGTCTTCCAGTTGAAGTTGAGGAGTTCGTGCCCCAACTATATCCTCTCGGGGAACATTCGCGAAAGCTGTTAGAATTTGCCGTTGTCCGTCGAATTCTTCCACGAGGTCTTCAAGAGATGCGTACCTCCAGTACTCTTGTGAATAGTTTTTGCTGTAAAGAAAGCACCACGTTTACAAGAAGAGTCTGGAGCATGAATCGAAATGCCTTACGTTATGGAATGCACACCAATTTCGTTGCCTCTCACGTACAAGTCATGGACCAAGGTGTAGTCCGTGTACTCGTGATTTATAAAAAACGTCATCGTAATTGGATTACCATCTGGGTTTTTTCTTCCGAAAAACAGCTTCTCGAGATAATCGGTGTAGACATTTTCAACCAACGATTCGCTTACTGTGATCGCCAAAAGCTGTCGATGAAATAATGAATCAATAACTACAATAGTTATCAGATGACAAAAGTATTGGTGAATTTACAATAAGCTGAGCCCAAAACTCAAAATTGAGCGTGCTAGCATCAGTATTATGTTGTTCAAAAAGTGTGCCATGCTTGCTACTCAGTTGGAAGTTTCATGGCAAACCCTCCTAGATATTTGGAATAATTGGCCAAAGAAACAGAACAAACTAATTACCTGAGGTGAGCCCTCGCCCCATCCATTATAGCCCATAGGATTATCATTAGAGCAACATCGGCAGTTGTTTTCTATGAGACATTTGGAAGGATTGCACAAACGTATATTATCCATTGTCGAAGGGTGTGCCCAACAACAGGCGACGAACAGGAATGCTGCGAGCACTAGAATGATTTTCATTGTTGAATTGTTGCGATGAAACTGATGAATTTCATTTCCAGGTCCACACTTTTATACTTTGGCAGGTACTTAGGGAGTGCCATTTCTTCAATGTTGCAACTTGACGTCTCAGGAAACATCAAAAGATCAGATGTAGATTATAGATTGTTAAAATGATTGTTGAACTGATAGTAAGTGGTTTCCGATTTTATCAATTGTTTTTAGTCGGAAAAGCGCTATCAAACCGACAATCAATAATCCATTTTCCTCCATGGCCTGGTACAGGTACAGACTGGCCAGATTAGTGGATTCTTCCGAGTATTCCGATATTTAAGACAACTTGAATTTTGGCAAAGGTACAATTTCACCAGTCCACATCAAATAGCTTCAACTCAGCATGTTGCTTCAGGTTGACAAGAACATCTCTATTCAAATAATCATGCAAAACGCTTGAAGTAGTCTTGCTGAAGTGATTTTCTTCGAAAGAGATTCACCACAACTTTCGACCAAGGCCTGCTCAATTCATTTTCTACTGCTTCTGCAGATATCAATCACATCTCTGGGAGAATATATCAATCCGTCGCGATCTTTTACTGCCGTAATTATTGGCACATTTCTCTATTATTTTCGTAGACCAGTTTATTCAGGCACACCCTAGGAGGATATAAGGGAGGGAGTATAACCCAGCTTGTGGGCGGTGGGAAACGAAGTCGGGAGACGTAAGAGGTGATGTAGCAACTACGCCCAAAAATTGCATCTAGTGTCTAGGGTCTTTCGACTTTTGTAATTTGACTTGACATTATTGAAATGATTTGAAATAGTCCAGTAATTTTAGCTGTTAAAATCGCAAATAGCGAACAAAAATAAAAGCCAGCCGGATTTTTGTATATAAGCTTAGTTAAGCATGTAGTTTAACATACTGAAAGTCCTCAAGAATCCGGTGTGCGCTTCGGCCGTTGTAGCCTCGAGAAGAACTCGAGGATCAGTTTTTCGCGTATATCTCGTGAACAATAGCACTTGGAAAATAAGTTCCAAAAAGAAATTGTTGGAAATTTTATTGTCTACAAGAAAGGCCCTTACACATTTCATCGTCAATCCAGTCCTTCTTCGTCAAAATACAAGAAAATTGAAATAGTCCAGATGCTCGATGCTGAAGACTGTATAGACCTTGAGTTTTATAATGGCGGAGTGCCACTTGGTAGAGGTGTTGTTTGATCCATTCTCGTTTGATTGAAACTTGAAGTCATCAACACCAACTATGCCGGCGGCATATACAGGGTGAAATAAAAATAAAAACTTAAACATTTGTACCTCAAGAACCCAAATAGGTGAAGACATGTAAATCGCCATAAATAATCCTGATTTCATGGTCATGAAGTTGTCGTAAACTTGAATCAGATATCTTGAGCCGTTCTTGAAATATCTTCAAAAGACTGAAGTTGTTACCGACAAAAATGATTTTTCGTCCACTTATCAGAAAAAAAGTTGACTTTTTTTTATCATAAAGAGTTGGCCTAGAGAGTGTTTTTCAATGCTATTCCATTTTAAATGTGATTTATTCATAATTTATCATAAAAACACGAAGTTTCGGTTCAATATCTGAAGAATTACTGATATACGGAAAACACCTTTTTTTGGTAACAACTTCAGTTTTCTGAAGATATTTCAGAAACGGCTCAACATATTTGATCCAAGTTCACGACGACATCATGACCACGAAATTGGAATTATTTTTGGCGATTTACATACCTTCATCTATTTTGGTTCTTGAGGTACAAATGTATATATATATATATATATTATCAAATTCCCTTCTACCGCAAGGTGTCGGGCTTACAATATCTACGATTCACAAATTATGTACAAATTCGCACCACTTCTTCTTGTTTCCTGCTAATATTCTCGTTTCATTCCATGTCTTTCCTTTATTCCCCAAGATCTTCTCTATGGTCTCTTCCCATGTCTGTTTCGGCCTTCCTCGTTTCTTCTTTTTCTCTATCCTTGCCTCCCATATTTTCCTGACTGGTCTCTTATCGCTCATCCTCAGTAAGTGTCCCCACCAACTGAGTTGTCTCTGTTCAATGAATTCCAGCGTCGATTGCACTCCTAGTTCTTCTCTCACTTGTTCATTTCTAATTCTGTCTCTTCTTGTTATTCCCTTTGTTCTTCTGAGGTATTTCATTTCTGTCGCTTGGATCTTGCTCTTCATTTGTCTTGTCAGTGTCCATGTCTCGCATCCGTATGTCAGTATTGGTCTAAATATTGATTTGTACACATTGATTTTTGTCTTTGTCGAAACTTCCTTTTTGTTGATGAAACTCTGGTTCATAGCATAGTAAACTTTAACTGCTTTATCTATTCTTTTATTTATCTCAATTTCTTGCTTCCCAGTTTCTTCTATTGTTACCCCCAGGTATTCAAACTGCTCCACTTGTTCTAGACTGACCCCTTGTATCTTTATGTTCAATTCTTGCCGTTCTTCTGTCACTGCCATTACTTTTGTCTTCTTCAGGTTCAACTTCATTCCACTCTCTTCCAATACTTCATTCCAAACGTTCAAATTTTCTTGTAAGTGTTTTTCACTCCCCGCCATAACCACCACGTCGTCCGCGAACGCGCATTCCGATATTTCCACTCTCTGCAAATTTTTGTAGCCGACATATAGACTCTTTGCTCTTTTGTTGCATTTCTTTATGATATCGTCCATGAATACTGTAAAAAGTATTGGGCTTATTCCTCCGCCTTGTCTCAGTCCTTCTTTTGTGATGAATGTTTCTGACTTGTTGTTTTTGGTGATTATACAGTTGACAGTGTTTCTATATAGGCTTTGGATTGCTCTTATCAGTTTGCTGTTCACTCCTACTCTTGTCAAGATGTCCCATACTTTTCTTCTAGGCACTCTGTCAAAAGCCTTTTCCAAATCGATGAATGCGAAGTATGCTTTTTCTCCTTTTAGTCGTGTCTTGTCAACAATTTGTTTTAATGTGAATACGTGGTCTTGCACACTTCTTCCTTTTCGAAAACCACTCTGTGATTCTGATAAGGTTGGATCTATTATTTTTCTAAGTTTTCCATCCAGTATTTGTTCATATAATTTCATGACGGTACTCAATAGCATGATTCCCCTGTAGTTATTACAATCCTTTTTGTCTCCTTTTTTAAAAATTGGCAAAATCATGCCTATTTTCCAGTCTTTCGGTATAGTTTCTTCGTTCCATGCTTTGTTCATTATTTCCAAAAGTATCTGCGTTCCTTTTTCTCCCATGTGTTTCAACATTTCAGCTGTAATTTTGTCTTGTCCGGGTGTTTTTCCATTTTTGAGCTTCTTCAAGGCTTCTTTCAGATCTTCAATCGTTATTGCGTTCTCCTCTGCGACTGTTGCTTCTATGTTGCTTGTTAATTCTTCCTGTGTTTCTTCCTCTTTCTGTGTAAACAGCAGCTCTTCAAAATATTCCTTCCATCTATTCATTATTTCGTCATCACTTGTGAGTATGTGTCCATCTGCATCTTTAATTGTTGTTGTATGTGATGTTTCACCTGATCTGAGATTTTTAAGTATTTTATAGAATAGCTTTTGGTTTCCTTTGCTGTCTCTTTCCAACTTCTCTCCAAAATCCTTCCACGAGTTCTCCTTTGCTGCAGCGACCATTTCCTTTACTGTTGATCTCTGTTCCTTGTAAATGTTATAGTTTCCTATTGTTTTGTTTGCTAGATAAATCTTCCATAGTCTCTTCTTTTCCCTTACTTGCTGTTTTATATCTTCATTCCACCATGCTGTTTGTTTTCTATTGCTGGTTGTTCTGCATATTCCACATACTTTCTTGGCGGTTTCCGTAATGATTCCCTTGAAACAGTTCCACAATTGTTCCACATTTGATTCTTTTGCGTTTTTTATGATTTTTTCGATTTCTTTGGTTACTGTTTCTTCATATTCTACCTTCAGTTCATTATTCGCTAACTTGTACGATTTTATAGTTTCAAATTCCACTTTTTTGTCTCTTCTTGTGCGATTAGCGTCTCTTATATTTTCGTTTTCTTTAATCCTTGCTACAACTAAATAATGGTCGCTGTTTATTTCAGGTCCTCTTCTTACTTTCACATCCAGGATAGATTTTCTGTGAACTTTTTCAACGAGTATGTAGTCAATTATTGATTTCTCTTTTCTACTTGGTTCTTCTCTAGTGTATTTGTGAATGTCCTTATGCTCATGCCATGTATTTGTTATAATGAGATTGTTCATTTGACAATAATCAAGCATTCTTTTGCCGTTACCATTTCTTACGTTTTCTCCGTGCTTGCCTATCGTTGTAGTGTACGTGTTATCTTTTTTTTCCAACTCTGCTATTGAAGTCTCCTGTTATGTACATTTTCCCCTCACATTCTTCCGTAACCTTTGTTAACTCCTCCCAAAACTTATCTTTGTTATCCGGTTTCTCATCTTCATTAGGTCCATACACGGCTACAACCGTCCACGTCCTTCCATCCCTTTCTTTCATTTCTACTGATAGAATTCTTTCCGACCATGCTTCCCATTTATTTATTTTGTTAGCCACACTTTCATGTATTATGCAACCTACGCCTGCTGCTGCTCTTTTGTCGTTTTCTACTCCACTGTAAATCAGTACATGTCCATTTTTTAGTTCGATCAGTCCTTTTCCCTTTTTCTTGGTCTCCGTAATCGTTAGAATGTCCAGTCTCGCTTCTTCAAATTCCTCTGTCAGTTCATTTTCTTTTCCATGTATGCTTCTTATATTCCATGTACCTAGCTGCCAAACACGTTTCTTTTTATCATTTCCATCTCTTGTTCCTTTTCTTTGCCTTGTTGTCAGCTTTTTCCCGTCCTTGTTTATATTATCTTTTAATTTCCCCAGTTTTTTGGAATATTTTCGTCTTCTTCTTTAGAGGGTTCAATATTTTTCGTTTTATTGTTCCAAATGAATTTTTTCCCGTTGACTATAATTTTTTGATACCCAATTTTTACGTGGTTGCCTTGTTTTCTCTCGTCATCTGCCTTTTCCTGAATCATTTTTTGGATTGTTCTCTCGCGTTTGGTCAAGTCATGATTAACAAATACGGCAGCTTCCTTTACTTGTCTCAGTTTGTGTTTATTTCTCATTATTTCCGCTTTCTTTTCAAAATTGCTTATCTCTGCGATACACATTTTGTCATTTATTTTCCTCATGTTTATCACTTTCATCTCTATTTGTAAGTTTTTCTTCATAAAGTTCTCTACGTCTCTTTTGGTTTCCTTCTCGTTTTCTTTCACTTTCAATCCGTTTATCACTATGTTATTTTTTCTTGTGTTTTTCTCCCTCTTCTCTGCCTTCACGACCTCTATGTCTTCCAGGTTTCTCACTCTCTCTTCCAGTTCTCTTATTACATTTTTCATGTAGCGATTATCATCTCTTATTATTTCCATCACTTCTCTGTAATTTTTAAAATCATTTCTCATTTCTCTTATTTCGAGCATTACGCTCCTAATATCTGCCACCATTTCTCTAAATTCATCCATTTTCGTTGAATTTACCTGTTTGTTTACTATTGTTTGTTGTATTCTGTGTTGTCTAACCTCTAGCTCAGTCGAGCGAAAAGAGTCGCTGCCCAAGTCAACCTTACGGAAGCACCGGCTCTTATCTCCTTCATACACTGCTATCGGTTTTTCGTAATATACTTATGAAATGTATTCGTTATTCTTCTCTGTTTCTTTTTTATTGTGTCTATTCTTTTGTAATTTCAAGTTCTTTGAAGGCTATATTTACTGGTTTTCTGTGATGTGGATGCAAAATTGCGTGCTTGATACTCGTGACGGCCCAATTAATGAACTTTGTTACGGAGCACAAAAACACGCGTGTACACACTTTCGCTATCACAACAGCTCTCGGTACAAATGTTCAACTTTTAATTTTTATTTCACCCTGTATATGCCGCCGGGATAGTTGGTACTGATAGCTTCGAGTTTCAATCAAAAGAGAATGGATCAAACAACACCTCTATCAAGTGGCACCCCGCCATTATAAAATTCAAGGTCCACACAGTTTTGAGCATGGAGCATCTGAACTATTTTGATTTTTTGTGTTTTGACGAAGAAGGAGTGTACTGACGATGGAATATGCAAGGACCTTTCTTGTAGACAATAAAATTTCTAACAATTTCTTTTTGGAACTTTTTCCGCAAGTGCCATTGTTCACGAGATAAACGCAAAAAACTGATCCTCAAGTTCTTCGCGAGGCCACAACGGCCGAAGCTCACACCGGATTCTTGAGGACTTTTAGTATGTCAAACTACATGCTTAACTGAGCTTATATACAAAAATCCGGCTGACTTTCATTTTTGTTCGCTATTTTGTCTATAATTCCTGGACTAAAACTATTTGAGATTATTGAGATTTTCTTGATTGACATGAAATGCGTCCTGCGTGATATCTTTTGTCTTTGTGCCTGGATCTTGTTTGGGTGGTGCTTCATCTATAAGAACTGAATAGATCAGCTTTCCCAGGTGTGGGAAAGACAAAGGCTACGTGCGCTGGATACAATATGATGTATGAAGAATATCCCATCAATGCGAGCCGAAGCTGCCGAGGAGAAGATGCCTACCTGTAGCATAGGGTCGCCCGATGTTTCGGTAGAATGTTGGACAAGGATGAGAATGACCAGCAAATTCCAAAAATAATAAGCATAAAATGAGCAGTTCGATTCTACCCTCCTAGGTTTCACTACGTATTTGTGAGGTCAGCACTGTTAATAACCTAATGATGATCTACACTCTGTGATCCACACTAAACAGTGATAGATGTACTCATCAACCTTATTATCAGCCGATCTTTTAAGGCCTGTGTAGACTTCAAAGTCCATGGTAAAATTACAATGAAAAGTACCTAGGTACCTATCTTGGTGGAACTCCTACACTCCTACCGACTATCACCTACCACGAAGTTAGTGCCGAAAATGCCAATAAGTAGAAGTGAGTGAAATCCAACGATCATCTTTAGGAAGGATGTGGCTGGATCTGGTGCAGCACAAGCGTCATATACTGACACTGACAAAAGCGACAGCTCGCAGAAATTGACTTGGCAATTCTCAGTTTCAATGGTAGAGTGATGAAATTTTTGGGCATACAAAGATGGTGGATATGACATTTCCATGGCTTCACTTTTTATGACGGACCTTCCTTATCTATTCTCATATTATCCTCCTCGGGCACACCTCACGCTTAGTCATTCCGAACAAACGTCTTACAACAAAACCTCAGATGTACCTAACCGACTATATCATTTAAAAAGATTGACAATTCCTGCATTTCTTCAAAATGTGCCTCAATCATCTTATGTTTGTGAATCACTTTCTTCATCTGAACGATATCCTGATTTGCTAAAATTTAAACGTTCCTCAGAGCTCAACCAACAAGTTATCCGTACACCTAAAATTTGTTTCTTGGCCGCTATTGACAGAAAAACTACAGGTAGGTCTATCCACTCCAGCGCTGGACAGTGTAGCTGTATTACACTACACAATTCTTGTACAATTTCTTGAACAATCTGTCAAATCAACAATCAAGTTCATTGTTTTTTGACACCATTTTGGCAAATTGTTCAAGAAATTGTGCAAGAAATTGTGTAGTGTAATACAGCTATCATTCTATCCAACCCCATCAGGGAAGAGACTAATTTGAAAATTTCAATTGTTTGGCCGACAGAACAACAACTGACAGCAAGGCACTCTGCGGATTTGCTTCAGCGCTAAAAGTACAGATTTTTTTAATGTTTCTGCAGGAAGTTATAATAATAATAAAAGAAATTTATTAAGAGGGAGTCTAGCCGGGAGCGATTCAACTCAATTTTAACTTCATGGCGCCACTTAGACTGTTGTAGACAGAAACTGCGTTGAAACTGGAAGATCCACGAAACATAGCTGTGCGATGTCTGGGCAAAATCAAGTTGTTCGGAAAACGGCGCCATGAGAGTCACGTCTGAAATTAAGTCGCGCTCTAAGATAAACAGGATATCCCGTGGCCAAAATTCCATGCACAAGAACCGCCAAATGAAACCTGAAAGTACCCTCCAACCTCAACCAGCCCAGTTCATTAATTTTGCCTGACACATGATCAAATTCCCCAAGTCCATAAATCAAAGGCAGCGCGTGTTCTGAACCCTCTGCAGCCGTTGCTTTGTTGCAAGGTCGAGAAAAGGATAGTAAACTACTATGAGTAGTTGAGCAGAGAAAGCACCAGGGATTCACATAATCTCTTGCATTGGGTAAAATTCATCAGAAATGTTTCTGTACAAGGACTTTATGGTCGATTAGGCTCTACCAATCAAGGTGTTAACGTGACTTCGAAATCGGAGGTCATCATCAAAGATGACCCCCAAATTCCTGACTTTGGTCTCAACATTTACTACCCGACCATCAACGACAATGTTCAATCGAGACTCCATCCGACGGTTACCTGGGATATGATCCGAGTGTCAGCAGGGTCGAAGGTAAAGACTCTAGTATCATCAGCGTGGATAAATAGATTGCTTGACGTAACGCAGCTCTCCATGTCTGCAACATAGATGCTGAACAAAATAGGACCTAGAACAGACCCTTGTGGCACACTGAAAGTGATGTCACAAAAATCTGACCGAAAACAGTCACATACCACCCCCTGGATTCTTCCTGACAAATAGGACTCAAAGAACTGTACCGACAATAGTCCGGATGTTAGGCGCCAACCACCTTGCATTTAATGATTAAGCAGTACCGCTTGGTACGAATGTTGAACATACCCATGCCTCAATTTTAAGAGGTGTTGCCAAGATGTCGGTCCGTGCTGACGCCGTATACAGACGGTGATCAAAAATGCAAAAATTCCAACTCATGAACCAACAAAATTGGAGTCATGAAAATCACCATGTAGATTCACAATTCAATTCTCATCAAGTTAAAACAAACCATGTTCGAATATTCTCAGCCGTTTTTGAAATATTTTGAATTTAGTGGTCGATTTCATGGAAACGGACGTTTTCCAATAATTCAGTGATTTTCCAAGATATTTGAATAAATCTTTGTATTTTCACAAAGAATGACCTCATGAATAAAATGTGATGTGTTGCCACCGTCCCCGCCTACTATTTTCGAAAATATGACAGTCGACTGCTTTTTTTCTTCTGGCCGCCATTTTGAATTCGCCCATTATTGAATAAATGAGAAATCAATTGAGACCAGTAGTAATGGTCATAGTCAATAATCCAGATGCAAAAATAACCGTTCTCAGTGAGTAACTCTTTGTATTTGACCATCAGGAAATGTTAACCCATTTTCACGAGCTTTACAGCACTTCAGCGCTCACCACGACCTTAGTGACCACTGTGAAGATGACTGTGGGGTATCAAAACAATTCAGCATCTTGTTCGAGATTAATTACGAAACCATTTTCATTCTTGATTAGCCATTTCCGAAATATACTGGAAATATCATGAAAAAATGGGACAAGTTTTGGAAATACGTTTATTTGATAAACTTTTCGTTTTTGACTCGCCGTTTTTTTTGTTGGTGCATAATTTTTTGTATTACAATTTTTTTTCGGATATACACAATTGCCAAACAGACCTAACAAGGTGATGGATTGTTTCAAAACTCCATTTTCATCTTTACAATGGTCATTTTGGTCGTGTCAAGAGCCGAAGTGCTATAAAACTCGTAAAATGGGTTTAACATTTCCAAGTGGCTAATTACAAAGAGTTACTTACCAAGAACGGTTACTTGTACATTTATATCATTGAGTATGACCATTACTGCTAGTAGCGATTGATTTCCCACTTATTCCATAATGGGCGAATTCAAGATGGCGGCCATAAGAGAAAAAGGAGTCGACTGTCGTATTTTCGAAAATAGTAGGCGGGGAGGGTGGCCACACATCACATTCAATTCATGAGGTCATTCTTCGTGCACATGCAAAGTTTTATCCAAATATCTTGGAAAATCCCAGATTTTTTGTAAAATGCCCATTTCCATGCAATCGCCGACTAAACTGGAAATATTTTGGAAACAGCTGGAAATATCCAGACGCGGTTTGTTTCAACTTAATGATGCCGATGCCGATGCCGTGGAGAAATGATATTTTGTTCAGTTATAAATGTGGACATTTCAGAATGAACGATCTTTTCTAAGATCTTGGACATAGCAGGCAAAATGCTTATAGGTAACAGTTTATAACATGCGTTATATAGAGAGATGAAACCAATAGTACCTCCACCTTCTTCCCCCTCGGGTCGTTCCCCTCATGAAAAAAAAAGCGGGCACAACGAAGGGTTAAGACGATCACAGGCCAAACAAATAAACTCTAGGGGGGGGGGGGGCGTACCATTACCAGAGTATTCTCCCATTGCGTCCGGTTCTAAAAAGGAATGAACAATGAACGGTTATTTACAAAAACATCATTTTTTATTGTTTATAATTTGGGTTTTTGTACTTTTTTCATCTTCTTTCTCTTCATCACTGCTGTATCGCCGTTTTTGTGGCAGTGGCTTCTCTGTTAAAAGTACCTGAAATACCTCTTCCGGCGTTTTCCTGGAAAAACAATATCTAATATCAAATAATATAGATTCGCCGTCAGTTCCACAAAAAAAGAAGTCGCAAATTAAGTGAATATTTTTCTGTAACTTCAATTTTCACGAAATACTCTTTATTACTCTTGTTGATGATTAAAAGTACTTTCAGTCAAATCTATTTCGTCGGCAACTACCCTATTGAAAAAACCCTCTGTATTGAATTTTTTGATACACTCAGTAGTAGAGAGAGAAGAGGGCGACTGAATCAAGTCTCATTACCTGTAATTACAGAGGAGGTAATTACGACGTCGGTAATTAGACCGGTCCTACCGCTCTACAGTACACTCTTTAGGGTACGACGCCGGGTGCTATAGAGACGTGATATGGGTCAGGATCCTGAAACCGAGCTCATTAATTATTGAGGTAATTACTAGAGAGGTAATAACACCCTGAGAGTATGTGCACACCAGTTTTACCGTTGCGAGCTTGAACCCGCGGTTTACCTGGACCCTCGCTTTCCTCCTCCTCCTCCTCTTCATGCCTACCGCTGCAGGTGCAAGCAGAGGCAGTGGTAGGTGAGCGTGCCAACACGCTTTCTCAGTCGAACCTTCGTCGTTTCCATTTGTTCTGCGGTTGAAGGAGCGAGATGGAGCGTACGGGTCGCGTTCCCTCCTCGTGTACATAGCTCCACCGATGCAAGCCTCTAGAGACAATGGCAGGTGCATGTGCCATCGTGTCTTCTCAGTCGAACCTCCTCCGACACCGTTTGCGCTATATTGGTAAGAGCGAGATGAAGCGCTGCCATCCTCTTAACACAGCTCGACCAAGCGCACAGCGGTAGGTCTTCTCCTCTCGCGCTCGGTATTACCTGCTCCGCATGACCCAAAACCGCCGGAACGTGTTTTATGGCTGCTTCCAATCGAACATGCGAAGGAGTCGCAAAGGTAGGTCCTTCGCAAGGTCCTGATGGTCGGAGGTCCTTGCACATATTGGGGGGCATGAGCGCTGCATCTGAGAGAGAGAGAGAGAGAGAGAGAGAGCTATTTCGCTCCCACATCTCTGTCTATCATCCTATGCAGTGGTGGCCCGGCCAAACGCAGAGGTTTGAGAGAGAACCATGTGCTGTGCTCTTACTTACCTATAGAGAGGCGCACAACGTTTTAAAAAAATTAGATGAGGTACCTAATTTTTCTGAGATGAGGTACCTAATTTTTCTATATGACCGCTACGTCGCAATGTTTTAATCATAGCAAGGAGGGAGAATATGAAATAGATATGGAAGCAGAGGTTTGAGAGAGAACCGTGTTAGATAGGCTATTAAATTTTTGGTATGTTAATTTTAAATAAAAATCAGAATTTTCTCATTTATTATGCTTTATTTTTCGTAAATTAATCCAGCATTATGTTTACATCGAACCCGCAGCGGTAGCGTCCTGAACCTATTTCATCGTCTTTGGAAATCACCACGAATCCAAACTTCCCTCGCCAACACTCCCTACACATATCCTTGAACTTAACAAATGTCATGTCAGAATTCACATGATCATCATATACATGTCGAAGATTCATTTCATCCTGTCTGAATAATACGAGAAAGTTTGTATTATCACGTACAAGATGTTTTCCTATGCGCCCATAAGATTGGGATAGATAGAAGGAGTCCACATTCTTATGGCGGCCCATTGCAAAGTATGCTCTGATTTTATCCTGCTTGTCACAGGCAACGTCGTCGAAAATCATCAGAGAATTATCCAAAGCTTCAGAAGGATCGATTATCGACGTATTATCACTACACGGAAAATATCCCAATCCCTCGATCCCCTCCAAAACTTTGCCCAGCATCATATATTTCGGCTGGAAAAGAGATTTTGAGAAAATATACACGTTCTGAAAACGTAATCCGTTCGAATCGAGGATGCAGCTCAAGAGAGCGTTTGTCTTCCCACACTGGCTCGGCCCGCAGAAAATCGCTCGAATAGAGCTCGGAAATAGCTCTCCATGTCGCCGATTCTTAACGAATCCGGCATTATCATGATTTATAACGGGTAATGATAAATCGTGCTTCTCGAATCGCATCGTGATCAAGACTGAAGTGCTGAGTATAAATAAACTCTTTATATCACATTCAAATCAGTCAGTCCAATGCAGGCTTTCAAAGGTGATGGTCTGGTTAATAATATAATAAACAACCTACCGTTCGAACTCCACGTTCCGGGCTATCAATATCTAGGCCCCGGTACCAAGCTGCATAAGCGGTTGAAACGCGGGGATCCTGGTGTGAACCGATTAGATCAGGCTGCTAGATCCCACGACATATCATATTCGATTTCGAAAAAGCTGTCTGATCGACATTTATCCGATAAAATTCTAGAGAATCGAGCTTGGGAGATAGTGAAGTCGAAAGACGTTCCGATTGGAGAGAGGACCGCCGCATGGTTTACCACTAACATCATGAAGGTCAAACGAAAATTGGGCATGGGTGTGCAAAAGAGACGGTTAGATCTCGAGAAGAAGAGAAAGAATGATGCCGCGGAGCTGGTGAGAAAGAAGGAAAGGGTGAAACAGAGGAAGACAGGTGTCGAGCTGGAAAGGAAGGTTGCATTCCGGAAAGTTCTCATAGATCCGTTGAAAAAACTCATTCAGCACCATAGAATCCGGAATTCCGAAGATTTAAGAAATATTTCGGAAAAATCCCTTCATGCAGCTCGTCGCATCATTAAAGAAGCCGGAGGACGGCCGCGTATCAGGACGCCTCGGATATTACCTCTCCCGAAAAGCGGGGGATTCCTACCGCTGATACCTATATTCGCAGCATTATCAGCTGTCGGAGCTTTAGGCGGAGGTGCTGCTGCGATCACGAAAACAATTCTAGAAGCTAAAGACGGTCGAAAACGTCTTCAAGAAAGTGAACGTCACAACAGGCAAATGGAGGCCATAGCCATGGGCCGGGGAATCTATTTAAGAAAGCATCGTTCAGGATATGGGATCTTCTGCACTATCGATACAAAAAACTAATAAAGAAGCTGCCCAAGAGAGCATTAACTGACGCGGATATATTGAAATATGCTGAGGAATTCAATATTCCACATTTTCGAGGAGTATTCATGCGAGATGAGTTAGGTGCTATTACACATCCCGTTCGCAAGCATGAATCAGGCATCGTTAACTTGGATACATCAGAGGGCGTCGGAACTCATTGGGTAGCTTATCGCAAGAGTCTGAACACCGTACACTATTTCGATAGCTTTGGAAGCTTGAAACCGCCGCCGGAGCTGGTAAAATATCTCGGAAATGGTTGTAAAATTTACTTTAATTACGATGCATGTCAGAAATTCAATACCTACAATTGTGGTCATCTATGTTTAGAATTTTTAATCAATAAATACATGTGAATGTGATAAATTGTTCTCACTCGTCTCCATAACCCCTAGTCGTTAAATACATGCGCTGAAGCAGGTGTTCTCAGTCATGTCTAAAACCTTCACGCTGAAAGGTTCATCGTCCCAGCTGAGTGCGGACTTTCATCCGGTGATCGAGCTCGACTCCAGATACGAATACTCGCTAGCACTGATTGGTTTATACACCTTCAACAGCATCCCTAACGTTCAAGAGGGTGTAAATAATAGGTTTTATTATAAACCACCTAGCCATACTGATTACAAAAACATATCGCTTCCAACTGGTTCATACGAAATTTCTGATATCGAGAGATTTATTCAGAACTCCCTAGGGAGCGCCGAATCTTTTACACTCAAGCCTAACAACAATACGCTAAAGTGTGAAGTGAAATCTAAATTCGAAATCGATTTTGAGCAAGAGGATAGTATCGGGTCATTATTGGGATTTTCAAAAAAAGTCCTTCCTGCATATAAAGCTCATTTTTCGGACATAACGGTGAATATTACGTCCATCGCGACCATTCGAGTTGAGTGTAATATAATAAGTGGTTCATATTATAGCAGCAGCCCGTCGCACACGATCTATGAGTTTTCTCCAACGGTTGATCCGGGGTTTTCAATAAACATCGAACCATCTAATCCCATCTATCTCCCGCTGAGTAATCAGCATTATATTAATAATATTTCGCTGAGAATCATCGACCAAAATTCGAACCTTGTGAATTTGAGAGGAGAGGAAATTGTAATTCGACTAGTACTAAAAAAAGATGGGCTTAGTATTTGATTGCTGCTATAAAAGCACGATCACACAACCGTCCAAACCAGTTAGAGTGAACGCTCCGAAGGTAACACTCGATCGAATTCTGAGACTTCGATCTTTAGGCTATAATGTCCGCGATAGCAAGCAAGCTAAATATTTTCAACGACCCAATCTTGGATGAGAGCATATGGCGGGAAGAAGGGCATACATACCAGCCACAAACAAGTGCTTTTGCCCATAATGACGAAATCGAAATCGCCATAAATCAACAAGATGCGCTCATAGACTTTCGTGAAGCATATCTCTCACTCGAATGCGTGTTTGCACCGACGGGTGAGGAGGTTGGAGGGGCTGGAGGTGTATGTGTTCTGTCAAATAATTGTGGTATGTTCCTATTTGATAGGATCTCATATGAATTAAACGGCCATGAGCTGGAGGTGGTGCGTGACCCGGGGATCGCAACTAGCATGCGAGCATTAGCATGCTACGGTAAGGGAGAGACCGAGGCACTAGCAGCGTCTGGATGGTATCCAAACGGTGCCGGATGCGTAACGTTCAACCGAATCAACCGGAGATTTTGCTTGAGAATCCCTCTTTGGTTCATTTTCAACCTCTTCAACGATTATCCACGAGTTCTGATGGGTAGACATAAAATTCGGCTTGTGAGACATCGCTCGGATACCGACTGCTATACAAGTACCGGGACGAGTCGAGCAACCATCGAAATTCAGAAAATCGCTCTCAAAGTGCTACACGTATATCCCAGTGATGAGATCAAGCTGGAATTGCTGAAAAGCATCGGTGATGGTACGACTTTCAAAATCCCCTACAGAGTCTATGAATTGCACGAATTGCCTGCGTTAAGAACCACCAATAAGGAAAATTGGTCTCTGAAGACTGCATTAAGAGTGGAGAAAGTGGTCGGAGTCATTGCAGGATATCAAACCAATCGCCGGGAAAGTGCCGACCAGAGTGCTGCAATATTTGATAACATTGGGATACGCAACGTGCATCTTCTGCTAAACAGCGTTCGCTACCCATTTGAAAATCAGAATTTCGACTTTGCTAATTCGAAATTTGCTGAGGCGTATCAGAGCTATACCGACTTTGCTAGAAATTTCACCGGGAAAATGATCGCAGACCCGATTCTATCCTTCACATCGTTTACGAATAATGCAATCTTCATAATCGATAGCACGAAACAAGCTGACGCAATCCAGTCGTCTGCTGTGGATGTGAAACTCTCGTTTGAATCAGAAGTTAATTTCCCTGCAAACACCAGAGCATATGCTTTAATTATTCATGAGAAAATTGTGGAATATTCACCATTACTCGGCACGGTTAGAGAAATTCAATAATAAAGCATAAACAACGGCGTCTCTTTTCGTCATTCGCTCACATACATCCTGCGCACGAACATCTACACCGCTATCATGAAATTCCTCGCCGTTGATATACAGGGCTTCAATATCCCGGAATTTGTTGCAAAGGAAATCACATACGTTAAAGGATACGGAAGTGAGAATTTCGGACACTATCACCTGAAGCCACCCAAACCATTCGCAGCATTAGACCGGAGGAGCAAGAAAAATGCGAGGTATCTGGAGAATAAATATCACGGGCTCAGATACAGCGATGGGGATATTCCATATGAAGAAATCTACTCCTTAGTACACCGTATGGCTTCCAACGTGGATATTATTTTTGTGAAAGGATATCAGAAGAAGGCCTTCATCGAGGAAATTATTGGAAGATGTTATGATAATGAATTATGTATTAAAATTGTGGATGTTGCAAGAGATGATAGAATGTTAAAATTTGATAAGATATTACCGTCATGTAATCACCATTTCTTGAAAACCTGTATCTGTTCTTTAAATAATTGCATGCTACTTTATAATTGGTTGATCAATTTACTTCCAGAATAAATTCGAGATAGCTGATTTGTTTGTTTTATTCCCATGTCATTTATCCCAAAAAGTATATATAAGCCGCGGCAGGCGAGCGCCAAGTTAGTTTCCAATAAATCTTTCACCAGTATGAAGACTGCCGATGAAATTAAGCTGAAGAAGCGCGTAATCGCAGCCAGAAAAAATGTGCGTCAAAAGTTTTTAATGTTAAAATCACGCGATCTCGATATGAATGCAGGCGTGAGAAAGGCGATGCAGCCGATAATTGAGCCGCTGGAAAAAATGAGCAAAAATATCCATCTTCCAACTCCTACGCCTCCGACACAGCCATCCCAGTCGCCAACCCATCTGCCACTATCACCAACACCTCAGACATCAGCTCGTAACGTTCGTAGACGCTTCGCCCCGCCTGTATCATCGACACCGCGGACGAGCACCCGGCTATCATCATTTTTGAAAAATTTATCAACCCAGCAATCCACTTCCTCACTAGCTTCAACTCCTCAACCATCCTTATCCACGATCTATACCGGTGATGATGCTGATAATGATGAACGTGCAGATGGTGATGTTCGTGAAGTTATCGATGACGATAATGCCGCTGTGGCTGCCGCTGATAAAGCTAGAATTGGAGAGGCACCCTCATTTACCGTTTCCAAATCTGATTTTACATTCACTGGAGAAACGCCCTTACTGCGACAAGTTAGAGAATTCATGAACACCTCTGCAGATGCAGAGTATGACAGAATGTATGGACCGTTAGCTGTATCAGGAGAACTCCTTATGGGAAACACTCCTATCAATATCGAAGAAAAAACATCAGATATTCACATCCAAGGCCAGCGATTTAAAGCAACTCCTGGGCTATATGAGCTAATATTTTTGAAACGTCCTACAGTTTATAACAACATGGATCTGAGAAAATATGGTCAGATTCTTCATCTAACCAACGTTGCTAGAGACGGTTTTTCATCAACAGGACGTCTTAAAGCAAGCAAGGGTTATAAGTACACGCGTGTTATTAAACCTATACTGAATCCGTCTTCAGGAAGTGGAATGAAGTATTTACAGTATTCTGAAAAACCTATTGAATATAAATTCTGGAATGACCCGAACGAGCTCATAGACCGCTTGATACTGCTTCACGGTTCACGTCAGGCAGGAAACAGCTCAGTATCAGACGAGATATTGTTCATCGAGGAAGAACTGAGAGAAGCTAATATAATATACTAAGATTCAGCAGACTGCGATAGCGTGAAAATGTCCGTGGATAAGTTTGGCCGATCCTTTGCAGCATCATCAGCCAGTGCTCTAACACACGTCCAACATCAGCACTACTTTAAAATAGGGGGGAATGGAGGGGTTATCGACTGGGAAGAGCGAAAGCTGACTAACGTCAAATATCCTGAGGAAGAGTCTGACTGTGCTACAAAACAATTTGTGCTTAATAATATCGGAGAGCTTGATAAAGATATGCGCGGCGAAATTGGTGAAATGCGCGAAGCATCCACTTTGATGGCCGAGCATGTTAGGAAGATCAATATTTTATTAGATATCATCAATAGAAAAACAAATACATGATATATACCCACACTATATAGTGATTAGCTGCCAGTATAGAAATGTCTATAGACAAGTTTGGACGAACGATATCAAGAACAAAATCCGCTTCTGCTGCTCAACGCCAACAGTGCCGAAAATATTTCAAATTAACGGAAAAGGGTGATATTGATTGGGAAAACCGCCGCCTGTCAAACATCAAATATCCTGAGAAGAGTACCGACTGTGCAACGAAGCAATTTGTGATTGACCAGCTGCTTAAAACTATTACGGAATTGCAGGGTGAAATTGAAACCGTTCGAGAAGCACAGCGCCTAGCCGATGAAGAAATTAAGAACATATTGAATCTTGCCGACATCCTCAATAAGAGAATTATGCTAATTAGTAATCGACCTGTCACATCCTCGGACGAGTAGAAGCATTCCACAGGTGTTGAATGAACACGTGTGCGCTACGCGCACCTCAACGGCATGTTCCTCATTGCATGTATTGTGCTGCTCAGACACGTTCGAACAAGTTTAGACTTGTTTAGACACGTCCGAACAAGTATCGACCTGTTCAGACGCTTTCGAACAGCCTCTGACGTAAGCAGCGTCTTTAAAATACGTCGAGATGGAGAAAAAACAGATAGTTGATGAGCTGTTTAAACCCGCAATTAGAAAATTTAATCGACGTCGAACAATTATAAAAGGTTTAGATGATCTCTGGCAAATAGATCTTGCTGAATTTGGCAACTATAGCGGAGATAATAGAGGATATAGATATGTTCTTGTCGTGATTGACTGCTTCTCAAAGTATCTATGGACTCGAGGGCTCAAGTCGAAATCTATGGCCGAGGTAGCAGGTGCGATGAAATATATATTGGAAAACTCCGACGGAAGAGTACCTAAGAATATCCAGAGCGACCAGGGGACGGAATTTTTCAATTCAAAATTCAAAGCTCTGATGAAAGAGTTTAAAATAAATCACTACCACTCATTTAGCATAATCAAAGCTGCGATCGTGGAGCGAGTGATTCGGACGATTAAGTCAAAACTCTACAAACTCTTCACCCTACATGCAAGCTATAATTGGATCGATAGTCTTCTGGCTAGAGTAACATCTGAATATAATAATACAAAGCATCGTACGACGGGTTTAAAACCGTGCGACGTTAACGTGTTGAACGAGAAACAGGTTCTCCGCGATACATATGCAAATTTGAAAATAGTCGGAAAAACGAAATTCAAAGTTGGCGATGTGGTACGTCTGAGTAAATACAAAGTACTTTTTGAAAAAGGTTATACCCCCAACTGGACGACGGAGCTGTTTCGCATCAGACGAGTGAAACCGAATAGCAATCCACCTACATATCTTATTGAAGATCTAAAGGGTTCGCCGATCATGGGATGTTTTTACGAACGAGAACTACAGAAAACTAAACATCCCGAGATCTATCTGGTGGAAAAAGTTTTGAAAAAAACCGGTTCGAGGCTTTACGTTAAATATTTGGGCATGCCCGATCGAGGGTGGATTGCGAGAGCAGACGTTGTTTGAACCAGCAACCTCGTCGATCACACTTAACGTCAGAGAGCCGGTGAAATAAGGTGTCTGGAGCAAAAACGTCCCGATCACAGCCGTCATAAACTCCATCAGCGCTATCGCCATAAGCAACGTAGCCATCATCACCAACAACGTGATAACATCACCAGCAACTCCATATCATCATAAAGCAACATCACTGTTATCGTCATATCATCGCAAGCATCATCATCTCTATCGTCATATCAACGTAAGGATCATCACCGCTATCGCCATATCATCACAAGCATCATCACCGCTAACGTTATTTCATCATAAAACAACGTCATATTATCATATTCATCACCCTCGCTATCGTCATATCATCGCAAGCATCATCACCTCTATCGTCATATCAACGTAAGGATCATCACCGGCATATCGAGATAAGCAACTAGCATTATAAGCATCGTAAACATCTCCATAGCATCGCCAGCACCAACGTCAAACAAAGAGAGATGCCCACCTTGTTCAGCCCCTGGCAGTCTATCGAAAAAATGTTACGGTATTATGACGAAGCCATCGTTCAAGAGACCGAATTACTATATCAAACAACTCTGAACGGATCAGCTGCAAGGATACGAGTTGGGCTTAGCATCGCCAGAGGACTCTCACCAGCAATCATCATCATATCGCATGCAAATTCGAGCCGAATATCTTTCACCATGCGGGAATGGAGTGAATTAATAGAGCTCTTACCCTCTTCGACTGCATCAACTTCGAACGTTCCGAATGGTGATATGAAAATTTTCGAGAACTATACTCTAAAATTGGGTTCATCTGCAGGCATCGGACATCTACATAGCAGGGCCCAGACCGTCTATCTGCATGAAAATTTTCTACAACAAATTGCACGAATGAGAGATATCATTAGCTATAGATTAGAGGCTCTAGAATCAATGAATTTTAAAAAATTTTATACTGATTTATTATCAAGCTCCTTTAAAATAACGAGCGATGTATCGAACTCGAACGTTTCTATGTATAAAGTTCTCAAACAGATTTTGGCTGGTTTCAAATCTAATGAAAAAGTTTCATGCATGCTAGAGTTCCTCGAACTACACTACGACGATGTATTATCGGATTATGAACGACTGAAGACATGTATTAATTTTTGAATAAAACTCTTGAAAAAATGATTGCCTGGTTTTTTTCAACGGCTACTGCTAATTAACGCATGCCGAACTGTCTCATACCCCACAACATCTTTACAGCTAAACCATGCGATCCCAGGTAAACGGTGCTCATTATGCTCATTCACAGCTGGGTTTATAAAAAAAAAAGCGAGTGCACTCGTAGTTTTCATTCAAGTGGCACTGCTTCCCCATGCTTTAGAAAGTGGTATAGAAGCCGTCTCGTTGTGTTGCTAAATGGTTTTTCCAAAGTGCTCGTAGAATTATCTCCATACACCATCATCATATCACCATTTTCCTCGAAACTATGATGGCACATAATTCTATAATATACCCCGAGCTTTGAGAGCATGAATTTTTTAAAGAACAGGTACCTATCGGTTTTGTATGATAATAGCACTTTATACCTGCAGACCCTCGGTCGGAAACCTCACCTTATGCATCTAACAGGCCTCAAATATATCCATGTCGCTGTGGGATGATAGACAGGGATGGAGCCGATATAGCGCGCTTTGTCACATGCGGCGCTTAGGTCTTCTCGCGAGAAAAAGCCCTTAATTCGCCGGTTTACAATCCATAGACGAGCTATATCTAACCTGCAGTTTCGCTCACCTCATCGAACAATCCCGGTTTACCACCCGCCGCTCCCTACCCTCCACCCTCTGGCAGGGGATATCATACCAATACCGGATTTGAATATTTGAATTTTTGAATTGTGACGAAGGTAAAAATGACCGTTAAAACACAGCTAGATGATGTACCGAGGTATCTATTACCCCCTACCATCAAAAACATCATGATGATTAGTACAACAGTTAGCTATGTATCGGTTCATCTGTCCAGAGCATGTCGACTTGTTTTGGTTAATACATTCCGACGTAGCGAGCATATAGAAAAATTAGATATCTCATCTCAGAAAAATTAGGTACCTCATCTAATTTTTTTAAAACGCTGTGCGCCTCACCTCTGCTTCCATATCTATTTCATATTCTCCCTCCTTGCTATGATTAAAACATTGCGACGTAGCGATCATATGGAAAAATTAGGTACCTCCTCTCATTGATTTTTTTAAAGCGCCGTGCATCCCTTCGTTCCCATGTTGTGAGCGTCGATAAATGAAACCGTACACCGATTTCACCGATGCATAAACACCTGCGTTTGGCTGGACCGCCAGCGCATAGGATGATAGACAGAGATGGGGAGCGAAATAGCTCTCTCTCTCTCTCTCTCTCTCTCTCTCTCTCTCTCTCTCTCTCTCTCTCTCTCTCTCTCTCTCTCTCTCTCTCTCTCTCAGATGCAGCGCTCATGCCCCCAATATGTGCAAGGACCTCCGACCATCAGGACCTTGCGAAGGACCTACCTTTGTGACTCCTTCGCATGTTCGATTGGAAGCAGCCATAAAACACGTTCCGGCGGTTTTGGGTCATGCGGAGCAGGTAATACCGAGCGCGAGAGGAGAAGACCTACCGCTGTGCGCTTGGTCGAGCTGTGTTAAGAGGATGGCAGCGCTTCATCTCGCTCTTACCAATATAGCGCAAACGGTGTCGGAGGAGGTTCGACTGAGAAGACACGATGGCACATGCACCTGCCATTGTCTCTAGAGGCTTGCATCGGTGGAGCTATGTACACGAGGAGGGAACGCGACCCGTACGCTCCATCTCGCTCCTTCAACCGCAGAACAAATGGAAACGACGAAGGTTCGACTGAGAAAGCGTGTTGGCACGCTCACCTACCACTGCCTCTGCTTGCACCTGCAGCGGTAGGCATGAAGAGGAGGAGGAGGAGGAAAGCGAGGGTCCAGGTAAACCGCGGGTTCAAGCTCGCAACGGTAAAACTGGTGTGCACATACTCTCAGGGTGTTATTACCTCTCTAGTAATTACCTCAATAATTAATGAGCTCGGTTTCAGGATCCTGACCCATATCACGTCTCTATAGCACCCGGCGTCGTACCCTAAAGAGTGTACTGTAGAGCGGTAGGACCGGTCTAATTACCGACGTCGTAATTACCTCCTCTGTAATTACAGGTAATGAGACTTGATTCAGTCGCCCTCTTCTCTCTCTACTCTCAGTATACCATATAATAAAAAAAGAGTTTCTATCTTCATTTTTGAGGGATAAATCCTCAAAATAATTTTGGCCTGCTGAGAATATAGCCAAAAAATGCTTGAAATCTGTGCTAGTCCCATAATTTTTCCAACTATTGACACATAAACCAGCATTTCGATCCATCAGCTACAAGATTGACAAACAAAAATCGCGAATCAACTGATCTCGTAATATCTCATTTGTGGAACCCAAGCCACGGTCAGAATCCAAAGAATAAACCGCATTATTTCCAATATTCAAATGAAAGTAAAAAAAAATTGAAAGCTGTTTTGAAATATTTAGTAGATACCTACTCACTTATAATGATGCTATTTCAATGTAACAACTTGATGAAAATCTCAAAAAAAAATCGAATTTAGATTATTATCAACTGATTGTTTAGCTGATTGTTGAATTGATAAGCTCTGAACTTTCCGGTTTCCGATTTTGTCAGTGCTTTTAAACAAGATCAGCGCAATCAAACCGACGATCAACAATAATCCATCGAACAGGTTCTTTCATGAGTACCTTAGTACCTATAGTCAATGAGAGTAGCTATGTCGCATGACAAATTCGACGTATGCGTATGCTGTGGACCGTGCCCATTTGATTTTGGTTTTCTTATTTTCATAAAACTGCTTCGCACTTTGCAGTTTTGTCAGGCCGAAGACATTCGAGCCGATTTCGACTAGAATTTCTGCAAAGTGCAAAGTGAAAAGTTGCAAATTATTTTCGTACCAAGAGCAATTCAAAGGAACACGCTATGCACGAGGATTTGGTCAGTCCGTTTATTCATTTGGTGTTGGTGGTTGGTGGACTGGTGAAGCTATATGGTTTGAGGTGCCTTTCAAACCGGAGGTGGTCGTAGCGATTTGGTGATCCTCGACAGATCATCAAACGGATGAGAATATTGAGATATGCTATAATAAAATAATTAAAGAACACGTTGAGTCGCTTTATCAAATTATCGCATTGAGATTCCGCTTCCAGAATGATTTCAAGCGCCGCACAGTGAGGCAACGGAGGGTGAAATGTGGAATCAAAATAAAAAATGAAATTTCAGATTTACGTTTTATTCTTGGTTATTTCTCAAGATCAAATACTAGAGCACAATGTCCCATATGAATGAATCAATTCCGAATCCTATATCCGCTTCTGTTGGCAAATTTTAAAAAAAGTTGTATTCCACTGCATCTGGATATTGACTTTTTGCGCGTCAAAAAATTAAGGTACTTTCGTCCCCTGTATTCCGTCAAGGCGTGAAGATATAATTTGGTTTCATCATGAATCTTGTATCTTAAAGTAAGCACTATATACTTTTGACAGTTTCTATTGAAATTCAGGCAAGGTGCTTCAGCTATAATTCTTCAAAATATTCAATGCAAAAATGACACCAAGATTTATTATTTATTGACAAATTACTGGGGATAAAGTATCTTTCCACATCTCTCCGCACTGAGATTTTTACATATCATTACAGAGGGAGTCTTTGTTGATTGAGTCGAAGAAAAAAATCTTGCTCAAGCTTGCTCATTTTTTTTTAAATATTTTTTTGTAATCATCCCCCTCAAACAATTTTTCCAGTGTTTCTATTTTTATTTCAATAGAATCGGCCTTGAATGATCTGGTTTTATCTCGAATAGATTTGTATGATTCAATGGAAGAGTCAGGACGTAAAAAGCTGGCGGATCTATATTTAGTTTTTTAAGAAAACTTAGTTTTTTTCAGAAAAAACCTGAAAATTGCATCAGTTGTCCTATAGCACGATTGAGTGATCTTTGAAAATGACGATGACGTTTCTTTATTATCACCATCCTCATCATGGATTATAATCAAGCTGATAAACAAATTTTGATTTTTCGAAAATTTTAATTTTGGTTTTTCAATTCAATTTTCAAAGTAAAAATCACAAAACTTGATAAACACAACTTAAGGGGAAAATATTTTCATTTTGATGTTTTTAACACACATTCTACATTCTCGAACCAAAAATCTACTGTTCTGAATTTATTCCAATTTTTTAGTGATTTGCCTCACTGTGCGCCGACTCATCTTGAAAGGGCTGCACTCAATGGGCCTTATGAATAAAGATCAAGCAATTGCTTTTGCTTAAAATCCAGCAGCAAAAAACGGAGAAACATTTGGAAATGAGACTTTGAACCATTATTATTATTTCAGTCAGTTACTCAAATGTTCAATAAAACCAAAACCTGAATCAAGGAATTACTTGAAGTTTCTGATTTTTTGAGAATTTTTCAAAAACAAAAAATCAAGCAAAAGCAATTGCTTAATCTTTATTCATAAGGCCCATGAGCTTGAAATGCTGGAAATTGATGGCCTTATTGGCCTTCCAATGCCTTCCCTATCACCCGACCTCATTCCAATAACTGAATACGTGAAAGACAGACCAATGCTACAACTTTCCAGAGGCCAAAGCTTGTTGCTGAACACTGAGAACTCTTTTCTGTGCTATGGAAAGGAATACCCCTGAAAGGATATCGACAAGTTGATTCCAAGTATGCCACGAAGATGCAAGGAAGTTGCTTACCAACGTGGAGGGGCCTATAACGTATGGCCCGAAAGTTTTTTTTTAAAGCTTATTACTTTTTTAGAATAGTTCAAAAATTTTAACTTGATATTGCAAAAACTAACGGGAAGGGGAATTCAAAAAAGTTAGAATTTCCCCTGCAACCTTCATTGTATGTTGTGGTGGCCGTGAATTTTCAAATTACTAAATAATAGCAATCTGGAGTGTCGTGAATTTTAATTACTCAATAATATTTCAATTACTCAATGATCAACAAAATTACTTTTAATCGATCAATAATTGTGCGAATTTAATTCGATTACTATCATTCGTGAATGGCAAAGCATTTAATTAACACACGCATGTGCAGAAGTAACTCAAGAAATCGTCAAATTATTATTTCTTTAGAGCACGCCATATATTCAAAGTCGCCCGAGCAAATGATATGCACCTCTCATGTGCGCCAAACTGATGGTGGGGATTGGTACATACCCACACATACCTACCGATGCATTCCGCCAACCAGATAAAAGACTGGGAAATCGAAGTGAAAAACAAGCTAATTACTTCGCAAAGAAGAATACATAAATTACCTTCCTTTACGACATTTTGCAGAATACAAATACAAATCTACGCGATTTTACCAACAGCGGAATCAAACATCACTTACGAATTCACAAGAAAAATACCACCATAAATCTTTCGGTGCTATTAAAAACCCAGTAAATACTTAGAAAATCTAACACCCAGCCGGACGGAAGATAAGGTTCCACAAGCAAAATTCAATAGATATTAGGTCGTAAAATTCAATCTCTAACGAAGCGGGTCTAGGATGAAACAGAATTCCAGAGAAAAAATGGAAAAAACAAAATCGTAAATTACCAGTGCATGGGAAAGGTTCTTAGTACTCCATGCCGACTACAATCATCGGCTTTAGACGCGGCTAGGAATATAGGCACAGATAAAGGCACGGGCGAGCGTGTACCGTGAGTATCTATAATTGGGTAAATAAATCGTAAATCTTACTGACGCGGGAGATATTATAAAAGCGAAAAAAAAAATCGGAAGGAAGAAGAGAGTGTAGTCAGTCCAGTTTAGCCTGCAGTATCGACAAGAAGTAGTTGCAACAACGAAACTAGTAGGTGCACTTCAGTTTTAGTCAGTCGATTTTGAACCAGTGAAAATCCAACATACAGTCAGTGCGATGCAGTTCATAATAAAAATGCACAGTGCAGTGGCCAGCCAATTAAAATAATACCAGCAGCTAAATTAGTGAACAGTGTTAATTCAGTTTCCGACAAAAATGTGACACAACGCTACGCAGCCACTTTCTTCTCTGGTGAAACCTTTTTGATTCTTTTTCTTATACTTATACCTTGAAATGATTTTGAATTGTGCTTTAATTTTAGTATGTTTTTATTCAGTCATGTCCCATCTGCATGACCATTTTATTGTGCCCGAATTATTAAACAATAGTCATACGTGAAAGCCTCGATTCGAACCCAAATTCTTCATGTATCTTCCCTTTGTATATTTTACACTAGTTTATTTTCAGACAGTAATTAGATAAGGACTGTAATTGCATCCAATGTTTAAACCTGTGAAATTTCCATACTTAAAAATATGCAGTCATAATTTTTGCAGCTTGAAAGAAACTCTTTTCTATATTTAATCGTGTTACTAAAAAAATCGTTCAATAATTATACAAATTTTTCTAACGCATGTTTTCCACGTTTCCGAATAGAGTGATAAATTCAACCCAGTCAACTATTTATTTTTCAGTTTACTTTGGTAATACTTTTATCGCGAAAAATCACGCAAAAGATCCAGTCAGTGATTTTGGAAATTATTCGCAAACGTTGAACACCTCTACCTTCTTTCTAAAATAGGACTACCGTCGGATAAAATTAATGCAATAGTTTTTTTTTATGCCTCTAGGCACAAATAACGCTGTTTTCCACCGTTCAATGGTTGAGATAATAGTTCAGTCGTTTCAAGAAAAATTACGTACTTCTATATTGTTTTTCCTCGCAAAAATCTAGTATTAATTACCACGCATAATTTTCCAATTGTCTTTTCTACACCAAACCTGAAACAAATCGATAAGGAGTTGTCCAAAATTGAGTAATCCTTTTTATACTACCATAAACTATTCAGTGAAGCGAGCTTTTGAAACCATTTTTGACAATAGCTAATTACGTATCAGTAAATTCAGAAAATACTTTCTAAACATTTTTGTGACGCCCTAAGGCATTAAAATTATGCTAAAATATCAAAACGTATCTTCCAAATAAATTAAATTAGCCTCTTTTCGATGCTCACATTTCATGTAAGCGACGGAAACCAGTTATATTCAATTTCACACCGTCAAGCCAGGACAACTTGTCCAGGAACTCATTTTCTATAGCAATAAGTCCGAAAGCTAAATAATCATTTCCTACAATTTTTGTAATTATTCTACTCATAAATCAACAGGCATAGTAAGCTTGAAATTTCCATTTTTTGTGTAATAGTTTTTCCCTATACTTAGTAAAACGCATGTATCCAGCGCACTATACGCAACTATCATGAAACCCATAGATTACAATTATTATTCGTCCAAATTTTATGTAAATTATCCAAATTTCATGAACTTAGAAAAACCAGTTTTTAGTTACTAATTAGGTAGTATTTTAGACTAAGCTTCATTTTCCATTTTCTGTACATATTTTCATTCGTTAATTTTTGTAATAAATTTTATTAAATGTTGCTCGTTTTCAAGTTATTGACTAACATGAAGTAAATTAGGACTAAAAGGGACATTCCATCTATTCTGTTCGGGTTAACGCTACCACACATCTTTAAGGGCATAAGTAGATAATAATTGACAGTGTTTTCGAGACGTGATTTTGACAGAGTAAGTATAAAGTGTTTAGACAATAGATTGACATCCACCAGTTGACAAAACCCTACCTGGGAAGGTAGGTCGAATCCACACCGCCTTTTGTGAAAGTAGATTATTGTAAGGGCGAATAAAGGCTCCCAATGGCCTTTTAAAACAACCCATTGGGTGGTGTCAGATTTATACGGCCCGTTGAGCCTTTCCATCTAATCAACAACTAAAAAGTGTCGCGTAAGCTTTGCTCAGATAGCCTGCGACACTTGACTGATGCCACCGAAGTATGCTCCAGCACTGCCAATCCTGACTACAAGGGCTGGACAATGTTTTGAAAAACGTCCCTACTTTGATGGAATGTAATAGTTTGGACGTTATAGTGCTTTTCTGTAAAAATAACATTCCATAAACGCTCTGTTATGTAAAAATTCCTGTCGGCCATTGGCTGTTGTCTAAGTAATAAAACAACGTAACAGAGCCTTTATGGCATGTTATTTTTAAGAAAATCGCACCATTAGTGACCAAAAATGATATGAACATTGCACTTGGTAAGCAAAGCACGGAAGTTACTTTGACCGGGTCTGGTAAAATTGTAACTTTGGCTAAATTCAAGTTGTCTTAGTTGTCGGAATTTCCAGTAGGAGCTACTAATCTGACCGGTCTGTACTTGTATCAGGCCATGGAGGAGAGTGGATTATTGATTGTCGGTTTGATAGCGCTGATTCGGCTGAAAACACTCGATAAAGTCGGAAACCAATCACTATCAGTTCAACAATCATTTTAACAATCTACAATCTACATCCGATCTTTTGATGTTTCCTGTGAAGTCAAGTTGCAACATTGAAAAAGTGGCAATCCCTGAGTACCTGCCAAAGTATAAAATTGTGGAACTGGTAGTAAGATTCATCAGTTTCATCGCAACAATTCAACAATGAAAATCATTCTAGTGCTCGCAGCATTCCTGTTCGTCGCCTGTTGTTGGGCACACCCTTCGACAAGGGATAATATACGTTTGTGCAATCCATCCAAATGTCTCATAGAAAATAATTGCCGATGTTGCTCTAATAAAAATCCTATGGGCTATAATGGATGGGGCGAAGGCTCACCTCAGGTAATTAATTTGTTCTGTTACTTCGGCTAATTATTCCAACTATATCTGGGACGGTTTCCCATGGAACTTCCAACTGAGTAGCAAGCGTGGCACACTTTTTGAACGACTTGATACCAATACTAGCACACTCAATTCTGAGTCTTACTATTGAGTGCCGAACTTGTTCCAAATTTACCTATACTTTTGTCATATAACCATTATATATCCCATACACTTTCTATTTTCAGTAGAATGACTTTTTAGAGCAAAAATAAAGTTACAAGCTTGGGGGCTATGGCTACGGCTGATGGCACCAGCAAAGTTTTGAATCGAAACTATCAGCGGCCATCGGCCGTATTCTCCCAGCGCTCCAGCTTGTCACTTTATTCTTGCGCCAAAAAGTCATTCTACTGAAAATAGAAAGTGTATGGGACATAGTTATTTATTGATTACTTTATCGACAGCTATTGGCGATCACAGTAAGCGAATCGTTGGTTGAAAATGTCTACACCGACTATCTCGAGAAGCTATTTTTCGGAAGGAAAAACCCAGATGGTAATCCAATTACCATGACGTATTTCGTGAATCACGAGTACACGGACTACACCTTGGTCCACGACTTGTACGTGAGAGGCAACGAAATTGGTGTGCATTCAATAACGTAAGACATTTGGCTTAATACTCTAGACTTTTCTTGTAACGTAGTAATTTACAGTAAAAATTATTCGCAAGAATACTGGAGGAACGCATCTCTTGAAGATCTCATAGAAGAATTCGACGGACAACGTCAAATTCTAACAGCTTTCGCAAATATTCCCAGAGAAGATATAGTCGGGGCACGAACTCCTCAACTTCAACTGGAAGACGACGTCTCAATCTACGCTTACCAGCAAGCCGGCTTACTCTACGATAATTCGTGGCCAACACTCAGTGAAACAATTTTCGAGAGATACATTCCTTACACGCTAGACTACCCATCATCTCAACCGTGCGCGCCTATGATGACTTGCCCGGTTCAATCCCACCCTGGATTCTGGATTGCACCCATCACTAATATCAAAGGAGCCAATGGGGTTGAGTGTGACTCACTTGCGGCGTGCTTAGTGTCGTAAGTGTCCTTTTTGGAGTTGAAAGGTGAAATACTTGACCTTCGATTGTTTACAGGGGAAACTCAACTCAGATTTCGAACTGGTTGCTCGGTGAACTCAACTATAATCGTCAAGAAAGACGAGCGCCTCTGGTGTTGCGTTTGGACTCGTACTGGTTCGATTTCACTGCCAATAGTTTTGAAGGATTCAGCAAGTTTCTGGACGCTGTCGAAGAGCTCGATGACGTATTCATGGTGTCGGTGAAAGAAGTTGTGGATTGGGTCAAGAACCCAGTTCCGGTCGAAGATTTTCGAACGGCCACGCCCAACAGAACGTCGAACTGCCGCCCAAGGAGCTGTTCGTTTCCGTTCAATGGTGGTGAAAGGTACATGAACTCATGTGCTAAAAGTTGTCCACGTCAATATCCTTGGAAGGGAAACCCAATGGGAAATTGATTCCAATTGTCTTGACTTGGCAGTAGTCAATGGAAGACATTCAGAAGACATCAGCGAATTTTATTTATTTGTTTTAAATTATTATCAATAAACACTTATTATTGAGACCAAGTGAACTTTTATACAGGGTCTCCCATAACTCACAGTCCTAAGTCAAAGGCATTGTAAAGGAAAGCTTCAAATGTATCAGTATTTCGTGTCAAGTTCGATTCAGAGGAACACGACATGCAAGAGAATTTGGTCAGCCCGTTTATGCATTCGGTGGTGGTGAACAAATACAAATACAAAATCTTTATTGTTTCTAATGGGTAGGTACAGTCCCAAATAACAATGAAGTGGGGAACAATAATATTCTCCATGCAAAGTTACCTATATAAACGAAATAAAACATTTTCTTCGTATAATGCAGATTCCGGTGGTGGTGAACTGGTGGAGTTATGGTTTGGGGTGCCTTCTACAGAGGCGGTTGTTGCGATTTTGTGATCTTCAACTGTTTAACAAACGGATTGAGATATGCTCATAAGATAATAATTGAAGAACACGTCGAGCCGCTGCATCAGATTATCAGGCCGCAATGCCGCTTCCAGGATGATAATGCGCGACCTTATCTTGCAAGGGCTGCACGCAATGAGCTTCAAATGCTGGACATAAATGGCCTCCCAATGCCTCTCTGCCTTTTCTGTCACAAGACCTCATTCCAACTGAACATGTCAAAGAGAGCCCTAATGCAACAATTTTCTAGGCCAGAGAGCGTAGCTGAACTTCAAGAAGTCCTTCCTGTTCTTATGGACAGGAATACCCCAACAGGATATTGACAATTCGATTTCAAGTACGCCACGGCGATGTCAGGAAGTTTTTCGCCAATGCGGAGGGTCCGCGATATTGAAAAATTATTGTTAACACTCACATTTCTGTTACTTCTTAGTAGTTGAATTTCTGTCAGTTGTGATTTTGTTCCAAAAAACCTATTTTTATATCTTTTGCCCGAAAATGTCAGAATTCTCTCTTCCAAAACTTAAATGAACTTTGATGGAGTAAATATTTGCTGCATCATCCAATGCAAGAAAAGAATTTTGGCTCTGAGTTGATTTGTTATCAAGTTATCAATTTTCAACTTTTCGAGCCCAAATTAGGGCATGTCATAAAAATGGACCCAAAATAGTATATTATATACCAAGGTTGAGAAAGTATTATTATAGCTGAAGCGCCGGTTTAGATCCCGAAGCGCAGCTGAGGGATATAAGGCGCTGAAGCTATAATAATTTTCTCGACCGTGGTTTATATATTTTTTTTTTACTACTAGAAAATCGCCATCCTAATTCAGGAACAGGTTAATAATGATGCACTTCACGGCTAGTAGTGAAAAAAACCTGTTTTTTCTCGTCTAACTACACACATCAAAAGAATCTAGGGGACAAGCAAATTCAGACGATTCCTACAATCATAACTTTTGATTTCCGTAAGCGATTTCATATCGGTTTTCAGTGTTCAATAGATCAATCTTTTGTTTTCATGCCTTGATCACGTCAAATACGAACAGTCTTTCATAAGGTTGCTACAGGGTGATCAATGTAACAGTGTAAAATTGCCGAAAGTTCAGTACGAGCGCGATTTCCCAAAAAAATTATTTCATGCATTCCAATATCACAGTTATGAAGATCGGTGTTTCAGCTTCAGTAACGTTCTTGAATTTAGAAAATCGAAGGTGAATAGCCAAAGCTATTGATCATTTTGTGCCGTCATGTTGAACTTTCAAGAAAAAAGAAAGTGATCCGATTTCATTGAAACTTGAAACACACTCACGTCTGGTTCAAGTAATTGGAATTTCAAGGTCAAATGTCACTTTCGGTCACTCTCGAGCCGCTATATTGAACTTTTTACATAAATTATTCAATTTGAATAAAACTTGAAACACACTAGAATCGAATCATTTACATGAAAGTTTAATGTGGCGGCTTGGAAGTGACCGAGAAAGACATTTGACCTTGAAATTCCAATTACTGGAGCCAGACATGAGTGTGATGCAAGTTTCAATGAAATCGAATGACTTTCTTAGAAGTTCAACATGGCGGCACAAAATGATCAATATCTTTGGCAATTTACCTTCGATTTTCAAAATTCAAAAACGTTACTGAAGCTGAAACACCAGTCTTCATAACTGTGACATTGAAATGCATAAAAATTTTTTTTGGGAAATCGCGCTCGTACTGAATTTTCGGCAACTTTACACTGTTCCATTGATCACCCTGTAGAAACTTTATGAAACATTGTTCGTAGTTGACGTGATCAAGACTTGAAAACGAAGGATTGGGCTATCGAGCACTGAAAACAGATATGAAATCGCTGACGGCAATCAAAAGTTATTATGATTTTAGAAATCGTCTGAATTTGCTTGTCCCCTAGATTCTTTTGATGTGTGTAGTTCAAACCTGCTCAAATCGTATTTCCAATACCAGATCTGGATTTAGAAGGTGGGATTCACTAAGAAACGATACCAAGCACGTCAATATACATAGGTATGTAGATCCCAAATTAGCAAAAAATGAAAATCGTGGAAACAACCCTCAAAAAGTCCCCCCAGGGCCCCTTGGTTCAAAATGGGGTCTAAGTAAACATTCCAAAGATTCTGTAAAGAATTACAGAATTACAAAATTATGGATTTGGCTCCTCTCATGAAGAATAAGTGATTTACTACAAGGGTTCTAAAAAAGATCCCCCCTCAGTCCCCCTGGGTGCAAAGCCAGAATGTCCCTTACCCTCATTAATTCTTATTTCAATCGTAAAACAAAAAAATTACTAGTGTCTGCCTTTTACACGGAATGCAAAATTGTTCGAGGAAATCAATTATTTAGCTGGAAAATAATTTGACCGCTTCTCCAAGAAATCAATTGTGTGTGGTTCTAAAAGCAAAAAGCGCATTAAGTGCATTATTTTTATGTTTCAAACATTTGAAACTAATGTTCCTCCGAAGGATTTTGATCGCAGAAGCCTTGGGGCCAAAATTAGGGCATGTCAAAAAAATGGGCATGAAAAACCTGTTTTTTCTTGCATAACTAGTTCAAACCAGCTCGTGTTGTAATTTCAACGCCAGATATGGATTCAGAAGGCGAGATTTTGTAAGAGACAATACCAAGCACGTCAATATACGTCCTAATTTAGCAAAAGATGAAAATCGTGGAAACAACCCTAAATTGTCCCCCCAAGACCCCCCGGATGAAAATGGGGGGTGAATAAACACCCCTAAGATCTCGGAATAAATCACAAAATTTAAAAAAGAATGGATTTGGCTTCTCTCATGTAAAACAAGTAAATCACCCAGAAAGCCCCAAACAACGCCCCCTCAGTCCCTCCTGGGTGAAATTCCAGAATGCCTCCCACCCTCAAAAATTTCCATTTTATCGTAGAACACGAAAATAACTTGACCCTGGCTTTTACTCGAAATGCACGATTTGGCATAAAAATTGCAATAAGTTGCCGGACTATCGGTTGTTATTAATTGTAGTGCATTATTAACAAGGGAAGCACCAAACCACTAAGGCAAATCTACCTTTTATGTAATTCAATATCAAACATTATTTCAAAGGGTGAAAATTTATTGGCTTGGTTCACTTATGATGGGTTCTTCGTATTCCGATACCAGCCGAATGTCTGAGCAAATCTAGAGAGTTTTCTATTCCAATACAGTGCCAGAGCGCATCATGAGACCCGCTATGATAATCAAGTACCTGGGTGATTAGGGGCTACAGGGTTTTAACATCAAGTTAAAACTACAGAAGTCAGTGTTTATTGTCCTGCAAATCGATGCGAGTCTTTAAAAGTTGTTTATAGGTTGTCCGCGAGGCTACGGGGAAATCGAATCCAACCCGTCTTTATACATTTTATCCTTATAGCGATGAAAAGGTCCTTTTATCCTTTTATTCTTTTATCCTTGGCCATTCAGGAAGACGAGGTGCAATCGGCTATCATATACAGCGCTTGCAACTAAATACGTTTGCCCTGGCTGCCAATCCCTCCTTGAACATGTCCCCATGTGAAATGTTGAATTATATATTTCAACCCGTTTTCAGAGAGCGTCAATAGTCACTCCGAGCTATAAAGTCTAGACTCTAGATCAGAATCAGATCTGTTTGAAGCAGAACGGAAGGTAGAAATTCCAACGCATTTAGGTATTTCTACGAGACCATCGAGATGCGGTAGGATTTTTCCAGGTTAAGTCAAAGGCTCGCACCTGATATAATATCCAGTTTACATATAGCGAATTGTGTAATATGTGATTTAAAAGGGAACACAAGCTTGGAGTGAAACGATCTAAAATTTCCCGAAACTAAAAGTCGAAAACAAAATGAAGAACTATACTACATCGAATGTAAATTATTCTGACAAGTAATCAAAGCAAATAACTGAATTCGGAATACAGAGAACACCAATTCCATGTGATTATGCTATTTGTCATAATACGATACAGTTTTACAATAGATTATGAGAAAATGTCTAGTTCACAACAGATTCTGTGCATTTCCTATAGTCAATCAACCGGCAGTGCTGAGAAAATACTAAAACTACAAACAGCTTCCGCCACTACGTCTGGCAAGGCTTAAAAATCCTCACTTAGCTATTTCATAATTGAATTTTTTGCTGCAACCGGGGGCGGGGGTTTGTTATGTTGGGTTTGGTTACTTGTTTTTTCAACAGTCAAGGATGTCCATACATAAACATTTTCATGTTAATGTTCAAGTAGTGTGTTACTAAACTAGTGAGCCAACTTAGGTCAACCCTTATTTAACGTAACTAACGTTGATAACGTAAGCAAATGAATGTTGTGTATACACTCCAACAAGTAACGTTATTTGGAAGCTCCTTTAAACAATATTGAGAACAACGAATGCCAACCGCTGTCTCTGAAGTAATCACCGCGAAATTTAAATGGGGTGCGGACTCTTTCTCTCCGCGGACTTTCACTCCCACATACCATAATATGATCTGTGACTAAAGGTAATGGTATTCACCAGTAAAATACAATAATTTGAAAAAACCAGTACTTATTTCAAGTGAATTGTTGATTGCCGATTGTGATTGCGGCGCTGATCTCGGCTGAAAAGCATCCGATAAACGGAAATCCTTATCAAGCCGCACATCCGATATTTTGAAATTTGCTCTGGAGGGTTTTATCAAATTGCAACACAAAAATGCCAATTATTACCAATTAGCAAAGTATAAAAGTATGAAACTAAGCTTGCTCTCCATCAGTTTTATCGCAACTATCCAACAATGAAAATTCTACTGCTCACAGCATTCCTGTTCCTTGCCTGCAGAGCACATCCTTCGCCAAAGGATGTACGAGTGTGCGATCCATCCCAATGCCACATTGAAGACAACTGTCGATGCGCTTCAAATGCCAATCCTGTCGGCAAAGACTCACCTCAGGTAATTATTTTATTTTGTTTCTTTAAACCACTCTTGTGGTCATCAAGATGTGGTTCCATCAAACTTCTCAAACGGCATACTTTCAAATCGACACAAGTTCAAAATTTGATTATTTATGACGAGCCCTCGTTTGGCCCCTACACATTAAGCAGAAGCGTTAGTTAGACCAGATGCAAGTATAAGAAATGTGTAGCATGCTGAACTTGAAATTCCTTACGAACTTGATGGAAAGGTGATTGTTGTTGATCTTGATTGTTTCGAATCAAAATAATAATTGTTGATTTTATCGACAGCTTTTGGCGATCACAGTCAGCGAATCAGTGGTCGTAAACGTTTACGACAAATATCTCAAAAATCTGTTCTTCGGAAGGAAAAACCCAGACGGTAATCCGATTACGATGACGTATTTCGTCAACCACGAGTACACGGACTACACCTTGGTCCATGACTTGTACGTGAGAGGCAACGAAATTGGTGTGCATTCCATAACGTAAGACACTGCGATTCAGACCCTGAACCATTTTTGTAAACGCAGTACCTACTTTAAAGGAAAAATTATTCACAAGAATACTGGAGGAACGCATCGCTCGAAGATCTCGTAGAGGAATTCGATGGACAACGTCAGATTCTAACAGCTTTTGCGAACATTCCCCGAGAAGATATCATCGGGGCGCGAACTCCTCAACTTCAATTGGAAGACGATGTCTCGATCTACGCTTACCAGGAAGCCGGCTTGCTTTACGATAATTCCTGGCCAACTTCCAGCGATACCCTGTTCAACAGATACCTTCCTTACACGCTCGATTACTCGTCACCTCAGCCGTGCTCACCTATGATGACTTGCCCTGTTCAATCCCACCCTGGTTTCTGGATCGCACCCATCACCAATATCAACGGAGCCAATGGCCAATGCAATTCATTTGTAGGATGCTTGGTTGAGTAAGTATTATCCTTGTGGGTTGAAAATCAGAATACTGATCTTCGATTTTTTTGCAGAGGCAACTCAACGCAGATTTCAAATTGGTTGCTCCGTGAGCTCAACTTGAATCGTCAAGCAAGGCGAGCGCCTCTGGTGTTGCGTTTGGACTCGTACTGGTTCGATTTTACTGCCAACAGTTTCGAAGGATTCAACAAGTTCTTGGATGCCGTTGGAGAGCTAGATGACGTGTTTATGGTGTCGGTGAAAGAAGTTATAGATTGGGTCAAAAATCCAGTTGCAGTCAAAGATTTTCGAACGGCCACGCCTAATAGAACGTCCAATTGCCGTCCAAGGCGATGTGCATACACATTCAATGGCGGTGAAAGGTACATGACCTCATGTGCTGATAAATGTCCACGTCAATATCCCTGGAAAGGGAACCCATTAGGAAATTAGTTTTTTTATAGTTAATGTCGAATTTAGTGTTGAACACTGCGAAATTTAATCTAATATTTATTATTATTATTACACTCAAGTATTTTGATCTAATAAAAAAACATTGTCATCAATAGAAATTTAATCAACCCAATCTCTAGATTGCTGTTCAAGAAGTTACTCCGAGAATTCGTTATTTACCTACAAAGTACAAGAGTTTGAAGAGTACCTACTGATAAGATTACATCAAAGGAAGAGAATATCAAAATATTTTCTATTTTTTGTTTGCTAGTATCTATCAATTTTTGACGATGAAAGTAATACTGGTAGCACTTTTTGCTTCGTGTTGGGCTTTGCATTCACCTGAAGATGCAAAAGTCTGTGACGCATCACGCTGCCTTATTGAAAACAACTGTCGTTGTGCTTCTACAGTCAATCCGCTGAGTTCAGATGAAGTATCACCTCAAGTAAGTTGCCTTCGAATCTAGTTGAACTCTTTTTAAGGTTAGTGATGTTTGTACTTTGTAGTTGTTAGCCATAACAGTCAGCGAATCGATCGTGTCTACTGTATACGACAGCTATCTCCATCCGCTTTTCTTCCAAAGAAAAAATCCCGATGGCAAGCCAATCACGATGACGTACTTTGTCAATCACGAGTACACCGACTATGAACTTGTTCACAATTTGTACGTGCAAGGGTTCGAAATCGGCGTTCATTCTATAACGTGAGTATAACGAGACTTCTATTCCGTGGCGTTTTATAAGAGAATCGAAAAAGCTATAGCAGACATAATTACTGTTATCTGCTGATCTTGATCCCTCAGGCAGATTGAATTCACTTCACTTTATTTACGTTCTCTCATGAAACATGCTTTCGTAGATTGGTAGATATGATGTCAAGTGTTTCTTTACAAAACCAATCAAGAATTACTCTCGTTTTTATTGTCACGTCGTAGCAAAAACTCACTGCAAGAGTATTGGAGGGACGCGACCTTCAGGGATTTGGTCGAGGAATTCGGCGGACAACGTCAGATTCTTTCGACTTTCGCCAACATCCCCATAGGAGACATAACCGGGGCGAGAACTCCGCAGCTCCAGCTCGAAGACGACGTTTCCATCTCGGCTTACACCTGGTCCGGCTTATCGTACGACAATTCCTGGTCGACCCAGAGCACGACGCCTCTTTTCCCGTACACTCTCAATTACAAATCGCCGCAGGAATGTTCAACCAGCATGTCCTGTCCGGTCGAGCCCCATCCGGGATTCTGGATCGCGCCGATAACCAACATCAAGGGCGTCGACGACGTCGAGTGCAACTCGCTCGTGACCTGTTTGGTCCAGTAAGTCCTAAAATTATACTCACTTCACGTCCATAGTGGAGCTTGTTTAAGCGGTGCAGTGACTCATCCCTGATAATACACACAAATGGAGACGAGCACGGCCCGAACCTTGCCCAAACTGCCGTCCCCGTATTATTTGTTACAGACTTTTCTGGTAGCGATCTGCAGCAACAGCGAAGTCAGACAGTCAGGTTTCAGTCATTGTACAGGTTTAATGAACTTTACTCTAGTATTTTTTGATTTTCACGGCTGTCGATGTCCCACTGCTCATTTCAAGTTGTCACAAACAGAAATTCTGTACCTTCCTCCTTCAGGTAGCTTTCCTCGAATGATATAACTGTTTTGTCATCATGGTCGTCGGTATCTTCAGATCGTTCAAGTTTATTCCAAACGATGTTATATTGTTCATACACAGGACCTTCAAGGTATCGTAGAGCCTCTGAATCATGCTGAATTTTTCTTGGCCTCCAGCTGCTTGTTCCAGTCTCCCTTCTTCTGGATTTCAGTTGTCGAGATTCATGTTCAACTACTTGCTGAATATGGCTGCTGGATGCCGATGATGACTACTAGTTCATTCCGAGATTCCATATTGTCGTCTCTTCTGCTTGCCGGTTGGTCAATTTCCGATGTGGTCTCTGAGCTTTGACTCAGTCTGAGGCCTCCAGGTACCTTGGTGTTCCATCTCAGACGTATTTCTTCCGATGGTCAAAGGTCTCCGGAGTTCGACAAGCTTGTTGGGTTCTCCATCATTATGAGGTCTCATATTGCACCTCAGATTACCAGATCGCTTTTTTCAAACCGTCTTCTCCTCTGCTGACCTGACCTACCTTCGAAAGACCAAATTTGATGGCTCATTTCAAGATCCATGTAGGTCACTATATCGCTCTAGAATGTTTCCAGCGTCTTTGATAAGTCATTTTTTCGTCGTTTGGCTTTTCGTTAAACTTCCTGACAATGACCTACTGTTTTGATGTTTCAAGATCTCAATCACCTCAAATTCTCTAGATGACCAATTCTGATCTCTTGACCATTCTTTTAGCATCGAGTTTAGTATCTCCATATGGTTAACGAATTGACGATGTTTTGTAACTTTCTGTATTGCTGTTTGTATTCTAGAGTCCAGATGACGTTCGTTATTCAAATGGTTCACCCGTAAATTCCAACAATTATTGTTACATCGTGCGTCGGCCTGCTGGAGTTGATGTTTTCAGATGATAAGTATTGAAAATGATTTGTTTTCAAATTATACTTCCACTACTGACCTTATCCGAGGTGGTTCAATTGATTCAGTACTCCAAGTACCTTATCTTTGTGTTGTAATTATCTTCGAAACTTAGACGATGACCAAATTAACTGCTTGACAATTGAACTGCAACACCTAAAAATTAGGTGTGTTTTCAAATTGAGATATCTCGAAAAATATTAGACGGATTCCAGAAATTCAGGCATGATAGGAAAGATCATTTCTTTGACTATCGAGTGCTGGTATTGATGATAAGTTGGATTGCACAATTTGTCATATACAGGGTGCCAACGGATAGCGTGCAGATATGGGCAATCTTTCACCTCTCACAACTTTCGAAAAAAAAGTCCGAGACTTTTTCTATCACCTGCTTTTGAAAGGTTGTATCATTATGCCGAATCTGTTTTGGAATTTTGACCCTAACTTTTTTTTCCAAAAAATTGTGCTTAATTTTCTGAAATTATGCACTTTCTGATTTAGAAAAAGAAATAGAGACATTGTTTGTTTTCCAACAAATTTGCTCACGAAGATTTTCATTTGAGCCTCCACATCCCCTAGAAACTACCCCTTTTGGGACACCGTCTCACAACAAGATATACAATGCTTCATTTAAAAGGCCCAAGAAAAGTACTCATCAATAATTGGATTGAAATAAGAATACTACGATGACCCCACACGTACAGCTCCCTAAAAACCACCCCTTGACTTCAAGGGACATGGACAGGGTTGGTATGATAAGACATGCAATACAAGAAAATTCCAGAAAACGTCTTTTTCAACTGTTCCACCATAAAAGTGATGCTACACGATGACCCTTTGCGTAGGTCATCCCAACCGCTACCCTCTCGAAAAAAGAACTACCCTTTAAAAAACCAGTACTCCCGCAATACCTGATTTGTTGGAATTTTTAAAAATCTGTCGCAATAGTTTGCCGCTACGATGATTTCATTCACATATCTACCCGCAACTACCCCTTCAACTACCCCTTCAATATCGCATAGCCATTACCTTGATGCGTTATTTACGAGTTGAAAGAACTCTTGCCCACTAACCGTTTGATTGAAATGATGGTGTTTTCTACGATGATAGTACAAAACCTTTCCCGAAACTACCCCTAGAAATCACCTCTGCGAGACGGTGTCCCAAAAGGGATAGTTTCTAGGGGATGTGGAGGCTCAAATGAAAATCTTCGTAAGCAAATTCAATATGGGCGCCGTTTGAAATGATGAAAAAAATCTCTGACTTTTTTTTCGAAAGTTATACAAGGTGAAGGATTGTCCACATCTGCATCTGCACGCTCTCCGTTGGCACCCTGTATATGACAAATTGTGCAATCAAACTTATCATCAATACCAGCACTCGATAGTCAAAGAAATGATCTTTCCTCACATGCCTGAATTTCTGGAATCCGTCGAATATTTTTCGAGCTATCTAAATTTGAAAACGCACCTAATTTTTAGGTGTTGCAGTTCATTTGTCAAGCAGTTTAGTTGATCAGTTCCAAAATTCTCAAGGCCGTTTCATCTCTAGATGACCGTTTTAACATCATAATAAAATTATATTTTTTGATGATGATCGCCATCAAAGTCATTCATTGGTACCATCGGGTGGTTCAACTGTTTCCTTATGGATGACCTCCTAGCCTACTGGAAGATCCCTTTGTTTATTAACCCGGCGTTACCCAGGTGGGGTGTGACATACCCAAGCCTTTTTGAAACTGGCGCCATTTTCAGCTGTTGTCATGTACACGCTTATGGCAGCTTCATGGCGGCTTCACAGAACTTCGTATGTCGCCGGCGACAATGTCGCTCTCGTGTCGCATATCATTCTCGCGACACGAGTTTCTGACGTCGAGTCGTTCAAATTATTCAACTACAGTTGGTGCCGCCAGATTTTACGGAAGGAATAGGGGACTGTCGCCCTCGACATACGAAGTTCTGTAGAGCCGCCATCACAGAACTTCGTATCCCGCCGGCGACAATTCCCTACTCCACTGTAGCTGAATAATTTGAACGACTCGACGACAGAAACTCGTGTCGCGGGAATGGTATGGAGGGAGGTAGGGGAGTACAGGCAGATCGAATCCTATTGGCCAGCGACACTTTCGCCGGCGACATACGAAGTTCTGTAAAGGCACCATTATAGTTTTCCATAGCTTCCTGAATAACATTTATGTTTACAATCACGGTGTGATAATTAATGAAAACTTTATCTGAAAACTTCTATAGGCCTTAAAAACTGTTACGGGTGTGTCACACCCCACCTGGGTTACAAAGTGGCGATTTTTTAACAAGGTATGTTTTGATTTGTATTGAAACTGAACTAAGATGGTTTGAACGAATTGCGTCAGACATCAGTTCCCTGGAAAAAATTGGAATGAATTGAGAAATTTCGAAAAATTCTCATAAATTCGAGGCAATTTTTGAAAAATTTTCACCTTCAACTGTTCATGCGGTTCGTTTGAGAAGATTTAGAAAAAATACCCCGCCAAGATCCGACGCCTGATGGTTTTCACACACGAGTGCCGCCGGCGTTAAGGATCCTTCACCGTATTCTATTGTCCGATTGTCGATAACTTCTGAGTAGCCACTCATCACTCATCTTCGCACTCATCTGAGTTTGAGTCCAATTTTTGGCGTTTTTCTTTCAGTATGTGAGCCATGGCTTTATCCAAAGATTTTCAAATGTCAATCGTCTGTTTTTTTCTTCAGTCCACGCTTCTTCCGGTGTCGTATTTCTCAACGACTTCGTTGGAGAAGTCTTGAATAAAAACAGCAGTATTTGAGGTTTCCGCCCAAAATCTGATGTCCAACCCTGCTTCGAACATCATGCAACGTCCTCTCTCAACGATCGTACGGTTATATCTTCCGGCGACTGTTGTCTGATGCTGAATCCCGGATTTGTTTAAAAAATTCTTGACTGCTTCTTTTACGTGTTCATGCCCATTGTCTGTTCATAGTTTTTTTGTTCTTTTGATGCTGTACTAAATTCTTAAAATCTTTGAACTGCGGAAGTACCTCGTATTTTGTCTTTGGCGAACTGAAGAGCAAAGAAAAATCGAAAAAGTTAGACACATAGTTGTTTGCGACTCAAAAAGACACTATGCAATAGGTTATGGGCCCAGAAATTACAAAAAAAAACTCCGATTGACACGTAACGTTGTTGTTTGCGACACAGAAGGGCACTCTGCAATAGGTCTTCTGAATCGTTAAACCACTTGTCGATGGTTCAGATTCTGGCCCAATTCGAAGACGTGTCGCTACTAGCAGATGCCTTCTTATGATGTCCTCCTTCCTAGCTGTAGATGCCGTTCTTGAATTGATCACATTATTTGTCGATGATGTTACATCACCTGCGGAGAACCCATAGTATCTACGAGTGATATACGTCTCTTTAGGTGATAGCTTTCCTTATTCAGAGCATTCGAATTCTGGTCCACCCCGAAGTCATTTCACGCCTGGATGACCATCTTCAGATTGTGTTCTTATCTTTCTACATTGTTTGTACATCATCTTCAGGGTTGTTGGTGTCTTCGAGTGTCCTAACTTCTTGCTAGTGACATTCTGGCTCAATCTGAGAAATTAAATGCCTCTTTGCTCCCGGGTTTTCTGCAGCTGCTCCTTTTTTTTCGTTTTTAGAGCTACTAATGTCTTTGGATGATCTAGCTAGTTGCCCACGTGATGCTGTTCAACATTGTCAAAACTCTGAGTATTCAAATTGTATTTTTTCTTCTAGGGTCTGGATGGTCCAACTAATTTTTTACCTTTTTTCTTCCTCTAAGGTCCAAAAATATTGTTCAACATCCTTTCAATGGTTAACGATGTTTTCATGGTTTTCAGGGCCATTGGTGTATTTGGATGGTCTGTTTATTTTCTTGTAAATGACAAAATGACCTTCTAGCACATTTATAGGATCATAGAAGTTCCATCTCACAAGCCAAGTTTTTTCTTTTGCAGACAGCTTTTTCAAACGTACACGTTTGCTGTTCCAGGGCCGTCGAAAAAATCACAGATGAATAACCTATAAATTCTTACAGGGGGAACTCAACGGATATAGCACTGTGGTTGATGAGGGAGGTGGACAGGGTGCGTCACGGAAATCGAGCGCCTTTGGTACTACGCCTGGATTCGTACTGGTTCCAGTTCACGCAGAACAGTTACGAAGGATTCGCTTTGTTCTTGGACGCGGTACAAGAACTGGACGACGTTTTCTTGGTATCGGTCGGAGAAATACTAGATTGGATCAAAAATCCCGTTCCGTTGGAAGACTTCAGCACTACTACTCACCACAGAACGTCCAAATGCAGTCCTGTTACCTGCGAGCTTCCATTCCAAGGGTCGGTTAGGTACATGAGGTCGTGCGTCACTTGTCCCAACCAGTATCCCTGGAAAGGAAATCCTTCAGGAAACTGGCCACCAGTGTAAAATTTAGTTGTTTTTATTTATTGTTTTGTGCAGTCTTCAATAAAACTTGAATTTTCAGTTCTGTAGTACCCAATGTAATCTTACTGAACTCTTCTCAATTACCAAATAATTCCTAGATAATTCCAGATATGTAGTTGATAGATTAATATTTCAAAAAGCATTCTTACACAATGCTTATCACCGGATAGTAATAGTTATTTTTTTAAACCAACAATAGACTTGATCCAAGTGATAGCAATCAGGAAAATGTACAAATAGCAGCGACCTTTTTCCTTGAATCCAGTTCACCATGAGGTCTTTCACAGTCGTCAGTATTTTCGCCTTGTGCGTCGCAGCAGCTTGGACGCATCCCTCGCCAAGGGATGCATCAAGCTGCGACCCGAGCTCTTGCTTGATCGAAAACAACTGTCGTTGTGCTTCTGTTACAAGCCCAGCACCAAAAGACCAGAAATCACCCCAGGTACGCTGAGATGCAATATCCTGTTGACTAGTCTGTGACGAATCGTTTTACAGTTGGTTGCAATAACCGTCAGCGATTCGATTGTACAAAATCCTGTCTACGAAGACTACATTGTGCCTTTGTTCTACGATCGAGTAAATCCGGACCAGTTGCCGATCGGTATGACCTTTTTTGTCAACCACGAGTACACCGACTATCGTCTAGTCCAAGACCTGTGGCTACATGGTCACGAAATTGGCGTCCACTCTGTCACGTAAGTTTTTTTTTTACTTTAGCTTCAACTAACTCACCTCTTCTTCTCCTCAGCAAAACTCCTTCGCAAAAGTACTGGAGGAATGCCAGCCTGGAAACTCTGGTAGAAGAATTCCAAGGCCAACGAGAGATCATCTCCAAGTTCGCTAACATTCCCATCGAAGAAATTGTCGGAGCCAGGACTCCCCAGTTGCAAATCAACGGCGACATATCCATCGAAGCTTACGACAAATCCGGAATCACTTACGACAATTCGTGGCCTACTTTGAGCACGAGGCGTCTTTTCCCTTACACCCTAGACTACGCATCGTCGCAAGAGTGCACAGCGACCATGACTTGCCCTAAAAACTCCCAACCCGGTTTTTGGATTGCACCGATCACGGACATCAAGGGCGGCGATGGCAAGACGGAGTGCAATTCCCTGGCCACTTGCGAAATGCGGTAAGCACCTTCCATCTTCGATGTGCAGAAAAATTCTTATATTTTGAGCCCGTAGCGGAGATTCTGATAAAATTGCCGACTGGTTGTACAAGGAAGTCGATCGAGTGCGCAACGATAACCGTGCTCCGTTGATTCTGCGTCTGGACTCGTACTGGTTCTCCGATACGGAAAACAGTTTCAAAGGATTCACGCAATTTTTGGATAAAATCCAGGAGGAAGAAGACATTTTCTTGGTGTCTGTTGGACAAGTGCTTGAGTGGACCAAGAATCCGGTAGCGCTTGCCGATTTCACAACCGACGACCATTCCGATAGATTGGCCGACTGTTATCCAGTCTTGTGCTCATTCCAGTTTAACGGAGAGCCAAGGAATATGGGGTCATGCGTTTCGTGTCCGGATCATTATCCATGGAAAGGAGATCCTTCAGGCAATGGAGATAAAATATTCGCTGATGAAGCTCTTGACGAATAATTGTATTTGTAATTATTCATTACTTGTACAGTATTAGTGTCTTATGTAACAAGTGCACAAAATGGGGTCTTCAGTTGGGTTGTAAAGTACCTGCTGGATGTTTTCTGTATCATGTTCGCGATAAAAATAAATTATTATTATTGAAATGAATCTGAATGATTGAATAACTCTCGGCTGCCATATCGTCTCTGAGAAAGCGGATTTGTCCGCTAAAGCATTTTGCGTGCGTGTACGTCTTTAAAGTACATTTCACAAAATGACTGTTTCAGATACACACAATATCTACTATGATAGTATATTATAACCTTTGTAATTTACTATTTTATCTACTCCAAACTAATGAAACTCGCATACTGTTCGTATCTGAAAACATTTCCTAATAAATATTAGCCGTCATTACACGCTCACTGAATAATATACTGTTTTCTACTTCAACGCAACAATCGCCCAGAATTGGAAAATTTTACACTATTGGATCGGAATAATTGAGAGTGAGTCATTCACATCCACGATGGGTGTGAGTGAGTAAGTGAACACTTGGAGCGTTGCGGTAAAGAACGTGGAAGTGGGATGAAAAGTGTGAGTCACTCTCAGTTATCCACGCTCCAAGTGTTCACTTACCCACTCACACCCACTGTGGATGTGAATGAGTCACTCTCAATTATTTCGATCCAATAGTATAGCTGCTAAAAAGAGAAATGTTTGACAAGTGACACTTCGTGACTAACATTTGCCTACCTCCTAGTAGCATAGGTACAGGGTGTTCACGATAAAATTCACCCCTCCTCTGGGACATTCCCCTTTGAGATATTTTGAAAAACTACAATTTTTTTCTCAACGATATTTCACAGGGATCTTGAATCGATCGTCTAAAAGTTTTCAATTGGTACCGTATACGGGGTGTGACATGTAACTTTTTTATTCCAAATACAACACCCTATATTTTATTTCGTCATTTGATGCAGCTTTTCTTTCTGATTACAGAGGTATATAACATTTATAATTTATTCTGACAAGGAAGCTGTCAAAAAAATAATCAAATAGGTAGTCAAATAAATTAAAAATTAAAAATTCCGCGACACCCTGTATTAGGAACGAATTAGACCATTTATCCATGCAGAGTTGAATTCGGCAAACAAAATGCTGCGAGAATAACCTTTTTTGAGTGAACTGTAGAAACCAAAGCCATCTTGCCGCGAAACAAATTTATTTGACACCTATTTAATTATTTTTCCGACAACTTACTTGTCAAAATAAATCATAAGTGTCATACATATTTGTAATCAGAAAAAAAGGCTCCACCAAATAACGAAATAAAATATAGGGTGTTGCATTCAAAATAAAAAAAGTTACATATCACACCCTGTATACGGTACCAATTAGAAACTTCTAGAGGATCGATTTTAGGTCTCTGAGAACAATTGTGAGGAAAAAGTTTTTAGTTTTTCGAAATATCTTGGAGGAGAATCTACTGGAGGGAGGTGAATTTTATCGTGAACACCCTGTACATTGTTTTTATTGATTAAAAAGTGGTTCAACAAAATGCTCCTCTTCGACACCGCTTTCAGTATGTGAGGAAGTGTAACACTCACCAGTTTTCGCCTTGTACTAAGTGTTACAAGGCAAAAATTCACCCAATTTTGAAACGGTTCAACTTTTGATTTCCACAAAAGATTATAATTCTGTTTCAACTGCTGGATTGTCCAATCTTTCGTTATCTTTCTTGATAACAACGCTGAACCCCATTGAGCCTTTTGTGAAATTTTTACAGGGTGAACAGAGCAGTGCAAAACTGAGGGAAGTTTAACATAAACTGCTCAAAAGTGAATAGGGGTAACCGAAAATTTCGCAATTTTCAAAATGGGGATATCTCGGAAAAGAATTACCCGATTTCAAAAAACAAGACAACGCCAGATAGCACTTTCTTTCAGCGACGTGGTGATGGATAGAATAATTTTATTAATTAAAATGTACATGATATACAGGGTGTCAAAAGGGGGAGTATCCGAAGGGTCAATTTTCAACGTTGTGCCATTTTCCAAAAAAAAATTGTAGATTATTTCTGATGTCGTTTTTGGAAAAGTAGCATTGATATCTCGAAACAATTTTTTTAGTCTCACAAATATTTCTTTCATTTCAAAGGCTACGTGATTTTTTTCTAAAATTTACAGTTTTTGATTGCGCATCTCTAATTGACCATATTATTGACATAAATTTGGCGGATATGCATGAATTTACTTCATATAGGTACCTTCCCATGACAAAAAATTCCACCCCAACGACCCCAAGGGGGCCACTTCGGGTGAACGTCAGCAACCTCTTTAGAGATGAGTTGAAATGGAGCACGTTGTGGCGGTTACCATGAATTTTTCCAAATCAGAATTCTTGACGTTACATTAGTAACTTTATGTCAAATCATAATCATATCAGCCCCCTTCTGGTCATTTTTGAACAGGGTGTTCACGTGAGAGGGAAACCCCCCTATCAAAAACTTTATTTTCATGATAATTCAAAAAAGAAAAAACTTTCCGGGGACAATTTTTTCCGTATGTTAGCGCGGTACACATAAAGACGGCAGCCTTCCGATGAAGGCTGCATTAAAACAATAACTCTTGGATTAGGAAAGCAGCAAGCGACAGTCAGAAATAAAATTCACAACAACAATCAAAAAACTTTAATGCAAAACAAAAGAAAAAAAACACAAACAGACAGAATTACAAAACAATAAAAAAAAAACAATGTGAATTAAATGAAATGAAAAATCCGAGTGGTTCTGATCGGGGGCAGATTCGCTGGCGCCGAGTGGCGTCCTGAAAACGAGACGAACTGCACTGAAGGTATACACCCCGGCAAACGGGAATAAACGGTAAATGGTAAAAACAATGGAAAATATGGAACTTACGGGATCTTATTCGGTGGCGGCGTCGTCCTGGCGGAGTCCGAAGGCGGCGTCGTGGTGGATGGCCGTTCTGGTGGTGGATTTCCTTTTGAAATGCACGAGTGCCCGTGTTCGTCACCAAAATGGCGGACGAACGACTCGATCCCGTCCGAAACTGGAGCTTTGTGTGCGGCTGGCTGATCCAAGCCGCTCCCCGGTGAAAGCGGTGAAAACTGCCGCTTTCTGGACTTGGAGATGCTGCAGAGCTCCTCCAGGAGTCACTATCGGACGCGATGGGCCTTGGATGGGCTTCTGGTCGAGTACGAATGTACGCCGATGGCACGACAAGATGGCCGCGAGAACGATGACCAAAAAAAAAGACGGCGTGGCTTCCCGCTCGACGTACGGAGATCAACACCGCTTCGAACGAAGCGGCAAAGGCACGAGCGGAAAGAAAGCCGAAGAATGCCGAAGACGGCCGAAGAAAGTGCTGGAGCTCGTTTACGCTTGCGCCTGACAGCCAAGTGCCAGGCACACCGAACAGGGGATGAGGGGTGAGGACTTGGACGACACAGGGATATTTTGGGTTGCATACCCTCAATGCACACGAATGCAGTTTTCAATGAACGGGGCCGAGACATACTCCCCACCAAAATACCACTCGGGGTATTTTCAAAGTTCAAAAATTAATGAAATCAAACATGATACAAAAAGAAAGAGCATAGTGAAAACAATGACGGAAGTGAAAACACAGAATGCTCACTGTCCTGAAGGGAGGGGACAAAGTTTGACCATTGGGCGTCGCAGAACGTCGCGTTGAGTACGGACATCTGCGACACGACAAATGCCATCTTTGCCGGGGAAGAGTTTTGAAATTCTGCCTAACCTCCACTTCAGAGGGGGAGCGTTTTCGTCCTTGATGAGGACTAAAGACCCCACATCTGCGGATTCAAGGTGACGTGACTTGTGCCACTTGCCGCGTTGGTACAGCGTGTGTAGATATTCGTCGCGCCAACGCGCCCAGAAACGCTGTTGCATGGATTGGACCAACTGCCATCGCGACAACCTGCTGATCTTGAGGTGGGACAAATCTGGGTCAGGTGGGGCCGTTAACGGCTCGAGCGTCAAAAAATGACCAGGCGTCAATGGGCACAGATCATTTGGATCCGAGCTCAGCTCCGAAAGTGGCCGTGAGTTGAGCAACGCTTCAACTTGGGTGACCAACGTGGTCAGCTCTTCAAAGGTGAGTATTTGATCACCTATCACGCGAGATAGATGAGTTTTGACAGCTTTTATGCCGCTTTCCCACAGCCCGCCAAAGTGGGGACTGGAGGGAGGAATGAAGCGCCAAGTGATGGCTTCGGATTCCGCGGCGAGTTGCATTGACGTCGTCAATTGCCTATGAGCTCCGACAAAGTTTGTGCCATTGTCGCTATAGATGGTAGAGCAACGACCGCGCCGGGCAATGAATCTGCGCAAGGCGGCGAGGAAAGCATCTGTTGAGAGATCGGAGGCAACCTCGACGTGCAATGCCTTGGTGGCGAAGCACACGAAAAGACAGATGTACGCCTTCGTAGTTCTGACACCGCGAGCGCGTGACATGAGGATTGGAAAAGGGCCACCATAGTCGAGCCCGACGCAGCTAAAAGGTTTTAGCTGAGAAATTCGCGCCGAGGGGAGGTCGCCCATGGTGGGAGAAAAAGTTTGCGGCTTAGTCCGGAAGCACCGGTAACACGATGCAAGATAGTGCCGTACCGCGCGTCGCGTGGACAATATCCAAAAATTTTGCTGCAGGAGATAGCAGGTATTGTTGAGTCCCGGGTGGCAATGTCGGGAATGAACTTGTCGAATAACGAGTCCTGTCAAGACGTGACGAGATGGAAGAAGAGCAGGGTGTCTGGTTGCAAATGGCAACTCATGACAATGCTTCAAACGTCCGCCGACGCGGAGAACATCGTCACGATCGAGAAAGGGTGAAAGTTTTCGAAAGGGTCTTGAACAGGGTTTGCCGTTGCGTAACGACGCGATTTCGACGGCAAATACCTTCTGCTGTACATGTTTGACAATGTACAACAAGGCAAAATGGAGCTCTGTATCCGAGAGAGGTCCTGTGAACTTCTCATCGGACTTGCATTTGCAGAACCGATAGAAATAGGCGACAGCGCCCTGAATCTTCCGTAAGGAGGATATGCGCAAAAAGAGGTCGTCGATGTCAATCGGCGGCGGCTGCGGCACACGCACGACCAAAGCGAGCTTTCGCTCTTCAGACGCAATGTCTGGGGAGGACACGGAGAATTTGTCATCCGGCCATGTGTCATCCGCTGATGACAGAAAAGGTGGGCCAGACCACCAGAGGGAGCACGAAAGCATGTCTTCGGGAAACAATCCGCGCGAAGCTGGGTCGGCGGGATTGTCCGATGTTGAGACATGTCTCCAACACTGAGGCGGGACACGCTGTTGAATATGCTCAACAGGGTGAGCAACAAATGTTTTCCAGCGGTGCGAAGAGGAACGCAGCCAGCTGAGAACAACCGTAGAATCGGTCCACGCAAATATGGCATCGAACTGTACGGTTCCTGCGAGCGCTGCAACGGTGAAGGCAACGAGATTGGAAAGTAGGACCGCTGCACACAATTCGAGACGGGGTACGGTCAGCAATTTGACTGGAGCCACCTTTGATTTGGCGGTTAGGAGACGAATGGTGGGAACACCATTTCGAAGGTAACGAACGTACAACACGCTCGCGTACCCAGATTCAGATGCGTCGCAAAAGGCGTGCAACTGGCACCTGTCTGCAGGCGACGGAAAAGTATGCCGTGGAATTTGCAACCGCGAAAGTTGCGATAGCTCGGATTGAAAACGCAACCACTGCTGACATACGATGTCTGGAGGGGTGTCGTCCCAATCAAGGCCAAGTTTCCATAACCGTTGGATTAAATGTTTGGCGAAAAATGCAACAGGGCACAGAAAGCCGAGCGGATCGTAAATCCGAGCCACCTCCGACAAGATGGACCGTTTTGTGCACGGTAGTTCATTTGGATGAACCGTGAATGAAAAGGTGTCTGTTGCCGCTTGCCACTGGAGGCCAAGAATTTTTACAGTATTGTCAGCAACGTCACTGAAAGTGGACGGCTGAGTTCGAACGTGATCAAGTGGTATGTCTTGCAGCACATCAGGGTGATTGCTTGCCCACTTGCGCAATTCAAAGCAACCCGATTGGAGCAGGTTGATTAGCTGCGTTTGTAATTCCCGTGCTGATTCCACGGAGTTCGCACCGCAAAGTAGATCGTCTACATACAAATTACGGCGAATTGCCTGCGAAGCCAATTGAAACTTCGAGGCGCTTTGTTCTGCCAAGTGAAGCAACGTGCGAACCGCTAGAAACGGTGCCGAAGAAACACCATATGTAATGGTGTTCAATTGGTACGTTTCAATGGGTCGATCAGGGGAGAAACGAAAGCGAATGAGTTGATACTTGCGATGTTCGGGCGAGATAAGTATCTGCCGATACATCTGACGGATGTCACAAGTAAAAACGATCGGCTCACACCGAAACTGCAGTAGCAAAGCTGCTATGTCCTGTTGTAACTTAGGACCGACGAGAAGCGTCTCGTTGAGAGATAAATGATTCGGCGCTTGCGCCGAAGCATCAAAAACGACGCGAATTTTCGGCTTGTCGTCTTCGATCTTGACGATCGGATGATGAGGGATGTAATACGCCTCAGAATCTGGAGGTTCTGCGTCCAGCAAGGTCATGTGACCTAGGTCGAGGTAGTCGCGCATGAATGCTATGTACAGATCACGGAGTGTGTCCTGACGGACCAGGCGACGTTCGATAGCTAACCAATGGCGGTCAGCCATAGACCTGCAATGTTCAAAGGTGGGGGACTCCCTTTTGAAGGGAAGCGAAACCCCAAAACGACCTGACGGACAACGGTAGACAGAGTCCCGGAAACAAATTTCTGCACGTTCATCATCTGGGGACAAACGTGTTTTGGACGATGGTGACGAGATTTCCTCTACTTCCCAAAATTTGTGCAGAGACTCGTCGATTCCAGTTGGAGTGCAAACCAAAAAGGAATGCAGAGGTTTTGACGGGGTTTGAAAGGGACCGAGAAGAGCCCAGCCAAAAATGGTGTTTATGGCAACAGGCTGTGACGGACCTGACGAGACGATTCCCTCTTTCACGACTGACGGATAAACGTCGGCGCCCAACAACACTTGAATGGGGCCTGGCTTGAACCATGTGGGATCCGCCAGATTCGATAAGTTCAAGTGGAATTGATCCGGGTTCAAAGCGGTGTCTGGCAGGTTACCACAAATCCTGCGCAGGACAATTAACTCCAATTCAGGGATTGGGAGAGACTCATCATCAGCCTTGACCTGGCAAGTGACTGTGCCACACGTCGAATTGGCGGGGGTGAGACCCAAGCCAAAAACGGGCACATTGTGATTTGATGGGGATAGACCCAATTTGCGCACGCAGGAGTCCAAAATAAACGATGCCTGACTGGCAGGGTCTATGAGCGCACGGAGGCTTTGGTAGCCTCCCCACCGGTCACGAACGTGAACGATTGCCGTGGCCAACAAAACATGAGCTGCCTTGAGGCTTGAGGCGAGATTCGTCACCGAATTCGCGACATTTTCTGGAAGACCAGGGGAAACGATTTGCGGTAATTCAACTGGATTCGATAAAGAACTGGGTGACTCATGACCTGCAGTTCTATGTGGCTTGGGGAAGTGCAGCAAGGTGTGATGCCTTGCGTGGCACTGCCGACACGAATACGACGATGGACATTTTGGAGCGCCGTGATTGGTGCTCAAGCAGTTGAGACAGAGCCTTTTCTGTTTGACCGCCAAATATCTGTCATTTGGGGACATTGACAGAAAGGTCTTGCACGCGGTGACTCTATGACTTCTCGCCCCACAATGAGAACATGCTGACTCATGCGACGTCGCTGGGGCAGATGAAGTCTGAGACACCAACGTATGTGAGGCCCACGACTTGCGGCTGACCTCGGGCTTCACGGTAACGGTGTTTGCCCGTGTGGAGCGGGAGTTCGATTGCGTTTTAGAATTTAAGGCAGTTGCCTCGAAAGCCTTGCATTGGTCGAGCACGAAAGACTTGACGTCTTCGTATTTGGGGAAGGGGGTGCCAGCTGACTGCACCTCGAAACGTTTTCGCGTCGACTCATCGAGTTTCTGGAGCAGCATGCTCGACAGGGTGAAATCCCACAGGTCGATATGCGGATACTGCTCGAGCGCCACTAAATTTTCGTTGAACGTGTTCACAAGATGGCGAAGCGCTTGCGCGGAGTCAGATGTGACGGAGGAGGCGTTCATCATCGACTGCCAGTAAAAAGTGACTAGCACGCGGTCGTTCTGGTATCTCTCAACCAACGAGTCGAACGCAATTATGTAATTATCTCCCGTCAATGGCAGGTGTTTAACCATTGAGAGAGGTTCACCAGATAAAGACGAGATCAGATACTGAAACCGTTCAATATCTGAGAGAGACTGGTTTCTGTGTATTAACGCCGTGAACAGATCATAGTATGGTGGCCATGATTTTAACTTTCCGTCGAACAACGGCAACGCGATTTTTGGCAATCGGACATTGCTCCGGCCTGTCTCGAACCAAGTTTGCGAGGCTTGGCGAGAGAGCGAGGAAGTCGGCTCTGAATTCGAAAACGAGGCTTTTACCGCAGCAAGTTTGCCATACAAGCTGTCTGCCCGGAGTGTACGTTCAAGAAATGTAGCCTTCTGCTCCTCGGAGGCACTGGGGAGAGGGGCAGTGTTGACCGTGCTCTTGAAACCGTTGTAAATTTCCGCCGCAATGTCAAACGTGGCTAAAAATGCCGGTTGGAGGCTTGGCTCGGTGGTAGCTGTGACGCCTTGTTCCAGAAGGGGCTCAAGGCGCGCAATAGCTATCGCGATGGACGATAAAGTTGCGTCCATTGTGTACGACACAAAGAAAAATGAAAACAAAGCAACTGACCCTTAGGTTGGCGTACCTGAATGGCGAACCCAACCCAGGTGAAAAAGTGCGAATGAGACGGGCGAAAAACGAATTGATCAACACGCTGGACCAACGCACAAGTGTCACGTGGGTTTGACCCGTGACTTTAAAGTTTCAATAGTGAGGTGAATTAAATTCCTGACTGTACCATGCTTAGCCTGTATCCGGCTCGAAGGACCAATTTATATGTTAGCGCGGTACACATAAAGACGGCAGCCTTCCGATGAAGGCTGCATTAAAACAATAACTCTTGGATTAGGAAAGCAGCAAGCGACAGTCAGAAATAAAATTCACAACAACAATCAAAAAACTTTAATGCAAAACAAAAGAAAAAAAACACAAACAGACAGAATTACAAAACAATAAAAAAAAAACAATGTGAATTAAATGAAATGAAAAATCCGAGTGGTTCTGATCGGGGGCAGATTCGCTGGCGCCGAGTGGCGTCCTGAAAACGAGACGAACTGCACTGAAGGTATACACCCCGGCAAACGGGAATAAACGGTAAATGGTAAAAACAATGGAAAATATGGAACTTACGGGATCTTATTCGGTGGCGGCGTCGTCCTGGCGGAGTCCGAAGGCGGCGTCGTGGTGGATGGCCGTTCTGGTGGTGGATTTCCTTTTGAAATGCACGAGTGCCCGTGTTCGTCACCAAAATGGCGGACGAACGACTCGATCCCGTCCGAAACTGGAGCTTTGTGTGCGGCTGGCTGATCCAAGCCGCTCCCCGGTGAAAGCGGTGAAAACTGCCGCTTTCTGGACTTGGAGATGCTGCAGAGCTCCTCCAGGAGTCACTATCGGACGCGATGGGCCTTGGATGGGCTTCTGGTCGAGTACGAATGTACGCCGATGGCACGACAAGATGGCCGCGAGAACGATGACCAAAAAAAAGACGGCGTGGCTTCCCGCTCGACGTACGGAGATCAACACCGCTTCGAACGAAGCGGCAAAGGCACGAGCGGAAAGAAAGCCGAAGAATGCCGAAGACGGCCGAAGAAAGTGCTGGAGCTCGTTTACGCTTGCGCCTGACAGCCAAGTGCCAGGCACACCGAACAGGGGATGAGGGGTGAGGACTTGGACGACACAGGGATATTTTGGGTTGCATACCCTCAATGCACACGAATGCAGTTTTCAATGAACGGGGCCGAGACACCGTAGTTTCTGAATATGTCAAGTATAGTTTTCCATCGTGCCATATACAGGGTGTGGCATTTTTTTGCATTTTTTCGAAACCCCTGTAATTTAGGGTGGGCCGAAAAATCATATTTTCGATTTTTTTATTCTAATAGTGCGGAAAAGATGCATAATCAGATTACAAAAAGAAATCGTTACAGCGTTCTTTAAAAAAAATCATCACTTCAGGGTCCGCAATGACGTTGAAATTTCTATATTTGGGAAAAAAATCGCAAAGGACCCCGCACGATTCTTATGGAAAATGGGTCTCGGTCAAATTCCCTGATTTTCTTATATGTTGTAGCCCAATTTGACACAAGCCAAAAACCATCGTCCGTTACCCAAAAAAATGGACAGTTTTTTTTCTATAAGGGGTTGAAAATGGGTTATTTCAAGGTAAAAAAATATGTTCCAACGTAAGTGAGAACATTTCAACGTCCTTTTTAACACATATCGCTCATGACAATTCCCTTTTTCTTTTGTGAAAAAATCAACCCCCTCCCTCACCCCCAACCCTTACTTGTGAGTATAAAATTCGAAATTACGTTTGAAAGTCATGCAGATAGTTCTATTTTGTCGAATTATCAATTTTGGCACAAATTTTTTTTCCAACCCCCAAATAGGGGGTGGGGTTGAAAAAAAAACCATCGGTCAATTCGACTGAATTTCTGATATTGTGCTTTACCAGTTACGCTAAACAAGATTACCAAGGGAAAACTCATTCGTATGACCAGTTTCCACCCCACAGAGGGTTGAAGTTGACTATTATGACGCATAAAACATTCTCCCATGTCATAAACCAAATGAATGGAAATAGTGGACTTTCATATCATCTTGTTTTGTAAAAATGTCTATTCTTCAAAAATACTTTCAATCCCGTCCTTCATCCCCTATCCCTGTTTCTGAACATCATATTCGAAACAAATATTGGAATTCATATCAATTTTTATTTCATCCTTCAAATAGTCGCAGTAGCTAGAATAAGAGTGTGACATAATATTTTGCTTTGATTGAACAGCTTTCGCTCCAAATGACATAAAATTCTTCAATCTAAACCTCGATCTAAACTATAAGTAGAGGTGTATCCGTACAAAAGAAAAAAGTTAGGAACTATGTAGGTACAGGTAAACATAATTAACCTGCTGTAAAGTTGCGACTTGATAGGAGCACCAATATTTTTAATAATAATCCAGGCAAAAAATCATTCAATCAAATGTATGTCTCACCCTGCTGTAAGGGTGCTAACATAAGCATAATAGTGAAAGTGAATTTTGAGAGGGGATTCACAATCAGATGCAGAGAATCCGACCGTAGACCTTCTCCTTCATTTTCAAGATTTATTTCGAATATGATGTTCAGAAACAAGGATAGGGGATGAGAGACGGGGTTGAAATTATTTTTGAAGGATAGACATTTTTACAAAACAAGATGATATGAAAGTCCACTATTTCCATTCATTTTGTTTATGACATGGAAGAATGTTTTATGAGTCATTATAGTCAACTTCAACCCTCTGTGGGGTGGAAACTGGTCATACGAATGAGTTTTCCCTTGATAATCTTGTTACGCGTAACTGGTAAAGCACAATATAAGAAATTCAGCCGAATTGACCGATGGTTTTTTTTTCAACCCCACCCCCTATTTGGGGGTTGGAAAAAAAAATTGTGCCAAAATTAGTAATTCGACAAAATAGAACTATCTGCATGACTTTCAAACGTAATTTCGAATTTGATACTCACAAGTAGGGGTTGGGGGTGAGGGAGGGGGTTGATTTTTTCACAAAAGAAAAAGGGAATTGTCATGAGCCATATGTGTTAAAAAGGACGTTGAAATGTTCTCACTTACGTTGGAACATATTTTTTTACCTTGAAATAACCCATTTCCAACCCCTTATAGAAAAAAAACTGTCCATTTTTTTGGGTAACGGACGATGGTTTTTGGCTCGTGTCAAATTGGGCTACAACATATAAAAAAATTAGGGAATTTGACCGAGACCCATTTCCCATAAGAATCGTGCGGGGTCCTTTGTATTAGGCCAGAAAATGTTTGAAAATATATTTACAATAAAAAAATATGGAATTGAACAGTCAGGCACAAAAAACCCGTGTTCCAGTATTGTTTTTTCAATCACAAAAAAACAAATGAAATTGAATTCACCGAAAAAGCCCAGTTGCCTTGAAGTTGCAGGAATAGTCACATTAAAAATTGAGCAACTTTGGGCGAAAACTTCAATTTCAACTGTTTCTCATACAAGAGTTTTAGCAATGATGAGATAATATCATACATCAATCAAAACGTTATTAAAATTGTTGAAAGAGACCACCCAAATGAGAAAAAAACTTTCAAATGTCAAATAGCATTACCTAACTTGTGACACATCAAACTGAAGATAATAGAATTCTCTTTCTGACAAACAAATTTTAAATTTTTCAAGTCACCTCGCAACCCTTGCGAAAATTCTCTCATTCTTAATCAAAGGAAAGCTTTTCTTGATCCTATCAACTATCCCGATTCATGGAAAAAATATATTTAAACGAAAACAGGTCGGTTCTTATTTCGAGGGTGGCATCTTGTCACAGTTTTATTTTCAACCCTTTCGGCCCCATCCTAGCCTACTTCAATTCTAATAGCAATAGATTATCTACCTTGTTATACATCAAATAGACCTATTCGGTGAAAACGAGAGAGACAGACTTATACAGAAATCTGTGTGAGAAAAGAGACACAAAGTGAGTTGCGCGCGCATCTGAACGACCATCTTGGGAAATTCAGCATGAGGTTTGCGCTCCTGATATTCCCTGTAAGTTTCATTTTTGACGGAGCATGTGGATTAAGACTTCAACTGCCGTCATTTTGACGTTTACGCTAGTGAGAATTCACTGCTGAATGATGAGGTGACCTCCACTCAACATGGAACAAGATGTGTGCCAGGGGGCTACCCCTCTAAAGGAAGGAGAGGCAGAGACCGTGTAACCGCAAAACATACAGGTCAGCAGCATTCCCACCTATTACAGAACATGTATTCCGGGTCAACCTCATGGAAGAAGCTTTGCATCCTTTGTCACCGACAGCAACTCTTCGAAGGCCTAGAGAACTACGGCTGTGACCTATAAATGCTCCCAGAAGGTGACACTAGCCAAAGACAGGCCGACCTGTAAGAATTTGTCACACTATCGCGGACAGAAACACTCGAAGGAACTGGGGGTCTGGGAGCTAGTTACTAGCTACGGTCTGTGGTCCGTGTTTTCTGCGATCGGGGACTTCTAACCACATCTTGTTGCTTTTAACCACTCTTCTTTCAAGGTGATGTTTGCAGGGATCACGCGTATATACTGTACACCCTCCATGCGTACACCTATCACATTGACTGTTTGACACTTTGACTTTGATTTTTCCAAGGATGTCATTTTTCACCATTTCACCTGCACCGTTATCATGGCACCGAGTCGTGCAGATGCGCGCGCAGACCAGGTAAAACTGAATGGGTCTATTGAAAGTATGAAAATTTCCTTTATGCAAAAATTATTTCAAATTGCCTAAATCACCCTCTAATCCTTTTCAAAAATTGTCTTAATTGGGGAGATAATGCAATGGAGATAAAAATTTGGCAACACATGTGTCAGATGTTCCCCTCGAAATAAGAATCGCCCTGTTTTTGCTGGGAAATTTATTTCTCAAGAATCTGCAGGTAACAGAAAAACATTCCTTCAATCAACAATGAAAGAATTTTTAAAAGGGTTGAGAGGGTAGTTCAAAGATTTCAGAGTATGTTTAACGGAAACAATGTTATTGCCTTCAATTTGGTGTATCACAAGATAGGTAATGCAGTTTGAAATTTCAAACTAGGGTAGGGGGTGGGGGCAAAGGGATTGAAGATAAGAATTTGGCAATACGTGTCCTAGATGTCCCTCTCAAAAAGAAAATCGACCAGTGTCAGCTTTTTTTCAGAAAAAAATTGTGCAGCGAGAAATTGGAGGTGAGTCCTTTTCAAAAAACCACCCCGTAGTCGGATAATGAACTGAAAGAATTACTGAATGTTAACGATATAACTCCTTAATTGGAATTTCCACGTTTTCCCTGTTATACTCAATCAGTAGAGCGATTTGTGAAAACAGTTTTAGAAGCAGCATCAGCAGTTTGTGGAGCTGAATCAAGATATGGCTTTTTTTACAGCAAGAATGAATCTAGGAAACTGATGCCCATATTGGTAAGTCAGAAAAATTTTAACCCAGAGTGACCAAAAACAAAAAAAATTGATAAAATATTGATAATTGAAGTCTTATCACTTAATTTCTGTCGAATAAAGAGTTTAATCTGTTTTTCCACTAAGGTATTTCAACAGTTTTCTCCATAACTCAATTCGTTATCTTGCAAAAACTGAATGTTGAGATATTTCTGAAAGACACGTCTTGCGGAGGCTGAAGACGAAAACTTGGGACAAAAAGCTTCTAGATATTTGAAAAGTATATGAAACTGCAACTTTTCCGCGCTATTAGAAGTCCGTATTATGAAAATAAAAAAAACCTATAGCAGCGGCCCACCCTACCCTGTATATCATCACCACAATTATTGCACATTGTTATCTTGAATAAAAAAATGCATGGCACTTCTGAAAAAAATTGAAAAATTCACATTTTTTTTTAAACGATGGATCCATTTCAGGATTCAAATATGTTCAGAATATTCTGTTTTACTTCTACGCATGGAATCACATAGAATGACTGATAAAATATCCGGGACATATCTGATTTCTGAAATGCATCCATCTTTCTGGAAAAACAAAAATTGAAATGCCATTTTGAATTTTTGACATTTTTTTTTAAGAACTTTAGAAGTGTCATGCATTTCAGTAATCAGGTTAGGAATATGAATCGACTGTGATGCTAATGACGAAATACAGGGTGTTAAAAAAAAAGCAAAAAAAATGCGACACCCTGTATTTGGCACGAAATGGAAAATAGCACTTGACATTTTCAGAAATTACGGAAAAAATTGTTCCACGATAGTGATTTCTTTTTTTTTAATTATCACGAAGGATGAGTTTTTAACGAGGGGGTATACGTCTCGCGTGAACACCCTTTACAAAAATTTCCAAAAGGGTGCTGATATGGTAACCATGATCGTAATTATGGTTTGGCATAAAGTTACTGACGTTACGTCGAGAATCCTGATAGGAAGAATTCATGATAACCGCCACAACTTGCTTCATTCCAACTCATCCGTAAAGAGGTTACTGGCGTCCACCAGGGGTAGCCCCCTTGGGGGTCGTTGGGGGTAGAATTTTGTCGTGGGAAGGTATATCAAGTGAATCCATGCATATCATCTGCCACATTCATGTCAATAATATGGCCAATGAGAGAATCGCAATAGAAGACTGTAAATTTTAGAAAAAATCACGTAGCCTCTGAAATGAAAGAAATATTTGTGAAACTGAAACACTGTTTCGAGAGATAAATGCTACCTTTTCAAAAATGATATTAGAAATAATCTACTTTTTTTTTTCGAAAAATGGCACAACGTTGAAAATTGACCCTTTAGACACTCCTCTTTTTGACACCCTGTATATCATGTACATTTGTCATAATAATATTATCCTATCCATCACCACGTAGCTGAAAGAAGGCCCTATCTGGTATCGCCTTTCTTTTTGAAATCGGGTAATTTTTTTTCGAGATATTCCCATTTTGAAAAACGCGAAATTTTGGATTACCCCTATTTACTTTTGAGCAGTTTAGGTACCCCGTTTTTGGGAAAAAAATTAGTAGCAAAGTTGAAACATTGGAACCTCGATTGGAACTTTTCACATTAAGATGACGTTACTTAGTAGGCTTGTTCATTAGACAATTTTGAGCAATTCGACTTGCAGCATGCTCCTATTGTCTTCTCTGGGGCCAAAGCAAGGCTCAACTGGTAGCACTACTTTTGGGTTCTGCTCTAATTCGGATTTTCGGCATTGAAAAAAAAGTTTTTTCGTCCTGCAGCCAACATCCGATTACGTCAATAGAATTGGATTGACCCCATTTCCGCCATTTCGATTTTTGCAAATTGCCTCAAGAATGAATGGAGCTAAATTGGTGAAGTTGCGGAATCAATCGCTGTGGGCTTATTCCTTGACAGAAATTCACCATTCAGGTCTTTTTCGAAAGCTTCAAGGAGGTGCTTTGGTTTGAGCCTAGAAAGACATTTTCAAATGTCAGGTGTCAAGACCTGAATGGTGAATTTCTGTCAAGGAATAAGCCCACACCAATTGAATCCGCAACGCCTTACTTCACCAATTCAACTCCATCCTTGAATTCAATCTACAGGGTGTTCCAGGGATGATAGCAAAAAATTCAACTGTGGGTAGACCTTGTCAGAATATGACGAAAACCTATATACCATTTTGCAAAGTTCGGCCCAATGACAAAGATACAGCCCTCCAAAGTTCACTTTTTTCGGGTTTCAAAAATTTGTAACTCAGGAACGTTCAGACAAATTTAGCTTTAATTCAGCAAAAGCTGGTTTGTCATAATTATCTATCAACCTACCAAATTTGGAAAGAATCCAACAAGTGGTGTAGGAGTTATGAGGGTCAATAATTCAGAAGCATTCGAAGAAAAGTTGACTAAAGGTGACCCCTCATAACTTCTACGCCACTGATTGGATTCTTTCCAAATTTGGCAGGTTGATAGATAATTATGACAAACCAGCTTATGCTGAATTAAAGCTAAATTTGTCGAAACATTCCTGAGTTACAAATTTTTGAAATCTGAAAAAAGTGAACTTAGGAGGGCTGTATCTTCGTCATTAGGCCGAACTTTACAAAATGGTATATAGATTTTCGTCATATTTTGACGAGATCTACCCACAGTTAAATTTTTTGCTACCATCCCTGAAACACCCTGTATAGGCATGTTATTGGTATCATTCCTTGAAATTTCGGCACCCTACATGTAATTCTGTCAATAAGAACAGTTCATCTGTCGGTCTGTCTGTCTCTATGTCTGTCTGTCTGTCTGTCTGTAATCTTCGATGATAACTTCTGAACTTTCGCCCTTTCTGTCATCTGTCAAATAATAAAAAATGTCAAAGTTCAAAACTTTACCATTTAATTATTCAAAATATATCCGACGGATTAAAACCGAAATTGACAGGAAGCAACACAACAAAAGAGTCAAATCAAGTTTGCAATTGCAGTTCTCCACCATTCTTCAGTCGGGCGTTATGAAAGTTTGAAATTTCTCCTGGCCGTTGCCACCCGAGACGGCCTCTCGCCCTGGTTTTGACCAGAACGACTCGCTTTTGTAGTAGGACTCCACTCAAAAATTCATTCTAGCTTGGGATCATCTTTTTTTGGAAAAATTGCAACTGATATCAAAACTAGATTGGATTGGGCGTCGTGTAGGCCTATGTGTCGGCGTTTTGTCTGTCGATCAAATCTTAGGTATTTATGGAATTTCCAAGGTTAGAAGAGCCCTGATGGAACCATCGCTGACCAAAACGTTCAAAGAAATGGCCGAAAAGACTCGTTTCTCCTCGCTATTTTTGTTTAGACCCGACTTTCAGGAGCTGTTATAAAATGCCAAACAATTAGAGTCTGCCACTAAAGACCTTAAAGCACCTCAATTTCGAGCAAGATATAAATCCACACCAGATGATAACAAAGTGATGAAAAATAATCACCACAAAAAAAAAGGAGGGGGACAAGCCAGTACAACCTTTAGTACAACCACTGACGGAAGTATAGTACAACCGACCAGTTTAAATGGTTATCGCCCGGTGCGTCGTCTATCAAGGGACACGAGGGAGACGGAACCATGAAAGAGGCACACCCCAAGACAGGATCGGACTTACTACAGACGAAAACACTAACGGTGGGCTCTGGCTTTGCGGAGAGACTTAAATTGTTCTATAACTAATGGTCAAAGGTAACTTCGAATCCAGTCATTTTGAACTGGATTGCGGGCTACGGTATGCCATTTATGCCCGTCAGTAAAAAGCCCTGAGTTCAACTTTCTCTACAAATGACGCTCTGGACATGAAAAAAGCAGTCAATAAAATTGTTAACCCGAGGGGCTGTGGTAAAGTGCAGAACAAATGTTCAAAATCAGTTTCTTGCGAGGATCTCCCTTGCTGACAAGTCGAACGGGAAAACAAGATTCATTCTGAACCTGAAACTATTGAATAAAGGACCTCACACGATTCCTACGGAAAATGGGTCTCGGTCGAGTTCCCTAATTTTTTAGCTCATTTTCCATCTTGATGAAAATCGCTATTGCAACCGCTTTGTCCGTCCGTCCGTCCGTCCGTCCGTCCGTCCGTCCGTCCGTTCCTCGAACTCCTCCCAAACTAGACGACCTAGCTCACTAATTTTTTCGCTGTTACATAGCTGCCACTCTCAAAGGAGGGCTAGGCTATATTGTATGTCTATATTGCGCCGCCAACATGGAGAAAACCGCCCCCGATAAACTTGAAATAACATAATATTGCACTTTCTACCAGACCTGATGCTCTGGTGTTCTCATTTTTTGAATAATACATAGTTGCCACTTATAAACGTAAGCCAAGAAACATAGGCTACTTTTGATATGGCGCCACCTCCAGCTTCCGCCCCCAAAATAAAAAAAGTGCAACTTTCAACAATTTTCACAGATTTAGCTGATAATGTTACCTCGAACAATTAGAAACTCTTGACTCAAACTGTGCAAGAATTTATTTGCCAAACTCCGCCGCTCCCACACGCCGCCCCCAAAGTAAGAGATACATGTAAAACATGAACCTGAAGACATAGCGATCTAATTCTTTCACTATATTGATAGCTGACTGAAATTGGAAAAAGATAGGCCACTTTTAATTAGCCACCGCCTCCAAACCAAAAAAATGCAACTTTCACAATTTTCACTGATTCTCATATTTTCCTTGCATTTAGAAACTCTCAACTCAAACTGTGCAACTGTTACTTTGCCAAATGCTGCCGCCCCCACACGCTGCCCTCAAAGTGAGAGATGAATGAAAAACATAAACCCGAAAACATAACGATCTAATTCTTTCGCTATATGGATAGCTAACTAAAAATGGGAAAGAATAGGCTACCTTTGATAAGGCGCCGCCTCCAACTTCCACCCCCAAAAGAAAAAAAGTGAAACTTTCAATAATTTCCACTGATTTACATTTTAATGTTACCTCAAACATTCAGAAACTCCCAACTCAAACTGTGGAAGAATTTCTTCGCCAAACTTTGCCGCTCCCACACGCCGCCCCCAAAGTAAGAGATAAATGTAAACATAACCCTGAAGACATAGCGATCTAATTGTTCCGCTATATAGATAGCTGACTAAAAATAGGAAGAGATAGGCCACTTTTGATTGGTCGCCTCCAGCTCCCCCAAGCAACAAATTAAGGCCAAATTAGGTTAAAATCTACCTCACTATTGGTCAGCGACCAATTTTCAATAGGTCGGATTTACGTTTAATCGACGTCGAATTCAGGTAAGTGGGGAAAAATAAGTGGGTAATTTAAACGTCGAAAATTGGGCACATAGGTCGATTTGACTTATAGGTCAAATACCCTGTTAGTCGGCTGAACCTAAAATAAGTTACATTCTTGGTAATAATAAGTAATTTAAGACCTATTTTTACTAATTTGTGACCTGTGTCTTACAAGACTTGAATAGGTAATATTATCCACTATGGTATTATTTTGGGTTTTCCTGACTTATATTTGGTCATACGACTTTAAAAGACATTAGTGCACAATACAGTTGTTGGTGTTACCATAGTGACTGAGTTTCATGGCGGACCTCCGTCCTTCATAGCAAAATATACCTACCTACCTATAGCACGAAACATTTTGCGGACTTAGAGAATCCTCCCTGGTCATAATATTCACACGAAGGAAATATTTTTGACAAATGTGCCTCTTGCACCTCCAAATATTGCAATGCGCCTTGGAAAAATCGATTTATTGCAGAACTTGCGGAAATAACAACTTGAATTTTTTTTGGTCAATCACAGTTTAGAGCACTAAAATGTTGATATTAAGCTCTTAAATTGAACAGTGTTTCTTAATTACACTTTTTTTGCCTGGTGCCTGGCAAAAAAACAAGTAATTAAGGGAATACAAAAATTACAGAACAGCTTTTATCGTAATGGCGGACGTGGAACCTGCTGGAGTAAGATGGCGTGTCTGGTGATATTTCGAGATTTGACTTTCAGGGCAAATTTACTATTGTTTTTTACTTATAGGGAAAATTTCCCTTCGAACAGGGCAAAATTACTTGAAATTCGAACTTTGAAGTCAAAATTGACCTAATTAGGTAAATTTTACCTCATAGTCTACTCATGGTTTTTTGTTGTTATCGACTTCAGAGTCAACTTTCCCTAAATTACCGATTTGGACCAAATTTCGACTATGAAGACTACAATTTTAAATTACGCGCTCAATAAATCGGAGTCGGAGAGCCATGCTGGTATGTCGATGTCCGCCATTTCTGACGAAAGCGGAGTTGGATTTTGAGCCAGGTTTTGAGAGAGTGACACTTTTTTTTAATAGGCGATAGTAACCTGCGGTGTGCCTATACAGCTTAAACTTCTTACTTGGAGGACATTTTCTGCTTTGTACTATTTCACAGCACAGCACAGCAGGTACTGGTAACACTGACAAGAGATGATCTGCATGAAAAACCCCAAACAACAAAGAGCCAGCTCATTTTCTGACCTCAAAAGCCACATAAGACGGATTTCCTTTAAAGTTCACTATAATGGTACTTTCGCCCTCCTTTTGACCAGTGTTCCTTAATAAGTCAATTTTTATAGTAATTCTGACTTCAAAGGCAAATGTTCAAATTGAATAGGTCCGCTTTTTTACTAAAATAACCCTTGTTATTCACCATGACCTGTAAGGCATTGTGTAAAGTTGAAAATTACCAAATTTGGACTAGTATAAAGAGGTTATTGATAACCAGACTTTGAAGTTAAAATTAGGGTGATTTCGAAGTAATTGCGACTACCGTTGATAGCTTAAATCAACCTTAGAGGTAAAATGGACTTTAACGGCGAAAGTCAAGCGAAAATGAACTAATTTTTGCCCTAGATAATGCCTTATGAATTTTAAAGAATTTGAAGGCATTTTTTAGGTGGAATCTAGGTAATTTTCAACTTCCAAAAACTTTTTGAAGTCGATGGTAAATTTAGGGTTTTCGCAAGGTTAAATCTAGGTAATTTTTGATTTGAATAATGACTTTGTGGAGCATTTGTCATAGAAGGAAAATTTTATGTCAAATTCATGCATATTTCGCCTTCTTTAAGTCAATTTGACTTTAGCTTGGTAATTTGGCCCTAAATTGCTGCTTGGGGCCCGCCCCCAAACAAAAAATGCAACTTTCACAATTTTCACTGATTGTCATATTTCCTTAAACATTTAGAAACTCCTAACTCAAACTGTGCAACAGTTACTTTGCCGAATGCTGCCACCCCCACACGCTGCCCTCAAAGTAAGAGATGAATGGAAAACATAAACCCGAAGACATAGCGATCCAATTCTTTCGCTATATGGATAGCCGACTAAAAATGGTAAAGAATAGACTACTGTTCATGAGTCGCCGCTCCCAGCTCCCGCCCCCAAACAAAAAATATAGATGAGTGAAAGAATTTTCATTCAAATCTATTTCATTGGCAAGTACCCCATTCTGATAACAAAATATCACAATGAGTTTCGAATGAAGAAAATGGGCAAGGAATGGTGTTTCTCCTTCAACCAAATTTCTTAACGTTCACAATATGCCTCTTTGAGAAAATGCGCTACTGACTCACGCACGTGAAGGCATACTCACTTGTTTATATTTTGTAGCCCAATTTGACACGAGCCAAAATCCGTCGTCCGTTACCTAAAAAAATGAACAGTTTTTTTTTTCTATAAGGGGTTGAAGATTGGTTATTTCAAGGGTTATGGTAAGTGAGAACATTTCAACGTCCTTTCTAACATATACGGCTCATGACAATTTCCTTTTTCTTATGTGAAAAAATCAACCCCCTCCCTCACCCCCAACTCCTACTTGTGGCGAGTATCAAATTCGAAATTACGTTTGAAAGTCATGTAGATGGTTCTATTTTGTCGAATTATGAATTTTGGCACAAATTGTTTCTCCAACCCTCAAATAGGGGGTGGGGTTGAAAAAAAAACATCGGTCAACTCGACTGAATTTCTGATATTGTGCTTCATCAGTTACGCTGAACAAGATGACCAAAGGAAAACTCAGTCGTATGACCAGTTTCCACCCCATAGAGGGTTGAAGTTGACTATAATGAAGCATAAGACATTCTTCCATGTCATAAACCAAATGAATAAAAATAGTGGACTTTCATATCGTCTTATTTTGTGAAAATGTCCTACTTCTAACTAGTTTCTAACTTTTTTCTTTTGAACGGATATACCTCTATTTATAGTTTAGATTGGAGAATTTGATGTCATTTGAAGCGAAAGCTGCTCAATCAAGGCAAAATATTATGTCCCACTCTTATTCCAGCTACTGCGACCATGAAAAGGATGAAATAAAAATTAGGTAATTGTTGACGACCACTACTTCTCGACTTCAGCCACCAACTTTTCACGGTAGGTAGACACCACCACAACATCACGTTCGTCGACCGTAGTTTCCTGGGGAAACCACAATTTCCACTGTAAAATGCCCCTGCTTTCCATTACTTGTCCTACGACGTAAGTACATGCAAGAAGGAGACGTTCTATATAGCTGTTTAAGTGGTTGCCCAACTCTTAGAAAATGCTAGTCGAGAAGTGGTCGTCGTCAACAATTACCAAAAATTAATATAATTTTCAAGGTTTATTTCGAATATCTGATGTTCAGAAACAGGGATAGGGGATGAAAAGGACGGGGTTGAGAGTATTTTTGAAGAATATACATTTTTACGAAACAAGATAATATGGAAGTTCACAATTTCCATTCATTTGGTTTATTAGGCGAGCGGCCGTTCCCTATTTTTCGAGCTATAGTGACCACGGGCGTACAACAACGATTTTTGATTTTCAATAGTAAGTACTAGATGGGGGTGTGCCGCTTGTGAATTTTTTTCGAAATCGCCCCATGGGAACTCTCGTCAGGGCCCCATTTCCGTCTTTTTTTCAAAGTCATCTTTTCTTCATTTTTTGCATTCAGCAGCTCATAACTCAGCGACTATTGATGATAAAGCGAAGATTCTTTCACCAATACGATGTCTGGATATTACTAATACCCTCCACATCACTTTTGTGTTGCATTTCGTGATGATAATCTTCCAGGACGATAAAAACATAAGAGGTGCAGAAATACGTCACAAGAACTTTGATATGCGGAAAGCTATATCAATTTCTCAAAATATGTGCACATATATGCGAGAACATATGTAGAGAATACTCCAAAGATGTTTTTGGGAAAAGGGCGTTGCAGCAGGTTTCTTGGTTTTTGAATTATGATTTTTTCAAAATCCGACACTGATATATGCGAGCGGCCGAGCGGCCAAATTGGCGCGAAACGAGGATTTTCATCAATGTCGTTGAAAAAACATCACAGTATGAGCCACAACAGCGGTCTTTTTTGTGCTTCACCTAGTAGTAGGTAGCTCAAGGTTCAACTAGACTTCAACCAAAGGTTCAACCTGAACTACCGTTTCCGTTAAACCGTTCTAAGGAGTCGTCTACTCCACTGCAACATTTTGGAACAAAAACTTGTATTGCAGTGATTTTGATGTGGATTTTTTATGTATAAACTTCGATTCCTTTTTGAGACTCAATGTCAGTTACCTTCTACCTCTTCAGAACCTTCCATAGGTAGGCACCCCTATCACACTTTGTGTCTTTTTAATGATTATTATTATTACCTACATAAATTACGAGCAGCACAGGACCGCAGACTTCAGAGCATAACATTCCAATTGCCTCGCATGGGCAAAGGGAGATGACTTTCAAGGTTTCTTCCCATGGAAATTGCAAAGATAATCAATTCTGAAGAAACATCTAACCGCAGTTTTTCACTGGTTAGGAGGGTTCCATACTACTTTCGGGTGACGAAGCTTTTCCTTCATCAAGTCCTTCATGCATGATTGTGCTTGTCATGAAGCTCATATGCCACATGTTGCTTAAATTTAATGCAGGTTCCGAGAGTGGCACTCTGTCAATGTTGTTTCCGCTATTTACAGCCAATTGTGCCGGGAGATCATTTACGGATCCATGATCGGTGGCATGTTTTCTGCTTGCATCTTAGACAAAAACAATAAATTTTCTTGCTTCCAAAACTTTATCGATCATTGATATGTGTTGGGTGATGATAGGAGTGATAGGACGCTAAGAAGTGAGGTGACAGATCCAACAGATATTTCCATTCTCCTTGTCGCTTGAAAGGCTTATTTCTTGCCCACGCCATACATTGCTGGCACTGTATTGCACTCTGTTGAAGGATAAAACGACCTGCAATCCTGCAAAGCTTCCCAAAATTTTTCTCCAAGGTGGCAGAAGTGGAGTGTTTCTACCCACAAACTAGGTCTATTGCACATTGTTTGGCAATACATCAGTAAGAGCACAAGAACGTCGGTGTCGGGCGATTCAACAAAAATCCGATGTGAGGAGCTTGTGGTGTGATGGTCAGCACGTTCAACTGCTATGCCAGAGGTCGCGGGTTCTATCTTCGCCGAGGACGGTCGGATTTTTGTCTTGAGAAAAAGCTTCTCGATTTAGTTGAAATGTCTTGCTAAATGCAAATGTGTGTCGCATAGCACGTGAACTACGAACGATGGTGCGACCCCATGCGATGTTGGTGGTCGTTGAAAATTTCTACCATGTGTTGGAATACACATTACACAGGGAAAAGTTCGGAAAAAATTCCGGTATAGTGGAGGAAAGCATTCACCGGCGTCGGAACACGATTCCGTTTCATTTGTACCTGAACCAGGAACCTTGATTGTTTTTGTAAGAGTTCTTTTGTTGTAACCAACAGCCAAAATAATTGATTCATTTGTTTTCCATATCTGCCGAGATGTCTGCTAACTGTTTTTGGCGCATGATCCTACTCTATTCATTGAGACAAGAAGTCACACGAATCGCTCTTGCTCTTTCTCACGACAAAAAGTAATCTCCAGTTTGGTGTTGACTGAATTCTCTGGATTTCATAGACCTGCTTTTCTTGGGTAGCCTAGCAGCGTATTTGTTCTAGAAACTTGCGAATTTTATGACGCGAATCGTCGCCGTCGTACCGATCAAAAATTAAGTGAACTTATAGCTGGCATTAAGAAACCTTGTTATTTTTCCAAGACAGTGTCGACTTCAGTCGTCAAATGTCTGCAACGCTTTTTAGTAATAATTATTTTGAGGCATTTCAGCCATCCACCAAACACACGGTCGTTGTATGTACCTATCTCAGACAAAGAGCCTGGCCAGGCACGACTTCACTCGCTCCAAAACAATTTGGATTTTGCGGCTGTTATTGGACGCTTTCCATTTACCGACACAAGTCGACTTGTGTCGACACAAATCGGCACAAATGCGTTCCATTTGATTTGTGTTGCTGTGTGTCACCGACACAAGCTAACACAAGCCGACTTCAGTTGACACAAACCGACACAAAGTGTTGTAAATGGAACGGATGTGGTCGGATAACTTGAGACTTTTTTTAAATCGACATCATTTTGATTTTTTGACAAAGCCAGCGCTCACCGATGAAATAGGACTTCGAGACAATTTTCTGAACATTTAATCCACCTTGGCGAATGGTAATTAGTAATCTCCTCATCCATCATGTCGGCAAGAACGTCTTCGGGCTTGAGTTTCTTAAAGTATAGGTGCATAGAAGTTTCGATCATTATTTCTCGATTCAAGGCGATCTTTTATGAAGCTTTGAAGCTGTTATTGACCTTTGTGTGTAGTGTCTAGCCATTTTATTTGACAAGTACGGCCAGCATTCGGAAGAGAGGTCACCATGTTGAAATAGGTACACAATAGAATAATAATCGAAAGCTGAGGTTTACATAAAATCCATACAGAAATCACTGCAATACAAGTTTTTGTTCCAAAATGTTGCAGTGGAGTAGACGACTCCTTAGAACGGATTAACGGAAACGGTAGTTCAGGTTGAACCTTTAGTTGAAGTCTAGTTGAATCTTGAGCTACCTACTACTAGGTGAAGCACAAAAAAGATCGCTGTTGTGGCTCATACTGTGATGTTTTTTCAATGACATTGGTGAAAATCCTCGTTTCGCGCCAATTTGGCCGCTCGGCCGCTCGCATATATCAGTGTCGGATTTTGAAAAAATCATAATTCAAAAACCAAGAAACCTGCTGCAACGCCCTTTTCCCAAAAACATCTTTGGAGTATTCTCTACATATGTTCTCGCATATATGTGCACATATTTTGAGAAATTGATATAGCTTTCCGCATATCAAAGTTCTTGTGACGTATTTCTGCACCTCTTATGTTTTTATCGTCCTGGAAGATTATCATCACGAAATGCAACACAAAAGTGATGTGGAGGGTATTAGTAATATCCAGACATCGTATTGGTGAAAGAATCTTCGCTTTATCATCAATAGTCGCTGAGTTATGAGCTGCTGAATGCAAAAAATGAAGAAAAGATGACTTTGAAAAAAAGATGGAAATGGAGCCCTGACGAGAGTTCCCATGGGGCGATTTCGAAAAAAATTCACAAGCGGCACACCCCCATCTAGTACTTACTATTGAAAATCAAAAATCGTTGTTGTACGCCCGTGGTCACTCAACCCCTTAAAATGCACGTTTTTCGCTAACGGCCGCTCGCCTATATGACATGGAAGAATGTTTTATGCTTCATTATAGTCAACTTTAACCCTCTGTGGGGTGGAAACTGGTCATACGAATAAGTTTTCCCTTGGTAATCTTGTTTAGCGTAACTCGTAAAGCACAATATCAGAAATTCAGCCGAACTGACCGATGTTTTTTTTCAACCCCACCTCTTATTTGAGGGTTGGAAAAATAATTTGTGCCAAAATTCATATTTCGACAAAATAGAACCATCTGCATGACTTTTAAACGTAATTTCGAATTTGATACTTACAAGTACGGGTTGGGGGTGAGGGAGGGCGTTGATTTTTCCACAAAAGAAAAAGGGAATTGTCATGAGCCATAGTTAGAAAGGACGTTGAAATGTTCTCACTTACGTTTGAACATATTTTTTTACCTTGAAATAACCCAACTTCAACCCCTTATAGACAAAAAACTGTCCATTTTTTTGAGTAACGGACGATGGTTTTTGGCTCGTGTCGAATTGGGCTACAACATATAACGAAAATTAGAGAATTTGACCGAGACCCATTTTCCATAAGAATCGTGCGGGGTCCATCGAAACGCCCCATTTCAAAATGCAGAATATTCAAACAGTATGCAAATTAGGTTTAGATGTTTTTTTTTTTTTTATTCAAAGCCACTTCAAGAAACCAAGAACCAACAATGCTGGACACATACTTTAGTATGTAAATTGATATCCAAAGAGCCAAAGACTGTTTCATGTCCATTATCGACCTGAAAGATGCTTATTATTTTGTCTTCGTTCATGAATCGGAAACAAAATATTTGAGATTCTCATTCGAAAATGAAATCTATGAATTCACTTGCCTTCCATTCGGAATATCCTCGGCACCATTTACATTCACCAAACTGATGAAGCCTGTGGTGAAACAGCTCCGTGAAAAAGGCATATCATGGGTGAACTATCTAGATGAGTTTCTTATTTTCGGAGATAACAAGGAAGATTGTTCATTTAAAATTGATTCCACGAACAAACTACTGACCTAATTGGATTTCATTATAAATGAGAAACAAAGTCAATTTAACCCTCGAAAAGGTGCAAGACAATGGTGCAAGTTTTCGGATTTATTTTCGAGCGTGAATATAAGGAAATTGAACTACCACAACAGAAAAACGTAAATGTTTACAAGGGGCCAAATATTCACATATAAGATTGAATATTTGCTATATTTGCAAGTTTCCACTTCTTACTTTTTGTTCAAGTTCTCGGTTGGTGCGACCTAACCACTAAGATGTTTACAGTAACGCAGTATGCATTCATTCATGACACACAAGTCCTCTGTTTCTGTTGCTTCAACCCTCGCTACGACACAACGAAGCGAGGGACATGACGAAAAGCGTAATACCTAATTACCGAGAGGCTCGTCCATCCATTCAAAATTCAATTCCACTCGAACAAGGAACAAGTTGAACTATGCTCCACACATTTACTACGTCTCACCTGAACATCCGGTCCAAAACTGAGATACTATTCAACTTTGAAGATGAGATACCATCAAGCTTTGAAAGTACCCGAAGAATGTCGAGATCGTAGCGCAAACGGAAGCCAGCACTCACGATCCAGTGTAGGCGGTATTAAAATAAATCCCGTGCCGTTAACAATCCCAGCAATCAATCTTGTTCAGTTCAAGCTTACTTTATCGATCTAAAAAAAGACTTGTGATGTAAATTCGGATGCGTTATCTTTATCACTCGAAAAAATCGATTAATTTTTTTTCAAACAATAGAAACGCATATAAAAACTCCCGAGTCTTGAGCTGAATTCAGTTGTTCACCATGGCACGTGTACTTGCTATCGCTGTCGTTGCTCTGTGCGCCACCCTTTGCTGGGCCGGCCCTGCACCAAGGGAAGCTCCCACTTGCGACGAGACCAAATGCACGATTGAGAACAACTGTCGTTGTTCTTCCACTAACAACCCTGCACCTACCGATGAACAATCGCCTCAGGTACCTGAATAAATTATTCTGGGTTGTTCAGAATACATATCTTTTTAACACACATTTCTTCCGTGTAGTTGATCGCAATAACTGTCAGCGAATCCGTGGTGCAGAAACCAGTGTACAACGACTACATCGTGCCTTTGTTCTACGATAGAGCAAACCCAGATGGTCTTCCCGTCGGCATGACATTCTTCGTCAACCACGAGTACACTGACTACCGCCTAGTCCAAGACCTTTATTTGCACGGTTTCGAAATCGGCGTTCATTCCATCACGTATGCAGCGTCATTTTTTATCTAAAAACCACATTATGACTCTGTGTTTTCGTAGTAAGAATACCTCACAAGAATTCTGGAGGCACGCCTCAGTAGACGAGCTGGTTGAAGAATTCCAAGGTCAAAGACAGATCATCTCCAAATTCGCCAACCTGCCGATTGACGACATCATCGGAGCCAGAACTCCCCAGCTCCAGCTGGAAGATGACGTCTCCATCAACGCCTACCAGGCATCCGGGGTGTTGTACGACAACTCCTGGCCGACTCTGAGCAACGACCGCCTGTTGCCGTACACTCTTGATTTCAAATCCTCGCAGCAATGCACGGCCATGATGACTTGTCCCAAAGAATCCCACAGCGGTTTCTGGATCTCGCCCATTACAAGCATCAAGGGTGGTGATGGTAAACTCGAGTGCAACTCCCTGGCAACTTGCGAAATGAGGTACGTTCATTGTACGAGTTATCCCATTGTTTGCTAATGACTCACTTTCAGGGGAGACGCAACCCAAATTGCCGACTGGTTGTACGGGGAGGTGGACAAAGTGCGCAACGATAACCGGGCGCCAATAGTTCTGCGTCTCGATTCGTACTGGTTCTCCGATACAGAGAACAGCTACGAGGGTTTCACCCAGTTCTTGGACAGGATTCAGCAGTTGGACGATGTTTACTTGGTGTCGGTTGGACAGGTGATCAATTGGACCAAAAATCCGGTTCCGCTGAGCCAGTTCGGAACCGAGGATCATTCAGATAGGTTGGCCGACTGCTACCCCGTCGAGTGCAAATACGACTTCAATGGCGATCCGAGGCTCATGGGATCGTGCGTGGCGTGTCCTGATGTCTATCCATGGAAGGGAAACCCCAATGGAGATGCTGACTTGTGATTTAATTCGGCTGATTGTTACACAAACAACTGAATTCAACAATAATTTTTAAGATGCAACGAATGAATACATTTTTACAATCTGATAAAGCCTCGGCTATCTCTTTATGAAACTAAACCAGTCCTTATCATTCCACCTAGCAACTAGCTACGACATCTAAAGGTAACGCCGGGTATTCGTTATTAAGATTTAAGATATTTATTCAAGTTGGCTGTGGCTCACTAAGCTGGTTTCCTTGAGCTGTTGTAGAAATTGTTTACGCGCTTCCGTTACTTACGAACAGTGAACAGAAACTTCCAAAATGGAGTAAAATATGGGGTAAGAGAAGGTATGGGATTTTCAAATTAGTAAAGGTAGATTTAGTTACTGATAAAATGATTGTACTGTAACAAAAAATATGTGGAAGTTTCTCAGCCACGGCTCGCTAGATCCTTAAAATCTCTTTGGACTTCTAATTTCTACTGCTTTCTTAAACTTTTCCTTTGAATAAGCATATTATTCAAGAGTACCTACAGATTAGATACAAAGTACAGATGTTATCGTGTGACAATTAAGTGCAAATTTCCTGTTGATATTTATGTTGATAATAATGCTGCCTAAGTTTTGCGACATTATAGTGATGCTAGTATTGAAATCACTTGATAGGTAATCACTTTTAAATTTTCAGAATTCTGTTGCAAGATCACTTGCATTGCGCTTTTTTACAAGTCTTTTTATGAAAGATCCGCGAAATAAGTAATATGCTTTGCAATTTGGACTAAATGTTCCACCTGCTAAATCTCCGCAAAAATCAAACCCAGGCTGAATTTTCGATTCTAGATTTTGTGAAGCATGCCAGTATCAAAGTTCCCGGAAATTCTAGTTTATGTACCTACTTACTTACTTACTTAATCCTTTTGCCAGTTTTACCCTTACGGGTGTAAGGCGGTTTGTGGAGTCGAGTACTTATTGAGGTCTCTTCTCCATATTTGTCTCCATCCTTGTCCGATTTTGTACCGACCGAGTCGCCCCCTCCATCGTCTCTCTCCCCTCTCCACAGCCCTTTGCACTTCATCACACCACGTTCTTCTAGGTCTTCTCCTGCTTCTTTTCTTTATTGTTCTTGCTTCAAACACTCTTCTCGTTATTATATTTTCTTCCATTCTCTTGAGATGACCGAACTATCTTGATTGTCCTTCCTCTATTGTTCGATCCACAGGTTTCGTGTTGAGTTTGTCTCTAAATGTTGTATTCCTTATCTTGTCCATAACTGTCTTATCGTCTATATTTCTTAAGAATCTCATTTCTGTCACTTCAATAGTTCTTCTTTGTTCCTCTGTCAAAGTCCAAGACTCAGACCCGTATGTCAAGATTGGGGTGACGACTTTCTTTAATATTTCTGTATTTGTATCTTTGAGAATTTCTTTGTTGCCTAAAAATGTGGTCTTTATGGAGTTGAATAGTCTTCCCGCTGCTGTGGTTCTCTCAATGATTACTTTGTCCAGCTTTCCGTCCTGTGACACAATTGAGCCTAAGTATTAAAATTTTCCGGCTTGTTTCAGTTTTCCGTCGTTTACCTCAATTGTGTGTTGTTTTACTTCCTTGCTTACGGTCATGGTTTGCGTCTTACTTTGGTTGATGTTCATGTTGTACTTGTTGAGTTCGCCTTTGTATATCTGCATGTTTCTGTTCAGTGTTTCTTCGTTTTTTGCGATCATAACCATATCGTCGTCGTAGCATATTTCGGGAATCTTGATCCTTTGCATCTTCCAGTAACCTGCTATGTCGTATTGTCTTGCATCCTTTCTTGTTCCTTTTATAGCCTCGTCCAGTACCAGATTGAAGAGCATTGGACTCAGTGTACATCCCTGTCTTACTCCTTTCGTTTTCTCAAACATTTGAGATGTTTCATGTTTCGATCTTACGTAGTTTGTCGTTTCTCTATATACAGACTTTGAATGCTCTTCACTGTGCTCTGCTGTACTTCCCTTTTCCGTAGTGTCTTCCATGTGTCTTTTCTGTCGATTCTGTCGGAAGCCTCTTCCAAATCCACAAAACAAACGTGTACTGTCTCTCCCTTTCGTATGGCTTTTCCTTCCGTTATTTGTCTTAGAATGAAGATGGCATCTTGTACCCCTCTGAAACTGATCTGTGCTGCGTTGCTAAACTGTTAGTGTGATTCCTCTATAGTTGTGACATTCTTGACTATCTCCCTTTTAGCCTAGGAATTTTAGGTGAAATTCTGGTCAAACCCTGAAATAAATATGTTCCTTTTGAAAATTTGCACAAATGGCTCCCAAGAAATGCTGAACAACATACTAAAAGCTCTAGTCCAGCAAATGGGCGGAACATAGATGTTTTGAGCAAGAAAGAAATAAGTGCCGCCAAATCTCGTAGCACTTGATTGAGAGATGATGAGACAAGACAAAACATGCCAAAAATCTATCGGAAATTTATAATTATACATTTATTTACGCCCATAACAGACTTGACCTTACTTGACCGATTTGAGAGAACAAATCGCAGCGCTGCGCTGGCGCTGTGTTCAAATGGCTATGGGCTATGTGCATGACATGTAGCGCCGCGGCGGAATGTCAAGTTCTTGCTGGACTCTACTTAGTTAGCGAACATCTCAATAGGTGGCGCTTGTGTCGGAAAAAAACGTCACTTTTCGCTGCCCTAATTCTGTCAACCGTCAACCAAACCGTCGACCATTTTGCACACAACAAACAAATGCACGAGAAATAAATGTCAAAACAAGTAACCATGCAACAACGTCAAAACCTGCTGTCAAAGAAGTCCAACAAGAATTTATTTTCACCACCATGCCATGGGATGTGCTCTGCATGTCCTACGCGTTGATTGTCATGTCATTACGCTATGTTGAGCGTTGACGCGCTCAAGGTCATGCACATAGCCTTTGCAAAATTTTGTTTACCAAGTCCCGCTAAATTTAAAACTTTCATTTTTCCTCTCGTTCAAAATCGCTACGTCTTCAATTCCAAAATGTGCCAATACCCGATTTTTCTGATCCACGTCATTTATCAAATATTTCAGCTAGCTTTTAGCTTTTGATTAACCATCTATGGGCAGAGGCTTTATCGTTTTGTATAGGTAGTGTGTCCGACTGTCCGATTGCGAAAATAATCATAGGCATAATAAGTACCTAGGTACCAAACAATGTTACTGATTTAAATTCGACTTTCTGCTAGAATAATAATTGAAAGTGTGAATTATTCATTCGTATATCATTGATTATTTCTGTGTGGTCTTGTGTAAGTACTTGAAGTCGAAAAAATAAAAAATAAAAATACACAAGCTTCACGGGGATAATTAATCTCTCACGTAATATAACAAGTGGTAATTTCCTGCTGATAATCATCCAGATTCGATCGGCATAGCAAAAATGTTCATCTCCGTTGTCAAGTATCTACCGAGAATATAGGAATTTATTTGTATATTGATGTAGTAACCATAACATGAATCAATTAAAATTCCCGGATTTTTATTGCAGTAAGGATTAATAAATGATTTCTTTAATGTTATTCATGAGATTAAATTCTTTCTGTCCTGATTTGTTCATTCATAAAATGATAATCGACGACTAGAGAATTCCATGTTGTTAAAAAAGCTACTACAGGATGATATTTATTATGCGATCTTAAAAAAAAAGTAACGTGACTTTTATCCAGTAGGCATCTATCTACACTTCTCAAAACAATTAGGGGATCAATTATTATATCGGTTTTCAATTTTTTTTTGTTATCAAATAGTGAAGGATGTTTTCGCCTATTGGCGCTTACGCCCCTCTGTTATAAAGCCCTTGATATTATATGTATCACAAGTCTCAGGGTAATTTACCTCTTTTATAATATACTGCTCTCTTTTACAAAGCAGAAAGCACCCAAATCCTCCCCTAACTGTCGGAAAGCTTGAAATTGCATATAAGAGTTATTCTCCGAGAAAACATCAGCAACCTGATTTTGAGCATGACACGAAGATGTGCAGCTGGGATTCAAGTTGGGGGTGGCAATCTCGGTGAGTATTGACACTTTTTGGCATGACGTTGTGATAACCCACAAAAATTATTTGTTTCCTAAAATTTTTCTTTGTTAACATATTTCTGGTATTAAGTTTCCTAGAGTATTTGTAGTATTGAAGTAAGTGGGTACAAACGTACGGTAATCCTTGAATGCTCGCTTAGATACAATAATAATGATTATTATTGTCTAGAACTTTCGCATTGCATTACCACTTTGGCGGAGAAAAATATTTTTTCCCTGTGTTCCTTTTATTGTTTTGAGAAGTGTAATTTATAATCACATATTGAACACTTTGATTTTGTTATTTAATGATTTTATTCTAGACTGAAAGTTGATATTTTTATGAACGTATCAATCAGTTAGGTGCTGTTCCATTATTATAAACCTCTCCTCAAAGTGTGACACGAGAAAATGACGTCAACTTTTCATTCTAAATATATGATTTCAAATTTTATTTCACTTTTCTCCATACTCAGGTAGGTACGTACTTCAATAACGTACTACTATATCCTTATACCCTACAAAAATTTCACTTCGAAATGTCTAGTCGACACCGGAGCTGCAATTTCGTGAGCCCTGAAATTGCAGAAAAACATTTCTTTAGCCAAAAAGCGAAATTTCTTCCGCTTCATCGCTTCGATCAATCACAAGCTTTTGAAGCCGACGAAATCTCGGAGTCTGAAGCCGATGACTTCGAAAATTCAAACAGCTTCGATTGCAGGAAGTTCAACTTTGACTTGTCCAAAATCAGAGAACAGAACACATGAAAGATGAAGAAGAGAAAAAAAAGATAACCAAACTCTTACTGGAATGTAAAGAATTTTTTTTTATTATTATTTTTCAGATCAGAAACTAACTTTCACAGATTCCGCCAAGCATTGGATGAAACTAAAATACGATAAACCCATATACTTGAAGAGTTATCGCAACCATTACGTGCATGAGAAGGAAATCAACAAATTTCAGACATGGCTTGACCATAAGGCTTGACACTCAAGTTCTCCATTCAACGCATAAATTTCGGTCTTTCCCAAAAAATTGGATGAACGGCGGCAAAGCTCTGCAGCACGTTGTGGAGGACCCCCCAGGGAATTCCGGAAAAACGATTAAAAAGATCTTCACTTCAATTTTTTAAGCCCTCAAGGGTCAAAAACTGGTCCTTTGAATAATAATTCTCTTAGCTTCTGACTCACCTTGTAAATAAAAAAAAAATCAATACACATCGAGTGGTGGATATTTCATTCTCATGATTCTCCGGTCAACAGTCGACTGAAATCTTCTGAATTAACAAAACTAGGAAGCTTCAAAGGGCCGTCCCTTGACCCTTGATAACCCCAAAAATGGAAGTCGAAGTATTTTCAAATCATTTTTTCTGAATTCCCTGGAGGGTTTCTTGCATCGTACTGGAGAGCTCTTCCGCCATTTTCTGGACACCCTGTAGACGATCGGTACTCGATAAACTGGGCAGAAGTCAATACTTCTCTTGTCTTGACTTCGCTAATGGTTTCCATCAGATTGAAATGGTACCTAGCGACGTTGAAAAAACGGCTTTTTAGTATGAACAATGAACACTATGTTTGTCCATACCCTTTGGAAGAATAATACCTTCCGGAATAAAGAACGCGTCCTCAACTTTTCAGCGCGTTATGGATAACTTTTCGAAAGGTATCGAAAACGAAACCTGCTTTGTATACCTAGATGGCGTTATAATATTTTTACGTCCCCTTCAAGAACATATCATCTGACTCCGCGAAGTATTCTAAGACTCAGAAGAGCCCACTTCAAAATCTAGCTACACAAATAGAGTTTCTGAAAAAAGAGGTCAAATACTTAGGATGTTGTCACCCCACAAGGGATTTGGCCCAATCCAGACAAAATTTCCCGATCCCAACAACCAAGAAACAACTAAAAAGGTCCTATGATTAATTGGATATTATCGCGATGAAGGGCTTTGCGAAGAATACTAAACCTCTCACTTCACGATTGAGAGAGAAATCGACGTGAAAGACGAAGATTATTCCAAATGTTTTAACTTTTGTAAAACGATTTCAACGAACGAACCACTACTTTAATATCCAAATTTTGAGCTCTCGTTCGTACTTACTTGTGGGCAAGTAACCACGCAATCGGTGCGGTTTTGTCACAAGGCCCTATAGTTTCAGACCCTACCAATTTCATATGTATCAAGGACACTTAACGACCACGAAATTAACTACTCCACTATAGAAAAAAACTACTTGCTGTTGTAGTTGACGGAACCAAAACTGAAATGTTTAGGCATTACCTCTTTGGTTGAAAATTCAAGGCCATCAGTGTCCACAAACTCCTTCAGTAGTTGATGTCGCTCAAAAAAACCCAATTTCAAATTATTGCGTTGGCGACTGAAGTTAGAAGAGTGCGACTATGAAATGATCTACAAGAAAGGAAGGAGCTGTACGAGAATCTTCACAAGTGGTTATATTGGCAGTGACGCATAAAATACTACTAAGAGTTCAGATGTGAGGCTACACCAAACCTCTAAATTGGTTTCTTCGGTGTAGAACATGAAGATCACCTAGAATAGAAAAACGAAGGGGAGTATAAAATACCATTGAAGCATTACAAAGAGGGTGATGTAAGAGGACTCCGTAAAATTCAACCATCAAAAAGCACCTCGAACGTTTTGGCTTCTCAGGACGCGACGCGGGACGGACACCCTCAGCTTCCGACACCGACAACTCTCAGGCCCTCGTAGTTACTTTCTAGCATTTTCCGGAGTATTAGATGGTCAATGTAGGAACAGCAGGAACTGTATGTGGTTGTCGAGTAAAAAATTCAGCAGCCACAATCGGAGGACTGAAGAAGAGGAGAACAGAACTAACTTACTACCTAACATTACCTGTGGTATGCAATTACTTCTGACTACTTTTACAACCAAGTCAATCCCATTTGGACGAACAATCATTACTGTTTGAGTGAAGTGTTAGTAAGAGCCCAAAAGAGCCACTGAGTGCCTCTATCCAAATGTCACATGTCAAAGGCGTTGTCGAAGTATTGGAAAAACCATAAGTTCAGGTCGAAACTAATCTGTGCAGGCTCTCGAAGTTAACACATTTTTTGACGCCTCACTTCAATTATTTGAGACCATAAGTAGAAGTGATTTGTACCTATATATAAAAAAATCATAATATTAAATACCTACTATCTTTCTAGTACCTACTTACCACTTTACCTTGAATAATGTACAAATTACGTATAAACAAAACGTGGCACATATCTTTCTACGGGTTAAGTAAACTTGGTTCCGGGTTCTCCTGAACAATCAAATTTTCTAAACAATATTTGACATCATTCACATTCTCTGATTTTTGAGTCGTTTTTTAATGAACAGTTCTTGCAAGTGACCTACATTTTTGCCAGCTGTCTTTGGCCTTGGCAATCCATCTTCAAAAGACAAAAACCCAATAATTGCAATTGATGCAAAATCAGATACCAGTTATCAAAAATTCAAGCCATGTCGCGAAATTTTAACGCGATAAAATATTAAACAGCTAGAGATAAAGGAATTTTATAAAATCGAAAGAAGGGCCTAATTATTTCTTAGTTCCCACTTCACTAAGCCCAGCAAAATGAGGGGCATTCTGCTAGTCGTCCTGTACATTTCACTAGCTTTCGGTTTACCATCTCGTTTCGATAAAAATGCACCAACTTGTGAAGCCGCTAACTGCACGATTGAAAACAATTGTCGGTGCTCGAGCGTCGAGTCACCCCTTACTGAAGGAGAAGCCCCACAGGTAATCTTTCGTGATTTTGACACAGGTTCTTTACTAATTTCTGTCGTCTCCAAAGTTGATAGTGCTTTCTTTTGACGAATCCGTCGTCAGTACTTTGTACGATGACTACTGGAATCCCTTGCTGACTGGCAGGACCAACCCCGACGGGAACCCAATCAGCGCTACGTTTTATGTACCGCACGAGTACACCGACTACAAGAGCGTCCAAGACCTTTGGAAGAGCGGTTATGAAATTGGAGTCAATTCTATAACGTAAGTTGTTCACTTGGGTAGATGGCAAACGAGCTCCAGCTTTGAATTCCACAGGAAAAGCAGCCTTCAATCGTACTGGAGGACTGCGAGTTTGCAAACGCTCAAGGACGAATTCGGCGGTCAGAGAACCATCATTTCGACTTTCGCCAACTTGCCGAAAGAAGACGTCACAGGCGCTCGAATGCCCATGCTTCAGATCAATGGCGACGTGTCCATCCAAGCTTACGTTGAATCCGGAATAACTTACGACAACTCCTGGGCGACGTTCAACACCGAGCTGCTGTTCCCTTACACGCTCGATTACAAATCCATCCAGTCTTGCACGTCAGGCAACGAGTGCCCTGTCGAATCCCACGAAGGCTTCTGGATAGCCCCAATTACCGACCTAATCGGATACCAGGAAGTAGAATGCAACGCTTTGGTCACTTGTAATGAAAAGTAAGCTTATTCACTTTCTACTTTGAAGTCTTGTATTTACTACGAGTAGTCAAGTAAGTACCTACATATTTTCAAACAATAACCATGTTTTTTTTTCTAGTGGAACAGCTGATGAAATTTCGACTTGGTTACTGGGTCAAATTGACAAGGTCAAGAGCGGTAAGAAGGCTCCAATTACGCTTCTGGTCAGTTCCGCGTGGTTCCAAGTCAGCGAGCACAGCTACGAAGGTCTGGTCAAGACTCTGGATACTCTGGCCACGTACGAGGACGTTTTCTTGGTCAGCCAGAGTCAAGTGCTGGACTGGGTCAGAAATCCGGTGCCTCTGGCGGATTTTAAAACAGATGTGCCGACGAATCGTACCGGGACCTGCAGGGATATCACTTGCATTTTGAAAAACGAGGACGGGTTGGATAGGTACATGACGTCTTGCGTGCCGTGTCCGGAAGTGTATCCATGGCTGGGCAACCCATTGGGTCAGGCCAATCCTACGACTCCTGGCTCGACGACTGAAGGCACAACGGCTGATGGTACGACGACTGAAGGCACAACGGCTGATGGTACGACGACTGAAGGCACAACGGCTGATGGTACGACGACTGACGCTGCCACGACTGAAGGCACAACTCCGGAAGAAACGACAGCGGCAACCACGGATGGCACCACTTCGTCGATTACGTCATAAGTGCTGATGATGTGTTTTTGAAAAAATTACTAAATTATTGTTTGTAAAATTAAAGCCTCAAGCGTGAGCTGCATGAGAAAAGAATCTAGAATTATTGTGGTACAAGCAGGGGAGGGCCGCATAGTGTAGTAGAACATCTTGGCTTCGATAACAGAAGTCAAGCAACACTGGATGATGTGTGAATTCAGATGCCTAACTGCCATTATAGCAAAGCGTTGTACTGGAACCCATTTGGAGACGCATGCAGACGCAAACGCTAGACTCTGGTCAAGTCTGCCAAGTATGCAGGCCAGAAAAAGCGTTTTTGGAAAGCAAGCTGAAGAATTGCGACTCGATGCGAATGAGTGTTATTCAGCATCGTCTGAATCTCTTTTCCAAAGAACAATTCAGATGACAGAGATCAGTCTCCGAAGATCAAGGAAAATTCTGTAGAGTACGACTCATAATTCTCCTTCTGCTCAGTAGCATGTACTTAGTTGTTAAGGAGTTTTGAAAATAAAATTACTCATAACCAATCGATTAACCAATCCAGATTTTCTAGTTGAAGCGATTCCTGGAAAAGTTTTACTGAGAATAAGTCATATTGGATTATTACACAACATACACGATCGTGTTAAGATGATATTAGTGTTCCTTGTTGTCATCAATATTTGCCAAATGGCGAGACACTCACGACCGTAGCAAACATTGTACTTATATTTTTTTAGAAATTATCAATCAGTGATAAAAATGATTTATTGGAAAAGAAATAAACATATTGTACCTATTTTTAGTACTCCCATTTACCTATACAAAATGAGAAGCATTGTGTTGGCCTTGTGCGCTTCCCTGGCTTTTGGCTTAGCAGAAGAAGCACAGCCTTGTGACACCGCCAAGTGCAAGATCGATAAGAACTGTTGGTGCTCAAGCGCCGATTCACCTCTCACCAATGGCGAAGCCCCTCAGGTGAGCAACTCTTAAAACTTGTCTCTACTTGTCTCTGCACTCTTGAAACTTGTCTTTTGTTGTCTTCACAATCTTGAATATTATCTCTTATTATTTTTCACTTGAAACTTGTCTTCGCAGCTGATTGTTCTGACTTTTGACGAAGCGGTGGTCAGTAACGTGTACGAGGAATACTGGCAGCCTTTGCTCGACGGCAGAACTAACCCCGATGGCAACCCCATAAGTGCCACGTTCTATGTGCCTCACGAGTATACCGATTACGCTCGCGTGCAAGCCCTGTGGGAAAGCGGTTTCGAAATCGGAGTCAACTCCATAACGTGAGTGTTTGGCAACCGTCAACTGAAATTTTATCTCTGGATGCAAAAATTAGGAGCTTCCTGTGACCACCTCAGCTTTTGTTTGTTAGGAAAAATGGGAGTCAGTCGTACTGGAAGGAGGCAACGGCGCAGACACTCAAAGACGAGTTTGGTGGTCAGAGAACTATCATTTCCACGTTTGCCAACATACCGATAGACGACATCAAAGGTGCCAGAACGCCGATGCTCCAACTCAACGGCGACTTGTCGATTCAAGCCTACATGGACTCTGGCATAGCTTTCGACAACTCTTGGTCAACGCCAAGCTCCAATTTGTTGTTTCCGTACACGCTCGATTACAAATCTACGCAGAGCTGTTCGCAAGACAGCATATGCCCAAAGGAAGCTCACGCTGGGTTCTGGATAGCTCCAATTACTGACCTTACGGGATACGATAACGTGGAATGCAATTCTCTCGTAAACTGCAATGAGAAGTAAGTTCATGTTTTATACCGCTCTCAGCAGGTACACGACGGTATTATGTTAAAGCTTCCACAGGATATTCAAGCCCCGTATTAGGTGATTTTTTTTTATTCGATTCTGTCCTTACAATGTACTTCCAGTTTTCAACCTCCTTCTACTTCGAATGTTCTCGTACTTCTAGTACAGCTTCTCTCCAACTTTTCTTCACTTTTCCTTGTTTTCTTGGTATTGACGGCACTCTCCATTCGACTGTCTTTACCAGTCTACCGTCGTTCATCCTTTCCAAATGTCTCCAACACTAAAATCTCTATCTGAGAAAATCACTAATCAGAGGCTCATCGTAAGGCATGCTCAACTCAGTATTTTTGTTCCCTCCTCCCAAACGCCTTCTTCCGTCAAACATTTCTCGCAGTATTTTCCTTTCCCGTGTAATTTTGTCGTCCTGTTCATCACCCAAGTTTCCCATCCGTAACTCATTGTTGGTCTCAGTACTACCGTGTGCAGTGCGATCAATAGAAAACCATTTGGGGTTGGCTTTAGTGTCAAGAAATTCGGTCATCCAGCCAACCCAAAATCGATGAATATTGTTTCCAAAGACAACCCTCAATGATTTTTTGTTGAAGGCCCGCTCGATCACATGGTAGGTGTAGCCGTAGTTTAGTCTATCGTGATGTATCCTTTAATCGCATGATCCTATACATACATACGTTATAAACCTGCAGCAACCGTACGGTGCGTCGACAAAATATCCCTGCCAAAAATATCCCACCACAAATATCACGGCAATAATATCTCAGCCAAAAATATCCCCTCCAATAATGTCCCGGGCAAAAATATAGATTGATATATTATAGAACATATATTTAGGTATAAATATAGAATTTCAGACCCACCCGATAACGAGTCTATTGCCGTCTCAAGTATCGTCCTTTATTTCAGACCCGCCAGATAAGGAGCTTATTTTCAACTCAAGTATCATCCTTCTTTTCAGACCCAACAGATGAAGAACTGATTTCTAACTCAAGCATTCTTCTTCTTTTCAGACCCACCAGATAAGTATTGCAAATCAGAAAAGACATCCCCCACAAAACGTGCCCGGAAAAAACCTCCCTCACAAAACGTCCCCAGGAAATTACGTCCCCTAGAAATTACATCTCCTGGAAATTACGTCCCCTGGATATTACAGCTTCTTAAAATTATGTTCCTTGAAAATTACGTCCCCAGAAAAAAACTATGATTATTAGAGATCATCAAGGCTATTATGCATTCAGCTTTTATTTGCAACAAAGCAGGCCTTGGAATTTTGTTTTTACGTTTTTTAAAATTAAAAATACCCAGACACTTCAGCTATTACAGCTGCCAGTCAGTGTCAGTTTTAATACTCTGTCAGCTATACCAGCTGATATGAAGCAATGTTGTCTTTTCCCTTGCCGCTTAATTTTTGTGCTCACATCAGGGTAGGTGCTCACTGTGTTTGATAAAAAAAAAGCCTGATGTTTCTGACAGTTTCTGATGTCAAAGCAGTTACAGAGTTGGTGTAAGATGGATTTTGATCTTTGGGTGTGGTTGAAGGAAGATTGGAATAACGTGAGAAAATCTTTTTGAAGATCAACCAGATGTGAAAGCTGTTATTCTGCCTACACATATTTTGTGAAACTCCTTTCTTCAGTACTTTTTGGCCAGCTACCTACAGTGCTTCGTAAAGCTAGTAGTGAAATGAAAAAAATCAATGAAGATGAAAACGGAGCGAGGACCTAGCTGATGAAAGTCCGTTTCAGACAGGATGGCTGAAAAGAAACTAAGTAGCTTATTGCTTGATCATGTTGCGAGCTCAAGTGATGGACAGTCCCTACCTATCTCCACAAATTTCCGGAGTCCGAAATGTTCCGAGTTCATGTACCTTGTTTCTAAAAGTACCTACCCTAATAAAAATTAATAGGCAAGAGCCATCATGCGTTTCAATTCAAAGGTGTTCACTTTTATTGTTATCGGTAGATGCCAGTACCAGATCGATCTCTATCGACTGAAAGAAACACGGCTTTCATGACACAGCTTCCTCCTTGTTAAATACAGCCAAATTTTAGGTTTCTCTTCTCACTTTGTATAGCACCGCCTGTACAACTTCGTTTGTTCCATATTATGTAGAATGAGGAAGAACTTCTCCACTACGCTTGAAGAATGACAAGCGGTTGATAGTTTATGTCATTCGGACATTCAATCAATCAGAAATGAACTTGCAACACTGTTCTGGATTTTGAAGTAAAGCGATAACCCCAGAAAATAATGCATAACCTAAACTGTGGCATTCCACTGACAGCGCTTTTACAGAGTGGATTCTGTCAAACTAGGCTCGCCTGCTTTGTTGCAAATAAAAGCTGAATGCATAATACAAACTGGTATCATTTATTAGTTGTTAAAAGCTTAATATAAAATGCTTAAAAACTAAATATAAAGAAAGAGACAAGAAGGCTTATCAGGGCTCAAAACGAGCATAAGTATCCCGAACATTTCTGCTAGTACACCGAACTTCAGGAGCGCTAGTAAGAGTAAGCTCCTTTTTACCTTCATGTAATATTTGGCCCCTATCGGACCCCTTGTTCCTCTAATTTAATTTTTGAGACCTTATGAGTCCCTTTATGTTTTTCATAGCTTTCAGACTTCCATTAAGGCCCCTTTTGCAGTCTTGTGTTATCAAGAGCTCTATTGGGCCTTCTTATTCTGTCTTCAATATAATTTGAAACACTGCTGAGTCCCCATTGTGTCTTCAAGTGTAGTTGGAACCCTGTTGTGCCCCGTCATGTCTTTTCATGGCTTTCGGAATAGGTACCAAAAAGTCCAATTTCAAGTTATTTTGTTACACAGAGCTCCATTGGGCCCCCCTGTGTCTTCAATGCCGTTCGAAGCTCTGTGGAGCCCCTTTGCACTTTTCCGAGGCTTTCCGAGCACTAGTAAGCCCCTTGTGGCTGTATGTGATATTGGGTCCCCTTGTATTTCAAAGTATAATCTGAAGCCCTGATGAGCCCTATTATGTTTTTCCATGGCTATCAAAATTCCAGTAACCCTCCTTTGTCTTCTTTTATTATGTAGCTTCATTGGGCCTCCTTTATAGTTTTTCCATGGCTTTCGGAGCTATATCGGGCTCCTTGTGTCTGAAGTGTAGTTTGGAACCCTAGTTAGCTCCCTTATGTTTTTTCATGGCTATCAAAATTCCAGTAAGCCCCCTGTCGCCCACTTGTTATCCAGAGCTCCACTGGGCCCCCTTATTTCTTCGATGTCCTCTGAAGCCCTGCTGAGCCCCTTTACATCTTTCCGAGACTTTCGGAGCATAAGTAAGCGCCTTGTGCCTTGATGTAATATAATCATAATCATTTATTGTTCTTTCCTATATACATATACATGAACAAGAGTTAAATTCTAATGAATAAAGTACCTTGATGTAATATACGGAGCCCTATCGGGTCCCCTTGTGTCCTCAAGTGTAGTACAGAGCCCGAGATGGAGCCTCATTGGCTCACTTAGGTATGTTTTTATTGGCTACCAGAGTACCAGGAAGCCCCCTTTTCCCTTCATTGCTATGTAAATCTCTATCGGGCCCCCTTATGTCTTCAGTATCGTTTGAAGCCTTACCGCCTTGCATTTTTCCGTAGCATTCGGATCTCTATTGGGCCCCTTTGTGTCTTCATGTGTCGTTTTGAGCCATAATGAGCCCCCCTATCCCTATGTTTTTTCGGGGCTTTCAGAGTTCCAGTAAGCCCCCAGGCTTGGAAACCCTAGTGTAAATCCCTTGTGCCTTCATGAGACATACGGAGCCCTATTGGGCCCCCATATGTACGGAAGTGTAGTTTGGAGCTCTCATTAGCCCCATTGTGCTTTTTCAAGACTCTCAGAGTTACAGTAAGCTCCCTTCTGCCTTCTTGTGTTACACATGGCTCCATTTGGCCCTCTTGTTCCAGACTTGCGGAGCATTAGTAAGCACCGAAGTAAGCACTTTGTGACCTCATGTAATGCTCGGAGCCCTGTCGGGTCCCTTTGTATCCTCAAATGTAGTATGGAATTTTAGTTAACCCACTTAGCCTTTTATTGCTAAAGCTATGATATTGCTATACCTATGAAGCTTCACTGGGCCCCCTTGTGTCTTTGATATCGTTTGAAGCCCTGCTGAGCACACACAATCATGAATGACACAAAAGAGTCTCCACTGGAGTTTCGGAAGTGATATGACGACACAAAGAAGCTCATCAGAGTGAGTATCCAGAGTAACCCAGAAGGGATACGTATTTTTCTAGGGACGTTTCTTCCAGGGGACGTTTTTTCCCTGCGACGTTTTTTCCTTGGGACGTTTTTTCCACGGGACGTATTGTAGGGGACATTTTTTCCGGGGACGTTTTGTGGGGGACGTTTTGTTCTAGATCCGGTGGCTGAACACTTGAACAGCTGTTACCTCCTTACGATATTTTCAGATTGGGAAATTTTGCCGCGGGGATGTTTTTGGGTGGGGTATTTTTGGTTGGGATATTACTGCCGGGATATTTGTGGCCGGATATTTTTGGCTGAGATATTCTGTTACCCGACCATCCCGAAGAACTCCCCAGCTAAGCTACGATATGGCTACGATTAACGAAAATAAATAGTGCAAATGCACTGCAAAGTGATTCGACGATGTCACTTGTCTACCTAATGAGGCCTCAATATGGTTGGAGTCGACGAATGTCGGGAAATTACACCGGGGAATCAAAAGTTGCTTTTGCTGCATGAATTCGGAGGAAAAGAGAGGGCTCGCCACGTTACCGCGGTGGTCGGTAGGGCTCGGGAAGACCTTGTCATTCAATGACGTTGGACGACAAGTGCCCATCAGAGGTAAACGGTTCCGTCACAAAATTAACACGGTTTGGGTTTGGCCGATTCGAATCACAGCGAACGGGGATGCTATTACTAGCCGACGACGTGGACAAGCGGAGAAGAGGCAGGGGCGTTCCTGTTTTGGTCTCTTCAGATGCCAGCCCGGCTTCTCTGGTGCTCGACGTGGGTTTCGAGATGAGACTTCACAAGATGTCAAGCAATGTGTAACGCTACCTCCGTTGATTCCAAGGCGATTTCTTTGGTAGATACTAGGACCCTAAAAATGGCTTTAGATACGGGACAGATTCCCACGTGAGAAATAGTTACCCGATTGATAGTGAGGGGTCCGCACGAATATTTTCGGTCTTCTTCGAACGGTTTGGGGCTGTCTTGACGCAAGACGTTTTGCCATCACTTTACTGGACTTGATTCGCCTTGAATCGCGCCACAAAATATCGAGAGTACACTTTCGAAATATCGTGTCGAGAATGTTTCGTAAAAAAGTCCCAAATGATAACAATTTTCATATTGATGAGGAATTTAAAAGAAATTCTATCGTCACCATTGAACCTGCCACCCGTTGTGCACTGTTTATCTGTTGCCTTGTTATAATTTTGAATTTATTTTCAAGACAAAGTGAAAAAGAAAAAATGATTGAAAATTTTCGTAACAACGTCCCCTAGTTCTATACCAAATAGTTCTATGGTTTTATCGCCTTGTTTAAATCGTAATTGTCTATTTTGCAATGTCGTGTTGGATTTCCGTGTAAGTAAGTGCGTATTCATCGCTTGTATTAAATCGTCTACATTGTCATACTTGAAGTCTAATCGAGATTTAGCTCCATGAATTAATGTGGTCTTTGATAGAAAAATTATTCAAATTTTTTCCCTTATAATTCTCGTCACTAAGTTATAACAGGCAATCGCGTCAATGAATTGCAATGTCTACTTTCTGTACCGTCTAAAACGGGAACCAAATCGCCTGCTACCAAATAATTGAAAAATGACATATTTGGATTATTTTTGCTCAATTATCTGGTCTGGTCTGATCATCTGGGATGTTTGGATCACTTCACAAAGACTAAGGGGTGCGTCATTATAGCATCACATAGATTTGAGGTCATCTGTCGGAACTAATGGTACAGGTGCGGATTGATACATGCTTGATCATCGTGAAATCATCTAGTTTTGTGGTTTTCGTCTTCGTTTCAATTCTTCGTGCATCGGCTGGCCATTTGTTGGTGATCTCAAGAAATTTCAATTTTTTTTCATCATGCTGCACTTCCGGTGTTAGTTGTTGCAGCTCTTTTTTAATTTTCCTATTTAACAAGTTTGTTCGCAGGATCGCCATGTAATGTTAAGGTACCCCATCCCCTTCTCTAGGTATAGCTCTCCCTACAGTTTTGTTTATCGTCAACTCTATCTTTTTGCTGCTGTTACCATTCTTTCCACTACATCTTCCAGTTAATGTTTTATGCAACGCGGGTTGCCTTGTCGTGATCGTCTTTTCACTTCAAATTCCTCTGATCTTCTTTCTGACCTTTGCTTTGATCGCACAAGCTTTAGTATCATCGGGACAAAAAAAAAGAGCTGAATTCATCCTCCGTTCCCCCTTTGTTGGACGTCCCTGATGAAATGTGGAAATCTTTTTCACAGCATTACCTCAACATCATCAGGTTCCCCCCTTTGAGGGGCTCTAGCTCCGTTAGGAGGCATTATTCGACCCATGTTTATCGGCATTTTTTCTCCTATTTTTTGACGTAGAATAAGCTGGTCAAATATTTCCGTCTAGTTTCGGGACACCTGCATGTTCCACATCCATTCCTCACTTTCTACGAACGTTCTGCGATAAGACCATCTTTCCTTTTATTCTCTGTTCTTTCGCTATTTCCTTGATTTTTGTTTTAATATCTGAATATTCCTTAGTTAAATCGTTGTCTATATAGATTTTTACAATCTTCGAAATTTCTCTCAGCTTCTCCTTCTTCATCACGATTACGTTTTACTCATATCTAAATTTTCCTATGAGACCTACCTTTTTATCTCTATTTTCTAGTCGATTTGATAGGACTTCAATATTTAGATTCTCATTAAATCACAATAAATTTGTTACAGTACTCTTCAGGTTTTCTGGACCATAATTATCTATGGTTAGATCCTACATAACCACGTTATTTTGTCTTTTCTCGATTCTTAACTCTTTCAATGAGTTCACAGATAGTACCTACTTTACTACTTCCCATATTTTCATTTCCTTCTCTCAGTGTATTTATCTGGTTTATGAAGTAGTTATTAAAAATTGAAAATCAGTGGAAAAAAACTTTGTCAGCGGTTTACGGTTCACCTCTGGATTTCTTCCATCCCTTAATTTCCAGTTTTCTTCCTTCATCACCCGTTCTTCGTTCCTAAGAGCATAATTGTTTCCTTCTTCAATCGCAAGAGAAAATTTGAACACTTGAATTAATTACTGCTGTTGGTTGGCTGAAAATATCAACATTTTCAGTGGGACAGCGGAAGAAATTTCGACCTGGCTGTTGGGCCAAATCGACAAGTTCAGGACGGGAAAAAAGGCACCGATAACGCTCTTGGTCAGCACGGCATGGTTCGAGGTCAGCGAGCACAGCTACGACGGTTTCGTCCAGGCTTTGGACGCTTTGAAATCCCTGAGCGACGTGTTCCTCGTCAGCCAGAGCCAAGTTCTGGACTGGATGAAGAAGCCGGTGCCACTTTCGGATTTCAAAACCGCACTCCCTGCGAATCGCAACGCCACATGCACGAGTACCAGGTGCGTTTTGCAGAACGAAGATGGTTCGGAGAAGTACATGACGTCGTGCGTTCCATGTCCAGAAGTGTATCCGTGGCTGGGTAATCCGCTGGGTAAAGCGAAGCCCACGACTGCAGTTTCAACCGTCACGACTCAACCGCCGACAACTGCCACTGCTCAACCGACGACAACTGTTACGACTCAACCACCGACGACTGCTACGACTGAAACGCCAACGACTAAAACAACTCAATCACCGACAACTGTTACGAGCGAACCGTCGACGACTGAAACAACTACACCAACTAAGACGACTCAACCGCCAACAGATGTCACGACTCAAGCACCGACAACCGTAACGAAAGATGACGCCACTACTAAAGCACTTCCAACAACTACCGAAGCAACGACACTTGCGCCCACTACATCGGCCATCTAAGCTCCATCAACGCTTTGAACTTTGTTGTGTTTCTCGGTTCTCTCTGTGTAAAAAAGAATAAATTATCATCTATGTGTAACTTTTGGCGTTAATGAAAGTAGCGCGTGAGGTATTTAACCGAGGGCCAAAGTTTGTTCGGTGGTGCTGCTGCTGCGGTGTAAAAGTTGATAATATGGTCGCGTGATCTAATTTAGCCCGAAGTGATTTGTAAATTGATGCGACCTCTGCTCGACTCTTTATATCCTCATGTATATTTCCATTAAAGGAAGTGTTCAGTATTCGACAAGAGTTTCAGGTTCGCAGCGAGGCCTGTTAGTTGTTCTATAAAAGTAAATCCTGCAAGGACGTGCGCAGCTTTTTGCCAATGCTTCTTCGGTATTCCTCCTTGATACTCCCCCGCCGTGTCGTGATACTGTGTTCATGCACTTATTCTAAAATTACATTCGGGTTTTTGATATATGGCCCAGATATTTCGGACTTTGAGCCCGTTATTGATATACGAAAAAGATAATATACAATAAATTTCACTTGGTGACATCAGATAAAGACACTCAACAAAACCCGCAATAACAAATAAACCCATCAACTCGTCCGCCATGTTGTCTTGAAAGACACGGAGTGACACGACACAGGCATTAATTTTATCTCAAGATCTAATTCACATTCAGTCTTTGCTCTCGATATCTTCGTATTTTATTTGTCGGCATAAACACATGCATAGAAATAAATAGAGGGAAATCGATCTGTCAGAGACATGGTGTGTCTTTCATACAACGCACGATTGAATTTTCAATCAATCTTTAATCATGTGTGTATAATTTAAATTGCTTGATATACAACTCTAAGTACTGGGTTTTTGCCATTCATTGTCTGCTAGCGACGACAGGGCTCTGCACTTTTTTTTTCAAGTGGTAGATTTGTAAATCGTTTCTCGCGATAGGGCTGGGTCGTGAGTCAAGTGTTGCGAAAAGCGATAAGGTTTTGCATGTTTCAACTTCCAAGTAAACTGTTGAGATTTTCGCCTAGGTACTTGAAGTGTATCAGGCACTTACTCGGGCACTTATCTAAGTAAAACTACCTACTTACCTGAGAATTATCACCCACTAGAAAAAATTGGAGCAACTTGTCTTGTCTCTGTCCTATTGCACGTAAACGAGCCTAGTCTTCAAAAGAGTATACACTTCAATTCTTAAAAGATGCACCTTACGTCACGAATTTATTTTCGAGTTATGCGCAACGTTCTTGTCATGTATCACCATGTTGAAAAGAAACAGCATAGACTACCATGTCTTTTTCTTTTACACGCTTTATTGGTGAAAGCGTGATGATGACAAAGACAACTGCATAAATCCCCTAATAAATCCAGTCGTAGCGCATAGCGCTTGTCTCGCCCTGTCCATGCCGGTACAGAGCATCCTCTACAAACTGCGACTTACGTTTCAATCTTAATTCATACGCATACGATCGATGACGTAACGTACATCTTTTAAGAATTGAACTGTAACGTCTTGTTGTGGGGAAATCTCCAATAATTTTTGAGGTATACAGGGTGATTCATGAGTGACCTTACATAGGCTAATGGGAGAGAGCGGACTTCGAGGCAAGTCAGAATCCACTGAAGAAATTTTATTTTCTCTAATGGTTACGAAGATACAGGGTGTTTTGTGTGTTTCGTATGAAACTTTGATAAACGATATTTCTGAAACGGTCAGAGGTATTTTGTTGAAATTCACCAGTAATATTTCTCTATTGGAACTCATCCCGAAGCCATACCGGGTAAGTCAAAATCCAGGGCCGGGCTAGAAAAAAGGTGCCCCGTTTTTGTTTCATCAAAAGGTACATTTTCTGACCGCTTTTCTGAAAAACTGCTATCGGATTCAAAAAGCTAAGGAAAAATTCTTCAAGAATCACTCTTCAATTTAGATGGCACACCTAAACCGTTTCGACAATAAAATTAAAAGTAAAATTTGTGGGTGATTCCCATTTTCGACCAGACATAATCGACTCATTGTTTGATTGAATTCACCAAAATTCATTTTTTGGCTTGTCTCTGTTGAATAGAAAAGCTTGGTTGAAAGAAAAAATTCCAGAGCCGACCATTTTTTTTTCAAGACAAAATCGAGAGTGAAACCAAAATTAGACTCGATTTGGTCGTCAAAAAAAAACCTTCGGCTATGGAATTTTTTTTCCTGCCAAGCCCTTCTAGTCCACAGAGACAAGCTAAAAAATGATAGAAAATGATGTCGATAGAAACCCCAAGAAATACGGCAATGACCTGTTACGCAGACGACCTCGCCAGTCGCCATGGTTATTATAGCTAAAAGTGACAAAGAGCTAACACAGACTGGAAACCGGTGCCTAAGAAATGTCAGTCGATGGATTAGTGATGAAGTTCTTCCGGATGAAAAAGTGGATGACATAATTCTCCAAAAATTGATGAGCAAAACTGAAAATAAATTGACACACTACACCATCAACAAGTGGTTATTTACGAGGAGCAGTTTCTTGGTTATCCCTGCTGGGCTGTCAAAAACTGACGGATCACAATACACCAATGAACCAATGAAAACAAATCGCCATGCGTTCTGACTGGCTTGCTGTGAGACGCTGCCGTAGCCGTAACGTGAAAGATGGACTTGGCCCGTGTCTAGCGGTGCGCTTAGTTACGGCTACGGCTATAGCGTACGATTTATAGGGCCTACTATGTACCTACAAAACGTACTGAACAAATAAAGATTCTATCTATCTATCTATTTAGAAACACTTACATTGGTTCTCATGAGCTGAATTTCTTACGGCTACGGCTTAAGTTACGGCTGCGGTTACGTTACGTCTTGCGTCAATCTATAAATTGGGCTTAAAACTGAAAATAAATTGACAAACTACACCATCAACAAGTGGTTATCGAACCGATCGAGGAATCGAACTCATCGAAGATGAACCGATTTAAAGCCGATTGACGCCATATGTTTGACGATGGCCATATGATTGACGCGATTTGTTCTCATGTTGCTGTGAAGTTCAACTACAAAAAAACAGTCGATACGTAATAACGCGTTCACGTATACCTACGTGATGAGAAGCGATTCACGCCTTGCGTCAACCCAATTGTTTGAAAGAGCAACTTCGCATACCTACTAAAAAAAACCGCATTAGATATGACGCCACACAGTCATGACAGACAGGCAGTGTTTTGACACCGCCCTGTATGTTTTGTTTTACCCAAAAAAGGAGGGTGGCAGCACTGTGCTAAAACAGATGACATGACACGGCAAAACGCGTGTTTATTGAGTGGCGGCGGCGATCGACAGTTAGTCCACGTCCCTTGCTTCCCCCTTCCCCAGTCCCCACGGCGCCTCCTACTCCTGTCTTTATTGGGAAGTCTTTCCGGAGCTCCCCATTTTTGTTTTTTGGTCGGCGTCCCTCGAACATTTTTCACATTTTCCACGGCCAGCGCGACAAACGCGCGCTCCTTCGCTCGCCCTCTTACGTATTCAGAGCGAAATGATATAGCGAAATTGGCTTTACTTATGTTGTATTTTCTTATTTTTTAACGTGCCCCAACTGTGGAAATGCTCTCCGCGACTTGGTATTCCGACACTTCACGGTTATTTATTTATTTGAGAGGACCTCCTCGCCCTCGCCTAAGCCATCCTCCATGGACGACTTGAGGCGGGAGAAGCGAACGGCATGGCTTCTGGAATTTTCAAGAGCGTCGCTGTTTTCCTCAGGCTCCCCGGTTCACGGTGTGGCGGCATTAAATCGCACTATTCATTTGAGGACGTGACGGGCTCATCTGTCCGGATCGGTTTCTGGGCACGAATGTAAATTTTTTGGTCATAAACACTCATCTTTTATCTTTTTATGGGTAAGAGCCACTCGTGCTTTGTTTGATACAGTGATTGATTCATAACATTTAAAAATAAAATACTTGAATGGTAGGTACCTATCTACCTACGCATATTGGATTATGTTACAATAGTATATTGTGAAATTAGTTATTTTTGTAACATCTACGAGTAAGTTTGCTTGACGAGCCGCGAGGCCGCGGAGGAGGTGAGGCTTGTGTCGACAAAAAAAAAACGTCGTTTTTCGCTGCCGTCTTTCTGTCAACGGTCAACTGTTGCAGTTGACCATCACAACAAGCAAATTAATGCATGAGAAATGAATGTCAAAACAAGTAAACATATGCAACCACGTCAAAGCTGTCTGCTGTAAAAGAAGTCCAGCAATAACTTCTTATTTCCACCACCATGGGCTCTGTATGCCCTATGCATTGACCGCTCAAGGTCATGCACATAGCCTATAGACGATAGAAGGCAAGCAAAGTATACTCATGGCAACGCAGGCACCACACAAAATGAGCCGTTAACCTAAAGACTCTACAACTTTTCAATAGTATGGAAAACTTTCTTTCAAGTGATGGTTTGAACTATCATTATAAAGTGAAATAACCTGGCTGATCAGAGAAGCGTATTCCAAGTTTCCAATCGAGTTTCCAATGTTTGTATTGTACACTAGGCACAATGATGTGAACATGATTATTCAACTGAATAAGTTCAATAATAATCAATAAATCATACTCGATAAATATGTTCAACCGTTTGGAAAATATGGACGATTCAACTACCGCAAAATAAAAACGAAAACACGGAAAAAGGCGTCTCCAAATTTAAGCTTCCGCTCTCCGGGTGGTCAGGTTTGGAAAAAAAACATGAGTGCGTGACCATAGTCACCCTCGGAAGAAGTGAATCTTCTATAGATATAAATCAATCAGCAAACAACGTTCGAAGAGGTGTTCTTTTCGTACTCCCGCTCCGCTCCCTCACGGTTTGTATCATCTTGTTTTTCTTATTATCAATCTTATCATTATTATTGTTATTATTATTAGTCACTCAAAGGGCAGCGTACTTTCGACATGACTTTTTCACGATTAGACTTCTTTTATTTCTTTTCTCGCTGCGCTCGGCGCTTAAACTCCCATTCTCCATCACATGAAATCTCACTCATACCCCTAATACAATAAATATCTATTTTCATCAATAATATTCTCCACAAATAATTATGCGAATGTGACATCGTGACGGATTTTCTTACTGTACGATTTTCCCGGTTATATGACAATGTCCCGGTCATTGTGACAATGTCGATAAGTTCCAACTTCAAGGCAATAAACAGTATTTATTTATTTATTTATTTATTTATATTACAGCACGGTGGAAGCTGTGTTCTGGCAGGCACAGCATGGCAATCTAATAATCTCCACAAAGTATAAGAATGTCGTTTGGAAAACCCGATCCGGTATTGATTTTAATTGAAAAAATATAAAATACATAGGTATTTACATAGGTATGTAGGTAGGTACCTCGTGAATGTGATTTAAGGTAACTACGTGGTTCTAGAGTTCGTACGATATTATTTTCTCCAATCAAAGTAAGGCCGTAGGTTAAATTGAAATATTGACAGAATTGATATGAGTATTTCCAGTTATGTGCTCGCCACCGTACTCATACATATTTAGAATGTCACATTTAATTAAGGTGAAATCAAACCATTCAAAAAATTAACAAAGAATAATGTCAAAAATCAATTTCCAAACATAGAAACTTGATTATCAAACCAGTATGATATCGCTATACAATCAGCTGACATCTAGAACATTAAGCAACTGTTTCAGCCTCAATTGTCGAAAATTCTTTTTCCTCTCTGGGCTTTAATCATCCACCCCTGCTTTTCTGCTTAATATGTACGTACATAGGTACCTGAAAGTTGTGTACACATTTAGGTGTGCGGCATTCGATTTTATTTTTGAATTGTAAACGTCCGTTGAAGAATATACCCAGGGCCGGGCCTGGCCTATTTGCCGCCAGCGTACCACCTAGGGTACCACCGAAAAATTGCCGCCCCCTTACCGGCAGTGGAGAGCCCCACCAAATGCGGGAATGAAAAGAATCCTTCGAAATTCAACTTAATTATTATATTACCGCCTCTATGACTTGCCGCCTGTCGTACTCGCCTGCGCGCCGGAACGCACTGCACGCCTGCTAGGCCCGGCCCTGAATATACCTCCCTATCCCTATAATAAATCACATCCGCTCGAATCTATTCACGCTCACGCCAAGTCGAGAGCCATTCTTGTCGGGCCAACAGTACGACAACACGAAGAGCAGTCCAGTGTCGGCGATTAGTAAAAAATAAAACCGAACGCGGCGAACGAACGCTGCAACAGCTTATTCTTTCATTTCCTGGGACGACGCTGGTCACCCCAAGGTCAGACAAGACAACGTTACAGCACATCGTTACAGGCGTTCGTTACAACCACTGATGCTATGAAGCAATTTCACTCCCATGTGTGGTTCTGCGTTAGTGGTGTGTTGTGATCTAGGCGCGAGAATAGAAGTTTCACTTCAAAAAACAAATTACGAGTAGGTACCTACCTAGGTACGTATTACTTTTTTCAATGAGACCCGATGAAGAGAGCTTTACGTGCTCTATGCGACGATTGTGTGGTCTTTTTTCTTGAAGTGGCGAGATTTTACGATGAGCACTTACAACACGAACTAACAACTATCAGTTTAAAACTTTGCAGAGTGGACATCGAGGAGGAAGCACAAAGGTTGGATGCCAGCGGTGCTAGACTGCATCAAAATGAAATAATGCAATGCAATTTCGTCCTGGCCGTCTCGTTGTGCCAACACCCATCGGCTTGTGTGCCCAGTGTCACGTAGTTCATTGAGTAACCATGTTGACACCGGAAAGCGGGCGTAATCTAGTTGGGTCGTGTAGTCCGAGCTCAAAGTAACGCCCTGCACCCGCCCTCCACAAAAAGATCACAAGTGAGCAGGCAACCAGTTATACATACAATTCACAGTTTTTTGCAGTTCCGCTGCAACCTACCTATGTGAAATTTAAACAGCAAAGACTGAGCCTGCCATCACAAGCAAGACATAATTTCAAATTTTCAAATCTTAGCCTCGATCTTGACCCACCATTGAAAAAATACAAGTGGGGAATGTCAGAACAATTTTTTTTAATGATTTCATAGAAAAGATTTCTGGACTTTTTTTGATTTTGTTCAAATTTCACATACTTATGAATTTTGATGTGCTCTTTCTAAATTTGCACTTTTCCGACTGAATTTAATGCAGCGGGCGCCACCATATTCAAAAATTAAGTTCAAAAAACTAGTTTTTGACAGTATCTAACATGTAGTAGAAATGAAATAGAAATGTTATCGTGCACCATAAAACAGACTGAATGGGGTACTTGCCTAATTTTTTTTTATTGGCTTATTCGATAGTATGGTTAAAAAAAATGTACCCGTATTTTTTCTTTTTCCCAAATTCTCAAAATTGTGGCCGCAATGCGTGTTTTAAAAATATATTTGTGACGTCACAAATATATTAAATATAGAACATGGAAGGGCTCTTTTTCCTCTTTGGGTTGGCAACGATATAACGTCGTCAAGGTGCTGTTTTCAAACTTTGAAATCGTATCATCTCAAATCTGAGTCTGACTCATGTCTGACTGACAACGTCAAACGTTTTATTTCTTCCTGTGCTCTTTTTTTGCCTTTCACTGCTTTAATCGAGGCTTTGATCTACGCGGTAAGTACCTACCCGCTTCCATAATTTCTTGGCCAACCTAACTAGTCTCTTTCTTCAGTCTTTAGTGCTGTCCCCAAAAAGTCCTCTGCATGTTTGTCACCCGTGCTCTGACCTGGCGTGACCCTCGGCTGCATTTCGCACATCAGTTTTCCTGCTCCCCACATTGTATTTGGAGATACATCGCGGCCTCCCCACATGGATCTCTTTGTAGCTCTAAAGTATTGCCTATCCTGAATTGTATGCTAATGATGTGTGGACCTATAAAAGCTCACTGTTCATTTTCAATCTCTTATTTCTGTGCTATTGCTGATCTTCAAGATTTTTCCCTGAAAATCAATTATCCCGATTGGGACATTATTATGAGAGGTTTCTGGAGTCAGTTTCTCCGAAACCTTGTTCGACTTTATTGCCCAAATGCCCATGGTAAGAGAATTTGATAGGAAACCGGTTTTGCGAGCGAGCATGTTCAAAATGACACTGTCATAGTGACATTTCTGACATTCTTGATTATTCCATTATTATGCAGTCAGACCAACCCCACTCGAAATCCCTGCCCTGGCGCGAAGCTTTCAGGAGGAATTTTTCAAATTCGTTTTTCTCTTTAGAAAATGACGGTATTTTTGTAAAATTCTCAGTAGAGTCCCCTTACCACTTATACTAGCAATCAAAAGTATTTCCAGCTAAATCTATTCCATAGGCAAGTACCCCATTCTCTAGCTACAATTTGACACCAGGATCATCTTAGTGTGATCCGGAGTTATTGAGAACAGATCTTCCGAGAATATCATTTTTTGATGTTGAAAAATTACCGCGCTTACGGAAATCGCTTTCCACGTGTTATTTTATTTTAAATAAGAGAAGGCTAAAATTGGTGGCTAAATTCGGCAGTGTTCAATAAATTGTGGGCAGTGCTAGGAAATGTGGGCAGTGGCTCTCTGCACTGGCCACACTGCCCAGAAATGAGCAGTGGTGTACAAATTTTTCGAGCGTGAAAGCCCCCCCCCAGATTTAACTGAACAATCCATCGGAAAATTTTAGCCAAACTTAGAAATGGATGGTTTTTATCACTAACTCAATAATCGTATCTATGTTTGATGACTGCGAAAATAAGTAGCAAGAAAATTCACTGCCTCTAGGACTATTACACGAGTCTGGCAAGGCTTTGGTCATCTTTCATTATAGCCAGATTGTATTTGAAGCTATTATTACAATGCAAACTGTCATCTGACACATTTTCAAAACTGACAAAATAAGGGCATTCATTTTGTTAAAAAAAATAGTTTTTGACGTGCCAGACATATTTTCCATCGCCAGAGATCAGCCTGACCATCTTTTCTAGTCAACTTTAGCATACACCTTGTTGGTTAAACCATTTTCATTAGTAAGAAAATAAGTGAAACGCATTTGTATTTTCTAAGGCATTTTCCAACTCAACCCATCGGAAAATTTTAGCCAGACTTAGGAATAGATGGTTAGTAGCACTAACTGAACAATCCTATCTATTTATATTTGGTGACTGAGAAAAGTACCAAAAATGTTCACTACCTCCTGGACTAAAAGTATGTATATTAGTATAAATTATACGCAATTTATAATGGTGTTTGAGAAAATTCTTCTGGCCAAAATTAAACCACTCTTGGAAGAAAAGAACGTAATCCCAAAGCACCAGCTCGGCTTCCGGGCACAACACTCAACAATCGAGCAAGTCCACAGAGTCGGGAAAAAGATCAGAGAAAGCCTCGAGAATAAATTGTATTGCTCAACCGTTTTTTTGGGCGTGTCCCAAGCATTCGATAAAGTATGGCATGAGGGCCTGATCTACAAAATCAAGACCAGCTTGCCCCATCCGTACTGCCAGCTACTCAAATCGTACTTGACAAATAGATACCTATTCGTGAAGCAAGGCGAGGTCTTCTCATCACTGGTACCCATAAAGTCAGGTATACCACAAGGCAGCGTACTCGGGCCGCTCCTGTACCTCCTTTATACTGCCGATCTGCCAACCACCATCAGCACCGAAGTAGCCACATTTGCCGATGATACAGCAATAATGGCGGCACATAAAGACCCTTTAGTCGCCTCGAGACACCTTCAAGGACACCTTAACGAAGTTGGGCAATGGATGAAAACATGGAGAATCAAACCCAATAGTACCAAATCCACCCATGTGACATTCACTCTCAGAAAAGAAACCTGCCCTGAGGTTTTCTTGAATAACCACCCGATTCCTCAAAAAGACGACGTAAAATATCTTGGCATCCATCTGGATCGACGCCTGACGTGGGGAAAACATATCTGGAGCAAACGACTACAACTGGGCCTCACCTACAGGAAGATGTTCTGGTTACTGAATAGAAACTCGCACCTTAGCATTGAAAATAAGGTCCTGCTATATAAATCCATCATAAAACCTATTTGGTTATATGGCATTCAACTGTGGGGCTCGGCTAGTGAGTCAAACGTCTTGAAACTGCAAAGATTTCAATCGAAGACTTTGCGTGCTATTTGTAATGCGCCGTGGTTCGTCCCAAATCACGTTCTACATCATGACCTGAATATCTCCACAGTTAAGGAAGAGATCTCCATCCAAAGCAAGAAATACCAAGACCGACTCTCCGACCATCCTAACCAACTAGCTGTAAACCTTCTCGTCGACATTCCTAGTAGAAGACTGAAAAGATTCGACCCACTGGACCTACCTCAACGAAGCGATATCAGCATAGATGCAGGGAGCCCAAAAAACATAGCAAAATTGTAAGGATTGTTGTGTAAAGAGAAAAGAGCTGGCTGCTGGGTCAGTGTCTATACTATGTCAGAATCAAATTTTATTTAATTTACTGAATGTTTATAAAAACAGATTGTAAATATATATGGGTGACAATAAAAAAAATTTATAATGCTCGATTTGTTGTGTAGGTGGAAAAGCATACTGGAAGTTACCCTATGCTGTTTCAGAGGCATCGAGGGACATTTCTTCATTTCTTACTGAGAAAGAAAATTGCTAAAGGGGAACTCTTGCCAAACACAAGGAAATTGGCTACATCAGTCAAGAAGATATTGTGGGAATGGAAACCCTCCAACAAGGATGTTGCCCAACAAAGTAGGTACTTCGTTTGCAATTATTCCCACATTCTGTGGTACTTTTATCTGACATAGATTTAAACATAGAAAGCAAAAATAAATAGATGTAGATATTTATTACTTTCATTAATTGGTTTGTTTTTTAAGAAATTCGGTGTGACAAAATTATACTGAAATAATGAAGTAAGTGATAAAATCGATGGTAAAATTCTTTTTGATCAGCTTTTCAAACTTTTGAAGTCCTGTCAGGTGTATGAACAACGCTTGGAAATCAGAAATCCAGGATATCGCCGTAGTTATCGTGGGAAACATTGCGAGGTCATCGGAACATTCAGAAATTCAGAATCCATGTATGTGTAGATAGCAACCTCACCAAACACGCCGATTTTTGCAAGATAGCCTGCCTCGGGTCCCTTTCAAGCCTCAAATCCATGGAAATATTCGCCTATCATTTTCGCAAAAACCGCCACAAAGGCTATCATCGACAACGACGAACCCTTGAATCACACTGTAGGTACACACCTGGCTCTGAAAAGCACACAAGGAAAATAAATCGAGTAAGACCAACTACAAATTTGTAGGTTATAACAAGGTTATGTTTTGACGTTGGTTGTCAAGCGCGCATGAGTCTGTTCGTTTGTTTGTTGGTCCTCCAAATTAAAGTGATGCCCGAGGTCCATAGGAATATGATTCGCAATTTGCGCTTCGTGGCTGTATGAATCGAGCTTAACGCGTCAAAAGAAAATGTCAGAGCTTGGTGGCTCGTTGACGGCAAGTTTTAACGTGCGGGATTGCTTATTATCGCCTTCCGGAGCACGGGGTGAGTTTCCGCGCTCGCCCGTTTTGGAAGTGAGCACAGGCAACAACAACACACGGAACCAATTTCTCGGGAAGGTTTTTTTCCTTTCCCGTATTTGGGAAAATAGCACGACAAGCCGAGAGGAGGCAGCAACTAAATAAACTGAAGTCTCCAGGGTCCGCCGCAGCCAGTGTGCTGGGCAAGTTGTGCAGAGACACCGAGCAGATATTCATAGGACTGAAAGTAACCTGGAAATGTAACCCTACGGGATGCGTCTTCATTCGATTGAATTCCCGCAGGATTCGGGCACACGGCCTTTTTGCAAGCTATTGCTGTATGTAAATGCTGATATCCTGGCGCGCGCGTTATTGACAGCCAGAGACCCATGGGCGTCGGCAAAGGGGAACTTTCAAGGGCTTGTGTGTTTGCACCCTTGAAATTCATCGAGCAGAGGGGATGCATTAAAACGGCGATGAATGGTAATTTAATAGGATATATATGGCTATTTTTCTCTCTTTCTTTCTTCAAATCGGACTTTTTCACTTCCAGGCAATATTATGCGAGTACATACTGTAAGTTGTATTATCACACACCAATGGGTGGGGGCCTTATCGCTGCAGCGACTATTTTCACAAGAAATGCATTTTGATTTTGTCTATTTTGCCCAAAAATTTCACTACGAGATCAAATTTGGGAATTTATAATCTGATAATTGACCGAGACCATAGGTCGTATTTGACGTTGAGTTAGTCGCACTTGTACGGCCTACTATTTTCAAGTAGTGACGTTAATTGTCATAATTCCAGTTTTCACCACCATGAGCTTTGTATGTCCTCCGCCTTGACAGTTGAAAGTCAATTATACGCTCTCCATACCTACAGAGAGTGCATCATAAACCCTGGAAATTGATTTTTTTCCGAAAACACTTGCCTAACACGTCAAAGGTCCCTAAATCATCTTGCTCCTACGGCTCTTACCACTTCTATTTTCAGTGGCGGATTTGGCAATAGGCAAAGTAGGCACGTGCCTAGGGCAGCAGATCCAAGGGGCGGCATCGACATCGTTTCCTTGGAAAAAATTGCGTGGTTTTATTTTTATTCCACGAAAATCGCCTTCGCAATATTTTTTCTGTTCAATTATTGTTAATTTGTGTCAACTATTGATGAAAAACCACTTATTATCATTAACAGCAGTTAGTGCTCTAAAAATGTAAACACATACTAGTAAAGTTGTCTGAAACACACCTCCCTAAGGGGAAGGGGCGGCCAGTTCAGTCATGCCTAGGGCGCCACGGAACCCAAGTCCGCCCCTGTCTATTTTGCGTTCATAGGAAAGTAATTTCGATACGCGAATGACGTCATTTGTAAGAGGCTCCATTTCGATACGCATTCTTTTAATCCCAAATGTTGGCAATATCAGCCGCCATTACATCGACATGAAATGTTTTCGAGATATTAGAGAGATAAGGGGCGCTCGGGCGCCCCCTCAAAGTTTGGCGCCCTAGGCGGTCGCCTCGCTTGCAACACCCTAACGCCGGCCCTGATGTCTTATAAAACTTGTATTATAATAAGTATAGGGAAGAGTGTTGTACCTTGAGCATAGTGTATGTACCTTGGAACAATCTTTGATTTTTTGACAAAAACGCCATCTATTGGCGTGCGGCTAATATATGATACGTTACTAGCTTCATTGCAAATGTCAAATGAGTTTCAGCCGCCAAGTGTCAACCGGCGACGTTTTAAACAAATAAATAGTTTTCGGGCACCCGAAGTAAATTTTTCTCAGATCAATCCACTGCAGTTATCTAAAAAAGCCGAGGAAACCCAATATTAACGAAACTGTTATCGGGGTAAGTATTGTTTACTGCATATTTTACGCTATTCGTATATCGAAATAAGTTTAACCTCAGAAAAATTAAGCACATTTTCTGTCAAAAGTCTACATCTTGTACCATGAAACACAAAATGGTCTGGACGATTCCGCGCAGCAAAACCGGCGTAAAAAGAACACCAATCGACCCAGAGGCGATACAAGCAGCAGTAGAAGCTGCTACTTCTGCAGCTGGGAAGCGAATTTCTATAAGGGAGGCCTGCAAACAACATCAAGCTTGCTGGCTGTCTGATTTCTACATGATTCTAGTGGGCTGCGATTCAGGCCGCGATCCGCCGATGGCGACCAGAAACACAGCCCTCTCAAATCATGTAGAAATCTAACAGCCTATACCCTGTCCCGGCACATCGCAGCTTTCAAGAAATCTGACAGGGAGAAATACAGCTATTCACCGTAAGAGTTTTCACCATGGAGGGTTTTCACTCAAAATGAAGAAGAAGTCTTGGTGGGCTATATACAAAAGGTAGCCAAAATGCAATATGGCTTTAGCAAAAAAAGGTGTAAGAGAGTTGGCATACAAGTTTGCTTAAGCAAACAAGATACGTTATCCAAAGAAATGGGATCTGGATAAAATCGCAGGTGAAGAGTGGATGCGTTGTTTATTAATTTGAAATTTGGATGAAACCGGATTGTCTACGGTGCAGAAACCAGGGACTATTGTTGCTCCTAAGGGAGTGAAGCAAATAGGAAGCACTACATCAGCAGAAAGAAGAAACCTTGTTACAATGATTGCTGCAGTAAATGCTAATGCTATAGGTCATGTCCCTCCACTGCTAATTTTTCCAAGGGTGTTTTTCAAGAAACTAATGATATTTGGGGCACCTTTTGGAACACTTGAAGCAGCTTCGGCATCCGGATGGTCGAATGACAGAATGTTCTCACGGTTCCTGGATCATTGATTTGGCGAAATATGGCGGCCGATGGGATAACACCTGTTGTGACTCCCTGCGGTGTTTGTTCGAATAATGCTGTACTACGAAGAGTGCTAATTTTTCCAAGGGTGTTTTTCAAGAAACTAATGATATTTGGGGCACCTTTTGGAACACTTGAAGCAGCTGCGGCATCCGGATGGTCGAATGACAGAATGTTCTCACGGTTCCTGGATCATTGATTTGGCGAAATATGGCGGCCGATGGGATAACACCTGTTGTGACTCCCTGCGGTGTTTGTTCGAATAATGCTGTACTACGAAGAGTGCAATGTGACCAGTGCAAGCGGTATTATCACGTGAGCTGCGTGGCGAAGATCAAGACCAAAGTAGTGAAGCTGGATGCTGACAGGATTGTTTGTTGTGGGGACCGGCGGCATCTTGCTGATTGTGGATCGGACGTTGACTGTTCTTTGGACGACACGTTTGAGACTGCGGATGGTGATTTGGATGCAACTGCTGTGCCTGCTGGGGTCTCGATGGTTCGACATTTGAGAATGATCATCAAAGGCAAGAACGAGCTCATAGAGGAACTGCGAGAAAAAAATCGTTTGCTGAATGCTCTCGTAAACTACGAAAAGTTAACGCTAACGCCATCTCTGAAGACCAACGATAAGGAGGTTCGAGCACCGTTGAAAAAGTCTACCTTATCTGCCGACCCGGGTACATGGACCGAAGTAATAACAAAGAAGAATCGAAGAGCAAAAAACAAGCAGCCAGCTGCTGATACTGAAAGTAAACAAACAGTTTCAAGTGCTGTTCAGGACTTCCATCCGGACGAGCACAGCCAAGCGGATCGGAAGGATTCATCGAGGGGTCTTTCTGCGGGCGACCACCACCAGCAGACAACCAGCAGGGCTAATAGAAAAAATGCCATTAGTGGTACAGCGTCCAGCAGCACTGTGTTCCGGGCGAGCGACAGCAAAACATGGCTTTATGTTGGAAGAGTGGCAGGTGACATGAGTGGGGAGGCCGTCAGCGATTACTTGAGGAGCAAGATGCCGGGAGAAAATTTTGAGGTTACTCAACTTGAGGGACATCCTGACGCTAGGAGCAGGTCGTTTCGTGTTGATGTGAGACTTGAGTTGGCTGAGGACCTTAAGCAGCCTTCTTTCTGGCCGAAAGGGGTGATTGTTGACAGATATCACTTTTTTCGTGGAAAGCCCAGAAACAGTCGTCAGTGATGCGGAGGCTTCTGGGGGCCGGATGTTGCGTGATACGTGTTTGAATATAATGCATCTAAATGTTCGAAGCATTTTAAACAAGATAAACGTTTTGGAAGTCTTTTTACAGCAAAACAATGTAGATGTGATGTGTCTATCTGAACACTGGCTGTCTCCGGTCAGCGTAGCCTCTGCGCAGATATCCGGCTACTCCAGGCTGGGTGTTTTCTGTCGACGTGCGTCTGCCCATGGGGGTAGCATTATCTATGTGAAGAAGAGCCGCCAATACTTGTTTGACGTTGTGAAGTCAATTGATGCCATCGCGGAAGATATGGTTTTCGAGTGCGCGGCTGTTTCGATTGGTCGGGACCTATGTATATTATCTGTGTATAGATCGCCGAGGGGTGATTTCGACTCTTTCTCCGCCAGACTGGTTCAAGCTCTTACGATGTTGACTGATAGATTCAGGTCCGTTGTGTTGTGTGGCGATTTAAATGTTGACGCTTTGAGAGATTCCGTACAGTATCGAATTTTGACCGATATTTTCTCCTCTTTTAATATGTGTTCCTTGATTAAAGAACCCACTAGAGTGGCTAGGCTGGGAGCGACCGTATCATCGTCCGCACTTGACTATGTCATTAGCAATGATGAGAATGTTGAATTGGTTAAAAACTGCGATCCTGACATTTCAGACCACCACGTGCAACTCTTCCGACATAGGAGCCGAACATCGACTGATGGGAGGGTGTGCCGGAGAGTGACGGAGGCTAGACGTGTTGGAGAGGAGTCTTTGAATCACCTTAAGTATTTATTACAGGGAGATCCTTTTAAATTGAGTGACGCGGACGCTGAGAGTTCTTTCGAGCAGTTTATTGAACACTTTATGTGGCATCTCGACCTGGCATGTCCGGTAATTAGTACAGTTAATGTGGCTGCGGGGAGAAAAAAACAGATCTTTTCTCCCGAGCTGTTGCGCGAGATTGATGAGGTGAAACATTTGAATTTCTTACGTAAAACTGTGCAGAATCCTGAATTAGACGCTCTACATAAAGCAAAAAAGAAAAGTATCAATAGCAAAATATCCAACGAAAAAATTCAACGCAATAGTAACATAATTGCCAATTCGCGTAACAGGACTAAAACTGCCTGGAAGCTTGTCAACGAGGTGAGAAAGCCTGGCGGACATGTCAGGGGGATTGCGCTTACTTGTGATGATTCGGTAGTCACCGACGTTAATCGGGTGGCTGGGATTTTTGGCGAGCATTACTCCCGGGTTGTCCGGGACAGGTTGCGGGAGCATTTCGGCGGGAGCGGATCGGACTGCTGCACTGCTTCGGATTCTGTGCCGTTCTCCATGTATTTTCATGATGTGACGGACGCCGAGGTAAGGGAGGTGATCAGGGGTCTTCCGTGTAAACGGAGTACGGGTTTTGATGGGGTGCCCACGGCTGTCGTTAAGCACTGTGCGGGGGAGATGGCTCAGCCTCTTGCTGAACTTATAAATCTCTCAGTGGGATCGGGGGTGTTTCCCGGTAGGTTAAAGACTGCGCTTGTGGTTCCAATTCTCAAGTGTGGGGGTAGCTCTGTGGAGGACTACAGGCCTGTTGCTCTTCTTAGCGTTTTCTCCAAAATCATTGAGAAGATAATGCACGCGAGATTATATTGTTTCTTAACCAAGTTCTCTTTGCTGTCTAACTGTCAACATGGTTTCAGGCCTGGGTTTTCCACGGAGACTCTTACCGCGGAGCTTGTCCAGCAGATTTACGACGGTTTAGACCGAGGTGAAAAAGTCGTAACGGTAATGTTTGATCTGTCCAAGGCATTCGACACCTTGGATAAAAGATTTCTTGCGCGTAAGATACATAGTTTGGGGGTGAGGGGTTCCATCAACGACTGGATTGTCTCATTTTTATCGCACAGAAAGTTTGCCGTAAAGATTGCTGATGTTAAATCTAAATTTTTCAACATAGATCTGGGTACCCCTCAGGGCAGTGTTTTAGGTCCGCTGATATTCATTTTGTTTATAAATGATTTGCCGAAGTACGTAACGGATGGACTGCTGTTTGTGTACGCCGATGACATCACAGTCTTGATTAGGGATTCAGACTCGGAGCGTGCAGGATTACGCTTGAGCGCTATTGTGGAGCAGTTTCGGGAGTGGTGTCGCCGCAATAATCTTATTATTAACATTAACAAAACTGTTTGTGTGGAGTTTTTCGGCGCTCATGGGCGACCGTCGGTAGGCATTGGAGGGCTCAGTGTGTCGGCTGAGTGTAAGCTTCTGGGGGTGGTGTTCGACAGGGGTCTCGGCTTCTGCGGTCATGTCAGTACGGTTTGCTCAAGGCTGGCCTCTTCCTGTTACATGCTTTTGACTCTCAGAAAATCGGTTAGTATTGATATACTTCTCCAGACTTATTACGCAGTCTGCCAGTCCGTCATTTCCTACGGTGTTGTGGTATGGGGCCGGTCCACTGATGTCGGAAGAGTCCTGAGAGCACAAAAAAGGATAGTGCGGGCGATGTTTGGTTTGCCTTTCGGAGCCTCATGCAGGGAATACTTTGTCAAACATAAAATCCTAACGGTCACGTCAATTTATATTCTGAAAGTTCTGTGCTATGCTTTTGAAAATAGGTCGCTGCTTACCTTGAACGGAGATGTCCACGATTACTGCACGCGGCAGAGAGGAATGATAAGACCTTTAGCACATAAGCATACTTTTTACGAAAGATCGCCTCTCGCCGCTGGTTGCAGGTTGTTTGGTGAGTTACCCCCTGAGTTGCGTAACATCGCGGATTTTAAGGAATTCAAATCTGAGGTTGAGGTCCTTTTGACCTCTCATTGCTTCTACAGTCTGGCGGAGTTTCGGGGGTTCCTCGGTGATTTGCGGCGGGGTCGACATTGAGTTGCATTTAAATCGCTTGAGCCTGTAGACGTTGTTGTCCGAGTACCTACCTATTTGTATTTCTGTTTGTATTGTTGTAACATATATGTGTACTTATTGTCTTATTATTACTGTGACTTATCTTCATCTATGTTATATAGTAACAAAAGATTGATAAAATTATTTATTTATTTATTTATTTATATTTCATAAAATCAATTCAATTCAATTCAATTCAATTTTATTGTATAAAAAGATCTTATCTTTATTACAAAGTAAATATATAGATATATACGATAATGAACAATCACAGACAAACAAAGTAAATTAAGAAAAAAACAGACGATAGAGTGGTATTTGGCAGGATTCACTACATGTACAAGTACAACATAACTAGAAGTTTACTCTATGCATATCAAGGACATTTTGGCAGAGACGTTGACAACAATGACAGCTATCTACTCATTATGGATGAAGGACCTCAACAGAAGAATATTCATGATTGTGCGAGTAATTTTGTTCAGTTCTCCAATGGATCCAGCCTTCAAAATATCAATGACATCGTCGACACTCCGTGACATTCCAAGAAACTCCACCCTGACACCCTCATAAATGGGGCATTCAAAAAGCATGTGTTGCAAAGTTTCAGCCTTCTGCAGGTTGCATGAAGTGCATAGTTCCTCGGTGTTAATTTTATGCGTAGTTCTCTTATAGGTCAGTCTCAGATAGGTTTTATGGCAAGTTCTTAGCTGGGCAATTATTCTGGTAGTGCTCAATGGTAGTGTAAGTGTAAGGTACATCGGGATCTCATCACCGTACTCAAGTTTTGGTGTTATGTCTGAGTACGACGTATGCGCCAAACGGTTCAAGTCTTGATTAAAGAGAGACCTTTGAAACGATTCAAGTAATTGATGTGTGTTGAGACAAGTGTTCTGTAAACCGTTTACCACATCGTACCATACACCACCATGTGAGCACATGTCAAAGTATTCTTTCAGCTGCAAGACCCAGTTATACCTTTTATCACCTTTGTCACTCAATGCAATCAGACGCTTGTAGCATTTCCCAGGAAGGCGAGTGTCGTCCATTTTCAGGAGTTTGTTCAACCAGGATATGGCTGCTCTGAATATGACGTATCTCAGATTCTTTGAAGATGTTTCAAGCCTTATTATGTAGTCTGGTGTGTTCCTAGCAAGATAAAGCAGTCGCTTGAAGAAGTCAACTTGAACTCGTTCGAGGGTCTCACCGTACTGCAAACCCCACACGCCAATCCCATAGGACAGCATGGATAGGACTATAGATTCATAGAGTTTAATTCTAGATTCCCATGAGTTCATTTTTGAGCGATACATCAGAGCGGTGCAGGCACCAATGGCTTGTTTGCATTTCAAGACAGTTTTTCGAGACATTTGAAGGAAAAGAGAGGACGAAACAAATTCCACACCAAGATAAGTATAGGAGCTCACTATTTCCAGTTGCTCATTATCAATGAAGAACCTATAGTTACTAGAATTATTATGATGAAAACCACCCCTGGCAAAGATCATTATTTTGGTTTTGTTTATATTGATAGACAGCTTGTTTTCTTGGGAGTATCTATGTAAGGTCATCAATTTCCGGTTCATGTCAGCCCGAGAGTTACTTATCAGGACAAGATCATCAGCGTACAGGAGCATCTGTAAGCTATTTCTGCTATCAATGCTGATACCTTCCAGGCCACTGGCTGTGAAGTATTCCTCGATGTCAGCAATAAAAATGCTAAACAAAAGAGCACTCAGAGATTCACCCTGTAGTACTCCCTTAGTGATGTTGAACTGTCTAGTGTGCTCATTTCTTGACCTGACGCACATCGTGGCACTGTCATAAAGATTCTTTACAAGTCTAATGATCCTCGAGCTAATTCCAGCCCTATAAAGTTTGTGCCACAGCAGGTCGTGGTTAACACTGTCAAAAGCGCGCTGGAAGTCGACAAATGCAACAAACACTCTGCGTCCTGCAACCCGTAGGTGGATTTGTATGACTGAGGTCAAAGTGAAAATGTTATCAGTACATCCACGTCCAGGCCTAAAGCCAGATTGGCATTCAGGTAGCACATGGTTGTTCTCGGTAAACTCGGTTAGTCTGTTCAGTAAGATTGAGGTAAAGAGCTTAGCAGTACAGTTAATTAGTGCTATTCCCCTATAATTCGTAGGATCGTCTTTGGGTCCCTTTTTGTGTATCATGGACATGACTACCTCATGCAATGCAGATGGAATTTGGCATGTATCTAAGATTCGGTTAAATAGCAAGCATAAGTACAGCATCCAGTTCTGGGGTAAGTTTTTCAAGAATTCGTATGATATTCCATCTTTTCCTGGTGATTTTCTATTTTTGCAGCGATTTAGACTTTTATCTAATTCATTCATATCTATCGGTCTATCAAGATGGTTATTAAATGCGTCGGAAAAGACTATATCAGAATTTGCTCTGATGGTAGTGATTTCCTGGTAGAAAGATTCCCATTGATCTATTGTTATTGGGGATTGCTCTGATGGGGTGTATGTAAAGGACTTCAGAGTTTTCCAGAAGGTTGTTTGATTTTTTGTGCAGCTGAGTGTGTCTATTATGAGTTTTTCATGATCTTTCTTTTTCAAATTGATTAGGTTTTTATATATTTTTTGGTGGAAATGTAATTTGTTTTATGTGGTTCTAAAAAATTATATTTTTTGCAGTCCTTCAAGCATTTTGTTACATGTTTCTTTGCTTCCCTACAATCGAGGTCAAACCAAGGTTTGTTGATATTGTTTTCACCTTTATTTGCTGATCTTTTGGTTTTTACAAGATCTAATTGCACCGCTGCTGTGTGAATCGCACTACATAAATTCTTGTACAGTAGATCTGGCTGGTCTGAGATTCTGCCTACATCTGGGTAGCACTTCAGCAAATTTTTATAAAGATCGCACCGCAAATCATTCCAGCGCATCGACTCTAACATGGGAGAACAAGGAGTGTTGTATATTGCTTGTTGAGCTGTATTAATTCTTAGGGTGAAACTGACCGGAAAGTGATCAGAGTAAGGGATAGTTTGAAGAACTTCTAATTTTTCGACGCATGAGAGCCTATCATTATTGCAGAAAGCTAGATCAATCACACTTTTTCCAAAGTTATTACAGAAAGTAAAGTTTACTGGTCTGTCACTCTGTATCAATCCATTGATGAGGGAGAAATTATTGTCATACATAAAATCAAGAGGTGTACGGCCTTTCGAGTTAGTGGTTTTATCAAAACTTCTAGCACTCTCACAAAAGTTCGTGTTTTCCAAGATATCTTCAGGTATTGTTGACAGTTCACCGACTCTACAATTGAAGTCGCCCACAATGATGACCATGTGCTGTAGATAGCTGTCAAGTATAGGATCTAAACTAGACTGAAACAATTCAAGTATTTCGATAATGTCAAGTGAAGGTTTGAAGTATATAGTGCATAGAATAAACTTATTAGACCCGGTCCGAAGCTCACATATTATCCACCATGGAGTGGAATCTATCGTTATGACTTCATAGCATCGCTTACACAGCACCATGAGACCACCACTGGCGCGTCCTCGAGACTTCTCCCTTATGGCTGGGGAAGAGATAACGTTGAAGTCGTCCTGAAGGTGAGGTGGAACTCTTGCATCTTGGGTCAGCCATGTCTCGACTAGACATAGAATCTCGAAACCAGCAGGTTGCACATCGTCCAAAAATCCTGAGAGGTTCTTGTAGCCTTGCATGTTCCAAAACATGATGTTCAGCAGGTTATTTCTTATGAGGTTTCCATTGTTCACGATGATCTTGGGTCTTGCATTGATTTGTTGCTATGTTTGCATGGAGTTGGCGAGGTTGCTGTCTATGGGTTGTATAGGGTTTTGCTCTGGGTCGCCATAATCTGTCTTCTTACGTTGGAATTCAAGCTTCCTAATATAACAAGGGCAGTCCTTATCTCTGGCTGAATGTTCTCTTGGTGTTATACGCATCCTCTGGCAGTTAATACAGTTTAGTTTACTCGAACATTTTCTGCTGTCGTGTTTTTTTCCGCATCTGTGGCACGTTTCGTCTTCGGTACATTTTTTTGAGATGTGTCCAAATGTGCAGCATCTATAGCACAGTGCTACTTCTACTACTTCAATGACGAATAATCTGGTTAAGTTCAAGGTTATTTTCCCAGCCTTCAACAAGAATCGCGCTAGCTGTGGTGTAGCCGTTAACAACCAATTTTCTTTGGTTGGGATTCGACATTTCCGCTTATGTACTATTTTGAGCCCTGATCGTATAGCATCTTCTCCAAAAGCCTCGACGAGATCCTCATTTTCAGTTACAACAGCATCAATAAATTCTGGCTCAGTTAGTTGCAGCTGAACACCGCATATTTGTAACGTTGGGTTTTTCATGTCTTCATCTGCAACTTTTATTGAGCTGTCTCGTGATAAAATTTGTCGAAGCTTGTTTTTTTGTGTCTCATCTTGGGTATGGATCATTATCTTGTTCTGTCCCAGCTTTACAACATTTTTTATTGAGCCGTCAATATCCTTAGTTTTGACCCTTTTCGCGATTTGACTCCATGTTGTTTCGATATTTTGTTCTATATCAGTCGGCTCCAGATATAAGGTGTTTTGGGAGTCTGGTTGTTGTTTGGGCGGTGTTTTCCATGGCTCCGCTGTTGGTCTTGGGTCAGCGTTGGGTTTGAATTCTCCGTAGGACTTTGTTTGTATCTGCTGTTCTTGCAGTTGTAGCTGTTGCTGTCCTCGTTGTTGTTGCCGCTGCTGTTGGTTCTGGTATTGATGTTGTTGCTGTTGTTGCTGTTGTTGTTGCTGTTGATATTGTTGTGGACGATGATGGTGCTGTTGTTTCGGCGGTTGATTCACATCTTTGTTTGGTAGTTCAATCCGTAGAGCTTCAAGTTTTCTGACTTCACATCTCAGAGTAACATTTTCAATTTCAACCTGTTTTGTTCTCGATGTCAGTAGAATTATCTGTCTGTATGTAGTTTCCCTAGCATCAGCAAGTGCTGAGACTGTATTTTGTGGAACTGTAAGTTTCTTTATGGTGTCAAGAGCATTTAGTATTTCATGCAGGATTGTGTCTTCTACGCTTATTGTTCTCAGCTCAGGTGATGAGTTAAACCTTCTTTTTTTGGTTTTCCGATCGATTGTAGCTTGATTAGGTTGTTTGCGGTTACTCGGGGTTGTCTCATTTTGTTCGGTGTCGTCTTCTACTGATACAAAAGATATGTTGTCATCGGATTTTGCTGATGTTGTGCTCATGCTGAAATTAGTAGCCGCTCTTGTATCTTTAGAGGGGCTCGGTGTTACGTATTTAACCTTGACGCCGCCCCTACGCAGAAACCCCAGTGGTTTCTGCTTGGCCGGGAGCGTCGAAGGCTTTTCCTTGCGTCGAGCTAATCTAGGTGTTGATTAAACGCGTACCGGACCAACGTGAGATAAGGCTTGGTGCAAAAAAATGTAAACAGTTCGCTTGATTTTACAAGAGTTGGAGATTTCACTCACTCAAACTTTGGAACAGAGACCTTTTGACCTTTGTCTTTTCAAAATGTTTCCACCACAATCAAAACAATCGATGTCACTTCACTTGCATATTTTTTGACGGGCTTTTATAGCATCTTTTCGAATCAATTTTGAGCAGCGACGACGGGAAGCCGTTAGCATATACACATTCTCTCACCTTCCATTTCTTAAAATCTGTCAAGTGCTCCAAAGAAGAACGTTTGTTGCTTACCACGGACAACTATGAATCACATCTTTCTGTGGAGGCTATTGAAAAGGCTTCTGAAGCTGGGATTGTAATGCTTACCTTTCCTCCCCATACTTCTAACAAATTGCAACCCCTTGATCTGACTGTATATGGTCCACTGAAAACGTTTTACAATCAAGCTGTGGATGGATGGCTTGTAAATCACCCAGGACAGACTTTTGATATCTACTGCGTTGCTGGAGCTTTGGGATCAGGTTACGAACGTGCATTTTCTACAAAAAACATTGTCAGTGGCTTCAGAGCATCAGGAATCTTTCCACTAAATCGAGGAATATTTTCTGATGATGATTTTCTGGTTTCTTACGTGACTGATCGCAACATTCCAGAAAATACGGAAGCCCCCGATGCTCCCCTGAACGACATGCCTACAGAACAACTACCAACCGGTAATTCAAACGAACTCCCACTTGAAGGCACAGCAACAAGCTCAAAACCATCTACCAGTCGACAGGGAAAATCATCCCCCGAATTACCACAGGAACCACCAAAAGTTTCTCACTTGGTTTCTCATTCCCCGCAGACTCCTTCGTCTTCTTTCTCTACTAAGTTGAAAAAACACTTGGTTACTCCAGAGGAACTTCGGCCATTTCCGAAAGCAAAACCTCCAGCAGGAAGCAACCGAGGAAGGGGAGCTGGTAGAACTCGAATTGTAACCGACACTCCAGAAAAAGAAGAAATTAAAAGACTTGAAGAGAAAAACGGTTAAAAAAAAGTTTCAAAATTGAAGTTCGATAGTAAACTCAAACTATCGTAAGGAAAGTCCATCATTGGTTCTGCACGACGTAGAGTGCTCGCAGCAAGAAAACGTGACTCATCATCTTCATCTGAAAGTGATATCGATATCCCTGTCAACGAAGATGACGATGAGGATGACGATGAGGATGGCGATACTGAAAATGAAGAATGCATCTATTGCAGTCAAGCTTATAATGAAGACACGACAGGGGAGAAATGGATAAGATGTATAAAATGTCAGCGATGGGCTCATGAACTTTGTGCTGGAGTTGAAAAGAAAAATTGCGCCGGTCTGTGACTTTTGCAAGTGATTTTTTTTTCGTTTTTTTCTGTTCTTATTTAACAGTTTTTTGCTTGTCTTTGTCTTAAATTAGTTTTTTTATTCAAATTGTTTATTCCGTTTTATGCTCTTGGAATGACTTTTTTGTTGATTAGTCCAAAAAAATAGGTATGTTTCAAGGTACAATAGATCATGTTTTATGGTACACGAGCATATTGTACCATGGAACACATGTAAGCCACATAATAAAAAAAAATTGTCAGAAGTGTGTCATTGATAAAAAAAAACGAGCGTTTGTGGTTACGATCCTAATAGAAGGCTCATTCTCATGGGTAAGTTGAATTTGTTCTAAAGTTGAATATTTTTGCAAAAAAAAATTAAATCGAAGAAGGGTTCCATGGTAAAACACTCTCCCCTACTATTTTTTAAAAAGATTTTCATTTCCATCTGTATACCTGAAGGGTTTAACCCATATAGTCTGGAATTAAATTTTTTTTCGTAAGCGAAAATTTTTCTTGAAATTCTGGTCTTTTAAGCAGAGTGGAATTAAACAAAAATAAGAAAAAAATTCTTTGCGTGTTGTATTTAGTTGAAAAGTGCTGTCCTTTTAAAAGGACGGTAGGGCTATGTACTACTATGAAATATAAATTTTTTGATAACATCAAACGACTGAAAAATGTTCCCTTGTACTTCAAAAACATGAAATTATCAACATAAAACAAAAAACATCAGAGAACAAAAAAAAAACATTGAAAGAAAACCTAAACAAACAAACATAAATTTTGAGTGTGGTGAAAAATGAAACAATCCTTGAGATGCACGCCGACATAACAATTTTTGCACATGAAATTGGCTTTTTTATGACATGCCGCGCATGCCGGTGATTTTCTTAGCTCATGAAAAAACTCATGCAAATTTCTGGGTGGTTCCCAAGGTCTTTTTCTTCGTGATTTTATGGTTAGTTTCCAGCAGCTCTGTACTCATAGATCTTTGGAACTTTAGTTGGTCGAGGTTTCCGCCATTATTTTTATTCAGTCGCCAAGATTTTTGCATAGTCATATCTAAGCAGTGAGCAAATGGTGGCGAATACCATTTCTCCCTCTGACTGAAACTCTGTATTAGCCTTGATTTTGATCATCACGATCTACACCGCCCATATTCTCGTAGTATGATATCAGTAGCGGTTGATCTACGTGCTACGATGTGCTTTTTCTTCTGATCACGAGAACCTCGTCATTTCTCAAAATAGACAATACGACAGCCTAGCCGCAAAGCCCCAATCCAAAACTTGTAGCCCAAATTCGGCTCTGAGTTGCGCTTCTGACAAATTGTTTGGTTCAATAAAATTTTCTTTGCTGAATCTTCATCCGTATCGCATTCATCGTTTGTATTTTTGGGAAAAGAACTGCTATTTCTCCTGGAATATCTTCAATACATCCTTCTCGATTTCTTCCAGTAACTGTGCTATGGTAAAGGGTCTTTTCCATAAGTGAAATAAAAACGACATCATTGTAGTTGATAGTAGTGGATAGACCTACCGTCCTTTATAAAGGACACCGTTTTTTTTCACGGGACGGTTTGAAAAAAAATTGAAGTTTTGGTAGCAGGCAAGTTACTTGATCTTTGAAGTACCCAAATATAAAAAAAAACAATCATAAACTGCTATTAACAACAAAATATACATACCTCTGGTTATTCATTGTAAAAGCCAACAACAAACAAAAGGGCACCATACAAGCAAATTCAGTAATTAAAACGAACTAGTGATATGAATTGGCTCTCAATACTTGAAGTTTGGTATGTAGTGACTTTATCTGTTCATACTAGTAATAGCAGTTGAATATTGTGCAAAAAACTTTAACCGTCCTTTATAAAGGACGGCCGGGCTATATGGGTTAATGAAATTCTTCCAGATGCTCAACGAAATTAGTGGGGGTAGAAGTCCCACCCTTCGACCAGTGCGACCTTCCCCCCTCAATGGCTTTAAAAATAGAAAACCTTTCTTAAAACCTCTTTATGACACTTTTCAAGCATTTCGGTAACCTGTATGATGGAATTAATGTGAATAATACATTTTTATCGTTCAGTCGATCAGAAGATCACATTTATTATTAATAACTACATTTTAGGTGAATAAATAATTATAAAATAAAAATGGCTCCGCTGTCAACCGGGCTTGTCATTGACTGTCATTTTTGATCAGGCAATAGGTAACAGCCCGGGTAGCTCAGTCGGTAGAGCATTGGACTTTTAATCCGAGGGTCCAGGGTTCAAGTCCCTGCTCGGGCGGCCTTTTTTTTTCGATCAAAATTATTTTATAATTATTGTTGCTGCTTATTTATTGTTTATTATTTTTTAATAATTATTCTTTAGTGGAAGTCTTGTGATCTGCAACATTTTCATATTTTTCAGCCCACATTGGTGTCATATCTACTCAAATACTCAGTAGATTACTTAAAATTTTGTCCGTGATTATCACTTCTGTTATCAACATCAACTATTAATTATTGAGAAATCATTCAAGCGAAGGGTATACTTACTTATACAGGCTGTCCCAAAATTATCGCATTCGAGTCTAGAGCAATATGAAATTATGAAATTTACTCAAGTAAATGCCAAAAAAAATCCAAAAAAGAAATAATGAGGTTCATTTTGTTAGATATGAGAGGTCCAGTGGCGCAGCCAAGGGGGGGGCTAGGGGGCTATAGCCCCCCCCAGACAGTCTCGCTTTTTCACCAAAGCAATGAAAAATTTTGAACAAAATAAAAAAATTATTGTGTTCGACTGTTACCTTCTTTATCATTTAGAAAATAGATCATCAGTCTCTCTGTGTAAGATTTGCACTGCGATTGGATTGCGCGTTTTTTTTTTCAATTGGTGCGGAGAGAGAAACTCTTTCGGTTTAAGGACGGAGTTGAATTGGTAAGATAAGCGTTGCGGAATCAATCCCTGTGGGTTTATTTCTTGACAGAATCTCACCATTTAGGTTTCTTCCGAAAGCTACATGGATGCACTTTGGTTTGAGCCCATGGTTTGGCATTTCCAAAATCCAAAAATCAATTATTCATCCAAAAATAAAAAAGATATTTTTCGATTTTGGAAATGCCAATGGGCTCAAACCAAACTGCATCCTTGTAGCTTTCGAGAGAGACCTAAATGGTAAGATTCTGTCAAGAAATGAACCTACAAGGATTACTGAATCCACAACGCTTATTTCACCGATGTAACTCCGTCCTTAAGGAAGTATACTCACCTACTTATCAGGCTTATTTTGTAACTTCTCGTTCACTAACGACTCGTTAGCGAACGATTATTGTTCAGACTGCCAACTAACGACTCGTTAGCGAACGATTATCGTTCAGACTGCCACTATCGATAGATCTAACAAGAGTACGAAAAACCGTATGTCGTGAACAGCTGCATTCGGCCGTATCGTTTGTATGTGCCGAACGATCGTGTATGACGTTTCTACGTGCGCGCAGCGCAGCTGTCAGTTTGCAAGTGTCATTACTACCATTTATCACTGTATAAATTTGATTTTAGCTTGAAGTCTTTCCACAAGGTTTTTTTAATATTTTATTTTTCTTGAGGGTTGCCGACCGGTTTCGCCAAACTTGTTGGCATCAACAGGGCTGGTACAAGGATAGGGTATAAAAATTGTAAAAACTGGATGTCAAAATTGACAAAATCAGCAACAAAGGTTCAAACATGTTTTGTTTAAACCTTTGTTGCTGATTTTGTCAATTTTGACATCCAGTTTTTACAATTTTTATACCCTTTTGTTTAAACCTTTGTTGCTGACTATGTCAATTTTGACATCCAGTTTTTACAATTTTTATACCCTATCCTTGTACCAGCCCTGTTGATGCCAACAAGTTTGGCGAAACCGGTCGGCAACCCTCAAGAAAAATAAAATATTAAAAAACCTTGTGGAAAGACTTCAAGCTAAAATCAAATTTATACAACAACTACCTATTCCACTTCAAGATTATGGAGCCCTTCTACATTAAAATTTATTACTGTCATTTTCCCCGCAAGCCCGGGGAATACTGAATTTGATACCTACTTCAATTTAAGGTGGGTAACATTGGTACCACAATAATTATACTCGAAAATAAGATGACAAGGCCTTTTTTTCGGGGGCGGGGGGGGGGGGGGTCGCCTTTGGCGCAACTCGCTTCCCTCGCGTTCGTTAGCCCCCCCCCATGGCTAAATCCTGGCTGCGCCACTGGAGAGGTCTGAAGGTGGGAATTGGCCTCCGCCCCCTTCCCCCTCTATTTTCGTCATTCAAAGTGACTGCTGCAACTTCCCAATTCCTTTGCTTATACGCCTAATGGGTAGACAACCTATTATACTACAATAGGGTCCTTGCACGATTTTTTTTATTGCCTTCAATGATGCTTTGGTAGCCAAATAGCACCACAGACTGAACGGTTTTTCGAAAATCTTAATATATTATTTTATTTTGTAAATTTAAAACACAAAAACTGTTAGGCATGCAACTTCCATGCACCGATGTGTCAGCTGCGGGATGACGTCATCGTGCCCCGGGCTAGGGCTACTTGATTCTACACCAACAGATTGCGACTACGAATTTTAAATGTTTGACATAATCTCACTGTCACCGTCTCAGACGTCTGTGGGGCTGACGCTCAATTCAGGTTAAAAAGCGCGCAGAACGAGCTTGGGCGGGATAGCCCTGACACGTGAGCAAGGGCGACGGCGCTGTTCGCGGCTCCAAAATTGAAATAGGTCTGTAAAATAATGAAGATTTGAATTTTCGCGGGGTTTCGGAGCGCAGGGCTGGAACCTCGCAAAGAAACAAATCTTGCAAACGAAAAATAGAACTCTTGGGTTTACGTCATCGTGGTCATACAAGGTCATTGTAGGAGCGACCGCGTTTTTAGCGCGAAAAAAAATCAAACTTTGATCTTTTTTTTTGGGCGGAAATTATTGTGGATGACGTTTTGAATGGTTTCATGAAGTAATCGTCTCAATATAAAATTCATGCAAGGACCCTATTCAGCTTCAACTTATTTGAATTAAATCACATTTCCTGCTTTTGGAACCGCTTCGCCGATGATCTTCTAGTACCAGGACGCCATCGCCTGTTGTGCTTTCTTTCTTGTTGTTCGACGATAGAGCTGTTAAGAGTGTTAAAATCGACTTAACCATGGGTTTGAACACAATAACACAGAAATTTGTTTTGACATAAAATCAATGCATTGACTTCCATCTACATGTCAATCTGGCTGAATAAAAGCTTTCTATAACCCTACCTCAACGTTGTTAACTCGGATAGCTAGGTTTTCTAGTTTATTCATCACCGTATACAACATTTTTCATAATTCAGCATTTTTTCAATTTCAAATATCTATGCATCTGGAATCCCACGAATTCCTTTCAACTATAGAATCACCAGTTCAAGCTCTGTACTATTTCTAAGTAGACGTCACCCTCGTAAAATTTTTAACCCATAAAATCTGTCGGGTATATCTGCCCCCAATGTTCAAGCCCCATATCTCGTGACCCGCACAAAGATCATTACCTACTAACGCGAATTCATAGCGCCGATTTCTAACCCGACATGGCGACATGCAAATGAAAAATGCAAACGAGGAGACACATTAAAGCAACTAGGCAAATTGTGAGACATTTGGATTTTATTGAGCATCAAAACAACTATTGTGCCGTTAATGAGGCTTTATGCCCACCAGAATCACCAGATCGTCTGCATTCTTCCCGCGGCAAACCACCACCGTAAAGTCCCGAGGCGCATAGCTTTGGGTTGGCCTCATGCCTCCGCTCTATGGGAATGGGGACGTCCAGTGTGACGACAAACCCCACTTTGCTGAGAGTAATGAAGCAAATATTTACTTTTGATTGAAGTGAAACTTCTATTTGAGAGTATAGTTATAGCTACACCACGACCTGGCATACATGTAAACTCGGCAAATTGACATGAAAGTTTGACGTTTGACGGCGGTTGAACTTTGCGTCACTTGCATGTCACTTGCAACCTAGATTTGAAACTGAGCCCATCGATTTCAGTCCTTTCTTTTCATAATTCCCTTTGTATAGTAGGTTCACTCCTACCGTGATTCTAGTAGGCTGGGCAAATTTTACAGTTTGGCATTGTATACTCAACGTCCAACTGCTTAGTGTGCGCCTGAGCGTCTGGCTTCGAAAGATAGGGTATGTTGATGCGTTGCTGTCAAGACAGGTTATGTTGGTGTGTTGTTGGCTGTTGCTGTCAAAAATGGGAAAAATTACGAGTATAACTTTGCAAATTGCAAGTATAGATTGGATGTACTTCACCCTTCACAATTTCCGCAAATTTCTTGTTCCAGTACGATATGTCCTCCGAGCAGTCTGACATCAAGTATTGACGCCGATGAATCTATCCGCACCAAAATAGGATGGGTTGTAGCTTTCCAGTCTTTCAAAGTATGTGTACTTATTTTAAAAACCAGGAATAGTGCACAATGCCTCCATATTATGTGGTCTTCGAAAATAAATTCACGTCTTCCCTCCAAAGCTGAACGACAAGGAATTCATGCTACCTACTCCGCTCATTTTCTCCCGGAAGCGAGTTCTTATGGCACCTTCGAGAGCTTCTAACTGGGCAGTGGACGTTATTGTTCAAGACACAAGCCGAGGCACAGACAGTTTTCAGAGTAAAGGGCATATTTCCACCACAATTTTCGTGAAACTCGTGACTTTCAGTCTATTTGACATAAACGGAAATGTTGATGTTGTCAAGCTTGAACTTTCAAACATCAGTGCAACCAACTGCCAAGTTCTAGGGATTTTTTGAATTTCAGATTTGAGAACTTAAAAACAAAATCTCGCAGGCAACTAGAATCACGGTAGGAGTGAACCTACTATAGCTTACTAAGTTTTCAGGTTATCACAGCAGACTGATATTTTCACTGTACCACACCCTATAATCTCCGCAACAATTGTCTGCGCCACTGCCCGTTGCGAGTTGTGTTGTGGCAAGCTGACATGCACAAAAAAAAACGACCAAACCAAATAAATGTTTGTATATTACAGAGCAATTCTTCAATTGCATGTGTTAATGCAGTAGTTGTTCCCCAGTACATACAGCTAGCAGTGCATGTTGTCCGATCGTAAAGTTCAAGTTGGACTGCAACTGCATTCGGTCTCACCAGCACTATTGCAGCGACACATGCCCCCCCCCCCCCCGAATATGCCAATGCAGTTCTGCAGAAAGTAGATTTACTAACTACTTCCACCAAGTGGAGTGTGACGCTATAACTGCAAGGACTAAAAACGCAATCTCCGACAGTATTATTGCGGGTACGTTAAATGCATATTTATCATACTCAACTCTTTAGATAGACGATAGGAGTGTATTATTACGTTCTGATGTTTCTCGGCACTCTTTTTCAAAATAAAAGAATATTTTGTTGCACCACGCTCGGAGTTCTTGACATAATGATACTGCGAATGCATATTCATATTGGTATACAAAATTGATTCCAATGAAAACTGTTCTTCTTTTAATGGGAAACGGCTGATTATGTAAATTAATAATCACAGGGCTGTCTCTCTTTGGCTATTGTTGAAATGCTGCTCTGGCATGGCGTGGGCGCATTAAAGGGGAAACTTGCTGTATGGTCAAATTGAATGAATGGCCAGATCCAACACAATCAACCGAGCCTGATGCTCTACGCTTGACTAGCAACCACGTTGTTCGTGTTACACAAATGCTTCATTAGAATGTCAAACTCCTAACATTGCGGTTCTGCACCATCCAGTGTTATTACTTATTATTTATGCAGGTATATTGCCGCGTAATGCAGAAACGCTATACCTACCTGTGTTGCAGAGGTATGTATAGTGTATGGGTATAATGAAACAACAAATTGATGTGTCTAACCCCGAACTTGTACCGATGAACTGGGCTGCTAATCCTGGATCATGCTATGCTACACGAAACTGCGAGTGAAACAAACCGTTCCTTCCTCCGTCCGTGCAGAGTGTCCTCCTGAGTGTCGATCATTATGTATTGTTTATTGTTACCTGCGAACCTGCGAGGTAACGAAGAATGCTTTGGGATTCATGAAGTCTTCACATTATCGCATTATAGTCATGCTTCTATTGCATTTTATCAAGTTTGACAGCTACAGGTCACTTGAAGGATCCATGGATGAGATCTACTAGGCATCGCTTGGTCTGAAAGTCGATTTCTGAAATGATGAAGGAAGAACCAATGTAGAGATGGGCAAGAAACATGGAGGTTTTGGGAACATCGATATTCAAGGTTCAACATCGATGTGAAACATCGATTGTTTGATGACCTCTAAAAATCGATATTTATCTAGGAGGATATAAGAATAGGGAGGGAGTATAACCCAGCTTGTGGGCGGGGGGAAATGAAGCCGGGAGACGTAAGGGGTGGGGTAGCAACTACGCCCAAATATTGCATCTAGTTACAGGAGTCTTTTGACTTTTGTGAATTAATTGACGTTATTGAAATAATTTGAAACTATTTGAGGTTAGTGAGATTTTTTTGATTGACATAAAATGAGTCCTGCCTGATATCTTTTATCTTTGTGCCTGGATCTTGTTTGGATAGTGCTTCATCTATAGGAGCTGAATAGATCAGCTTTCCCAGGTGTGGGAAAGACAGAGACTATATGCCGATCACGTTTTAAATTCAGCAGAAAATAAAACGCGGTTGGCCATGTTGCCTAGAGTGTAACGGACGGTCATAGACCAAGTTGCGCGAAAACGGGCTGAGCTCAAAGAGGTTAGAAAATTTTGACAAGAAATGCCAGTTCTGGCGTCTCCTTGCACCATATCCGCTGCCCTGTTGCCTTGTCCGTTGTTTGTCATGATGTCAGGTGAGTGTCATAGTTGTTTACATTCCTGGGAAAATTTCATTAAGTGTTCTGCCCTCGGTTCTGCTATTGCTATATTCATGGTTCTGCCTGTATATTTATAAGGTAAGTACGAGTAACACTCTTGTCTGAGTACTTAAGTTCATGTAAATTTTTTCTTTCATTCAAAGTTGACTTCAGATGCAAATGATCATGGGGTGAATCCTCGGGTGAATTACTGGGACATCAGAACGTTCAACGGATTGTGATGGATTGCCACGGGATTACCACGGGATTTCCACCGGATACGATTTCTTCAAATTAAATGGATAGCCACGGGATTCCAGGGAATTTCCACAAATTGCCAACGGCTTGGGGCCACGCATGAAAGAGAAAGGCGCTCTTGCTTTGCGGCGCTTATTATCACCTGAGGTCTCCACGCTATAAGATTATTCATTAACGTTACATAGACCAATGGCAAATAGGGGATTTCAATTTTGTTTAGATTTACCAGCAATATTCCTCTGTTAAAACTTGTCAAGAATTACTGGGTAAATCAAAGTCTAGAGCCGCAGATTCGGAAAAATGTATCCCTGTGTTAATTGGTCAAATATACATTTTTGGGAATACTGTTATCGGGTTCGAGCCATATTGAGGCAAATTTAATGGTTGACCTGCGATGTGACTCGATTGAAAAAAGTTGGCTTCTGTAATTTTAGCTTTCTAGGCCAGCCCTTCTGTCAACAGAGACAAGCCATGAAATGAATTTGAACCAATTCAGTCGAACAGTGAGTAGATTATGACCAGCCAAAAATGAAAACTTGATCCAAAGTTTTATCTTGTATTTTTTTGTCAAAACTGAAAACGAACTTTTTGAACAAATAACACAGATGTGCAAAATAAAAACCCGCCGATTCTGTGATTTTTCACTATGATATTTCTGCACATAATGAATATGTATTACGATTTTCCAACAGAATTTTGTCATCTTTCAGAAATGAGGATTGAATCCGAACTCTCTGGAGATAGAGACTAGAGCCATTCATCTGAACGACAGAAGCAGTTCGTCACCTCAATGTCAGCTTTGATGGCCGAACTTCATCTGCAGCACAGTCCCACTCCAAGTACCTCGGTGGGACCTTCGACCAAACATTATCCTTCAAGATCAACTTGGAGAGACTCACTGCCAAGACGAAGACACGAATGAACCTGGTTTAGAGACTTGCGAGAACTACATGGAGTGTCGACGCCACTACTCTTTGGATATCCACCATTGTCTTGGTCTAGTCGACAGCGGAATACTACGCTCCTGTTTGGATGAATAGCACACACACACACAACATCATTGACGTCATTCTTAACCAAGCATTGAGAATCATTGCTGGAGTTGTCAAATCTACCCAGACTTTCTGGCTGCCAATTTTGAACATCGCAGCAAAAAATCCATGCTGCAGATTTCGAGATGAAAAGACACTGGAAAGAAATATGGGCTACTGAAGCCGCCGTCAAGAACAGAGCGATTGTAGAGGATCCGAAGAGCTTCTCCCTTCCAAGGAAAGTATGGATTCAATAGGATACGAACAGGGCAGGGAAAATGCAGATTTCAGTTCTATCAGTGAGGATATGTAGAAGATCCGAGTTCTGAGTGTGGAACTGAGAACCAGACCATGAACCACATCGTCGCGGAGTAGGTGTCCGCGGACAATGGCTATCAAAAACTGCATCTGAGCTAGACCTGTAGTTCCTCAACATCTCCATCGTCAACTTCGCACTCGCCCACTTGCTGCATCTACTCTACCCTCTGTTCCCTAAGATGGCCACTGATATCAGCCTCGCTGACATCTTTTCCTTTTTTTTTGCATTTAAGCTACGTCGAGCAGTTTTTCTGTGGTTTGCCTATAGATCTTCGAGCGAATGCTGTAGCTGAAGTTAATTCATCTCACAGGTTTTCAAGAATTGTTGTATATATTTAGTTATAGTATCAATGTATCTTAAGTACCTACATATAGTGATACTAGGTACTATTGCACTATATAAGTTGATTTACGTTGTCACTAATATTGTATCCTTAGTACAGGCATAGCAATTAATTCAGAAAAATTGTGAAATTTTCGATTATTACCTTTGAGAGCTTGTAAAATCTATCACCTAGTGTTAAATTTATAAGGCACAGATTAATTTTAGATATCAGCTATTGACCTTTATTTTTGACCAAAAATTAGAACAGTTTCCTCAACGTAATCTATTATTTTATTTGAAAAAACCTTGGAAAAAACATTCCACCAGTCGCCCATTTAAACTGGCGAAAATCTACCAAAATCAAGACGCCTTGAACGTTTACACAATCTTGCAACAGCGCTGTACTCGATTGATAATAAAAATTCAAGGTCATCTAGGGAAAAAGTGATCCAACATTACAAATTTGAGCATCCCCAATTTTCGCAGAATTGCCAACTTGGCGTAAGAAAATTACCGTTCTAGTGCTGAATTTAAAAGCTGATCGGCATATACGTGCGCTGGATACAATATCATGTAGGAAGAATACCTATCCCATCAATGCGAGCCGGAGCTGCCGAAGGGAAGATGCCTACCTGTAGTATGGGGTCGCCTGATGTTTCAGTAGAATGTAAGGCAAGGATGAGAATGACCAGCAAATTCCAAAAATGATGAGTAGAAAATAAGCAGTTCGATTCTTTCCTCCTAGATTTTACCACGTATTTGTGAGGTCAGCATTGTTAATACACCTAATGATGATCTACACTCTGTGATCTACACTGAACAGTGATAGGAGGTAGGTACTCTGGAAACCTCATCATCAGCCAATTTTAAGGCCTGTGTAGACTTCAAGGTTCATGGCAAAATTACAATGAAAAGTACCCACCTAGGTATCTATCTTGGTGGAATTTCTATCCTGCTACGGACTATTACCTACCACGAAGTTAGTGACGAAAATGCTAATAAGTAGAAGCAAGTGAAACCTGTGATGAAATTCCTTTATGTAATCCAACGATCATATTTAGGAAGGATGTGGCTGGATCTGGTGCAGCATATAATAATAATACAGGGTGTCCCAGAAATGGCGCATAAACTCTCCACTACGTTGTAGCGGAACTTCCAGGGAACTTTAGAAAAATAGTAAAAAAAATCCTCCTTGACCACTCTTCGAGATATAAGAGTTTGAATTTGAAAACTCAACTTCTCCATTTCTGTGATTTTTTTAGAACAGCAATATTTATTTCATGGAGACAAAGCCTTTTTTTCATTTTCTGGTGAAATAATCCTCAACAACTTTTGATTAACGGCTACAGCCAAATTTAAATTTTGCAAATTCTTAATCAAATTACCCAGAAAATGGATCTGGCATCATCGGTGAAAAAAAATGAGTAGGTATACCTACAATCTGACATTGGATAAATAAAAAATCGAATGAAGTCATTTTCTGACAATAAGATCAGTCAGTGTCATTTTGCATCATTCCTGCCTCACTTTTCCGCGAATAATGTATGCGGCTGGCGAATACACTGATATGTTACTGATTTTGGGCGAACGTCGCGTCAATAACTTGCAGGCGGAACGCATTATTTACCCCCAGCAATACCCTCGAAGAAAGCATCCCGATCGTATGTGATAAGAGAACAGAAGAGAGAGCCAGAAGGACCGGACAGGAAGTATCAGTATTATTACAAGCAGATCGCGGCCGCCCTCGTCATGTGAGTGTACCTGATGATGCCTGATGCTGAAAAGGACGTTTTTGAACTGCTTCAGAATCAACCAAATCGAAAGGCTCACAAAGTTTCACCGGGACTGCATGCTCTTACTTTTTCCTCGAATACGAGCCCAACGTCTATCGTCAAAGGAGCCTGACGGATATTGATATTCACACATGATTTGCAAGGATTCTTCCTTGGATTGTTAGTTCAAAACAAGTTAAATAAGTGAAAAGGGTATGGCGTTTTTTAAAGTGAATTTCTTTCTGGGACAGCCTTAGTAACTCCTAAATAGAAATGGGAGAAACGCAGTTTTACAAGTTTATTTTCTGAATGCGCGAAAGTTGTTGAAATTACGAAGAGGTGCGATCGGTAGCTATCAAAGCCAGTAGCTGTGTCAGTATAGGCACCAGTATCAGTACCTACAAGGAAATGTCTAAATTGGCCCTAACAATGACCGTTTCTATGATGACCATGTTTATATTGGAACAATTGTATTCCTACCTAGCGGTACGTATGTAGGTGAGCACGTGCAGTCGTGCACGTTTGCCAAATCGACCGTTCAGTTTTTTGACGATAACTTAATAAATAAAAGCCAAAGAATTTTTCTACTATTTTTCCCCGACTTGATGATGAGTTCCCAGCAACGTACTGGAGAGTTTATGCGCCATTTCTGGGACACCCTGTATAATAATAAACTGTCTTTATTGATTTTCCAGTATTACAGTATAATAAATAAAAATTAAAGCCAAATAAACAATGAAAAATCAAGGGCGAAGTTCAGATGGGTGCACAATCACACCCCCTGCTCTACCACTTAACCCTAAATGCAAATAAACAAAATTAACTCGCAAACGCCCTTTAAGAATTGAACAATAAATAAATAATGTCGCAAACGCCTTTCAAGAATTAAACTACATATAAATATCATTGGTGTATAAAACAAAATAATCAGGTACATCAGAATAGGAGAGCAAACACTAACTTAACTCATCATAAGCCGACGGAGACCCCTTCCGAAACCCGCTACCGAACATGATTTCAGCTCTTCAGGAACATCATTGTAGGTTTTGGAGATGTCGTACGAAAATGATCTTTCAAAGACCGATGTCTTGTGAAGAGGTGGAGTTATTAAAGACTTCTTGCGTATATTTACATTATGTACATCTGTCCTGAATTCAATTTTATTGTACAAATAAGCAGGCTTCATGGTGCTGACAACCTTATGGTAGAGACAAGACCGTAACAACTCAAAACGACTTTTCATGTTCAACCAATTAGCATCCCTAAGTTTATGGGAAATATGTGAGAACTTACTAATTCCGTAAACAAATCTCAAGCAACCATTTTGAACCTTCTGTATCCTATTCAGAGTCTCAACATCAAGTCCCAACGAATACACCGGAGCGCAAAAGTTAAAGTGTGATAGAACGAGAGCCTCGCATAGTCTTAGCTTTATTTTGATTGATAGATAATCTTTGTGGGGATACAATTGTTTCAATGACATGTAAGCCTTCCCAATACATTGGAGAACATGTTGCTGGTAACGAAAACTGTTGTCGAGTGTCAGGCCCAGACTCTTAGCCTCTGATACCAATGGAATTTCTATATCATTCAATTCAATTTTGACTTCACCACACAGTTTTTGGCGTGCTGCTCTTGCACCGAACATGAGTAACATCGACTTCGCCGGATTCAGCCGCAGACAATGCTTTCTGGTTATCTCTGAAAATGATGCCAAGTCAGAATTAATTTTAATTATTGCCTCATCGAGGTTTTGTGGGTAAAAACTGTAATATAACTGAGTATCATCAGCGTATGCGTGTACCGAACAATGCTTAATGAAGTGATTAAGGTGACAAATGTAAATTCAAAAAAGTAAGGGTCCTAATATAGAACCTTGAGGTACACCCTTTGTAATCTCAACTGCCTGTGAAACAATCCCTTCAAATTTTACTCGCTGTGTTCGATGATGAAGATAATTACTCAACAGTTTGCATGCCTCGGCCGAAAATCCGACGAAGCCCAATATAGCCGCTAGCACTTCATGATTTACTGTATCAAACGCCTTTGTGAAGTCCAATAGCACTAACAAAGTTACCATGCCCCTATCTGTCGCCCTTAATATATCATCAGTAACATCAAACATTGCAGTCGTACAGCTGTGGCCTGATCTGAAACCCGATTGTTTTTCTGGAAGTATATTACTAGAACATAAAAATTCCCGCATTTGAGCAGCTAGAATTTTTTCGAACAGTTTTCCAAATACTGGCAAAATACTTATTGGACGCAAATGTTTAAACTCCGTTGGATTTCTTACTTTTGGTACCGGTGTAATAAACGCTTGTTTCCAGACTGAAGGAAAATGTTCATCAAGTATACAGCTGTTGAATATATGCACCAGGTATTTTAGAATGTAGGGACAACAATATTTTATCAAGCGGATACCAATGCCATCACAGCCAACAGCATCACTTTGTATTTCATTTAAAAATTTTAGTACAATTTCTTCATCAATTAGCTTGAAAGAGAACTTAGTTATGTTTTCATTTTTTATAGTCTGATAGTATCTAATAATTTCTCCCAATGGAGTGTTACAGTCAGGTACACAATCCCTAAAGTATTCATTAATTTTATCAACATCAGACAATTCCTTAGGTATTTTATTTTTTTCTCTATTGTTTATATTAAGTTGTTTCAAGTTTCTCCATAATGCTCTAGGGTTATTTACACTCAACATATGTTTACAGTATGCTTCTTTTTCTCTACGAATTGACAATGTTACGAAATTACGAAGATACTTGTAATAATTCAAATCTCTCACATTTTGACTTTTCTTAAATTTGGACTTTGCGGCATTTTTCAAACGAATTAATAATTTAATATTCTCAGTCAGCCAAGGTGATCTAGGTTTTGACACCCTGACAACTCTGGTAGGAACATGCTTATTGTACAATTCAACTATTGAGCGATTCAATAATTCAATTTTTCTGTCAATATTATTTAGATATAGCAATGAATCCAACGGCAATGAAACTAGTTCCTCCTGAAACATTTCAACATTGAAATCTCTGAAATCACGACACTCACGAAAGCAAGGATAATCTGGTTTGCCAAAAGAAGTTACATTACAACATATCAACTCATGATCAGAAACATCAACACTCACAACACTAACATCACTAACAACTTCAGGACTTGATGTGATTATATGATCTATCAAAGTTGCAGTATTCTCATTTATTCTAGTGGGCTCTGATATTAGTTGCTTTAAATTCAAGGAATCTAGTAATTTGATATATGACTTCGTATTAGAATTGTTACAATCAAGTAAATTAACGTTCATATCACCCACGATTATTATTTTATCACCATATGGAAGGCAAGCAATGACCAGATTTTCAAGTTCATTCAGGAAATCATTGAAATTGAAACTTGGCGGACGATATACAACGCAAAACACCATAACATCACCTTTATGTGTGATTTTCAGACAAAGCTGTTCCAATGAGCTTTTGACACCACTCAAAACTCTAAAAAAGAGCAAGTCATTTATATATACAGCAACTCCACCTCCTCTGCCAACTCTATCTCCTCGAACCAAACTGTACCCATCAACCGCGACGGTCTCGGAAGAGACCCCCGCCAGCCACGTTTCGGTGATCCCAAACACATCAAATCGGTACTCCTCTGCAACACACCTAAAATCATCAAAATTATTCACCAATGATCGCACATTAAGACCGGCAACCCTTATGGTCTCTCCAGGCATTCAATCTAATGGCAATTTGTAAATCAAAGATGTATCCGCAACAAATAGATTAATTCAAAAAATATAACTTTATAAACAATAATAAATAAAAGCAGAAGAACTTCTAGAAGAAATAGTGTTATGTTTCTTGCCCAAAGGCAAAATAAAATAAAAAGAGCTTGAGTGATAAGAGGCAAATCCCTAACTAAAATTAAATATTTCAGACTTTGAATAAAATTTAACGAACTTATTATCAATTTTACATGTAATGATGCCGTCTCTAGTCCACACATTATTTTGTCCAAACTTTTCAGAAGCCGCCTTTAATGTCTCGAGTCTTGTGGGAGTAAGGTCTTCTCTGATGACTATTCGAGTTCCTTTCAGGTGCTTCTTGTTTTTGAAAATTTCTTGTTTCTTTTGATGACGACAGAGCCTTACAATAATTGGTCCAGGAACAGCAGACTTTGGTCCTTTTTGCAAACGAAAGCAGTGGTCAATGTCCCCAGCTGCCATTTCAACGGAAAGTTTGGTTTGGCACAAGTCTTGAACAACCTGGTATAGGTCCTCATTCTTTACTTCCTCGATGTTGTAGAGGCGCAGATTATTATTTTTCAGCCTTTGTTGCAGACATTCAGTAGTTTTCTCAATCTCTTGAAGCTGTTTATCGTATTTGCAGATTGTTTCCTCTATCTTCGACATTCTGGCTTCCATTTTAGAAAATATTTTCTTAGAAAGTTCTTCAGTTAATTTGGCCATAAATCCGTCGGAGAGAAGAGCCTCTTCGACAACCTTCTGTAGCTCTTCATTACTTTCAGAACGATTTTTATTACGCTGAGATCGCTGCTGTCTGTCTGCCATTGTTATTATAAATATATCGGGACCGCCTCAACACACGTCTACTCTGCGCGGCTGCTCATCGATCAATGATCAATGACGATCATATAGCTACTCGTGCAGCACAAAGCGTCATAGACTGACACTGACAAGAGCGACAGCTCGCAGAACTTGACGTGGAAATATTCAGTTTCATTGGCCGCATTCGTAAGTCACAACAGTTGTGGAGCACTTCCACGCGATTCGTCGAAATTTGAATTTTGACCAATGGCGTAGAAGTGCTCCACAACTGTTGTGACTTACGAATGCGGCCAATGGTAAAGTGATAAAAATTTTGGGCGTACAAAGATGGCGGATATGAAATTTCCATGGCTTCACTTTTTATGACGAACCCTCCCTACCTATTCTTATATCCTCCTAGATATTTATCGATGTTTTTGTTGCGATGTATCGCAGATTTTTAGGTTTGGTTTTGAAATTCCAGAGCTAAATTTTGTCGATTTCTTTTTGTTCACACTCATGCGGTTTGTGGTTGGAATAGATATGACAGCTAACTCCTGAACGTATCTATAATTACTGATAAAACTGATGCAAGATGTAGCCTAACCACAAGATAGAACTCTACTTACTACATGTTTGATCGACTCATTGATCTAATAATAATATATGTAAACGAGATTTTATTGACCCAAGGAATTTCACCACCAATGCTGAGTGCTGTGGAATTAAATATAATTACAGAACACAGAGGTAAAAGACTTGTTGAAACCTCTGGGGCTTGTGACGAAGGAAATTAGTGGTGAGAAGTACACTACATTGGGAAAAATCATTCCTATTGTACACTGCATGAAGGACCAAATAAGTAAAACTGTTTCAATAAGTGAAATTGTTGACAACTTCAAGAAGAGTTTACTAGGGGAAATTTCGAAAAGATTTGGCCATATGGAAAATGTGTACCATTTGGCCGTCGCCACCGTTCTAGATCCGCGTTTCAAAAAAATGCACTTCGCCGACTTCAACTCAGTCGCTAAAGCAGTGCAGCACATTAAAAGAGAGTCAATGCCAAAACAACTAGCTGGAGATAAATTCGGACCGTTGAAAGACACAATCAAATCCGTAAAGTACAAAGAAAAGTGATGAATTGGAGGATGATGGATATGGAGTTATCACAATAGTTTGTTGACACAAATGCAAGGAGAAATTCCAGAAACTGATTTTGCCGACCTTGTTAATACTGATATGTCACAATTCCTTTTGTCGCCGCTAAGCAAGCTGAGTGATAATCCATTTGAAGTTTGGGAAACTCTAAAATCATCTTACCTTACCCAACGATTTTTCCGGTTGCAAGGAAAAGGCTTGCAAATACGTAGTAGGAACCATCGGTTCCCAGCGCGTGGTTGTTTTCGAAAGCCGAACAGGTAATGACTGAGGCTAGGAACCGATTAAAACAGGAGCAAGACTCAAGAAGATAGTTTTCTGAATTCACTTCCAAAACAAGACTGGAATTGATTTTTTTGGACGTATTTCAAGTTGAAAAGGTGAAATCTTTGTAATTTTTTGCTCTCTCGAACTCAAAACACTCAAGTCAGGAACAAAGGACTGAGGAGATATATTTTTTTAATTCTGTTCCAGAAGAATACTGGGACTGAATTTTTTTTTGTACTCAATTCAGTTGACAGATACAGTTGGAATCTTTATAATATTATTTTAATTTTTTCATTTTATTCTTTGCTTTCTCAAACACCAGACACTTTTATTAAAATGGACCTGCTCGTCTAGACATAGAAGAGGTTGACTAGAATGAAATTTTCTTATCTCGAGCTCCTCAAGATAAATTATACAAATTACAAATTATCTTGTCTGAAGTTACAACGACCGTAGTAATGAAGAAAAGAAAGACTTTTTTGAAAAATGGCGGCCATCTCCCTAAAGTTGCACAAAAACAACTTTCACCGTATCAAAATTCAAATTTTAGGTTCCAATTTGTTACAAGTTTGAAGTGATTTGGTACAGAAATGGAGGAGAATTTTGAATTTCAAAATGAAGAAACAAAAAATTTGCATCTTTTAGGCTCTTCGCACCGTGTACACTAAGTTGATGACTGCCAACCATGGTTGTGGTATCGTCAAACAAAACTTGAAACTGTAAACTACAAGATGCTGCCATGCCCTTGTCAAAAAGTTGCGTGCTTTGTTTACCAGAAGCTTCTGGAATAGTGACATCACTTAAAAAATACCCTGTTTAAGGCGTTAAGGCGGTATCAGCAGGTTCGAAAGTGTGGTTGGAATGGCAAGTCCCTTCAATCATTGTAAAAGTAAAACTAGATGACTTGGGACTCCGTTGCACGATTTTGGGTCTGTTTGGAGTGGTCGATGGTCAGATTTTTTGGTTATCAGAGTTTAGTTTTTGTGGAAAAACATAAGACTGAATGAAGTTTCTACAGGATGACAAAATGAAGCAGTGCAGAACTGCTAAAAATTGAATCATAAAAAATGTTTTTTGTTGAAATCGAGGTTAAAATCAACACTAAAGATATCAATAATACTGTTTTATCTCGGAACCGTTTTCCACCTATTCCTCAATTTTCGTTTAAAAAAAGCTGTAAATTTTTTCATGAAATGTGCGTCGTTCAAAAGTAAGAATAATTGTCATTTAGCCATAACAATTAGTCGAATTTGGTAGATATGTGCACAATTTCACGTGTGAAACCCTCGCGCTGGTTGAGTCGACATGAACGTGTTGTAAGAATTTTGCGAAACTTGTCTGTTCTACTTCTGGAGCACTTCTTTTTAACTGCTGTTCAAGAGGGCTCCAATAATACAAGGCTGATCCATGATGAATTTGGGGAATATTCATGTCAAAGGAATAATGACTTTCCTCAAGTAGGTATATCTTGAACATTTTCAAGTTTTCTTCAACGCTTTGTTCCAAAGTAGAAAGCCCCTCATTCACATTTTGTATTCACACTGCATGATGTTAAGGCGTCAGCTATGCAAAAATTACCTTGCCCCCCCCTAAATTGTTCTTGAATAGAACTCAAGCGCTATTGGTTTGACAAATACACGATTTCTCCTTTCTCGTGACAAGATTTATGTAGGCCCGGAATGTGAAACACTATGGGGCTGATGTCTTTAGAAGGTAGAAGAAACTTTTCAATTGACAATAAAAAGTTTTACATAACTGCAACAGTAGATTTGCAGAATCGTCAAGATGGTCAGAATCAGAGCTAAATGGAAGACGTGTGTCGCATAGCATGTAAAATGTGAACGATGGTGTCGACCCCATGCGATGTTAGTGGTCGTTAAAAATCCCTACCCTACGTTGGAACACACAGGAGTTCGGCAAAATTTTCAGTATAGTGGAGGAAAGGCTTCACCGGCGTCAGTGTTAGATCTCATTGCGGAAATAGGCCGACGTTGAATAAAAGAATTAAAAAAAACTAGTTGATTGAGGTGAGAGGGAATTTTAAAGTTGAGGAGGGATTTTTTCGTTGCCTTTGGCAGAGCTGGGCATTATTTGTACTTATAAATACTTTTCAAATAATAAATACTTTTTTTTATTTAAATACTCAGTATTTAAATATTTTCTCGGAAAGAGCAAGATGTATTTATTATTTAAATACTTTCCAAATGTATTTAGTATTTATTATTTGAAAAAGTATTTGCAAATACTTTCAAAGATACTTTTGCGTTATTTGAATACTATTTTGTTATTTAAATACTTCGTAAATTGTATTTAAATACTTTTGTTAGGTCAATTTCTGATCTGTCGCTGTCACCCGGTAGATGACGCTACCTAGAGAATTCAAATCTGCTTAATAAATTACCTCTCAAAGCTAGTATGTAATTGCATTAAGTAAATTCAGTCATACACTCTACAGTCATTCTATCACTGGGTTACTGATATTAATTAACAGAATGATGGCGCGCTCAAACTTGCTTGTACCACTTATCGTGAGCTTGATTATCTGAGCATTTTAAACTTCAATTTGGTTCTTTCTGACGCGGTTATTACAGCCACCCAAGTTTTCACTACCCACTATCACAATGGCTATAACTGGTAAGGCAGCAGAAATGAGGGAATAATTCAACCCACAAAGATTGATACCGATGACTTGAAACGTGTCTGAAATTCACACATCAAAGTAAAAGCGGGAAGCCATCTACCTCAGGGTGACTACACCGACCACGAATTGAAATCGGTAAATGATAAGGATAGCCTCGTTCATTATACAGCGCGCATGATCGTCTTCTGAAGTAATGGCGTCAGATACAAAATTTGCGAACAAATGCTAGAAAATGGCGTGGAAAACAGCCACAAAGTTGGAAAATACGCGCCACAGCAAACAGACTCAGGCTAGAGGTGAATACACACTAGTGATTACTCAGTTTTTATTTTATTTTCCATCAAAACGTCCGCGGTTGTCCATTAAAAAGTCCCAAATTATAATTTCCTTCAAAATAAGAAAAAAATCTGTTCAAAACGTGCAAAAAAACATGTTCAAAACGTGTGCAGAAAAAAACATGTTTCAAAGTTATGTTCAAAAGAATTCTGTTCAAACAAGTTTGGAACATTTTGTTTTAAAACAACCAACCCAAGTATTTAAATACATTTAAAGTAGTCAAATACTTTGACAGTTTTTAAATAGTGTAGAGATAAATACTTTTTAATTATTTAATTATTTTCTCATTATTCAAATGAAAAAGTATTTAAATAACGAAAATATTTAAATATTTACAACTGCAATTTTAAAAATATTATTTATTATTTAAATATTATTTTGACCAGAAAATGAAAAGTATTTATTATTTAAATATTTTCCAAAAGTATTTTGCCCAGCTCTGACCTTTGGGAAGAGTTTTCCGGTCATTTTAATAATGTCTCTGTTTGTTTCTGTCGCGACTGTAGTTTCTGATAGCTGTTAGTTGGTTCTCTGTTGCTTGAAAGTTCTTCCTTTTGTCAGCAGAGCTTCTCAAATCGTCGATTGTGTTAAAGCGAACCTTCTAAATCCTAATGTCTTAGTGGTAGTGTGCAGTATGACTTGGGATAACCAAGCGAAGCGGTCGTGGAATTGGTCCAAGGATATGCCGATGCTTTGTGTTCCTTGACAAAATTGGTAGAACAAAAAAAACTCTGTTGAGAAGGAAACAATATGTTTTATTCAAGGTTTTATTGCATCCGATGAAATCTCGTTTGTCCGCAGTCTGTCAACTCTGAACTCTCCGCTCTTATTCTGTGGTTACGCTCAGCCCTTCTGTGGCTAAAGATACGTCTAACCACAATATCACAATTCAAGTAGGTAGCGGTATGTACAACCTTACTATTTATAAAAAGTAGGTTTCTATCTGGATTTTTATTTGAGGGGGTTGGTGGAACTAAATAGTTATAGTTCCACCTGGCACGTAGGCCTCATTTGGACCCATAGTAGCCCTTTCCCAAACCAGCTGAACTCACCGAGCTACAATGTGGTGCCTGAATGTTTGATGGTCGGCCCATCCAAGCACTGCGGCCGGTAGGTTCCTATCATTTAACGCTTTTATATCTTATTTCACCCACATTGTTTGTCATTTCTGATTCCACAATAATGGATGGGTGATTTTCGCCAGTTTTCAAAGCTAATTTCCAAGCCGCCAAGCGGCAGGACCATGCAGAGTGACTGTTATCGTTGTTATAAAATACACTTTTCGCCCTCTTGGAAATTGTTTCAATTTTTCCATAAAACGGCACATTATCTCCTGCGTTGAAGTTTTATATCAGTGTAAAGTGCACAGTTAATTTCGCCCAGAGACGCAATATACGCGCCGAGTCGGCACGTCACGTCCGCCTCTCCTCTGCGCTCTTCCTGGGCGCTTCCTTCAGGACTAAACTGCACGTACATCTTTATTTAAAACGAGAACATGCCTGCGAGGCCATGCCCCGGCCAAATACATTTAAGTCCCTCCAATTTAATTTTTGCCTTTCGTTCTTCTCCAATTTATTCTCATTATTGAATTGCTTAAATCGAGTTTGAAATTAAGGGAACTGTTCACTCAAGACACTCTCCCGACGATTCCGCCACTGATGTTGCACATGAAATTATCCCGGCACATGTATAGCTTTGTTTACGGGGATTGATTTTGTAAGGCCATCAGTTTGCGAAATGCGTTGTGAAATATTCATCGAATCGATGATGGTAACGTTAAGATGCGAGATGGTGGTTTCGGAACAAGAGTTGCTGCTGTTACGTTGAACACACTGGTTTCGTCCGCGACGGCTGTGAATATCGGTAAAAGTTTTCAGTCATTCCTTTTCATTCACCTTCACATGACTAAGATTGATTCACTAGAATTGAAAGTTCCGACATTATTGTGAGAATATACTTATCAACTGGAATCCAGGCTGGAAGTAATCTTACCTAAAAGCAAAATATTTCTGTCGTGCGTTGCGTGATATCTCGAATTTTCCAAGCGCGTTCCTAGGCTAACTTGAGGCACGACAAAAATATTTTAGCTCAAGTATCTACCTTAATTTGAATCACATTTACTTTTTCATCAAAAATAGAATCTAAGTAGCAGGCTATGCTCCTTCATTACACAATAGTTATCTCATGGAATTACGAGTAAATAACCTACTCTATTTGTCCTCCTAACCTAACAGCATAACAATTAATACTTAAAAATGATAAGATATCTTTCAATGTCGTAAACGTCATCAATTTTACATAAACAGAAGCAGCAGTGAGTTAATTATTACATAAAATATTCAATCCGTCAATCCAGAACACAACCAAAAAAATGGGCGAAAACAGCAATAAGAAAAGGGTGATTCTGGACGTGGATGTCGGCGTTGACGACTATTTGGCAATGTTGATTTTTTTCGATGCCGAAAAGAAAGGTCAAGTGAAAATCGAAGCCATTGTGTGTGCGTTGGGCAATGCACCATTGGACAATACCTGCAAAAACGTCGTGCGGCTTTTGGAACTTCTTGGAAGGACAGATGTAAGTTGCAAGGATTTCTCCATACATGATAGTAATTATTGTAATAACCACATTCGGAGTGCTAAAAAAAATGTTTTTCATGCCACAAAAAGAGGCATCCGCTACAATAGAATTATGTAATAGGGAGTTTGCGATCTCACGCAACGTAGAACGTGACGCAACGTAGAACGTGAAAATCCTATTTTTACGTTGAAAGTTATGTTACGTCGTACGTACCTACGTGTGCATGCAAACTCCGCAATAATAATTTACGTTGAAATATTGTAAAATTAGGGAGTTTGCGATCTCAGGGAACGTACGACGTAACGCAACGTAGAACGTAGAAATTCCCCTGTAACTGTAACAGGAATTGCAAATAACGTACTGTCTATTTTCAATGCGCAATTTTCAAACAGACCTGATCTCCCACCTCCCCTACAAGATCCAGTCTTAATTAACGATTATTTCCTTTCAGTCTTCACCAAGAATAATGCATGCAAAGCCAAAATCGAACATTATTCCACTAACACTCATAATGGTCGCAATAAATTTGGCTTCCGGTTAACAGATCGATACGACATCGCCAAAATCATATCCCAAATGAAATCGAATTCTTGTGGTATTGATAACATATCTCTCGAGATGATAAAGCTCTGCTTCCCCATCGTAGGAAATCACATCACTCATATTATCAATTACTGCTTAGAGACCAGTTTCTTCCCGACGAGCTGGAAGCTGGCGGTGGTAACCCCGATTCCTAAAGTGTCTTCTCCCACCCAGTTGAGCGATTTAAGACCCATCAGTTTACTTCCTGTGCTGTCCAAAGTACTGGAAAAAGTTATCCATTCCCAGATTGTTTTATTTTTATCTTCTAATCATCTATTACCGGAACATCAATCGGGCTTTCGCTCTTCTCACAGTACAACAACAGCATTATTAAACTTGACTGACAATTTGGTAAGAGCAAGGGATGAGGGGTTGGCATCGGTGTTGGTGTCTCTTGACTACTCTAAAGCCTTTGATACCATTGACCATGAGCTGCTGTGTGCAAAGATGCATTATTTCGGATTTGACATCTCTGTTATAACTTTCTTCAAAAGCTACTTGCAAAACAGAAGCCAAGTGGTAACTGTTTCAGGGCGATCCTCTAGCCGGAGTGCAATTGTGTCAGGAGTTCCCCAGGGATCTGTGCTGGGCCCTCTTTTATTTCTCCTATACGTCCTGGATGCCCATCTCCAGATTGATCACTCACAGGTTCAGTCATTCGCAGACGATACACAAGTGTTACACTCCTTCAAACCTGACCCAAACGCGGTGCGTCAGGCTGCCATCGAATTAAACCAAGACCTGAGATCCATCTATGACTTTTCTGTTTCGCATAACCTAACATTAAACCCTGGTAAAAGCTCAGTCATGCTTATTTGTCAAGACAACAGAAGAACATCAATCTTGAGCAACCTCAATATCAATATAAATGGAGAGTCTCTCGAATTCTCAGACATGGCAAAATGCTTGGGTGTGACCTTAGATCCCCAATTGAAGTTCCGTAGCCATGTTAATGCCTTGTTAAAAAAAACCTACTTTCGGGTAAAAATGTTGTATGGAAGTAAGAGCGTGTTGAATTTTAAAACTCGGAAAAAGTTGTGTGAGTTACTTGTATTTCCGATTCTCCACTATTGTGTTACAGTCTATTATCCATTTTTAGATCTAGTTACCAAGAGTCGAGTTCAGATGGTGCAAAACACCTGCTGCAGATTTGTTTGCAACCTCCGAAAGTATGACCATATATCCCTTGCGTTCCGTCGCCTTTGTTGGATGAATGTGGATGAAACATTTAGATTTCACTTGCTCGTTTTCGTTCACCGTTTGATTCTCACCTCAGCCCCGACCTACCTCTGCAAAAAGTTAACTTTTCGAAGTGTGCTGCATGACCGAGACATTCGCTTCGGCAACACTCTTTCTATGCCCAGACATCAGACGGCTATGTTTCGGAAATCTTTTTCATTCAATGCTGTTAGGTTGTACAACTCACTTGGGGCGGAGAGCAAACTGCTTAATGTCAAGAACTTTAGAGGGTACGTAAAGGCAAGGATTCTGTCAGAGCGGGCAACATGACAGACTCGACTACTGCCAGTTCAAGTTTCAAACGATTTCAATTTTTCTTTTTTGTTGAGATGTACCTATATTATTAGCAGAGTTATTAGCTAACATAGTTTTATTTTGTATTTTCTATTTAGTTATTTATATGTATTTACTAGAATTTGCGTTTTGCTTTTTACTTGGTTAAGTGTCAGAATAGCTTTAAGCTAAACTTCGCCAAATAAAGCCGTATTATTATTATTATTATTATTATTATTATTATTATTATTATGACTTTATTCACATTAGCTATCACTTTTGGCATATTTTTGTGTTATTAGGTCTCCCTGACCGACCCTGCCAATCAGGGCTAAGAGTAATATTATTGTGTCATTAAGAGTCCATCGCGGCCATTGCTGCTCCTCCCCCTGAGCTCTACGCAAACCTTCAAAACAGGGTCACAAATTGCAGGAACCTGTAATTTACAATGTCTCCCATAATAGAGAAACTACTCCACAACAGATGGGAGTCAGAGCTAGCAGCTAGCCTTAGCGTCTGGTCCTCGCAAACCTTGCGCGTTGGATTTCGTCAGAAGTGTGTGGTGCATGCAGCTCTATGCTCTATGTCTCAGAACTCACAGCTAGGCACGCCACGGTTGCGACAACCTCTCGGGGAAAACGCGTCATTTGGATTTTGATGTTTCCAGGGGAAAGCATCGATCCTAAATCGATAGTAATCCAACCCGATTTAGGGACAGAAGGAGGAAAAGGACTTTGCAGTGCAATGGCGTAAAGGGCAAGAGGGGGTTTCCAAAAACCCCATTGCTGCCCCAGCCCTGCTTTCAATTATGACTGATGTTGGAAAAATTTGATAGGTGCCTATACCTACATAATCCTATCTACCCAAGTACCTGCCTTCATAGTTAACTAGCTACTTATACAGTCGAACGTACTTGTTCCAGGGTGGGTTTTGGATTGGGAATTTTAGAAGGCGGAGGAAGAAGGAATTGCTCCATGCGCTGCAAGTTGTTTTGAGGATTTATGGAACGAAAACAAGATAGTTTTCATTTTTTTTGCGGGTGTTTTGGAGGGAGGGGCATGAAAAAATCGTCAATGAATTTGGCTTCAGCGGGTCAAACTGACACCTGGAAACGTATTCTTGTCATCTAGAAATAAAAACTGAGAAATTCATATTTTGAAAAGTAAAATCAAAGTCAGATTGAATAAAAATATCTTGTAGAGGTTTATGCCGGCCAAAGCGCTTTTTCGGTCGGAAAAGATTCAATTTTTTTGATGGAAAACACTTTCCATGAAGAGAGCCACGACAGACGATTTGAATACGTTCTGTTGCGTGTTGAGAAATCAAAATCGATTAGGGTTCATTGAAAAACACAATCATAGGGGCCGCAAGCGGTGATAATATTTCCGTGTGCTTATCTCTCATCGGCCTCTTATGTCGACGTATTTATGGGTGTTTCGGTGCACCAGACAATCTGGGAACGTATCCATCCAAGTTCAAAAAACTTCAAATGAGAGAAAGGACAAAGGAGGAATCGCTCCATGCGCTGCAAGTTCTTTTGAAGATTAATGGAACAAAAAAAATATATTTTTAATTTTTTTCGCAAGTGTTTCGGAAGGGGGCGGGGGCATGAGAAAATCGTCGTTGAATTTGGCTTCAGCGGTTCAAACTGACACCTGGAAACGTATTCTAATCATCTAGAAATAAAAACTGAAAAATTCATGTTTTGAAAAGTGAAATCAAAGTCAGATTGAATAAAAATGTCTTGTAAAGGTTTACGCCGGCCAAAGCGCTTTTTTGGTCGAAAAAGATTCAATTTTCTCAATGGAAAACACTCCCCATGCAGAAAGTCACGACAGACGATTTGAATACGTTCTGTTGCGTGTTTGGAAATCAAAATCGATTAGGGTTCATTGACAAACACAACCATTAGGGGCCGCAAGCGGTGATAATATTTCCGTGTGTTTATCTCTCACGGCCTCTTATGTCGACGTATTTATGGGTGTTTCGGTGCACCGGACAATCTTGGAACGTATCCATCCAGGTTCAGAAAACTTTAAATGGGAGGAAGGACAAAGGAGGAATTGTTCCATGCGCTGCAAGTTGTTTTGAAGATTTATGGAACAAAAAAAAAATAGTTTTCAATTTTTTTGCGGGTGTTTTGGAGGGAGGGGCATGAAAAAATCGTCGTTGAATTTGAACATAACTAGCTGCTTTCTCCAAAAAAGAATTTCAAAAACCAGAAAATCCCTGTTTGAAAGACGCTGCAACTTACTGTTCTAGCTATGGGCTTGAAGACGTACTTGCTTTATTTGGTTTAGGTAGTACCTATGTGGTTCAGGTACTTGCTAAGAACGAACTCCTCAACCGGTGATGGATGAATTTTGGTGAATAATCACTCAAAAGATTTATCGATCATGATGTCGGAAATATTCAACGTGTTTCAGGTGTCAATTCCACCGATTATGCCTGAGCTATGGGTTATTACCAAATATTGCCATAAAAAGGTACCTAAATTATGCTAGCCACTCCAGGCAACGCCGCAAGGTGCATCTCTCCCGCCAATGTTTTACGCCCACATTCTTGTGAGTGACCAACTTTTCGCCCTCCACCTCTATCACCGGCCAACCGCGATTGTATTCGGGTATCTACAACCGGTGGTGGAGTGGGTGCAGAGTTGAGAGAAACACAAAAAATGTTCACGTAATATCGCGTATTGCCGCCAGGGAATAAATGCGATTACAATAGTCCTAAGTGTAGAAAAAAGAAACACGTCATTAACTCGTAATAATTTGGCGTAATGCGTCTGATTTCCCTTATAAAAAGATGTCACCCAATACGTGTTAGGTACTCACCCCTACTATTCTGATTGGCAATAAACATTAAAGAGAAATGGTAAAGACCCTGGGAAAAATTACCCTTAGAATAAGATATCATAGTGATTACTGCAGCAGCCAAAACGTAGGTTATTGGTAATTAGAGGTAGGTATCTACCTATCTTTAGGTACCTTGACAGAGTAGGCAGGCAAAAATTAAGCATTAGGTATTTTACGAATGAGAGTCTTGAAAAATTCGTGTGCAGAATTTTCGCCTCTGATTTAATAGTCCAAAGGCCAATATCCGCAGTGAATAAACATGATGAAATGATCGGGAATCAAGAAAAAAAGGGGATTATTATAGATTTAGCAGCTTCAGCGCGTCAGACTGACACCTGGAAACGATTTTGATCATCCAAAATTTCAAAATTTAATTTTTTTTAATAGTAAAATTAGAGTCAGATCGGAAAAAAATGTCTTTCACCTTGTACCTGAAAATTTACGCCGGCCAAAGCGCTTTATCGGTCAGAAAAGATTCTATTTTTTTGATGAAAAACACTTTCCATGCAGGAAAGCACAACAGACGACTCAAGTACGTTATTTTGGGTGTTTGAAAATCAAAATCGATTAGAGTTCATTAAAAAACACAATTACTAGTGGCCGCAAGCGGTGATAATATTTTCGTGTGTTTATCTCTCATGGCCTCTTATGTCGACAAATTATGGTTGTTTTGGTGTACCGGACAATGTTGGAACGTATCCATTCAAGTTCAAACAAGCGAATATGCCTCATGGGCATGAGGCTAGGCTAAGTAGCGCACTTCCCTTTAGGAGGGTTAGTGAACGCAAGATGTTAATTAGGGTTCCACCGTTATTTGGGCAGAAATTTCAATATGGCGGCCAAAATAGCGTCAGAATCATGAAATTTGGCTCTAAAATCAAAATGAATCGTACTATAGACAAGATTAAGTCCCAAGTTTCATGAAAATCGTTTCACTAATAAGATATTTCCGAGGATATTTTAATATGGCGGCCAAGAAGTGGCAGAATGTTGAAATTTGGCTGAAGAATAAGAATGATCATACGAAAAAGAGGTAAGAGGTAAGTCCCAAGCTCCATGAATATCGTTGAATGATGAGAAATTTCAATATGGCGGCCAAGATGGCGGCAGAGCATCATTTGTCCAAAATTGGATGTAATTTGATGAAGTTCACATTGCCTGTGAATCTCACGCAAATCGGACCACTTCCAGAGAAATTCAAAATGGCGGATCGAAGATTGCGGCCAAGTGACAAAAATCATTGGTCAACTTTATATGGTGGTCACGTACGTATTCGATTGGCGTTTGCACCACATCGATATCTCTTTTCGTTGAGGCATTATTCTCCTAGTTCTATCACTTGGAAACATGTTAAATAGTGAAAATACAAGATGGCGGCGGGGCATCAATTGTCGAAAATTGGATAGATCTTGATGTGGCTTAGATTGCCTACAAATTTCATCTCAATCGAATCACTTTAAAAGAAATTCAAAATAGCGGATCAAAGATGGCGGCAGAATAACAAAAAACCAAAGGTCAACTTGACATCCTGGACATATGTATTATTGATCGGCGTTTACACCACATCGATATCTTTCTTCCCTGAGGAGTTATCCCGGGTAAAGACGGACGGACAGACGGACGGACGGACAAAGTGAAGCTAAAAGCGCCTTTTTCCCATTTTTTGGGAGAGTGCGCTAGAAATTTCCAATGGGAGAAAGGACAAAGGGAGAATTGCTCCGTGCGCTGCAAGTTCTTTAGAAGATTTATGAAACGAGAAAAAAATGGATTGCAAATTTTTTTGAAGGTGTTTTGGAAGGGGTGGGGGAGACGAAGAAATCGTCGTTGAATTTGGCTTCAGCGGGTCAAATTGACACCTGGAAACGTATTCTAATCATCTAGAAATAAAAACTGGAAAATTCATATTTTGAAAAATTAAATTAGAGCCAGATGGAAGAAAAATGTCTTGTGAAGGTTTACGCCGGCCAAAGCACTTTTTCGGTCGAAGAAGATTCAATTTTTTGATGAAAAACACTTTTCATGCGGAAAACCACAACGGATGACTTGAATACGTTGTTTTGCGTGTTTGAAAATCAAAATCGATCAGGATTCATTGAAAAACACAATTATTAGTGGCCGCAATGGGTGATAATATTTTCGTGTGTTTATCTCTCATGGCCTTTAATGTAGACGTATTTATGGGTGTTCCGGTGTACCGGACAATGTTGGAACGTATTCATCCAAGTTCAAAAAAGTTCAAACTAGAGGAAGGACAAAACGGGAATTGCTCCATGCGCTGCAAGTTCTTTTGAAAATTTACGGAACGGTGAAAAATGGTTTTTCAAATTTTTTTGAAGGTGTTTTGGAATAAGGTGGGGGACATGGAAAAATCGCCGTTGAATTTGGCTTCAGCGGGTCAATCTGTCACCTGGAAACGTATTCTAATCATCTGGAAATTAAAACTGGGAAATTCATATTTTGAAAAATAAAATTAGAGTCAGATGTAAGAAAAATGTCTTGTGAGGGCTAACGCCGGCCAAAGCGCTTTTTCGGTTGAGAAAAATTCAATTTTTTTGATGAAAAATACTTTCCATGCGGAAAACCACAACGGACAACTTTAATACGTTTTTTTTTTGTGTTTGAAAATCAAAATCGATCAGGATTCATTGAAAAACACAATCATTGGGGGCCGCAAGCGGTGATAATATTTTCGTGTGTTTATCTCTCATGGCCTTTTATGTCGACGTATTTATGGGTGGTTCGGTGTACCGGACAATATTGGAACGTATCCATCCAAGTTCAAAAAAGTTCAAATGGGAGGAAGGACAAAATGGGAATTGCTCCATGCGCTGCAAGTTCTTTTGAAGATTTATGGAACGAAAAAAAAAATGATTTTCAAATTTTTTTGAAGGTGTTCTGGAATAAGGTGGGGGACATGAAAAAATCGCCGTTGAATTTGGCTTCAGCTGGTCAATCTGACACCTGGAAACGTGTTCTAATCATCTAGAAATGAAAACTGGAAAATTCATATTTTGAAAAAGAAAATTGGAGTCAGAAGTAAGAAAAATGTCTTGTAAAGGCTTACGCCGGCCAAAACGCTTTTTCGGTTGAGAAAAATTCAATTTTTTTGATGATAAACACTTTCCATGCGGAAAACCACAACGGACAACTTTAATACGTTTTTTTTTGTGTTTGAAAATCAAAATCGATCAGGATTCATTGAAAAACACAATCATTGGGGGCCGCAAGCGGTGATAATATTTTCGTGTGTTTATCTCTCATGGCCTTTTATGTCGACGTATTTATGGGTGGTTCGGTGTACCGGACAATATTGGAACGTATCCATCCAAGTTCAAAAAAGTTCAAATGGGAGGAAGGACAAAATGGGAATTGCTCCATGCGCTGCAAGTTCTTTTGAAGATTTATGGAACGAAAAAAAAAATGATTTTCAAATTTTTTTGAAGGTGTTCTGGAATAAGGTGGGGGACATGAAAAAATCGCCGTTGAATTTGGCTTCAGCTGGTCAATCTGACACCTGGAAACGTGTTCTAATCATCTAGAAATGAAAACTGGAAAATTCATATTTTGAAAAAGAAAATTGGAGTCAGAAGTAAGAAAAATGTCTTGTAAAGGCTTACGCCGGCCAAAACGCTTTTTCGGTTGAGAAAAATTCAATTTTTTTGATGATAAACACTTTCCATGCGGAAAACCACAACGGACGACTTTAATACGTTTTTTTGTGTTTGAAAATCAAAATCGATCAGGATTTATTGAAAAACACAATCATTAGGGGCCGCAATGGGTGATAATATTTTCGTGTGTTTATCTCTCATGGCCTTTTATGTCGACGTATTTATGGGTGGTTCGGTGTACCGGACAATATTGGAACGTATCCATCCAAGTTCAAAAAAGTTCAAGTATGAGGAAGGACAAAATGGGAATAGGGTCCTTGCATGAAATTTTTTTCTCACTCCAATAGAATGCCCTTGAGTCACTTAATAATATGTTCTATCTTAATTGTGATATACCTTTGTATTTTTGTTAGTATTTTCAATTAAAGTTTGAAAAAATTGAGTGTAGGCAACATCCTTACATTTTTCACAAATGCATAAGTTTACGCCCTCCTCTACACCGATTTAAAGAAGTTTAGAAGCTTAAATTTACTTCACAATTTTCAATGTGTAAAATGTGTGGAAATGCCATTTTACCTCATTATGAAAATATTATAATAGAACAGGGTTTGACTATTTGTTCTGAAGATCCTCCAAATTCATTGATACGACTTGAAATTAAGTGAAACGCACACCTCTTCAACCTAAATGCGTAGCATGACAGCAACCGCCAAACGAAACGTCAAGCCGCAAAATTTGAAAGCCGTAATCGCTGTGTTGTGTTTTGTGTAAAATGGGATGACGATTGAGAAAGGTTTTGTTCAGGCGGAATCCGACCATTTGCCGATGGTTAACTTCGTGATGGAGGAAGAGTTCTTCGCGAAGAACGAAAAATTTGAAGTAGCAGAAGAAGAGTCAAAGCTCACAGCGAAGCTCACAGGTAGATGTTCGATTTCTTTGATATCATTAGCCGCTTTTCAGATGAGCAGAATGAGATACCCCTAACAAGATTTGATCGGGTGACCTCAACGGAGTCATGATTAGTAGTTGTGAAATCATTTGCATGGAAGACGCCTAAGTGAAAACGATTTAGATCTATTCTGTAATTTTTTGTATTTCTAGAGCTGGTAGAGACAACTATGCGAACTCCGCCGTTGGATATGTACCTACAGCTTGATTTTGATGATCCTCACAAAGGCAAAAGTCGAGGCAAAAGTGGTATAAGGCGACAGATATTGGCGTTTTAGTACTTCGTGCCAACGTTGTCTTCGTGGTGAATCTTGGGGCATTTGAATTAAACCCTTATCAGGTGTGGAAGTTGAATCGTTTGGCCACCAACTCATCAAGCAACACTCATTGAGGTCAACAACTCTGGAAGGCATGTTGAAAATATAGCTGCGCGAAGAAGCTCAAAAGTGACAATCACTTCCAGCTGACAGTGACAAAAAAAGTGCCATGCATAGAAGTGCCAAGTCAGTCTGATGCCAAGGACGTCTGTCTGATGCAGAAACAACACAGCTGCGCTGTCGTTCTAAATATCCCCAGAATATCCCCAGCATGTCTGACGTCATGGCTGTTTTTGGGCGCGAAAATAAATTCAAATTATTGGAAACTTTACTATTTTAATAAAAAGCTTCAAAAATTTTTTTCAGTTTTTTCCTTGAACTGTATGACTATGTACAACATAGCGCATGTTCCTACATAGAAATTTCTGATTTTGAAAATTTGTGCAAGGACCCTATTGCTCCATACGCTGCAAGTTCTTTTGAAGATTTATGGAACGAAAAAAAATGGTTTTCAAATTTTGTTGAAGGTGTTCTGGAATAAGGTGGGGGACATGAAAAAATCGCAGTTGAATTTGGCTTCAGCGGGTCAATCTGACACCTGGAAACGTATTCTAATCATCTGGAAATGAGAACTGGAAAATTCATATTTTGAAAAATAAAATTAGAGTCAGATGAAAGAAAAATGTCTTGTAAAGGCTTACGCCGGCCAAAGCGCTTTTTCGGTTGGGAAAAATTCAATTTTTTTGATGAAAAACACTTTCCATGCGGAAAACCACAACGGACAACTTAATTACGTTTTTTTTTGTGTTTGAAAATCAAAATCGATCAGGATTCATTGAAAAACACAATCATTGGGGGCCGCAAGCGGTGATAATATTTTCGTGTGTTTATCTCTCATGGCCTTTTATGTCGACGTATTTATGGGTGGTTTGGTGTACCGGACAATATTGGAACGTATCCATCCAAGTTCAAAAAAGTTCAAATGGGAGGAAGGACAAAATGGGAATTGCTCCATGCGCTGCAAGTTCTTTTGAAGATTTATGGAACGAAAAAAAAAATGATTTTCAAATTTTTTTTGAAGGTGTTCTGGAATAAGGTGGGGGACATGAAAAAATCGCCGTTGAATTTGGCTTCAGCTGGTCAATCTGACACCTGGAAACGTGTTCTAATCATCTAGAAATGAAAACTGGAAAATTCATATTTTGAAAAAGAAAATTAGAGTCAGAAGTAAGAAAAATGTCTTGTAAAGGCTTACGCCGGCCAAAACGCTTTTTCGGTTGAGAAAAATTCAATTTTTTTGATGATAAACACTTTCCATGCGGAAAACCACAACGGACGACTTTAATACGTATTTTTGTGATTGAAAATCAAAATCGATCAGGATTAATTGAAAAACACAATCATTAGGGGCCGCAAGCGGTGATAATATTTTCGTGTGTTTATCTCTCATGGCCTTTTATGTCGACGTATTTATGGGTGGTTCGGTGTACCGGACAATATTGGAACGTATCCATCCAAGTTCAAAAAAGTTCAAATATGAGGAAGGACAAAATGGGAATTGATCCATACGCTGCAAGTTCTTTTGAAGATTTATGGAACGAAAAAAAATGGTTTTCAAATTTTGTTGGAGGTGTTCTGGAATAAGGTGGGGGACATGAAAAAATCGCCGTTGAATTTGGCTTCAGCTGGTCAATCTGACACCTGAAAACGTGTTCTAATCATCTAGAAATGAAAACTGGAAAATTCATATTTTGAAAACGAAAATTAGAGTCAGAAGTAAGAAAAATGTCTTGTAAAGGCTTACGCCGGCCAAAACGCTTTTTCGGTTGAGAAAAATTCAATTTTTTTGATGATAAACACTTTCCATGCGGAAAACCACAACGGACGACTTTAATACGTTTTTTTGTGTTTGAAAATCAAAATCGATCAGGATTAATTGAAAAACACAATCATTAGGGGCCGCAATGGGTGATAATATTTTCGTGTGTTTATCTCTCATGGCCTTTTATGTCGACGTATTTATGGGTGGTTCGGTGTACCGGACAATATTGGAACGTATCCATCCAAGTTCAAAAAAGTTCAAATATGAGGAAGGACAAAATGGGAATTGCTCCATACGCTGCGAGTTCTTTTGAAGATTTATGGAACGAAAAAAAATGGTTTTCAAATTTTGTTGAAGGTGTTCTGGAATGAGGTGGGGGACATGGAAAAATTGCCGTTGAATTTGGCTTCAGCTGGTCAATCTGACACCTGGAAACGTATCCTAATCATCTGGAAATGAAAACTGGAAAATTCATATTTTGAAAAATAAAATTAGAGTCAGATGAAAGAAAAATGTCTTGTAAAGGCTTACGCCGGCCAAAGCGCTTTTTCGGTTGAGAAAAATCCAATTTTTTTGATGAAAAACACTTTCCATGCGGAAAACCACAACGGACAACTTTAATACGTTTTTTTTTGTGTTTGAAAATCAAAATCGATCAGGATTCATTGAAAAACACAATCATTGGGGGCCGCAAGCGGTGATAATATTTCCGTGTGTTTATCTCTCATGGCCTTTTATGTCGACGTATTTATGGGTGGTTCGGTGTACCGGACAATATTGGAACGTATCCATCCAAGTTCAAAAAAGTTCAAATATGAGGAAGGACAAAATGGGAATTGCTCCATACGCTGCGAGTTCTTTTGAAGATTTATGGAACGAAAAAAAATGGTTTTCAAATTTTGTTGAAGGTGTTCTGGAATAAGGTGGGGGACATGAAAAAATCGCAGTTGAATTTGGCTTCAGCGGGTCAATCTGACACCTGGAAACGTATTCTAATCATCTGGAAATGAGAACTGGAAAATTCATATTTTGAAAAATAAAATTAGAGTCAGATGAAAGAAAAATGTCTTGTAAAGGCTTACGCCGGCCAAAGCGCTTTTTCGGTTGGGAAAAATTCAATTTTTTTGATGAAAAACACTTTCCATGCGGAAAACCACAACGGACAACTTAATTACGTTTTTTTTTGTGTTTGAAAATCAAAATCGATCAGGATTCATTGAAAAACACAATCATTGGGGGCCGCAAGCGGTGATAATATTTTCGTGTGTTTATCTCTCATGGCCTTTTATGTCGACGTATTTATGGGTGGTTTGGTGTACCGGACAATATTGGAACGTATCCATCCAAGTTCAAAAAAGTTCAAATGGGAGGAAGGACAAAATGGGAATTGCTCCATGCGCTGCAAGTTCTTTTGAAGATTTATGGAACGAAAAAAAAAATGATTTTCAAATTTATTTTGAAGGTGTTCTGGAATAAGGTGGGGGACATGAAAAAATCGCCGTTGAATTTGGCTTCAGCTGGTCAATCTGACACCTGGAAACGTGTTCTAATCATCTAGAAATGAAAACTGGAAAATTCATATTTTGAAAAAGAAAATTAGAGTCAGAAGTAAGAAAAATGTCTTGTAAAGGCTTACGCCGGCCAAAACGCTTTTTCGGTTGAGAAAAATTCAATTTTTTTGATGATAAACACTTTCCATGCGGAAAACCACAACGGACGACTTTAATACGTATTTTTGTGATTGAAAATCAAAATCGATCAGGATTAATTGAAAAACACAATCATTAGGGGCCGCAAGCGGTGATAATATTTTCGTGTGTTTATCTCTCATGGCCTTTTATGTCGACGTATTTATGGGTGGTTCGGTGTACCGGACAATATTGGAACGTATCCATCCAAGTTCAAAAAAGTTCAAATATGAGGAAGGACAAAATGGGAATTGCTCCATACGCTGCAAGTTCTTTTGAAGATTTATGGAACGAAAAAAAATGGTTTTCAAATTTTGTTGAAGGTGTTCTGGAATAAGGTGGGGGACATGAAAAAATCGCCGTTGAATTTGGCTTCAGCTGGTCAATCTGACACCTGAAAACGTGTTCTAATCATCTAGAAATGAAAACTGGAAAATTCATATTTTGAAAAAGAAAATTAGAGTCAGAAGTAAGAAAAATGTCTTGTAAAGGCTTACGCCGGCCAAAACGCTTTTTCGGTTGAGAAAAATTCAATTTTTTTGATGATAAACACTTTCCATGCGGAAAACCACAACGGACGACTTTAATACGTATTTTTGTGATTGAAAATCAAAATCGATCAGGATTAATTGAAAAACACAATCATTAGGGGCCGCAAGCGGTGATAATATTTTCGTGTGTTTATCTCTCATGGCCTTTTATGTCGACGTATTTATGGGTGGTTCGGTGTACCGGACAATATTGGAACGTATCCATCCAAGTTCAAAAAAGTTCAAATATGAGGAAGGACAAAATGGGAATTGCTCCATACGCTGCAAGTTCTTTTGAAGATTTATGGAACGAAAAAAAATGGTTTTCAAATTTTGTTGAAGGTGTTCTGGAATAAGGTGGGGGACATGAAAAAATCGCCGTTGAATTTGGCTTCAGCTGGTCAATCTGACACCTGAAAACGTGTTCTAATCATCTAGAAATGAAAACTGGAAAATTCATATTTTGAAAAAGAAAATTAGAGTCAGAAGTAAGAAAAATGTCTTGTAAAGGCTTACGCCGGCCAAAACGCTTTTTCGGTTGAGAAAAATTCAATTTTTTTGATGATAAACACTTTCCATGCGGAAAACCACAACGGACGACTTTAATACGTATTTTTGTGATTGAAAATCAAAATCGATCAGGATTAATTGAAAAACACAATCATTAGGGGCCGCAAGCGGTGATAATATTTTCGTGTGTTTATCTCTCATGGCCTTTTATGTCGACGTATTTATGGGTGGTTCGGTGTACCGGACAATATTGGAACGTATCCATCCAAGTTCAAAAAAGTTCAAATATGAGGAAGGACAAAATGGGAATTGCTCCATACGCTGCGAGTTCTTTTGAAGATTTATGGAACGAAAAAAAATGGTTTTCAAATTTTGTTGAAGGTGTTCTGGAATAAGGTGGGGGACATGAAAAAATCGCCGTTGAATTTGGCTTCAGCTGGTCAATCTGACACCTGGAAACGTATTCTAATCATCTGGAAATGAAAACTGGAAAATTCATATTTTGAAAAATAAAATTAGAGTCAGATGAAAGAAAAATGTCTTGTAAAGGCTTACGCCGGCCAAAGCGCTTTTTCGGTTGAGAAAAATTCAATTTTCTTGATGAAAAACACTTTCCATGCGGAAAACCACAACGGACAACTTTAATACGTTTTTTTTTGTGTTTGAAAATCAAAATCGATCAGGATTAATTGAAAAACACAATCATTGGGGGCCGCAAGCGGTGATAATATTTTCGTGTGTTTATCTCTCATGGCCTTTTATGTCGACGTATTTATGGGTGGTTTGGTGTACCGGACAATATTGGAACGTATCCATCCAAGTTCAAAAAAGTTCAAATGGGAGGAAGGACAAAATGGGAATTGCTCCATGCGCTGCAAGTTCTTTTGAAGATTTATGAAACGAAAAAAAAAAATGATTTTCAAATTTTTTTGAAGGTGTTCTGGAATAAGGTGGGGGACATGAAAAAATCGCCGTTGAATTTGGCTTCAGCTGGTCAATCTGACACCTGGAAACGTGTTCTAATCATCTAGAAATGAAAACTGGAAAATTCATATTTTGAAAAAGAAAATTAGAGTCAGAAGTAAGAAAAATATCTTGTAAAGGCTTACGCCGGCCAAAACGCTTTTTCGGTTGAGAAAAATTCAATTTTTTTGATGATAAACACTTTCCATGCGGAAAACCACAACGGACGACTTTAATACGTTTTTTTGTGTTTGAAAATCAAAATCGATCAGGATTAATTGAAAAACACAATCATTAGGGGCCGCAATGGGTGATAATATTTTCGTGTGTTTATCTCTCATGGCCTTTTATGTCGACGTATTTATGGGTGGTTCGGTGTACCGGACAATATTGGAACGTATCCATCCAAGTTCAAAAAAGTTCAAATATGAGGAAGGACAAAATGGGAATTGCTCCATACGCTGCGAGTTCTTTTGAAGATTTATGGAACGAAAAAAAATGGTTTTCAAATTTTGTTGAAGGTGTTCTGGAATGAGGTGGGGGACATGGAAAAATTGCCGTTGAATTTGGCTTCAGCTGGTCAATCTGACACCTGGAAACGTATCCTAATCATCTGGAAATGAAAACTGGAAAATTCATATTTTGAAAAATAAAATTAGAGTCAGATGAAAGAAAAATGTCTTGTAAAGGCTTACGCCGGCCAAAGCGCTTTTTCGGTTGAGAAAAATCCAATTTTTTTGATGAAAAACACTTTCCATGCGGAAAACCACAACGGACAACTTTAATACGTTTTTTTTTGTGTTTGAAAATCAAAATCGATCAGGATTCATTGAAAAACACAATCATTGGGGGCCGCAAGCGGTGATAATATTTCCGTGTGTTTATCTCTCATGGCCTTTTATGTCGACGTATTTATGGGTGGTTCGGTGTACCGGACAATATTGGAACGTATCCATCCAAGTTCAAAAAAGTTCAAATGGGAGGAAGGACAAAATGGGAATTGCTCCATGCGCTGCAAGTTCTTTTGAAGATTTATGGAACGAAAAAAAAAATGATTTTCAAATTTTTTTGAAGGTGTTCTGGAATAAGGTGGGGGACATGAAAAAATCGCCGTTGAATTTGGCTTCAGCTGGTCAATCTGACACCTGGAAACGTGTTCTAATCATCTAGAAATGAAAACTGGAAAATTCATATTTTGAAAAAGAAAATTAGAGTCAGAAGTAAGAAAAATGTCTTGTAAAGGCTTACGCCGGCCAAAACGCTTTTTCGGTTGAGAAAAATTCAATTTTTTTGATGATAAACACTTTCCATGCGGAAAACCACAACGGACGACTTTAATACGTATTTTTGTGATTGAAAATCAAAATCGATCAGGATTAATTGAAAAACACAATCATTAGGGGCCGCAAGCGGTGATAATATTTTCGTGTGTTTATCTCTCATGGCCTTTTATGTCGACGTATTTATGGGTGGTTCGGTGTACCGGACAATATTGGAACGTATCCATCCAAGTTCAAAAAAGTTCAAATGGGAGGAAGGACAAAATGGGAATTGCTCCATGCGCTGCAAGTTCTTTTGAAGATTTATGGAACGAAAAAAAAAATGATTTTCAAATTTTTTTGAAGGTGTTCTGGAATAAGGTGGGGGACATGAAAAAATCGCCGTTGAATTTGGCTTCAGCTGGTCAATCTGACACCTGGAAACGTGTTCTAATCATCTAGAAATGAAAACTGGAAAATTCATATTTTGAAAAAGAAAATTAGAGTCAGAAGTAAGAAAAATGTCTTGTAAAGGCTTACGCCGGCCAAAACGCTTTTTCGGTTGAGAAAAATTCAATTTTTTTGATGATAAACACTTTCCATGCGGAAAACCACAACGGACGACTTTAATACGTATTTTTGTGATTGAAAATCAAAATCGATCAGGATTAATTGAAAAACACAATCATTAGGGGCCGCAAGCGGTGATAATATTTTCGTGTGTTTATCTCTCATGGCCTTTTATGTCGACGTATTTATGGGTGGTTCGGTGTACCGGACAATATTGGAACGTATCCATCCAAGTTCAAAAAAGTTCAAATATGAGGAAGGACAAAATGGGAATTGCTCCATACGCTGCGAGTTCTTTTGAAGATTTATGGAACGAAAAAAAATGGTTTTCAAATTTTGTTGAAGGTGTTCTGGAATAAGGTGGGGGACATGAAAAAATCGCCGTTGAATTTGGCTTCAGCTGGTCAATCTGACACCTGGAAACGTATTCTAATCATCTGGAAATGAAAACTGGAAAATTCATATTTTGAAAAATAAAATTAGAGTCAGATGAAAGAAAAATGTCTTGTAAAGGCTTACGCCGGCCAAAGCGCTTTTTCGGTTGAGAAAAATTCAATTTTCTTGATGAAAAACACTTTCCATGCGGAAAACCACAACGGACAACTTTAATACGTTTTTTTTTGTGTTTGAAAATCAAAATCGATCAGGATTAATTGAAAAACACAATCATTGGGGGCCGCAAGCGGTGATAATATTTTCGTGTGTTTATCTCTCATGGCCTTTTATGTCGACGTATTTATGGGTGGTTTGGTGTACCGGACAATATTGGAACGTATCCATCCAAGTTCAAAAAAGTTCAAATGGGAGGAAGGACAAAATGGGAATTGCTCCATGCGCTGCAAGTTCTTTTGAAGATTTATGAAACGAAAAAAAAAAATGATTTTCAAATTTTTTTGAAGGTGTTCTGGAATAAGGTGGGGGACATGAAAAAATCGCCGTTGAATTTGGCTTCAGCTGGTCAATCTGACACCTGGAAACGTGTTCTAATCATCTAGAAATGAAAACTGGAAAATTCATATTTTGAAAAAGAAAATTAGAGTCAGAAGTAAGAAAAATATCTTGTAAAGGCTTACGCCGGCCAAAACGCTTTTTCGGTTGAGAAAAATTCAATTTTTTTGATGATAAACACTTTCCATGCGGAAAACCACAACGGACGACTTTAATACGTTTTTTTGTGTTTGAAAATCAAAATCGATCAGGATTAATTGAAAAACACAATCATTAGGGGCCGCAATGGGTGATAATATTTTCGTGTGTTTATCTCTCATGGCCTTTTATGTCGACGTATTTATGGGTGGTTCGGTGTACCGGACAATATTGGAACGTATCCATCCAAGTTCAAAAAAGTTCAAATATGAGGAAGGACAAAATGGGAATTGCTCCATACGCTGCGAGTTCTTTTGAAGATTTATGGAACGAAAAAAAATGGTTTTCAAATTTTGTTGAAGGTGTTCTGGAATGAGGTGGGGGACATGGAAAAATTGCCGTTGAATTTGGCTTCAGCTGGTCAATCTGACACCTGGAAACGTATTCTAATCATCTGGAAATGAAAACTGGAAAATTCATATTTTGAAAAATAAAATTAGAGTCAGATGAAAGAAAAATGTCTTGTAAAGGCTTACGCCGGCCAAAGCGCTTTTTCGGTTGAGAAAAATTCAATTTTCTTGATGAAAAACACTTTCCATGCGGAAAACCACAACGGACAACTTTAATACGTTTTTTTTTGTGTTTGAAAATCAAAATCGATCAGGATTCATTGAAAAACACAATCATTGGGGGCCGCAAGCGGTGATAATATTTTCGTGTGTTTATCTCTCATGGCCTTTTATGTCGACGTATTTATGGGTGGTTCGGTGTACCGGACAATATTGGAACGTATCCATCCAAGTTCAAAAAAGTTCAAATGGGAGGAAGGACAAAATGGGAATTGCTCCATGCGCTGCAAGTTCTTTTGAAGATTTATGGAACGAAAAAAAAAATGATTTTCAAATTTTTTTGAAGGTGTTCTGGAATAAGGTGGGGGACATGAAAAAATCGCCGTTGAATTTGGCTTCAGCTGGTCAATCTGACACCTGGAAACGTGTTCTAATCATCTAGAAATGAAAACTGGAAAATTCATATTTTGAAAAAGAAAATTAGAGTCAGAAGTAAGAAAAATGTCTTGTAAAGGCTTACGCCGGCCAAAACGCTTTTTCGGTTGAGAAAAATTCAATTTTTTTGATGATAAACACTTTCCATGCGGAAAACCACAACGGACGACTTTAATACGTATTTTTGTGATTGAAAATCAAAATCGATCAGGATTAATTGAAAAACACAATCATTAGGGGCCGCAAGCGGTGATAATATTTTCGTGTGTTTATCTCTCATGGCCTTTTATGTCGACGTATTTATGGGTGGTTCGGTGTACCGGACAATATTGGAACGTATCCATCCAAGTTCAAAAAAGTTCAAATATGAGGAAGGACAAAATGGGAATTGCTCCATACGCTGCGAGTTCTTTTGAAGATTTATGGAACGAAAAAAAATGGTTTTCAAATTTTGTTGAAGGTGTTCTGGAATAAGGTGGGGGACATGAAAAAATCGCCGTTGAATTTGGCTTCAGCTGGTCAATCTGACACCTGGAAACGTATTCTAATCATCTGGAAATGAAAACTGGAAAATTCATATTTTGAAAAATAAAATTAGAGTCAGATGAAAGAAAAATGTCTTGTAAAGGCTTACGCCGGCCAAAGCGCTTTTTCGGTTGAGAAAAATTCAATTTTCTTGATGAAAAACACTTTCCATGCGGAAAACCACAACGGACAACTTTAATACGTTTTTTTTTGTGTTTGAAAATCAAAATCGATCAGGATTCATTGAAAAACACAATCATTGGGGGCCGCAAGCGGTGATAATATTTTCGTGTGTTTATCTCTCATGGCCTTTTATGTCGACGTATTTATGGGTGGTTTGGTGTACCGGACAATATTGGAACGTATCCATCCAAGTTCAAAAAAGTTCAAATGGGAGGAAGGACAAAATGGGAATTGCTCCATGCGCTGCAAGTTCTTTTGAAGATTTATGAAACGAAAAAAAAAAATGATTTTCAAATTTTTTTGAAGGTGTTCTGGAATAAGGTGGGGGACATGAAAAAATCGCCGTTGAATTTGGCTTCAGCTGGTCAATCTGACACCTGGAAACGTGTTCTAATCATCTAGAAATGAAAACTGGAAAATTCATATTTTGAAAAAGAAAATTAGAGTCAGAAGTAAGAAAAATATCTTGTAAAGGCTTACGCCGGCCAAAACGCTTTTTCGGTTGAGAAAAATTCAATTTTTTTGATGATAAACACTTTCCATGCGGAAAACCACAACGGACGACTTTAATACGTTTTTTTGTGTTTGAAAATCAAAATCGATCAGGATTAATTGAAAAACACAATCATTAGGGGCCGCAATGGGTGATAATATTTTCGTGTGTTTATCTCTCATGGCCTTTTATGTCGACGTATTTATGGGTGGTTCGGTGTACCGGACAATATTGGAACGTATCCATCCAAGTTCAAAAAAGTTCAAATATGAGGAAGGACAAAATGGGAATTGCTCCATACGCTGCGAGTTCTTTTGAAGATTTATGGAACGAAAAAAAATGGTTTTCAAATTTTGTTGAAGGTGTTCTGGAATGAGGTGGGGGACATGGAAAAATTGCCGTTGAATTTGGCTTCAGCTGGTCAATCTGACACCTGGAAACGTATTCTAATCATCTGGAAATGAAAACTGGAAAATTCATATTTTGAAAAATAAAATTAGAGTCAGATGAAAGAAAAATGTCTTGTAAAGGCTTACGCCGGCCAAAGCGCTTTTTCGGTTGAGAAAAATTCAATTTTCTTGATGAAAAACACTTTCCATGCGGAAAACCACAACGGACAACTTTAATACGTTTTTTTTTGTGTTTGAAAATCAAAATCGATCAGGATTCATTGAAAAACACAATCATTGGGGGCCGCAAGCGGTGATAATATTTTCGTGTGTTTATCTCTCATGGCCTTTTATGTCGACGTATTTATGGGTGGTTTGGTGTACCGGACAATATTGGAACGTATCCATCCAAGTTCAAAAAAGTTCAAATGGGAGGAAGGACAAAATGGGAATTGCTCCATGCGCTGCAAGTTCTTTTGAAGATTTATGGAACGAAAAAAAAAATGATTTTCAAATTTTTTTGAAGGTGTTCTGGAATAAGGTGGGGGACATGAAAAAATCGCCGTTGAATTTGGCTTCAGCTGGTCAATCTGACACCTGGAAACGTGTTCTAATCATCTAGAAATGAAAACTGGAAAATTCATATTTTGAAAAAGAAAATTAGAGTCAGAAGTAAGAAAAATGTCTTGTAAAGGCTTACGCCGGCCAAAACGCTTTTTCGGTTGAGAAAAATTCAATTTTTTTGATGATAAACACTTTCCATGCGGAAAACCACAACGGACGACTTTAATACGTATTTTTGTGATTGAAAATCAAAATCGATCAGGATTAATTGAAAAACACAATCATTAGGGGCCGCAAGCGGTGATAATATTTTCGTGTGTTTATCTCTCATGGCCTTTTATGTCGACGTATTTATGGGTGGTTCGGTGTACCGGACAATATTGGAACGTATCCATCCAAGTTCAAAAAAGTTCAAATATGAGGAAGGACAAAATGGGAATTGCTCCATACGCTGCGAGTTCTTTTGAAGATTTATGGAACGAAAAAAAATGGTTTTCAAATTTTGTTGAAGGTGTTCTGGAATAAGGTGGGGGACATGAAAAAATCGCCGTTGAATTTGGCTTCAGCTGGTCAATCTGACACCTGGAAACGTATTCTAATCATCTGGAAATGAAAACTGGAAAATTCATATTTTGAAAAATAAAATTAGAGTCAGATGAAAGAAAAATGTCTTGTAAAGGCTTACGCCGGCCAAAGCGCTTTTTCGGTTGAGAAAAATTCAATTTTCTTGATGAAAAACACTTTCCATGCGGAAAACCACAACGGACAACTTTAATACGTTTTTTTTTGTGTTTGAAAATCAAAATCGATCAGGATTCATTGAAAAACACAATCATTGGGGGCCGCAAGCGGTGATAATATTTTCGTGTGTTTATCTCTCATGGCCTTTTATGTCGACGTATTTATGGGTGGTTCGGTGTACCGGACAATATTGGAACGTATCCATCCAAGTTCAAAAAAGTTCAAATATGAGGAAGGACAAAATGGGAATTGCTCCATACGCTGCAAGTTCTTTTGAAGATTTATGGAACGAAAAAAAATGGTTTTCAAATTTTGTTGAAGGTGTTCTGGAATAAGGTGGGGGACATGGAAAAATCGCCGTTGAATTTGGCTTCAGCTGGTCAATCTGACACCTGGAAACGTGTTCTAATCATCTAGAAATGAAAACTGGAAAATTCATATTTTGAAAAAGAAAATTAGAGTCAGAAGTAAGAAAAATGTCTTGTAAAGGCTTACGCCGGCCAAAACGCTTTTTCGGTTGAGAAAAATTCAATTTTTTTGATGATAAACACTTTCCATGCGGAAAACCACAACGGACGACTTTAATACGTATTTTTGTGATTGAAAATCAAAATCGATCAGGATTAATTGAAAAACACAATCATTAGGGGCCGCAAGCGGTGATAATATTTTCGTGTGTTTATCTCTCATGGCCTTTTATGTCGACGTATTTATGGGTGGTTCGGTGTACCGGACAATATTGGAACGTATCCATCCAAGTTCAAAAAAGTTCAAATATGAGGAAGGACAAAATGGGAATTGCTCCATACGCTGCGAGTTCTTTTGAAGATTTATGGAACGAAAAAAAATGGTTTTCAAATTTTGTTGAAGGTGTTCTGGAATAAGGTGGGGGACATGAAAAAATCGCCGTTGAATTTGGCTTCAGCTGGTCAATCTGACACCTGGAAACGTATTCTAATCATCTGGAAATGAAAACTGGAAAATTCATATTTTGAAAAATAAAATTAGAGTCAGATGAAAGAAAAATGTCTTGTAAAGGCTTACGCCGGCCAAAGCGCTTTTTCGGTTGAGAAAAATTCAATTTTCTTGATGAAAAACACTTTCCATGCGGAAAACCACAACGGACAACTTTAATACGTTTTTTTTTGTGTTTGAAAATCAAAATCGATCAGGATTCATTGAAAAACACAATCATTGGGGGCCGCAAGCGGTGATAATATTTTCGTGTGTTTATCTCTCATGGCCTTTTATGTCGACGTATTTATGGGTGGTTTGGTGTACCGGACAATATTGGAACGTATCCATCCAAGTTCAAAAAAGTTCAAATGGGAGGAAGGACAAAATGGGAATTGCTCCATGCGCTGCAAGTTCTTTTGAAGATTTATGAAACGAAAAAAAAAAATGATTTTCAAATTTTTTTGAAGGTGTTCTGGAATAAGGTGGGGGACATGAAAAAATCGCCGTTGAATTTGGCTTCAGCTGGTCAATCTGACACCTGGAAACGTGTTCTAATCATCTAGAAATGAAAACTGGAAAATTCATATTTTGAAAAAGAAAATTAGAGTCAGAAGTAAGAAAAATATCTTGTAAAGGCTTACGCCGGCCAAAACGCTTTTTCGGTTGAGAAAAATTCAATTTTTTTGATGATAAACACTTTCCATGCGGAAAACCACAACGGACGACTTTAATACGTTTTTTTGTGTTTGAAAATCAAAATCGATCAGGATTAATTGAAATACACAATCATTAGGGGCCGCAATGGGTGATAATATTTTCGTGTGTTTATCTCTCATGGCCTTTTATGTCGACGTATTTATGGGTGGTTCGGTGTACCGGACAATATTGGAACGTATCCATCCAAGTTCAAAAAAGTTCAAATGGGAGGAAGGACAAAATGGGAATTGCTCCATGCGCTGCAAGTTCTTTTGAAAATTTATGGAACGAAAAAAATGGTTTTCAAATTTTTTTGAAGGTGTTCTGGAATAAGGTGGGGGACATGAAAAAATGGCAGTTGAATTTGGCTTCAGCGGGTCAATCTGACACCTGGAAACGTATTCTAATCATCTGGAAATGAAAACTGGAAAATTCATATTTTGAAAAATAAAATTAGAGTCAGATGAAAGAAAAATGTCTTGTAAAGGCTTACGCCGGCCAAAGCGCTTTTTCGGTTGAGAAAAATTCAATTTTTTTGATGATAAACATGATTTTTGATTTTTTTGTGTTTGAAAATCAAAATCGATCAGGATTAATTGAAAAACACAATCATTAGGGGCCGCAATGGGTTATAATATTTTCGTGTGTTTATCTCTCATGGCCTCTTATGTCGACATTTTGATGGGTGTTTTGGTGTACCGGACAATGTTGGAACGTATCCATCATCCAAGTTCAAAAAATTTCAAATGGTAGGAAGGAAGAAGGAGGAAATGCTCCATGCGCTGCAAGCTCTTTTGAAGATTTATGGAACGAAAAAAAAATGGTTTTGAAATTTTTCGCGCGTCTTTTGGAGGGAGGTCGAGGGGACATGAAAAAATTGTCGTTGATATTGGCTTCAGCAGCTCAAACCAACACCTGGAAACGTGCTTTGATCATCTAAAGATAAAAACTGAAAAATTCATTCTTTGAAAAGTAAAATTAGAGTCAGATTGGAGATAAATGTCTTGTAAAGGTTTATGCTTGCCAAAGCGCTTTTTCGGTCGAGAAAAACTAATTTTTTTTATGAAAAACACTTCCCATGCACAAAAACACAACAGATGGCTTGAATGGGTTTTTATGCGTGTTTGGAAATCAAAACCGAATAGGGTTCATTGAAAAACACAATCATTAGGGGCTGCAAGCGGTGATAATATTTCAGTGTGTTTATCCCTCATGGCCTCTTATGTCGACATTTTAATGGGTGTTTCGGTGTACCAGACAATGTTGGAACGTATCCGTCCAAGTTCAAAAAATTTCGAATGGGAGGAAGGAAGAAGGAGGAATTGCTCCATGCGCTGCAAGCTCTTTTGAAGATTCATGGAACGACTAATAATGGTTTTTAAATTTTTTTGCGGGTGTTTTGGAGGGGGTGTAGGGGACATAAAAAAATTGTCGTTGAATTTGGCTTCAGCGGGTCAAACCGACACCTGGAAACGTATTCTAATCACCCAGAGATGAAAACTCAAAAATTCATTTTTTGAAAGGTAAAATTAGAGTCAGATTGAAGAAAAATGTTTTGTGAAGGTTTACGCCGCCTAAAACGCTTTTTCGGTCAGAAACGATTTTATTTTTTTGATGAAAAACATTTTTCATGCTGAAAAGCACAACAGACAACTTGAATGCGTTCTGTGGAATGTTCCGGAATCAAATTCGATTAGGGTTCATCAGAAAACACAATCAGGAGGGGCTGCAAGCGGTGATGATATTTCCGTGTGTTTATCTCCTACGGACCTCTATGTTCACATTTCAATGAGTGCTTAGGATGCATCAGAAAATATGTTCAGAAACATTGGTGGGTAATACCCAAGTACCAATGTCGAGCACAAGTAGCGACGTCTGTCTGTCAGCGGGTTGAACTGCCGGTACTAGTCTAGCTCTTATACACCAACGCCATCCGATGACATTATTACGCACATACTCTTAGCCCGCTTCCTCACTTCACCTCATCATAGTCCTGGAAGAGGAGGCTTAAACACACATTCATCGTTCCGTGTATTATTTTCACGTTGAAAGTCACGTTACGTCCTACGTACGTGTGCACGCAAACTCCCCAATAATACGTTCAGTTAGTGATGACGTAGACAGTGTAGGTCAGGGCGCTTTTGCCATGACAACCAATGGATTCAAACCCGAAATGGCAGTTGACGTTGACGCACATTACTTGCGTCAAAAATTGTCAAAATTGAACTTGTTGCGGGCTAAACTGTCAAAACTCCTATTGCCGAATGTAAGCTCGAAAAGGAGAAAACAATATTTATTTTTTTATTTATTTCAACTTGTTGCGGGCTGTCAAATAACAAAATATATAAAAAGCCGTTCCAGGTAGAAATCACCCTTTTCTCAGCGAAACACCGTGCAAGGACGATCAAGGTGTAGTTTGAAATAATTTGTGGTCAACGTCAACTACTGTCATTTTGGGTTTGTATCCATGTAGCCATGACAACGGCGCCTTGACCTACACCAGTCTACGTCACGCAAATGAGCGTATTCACGTTACTGTTTATTAGTGAAAAATATTTTAATCATAAGTTACGTTAGGTACTATTTTTATTAGTCCAGTCAATGAGTTTTTACACTAGCTCATCTACCGGGCTAATAACGTGAATTGCTATTGAACTATTACTGGCACCTAGTATTGTGAAACTCATTTTCTTGACTAAAATCAGCCATGTGAAATTGGAAATGCGGTACATTAAATTAATACTATTTTTCCAGATACCAGTATTCAAAGGAGCCTCCAGATCGTTGCTAAAGCCAGATATTGAAGTCAAAAGTATCTTCGGGGCAGATGGATTCGGCGATCTGGACCACGAAAAGGAGCCTGACCTGAGCATAGTCAAGAAAACACCTGGAGCCGTAGCAATGGCGGAAATAGTTCTGAATAATCCAAACCAAATTAGCCTAATTTGTCTCGGGCCAATGACAAATGCAGCCCTTGCCATGCGACTCTACGACGACTTTGCCTCGAGTCTTAAGGACCTCTGGATTATGGGCGGAAATTATACTGGTAAGTTGAAGTAATGATGTTGATATGTATACTGAAATAAAGTTTTGTTGACATTTGAGCGTTCGCGTTTTCAACATATTTTTTCAATTTACAGCGAAAGGCAACATTACACCGACGGCCGAGTTCAATTACTACATTGATCCTGAATCGGTGCAAATGGTTTTGGAGTCTGTCACTAAGCCGACTTATATTTTGACCATTGAGACGTGCTGGTTGCCCCAAAATATGAATTTTGTAAGTATACACAGATTTTACATATTGTCTATTGTCAAGAATAGGAAAAAAGCCGGCCCTTTCCCTATCCGTGTTTTAGGGGTTTGCTCTCTATTGTTATTTCACGTACAGCTCAAAATCGGGAGAGGTGAATGGGGCTAAGTTTATTATTTATTATAAAATGTTGTGCACATGACACTAGGCACCTCACATTCGCATCGCAGATATAAAGATGGTTCTACTTACATTGTAATTAACAATCAATTATACTTGGACCTGAGGGCACAGCCTCAGTCCCTTGATGAGTAACTGCATCAATCACCAGCAGTACTGATGACTATCGACCACGACAATTACCGCAACCAGATCAATGAATAATCAAGTGCCCCGTGTTTCAGTATGTAAGTCTTTTTATCGAATCGTCCAAATCAAATCAGTGACGCAAGTAGGTGCCTACCCTGGTAATTCGTGAAAATACCTTTGTCTGCATTTTATTCCATTGCGGAAATGACCTAGCGTCTGCTGAAGATTTGGACGGTTCGGCGATTTACATACTTGGCTACATGTGCCTCATTTTATGTTCAAGGTATGAACTTTTACCTAGGGCCTTTATATCATTATTATGACAATATCATACAATGAACAATATTTCAATTATTGGTTGGATTTGCTGTCCAAACGTTCAGTCATTTAGCCAATCCACTCTCTACAATTCAAGACAATTCTGTTCCCAAAGCTAACTTCCAATAAAAATTTTGCTGATCGCACAGTGAGACTGAAATCACGAAATGATGACCGAATAACAAGACTAACATTGAGCTGCTGGTTTTCATCTCGGAGAAGATTTGGCACTGTTTTTCTGAGATTTTTCGCCTCCCTGAAAATAGTACCGCTTCTGTTTTCTCATAATTTTTTGAGTTTCACGTCCAGATCATCCAATTTTCTCTAATGGCCGTCATTAAAAGTTTCTTTTGACGACTAATTCCATTTTTCCTGTGATCGCAACCGACAGATCGTCGGCAAACCCCACCATTTTCACTCCTTCTTTTAGATTAGTTCTTCCTTTTTCCCCACTGTTTCCTTTCTCAACGCCGTCATCTGTGCCGACAACCGGAGGCTTGCCTTTCTTTATTTCTACTTCCCCTTCAGGTTTTCGGTTTTTTCGCTAGTTTCTTTGAGTATTTCTCCTCAGTTTCTTCTTAGTGAGGCCGCGTTGGAAAACTGCGCACCCGCCCGTGCCTGCTTTGTGTCCTTCCATTTCATGACACAGCTTTTCTCGTTAGAGCATTTTGTGTCACTGTGCTCCGTTCTTCCGCAGTTAAAGCAAAGTTGGCTTCTATCAGGTCCCGTGCATGTTATTGCCTAACGATCGTAAGACCAGCAGCGATAGCACTTCGCGAGATTTGCTTTCTCCTCTTTTCTGCCTCTTACTAGTCCCACTCATAGGCTCTCGTCCTTCACCAGTCGTTCTGCGCTGCTATTATCCACAGTTATTGTAAGCTAGATCTCCAACCTCAAGTTTTTGCTTGACATATTTTGGTGACAGTGCAGTGTTGTATCAAAGATCTTTTACGTTTGTTGTCTTCTGTTTGACTTGGGATAGATTTTGCCTGGTCAATAGAAATGTTGAAATCAGCGTGGTACCTGCACTCCCTGCTGATTGCTAGCGCGTATGTGTTACTTGTTCTTTGGACTATAGGCGATCGACCTTACTGGGGAAAATGGCCGTTTCGTAGAGGACGTTTTAGGGAATTAATTGTGAGAAAAGGTGTAAGTTGCCGCAGACAACGTCGGCTGTTACGTCAATTGGTGGCACGTTGAAACTGTCACTTTGCTGTCTTGTGCAGTCCACTACAAGCAAACTTTTGTTCCTGTGAACCCTTGGGACCCCGTAGGCTCTTTATTGGGCCCCATATTGATGACCAGCGTCGTCGCAGACCTTTCTTCAAATCATCCATAGCTTCCGCCCAAGGAAGAGCAAGACTGTCACATCCGCACGGAGGAAAACACACAAGCCCGTCGACCAGCCTTGCAACAAACCAGCCTACCAGCAAGAAAAAATCACCGCGGGCTGGCCGTGCAGAGTCAACCACCACCTACCCTTTTTCCTCGCTTTGTTCTAAAGATTTTCTGCTTGGACTTCAGCTGGAGATCCGCATTTTTCATTCTAATAAGCTCGCCGTAGCTACCTTTGTGTTCGGAACGTAAACGTTGTCTTTTTTTACCGCAATGTAGTGCATTGCTGAGGGCGTAGTCTTTCAGCTGCGCACTTCTGGATCTAGATCTTCTACAAGCCTGCTAAATACGCTAACCATAACATGAAATAAGAGACACAAATGCAAACCCCTTTTTACATTATTTCTGCTTGTCAAATTTCCATGTCAATATTGTGGGTGTTGCAGGTATCCACTAGTGCCCACCCAGGCTACTAGACGTCGGAGTATGTGTTCCTCTCAAAAAATTCCTCTACGATCAAGTACCGAGCTCTACACCAGGTGGCGTTTTTGATATGTAAATCGCCTATAGGTGTAGCATTTCGAGATTCTGGATCCCGCCTGGTGTGGTTGGTCACTTGAGTAAAAATGCGTGTTTTAAACAATAACAATTTATTTCGTTCGCTTCGTACGTCTTGGCTTACCGAGCTCTAGACATGGAATTCGAATGTACAAAACATACAATTTGAAAAGAGCCCTCTCAGGCAGGTACCCTAAGAGGGGATGAAAAGTAGGAGGGATGCACTGAACACAAAATGCTTGGGCGCTACCTGTGTCGGCCCATCCATGCCGCGGGCCTTGAAAGGTTGACTTTCAAAGAATACCAAATTATACAAGAATAAAAAGAATACAATGAAAGTTACAAAATTTTCACTGACAATAATAAGAAAATATACAATGTGAAATGAATTACAAAATGATGACAAAAAAATCAGTGTATGTTCTTAATGAATAAACAAATATCAATAAAAATTAATGATCAATAAAACATGTAAATACGAGCGTAAATATGAAAAGATGAGCTAGTAATAAACGATACACAAAAGGCAAAAATATTGAAGAATGAAACAAAAAAATAATACAAAAATATACAATAATGCACCTAAGTGTCAATCAAACTCCAGGGGAAGTTCGCACACCTTTGAAATTGCTCTTGTGAAAACACCACTGTTTGCGGTTTTCACTGTCACGACTCGCACGACACCGGAATCATCTGGATGGATAGCAATGATTCGTGCAAGTTTCCAAAAGAGCGGAGGAGTGCCGTCCTCACGCAGTAGCACCAAGGCACCGACCTTGAGTTGCTCGTTCTTGCCTCTTCTCCATTTGGAACGGGATTGCAAGGTAGCAAGATATTCGCTGCTCCACCGCTTCCAAAAATGCTCTTTTAACTGCTGGAGGCGTTGATAATGGTCCAGCCGGTTGATAGGAAAGTCAATGGGCATTCTTTCTTCTGGTATAGCAGTCAATAAGTCGCCGATGAGGAAGTGAGCTGGAGTGAGGGCATGGAAGTCGTTTGGATCAGAAGAGATCGGGGTAATAGGACGAGAATTAATTATGGCTTCAATTTGCACAAAAACAGTAGTGAGCTCTTCAAAATTTAACAAAGCCTGACCAAACACTTTGGCAAAAATTCTTTTTACAGATTTAATTAAACTTTCCCAGAGGCCCCCAAATGACGGAGATCGAGCTGGAGAAAAGTGCCATTTGATTGAATGGCCTTCAAAAAACTTTGAATACGCGCCGTAATTATCCTTTAAATGATGGTATAACTCCTTCAAAGAATTGTGGGCGCCCTTAAAATTAGTGCCATTGTCCGAATAAATGTCACTACAAATGCCACGTCTGGCAATGAAACGCTGATAAGCAGCAATAAATGCCTTGCTGCTTAAATCGCCATCGGCCTCCAAATGCACAGCCTTCGTGGTAAAACAAACAAAAATGCACAGGTAAGCCCTTCCGGCTGTCCTACCCCGCGGGCCATGACGGATTTGAAAAGGACCTGCAAAGTCCACGCCGCAGACTTGAAATGGGCGCACGGGAGTGATGCGCGTTTTAGGTAGATTTCCCATAATTTGAATGGACGATCGCGGGTTTACCTTGAAGCAGCGGACACATTTTCGTAAAATGCCCTTAACCGTATTACGTCCGGAAATAGGCCAAAATTTGTTTCGCAAAGATGCAAGCACCGTTTCTGAACCTGCGTGCATGAGTCGTTCATGCTCGTCGCAAATTATTAGCTTCGTCAGATAATCATCTTTCGGCAAAAGAATGGGATGTTTTTTATCAAATGAAATATGTGACGCGTTCTTTAGGCGCCCGCCGACTCGTAAGACATTATTTTTGTCCAAAAATGGATTTAAGGACAGTATTGAACTGTTTGAAGATACCCGCCCGGAGGTCTTCAAATCGTTAAATTCGCGTTTAAAGTAGCGTGTTTGAGTGGACTGTATAATTATATTTAAAGCGCGATCGCGTTCCTCGAGAGTTAGTGATTCAAGCTCTCGTTGAGATTTAGATTTGCGCAGATTGTTAACAAATCGAAGTATGTTCGCGAATATTCGTACAATTTTGTTAAGTGACGAGTGTTTTTTGACAATCGACTCGACCAGCGAATGCTCAACTATGGCGTGTGAGCAAACGGTATTAGATTTTCGCAATTCTGGTAGGTCTCCCGTTACAAAGTCACTGTTTGCGGGCCAGGTTGATTGTTCGTTGCTCAGCCAATCTGGACCGTTTCACCAGAGGCGGTTGTCAATCATTTGTTGCGTACCGATGCCGCGCGAAATTATGTCGGCCGAGTTGTCCGCAGATCGGACGTGATGCCAGTCCGCGACATTTGTCATTTCTTGTATTTTCGAAATACGATTAGCAACGAATATTTTCAAAGTTGCGGGATCCTTTTTTAACCAAGCTAGTACAATGGTCGAATCTGTCCAATAATAAACGTTGTCGAAGTTAAATTTTAAATCGTTCAATACGCGTTCAGTCAACTCGGTTAACAATAGTGCCCCGCTTAACTCCAATTTTGGTATCGTAAGTCGCTTTAGTGGTGCTACTCTTGACTTAGCACACAAAAGCTTGACGCTGCAATTTCCGAAATTATCGATAGACCGCAGATATATGCACGCGCCAAAGCCGGTTTCGGACGCGTCGCAGAAGCCGTGTAACTCCGAATGTTTGCAATTGTTCGTGATCACGTGTCGCGGGATTTTGATGACGTTTGCACTTCGGAGGTCGTTAGAAATAGATTGCCACATTGAGGCAAGATTTTCCGGAATAGGATCGTCCCAATCTATTTGAGCCTGCCACAATTTCTGTACAAACACTTTAGCTTTGATTATGACTGGACCGATTAAACCGAGAGGGTCGAAAATTCGGGAAATGATTGACAGAATGTACCGCTTCGATAATGGTACTCCCGTATCCGCGAAATTAATTGAGTACAGGAACTCATCCGCGCGACTGTCCCATAGTAAACCTAACGTTTTATTGACACTCCCGCCATCCGACATGCATACCAACTGATTGTCCTCAGATGGTAAAGAAGTTAAGTGTGAAAGAATCGCGGGTGAATTTGTGTTCCATTTTCGTAGTTCGAAACCGTATTCCTTTAGCAAATTGGACACCTCCCCCTGCAATGCCGTTGCCTCTTCTATGGAGTCTGTGCCCGTAATTAAATCGTCTACATAAAAGTCATTAGCAATCACTCCGCAAGCGTACGGAAATGATTTTTCGTTTTCCACCGAAATTTGCTTTAAACATCTTGTCGCCAAAAAAGATGAAGGTGCTAATCCGTAGGTTACCGTGTTTAGCTCGAATATTTTAATCGGTTCGTCTTGATTAAAGCGCCATAAAATTCTTTGTTTCTGTCTGTGATTTTCCGAAACGTTTACCTGTCGATACATTTTGGCTATATCAGCCGTCAACGCATACTTGTGTGTACGAAATCGCGCAAGGATTGAAAACAGCTGTTGCTGCACCACAGGACCGACCATTAATGTGTCGTTAATCGAAAGACCGCTTGTCGTCTTAACCGAACCGTCAAAAACAACCCTTAACTTCGTAGTCGTTGAATCTTTCATTACGCAATGATGCGGTATGTAATGAGGTTGTGTCGCGTGGTCGAACGCACTATCAATAGGTGACATGTGACCCAGAGAAGCATATTCGCTCATGAATTTGTGATACTGTGAATTTAAATCAAGATTGTTTTGAAGACGTTTTTCGAGATTTAAAAACCGTTTTGTCGCCGTTTTGAATGAATCGCCTAGGTCGGAAACATTGGCCTTGAAAGGGAGACCGATTGTAAACCTGCCACTGTTATCGCGTGTGATGTTTTGCAGAAAAAACTCTTCGCACAAAAGCTCGTCCTTAGAAAGAGCTGCGCTTTGATGAGAATCGGCTTCTTCAGTTACCCAGAACCTTTCAAGAGAATGATTTAGGGCTTGGTTCGTTAAATGACAAGTGTGTACAGTGGTCCGAGAATTCTTAATGGGCATCGGACCCGAGATTACCCAACCCAAGGACGTGTCAATGAGAGTAGGTAAATTTCGTCCGAGCGGAAGTTTCTCTTCTTGAACAATACGCCAAAATGCTTCGGCACCTAACAACAGATCAATAGACCGAAGAAGTGTGACGTCACAACACGGCAACATGGCCGGCGGTTGACATTTTCTGGAGGCCAACGTCAAACGTGACACGACCGTGGAATGCACGGCACGTGGCATGCACTTGACGTTTCTCTGTTTGTGTTTGTCATGTGTTTGTCAACTTTTTGCGAAGGTACATAACGGAAATGGATATAACAAAAAATAATCCATATTTTGGGCTATATGAGGTGGAGGAAATCAAACTATATTGCTATAAACTAAAAACTGCTAACTATAAACTGCGATCCATTGCTCTTTGCCTCTGAGCATCTCATGAACGAGATTGTCGACGGCGATTCTCCTGCCCAGTTTTTCTTCGAGGTCTTCTCGCTGCTTTGATGGACCGTTACAATGAAAACGAGCGTGTTCCGCGTTGTCCTGACGCTGAGGCTTTTGAGGCTCCCCAGTATTTCTTTCATCCAACTTTGAACCAAGGCGTTCCACTGCCGTTGCCACTGCTCGACGAACTGCTCTGTGGCCTTGTTTCTGCTTTCTGGTTTGCTGGTGGGCACTTCTAGGCTTGTTTCCTCTAATCGCAAGCATCAGGGCGAAGGGTGGGATACCCGAGAGCACTCGTGCTGCATCATGCGGAACCGTTCTGTAGGCACTGGTGATTCTGAGTGCAGCTTTGCGCAGCTCTCTGTTGGGCTATGTCTGGCCTTTTTGCAACCAAGTCCGCCTGTATGACGCTGGCTGTCTCTTAGGCTGGCAATTTCAGCAATGCTCACTGCCATGTTGCACTGACTTTTGTGACTTTTGTTGTGAACCTCCAGAAAATGTCATGCCAAACACAACCAAACATAGAAACGTCACGTTCATGTGATGACGTTGGCCTCCAGAAAATGTCAACCGCCGGCCATGTTGCCATGTTGTGACGTCATCACTTCTCCGGTCTATAGGCGCCGAAATATTAAAACTGTCATCAGCCAACACGATACTTTCCGGAATTTGTAAGGATGAACGATCGAACGTATACGCCGGCAAAGAACTTGTAATTTTCTCGGTTAACAAAAATTCGAAACCGTTCGAGAAATTTTGAACCCGAGAGTTTATCGTGGTCACGGTTTTGTGAGTTATATTTATTGGCGATTCTGTTACGCCGTTGACCGAAATGCGAACGTTCTCTGTGCGTAATTTTAACCGTTTTGCTAATGATAATGTCATCAAATTGATCATTGAACCATTGTCCAAGAGAGCGCGACATTTGCGTTGATTCCCGAAACCATCCGCGATGTGAACAATGGCCGTCGACAAAAGAACTTGATTGTTTACCGTATGAGTTGCCGAATTAACCACCGGCTGCGGCGTTTGAGCTACCGTTTCTTGTGCTGGCTTCCGCTGCTCCTGTCGCGGCTGCACGTTTTCTCTGGGAGCGGGGATACCGTTTGAGACCCCTTTGCACAGCAGGGTATTATGCATGGCACCGCAACGTCTGCAGGCCGAAAATGTACAGGCACAGGCGTATTTTCCGTGGCCTTCCCGCAAACAATTTGTGCAAAATCGGAGCACTTTTAATTTCGCGTATTTGTCATCGGTTGACAATTCACGAAATCTTTGACATTGGTATAGAAAGTGCTCGGAATTGCACATACCGCATTTTCGTTTCACGGTTAAGCCGTTTGTAGAGAACTTGTTATTCGCGAAGTGCGTATGGCCTTTGTTGCCGAACGAATTGTGCATGTTTGATTTATTGCCCTGCAATGGCTCTAAAATTTTACATCTTGTTTCTATGAATTTAGTTAGGTCGTCTATTGTCGGCGTCTTCAAAGAAAGCCGTTCTTTGTGGGATTTCCATTCTTTTACCGTCATGGGATCAAGTTTATTTAGTACTAAATGGATAACGATGACACCCCATTGATCTACCGGTTGTTTTAAAGCCTTTAACGCCCGAATATGTTTTTGAAATTCATCCGAGAATCTTCTTAACATCGCGTAATTTTCCTTTCCCACCGTTGGTAAAGAAAAAAGCGCTTCGACGTGTTTTTCCGTAATAAATCCGGTGTCTTCGTACCTGTTTTTTAGCAGATCCCAAGCGGTTTCGTAATTGTCGTTACAAATTTCTAACGAATCTACCACATTCCGCGCTTCACCCCGTAGCGAATTCAAAAGGTAATGAAATTTTTGTACTTTCGATAATGTACCGTTTTTGTGTATGATTGAAACAAATGAATCGCGAAAACTTAACCACGCATCATATTCTCCCGAAAACATTGGTATTTTCAAATCTGGCAGGCGAACCATCGAAGATTGTGCATTTGAATTGCCCGACGAAGATGAAATTTCCCGCCCTGTAGAGGCCAACAACTCTTTACCGAGAGAAATAACATCATAATATGAATTTTCGAAAGCTGCACGAACGGAATCGTGATCTTCTTGTGCTGTTGCGGTATCTGCCAGCTCGATTTCATTTTGGAGTGCCGCGAAAGTGTTTAAGTAATCTTTGCATGAATTGATTCTACACTCTATCTGACAAGGTTTTACTGACTCTTGTTCTAAACCTTGAAGAGATTTGAAATAGGTATCAACAGTTTTTAATGATTTCGTTAGAGATTCTCTTGTTTTCTGTTTTTCTTTAAGAGCTTTACTTGCCATTTTGAAACCGTAATTAAATGGAATGCGTAAATGAGGAAAGGATAGAAAAGGATGCGACTGACCTTGACTCTATTTGCTTGGAGATGCCTCGTTTCCGCCGCAGACGTCTCTTGTAGCTGTAGGTGCTCGTATGTAAGTCCCTAGACCGTTGGATGGATTCACTTGGTGGTTTATTGTCGTAATAAAACCACGTTAATTCGCCGTCGTAATTGTCTTTCGCCGTTCACTAGTGAATAGTTTTCACCGTAACTACGTTCTTCGCCGTTCACTTGATCGTAGTTTTAATCACAGTTTATCGCGCCGTTGTATAATAGGTCGCTCGCCGATCACTCACATATATGTCCGAATATGCGGCTCGAAGTGACCAAATGGTGTGGTTGGTCACTTGAGTAAAAATGCGTGTTTTAAACAATAACAATTTATTTCGTTCGCTTCGTACGTCTTGGCTTACCGAGCTCTAGACATGGAATTCGAATGTACAAAACATACAATTTGAAAAGAGCCCTCTCAGGCAGGTACCCTAAGAGGGGATGAAAAGTAGGAGGGATGCACTGAACACAAAATGCTTGGGCGCTACCTGTGTCGGCCCATCCACCGCCTTTCCCGTTCAATTTGCACTGGGATGTGTATGAATTTCTCATTTATAATCCCAAATTATTCTTTAATTTATTCTCTGATCTTGTTGATGTTGATTCCCGTGATCATAGGCATCGAAAGCTTCTTTGAACCTAGCTCTTCCATCTGTATTCTTATCTCTTACCTTAGTCCGGTCGTAGCTTGTTCCCTCTTCACTTGCTTTCCGAGTATGTTTTTTGATTGTACTTCAGTCTCCATTTACCTGCGTTGTCAGCGTCTGCGACATACTGCCTACTGGACCTTCAACCTCTCCTAGTTCCGAATACTTTTCTCGGAAAAGCCGATGTATGCCTTTTCTATCTTGTTTTATCCCTCAACTGCGACCAAAAAGGAGGTCGCCTTTTCACTTTGAGAGGGGATTACCCTCGATGATTTCTGTCTTCTTCAATGGGTCAACAAAGTTCGTGCCGTTACAGCTCTTGCATTTGGTCCCATTGTAAAGTCCTTCGGTGACATCATGTGGGAGTTTTTCTCGCTCTGTCGTCACTATCAGGTGCTTCAGTCTGCTTTAGGCGTTAGACGGCCACCTCGGTTTTCTCCTTCTTTTTTAGCTTTACAATTTGTAGGAGGCTCTCCTCTAATTGACTACTCTTGAAATGAACTTGGTGACTCTTTTTGCCGACATTTTGTAGGTGCAGTGTTTAGTTTGCCCGTGACCTCTTTGATTTATTCTTGCTGTTTTCCTTTATGCCCAGGCTAGATACGTAGTCCGTCATCTCTCTGATTGTTCTCCCGATATGTTGCAGATTTTTTCATTGCTTCTGGTCTTGAGTCTACTGGAGAACTTTACATGTTGATCGTCTCGTCTGCTCCAAAACTGTAGACTCTTTCTCTTTTGCTAGGGTCTGATTCCTTCTTCTGGTGTCTTCCCGATTTCTCTTAGGGAGGCGTTCTCCTTATGGACCTTCCCACGAAAATTTCTTATTTGTCCGTCTTGTCTTTGGAAATGATTGCCAGGTCGTCCTTGGGCTGACCGTTGCCTTGAAGGGTAGCCCTGCTTCCTGAAGGTGCTTTTTCCGAGGCATGTTTTAGGTTCATGTTTTCCTTGCCTCTTTGTTTGAGAAACTAGGGCCACGCCTTGTCTTTTTTCGCCACGGCCAGTGCTGTGGAGTGGATAGAACAGCTCCACCTGCCGGAGCTCCACCGTCGGGCTACTTATTTCGCCGGAGTGACAGGCGGAGGGAGATTTCTTCCGCTTGATGGTTCTCTAGCCCGTCGAGGGTTTGTGCTGTTTCTTGGATTTCGCCGCTCTCCCTCGACCTTTTCGGCATGAGCGTCCCTGTCAAAGGCCTCTTCGTGTGGCCCCCGCCGGCATAGCTCCCAAGTTCAACAATAAGGTCTTAGAGCACCTAGGAGAGGGCTCAACAAACCTAATATGGTGCGAATTTCTCCAACGATTATTTTCTTAGTTGATGTTTCTTTCGTCGAGCTGGTGGGCTGTGTTTCTTTAGGATATTAGCTAGCAGGATATTACTTTTGATGTCGATTTTTCATCGTTCTTCTTGTCCTCCTTGTCCTCCTTGTCCGATGACCGATTGCAGAAGTCATCGTACTTCTTTGTTTTAGGCAGGTCTGGGAATAACAACCTTCGTGAAATCTGGTAAGCTTCACTGCCAGCTACTAGGGCAAAGTTGCCACTCGAAGATACCAGATGATTGTATCTTTGGTTTGGGCAAAACAGCTGAAAGTATGTTCAAGATATTATTATTTATTGATGGTTCATCTGTTACAGGATTGGAGGTACAATGTGTTTGGGAAGAAACCAAACCCCGAAATACAACTTATGAACCGCGCCGAGAGAAAAGCAACGTACAAAAGACAAGCACCCACAGATACGTGGCGATCCTGCGATGGATTTTTGGCAGCTGCTTTCGTCGAACCTACGAAATTCATCCTGACCCAGAGCATCGCCCATGCTTCCGTCGAACTCCGTGGCAGCCGAACGAGAGGGCAAATGGTCATCGACCACATGAAGACTGAAGTGCCCAATGTTATAATCATCGAAGAGATCGACGGCGAGCTGTTCGCGAAACTTCTGATGAATTTGTAAATGCAATTCCAGTAGCCGTCTCAATAAAAATCGAAATTCTTCGCCCGTTATTTTTGCGTGAATCATGTGAAGCCTTGCAGCTATTCAGTTCAAATAAATGCCTTTCAGCCTTGGCTCAGCTGCGGAAATCTTTCAACTGAGCTTGATTCAGAGGATATTTCTGGATACCATACTTACTACTTGATCTTCATAACTCTTATTGCAGTATCTTATAGATCGTCAACAATCGGCCTCCATCAATTTATATCCTTTGATTCCTTTAGTTCTCTTTTTTTATGTCCAACTAAATGAATCCCGCTGTTTCCATGTTGAATGCACCTTCTCCATGTCTGTACCGTTTTTCTTTTTTTCGCTTTTTTCGAGTTTTGAACTCAAACTTACTGTTTCAATGAAATAGTCTAAAAACACTTTACTTTTTACATTCTTCAAAAATCAATCAACAATACCTTCCTCGATTAACGCCTAATATCAAAAATCAAACATTTTTGACATGTACTAATCCGAACAAGTTAACCAACAAATCAATCGACAGCAAGTAATGCAGGACGATAAATTACTTCAAGACAGGAAATGCCGGAAGGGCATCTATTTAGTTACTGAAAACAAAAAGTAAAACAATGATTTAAATTAACGTCTGGTTTCATTAATGATCAACTTTACAAATAAATGAAACAATCCAGGTGACAATCTTGAAAGCAAGTGGGAGGCGGCAGTTTGGTCATGGTCATCTGGTTCTGAAAAGAGAAAAACGGGTCTGAGCATAACGCTATTGTCATGAATTTAACTCAGGTCAGTTCAGTATAAATTTAACTTCAACTCAGTCTTGAAGCCTTACTAAATACGCGACTTGGCCTTCTATAGACATTATGGCCTATGGAAACATCACATAAATACTAGCTAGAGTATAAGTAAACACCGTGATAATGAAACGTACAATGGTATCCCCAACGAGCACCTGTTTCCAATACCACACATCACGTGTATCTAGCGTGATTATAGTTCATTCTCGGTTTGTCTGCACGGGTGATCACCTCTTTTAGAAGTAATCTGGTTCTGTGCCGATTCGTGCAATGGAGCCCGTGGAGACTACGCACAATGCTCCTGATACAGCCACACAGAACCACTCTAATACCGATCGTGCAATGGGACCACCGGCGAGGCCCCTGCCGCATATTAGCGCAGACAACCTCAATCGTCTACTCTGTATAAGCAATGCTGAGGTTCTAATGTTCAATAATTCACACAAGCATAGTCAATTACAGTGAATAAGTAGGTATATGCCTGTGAGAAGACTCGCCGTTTGGATGCTGACAGCTTCGTGAATTTGTCACAAAGAGAAATGCACCCCTCAGTAACTATGCATAATAATTTTACACATAAAGGTAAACAAAGTACAACCAACTGTTGTTGTCAATCGTTATAAAAAATAGGTGTCTTACAGTGAGAAGGTTCGGAGCATCCGTGCTCCAGTCGAATGCTCATAGAAAAAAGCCCCCATCTTGAAATCCATCAGCTGATGAACCATGCTGAAGAACACAAAACATACTTCAGTCGATCACTTTTCTGGCAGCCGTTTTCGTCGACCCTTCAAAATTCATCGTGACGCAAAGCACCGCCCACGCTTCCATCGAACTCTGCGGTGGCCGCACCAGAGGGCAAATATAGTCCTCGATCATCTGAAGACCAAAGCGCCAAACGTCGCGATCATAGAAAAGATCGACGACGAACTGTTCGCGAAACTTTTGATGGATTTCCAAAGGCAACGCTCATGTTTCAGCGGATACGTTGTACATGCAGAATTCATAAAAATTGAAATTCACCGCTCCTCTTCTTGCGCGTCCTTTTTCGCCATTACCCGCGGAAGCCTCGGCCAAAGATGGATGTCTCCTGTCTGCAATATAACTAATACCATTCACGATTCGGAAAGTAATTCCGGGGGCTTCTCATCTCGGGCTTTCTCCCGGTTTTGGTATGCATACGGCGGCTCGTTGGTCTCAATCATCAGTATACATAACGCAAATGTCTCTTACATTCGCGCCTCTTTTCCATTATGCCGCGCTACCAAACTTAAAAAGCTGAAATAACTCTTCCTTATTCGTTTCCTCCACCAGTCTGCCCTGCTCGCTGATCTGGATAATTTATGAGTATTTATAATGTAGTTATTTCACATTTTTTTTGCCTTCCTTCCATCCATCGCCCCCTTCGTTGAGCTTTAAGCTCGCTCAGACATGGAAACTTTCTTGTCATTGAAAGCACGTATGTCACTCGGAAATTTACGCCGACGCGGCGAAAGCACAATTTATGTATTGTGTGTGTGTTGTCGCGGCCATAGTCTTCGAATGGTTTGTTGGCTCAGTTTTCCGGGGCCAATTTCAGAACTCATAAAGCTTATAATAATAACGTGAGATCAAAAGCAAACGTCGTTAACTTGGCTTGCGAATGTTTTTTGCTTCGGAGGACTTGTGTCTCCTATTTGTGCAGATTAAATCAACATGAAGTGCAGATACCTATTTGTCATTTATTTTGGCTGTCAGTAAATTAAGTTAGATGGTGCAACAATGGTAGTACCCTAGTTACACTGATTGGCAAGCATACATAGATGGCACTTCATCTCTTCGTGAGAGGAACTTCCGGTATGAAGAGGAGCACTTTATTCTGGGACAACTTCTAAATTAACCTCTTTAAATAAGTTCATGAATGTATGAGACAATAGCTGCCTTTCTTTTAGAGTCAAAAGTGATCCGAGCAATTCTGATCGGATCACGGCCAAAAAAATAGCGTCTTTTTGCACCTTAGGACCAGACTTTTCTTATGATACTTGAGCAAAGACAAAGTAAGAGCCTGCAGGATTTCTAAGAAGTTGATTGCAACGGAGCAGAATCTCATTTGAGGGATCCAGTTATATTTCAGGTTGGATTCTGTGACAAGAAATTCAGATCCAGCCACCTCCGTCCGAATCCGAAAACAAATCTTCGTAATTCTGACGTCATGGAGAAAATCTTCTTCGGTCAGGAGGAAAAGGAGCTCAAGAAGATTGGATACTCAAGTTTAACGGCTCCAAATACCAGTCCAACAAGATAGCCGGGCCAGTGTTACGGCAATAAAAAAAATTTCTTGAAGAATTTTACTTGTATTCTTTTTATGACGTCTGGAGAACGAATAGCAATGTTCCACTATTTTAAAAGACTTCAAATTCGCGTTACAGATACTGAATATGATTATATTATCCTAAAGAAGCCGCCGCTTTTTTTACGAATGTCGGGAATTCCTGCGAACAAGACCTAAGTAACACGAATGGGACGGCCACATAGATTGGATTTATCGCCGTTTATTCCCAGTCCAATCGTCATAGAGTATTCCTCGAAGTCACGTAGCTTTTTGCTCAGATCAACCGGTGACGTAGACACAATAACAAGGTCGTCTACGTAGAGGAGCGACATTCTGCCCACTACGGGATTCACACCTTCGGCCCCCCAACGCGGGAAGATTTCTCCAGTTCAGAAATGAAAAGAGCAAAAGAAGCGGACTGACACACTCCCCCTGACGCACTCCAGTTTTTATCTGCATCAAGAAGACGAGCGAGCCACGTCTTACTGTGGATTTCCGGAAGCTGAATCAGCAGAGAGTACTAAGAAACTTTCCAATGTCTAACACTAAGGGGCATTTGGAGAATGTGAGTGACGTAAATTATTTTCTGCACTTGATTGAACGCATGGCTATCTACAAGTACAACAAAAGCTAGGCCCTGAGTCACAAAGTAAAACTGTCTTTATTACGCCTGACGAGACGGGACTATTTAGGAGCAGGATTTTCGGTTTAATGCCCCCTTTGTGTTTGCGAAGGTCATGAACTTGGCATTAGGACCGATACGGGATAAAGTCGCGATTTACCTGAACGATGGAATCGGTCCGGCGGTAGATTAGACTGGGATGTTAGCTGAACTGAGAGAAGTTTTCGCGTTCCTACCTCGAGCTAAACTTACATTGAAGCTATCAAGGTGCGTTTTCAGCGTGCGCGAGGTAAATTTCTCGCAAGCGCCATTTCTCGAGTTCTCGCGATCATGTAACTTTCACGAGCTTGGGCGATTTTTGGGACTGACGTCATATTTCCGAAAGTTCATAATAATAATAATAATAATGTTTATTCATGACCTTTACAGGTGTCGAATATATAATATTAGATACATAATAGTACTAATAATATTATTATTATACCCATACCTCCCAAATTATACTCAATTACCCATGTCTCCCATACCCGTGTCATTTCATTCCCATATCACCAATTTTTTCTCCCATATTCCTCAAACCCATATAATCCATTCCATCCCTACACATCCCCATACCACTCATTTTTCCTTTCATACTCAATTTTAAAATTCATACATACCGGACCATGCGGGAGTCGCACGCGCTCTGAGTGACTTGGCACAAAAAATGCTTGGTTTACCTGAACCCATCGCGAGGAAAAAAGTTTTCGAATAGCTGAAGCAGGCGCTGATGTTGGAACTCGTTCTGAAAAGAACCCCACACGTTTGCTATGAAAACGTGGTTTACGTGGATTTGGCTGAATTATTTAAACGTTCTAGATCTTCACTTGAAGAATATAAGCCAAGAAAACTAGACCCCTCCTATAAACAGTTGTTCTCCTACACGCCTAATAAGATCCAAAGTTGGGAATTTTCCCAAAAATTTCGAAATTCATAAAACTGCTCGAACTCGAGGTTGTCATCATGCGAGGGAGTTGGGAGGTTGAAAATGAAAAATAAAGTAAAATCTTGAAACTATCGATTCTTTTAAAGTCTGGTCAAAGAAATAATATGAAAATTATTGAAAAATCTTGGCCATTGAGGTGGAGGCTATCGAGATCGGTAAGAGGGGGGGGATCGGAAACACGGAGTGAGATTGTAGAGGTTTTAGTTCTTTCAGAACCTAACTAGGGTTACTGGCGGAAAATTATATAAATGGATTGGGTTACTCAAAAACAGTGGATACCGCATGTTAATATTTGTGTCAGAGAAAAAGAAAATGGCAAGTATGTGCCTTGAATGTAGGTACTGTGAGAAACCCGCTTTCGCTAAATTAATTTGATTAGCTGTGATACCTTCAGTGACCTACGTTGTGTTTTAATTTTTTGATTACTTTTTACCCAAGTTATTAAAATCAATTACACCTACCTGGATTTCCCAGTCATGCGAGTAACCTCAGTTCTATGAAGGAGGATGAACTGAATGAACATCAAGAAATAAACAGTCATTTAACACCACACCTTATTTTTATTACGGATTAATCAATCATCGCCAATTTAATTGAGTTTAGCCTAATTATTCATTCACATAATTTTCAGACGTGCTGAATCCAGCTAACGATAGGAATTGGTTAATCAAGTTTACATTCGGTTTCTGAAAAAAAAGTACACCCTAATTACGGGAGAAGTCCCGCGACTAATTACCCAACCCTGTCAATTTAATTCCGTTTCGCATTTTTTTAATTTTCAGACCTATTGGTGAACCCGTTTCCTAACGCACTTGAGTTTTATTTCCGGAATTATTAATTATTACTTCGTCAAGTTATAATTTCAGCCCTTTCTTCCTTTTCACCCATTTTTCATTTGCACGAAAAGACATCTCGATTATCCAATTGTACTAAGATAGAGATTTTTGTTCACAAAGAATTGTTTTGGAATTTCGAATTTATAGCCATTATTTAATTATCGATCAAATAATTTACATAAAATTTGAGTGATTACATTCCATAAATTTTATATCCGGCTGGTGCTGTAGTTTGGAACTTCCAGACTTATCCAGCAGCTCTTCTTCACGCTGGGTTAAATAACTTCACACAAATCTGCAATCAGGTGTACAATTTATCGCCATGAGCCTCTAATTAAGCAGCCTACAAAATTGATGTTATGTTCCTTTCTGTCTTGAAGTGTTTTCGAAACGACACTGAATTTTCTTGGCATAGTTCAAGGGGTTCTCTTTGGGAACTCAACCTCAATGATTGTAAAACTCCTTGTCGTGCGAAAAGGGTTAAATATTTTATTCTATTGGGGAAAATTACGCGTGAGAAATTGTCGCCCAGATTTGATTAAAATATATTTCGAGAGCGCTGGATTTTCAGCAGAACTGACCTAAGAATCAACCTGCAGGAAACAAAATCTTTCAAAAGGGCTACCGAAGCTTTCACCATTTTCTGGCGTCTTGAAGGTAGGTAGCTGAAACAAGGGGCCGTATTTAAAAGCTCAGAGCAACTACAGGGAATTGGATCGGCTTGACGCTTTCTATGACTGTTCGAAATATCAAGAACAAAACCTACTATCATTTTAGAAACAAAACAATTACTTCAAACCCGATTTTAACAACTATCATTTGATTACAATGGAAATCAGACTTGCCTTAATATTTTCCTTTTTTCGTCACTGATGCACTACAATTATTAACAGAGTTTTCAGCACTCTTCTTAAATTATTCTTCTTGATGAATATTAATTTTCTCTCCCCCACGCACATCTGCCGTTGATGACTGCTACGACGCGCATCCTCTTTACCCCCGTCTCTATTCTCGGGCCCTTCCTGTTACCACCCCGTCTCACGTCTAAACCCCTGGCCCACAAACATGCCACACAGGAATGCAGCGCGAGTACAGTATTCTTCCTTATCCCAGTTCTTTTCTTCCCTATATCGCCCGTAATGCTAATTTATTCCTAAATATTTAATTCCCTTTTATTTTATAATTTAAGGTGTCCCATTACAGTACCTACCTTCTACTCTTTATTCTGAGCCAAGTTAAATCATGATTCAGAAAATGAATAGGAACCTGATCTTTATAAAGTAGGATTCCTGAAGAGAGATACCAATAGAATTGGAGATTACCAGGAAACGAAATGTGATGAAAATTGTTTTTATTCATTGGAAAATTACGGTACACAAAGGGAAAAACAAAGTGTGTTTTAATCAAGGTTCGCACTAACTCTGATTCGGCGAAACCAACAAAAAAACTCAGTCTACTTCTTACAAAGCTACCGTGCCTGTTACCAGGGTCCAAAATCGTGTCAAGAAGCCTCAAGGAGGGATACTTAATATTATTTTCATGTCTTGCGTAGCCCAAAAACCATCAAACACTAGCTACGTGTGCAGATGAACCAAGCGTTCCAGCTCCTGATTTACACATGCAGTCAATCCAATGATAAGATCATCATCATCATCATTTTATCGCATCAATCCATCATCATGTTCATCGCCCAACTCATCAAATTCGAATACCTCCGTCGCTTCTTTTTGAAGCTTGTCTTGGATGTATGCTGGTGCTGAATTAACTTGATATATTCTGACATATAATTCCTCAAGGTAACCAATATCTAACCGAGGAAATTACGGCGCATGATTTTCATTGAGTCGAATCCGACGAGCATTTCGGAGGCGAAGATTTTGAGCTTCAACTCTCCGATGAAGCATGTAAGGCATACGAGAACTCTGCAAAAGTTGTTGAGTTAAGGCTGCATAAGCTCCGTCCATAAGGATAGGCTCGCGATACCGATTGATAATGGCGTCGGCAATTTTATAAAATTTGCCAAGGTGAGGGACATGATTGATTGGGATAGTATTTTGAAAAAACTTAAACATGGATTTTATATGTCCATTGCGAGCTTCTGTGACCCACCTTGTTTTAGTTATCAACCTGGATTTGTTTTCTTCATCAGTAGTGAATTGCCGTCGTCCATGCCAGGGCCGGCCACTTTGGATTTGAACGTGTGGTGCTGACTATTGAAATATTGCAGAAAAGGACTGGGGAGGGGTATAAGCGTCGCAGGTGATTTTTTTTGAAGTTCATAAGTCTGAACTTGAAAAAAAAATTCAGGTACACACGTCATATTTGAATAAAATATACTATACCTAGGTACAGGCTATCCCAAAATAAAGTATAGCCAAACGCCGGACATAGCCCGGAAGAAATTAGAGGCCCCTACATATTTTTTTCGGCATTCGAATTTCTTATTTTTTTATATTCCAATTATGACAAGAATGGTTCACGTTTGATTTGTTAAAATCGTTGAATAAACTATGATATTATTCGTTTAAATTCAATAGATAATAAATTACATTTACAAAAATGGGCTTTTGCATACGTTTATAAAACGATTTTCAAACGTTTAGTTATAAATTCGTTTAATTAAACGTTTATGCGATATACCTTTACCAGACTTAAACCAAAAATATACCGAATATACGTTGAATAAACGTTTATTAAACTAACGTGTGTTGCCTGGGGGGGTAATAATACATAAGTAAATAAAACTTTCAAAATAAAACAAAAATTCTCGAAATAGGTAAATTGGAGTGCTATGGCGCTTATTTCAATTTTTGCATTTTTAACATGATGTGGTGCTCAGCACCACCTCTTCGGATTACGTGTGGTGCTCGAGCACGTCAGCACTACTATTGTTGCCGGCCCTGGTCCATGCTGAAGAAGGGGTGGCATTTTGGCAGTTGATCACAAGGTTATTCAACAAAGTTAGGGCATCTCGGTAGCCCCGTTCCACTATCAAGATGTCATTATCCTGGAACCACTGGCGAAAGCAGTCCCTGTCTCTTTCAGCTTCATCGCCGCATTTTGTCCGTCGGAAAAATAGGGACCATTTAGGTATATCCAAAATATATCCATCTGGAGCAATGATCAATGCCAGTTTTACCAAATGCCGCCCTTTAAGCACACAGTACGACTGTCGAGGTATGGCGATTTCAGAGTTGTACAGTGCATTCGAAAATTCAGTGACATGTTGTTGGATATATCTTCCACGTGTGATAGTGTTTAATCCAATGTTCTGAGGCACAAATCATCTCGTATGAGATTGCCTGTCCTCAGATTGCCTGATTGACTAGGATAATCAAAAATAACTTTCAAAAACTCATCTGCTAGACCTTGTCGCAGTTTACACATGAACAATGAACATAAGCAACTCTTTTTCATTGATATAACGATTGATATTGCCAACAGGAACTGGTTCACAGAAGCCGAATAAGTCTTGGAGCTGATTCTTCGTCAAGCCAGTGATGCATCCAAATTCATCATCAGCTAGATTTACCCAGGTGAACGTTGTTCCCTCTTCGAATGCTAAGTCTCGCATTTTCTGCAAGAATTGTGAAAATTCTAGGCCTTCAAGACGATTAGGTCTGTTTGAATACCGCAATGTTTCAAGAAACATTTGTAGAATGTGCCCTTGTGCATCCAAGTGGTTTGGACAACATCATGTAGCCGAAGGAAAAAAATGTTAGTCTTACATTATGTTTTCAATTTCAATGTCTCACGCCGGGTTGCTCACTACGAGTTCAACTTTAAACCCGGTTTGGTTACGATGGAAATAATTGTTGCAACAATTAAATCTATGGCAACCAAACCAAGTTTAAAGTTGAACTCGAAGTGAGCAACCCGGCGTCAGTCTTCTGTATATTCTCTCGTGAGATGTTCTCAATTATTATCATGATCAAACTAACGAATACCTACGTGAAATCGAATCGACACCTTTTATTTAGAGTCACAGGTTATGTGATAGCGATGTGTAGTTCGGAAGTTCTGGTTCTGCTTTTTTCGAGAAAGTATCTACAGTCGCGGTTAGATTTGGTCTTGACGAAGACCTAATAGATATGGAAAGAGTACACAAGTGGAGGAGCTAGGTGATCAAAGTGATTGGCCGCAGTGGCAGTTTGTGATCAGTACATTGTTGAACTGCAATAGCGCGTTAAAAGTTTATGATGGCACTTTTAAGAAACCGGAAGCTCGACCTACGGCAGCGAGTGGCCAAGCTGACGTTATTAACGACCTCCTTACGCAGATGGAAAAATGGCAGAAAACAGATGGGTTTAGAAGAAAGCTATTCGTAGAGCAAAGTCTCTACAATTTTTGATCAACTGCGACAGGGCATCGGTGCTGTGGGCGAAACTGCAAAAAATCTACGGGCAGAAATCGGAAGAGTCACTGTCGTTAATCCAAAAGCAATTCTCCGATTTCCAATGGAAAGAGTCACGGTCGGTGGCATAGTAGATTTCTAAATTGGAGCAGCTAGCCAGAAGGATGAAGAGAATCTGGACTGAAACAGAAGATGATGAAAGAGGGCTTAATGGAATTCTGGAAGCTATGAAACACATAACGGCACTTGAGAACGCAAGAGGGCGCGATAGGAGGCTGAATATCACATGAAGGCACAAGGGGTTCACTAGTGCTCCGAAAGCCCCGGAAAAATAAAAATGGGGCTCAACAGAGCTTCAATCGATGTTAAAGACACAAGGGGGCCTACTGGAGATCTGTATAATAAAATAGACTTATTGGTACGTATTTTCTCTGGAAGCCTATCAGCTCTGGGGCTTATCAGAGCTTTTTGATTACATTTCAAGAAACAAAGGAGCCCGGTAAGGCTCCGAATATGACATGATGGCACAACGCTCCTGGCTGCTCCGGAAGTCACAGGAAATACGAGGGGGCATAGCAGGGCTTCAAATCACATTGGGGACCAGTGGGGCTCCTTATAACACAAGTTTGCAAAATGGGGGTTTCTGGAATTCTGAAAGCTATGAAAAACATAAGAAGGGTCATCAGGGCTCAAAATTACACTTAAGGACGTAAGGAGCCCGACAGGGCTCCGAACACCACTTGAAGGCACAAGGAGCTTACTAGTGCTCTGAGAGTCACGGAAAAATGTAAGGGGGCTCAGCAGAGCTCAGAAAAAATATAAGGAAACTCCAGGATAAGGCTCCGAATATGACATGGAAACACAGAGGTGCTTATTACTACGAAAGTCACGGAGAAATCCAAGGGGCTCGCCAAAGGCTTTAAACTGCACTAAAGACACAAGGAGGCCCAATGGAGGTCTGGATAGCACAAGAACGCAACAGAGGGCTTGCCGGGATTCTGGTAGTCATGAAAAAACCTTAGGGGCTAATTAGGTCTCCAAACAACACTTGCGGACACAAGGGTGTCGATAGGGTTCCGAATTAGAGTTTCGGAAGCTCGGTGCACTACTAGAAGTGCGCGTAGTGATGCAAGGGAACTTACTAGAGGTTCAAAGACATTGAAAAAACAAGGGTGCCCAAAAGGGTTTTAAATAATACAGTTGGGTATGAGGGGCTCATAAGAACTTTAAAAGCAAGAGAAAACACAAAACGGGTTAGTAAAACCAAGGCAATAAATGACAAAAAAAAAATTGCGACGAATTGTCCGTGCGACGAACTGTCCGCGACAAATTGTCCGTGCGACAAATTGTCCGCGCGACGAATTGTCCGTGCGGCGAATTTTCCGTGCGACAATACGACGAATTGTCCACGCGACGAATTGTCCGGTCACGCGGCAATAGCACTTTAGTTACAAAATGGTGTGCAAGTATGATTAGTAGAGCTATTTCAGAAACCTATGCTTGAGGCATCACAGAAAAGTTATAAATTATCTGGGAGGCTTGACCGAAATAAGAAAAATTACCTGAATCGACTTTTGGCCGCTTTTCGCAGTGCTTGACCGTGTGTTCGTGGCGACTGTGGAATCGGGTCAGGTCATAAGAGTCGATTATGTGATTAGAGTTCTTATGAACAACAACATTATGCTCCAGCGCCCAAAGGGGTAACTGAGGAATTCGCCTGGAACATATAAGACCCAGGTGCTGGTAAACATCCTGCTGAGGTTCCAGGCAACGTAAAACAAGCAAACTAGAGAGTAGCATAAACTTGTTGAACTTGTTCCGCGACCTCTATAAAACATAGCAATCGAAATAGAAATAAACGTCGGCCGTACTAGGAATCATCTCTGACCTCGGGTTCCACCAAACTTCAATCAACGCGATAACTTTATCACTCTAATAGTAACTAAGCAACTGGCCATCCTATTGGCTGGTGCATAGCAACTATCAGCGTGATAGATTTAATCTGCTCTTAAAATTTTGGTGGAACCCGAGGTGAGTACCTACCTACATGAGACGGACCAAAGTTGAGATAAGGGTTGTAGCTAGTAACGTTTGTAGAACGGTGTTTCAAATCGATTACAAAATGCCTCCAGCGTTGAAAAACCAGTCGTATTCTGTAGCATGCTGTTCCTGGTATACATTTGTAAACTTGATAAAAGAAATAAGAGGGATTTTGTTCATAACTGACTTTCTTGGTATTAAAGTAATATCTCGTAACATTATTATCCAAAGCTCTTTTCTTGCAAATTCAAACTGAAAACCGCCGTCGCACGACAACAACCAAAAATAAAAATTCCACCACGGGTCCGCATATCAAACGGAAGTGAAGGTGTCAAGCAGGTCACGCTAGTCGGGTCGCTCTATAATGGAAACTCAGTCGCTGGAGATTCATTCTACTCTCTCTTTGTATGGATGTGTGTGTATAGTGTAGAGGTAGGTATGTATTCACCACCGCACAAAACCGAAACTCACGAATACAGATGAGAAAAAAAGGTCACTTCATTTGAATGTATCACTTTCTTATCCGGGACGCATTCGCGCTCCTATACACTTAATTTTATTTATTTGATCCGTATCTCGCGGGATCCACATATTTTTTCTTATTTTGCCAGCGTGCGGAAGATAACGAAACCTCAGAGACATTTCATGTATAGAGAGCTCCCAGTCCTCGGGCTTTTCCTCTCTCTGATGCTCGGACTTTTGCCGTTACCAGGTATTATCATCACTTTGGGGCTTTATCGGTTTAAAGCGTTTTGTAGTCTCCAGGTTCTTTTCTTCCGTTTTATTAGAACCGAATCTGTCGTGTATACGCGATACGTGCACCATCCCTTTCATTGTACTTGAAAACGAGGCGCGGATGAAAATGTAAAAGAATTTCAACCTTGGATGTTCTTATGTGAAGGCTTCAGGTAAGCACGTATTCACCTAACATCTGCCAGTACTCACGGTACTCGATTTCGATCAGCAATTTGATGAGACGAGAGGCCACTTTTTAGAGAGCTGCTCCACCTCAAAGGAGTTGCCTTGTTGGTAATGACTCACGCAATTTCCCGAACGCAATCAATGGCCAGAGTAAATAAAATTCAAGGATGATATTGACTTGGGAAATAAAATAATTGTGCTGGGACACACGGTGAGCTTGGCGGCGCGTAATTTCATTATTCTCGATGATATTATCTCAGAGGAAACTCCAGTTCAATTTCTGCATTGACGTGATTTATAGGGACATTACAATTTTCTTTCAATACGTATACGGAGATCACACACCAAAGTAATATACTCTCCACATAAGATGGGCCATCAATCATGACATTGGCTCTAATACAGACATGCCTTCGCATTTTGTGACAATGCCCGACTGTTCTGATTCGGCTTTATTGATTATGCAGGGTGTAACAAAGATGGATGCATTATTACCACAGAGTATTATTACTAATGGTTGATTCCTCGGCTGATTACAGAACAAAACGCCACATGAACATTGTAGTCAAAAAGATGATCAAAAGTTTTATGAGCGAGTCAACAGTTAACTTAATTCTGAGTTGTTGACGTTTAAATGAAACGTGTCGATTCGATCCGACCTAAGTATCCAATCACCGCGTCCGATACCTCATCAGACTAGCTGTCACCGGCAAGCCGTCGCCTGGGTGACAGCATTGGTTGAAAAGTAGGCAGGGAATTTGTTCCACTGACACCGGACAAGTGGAAAGGGAATTGTATACATGATGTTGATTTTCCGTTGTTTTAGGCAAATGTCAGGTTCTTCCTTAGCAAGTTCAGTAATTTTATGCGTGTCCGTCGATAGTGTCTTGGTCAGATGAAGTTTTCCAAGAGGTGAAAGTAATTAATTGTGTACGAGTAACACGAAGTCGAGAAAATGTTTGTTTATCGCGTGTTTTGAAATTTCTGCCTGGACTCGTAGGGTTTTATTGTGAACAAAACGCATGTCACTGAGAGTAGTGTCTGGTCAGTGAAGAGTTGTTGGAGAAAATTGAGACACCATTACTGTTCATAAATATATGTATTTCTACTTTTGTTCAAGGTAACTACTGGAAATACTGGAAACATGATGAAGCTTTGAAAATTGAACCAAGGATATGTGTTATGGAAACCTAAACCGTGAAAAAGGTACTGTCGTGGAAGACACCGTGTAGTGGAAGGAAAAGCAGAACCGTGTATTTGTGTTATTTAGAAGCTTTTCTAAATATTTGTAGGAGAAATTGAGATGAAATAAAAATATGTGCAAAATTCAAAATTTGACAGCCACGTTTCAATTTTTCATCTGAATCAAGTCTAGGTTTAAAAACGGAATGGATTCGGGTGAAAAAAAAAGCCAGAGTTCAATACTGCGGCTTCAAACTGCCAAAATGTCAAATTTGACGAATGCATTTCGATTGTCCATTTTGAGTATTTGTTGAAATCTCAATATAATCTGTTGAAAAATACAATACTTCAATATGGCAGCCTTGGAAATATCAAAATGGCAAATTTGACAAATTCATCTCAATTGTCTAGTTCAAGTAGGTAAAGGCTTGAAATATCAATCAGATCGGTTGAGCAATGCGAAAATTCAATATGGCGGCCTCTTGAGACGTCAAAAATCAAAATGTGACAGATGTGTTTTGCTCAAGTGGCTATGCGGGTTCAAAATTCCAATCAGATCAGTTGAAAAATGTAAAAATTCAACATGGCGGCCTCTTGAAAAGTCAAAAATCAAAATTTGACAGCTGCATTTCGATTGCCAATCTCAAGTGGCTATGGGTTCAAATTCCCAATCAGATCAGTTGAAAAATGTGAAAGCTCAATATGGTGGCCTCTTGAAACGTCAAAAATCAAAATTTAACAGATGCATTTTGATCGCCAACTCAAGTGGGTGTAGGTTTAGAATCTCAATCAGATCGGTTGGGAAATGCATAAGTTCAATATGGCACCTGTTGAAACGTCGGCCTCTTGGGACGTCAAAAATCAAAATTTGACAGATGCATTTTGATAGCTAATCTCAAGTGGCTATGGGTTCAAAATACCAATAAGATCGGTTGAAAGATGCAAAAGTTCAATATGGCGGCCTCTTGAAACGTCAAAGATCAAAATTTGACAGACGCATTTGGATGGCCAACCTCAAGTGGCTAGGGGTTCAAAATACCAATCAGATCGGTTGAAAAATGCAAATGTTCAATATGACGGCCTCTTGAATCGTCAAAAATCAAAATTTGACAGATGCATTTTGATCGCCAACCTCAAGTGGGTGTAGGTTAAGAATTTCAATCAGATTGGTTGAAAAATGCAAAAGTTCAATATGGCGGCCTGTTGAAACGTCGGTCTCTCGAAACGTCAAAAATCAAAATTTGACAGATGCATTTTGATCGCCAATCTCGAGTGTCTATGGGTTCAAAATACCAATCAGATCGGTTGAAAAATTCTAAAGTTCAATCAAGCGACCTCTAGAAACGTCAAAAATCGACATTTGACAGATGCATTTCGACTGCCTAACCAAAGCAAGTATAGGTCCTAATTCCCGATTGGATAGGTCAAAAAATGCGAAAGTTCAATATGGCGGTCTCTTGAAACGTCAATAATCAGAATTTGACAGATGCATTTCGGTTGTCTGTCTCAGTGGTTAAAGGTTTTAAATCTCAACCGAATCGGTTGAAAAATGCAAAAGTTCGATATGACAGCCTTTTGGAACTGTCAAAATGTCAAATTTGATAGATATATTCAGATTGCCTATTTCAAGTTGTTATAGGTTGAAAATCCCAATCAGATCGGTTGAAAAATGCAAAAGTTCAATATGGCGTCCTCTTGAAACGTCAAAAATCAAAATCAGACAAATGCATTTTGATTGTCAACCTCAAGTGGGTATAAAGGTGAAATCCCAATCGCATCGGTTTAAAATTGCAAAAGTTCAATATGGCGGCCCTAGAACTGTCAAAATATCACATTTGACAGATGCATCTCGGTTGTCCAACCCAAATGGGTATAGGCTCTAGATCCCAATCGGATAGGCTGAAAAATGCAAGAGTTCAATAAGGCGACTTTCCGAAACGTCAAAAATCGAAATTTGACAGATGCATTCAGACTGTCTATTTCAAGTTGGCAAAGGTTCAAAATCCCAATCGGATCTTGTGGTAATGATGATGATAGAAAAATGTCATGTAACGATTTCCGCTTTCATCATTACATTTACTCGCAAAAACGTCCATAACTGTCAGCATCATTCTAACGTATTTAAAAGCACTAGCGACAAATAGGCCCAAATAGTCCGCGACAAATCGCCTTGAAGGCGTGCTGTGACTGCTGTGACATTACATTGACATTTGCAAATGGCACAACACAACTGCGACGCTCAATAATGCTGCCAATGTTTGTAGTGAAGTTTTGGAAAATTTGAGAAGAAAAACTGCGAAACAAGGACGCACATCAAAACACGGACGCTTTCTGGAGGTCTGGCCAGAAAGTCCGATGGAATTATCATGGATTCCGTAGAAAACAAGTCACGACAAAAAACCCCTGTAACCGACATGAAATTTGCTCTGGTGGACTGAAAAGTCCCCTTTCTTGAAATATGAAGCCGCTGGAAATTGCAAATAAATTTTGAGTACTCCCAGGACGTGTTTTGCCACGTCAACTTGGCTGTTTTTTGTGAAATTACCCCGTCAACGTCAGACACGGCCTGCGAAATCTAAGCGAAATGCCTTATTATTTGAAGAAGACCTTGTGTTTCTTGTGCCTGGCAAACGGCCAAGGGTCTCCTGGGCCGCTACGGCAACATTTCGTATCCTGACAGGATCATTTTTTCCAAAAGCACTGTTGAAATGCCCCGAGGTGTTGAGTTCTCCAAAATCCAGAGCGTCAATTGACGTTCCTGTCACTTTGGCCGGGCCGTGGTCGAATTTGATTAATTATACGGCAAAATTTCAAGAAAAACCCCACCGCATAGCCCGCACCGGACGACACTAGGTCCCCGAAACCCCCTGGTCGGCATTTCACACCAAATTTGTCGAAATTACTCCCCAAAAAGCCGAATTTTTGCCGCAAAAACGTAACAAGATGTTTGAAATGGGCTACTCGAAGCGGCGGTTCCCCGGAAAAAATTGGAATGAATTATGAATTTTTAAAAAATCCTCTTAAATTCAACAAGAATTCCGGAAAATTCTCACCCCAAACTCGGGATGCGGTTTGTGCGGGAAAATTTAAAAAAGAAATACCCCGTCAAAATCCGACGTCTGGTTTTCACAGACGGCGGTAAATAGCGTCGAGAGTTTGGCACCGGTTACATTGGTTGGATGGTTGGACGTTGACATTGAATGGAAGTTATTTCCGCCTGGATATTCAAAAAAATTGTAACGAAAAAGGTAAAGGGGCTTTTGAGAGGAAATATCATCATCCATGTAGCAAACAACTCACTCCGTAGAATCTTTAAATGCAGTAAAGAAAATCGTGTAAGACCCTATTGAGAGGTCAGTGACTGTCATGCACAAAAAGACCTGTGATGGGCTGATGGGACGGACTCATTTGGTCAAATCTTCGGAATATGCAGACCCAGGATACTTCCATGGAATAAGTGCCAGTTTTCACTGGTCACTTCTGGTCTAGAATCCATTTCAAACTGTAGGTCCCCTATTTTAGAATAATGAATAGGCGGCCGGCAAAGTCGGCCAAGAACCTGAATGACCTGTAGAGCTGACGATTAGATTGTGGCTTGCATATTGCAAAGAATAGATGAATCAGTGGGTTTTGCGTCTGTGACACCCCTCAATATTTATAATGTATGGCTCTCTAAGCGACCACCCTTCACTTTGGCGGCGGCACGTGAAAGATCCATTTATTAAAATTTGCCACCCTCTGGATAAAAAGCAGCGTATATACGTAGGTACCTAAGTACCTAATGCTTGAACTGTTACAATTTCGGATCAATTTCGATAATAGCTACTCTACCACATGGCACTAATTTGTTTGATTTATGGAAATGCAATGACTCGACCGAGCTCGGTCCAGCAAATTATCTTGAAAGCCGAAAAGTTCCCCGGGAAACTACCTTCCTATAGGTGAACTGTCTCTCTCTCTCAAATATCAAGGGATTTGCGACACGTCAGTCCTCATATCTTCCAAAGGCGCCGTAACAGAATAATATAAGTAGTAGGTAGTATAAGTCCGATGTTGGTGGAATTTTATTCGAAATAAAAGGAGTTGTTGTGTGGTTTACCGATGGCCCCACCGACATAACCGTGGCGGCGGCGGTGGCGGTATATAGCTGGCGCAGGAAAATGTATCGCGCGATGGACGGGCGGAGACGGTGGCTCGTAAAGCGGATAATAAGGCATGTTTACGACACCTGAACACCATAAATGTGAAGCAGTCATCCACACAGAATTAGTTTTATTGAGACCGTCAGGGGGCGAAGAACACGATGCCAAAACCGCCATCGACCGCCCCGCTGCAAATTAAACAGGAATTACGGTTTAGGTGTATCCTTATAAGTAATTCGACGGGATTTGCAAAAGTGAAGATTGCGGCCATCAAGTTAGTAGGTAGGTACTAGCCTGCTCACCGTCCTTCGTATTAGAAAGCAGAGAGCCTCCGTTGCTACTGCCGCTTCTTCGCGACCAATTAGACCTTTTCATTTACGACGCGATTTTTGTTTCTCCTCCGTTCTCCCTGTAATGTAATCGGGTGGAGCTAGCAAAAAGTAAAAGATCCCTTGCAGGCATTACTGCAAGCGGAAGGTGAATAAATAGATCCAGAAATGCGAGATTGAAATTAGCTCGACTCGAAACAATGTAGTCGGGTTTAAATAATGACAATCTCAGCCCGAATCAGTTTATGGACGTCTAGCATCTACCTAGTCGCTTCGATAGGGGTACCTACAAGTTGACGATAAAAATAAGGCTAGACATGGTGTCAGCCTCAACTCAGCTTTTCGGTGTGAATATCCTTCCTTCATCTTGGTTTTACACCTGATCGAAACGTGGAGACTGTAAATGGCCTGTTTTCTTATCCCGCGTCTTGTTCCCATTCGAAAGGTAACAGCAAAAAGGAGCAATTTCTAATCAATATTGTATTGTCAATGCTTTGATTGTCATGCACTAGCTATTCATGCAATAAGTATAAGGAAACACAAGTGATTATTTCACTGATGTGAAAGTTTGCAACACGAGCAAAGCGAGCCTTCTAATCACATTAATGAAATAATCATCCGTCTTCCTTGCGTGTTAAGTACAATATTTCCTCTACTTGCGTCCATGCACATGAGCACAGAAAGTGCAATCAAATTGATGACCTTCGACAATATAATATAAACATCAAAATTAAATTATCAGAGAATTTTGAAATTTTGTACGTTACCATGCTACCGGAAAACCTACTTTTCTATACTTTCAATGCAATATCCGATTTAAAAACCCGCTCATTTGATGTATACATACAGGGTGATTCACCACCAAATGGACATAGCCTAAGGGTAGGTCCAGTTTTTCCTGGCGAACCAGGATCTGGCTTTGAAATTTTTCTAACACTGTTCGTTTCAAAGTTACAGGGTGATTCATGTATTTTGTCGAATTTTTTGACAAGCTGTATTTTCAGAACGACCGAATGGATTGGATTGAAATTTTGTGGGTTGATTCTTCTATTGATATCTAACACATTGCCCTATCAAACAGTTTGAAGTTTTCAGGGCCGGCCTTGTTAAAAAAATTTCAAAGCTATTTTTCGAAAAAAAAACATTCTGTATGCATATTTTTTAAAATTCATTCAAAAATTCAGAAACTACATGAAACATGCTAATAATATCGCAAAAAAAATTGCTTGGCACCATTGAGCTGTCAAGAAAATTTTCTATTATGGCCCTGAATTCAAGACGTTTCGTCAGAAAAATGAAAATGACATTTTTCCCGTCTTCTCACTATTAAAAAAAAAATTCATCAGAATTTAAAAAAAAAATTTGTTACGTCCCTCAACTTCAGCTCAATTTGGGCTGAGGAAAGTAACAATAATTTTTTGAAAATTCGGCTGAAACTTTTGGTTTCTACTGAGAAAACGAGAAAAATGTCATTTTTATTTTTTTGATTAAACGGCTGAAATTTGGGGCCATGATAGATCATTTGTAAATATTTGAAAATATAAGTTTACAAAAAATCCTAGCCTCAAAAATCATCAGGATTATCAATTTTCTTTTGACAGCTTGATGGTGCCAAGCAATTTTTTTGCGATTTCAATAGCATGTTTCATGTTGTTTCTGAAAATGAAAATGAATTTTGAATAATATGCATACAAAATGTCTTTTTTTGGAAAAAAACTTTGAAATTTTTTTTTCAAGGCCGGCCCTGGAAATTTTGAACTTTTTGATAGGACGATGTGTCAGATATCAATGGAAGAATCAACCCACAAAATTTCAATCCAATCCATCTGGTCGTTCTGAAGTTATGGCTTGTCAAAAAATTCTACGAAATACATGAATCACCCTGTAGCTTCTAAATGAACAGCGTTAGAAAAATTTCAAAACCAGATCCTGGTTCGCCTGGAAAAACTGGACCTACCCTTAAGCTATGTCCATTTGGTGGTGAATCACCCTGTATTATCAGAATAGTGAAATGACAAATACCTAACCTATTACAAGAATTTGTTTGTTGAATTTTTCGCAAATCTAAGACTTTTGTATTTTGGTTTTGGTGTTTGAGACTCTCGATATTTGAACGAGATTGACGATCTGCCTCTGACACTATGCAACCAGTAATACATTTCGAAAATTGATCTCGACGTAAGTATCACCAGGGTCGTGGGTTCCTTCGCAGCTGACTACGTTAATATGCTCGCTGGAACTGATCTCCAAAGACCGACCTAGCTGAATCTGTTCCCAGTACCTGTTCACATTCATACAGGCAGCTAAAAAGTCCCACTTGGCGCTAGATCGCTTCACTTGTTTTGCAAGTAACGCCAACCTGACTACGTGCTCAAAACAACAGTCCCTAAACAACTTATATGGCCGAGCTAACGCCAACGACTGCCAATGCTGATTTCAACGACATTTTCGTTGTTTTCTTTAAAAGTGTTGTGCTGTGTTTTAAAACGTTAAATAGTGATTTCTGTTTGTGACGCAACCGCTATAATGACCATCGTCAAGAAAGATCGCAGCTGCAGCCTCTTTTGCAGCGTTTATGGCTGTAATAGCAAAAAAAATCGGCTCCTGAGTTTTCACGAATTCCCTAAGAAAAGTCGAGTTCGTGAGGTACCTCTCCAAAAGGCTGACGGGACAACCGAGCTCGTGGACTTGCTCAGGGTATGGGTCATGACCTTGAATCCTTGAAAATGGGAAAGCCTGCGTCCCAATACATGAAAATATGTTGCTTGCATTTGAAACCTGAGGACCTGTTGTACCCTAGCAAGTTTTTCTGGCTGGTTCATGTTCAATTACAAACTTTCGATTTGTTTAGATGCGGTGTAGATTTGTACGTCGTGTTTTGAAAAAAAATTCTGTGCCTTCCAAGAATTTGCCTGCTGTGCATATTACAAAAAGAAAACGTGACAATAAGCAGTCCCTCGCCTAGAAGAGAAATGAGGGTCAGAAAAAGAAAACGCATTCAAGTTTTGTGTGCAAAATTGCAAAAATGTTAGGCACTGGCATATGAACAACTAACCTACATTCCTGAACTCACCGTGCGTAATGCTCTACGAATTTTTTGTGGCATTTCAGAGCGAAACAGTTCATGAATTCTCAGCTTTGCTATTTTTTTAACATGACACAGCCTAAAACAAACGTCTTTGATATACTCGACGCGACGTTTAGAACAACGGGAAGTATTGAAAAAAGACCCAGAGACTCGCCCAGAGACAGACAAGATTAGAATGTTGTCGGGAAAGGGACAACTGGCAAGATGAGTGGAGAACCGTTATGTTCGAAGATGAGAGTCGATTTGGAGTTTTTAGTGACAGACGGTCTGTACGAGTGTGGAGATCTCCTGGTAGACGCCTAGACCGGCAGTTTGTTCAACAAGTTCACCCGTTTCAAGGAGGTAGAGGTCGCCCAGGGCTCTATGTCTGCGACGACAACAAAAACGCTCCAGTCTACATCATGGAGATCACTGACGGAATTGTGGTGGATTGCCGTGCCAATATTATTATTATTATTATTATTATTGAGATTCCCACTCAACAGGTAGATACCCATTAACAGAGTGAGGCGCACATCAAGCTAGGAGAGAAGAGGAAAAAAAAAGACAACAAGAAAAGAACCGCGATCACTCAACACCGCCAGAAGCAGATCCGTCAAAGCAAGACCTGATCTGGCCAACAGAACAAGAGAATATGTCAATTCGATCCTGGACACTCATATAATTAGAGCACATTTGATATATGGGAGAGGCCTTAAGAACGTTAGTATTAGTAGTAGAGAGGTAAAACGTCTCGGTGCATCTTGAATTTACGCGTGGAACCCTGAACATCAATTTCTGCACCAAATTCTTGGAGTCGAGTAAACCATTGACAAGTTTAAAAAGAAAAACAATGGAATGCGAACATCGTCTTGACTGTAGGCTGGCGAACTGCGTCCGTGCCAGCAACATGTCCTGGGGACATCCCCTAGGAGGATAAGTACCCCAAGTTCTGAAATGCAAAAACTTCAAGAATCGACGCTGAACTCTCTCGATAGCGGAAACGTGCACCGAATATAAAGGACTCCAAATGATAGAGGCATACTCAAGACGAGGCCTAAAAAATGTCGAGTAAAGGAGACAGGCAGTCTGAAGATTCGCAAAGGGCCTGACATTTCTCAAGACAAAACCCAAACTCCTGAAGGCAGCAGAAATGTGTGGAACAAAAGTAAGCTGAGAATCGAAGCGAACCCCCAGGTCACGCACATCATTCGCCCTTGGCACCAAAACATCACCAATAGCGTAGTCAAACTGTATTACATTTCTAGCTCTACAATACGAAACAATCGAGCATTTACTGGGATTAAGTGGTAGGTGATTCGTCTGACACCATCTTCTAACCCTGTCCAAATCAGCCTGAAGTCTCTCACAGTCAGCCACAGCACCTATTTCACTATACAACTTCAGGTCATCAGCGTACATCAGAAATCCAGCCTCAACACAGTCACCGATATCATCAACATACATATAATATACACATATTATGTCAAAAAACAATGGTCCAAGCTTATTTCCCTGCGGCACACCAGAAGTCTGAGCAAACATCCGAGAACGAAAACCATTGCACTGCACATACTGGAGCCTACCTGTCAAGAACGACTGTATCAGAGCCAGGAACTTAGGAGACAGACCGTACCAAGCCAGTTTCGTCATCAGTATGGAATGATCTATTCTATCAAATACCTTGGAAAAATCGGTGTACACAACATCCACCTGCGCTCTCCTATCCAACCTCTCAGACAAGAACTGGGTGATCTCCATAAGGTTAGTTACGGTGGACCGTCGTGGTATGAAACCATGTTGCCTGTCAGACAGCATATGACGTACATGACATAAAATCTTACGGTGCATGAGGATCTCGAACACCTTACTGAAATTACATCCTATGGCGATGGGTCTATAGTTTTCAACAACATTCCTTCTACCTTTCTTGAAAACCGGACACACTCGAGTCTCCTTCCACCTCCACGGATAGGCTCCCTCCCTCAACATGGTACTGAAAATCAACGATAGAGGCGCTGCGAGGACTGAGGCGCAATCTCGTACAAGATAAGAAGGAATCAAGTCAGGTCCTGCAGTAGATTTAGATGGGAGACTACGAATAGCCTCAAGAACCTCATCATTAGAGACCATATCACCACGGCGTGAAAAACTCGAGAAACCGGGGTAAAGCGAAGCATTAGATGGAGAAGAGAAGGACTTGCTGAAATAATCGGCAAAGGAATCAACTATACTTGACGGTCCCCCAATATTATTGCCAGCATAAGTCATAGAGGTTGGTATGCTCCCACATTCATTTTTTGACCTCACATAGGACCAAAACTTGCTAGGATCACTAGAAATGCTGGACTCCGTCTGTCTGATATAAGTAGCGAACGATCCAGCAATGTCCACTTTAATCTGAGATCTCAACAATCTATATTCATTGAACATCTCAACACATCTGGTTCTATTGTATTTGACTTTAAGCCGCTCTTTCTTCTTAATATATATCTCGTATAATTTGTCCAGTGAACCAGGAGGGATATGTGCGGGAAGTTTTCCTTTTACAGGGCACACACAAGTCGAACACCCGAGCAAGATATTCATAAAATCCATCCACGACATCCTCGACCGGTAGGCTACGTAACTCTTGCAGTTGCCAGTCGAGACCGGCAAGTCTGTCATATAACTCGACAAAATTCGCCTTTCTAAAGTTGTACTCACTGCTACAAGTGACGGGAAGAGGCTCATTATCTGAAGCAGCGTGCAAGTGAATCTCGAGCGCAGGATGATGGCCGTCCTCCGGCAACAGAACACGATCAGAACGCACAACGGAACACTCAAGATTAGTCACCACCAGATCCAACAACCTGTCATTACAGTTAACCACCCTGCTGCACTGCCTGAGATCACAATACTCAATAAAATTACTAAACTCATCAATCAAGGGTGTTCGCTGATGCCCATCATAAAAGCCAGCCAAGTCAGGAATGTTGAAGTCTCCCAGGATTAACACCTTACCCCCTAGAATACATTCAACCGACATTAGAGCATCGAAAAGCATTCTATAATCACCAGCTGTGCAGGACGGACTAACATAAAGCACAAGGATGTACAACCTCCAAAACCCGAAATCAACCGCAACCACATCAACCCCACCAACCCCAGACCAAGCGTCACCCAGATCAACCTGCGCAGCACCCAAAAAGGAATCGACGGCGAGCAGAACCCCTCCGCCCCTGCGCAATCCAGACAACTCGAAATCCCTGTCTGCCCTGAACACATTGTACTTACCCAAGTCAAACAGCTCACCATCAACAATGCCAGGATGAAGCCAGGTCTCAGAAAGCGCTATTATATTACATTCCTCGCCAGACACCGCCTCCACCAAATCCGCAGTCTTCGTACATAGACCTCTCACATTCTGATAATACACAGAAAAGGAGTGGGAACGCTGAGGAGACAGAAGGAGGTCAAGGTCCACGGGAGAAGTGACACCCAAGGCACCCAGCTTTATTGATTGCTACCTACAGTCACCAACAATGCTAGCTCTGAACCTGCTCAGAGCATCCCTGTAAACTGAGCAGCTCTGCCCTCGCTCTGCCCATCCCACGCAGCATGGTCAAGAGAAAAATTCGTTTTGTGTTTTTCATTAGACATGGCGCAATTTATGCATTTAAGTGTTTTGGAGGCGCACTCAGTAACTCTATGTTTCTCAGAACACTTGGGGCATACGTCAGACCTACCGCACTTGGCAGCCGTGTGGTGGAATCCACAGCACTTGTAGCATCGAAGGAGTTCAATAGTCAATAGAATCATAAACACGGCAAATGTCGTAGCCCACGAAAACATTTTCAGCCCTCAAAAACCTGTCATTATGTTCGCTGATCCACCTGTAAGACTGCCTGGAATCTCTTCTTGTCATTCCTCAAACATTTGATACCCATCACCTGACACTGAGAATCCACCTCCAGAACTGACTTATTTTGAGTTCTCAGGTAAGACAAGAGTGATACCTCATCGAACTCCGAAGAAAAACCCACAACTTTAACCCTGGGATTCAGGAGGGGTCAACCTTTTAATGTTGTAGCCCTCACCCATTCCACCAGACACAAGTTCGACAAACTTACCGCAGTTATCAGGATTGTCACAGGTAACAATAACTCCGCCACCACTGGTTCCCCGCACACCAGCAAGGGGAAGATTCGTATGAACAGGATCAACAGTCTTGAAAAACCTCGATTTTGTTTCATCCACAGACCGACCCGTCTCCTTCGGCTGCACAATAAAGGAGGGAAGAGCCCTCACAGCTGAGGAATATGAGCCTTTTGTATCATTCTTATTCTCAACATCGTCAAGAGTCCCCATCACATCGAGCTTAGATGTGACCCGGCTCAAGACTTCAGAGAGCTCACTGAATTTCGCATCGACATTCAGATCCCGCTTCAACACGTCCTCCCCCCCCATCTACCCTCTTTAGTCCCTCTACGACTTGCCCACGAAGCTCCTCATTCTCTTTCCTCAAACACCGAAGTTCACTTAACAATGCCGAAGCATCCGTCTCACACCTTCCCGCAACCTCGTCACACTTATCCGATAGGAGTTTCGAGAGCTTCTCCAACTTGTCCTCAACGAGAATTTCAAACTTCAGATCGAATCCCGCCTGCAAATCTTTCTTCAGCTAATCAAATTTTGCGCCAAAAAGAGAAGTCCACTCATCCTTCAGGTCGACTTCACATCGACCCTTGCATATCTCGCATAAATATAAAAATCCCTTGCGCTCACTCAAAAACTTGAACTCGACGTCACTCACCCCAACGCAGGAACAGTGATACGAATCACCGCACGTACCTTCACAATGAATCATCAAACCCTTACTTCGGCTGGTCCTACACTTGGGGCAGCTCGCCATGATGTGATAATGTCAATGGGCGCAAAAACAAAACACAAAAGGAACACGCCAAATGTCTAGTAGCTAAATTATGTCGATGGCAGCCGCGCCAAGAACGCGTGAAAAAATTCCAAACCAATGTGAAACAAAAACAACAAAGGCTGGACAGGAACAATCCAAAATATACCGCAGTTAACCGCAGAGACAAAGTCAAAATTAAAATAACAGATTAAAAATGTGCAAGCAATAAAATCGATTTATGAATAAAAACAGTGTACAATTAATTAAACAGATCCCAAACAATATTGGGGATGTCTTCCAATTTTTGGACGATAATGCTCGTCCGCATCGGGCGCGTGGTGTGAGGGAGAGGCTCCATAAGTTGGCAATCGTCAACTTAGCATTACCAGCACATTCACCGGATTTCAACCCGATTGAACACGCTAAATATGCTTGGTCCGGCATCAACTGACCATTGCCCAGCTCCTGCAACCCCGAGGGATGTCAGAAATGCTCGGCCAGTACTGTGAAATGAACTCAATCAACAAATGCTTGACAATCCCATTTAAAGTATGCCTCGAAGCCTCCAAGCGGCCATGGTCAACATCGTGGAGGGCACACTTGTTATTGAAATTCAAATTTCGAAAATTTGAATTAATCGAAAATTCAGTTAGTGTTCAATTTTGTTTTTGGCAGAAGAGTTGTGAGATATGGATCGATTTTTCATTGTATTCATTTTAATTTTATCTAAAATAAGCAGAATTTTTTATCAAGGTGCTTAGTTTTTTGTACAACTAGTCACAACAACAACAACCCAACACAACAATTAATATCCCTAATTTTTTTCAATCAGTTTACTTGATTGAGCATTTTCTTTGTTGAATTTGAGAGTAGTTCGCAATGAAAAAGGCAGCTTTACCTAATAATATGATAAAATGTTCAGTTCACAAGAGTTTCTATGCGTTTGACTGTGGTCAGTCAACTGGCATTGGCCTGGAATTCACCTATCACAAAATGCTCAATCAACTATTTTTCATGAATAAATTCTTTGGTGCAACCGGGGGTTGGCAGATTGTTGGAAACAGTTGCCAGATGAGCTAAGGAAACAGAATGACATCTATCCGGTAGTAAACAGATCAAAGATTGAATGGTCCACCCCCAAAACTCGCTTAGGTTCAAATGAGGATATCGTGACGAAAAATGAACGGATTCGAAAAAAGATGGTGTTAGTGATTCAAGCGTTCTTCTGACTGCAAGCTTCATATTTAGATATCGTGTTTACTGATATACTATACGATATACAGGGTGACAAAAGAAGGAGTGCAAAGTGGTTCATTTTTAAGCGTGTGTAACTTTTTTAAAACAATTTTGGATTTTTTCTAGCTATATTTTTCGAGACCTCGCAGCAATATCTCGGAACGGTTTTTGACATTTTACCGCCTTCTGTTTCTTGTACAGGGTGTTCACGTATAAATTGTATCCCCTCCCTGGAGACTTCCCCTTGAACATAATTACAAAAATAGAAACGATTCTTCCATGATTTTTTCCGTAGGTTTCAAATCTGTTCACTATACAGGGTGTCCACGGTTCAAGTGCTTCAACTGTAGGGTTGTATTCTTTGGCCAAATGCAAAGAAAAATTTTCCTGTATTTTTTTTTCGGGCTTCAGTTTCCAAGTTACAGGGTGTCAAAAAAAAATTGTTAGCTTATTTTTCAATAAATTATCTTGTAATTAGTGTGAGTAATACTGAACAAGAGCAATAATTTCTAATAAGTCTTCTTTCCAGTTATTTCAATACTTTCAATAATAATGCAGCTCACAAAAGTCTCATCAGTCAAATTATTGCTATGATCGATTTTCATGTTTTTCAGCATAAAATGCCGATTTTCTCCAAAATGGTTGACTTTAGAGCTCTGGACAAAGAGTACCTTTTTGCTTAGAATTGTCCAAGGAATCAGAAAATGTGATCAAAGATTGATTTAATATCAGTGGCGTGCAGATAACCGGGGTTAATTGGTGGGTAACCCTGATAACTACGCCACTGGTTTTTCAACAATGTAATGGTAAACCCTAAATGAAAGCTGATCAATAGTCTATCAATAGTACCAAGTTTGGTTTTCGTGAAAATAGTAGTTACTAAGTTATAGCAAAAAAATATTTTATTTTCCAATTGTTTGACACCCTGTAACTTGGAAACTGAAGCCCGAAAGAAGAAAAATTATTGGGAAAATTCTCTTGTATTTGACCAAAGAATACAACCCTACAGTTAGAGCACTTGAACCGTGGACACCCTGTATTTTTCTGGGACATTTTGCTTACAGGGTGTAACATCGAAACATTTTCTTATATTGAACACCCTGTATTTCAATATGGGAATCGGTTTTGTTTTTCGTCTTGACTATAAATATACATCACACTTGATAGGTTATTCAGAAAAACACTTTTTGAAAGTTTAAAAAAATATGGAAAAATCTTTTTTTTTCTCGGTTCTCCTAGACCGGAGAAGTGATGACGTCACAACATGGCAACATGGCCGGCGGTTGACATTTCTGGAGGCCAACGTCACATGATGAACGTGACGTTTCTATGTTTGGTTGTGTTTGGCATGACATTTTCTGGAGGTTCACAACAAAAGTCACAAAAGTCAGTGCAAAATGGCAGTGAGCATTGCTGAAATTGCCAGCCTAAGAGACAGCCAGCGTCATACAGGCCAGAGGGAGCATACAGGCGGACTTGGTTGCAAAAAGGCCAGACATAGCCCAACTCATTGACAGAGAGCTGCGCAAAGCTGCACTCAGAATCACCAGTGCCTACAGAACGGTCCCGCATGATGCAGCACGACCGCTCTCGGGTATCCCACCCTTCGCCCTGATGCTTGCGATTAGAGGAAACAAGCCTAGGAGTGCCCACCAGCAAACCAGAAAGCAGAAACAAGGCCAGAGAGCAGTTCGTCGAGCAGTGGCAACGGCAGTGGAACGCCTTGGTTCAAAGTTGGATTAAAGAAATACTGGGGAGCCTCAAAAGCCTCAGCGCCAGGACAACGCGGAACACGCTCGTTTTCATTGTAACGGTCCATCAAGGCAGCGAGAAGACCTCGAAGAAAAACTGGACAGGAGAATCGCCGTCGACAATCTCGTTCATGAGATGCTCAGAGGCAAAGAGCAATGGATCGCAGTTTATAGTTAGTCAAAATATGAATCTTTTTTGTTATATTCATTTCCGTTATTTACCTTCGCAAAAATTTGACAAACACATGACAAACACAAACAGAGAAACGTCAAGTGCATGCCACGTGCCGTGCATCCCACGGTCATGTCACGTTTGACGTTGGCCTCCAGAAAATGTCAACCGCCGGCCATGTTGCCATGTTGTGACGTCACACTTCTTCGGTCTATACGGTTTGCATGGAAAAAAATAAGGGTTCGTGAAGAACACACCTACCTAACCTTGAATCTATTTGTTTGCCAAATATGCAAACAATCGGTAACGTTGAGTTGGAAAGCAAACAAGTATTTCACCGCTGTGCTTCGATTGGAAAAATCAGACAAACTCGTCTTCTCTTCTCCCGCTTGATGCTGTGTTTGAATCATGTTTGTCCCTCTATTTTTTCTACGACCCCCTTGAAATCCACACCTTGCCATTTTCTTTACTGTATCCCATTATTATGAAACAGTTTCCTTGAAACATTTTCAAGGCGTTTCAAAGTTCATCCACACTTGTGTTCCACACCTGGACTTGACAAGTCTCCTTTCTTTTCTCTTCACCATGAGAGAAAACTATTGTTTGTCCGGTAAATAAAAAAAAATACTAGAAAAATAAACAGAGACATAGGGTCTGGCATAATGTGCATATTGACCTGAGGTCCATTTCATGAAAGTACAAACGACAATTCACAAGTGTGTAGTCTTGGCAACCCATTGGTGCAACAATGGGTCGTCAAGGTTATACATTTGTAATTTGTCGTTTGTAGTTTTATGAAACGAATTTCAGGTCAATATGCACATTATGCCAGACCCTATGTCTCTTTTTATTTTTCTAGAATTTTTTTTTATTTACTGGACAAATATTAGTTTTCTCTCATGGTGAAGAGAAAAGATAGGAGACTTGTCAAGTCCAGGTGTGGAACACACTGTCTTTTCGCTAACGGTTTTTTCAAAGGTTGAGAATACATTACTACAAAAATGAATTTCGCTGAAACGGGAAGAGATTCCAATTAAACAATTTCAACTAAATGTAAATCTTGAAAATAACGTGGAACTTGAAGCTTCATGTTTCAATTTTTGCAAAGAACTAACGACATTAGACCAATCATTCGAGAGGAAAATCCTGACGAAATCAGGTCGTTGGATATGGCGGATCCTGTACTTTATGCCGGATCTCGTACCTACAACAAAAAAGAAAATCCATTCTAACAAGATTTTTTTAACGATGTCAATGTCTAAGAAAGGTTTCCGTCGGCATTTCCTTCAAGACCAGCTAAATATTGACTAAAAAAAAAAGGATGTTTTCCCAAACATACGGAATATTTCTCGACTTTATTCGTGGAAGTGCGAAACGAGACGCAAAAGGTACCGGAGAAAACGTCGTGACGTTTACGTTCGATAAAATAACACGACAGATTTATTTTAATACTCTGTACTTAGGAGAGCATGTTCAAGGGAGCATGTGCGCAGTTATCCGGGCAAAGCCTCCCCCCAGAGAAGTGGAACGTTGCCCAATATCGGTTATGGGGGTAAAGGATGGTGGCGGTGTGAGGTCGGAAGTTGCGAGAGAGTATAACAGGAGCGATTGGGAATATTTTCTTAATACCTGTAGCTAAGTTACTCGGCACGGACTGAATTGCTTTTGTAGAGGGGCGAAAGTGCGCCAAGATCTGAGACTTCGGGGGCGTTGAGCCAGGTCAGCGTGAAGTAAGCACGTCCAGTTAAAGAACTCGGGGGTGGAAGGAGGGCTCCGATAACCAATTAGCTAACTTTGCAGTGTACACTCGAGATGTGTACCTTCGAAATATACGACACAATGTGGTGAGTGTGTATCCAGCATCACGACGACCGGGCGTTCCCAGTCCAGTCAGCAAAGGGCTTGTGGCACTTACGGAATTTGGAAAATCCAGCAAACACCCTTGTACCGCGACTCCCTTGCGCCAGCTTCAGCAATGAACTCGTATCGCTTCAATTCTTACTTTACAGAATCAAATTAAGGATTAGATCATGTCCTTCGCATTTTAGCCATGCTGGAAACAAACAGCTGAAGCAGCGCCACGTTCCATTATTGTTCGATATCCATCCACCGCTAGAAGTATATCGTTGGTGGCGTACATTCCTGCACCACTGGTTTGTCCTAATGTCGTTCAAGTGAAAATCGATAGCTGGATCGTTCAATCAAATTGAAACTGCCGACAGAAATAATCATAGTACTGTTACGTATTTCCGTACGGGTTCGTTTATAATTGAGACGATTGTTTCAAAACACACACTGTGTATTACTGCGTACTACAATAAACACACGCCATCAAATGTTTACTTGGGAATATCGCTGGTACTACTCGGTTCTATCGCTCTCGATCACTTCCAATTCAATACTACTCGTAGGCCGAGGATCGGTGCTTTACATAGCTCCGACTGTTAATCTCGAATCTTCCATGGGTTCTCGAGCAAACTCTACAGTGACCCGGCATACGGATTCTAGGCGACTCCCGAAAAATCCTACACATTTCACGTGTAATTCCATCGTGCGGTGAATCCGGCACCTCCACCAAATGGACAGATGTGTGCTGCTCGGCCGTTGAAGTCGCCACGTAATTTCAATCGCCAAGCCATCGCGTATGTTCTGGAAATGTCCAGAGCTTCGCAACTGTACACTGCGACCTAATGGGAAGAGTTTAGAAAGACTGGGTGTTCTACAGAATATATATTATGTAATCACAACTTTACAACTGAAGAAAATTGTATTAACAAGTGGGTACTAGTGAGAATAAGATTTTACATAATATACCCATCTTTAGCACGCCATTTTTGTTCCCGCGACCTATTACCTAAAAATCTAGCAGTCTAGGTAGGCGGTACCTGTCTTCAGATTGATGCCTGACAAGACTGTCTAAGTTTTTACACCTACTTGGTCCCAAATCGTTCATGACTGCAGAACATGACACGTGTCATGAAACAACGGCTTACCGTTTTCAGAAATCGACCTGTTCGAGCGTTTTTTCCGAAATGAATATGGAAAAAAAATATGGATTTTATTCCGGATTTTTGAATAACCCTGTATAGCCTCAATTACCAGCAGAAATGAAATATGCAACCATTTTGTACAGATAGCTGTGTCGGTTGCCCAACACCATATCTTGTATACTTGTTGGCGGCCACTGGCATGATGAACTCAAGTTAAAAGGCGGGATTTTCAATTGTACGACGTTCGATTGTACGACGTTTGATTGTACGACGTTCGATCCTACGACTTTCGATTCTATGGTATGGAGCCCACGGAATGCTTTTTATTAACATATGCTCCTGGACTATAAAATCAATGTGATCAAGTAAAAACTAAGCCCTACAAATGCAAGCTAAAATTCAAACAATAAGAAATTCTAAATTACCTTACCTGGGAAAATACCTGCATGATTTTGTTATTGATACGTCTCACTCGAGGTCTCACTTCTAGATTGCCAGATGAATCATTTGAAAACGTCTTTCGTGTTTCTTGATCCCAGTTTCCTCAGCTAGTACTCCCAGCATGAGAAACATGAATTCCCTAACTGTGCGATTTACTTTACCATTACCGCACGCTGTGCGATTCATAATTACAGAATACGTCACGGACACGGTGTGTGTGAGGACTCACTTACAGTTGTTATACCACGAATACCTAGCACGTTTGGAATGGATGAGTCACACGTTATTTTGTTATTCGCATAAGAAGAACATCAGTAGAGAAAATGACGCGGCTGCGGCTGCCTCTGGGTACTTGAATTTTCACTACAATAAAATCAAGGGAGTTTTATTGTGGCGGCGTGCACCATGTACATAGGCACGGAATTTCAGCAAAGTAATAAATCCGCCCTGAGTGAGTAACTTTTTTCATTTCGCCCGGAAGAAAGTAAGTAAACATTCGGGATATTCCCTTTTTTGCCGCAACGCACGTAATGGTAAACAAAGATATGTTGCCTCTAACCCAGGGAAACATGGAAAACCGTTTAGTCAGCCTCAAATGGGCACATACATCGTCCGAATAAACTGCACCGCCGCATGCGTCTTCCTCTCCAGGTTATTTCTCGACGATTACTTCCTTGATTTTCCACGGGGCGGCGGAATTAGACGGGAGAACGGGAGACTACATCCAAACACACTTTGGTATGCTCACTTTGGGTAGGTAATTTGCTAGGTAATTTGTGTATGTCATAAAAGAGGGGCGACTTATGAATGGGGGAGGAGGCAGAAATAAGGGATGCTAGCTAGAGGACTAAATTCGGAAATAAGAATCAATTCGAAAAAAAAACATGCTAATTTATACAGGCTGTCCGTTTTTCGAGGCTAAGCATGAGTATCTCGCTTATCTTTAGAGGTACAGAGTCGGTTAAATAAGAAAAAAAATGCGAATTTCCATGACGATCAATGACCCAAAAAGATATTTGACTTGTCAGTTTCAGTTTTCGAGGTATTGAGAAAAAACAGAAATTTGTAATTTTTGTTTCAATTTTTTGTTTGAAAAACGGTTGGAGATAGCCTTTTCTAGTCAAGAGATTGTGGAGGCATTTTTTCAAGGGGAATTCAATGTTGCCAAAATCTTTATTCTAGCTTTCAAAACAACTAAAATATGACATTCAACTTTTTTTTCTCTTATGGGCGCCATATTGAATTTTGACATTTTTGAATACAATATTTTTTCTGGTTAGAACAATGTGTCACATGTCACTGTTGAATTCATGCTTTTGAGAAAAAAAAATTATTAATGAAGGATTTTCTCTTGGGGTAGATTTTTGGACACAAACAAGAAAAAATTCTGTTCTGTTCTGTTCTGGAATTCCTGCCTGAGTTGTTAAGCAGTTCACTGCACAAAAATGTCAGTTATAATTCATTCAATAATTATTTCAAGTAAATAGGTCATGAGCCTTGAAAAAGATTTTAATTAAATCGAAACGTCGGCAAATACCTGGAATTTTTTCTTGTTTGTGTCCAAAAATCTACCCCAAGAGAAAATCCTTCATTACTGAATCCAAAATGGACAAGAACCAGAATCAAAAAAAAAAAATATATTTTTCAAAAAGTGCTTTGGAAAAAAATCAGCACCGACAATAAAAAAGAACGTAAATGTTAAACATTTATTCAACAGATCGTTGTAACCGTCGTCACGTCAAGTGATGGGTACCCATTTCGTAAGCATTTGTACCAAATTTGGTCAAAAGCACTTCAATGACTTGAGAGTTATTGCAAAAAAAGGATTTTAAAAACTGAACTTTGAAGGGCTCTATCTCCCTTAGGCAGCGTTTTGGAAAAACATTAAATTATGCATGTCGACCTAGTTTTCAATGGACCATCGAATGGTGAATTATTAGAAAAAAATTGAAACCGTCAAGAAGCTCCCGTTCGGAAAAAAAAATTCTGAACTTCAACCACCAAGGATGCTAAGGTAGGCTTTAAGTACAGGATGGTGTTTGAATTTTCCGCTTATCTCATTTATTTACAGGGTGAACACAAAAAATCATCTTTTTGGTTTCGCAGCGATAACTTCTTTCCTCGTTGACCGATTTTGAAAATTTGCAGCTCATATTGAAGCTGAAACTTCAGGTGAAAAGACCGTAGGATCAGAAGTGACTCGAGACAAACAGTCAGAATCAAGAGCTACACCTAGAGCTACATAAAAAGTGAAAATTTGACACGCCGTCGACAGCATGTTTGAGAGAAGGATTTGGTAAAAGTCATGTCTCTTTCGGAGAAATCATTTATCCTGAATACGTTAAGATTTTTGTTGCTTGCAAGAATTGTAGGTAAGGAATCCAATGGACCTTTTCAGAAAAGAGAGACAGATGCGTGCGCGTTCGTACCGCGCAGCTGGTGGTGTCTAGCTATAACGGCGCCTAATATCTCCAAGGGAAACTCCGTTCGTTATGATGTGTGCGGCACCACACTGCGGTCATGTGGGGTTGTGACGTAAATCGTGCGAGAGAGACCGTCTTTATTGAAAAGGTCCATCACCACTGCATGTTTAAAGGAGATCACAACACAAAATACAAGTGGTTTCAGATGAAAGAGTTGAAAAAACTAGAACGATTGCATAGGGTCTTGTGATGTTACTTAGCTCGTGGCGGGCGCTGCGGCTATAATTAAGAACAACAATGACGTCAGAAGGGCAAATTTTCACGGGCTACCTATAGCTACCCACGGGCATACCTGTACCTGATTCCTTTGCCGATGAGACGACGACGGCTTCAAGCCTGCCAAAATTATTACTGATTGTTAGAAGACAATGACGTCTGTCAAAACGACAATAGCAATATCAAGACCATGGGAACGTGATAGGTGAAAATCGGAGGTGAAAATCTAGGTGAAAACATCTTCCCAAGTGCCGTCACGATAATATTTTTAAAAAGTTTTATTGCGGCTGATCGGACTCGTCTAGAAAACTTAGATTTGTTCCGTATACTCCTTAACTACCTTCTACATGAGTTAGTCAAATAAAATATAGACTCGATTTTTGTGTTGTGGTCTCCTTTAAGAAGGAGAAACTGAGGAGGCTGGGGAAACCTCGGAAATCATCGGAATTCCCGGAAGTCTTTTGGAAATCATCGAAATTCCCGGAATTCTTTCGGAAATCACCGGAATTCCCGGAAATCACTGGAAATCCTCAGAATTCCGGAAGTCGGAATTCTTGTGTACACTTTTTTTTTCGGGAAATCAACCCCTCGCGCCTACGCCTGGCTGCTGTGGTGCCATCAACCATCAACCGTAGCTCGCGAGGTAGCTCTAGTCTCCCAACTTGTAACTTTATTTTTGATTTTGATCCAAAAAGCAAAAAGTTCGAGCTCTTCCTCGAGCTCTTTACTCGGTTCTGCATCTGCAATGTGAATTGAATGGACAATAGCAGGTACCTACTAATACTATTCAATCAATCTTCAATGACGGACTAGGACTAGGTACCTATACATACAGGTGTCTCAGCTAAAACAATCCGGCGCGATCTTCTCAGAATATATCAAGGCAACAAAAAAAGGGCTGTTCACCTGGAATTGGTCGTAACCATCACTACGAAAATCAAAACAATGAATTTCCCAAACTGGTCTGTCTATTACTCATTGCGAGACTCATTGTTTCGATATTTGTAGTGTTGGTAACGATCATTTTTAGGTGATCAAGAGGCTTTTTTTTAACATGCAGTTGTGATTGGATTCCTTCACCCAGAATCCTTGGCTAGGATAAGCTAGGAAAATCTCAACGTATTCCAGAATAAATGATTTCTCCGAAAGAAACGTTACTTTTACAAAATCCTTCCGCCAAACGGGCTGTCGACGGTGTTTAAGATTTAGGCCACCTTTTATGGCCACTCTTAATTCTGACTGTTCGTCTTCATTCATTTCTGATCCTCATCAGGTCTTTTTACCTATTGTTTCAGTTTCAATATGAGCTGCAAATTTTCAAAATCGGTCAACGAGGAAAGAATAAGGGATCACTGCAAAACCAAAAAAAATGATTTTTTGTCTTCATCCTGTAAAGGAGATAATCGGAAAATTCAAACACCATCCTGTACTTCAAGACCTACCTCGGCATCTTTGTGGTTATAATTCAAAGAAAAGAGATTATTTTTTGAACTGGAGCTTCTTGACGGTTCAGAAATTTTTAGCAATTCAAAGTTTCATCAAACTGAAAAAGGGCAACATTTTTTGGAACGATGCGACGCGACGTAGGGTATTGACTTGTGCGTAGTTTTCGAAAAATGAGTTTTCACTTACCTTTTCTTCGTAGTTCGACCGTTGATGTGTGAAAATGAAAGGTTCCATCCTCCATCACAAGATCTCCGAGGTCCGATTCCGATGGTAATTTTATTCGTAGTTTCATCTTTAGGCACAGAACAACACTGAAGACGCTAAGTCGCGCCAAGTGTATTGTAATAATTAATCGTTTGTCTCGATTGTTGTGTTTAACTGTTGTCCACCACTACACATTGACCAAAAAGCCACAGGACTTTCAGTTCAGCTTTCAGCTCAACAACAACAACCAAACCGACAACTCGACAACCAACGGCAACCAACAACAATAACAGGACAAGACGGAAAGCCGAGCGGGAAGCGGATAGCGGAGACGGTTGGTTTAGCATCTTATTTTTACCTTTGCCACTCACAAGTTCATGCCTCGGTGTATATATGGTTGCATGCCTAAACTTCCTAAAGTCCTAAACCCGAAAGTCCCGAAACCCGGAATCTTCCTCCTCTAAACGAAGTGAATAACTGCCCTCAGCCCTCCCTCACTGGTCGCCGGACTCCCGGAGTCCCGAGTCACCCACACAGGCTGTGCCCAGACGGTCTCGGTCTAGTAAAAGTCGACGATAGGAAAGGAGGAAAGGTGGAAGTTGAGGAAGTTGACGCGAGTTGACGAAAGTGTGAAGTGTAAATATTATGTTATGTTGTGATTATGTGGTGTAAATCATCAAAACGAAGACCGACAAAACCACTGTTGTAGGTAAGGTACCCACTATCTAATCTAATCTAGTATATAAAAAATGGCGCTCCAGGCCTCCCGGTAGGCACCTGATTGGTTATGTTCTTTTTTACGTTCAGAAAACGCGGGGCGTCAACTGGTTGTTTCGAGGGTTATTTGGCTTGCACCTTCCAAAAGTTTCAGAGCCTATTGCGCCCCCGGGTTCAACCTAGACCCTCGCCTAGACCACCCATATATTTATCTTATACAGGGGTGTCCCAGCTAAAACAATCCAGCGCGATTTTCTCAGAAAATATCAAGGCAACAAAAAAAAAGTTCAATTGGGGGGAAAGCCTGATCTTTTAGCTTTCTTTTTAGGGGGCGCCGATGCTTCTAGGTGCTCTAGTTTCCAAGAAAATGCAATTTGAATCTGGCGAGTCACAAGAATTCGAAAACTCCTGACCGACAAAACAAAATACTTCAGATGAAAAATAATCCTCTTCCTACCAACCTCCAACCTACAAGCATCGGCGCCCCCTCAAAAGAAAGCTAAAAGATCAGGCTTCCCCCCAATTGAATTTTTTTTTGTTGCCTTGATATATTCTGAGAAAATCGCGCCGGATTGTTTTAGCTGAGACACCTGTATGTATACTCCGTCATTGAAGATTGATTGAATAGTATAGTAGGTAGGTACCTGCTATTGTCCATTCAATTCACGTTGCAGATGCAGACCGAGTGAAGAGCTCGAGGAAGAGCTAGAACTTTTTGCTTTTTGGATCAAAATCAAAAATAAAGTGACAAGTTGGGAGACTAGAGCTACCTCGCGAGCTACGGTTGATGGTTGATGGCACCACAGCAGCCAGGCGTAGGCGCGAGGGGTTGATTTCCCGAATAAGATAAGTGTACACAAGAATTCCGACTTCCGGAATTCTGAGGATTTCCAGTGATTTCCGGGAATTCCGGTGATTTCCGAAAGAATTCCGGGAATTCTGATGATTTCCAAAAGACTTCCGGGAATTCCGGTGATTTCCGAAGAATTCCGGGAATTCCGGTGATTTCCGGAGGACTTCCGGGAATTCCGGTGATTTCCGAATGATTTCCGAGATTCCCGAAGAATTCCGGCAATTCCTAAGATTTTTAAGTCCTTTGGTTTCCGAACAATTTCCACGGGTAAACATACGAGGTAGACACCGAATTTTCGTTCAGTTCAGACTGGAATTTTCTATCAAAGATCATCGATGAAGATCTTCGTCGAGGTAGTTTCTCTCAGAAATATTGAACTCAAAGCTCGACTCAAAGAGAAACTTGAAATTAGCAACACAATTATATTTTAGTAGTATGTAGTAAGCCATGGAATCAATAGATTTTTTAATCATCCCATGAATGGCTTGATTGAAAATCTTAGGGGATAGAATTTGTTAAAGCATCCTGAAACCACCTAATAATGTGCGGAAGTCAAATCGATACTCTTTTTTTTTAAACATCAGGTAGGTATTAAAACTGAACAAGAATATACAATAATGCATGAAGCGAGGGATAAAGACGAAGATAGATAGTATAATAAATATCGAGGTTCTTCTGTCTACACTACGTTATAAAGGCGTTGTCTATTTTTTGACCAATATATATTTCGAGCTGGCGCTTATCATCAGGGTTTTTTTTGCTACAAATAAATATATAAATCTCGATATAAATGGTATGAACATACAGAAACCAAAATTCAAAATAACTTACAAAAAAAAAATATATAGATAGTATAGTTTGGTTCCCATAAAATAGATCACCAAATTATGGGCTAGTAAATTGAGGAGTTGATTTTCAAAACTTGATGTATCCATAAACTAAAATTCGAGCTAAAATTGGTACAATTGAAATAAATTTTTTCGAAGTTTATTCTTTTTTCTCATCAAACAGAATTCGCTTGCGGTCCAACAAGACACTTTTTCATTATTGAAAGACAAAATGACAAAAATGGAGAAGTCCAGGTTCAAACAAAAAAAAAAGAAAGATTTTCACCGTATAATGATCAAGTTCTTTTTTTTTCAAGTTTTTAAATTTTTTTATGATATTTGCTCTTGCAATTTCAAAAATTGTGAAAGGATTTTGGCCTATCAGATTGATAGGCCCCTCCATAATGAACTTTTCATCGACGACGTCGTGTTTCGGCCAATGAAAGGCCCCCAGCTCTTCTTTTAGAAATTTGATGGTATGAATATTCGACGTTTCGTGCTTTTTACTTTTTAACACCCTGCCGATATACCATGCCTCAGTGTAGTATATGGCATAATATTTCTCTGGTTCAATTAACGCTCTCTCCGAGGCTCTTTCACGAGTGTCAGTTTTTGAAGTGAAACTTCTATTCTCGCGCCTAGATCACAACACACCACTAACGCAGAACCACACATGGGAGTGAAATTGCTTCATAGCATCAGTGGTTGTGGTAGTGGTTGTAACGAACGCCTGTATTGGTTTTGTCGGGGGTTTTGTTGAGGACTTCGCCTGAAAATTTTAGGTAGTATTATTCGACAACAAAATTATGGAAATCGGTAGGTACCTGGCTCTGATTTCCGCGTACACGAATCAGACGATCTGACGAGAGCCGTTTGGGGTTTTTTTGATAAAAGCCAGCACAAAGAAGATTTTCTGATAATTTTACCGTTCACATATGTTTGATTTGATGGCAGATTTTCGTTATGTAGTTCTAGACCAGGCATATACAAATTTGTATATTCTTCCAAAAAATCATCGTTATCAATTGCCTTAGTGATTGATTGTTTGGTCGTCGTTAAGGTCATCGTCAGAGTCATTACCAGATGGTATTTCACCTAATCTCTCGTCCTCGCTTTCGACCGATCTTAGCAGCTGACGTCGCAACGTCGTGCCAGTTTGACCACATTGCGACGCATCACGAGTCATGTACTTAACTTTGATAGCGCTCCGCAGCTAAGTCGACAAAGATGCATACATCATACATGACATCACGGGATTTTCTATAGATCATTCAATCCTCTACAAGCTAGTTTGTTCAGATTTTCCATATTTATTACGTTCATTTCAGTATTCAATGAGGAAGCTGGGAGTGCAAATAGGCGGCAGCGTCCATCAACCAACCATATAGCCCGTAGTCCCCAGCGCTCCAACTTGACACTTTATCTTTGAATTTTTGATCCAGAAGTTCTAGTTCTAGTTCTAGTTGTGCACCTGCAACATGAACGGCTAGTAAGTTACCTTTCATAGTAATTGGTGACTTTTTTGCCTGCATGCATCACCTGCTTGCTTATTATTAAGAATGAATAGTTCAATTGGTGAAATCAGCCGTTGCGAAATCAAGTGCTACGGGCTTATTCCTTAACATAAAAACATCATTCAGGTCTCTTTGGAAAGCTACAAGGATGTTCTTTGGTATGAGCCCATTGGCATTCTCAAAGTCAAAAAAAAACATTTTTTCAAATTTAAAAGAACTATTTTTAGATTTTAGAAATACCAATGGGCTCAAACCAAAGTACATCCTTGTAGCTTTCCAAAGAGACCTGAATGATGAATTTCTGTCAAGGAATAAGCCCGAAGCACTTAATTCCGCAACGGCTGATTTCACCAATTCAACTCCATCCTTAAGCAAGCTTTTTTTCTGTGGGGTGTTTTTAGTTGCATTCGAGGTTGCATTAGTTGCAATAACAATAACGACGTTAACAACGAAGTACTCTTGATTTATTCCCTCGGAAATCACCGAACTTCCCGGAATTCTTTCGGAAATCACAGCACCGGAATTCCCGGAAGTCTTTCGGAAATCACTGGAATTCCCGGAAATCTTTCGGAAGTCATCGGAATTCCCGAAATTCTTTCGTTAATCACCGGAATTCTCTGAATTCTCTGAATTCTTTCGGAAATCACCGGAATTCCCGGAAGTCACCAGAAATCCTCGGAATTCCGGAAGTCAGAATTCTTGTGTACACCTTTTTCTCGGGAAATCAACTCCTCGAAACATTCAAAAATAATTACCAAGAGTGACTTTTAGGACACTAGGTTGGTAGTACTTTTGGAAATGGATCGTGTAGCATACATACTTGCCCTTCAGTTAACCTTGAAAACATCGTAATGTTGAAAGGATGGGATGTCTTGAATCTTGACATCGTTCCTTAACATCCACCAATAGGAACCTCGGAAATTCAAAAATTCTAATTCAGCTGTTACCTGCACCTGCCCTGTGGCTGCCATTTAATCTGTCGCAAAGTATTTTAACACTGTCTGGGGCTCCAAGTTTCTTTTGTAATTTGTCTGGAACAGGCACTCGCAACACCGAAACGAATTGAAGCCGGCTGCCACAATTTCGATCTTGTCCAGATCGATGGATCGTCCGAAAAGTGTGTCGTTTTAAGTAATCCCTGTGCATGGTCTTGAACGAACACTCTGTGCAATGTGCATCCATGCGTTTTGGCTCGATGCATCAAAATAGTATTTCATGTTACTAGCGCCGAAGACCGGGCATAACATAACGAACGTGAATGCAGCTCGAGGCCCTAGGTGCACGAGCTATAACAGACGAAACTAAGACATTGTTGAAACCTGCCTTCTCAGCAAATAGACAGGTAGGTACAGACTTTGGGTAGCTTTCATGACTACGGGAGGTGAAAGTGTGAATCACATATTATGTTAATTCACTTGACCCCAGTGCTGCCTTGGTGAAACTGGTACACTCGAGGGTACAAAGATTTTCTGCTTGGACTTCAGCTGGAGATCCGCATTTTCCATTTTAATAAGCTCGCCGTAGCTACCTTTGTGTTCGGGACGTAAACGTTTCTTTTTTCTTTTTTTTACCGCAATGTAGTGCATTGCTGAGAGCGTAGTCTTTCAGCTGCGCACCTCTGGAGCTAGATCTACTACAAGCCTGCTAAATACGCTAACCATAACATGAAACAAGAGACACAAATGCAAACCCCTTTTCACATTATTTCTACTTGTCAAATTTCCATGTCAATAATGTGGGTATTGCAGGTATAGTGCCCACTTAGGCTACTAGACGTCGGAGTATGTGTTCCTCTCAAAAAATTCCTCTAACGATCAAGTACCGAGCTCTACACCAGGTGGCATGTTTTAAATGTAAATCGCCTATAGGGCAAAAACACGGAAACTAGTCAATAGGCAACATTGCGTTGTATTTCCTGACACAAATTGACGGAATATCCCCAATGACACCGACTGATAGCCGTCGTTTCTGATGTGTCAAGGGATATCTGGGTAATTTTATCTTTGAATAGCCTGAAAACAAAATTCCAGGCCATGCTGTGTTGAGAATAAAATCTGAACGGTAAATATTTCCCACTGCCAAGCAACATTTTCTTGTCAGATTCACATACGATTCACAAGTCCTGACCTTTTGGAAGTGTATTATTTTGAATATAAAAAAAGAATTGTTCATTGCATTGTACTCGTACATACAGCGATATCTTTTGAAGTACTGAATTACCTACCCAGTATCCTAGAAAGTAGTTCTGCAACAGAAATAAAACTAGGACTGGACAAACATCTCAAACCTAAGTGCACCTCTATCCTCCAGACCAAACAATCATGCTTTATCGCGTTATTGGTACGAAGCAGAGAGTTTCGGGCGCATACCTAGCACCATACACATAAGAATTTTATACGTTTCATCAAAGCGACATAAACTGGCCTCGCCACCCCTCACTGTCTGACCATGATAAATTGGAATTTCCGTCGTGTATCTACCTGTTCGGCGTACCTACGTGTTATAAAAGCAAGTATAAGTCTGAAAATAAATTTAAGAGGCCTTAGCGGGCGCTGACAAACTACTGATATCATGTTTTTATTACACTTCGTCCACGAGACGGGGATTAAGGCCCGGTCTGCTTCTATAGCTGTATCAACGTGTAGGTAACAGGATTATGAGTTTACGATTTGTAAATCCTCCAGGAAATTATCTGTATTTCACAGGTCCGTGTGGCAAAAACACTGGCTACATATCACACGAACCCAGCCACGCGCGCTTTCTGGCGCTTCCGCGTAGTGCTTTTAGTGAACGTGTAGGTACTTGAACAATATTTTGCCAAAATGCAGTTCTCGATTGAACATTTCTTTTTTAAACCTTGAAGAAAGTGTCTCACTACTTAACCTGAAAAAGTACTAGACTTCTGCTTCTACAAGAGTTTTCAGCCATCATCTGTTCATATGGCAACGTCCGGGGTCCTATTTCTCAATGCCTTTTTTTTGTCAATAAGACCCAGATTCGTAGACTACATCATGAAGGAAATGTCCATTTTCCGTGGTGTCTATCCTTGTTTTTTCCAGTAAATAGAGCCTTTGTTATCAGCGCGTCAAAAGTCTCCCTACACTTTTTTTTGAGCGACTCCAAGAACTGTTCACTCGAAATTTTGGTGTAGGTAACTATCCGAGGGTGTACTTATATCTCGTAAATCTTTGGATGGCCATTGGATTAATAATGCGGAGACTAGTGACATGAACTACTGTTGAAGGTATGTCATATGGTATTGAAAACACCCCAGCTATCTTCTTGAACCCCTGAATTGGTATACAACCCATTATACTTTCATTTAATTCAACTTATTTGAATTAAATCACGTTTCCCGCTTTCGGAACCGCTTGGCCGGTGATCATCTAGTATCAGCACGACCGACATCCCGTTGTGCCTTTCTTCTTTTTGTTCGAGGATAGAGTTCTCAAGATTGTTGAGACAGGTCTGACTACGAGTTTGAACACAATAGGACACAGTATACATTTTTAACATAACATAAATCTATTGACAAGTCAAAAGGTTTAAATAATGGCTCGCTCCTATACCTAGTCCTACCTTCACATCGCAGGCTGAAATATCTAAAATGTCTAAGCTATTCCCAAAGAGATAAGTTTCCCCTAATTATTTCAAATGTCCCAGCACCCCAGCCCTCCAACGAACACCTAATTCTACACCTTGACCAACATTTACTATTGACTGGTTTTCGTGGTTCAAAGTTCTTTTTGTGGTTCAATCAGATTCAATATTTATGTTAGTGTTAGAGGTTATGTTGAAGTTAGGCCCGGCTCCCCGGCTTCTAGACACTGAAAAAGGGGAGATTGACTTCGACCACGAGTGCCATCCAAGATTTTTGGGCCGGTGTGTGTATGGTAGCCCACCTTATTGTGGCTTTCTTTTCAAAGGCTGTTGCTTCTTTTTGGGCCATGGTCTTTTTTGCCCGTTTGGAAAGGATTGGATGTGGCTGCCTTTGTGGGGGCCTATTCCCTTTTTCCACCGTGAGCCGTCCCCAACGCTTAGAAAGACCCCCGCATTCGCGAGTGCCTATAACAGGAAATGTTAAACCGTCTTTCACCCTTCCAAAAACTTTCGAGCCAATGGTGAGCGCGAAACAATTACTCAAGTCAAGGTACAAACTTAATGGTGAGAAACTTTGTGAGCACGCCCCGTATACGCGCTAGTTCGTTGTTGTTTACCAGTTTGTGAGAGAACGCCGCAGTCAGGAGAAACAAAACGCGGAGAATTGACTATACAGGGTGTTCGCCGAAAAGCCGATGCGGAGAGACCTCGAGATAATCTTTGCCCAACACTCAATAATCGCCGTCTACACTATACCTGATCGAGCCCTAATAACAATTCATTTTCACAAAGTCCTTATCTGAACGGTGGCGTCGTTGGGTACCGGACTGAATTCATCAGTTTCGAATGAGAACGTCTTCATTCCCGTAACAAACTCTACATGGAAATATCAGGAACTGTCATGGCGCTAAAACAGAATGATTAGTTTTAAGGAGAGGGGGGGGGTCATCAATCCGATCAACTATTTACGACTGTACGGCAGGGTCCGAACCCCAATACAAACGCGATTCTATTTTATTTCAATTACTTGATTTTTCACGTTGTTCTCAAAATTTACATTTTCCGAATAACAAGGAGCTTCAGAAACGCAGAGGAAGCTCACACACGAGTTTCCAGATCTAACCCTCTAGGTCCGATGCTCTGAGTACCGCAGTCACAACTCCAAGTCCAAAGGACCCAAGGGCTTGAGTACCTTTCTGTGAAAATATCCACAAAGGACGAGGCTTAACAGTGGCTGTATCTGATGGCAGACAGTAGCGCAGATACCAGCACGTGCAGGCAGATTCAGAACGCACGCGTAAGCCCCATCATAAATTCTTCACGACAAAGCTCATTCGTAAGCACCAATCTCAACTCACCAAGACTAACATCGAGGTCATCACTCCGCTACACGAGAAACCGAAACGAGAGAACTCATTTCTATCGGGACTGGATCATTTAGGGGTTTCAACTCGACATCCTGGAGGTGGGTTAAAACTCGTCGTCGAGGGAGCGCGACTCAACATCCTGGAGGGGGCTCGGAACACATCATCAACGGGTTCCAACTCTACGACTTAGAGATGGGTCGAAACTCGACACTGGAAGGGCCTTGGCACAACCACCCGGCGAACGGTTGGAACTCGTCGTCGGAGGGTTCTGACTCGACTCCTGGAGGCGGGTCAAGACTCATCATCCAAGGGCTTTGACACGACATCCTAGAGGTAGGTTACAACTTGAAGAGTAGCAACTCATCGGCCTCTAGGCGGGTCAAAACTCAACCTGGAGGTATCTCGACTCAACTTCTCCCAAGAGGACCAAAACGCGTCTCCGAAGGGTTCCAACTCGACTTTTTCCAGGGGGCTAAGACGCATCAGCCGGGGCTTCGTCTCGTTATCGTCCAAGTGGGCTGGGACTCATCATCGAGGTTCCGACTCTACGGCCTCTAGGAGGGTTACGACACAACATCAACGGGTTCTAACTCAGCTTCCTCGAAGGGGATTAAAACTCTCCGCTAACAGACCCGCAGAAGCACTCGACAATGGACGCGACAAGTCGGGAGCGGACGGCAGCCCAGGCGGATTGGTCCAAGTACAACGGTCAATCTTCATCCGATACTCCTCTATTCCCAGCAGTTCGTAATATTTTGTCGTTTCCAAAACGATCGCGAACGGCGTATAGTCGTGAAAATTCCAATGGGTAGCGGGCAGCGCGGAGCGTCGATACAGCAGTACGCCGGCAGACTGGCTGATTTGATGTGCGTGTGCTTTACTTCATTCGCACATTCATTTCACTATTTCATCGGACGTCGAGCAGGGACGGTTGTTGATTATCGAGGTGTAGCAAGTAAATCATGTTGTAGAGCTTCGCGGGATTTACACGAATGAATTAAGTAAGTAGTGACATTTTTTAATGATGCCTTGACTCTGAATATTCACGTATACCTCGATTTCACGGCTTAGATTTATTTTCCCCCGGATTATTTTCGGCCCACCAAATACGGGTGGCTTCAGTATGAGTGGTCTTCATGTAGTTTCCAAATGCAGACATGGCACCACGCCGATTTTTACCAGGGGCCCTAGGGGCAACCTTGAAAATTGAAATGGCAGGAACTCCTTCAAGCCAAAATGGTTTTCTCTAATATGAAGTGCAGTGCGGATATGGCGACAAATGTTGTCGATGTTATGAGTCGAGGGAGAATAAGTTTATCTGAGTTGGTGGATCAAAAATAAACGAACTGAAATACACGAAAACCTTGACGAAAACAAACATACTTTGTCAATTACCCAGTGGAATTTGTAGCATAGTGTGACCAGAAGCAATATCAAGGATATCCGCCTCATGCTCACAATCTTCGTTACAATAAAATAATAACAACAATTAAGACTTCACGGGGCGGACCTAATGCAGAGCAAGTAAATCGCCCATTCTCGTGCCGAACTTTCATTAAGACCCTTCCAGAAACGCTCTCTCGAATGTGTATCACCTTCCACTTAACATCAATTGGAGTGAGGGGTTGTTTATATTGACAAGCATCAGTACACCCTGTAATCGTATATACCTACATACGGCGCTGTTTTATTTGCCGTTGCACCAGCAATTTATTCCGATCGTGCAGTTCGTCAATTATTATTGCCACAACCACAATATACCATGGATAATAATAACGATGATGATAATAACAATTGCGCAATATCCCAGTCGAGTTTTCAAAGGAATGGTAGCGCAGCGGAGCCTGCAATATACCTGCTGCAATAAGCATGCAATAAAGACTGCAAATGAGTGACATTAGCCACGCAATGCGCGGCGGCGACGGCCCGGCATGGCGCCCCGACGGCTGGCGTCCCTTCGGCTGGTTTCACACCACCCCCTCCCCCCCTCAAGTAAACGCCGTATACATGCTTCCTCTTCCAGAGCCAGAGCTAGTCCTAGACGAAAAAGGTCAACATGGGAAACATTGTGTCGGCGCGACTGCATTATTTATTGGCAGTCATGAGACAATCAAACCGACGAAAATGATTCGCTCCCGTCTGAAAATTGCTGCATTTCCACGAATATCGACGATGACGCCGAGGTCAATGGATGGGATTTTCACAATAACGGACGGGGGCGCATTTTGTATAGTTTGTTATTATGGCATATCCGTGCTTTTATTATGACACTCAGCACAGAGAGCACTTTGGACGTTCAATATTATGAGTGTGTTTTGGATTTTGTTGCCGTGGGTCGTGGGATTCTCTTTTGGTCAACGGGTTCAGCTCGCGAAACCATAAGAAGGTATAGAGATTGTTGGGCTGGGTTCATCCAACAAGATAAAGCGTAAGAAGTAACACGTAAGAGATTCTTTGTTCCAGTACATTCATGAGCAAACGCGGTAGTTCCGGATTTTTCGAGCAAACTGGAGATCCCGACGTGCAAGCAGGACATCTGCGCATTTGGCGGAGATGCGCCTTTTCAGAGCTTGCCGGAATATACGCGAATCCGATGGACATTTCTAGAGCCGCGGCGAATCTACTGGCGGCGTTTAATGCTGGAATATACCACAGAACGCGTGAAAGTTCCCGAAAGTAACAGTAACACTCGAGAATACAACCGCAGATAGGCCGACCGACAGGAGCTTCAAATTCACAGCAACGACAGCCATTTCATCAAAAAAGTTGAAGGCACAGTAGAAGTAACACGTACCTACCCAATTATCCATCTGGAATAGCTGTTGAAGCATTTTCAAGAAATTAATGACAGCGAAAAAGTGCTGTGTAAGTGCAGAGAACGTACAGAGAGCGAAAGCGTCAGAAAAAATTTGTGGTAGAAAAAATAACGCTGGCCCAAATCGAATCTCGTGATAATTCTGGTTGGTGAAAGAGCAGGCCTCTAGACTGAACCCTGCCATTCGTTATTTACTGTTGAATATTAACAGCAATTAAACTTGTGGAAATATCTTGTACGAGTATTGAAATGTTTTCGTCTTCTTTCTTGACTCCTTGAGGGGTCAGAATGTGCCCGAGGAACCTCAGGTTCCTCCCTCACGAAGCAGGATTTGCTCAGGTTTACAGTCATCTTGGCATCTCCTAATCTTTGGAGTACTTGTGTTATGTATTTGATGTGCTGTTGGAAGCTGGGTGATCAAGAGGTCATCGACATAATTGTGTGTGAATTCCCGCAGATCCCAGAACCAAATCCGTACATCGCGAAAATCCTGCTGTAGCCGTCTTGATTACCAAAGGCATTTACCTGAAGACGTAAGACCTCACGTTGTAAAGAAAGGTAGTGTACTTCTGGCTGTTTTTTTTTCTAGTGGAATCTGCCAATATGAAGTCACCAAGTCAATCGTAGTCAGGTATTTGCATCCTTGGAAGCGTTGAAGGATCTCCTGTAGTTGTAGAAACGTGATTGCTTCGGAGATCGTTCGGTTGGGCCAGACGGTCTAATTCAGTTGAGTTTGTGGGGTGAACTGCCGCACAGCTGTTCTTCGTCGATCGGCAGGACCAATCACTTGGCCTTGGTCACGTACTCAGCAAAATACTCCGCCATTGGCTGGGTATGACTCCAGGCTCCTGAACTGATCTGATGGCGCAGCGGACTGTGCGTCGACCTAAACCAGAAGCTTTGAAGAAGGAGTTCCTTGGAGGCCTTTATCGACCCTCATGCGTCCTCGTAGAGGTTCGTTATTCGCGCTACTTTTTCCGACAGCCAGTCTTTGACGAGTCCCAATATTTTTTTCCTTTGGAGTCTCATAGCAGACGAAAAATCTCTTCACTTCTGCGATGAACTCGCATGGGTGGACCTTAGCATCTTCAGCGATTGACGGGTACGGTCCCGCCTCGAGTTCCGCCTATCGATATTTCACTGGGGCTGCCTCTGGAATACCAACTTCAGACGCAGCTATCACATTTTACCTTTTGGCTCGTCCTCTCACGGGGTCCGGCTCGCCAGCCAGCTCCTTGGGCAGCTCCTGTGCACTCTGCTCGCTGGCCTGTCTTGACCACCTATTTCTCCGCTCTTCCAACTAAATCATACCTGTTGATATACACCTAGTTCAACATGCTGCTATCGACTTCACCTTTCCCTTTTGTTCAACTCCTGTTCCAATCTCCCATTGTTTTACAGTCTTTCCGTGACCTTAATATCCTGGTCACGGCACCAATGAAACGTTTTCGTGTTTAGAAACCCCACATTCTTTTATTTGTTGCTTACGTGCAAAATTAAGGTAGACTGTTCATCAGAATAATGGGAGTAGCACAATAGAGATAGACAACACTTTGGTTATTTGTGATTTCATCATTGTTTTTATCCAATCTTGAATACATCACCAGCACCTATTATATTGTGATTTATTATGTACAAAAGCAAGCATATGATAACCATCGGGGATATAACTTGTTGACGTGATGATCCACCTTGATGCGGACTGGACTTTAACAAAAACGAAAAACCTAAACTTGGTTGAAGCTCCTTATAAGGATATGAGGTGTTTCTAGTTAGCTGACTGGAATGCCAGTGGATCAACAATCCAAAATCACAAGAGCATTCGACCGCGCTCTCTGAAGCCGGGGGAGGGTGTCGGCATTGAAGTCCTTGGAGATTCTGACAAAACGAAAAAGACATACAATCTCGTATTATCTCGGGTGACGTCCAAAAATAGGCTGTTGAAGAACTACATTCTTTCTCATTAATCTCGTTCTCGCTGAATATAAGCTGTACGCTGTACCTACCGTGACCTTTATAGGAAGCTGTCATAGGGATCAAAATAATGAGTAAGAGGTATGGATAAAGGGTAACGCCTATAGAACTATACCTTTACAACTTCAAATTGGGACGAAACACATTCAAATTGGGTAAAAACACGTTCAAATTGGCACTAAAAATTTTTGTAACGATTAAACACATTCAAATTGGAAATAATCAATTTCAAATTGAGATTAGTCACTTTCAAATTAGAAATAATCAATTTCAAATTGGAAATCAATATTGTGGAATCATTTAAACACATTCAAATTGAGATCAAATAAAATCAGGTCGAGAATAATCACTTAAAATGAGAATAATCAATTTCAAATTGAGAATAAATCCAGTTTATTAGGTCAAACAATAATTCAACAAAAAAGTTCTTTATACCCTTGTCTCCTTGGTACATTTGTGTTCTTGGTACCCTTTTTAGAACGCCCTTGTCTTCGTGATATAAATAAATTGAAGCTTGTTCCATCCATGTATATAATTGGGATGTTATCGCCTTGATAGTTCAAAAGCTGCTGAACATATTCGCGTCTTTTTATCTTGTTCTCTTCGCTGTTAGTTCCTCCGGTTCACGTCGAATATCTTTTAAAGGGAAGATAAGGCCATCTAATTGTTTTCTCAAACATTCGGTCGAGACCACCAAATGCTGGTCTTCTCCAAATTTTCTATTCGATTCTTCCAAGGTGAGTCTCGGATTGTCTTCAATATACCGAATCATCAAAGCGTGGTGCTCTTCGCCGCTCTTTGTTCTTCGTTTTCCTCCACGTTGCAGTTGAATAGCGTCTTGAGTTTTCACCCATCGGTATGCCGTACTTTTTGTCACCCCCAGTGTATTGGCCAGTCCCCTCCAATATTAATTATCGTTGAAGACGACACAAATTTAATTCCTAATGTTGTCGGCTTCGGCTTTCTTTATACCGGGTGATCATTTGAAAACTATCCACCTGCAATAACTCCCGATTCCTAGTGAATATTTTTCCGAGCAAAAACAGGTCGATTTTTATATCGGGGAAGACATCTAAAACATACATTGGCAAATTTCTATATTCACCCTCCTCGCCCCCACTCACCCCAACTTTGAAATTTCAAATGACACTACCTACCTTGCGATACATCAAATTGAAGAGAATTGAATTTTATTTCTGAAAAAAATATTTCCAAAATTTTTAACTCTACCCCCTTTTCCCTAAAAATTATCTGACTGCCTCATTTTATATTCTGGACTCCTTATTTTTTTCTCAATTTAGTCGGCGTCATCCTAGATAGCATCGAAGAAGAAAATTTTCGGTAGAGAAAGTGCTACCCAAATTCACCCCTTTGCTCTCCTCCACCTCAACTCCGAAATTCAACAAAACGCCACCTACTTAGTGATACATCAAATTCAAGGGCATTGAATTCTCTTTCCGAAAAAATTTTTCAACATTTTTTACCGCTTCTCCAATAAATTGGCTATTTGGAGAATTCTAGGGGGGAAATGGGGGGCTTTAAAAATTGTGAAAAAATCTTTTCCAGGAAGAGATTTCGATTTCCTTCAATTTGATGTATTACAAAGTGGGTATTGACATTTTAGATTTTCAAGGTCAGGTGGGGGGAGCGAAGGGCTGAATTTGGGTGGCACTTTTTTTGTAGAAAATTTTCCTTTTCGATGCTGTGCAGGATGACGTTGACTGTATTGAAGGGAAATGGAGGTCAAGAATATTAACTTGGACACTCAGAGAATTTTAGGAAGAACGGGAGGTGGGGTTGAAAAATTTCAGAATATTTTTTTAGAAAGAAAATTTAATTCTCTTTAATTTGATCTATCGCAAGATAGGTGGTGTCATTTGAAATTTCAAAGTTGGGGTGAGTGGGGGCGAGGGGAAGGGGGCTCGAGATATAAATTCTCCTATGTATGTTTTATGTATATAGATGTCCCCCTCGATATAAAAATCGACCTGTTTTTGCTCAAAGACATTTGCACTAGGAATCGAGAGATATTGCAGGTGGATAGTTTTCAAATGATCACCCGGTATAAGGCATCGCACAGGTTTATTGCAAGGAGTTGTTTATTGTCGTTTTTTATTTTGACAACAATATTAATTATGGAGTTAGCCTACTCTACAAGAATGCCCACTCATTTTCCCAATTTGAAGCTGTTTATTCTCAATTTGAAATTGATTATGCTCAATTTGAATGCGTTTAAGCGCTGCAAAACTTTTTGGTTCCAATTTGAATTATGTTAATTTCCAATTTGAAAGTGATTATTCTCAAATTGAAATTGATTATTCCCAATTGGACTGTGTTTGATCATTGTAGCATTTTTTAGTGTCAATTTGAATGTGTTTATTCTCAATTTGAAAGTGATTCATCTCAATTTGAAGTTGTAAAGGTATAGATCACTTTAATAATGGACAGGGAGCTGGTGCCTCAAAACTTACGTCATAAGGTACATGATTTCAACCCTGTAGGCCTAATGTGCGTTGATGAGCTTGTCAAAAATTTCTTTGTCTTACATGTCAAACCGGGGGTAAGCTGGTATAGGCTTGTCAATTTTCGAAAAATGTCAAAAATTTATGTCATAGGTAAATGAATGAAACCAACAGGATTTTGTGTGGGAACATTCCCTTAATCAAAAATCGGGTCATAAGACTAAATTTTTGAGGGCTCTCGGTCCATAAGACAAGTTTGAAATTTTCAAAAAGTCCAAAATTTACCTCCCCCTGGAGATTTCTCCTTTGGCATAATTTCAGGAATAAAAAACAATTCTCACATGATTTTACACGCAGGTTCCGAATCTGTCCACAAACATTTTCAATGGTACATCGCTTACAGGGTGCAACATCAGAAAAAAATTTTCTTAAATCGTACACCTTGTATTTTAACATGGAAGTCGATTCCGTTTTTCATCCTGATTACAAATATATATCACACTTGGTGGGTTAGTCACCGAAACGCCTGTGAAAAAATTGATAAATTTTGGTCCTTTTTTGGAAATTTCACACTTGTCTTATGGACTGAGAGCCTTCAAAAATTGTGTCTTACGACCAGATTTTCGATCAAGGTGATGTTCCCACACAAAATCCAGTTGGTTTCATTCATGTACCTTATGACGTAAATTTTTGGCCATTTTTTCGAAAATTGACAGGCTCATACCCGCCTAAAGCCCCCGGTCTGACATGTAAGACAAAGCAATTTTCAACAACCTTATCAACGCACATTAGATCTACAGGGTTAAAATCATGTACCTTATGACGTGAGTTTTGAGGCACCAGCTCCCTGTCCATAATAAGTTAAATAGGATATTGAAAAATAAATTCACCTAGCAATCAGCTATCACCTAGTTAGCTTGATAGCAAAGAATCTACGAACAGATTAGGGCTGAATAACGGGTCTGAATATGAGAATTTTAATGAATTGGGCAGTTATTTGCCGAGTTCATGTAGGTACGTACGTTGGTACCCACTTCAGCAATTTCATCAGAATTCCTGATATGATTCCGACGATCGACAACAATAAATTGGATCATTGCCTTTAAATAAATTCCCATATTCTCGCAAATCCCAATAAGCGTGGGCATACCTATATCGCGACCGGTTATAATGAGCCTCTGAGCATTCAGCCGCTTATTGTGGAAACAAGTCAAGTCGAAAATTGGATTGCAGGCGAGCGCGTTTCCGAAATATATAAAAAATTTTATTAAGTTGCCCCGAAGATTTATAATTTAACATTTGCGTGTAACAGCCCAGAGTCGCACCAGCAGCAGCGCGTCGGGAAGAAAAGAAGGAAAATAATGTAAACATATTAGATATCCGAATTTTTGGAATGCAACACGTACAACATGGATATATTTACATATAAATTATTGTCACAAATGAGATTTGCAATATAACGTCTCGGGTTCGTTACCAGTCCGGGCACGTTTCCTTCAATATCTAGCGAAGGATCCAGCGTCGGTACGCGGCGGCGGGACGCCTTTGTGACACGTGTTCTCTTGCTAACTTGCTTCAAAGTCAACTTTTTACTCAGACTGACGGCTTCTCTTTACTTCCATCGAGTTACGCTTTTGCATGAACACAGTGATGGAAAATGCGTTGCACGCACTCCCTATGCTCCGGAATAAAATATCGTCGTTGGTTGCTGCCGCTGCTGCCTAGGCCTATATGCTATGGCTGCTGCGGCTTCTTCGTTATTATACACATCTGATGCCACAAATCCGCCCGGAACGTCGCTGCCAATATCGTAAACAGTCCTGCAGACTAAACAAAAATTCCTCTTCTCTGCGAATTTCCCTTCTGGTCGTAGACTGAGGACTTGGGATTGCCAACCCCCTCCCTCCAGTTCTTCGGATGGCAGGGTAACACAAGTACCTACCTACAAGTCAAAATATAACCAGGTAACATTTAGCTACATATTTAGGTATGATACAAGTTAGTACCTACCTACACTACCTCCAGTTTCGCAGTACTTGACAACTCAGTGGTTAGCGAGGTACAGTGTAACACGAAATCAAAGATATTCGTGTGATTGTGTGCATATTTCGAAACACCTGTCATGTACCATGAAACCGTGGAGTGTTTCGACTGCGCCTTTGCCGCTGGAGATGCTGGATGGTGCTCATGATCATTTGCCCTTGAATATGACGCCAGAGAGTAAAAATCAGGGCAATGAGGAAAAAATTCCCAACAGGCTGGAAATTGGCCTAGAACGTTCGTTGTAGCTCAACTATTAGTTTTCCGGCTGGCAGAGGTGACGGGTTTATATCATATCATCGACAAGAAGTGCAATAACTCAGCGTATACGGAATAACTTATGATTTCTGACCCATCTGTGAGATGATTGTACCTGGGGTGTTTTCGAGGGTGTTTGGTAGCCTGATGAATTCTGAACAATCTGACGTATGAACCGTCTCTCTGTAATATGTCATGTCGTTCTTGAAACAAAGCGTCTGGAAGTGGTTAGATTTTTTGTTGACGCGTCGTAACTATCTATAGGCACTTTGAAACCCAAAATTTCGCACACACTTTTTGATTCTAACATCAGCTGTAATGGTACGCCCCCCCTCCCCCCGGTGACATTTTCACGTGTTTGGCCTCTGATCGTCGAAATCCTACGTTGTCCGTTTTTGTTCGCGTCTTAACCCTTTGATCCGCTTTTGATCATGAGGTGAACGATCCGAGGGGGAAGAAGGTGGAGTTCAAGGTGGACTTCAATGAAACACGCTCATTGCACAGAAAATTACATTTACTCAAAACAAATAAAAGTGCAAAATTAGTCTTTTATGATTCTTTTCTCAAAACACCTAACATGTGACTGACAGAATGAACAAAATGTACAAAATGGACCAAAACAATAAAACAGTTGGAAACAACACAACAAAATATGTCAAACTGTCGAGTCAAAGAAAATGGAGAGTGACGGATTCGGAAAAGAGCACTCATGTGGAAGAACCCAGTCGAAGAAACCACTGAGTCAAGCCCAAAGAAGAAAACTCTCATAATGTGACAAATGAATAACAAAACTCGCTGACAATTCCCGGTATTCAATGTAAGTAAAATTAGTAAAACAAAATCGCAGAAACAACAGTAAACAAATGTAATCACATCAGTAAACAGTCATAATAAATCAAGATTGCATAAAAACACAAAACAAGACAAAATAGGGATGGTTAGTAGGATCCTGTAAAGATACCTACACTGAATATCTGACAAAAAGGGCAGCGAGCATCAACAGAAAGGACATAAAAACATGAGAAGTCTCAAAGACGGTGGACAATGACATTTGAATGGGAATCAAAGCGTGTCACAACAATTACAGACAAAAATACGATGCAGAAAAATTATTACAATCAAGTGAGCACGGAACAATCAAATTACTCAAATTCACTGATCTGACCATAAAACTAATGACATAAAATTCAAACAGACAAAGTAAATGCAAGAAACACCTCACACTGAATTATTACAGTCAAAAACGGCATGCGTGCCTTTAAAAATGATCTAAGCGCATGTTTCCATAAAAAGGACGTACATTCAATTTAATTCGGCAGTGAGTAATCAATTGAAACCAAGTAGTATTCAAATAGAAAACGACAAACGAATACACAAGTAATTTAAAAAAATACAACAAAAATTAATATTTACCTACAAAAGCACGCAAAAGGAACAACACTCGAACGCGACACCATGTCTTCAAGAGGCCGTGCTTGTCTCTCCCAGCATCCGTTCCTCGATTTCTTCCTAGACCCTGCAGACGAACAGCCACCCTCATTTAAAGTAATAAAATCTCGTCGCTCGACCCATTTACAGTCTTAGGACGGGCGACACTATGGTCGAAAGTCCCAAATGTGACCGCATCAAAACTGCCCGACCATGGGTTAACACAAGTTCGCATTTTTGTGCCTGTTTCGTTAAAAGGGAAATTTTTAAAACTTTGCGTGGCTTATAATAATTATACATTTTAATATGGTAAAATAAGGTGAAATCCCACACAGCCAGTATCCATTGCTATGGTGAAGGTGAATCCAGGTATGGTAAGTGAAAAAGCTCTAGTAACGACTAGTGTTAGTCAACAAGTGTGTGATCGGTGACGTCATGATTCTGATTATTGTGTTTTGCTGGACTGTGAAGCAGAATACCTGGCTTACTGGGCCAGGTACAGAAATCGGCGACACATCAATGGAAAGCCTAGAGAAAGAGGGGTTTTTTCATCTGAAGTATTTTGTTAAGTCGATTATGAATTTTCAAATTCTTGTGACTCGCCCGATTAAAATTGCATTTTCTTGGAAACTAGAGCACCTACAAGCAACGGCGCCCCCTCAAAAGAAAGCTAAAAGATAAGACTTTCCCCCAATGGACCTTTTCAATAAAGGCAGTGTCTCTCGCCCGATTTACGTCACAGCCCCCACCCACATGACCGCAGTGTGATGCCGCGCACTTTATAACGAACGGAGTTTCCCTTGGAGATATTAGGCGCCGTTATAGCTAGACACCTCCAACTGCGCGGTACGAACGCGCATGCATCTGTCTCTCTTTTCTGAAAAGGTCCATTGCAAAACAATTTTTGTTGCCTTGATATTTCCTGAGAAAATCGCGCTGGATTGTTTTAGCTGGGACACCCTGTACGTATGTTGTGCAGGAACATCTCCTGTTGTTCTGCCGCTCAGTGCCAAAAAACCGTTTTTCCTCATCATACTCACCAGTGCTGCTCCCTCGGGTCTGATTACCTTGTCAAGACTCTCCCCTTTGGTGGTGAAGGTTCGGGTTGTCGGCGACTAGCGGCTCCTCAACACTGTATAGCTCTCCCATTCTACAATTGAAATCCTCGAATATCAAAACAGTGTCGATTGGGTGGCGTACTCGGAGCTCAAAAATGGTGTCACTGAGCATATCTAAAATTAATTTGAAATTTGTACTTGGCTTTGAATAAACCATACCCACTATGTAAAATAAATCAATTATATTATTCTTAAACCTAATAAATATTCAGTTTTTACAGTTTTCCAAAATTATTATAATAAAATAATAAATAAATATTGTTTTCCCCTTTTTGACCTTACATTTGGCCATAGGAGTTTTGACACTTTATTTCAAGTATTCGTTACATCAACAGTTTTATATACACAGTAATTTTCTGCAACCCAATTATGTATTTCAACATTTTTAGCGATGTTTGGCCCAGAAAAGTTTTCTTCCGCCGGCTGGATTCGAACCTCGGTCTGAGAGGACGCGATGAAATATGGGTTGCGAGCGCGTTAGTTTATGCTTCTGAGCCACCCAGCCGACTTCCAAAATTATTATATCATAGATATCATGACGAAGTTCATTCATAATGTTTTTCTTTACAAAAATAGCCAGACCGCCACTACCTCTTCCCATTTCCTTGTCTTTCGTTGCTTCTTCTGAGATAATGATATAGTTCCTCAGAAAACTGGGACAAGGTTTTTCTTCAATGTCTCGTGTGAGAAACATTTCACAAAAACATGAAACATCCATTGACACCATGTCTTCAACTTCACTTTTGTCCATTTGGTAAACATTGTTCCATCCCTGTACGCTCCAGCAGAGTAGACTTATCCCCCCCCGCCCTGTGCTCGCTGGGTGCGAGCTACTCTTGCATTTCTTCGTTTTTTTGGGAAAATACCGTTTCGCCTCCCGCGACGTGGAGTGGCGTGGAGCATCCTGCCATCGACTTCCAACCTCTGGTGGAGAACTCTGCAGCTCCTACCTTCCTTCCTATAGGTGTTGGCCTGGTCCTGAATGTCGCGCTGAATCTCCCTCTCTCGCTTTGTTGAATCATTATTGACAATAACTGGAGTACCCCTGAGCGCCGACGTCCTTTTCATGATGGTGCTTTTTTTCTTCGTTGTTGTTGAACTTTATTAACATGACCGTGTGTCCCTTCTTGTTTTCTCCAATAGCATGAGCCGAATTGAGGTTCAGTTTGATCCCAAACTTGCTGTTGATGAACCGTTCCGCCGTCTTCTGAGCATTCTCGTCCTGTTTCATTTCGAGCCCGACGAAGACCATGTTGTTTCTTTTTACGCGTCTCTCCATTCTTTCCATTCTATCTTCCAGGAACACAATGTGCTGCTTTAGTTTCTCTCTGTCTTAATTCCATTCCATTTCCCTACCATCGAAAGTCTCCCTCATGATTTCAAAGTTTCTTCGGAGTTCCTCGCATTCTTCTTGCATTTTTGGTATGAGATTACCCTAACTTTTTATGTCTGCGGACTCCCAGAGCAGCGTCTTCATCATAATTCTCAAGTCGTTGTTGTCCTCTGCTGGGTTCATGTTGTCGTATTGTTTCTGACACCCTGGCGATGTCCGTCTTTTTGCTTCTTTGAAAGTCCACCGGACTTTCTTGGATCACCGGGTCAGAGTCGTCGTGTCTCTTTCTTTTTTCTGTGGCTTTGCAATTCTCTGATTCCGGCCTATCACTCATTTATTGTACTCACGGGGGTTCAAGTTTTAACAATTATTACGCTTTTCATCAAAATCGACAAAAAAATCGACTGTCTCCGAACGGTTGCGATAACGAACCTTCCAAATCAGACCCACGGTTTTTGAGTTTTCCTTTTTGGAAAAACTGCAAATTTTCCTGTTTTTGATCCCGTGAACAGATTTTCACTTTGTTTTCAAACAAGAGACCATGAGCTACTATTATAACCAGACATCCTTAATATCCTCAATTTTAGTGTGGTCCAAAAAAAAAATGTTTTCCTATTTTTGATTGGGCCACCCTCTACTTTTGTTACACATACCCATAGTGATTTCCTGGTGAAATTCCAATTCTCTACCATGGCAGGAAGGGGGTGCTCATTAACCCCCTAATTTTGAAAATTCTAGATTTATTCGTAAAGTCTGTGACATCCAGATTTACCAAAAACACGAAGGAATATGTCAGTAATAATCTATTTAGCACAATTTGAGAATTATATTTAAGAAAAATCAAATGAGAGTGAAATATTGATCGTTGAACTAATAGTGACACCTACCAAAAAAGCGGAAATGATTCTCGGTATGACTTGTTGATGTTGAAGCTGGATGTCACAAAGTAAGGCCCAGTGTTTTCATCTCTGGTTAACTCTAACCAAAAGGTCAATGTCATAACTGTAATATCAACATTGCTGGAACATTGGTATATTTGGCAATCAACCTCAAGTTGACCTCTGGATAGAGTTATCCTTATGGGACAGAAATACTGAGTCTAAAAATAATTTGCAATCCTAAGGACTGCGGAAACCTCAAGATATTTCACCTTTGGAAGAACATCAAATATGTTACTGATTTTGAATATCAGTGTCTACTTCCTAAGACATTTCTTGTAACTATGGATCAACATCCTTGATTACCTTCAAGGCAAAGACTGAGTTAGGTATTAATTTACGGGTGGTAAACGAATCTGCTGAAAGGGGTGTCCAATTGTTCGAGAAATACAACTAACTACTGACCAATGACAAGAATGAAAAGATGTTTTTGTTGCATATGGTAGACCAATTGGAAAATGGTGCCTATTTGGACGACCAAAAATGTTTGATCAACGTAGTCTAAAGCAAAATCATACCATGTTAGTTGAACATTATAATTCCGCTTCAGTTTAATTTTTCTTTTACATAATTCTTCACTTAGGTACACCACACGAACAATAATCCATATATTACTTCGTACTTTGTTGAATCTGGATGCTACAAACTCCTACGGATAAATCTGGGATATTCAAATTTTGAGGGTTAATGAGCACCCCCTTCCTACCATGGTAGAGAATTGAAATTTCACCAGGAATTCAGTATGGGTATGTATAACAAAAATGAAGGGTGGCCCCATCAAAAATTGAAAAACAATTTTTTTTGGACCACACTTATCCTCATCTATTTAATAATAAAATTCCTCTAAATACTATTCCTAGGTTCTTGAACATTTCACAACAATTTTTCTCCAACTTTTCGGGAATTTTCCGGTTGAAATTATAAAATCGGTCTGGGTTTTCGAGACCGGATTTGAATGATGGATCTTCAAGTGAGGACTCAATATTTGACGATTTCTCCAGTAAGATGATTTGGAAAAAGATTTGAGGTTTTCCCGGAAAATTCTAACTTTCCAAAATTCAAATTCCAATTTACTGCAAATTATTTCCAATCTTTCTCTCTAATTCCAACTTCCCACTCGAAGGGATGTTTCGAAGAAAATTCTCCATAGGTTCCTGGGTACTATATAGACGGGAAAGTTTTGGGGTGACACAAGGTTCAGAGCTGGGAGCTGGGATAGTTACTTCCCGAAAGTATTTACTTTTCCAAGATACTTCTGGTAAAGTATCTTAGATACTTCAATGTTAACCTACTTTTTCGCAGAAGTAACTATAACTAAGTCTAGAAACTGTCGGTAATTAACTTGAATTTAAGCAATAATGAAGTACGTACAGAAGTAATATTGAATTATGAAGGCAATTTCACATAAATTGAGAGTATCTTCAAGGACGTTGCAGGAAGAATGCTAAGATGACAGACGTGACCCCGATTCTTTCCTGAATCCTTGTCGATTATTCTGCGTTCTTTTTTTTAAAGCGTTTCTCTAATTTTAACCATTTGATAACCCACCCTGATCCTTTGAAACGTGAGCTTTTTCGGTAACAAGGACGTTTCAAAAGAATTCGATCCTCACCGTTACGTGTGCTCTGTGCTGTGTGCTGTTGACAGCCACTGCGCAACTTATTTACCTTGTCACTTTGCCTTTATTGTCTGCAAGAGTGTTATTGTGGCGATTTATCTTTGGTTTGCAATAATGACAATGATTTATTAGCCCGTTCCAATACTAACCTTCTGACAGAAGGCGATCTGTAACTTGAAAATACATTTTATATTAAACTCTTGAGGTTGTAAACTGAGCGTCTTCTGCAAACGCCTTGTATTAGACAATGTATCTACTAAGAGCATAGGGCTTCACCTTTGCCCACTGATTAACCAAAGCAAAAACTGCTAGCTCTTCGAATGTCTTTGGTTCGGAAACATGCAGTTTCAGGCAGATTCTAATTGCCAGCCATCTATTCTATTGCATTCACACCAAACACTGCCAACTGTAATTATTGGTTCACCGATCAGATTCCGGCGTGTTTGTTGCGCTGAATTATTAATTAGTTATCAGCAGCTTTGAATCAGGAAAACCGATTAATGGAAATGGATAGTGTTATACTTCAGATACGTGGGGTAGGGGTGACAATGTTATGAATAATTTAAGGGACGTCGTGGCAGACTTCAAACAACTCGGCTTGGTTCTCTCAACAGACGAATATGCAAATTAATAAATCTTGTGTCTTACTTTGAGATGTCTCGAATCAAAATGTGGCTGGATCAGCATATAAATGGGAAAGGCGGACATTCGGGACCTGCTTATTAGAAACGGTGCCTCTCGTGGAAAAGAAGCCGCACACTTTGATTTATCGATCCGGTTCCTTTGAACTTCTTCTCCGGAGCGAGTTTCAAATTGAAAAATGCATCAAGCATGTACCTACGTTATTCATTTTCGCTACTTTCGCACGTGTGAAGAGAGGAAAGTGGGAAAAGGGAATATTTCCGGTGGTGCGGTTTTTAGTGCCGGCATACTGGAGGGCAGCTGCCGGAGACGGGAGAGGTAATTACTGGATGGACTGAGCCGAAGAACCGGAAAAGCTTCGAATTTCCGTGATGCAATTTGTATAAACCGACATTTTCCGAGGGGCATCCGCGTCCGGATGACGTGTATGTATTTTTATTGACTGTAAATAAGTTTTCCCATGTTTAACTTCTTATAGGAGCCCGCTTTGGGATCTACGTTACGTCACGTGTGTTCAGTAATAAATAACTCTTGGTAGGGTTTATGGCTGGAAGGAGCTTAGACGGGCCAAATAAAAATAATGCAATAGCCATGTCAGGAGTTAAACGTACTATCCCTCCTATTACACATCCGGACGTGCTCCTTATATGGCCTTTTTTATGTCCAATACTCTAAATATGAGTGAAATTCACTTATGCGCAGACATGGTGCATCTCACTTCAGAGATATAACAGTGCCTGATGGTTTCCGAACAAAGTCTTGGCTGAAGGCTGAAGTTAACAAAATAACAAGTGCATAACTTTCAACAGGTCCCAGACATTCCCACTCATCCAGGAAGTGCAGTAGGTACCAGTACTTCAGTGAGAATCATCAGGTGTGACACGCGGAGGGTGTCCAGGTCCAGACCCATCACGACGTCTGTATTCTGGATTATGGGATGAAAATGACGAAATGCTTACCATGGGATGGATGAAACCAATCGAGCCAGGCGAGCCTCAAAAAGCTTAATACAGACGACCCAATGAGCCAATCTGGCAGTACTTGGCCAGAACTTTCCTAGTAGGTATGGAGTGCTGCTCTTTTCTTTCCATCCCATTCTTCTTAGCTTCAACACATAGCTCATAGGGTCGTTCTTCTTTATATCTTGTGCATGTGTGATAATGGGGTCTTATACGAAAATCACAAAATGCGATTTTCTTATGTAAATCGATGCTCAAGTACCTAAAACTGAATACTGTGAAGATGAAACACAAAAAAAAAATCGGCCCAGGGAAAAAAACTTGGAATTTGGCTCTTCACACTCCCTCTGTTTAAATCGACTGAATTCGCGGCTAAACTCATCCACCAATGAAATGGAAGCAAGACCGCAGTTGACATAAAGCAGCGTTGCCACATTGTCATTATTTACATGTCTGTCATTTATCTTACCTCACATTCCTGATTCCTCTTGTTGTGAGAGTTTGCGGTCATATTTGCTGAACGTATTGAGTTGTTTTTTGTGCTAAATTGGAAAAAAATGGAAGCTGGTTCCGAAGAAGCCAACGACAGAAATCTCCCAGAAATCGATGCGGACATGGTAGACAATTTTTATAGAAGAAACGCAGATTTTTTCGCACATGGCGTAAGAAATGTTAAAACTAGCAGGTAAGGCTTTGTGACTCATAAGCAAGCGGCAAGCGAGCCTCTAGCACCTACCTGATCCCAATCAATTAATCATTCCTTTTTTTTGCAGAAGTAGCAAACAAATATAATTATGGAGACGAAGCAATAGGGTTTGTACAGGTGAAACGTGATAAAACGTTATGTACTGTCAAAGCCAAAGTAACACCGGAGCACAAAGTCCGAAGTACTCCATTATGCTGTTAAAGTCATCATTGAAGAAGAAACAGGAGGAGCTTGTGGTGTAGTAAGTTAGCGCGTTCGACTACCACTCCAGAGGTCGCGGGTTCGATCTCCGCCGGGGACGGATTTTCGGCCTCGAAAACAAGCTCCTTGGTTTAGTTGGAATGCTTGCTAAATGCAAGACGCGCCGTGTGTCGCATAGCACGTAAAATACGAACGATGGTGCCGACCCCATGCGATGTTGGTGGTCGTTAAAAATCCCTACCCTGTGTTGGAACACACAGGGGTTCGGCAAAATTTCCGGTATAGTGGAGGAAAGCATTCACCGGCGTCGGTGTTAGGCCTCGTTGCGGAAATAGGCCGACGTTAAATAAACGAATGAAAAAAAAAAAAGAAGAAACAGAGGAGGTTGTCTCATGTACCTGTGAAGATTGTGCGGCTAGTTCAGGTAGGGTGCGGTATTATTTTGTTAGCAAACTTCTTACGATTCATGTTTAACGAAGTGAAGGATATCATTGTTTTGTAGTTTGGTATCAATGAATTTGAATTGAATTGAAATTTATTGTGTAACTTTGTTACAAGAGGCTGTAAGCATAGCGCCGCCCTCCTATACTGGCTACTGAACAAAAGCCAAAATCCATCAGTCCATCCATCAGAGTGCTATTGGAGAAAATCTGCTTTAGCCAAAGTGGGAACTACCCTTAAAGGACAAACACTCTAGGAAATTTTCAAAGTTAAAAGTAGTACCACTGAATCAACAACCTCAGATTTCAAAGATAAAGTAGTTGAAAGTGGATTAAAAACAAATTCAGATGGAATTTTATTCACTTCTTATATAATAAGGAAACCGATGCACAGAAGGTTTCCCTTGATCATTTGTTTATTAAGGACACTAGTACACTGTAAAACAATACAAAAGTTACGACATAAAACCTTTTTAAAATACTGCAGTGATCTTTCATTGAAAGTGACGTGTGAAAAAGTGGCCAGTTTGACAAAACAGTATAGGTATAGGTACATGAGAGTCAAAAAATTATCTTTTGCTTAGAAAAGAGTAGTTCTCAAACAGTTTTTTGCTCCATGCGTAATGGATCTAGTGGAGTATTTAGTACATATTTAGGATTTGTTATTAATTAGTATTAGTACACTGTAAACTGTAATGCATATTATATATAATTAAATACTGAAAACTGAATAGTATATGAAGAACAGGTTCATTTGTTTTAATTTTTATACAGTTGACAACTGAATGTTATAACAAAGTTGAATAAAATATGAAAACAGAACATGTTGAGTGTGGCTAATTTGCAGGCAGAGTACCAAATCTTCGTTTTGGAAGCGCAGCGGTGAGTTGTTCTACTTAGTTGGGGGAACCATTAAGTTCTACGGCCTGTCGATTTGCTATGTTGCTGATGGTGACGATAGCTGCTGTAGGTCCTTGCTAACACCTACCTAGATGGTGGCATATAATTTCACTTCCTGCCACATCCATCTCGAAGTGTTGCTTGGAATCATTTTCTTCGCATACTTCCACGATCTGCTGCCAGTGAGGTAGTGAGCTCATATTTATTTTTCTTTGTAAAAGGAGTTAGCTGAGGCTTCTTGTTAAGCTCAATTTCTGAAGGAGGGTACTACATATTTTCCTTGAATGGTTTTTAAGCCCACAACCTTATACATACTACTACTTCTAGTTTGGGGCATCGGATTCCAGCTGTGAAAAAACAAACTGTTGCAGGTAAGGGGTCACAAAGTTCAACGATTCTACCTACATTGAAATGATCTTCACAGCAAAAATATCCGCCGCCCCATGGGGCTGGGCTTTTGTCGCCGGTAGCTGTATGGCACTTGTTTCTCAGGGGTTGAGACTTGGGTACGCTGATGACAATTTTTTGTGGGGCACTTGAAGAGGTGTTGGGATATCTTTTGAAAATGCATGTTTTCGATGACATTATTGTTTATTTGCAGAATGTACCGAACAAATAATTTCGATTCCACCATTCTGTCAAAAAAAGACAATTAACAAGGTGGCAACAGCGTCGTTCAAATGACGTTTCCTTGTTGCAAAGATGCCAGATTTATAATGGACTCCCATTGAAAACACCAAAATCGATTGTTCATGCCTCAAAAATGTATTCCATTGTATCCAAAAACATACCACCTAACATGTTGTTTTGTCGAAGTGATTTTTTTCTAAGGAATATCAAAATACTCATGCAAATCTTGACTGCCTGTCACACAATTTGGCAACAGGGCTCCAGCTACGACCATCCCATTGCGCAAACTCAACTCGTCCTACGTCATCAGATGTTGCAGATAGACTATAAGAAAAAATGTCTACGTCAGCAGTGAGTTGCCGGTCATTAAAGATAACACACATTCCATTAATCACACTGACATTATAAGAAACAAAAAATTGAACGGATCTAGGTCTAACTCTGTTGTTCGGCACGTAAAAATTAAGTCTTGATAGCAGGTAGGAGCTGTCGTGAAAATTGTTGATAATTTTATATAGAAATAGCAATGTGGCTGTCGTCCTCCGAAACTCCAACTTCACAAGACCAAACTCATCGTGTATCGGCTGAAAAGACTCAAACCCTGGACCCCGTCCGTGCTTCTTGAAAAAGAGAAAACCCAGAAACTTATTCTGCACATCCTCGATGCTTTGCTTCATAACCTTAAGATGAGGATTCCAGACCGTACTGCAATATTCAAGTTGACTTTTAACAAGATAGTTGTAGAGTGATTTGATAGTGTCGATGTTCCTGAATTTGCAAGATGTCCTCTTGATGAAACGTCAATTGCGTAGCGCCCCACTAGAAATATTCTGAATGTGAGCATCAAACTTCAAATTGCTCTGAAATGTCACTCCTAAGTCTTTTATTTGGTCCAGTTTTTTTAATGGAACTCCCGCGATAGTGTAATCAAATTCAGAATTATTCTTGGATTTTGAGAATATTACATAACTACATTTTTCGATGTTGAAATACAATTTATTTTTCAGTGACCAAGAATATACGTTATTGAGATCTTGCTGGAGTGAAATGGAATCATTAACGGAAGTGACAGGTGACAGGTGCAAACAACTTGAAGTCGTCAGCATATAACAGCATCTTTGACTTAGAAACACCGGGAAGGTCGTTTATGAATATTGAAAACAGGAGGGGACCCAAATTAGATCCCTGTGGGACACCTGACTTTGCAGTGAAGCTGTTTGATACGTCTGCATAAGACGTATTGCTTTCTGTCCATCAAGTAAGAACGAAAAAACCCACCAAATGATTTTTTTTCAACATTCAAAAAAGAAAGTAGAGACTTTTGAGACGAACTATTATCATTCATGTAGCAAACTCACCTTGTAGAACATTTTGAAGAGATAAAAAAAAATCGTATAAGACCCCATTAAGCCAGCAGTTTCTTATCTACATCTCATCTTGAAGTCGGAGCAAATCTTGAAAAATCCAAATTTTTCCCTACGGCTCAATATGCCAGCCAGTGGTGCCAGCTGGTCGACGTTGCCATTGCTTTAATTTTCACGTGTCTTTTAACCCATTCGTTCCAGTGCCTAAAGGTGACACTCTCCTAGACTCAAGTAGCTAATCTCAGAAAAGACATTATTGTAACCTACTAGGTACCCTGCTGTCTGTTAAAATATATGCGCGTTATAATGACTAGCAAACAAGAGGATGAACTACTGTACTAAGACATTTTCAACTAACTGTCTTACATGCTTCAGCTGCAAGATGATAATGTATATTTGGCCTGTGTGAAGGGTCGTTTACGCATGCAGGGCTCCACAAGTTCCTCTAAACAAGTTAGGCGAGAAGTTAAATAACTTAAAACTTTTTACATGATATAGAAATTGAATTCGCGTTACGGGGGAAGTGTACTACAAAGCGACGGGGGCTTTTCGAGTCACGTTCCAATAATGTGATAAAGCTGCGCGCCAGGGCAGGCACAGAATGCTGCTCGGCGACTGACAATGAAGACACAATCATTAGTTTCAATCAACATATTAATCGGATTTGGCGATCCAATGTTCTGCGTTATACCCTCCATTACTTTTCGATTGGTTTTCCCGCTGGATAAACGCATTTTACTCCCATTACACGGCGCTAGTTTACCCGATTATCCGGACCGCGCGAATAAAAAATTTATATTGCATATACGGCGCACACCCGGCGGTAGGATTTGAGTACGGGTACACTCGTACGCCCACACGCTACTCGCTCCCTGAGGTTTTATCGAAATGATCCCGGTTCCATTGATTTCATAAGCCGGAGTGGGCAGAGAGCAGAGGCATTCCTAGTCGCCAATGTGCAGTGTTTAGGTATACAAATCCTGACCGTTTATTGCCATGGAACATTATGTGGCCAGATTTAAAACACTCTAACTCGCACTCTAACTTAGTGGGATAGTGCGCGACTATTCCACTAGTAAATATCAGTAAGTATTCAACCAGTGATGAATTTCAACGATCATTCCACACAACACGTCAAACCAACCAATGAGAAGGCCCAGTTAAGATCGGAACATGTTAAGACTGTTAAAAATAGTGAACGCAATAATATTGTAATAATTTGCCAAACGGGCCAGTACGGCTCTGTGTTCTAATTGCTCGGCCAAGGCCACCATTGTCATGTCAATTGAAGATACTTCACTTACCAAGACGCCAGGTGTAACACGTTGTTAATTTATTTCCTGACTAGAATAGAAAATCGTTTCGTTTAAAAGTAATCCGTGGCTTTTTACTCAAAATACCCATCAGGTTATGAGCCTAGACCACGTCCGAACAAGTAAACGTAAAAAGTTTTTCGGGATTACCGCGCGTTTTCAGGATATTTCAGGAAACGGAGAAGTTAACCTCAAAAAGGCAAAGGCATGGCTCAAGCAGGTGCTCCGTCGATTGCAAAGCTATTAGGCCGAGAGAGCTTCAGCAGCTGGAAGTCTGCCACTGGTGATGCGGACTATATAGCTGACGCAAAGAAAGTAACGAAGGCTCGAGCGAAGATAATTCTGCATGTTGATCCGTTAAATTATGTACACATCCAAGAAACAAAAACTGAGCCTAGAAGCCTGGGAAAAGTTATGCGGCGCATTTGAAGATTCTGGTTTAACCCGCAAAGTTGGTTTGTTGCGTACATTGGTCACCACGCAACTAGAAAATTGCAGTTCTGTGGACGATTACGTAAATACAATCGTAACAACAGCCCATAAGTTGAATGGTCTGAACCTGAAGGTGGAAGACGAATGGGTAGAGACATTGTTGCTGGCTGGTTTACCCGAAGAATACAAACCGATGATCATGGGCTTGGAGAGCTCAGGGGTTCCGATCACAAGCGATTTGATAAAAACAAAGCTGCTCCAGGAGGTAAAATCGAGCGGCAAAGTCGGAACTGGTGAATCGGAAGTCGCATTGGTAGTGAAGTCGCATCCGAAGAGAGAAAAGTTCAAGAAAGAAAAGGTTCGTTGCTATAGCTGCAATAAAACCGGGCATTTTGCTAGTGAATGCCGAAATAAAAGCGAAAAGAAGAATGGTCCGAAAGCATTTTTCGCATTGTCCGCTTTACACGAAGAATCCGAAAGTTCAAAGTGGTATTTGGACTCGTGTGCGTCATCCCACATGACGAAAAATTCGAAATGGTTGGAAAATGGTAAATCGTGTGATGGTATCCAAGTCCTAGCAGCCAATAACGAAAAATTGGCGGTCGAGAAGGTTGGAAGCGTGAGAGTTCCTGTTTTGCTAAATGGTGTGCATGATGAAGTCTTGGCAAAGGAAGTCTTATATGTGCCAGAAATTGCTGCAAACTTGCTGTCAGTAAGCAAGATAGTAAGCAATGGTAATTCTGTCCTTTTTGCCCCCCATGGATGTAAAGTTATGGCCAAAAATGGTGAAATCTTGGCTACCGCTACAAACTCCAATGGTGTTTTCGAAGTTGATGTCCTGCCGCCGAAGTTTGCAATGGTTTCGGTCGAATGCTCGATGGGTGACCTGTGGCATAAAAGGTTGGGTCACTTGAATAGAAAGGACATGACTCGGTTGATGAAGAAAAATTTGGTTACGGGGTACGAGTTGAAGAAATGTAGTACGGGACCGTGCCCATCTTGTGTAAAAGGCAAACACCAAAGAAGTCCGTTCAAGCTAAGCAAAAAGCGATCCGAAAATCTGCTCCAAATGGTCCATTCCGATGTCTGTGGTCCCATGGAAACATCTTCGATTGGTGGGGCTCGCTACTTCATCACGTTTATAGATGACTGCTCCAGAAACGTATTTGTCTATTTTTTGGAAAACAAGAGCGACGTCCCGAAAATTTTGAAGATATTCAAAAATTACGTAGAAAATCAGAAGAGTCGAGAAATGAAGTGCCTGCGTACCGATAATGGAACAGAGTATCTGAACAGACAGGTCGAGTCGTTGTTGCAGAAGTCCGGTGTCCGCCACGAAACCACAACACCGTATTCGCCTCAGCAAAATGGTCTAGCTGAGAGATTCAATCGAACGATTGTTGAAAAAGCAAGAACGATGTTGGTCGAGGCGAGTCTCCCAACCGAATATTGGGCTGAGGCTGTTTCCACAGCTGTTAACCTAATAAACCGATCTCCAACAGCAAGTACTGGAAAAACTCCAGAAGAAATTTGGTCAGGCAAGAAACCAGATTTGAGAAATTTGAAAGTTTTTGGCTGCAAGGCCATGGTGTATATTCCATCAGAGAAGAGAAAAAAATGGGATAAGAAATCCAAGGATATGGTTTTTATGGGTTATTGCGAAAACACTAAAGGGTATCGAGTAATCGATCCTGATACAAAAAAGGTTACAAAGTCAAGAGATGTCGTGTTTTTTGAAAATGAATTTGTTTTCAAGAAGAATGTACCGACGACGATTAGTAATGAAGTCCATATTGAGTTTGAAAAAGAAAAAGAAGTTCCACAAGAAGAGGAAAATATCGTTCACGAGACAGACATCAGCGAAGAAGAAAGCAGCGTCGCAGAAAATTCCCAGCTCAATCCTACCGACGAAAACACAAATGAGCAAGAGTTTTTCTCACCAAACTCTGATGACAGCAGTGTCCCAGATTCACCGGAAAACGAAGAATTGCGTCGATCGGCCCAGAGAAGAAAAGCGAATAGGCAATATGATGATTTTGTCTGTTACATTGCTAAAAAAAAAAAAAAAAAAAAAAAAATCCGATCCTGGTTCAGTCAATGAAGCTTTGAATGGTCCCCGGCGTGAAGAATGGGAAAAAGCAATGAATGCCGAATATGAGTCGCTGATTGAAAATGATACGTGGGAACTTGTCACTGCACCGAGCGATAGAAAAATATTGAAGTCGAAATGGGTCTTCAAAACAAAGAGAGATGCAGAGGGGAATGTTGAGCGATACAAGGCCAGACTTGTAGTTAAAGGCTGTGCACAGATCAAAGGTATCGATTATAATGAGACGTTTTCTCCAGTAGTGCGATATGCATCGATACGGTTCCTGCTTGCACTAGCAATCAAGTTTGATTTGATCGTTCAACAAATAGATGTCACGACAGCCTATCTGGAAGAAGAAATATATGTCTCGCAGCCAGAATGCTTCAAGAAAGAAGGCGACGAAAGAATATGCAGATTAAAAAAGGCAATGTACGGGCTCAAACAAAGCGGTCGAGCCTGGAATAAACGTCTGCACAAAGCATTGAAGAAGATGAATTTCAAACAATCCAAGGCTGATCAATGTATCTACACGAAAATTATCAAGAAAGAAGTCTTAATAGTCGCGGTGTACGTTGATGACTTGTTGATCTTGACCAATAGTGCGAATATTCTGGACAAAACGAAGAAGAGTTTGAAGAATGAGTTCAAAATGAAAGACTTGGGAAATGTATCGCATCTATTGGGCATGAAGATTACAAGGGACAGCGACACTTTGCGAATTGATCAAGGAACATACATTCGTGAAATTTTGGAGAAGTTCAACATGACTAACTGCCATCTAGTCAGTACACCAGCTGATCCGAATACCAAGTTACTAAAGGAAATGGAACAGAAAACTGAAGAAGAAGCCGATGACATGAAAAATGTACCCTACCAAGAAGCTGTTGGAAGTCTGCTGTTCTTGAGCCAGTGTACCCGTTCTGACATAGCACATGCAACGCACAATGTCAGTCGATTCAATCAGAGTCCCGGAAGAGCTCATTGGACGGCAGTGAAAAGAATTTTCCGATACTTGAAGGGAACCGTGAATCTCCAGCTAGCCTTCAGTAAAAATTCCTTGTCTTCATTAGTTTGTTTTAGCGATTCTGACTGGGCTAATGAAGTAAAAGACAGACATTCCATAACTGGGAATGTAACAATGTTCCAAGGTGGTGCCATCTCTTGGGCAAGCAAGAAGCAAAGAACTGTGGCTCTTTCGTCTACAGAGGCAGAGTACATGGCGCTGTCTACGTCGGCCCAAGAAGTACTATGGCTTCGCACGCTAGCGAAGGAAGTGAACGCAACCGCTGTGGTGAAGCCGACCACCATTTATTGCGACAACAAGGCAGCGGTCGATCTCGCTTCAACCAGTGGCTACCGCCAACGAACAAAGCACATCGACATTCGTCATCACTTCTTGAGAGAAAGAATAGAAAACGGTGAAATCGATGTCCAGCACATTTCGACAGACAACATGGTAGCCGACTCTTTGACCAAGCCGTTGTTCAAGCAGAAGACTGTATTTTGTACCAAGAGTATGGGATTATTGTAATTGTAAATATTCGCGTTCATGGTGGGGTGTTAAGACTGTTAAAAATAGTGAACGCAATAATATTGTAATAATTTGCCGAACGGGCCAGTACGGCTCTGTGTTCTAATTGCTCGGCCAAGGCCACCCTTGTCATGTCAATTGAAGATACTTCACTTACCAAGACGCGAGGTGTAACACGTTGTTAATTTATTTCCTGACTAGAATAGAAAATTGTTTCGTTTAAAAGTAATCCGTGGCTTTTTACTCAAAATACCCATCAGAACATGACGGCGCGACGGCATACCCAAGTCGCAATTAGGCATTTCCATTGACGTCACAGCAGTGTTGCCAACTGTCCAGAATTGCCCGCCAAATTTGAACCAAATAATGTTCGGGGACAACCCAACTACAGGGCGCTTATGGAGTTCCAGTTTCTGCATTTTTTTCCTCGGCTACCTTTTTGAGTTTGAGTTTGAAACTTTTGTATCAAGTTCAAACCAATGTCCTTAATGCGCCTGCAAAATAAGTTCTCGTGGAAAAGTGTTTTTTTGTGAAAAAGCAAGCCAAACATGTTAGGTTACCTGCACAGGGTAGTGGTGAAAATCCATACTTTCCGACGAAATTGGGCATAAACTTTGCCACCAAACTTTACCTGAATGTTGGGGGTTTACATTCCCGGCATTGCTGGAGTGATATGCCTTGTGTGGGGACCGCGGGGCTAGGTATGTACTTTTTTTTTATTTTTTTATTTATTTACAATATAAAAAATTAATTACATAAATTTTATTTATTAAAATTTTAAATTAAAACATTAAATTAATTAAATAAAAACATAAATAAATTGTAAATTTATTTACATTTTATTTTTTACAATAGTTTTTGTTTATATTTTATATTTTAAAAGTGCAGGAATGTCTTCACTTCGGTTCTAGAATATGGACAGAGGCAAAACATGGAAGTTCAACTTGAACAGCTGTTCGGTCACCGGAGCCCTCCTTAACTTGAACAGCTGTTCGGTCACCGGAGCCCTCCTTGACAGAAACTTTACACCTGATTTAACGATATTGGATTTTCAACTACAACTTGATTGTGTCAAGACACATTTTTTAAAAATACAAATATTTATTGTTCTATTGAGGATTCTAGGCTCCAAATTGTGGTCGACGTAGCAATTCCTCAGTCCGTAGATTTTCCCATTTTTAGATTGCCGAAGGCCACAATTTTTGACACAGGTACTTCTTGAAACTAGATAGACTTAGCAACAGATAATTTTGTGCAAACATCATAACTGTATTACAGCAATTTAGTTACCCATCCTGATCGTTATCGGTACAACCTCCGTATATTTTTTCAAGTGTATTCCTTCCTTCCTCCTTTCCATTTCATGGCGCTTTGGGATACATTCTGTGATGCCTCGTACTTCCACGAGCCCAGCGTTTCCAGAAAACCATGAATTTCTAATTTTTTCCTCAAAAAAAGATTCAACCACTCCAAACTCCAACCCAGCTTTCACGTTCATTGAGCCCTCTACATCTCTAGCCATGCTTTCTCCATTGCTTTTGACAAGCCTAGATATTTGAATTGACAATAGTTTCCATTTTCTACTCCACTGTAGTTGTAATATTCACTGAGATATAAGCACATGTGAACCAGATGGGATCGGATCCGAGTATCTTCTGATGACCAAAATCGTACAGCTGACTTGACAATCTTGAATTTTCAGTTGATGGCTTCATCGCGTCAAGACACATTGCTTAAAAAATCCTGAAATTTCTTCTTGTAAGCAGGATTTGAGGTAAAATTGTGGTAAACTTAAAAATTCCTTGGTCGCTGGATTTTCCCATTTCGAGATCGCCACAGGTCATAGTTTTTGCCACAGCCATACTATCTGAAATCAGAAGGGCGCTTAGTAATGGATAATTTGTGAAATCATCTCACATTTATTCTGTATTCCAACAATTTAGTCAGCTTTTTACCTTATCGGCAGGATAATAAACTGGCATATTTTCTCCTTCCCAGATGTCTTTGAGTCGCATTTCTTGGCACTTTGAGATACTTCATGAGATGCTCTTTTCTTCCAGGAATCTAGTTTACCGAAAAAGACACGGATTTCTTTTTTTTTTTTTTCGACGAAAATGATTTAAGCACTTCACCAAACTTTCTTGTTTATTGAGCTATTTGGGCAGCACATCTCCAAATATCAGTATCGATCGAAGCGCCAGAGTTTCGTGAACAATTATCACGCACAAACTTGCTCCCTAAAAGTTATCCAAAATCTCAAAAAAGTACTTTTTTTCTAATCATAACAACGCGGGTTGTCCCCGAACACTTTTTTGAGGTTATAATTTCAACTAGGTTGGCAACACTGACGAGCTCGTGACGTCATGTGGAAATGCCTAATTTGGTCACACAGATCTGGTCGGTTCGTTGCAAACGCCGACGTTGATGCGACGTCGGTACGACCAGTATTTTTGCACCTATTTGGTCGTGCAAATTTTGGTCGGCTTGACGTCGGAGTACCGACCAAACCCACGTTCAACAGCGCACCACTACAAAAATTGTCGGTTAGACTTGAACCACCACATAGGTATCTTAAAAATATCGCATTCCGAGTCCAGAGCAGTATACAGAATCCATTAAGAACAGGTGGAGAAAAAATTATGACGTTTATTTCTGAAGATATGGGGGGGTCGAAGGGTGCAACTTCAGTCGAACCGAAACGAGACAAGTCCCGATCTCGACGGCATCACTAGTTTCAAGCTGTTATTATAATTTCAAAGGATAGTTTCTTGACTTATTCTGAGACAAGAATCGTTAAAAAAAAATCTATTGTGGCACAATACTTTCCGGACTAGTATCCAGGAACCTATGATATTTTTGTTCGAGGCGTCCCTTTTGGATGAGAAATTGGAACTTGACTGCAAGAGTATAAAAAATGCAATCCTCATTCTTGACACAAATATCGGAAAACTCTCAGACATTGGAAATGGTACATATGAGAAAAACTTCAAAAATATAAATATAAATATATTGGCTTAGGTATAAAATCGAGTACAAAATACTAAAAGTGCACATAAATACATTAGAAATAGTTGAATGAGTACACTATGACTCATGCGAGTACATACACAAGAATTAGAACAGTAAAATAATTATAATCATATGAATCAATAAATAATTAAAATAAATATTGAACGAAAAAATCAATAAATACATAATAAATAGTAAGGTAATAAGAAATCAGTGTAAATCAGTACAAAACGATAAAAAGAAAAATCACTAGTATAAAATCACAATTTGTTGCGTCGCATATTGTTACTCGTTACTTTTCAAAACGGCCTGTTCATGGCCGTGCTCCAAAGCGTCTCCGGTTGGAATCCAATTTTCGAAGTGCTTATTGTCAAAATTCCTTCGGAAGACAGTCTCGACCTCAGCCTACTCACGTCGTACTCTTCAGGAATAAAAACGTGCCTCACCAAACGCCCTTTGCCCTTTTTCGATTGAGCTTCCACCATCACGACCACATCGCCAACCAGCTTCACCGAAATCTCGTCAGATGTGAAGCCCTCAAGGTTCAATTGGTACTCGAAGTCACTGCCACTTGACTTTTTCACTTTTTTAACCGGCTTCGATCGATGCGGTTTCTGCAGAGCCCTGGCGCGTTCGGATATGGTCGGAAACACGGTAGGGTTGAACGGTTCGTCCAGGTATTCCGGCTCGGCGATCAAGTACGGGTCGGGCTCCGTGGAAAACCCATGGAACAGGTTCTTGAATGTAAACTTCACCATTTTCAGAATCGAATTTGTTGTTCTTGTTAATTGGAGGATGCTGTTTGAACGTTGACTGGTTTTGAACTGAAGGTTGCAGTGCTGTGTGCGGTTTATATAAGAGACTTGCGAATGTTCCAGTAATATCCTTGTTTCTCTTGGTGTATCATTGTTGAACATAGGATTAAGATGTTTTGTTGTGATTCATTATGTTATTCACAACGTTAATTTGAGTTTTATTGACCTAGTTTTTTTGAAATGTTAAACGGAACAATGAATCAAGAATTAATAATCGTCCAGGAGCTTATGTAATCCCGTGGGATTATCAATGAAGGAGCATAGCAACTATGTGGAAAACATTCCTTAGATGGCCGCAAATCACACCTCATCGGATGTTTTGCTTGAATTTCTTGCAGGATATTTATACAGGGTGAAACAAAATAAATAAATAAATAAATAAATAAATAAATAAATAAATAAAAATTCGTTGCTCCAGACTGGGGACAGGTGGAAAGCTTAAACTGCATACGTGATGTGATTCTGTTGTTCTGTTGATTCCTGCCAAATTTGGTCCTAATCCATCGGATAAATTTTGAATAAATAAATAACGAAGCTTTGAACTTTGACTTTTTTCAACATTCGATAGATGACACGCGGAAAAATACTTAGAACAGTTTTGAGTACAGTTTTTCAAGAGCCTTCAAATGACATATGCAAGTCAAGTTTCGTGAAATATTTATGCTTTCTGTCAATTTTGATGGTGACATTTCAGTTTGACAGATAACCAAAACATAATAGGCTCATTCAACAGCAAAATCATGTCCGCATACCGAGTTTCAAGTCGATCGGAATTACGTTGCGGCTGTTCATGGAAGATTACAGACACAGACACACACAGCTCTGTAATCTTCTCTTCTTTTGCCATTTGATTATTCAATATCTATTCTATGGATTGAAACCAAATTTGGTAAGAAGCAACAAAACAAAAGAATCAAATTAAACCCGCAGTTGCAGCTTTCCACCAATTTCCAGTTGGACGTTGCGAGTTTTAAAATTTTCTCCTGGCCGTTACCACCGGAGACGGCCGCTCGCTTGGATTTTGACCAGGACGACCCGTGTTTGGAGCAGGACTCAACTCGGCCGTCCTTTCCTTGTGAGGGATTGATTTTTTTTTTTTAAATTTCAACTGATATCGGAAGTAAATTGCATTGAGCGTCGCGTCGTCTTGGTCCATTTTCAAATCGGACACGGTTTCGGCTTTTTGACGAAGAATCTTTTAAAATAATGAATTCAATCTTCAAATTTTCGTGTTTTTCACTCTAAATAATTACCATGAATGTCAATTTTCCACCCACCCTGTATAATCATCATGGATTTTTCAAGCCACCGTGAATTAGTTCTCATACCTCCCAAGTAACATTTACCCGACTTCCGACCAAATTTTTACCAATTCCGACGTCGGAATTAGTGCAAATTATGGTCGGATGGCGACCAATATTTGAAAGTCACGAGGCGACGTTGGAACAACGTTGCCTTTACGTCGGCAACCCGACGTCGCCCATGCAACTAAAACCGACGTTGGCACGACGTCGGTAAATACAACGTTGGCGCATCCAACGTCGGATGGACGTTGGGATACCCAACGTTGGACACGGTGGGTATTTTTATACCTAATGCGACCAAATCAGTCTGTAGTTATATTTGGGCAAGCTTGACAACGTCGGCTGACGTCGGCATACCCAACGTTGTGATATGCAACGTCGGCTGGACGTTGGCGTATCCAACGTTGGATTCGGTATATATTTTTGTGCCTAATGCGACCAGTCTAGTCTGGTGTAACGGTCGTCCAGATTTCGGCCCCGCAGGGCCGGCGCTAGGCATGAATCGGCGAAGTCCCTGATTCAGGCGCCAAATTCCAGGGGTGGCAAATTCTGGAGGCAAAATGTTCCAAAATTTCATTTTGTATTTTTTTCACTTCAAGAAGCCGTGGCGCCGCCCCTTTGTTAGATTCCAGGCGTAATTTGAGAGGTCCGGAAATTAACTGGCACGCGGAAACGTCATGCACCAGTTTTCAAATTTTATTGTTGGGATTGCACCCGGGGTTGTATAAAGTGTAGTAAAATCCAAAAATAATATGGGTATAGGACATAGGTATATAGACTTGACCATTGTTAGATCACGTCCGGACTTGACCATTGTTAGATCACGTCCGATGAAAGCGGAAAAATTGAGCTTCGGTTCAGACGGCAAAATACCTAGCGCCGGCCCGGCCCTGGGCGAAAACGGCCGGGACCACGGCAACAATGGACATTATTAACCGCCATGCTGGGTGGCCCTGGACATGTGCACGGCGTTTTGGTGCAATTGTATATACGCCGACTATAGGTCGGATTAGGTCGGCATTGGTACAATAAATCAAACCAGAAGTCAGAATTGGTCGGAATTGGTCTAGAAATTTATACTCGTATAAAACTTAGTCGGACTTAGTCAGTATAGGTAGAAAGAGCCGACGCGGCCATTTTTTCTTCCAATATCAAAACAACAAGAAGAGGCCATGTTGAAGAAATGCCAATGAAAATCTTTGAAATTATTGAATTTATCATTTTTGAACTCGAGAAACGAAATTATGGTGGCTATTGATTAATTAAGTATATATACATACTTCTTTGGTCTTCTTTTCTTTTGAGAAACGGTGTTTTAATTGATGAATGTTTTAATATAAAATTGAAATATTTTGAGAACAGCCAAATTTTTGGTGGGCGATGAGTATTTTCGACTTAAAACATACTTGTTCATCAGTAAAATTTTCTTCGCATCAAGGTTTCATATCAACCAATCACAAAATTTCATTATTAAAGTTCAGATGCTCTGTTGTCTGTTATATCTTAAACGGCAACATATTGTATTGTGGTAGGTAGTTTTGGTCTGAATTTGACTGATGGTTGGATTAGGGAAACTTTACCGTCCTATATTTGGAGCTATATTTCTTTAGTACAAAACAGGTTAAATAAAGTCCACCTAATGCGACTAGCCTTAGTCGGGTCGGATTTGGTCGAGTTTCGGTCGGCAATCACAACGTCGCGGATGCCAACGTCGTACCGACCCGCATTTCATTGACCAAATTGGTGCAAATGTGAGTCGCCTCAACGTCGCGCGGACGTCGGCTGCCGACCTCAGGTCGCGAATCGCAACGTTGGCCCGACGTCGGATTGCTACTTGGGCTCTTTGTAACGTTTGATTTGTTGACAAGTTATTTATGTAACAACAAAAGGAAATCTCTCGCTCGCGTTTTGGAAGGAACTTTACCTCAGCAATAGGGTAGTGACCACCATCAAAAAATATTTGAAAAAATCATACTAATCGAATGTAGAGCCTTAATAACAAGACTACGCTTCGTGAAAATTCGAAAAAGAAAGTTCCAAGTGTCTCAAAATCTACCTTGAAAGTGGCTACTTTTGCGAACGATTCCAAATCTACCGAGCTGTAAGGCGGGCTGTGACGTTTCAATCTTTGGACAGTAGTGGGGATGACCCCACCTCCGTTGCCTGTGTGTCAGTGTTGACGTTGACGTTTGCCAGCATAACATGACCATTGAAGTCTGATGTAGTTTTGAAATATTCATAAATCATGAAAGATTCTACCAACTTTCCATATTTTTAAGCAAAACAACTAAACAACACGAATCACCGCACAGATACACAAAGCGTTAACAATATAACAATCAGCTTTTATGAGCGTTGACGCTAGTGCTTTTTGTAGTAAGTTCTGTGGTGTTGTCAAGCCTGCTTCTCCTCCTATGAAAGATTGTGACGTCATCGCGCCAAATTTGAAATGATCGAAAACTTTCATAATTTTTTTACCAAGAAAACTTACGAAAAGAAATCTGTTAACTATATAGCGTCACTTATCAAGAAGTGAACTTTTGAAAAAAAAAATCGGTCACTACCCTATTAATTTTACACTTGAAAACAAAAAAGTCGAACTGATAGATAAGTGAACAATAAAGAAATGATCAGTAGACAATAAGATGAATAAACAAAAAACAAACAAAAATTGTAAAATAAATAGATCCAGCGAATTTCTCAAACAAAGAATAAGCATTAAGCATTGCCATTCAGCGAGGAAATGCTTCTTCAATTTTGGCGACCCTGCCTCCGCAAAAATCATACGACGAAATTTACTATATTTCACGTATTTCTTAGTTTTACATATATATATTTTTTATATTATACTTATGATCTTTATCTTTATAAATATGCTGTAACTGATGCTAAAAGAAACAAATGAGAGATGAACAAGTAGAGGAGTCAACAAGAAAATAAATGAAAAGTAAAAAGTAGAATCGGGTTTGGTCATTTCCTTGATGATAAGTAATTGGAAGAAAGAAGTATCCATAACGCATTCGCCCGAAATGCCCTTGCGGTTACACATCACAAATCCCACAGATACATACATACAAAACAGAAGAAGAATTAGCAAACAGTACAGGCAAAGGTGCGTCTAGGTCCGACTCAGCGGTGCTCTCTTGTCGTCTTACTTGAAAGTGAAACCCCCTCGACGTGAATCGAAGAGGTGAATTTGGAGTCCAAGGTACTTCCGGAAATCCCGATGGGATGAATAAGGAATTCTCAAGAAGCCTATTTTGGATGAGGCCCACACACGGGATCAACCCACTCAGGTGCTTGCCGCTGAGAGTGCCGACAGGACCGCCCATCATACTGAATAGAGCGGGTGAAAGCAAGAGAAGTGAGACCGGGTAGGAAACACTCCTTCAAAATTGAGTGCGTCTACATTCGTTCCAGAATATAAACACTCATTTTTGTTGAATGCAAGATAAATGACATTCACAGTTGAGGTTGTGGACGAACTTTGTCGGTATTATCGAGGAATGAGAATTACAATCACAATCATTGGATACACTTACCGCTCTCATACTCCGTTCTAGTCCCTACATTTAAAGTACGCATTCCTGGTGAGGGGGGAGGGCTTCCGTGATACTACCGAATATGTTTATAAATAAATATTCCCGTCAAACAGGGCAGTAAAACAAAACAAACCCAAGTCTGTAGCAGCGAAGAACGGGGTTGGAAACCAATGTTGCGATTCCCTAGAAAAAATTGCAAGTTACGTAAGCCCGTAGAGAACAAATAAAACCAAGAATTTTATGTTGTGTGCAATAATCATGCGGACAAAATGTGTATCCAAATACCATGCATGATTTGGTGGATGGGTGGAAGCCAAAATTACTATACAGTAATCAATGAAAAACCAACCTTCCAACCGGTCGAGAAAACACACACCGGAGCTCCGCACAATTCACGTGTCGTTCGTCACAACCGCTGTTTTATTTTTCCCATTGGCTGCCGCTCGCCCAGCGCCATCTTCCTTTCCCATCGGTAAACGTTACGAACGTTCCTTCAACGACGGTACTCACTTCAGGCTCCAACCGTACAATCAAAACAAAGAGAGAATACCACACAACGTCCATCAGATCGCATGTATTCCGACAAGCTTTAGAAAGGCGCACCTCCGCCAATTGTGCAGATGTGTCTCACTCGCGCATCGGGATCTCCGGCTTGCTCGAACAATCCAGAACCACCTCGTTTGCCCTCAAATGTAGTGGAACCGCCCGAAAGCCTCGCAACTCATAACAGTACTCCAGCTATTTCGTTATTTGAGGGCGACTTTTTTCCGAAAATACCTACCTTATTCATAAGGCTCAATTTCAAGTTGGACACACGCACTGCAGTTGTAGGATCAAATGGTAACAAGCGAATCATGGCGGCTTTGCAGCACTTCCTATGTCGCCGGCGACAGTGTCGCTGGCCAATAGGATTTGATCTGCCTGTACTCCCGTACCTCCCTCCATAATTCCCGCGACACGAGTTTCTGTCGTCGTGTCGTTCAAATTATTCAACTACAGTGGAGTGGGGGACTGTCGCCGGCGACAAACGAACTTCTGTAAAGCCGCCATCAGGCTGCCTCTGCCAATAACAAGTTGCATCGGTCTTAACTTTACGCCAGACGTAATTGCGGCTAGAAATCAAGTCATCAATATATATTTATCGTAAAACAGTGACGGTGGATTGAAACTAAATTAATCATTCATTAAAAATTTAGCTGGCATTTAAAAGGCGTAATGTACTTTTCTAATAATAGTAAAAGTGGGCGTATATACCTACGTCCACCAAAGCTCGTTACAAATTTAACACGACGCTTAACGGGTTAAATGGTGAACTTTTAGAACCGAGTTTAGAACCAATAACGAAACTCGGTAAAACTGCACTTGGGAATCGATAAACACCGAGAGAAAATGGGTGTTTAATCGAAATTTAGTAAATTGCCTCTAATTTGACTTTATTTCTTTGGCGTGACGGTTGAAGACGCACTCGGGTAAAAAAAAGACATGAAGATAGCTCGCTCCAGCCCAGCGGTCGACCACTACTGCACACAAAATAATTTATTAGGCTAAACACATTAGGCAGTTGCGAAAAGGCAAATGAAATTAGGCGAAGCCCGGAGATGTCTTTTCTCTCTTCAGCGAGCGTCGTTGTTTTCCTAAAGGGCAGCCGGCATCCCAGCGACGTTTGCCTTGTCCTGAAATTTTAAACAGCCTGGCCGGGTCGTAAAGTGAGCACGTGTTCAGGCATAAACTGTTTTTATTTTTTCCAGACTCTTTTATTGCCCCGGCAAGGGCTTATTGTTATAAAAAATGCACTTTGTACTTTATTAGGTACACATTTTGAGACGCGGTGTATATGCCATTCGAAGTGGATTTTTCCTCACCCAGTAGAGTGAGTATCCACTTTTGCTCGGCTGAGCCGGTTCGGGTTGTTCTCTCCCTCTCCCTGCGATGATGCCCATTGTTCCCGACTCCTTGAGCGACGACGACGGTAATAATTAGCGATGGAGGACACGTCCGAGCTTCCATTTCGTTAAAAATTTGAATTTCCCCGAAATTAAAAGCATTTTCAATCAAAAACAAGCCTCTGAATTCATAATCATCCGCAACTCTCATTTAACAAGGTCCGCCAATTCGCGGTTTCAGTTAACCCCAATCTAAATTAAAAAAGGCGTGTGGTTTTGAATAAGATTTCGACGGCGTTGATGATGATGCCGACTCTGGGATGGAAATGTATGCATACCACTTCGGAAGGAGCTGTCAAGAACACCTATTACAGAATGCTAATTTTTCATCGATTCGCTCTTCTATTCATTTTCATTTATGCCTTTTTTAATATTGGGACCCGGCGCCATTCCGAATATAAATGATTTTCAGATTACATGAAAATTCCCCAATCCCATCGTCGTTCCGGTCCATGGCAAAGCGCACTTTTCCGATATGCCAGTCCGGGGGTGCGGCTCTTTGGGTGTGACTTTAATAAGCTGAATAACAAAAACTATGATCCGCGCGCTCAACCCGGCTTATTGGGAAGGATGATATGACCTTCGAATCTTGAAAAGATCAATATCAGATAAGTTCAGCTAACTATGCCACTATAACTCAAGTCCTTGCAAATTTCGTTCTACATTACAAATTCAAGTTTTTGTTGGATTCACCGACTGGTCCAGCCCTCCTTTCTACACCATTTTTCCACTGTCGTTGGAGCTATCTGCATCGATCATGTATCTCGCTCACTGAATACCTCTGGTTTGTCATCTGCATAATTCTTGTGCAAATATATCTCTCGATATATTTTCTTTCCCCTTCTACTCCTCAATAAAGGAATTTGTCTATCACTAGTCTCCACAGTAGTAATAATAAAGAACCCTTGTATGAGGGCATCCTCAGACATATCTCTAAAAACCTTTCCAGGAGATCTGATGTCGACCCAAACAGACGCTTCGCCAGATGTGATTCCCGGAGCCGGCAGTATATTTTGAAGACGGCTTTTCATCTTCTGTACAATGACATCTTCCTTCGTCCAGTACCCACTTACATGGAGGCTAGAGGAAGTAGGTATTTCCCAGTCGTTTCTTAATTTCGGAATTTCGTATAGCTTTCATACAATCTCACGTACAGGGTTCAAATATTATACCTACTTATCGCCTGTACTCGACATCAATTTGGTGATTTCTAATTTGTTGGGAATTTTTTTGAATTTCTGACACGGTATGTTCAAAGTGTTGCTGGACCAGCTTGAAGTTATGGCAAATATAACCCTATAAGCACCTCGTGGCGTTAAAATAGATCCACCTTTTGCTCATTGAAACCTATAATTGCAATACATTATTTCTGTGACTACCGGCATTCCACCCCCTCTAAAGGGTGAGCCGTTGAGTTTAGAGGATTTGCGCAATGATAAAGTTTGATCAGCTCAACAAGGGCTACAACATATCGAAGTTTGACTCAAATCCCCCGAGGAGCCAAATCCCATAAGGAATGTGCGGGGTCCTTTGCGTTGTGCTCCGTAGAGTAATCCTTCGACTACAAGATACCGTTCCAAAATGACCCACCCGGAACATTCGAATAGTCTTCACTTTTTCAGCGAGGTTTTCAGTTTTGCTCCATGAATTGTCTTGAGTAATACACCTCCACGTTCGATATATTATCGCTCAGCTACATCTCGGTTTAGACTCGGATACCGTCTTGAACATGGCAATACAGACGAGAAACTATGAGAGCAACTTGGAAGAATCGGAGAAGAAACAAAATCGTATACGTATTGGACAACATCTTATTGAGTGCATGTCTGTCATTCGATTTAGGACGATGGTGAAGGCATGATTTCCTGTTCAATAGGACAGCCAGCAAAGCGGTGATCTACACAACCAAAGTAAAGAGAGACCCAGACAGAGACAAACATACGCCGCTATCATAGAAAAAAAAGGAGAAGACTACAAAACTCTCCTAGGAAAAGTCAAAGAAAAGGTGATGAGTCACGATGCAAGATTAATGATGAGCAATGCATCGTACACAACGCAGGTGCTGAAGACAGCCACCTGTATGCGGCGTCTATATGGGCAATCGCATTGAAGATTCAAAGTTGAAAGATGAACAAGGTGCACGGAAGAGCGGCACTAAGAGTCTGTAGTGCTGTAGTCCACACGGTGTTCATGGAGGTGGTGTGGTAGCGGAAGTCCAACCGTAGAACTGTAAGCTTTGAAGAGGACGGAAATGTACGAAATAACGACAAAGGATGAAGCAAAGAAGATGGGATAATCTGAAGAGGGTGCATGAACCAGAGGCTGATACTGCACAGGTCGTAGCATGGGTGATCCGAAAACATGGAGAAGTGTGCTACCGTGCTAACCACTCAACACCTGCCTACCTTGAAAGGATCTGGAAAACAGAACAGCCGGTGTTGGTTCTGGGATGGGGAGGAGGGCGACCCAAATCATACATCTGTGCTGAGGTCTAAAATGGAAAGAAGTCAGACGGCAATAGAGTCAGAAACTGGAAAAGGCGTTGAACCTGATCCAGACGATGCTACGATTTGAGAAGCATTGAAGAATGGTGACATACGACATACTTCATGAAGGGAATCATGACAAATAAAGAGAAATACGAGCGAGAACATGAACAAGACGAAAACTGAACAAGAGAAGCCGCCTCCTGAATGCTGATGGCGGCTTTACTGAACTTCGTATGTCGCCGGCGACAGTCCTTCGCTCCACTGTAGTTGAATAATTTGAACGTCACGACGACAGAAACTCGTGTCGCGGGAATGAAATGGAGGGGGGGAGGGGAGTACAGGCAGATCGAATCCTATTGGCCAGCGACACTGGTCGTCGGCGTCATACGAAGTTCTGTAAAAGTGGCTTAACGCGGTTCTACTTTACAAATGTGTAGTCTGGACAAGTCTGATTCCACAGGTGTCTCGTGTTGGTTACCATTGTAACTTGTAGAACAGGACTACTTGCAGTTTTATGGAACAGGCTCTTAGGATATCACGAGTCAATCTGATTCACCTCTGACCCAAGCATGAGCTTGCGAACTATCTGAGAAGATGGATTCAGACATCCACATCGCGAATTTATTGCTCCCTTTTGACCATATCTTGACTCTGTACATTACCTGAACAAATGGCTACAATGAGTCAATGACCAGTTGAGGCCAAGTATTTCCATCTCTAGTTAATTTTAACCAGTATGGTATGATATTGGACCTCAAGTTAGCTTCAGGGTAGAGTTGACCCGCGATAGAAATACTGGGCCTAAGGGAGGTACTAGGTATAAGTTAGATTTGTAAACTCTTGAACTTCATGAACGATGGAAGTGCTTAACCGTCCGCCTCAGGCGCATTCTGTAAGTGAAGAGCCGCCGTAAAATCCAGATCGCAGGAGGTAGATACGCCCCTTGATAGCTGTCAAAAACACATTTATTAGTGGGCATCCAATTTCGAAACGTGCTTGTTACAAAATAGCTTAAGTTTTAATAATTAGTCACCACTATTTTCTCACATGTTTATCCGCTAAATTAGACTTTTTAGAAGTATCCGGACGCTTCTTGAATTTCACCGGCAGGCTCTTGTCGTTCTTCAAATTCTCCATAAACTTAAATAAAGACACCTGACTAGCCGACAATTCTGCATCGTTTTCGTCGTTGCACGCGGCGCCGTCGTTGTCGTCCGATTCCAACTTCTCCCTGCCGACCAGCTTTTCGAAAATAGTGGAAGCAGCGCTGGCAATGCTGCCGTTCTTTGGGAAACCGTTCTTATCATGGTAGCCGTTCAGGGCCACTCCGTTTTTGTGCGCTGTACCGTTCATGTAACCGTTCTTCGTACCGTTGCATATTTTGCTGACTTTCACGTGCGCCTGTTCGTCCTTTCCTATGATAGTAGTACCGTTCACCACTTGGCCGTTTTGTTTTGGCGCGAAGCTACCGATGGCCGAAATTAGCGACTTCATGCTCTCTTCGGTCTGCAGCTGAACTTGGAAACTGGTGACGCTCTTGATGTCGTTCAGGGTTTTCTTCAGCTGCTCGTTGAGCTTTTCCGTCTCTTGTCTCCTGGCTATCTCTTCTTGCAGCTGACAGTTGAGCTCCATCAGTTTCTTCTCTACATCACCCAAGTATCCATTTTTATTGGGCACGCTTTCTGTGGTCTTTGTCCTTCTGATGGCGTTGTTTTTTACGTTGGAGCAGTTGGCGCGCAGCTGTGCCGGTACGGACCTTGCCCTGTGCACTTGAGCTCTAGCGTTCCTTGTGGTGTAATTCGATGCAGAGTCCAATACCGACCCTTCGCAAGTCAGAGTGAACGTTGTGTTGCACCACTGATACTCGCACTGCAAACCCATCTGCTTCTGCTTCAGAATATTCAGAACTTTTTCGACAGTTGAAATGCTCAACTCTTCGTTTAGCCTAAAATCGACGATTTCTAGCGACTGGCTGCACTCCACCACGTCGATTATTCTCCTGGACATGTTCTCGGTGATGCCACACTTTTGCATGTCGAGCGCTTTGATCCAAAGATCGTCGATCAACTCGTTCAGGATGTACTCGAGACCTTCGTCGCCAAAATAGGGGTTGCTGTTTATTGTTATCCTCTTGATGCCACGCATTACGTTGATTTCTGGATCGGAATACCTGCGGGAGATCAAATTAAATTTTGGGCACTGACCGATAACTGATTGGTAACTTACCTTAAGGAGTTGTGCCAGCTCTCGCAGTACCTGTTGATTTGCTGGTATTTGATCAGTTTTGCCAAGTGCTGCCCGCTTTCTGCCGTCAATCCGCATCCGCTCAAATCCACAACCTCAATGTTCGGAGTGAATCTAACGTAAGTGCAGACCATTTCACAGCCGACGTCGTTGATGCGACACCTGGTAAACGACAAGGTTTTCAAGGTTTTGTTCTTCTGCAGAGCCTTCAGGAGCGGTTCCAGGTATTGGGCGAACATGGGAAGACCGTCGAGTTCCAGACAGCTGAGGACCTGGGTGTTTCGCACGGTGCACGATAGCGATTTCAGCAGCGACTTCAGAATGAACGAGGTCCATAAAGAGCCGTACTTTCGCTTCATGTGGCGTACCTTTTCCTCAGTGTCGACCTCATGTAGAAACTGACAATTACCTGTAATCAAAGCAAATCTTAACTTCAAAATGTTGTTCTCATCGTGCTTTTGCTCAGTTGTGTTACATGTGGGCTTGAGTCTGGTTACTATGGTACGTGGTATATGAGACTCAAAATCCTCCCGGGTACTTGAAAACTGACCACTGGTCAAGTTGGCAGAGAGGCGGAACTTCATCATCAACTTTTGTTTGACCCTTAGTCATAGAAAACGACAAGAAGCGACAGTTGGTGCGAGTGCACGAAGCGATGCTCAATTCTATCTATACATAGAATCTTCCATATGCGTCAGTTGCCAGAGGACATCGAGGCGATAAGGCCCATTCCGATAGTGCATTGTATATTTTGTATTATCTGAATTAGCACACGATTTTTGCATCTGTTTCCGCATGAGCCGTTTACATAAAGCTTGTGCAATTATTTTATTCGAGAAATTGTACTTTGGAAACAAGATGCAATAATAACATGCTTATTCATGCAATGGAAATGCAATTCACTATCTGAATGAGCTTATAAGACGATATTACATGATTTTCCTGACACTCCCTGTACCTATTTGAAGTATTTGGAAAACTAGAAAACCTCTTAGTCAAGTGCGCAGATGAAATTTATTCTCCTCCCTAGTGGAAATGTACCCACATGGGCACATTTCGGACAGCCAATGTGCCCATGTGAACCATTGGGATATGCCCAATGTACTCATGTGCATCATGGGAATATGCCCAATGTACCCATGTGCACCATGAGGACTAATGTGCACCAACCATAGTCACATCCCCATGTGTACGTTGAGCACATCCCCATGGTGCACATGGGTACATTGGGCATATCCCCATGGTGCACATGGGCACATTGGGCGGCCGAAATGTGCCGATCAGAATACTTACCTACGCTGCCTACCTGCAATATACATACCTCGCTTCTAAACCTGATAACCTACTTACACCAGTAACATAAATGATTTCAATGACATATTATGTACTTTTTCTACTAAATGAATCTTAAAAAAATGAAAAACGAATGAAAAATATTCAATACAGCCAGAAAATGGAAATAAATAACAGAATTATGATTTATCTAGTACAGGTAGTTACTTACCTCTATGGTACTTACAATAAAACAGTAACAATGGCATTTTTATTGTTCTAGAAGCTGGTCAACAGAAGAAGTTGAAGGATAATTTCAAAGAGGGTTCTACAACCTATGGTACAAAGAGTCCACATGACGTGACGTGTTGGTCCGAGCATTACCTATTCGGCTCTTGATGGCGATGACGTGCAGGCTGGTGTCGTGTCGCAGTGCATTTATGACGGGACTCCATTCTTCCACCTTGAGGCGATCGGCAGTAAAATCCAACACCGTCTGGCACTTGTTCTTCGCTGGCTTCACCACCGGTGCGGGAGTGCTGTTCAGACGGCGGCAGAGTTCAGAATACCACACGTAGAAAATGTTCACTGGTTTCTGGTTGCTCGTGACGGTTGTTGGATTTTTCTGGTAGGGCATTGTACAGCAAACTGATTTCTCCGGCCTAATTTGGGACGATTCCGGGCTTTTACACAAACAACAACATGAAAGAACGATTGCTATTAACTTGACAAACAACAAAATAACTGCTTGATGTTTATACAATTAAATCTGACATCGCCTGAAAACAAGGCTTACGTTGACATCAAATGATGTGATGCGATGCAAAATGGAACCGCTCCTCTGGGTTTGTTAGGAATTACTTCTGGATTCGCTTAATACAGCCGCGGATGGTGAGACATGGGGTTGGGAGTAATCGGAGATAGCTACTTCCGTGATTCGTCCACTTACTTGAAGCCAGAAAAGCTGGAATCCAGTCCCGGTCAGTATGAAGTAACAAAAATACAAAATATTGCTGGTGGTTCTTTTTGACAAACTTGTTTCTTGCTTCTTTCAGAAGCAAAACCAAACACAACTATTTCAATCGCAACTGGATGGAGTCAACTGGATAGTCTCAAAACAATCGATCATTTTTCTATGATGTCTTGGGACTGACTGGGTTCATCCCGTGACCTTAAGCATTCAAAGTCTTCAACAATAATTGATCGAAAATTAGCCACAAAAAAAAACTTTGGACCTTGACTCCTGTTATCAGTAAAGACCAATGATAGAATAGCCCTGATTCTGCATTTTGCGATCCTGCAAGGAAGTATTCGGCACCATGATACTTTGTATCAGTACAGGGTGTTCACGCGAGACGGATACCCCCCCCCCCCAATTAAAAACTTCCCCTTCATGATAATTCAAAAAGACAAAACTTTGCTCTAACAATTTTTTTGTAGTTTCTTTCCCATTTCGTGCCATAGTATACCGTGTGTTTTTCAGAAACCGCACCAGCCCACTACCTTTTTCCTATGGGATATGAATATGTATTGATTATCGTGAAGGGAAGTGGGGAACCCAGTGAAGATGGGGGTTCCCATCTCACTGGGTATTTCATCAAGAATAGCGAACTAATGGTAAATTCAACAATAGTTGTTTCCAGTTGTTCCCAATCGAAGCGGTTCCCGTGGGACCGTACCCCGAAGTACGTTGAAAAGTCCCAAAACCCGCTTGATGTTACGTTACACCCGTCTAAATAGCTAAAAGTCCTATTCTAGGGTTTCTAAGCCTTAAGCTTCAGTGAATAGATTTATTTCTATATAAACTACTCAACAATTGAAGTGGCCCACCCAAAATTTTTAATGAAGTTCAAAGTGCCCTAGCTCCCGAAAAAGTAGGACCAATTCCAAATGTTTTCTTTTCCTACATACCTGCGCTCTTTGTCTATCAGAGGACGGATACAGAATTAAGTTCAAATCTTCCTTGTTGGTTATACAGAGCGTCACGTAAAACCCATCAAAAACTAAAGAGTTCGTGTAACTCCCAATTCGAAAAAACATGTTTTTGGATATTCGCAATTGGTCCAGGGAGGATGATACACCCATATCTCGAAACGGTTTTTCCAATTTTCCGATTATCTTTCCTCACTACAGGGTGATTTGAGAAAAACAACTTCTTGGTTTTTTGGTCATAGCTTCTTTCCTTGTTGACCGATTTTTATAATCTGTAGCTCATGTTAAAGCCAAAGCTTCAGGAAACAAGAATGTGTCTTCGAAATTGATGCAGAAGAAAACTTGAAATTGAGACTCTGCATCAAAAATGACACTGATCTGAATAACCCCCAAAATCAGATCTGGAGATGGAACTCGTCCGAAATCAATTTGCTTTTGAGTGATATTTATTTTGTTATATTTAGTCACGTTTTATAGTTTAGATTGCGTGATCTGTCATTCCTGGTCTATGTATGGAGGGTCATAAATTCAAGATGTCCGCCTCTGTGAGTTTAAAAATTTCATACCAACTTTATTGTTGGATTTCGATAAATAATAATTATCTACCGCACCCGTACATTACTTATATATTTCTAAAGAGTTCCTCACATTTTTGTTTCTTCAATAATTTGAGAGATATACCAACTACCTACCTACCTATCTAAAGTAAAGATGTGGGTACTAACGTGAAATTTTAATTGAAAAATGACACCTACATGATAAAAACTAATGAAAAAATCTTTCGCTCTGCCACCGTTTTATTCAATAATGTTGCACTGTTGCAGAAAACAGGAGGAAATAGAGTGGCGGAAAAAAGATCCAATTACAAAAAATCTGAGAAAATATCTAGAGGTTATAAGTCTAGTAATAAGAGGTTACAGTACCTAAGATGTAAATCTAGTATGTCTAATATACAGTAGGTCCAAAATATAAATACAAACCACCGAAAATAAAAAGGGTCACAAGTTTCCTCCTTCTTTTCAGATCCATTGGATCAGGAAATGCTTCTGGACTTGAGTTTCCTCCATTTGTGCCAAGTCCACCAGATAAGAAGCTGCTTTTTGACTCGAGTTTACTCTTTTTGTCCAAACTTACTAAGCAAGACTTAGTCGACGACTCTAGAGTCTAGACATATCTAGAGGGTTTGAAAAGATTGAGGAAACCTGAATTATTGAGCAATTTTTATCTGGTGGTTCTGGAAAGGAGGAATCTGAGTCAAAAACCAACTCCTTTTGATAGGTTTGGAGAGGAGGCAACTTGAGTCAAAAGCCAGCTCCTCAACTGGTGAGTCAAAAAAAGCAACTTTCTCATTGGTGGATTTGAAGAAAAGGGAGTACCTAAACTCAAAACCATTTATAATTTTGAAATTTCCTACATTGTACGAATTGTGCTATAGATCTTTCGAATTTCAGCTCTTTTGTACTGTCGATTTTTGTACTTTGAATCTTTTTGTACTTAATTTAGATATTTTGCGTTTTGGATCTTTTGTATTTTCGATATTTTGCACTTTGGATCAAATGCATCACCTATCGTTTGTAAACCTTCCATGTTTGAGTTTTTCCGCCCCCCCCCCTCCGCTTTTGGACACAGTTAGCATGAAATTTTCTGAATAACCCTACAGCGGCGGACATCTTGGATTTATGACTCACCATATACCAGGAATGACAGATCACGCAATCTAAACCATAAAACATGACTACATGAAACAAAGCAAATATCTTTAGGTGTCGGTTATTTCAATTCTGCATGCAGTTTTTCCTCCTATTCAAGTATTCAATCTATTGTCCAAAAACGGTTCCGGAACAATTTCGCGGCGGATATCTTTCAAACGATGCAAGATACCGCCAATAGTGTAAGGACCTTTCTTAGTCGTTGTTCACTGATGAACAACATGTGCTTAGTTAGTGACACGTAGGAGCTTCCAAAAGAAAATCACGATAAATTATTCCTCTGGGTGTTTTAAATGGGCGCCATTTTGGATTTTTGACAGCTCACAGGTGAACATCATAAATCTCACATAGGACAGCTGATACAGCATCATCACCAAGTACAGACTAAAGCTATTTCACATTATTATTTCACTTCTATTTTCGAAAATTTGTGGGATTTTTCTCGCTTGCCTGACTTCTGGGCCCATGGGTAGACCATATGGGCGAACGGTGTACCCAATCGTTTTTGTTTCATTTCATACGTCTTCAGCGACCCCGAAAACCTAGGAATCGATACCCAACATATGGGTAATTGACGCTTACTTTGTAATTTTGACCTTCAGCTCTAATTTTCAAAGATGACGACTTAACTCGACTTCCGGTGACCGCACGAGAGTTTTGACAGTGTCATTGTATCGAGAAGGTCTGAGTTATATAGTTTTGACACCAAACACGCCTTAGCAGGTTTGGATGAAAAAGTTTGGTATTTTTTTCATAGTATTCCCTCCCCCTCCCCAAATCTCGAGTCCTAAGGGATGAATTTTTAGGAACTGCGGGTCAAATTTTTTCAATGGGTGTAGACAACAAATATGCAAAGTGGCTTGCTTGTATCATCAAATGCCACTTTTTTTTAATGATCCTGGTGTACCGCTTGCACTAATGCTAGTCCAGGAGCTTATGTTGATAAAAAGCATTCCGTGGGATTTTGAATGAAAGAGCATAGTGACCATGTGGAATACATTCCTTGAATGGGCAGCAGTTACACCTCACCTGGTGTTTTGCTTGAATTTCTTGCAGGGTGTTTACAGGGTGAAACAGGGGAAAAAAGAAATATATATATATACCGTGAACTATAGAAGGTGGATTGGTACAAACCATCTGGTGGATGCCCGACTCGATGCTGTTGAAGGTTTTGCTTGAAAAATTGATATTCGTGGTAAATAGAGTGAAAAACTAGAAAACTCGAAGAATTAATTTATTATTTTGAAAAAATCACCGTCGGAAAATCGGAACCGTGTCGGATTTGAAAATGGACCTACACGACGCCCAATGCAATCTACTTCCGATATCAGTTGGAAACTTTCGAAAGAAGTCAATCCCCCACCAGAAAAGGACGGTCGAGTTGAGTCCTGCATCAAACACGGGTCGTCCTGGTCAAAATCCAAGCGAGTGGCCGTCTCCTGTAGTAATGGCCAGGAGAAAATTGAAAAACTCGTAACGTCCAACTGGTAGAAAGCTGTAACTGCGGGCTTGTTTTGATCCTTTTGCTTTTTTGCTTCCTACCAAATTTGGTTCCAATCCATTGGATAGATATTGAATAATTGAATGCCAAAGTTTTTTAGAGAAGATTACGGAGCTGTGTGTGTCTCTCTCTGTAATCTTTCACGATAACAGCCGCAACGTTAATCCGGTCGACTTGAAATTTGATATGCGGACATGGTTTTACCGTCGAATGAGTCTGTTACGTTTTGGTTGTCATGTCAAACGGAAATGTTACCATCAAAAATGACAGAAAGCATATGTCACGAAACTTGACTCGCAATGTGTCTTTTGAAAGCCCTTGAAAAACTGTATTCAAAATTGTTGAAAGTGTTGCTCCGCATGGCATCTGTCAAATAATAAAAAATGTCGAAGTTCAAAGCTTTGTTATTTAATTCTTCAAAATGTGTTTCATGGATTGGGACCAAATTTGGCAGAAATCAACACAACAACAGAATCAAATCATGTATGCAGTTTAAAGTTTCCACCTTTTCTCAGTCTGAAGCTACAAATTTTTATTATTTTTTTTCTATCTCACCCTGTATAAATTTGCTGCAAGAAATTCAAGGAAAACACTCGGTGAGGTGTGATTGCTGGCCATCTAAGGAATGTATTCCACATAGTCGCTATGCTCAATGATTCACTTTAAAGCAAATTGATTTCCAACGAGTTCTATCTCCAGATCTGATTTCGGGGGCTATTCAGATCTGCGTCGTTTTTGATGCAGAGTCTTGATTTCAAGTTTTTTTCTGCATCAATTTCGAAAACATACTCTTGTTTCCTAAAGCTTTAGCTATAACATGAGCTACAGATTATGAAAATCGGTCAATAAGGAAAAGAGCTATGATCAAAAAAGCAAATAGTTGTTTTTTCAAATCACCCTGTAGTGAGGAAAGATAATCGGAGAATTGAAAAATTGTTTCGAGATACGGGTGTACCAACTTCCTTGGACCAGTTAAAAATATTCAATAACTTGTTTTTTAAAATTGGGAGTCAGTGAAACTTTTTAGTTTTTGCAGGGTTTTACACGATGCCCTGTATAACCAACACGGAAGATTTAAACTTGATTCTGTATCCGTCCTCTGATGGACAAAGAGCGCAGGTATGTGAGAAAAGAAAGAATTTGGAATTAGTCCTATTTTTTCGGGAGCTAGGGCACTTTGAACTTCATTGAAAATTTTGGGTGGGCCACTTCAATTGTTGAGTAGTTTAGATCTAGGTTTAGATGATATACCGTATGATCAAAAACTTCCTTACTTAAGGGAGACTGTGATCCTGGTCATTGGCAGGCAAACGAGGGTGATTTTGGCCTGGCCAGGCCACAGCCTCTCTTGTTTTTGATCATACGGTACAATAACCATACATTCAAAATGTAAGAAAGAAATTCGGAAAAAATCAAGTTCTATATAGTTTCACGGCTTTTTCATTGGAACAAGCCATGAAAAAATCCGTTCGGTTGTGTTGGCACGAACAGTAGTACATTGCTAACTTGATGATGCATTGATAAATGTAATTTGTATAAAGTGACAGCTGTCACCGTCATCGCGACGCTATGCACCCGCAAATAAAAATTTTTGAGGCTAGGCAGCGAAAATAGGCAAACTTCAGCCTCCCCGGAGTAAAAATTGAAAATTGCTGCGGCCGACAAAGCACATCGCTTGTACTGTTGGCGGCTCGTCGCTAATGTTTCTAGGTCAGCGATGTCCATTTGAAATGATACTCAAGCGGCAGAGCGCGGCAGAATTGAAGAAAATGAAATGAAACTTACTGAGTAGTGAGTGCTACCCACTCTAACTTGTACTTAAGTAGCAAGCAGATGTGAAGAGGAAAATACATACTTACAGAAAAAATACAATGCACTTGGCCGCTTGAGCAGTATTTTCTACCTAGCATCATTAGCGAGGAGCCGCCAATCAATAGAGACGATATTCATTGTCAACCCCTGCCAATTGTCATTCTAGGGTGGCCTAGGGTAACGTTTGCCTATTTTCGCTCCGTATTCTCGATAATTTTCACTTCATGCGTGAATGCTGTCACATTCACATTATACATAGAGCAGCATAGTACGTTTATCAATACGTCAGCACTAAGTTAGCATCGTAACATTCGTGCCTAAACAACACACTTTTTCATGGCTTGGTGCAATGAAAAAAGCCGAAAAACTCACATACCTAGTCAAGAAATTGATAATAACCTCAATTATAACTTATTATTTGATTTTAAATAAAGCCCTTTTGTAATTTTTCAAGATATATTCCTCTTCTATAAGTTTTTGGCTCCAATTTGTTGACGCTTTATTTCTTTGCTGGCAATTCTTTCAGTTCTTGACGGCATTCTCAAACGTACTTGCTGAGATCTTGGCGGCAACCCCATTTTAGAAATTGTCGAACTTCACGTAATCTACTTTTCCTGGAACTATAAGATCGTCGGTGTCCTCCACTTTGTAAGCCCTGACGCCAACGATATTTTCCGTAACTTCCCACAACTGCTTCGCTTTTTCTGTCCCATTTCTCGCCGTCCAATAAGGCGTAACTGGCTTACAGTTTTCGAAATGCTTGCCACTGTGCTTTTCGATGCCTTCTTCCAGTGAGCAATAAATTTGAGTTTGGGCTCCCTCCTCCTGAGTCTGCAAAATTTTTAATGAATAGATAACAGAAAGAACAGATATTTCACAGATCATAGCAGTTGCGCTGAAACAATATTACTTTGCAGAAAATGCGGACTATGCCTGCTTACCAAGAAAAACTTGCTGACTATCCATTTCCAGAACGGCATCGTGTTGAAAATCTCAGTGCGGACAATACCGGGGTGTAAAGAATAAACGGTCACGCCTGACCCCCTTAGTCGTCTGGCCAGTTCTTGTGTGAAGAATATGTTGCAAAGCTTCGTTTTGCTGTACATCAGCCAAGGTCCCAAGTACTCCTCCAGTTTATTGACGTTGAAACAGAGAGCTAAATTTGCTGCTGTAGAAGAAACGATGACGATACGACTTGGGGCGGATTTTTGAAGTAAATCTGAAATTTGGAATTGACTAGATATCAGAGCAAGACTCAAGCGTAATGCCAAAGCCAAACATGCCACGGCGCGTAAACATCACTAGACTAAAAACTTGGGTCCCATCAACCTCTCTGAATTTGGTCAAGAGGAGCAAAGTAGCTTTATGAAATAGGCCCCTGATTTTCACATGGTGGAATGTAGATTACAGAATACCTATGGCGTTACATTCAGTAATTGCTGAACAAGTGAGGTATGATTCCAACTAAACTGCTGGACAACGAAGTTGTCGGTATCGGAAAAATGGTTCGACTTTGAAGACCAATAACTTCCGATTGTCGGATGCGATTTCCGTTTTGTTTATTGTGTTAATTAGCCTAATGCTTCCGTGGCCTATCCTGTGAAAGTGAATGTTGAGAAACTTCATATAAAATTCCTATAGGGTGATACGTGAAATGCTGCAAAATTGTACCGACTTCATCGTACCCCCATTTGTCAATTTTTTTTTTATGTATTCTAATAAAAAATCATTGAGAGTGGTTTTGAAATTATTCGCATTGGAAGTCTAACATCAAAGATATAAATTTTTATTTTGAATGTTACAGATTTGCCTTGTTGGCACGCGAGATTGAGTCAGTTTTGTTGAATGGAATTGACTTCCAATCCGGGAAATTCAAAAACCATTTCGAGATAAGACTCCACACTTCATAATTTTTGTATATGAAAATTAAAAAAATATATTTTTGAAAAATTGAGGTACGATGAAGTCGTTGCAATTTTGCGCCATTTTACGTATCACCCTGAAGAAAATTTACATGAAGTTTCTCAACATTCACTATTATAGGATGGGTTACGGAAAGATTAAGCTAGTAAACGCAACAAACAAAATGGAAATCGTGATCGGCAATCGAGAGATATTGACCTCCGAAGTCGGACCATTTTTCCGATACCGACAACTTCGTTGTCCAGCAGTTTAAAACGGAATTATTAAATACGAACTGTTCATACTAGAGGCAGAAATAATAGTAATGAGAGGCAAGTTTTGGACAAATAATGAGTAAGACAGTCACTTTATACCCAGAAAAAATAATTGCTAACTCACGTAAAATCAATTTTTATCTTGTTTGAAAAAAAAAACCGAAACTGTGAACTTGTATAACTGGTTGCCTGCCGTGATTACTCTTAGAATGGCGAAATGCATGGGCTTCAGGACAGGCCACAGGGTCAAGCAAAGGGTCTAGGCGCGTCCTTTCATTCTGCGTACCTACGCCCTGATAACTTCATGATCATTCCTTTTTAGTCTTACCTAACAAGAGAAGTGTAAGCAGAAATGGTGAATAGTGATTGACTTGCATGGCCAGTTGATGTCCGTCTGCTGTTATTCTTTTTTCGTGCACGGCTCCGGCATTGTTGACCAAAATATCGAGGCGTTGCTCTGTTCGGTGGATGGTTTTTGCGAATTCTCGTACAGATGCGAACGATTCCATATCGACTATTTGGACGATAACATTTTCGTTTCCTGTCAGCGCAATTATCTTTTCACAGGCCTTCTGGGCCCTTTCTCGATTTCTGCACGCCATTATAACACGTCCTCCTCGCTTCGCGAATTCCAGGGCGGTTTCATAGCCGAGTCCTGAAGAAAACTTGGATGTATCCCGTTCACTTCTTATTTCCAGTGGAATTACCTACTTTTTTGGGTGAAAATAAAGTGACAAGCTAGAGTGCTGGCAGGATACGGCTAATGTCCGCTGATAGTTTCACTCCAAAACGTTGTAGGTGCCATCAGCCGTAGCCGTAGTCCCCCAGCTTGTCACTTAATTTTTGCTCCAAAAAGTCATTGTGCTGAATTTAAAACGTGAACGACATATAAACATGCGGAAAATTGAGACTAATCATAGAGTTTGCGCAATGTAATTTTTGCTATGCAGAAATTCTTAGAATATTACCTTTGATATTGTTTTTTTCAAATAAAGTTGTCGGTACATTTTTCAGTACCTATTTGATTAAGACAATTAGTCCAGGAATTATAACTGTTATCGCAAATAGCGAATAAAAATGAAACCCAGCCACATTGAAACCCAGCCACATTGAAATCTCTTATTAGTGGAACGATTTTCATGAAACTTGGAACTCACCCTTGTCTATAGTACGATCATTTTGATTTTTAAGCCAAATTTCATGAATCTGACGTTATTTTGGCCGCCATATTGAAATTTTTGCCCAAATAACGGTAGAACCCTAATTAACATCTTGCGTTCACTAATCTTTCAAAAAGGAAGTGCGCTACTGAGCCTCATGCCCATGAGGCATATTCGCTTGTTTTATATGGCTTGCGGAAAACTCTGAGCTTTCCAGTAAACCGGATAAGATTATTATCGAATTAATTTTATCCAGAAAAAAAATTAAACAAATTAAGTATGTTTTACCCTGTAGGTTGTGTTTAGGGAGTTTGAGAAATGTGACATTTTCATATGTTGAATGAGAGATTATAGGCTTGTCACAGAGCTGGAATTGGCTTTTGTCTGGATTGATTTGATGAAGATAAAAAACATTGAAAAAAAAATTGATTCCACCCTGTACGTAAAATACCAGCGACTATGGAGGGGTACATTTTTCAAATGTTCAATAGGAGACTATAAGGTCGCTAAATAATGAAAGGCTGTTTTTTTCGAGAATTATTTCACCGGGATTAAAAATTGTAATGATTTATTTTTCAATTTTCACCCTGTATACTGAGTATTACGCGTCACAGGAATGTATGCTTTTAACATGTTGAACAGAGGAGCTGCTTGTGGTGTGGTAGTTAGCGCGTTCGATTACCACTCCAGAGGTCGCGGGTTCGATCTCCGCCGGGGACGGATTTCCGGCCTCGAAAAGAAGCTTCTTGGTTTAGTTGGAATGCTTGCTAAATGCAAGACGTGTGTCGCATAACACGTAAAATACGAACGATGGTGCCGACCCCATGCGATGTTGGTGGTCGTTAAAAATCCCTACCCTTTGTTGGAACACACAAAGGTTCGGCAAAATTTCCGGTATAGTGGAGTAAAGCATTCACCGGCGTCGGTGTTAGGCCTCATTGCGGAAATAGGCCGACGTTGAATAAACGAATAAAAAAAAACATGTTGAACAGGTGGGGATAAGCTAACCATATAACAAAAAACCATTTGAGAACTACTTTCTTCAAGCAAAAGATAATTTTTTTACTATTTCAAGTACACAAGTCTCGATTCAATATCTGAAGAATTACTGATATACGGAAAACTATTTTTTTTTTTCGTAACGACTTCAGTCTTCTGAAGATGGTTCAGAAACGGCTAAACATATTTGATCCAAGTTTACGACGACTTCATGACCATGATATTAGAAATATTTTTGGCGATTTACATGTCTTCACCTATTTTGGTTCTTGAGGTACATTTGTTCAACTTTTCATTCTTATTTCACCCTGTATATGCCGCCGGCATAGTTTGTATTGATGCCATCAAGTTTCAATCAAAAGAAAATGGATCGAACAACACCTCTACCAAGTGGCACCCCGCCATCATAAAACTCAAGGTCCATACGGTCTTCAGCATCGAGCATCTGGACTTTTTTAATTTTCTTGTGTTTTGACGAAGAAGGAGTGGACTGACGATGGAATGTGTGAGGACCTTTCTTATAGACAATAGAATTTTCAACAATTTCTTTCCGGGCACTTTGTTCCTAAGCACCATTGTTTACGAGATATATGCGAAAACCTGATCCTCAAGTTCTTCTCGAGGCCACAACGGCCGAAGCTCACACCGGATTCTTGAGGACTTTAGGTATGTTAAACTACATTCTTAACTGAGCTTCTATACAAAAATCCGCCTGGCTTCCATTTTTGTTCGCTATTTTTTCTATAATTCCTGGACTAATTTGCAACGTGAACGGGTACTAAAGCTAGATATTAGGGAGTTTGCGATTTCACGCAACGTGCGACGCAACGTAACGTAGAACGTGAAAATTCCCCTGTAACTAAAGAATTCCAAATAACAAACTCGTCTATTTTCACGTTGAAAGTTACGTTACGTCGTACGGACGTGTTCCCGCAAACTCCCCACAGTGACGTAGGTACCTAACTACTGTGATATGACAAGCTTTCTCCCTCCAGGCCTTTTGCACTCACCTGAATTTGCACCCGTGACAATAGCAATTTCACCAACTAGACTTTTAGAACTTCTGCAGTATTTTACCATCTTGTGGTTAGGTATTATATTATTTTAGGTAACCGAACCCGTGAGACATAGAAGTTGGCCAGTTTCTATGAGACTATACCTAAATCAAAAACTGCAAATGCATTTGGTGAATAATCATTAATTCTGAAATTATAACACCATTAAAATGCAATTTTTCTATTACATCACCCAATTTGTATTAACTAGAAAATAATCACCGTTGTTAAACACTGTAAGTATAACTTACGTCTAACCTTTGCTAGATCCTAGGTGTCACTGTCACGGTCAGTGTCGAGCTTAGAGTCACTCGGACCAAGCAAAACATTGCCAGATGTTAATGTCAACAAATTGCTGGGTTTGTCTTAAGAGTTCACAATCACAACCATCAGTGGTGATGATTGTTTAATTCTTACTTACCACGAAAATATCTTCATTCCGTAACAACAATAACAACGAAGAATGTTGATCCCAGAAGACTTTTCTAGCAATCGATCATTTACATGATAGATGTCATGAGTTTACAATAAAAACGCGATGGAAATCATAACGACTTGTTTTTATTGAACAATACTAATTAGATACACGGCAACAGTAATTCAAATTTAAATGTAGGTACCTACAGAAAATTTACTCTACAGTGCCGCAAAAAAATTTCATTAACATGCAGTTGATGCAGTCTTTAATGTAACAGTTTCAAATATGGAAAAATCACAATCAAACCGATTTTGAGTTTTTTTCAATAACCTTTCATTTATTTGGAAAATGAACCCGTGAGTGTTACATGTTTTAGTATTTGTATTGAGAAGAAAAGTCTGCATCCATTGCATTACTTAATTAATTGTAAATGTAATAAAACAAGGAATTTTTTTGCGACACCCTGTATACTTATTATGGATCTAGAAAAATATTATGGGTCAATTTGGAAAATTCAGCAAAAATTCTTCAATAATGAGTTTTTATTTTTGAAATTGGTTGAGGGATAAGCCGGCTAGTGGGAGGGTCAATCTTAACGTGAACACTCTGCACATTAGATAAACGAGTAGGAATGTGTAGCGTTGACTGATCATTCATTCCAAAGACACCAACTTGTGCATTCTGACACAGATTCTGGTTTTGGCAAGATATTCGCCAGCTGCGACCTGCATACACAGAGTGCTGGGAGAACTGCGGCTTTACCCTGAAGAATTTTCCAAAAGTAAATATTTAGTTAACTGAGACGAGAACAATAAAGCCCTCTCGGTAATTCACCATTTGCTTTTAAATTGAAAAATATTTTGCTGCAAGCTCAATTCGAAATCCGCTTGTTTTGTGGCGCCACCTTGCCACCAGATATCAAGAGGCTAAAATAGGGTACCTATTTAAATAGTCCTTCAGTGCGAACTGTTGGGTGGTTCGAAATTGGCACTAGTGTCCCCAACACTGACCTCGCTTGGATCAGGTTGAAATTCCGGCGCCGTAATTATTCTTCAAAGCAAAAATTTTGAAACTGAAATGTACCTACTCATGATCATAATTGTTATGTAGTGAACTTCGAAAGAAAAAGTATAGACTTTCTATGACTTGTAACGTTGAAAAGGAGCAAAACATTTTGATCCATTTGATTGATAAAATATTTAATCAGTCCTTCAACGCTTGTAGTAGAGAAGTACATTATTTTAACCCTCGTTTCAACCTTTACTACTTGTAGGTTTTAAAGAACTAGAAAAAATGGCGTCATTGTGGTACCGGGACCATATGCAAGCTTAATGAATTTCTCACAACCGTAGAGTCTGCAACGTTTTTGAAGATACCGCAAGGTTCAGTCGGAGATTGCGAAATTGTAAAAATAAGCTATAAAAATAATTAACGGTTATCATGGGTATCCTTATCAGTTTCATATGAGTGATGAGAGATTAATTAAGATTGTATAGCTAGGTATGTACCTACTTGCAATAAATTGGCCAAAATTTGGAATAATTGGAATGCTGCGGGTAGATCATGCACAGACCAGTGCAAAACTGATGAAAATTCAACATGCCTACCCCCGTTTTCGTGAAAAAAAAATTTGAGAGTATCAACACTAAATTTATAAAGAATAATTATTGTGTTCCCTCAAAACGGTTTTTTGAATTTTCGGGATTCCAGTCGAAACAGTCAAAATGTGATTTTCTTTTCTAAATACTGGATTTTATTCCTGTACCTAATAAATTATTAAACGTTAAATTATTTAACGTATTTAAATTAATAATGAGCAATTATTTGCGGGAGGTCGTGAAGCTGCAATCATTTGCAATGGAAGAATAGGTGGATGGTTTCTTCTCGTCACTTTGGGGTGCGTCACCTCTCTTGATTTCAGCGGTGCAGAATCCGCATCTCTGTTAGCTTGTCAGTTTCAGATTATCCTGTCTTTGATATTCTGTTGGATGATAGGTTTCGTGTATACAATCATATGAGATTTAAGTTTAGTGTTTTTTGTTCTTTATATGAATAGTTGAGGTATCGGATTGTGAAATAACTTTGATACTTGTTTATTTTTGTTTTAATTTTGTTAAAAATAAGATCGAACTCTTCAATCTATAAATTGATTTATTATTATCGTAACTTTTTAAATCAAGATGACATCACTTGGTAGGCTTGTTCACTAAACAATTCTGAACGATTTGATTCGCATCACATTCCTGCTGTCTATTGTGGGGGCAAAGCAAAGCCCAATAGGGTCCTTGCATGAATTTAATATTGAAACGATTACTTCATTAAATTATTTAAAACGTTATCCACAATAATTTTCGCCCCCCAAGAAAAAATCCAAAAAATTGGTCCATCCTTTCAATGAAGATCAAAGTTTGAATTTTTTTTCGCGCCAAAAACGCGGTCGCTTCTACAATGACCTTGTATGACCACGATGACGTCAACCCGAGAGCTCTATTTTCGTTCGCAAGTTTTTTTTCTTCGCGAGGTTGCAGCCCTGCGCCCTGAAACACCGCGAAAATTCAAATCTTCACTATTTTACAGACCTGTTTCAATTTTGGAGCCGCGAACAGCGCCGTCGCTCTTGCTCACGTGTCAGGGCCATCCCCAAGCTCCTGCTGCGCGTTTTTCAACCTGAATTGAGCGTCAGCCCCACAGACGTCTGAGACGGTGACAGTGAGATCATGTCAAACATTTAAAATTCGTAGTCGCAATCTGTTAGTGTAGAATCAAGTAGCCCCAGCCCGGGGCACGATGACGTCATCCCACAGCTGACACATCGGTGCATGAAACTTGCATGCCTAACAGTTTTTGTGTTTTAAATTTACAAAATAAAATAATCTATCTAGATTTTCGAAAAACCGTTCAGTCTGTGGTGCTATTTGGCTACCAAAGCATCATTGGAGGCAATAAAAAAAATCGTGTAAGGATCTTATTGGCAGCGTACTTTTGGGTACTGCTCTAGAAGGACAAAGAAACCGATCTAAAGTACTGTTCTAATTCTGGTTTCATCAATTTTGCACTGGTCCGTTCATCACCCTGTAGAAATTTCACGAAAGCGTCTATGGGTTTATGATTGACAAGATGACAAAAAAGATGGCCCAAAGATTGAACATATCAATACTTGAAACAGAATTGAAATCTTTCGTGGCAATCGAAAGTTACATCGGTTCAAAATTGGATGAATTTTTGCTTTGTAGCACTTCCATTGTTGAGTGTAGATAAGTACAAGTACATGTATAATCGGGATGTCTTCGAGCCAGAAAACTCAGGTTAAATGGAAGGGGGCTGGAATAGGCTGATGCAGATGAGACTTTCTTAGTTTCCAATGTGAATGGCTTAATTTTCCAAGTGATACCTCCAGATTCCATCTTGTAATTGTGTCTCGTTTTGTTGAGCTGCAAATTTCGTGCCATAAAGACAATGTATGTAATGTTGAGAAGTAAATATTCGTACTTTTTGCCTCCTCCAATTGCTGCCACAACAGCTTCTGTATATTTTCAACCCAAAGATCTTTTATTCTTGATGAAGAAGCCCTCAGTTCGAACGTGTACTTCTTAGACTCGCCCGAATTTTTGCTTTTAAAGTAGTCTGACAGTTGGAAAGTTACAGGATTGGCTTTGTGGCTGAACAATTCCAAGTTGGTCAAATCGATGCTCGTCATATAACAGAACTCCGTTGAAATCCTCTGGAAAATACGGTATCTATTACAGAAGCACAAGATCAAAGTTACAATTGAATGATGTTCAATTATCAGAACACTTACTGGAGAAACTTTTGAGAACACAACAATGTGCTCAAAGAGAAACACCATGGCTTGGTAGCTTTCTGGCTTCAATACCAAAAACCGTTCTCCCATAATCAGGGAACCTTTGGTGGTCAAATCCACGGGACATTGCTTGACTGAGTCGATTGTGATCAAATCGTTGCCTTTTTTCATCACGTTCTTTATTAGTTCCATAGCTTCCCTAATTTTTATGGTGCTGTCAATTTTCTTTTTGAAATCCTTTTGCATGGCATGCAGCAAAGTCACATATTGAGCTAGACGTTGAATTGGGGTTAGTAAATAACCTGGTAGGTCTCTTCTGTCTTTCAAGTCAACTTGTTTGGTCTAGGGTGGATAGATCAGTTCCAAATAAAGCTGTTCACGTTCAAACCTACCTCATAAATCTGTTCGAATTCCGACAAGTAGAAATCTGCAGTTGTTTTGTTTTTCGCATAGTCCGGATATAGATCGAAAGTGGAGGCCTGCAATTTGAGATATAACGAGTAGGTATATAGTGATGAAAAAACGCAGCTTGTAATGTTATACAGAAGTAATGAATGCATTGGCCACTCCTTCAACGTCATCACTGGCACCATTTTGCAAAGCCTCGAAAAAAGCTTTAGCTCCATTGTATATTTCCAAGATATTCCCAAAAATGTATGTTGATTTGCCCTTGAGTCCAGCTGGCTCGTTTAATTCCAAATACGGCATGTAATCCTAAAAATTGACGTTAGCGTTCAAAAAATTCATTATATAATAACTTACGTTTATTACTGTTTCCAGTCCTGTGATATAATTTTTCTCCGTGGTGATCAGTTCTTTTATCCGCGATATTCTAAAGAACAGAGAAACAAACTAATGGTTTTTCTACGTTGCATATTTCATATTGAGTTTACTTGTTTTTGTATAGCACACCAACTTCAATGTCTTCGAAATTTTCTTCGAGTATTGTCTCATCGATTAATAGTTCGCCTTTGGAAAACTCGTAATATATCGATTCCATACTTCCTAAGTCCTTCATATCGACTAGATTACCATCTACTGAGAACATTGGGCTCCTTCTATCAGTTTTCTTTGCCGTAATATCATGATAATGTCTTTTGGTCACTTCAGAATCATCACTTTCTAACGACGAGTCCTCCGAACCTTCGGCTGGTAGGCGTTTGCATGGATTGTTGTACAGCCAACATTCATTTCCTTGGTCTGGTTGCACAGTGCCGTTGTTTTGAATCTGGTCTTCTTTATTGTCTTCTCCGTTGTATTCATCAACTTCATTTTCATCTGTTCCATCTTCATTTGTTTCATCTTCATCTCCATATGTTTCTTCTTCTTCTTCTTCTTCTTCTTCTTCTTCTTCTTCTTCTGCTTTTTTGTTTTCTTTTTCGTCTTCTCTCTCTTCGTCTTCCTTGCCACTGACAGCAGTTTTATTTATTTCTAGGTGCTCATTGTCATTACGTAAACGAAATTTTGCAATATTCCGGCAAAACTGATCAAAATCTTCCGTGGGGTCCGCAATTTTCTGCGTTTGTTTGAAAAACGTCAAAACCAGTTCTTTGCCCCTACAATTGTACGCTTCGAAAACACACTCGTCGATTTCCGAAAAATCGTTCACGCAAAAAATATCATCATCGTTTTTATTTTGATTACGATTATTTTGATGATCGATGTTTCTTATAACATTTCCTTTTCGCGCTTCCTCTTGGTTTTGCTTTTGTTTTTTTGCTGCTGCTACTTCCTTCGTAATAACCACTTTATCATGTGATGTACTCACTGTTTTCTCATTTCTTTTCCTGCGTAAATTTTCAGCAAGCTTTGCCAGTTGGTTTTGTATCTCTGTTTCTCCCTCAGGTTCCAACAACTGTGACGATCGTAATTCAAAATTATCAACACTTTGTTTGCTGACATCACCATTCTGCACACGATGATGGTTTATTATTGGATAGCCTTTGATTTTCGCTTTAGTCGCGTACGAATTGTTATGTAAAAATGTAGGTCTAGCCAAATTTTCAAACATTTGTATTTTTGCCTTTGAAGACTCTACACTTTTAACGTTTGCTCCGTAGTCCGACCCCGAAAGGCGTTCGAAATAGCTGAGTGTTTCTTGAAACATCTTTGGAAGTACGCGGTAATGTTTTTGAAATACTTGCACATTCAACTGCTTATGAATGGCAACCTGATGACTTTGGTACTCGATGATTGTAAAATACCGAAGGGAATAAATCTTATCTAAGCAATGTTGATAAGATGCATTATTTGTGATCTATGTAAGCAGGAACAATAATTAAAACAAAGACGTTTTCCGGCGATAGGCACCTAATCTTCTCTTGAGATAAAGAGAAAATGGTAAACACCCACCTAGATAATATGTATTCAAGAGTTTTTAATTCAAATCAATGATAGTAGCTTAGGGTTTCAACCCTGAAATAAATATGTCCGTTTTGAAATTTTGCTCAAAGAGCTTTCGACCGGTGCCGAACAACATACTAAAAGCTTTTGTTCGACAAGTGTGCGCGTCATAAATTTTTTTAGCAAGAAAGGAAAGGAAAAAACAACCCGGCCGGTAGCGTGGAGGACTCCGTCTTTGGAACCAATTTCAGGGATTGTGGGTTCGAATCCGGCTCGGGCCAGGTGGAAATTTTCATGCGCACTCTAGTACCTTGGCGGGCGGCCGAAATAGATACATTACGCATGGATGCGTAAGTTGATGCACGAGGCGCTGCCGAGTGCAGACATCACGCGAATGAAAGTGAGACACTTCCCGGTGAGTCACGCATACTATTTTTCCTACGACCAGGAGAAAATTACATTCAAATTAGGCCGTAATTTCCGTGTTTTTCTGTTAATGTTTGAGAAATTATAATGGATAAAATTTTTATTAAAATAAGGGTAGGTAATCTGAAATAAAGTGGAGTAAAAAATGAACTGTGCGTTATTCGCGATTTCAAAAATCTAGATGACCTCTGGCGGCTGAAATGGCGAACCTGGTTTGTAAGTTTTTACGTCATTTCTGTTCTGTCGCTTCTGTCAGATAGCCATTGACAATCAATCAATCAATTGAGGTCTCCAATTTTCCGTTGTCTCTCTTTACTGTGACGTCATGCGTATAAGATACGGTTAATCGAGGTCATTGGGCGCTTCCCAATAAGGCGTATAGAACACAATTCGACACAATTTGACACAGCTAGCGTTCCAATAGCAGTAATAGCACCACATGTCGACACAATCGAAACATTGGCGAGGCTGAGTTTAGAATTGAGCTGGCAAGTGCACTTTGACATTGTGTATCCGTCTTGTCGCAGTTATTGGAAAGCGTCCTATGTTTCTTGAGATATGACATTTCGTTTCTGACAATGGGAAATTCTTCGAATCTGACAAGCGCTCTGTCGTGTATTTATTTGATTTCAGCATGGATTTCATGATTTCACTTGTTCTTACCCTCGTTCTTGCCAATAAGTGTGTTATATGTAGTGGAAAACTGAGAAGATACTGAAGATACTCACAGAAATGGTTCAAGGGTGTTGTGTCGCTCTATGCGAGTGCGAGAATAAGACGAATACACCCGGCATCACCATGCACCGGTTCAGGAAAGACCCAAACTTGATGGAAGTGTGGCTGCACCAGCACCACCAGGGATCACGCTGCACCAGACACGTGCATCTTACTACGAAAAAACTCTATTACTTCGTCCATTAAAAACTCCCTTATGGGTTCTAGTGACTTTCCCCACATGATAATGGGAACAGTATAGCTAACCGATTCAAAATTCCCGCAAAAGTCAGAAACGAAATTTCCAAACGTCAAAACGTCAAAGGTGACCTCGAAAAACCATGTACTTTCTATCTCCTAAAATTGGAAAGGTCAATTGCCAAAATACCCGTATAGGTGATTGAGTTATTCAAGAAAATGAACTTTTGTTAGATAACGATCAATAATTAATTAACTCTAATACCACAAATACAACCGTTATACAACGCACGATGACAGGTGACAGAAAAACTTACAATTCTCCATCTTGTTTACAGCGCCCCCATCGGTAGTTAAAAATGCGAATAACCGAGGTTATAACGGCTGATAACGCACAGGTTGGGTAGGTTGACTCAATTGACAACCTTCTGGACTTCTATAGCGTGTAGCATGTGAAGGGATAATTTTCGTAGGTGGTCGAAAATGTGATTTAGAAGACTAGCCTAGGTCAGGGCGTTGCCATGACAATGCATGATAACAAACCCCTCTCGGTCTCTAAAGGGAGTGAAGTGACGGGTGATGTTGACATAACCATCAAAAATTCATCCATCGACAATTAACATTGATCGAAAAATTAGTAATTTCAAGCAAATAAACTGTTTTGGGGTGAGTACCATCGCTTGCAAAATGATCTAATAATACAGTGAAAAATATACCTAGTTTATAGTTTATGACTCACCCTGGATAGAAAACAGGAATTCAATAATTCAATACAGATTCAGAGGTTGACTTTTTGTACTCATTATTTTTCCATAAACAGTTTACTGAAATCATTTGTAACAACGAAAATAGAAGCGATCGAACAACTTTTGTCCATTTATATCATAACTTCAAAACTATGTTGGACCCGAGGTTGGACCAATAGTACAGGAAAAACTACGTATAGACCAAAACTATCAGCGATTTTTTTAATCTTCACAACAACACAAACTGGATAATGAGGTTCTCTTTATGGCCAGCCAAGTTGAATGAGATTAGTTCATAATCGCACGACCAGAATATGGAAAATAAGAATAACAATATTGACAGTAGTAATTTCATGTGTTCCCATTTATTAGCCGCCAGTGTAGCCTGAGTGTAGTGTATCAGGACGGCAGTTTCAGACGGAGGACAGACCCAGCACAGCTTCGAATCTGCAAGAGAATTAAAAAAAAGACGTATAAGTACTTGAAGTAGCGACACTAGATTATTTATCAGTTTCAATATTTATTAGCATAGTATACCTAGCATCACGTCATTTGGGAATCAATCATCAACTTCAGTCTCAAGTAATTCAATTTAATAAGCTAGCTAACAGCATCATTTCACTTGGTCAGTTGGTATCACGGATTTCTGAATATAGAGCTGGATAGCTAATACAACACATGCGTGTTGTCCGAACCCAGCTGGCCGCCATACTGTGCTAAAATGTTATTGGCTGACGGGCAACAAATCGGATTCAAAATATAAACCGCCGTCTTTTGTGCATTGGTGTTTACATTTGTTTCAAATATTAATTGTGAAATAATAATTACCTGAAACTGGACGAGTCCTACGGGGAGAAAGCTAAGATGCTTGTACTTTTGTTTCGTAGAATGATTCTTGGTTCTTGAATCTTCCTATTATTCATTTTTTAATTATTGGTCAGTGGTTATGATTTCATTAATGTTGTTCATTTCAAATTGCAACTCATTTTATTTCGGAATAGTTAACTACATACATGTTGGAAACGTAAGGTATTTGATGAATTGTTTCGAAGACAAAACGTAGAAACTCAAGCAAAAAACTAATAGCGTCTTCGACTGGCCAGAACGGAGCCAGTTCAGCTCGAAAATCGCTATCACTGATTGGGCAAGGATTTTCGAGAACCTATCGGATCCCCTGATTTTAGAGCCGAACTGGATCGGTTCTAGTGATTTTAAAACGCTACAAAACAACACAAACACGAACCTGATTTAAATCACAAAAATAAAATGAAAACAATTATTGAAGTATAACATAATTGTTTATTTGTGCCTAATAATAATTCCGACATAGCTTGGCTTGTTGATGCTTTCAGCATAGCTTGATCTGGTCATGATTCCGGCATAACTTGGCTTGTGGTTGTTGGAGCTTCCTGGATAGCTTGACTGCTTTCTGAAGCTACTGGAATGGGTCTCAGGTATGCCGTGGTCTCAGGGTAGGCAAATCAAGTGAAGGAATTACATTGGGTTTCAGTTTCTTGAGCAATCCAATTCGCTCGAAGGCTTCATCAAGAAATGATCTGAACAAACACGCTCTCATTGTTACGCTGCTGAATAAATGTTTGTTGATCCCTACTGATGGCCTGGAGCCACGAATCCACTTTGATCGTTTCGGAAACCTGAAATAATTCTTTTGTAATAAATGAAAAATCGGATAAAAACATCGAACTTACACATGATAGGTTATGCCGGTTTCGTTTTGTTTGTCGCTATTTTTGCAACTAGGCACAAAACAGGACGACATCAAGTCTTTTTCTTCAACAAATCACTGAAAAACGTCGAGAAAACTTCGCACAAAGAAACGGATAAACAAGAAAAACGTCAAAAAATGACAATAGATTGACATTTGGGTGACATTTGGCAATCAAAGTGACACTCAGGGATGACAATTATTCGCAGCTTTGCCAACCCACAAGCATTAAAGTAACTAAAAATTAGCACAGTATGGCGGCCAACACGCGTTTGACAAAAATTGTGGTGGGGGTATATTGTGATTAGCTATCCAGCTCTATATTCAGAAATCCGTGGTTGGTATAGGTCCACTCCCACTACATACACAGTCCCCAGTACTCTGGATATCCGAGACGTACTGCGCCAAACTGAGAACTCGTGTCGAGCACGTTGGACTCAGCTGGAAGGCCTCACAAACACACCTGATCCAGTGGATTTCCAACCGGTATCAGTCTCAACTTTGAGCACCAGGCTGGGGATACTTTTGGAGGGACATCCACTCCAAAAGCACCTGGTCTCAATCAACAAATCAACAATACGGCAGGACTGTCCAGTATTAGTAGGTAGTGGCCGGAACTCATCGTCGGCTGCCATGAATGTACTCAATTCTATGCCTAAGCTACTCAAATACTTAGTGAGAACAGACTCACCTATTTTGCTGCAAACTGATGCGGGTGAAATCGTCAAATTCTGGAATCTGGTCTCTCTCCGCAGTTACTTTCCGCATTCCACTTTGAACAATGGCTGTCAGTTTCTTTTACCTTGTCATACTGCCAACCTCACAACACCACACGGCGGTTATCATGTTACCTCATCACGCAAGAATTAAATCAGCAACTGAGTAGTAGAATAACGCACAAGATTTCATTGCAGTCTTGCAATTAACACTTTTGTAATTTCTTTACATGGTAACTGAGAATAATACTGATAAACAAAATAATAATGAAATAATAATGAAGAATAAGACGACCACCAATGCCGTTGCGAAACCTTGGTTGCCTATCGGCTGGGCGTTGACGGCCTCAGTTTTGCTTCGTGCTACAGTAGCTATCGAGAATCTGCATGTAGAGGACAATCATGAACTAGAGGATGGCCAAAAATTGTCCTATCATATCATATCGTTATTTCTTGCGACTCAGTAATTTCTCATCAGTTTAAAGGATTGTATGTAACTAATTACAAACCTATCGAGCCCTATCATTTCAACAGTAGGTAACTCAACAAAAGAAAAGTTTCTGGATCATACAAATTTGCCTTCCAAAATCCGACAAAAATGCAGGAAAAAATCTTTAACCGGCGAAATACCGTTGAAATATTTACTTCGTAAAGGTACATGTTGCGCCATCATCTCATCGACCCGGTGAATCTCTGCCTTCGGCGCTGCACCGCTAGGTGGAAGCAGGAGGCTTATCTGAGCTGCAAATGCAAGAATAATAATATTTAATAATTATCCGCTGATTTAGGTGTTTCGATGCTGGCTTACATGAAAACTAAAATTCTGATGGCCCAGCAGCTCTATCGGCCACCTCGGTGTCCCGGTCTAGACCCATTAGATTTGTAATTTTCCTGTTTTTCTTTCGATGTCGGTGGTTGGGGAAAACCCGAGGGAAAACCTAAATCAGCTTATCTATAACTCGAAATAAATGCCAGTAATGCCGTAGAATGCGGTTAATATTTATTCATTAGAAGAGGATTCGAACTAATGCTTCTAGCGAAAAAAATTGGAGATAAGTTAAGGTGACCAGATTTGTCAGTGAAGAAATCGGAACATGGAGGGTCCGACAGGTAAAGCCCCCCGAGATGCGCCGCAGGCGCTTTTTTTCCGAAAAAGGGGCGTGGCCAACTTATATTTGCTGATTTAGAATTTTCAGGCACCTACCGAAGTACCATCTATTCCTCATTTTTTGCGTCTGTTCATTCTTGGATAGATATGCAATAATACACCGATATTTGGAGATATTTTCTGAAACTGAGACTCAGTTTTTCTGATCATTTTTTTGCAGAAAAACAGTAGACTTCCAGGAGGGCGGGTAAGTGATGCTGTCCCTTGCCCCCTTCTTAACCAACGGTGTTCATAATATCTGATACCAATAATTAATAATGAAATAATGTTGTCCAAACAGTCAAGATTACATAGCGTGGGTGCCAATCCAAATAAATTCAATCTTGTAAATAAACTACATTCTACATAAAATTTCAACCAAATACATCAAAAATATAGAAGAATTGAAAAAATAATTAAAATTTTCGTTGCTCAAATCGGAAATCAGAGCATTTACGGAATAGATACTCAAATCGGAACATTTACGGAACAGAAAGTCGAATCGGAAAATGTCTCCCGAAAACGGTACAGTTCCGATCAAATCGGAACGTCTGGTCACCTTAAGATAAGTAGATACCTACTTAATAATAACATTTTATTCATATACCTATCTGTCTGTACCGGCAGTTTAGTATAAGTGTAAAAAAAAGTAAATAATAATAATTATAGAGTTTTTAGAATCTGTTGTCGTTGAACCTTCGCGCAGTTATTGCCGGGAATCTGACATGAATTTTAAAAACTAGTCTAGTAGTCAAGTTTCCTTTGCCCATGTTCATGTTGTAAACTAAAAACTAAGTAGGTACTTAATTAGTTGCTGGTTTGTGCCCCAAAGTGGTTCCTATTCTTCCTAAAAATTTTGTTCCTTATTATGTCCGATCCACATTATGTGCTCTTCAATTGTTCCCTTCCACAAAGTTTATCAAAATACACAATAAATTACCTCGTTATCGGAATCAAAAATTCGTTCCTAATAAATAACCCAAAACTCATAAACGCAACATGTTTATTATTCTTTTTTGGTCCAGTAAGTTTGTAACTAGGTTTATTTTCGTAATACACCTCATGAAAGTAAATTTTCGTAGAAGTCAAAAGTTACTGTCTTCGGAAAGTCAGAACAAAATCTTGGATCTTATACATAATACCATTGTTGGGCAATTTCATGTCCCATGTCGTGTGATCAGTCAAAAATAGTTGGAAAAGAACAGACACAATTACAATTCCTAATTAAGTAGCTCCAACTCCAGTGATCATTAGTGGTGGTGGCTATCTGTAATAAAAAAAAAATTGTAAGTAGTTCAAACTATTCAGCTCGAATAACTGTGGATATCAAGTCAACAAAAACAATAGCTTACATCGTACTTTACTCTTCACAGGAACAACTGGCGGTGTACCACGTAAAACTTCTGTGCTTCTTTTAACAATAGCACCACCACTCACCCTGTCTTGTTTCTCTGTAACAAAATCTGATTAATAAATGATGCGGAATTTTCTAACCCTTATTAATATTAGGTATAATAATTATGCTCTTGTTCTTGCCTTTGGCAAGTTGCAACTGCTCCCACAACATGTTTTGTATTTTGCTTGTCCAAGCGTCTTTAACTTTCGGCGATTTCGATTTCAAAACAAACGTGCACCTGTCAAGGCCGGTTTGAAGTCTTGGAAAATTCACCAAGTGGAACAGAAGCGGTTCATTCGGAAGTGGCGTCATGTGCAAGGCGCTCATTTCTATGCTGTCCATGTATGTTTTTATGTTATTCTGAGAAAAAAAAATTATTGTCACTACTACACTTTATTGCAGTGATCTGAACTCGGATCTGAATTTCCATTCGATCAGTCTCACGATAGTCTGGTCTTGTCATGTCAGTGTCAGTGTTGAGACCAACAAGGCAGTAGCAAGACTTATCCCTCAAAACCAAGAAGAACTCAAGACTCAGCTTATTACTTTCTCATGTCAGATAGTTCTTTCAATTAATTCGTATTGGATAGCAAAAAAAGTCAAAACTTGAGACACTGATCAAAACCAAAAGGGATTTCAAGACATTTTCTAAATCAAGACCGTCATTTTATGGCCGAAACGAAGAGCAATAAGATTTGTCTACCGAGACAAAGTAAACTTGTCAGACCATGACAATGCCAAGACATATCGTCCAGGGTCTTGATGATAATTGGTTTGGTTTCGTAGTGACTGTCTCAATACTCTTATCATTTGGTAATGATCGAGGTAATGATCGTCTAATGGTTGCCAAATGTTTCGACCTACCGGATCATTCTTCGTGAAAACCACAACGTTTTCGAAAAGATACACCGTAGATTCGTACTTGATCGGCTTCTGCACAGTAAACTGCCCCGACATGATAAACGATCCGTATTTATTCCGCTCGATCAGACAATCTTTGATGGAATCTATGGCAAAACAGTCGTCCATCTCTTTCTTTTTTTTACTAACGATGCCCATAGCACGTTCAAGATTCGAAGGCGGTTCTTTACGTTCAAGATTGAAAATGTTCTGGACATGCTCCAGCCAATGGAGGTATTGCTGTAGACGTTGGCTTGGTTTCGACAGATGTGTTGCCAACGAGGTGTTATCTCCTAGTTCTTCTTGCCTTGCCTGAAATCAGTATTCTTGCTTCATATTCCAGCATAGATTGTAACTGCTATCTTACCTTTAGGATGAAATCGATCTCTTTGAGGTAATGATCAGATTTGGATTTAGTTTTCGCATGTTCTGGATATAATTCAAACATAGAAGCCTGCAAGGTATCAAGTTGAACTTTGTACACTTTGTATTAAATACAATACCATATTCATAAACACATTCAGTATTCCATCCAGATCGTCTTTTCTTTGTATTCGCAGAGAATCGACAAATTCTTCTGCTTTTTTCAGTATAGAAGACACGTTACCAAATAGATAGGACGACTTGCCTATGATACCGCTTATTGAAGAATGCGCTTCGAAATATTGCTCATAATCCTGCAAAGTTGAACATTATTTTCTTCACAAGCTCGAGGGATTCAACTCACTCTAACAACAACACGCAGATCGGCTACGTACTTTTCTTCTGCAGAAATAAGGTTTTTGATTGCACGAGAAATCCTACAAATGCTATATTTCGTTCATCCGTTACAATCAAAGTTCCAACTCACATAGTGTCCGGTTCTTCTTTTTCAATCTTTAGACCTTTCACATCGCTTTGGTTCACAAACACATAATCGTCGCTCACACGACCAGAAGCTGAACTTCTACGACGCTGCTCTTGCGTTAACAGTCTCTCTATCTTCTTGGTCCAAAGCACTTTGATGTCTGCAGACTTAGCTTCCAGCTCGAACCTCCATTCCTCGCCTTGCGCTTTTCTTAGCTTCTCTGAATCGTACAGATGGAAAACCGGCGAGTCGTGTTCCAAACTTGTGATGCCCAAATTGCACACGTTGATGCTGGCTTGATGGAGATACTGTTCAGGGTTGTGCTGGAAAAACCAACCTCTGGTAACTGAAATAATTCAAGGTCATTCTACTCACTCCCATAATTTTTGTGAAGACGATGATTTTTTCGAAAAGGAAAATTCGGCCGTCGTACCTCGCCGGTTTGAGCACCGAGAAAGCTTCGCTCATTTCCAGCTGTCCTTCCTTGGATAAATCCACAGGACACTTTTTGATCGAGTCTATTGCGCTTATCGTGTTTCGGTCTTTCAATCCCTGTAAAATCGCACTGGCTTGCGCTCTGCTTGGATTGTCTGGTAATTTGGTGTCTCCCGGAACGTCTTCGATGGCGTCATAGAACTTGTCATACTCAAAATCTCCAGAACCACTGCTGTAGTATTGACTCGATCGCCCTAGAATAAGGTTTCATTTATTTCTTGAGTTGTATTGTCGAAGCATGTGAATACTTACTTGATAATGTTGGGGTTGCCACGTTTGTCCGGATTTCGACATTGTGTTGAGCTGTTCAAGACAACAAATAGTGGAAGAATGTCTTAGTTATAATAAGAAAATTGATTGAAATGTCTTTTGAGGTGCGGTTTCACTTTGTCTGGTTTGAGTGTTCAATTTTATAGAAGAACTACCTGAGTCAAACTTTGAGTCAAACTTTGAGTCAAATTGTACCTCTTTCTTTTTTTCTTTATCAGTTTTACAGTAATTGGAATTTTCTTTTCAGATACCTAAGTAGTACGCGGCATTTGATTCCAACATTTTCTATCCTTCCTCTATCAACATTCAATATAACTGGCAAATGTTAGTCGTTGGTAACAAGGGAAGAAACAGAGGAAGGAAGGGATGAGGATCAATTGGAGACTATAGAGCTGAAAAAAGAAACAAGGATACGATGAGAGTGACAAAAAAAGCAAAGCAGGAGTCAACGAAGGTAAAATGGAAGAAGTTGATAAGTGACTTAGAAAAAGTACCCACGAAAAAGTATTCACTGGCGAAAACATCAGTGGAGGTCGGGCCTTTTTATCGGATTCAAGTTGACATCCAGAGACATGGAAGCTCCACTTCATTCTTTCAAAACAAAAAGGTACCTGCTCATTTTCACTTAACAGGTGGAGGAAAGTCGCCATATTTCGGACACGTGCCTAATTTCGGATAGCGGCTTTTCTAGAAAACTGTCGGGCAGAGAAATCAAGGAATGTATTATCATTTATGCTCCACTGGAAAACCGTTACTGTGTTTTGGTGGTTCTATGATTCTTCCTTAGATGGCAGGAATTTTTCAAGTGGAATTTGACAGGTCAGAGGTTTTTTTTTGACATCTCACGAAAGGAACAATTTCTCCGGAAAATCAGGTAGCACAAAACTTATATGTTGATTGACCTGAACAAAGTATAGATCTTGGAATCCTACCTGTTGTTTGAAACAGATTGTAGAGTACAAAAAAAAAAACAGCATTTGCACTATCTTCACCAAAATGGTCGCAAGTTTCCCAATTTTGGATAGTGGATGGCTCCAAATTTCGGATTGCCAAAAAGCATGTTAAAAAAACCGAAAAAATAAAGAAAGTCGTGGAAAGGAGTGGAAACGCACCAGGAGCTCGCCTCCAAGTGCCTTGGAAGATGTGGCTTTAGATGACGATTCACACATGGATGGGTCAACCTGCGATGATGATGCCGGAGTGCATGCTTTGCGGGCGGACTCTTTTTGGAGGATTGTACTGGCAAAAAATGGATCAGGTGCATAAAAATGCTTTGAATAAGAACAGGAAGAATGTGCAAACAGAGAAAAGAAGAATGCCCACATTTGCAAATTTTTTGTAAATATTTTTCCATTTGAAAACTGGGTGCCCAATTTCGGATACCGGTGTCCAAAATGTGGAGCCTTTCTTGCAATCCAGAAAAATGCAATATTTTGCTAATTTAAATTTGTTTTGAAGATTTTTGTCAATGAAAATTATTTGATTGTCAGCTGTGCTTTGTCACACTATAAGCTTCATAACATGAAAAACCAGATAGAAAAGTGTTTCTTGCATAAGATGTACGCCGATGGAAAAATCTATCCGAAATAAGGCGACTTTCCTCTACCATTTAGATGCATGAAATACACCGGGTGTCCAATTCAAGGAATAAAATCTGGTAACTGACAAAGCAATGTCGAAAAAATCATGTAGGTATTGTATGGTTCTCAATTTTTGAAATTGTTTTGAAGGGGTGGTCTCTAGGTTAAGGGTAGAACTCTTGATCTTTGAATTTCTAAGCGTAAACTAGGAAGGTTTGTGAAAGTGTGTGGTCACAGTCTTGAATATGTAGTAGCTATCTCATTATTGGTACCTTTAGCTTCAACCAACTGTTCTTTCAGCATTTTCTCAATGCGCTCCATCCAGCTGTTCCTGACAATGCTCGTTTCCGCTTGCAGCGTGCACGATTGACTGTCATCTTTCGTCAGCAATTCAATGGTTGTCGGTTCTAGCCTGGTTCGCACAAACAAATTATCGATTTTCATATTGTCCACGTATTTGAATTCCTCGAAGTCCGTATTTTTACTTCTCTGAAACGTCACTCAGGTTTGTTTGTTGTTTATTGATAATAATGTACTCATCATGATTGTTATCAGATGCTTGAAACCAACCTCGGAGCGTTGCGTAAGCACCAGGATCTTGTCGAAAAGAAAAACCGTGGCCTCGTACCTGGGCCTCTTTGAGGATTTGACTTTGAACTGGTCGCGCATAATGTAACTGCCGTACTTGGTCAGATCTATGGCACAGAAGACTATTGACTGAATGGCAATGGAATCGTTGCCCTTTTGCATTTCTCTCTTGATAATTTTCACGGCTTTTTCGATATTTTCCGAAAACTGATTTTGTCTTCTTAGTTGCTTTTGGATGTCTTCCAGCATGAGGATGTACCTTCCTATGCGTTGAATTGGCGTGATCATGTAGCTTGACAAGTCCAAAGGATCTTCCAGCTCTTCTTGCTTCTCCTAAAATCAAACCGAACTGAAGAAACAAACTGAAGAAACAGACTGAAGAAACAGACTGAAGAAACAGACTGAAGAATTACTTACTGCAGAAATTCTTTTGAACTGGCTCAGATAATACTCGGCAGTTGGCTTATTGGCGCAGTAAACTGGATATAATTCAAACATTGACGACTGAAAATAAGAACATTGAAACAGGTTTTTCTGACTGAAAGCATTACATACGAAATCTAGAAACACTTGAGCAATCCCTTCGATATTGTTGAGGCCTTTTTTCAGCAAGCAGCTCAGAAATTCTTCGACGGCTCTCTGGATATCGAGTATATTTCCGAAAATGTATTTGGATTTCCCTTGAAGACCAACAGGTGCATGTGTTTCCAAATAAGGTTTGTACTCCTGAAAATGATTTTGGTCAGTCGCATTCGCGGCTACGGCTCACGTTCGACTTACGTTGACAATTCTTTCGAGGATTGAAAGGTAACTCTTTTCAGTGTCGATTAATTCTTGCACTATATGGAACAACCTTTGATCTTCGCTGGTTTTTCTTCTCACTTCGGCGTTGCTGTCAATTTTGGGCACGTCCAAGCACGAGCTTCCGTCCTCGTGGTTGATGAACTGTGAAGAACGCGGTGAAGAACGATCCGATTCAGAATTAGCTTTGGCAGTGGACCTGGATAAAGTCCGTTCTAGATCTGCACTGAATTTTCTTTTCCTCTCGGCTTTGGTTGCAGCTCCAGGCACTTCTAAGTACACACTTTCATATTCGTGGTACATGGCATTTGAAGAACGCGGTGAACTCGATTCAATCCCAGAACCAGTTTTGATGTTGCTATCCGGCGAAGTCAATGCTTGATCTGCACTGGATTTGCTTTTCACATCGGCTTTAGTTTGAATTTCCGGCACTTCCAAGTATAAACTTTCGTAGTCGTGGGACTGTGAAGGACGCGGCGAGAAGCGATCCAGTTCAATGCCGGAATCAGTTTTGGCCGTGGCACTGGACAAGGTCGATTCTTGACTTGAGTATTGCCGTCCGGATATGTCTCTGAAATCTGCTCCACGCATTATTGTTTTCCGAGTGACTTGATAGTAAACAATGTTCAGTTCAGGCCCATCGGCTCCTTCTCTCAACGTCTCAACCACGTAATGTTCGTTTCCTCCGTCTTGGTTGATGTCTTCCAGTCCCAAAGCTTCATCCGCATTTTCTTCTCTTTTGCCTTTACCTTTTTTGCCTTGGAACTGCCATAGTTCCACTTCGTTTTCGGCCGATTCTTTCGCGACGACTTTGGCGAATAGTCTTCCATGTTCTTCCGACTTCCGTCTCGATGAAGCCGCCTTGTCAGCGATTATGTTAAAAAAATCTCCTTTTTCTCTAAAGCTCACGGCATTCTTTCGTGATAATGGCTGTGGTTTCAGCTCTCTACTGCTGGAGCTTGCGAGAGATGTGGTTGTTCTGCGTAGTGAAGTCTTGCTTGTAGGTGTCACTTGGAATAATGATGAAGGTCAGAAAGAGCGATGTGAGCATTACGAAATTGACAAAAATGAATTCATCAAGACTTACCTAATAGATTGCTGTTTTGTGTAGATGATTCTCTCAGTAAGTTTTCGTAGTGTGCAATTCGTTCGTCCATTATCAACAAATAAACAAAATGGCATCGCTACTAAAACTGAGGCGTGACAAAAATGTGTGCTCGATTGTACCAAATTGTTTCAATAATCCATTATCTAGCTTGAGGTTTTATGTTTCAGAAATAATTAAATTATATTGATAAGGGTTTGAAGTACCTATGCGAATTACCTTGAAAAAATACTTGGGTAGGTAGGTAGGTATTGAAAACTTTTTTGAAGTGTAGGGGACGTCTTCAACTCCCTACATTTTTCCACTGTATTCCCATGAGAAGTGAACAGAGATAGATTCATAATTACTGAATAATTACAATATTACAATTGACAATTACAATTTTGAGCACCCAGGTACATGTATCAAGTATATGTATAGGTTTCATTCGATGATTAGAAAGCACCTTGTACTTGGTGCTGATATAGTAGGTACAAAACAGATAACAGAATGAGATAATGCAGAAATCTGTAGATTCTGTATGTAGATGACTAAATATGAAAACCTAAAATCCAAGGCTGTCAGGTCTTCAGCATGCTCTACAAGAAACTGTGACTACGCAAAAAAACATGAATAAGTACCCTCTTTGGGAAAGTTGAAAAGCAAAAATGTTTTGGTAGGTACATATTATTATAGCCCTAGCTGATTCCGAGGCTGATTCTCTAGCTAATCTTTCTTCTTCATTCTGTTTGTAATCGGCTATTTTTTATCCGCGATATCACCCCATCAAGTGTGATAAATTTCGAAATATCCCTGATTCCTCACGGACCGATTGCAGAAATGCAGTGCCTCTCTTCTCACAAAACTTTAAAATTCAAAAAAGTTGAACTAAAAAAGTAACCGTCTCAAAACATAAGATCGCTCTATGAATACAAGTTATGACTACGTAGGTACTTGATGTAGAGTTGGGGACTTTTTACCTTAAAATTAATTCTATTTGTTCGCCAGGAACTCGTGAAGGTCTTCCACAAGGGCTCTCAGAGATTCCATCCAATCAAATCTTTCTGTAGGCAACTTACAGTACATCAAGTTGATAATGTGATAAAATCGAGGATAAATAATGTGATGTATCGACTCAATAAGATACTGGATCCCCAGCCTCTAGCGAAAGCGATATGTTTCGCTTGTTACACAGGGTGACAGACTCGCAGACTGATGTTCCCCTTAAAATCAGCCATCTCAAAATCACGGTTGCCCGTGTCCCCCTTAAAATCAACCGCCTCAAAGTCAGTCACCAAACAATCGTATTTATGTATAAAAATTACAAAAATTGTTCCGACAATCACAATGAATTTCAAATAACCTAGATTTAAACTTAGATAGTAGTACTGTTGTCATAAAAAATAGAATTGGACTTCTTTCGAGTTTCTGAAAACAAGATTGTTAGTTTGATTGATTTCGATAAGAGGAACTTGTTACTCACTCATCTTCTTTGAACTCCTCAAATTAGATCGCGCCATGGATTTGACTGGCATCGGTATTTTCGAAGTCCGTTTGCCATCATTGTCATGTGCAAGTAACTTTTGTTGAACTGAAAAAAATATTACTATTTTTTATCATGCAACTAACTGCTGTAGGAATTACCAATGCATTATTAGCAAAATGTGTGCGATACGTACCTTTGACTTGTTCCAGCTGTTCCCAAAGGATCTTCTGTATACATTGTGTCCAGTTCTGTTTGATTTTCGACGATTTGGATTCTAAAACGAACGTGTACTTTTCAGACGACGATCCTTTCTTGATCTTTGCGTAGTCGGACAAGTGGAAAACCAAAGGCTCGGATTCGAACGATGCGATTATCAAGTCACTCATTTCAATGCTGTCCACGTAGATGAATTCTTCAAAGGTTCGCTAAGGTAAGAAATATTATTAGTCCTTACACATTCATGCAAAATGAAGGGAAGTATTGCTGGGTTTACACAACAAAATAGGGATCAAGGAATAACGCAGCTGGAAGCCGGTTGTTGTTGGAATGAATGGCTCAGTTTTGATACGTTATTACTTATTCCTCATTCTTGTGCGTTAGGACTGTCATTTGCCATCACAAGGACAGACTGCGGACTATCTAAATAGGCACAGATAGACTTCTCTGTCATGACCCTCGTTTGTGAGTGCCTAGTCTTCACCTGTCCTGCTTATCTCGAAGAAGGATGGAAGTCAGTGATTCTGCATTGACTATAGAAAGTTGAACTCGGTAACCAAAAAAATCTGCTTCCTCACATTTCCGCCATCCTTGACCAGCTGAGGAACGCCAAATACCTGACGTCGTTGGACATAGAGTTAGCGTATTGGCAGATGTCCGTGAAGAGACAGTTCAGAGAGCTTACGGCTTCAACTGTTCCAGGTCGTGGGCTCTATCAACTTGTAAAGATGCCCTTCAGTTTGTCCAATGCCCCGGCAACTTGGCAGCGACTGGTCGACAAAGCTATCTTGACGTGGATTTGCAGCCTTTTGTTCTCGTTTACTTAGACGACATAACAGTTGAATCATCGAACTTCGACACCCATCTGCGCGTGTTAGGTATCGTTCTCAATCGTCCGAGACCTGCAGGTCTCACGGTCAGTCGGGAAAAGTGCCAGTTCTATCGTCCCCAGCCAAAGTACTTGGAATACGTCATAGACTGTCGTGGGCTGAGGGTGGGTCTCGAGATGGTGGATGCCATTTTGCGGGTACCGGCTCCGAGAAACGTGGAGAGGTTCGCAGCTACGGCTCCGATCTTGATGACATGTCCGAACTACTCGAAGCCTTTCCTTCTTCAGACGGACGGGACGCTTCGAACTACGGTCTGGGGGCAGTGTAGGGCCAGTCTGATGCGGATGGAGAGATGATGGTCTCTTTTATGTCATAATCACTGACCGGGCGGGAGAGGAACTTCACGGTCACTGAAAAAGAATGCCTGGCTAGGCTGTGGAGACACTGCGAAGTTATTTCGAGGGTTCCACTTCACAGTGGTCACTGGTCTCTCTTTTGGCTGCACAACTTGAAGGATCCTGCAGGACGATTGGCATGGTGGGCCGTTCGGCTGCAGCCGTACGATTTCACTATAATCCACCGCGAGGGACGAGAGCACGTGGTTGCGAACTTCCTTTCCCGAAGTGTTCTGGAGTTGGCTGAGGTCGTTGGTCGGGAGGTGCCGCCTGAGGAATGAGTAGATGATTCGTGGTGTCGTCGTGGTATCGGCGTGTGTGTCACCTGGTCGAGGAGCAACCCGCACGTTATACAGGTTGGCGACTGAAGAGGGATCAACTGTAAAAGTTCCAGAAGACCAAGATACCCAAGTTGGATAGAATATTCGATGGCTGGGAACTTGTCTTTTCCAAAACGAGGCGTAGGCAGGCGACTGCCAAAAGCCACGATCAGCAGACGTGTATGCATCTTTAAAACTTCCTGCCGTGTACGGCGATTCCACAAGGTCCTAGTGGAGAACATTAAACATCATGTTTTTTGGTTTACGGCATCCCTGCAGCAGTCCTATGTGACAGTGCTAGCCAAAGGTGTTCTCGTGAGTTCAGAAGCTTTCGTTCGCGTGATCGCACTCGTACCACTTTTACATCGGTGTACCATCCCCAAGTCGACTCAGCCGAAAGAGTGAACCGCGTTCTCGAAACCATGCTCTCTTCCTACGTAGAGGACTACCAAAGGCTCTGGTCTGACTATATCCTTCTGTTGGTTGCGTTATAAGATCTGTTCGACACGACGTGACCAGTTTTTTGCCTTACAATGTTGATTTTGGTCGATATTACATTGAAAGAAGAAAAATGCATGATGAAGATGCACCTGTTGAGACTGTTAATGATGACGGCAAGCAGAGACTGGGGCTCGCGAAGATATTCCGAAGGATTCGCGAGCGCTTGAGAACCTCGTTCCAGCAAAGCAAGAATCGCTACCTTTGTCGTCGTTCAGTTCAGTTCTGGATGGGTGATCTTGTGTGGCGTAGGAACAAAACTGTCTCCAACGCGGTGGATGGCTACACGGCCAAACTTGGTCGACTTTTTGTTGGTCCCTATCGAGTATGGAAGAAACTGAGCGGCAGTGTGTATGAACTGAAAACTCAGGATGGACGACTCGATGGGCGTTGGCATGTGCAGCTGCTAAAGCTATTTGGTGGAAGATCGGATTGAGAGAGATTGATGGACGAGGAACGCTCTCTTGGATGGGCACAAGAATACATCAACGGTCAGCAGAACTGGGGGTAAAAGTCACCCAATGTCCAGCTGCGCGTTGTTATCCTCTTGTTCCGGGTCCAGAATAGGTCAAGGGCTAACTCAGTCCGGGGTAAGAATCTTCTTTACTTTTTGACTACGCGGCAATGATGATCAAGCTCCACTTTGAGTCTTACTGACCATTTCAGAAGGGATAACCCTACAGTTGTCCGGGAACAAGTGACCTTCCCTGAGCTTCACCATAAATATTATTCTCGCATCATATTATGATACTTTGTTCAGTTGAAGTAGTCGGTAATTTTCAATTTTTGTTCTGTGTTTGTGCTTCTGATTATCGCGGGTTTCTGGCCAGGAAAGTTTTGTTGATCATTTTCTGTCCTCGGGAGGGAAGGGGGAGTTGCTACGGTTTGAATTGATAAAAGAATAAAGATTTGCTAATCAGGGTAGGCAACCAATGATACACCACTAATTTTGGTGAGTGTCGTGTGCCGAAAAAAAAAATGAAAACATTAGACACTTATTCAAAAGTGAATAAGAGTTTTTTTTTAAGAAAATCGTTGAAAAAAATTGAATTTTTCGAAAATTGAAATTTTAAAATGAACATTATTTTGCCAAAGCTATTTTAGTTCAACCCAGTTTTTTCACTTTTTCCACTTTTTTCAGCAGACAGGCTTAGCTGAGAGTCGCGACAAAAGAAAAAACACTAGAAAATGACGTCCTCAACCTTGCTGTAGGAACCCAATATCAGAAATGTTGAGTACTTTTTTCATTGCTCATTAGTCTCATTACATTACCTATGCATCTCTTCCGGTATTTTATTAAACAGATGTATTGAATTCCTTACCGATGCATTTTCTGCAAATACCACGATGTTTTCGAATAGGAACACCATAGCTTCGAATTTCTTGGGCTTTGTTATCGAAAACTCCTCTCTCATTATGAAGCAACCTTTTTTCGTCAAATCTACAGGGCACAGTTTTATGGAGTCTATGGCAATGATGTCGTTGCCCCTTTTCATTTGTTTCTTGATCATGCTTAAAGCAATCGATATTTTTTCCGAGGGTCCTTTGGTTGCCGTCAGCTGTTTCTGGATGTTTTCCAGCATCAGAATGTACTTTCCTAAACGCTGGACTGGAGTCAGCAAATAACTGGCCAAATTGAGCCTGTCGCCCAGTTCGTTTTGCCGCGTCTAAAAAGATACTGCATCAGAATAAAATATAGATAATTATGAATCGCTGATCAATCATAGATCAATAAATACATATTCTTGCAATGGTAGTACAGGGAAAATAGTAAAAAATCATATCCAATATCGCCAAAAATCGCACTCCAGGGTATTGCGCTCTTGAAGGAAAGGGGGTGGAAGGGAATGGAAAAAGTGAAAGTTTTCAAGGAAAAAACAAGTCAACTTGGGAAAACTTGTTCTCATCCAAATTTACACACCAGATTCGAATTCAGGAGATCGAATTTAGTCAGAAAAGATATCAAACTTGTCGTGATCGGTTCTATATGACCAAGAAAAAGAAGATCCACCTTGCCGAGTTCCGCCCCCTCACGACCCCCCTTAAACAGTGATCGACACTTTTTGTGCCAAGATGGTATCAACGGGATACGATGCGTCGAATGATGACGTATTTGCATCCAATGGATTGGCGAGTTTCATCCCCTCCATTTGAATTTTTCACCCCTCCTCTCTCCAATAACTCAAAACCTTGTGGTGCGATTTTTGGCGATTTTGGATATGTAGTTGGGCACTTGATTCTGAACAGACAACAGAATAATTATTTTTCAGGACGTTTTTATTTTTTCCGAAGTAGAAACATCATCTATCTTGTACTAAATACAGGGTGTTTCAGCGATGATAGCAAAAAAAATAAGTGTGGGTAGATTTTGTCAAAATATGACGGAAACCTATATACCATTTTGCAAAGTTCGGCCTAATAACGATGATACAGCCTTTCAAAGTTGACTTTTCTCGGATTTCAAACATTTTTAACTCAGTAACGTTTGGACAAAAAATAACTCAAATTTAGCATAGACTGATTTGTCAAAACTTTATACTGATCTGCCAAATTTCAAAAGAATTTAACCAGTGGTGTACGAGTTATGAAGGTCAATAATTCAGAAGCATCCGAAGAAAAGTTGTCTTCTACGCCACTGATTGGATTCTCTCAAAACTTGGCATGTTGATAGATAATTGAGCCGGTGAAAATCAGCATGGTGTAAGTCATAAAACATCATTTTGAGATATGGCCCTGAGAAGTTAGAAGATCCCATTTGAATGTACAGCGAGGCAGAGAAGCAGAGGCGTGTAATTTCTTTGCAAAAAGTGCTGCGTTGTTTATTCTTAGCCTCAAAAATAGAGCAAGAAAAGGAGATTCTGAATATATCAAAAATCGAAAAACTCAAAATCGTGACTTACACCATTGTGGTTTCCATGGGCTCAATTATGACAAACCAGCTTATGCTAAATTAAAGCTAAAGTTGTCGAAACGTTCCTGAGTTACAGATTTTTGAAATCCTAAAAAAGTGAACTTTGGAGAACTGTATCTTTGTCATTAAGCCGAACTTTGCAAAATGGTATAGAGGTTTTCGTCATATTTTGACTAAATCTACTCACAGTTGAATTTTTTGCTATCATTGTTGAAACACCCCGTATAAAACTATAATGTTTATTCACGTTCTCTCGGTTCCATATCAACCGTATATTTGACAGCTCGACCGAGGGAACGTGAATCGCCAGTCAATAAGAGCTATAGTTCTTCCATTTCCGGTAAACTTTACTTAGAAGTTGAACGTCATGGAAACCATCGATCGAATATTAAATACTATTGGGACAACCAAGTTGACATGATGTGAAAAGACTGGCATCACGTGATAACTACACTTAACAGAAGAAAAATTGAAGCTTAAAATAATTCAGTTACGGAACTACCAACCTTTATAATTTCGTTGAATTCTTTGAGATAGAACTCAGCTCTTGGTCTATTCCTTGAGTACTCGGGGTATAACTCGAACATAGCAGCCTACAAAACACAAAAATTCAGCTGAGGTATAAATTTAGCTCTGTCTACTAAGCGGAGGTTGGGAGACCTTCATGGCGATTCATTGAAAACGTTAGTTTCTTGTGTCAAAAAATAAATTGGCGGAAAAGAACACTTAGTTAAAGTACCAACTGTAGTTGGGGACCTCGGAGAAGTGTGTAGTTAAAGACAGAAGTGGAGACAAGTACGCGTCCCAACTAGTCTTCAGTGTAATAAAGTAATGATGTCTTCTACAACCACTCAAATGTAACGTCTTCATTGAACAACTTTCGGGCTGAATACCATAGTCAAAAATGCGTTTGCTATCCCTTCCACATCTTCGTGCTCCTGACTTTTCAGCAACTGTAAAAACTGCTTCGCTTCATTGTATATGCTTCGAATATTACCAAAGAGGTACTTAACCCTGAGATTAGGCAAGAGGTTGTTGTCTCTGAAGTGCTGCTCGTAATCCTAGAAGTTTTTGTAACTATTAGTAGAAGATACAGCAGGATGGTTCCAAATAACTGTCAGAAACTTCAAGGTAAAATACTTTTTCAATAAAAAAAAGAAAGGAAGACTTGAAAAAGTCTGCAGAATCGTTTTTTACCCTTCTGCCTCATTCAGTATTTGGAAACTGACGTTATTTCTTACGTTAACAACTTTATGGAGCCCTACCACGTACTGTTCTTCAGTAAAAACCAGTTCATCGATTATGTAAGACAACCTAAAACAAAATTATAAATTTTCATTCGTATTCAACGTTTCCGCATACTTACTTGCTCTTGTGTTCATCATGTTCTCTTGCTTCTGTTTCGTATAAAGGGTACATGTACTCTACTTCTTCGTTAAAATACAATTCTACATAATTTGACTCTGGACTAGCAGCTACTGGTTGTGATTCTTGACTAGCAGCTACTGGTTCTTGGTCTGGACGTTCAGAAGCGGTCGATTTATCACTCTCTGATCGCATCAGTAAGTCATTGAGATCTGCTCGTTCAGAATTGTCCAAGTGTTTCAAAACTTTTATCTCATCTTTTTCGTTCTCGTGGACCACAACATCTGACATGCTGAACAGTTCAGAAATGTTACTGGAATTGTCACTGAGCTTGGCGGATCTTCGTTCGACTTCAAAGAACGTGAAAATTAGTTCCTTGTCGTCGTCATTATAAGCCTCGACGATGTAATTATCGTCTCCATTCGCCGAAGAAAAGTCGTTGAGACCGAAGATATCGTCGTCCAAATCCACTTTAGCTAAATTATCACACAGATCGTCTGTGTTATCTTTGCTGCCTTCTGTTTTATCGCTGCTGCTTTCTGCTTCGTCTCTGCTGATGCTTTCTGTTTCACTTTTGCTAGTGCTTTCTGTTTCACCTTTGCTGCTGCTTCCGGTTTCAGCTTTGCTGCTGCCTTCTGTTTCAGTTCCATTTTGATCTGCAGACACAGTCCATGTTATATCGAACAGGCTGATTTCTTCTTCTGCAGAAGCCGGAGGGATTTTCACTTCGTCAAATAGGTTATCAAGCCTCTGCCTGTGCCGCACAACATCCGAGTGCCAACTTCTGAAGTCTTTCTTGCTGTCTTTTTTGTTGCCTTGTTCAGACGTAGTTCGCGATAACTTGTATTCTTCGTCAAAGTGCTTCGAGCAAACGCCGGCATTCTTCTTCGCCTTCTTCGCTTCCTTGGTCTTGGGACTTTTCGGCAGGGTACTGCCTTTGAATCGCGCCGACAGATTTTCCGACGATGCATATTTCGATTTGTTTTGAGGACGCTTGATTGACGTCCATTCGAAAATGAGTTGTTTAACCTTGCTCTGCGGTTCTTCTTTCTTTTTCCTCTTGCTTTTCATTGCGGCTGACTCTAGCGATTCATAGTAATCGACTTTATTTTGCATTTTCAACTTTCACTCACACGTACACCAGGCATAGTTTTTGGAACAACTCGCGTTTGACATCTCACGAATCCTCTCCACTACCTACAATAATCTGACACAGCTGATAAGATAAAGATAACGCGTAAATATACAAAAATTTGCTCAATAGAGTGCTTTCAGGAAAAAGGTGGATGTGATATTCAAATAAAGCGGGGATTGATAAGAGATATTAAAGGTGTTATCGTTAGTTTATATTAAAATATATTTTTAAGGTGTGTAAATTCGAAACAACATTGCATAAAACTCGACAATATAAAATAAAAAAAATAAGATAACGAAAAATGTGATAATTCCTGTCTTTCCTATTCTAGGTCTTGGTTTTTTCGTCTTCTGGATTTTCTTCCATTGCCACGTTGATCTTTTGGAACAAGTCTTTCACAATCCTTTCAGCTTCGCTCAAAATTTTCATTTCGTAATTGTTGGAACACATTTTCTTCATTTCAAACAGCCAGAAGTTGTACTCGAGTAACCTTTCTTTGAAATTTACAATGATCAAAGCTGCCTGTAACAAAATCTCATGTTTTTTTTTATCTTGTCTTGGAAAAATCAGAAGGTTTTGAATAATAGGTAGGTACAGGGTGAGCACACTTACAACATCCATCACGAGGAACGAAAAATCTTTCCTTATATTAGCAAAGTGAATGTAACTGTTGAAATGTTCTTCCTGCAAAGAGAAAAAGTAAATATAACCATTATGAAATCAATTCAAAAGTACAAGAGATATTGCTCTCACATTTTGAATGAATAAAATCCCAAAATCCACAAAATCTGAGATTGTATTCAAGCTTGGTAGTACATGATTTTTATGGAAATTGAGAACCTCTTTCAGTATCCACAGTTTACCGCATACATTAGTTACCACAGCTAGACACGAAAGAGAAAATTCCATCTTAGTTTGAATAAGCATGTTGCATTTATTATCAATGTATACTGTAGTTCTTAATTCAAGCTGACTGTGGCTTGACGGGCTTGGTCGAATACAGGGTGTTTCAAGGGAAACGAGTCACCCTGAATAAATCTTTGCCAGGTGAAATTTGGAGAATTTCCTGAGACCCGTCGATTTTTGTTTTGAGGGGGACATCTAAAGCATACATTGGCAAATTTCTATCTTCAACCCCCTCCCCCACCCACCTCACCCACCCACCTCAACTTGATTTAAAATGACACTACCTACTTTGCAATACATCAAATTAAAGAAAATTTGAATTTCTTTCTGAAAAAATATTTCTATATTCTTAACCCCACCCCCTTTTTTCCTTAAATTTTTCTGAGTGTCAATTTGATCTTCTTGACCTCTCAATTTTCTCCAGTGCAGTCAACGTCATCCTGCACAGCATCGAGAGAGAAAGTTTCCTCTGGAAAGTGTCACTCAAACTCACCCCTTCGCCCCCCCCCCCTAATTCCAAAATCTAAAATGACACTACCTACTTTGTGATATCGCAAGGTAGGGGGTTTAATTTAAAATTTTGAAGTAGGGGTGGGTGGAGGTAAGGGGGTGAAGATAGAAATTTTGCAAATGTATGCTTAAGATGTCCCCCTCGAAACAACAATCGACGGGTCTCGGGAAATTCTCTGAATTTCACCAGGCAAAAATTTATTCGGGGTGGCTCGTTTCTGTTGAAACACCCTGTATAAGATTTTATTCGTCCCCACGATACATACCTTCCATGTGCTTGATAAGAGTACTGAGTTTCAAAATGTACTGTTTTTCTTTGATTATAATGTCCTTCATGGCTGAAATAATGCTAAAAACTCTCACGTAAGACACATTAGATCAAATTACTTGAAAATTGAACCAACCATTTGTTTTCTATAGCATTTTCTCTAGCCATAACACTGTTTCTTGTGTCAGTCTTGCGGTCATTACCATCATCAGTGAAACTGAAATAGATAAAATCTGCGGAAACATCTGAAAAAGTATGTTACTAAATCTTGTTACCAATGAGAAAAATTAATTACCGCTTTTACGTACTTCTTTCGAATCGTGCTCTCCGGGAGGAGGTGGAGCCTTCCGACCGATTGAACTGCTGAATCTTTTCACGTCTTGAAAATTACAGTGATTAGCGATTAGTTTTTTCTCTAGACTTAAATGAAATGTAAATGATTGTTTGTAAATGATTGTTTGTCTCACTAACCTTTAACTGGCTTGGATTCTGCGTGAGAACGTTCTTCGCTCATCATAACTATTTCAGTGAAAATGGGAAAAGTTACGTTACGTTTAATCGAAGTAATATTGTACTACTTGTATGTATTATTTCTTTGGATCTCTCATTACAAAGCGCTGAGTTTATAAATAGATAAGATAAGATAAAGGATGGGTTAATTAGTATTAACACTAGCAGCAGCGAACCAAAACATGTATTGTAGGTACCTAGTGAAAATGTTGTTTATTTTTCAAGTCATAAGTATACAAAAGTATAAAACATAGTTACATAATAATACAGGATGTTCCAGAAATGGCGCATCAACTCTCGAGTATGTTGTAAAGAGGTCACCAGAGAGTCAACAATTTTTTTTAAATTTTTTATAACTTTCCACAAAAGTATTCGCGATTCAAATTAAAGTTTCCGCTACATGGGGGCTGCTAAAGGCAGACTGTAATGACAACTAACACTTTTTTATCTGCCACGGTGAAATTTAACATGGGTGAACCGATTTTGATTAAATTTGGAATCCAATTGCGTTTTGTCAATAGATTTATCATTGATCTATCATCATCAACGATCGGCCGCCATTTTGGCCCTCCATATTGAACTATTACAATCATACCTACGTGAACCGATTTCGATGAAACTTGGTCAAAATACGCCTCTCATTTTACATATGTAAATCGGTTCTGATTGGACTTGATAATGAAACGTCTCCCATGATTAGGTTTGTTTTGAAGGTTGGTTTCATGATTGAGCACCAAAATCGGTCGTTATTCACCTTGAGGACGCAGAGTTCAGACCCGCTGACGATACGTTTCGACTTATCTGGAGAACGTAGAGTTGAGATCCATTGATGATGCCTTTCGACCCCCCCTAGAGGATGTATAGTTGAGACCCGTCGAGGATGAGTTTCGACCCACCTAGACCCTGATAAGTTGATACCCTTCAAAGAGTTTCTAATCAACTCTAGAATGCTGAGTTGAGATTCTTGGATGATGAGCTCCGATCTACTTCTGGAAAGAAGAGTTGAGATCCGTTCATGATGCGTTTCGATCCATCTCCAGGTAAATGATAATAGAGTTGAGACCCTCCGATGATGCGTTTCGATCCACCTCGAGGATGCAGACTTGAGACCTTTAGATGATGCGTTTTAATTTACCTGGAGAACGGAGGTCAAGACTCCCAAAAGATAGAAGCGAGCTTTTGTTTTGGTGTCTCTTGCACAGAGTGATGGCCTCGGCAGACGGAGAGTTAGACTCGGTGAGTTGGGGTTTGGTGCTTACGATTTAGCTTGGGTGTTAGGAATGTTTGTTGGGCTCTCGCGCGTTTGTTCTGAATCTGCTTGCATGAGCTGGTGTCTGTTCTTCCATTGGAGTCACATTTCTGCCTTGCTCTGTGTTGGGTATTTTTCGCAGGAAAGGTATTCGAGCCCTTGGGCCCTTTGTACGTTGCGTTGTGACTGCGTTGAACGAAGAACTAGACCTGGTGAGATCGGTTCAGTTATTCGGAATATGCTAAATTTTGATAACCGCTTGGAAAGTCTTGTAATAGAATCAAATGAAATGAAATCGCAATTGTATCAGGGTCCAAACCCTGTCGTAGAGTCGCAGTTGTTAATAAGAATCAGTCAAGAATGAAATTCCACCCCCCCTCCTCCTCTCCTTGAAACCAATAACTTCGTTTTAGCACAACGGCAATTATTAATATTTTCATGTTGGTTGGATTTTCAAGTACAAGAGAATAATTATGCCATTAAGAGGAGTTTTACTAAGAGTAATATCCAGTTTGATCTCGCGAAAGCAATATTTCTGTTGCAGCCTTCGATATAAGTTATAGATGATGTATAAGCTTGCTTCTGGAATGAAAAAGTTTTAGTTTAAAGCTGATGAGATGAATCCGCTCTCCAACAACGCGACTGTTAGAATAGAGAATTTGTAAAATGAATTGTTACTAGGGCTCAAGCAGGTATAGTGTGGATGGCGACAATTTGGTGAAAGGTCAATAACGGGTGGTTTTTTAAATCTGGCGTCCAAGTATGCTGTGCTCCAGCCGAAAAGAGCCTCATTCGGCCGGAGCACAGCATGCTTGACGCCAGATTAAAAAAAAAAACATCCCTTATATATCTCGGAACCTCTCCATGTCTGCTTGTCGGCGAACAGCCTGTATAGTCGGTTATCTGTGCTTTGTTTATTCTGAAGACGACAATCTCTCACGTATTCACTGGTTAACAATAAACAAGCTGACGCGTAAACTAACAAAAAAAAACGTAACAGAAAAAAAACTAACAAAAAATCCCACTCGTTATCACGTTATTCGAAAAGTCCTTCTTCTTTTTTCATTGTCTAGAAGCTGGGCCTAACCCTAACATAGTCTCTGACACTAACATAAATGTTGAATTTGATTGAACCACGAAATGAATCTTGAACCACGGAAACCAGTCAGAATTAAACGTTGGTCAAGTTTTAGAATCAGGTGTTCGTCGGAGGGTTGGGGTTTTGGGACTTTTGAAATAATTAGGGGAACTCATCTCTTCGGAAACAGCTTAGATAATTTAGATACTTCAGCTTGCAGTGTGGAGGCCCTGAATAGGACTAGGTATAGGATCGAGCCATTATTTACCGTTTGTACATAGAGGTCAATAGATTGATGTTCTGTTGAAATTTATACTGTGTCTTATTGTGTTCAAACTCGTGGTTAAATCGATCCCAAAACTCCCTAGCTCTATCCTCGAACAACAAGTTTATCTTGTTGTCGACGTTGACCAAAAAATCAAATCAAATCTAGAGCTTCTGTGGGAAGAGGGACGATCACGCACTTCTTGTTCAACATTAGTTTACAAAAGTCTCGTCCAAAAACCGATGAAGGACATGGAGAAGAGTTGGGAACTGTTGCTATGTTGTATGGTAGAATCAAGAGACTTTGAAGATTGCTAAAATTCCGTGACTACATTTACCTCATATTCAAATGTGAAATGTGTTATCTAAATTTTTGTCAAGTAGCATTTATCACAGCACATTGGTAATGTACATTATTATATGAATACATATTATTTGAATCTGGATTAAATAATATCAATAATAAATGATGATACTATGCTGAACACGAGGCTGAACATCAGAATTTTCATATAATGTTCATCTCGATTTTAAGTAGTCGTTAGTTTTTAAGTAGCTACCTAGTCGTTATAATGGTCATCTTCTAATGTTTTATTGTGAAAATAATATTTGTATTAACGGAACGCTACTTCAAGTCCTGCACATTGACAAATATATATATATATCGGTATTATATCCCATACACTTTCTATTTTCAGTAGCATGACTTTTTGAAGCAAAAATAAAGTGACAAGCTGGAGGGCTACAGCTACAGCTGATGAAAGCTTTGGAGCGAAACTATCAGCTGCCATCGGCCGTATCCTCCCAGCGCACCCCAGCTTGTCACTTAGTTTTTGCTCCAAAAAGTCATTCTACTGAAAATAGAAATTGTATGGGATATATATCCGATGTCTCTTGAACATTTCTATAATCATTCATTACTTAATCTTATAATGTAGATACGTCATACTCGTATCTATGTATTTTCTATGGTAGTTGCCATTTTGATGTCATTGGGCCTTATTATTGCTGTGGCTCTTGTAATTGAAACAATATTCATGCAGTCTGAACAAGTAACTATTGTTGTGTAACGATCGTGACGACACATAATGTGACGATAGCAAAATTTACAAGGTTACAAATAGGTGCTTTCCTTTTACAACTGTGTATTCTGACCTAAGTTGTTAGTGATGTCTCACTTTCGCGCATGTGATTTCTCGCTCTTTCTCTCTCTAACTTAGATCAGATCAGTGAGTTTTGCGGTGAAAGGAAAGCACCTAATATTGTTCAAATTAGGAGAGCCACCGTAATAAGACCCATTGTCTATTTCAAAAAACCACTGGAATGATTCTCATTTCTTATTTAAATGTATCAGAAGAATTGACATTGTTAGCGCGGTACACATAAAGACGGCAGCCTTCCGATGAAGGCTGCATTAAAACAATAACTCTTGGATTAGGAAAGCAGCAAGCGACAGTCAGAAATAAAATTCACAACAACAATCAAAAACTTTAATGCAAAACAAAAGAAAAAAAAACACAAACAGACAGAATTACAAAACAATAAAAAAAAACAATGTGAATTAAATGAAATGAAAAATCCGAGTGGTTCTGATCGGGGGCAGATTCGCTGGCGCCGAGTGGCGTCCTGAAAACGAGACGAACTGCACTGAAGGTATACACCCCGGCAAACGGGAATAAACGGTAAATGGTAAAAACAATGGAAAATATGGAACTTACGGGATCTTATTCGGTGGCGGCGTCGTCCTGGCGGAGTCCGAAGGCGGCGTCGTGGTGGATGGCCGTTCTGGTGGTGGATTTCCTTTTGAAATGCACGAGTGCCCGTGTTCGTCACCAAAATGGCGGACGAACGACTCGATCCCGTCCGAAACTGGAGCTTTGTGTGCGGCTGGCTGGTCCAAGCCGCTCCCCGGTGAAAGCGGTGAAAACTGCCGCTTTCTGGACTTGGAGATGCTGCAGAGATCCTCCAGGAGTCACTATCGGACGCGATGGGCCTTGGATGGGCTTCTGGTCGAGTACGAATGTACGCCGATGGCACGACAAGATGGCCGCGAGAACGATGACCAAAAAAAAGACGGCGTGGCTTCCCGCTCGACGTACGGAGATCGACACCGCTTCGAACGAAGCGGCAAAGGCACGAGCGGAAAGAAAGCCGAAGAATGCCGAAGACGGCCGAAGAAAGTGCTGGAGCTCGTTTACGCTTGCGCCTGACAGCCAAGTGCCAGGCACACCGAACAGGGGGTGAGGGGTGAGGACTTGGACAACACAGGGATATTTTGGGTTGCATACCCTCAGTGCACACGAATGCAGTTCTCAATGAACGGGGCCGAGACATACTCCCCACCAAAATACCACTCGGGGTATTTTCAAAGTTCAAAAATTAATGAAATCAAACATGATACAAAAAGAAAGAGCATAGTGAGAACAATGACGGAAGTGAAAACACAGAATGCTCACTGTCCTGAAGGGAGGGGACAAAGTTTGACCATTGGGCGTCGCAGAACGTCGCGTTGAGTACGGACATCTGCGACACGACAAATGCCATCTTTGCCGGGGAAGAGTTTTGAAATTCTGCCTAACCTCCACTTCAGAGGGGGAGCGTTTTCGTCCTTGATGAGGACTAAAGACCCCACATCTGCGGATTCAAGGTGACGTGACTTGTGCCACTTGCCGCGTTGGTACAGCGTGTGTAGATATTCGTCGCGCCAACGCGCCCAGAAACGCTGTTGCATGGATTGGACCAACTGCCATCGCGACAACCTGCTGATCTTGAGGTGGGACAAATCTGGGTCAGGTGGGGCCGTTAGCGGCTCGAGCGTCAAAAAATGACCAGGCGTCAATGGGCACAGATCATTTGGATCCGAGCTCAGCTCCGAAAGTGGCCGTGAGTTGAGCAACGCTTCAACTTGGGTGACCAACGTGGTCAGCTCTTCAAAGGTGAGTATTTGATCACCTATCACGCGAGATAGATGAGTTTTGACAGCTTTTATGCCGCTTTCCCACAGCCCGCCAAAGTGGGGACTGGAGGGAGGAATGAAGCGCCAAGTGATGGCTTCGGATTCCGCGGCGAGTTGCATTGACGTCGTCAATTGCCTATGAGCTCCGACAAAGTTTGTGCCATTGTCGCTATAGATGGTAGAGCAACGACCGCGCCGGGCAATGAATCTGCGCAAGGCGGCGAGGAAAGCATCTGTTGAGAGATCGGAGGTAACCTCGACGTGCAATGCCTTGGTGGCGAAGCACACGAAAAGACAGATGTAGGCCTTCGTAGTTCTGACACCGCGAGCGCGTGACATGAGGATTGGAAAAGGGCCACCATAGTCGAGCCCGACGCAGCTAAAAGGTTTTAGCTGAGAAATTCGCGCCGAGGGGAGGTCGCCCATGGTGGGAGAAAAAGTTTGCGGCTTAGTCCGGAAGCACCGGTAACACGATGCAAGATAGTGCCGTACCGCGCGTCGCGTGGACAATATCCAAAAATTTTGCTGCAGGAGATAGCAGGTATTGTTGAGTCCCGGGTGGCAATGTCGGGAATGAACTTGTCGAATGACGAGTCCTGTCAAGACGTGACGAGATGGAAGAAGAGCAGGGTGTCTGGTTGCAAATGGCAACTCATGACAATGCTTCAAACGTCCGCCGACGCGGAGAACATCGTCACGATCGAGAAAGGGTGAAAGTTTTCGAAAGGGTCTTGAACAGGGTTTGCCGTTGCGTAACGACGCGATTTCGACGGCAAATACCTTCTGCTGTACATGTTTGACAATGTACAACAAGGCAAAATGGAGCTCTGTATCCGAGAGAGGTCCTGTGAACTTCTCATCGGACTTGCATTTGCAGAACCGATAGAAATAGGCGACAGCGCCCTGAATCTTCCGTAAGGAGGATATGCGCAAAAAGAGGTCGTCGATGTCAATCGGCGGCGGCTGCGGCACACGCACGACCAAAGCGAGCTTTCGCTCTTCAGACGCAATGTCTGGGGAGGACACGGAGAATTTGTCATCCGGCCATGTGTCATCCGCTGATGACAGAAAAGGTGGGCCAGACCACCAGAGGGAGCACGAAAGCATGTCTTCGGGAAACAATCCGCGCGAAGCTGGGTCGGCGGGATTGTCCGATGTTGAGACATGTCTCCAACACTGAGGCGGGACACGCTGTTGAATATGCTCAACACGGTGAGCAACAAATGTTTTCCAGCGGTGCGAAGAGGAACGCAGCCAGCTGAGAACAACCGTAGAATCGGTCCACGCAAATATGGCATCGAACTGTACGGTTCCTGCGAGCGCTGCAACGGTGAAGGCAACGAGATTGGAAAGTAGGACCGCTGCACACAATTCGAGACGGGGTACGGTCAGCAATTTGACTGGAGCCACCTTTGATTTGGCGGTTGGGAGACGAATGGTGGGAACACCATTTCGAAGGTAACGAACGTACAACACGCTCGCGTACCCAGATTCAGATGCGTCGCAAAAGGCGTGCAACTGGCACCTGTCTACAGGCGACGGAAAAGTATGCCGTGGAATTTGCAACCGCGAAAGTTGCGATAGCTCGGATTGAAAACGCAACCACTGTTGACATACGATGTCTGGAGGGGTGTCGTCCCAATCAAGGCCAAGTTTCCATAACCGTTGGATTAAATGTTTGGCGAAAAATGCAACAGGGCACAGAAAGCCGAGCGGATCGTAAATCCGAGCCACCTCCGACAAGATGGACCGTTTTGTGCACGGTAGTTCATTTGGATGAACCGTGAATGAAAAGGTGTCTGTTGCCGCTTGCCACTGGAGGCCAAGAATTTTTACAGTATTGTCAGCAACGTCACTGAAAGTGGACGGCTGAGTTCGAACGTGATCAAGTGGTATGTCTTGCAGCACATCAGGGTGATTGCTTGCCCACTTGCGCAATTCAAAGGAACCCGATTGGAGCAGGTTGATTAGCTGCGTTTGTAATTCCCGTGCTGATTCCACGGAGTTCGCACCGCAAAGTAGATCGTCTACATACAAATTACGGCGAATTGCCTGCGAAGCCAATGGAAACTTCGAGGCGCTTTGTTCTGCCAAGTGAAGCAACGTGCGAACCGCTAGAAACGGTGCCGAAGAAACACCATATGTAATGGTGTTCAATTGGTACGTTTCAATGGGTCGATCAGGGGAGAAACGAAAGCGAATGAGTTGATACTTGCGATGTTCGGGCGAGATAAGTATCTGCCGATACATCTGACGGATGTCACAAGTAAAAACGATCGGCTCACACCGAAACTGCAGTAGCAAAGCTGCTATGTCCTGTTGTAACTTAGGACCGACGAGAAGCGTCTCGTTGAGAGATAAATGATTCGGCGCTTGCGCCGAAGCATCAAAAACGACGCGAATTTTCGGCTTGTCGTCTTCGATCTTGACGATCGGATGATGAGGGATGTAATACGCCTCAGAATCTGGAGGTTCTGCGTCCAGCAAGGTCATGTGACCTAGGTCGAGGTAGTCGCGCATGAATGCTATGTACAGATCACGGAGTGTGTCCTGACGGACCAGGCGACGTTCGATAGCTAACCAACGGCGGTCAGCCATAGACCTGCAATGTTCAAAGGTGGGGGACTCCCTTTTGAAGGGAAGCGAAACCCCAAAACGACCTGACGGACAACGGTAGACAGAGTCCCGGAAACAAATTTCTGCACGTTCATCATCTGGGGACAAACGTGTTTTGGACGATGGTGACGAGATTTCCTCTACTTCCCAAAATTTGTGCAGAGACTCGTCGATTCCAGTTGGAGTGCAAACCAAAAAGGAATGCAGAGGTTTTGACGGGGTTTGAAAGGGACCGAGAAGAGCCCAGCCAAAAATGGTGTTTATGGCAACAGGCTGTGACGGACCTGACGAGACGATTCCCTCTTTCACGACTGACGGATAAACGTCGGCGCCCAACAACACTTGAATGGGGCCTGGCTTGAACCATGTGGGATCCGCCAGATTCGATAAGTTCAAGTGGAATTGATCCGGGTTCAAAGCGGTGTCTGGCAGGTTACCACAAATCCTGCGCAGGACAATTAACTCCAATTCAGGGATTGGGAGAGACTCATCATCAGCCTTGACCTGGCAAGTGACTGTGCCACACGTCGAATTGGCGGGGGTGAGACCCAAGCCAAAAACGGGCACATTGTGATTTGATGGGGATAGACCCAATTTGCGCACGCAGGAGTCCAAAATAAACGATGCCTGACTGGCAGGGTCTATGAGCGCACGGAGGCTTTGGTAGCCTCCCCACCGGTCACGAACGTGAACGATTGCCGTGGCCAACAAAACATGAGCTGCCTTGAGGCTTGAGGCGAGATTCGTCACCGAATTCGCGACATTTTCTGGAAGACCAGGGGAAACGATTTGCGGTAATTCAACTGGATTCGATAAAGAACTGGGTGACTCATGACCTGCAGTTCTATGTGGCTTGGGGAAGTGCAGCAAGGTGTGATGCCTTGCGTGGCACTGCCGACACGAATACGACGATGGACATTTTGGAGCGCCGTGATTGGTGCTCAAGCAGTTGAGACAGAGCCTTTTCTGTTTGACCGCCAAATATCTGTCATTTGGGGACATTGACAGAAAAGTCTTGCACGCGGTGACTCTATGACTTCTCGCCCCACAATGAGAACATGCTGACTCATGCGACGTCGCTGGGGCAGATGAAGTCTGAGACACCAACGTATGTGAGGCCCACGACTTGCGGCTGACCTCGGGCTTCACGGTAACGGTGTTTGCCCGTGTGGAGCGGGAGTTCGATTGCGTTTTAGAATTTAAGGCAGTTGCCTCGAAAGCCTTGCATTGGTCGAGCACGAAAGACTTGACGTCTTCGTATTTGGGGAAGGGGGTGCCAGCTGACTGCACCTCGAAACGTTTTCGCGTCGACTCATCGAGTTTCTGGAGCAGCATGCTCGACAGGGTGAAATCCCACAGGTCGATATGCGGATACTGCTCGAGCGCCACTAAATTTTCGTTGAACGTGTTCACAAGATGGCGAAGCGCTTGCGCGGAGTCAGATGTGACGGAGGAGGCGTTCATCATCGACTGCCAGTAAAAAGTGACTAGCACGCGGTCGTTCTGGTATCTCTCAACCAACGAGTCGAAAGCAATTATGTAATTATCTCCCGTCAATGGCAGATGTTTAACCATTGAGAGAGGTTCACCAGATAAAGACGAGATCAGATACTGAAACCGTTCAATATCTGAGAGAGACTGGTTTCTGTGTATTAACGCCGTGAACAGATCATAGTATGGTGGCCATGATTTTAACTTTCCGTCGAACAACGGCAACGCGATTTTTGGCAATCGGACATTGCTCCGGCCTGTCTCGAACCAAGTTTGCGAGGCTTGGCGAGAGAGCGAGGAAGTCGGCTCTGAATTCGAAAACGAGGCTTTTACCGCAGCAAGTTTGCCATACAAGCTGTCTGCCCGGAGTGTACGTTCAAGAAATGTAGCCTTCTGCTCCTCGGAGGCACTGGGGAGAGGGGCAGTGTTGACCGTGCTCTTGAAACCGTTGTAAATTTCCGCCGCAATGTCAAACGTGGCTAAAAATGCCGGTTGGAGGCTTGGCTCGGTGGTAGCTGTGACGCCTTGTTCCAGAAGGGGCTCAAGGCGCGCAATAGCTATCGCGATGGACGATAAAGTTGCGTCCATTGTGTACGACACAAAGAAAAATGAAAACAAAGCAACTGACCCTTAGGTTGGCGTACCTGAATGGCGAACCCAACCCAGGTGAAAAAGTGCGAATGAGACGGGCGAAAAACGAATTGATCAACACGCTGGACCAACGCACAAGTGTCACGTGGGTTTGACCCGTGACTTTAAAGTTTCAATAGTGAGGTGAATTAAATTCCTGACTGTACCATGCTTAGCCTGTATCCGGCTACGAAGGACCAATTTTTATGTTAGCGCGGTACACATAAAGACGGCAGCCTTCCGATGAAGGCTGCATTAAAACAATAACTCTTGGATTAGGAAAGCAGCAAGCGACAGTCAGAAATAAAATTCACAACAACAATCAAAAACTTTAATGCAAAACAAAAGAAAAAAAAACACAAACAGACAGAATTACAAAACAATAAAAAAAAACAATGTGAATTAAATGAAATGAAAAATCCGAGTGGTTCTGATCGGGGGCAGATTCGCTGGCGCCGAGTGGCGTCCTGAAAACGAGACGAACTGCACTGAAGGTATACACCCCGGCAAACGGGAATAAACGGTAAATGGTAAAAACAATGGAAAATATGGAACTTACGGGATCTTATTCGGTGGCGGCGTCGTCCTGGCGGAGTCCGAAGGCGGCGTCGTGGTGGATGGCCGTTCTGGTGGTGGATTTCCTTTTGAAATGCACGAGTGCCCGTGTTCGTCACCAAAATGGCGGACGAACGACTCGATCCCGTCCGAAACTGGAGCTTTGTGTGCGGCTGGCTGGTCCAAGCCGCTCCCCGGTGAAAGCGGTGAAAACTGCCGCTTTCTGGACTTGGAGATGCTGCAGAGATCCTCCAGGAGTCACTATCGGACGCGATGGGCCTTGGATGGGCTTCTGGTCGAGTACGAATGTACGCCGATGGCACGACAAGATGGCCGCGAGAACGATGACCAAAAAAAAGACGGCGTGGCTTCCCGCTCGACGTACGGAGATCGACACCGCTTCGAACGAAGCGGCAAAGGCACGAGCGGAAAGAAAGCCGAAGAATGCCGAAGACGGCCGAAGAAAGTGCTGGAGCTCGTTTACGCTTGCGCCTGACAGCCAAGTGCCAGGCACACCGAACAGGGGGTGAGGGGTGAGGACTTGGACAACACAGGGATATTTTGGGTTGCATACCCTCAGTGCACACGAATGCAGTTCTCAATGAACGGGGCCGAGACAGACATCTATAGTGGAATTGTTTCCTATACATTTGCTATGGATGTTAATCAACATTAAGTTGGCGGAAGGACCCTTCAGTTCCAATTCCAAACACTGAATCTGAATTTTTGGGCTTTCCTGGTCGTTTACTCTCGTCCGTTTTGTACTGCTCGTCGTTCAAAAACCATTGGCGATAACTTTCGATTTTTGTCTTCCACTTATTCGAAATATCGTCGATTTTACCGCCGTTCCCTCCATATTCCTCAGGCATCACTTCTTTGGGTATCACTTGCCATAATTTGTCCAAATCTTTGGTCGAGTAAACGCGCATCTAAAGACAGACATATTGAAAGTAAGTAAGTAACATAAATTGATATGAATACGGAATTTGAACTATATTTCTCATTGAAAATCAAAGTTGAATCACTTGAGCTAAATATACAAGGTGTTTCAGAGGGATAATAGCAAAAAATTCAACTGTGGGTGGATCTCGTCAAAAGATGACGAAAACCATTTTGCGAAATTCGGCCTAATGACAAAGATACAGCCCCCCAAAGTTCACTTTTTTCGGATTTTAAAAATTTGTAACTCAGGAATGTCTCGACAAATTCAGCTTTAATTTGGCATAAGCTGGTTTGTCATAATTATCTATCAACCTGTCAAATTTGGGAAGAATCCAACCAGTGGTGTAGGAGTTATGAGGGTCAATAATTTAGAAGCATCCGAAGAAAAGTTGACTTAAGGTAACCCCTCATAACTTCTACGCCACTGATTGGCAGGTTGATAGATAATCATGACAAACCAGCGTATGCTAAATTAAAGCTAAAGTCGAAACGTTCCTGAGCTACAAATTTTTGAAATCCGGAAAAAGTGAACTTTGGAGGGCTGTATCTTCGTTATTAGGCCGAAGTTTGCAAAATGGTATATAGGTTTTCGTCATATTTTGACCAGATCTACCCACAGTTGATTTTTTTGCTACCATCCCTGAAACACCCCGTATTATGCACGGTTCGCAACGCAATCGGACCCTATTTTTTTCTCAGTTGTCTGATTGATTTCTGATTCATCTGAAGAGCATAAATCATGAAAGCTATATTACCCTGCTCCTCATCTTTTGGTTCATAAAAGGACTGAACATTTTGTGGATCGCTTCAAACACCGAAGGAATGTTGATGAAATGGAGCCCTTTGATCCGATTCGGCAGCGCTTCTTGGAAACAAACCATCGCTTTCTTCGTTAGAGTCGGGGACATGTGGATGACGTGATTCACACCGACGCCATCCATGTCTTGCACAAGCAAAGCACCGGCCACGACAAAGTTGTCATCTTCCAGCATTACGATATCTTGAAACATTGTGTTGAGCTTGAACAAGACGGCTTGGTCAATTTTCGAAGGATCGGCGATTCCGCTTCTGAGCAGCATGACTCGTGGACCCGCCGGGTCAGGTAGTTTTGGAAGCGGCAGGAATACACTAAAACCTTGATTGTTAGTAATAAAATTTCAAAAACATAATACAAGTGATGTTCCCGTAGAGCATTTACAAACTTCAACATTGAGTACATTGAGGGTATAGTATACTCAGGTAGGTACCTTTCTGCTGTGTATGTACAGATCTTCCATACTATTAAATTATTAAAATATCCTACTCTTGTAGCCAGTTCCACCAGCGAATTTAATCATTGTTGGCTAATATTTTCTCTGGTGAATATTGGCTTAGTGACCACAGAAAACACAAGTTTCGCGAAAGATTATGGAAGAATGTTCAGACCACAACAGCTTGTATGCATTTTCCGTGGTCATTCAACCAGCACTGACCTAGAATCCATCAGAGAAAATGTCTCAATTAGCTAACAATAATTAAATTCGCTGATGGAACTGGATGTTGAAGTTTGTGAAAAAATATAACTTATATTGTTATTACCCCAAAGACAACAACTCCTGGATATCAGCAGCTAGGGGATCACGGTTTGAGTAAAACTCAGGAGTGATCGACTTGATCGTATGGAACATATCCAGTTTTTCTTTGCAACGTTCCAAGCTATACTTGCATCCTCGTAAAAAGGCGATAAGGAATTGATCATCTGAAATTTTGAATTTTTCAAGACTTGTTGTGCAGATTGGTAGAATTTATACCAATGCTACAGTTTATATTATGTAGTATAATAATATTAATATTCACCTTGCCTAGCATTAATGTGAGGCTGTTTGGCTAGCCAACCTTTTAGGTGATCTAAATCCGCCTGGATTCTTTTTGGATCTTCGTGCAGTTCTTCGATAGCTTTTTGTTCCAGTTCTTTAGAGAGCGGCCTCAACGTCATGTTGCTCAGAAACTAACTTCCACTCACAACCTTCACCGAAGCGGTATACAACTGATAAGATTTTATTATCGGCTAGACCTGATACCTCCAATTTGGCAATATCTTATCTTAGATCACCATAAAGAAAAGTAGCGAGGTGCAATAAACTACTAAAATGCTAAAGTAGGCTGCTTTACCATTACCAGGAGTAGCAGTTCCTAGTCATAGCATATCCGCTTAGGAAAATTACACGACTTGGCCTGTGCCGCGTAGCGAAGCTTTATTTCCTCAGCAAGCACATAAACCCGTCGATCCTCCTGGGTTAGCAAGTCACGCCGCGCTAACCATTTGACCAAATAATCCTACACAATTTTTACTTCCCATTTCTTTTATTGATAAGTGTTATATTATTAATCAACATTTAGTTGACGGAACGATCCTTCAGTTCCTATTCCGAAGACTGAATCTGAGCTTTTTGGCTTTCCTGGTCGTTTGCTTTCGTCTGTTTTGTACTGCTCATCGCTCAAAAACCATTCGCGATAGCTTTCGATTTTGATCTTCCATTCATTCATGATATCGTCGATTTTACCGCCCATTCCTCCATATTCTTCCGGCATCACTTCTTTGGGTACTACTTGCCATAATTTGTCCAAGTCTTTAGTTGAGTAAACGTGCATCTAAAGACAGACATATCAAAAATAGCTTACGTGTAAGTTTAAGTAAGTACGAACTCAACGTAATTTTCCATTCATATAGGTATCACCAAAGTTGTGAGCGGGTCACAAATGTACAACATGCCTACCTACATCCCGTTCATGATATAAATTCAGTATGGAACACTTTTTGAAATGAGATAATTATGAAGTATTTATTTTATTGGGTCAGGTTTCCTCCAACACATCTTTTACTGGACTTTTAGAAAAAAAGATTGTGGCCAACACATATCCCTCCACATCAGAGCGCACAGTCAGCTTGAAAAGTAGGTAACATTATTGAATTTACGTCGTGAACGGGATATAAACAATTGGGCAATGATTTTTTCTACTAGTGTTGTTTCCTCATCTGAAGAGTATAGATTGTAAAAGCCATCTTACCCTGCTCTTCATCTTTTGGATCGTTTCAAACACCGAAGGGATGTTGATGAAATGCAGTCCCTTGATCCGATTCGGCAGTGCTTCTTGGAAACAAACCATGGCTTTCTTCGTTAACGTCGGAGACATGTGGAGGACGTGATTCATGCCGACCCCGTCAAAGTCTTGCACAAGCAAAGCACCAGCCACGCAAAAGTTGTCATCTTCCATCATCAAGATGTCTTGAACCATCAGGTTGAGCTTGAACATGACGGCTTGGTCGATTTTCGCTGGATCAGCGATTCCGCCTCTGAGCAGCATGACACGCGGAGCGGCCGGATCAGGTAGCTTAGAAAGCGGCAGGAATACACTAAAATTCTCAATGTTAGCAAGAGGGTATCGGAGAAATATATAAAAGTGTTTCAATTTCATCACCCCAAAGCCAGCAACTCTTGGATATCAGCAGCTAGGGGATCACGGTTAGTGAAAATTTCGGGAGTGATCGACTTGATCGTATGAAACATGTCCAGTTTTTCTTTACAACGTTCCAAGCTGTACTTGCATCCTCGCAGAAAAGCGATAAGGAATTGATCATCTGGAATTCACAAACTTTCTAGACTATCCACAGCTCCACCAATCTCTCATCGAATTTTTTCAATCCGCTCGTATTTTGGGTGGAATTTTGAATTTATTGCAGCACAAGTTAAAATTCATCTCGAAATTTATTATAATGATAAAATCAAAGAGAGCTCATTGATAGAACTGCGAGTTGATGTTGAGGATAAAGTTCACAAGTACTCGAGTTAATACAAATACAAAATATAACAACATTCACCTTGTCTAGCATTGATGTGAGGCTGTTTGGCAAGCCAGCTTTTTATGTGGTCTAAATCTGCTTGGATTCTCTTTGGATCTTCATGCAGTTCATCGATAGCTTTTTGCTGCAATTCTTTAGAGAGCGGTCTCAACGTCATGTTGATCAAAAACTAGCTCAAGCTTACAACAGAGGGAGCAAGGTAGCTTACGAACTTAACCGAAACAGTAGGTATCAGTCATAAATGTATCGACACTGACATTTGGTTATCGTCCACCTTGATACCTCCAATTTGGCAATATCTTATATCACTATAAAAAGACGCAACGAGATGGAATGATCTAATCAAAAGCGAAAGTAGATACCGTTCTAGGAGCATTCGCGTTACTCATTCAGAAAGATTACACCACTTACTTACAAGGTAGCAGCTTAGACCACGTAGATTGAACTTTTTTTTTTCGTAGTAGATAAAATCTGTCTCCATTCACTCCCATCGATTTTCAATATTCGTTTGTCCTAGCAGGTCTAAGAAAAAAGGTGTCAAAAAAAGAACAAGGAAATCAAGCGAATTTTCATTTATTTCTATCAGGTTCTCATATTATGTATCGTTATAATTATAATAACAAAACCCATGCGGTTAGTCAACACTGAGCTGACGGAACGACCCTTCAGTTCCTATTCCGAAGACCGAGTCTGAATTTTTTGGCTTTCCTGGTCGTTTGCTTTCATTTGTTTTGTACTGCTCTTCATTCAAAAACCACTCACGATAGCTTTCAACTTTCTGTTTCCATTCGGTCATGATGTCATCGATTTTACCACCATTTCCTCCGTATTCTTCCGGCATCAGTTCTTTGGGCACCACTTGCCACAATTTATCCAAGTCTTTGTCTGGGTAAAGACGCATCTAAAACAGAGACGTGATGGCAACCATTGGTGACAACCATTAATTATCATTTTTAATAAGTAAAAGTAGCGGTTCTGTATCAAACCCGTCAAGACCCCTTTAAATTTTGAAAGGCCAGGTCTCCTATAGAACGATCAGAAATCGGCTTTATGATTGGCTGAATTTTTTTAGGGCCTTTAAATTTTAACGGGTTTGATACAGAATCGCCACCATACAGGGTGTGTCAAGGATGATTCCAAAAAATTAAATTGTGAGTAGATCTCGTCAAAATACGACAAAAACTCATATACCATTTTGCAAAGTTCGGCCTTATGACGAAGATACAGCCCTTGAAAGTTCACTTTCTTTGTATTTCAAAAATTTGTAACTTGGGGACGTTTCGACAAAATCGGCAAATTTAGCATACGTAGGCTGGTTTATCAACATTATCTATCACCCTGCCAAATTTTGAGGGAACTAGTAGCGTGGAAATTATGAGTGGTCACCTTAAGTCAACTTTTCTTCGGATGCTTCTAAATTATTTACCCTCGTAACTCCTACGCCACTAGCTGGATTTTTTCAAAATTTGGCAAGTCGGTAGATAGTTTCGACAAATCAGTCTATGGTAAATTTAAGTTAATTTCATCAAATCATTCCAGAGTTACAAATTTTTGAAATCTGAAAAAAGTGAATTTTGAAGGGCTTTATCTTCGTGATTAGGCCGAACTTTGCAAAATGGTAGACAGGGTGTCCGTTTTTCGAGGCTAAGCATGGGTATCTCGCTTATCTTGAGAGATACAAAGTCGGGTGAATTAGGAAAAAGCTGCGCATTTTCATGACAATCAATGATCCAAAAAGAAATTTGACGTATCGATTTTAGTTTTTGAGATATCGTGAAAAAAGAGGAATTTGAATTTTTGTTTTTATTTTTTATTCAAAAAACGGTTGAAGGTAGCCTTTTCTAATCTAGACATTGTCAGGGCACTTTTTCAAGGGGAATTCAAAGCTGCAAAAATCTTTATTCTAGCTTTCAAAGCAACCGAGATACGACATCCAAATTTTTTCTCTAATGGGCGCCATATTGGATTTTGATATTTTTGAATACGTTATTCTTTTCTGGTTACAACGATGTGCTACATGTCATTGTTGAATAAATGTTCAACATTTACGGTTTTTTTTATTGTCGGTGCTGATTTTGTTTCCAACCACTCTTTGAAAAATAAAAAAATTATTTTTGCTCAAAAGCATGAATTCAACAGTGGCATGTGACACATCGTTGTAACCAGAAAAAAAAATTGTATTTAAAAATGTCGAAATCCAATATGGCGCCCATAAGAGAAAACAAAGTTGAATGTCATATCTCGGTTGTTTTGAAAGCTAGAATGAAGATTTTGGTAACATTGAATTCCCCTTGGAAAAGTGCCTTCACAATGTCTTAGTTAGAAAAAGCTATCTTCAACGGTTTTTCAAATAAAAAATAAAAACAAAAATTACAAATTTCTGTTTTTTCTCGATATCTCGAAAATTAAAACTAACAAGTCAAATATCTCTCTCGATCATTGATCGTCATGAAAATTCGCAACTTTTTTCTAATTTAACCGACTCTGTATCTCTAAAGATAAGCGAGATACCCATGCTTAGCCTCGAAAAACGGACAGCCTGTATAGGTTTCCGTCATAATTTCACGAGATCTACCCACAGTTGATTTTTTTTTGCTATCATCGCTGAAACACCCTGTAGTTAGGTAGCCAGATACCATTAGCTGAGTTTGCCCTTATCTCACCCTGCTTTTCATCTTTTGGTTCATAAAAGGGCCAAACATTTTGTACAGCGTTTCAAACACCGATGGTATATTTATGCAATGCATTCCTTTGATACGAATCGGCAGTGCTTCTTGGAAACAAACCATGGCTTTCTTCGTAACACTCGGAGACGAGTGGATGACGTGGTTCATGCCAACGCCGTCCATGTCCTGCACGAGCATAACACCGGCCACAACACAATTATCATCTTCCATCATCATGATGTCTTGAAACATTGAATTGACCTTGAATATGCGGGCTTGGTCGATTTTCGAAGGATCAATGGCTCCGTTTCTGAGTAGAATGACCCGCGGAGCCGCTGGATCCTGAAGCTTGGCAAGCGGTAGGATCGCACTGAAACCTTCATATTAGCAACGGAATACCGGAAATAGAAGATGTTACAAACAACAAACAACCGTCACAAACTTTAGCATTGTCTCGCAGGCTGGCGTAAAATATTGTCTAAACAAGCTCTTTTACGGATCGCTATCATGTCGGGGCTTAGATCGACGTGGGGTCCACTTTGATAACGGCGTATAACGACAAGCTCAAAGCTTCATCAACCAATCAGATTACTGTACAGACTGATTAATTCTCCATGGAAATTGTTCCATTCAAGAATCCCATAAAGGGCTGGATAAACCAAGGCAGATCAATAAGTTTCCAGGGCTCGTTCCAGGGTATGCTCTTATGATCACGTTCTTTAAGAAAATAAGGTCGTTGCAAATACAGGGTGATTCGAGAAGACAAGAAATAATGCCAGAAAAATTATAAACAATATTTTCACTCACTATTTGAATCACTTTGTATTTAGGTGAGCCTCTTTATCTGAAAGGTGATGAATCACAAAGCAAATTCCAAAAATTTCGCTGCTCTAAGACAAATAAAGACTTTCGAAAAAAAAAAAGAATTCACGTGGTGTTTGTTAATCTCCATGAATCACTATACCGAAGCTCACGTTTGATTCAAAAATTTATCTTGGATCAGTTAAATTCTCAAGAATTACGCCTCCTAACTTTGCATCTCCAACGTGATGTCGGGCCCTTAGTTCGAGGGCAAGGCTCTAGGCGAACTTATACAGGGTGATTCATGAGTGACCTTACATAGGCTAATGGGAGATAGAGGACTTCGAGGCGAGTCAGGATCCACTGAAGAAATTTTGTTTTCTCCATTGGTTACGAAGATACAGGGTGTTTTGTGTGTTTCGTATGAAACTTTGATAAGCGATATTTCTGAAACGGCTAGAGATATTTTCTTGAAATTCACCGTAATATTTCTCTGTTGGAAGTCATCCCGAAGCCATACCGGGTAAGTCAAAATCCAGGGCCGGGCTAGAAAAAAGGTGCCGCTTTTTTGTTTCATCAAAAAGTACATTTTCTGACCGCTTTTCTAAAAAACTGCTATCGGATTCAAAAAGCTAAGAAAAAAATGCTTCAAGAATCACTCTTCAATTTAGATGGCACACATAAACCGTTTCGACAATAAAACTAGAAGTAAAATTTGTGGGTGAGTTCCCATTTTCGACCGGACATAATCGACTCAATGTTTGATTGAATTCATTCAAATTCATTTTTTAGCTTACTTTGTGGAATTGAAGGGCTCGGTAGGAAGGAAAGCTCCATAGCCGAAGATTTTTTTTGACGACCAAATCGAGTCTAATTTTGGTTTTACTCTCGATTTTGTCAATTAAAAAAAATGGTCGGCTCTGAAATTTTTCTCTTAACCAAGCTCTTCTATTCAGCAGAGACAAGCCAAAAAATGAATTTCAATGAATTCAATCAAACAATGAGTCGATTATGTCTGGTCGAAAATGGGAACTCACCCACAAATTTTACTTTTAATTTTATTGTCGAAGCGGTTTAGGTGTGCCATCTAAATTGAAGATTGATTCTTGAAGCATTTTTCCTTAGCTTTTTGAATACGATAGCAGTTTTTTCGAAAAGCAGTCAAAAAATGTACTTTTTGATGAAACAAAAAAGAGGCACCTTTTTTCTAGCCCGGCCCTGGATTTTGACTTACCCGGTATGGCTTCGGGATGACTTCTAACAGAGAAATATTACTGGTGAATTTCAAGAAAATATCTCTAGCCGTTTCAGAAATATCGCTTATCAAAGTTTCATACGAAACACACAAAACACCCTGTATCTTCGTAACCATTGGAGAAAATAAAATTCTTCAGTGGATCCTGACTCGCTTCGAAGTCCTCTATGTCCCATTAGCCTATGTAAGGTCACTCATGAATCAGCCTGTATAATGTATGATTTTTATGATCTTATCAGTGATCATCAAACATCAAGGAATCTATTTCCTTTATTGGCAAACTTTTTTTTTTACTCATTTTCAAGTAACAATTTTAACGGCCCCGTGGCGCAGGTGGTTGAGTGGCTGCCTGCGGCCGTGGAGGCTCCGGGTTCGATTCCTGGGAATGTTTGGCAGTTTGTTTTTTTTTCTTTGTTTTGCATCAGCCTAGAAGGCTATTAGCATTCAACAAAAAATTACATTCGATAGCTAAACTAGATCAGGTCAAAGAGTCATTTTTGCTGTAGTGGTGTAATGAGTTCTTTATCTTCTTCGAGGCTTCCACCTAATGCTACCTTGAGATTTTCGGCACTAATTTGGTCCTCGGGTATACATCCCACCAGGATGTGCGCCAACGGTCCCTGGCAGCTCTCACATATCGGTGTGTCTGATCGGCAAATAAGGTGTTGGTGTGTGAATCTGGTATGTCCTAACCTGAGTCGAGTAAGGACCACTTGGCATTTTCTGAATGGTAGTCTTGAGATCCATATCTTTACTGTTGATTTCACCCTGTTCAACTTTGTGTGTTGCCTTTGCCAACTCTGCTCCCATTGTGCGCCAACGAGTGTTCTCAAGTACCTTACAATGTCTTGACCGGTGGCTTTATTTTCTATCGGAGCCAGAGGGGTGTTTGCTGCAATGAATGCAATGCAATGGTCCGCAATCTCGGTCCCAATTATTCCGACATGGTATGGTGTCCAGGAGAGGGTAATTTCTGTGCCAGTGTTCTGCAGCGTCGTGATGGTGTTGTTGGATTTCTTGGACTAGGGGATTCATCGGGTATAGCTGATTAATTTGCCGGATTGAACTCAATAAGTCCGTACAGATGATGGCGTTGCGGCATCTTTGGGCGGTGGCTGGTGCTCGGGGAGCAGGTGGCGAGCCGCCCGCTACTTCCCGAGCACCAGTGATGTTGGCGAGGTGTTTTACAGATTTCAGTATAGCGTAAAGTTCCGCACTAAAGATAGTCCACATTCCTGGTAGTTGGATGGTCAAGGTCGCTGGGTCTCCCAAGTCTACATTCACTGCACACCCGACACCCGTTTCACTTTCAGACGCGTCTGTGTATACTATTCGCACTGGTGTTTCAAACTGCTCACATATATTTTTAAATTCGTTTTGGATAATTAGAGGGCTTACTTCAGACTTGGGAAATTTTTCAAGATCAAGTTGGTGCGTGGGTGGCGGAAAACCAAGAGTGAAAGAGTCAGTTGAGGTGCTGCTATCGTCTTTGGAAAGGTAAAGTTCAGGTTTTGTAGAAGATCGTAGAGTTTTATGTAGAAGGGTTTTGCATTGCTCTTTATTCTCTCAAAGGTTCGTTGAAAACGTCTTGCAAAGGTAAATCTGTGAGCTGGGTTGATGGCTGGTTCGAAAAGCCCCGGTGCAGATTCTGAGGGCTGTGGAATGGATTGTGTCTATTTTCTTCAATAGGGTTTTGCTGACAGAGTCGTATACAATAATCTATCCATAATGTATTTTAGATAACACTACACTCTTGTACACTTGGAGGAGGACTATAGTGTCGGCACCCCATGATTGGCTAGCTAGTGTTTTGAGTAGTCCCAATTCTTTTCGACATTGTTGTTTGAGGTGTTCCAGATGTATGTTCCACTTGAGTTGAGCATCAAGGTGCATACCTAAAAATTTATAGTTGGTGACATGCTCGATCAATTTCCCATATATTTTCAATAGGGGTACATCTCAGCTGGGCTTTTTTGAGAACAGCATACATTTTGATTTGTTGGTTGAGAATTCATACTCTGTATTACTGACCCAGTCTTTCACTGTTGTAATGGCTTTCTGAATATTTTTGTTTCCATGGTGTGAAAGTTTTTTCCTTTTGTATAGATGACCAGGTCGTCGGCGTATTGGAGAGCTTTAACTGGGAGGGATAATCTTCTGGCTACATCGTTAACTGCCACAAGGAAAAGGGTCACGCTGAGGTTAACTCTTTAAGGGGTGCCGTTTTCGAGGGTTCTCTGGTCTGACATCTCGCTGTTTATTCTTACACGGAAACTTCGGTTCTTCATAAAAATGATGACGAAGTGTAGAATATTTCCGTTCAGATTCCACTCTTTGAGCTTCATGACTACCCCATGTTTCCATGTCATGTCGTACGCTTTCTCGAGATCAAAGAAGACGGCCATAACCCGTTGTCTGTTTGCAAAGGACTCATGAATCTCCGATTGTAATATACGACGAGATTATCGATCGTTGATCTTGCTTTCCTGAAGCCTGCTTGTTCAGGTGTGATGATGTTCTTTTCTTCTAGGTACCACATAGTGTTTTGTTTATAATTTTTTTTAGCAATTTGCTCAGTGTGGAAGTCAATGAAATTGGTCTGTACGAGTCCATTCGATCTTTTGGTTTATTCGGTTTACATATCGGGATGATTGTTGCCTCCGACCAGTTGGATGAGAATTCATGAGATATCCAAATCTTGTTTTATATTCCCAGTAGATGAGTTTTTGCTTCGAAGGAGAGTTTCTTGAGAAAAATATAGGATATCATCTGGGCCTGGTGCTGAGTTTTTCGTATCATCCAATGCACTGTTTAATTCTTCTATGCTAATTTTTGTGTTAAGATCACTTTTATCTTCCATTGGCTCTATCGCGTTTGCCTCCTGTGGGTGTTTTATATTAGTTAAAAAAACTGGCACCATAGTTCTCATCACTGGATTGTTTCTGGAAATACGTTGCCAGTTCTTCTGCGATTTCCCTTGGCGTTTCCACAACAGTATGGGCCTCTGTTTTCATCTGTAAGATGTATTGTTGATTGTTGTTTCCTCTTATTTATTTTTTATTTTTTGCCAGACTTCGGTTGATGGAGTGTTCAATTGTAGCGAGGAGGTGTAACTTGCCCATGCATCTTTTTTACTTTTCTTGAGTGTAACTCTGGCCTTTGCACGACATTTTTTGAAAAATAGTAGGTTTTCGATGTTGTTAGCCTTTTTTAGTCTGTTAAAAGCCCTCTTCTTCTCACTCACAGCACCTTCACAATCTTCGTTTCACCATGACACCGTTCTCTTCCTATATTTCGGTTTGGTTTTTCCGATTGCCCATTCTGCAGCTTTCATTATGATGGAGGAAAAGTGCGTTACTTCCTCTGTTATGTCTATATAGTCGTGATGGTTGTCTTCTTCCATCAACTGATTATCAACAATGCCAGAGAAAATTTCCCAGTTAGCATGGTCAAGTTTCTATTTTGGATGTGTTTGGATGGGTCAGAGAATTTAGTGTCATCATTGATAATTATTGGGAAATGATCGCTTCCATAAAGGTGTTCGTTCGTGTTCCACGATAGCACTGGTGCTAGTGATGGGTCACAAAAGGTTATATCAAGCGCTGAGAAGTTCATTGAAGCATGCATTAAAGGCATTGCATCTAGTTTTGCTTCCGGTGTTGAGGATCACAAGATTCTCCAGGTCAACCAGTTTTTCAAGTGTTCTTCCTTTTTTATCTGTACGGTCTGATCCTCAGATGATGTTGTAGGCGTTTAGATCTCCAAGAATGATGCAGGGGCGTTGGATTTGCTGCATGAGGTTTCTTAATTCTTGTAATTCGATTGATTTGTTTGGTGGTATGTACACGTTACAGATGCCTATCTTTCGGGAGTAATACTGGACTGACGCAGCCACCGCTTCCAGATTGGTATTGAGCAGAATTTCTTCGCTAATTGATGTTTCCTTTATGTATGTGGCCACACCACCAGATGCTCTATCTGCTTCAGATCTGTTTTTATGAAAGGGCTTATATCCTTTCAAATGATGATGGTAATCTCTTTTTAAGTTGGTTTCTTGGACGCATATGATGATAGGGTCTTCTTCTGCTATCAGTAATTTGAGGTGAGCCAAATTGTCATGAAACCCATAATTGTTCCATTGTAAAATAAGATTTTGTTTTTTTGTGGACATTTTTGGTATGTTTCAAATTGAAAATGTGTGGATTAGTGTCTGGAATTTTGCGAAGAGTCCGTCAGATCTGCTTCTGCTAGATCATATCCTTGTTGTCTCATTATTTTTCGCTTTAGTCTAGTGCAGCGACTTTTCATGGAGGGATGTTTGAAATGAGGGTAGATTTCTTCGAGCATTGTGAGCAGTTGATCCACATTTTCTGTGTACTGTTGCGCTACACAGAGAGGGTCAGGGGATCCGTGGGCATTTTCAAAGAAGTCTGTCAGTTGATCAAAGTTGATTATGTATGGTGGTGATTTTTCTTGGATTATTTTTGGATTATTTAACTGGACTTGACATGTTTTTCAATTATGTAAGGTTTTCTACTGATTCGGATTTCTTGAGCTTCTTCGTTTGGAATTTATTTATTGATTGTTTTTTGGGCGGATTCTTTGGAGCGACAAAAGTAAATTCGCCTGTGTCGTCTGTCTTTGATGGTGATTTATCTGTTGAGGTTGAAGCGGGTCTTTTGGTTGATTTCCTTTGCTTTTGGGTGTCTGCAGTTTCGCCTGTTGAACTGGAGTTTGATTCTTTGTATTCATCGTCATCTAATTCAATGATTTGTTCGTCATCATCTGTTACATCGGTGTTTTCGTTGTCGCCGTCGTCGGTTAGTGCTGATCCTTCTCCATCGGAGGATTCATTGTCAGTCTGATCGTTGTTCTTGTCTTCTTGGTGTACTACAGCTTCCACTTGAACTGTATTTGGCTCGATTGTTGGAGACGATGGCGGGTTAGGGCAGTCGTTGGCCACGTGTCCTGTGGCTCTGCAGATGAAACATTCTATTTCATCGAAGCTTAGGAACAGCCGAGCCGGTAAGGAGTCTCTTCGAAAGTAATAACTTTTGACGACGGTAGTTCTAACTCGGATTGCGGTGCCACGAAGATTTGTCTTCTAAAACTCTCGACATGTCCATAATCATCTCCCGGTATTTCAGCTCGAAGAGTTCAAAGTTGTCACCGGAGAGACCGGCCGAAAGCCAATGTCTTAAATTAAGTTTTCAATCGGTTCGTTTGGAATTGAGGTACAGACGATAGATATTAGTATCCTTTTGGCCGGAGAAATAAGTTTTCGAATTGGTACTTCTTTGTCATGGATTCTTATTGTATTTCGGGTTGCTATCAGTTGATCAGCGACCTGCGTTGAGGAAAGGTAAATACAAATTCTGTTGTTCGCTATACGTGAAGCCGATATGATGCATTTTGGTCCTACAATTGTGCCTACTGCGACAACATAATCGCCGAGGCGCAGTCCGTCCATGACGTCTAATACTACTGCTTGTTGTCGTTTCGGTGGGCATTTTGTTGAGTTCATGTTTGTATTATTTGTTCATATTTTACAAAGAAGTTTCAAGGGCATAGGCACCAGACGCGATAAGCGCACTGGTGCCGGAAAAGATCGCTGTAAGTCTGCAAAAAACTGTGTGTTGATATAAAGTGTGAATTGTGATAAGAAAGTAGGTATTGTATTTGAGGATTATGGTACGTAAAATACCGCTTTTGGAGAGTACCCCGGGACTCTGGGCTTCACCGATGTAGTTACATGATCAAGTTTAGTCACCGTTTCACCCTGAAGTTGAAGAAAGAATTTTGGCTTTGATTTACCGCACCGCACTATTTTCGAACTTCGGCGAAGGTACACGTTATCGCAGCACTTGCTGTTGCAGTCCTTGGCTGTTTGTGTTGTCCAATTGGCAATTTTTCTGTGCATGGAAACCGCGATAATAAAAGGCAAAAACTGCTGTGGCCAGTGCAGGCCAATAAGTAGGGAAACATTTATTAAAAAAAAAGTAACAACTTTCCAAAGTTCACTCATTTTGAGCTCACATGGCACAAAATACTTTTGCTTTGATTCATCTACTGTTAATTATCCCAGGGATAAGGCATCTAGTGAGGGGAGAGTCAGTCTTACCGTGAAAACCCTATACTAAATACATACTCTGTGGCAAAAAGCTCTAAAATAGATTATAGTCGCCTGCTAAGTTGGATCAACCTTGGACTTGTTGGAAGCTTGTAAGAGCTAAAAAAACTTGCATTACCTACCCTAAAGACAATACCTCTTGGACATCTGCAGCGAAAGGGTCACGGTTTGAGTAAAACTCAGGAGTGATTGACTTGATAGTATAAAACATATCCAGCTTTTCCTTGCAACGCTCCAAGCTATACTTGCATCCTCGTAAGAAAACGATAAGGGATTGATCATCTAAAAATGTCGATTTACCAAAACTTGAATACTCGGACGATAAAGTAACAATATTCACCCTGTCTAGCATTAATGTGAGGCTGCTTGGCTAACCAACCCTTTATGTGGTCTAAATCCGACTGGATTCGCTTCGGATCTTCGTGCAATTCATCGATAGCTTTTTGTTGCAATTCTTTACACAGCGGTCTCAACGGCATGTTGCTCTTTTGCTCACGAAAATCTTTCAACCGTATCACTATTCGAACTGATAAGATTCCATTATCGTCTACCGTTCAGATGCCTCCAATTTGGCAATATCTTATCTTAGATCACTATAAAAGGGAAGTGGCGAGGTGTACAATCTACTGAAACGCGAAAGTATATACCTATACTTAGTAATATTATTATTTTAATTACATTATGTACAAAGTTTCTCTTTCTACCTACTAAGCTCTTCATTCATTAAATATATCACAATATGTAAAAAATTCAATAGCACCAGAATAATTCCTAGTCTACATAAGTCTGTGTAGTCACTCCAAACAAAATGGTGAATGTTAAAAAAAATGCTCCCGAAGCGACGGACATCAGAAGTCTTCGAATAGTTTCAGTTCGGCGTCTTCTAGCGTCCTGGCGGACTTCCAGTCGCCCTCTGGGTATTCGTCGAAGTTGCTGGCGTCGCCGTCGTACATGATTTTAGGAACAATAGGCGGCTGGAACAATGAAAAAGTCAATTAGAAAAATATGTAGGAATACTCGTATGAATGATAACCTCCGGTTCCACCAAAGTTTTATGAGCGGATTAAATCTTTCACGCTGATAGTTGCTATGCACCAGCCAACAGCATGGCCAGTTGTTTAGTTACTATGAGAGGGATAGAAAATTAATTCGCCGATAAAAGTTTGGTGGAACCGGTGGTTAGTTAGATATGTATTTATTGTTTGTTTTTTTGATGATGAGCATGTCCATGAACAATGATAAAGCTGAGGGGTACATCTGAAATATAGCTTATTCTTCAGCTTTGATTTTGTATACGGAAATATGTAGGTAGGTACACACAAAAGGAGTAAATATGCCGTCTCGAGAGTGAAGCTCGGTAGCGTTTTGAGGCAAACATAAAAGGTTCAAATGATTAAATGGCAAACCGAGAACATTGTTCTGTTTCGAAAGTTACTTGAAAAAAAAGCATTACTTTTGAGACGCACTCGTTACAATATCAAAAAAAAAACTATTGAGTTCGCTTTGGCTCATTCATTTGCAGGTTTTGTTTTTCTAATCCGCGGAAAATTGAACTGGGAGCCTATTTTGTGTTTCCAGAAAAAATATAAGAGATTTGGTTACACCAAATTGTATAACTGGTTGCCTGCTCACCGTCGACTACTCTGCATAATGAGTACCATCAGTGGGAAGCGGAGAAGAAGAACTGAGAAAATGTCGTCAACGTCTCAAATCTCCCTCGTTAGTACCTACTCTCATTAAATTTCTTTCCCTCTGCGAAACTCCACAAATGAAGTCTACAAGGAAGAAGACTGGAGACTTAGCAAAATTCAACGTATCCAAAGACCACATACTGTTTCAATAGTCCTATGTGGTTGTATAGAACACAATAGACAATAGGGTAGTGACCACCATCAAAACATATTTCAAAATACTAATCGAATGTAAAGCCCTAGTAACAATACCACTTTTCGTGAAAATTCGGAATTTTTTTTTATGTGTCTCAAAATCTACCTTGAAAGTGGATAACATGCTACTTTTACGAACATATACCTTTTACGAACGATTTCAAATCTACCGAGCTTTAGGAGGGCTGTGAAGTCTTAATCTTTAGACAGAAGTGGGGAGACTCCACCTCCGTGGCCTAGGTAAATGCAGTGTGTCACCGCCACCTTGCTGTTGATATTTGCGAAAATAACCTAATTTTTCATCGCTCCATATTCAAGAAAAACAACACGAAGCAGAGAAATACGAAGTGGAAGTACACTATTTTACTACTGCTGCTGGAAACTACGATGTCTATACCTAACATTCAATAATCAGCTGTTGTGCGAGTTGTCGCTATAGTGCTTTTCTTTGTAAGTTTTTAGTGTTGTCAAGCCTGCTTCTCTGCCGCCGATAAAAGATTATGACGTCATCGCGCCAAATTTGAAAGTGGTCGAAAACTTCAATTTCTATCATCGAGAAAACTTACGGGAAACTTTTGTGAACTAAACTGCTCCACAATGAAGTTGTCGAAAGTGATTTTCATTCTGTTTGTTTACTAGCCCAATCTCTCCTCAACAGATCCTGTGATTGTGAATATCAAGAAACTACATGTTACATTTATACAGGGTGATATTATGTAAAGAGGTGAAAAATTGCGAAAACTTCATCCAACCCCCATTTGCAAAAAAGCCTTGTCTCAAAACAGTTTTGGAGTTACCAAGACTGGAGGTCTTACACAGAAGATATGAATTTTTACATGGAATGTAACAGATTTGCCCTATTTTCTCGCAGGTGACTAGCGTTTCAAAAAGTGCCCCCTGCCTGGCCCCACACCAAATTTTCGGGTTGTTTTTAAATTCAAGTTATCCGAAACGGTTGTAGGAACAATCGTGCTTAATGTCAACCACCCATTCATCAGAAGTGATTCAATCTTGCAAGAAAACAGGGCAAATCTGTTACATTCCATATAAAAATTCATTTCTTCTGTGTAAGACCTCCAATCTCGGTAATTTCAAAATGGTTTCGAGACAATGCATCACACTTCATGATTTTCACATTGGAATTTGAAAAAAAAATTCTTGCAAATGAGGGTTCGATTAAGTTTTCGCAATTTTTCACTGTTTTACATATCACCCTGTATAAATGTTACATGCAGTTTCTTGATATTCACAATCACAGACTCTGTTGAGAATAGATTTGGCTAGTAGACGCAACTAACAGAATGTAAATCACTTTCGGCAATGGAAAGTTATTGGCCGTCAAAGTCAAGCAATTTTTTTGGTGGCGACAACTTCATTGTGGAGCAGTTTATACAGGATGGTCCTCGTTGTATGTCATTAAATTTAAGGATCAATAGAAAATGAAAAATGAAGGGGACTTTCTTCAAAAAACATATTTGAGAAATGCCTAATAACAGAGATACAGCCCTTCAAAGTTGGAGCTAAATAATCGTTTTTTCCGCATAACTTTTGAACCGTTCAACCGATTCCATTCAAAATAGACCCAAAGGTTCACTGAAGTTATCTCCTGTCGAACAATCATAACATGTTCCATAAAAAAAAGTTTCAGGAGCGTATATATCAGGGGGTGTTCCTACTCCCCCTCTCCCCCTATTTCTCACCCACCAGTTATTTTTGAAAACTGTTTATAATTTTGAATTCTACGTTCAATTGAGAAGAAAAAGTCACTCCTGCAAAATTTTGAGTAGAGGCTTCGTTTAGGAGATATTCGAGTTTGAAACTTTTGAAAACATCCCGAAATCGCCACTTTCTAGGACCCAAATTGTTTTTTTCTTAAAAATTTCCCGTGTTTTGGAAAAAATGGTGATTTATCAACTTAGGAATTCTGAAAACCTATTTCAGCTGAGAAATCATGAGTTTCTTTGGATTTTAATTTTTAGACCTTTGAAAGTGGCGATTTCGGGATGTTTCCCAAAGTTTCAAACCCAAATATGTCCTAAACGAAGCCTCTAATCAAAATTTTGCAACAGTGATTTTCTCTTTAAAATTGAACGTAGAATTCAAAATTATTAACAGTTTCCAAAAATAACTAGGGGGTGAAAAATAGGGGGAAAAAAGTAGGGTCACCCCCTAATGTCTAAGCCCCTGAAACTTTTTTATGGAACATGTTATGATTGTACGACAGGGGATAATTTCAGTGAACCTTTGGTTCTATTTATAATCAAATCAGTTGAACGGTTCAAAAGTTATGCGAAAAAAACGATTCTTCATTTCCAACTTTGAAGGGCTGTATCTCTGTTATTACGCATTTCTCAAATATGTTTTCTGGAGAAAGTCCCCTCCATTTTTCATTCTCTATCGATCCTTGAATTCAATGTTATAAAAGTCGGACCACCCTGTATAGCGTCACTTATCGAAAAGTGGACTTTGAAAACATAAAAAATAATAAATCTGCCCTGTTATACAGGGTGTCCCGGAATAATCAGTGTGACACAACTCACAGGGAGATAGAACATTGAAAAATAGGGGGAATTTTCTTGATTAACGTACCGTCGCTAACGTATAATAACGGAGATACAGGCCTTCAATGTTGTTTCTGAAAAAGTTTTTTTTGCATAACATTTGAGCCGTTCAACCAATTTTATTCGAATGCAAATCAAAGTTCGCTAAAACAGGTCTCTACTGAACAATAATAATGCATTTCATGAAACATTTATTTTTTAGGTGCAAAGATAATAAATAGGGGGTACTTTACCCCTTTTCCTCCTTATTTCAACTCCCCTCCCCTCCAATATTTTTGGATATGGTTTCAATTTTTGAATTCTACGTTCAATTCAAAGAAAAAAGGTCGGTTACTGTTGCAAAATTCTGATTAGAGGCTTCATTTCGAGCTATTTTGGGTTTGAAACATTGGAAAACATTTCGAAATCGCCACTTTCCTGGGCCCAAAATTCAAGAAAACTCATGATTCGTCAACTGGAAGGAGTTTTCTGGGTGTTGTAAGTTGATGAACCACCATTTTTGTTGAGAAACAAAGTTTTTCAGGAAAAAACAATTTGGGTCCTGAAATGTGGCGATTTTTAGATGTTTTCCAAAGTTTCAAACCCAAATTTATCGAAAGTGGAGCCTCTAATCAACATTTTGCAAGAGAAACTTTTTTCTTTAAATTGAACGTGGAATTCAAAAATTGGAACGAACTCCAAAAATATCCAAAGCGGGAGAGGTTAAAAATAGGGGGGAAAGGGGGAAGATACCCCTATTATCCCCCTTAAAAATGTTTGATAAAATGCGTTATAATTGTTCAATAGAGACCTGTCCCATTAACTTTGGTTAATAAAATCGGTTGAACGGTTCAAAAGTAATGCAAAAAAAAACTGTTTGAAAAAATTTGAAGACCTGTATCTCAGTTATTATAGTCACATTTGCAAGGGTATGTTTATCAAGAAAAGTCCTCCTATTTTTCAATTTTCTATCTTCCTGTGAATTTTGTAACACTTATTTTGGGACACCGTGTATACAGACAGAAGATGCCTTTGGCAAAAAGTTTTGATAAATACAGGGTGTTTCCAAAATGGTGATACAAAGGGGATACAAATCTTCTAGGGGAGATTCCTCACAAAAAATTGACCCGGAAAAAATATAACGTCAAAGTCCTAAAATGTTGAATGATGATTAAGACCTATTTCGGTGAACTTTGCTCCAAATTGTAACAAAATTGGTTGAACGGTTCAGAAGTTATCTCAATAAATCGATTTTGAAAATTCAACTCAACACCCGGTAATTTTTCAACAAAGCATTTTAGGACATCGAAGTTATATTTTTTCTTGGTTCATTTTTGGTGGGGAATCTCCCCTAGAAGTATATGCAGGGTCTTAAACTTTCACATAAATTTTTCCTGAACCTTATCAATGGATATATTTATTGTAAATTTATTCAAAACGGAATAATCTCAAGGATAAATATTGATAAATCAGTTGAACTTGAAAATTTTTGAAGAATATCTCCTAAAAGTGAATTAAATTCTACGTAAAAAAAAAAAAATCTCAGCATTACCATCGCTTTTATGGCAAGGTTTGTCTGTTTGTTGGCGATAGTTCAATTCAATATTCATCATTTTTGCCGCCAGTTTATTTCCTGAAAACTGTTCAAGATAATTTTACTGCCGCTTGGCAGGCATATACTGCTGTATAATAGATGTGCGTGCAGTGTACGTGAAAACTGTCAGACTAAAATATCGACCCGTGGCGTATACAGGGTGTTCCGCAATTACGGTTACAAACTTCTAGGGGAGATTCTTCATCAAAAATGGACCAGGAAAAAATATAACTTCGATGTTTTAAAATGCTGTTACAAAGATACAGGGTGTTCAAGTTGACTTTTTTTAATCAATTTTTTTGACATAACTTTTGAACCGTTCAACTGGTTTTGTTCAAATTTGGAACAAAGTAAACCAAAATATATCCCTATCGAATAATAGCAACGTGTTTAGGAAACAATTCAGGGGCGTAGATAATGGGGGGTGTCTTCATATTTCCCCCTCTATTTTTCACCCCTCTAACTATTTTTCCAAATTGTTCTAATTTTTGGATTCTATGTCCAATTTGTAAAAAAAAGTTACTCCCGCAAAATTTTGATTAGAGGCTTCGTTCTTGAGATATCTGGGTTTGAAACTTTGGAAAACATCTCGAGATTGCCACTTTCAAAGGCCTACAAATTAGAATAAAAAAAAACTCATGATTTCTCAGCAGAAATAGGTTCTCTAGAATTTTTAAGTTTATAAACCATCATTTTTTCTAAGAAACGGGTAGTTTTCAGGGAGAAAAAAATTGGGCTCATTAAAAGTGGCGATTTCGAGATGTTTTCCAAAGTTTCAAACCCAAATATCTCAAAAATAGAGCTTCCAATCAAAATTTTGCAAGAGTAACTTTTTTTTCTAAATTAGACGTAGAGTCCAAAAATCAGAACAATTTGAAAAAATGGCTAGGGGAATAAAAAACAGGGGGGAGGGGAATATAAAAACACCGCCATTATCTACTCCCCTGAATTTTGTTTTCTGAACACGTTGCTATTATTCGATAGAGACCTATTTTGGTTAACTTTGTTCCAAATTTGAACAAAATCAGTTCAATGGTTCAAAAGTTATGTCAAAAAATCGATTTTAAAAAGTCAACTTGAACATCCTGTATCTTTTTAACGGAGCATTTTAGGACATCAAAATTATATTTTTTCCTGGTCCATTTTTTATGGAGAATCTCCCCTAGAAGTTTGTAACCGTAATTGCGAAACACCCTGTAGATACCGGAGAGATGGGGGTTGCCCCTCTTTCTCCTACGCAACTGGATATGTTAAAAATATTTCTGGGATTGTTGGATTTCAGTGATTTTACGTTTAATTTGGAAAACAAAATTGTTCTTGTATGTAAAACTTGTATCAGAGGATTTGTTTACGAGATGTTTTAGTCTAATGTTGCTATGTTTCAATTTTCCCCCTGTCATGTTACGCCCGCTACGCAGACTCAGAACCATTTTTAGTACTTTTTCGTGCCTGTCACAATTATTTTACCGACAAAAACTTTTTTACCTTGGTTCGAGTAGATAAAAACCGCTGATAAAAGGGCCAGCCCGTGAAAAAGTGGGTGTTTTGCATTCGATCGCGGCCATGTGCACTGTTCCTAAGTAAACCGCACGTGACAGATGGATGTCGCAGTTTCTGATTCTCATCATCTGAATGCACCGCTTGTGCCGCTGGCTTTTCGTCGCCTGAATACACTGCTTGTGCCGCCACCGCCTAACGCCGCAACCGCCCACCCGAATCAAGTCAACGCTGCCTGTAGCTGTTGCAAACACGACGGGAAGTTCGGTTCTTGCCGTTCATGAAGCGAAAAGTTGAGTCAATCTTTCATGCAAATTATTGTACCTTTATTTCCCTTCTTATTCCTTGTGATGGCGCTGACTGTTCGGGATGGCGCAGAATCGTACGATGCCAGACAGAATTCGTTTCAAACCTGTTCCGTGTTGCTGAAAAGTGGAACCACCTTACTGCCATCGCTTGTATTTTGCAGGGAGGCGCCGGTCAGCGAGCCCGAAGCCATCTACAGCCCCGTCGTTAACGCAGTCCCACCATCAAGTCAGGATATCGTTGTACACCGCGGAGTGGCGCCAAAAACTGGCTCGTCCAGGCTCCCTGAGAGATACAGGCGAGGCGTAGGAGACCACTAGCATCGTAGCCGGCTTTTCGATAAGTACCCCCTGGTTTCACAGTATTTTTTATTAATTATTGCTATCGACCGTTGTCGTAATGAATTTAGCAAGAGCCGTAATCTAGTTCTATTCATCTCGGCCTCCTGCCATCCCATAAGAATAAGTCAGAATGCATTCTAGGTGTTGTCAATGATCCCTTCCTTTTTGTTAGTCGATAAGCGGTAAGGATAGTTGCGGGGATACGGCTATCTATCGTGTGATCAAAATGAATTATACCTAAACTCAGGATTTTCCATCCCGTTTGAGATCGTGTCAGATAGAATTTAGTTAGAAAACACTCCAAGCTATCCGTTTCTGATGAAATAATATTCATATCGATTGGGCTCATTAAAAAACTGCCGGCGCTTCTTCTTGCCGTATCATGGTTTGAAAAATGCCTCGTAAAAGTTTGACATTGTTCGGTACGCGCAATACCACAGTATTTGTGACTTCAAGAGATGAAAAAAAAAGCAGGATCATCGCCTCTATTTATGGTGGAAAGCAGGTAAACGATGTGTGAGAAAGAATAGGTCAACAAACAAGCCAGTGAGCCACTGGTTATCTGGAGTATAAATTGGGAAATCAGTGATAAAATGTAACACGTATGTTCAACTTTTTCCTATACTCAGACTGATCTTTACCATTATCATGATTTCATTCTTTCTTGAATCACTCGGCATAATTATAAAAATATAAGCTTACCGCCAGTTTTCGACAGAGCACATCTTGCCAATCGATGCCTTTGAACCACCTGTGCCTTTTGATATCCTCAGCTCCGCTCTGCCAGAACAAAAAAATATATCAGAAAAAACTCAAATTGCGAGAAAAAACGTGGGTGACTTACGAGGCGACTTACTTTCATGTTTCCCAATCGCTTCGTCCTATCTTGAACTAGCAATTTTTTGATTAGATCTTTGGCAACTGGATCGAGATGTTTGGGCCATTCTATTTTTCCGCTCAGGATTTTTTCGTATATTCCAAAGGGATTGTCGTCATAAAACGGCGGGTAACCGGCCAACATCTCGTATATCAACACACCTGAAAAAAAAAACAAAATTAGTAGGTGTAATAATAATAACATCGCGGTTTTAAATATAAATATTATTTTCGACTTCTCGTACCCACTTCAATGTCAAAGGGGAATAATTAGACTGGAAATTAGTAGGCGCTTAAACGCAGCTTGCGGATTGATGCATTTTTAATTGACAGCTACGTTCACAGGTCACTATCGCGCAACAAAACTTCTTTGTTGCACAAATAAGTGTATCTAAATTTAAATCAAGTAGGTACCTAACAACACTCGTGACAAGTAAAACGCAATAATTAATAAAGTTGCACTCCGCACTGGTTATTGTATTTGACAAGCACCTGTCAGAAGTGGTATTCTTGGCTATCTAAACGGTCGTGTTTATGCAATAAAATGAACAGGTGCCGGCCCAGCGAAATTTTCATTTCATTCCAAAATTCTATGCAGAAAAAAATTGCGCGAGGGAACAGTCCGAAAATACGTACGCGTCAATGAGGAGGATAAAAATAATTAGTCGCGTGTTTTTATGCGGGAGCGGAGAAATCAAAAAGGGTACTCAAGACCGCCGGCTTGTGACCTTCCGCGTATTAAGATTTTTTCAGTGTATGTTTACTCTGCGTGCGAATTTTCGAAAGATACTGCAGAAAAACAGAAGCAACAGGTGATATTCCGAACATGCCATGTCTGCTAATTTTAGAGTTGAACAGTGCGTTGCTGCGTAGCCCTGAGACTAGCATTTTCTGCGAAATTTCAAAGTGGCTTTTCAAATTTTGGATGATTGTTCGATTTCAATGTTTTGCCCTTTGGTCTGACAGATGCGGCGCAAGCTATTCAGTGCTTGATGGATGCCATTTTCGGACCAGAATCCGAGCTTAGAATTTTTGTATATTTGGATGACATAATTATTGTTGTCACACCGACTTTCGACGAACATATTTGACTGTTACACGAAGTAGCGCGACATTAAGACGGAGCTAATATCACGGTAAACGTTGAAAAAATGTGAATTCCTCAACCCGTCAACTTGGATATTCTGGCTATGTTGTAGACAGTACAGGTAGACCTGAAACTAATTCCGAAAAAGTAGCTGCAGTAGTGAATTACAAACAACTTTCGAATACCACGGGAGGCAAACGGTTCGTAGGGATGGTATTATAGAAGTTTTATGCCACATTTTTCCACTTCAATGTCGCCAATCAATGATCAAGAATGTCAAGCAAAGCCTAAAACTCACGATTTTAGGGTTCAGTGTATCAGTTCAAGAATGGGTTTAGGTTACGCTCTGACTCAGGAACAAAATGGAGACGGAAGTATTAGTTGGGAACAAACAAAATTATAGTGCAACCGAGGGCGAATGTTTAGCGGTCATGTTTGAAATAGGAATTCGAAGTAATAACGACATGTTGCAATTCGAAGTAATAACGAGCGAATCGATTGAAGAAGTTGACAATTTTTCTTAGAAGGAAGGGGGTGTGTAACAACATTTTGTGACTAATCTAGAATTTAAGATATGTAGTTCGCGACTCTGAGCAGGCGCGTAAAGAAGCAAAAAAAGTAAATGTTATTTATTTGTGTAGGACCTTTGAATGACCCTCCACGCAGGCGCACTGACAGAAAATGTAGGCTTCGCTTAGAAGAGTGCCTGCGTCGCCAGGGCGTGTTCTCGACAAAATAGAATTTTCGCTAGTGAAACCCCAAAGACTGAGTTCTCAAGTTTGAAAAATTGAAGAAAATCGTTATAAGAAAAAATTAAATTGCATACACTAACCGTCAGTTCCACAAAAAAGATGATCAGCGATCAAGGCTAATTGCAGATTAACTGAACTTCTTTCTGCTGAATGCTAGGCGATTACCAACAAAAACTGCCTGAAATCTGTACCTACTAGACCCATCATCTCTTCATTATTGAGGGATAAACCAGCATTTCCAATGATCAGTCGGCTACAAATTGACAAACAAAAATCGCGAATCAACTAATCTCGTATTATCTGTTTTGTGGAACCCACGGTAAGGAGCATTACTGGCCCGAACACTAACTATTAGTGAATAACAAAAAGTTGCATTTTTTTGCCATGAAGACCTTGCAGTTACTCAAAGTTGCACAAGTACTCAGGTATTTTAAAAATACAGATACCTACAGCTCATACCTACTGCTTAAGTATGAAAAAAACCAACTCCGGCAATTTGTAATCATTTATGTCAGACTTATTTAATGATTGCTTGCTACTCTACGCGGCTTGCGAGTTGCGACCACGCACCTGCATTGAAAGGCAGTGCAGGCAACGAGCAGTTGTTGTACTTGATAGCGAGAAATTGTGAAATTCTCAATTACAAACCTGAACTCGTAATACTAGTTCAAATCCGACAATTAAAATCACTTCAACATTCTCTCTCTTCGATAGCGTCGGACAAAAAGAAAAGCTCAGGGACTCTGACAGTTATCTGCAGTTCTAAGAACTATGATGTTGAAGAAATTTGTTTTATTGCATAGAATTTTACTTGCAACAGCATTCACGGTGTACTGCACGACAAATTTCCATTTAATTGTAGCTTCAGTTAGGTACAACGGGCATGTCTCATATTCATGTTTTGCACGGTAAGTATAGATTTAGGTTTTGCGGCTCAATTTCTCCCGATTTTACCCGGCTTAGAAGAGTCAAGGGGACGGGTAAATGCAAAACTTTTATCCCGTCTATAAGGAGCATAAGCCCGAAAGACCTAAGCAAAGATCATGAAACTTGAATGTCAATCAGTGCCTCTGCCTAGTTTTTATTGATCTTAACTGTACCCACTCTAACAGATGCAGATACTTTAGCTTTGAAATACAATAAGCAAGCTGCTGGTTTTAGAACCGTATATTATAAAGGATGACATAACCGGAGATACCCACCTAAAGCCCACCAATCGACGGCTTTATTGTGTCCTTTACTTTGTATGATTTCAGGTGCTAAGTACTCTGGCGTGCCACACAACGTCCACGTCCTGTCGGTCAGCTTTTTCGCGAAACCAAAATCGGTGATTTTCAGATGGCCTTCTTTGTCCAGCAGCAGATTTTCCGGTTTCAGGTCCCTGTAGACTATACTTTTGGCATGGAGGTATTCGAGTGCTGATACGATTTCTGAGCTGTAGAAATTTCCGGTGACTGTGCTGAAACGTCCGGCGTTTCGCAGATAGGAAAACAGTTCGCCACCGCAGACGTACTCGAACAGCATGTAAATGCAGGAATCGTCCCTGCTGCACCAAAGCCTGCAAAAAATCAATAATGTTAGACAAAAGTAAAACTCATAATAAGTGTACTTGATCGTAAGCAAATTGCATAGTGCTACTTGGTCTCATTAATGATTGGCTGTTATTCGCGATTCTAATTTTTTTTTCGCCTAACCTACTCGTTTCAAAAATGCATTGGGAAGCCATCTTGCGGCGGGAAAAATTAATTTAAATAGCGAATTAGGCAACTAGTCATACCCTTCCAAAATAGAATTTCTTTCTAAAATAATTACGGATCGGCTTTTTAGACTAACTGAATCAACTGTTTTTAAAATAATTTGTGTTTTTTATCCATGGACCTGCACCTAAACTGGACTGATAATCGCCATACCAGGCCGAGTAATAATGTCGCGGAACCGCAGACTTCCCTGTTTGGAAACTTGGCAGAAGATTTCAAAGGCCGATGGAAATTTGAAATTAAAATTTAAATTCGGTATTTGCAGATCGTGATACTCGTTCCTGAATGGGGCCTTGCACTGCCACTTTTACACACCACCGAGGGCGCCACGACCGTTGGGGGCAAATTCGACAATTTTGACGGCGTTGACGCTTCAGCGACCGACGTCCGTCATTTTATGTCTTGATTTGAAATTTGGATAACCTTTGTTTCTTGCTTGACGTCTCCAGTCACTGTCAGTTACTGGTCAAACCACTCAAACTCCCCTGTTTTTCGCGTCGTTACGGCCGCTTTATCGAAGTAGGCGCCCCCTACAGTAGTGGCGACCTCACGTTGAGTTCTTCAATTGCAAGGCCCCATTGAAGTGTGCGTTAACAATAATATGTTTCTTTTTTCCATCGCAAGAAGTAAATGTCTTAAGAAAAATTTTGAAGATCTTCTGGCCAAACAGGATTTCAAATATAGAACTTTGGGAGCGCACAGACCAGGAACCAATGGAACTGACAATTATAAGAAGAAAGTGGAGATGGCTGGGACACACATTAAGAAGAAATGAAGAAGACATCACTAGACAGAGCCTGGACTGGAACCCGGTGGGAAAAAAGATCAAGAGGCCGACCAACGCAAACATGGAGAAGAAGTTTAACGGAGGAAATGCAAAATAGACATGTTTCGGGGGGGGGGGGAATGAAAAAAAAGGCCAGAGACAGGCAGAAATGGCGGCATTTTGTGGACCCCCTATGCTCCAGTGGGAACGATAAGGACTGAAGAAGAAGAAGATCACTATCAGTCACAGTCCACTTTAGGTGCATATCTATGGTTTTATCTCATTCACTAATACCCGGTATGTTTGGGACCTCTGGAAGCCACGATATTGAGTAGCAAAGGTATCGCCTTGTGACCGCCAGTAGTATGGGGAGCGTGCATGACCTGCAGCTATCAAGGCGTAGGACACACAAAGTCCATGGTGGTGAAAATAAGAATCACTTGTGGACTGGCAGAGTGGAGGGAATGCTTAGGGTGTTTGCATCACGCCACTTGTCTCGCACATAGCTCATAGCAGTGACGTAGCCAGAATTTTCATTTGAGAGGGGAGTCCATATCAAGAGGTATAGGAGGGCGAGCGAGGCGAGTAAAGTAGTACCGTAGACGAACTTTTTTTGAAAAAAGGGGGCGTGGCTATGGGATTTAGGGGGGCTCGGACCTCTTGGACCCCCCTTTGGCTACGTCATTGATACAGTATAGTAAAAGTTCAGTGGAGAACTTTCAGAGACAAACGCCACACGACACTGCCAGTACGCCACGCTTTACGTCGTTTTCTATTTCTGTCTGCTTCTGTCCACGTTTGTCTGCCAAGTGGTTATCGATTTGTGTAGATCTTAACCAAAACCGACTGTTTTTCGGACTCAATTTGGCAACGCTGGACCGTGTAGGGTATTGAAAGCCCGAATTAGGCTTTGTTTAGCCGACTAAAGAAGCACGACCACACCTGGCGCATCAAAAACGAAACCGACCACGACCTAAAGTAACGTAAAGAATGATTTGGTTCCTTTTTTTGTCATCTTTTCGGATTGGATTCGACACTGAGTTGTGTGAATTATTATAGAGGTTTCTACCATCCAGTTTTTCAACTACCAGTTTCTACTATCGAGTTTTCTACGAATTAGATTTCTACCAACAAGATTTCTACGAACTGGTTTCTACCATCGAGCTTTCTACGGTCGAGTTTCAACCATCAACGTTACATCGAGTAAAGGCGAGATCCCGTCTACCAGGAAGCACTCCATCTCCCAAGCGACTCTTCTCTTTTAAAGAAACGTCTCAACGTGGAGCCTGTTTCAGTTTGTGGATGCATGATTTTCCGAAGCGCGTGGACGCCTTCTTCAGCGATTTCGAGCCTAGGCGACCAAGGCAAACGTTCGTTCGCATCCTGGAAAGCTCAGCGTACGTCAACTTTGTGTGTCGATCGCGGCACGTTTGGAAGCCGTCTACGAGTGTACCACTTCGCGAAATTGATCAAGTAAGCCGGTGACATTTCGCCTACCGTAATACTTCATTTCCCCTCTATCAGAAACCAAAATTATTTATTCAACTACAAGTACAACATATCATTGTAGAACTCTATCAGATGGGTTTTATTAAAAATGTCGTAACATATAATCACTTGTTCTTATTAATTAGTCCAGGAATTTTAGCTGTTAAAATCGCAAATAGCGAACAAAAATGAAAGCGAGCCGGATTTTTGTATATAAGCTCAGTTAGGCATGTAGTTCAACATAGTAAAAGTCCTCAAGAATCCGGTGTGAGCTTCGGCCGTTGTGGCCTCGAGAAGAACTTGAGGATCAGTTTTTCGCGTATATCTCGTGAACAATGGCACTTAGAAAGAAAGTGTTAGGGAAAAAATTGTTGGAAATTTTATTGTCTATAAGAAAGGTCCTTACACATTTCATCGTCAGTCCACTCCTTCTTCGTCAAAACACAAGAAAATTAAAATAATCCAGATGCTCGATGCTGAAGACTGTATGGACCTTGAGTTTTACGATGGCGGAGTGCCACCTCGTAGATGTGTTGGTTGGTCCACTATTTCTTGATTGAAACTTGAAGCCATCAATACGAACTATGCCGGCGGCATATACAGGGTGAAATAAAAATAAAAAGTTGAACATTTGTACCTCAAGAACCAAAATAGGTGAAGACATGTAAATCGCCATAAATAATTCTGATTTCATGGTCATAAAGTCTTCGTAAACTTGAATAAGATATCTTGAACCGTTCTTGAATTATCTTCAAAACACTGAAGTTGTTACCGAAAAAAATAATTTTTTTGCCTACCCATCAGAAAAAAAGTCGACTGTGTTTTTTCTAAAAGTAGTTGGCCTAGAGAGTGTTTTTTACTATTATTTAATTTTAAATGTTATTTATCATTGTTTCGATTCAAAACAGCAAGTCTCGATTCAATATCTGAAGAATTACTGATATCCGGAAAACTAGTTTTTTCTCGTAACGACTTCAGTCTTCTGAAGACATGTCAGAAACGGCTCAAAATATTTGATCCAAATTTACGACGACTTCATGACCATGAAATAAGGAATATTTTTGGCGATTTATATGTCTTTACCTATTTTGGTTCTTGAGGTACATTTGTTCAACTTTTTATTTTTATTTCACCCTGTATATGCCACCGGCATAGTTGGTATTGATGGCAGATAGTTTCAGTCAAAACAGAATAGATCGAGCAACACCTCTACCAAGTGGCACCTCGCCATCATAAAACTCAAGGTCCATACAGTCTTCAGCATCGAGCATCTGGATTATTTTAATTTTCTTGTGTTTTGACAAAAAAGGAGTGGACTGACGATGAAATGTGTAAGGACCTTTCTTATAGACAATAAAATTTCCAACAATTTTTTCCCAAACACTTTCTTCCTAAGTGCCATTGTTCACGAGATATACGCGAAAAACTAATCCTCAAGTTCTTCTCGAGGCCACAACGGCCGAAGCTCACATCGGATTCTTGAGGACTTTTACTATGGTCAACTACATGCTTAACTGAGCTTATATACAAAAATCCGGCTCGCTTTCATTTTTGTTCGCTATTTTTTTTTAAATTCCTGGACTAAATATGTTTGTTTGAACACTACTCGAGTACCGTTGTAGTAAAAAGACAGAAGAAAGATTGAAGTTTCAAGGGTTAATAAAGTGCAGGTTAGAATTCAGTGGTTTCGCAAAAAAAAAAACGTGCGACTCCGGCCGTCCGCCAAAGGGTGTACTCGCTTTACTTTAATTAACATCACATTTGTACGCTAGCCTTGGTTTTTCCACTCGACATTCTTGTACCTTCTTGCTGGCGACTTTGTAAATAACGTAATTTTTATAGGACGAAAGGTCTCCATTCGACTTGGATGACTATTTAATATTGCGAACAGGGAAATCTCAAATTTGAGTTCATAGGTTTTGTACTTACATGAAATTATTGTAACTGGTTTAAAAAAAAAACTGATAACATTCTTTGTTGCTGTGGTTATCGCAGCTGGCGAAGCAGGTACCTATCGAGTCCCGTTGATATCAAATCGGTTTGGGTTTGTTATCTGACTTTCTTGTTCCGACAGTAGGTACCTACCTGCGTTCGAACAGATAACGTTCAATTAATTCCGGCTTGAGTTGGAGCCGAACCTTTCTCCAGAACGTAATATTTCGGTAATAACAGCGACTGCCAATTTCGTAGCTTTCGTTTTGGTAAAATTAGCCAACCGGCTCCTGTTCATTTTCTTTGCCTTTTGTAAATAAAATTTGTATCAGTAATACAAACTTTGCTTTATCTTCAGTATTGTATTAGTCATTGCTTGGTACTAAAATTATTTTTTGGAATTCCGCTCACAATACTGTGGCGCCCCCGACCATCTTAAGAACCCCAGCCTTCTCCACTGATTAAGTGGCGGGCCGTGTTGCTGAATAAGACAGACTGTCAGGTAAGTCGCGCCGAAAAAGCACGAGGCCTTTTTGGCATGCAACAGCGCATGCTATCAAAGCACTGTTGGAAATATCAAAATTTTGGAAAACCGATAGTCAGTCAGAGTCATCTTGACCAGGGCCGGCAACAATAGTGGTGCTGACGTGCTCGAGCACCACATGTAACCCGAAGAGGTGGTGCTGAGCACCACATGTAACCCGAAGAGGTGGTGCTGAGCACCACATGTAGAAAATGGAAAAATTTAAATTAGCGCCATAGCACTCCAATTTGCCAATTTCGAGAATTTTTGTTTTATTTTGAAAGTTTTATTTATGTATTATTATGCCTATATTATAATACAGGTGTCCCAGAATGGAGTAGCCAACGGTCTATGGGAGTCCAGAAGGCACTAGAAGAGCTCTACATTATTTTTTTGTGAAAGCTTAATATTAACCGAGATACAGCTCTTCAAAATTTGACTTTTTCATTGGTTTTTCATGAATGATTCATAAACGGGTCGAAGTGTTCGGCTGAAATTTGCCAGAGACTTGTTTTGAATGATTCCCTACCTATCTGCATAATTTTACTCAAATCGAACCAGTAGTAAAACAAATAAAAATTAAAATAAGAAAAATTCGAATGCCGAAAAAAATATGTAGGGGCCTCTAATTTCTTCCGGGCTATCTCCCATAGACGTTTGGCTACTTTATTTTGGGACAGCCTGTATAGTATATCGATGGCGAAAAACAGCAACCTCCTATGTCACCGTTTGCGGAAATTCAGCAAGCTCTTATGTCAAAAAGGGGTACTTTTCAGGAGGAACAAAATTGTACTTTAAACGTGATGTACTATATTTTCTTCCATTTTAGGTTGAAATAATATTCACTATAAATTAAGGTGACATAATGAGATATGAAATTTGATATCATTCACTAGATTTGGCTATAAAACGTGACATAGACGGTTTTGTCAGCAATATACTTATTGATAATTTTTGCAGAATAGAATCTTCATAGCAGCTGTTTTGTCTTACATAGGAGGCTATTTTCCATCTTGTCGTTGAAATTTTGTGCCACAACCTTCCATCTTTGACATAGAAAAGTTATTATTTTCTGTCTTGTCATCGTATTTTCTGCAAAAACCTTCTTTGTCTGACATAGAAGGTTGATTTTTTGCACTTGACATACGAATTAGTCTTAATTGGAATCGGAGGTTTTGTCAGTCGATTAAAGGTTGGAGTGTCGATCGTTTGATTCATTATTTTCAATCCTGCTGAAATTGACATAGGAGGTTGTTGATTTTCTGCAAATGGTGAAATGGTGACATAAGTAGAAGGTTGCTGTTCTTCGCCATTGATATTTTATTCAAGTATGACGTGTGCCTGAATAATCTTTTTTTCAAGTTTAATAAAACTTCAAAAAAAATCGCCTGCGACGCTGATACCCCCCCCCCCAGTTTTTTTTCTGAAATATTCAACAGTCAGCAGTCAGCACCACACGTTCAAATCCAAAGTTGCCGGCCCTGATCTTGACCGGAAATAGTCCGAACGCACCTTCCAGAGTAGGTGATCCTACAATCATTATTATTAATATCAGGCAGCTCTCCAGGTGTGCAACGTTAAGACTTGAATAAAATCCGTGATTTACGTATGTTCTAGTATAATAATTCAACGTTAAGTTCTGAAAATTACCATAAGCTGATTCCCAAAATAGTCTAAATATGATAAATGCTCTGCAGGTGATCCAGAGTAATTGTGGTGTAGGTAGTAGGTGAAACCCAAATAAAACCCGCTATTTTCTGACAAGTCGAGAGCAGCATAGAACACAAAAAGTTCAAGGCTGATTAATTTAAGGTCTCCCCCATCTACCTATAACGACCCGTTTAATGACCACTTTTGTTTAATGAACATGGGTGCTTCAACCGCCGCGGAACGTTAAATAAATATTTTATATTTCCAAATAGATCGAGTGACAGCTTGTATATTTTCTTGATCAACAATCGCTAATTACTCACTTTGTGTCTTCTGAAACGGCCGACACGCCGTTCGAAATTTTCACAACGACCCGACTCACTAAACAGTCGAGAAAGTAGCATAAGTGCTCAGAAATAGCTTTTCAGCTTTGGGACGACGGACGTACCATCGTGCACCTCATCCCGGTGTTTTTCAGGTCATTGCTGATGTGTGAAAAGTTGCACGTTTTGAATTGACCACGCTGATCACACTGTTCAATTAGGCATATTCCATCGAAGAGTTCCATCAGTTCATCAGCAAGCACAAGGCTTTGCGATGACACGTGCATTTTGTTTGTTTGAAAACCAACAACATTTTGGCACACGCGTAATTTATGTTCGTTTTCCAAAGTGACGTCAACAATGGCTTATAAATACTAGACAAGTTACGACTGAACGAAAATACGTCTTCTGCGAATTTTCAAAGAAGATGAAACACACCAACACGATCGTTAAAGGTGGATATTATGACGAGTGAATCTTGAGGAAGACGAGCACAGGAACATAATATTGATTCGGCATGGTGATGAATCATAAAAAAGGATTTTATGGGGATGTTATGATGTGCGGTTTTTCCTGCTTCTCGATTTCAAAGAACGTTTAAAGTCTTTAGCTCAACTACTTTTCAAAGCTTTTTTTCCCCAAACTCAAGTGCCTATGATCGTTTTGGCATGGCACTGTCGTGCCGGGCAACCTGATGATGTTTCAACAGCTGAAAATTCGCTCTTTTAATGCATTTTGGAACGTCTGTGCACAGTTTAGATAGTTTACATCCAGGTTTACATTCTAAAATTTTAGCTAAAAACTGTCGGACTCATTGAGTTTGCTTGTGGGTTTCTTTTGTTTTTGGTTTTCATAACAAGATGTGACTCTGTGCGATGCAGCTCGCGGTAGAAGTGATGCTCTCGCGAGCTCTCCACATCGCAATAGGAACACCAGTCACCACATAGAACTGTCTAGGTAATGTATTTCCACGTCACGGCATTCATTACTTTACTTATTTCATTTTGTTTATTTGAATCTGTGGACAAATAATATGCAGGCAACAACACTAGGCGACCGATATCCATAGACCATGTCTAATCGCTTGATAAAGCCTGGAACTCGACCGCATAGTGGGCTAAATTAATAACTGCATGTACAGAGTGTTTCAGCGAGATTTTCCCCCACTGTTAAGGGGTTTCTGATGCGACTAAAAAAGTTGTTGACGGGAATCGATTTTATTTTATTTTTTTCGTCAAGTAGAAACTCTTCCAAAAAGAAAATATACGGGCATTGCTATCAAATTTTGAAAATTTTCAAAAATTTTCGAAAAGCCCGCACGATTCCTATGGAAAATGGGTCTCGGTCAAATTCCCTAAGTTTTTTATATGTTGTAGCCCAATTCAACACAAACCAAAATTCATCGTCCGTTACTTGAAAAAATGGACAGTTTTTTTCCTATAAGGGGTTGAAGATGAGTTATTTCAAGATAAAGAAATATGTTCCAACGTGAGTGAGAACATTTCAACGTCCTTTCTAACATACCGTCCGTTTTTTTTTCTAGGCCCCAGCGCGTAGCGCCTTTATTATGGGTTCCACACCCAACATATTATATATTTTTGAAATCAGAAGAACAAAATCTTTCGATTGATGGTATGTCAAATTATTTTTGACAGATGTCATTTTTTGACAATTGACAGAATAGTACTTGTGACACACCATTTTAAAGCCCATAAAATTCTAAGGAGAACTGTGTTTTCATTTTTAGAATAGGATGTCTTTCATAGCTTCTACAGGTCTTCAAATAGGAAAAAATGTTGAAATTCAGAAATACTCAATAACTACGTAAGTATAGGCAAAACAGGCATTTCTAATAATAACTGATAATAATAATCAATAAATAATCACAATGAAACCAAACATGTCCTGAAGAAGTTACTTGAAATGACCGTCTCCTTATTCCTTAAATGGGAGATTCAACGACCGGTGAATTGGAACTGCCAGCCCAACGCGATAGTATCCGAAGTGGCCAGGTATGACCTCCTCGATTTTTTTATGAGCCTATCTGGAAGATAAGGTGTTTATAGAGTCTCCCGCTAATTTGGACGATTTAAAATCAGAATATTATCATCAGTTGATAATTAAAATACCTTCTGATTATTGGACAGGTATTTCTGAATTTCAACAATTTTTACTATTCAAAAGACTTCCAGAAGCTGTAAAAGACATCCTATTCTAAAAATGAAAACACAGTTCTCCTCAGAATTTCATGGGCTTTAAAATGGTGTGTCACAAGTACTATTCCGTCAATTGTCAAAAAATGACATCTGTCAAAAATAATTTGACATTCCATCAATCGAAAGATTTTGTTCTTCTGATTTCAAAAATATATGATATGTTGAGTGTAAAACCCATAATAAAGGCGCTATAAGCTGGGGCCTAGAAAAAAAAACGGACGGTATATGGCTCATGACAACTCCCTTTTTCTTTTATGAAAAAATCAACCCCCTCCCTCACCCTCAACCCCTACTTGTGAGTGTCAAATTCGAAATTACGTTTGAAAGTCATGCAGATGGTTCTATTTTGTCGAATTATGAATTTTGGCTCAAATTGTTTTTCCAACCCCCAAATAGGGGGTGGGGTTGAAAAAAAAACCATCGGTCAATTCGGCTGAATTTCTGATATTGTGCTTCATCAGTTACGCTCAACAAGATGACCAAAGGAGAACTCGTTCGTATGACCAGTTTCCACCCCATAGAGGGTTGAAGTCGACTATAATGAAGCATAAAACATGTTTTTCATGTCATAAACCAAATTAATGAAAATAGTGGACTTTCATATCGTCTTGTTTTGTAAAAATGTCTATTATTCAAAAATAATTTCAACCCCGTCCCTCATCCCCTACCCTTGTTTCTGAACATCATATTCGAAATAAATCTTGAAATGTAGGAGAAGGTCTATGGTCAGATTCTCTGCATCTGATTGCGAATCCCCTCTCAAAATTCACTTTCACTATTATGCTTATGTTAGAGTGCTACCATGAGCAGGGTGGGATTTACATTTTTTTAATGATTTTTGACTGGATTACTATTAAAAATATTGGTGTTCCTATCAAGTTTCAACTTCACAGCAGGTTGAATATGTTCACCTGTACATAATTTCTAACTTTTTTTTGTACGGATGCACCTCTATTTATGGTTTAGATTGAAGAATTAATGTCATTTGAAGCGAAAGCTGCTCAATCAAGGCAAAATATTATGTCACACTCTTATTCCAGCTACTGCGACCGTGTGAAGGATGAAATAAAAATTAATATAATTTTCAAGATTTATTTCGAAAATTATGTTCAGATACAGGGATTGGGGATAAAGGACGGGGTTGAGAGTATTTTTAAAGTATATACATTTTTACTGAACAAGATAATATGAAAGTTCACAATTTCCATTCCTTTGGTTTATGACATGGAAGAATGTTTTATGCTTCATTATAGTCAACTTCAACCCTCTGTGGGGTGGAAACTGGTCATATAAATGAGTTTTCCCTTGGTGATCTTGTTTAGCGTAACTGGTAAAGCACAATATCAGAAATTCAGCCGAATTGACCGATGGTTTTTTTTTCAACCCCACCCCCTATTTGGGGGTTGTAAAAATAATTTGTGCCAAAATTCATAATTCGACAAAATAGAACCATCTGCATGACTTTCAAACGTAATTTCGAATTTGATACTCACAAGTAGGGGTTGGGGGTGAGGGAGGGGGTTGATTTTTTCACAAAAGAAAAAGGGAATTGTCATGAGCCATATGTGTTAGAAAGGACGTTGAAATGTTCTCACTTACGTTGGAACATATTTTTTTACCTTGAAATAACCCATCTTCATCCCCTTATAGGCAAAAAACTGTCAATTTTTTTGGGTAACGGACGATGGTTTTTGGCTTGTGTAAAATTGGGCTACAACATATAAAAAAATTAGAGAATTTGACCGAGACCCATTTTCCATAAGAATCGTGCGGGGTCCTTTTTGATTTTGATTTTTGAAAATTCAAAAACCAGATAGCATCGACATGGAAGTCGCATGCCAAATTTGGACTTCGCACAAAAAGTAGGCAAAAGTGGTCTCGGTGAATTTGACTGAAAATTGGCACACCTGTACATCTTCACTTTCTGGTCGAATACTCAAAATTACAGTTACTTTCTATGTACAGTTTTCGAGCTACACAGGAATTTGTACAGGATGTGCGGGTAATTTGAACTTCTTTGGGAGCCCAATTTTTGTGATGATTTGAAGGTTGAAGAACTTATCCGAAACAGTTTTTTACATAGAAATCAAATCTCTCCTCTCGAACTTCCTATATCTCACAGTATACAGGGTGTGCTTTTTTTCAATTTTCAACAACGATTTTTTTATCGACAATGGATTGGATATCTTTTGAGCACATTTTCCTTGGAAATGACACTCATATAGCCAGTTTTTCTGTCTGTCTGTCTGTCTGTCTGTCTGTGTGTCTGTCTTTCCGTGTATAAACTACAAAGTTGTACCTAATCTTCGGAGAATAAAGCTAGAGCCCTGAAACGTCTTCCAGTGGATAGCTTATGTATTCAAGGGTGGCCAAGGGCTAATTTGAATAAATCCATACATAGTTATCATTATTATTATTATCATCATCATCATCATCATCAAAAACCAGAGTTTTTCTTTACAATAGTAAGGTGAACTCTTCTTCGAGGAATAAACGTAGATATCTGTAACTTTCCCGACGAATAGAACTCATGCCTCCGATGATGGCCAATGGCTAGATGGTATAGTTGCTCCGCCATCTTGGCCACCATGTTGAAATCTCTTATTAGTGAAACGATTTTTTTTTTAAACATTATATAGTTTCACCAATTTTTTGACAGGTTGTAGCTAAATGAGGAAAACCAAAATGTGTTTTGTTAATCAGAAAAAACTCGATCGACTGTAGATGGAAAAATCGATACATGCTCAATTGAAATTGGCACTCAGGCAGACACACAGACAAACAGACAGACAGACAGACAGACAGACAGACAGACAAACTGGCCATATGAGTGCCATTTCCATGGAAAATGCCCTAAAAAGATATCCAATCGACTGTCGATAAAAAAATCGTTCTTGAAAATTGAAAAAAAACACACCCTGTATACCGTGAGATATAAAAAATTCCTGAGGAGGGATTTGATTTCTATGTGAAAAACGGTCTTGGATAAGTTCTTCAACCTTGAAATTATCACAAAAAGTAAGCCCCCAAAGGGGTTCAAAATTTTCCGCACATCCTGTACAAATCCCTGTATAGCTGGAGAACTGTACATAGAAAGTAACTGTAATTTTGAGTATTTGATCAGAAAGTGAATATCTACAAGTGTGCCAATTTTCAGCCAAATTCACCGAGACCACTTTTGCCTACTTTTTGTCTTTTGAACTTTTCATTTAAAAAAAAGGTACCAAAAATGATTTTTCGTAGACATGAAAAAGTGAATTAGTAGAAATCATTTTTGGTACCTTTTTTTGAAAATGAAGAGTTCAAACTTGGCATGCGAGTTCCTTGAAGGAAGATGCATTGTCGATGTTATCTGGTTTTTGAATTTTCAAAAATCAAAATCAAAAATTTTCGAACATTCTTGTAAATTTTCAAAATTTGATAGCAATGCCCGTACATTTTCTTTTTGGAAGAGTTTCTAATTGACGAAAAAAATTAAATAAAACCGATTCCCGTCAACAACTTTTTTAGTCGCATCAGAAACCTCAAGAGTTTTTCCCGTTGGAGTAAATTGGCGAGAAAAGAAATTTTTCCCAACCATTTTCCCGTAGAATTAAAATTTCAAAGGACACCAACATTTTTTTTGTATTTTATAGGAACAGGGTGTTGAAAAAATCTTTTTTTTGACTCCTTGTACCAAAATATTGGGCGGCTTTTTTCTCTGAGTCCAGATATGTTATTTGATTCAGGGTGCCCACTTTCACACTTCTCACCCCAGATTTTTCTCCGCCAAATTTTTTGAAGAAAAACGCTGGAACAGGTCGATTTTTATCGATGAGAATTCGGCAATACGTGTCCTAGATGTCCCCCTAAAAAGAAAAAACGACCTGTTCCGGCGTTTTCCTTGAAAAAATTTGGATAGGGGAAAAGGGGAATGAGAAATCTGGGGTGGGAAGTGTGAAAATGAACACCCTGTATCATGATCTTATCCAAATATCAAAATATATATGTCGACTCAAAAGAAAAAGCCGCATTTTTTCCAATATTTAGATACAAGGTGACAAAAAAATTTGTTTATTGTTCTACACCCTGTATACTATAAGATATAAGAAAATTTTGGGACCAAATTTGAATTCTACAGGGAAAATGGTTGGGAAAAACTTCTTTCCTCACCAATTTATTCGAACGGGAAAAATTCTAACGGGGGGGGGGGAGGTAATCACATCCTGTATATGATCTTATCCAGATATCAAATTACATATCTGGACTTGGAAGAGGAAGAAGAAGAAGAAGAAGAAGGCGCATCATTTCCAATATTTGGATACAAGGTGTCGAAAAAAATAGGAATTGTGCGGCAATGGAAGCACCGACCCTTAAGTCTGCTCAGCCAACAATATGCTCCAAGCTCTGAAGAACTATCACCAAAACATGGACGCCCCAGCGGTCTGCAATCGTAGCAGGATTTACGGATAAGAAAATGAATAACCTAAATTCAAAAGAAGACAGCCGTTTGAAGTTGCTTGCGGGGCCGGAATTGATGTAATTACCTGCAGCTTGTCATTAGCTCCAGTTTTGGAGCCCGAATTTTGGGGCTCGCGCAAGACGAGTTTGTGCCAGCGCTGCATGGCCGTCAAGACAAATACCGAATGCTGTGAAACTCGCAAGTTCGAGTCGCATTTTTACGCATGACGCGTCAATTTTTCAAAGCTCTCAACGTTTTGATATTAGTCTGAGAGGTTACATGACTTGGACAAGCTAGTTTCACAGCAGGTAAGACGGTGGCAAGCCTACAATGCTAAAGTGGAAAAATAAAGTTGCACTTTACTTGTGAAGCAAGGAACGTGTGACATTTGAACCGTATTAGCACCTGAGCCGCCCCAATTTTTAATAAACAATACATGCATAGAAAACTACCACAACCGACACCGAACAGATTACGGGTTTCGGAACTCGCGTTTTAATGATATTAATAAATGCTTTCTAATTCATGTTAATGCTGTGCAGTTGAAGAGTTAATGAACTTGTATGATTCGATGTAAAGCATCTAATTTTATCTAGTTTATAATTATTTTCCATGTTCTGCAAATTATTAAAATCGCGCGAGTAGCGGTAAAAACTGAAAACAGTGAAAACACTGTTATAGCTCGTGGCTGTGACATGCTACGCTACATGGCAGAAAAGGACATTCATACTTGATAATGATCATGATCAAATGTCTTGTTCCTTTGGCAATTTAGCCAAGGTCTCCGCTATAGGAAGATGATAATTATTATTATAAATCACGGGCGTGCCAAATGTGTGCGTTCGAAATCAATATTGCTCGACTGAAAATTATTTGAAATATTGCCAGTGCGTAGTGTATAGTCTGGCCGGCAATCAAAGTTTCAGTAATTCAATAAATTTGGCCATTTTTCAATGTCGCTTGTCACCTTTATAAATAAAACTATAAACAAAGTGCAAATCACTCTAGAAAAAAAATCGCACAATGAACAAAATTTTGGCTGGGCGCGCTCGTGTAGTTTTGCATAATACACTTACCACCCACACGCATCAGATAAGAATCCTTCTGAAATTTTTGCATTTCAAAACATAAAAACTGAAAAGTTCCATTCAATAAAAAAAATTAATTTTTTGTTAGAGTTCGAATTTTCTTATTTTTTATTCCATACGAAATTCAACTGGAGACTGCGGGTGTTTTCGTTCAAATTAGTCATTAGATTATTGTGAAAATTCAAACTTTGAAACATTATGATATACCGAAGGTATATTCGATTAGGTATATCCTAATCGAATTTCGCAATTAGCAAAGAAAAACGCAGGTCAAAAATAAAAAGGGCTCTCACTTCGAATTCTACAGTGAAATGGAAAAGAGGTTTCAAGAGTTTTTGTTGAAAAATAGGACAGAAAGAAGCAATTATTCCAGCCATTATTTCCAGGCTGAAGGTTGGTAATGCTGTCGGGCCGGACCTCGTTCCATCATATCTGCTAAGGGACTGTCGTTCTGCCCTTGCCCGCCCCCTGCAATTGATTTTCAACAGAGCTCTTGCTTCCTCCACCTTCCCCAAATCATGGAAAAGCTCTAGGTTGTGCCCTATTCACAAGAACGGCCCTAGGAACTGCGCTGAGAACTATAGACCGATCGCTATCTTGAGCAACGTCAGCAAGGTGTTCGAGATTTGCTTGCATAGGGTTATCTCGAGGTTTGTTGAACAGAAAATAGTTAGCGAGCAGCACAGTTTTATAAAGGGAAAGTCAACAGTCACGAACTTGATGGAGAAAACGCAATTTATATCTGATTGTATGAGCGAGCGTAAGCAGGCCGATGTCATCTACACCGATTTTTCAAAGGCTTTTGATCGTATAAGCCACGACATACTCTTAAGGAAGTTGGAAAATCTGGGGTTTTCCCCCGATCTGGTCAGACTGTTCAGGTCCTATATGGTCGGTCGAAGGCAGTTTGTGAGGGTTTCGGGTCACAGTTCCGAGAGCTTCGAGGTTGTGTCGGGGGTCCCGCAGGGATCTGTGCTGGGTCCCCTACTTTTCATCATTTTCATAAATGACATTGGGCTGAGCCTCAGGAGCTCGTTCCTCCTCTATGCTGACGATCTGAAGATCTTTTCACCTGTGAATTCTTCTGGGGACTGCTCTCGCCTTCAGGAGGACATCAATGTATTGGTGGGATGGTGCACTGCGAACGGTCTTGACTTGAACGTGACGAAGTGCATGGTCATGTCCTTTTCGAGGTCCTCTGGACCCCTGGAGTTCCCATACAAGATTGGCGATCACATTCTGGCCAGACCCAGTGTCATCAAATACCTTGGCGTGTACTTCGACCCAAAGCTTTCTTTCTCAGAGCACATTGGTTACGTGCACAGGGCAGCCTACACTACACTGGGTTTCGTGACACGGAACTCCAGGGACTTTTCCAACATCGAGACAATGCAGCGTCTCTTTTCGTCCTTGGTTTTGCCACGGCTGGAGTATGCATCCGTCATCTGGTGCCCCTACCACGAGAAATATGTGTCCTTTCTGGAGGGTGTGCAGCGGCGTTTCCTGAAGCTGCTGGCCCTCAGGGTCGATGGAGTTTACCCTTGTGTTGGTTTCCCGCAGCAGTCGTTGCTGGCCAGATTTGGTCATCGGTCCTTGGAAAGCCGTAGAACGGTTGGCTACCTTCTTTTCCTGCATAGGCTTGTTTCG